>OY776111.1:250540363-253305363 GCA_963675035.1 Allygus modestus | reverse complement strand
AGGCAATTTCACTATAATGTATTGGCAACACTGAAGGCATGACAGCCGATCGTCGACTGTTTGTCACCAGGTTACATTTGCCTAGTATAATAGGGGCCTTATATTTTAATTCGCTAAGGAATTTAGTTTTTGTCCCGCTACGTCGTTATTTCTCAACCGATTAGGACAATCGATATGTCATTTTAAAATTTTTACTCTGCAGATTAACCCCAAATACAGGATAATCCCCAACCCTTGTGTTTTCCTTGTTTGTTGGGGATATGTAAAACTAAAAATTACCGCTTTAGTTTTTAAAATATTGACAAAAATTGCTCCATGATGTTAAAATGAGAGAATATTTTTGAAGGAACTTGGCCTTAGTTTGAGAATACCAGGCAACATGTGGTCATGGAATTTGTACCAATTTGAAGCTTAATCATTCTGATACTCCTCAAAATTGTGAGATTTATCATTTTCTCCCTTTAAGTTAGTTAAATGATACAAAATGTAAATGTCTACAAACCGTTTTGGTGAGATTTATAGTATGTTCTGTTTAAAAAAAAATATAAAAAAACAGCTGATTACAATCCCAATTTGAGATTTTCATTAGGCAGTTGATCAGGTCATCAAGCTTTTGATTTAGTTTCGTCTAGTAATCATCGACGTAAACATAAAATGTAACCTTTAAAAAGTTAACTATGTTTCAAGTGGTATTTTTTATTTTTGTGATTTTGTGCCTTTTAGCGAATTTCCTCTATAGGGAAGAAACTATTACCGTAGACGGCATGGTAAGACCTAGGCCCAGGACTATGATAACTTTTCGTTTTGAGGTCCCCAGACCCCAAAAACATCATTTGTTCGAAACTATATATATGTGTCCGTGAGCACGATAACTCTCAAAAAAATGATCTGATTTTGATGAAATTTGGTATAAACATGTAAAGCAACATTTATGACTTTAAGTTTCGAAAACCAGCCACATCGCTCCTTGCGAAGGGGTATTTTGGGGGGTGTTTTGTACAACAAAATGGGTTTTTTGAATTTTTTACATACCATTTTGGAAATAGTCAAATATTAGGTTTCACCATTGGATTTAGCATAAAAAAACACACAATTTGGTATTTTGATCATTCCTCTACGTCAATTGGTTACCGAGATATTGAAAGTGCTAAACACAGTACGTTGTCTAATGTTATTCTTATGGAGGAAAAGAAAGATTTTATATCTCGCTTATTTATGAACGTATACTGATGAAACTTGGTATACGGCTTCATCTGGTTGTGTTCTATTGTTATTTGTTAAAAAAAAACAATTTTTTGCCAAAGGCTTCTGTAGCAGCAAACCTGCGTACTCAGCCCCATGTTATTCTTATGGAGAATAATTAAGTGCTAGGTTTCCCGTAATTATGAACATAAATGAATAAAAACTGGTATACGACTTTTCCTAGTTGAGTTATATTAATAATAGCATAAAACCCCATTTTTTGTGTTCCTTGTTGCAGCAAACCTGCTTACTCAGCCCCAATGTTATTCTTATAGAGAATAATTACAATCGTATGTATCGCTTATTTGTGAATATATTTTTATGAAACTTGGTAAGTGGCTTTATGTAGTATTAAGTATTATCTCCATTGGAAATTCGCTGAGTATGCAGGTTTGCTGCGACGGGGTTATTTAACTGTATTGTGCCACACAGAAAGTTTCATTTTCATAATTTGTTATATTGTATTTCATTGTTGGTTATTTTTCCTACAGGGTACCGTGAGATTACTCAAGTTTTATATTATAACCATCGAATTTTGACGGACACCCACTAGTGTTCCATATGAACTATATTAAATGTTTATTAGTTATGATAGCGAAGTTTAGCCAAGTGTTCTGTTTTTCAGTCATAGTACAATTAATTTTAACCCGATTTAAAATGTAAAAGCAGATATGGATTTATAATTAAACTAGTCGCTTGAAGGGGCCATTGCCCCTAACCTTGCTCCAACACTCCGCCTTACCTGATTTTTTTAAACTCTTTGAATGATGGGGAAAGTAAAACAATATAAGTAGGAACACATGTCAGTTTGTAAACAAAGTAGACATTTAATCATCACATGTTTTAATGGAAACAAAGCAGACGTTTTAAAATTCCCATGCTTTTCTTATGGGGGTTATTTAACGTTATTTATCGATTGCTGGTAACATTTTAGAAATAGTACTATTTTTCCCGAGTCCCTGGGATCAAGACCTTTAATTTAAGCCGTCTCCCATTATCCTGCGATTTACCAAACTCCCACAATTTTGACTTAAAAATTTTGCTTACAGAATTATATATAAAGATTTTGTAATTTTTAATATTCTAGAAAGTTTTTTGTAAATTACTATTTTGTTAGATATTTCAGGTAAAAGAAATTAAATGGCCGCCATTTTTAAACAGAAAGATGACATAGGTAACATTTTTGTTTAAGTATTTACCAAGAAGAATATTTAACCAAAGTTTGGTTGAATTTGGTCAAGCCGGTTAAAAAATATAAAAAAAAAAACAAATTGCAAAGTAAAAATCACATACAGACAGACAGTAAATAAAAATAAATAGACCCCCAGTTATATGATGATTTACGTTCCTATTGACATAAGGAACAATATCCCAAAGTTCGCAACATTAATTTGGAAACATCCTGTATAATATGTTTAAAGGATTAAATTATAATTATTTACAAATTTACTAAAACAATGAGTAATAAAAATTAATAACTAGGTGTACACTCATTCCTCGCGTATAAGGATAATCGAAACACATGATCAAACTTAAATCGAGTCATAAAAAATTCAATATCTGATTTGAGTAACATCATCGAATACATTCCGCTATCTTTTAACTGCCGCTAGAACCCGGGTTTTATGTCTATATAGCTATACTCATAGTCACTTCTCCCCGAATAACCAGTTATCGCGGTAGCTGAGTGGGTATCGCACTGGCTCTCAGAGCGATTAGTCTCAGGTTCGGATCCTGTCGCCGACCTAACATTTTATCCGTAGAAAAACATTCATACATTTATCACTTGTTTTTATAAAAAAAGTTATATAAATCTGTAAATTTATTTATTTTTAAAATAAATTGTAGATTTCAGGCATGGTTTGTTGTTAGGATTGGCATGGGTGCGTTATTGTATTACAAACAGAGTATTTTGGGCTTAGCAGTGACTTTAGCAGTGTGGTTAATTTAACTTTTAAGAGAACAGCGAGTTTCCTAAATGAACTAATGTTACAATTTCTATAGGCCTAGTCAAAATATCCTTAAGGATTAACAATAAGTCGACAGGTCTAGTTATTTAGATGACAAAATGAGATTTCAATATATTGTTTCAATAGCCTAGGCTATCATGAAATTAAATGCTGTAAACATGAATTGGTACAAGACCGTACATGAAACTTTGAAAATGGCAAGTAGCCTAAGTGTATAGGCCTGATTTCATAGCCATAGGTCTAAGTTTATAATGACAACAGCTCACTGTAATCCAAACCTAGGATATGTCAAATCATTTCAGATAACCTGCAAAGAAGGCTTAGTTTGGTTAGAATAGTTTAAAGCTTTTGTTTTGGTTCGCTACAACATCCCTGGTAATGTTTAAAGTATTTTACAACAGTTGTATTTTACAAAATGATATTTCAATATATTGTTTAAATAGCCTAGGCTATCATGAATTAAAATTCTATAAACATGGGTTGGTCCAAGACCGTACATGAAACTTCTAAAATGGCAAGTAGCCTAAGTGTATAGACCTACATTTTATAACCATAGGTCCAAGTTTATGATGAAAACAGCTCAGTATAATCCAAACCTAGGATTTGTCAAATCATTTCAGATAACCTGTATAAAAGGCTTAGTTTGGTTAGAATAGTTTAAAGCTTTTATTTTGGTTCACTACAACATTCCTGGTAATGTGTTTAAAGTATTTTACAACAGTGTATTACCAGTTTAATGTCGGCTTACTCTTACTGTAATCCAACCCTAGGCTATGTCAAATCATTCAAGATAACCTTCCGAAAAGGCTGTTTGGTTCGAATCGAATAATCTATAGCTTTTTATTATGGTTACCTACTACATTACTGGTAATGTATTTTAGGTAATGTAGACAATTTTTATTATTAATTTAGTGAAAATATAACCTAGCAAATAATTTTCCTTCAAAATAAATTTTAAGGTTGGTTGCTTTCTGTGACTAACTTGATCAAAGCTTTCTAGACAAATTGAGGCTTTGTACTTTTTACACATGGCAATCACAATATTACCAATTGTCTAAGACAATGTAATAAAACAAACTATTTTATAAGTTAAGTTAATATCTCAGTATTTACAGTCATCTATTTTGAAAAGTTATTTTGAGTTTTTCGAACTGCCACACGCGCCGTCTGCCACTGTTACAGTCGTTCCCTCCGACGACTGATGATATTTACACAGAGTAGGCATACTAAGGGAATATTAACTGAATGGATATTTATTTAATAACATACACTTAATAATTTTAGCGAATTTCCCCTATAGGGAAAAAGCTATTACCGTAGGTCTCATGATAAGACTTAAGCCCGAGACCATGATAACTTTTTGTTTTGAGGTCCCCAGATGCCAAAAACACTATTCGTTCAAATTTATATATATGTATGTGTCCGTTACCGCGATAACTTTTGAAAGAAGCGCCCGATTTTTATGAAATTTGGCAAAAATGTGGAGAGTAATATTTATGATTTTAAGTTCGAAAACCAGATCGATCGGTTTATGGGAAGGGGGTTTTATGGGGGTTAAAAATTTTCCAAAAATAAGTTTTTTTGAACTTTTTACCCTAAAATTTTAAAAAGGCTAGATTTTTGTTACAGCCATTTTATAAAGCTTAAACAAACAAACAATTTAGTTTTTGGAATCATTAAGCCACTAAGCTAGGTTTAGTGGTTGTGGAGAAAAGTCAAAATATGTGTCCATAACATTTCCCATTTTAATCTTATGGGAATACGGTTTTTAGATTTTACTCAGTAATTTCACTAAAAACTCCACATTTCTTTCTACCAATCAGTTTAGCTCTACAAAACAATAATTTTGGCGTTTTAATTGTTGTTTTACGTCCAACCGTTGCACTGATATTCAAAGTGCTAAACACAGTACGTTGTCCAATGTTATCCTAATAGAGAATGAATAAAATGTTATATTTTGATTATTTATGAAACTTGGTATGTGGCTTCAACTAGTTGTGGTATATTGATATTAACACAAAAAAATGGTTTTGTTGATTTTTCCCGGTAGCAGCAAACCTGCATACTCGGCCCCCATGTTATTCATTTGGAGAGTAAAGTTTAATATCTCCCTTAGTTATGAACCTAAATTAATAAAACTTGGTATTTAGCCTCACCTGGTTGAGTTACATTGATAATTGCAAAAAAAACACATAGCTTATCTTCCTTGTTGCAGCAAACCTGCGTACTCAATTATAATGTTATTTTTATGGAGAATAAATCAAATGCTATATATCACTTATTAATGAACGTATTTTTGTGAAACTTGGTAAGTGGCTTTAGGTAGTAGTGATACCCATATATATGCATTAGAAATTCGCTGAGTACGCAGGTTTGCTGCGACGGGGTATTATAAAATAAGAAATATGCTCACAACTTAAGAATATACTTAGATTTATCTCTCTTGTGTGTTTTTTTGTTGGTAAAAAACCTTTTGTTATCCATTAAAACAAAGTATACTCTAGTAAACTAACTATTGTTACTCTGTTGTTGAAACCTAGACGTCGGCTAAATTTTAACGATTCAAGTACCACTAAAATGGCTTCCAATGTTATTCTTATGGAGAAAAAAAATAAATTTGGTTTTAAGATAATTTTATTAATACTGAACAAAATTATCTGAATAATGAACTCGACTGAGATTTTGACCTGTTAAGTTTATCTGGAAAATTTGAAGTTTAACTGTGGAGGCGTTCTCGAGTTATTTTGGTCACAGACACGCCAGTTGAGTTGATTTTTTTACCAGTCTAAGCAGTAAAGTTGTGTATAAGGATAAACTTCACTTCTTTTGATTATCCAATAATGTTCAAGCGTGTTGAAAACCAGATTTTTCTGTTTTTAGCGAATTTTCCCTATAGGGAAGAAGCTATTACCGTAGTCGGCATGGTAAGACCTAGGCCCGGGACCATGATAACTTTTCGTTTTGAGGTCCCCAGACCCCAAAAACACCATTCGTTCGAAACTGTATATATATATATATATATATATGTGTGTGTGTCCGTGAGCACGGTAACTCTCGTAAAAATTATCCGATTTTGATGAAATTTGGTATAAACGTGTGAAGCAACATTTATGACTAAGTTCGAAAACCAGCCAGATCGCTCTATCCGAAGAGGTATTTTGGGGGGGTTTTGTACCCCAAAAATGGGTTTTTCGAATTTTTTACATATAATTTTGGAAGTAGTCAAATTTTAGTTTTCCCATTGGATTCAGCTTAAAAAAACACACAATTTGGTATTTTGATCATTTCTCTACGTCAATTGGTTACCGAGATATTGAAAGTGCTAAACACAGTACGTTGTCTAATGTTATTCTTATGGAGGAAAATAAAAATTTTATATTTCGCTTATTTATGAACGTATACTGACGAAAATTGGTATACGGCTTCATATGGTTGTGGACCATTGATATTTGCTCAAAAAACAATTTTTTACCAAAGGCTTCCGTAGCAGCAAACCTGCGTACTCAGCCCCATGTTATTCTTATGGAGAATAAGTAACGTGTTATCTGCCTTCATTATGAAAATAAATTAATGAAATTTGGTATGTGGCTTTACCTACATGAGTTATATTGATATTTCTATAAAACCCCATTTTTTGTGTTCCTTGCTTCAGCAAACCTGCATACTCAGCCGCCATGTTATTCTTATGGACAATAATTAAAATGTCATAAATCGTTTATTTATGAATGTATATTGATGAAACTTGGTATGTGGCTTTATGTGGTATTAAGATACATATATATGCATTGGAAATTCGCTGAGAACGCAGGTTTGCTGCTACGGGGGTATTTATATATATATATATATATATATATTTTTAAACCAGATACATGAAATAAATAGCCTACATCAAATGCTTGTTGTGTTAATATTAAAATCACCCCGTCACAGAAAACCAGTGTAATTTCAATTTCAATTTCGGCTAATTTCAATTTATGACATATGTATATATATCAAATTACCACATGAACAAAATACCAAGTTTCAACAAAATATATTGATAAATAAGTGATATATATATAGCACCTACAAATTTATTCTCTATAAGAATGACATTAGGCTGAATATGCAGGTTTACTGCAATGTGGGTTTAAATCAGTGTTTATATGCAACTCTACCGTTCCCCAGACCACAACTAAAAAGCTACAGCCAAGTTTCTTAAAAATATATTTATAAAAAATGAGATATAAAATTTTACTTAAAAAATCATGGATGGGAAACCTACTGTGTTAAGCACATTGAGTATTTCTGTGATTCTTGTTATTGAGCTTAATTTGATGTCAAAACCAAAGTGAGGTTTTTAATCAAATTAAAAGTAAAAAAGTTAAAAACTTTTTCCTATATGATGAACATGGTACATTTTTAAACCAGTCTTTTGGGATGTTTCCGTAACAATTTACCCCCTGATAATAATTTATAATGTCAAGTGTTTTGAGCTCTATAAAATGGCCAAATCAAAAATTTTGTGATTTTAGAACTTTTTAAAGATTTTAGAAATGTTAAGAAAAACAAGCAACTGATTTTTTACTAATATTAAACTCTTACAACATTTTTTTAGTATTTTGGTTTATAAATAAAAAAGTTGTGTGATTTGTACATAAACACTACAAATTTGGTTAATACAGAAAAAACAATTCAAAAAACCTCCTTTTTTCAGGGTATTCCTAACACTACAAAGGGTCTTGAAGGTTTATAGATTTAATATTATAATACACTTTAGAATATACTAAATCAGTCACTTTTAAAATAAAAAAGCTGATTAAAAAAATAAGTTTATTTGAATGTTATAAAAATGGTTTTTGTTTAAGTAGCCTGATCAGTCTACTTTACTTCCTAAAATTAATTTTGTACATGTGACTTAGGACTTTTAATGTTCTCGATGGATGAAAGAGAAGTGTTATGAAAAATGTTGTCATAAATGGAGGAGCTGGATGAGGTAGCTACGAGTGTCTGTAGTGATTAACAGTTTATTAACATGATGTATGTATGTACAGTGTGCTTGCGGTGTAGTGAATGGCTCGTGAATACCAATGCCAACCTTGGCTGCATCACTCATTCAGTACTGACTCTTCCACTTCCTCTCCTCATCATTGGCTCTGTATGGCTCTCTCATTGTTTTAACATTTAGCAATAAAGGAAGTGAAAGCTGTTAAAAGTTTTAGAAAAAACATGGTCTGCAAACAGATATAAAAGTTGCCAAAAATACTTAGGGTAAACTACAAAAATACTCCTATTGCAGCAAACCTGCACTTAGTGAATTTCAAAAGCTTGTAAATGTACCTCACTTCTACCTGAATTCAGAAAGTTTCATAAAAATATATACTTATAGTAAATGTACCTCACTTCTACCTGAATTCAGAAAGTTTCATAAAAATATATACTTATAGGCCTTTCGGTAATCTATCTTCTATATTATTAATACGCTACATGCAAACTTTGTTAACAATAAACCTTTTTTGTTTTTAAGATTTATTCCCACATATTATACCAGGGAGCCCAGTTGTCCTACTATTCCTACATTGAAAGTAGGAATTATCCTTCTTTTGGCAAAATTATCTTACTTTCCTATTTTCAAGCAGTTTATATATTTTTTTTGTAATGCGGGTAAAATGTTTGATTTTACTTGGAAACATTTTAGGAAACAAAGCTGAAATCTAAAAAGATACTTTTCTTGTAGTTAACAAATAATTTAATTTAATTTCACACCAGAAAATATTTCAGTAAGGCAATATTGAAAGTTAAACTCAACATAAACTCAACACTCCATTCATTTAAGATAATGAATTTCTCCATAGTAGTAAAGACGTTGTTCAGTTAGGTTAGCATTCAAC
This sequence comes from Allygus modestus, assembly GCA_963675035.1. Classification (NCBI taxonomy): domain Eukaryota; kingdom Metazoa; phylum Arthropoda; class Insecta; order Hemiptera; family Cicadellidae; genus Allygus; species Allygus modestus. Next base: position 253,296,281 of record OY776111.1, on the reverse strand, counting down.
CAATCAGATACATAGCATAATACCTAAAAAGGTTAATAATATTGAGAACTGTCGTGAAAGCTTAAAATCTAGTTTTTATAGAATTTATTAATGGCTTTTGACTGTCATCCATTTCATATTCAGAATAATTTAACCCAAGTGTTTTGGTTTTTATAACCCAGCTTGCTTGAATTTAATGTGGCATTAAACGGTATCAGAAAACTAAGACAAACTTTTTCCCTTTTAGCCTAACTGCAATGAATAAATTATTTTTTATTTTTATTACCATAGAATATAAATTACGGTAGAAGGTACATAAAATCTTCTAAATAACTTGTTTTCAGAAATGTACACCCAAATCCTTTTCTTGGAGGCATGCTACACTCAGTAGTTTTATGAGGGGAAATGCCCCCTCATCCCCTCCAGGGTTAAGGGCAACATATTTAGAATATCCTATGTTGATGAATGCCATCTTGACCTGCATATCAAGTTTTCAAGAAATTGCCAGTAAATATGAGAGAAATTTGCACACATTCCCCTTAACATTGGACAACATACTGTGTTTACTGCTAAATGGAAATTTCAATTTTCTCCGCAACCATTATTATAGAATAATAATTCAAAATAATAAATTATTTAGATCTTTTTAGCTTAAGTCTTGTACTTTTTGTACCCAAATTTTTGCAGAACGGCGGGTAGTCTCATTTTGTTGGAAACTTAAAGCTTTACAAACCACTATATTTTAGTGAAAACCATTAGAGCCATTTAAGAAATTTTGATTTTTCACGTTTTTTAGTGGTTTTGGGGGGATAACAACCCTTAAAAATAAAAAAAGTTCACACACACACACACACACACACACACACACACACACACACACACACACACACACACACACATAACTGTTTTTGGGTCTAGGGATCACCAAAACGAATATTTCCACTAATAACTCAAGTTCAAAAATTGTTACAAATATAATACTTTCCTTATACACTAAGTTTAGGGGCAGAAAATAAAATTGCAAATATTTTCAGTAAAACCCATTAAAATAACTATAGTTTTCCATTTTGTTCTTACTGTATACCGTAAATGAATGGCACTTAATAATGGTTGCTCTATTATCAGCTGGACCTTATCCAGCCACATTGGTTGGGGATACAACCAAATTATGTAAAGATTACAAGAACTATGTATTTTATAATTAGTCAAGGCGTAATAACAAATTCATTATTATATTAGTTGAGAATTACATTTGACCTTAGTATATTTTCCTTCCTGGTGTGTCTCAACTTTGCAAATTCATCCTACTTTTCAGGGCTCAAAAATCGCTGGGCTCCCTGTTATATACTAAAACATGTGTCAAGGTGTGTAGATGTGCAAACTGGCTTTAGATTTTCAATTTAAGCCTCAGGGCTCTATCCTACGGGACTTCCAAGTCTGCATGTTATTCAAATGCAGGAGAGTTTTATTTGGTTTATGTCACATTGTTTTTTCTTAATTTAATTCAATAAACAGCTGTTATAAGGTTCTTTATATATAATTCAGTAAGCAAAATCTTTAGGTCAAAATTTTGGGAGTTTGGCAAATTGCAGGATGATGGGAGACAGCTCAAATTAAAGGTCTCGATACCAGGGACTCGGGAAAAATATCAGTATTTTCAAAAAGTTATTAGCAAACGAGAAATAACGTAAAACACCCCCCGTAAGAAAAGCATGGGGATTTAAAAATATCTGCTATGTTTACATAAAAACATTTGATTAAGTGTCTACTTTGTGTGCGAACTGACACGTGCTCCTACTTGGAGCAAGGTTAGGGGCTATGGCCCCTTCAAGCCACTAGTTATATCTAACTGCAGACTGTCATTGGTTTGTTTACTATTCTCACTTCCCAAAACGGGATGCGCAAACTGCGCATAGGAAATTCTAGTTTGATTTATTCTCCATAAGAATAAAATTAGGACTGAGTATGCAGGTTTGCTGCTACGGAAACAAAAGAATGTTTTTTTATGAATTATCAATAAACCACAACCAGATAAAGCCACTTAGGCTACCAAATTTCATCAACATATGTTTATAAATAAGCGAGATATAAATTTTTTATAATTTCCATCAGATTAACGTTGGACATCGTACTGTGTTTAACACTCTCAATATCTCAGTTATAAATTGATGTAGTGCAATAATTCAAAATACTAAATTATTTTTGTTAAGCTTAAATTAACGGTGCCAGAATTTTGTTTAAGTCTTAAAAAAAACATCTTTGAGTTTGGGCCCAAAACTTCAAATTTGAAAAATTAAATTTCCTAAAAAAGGGGGTTGGAGTTGTTCAATTGTTTTCCCAACGAACTCGTCCAACTATTTATAGAAGGGAATGTTCCTACCAAATTGTAAGTAAATTTAACAAAAATTGTGACAACTATATAAAGTTGTTAGCGACCCCTCAAAACGTTTTTAGGGGGTCACGTTAGGAACTTCTATGGTGGTCCAGGGCTTCAGTTTCACCGTGTGGGTCATGCTAATAGGTCACTTTTCCATAGGAAATTCACTATCAAACGGTCAAGATAGGCTGCCAATCTTATCGGCTTTTGAATCTGCCACCTAAAAAACATAGTTAATTGCTACATAAGCAATTGTACCATTACGAGCTCTGTCTGCATCTGATGTGTGGTGTTACTTGGTAGACATAAACTGAACTACCTCGCCCAGGGCCTAGGCTATAATACCACATAGTCCAACACAGTAGCTAACCTGATGGTGGCTGAGCAGTCTAAGGCGCTATTCTCCCAGCCAGGGGGTAATACTGGATTGAGGGTTCGAACACTGCCTCAGTCAGTGGGTTTTATATGCAACTCATGGAGAGTTCACCTGACTGTGGCAGAATTGAAGGGGAGGGCGAACCTTAAGTAGATGGTGGACAGCACAGGTCCATGCTGATGGGATAGGTAAATTCCTGGCGATTTGGTTTTTTTTTTCTGATCAGGTGTTTTGCTGCATTTTACCCATCCATACTGGTGTGTCCACCGTAAGGAAGTACCTTAAAAACAATAAACTGTTCAGGCATTCGAGATATTAAAAATACCGCTTTCGCAGAAAACCTGCGTACTCAGTGAATTTCCAATGCATACCAATGCATATTTTGTTGCATATTTTGTTTTTTATATGTCTTAATACCATATAAAGCCACTTACCAAGTTTCATTCAAATATATTTACAAACAAACAATGTGTGAAATTTAAATTACTCCCCATTAGATTAAAATTGTGACTAAATGAGCAGGTTGCTGCGAAAAGGAACATAACAAATGGGTTTTCATTCAAAAATATCAGTATAGCTCAACTAGGTGAAGCCACATAACAAGTTTTATTAGGCCTAATTTATGTTCATAATTAATGGAGACATAACATTTTACTAATTCTCTATAAGATTAATATGAGGCTGAGTACGCAGGTTTGCTGCTACGGGAACCATCGGCCAAAAACTGTTGTTTTTGAGCAAATATCAATAGACCACAAAGAGATGCAGTATACCAAGTTTTGTCAGTTTTTGTTTGTAAATAAGCGAGATATAACAAATGTCTTATTCTCAATGGACAACGTACTGTGTTTATCACTTTCAATATCTCAGTAACCAATTGAGGTAGAGCAATAAAAACTAAAATTTGATTTTTTGCAAAATGATATGTAACGAATTCCAAAAAAAACAATTTTGGGGTACAAAAACGCCCCAAAATACCGCTTAGGATAGGAAAATCTGTCTGGTTTTCAAACTTAAAGTCATAAATGTTGCTTTACACGTTTTTACCAAATTTCATCAAAATCTGACCATTTTCACAAAAGTTATCGTGCCCACAGATATATATTTAGTCTTGAACAAATGGTGTTTTTGGAATCTGTGGACCTCAAAACGAAAAATTATCATGGTCCCGGGGTCATGGTTCCGGGTCTTACCATGCCGACTAGGAATGTTTCTTCGCTCTATGGGAAATTCGCTAAAATTAACAAAATATCACAGATTCAACTACTCCCTTCAGACGCTTAGCACCAAAAGGGTTAAAATTAACTAGACAAGTATTTTTGGTGTTGTCCATGAGGCAGTATGAATGTTAAGAAACAATGCCATTCATATCTGTCATATAAATGCATTTGATTTAACTTTATCCTTCAGCTGTCGCCATTTTACAAGTCTTAGTAGTTAAAAATCGCGATATTTGAAGTGTCTGTTTTCTGAAGCTTTTCTGAAGTTCTTTCTTCAAAGCATAGTCCTTATTTATAAATTCTGTAATTAATCGGCACTATAAAATTGCTTCTTCATAAATTATATTTAGGTATTTTGTACAGGTTATGTATAATTCTAATCAAAGCATAGCACAGATAAATTAAATGTTTTATTGATTAAATATGATGTTTTTGTGTTTTTAGTCCAACCGAAGTAACAGTGCTAAAGCAGCCCCAAATAGTTCAAGAATTAACATCTGTGCTTCGAGAATGGGGCACTATTTGGAAGCATCTGTATATTGTAAGTATTTATGAGTTATGTCTTGTGATTATATAGTTGAGTAGTGAATTAGGGGAGTATCAGTCAATTGTTACCGCAGGACGGTGGATGAGCAAGACAGCTGCTCCACAAGTGGAATAGGCTGATCAGTGTTTTTTAAGTGGGACTGATAAAATTTGACCTCCAAAGACTACCTATATTGTTAACTCGAGGGCTTTCTCTTGGATTTAGATACCTGAAAGGCAGATCTGCTCATTAATTGTTTTCTTACAATAAAATAATAATAGTAATAATACAAGCTCACACTAGTTCTCTAAGTACTGTGAAACAATTGCTTTTCAACAAAATATGTAACATTATGCTTTTTGCGTCAATGGCCTGTTTGTGATATAAAGTCGCAAGTTGGTGTTGATAATATAGTTGGTGTATGACTTAATTGAGTTTATAAAAGTTAGTGCAATATTGTATTGTTGTTTGTCATCAACAAAATAAGTCTTGAAATGCTTTGAAATATAAATCATCAGAAAGTAAATTATGAATGGAGATCCGTGCGCCCAAAAGACAATCTTTATCCTTGACTAGGCTTATCGCCATTGGAGGCTTCACTCCCAAACCCCCTTTTGGAGTTCGCTTCGCTCACTTGCACTTCTCAGTTGACACAAGTTTAAATCAAACTCTTTGTAGCCCGTTAACCAAAGAAAAACTACACAACTTTGGTGAGCACATTATAGCGTACATAGGCGATCCAATATCGGTTCGTACTAACTGGCTGCTTGTTCGTTTTATCGAATGAAGTCCCGACTACGATAGTTGTTTCAAGTGTATAAAAGCAAAAAATAAAGTGGTCACTCAATTCAAAGTTAATCAGATATAAGTTAAATAAAAAGTTGTGGTTAAAATGTTAAATTGGAGTTCTACTAATGGATTTACGTGTACAAAATAAGAACAAAATTAGGCTGCAGTTCACGACAACATTATAGTAACCTAACCTAATCTAACTCTGCAGAGCGCTGTATGGCGGCTGTTTGTTGTGCAACGAAATTGAAAATAAATGGATTTTTAAAAATGAAATAAAGTCAAATTAAACAGAAATTGCAGATCTTATAAAGTAAACATCAAAAATAAGATTCAAACCCAAGACCGCGTGATCGTGAATCTGACAACATATCCACTGGGCTAAATTTATTCGATGGAACAAACAATCGGTTGATGTCATTTTCCAATATCGTAACAAACGACATTTGCGATATTGAACCTCCCGTGTAGGCGATTGCTCAGTGTTTTGTAACAGCTGATTTATATAATCTCATGGTGAGCAAGTTATCACCTACACGGGAGGTTGATTTAAATCAGCTGATAGAACCATGTGGTATTAGCCAAAGATAGTGTGCTTTCAGAAAACAGCTTTCCAAAACTTTGTACACATTTTAATGGGCTAAAACACTCAAAATTACTCCTTCTCTGATGAATATGTGCTATACTGATGATCAAATCTTAAATCTGACAAAAAATCGTTAGTTAGAAATCAGATTTTCTACAACTTTTGTGTTCAACATTTTTTGCCATCTCTTACCGTTTCCGTACAAAACACGGTCAAAGTAGAAAAATTAAAAAAGTGGAATTTTCCCCGCCCAAAAAGTGCCTTAAAAACTCAAAAATGTTTATTTTTGGCAATTTATCGGAGGTTTTCTGGTCAAGAGCTTTAATTCAAGTATGGGGTCAAGGGGGGTTCGATTACGGGAATTGCCTCGTAGTTTATGTCAGTGAATAACTGAGTGAGTGAGTGAACCCGCCTAGCTTTATATAAGTAGACGTCTAGCTTTATATAAGTAGATGTAGTCGTCCGTCATAGACGGCACTGTCCGTTATAACATCGTAAGACCATGGTTGAAGACAAATATTTTATTATATTTTTTATGTAATATTTAACTTGAATGATAAAATTGTTTTCATACCCGTGAATCCATTTGTAATAAATATATATTTAATTATATTAAATTAATAAAGATACGGTTAACTTTTTTTAAACATCAGGAACAAGGGGATAATAATGGTTTTACCCATTTCATTGTCATTATCTTTTCAAAGGAAGGTTCGTACCTGTAATTTGATATATTTTGTACAAAATAAGTTGTAAACAAAGTAACTGTGGTAGTGAGCACAATTATATTATATTTGTTTTTGTGTAGACACATGATAAGAATTTTAAGAAGATTGAACAAAACATGTACGAGCTGATGAGATATCGCAGTCAAATCCTCTCCGGCACTCTCCCTGTCGACGAGCTCAAGCAAGTCAAACGTCTAGTCACCTCTAAAATTGATGTTGGGAATAAGTAAGTATGCCTCTGGAGTATCTCTATCATCTTAAGTGAATTTTTTCTACTCCTTAGTCTTCCATTTCAAGAATTTTTAAACATGTTGGGTTTGTGTAGCTGCAGAGTTGTGGCGGGAAGCAAGCACTTAATTCTCTACTTGAGTGCACATATCATAATATATATAATTTCTTTTAGGGGGTAAAGTTAAGAACTCCTAAGTGTTCCTGGGCTTAAGTATTACTATGCTAATAGCTCACTTTAATACAGTTGACACTCTCGGATCGTTCGGCCGCCGGATGGTCTGGCCGACTTCTGGGAAATGACTAAATATTATAATATATGGAAAGGGGTTGACCCCATTCTTGTATATTTGTATATATGACATGAATAAAGAAAGTTTGACTTTGACTTTGAAAGAAGGGTTTCTCACGGCAGAAATCGACAGGAATGAACGTGTATGTGTATGTTAATTTTCCTACCCTAATGTAAACAAATCATCTCAGTTCACTTGGCGATTGTGTTTGTTACAGACGTGCATTATTTGCTTACAAATTTTAATGTAGTGTTATTTGTATCTTTTAAGTGAGTTTTATTTTGAATTTGAATTTTTTGGGTACCGTAAAACCTGCTAATCCCGGAGAGGGGGGTATTCCCGGACACGGTGTACATATTTGTAAACATAATTTATAAACGAACCTGCAAAGTTGTGAAGTCGATCATTATCCATTCGTATAGAGCAGAAGACGCTCTACACAGCTGTATAGGTTAGAACTGTGTACGATCGGTTTTTTGTTTTATTTTGCAGGTTTACCAACTTACGACTTTTCGAAAAAAAATGTATGTCTAATGAAGACATGTAATTTTTGTCAAGTTTGTCAGATTTTTTCGCGAAGGCATATTTTTATTCAGAATTTAAGAGCGCATAATGCCATGCTATTTAAAGCTATATACAACATATAATTTAAAATATATATCACATTTACGTATTCCATTGTAATCCCGGATACTTTAATAATACTCCGTAGATGTGACTGTTAGGCCGGCTGTTGCGACTAGCGCCTGCCGTTACTGACGTAAAAAGCAGATTTCCCACCGTAACTAATAACAACATTGTGGTGTTTAGGCCTAATACGGTACCTATCTGTGTTTGTTATTAAAATTTGTGCTTTTAATTTATGAACAATTTTTTTACAGTTTCCAAGATGAACAAAAATAAATCGAGAGCCAAGATATTAGAGCAGGCAGTAAAGGAGGAAAGTTAATGTCATGATCGTGATCAATGATCATGTCTGTGGAAAATACGGGTTTGCGGTGCACCGGAAAATTGGTACCGGTACGGTACAAAACGGATTACCGTATTCGGTTCAGTGCCGGTACTAAGTCGGTATGGTACAGCCTCCAACTACAAAAAAACAGTATTCACTGTTTATCAACCACATTTTTCCTTTGGTTTTATTTTTAACATCTTTTTCATCCGTTGACATTCCATTTAAACGACGTGACGTTCCTTTGCTCACGACAGCAACTTTCAACTTCAGACGGCAATTGCGAGTTTATAGGTTCACAATCACGAATGATGATGAGATGCCTTTACAGCATTGATAAAGCCGCCTCCACACACTGGCCAAATGTTTGGTTGAGTTGTGTACGACTTGGCGAATAATTTTATAATGTACATAAACATCGAGAATAACAGAGGGTGATAACAAACAACTACGCATTTACACTGTCACGCTCGTCTTTGCTCGCCTAGACTTGGCCAGTGTATGGAGGTGGTATAAACGTAAACAAAAACCTATAACCAAATTTGTATGACATTTAATAATTTTTAAATCAAACTGGGGGATAAACACATAAATCTCTGTTTTTTTATATATCAACACAATTATAACACTGCTTTGTGTTTTACATTGCCGATTGTATAACGGCCCCCTTACCTCAAAACCGTTAAACTTGATACTACTTAAAATCGCCAAACATTTGGCAAATACATTCTGATCTATGATCGTGTGTTAAAGAGAGTAGTAACATGCAGAAGGTCTAGGTTGACACTTATTTTGATATGTAAACATAATAACATGTACATAAATTGAAAAACACAAATCGGGCTTATCATAACATTTTCCTAATAGGCATTATGACACTTTCTAACGTTTTCTGGATGAAAATTAAACCAACCAAAAGAAAATGTTTGAATTAAAATTAAATATTAAATATGCTGTGAACAGTTTAGAAGAGTGTTTAGGTTGAATATTAGTTTCATTGCTAAATCGTTGATTAATAAAAAAAAGTTTTACACAAACTTTTGTTGTAACAAATAAAAAAGGTTAGCCTACATTGGTTCATAATTTTATGTCGTATTTCATCATTTTGGCAACTGCATGTTTCTTTCTCTCTGTATTCACTTTCTAGGTATACTCTGTGTGACGATGACGTTTGGATGTAATCACTATCACCACTTCCACTTAATCGATTAACGTAGTAATTATATTCTATTCACAATGGCTGATAACGTGATTTGATTGGTGCTGCACTCTAGTAGCAACATCTATAACTAATGGCTGCGGGCAACTACGGTTCTCTCCGCTAGAGGCGCGGACTGACTATAAAAACCTAAATAACGCCGCTAGGCCACTGGTCGTGGTAGCTGAGTCAGCTAAGTCATGGAAACACCTTGGCCAGGTGTTGATATGAACTTCGTGGGTTCGAATCCCGCACACAACCAAAACTGACCAGTCATGCAACTTTCAATTAGTTAACCAGTCTGTGGCAACGTTGGTGGGAGGACCCAAGTAAAACAAATGGTGGCAGGCTTGCTTGGAAGTTGACGGGATCGGTTACCTCTTTGTGAGTTGCACATGGTCAACACTGATTTTGCTACTTTTTACTTATGTCTACTGTGTGTGTGCCGATGTGACTCTCTAAACTGAAAGAAAACAATATTTTAATTAAAATACACCATTAATCCATTTTAAATCACCAATTTTATATTCCAATTCATTGGTTTAAAAAATGACAAGTAAGGAACGAGACCAGCTCGTATGTCTACGCCAATGGGTTAAAGTGACCGCACGCCTTCTTTGTTGATAAAATGTTTTGAAAAAGTTTTGTGATGGCCTTTATAGTTTAACTATATAAAACAAACAATGAGTGATTGTGATGGATTCTTGATTCTTGATGAACCACCATCACCGTCGACTTCTGTTATGACGAGTAGGCTACAACTTTGACGTCTGCTAAGTATGTGTCATCTGATTGCAATCAAAATTCTTATTCTGTTGTGTTACTTGGTTACACGATTTAAAAGTTGTTGGAGGCTATAATTTACTATTCATACAACCTGTATTTAATTATAATCAAAAGCTTACATAAATACATTTTGTTTGTCTGCCAGTATGTTTTTCTTTTACAATTTTTGTCTTATTTGTTCTGTTTGGTTTCCGACTACACTTAGGCTATTGCAGCTATTTTATTACCACGTACCGTACCAATTTTGTACCGAGAACCGAGGTACAAAAATATTTACCGTACCGACCTTAAATTTTTGGTACCACAGACCCCTAGTGCAAAATATAATGGGCCCCATGGAAAGCAGACAGTTTTCAGCCCACAGGGCGAAAATGTCATCGCTGATCATGTTGAACAAATATATATATATATATATATATATAAATAGTATTACTCTTTGTTTCAAACTGTATTTTAAACGCCTTTTCCCCTTACGGTTCTTTGTTTAGTTTCATTTTAGTTGCAAAAAATAAATAGCTGAAAACGTGACGAAAGAATACTCCTTATTCATCCCAAACCCATTAACATTTTTAAAATTTCATTTTATATCGAGGGTGCCAATTTGTTATAAACATGGGTTAAATTTTGGGTTTTACATAACCAACCACTTGATATACTTTACTCCAGGATTAAATAAGGACAATCTGACATCGTTGTAACTTAATACTGTTTACTGATGGTAAACTTAAAAATATACAAATTATAAAATAAAATGACCCTTAGCTATATCAGCTACTGTCTAATAAGATATAAATGGTTGGATCTTACTTTACTTTGGTGTATCTGGCCAACTGGGATGGAATGTTCTTCGTTTGTACAGAAAGTAAAACAATGGAATTACAATCAAATAAGGCTAAATTATTTAATACAAATTGAAATGAAAATAAAATAAAATGCATATGAATGTTACGTTACAATATGAGGTTTTCCTGTTGAAAAATGCAAGTTTGATTTAATTTTACTATTTCATATTTCATGGAACTCTTCAACATTTATCTTTACTTTGAGGTGAAACAATATTAGTTTTTTTACATTATTAACAGTCAAAAGTTATACAAATTCAAGGTACTAATGTTTAAATAATAATTAAATACAACTTACAATTATCTAAGTCATTCCAGTCATACAGCCACACCAATTCTATTCTATTCTATTATATTCTAACCGTCTAGTTAGAAATGACAATGTTGCCACCATACCACTATACTAGAATAAAATTTACTCTTTTGGTTGTTACCACCCCTAATATAACTGTACGTAATTAAATATTTTTTGTATAAATAACATATCAGTTTAAACTATCCGCCTCTTCCAAGAAAATATTTAATTTCTTAACCAAAATCAAAAATACATATCAAATAATACAAATCAATCATCGCTTGTTGAAATAAATAAATCCATCTCGAGTTAAAGTCTAAAATCTAAATTCACATTCAAATCAGATTTCAATACAAATTAAAAAAAAAGTATGTTTTCAGGGTTGCCACCGACCGGGGAAACCTGGAAACCGGGAATTATGCGTGAACTTTGGTGACCGGGAAAAAAATATGTGGATTATGTGGGAATTTTCGGCTGAACCGGGAATTTCAGGTCGCGATCGTCGGCGATTGCGTATTACGTTCTGAATAGTAGGCGACGTTAGCGATGTGTTCTCGATGATCGGTGACGTTAGCGATACGTTCTCGATTGCCAGCGTCATTAGCGATGTGTTCTCCATGATCGGCGACGTTAGACATACGTTCCCGATGGTCGGTGACGTTTGCGATACGTTCCCGATGGTCGGCGACGTTAGCGATACGTTCTCGATTGTCGGTGTCGTTGCGATGCGTTCCCGTTGGTCGGCGACGTTAGCGATGCGTTCTCGATGATTGGCGGCATTACCGATGCGTTGCCAATGGCCGGGTAGTGTATAAGTGATTCATAATCTGAGGTTTGTTGTCAGATCGATTCCCAGCAAAAATCTTGAAAATGTTTGGAAAGTTCAAAACTGGATAATGCTGCTGTAATAATGCTTTCAAAGACAATTTTTAATTTTTATAGTAACAAGATCAGGGCCCAATCCCTAGCAAGAACTTTGAAAAATATGCCTTTGTTGTCGATAGACACACAAAAAAATATTTTGATGTACTATTTTCTTATTCTTATGATAGATAGTATATTGCCAAAGTTAAATGATATTTTATATAATTAGGTGTATCTGTTGACATAGTTTCCTCCTCATATCAATTAAAATATTGTAATGTTTTTATGTAGAGAGAAAAATCAAGTTCATTAACCCATTGAGGTAGTAATTTTATTCTATTTGTAGTAGCCTATAACGGGAATTGATTAGTGCTGCACTCTAGTAGCAAAATATGAAACTAATGACCACGGGCGTCTACGGTTCTATCCGCTAGGGGCGCGGACTGACTGAAAACCCTTAATATCGCCGCCAGGCCTTTGGTCGTGTTAGCTGAGTTGGCTACGTCGTGGAAACACCTTGGCCAGGTGGCGATACGATGTTCGTGGGTTCGATTCCCGCACACGACCAAAACTGACCAGTTGTGCAACTCTCAATGAGTTAACCGGTCTGTGGCAACGTTGGTGGGAGGGCCCAAGTAAAATAAACGGTGGCAGGCTTGCTTGGAAGTTGACGGGATCGGTTAATTCTTTGAGACTTGCACATGGTCAACACTGATTTTGCTAATTTTTACTTATGTCTACTGTGTGTGTGCCAATGCGACTCTCTAAACTGAAATAAAACAATATTTTAATTAAAATATGCCATTAATCCATATAAAAACACCAATTTTATACTCCAATTCACACGTTAATAAAATTACAAGTAAGGAACGAGACCTACTCGTATGTCTACGCCAATGGGTTAATACAAATAAGTGGCCCAGCCTATATACCGATTTTTTAAGAAAGCATAACAAAATATGAGATATCAATTTAATAATAACAAATTATAATATAATTTGTAAAATACCCCCGTAGCAGCAAACCTGCGTACTCAGCGAATTTCCAATGCATATATATGTATCTTAATACTACATAAAGCCACATACTAAGTTTCATCAATATACATTCATAAGTAAACGATGTATGAAATTGTAATTATTCTCCATAAGAATAACATGGCGGCTGAGTATGCAGGTTTGCTGAAGTAAGGAACACAAAAATGGGATTTTATACAAATATCAATATAACTCATGGAGGTAAAGCCACATACCAAATTTCATTAATTTATTTTCATAATGAAGGCAGATAACACGTTACTTATCCTCCATAAGAATAACATGGGGCTGAGTACAGGTTTGCTGCTACGGGAGCCTTTGGTAAAAAATTGTTTTTTCAAGCAAATATCAATGGTCCACGACCAGATAACTTTTCTGGTTTTCTGGTAGATACGACTTGGAAGCCGTATACCAAGTTTCGTCAGTATACGTTCATAAATAAGCGAGATATAAAATTTTTATTTTCCTCCATAAGAATAACATTAGACAATGTACTGTGTTTAGCACTTTCAATATCTCGGTAACCAATTGACGTAGAGAAATGATCAAAATACCAAATTGTGTGTTTTTTTAAGCTGAATCAAATGGGAAAAACTTAAATTTGACTATTTCCAAAATTATATGTAAAAAATTCGAAAAACCCATTTTTGGGGTACAAAACCCTCCCAAAATACCCCTTCCGATAGAGCGATCTGGCTGGTTTTCGAACTTAAAGTCATAAATGTTGCTTTACACGTTTATACCAAATTTCATCAAAATCGGAAAATTTTTACGAGAGTTATCGTGCTCACGGACACACATATATATATATATATATATATATATATATATACAGTTTCAAACGAATGGTGTTTTTGGGGTCTGGGGACCTCAAAACGAAAAGTTATCATGGTCCCGGGCCTAGGTCTTACCATGCCGACTACGGTAATAGCTTCTTCCCTATAGGGGAAATTCGCTAATAGGTATACTGTAATTGTTTGTTTAAATAGCACTTTTATTTATATTCTAAATCGTTATAGGTTATAGGATTCTAAATTATTCGCAAATACATAAAAAATGCCGTGCAAGTGTACCTGGAATTTTGAGATGTTTACCTGGAAAACCTGGAATTATGCATGCATTTTGAAATGCAACTTTGGTGGCAACCCTGGTTTTACACTAATTTGAGTTTTAAAAGTTTTTTTTGTGGAAATTCACTTCCCTCATAAGTCATTTATTGTTACAACAAAATTTACATAGGTCTGGTATTTTCAGATGAAACAGGTGACATTGTCAATTATACAAATTAAAACTATATCTAAATATTGTAACAGTAAAAATTGGCCTCAAAATGACAAAAACCAAAAGGAATCATAACAATTCTTCCCAGTTGTCATTAAAAAAGTCATTGATGGAATAGTAAACTTTCTTCATTAAAATATGTTTTACTTTCTTTAATGTACTTTTTATGTTGTTTCCAAATATTGAGACAGGAAGTCTATTAACAATTTGTATACCCATATATTCTGAACTTTTTTCTAATAAGGATAATTTGTGTTGAGGGAAAACAAATTTTGATTTTTGCCTTGTGTTATGACTATGTGTGAACTGATATTTTTTTAATAAATCTGGATTTTGTAAATTTAATTTAATGATTTCATAAATGTATAAACCAGTTAGTGACAGAATTTGTATATTTTTAAAAATTGGTCTACAGCTAGTTCTTTTTAGCGAATTTCCCCTATAGGGAAGAAGCTATTACCGTAGGTCTCATGGTAAGACTTAAGCCCCAGACCATGATAACTTTTTGTTTTGAGGTCCCCAGATGCCAAAAACACTGTTTGTTCAAATTTATATATATATATATATATATATATATATATATATATATATATATATATATATATATATATATATATATATATATATATGTGTCCGTGAATGCGATAACTTGAGTAAAAAACGTCCGATTTCGATGAAATTTGGCTCAAATGTGTAAAATGACATTCATGACTTTAAGTTCGAAAACCAGAAAAATCGGAAGGGGAAGGGGAAGGGAAGGGGGGGGTTATGGGGTTTTTAAATTTTCCAAAAATCAGTTTTTTGCATTTTTCACCCTAAAATTTTTAAAAAACTTAATTTTACTTTTGACCATGTTATAGAGCTTGAAAAAACAAATAATATGGTTTTTGAATTATTAACCTAGGTTGAGTGGTTGCGGAGAAAATCCAAAAAACCTACTCATAAAATCTCCCATGTTAATCTTATGGGAAAAACGTTTTTGGTTTTTCCTCAGTTCATTTCAATGTAAACTTCACATTTGCTTTTACCAATCTGTTCAATTTCACAAAACAATCATTTTGGTGTTTAAATTTTGATTCTACGCCCAACCGTTGCAGAGATATTCAAAGTGCTAAACACAGTACGTTGTCCAATGTTATCCTTATGCAGAATAAATAAAATGTGATATATCGATTATTTATGAATGTATGTTGATGAAACTTGGTATGTGGCTTCACGTAGTACTGGTATATTGGATATTTGCTCAAAAAATTGAGTTTTTAGCGAATTTCCCCTATAGGGAACAAGCTATTACCGTAGGTGGCATGGTAAGACTTAAGCCCGAGACCATGATAACTTTTTGTTTTGAGGTCCCCAGATGCCAAAAACACTATTCGTTCAAATTTATATATATATATATATATATATATATATATATATATATATATTAGTGATGTGTTAAAACCAAAACTCAAATCTCAAAACCACCAAAACTTTGGAAAAGTTTCGGTTTCGAGATTCGATCGGCGAGTTTCGAGAATCAAAACTCAAAACTGCCGAGATTTTTTGTGTCGTTTTTTTAACAGAAATCACGCCCGGGTGTGGATTAATAATGTGAAGGTCAAAAGCCTACTGTCATCGGTCGTCTACCTTCACCTTTTGTGGATTATTGATTTTTTATTTGTGAAAGAACAACTCTAACCAAAGTTTATAACTAAGCTACAAATAATTGGTTCACTAGTAGTTCTAAAACTAATATTTTTCTAGGATACTTCGAGAATGGTAGTAAGTTAACTGGTTTCTTTGGAGTAACTGGATTTATTTTTCATAACCAAAACCAGGCAAGTAAATAGGATTTTGGAATTTGACTTACAAGTTTCGAGTTTCGATTTTTTAAGTTTTGGTTTCGGTTTCGAGATTTGAAATTTCTGGTTTTGACCATCACTAATATATATATATATATATATATTTATATATATTTTGTATATATATGTGTCCGGTACCGCGATAACTTTTGAAAGAAACGCACGATTTTGATGAAATTTGGCTCAAATGTGCAGAGTAACATTTATGACTTTAAGTTCGAAAACCAGAAAAATCGAACCATGGGAAGGGGGGTTTATGGGGGTTTTAAATTTTCCATAAATCAGTTTTTTTAATTTTTCCCCCTAAAATTTTAAAAACACTCAATTTTGGTTATAGCCATTTTATAGAGCTTAAAAAACAAATAATTTAGTATTTTGAATCATTAACCTAGGTTTAGTGGTTGTAGAGAAAAGTCAAAAAACGCGTCCATAAAATTGTCCATGTTAATCTTATGGGAAAAAGGTTTTTTGATTTTCCTCAGATAATTTTACTGAAAACTTGACATTTGCTGATACCAATCAATTCAGCTCTACAAAACAATCATTTTGGTGTTTTAAGTGTTGTTCTAAGTCCAACCGTTGAAGAGATATCCAAAGTGCTAAACACAGTACGTTGTCCAATGTTATCCTTATGGAGAATAAATAAAATTTGATATCTCGATTATTTATGAATGTATATTGATGAAACTTGGTATGTGGCTTCACGTAGTACTGGTATATTGATATTTGCACTCTAGATGGATTTTTTGTTGATTATCCCCATTGCAGCAAACCTGCATACTCGGCCCCCATATTATTCATATGGAGAATAAGTCAAGTTTTATATCTCGCTTAGTTATGAACCTAAATTAATAAAACTTGGTTTGTAGCTTCACCTGGTTGAGTTAAATTGATAATTGCAAAAATACACATTTTTTATCTTCCTCGTAGCAGCAAACCTGCATACTCAGCTCTAATGTTATTCTTATGGAGAGTAAATAAAATGCTATATATCACTTATTTATAAATGGATTTTTGTGAAACTTGGTAAGTAGCTCTATGTAGTAGTGAGACACATATATATGCATTGGAAATTCGCTGAGTATGCAGGTTTGCTGCGACGGGGTATTGTTAATTATTCCCTTAGCAGCGAACCTACGTACTCAGCCCCGATGTTATTCTTATGGAGAATAAGTCAAATGTATTAACTCCCTTAATTATGAACATAAATTAATAAAACTTGGTATGTAGCTTGACTTGGTTGAGTTATATTGATAATTCCATAAAAACCCATTTTTTTGTTCCTTGTTGCAACAAACCTGCTTACTCAGACCCCATGTTATTCTTATGGAGAAGCATTAAAATGTTATATAGCGCTTATTTATGATTGAATATTGATGAAACTTGGTATATAGCTTCGCCTAGTTAAATTCTATTTATATCTGCATAAAAACCAATTTTTGTGTTCCTTATTTCAGCAAACCTACATACTCATTACCAATGTTATTCTTATGGAGAATAATTAAAATCGCTTATATGTGAACATATTTTTATGAAACTTGGTATGGGGCTCTATGTGGTATTAAGCCATATATTATGCATTGGAAATTCGCTGATTATGCAGGTTTGCTGCGACGGGGGTATTCTTCTTCTTGTCATCGTACGTATAATCGCCTTTTGGGCTCTGAATATTTGTTCAGACTTTTTGTGGGATCCCCACAGTAAAATGCCATACCTGAGGAGACATTCCACATAGGAATAATAAACGGTTTTGCAAATTTCAAGAGACGTTGACTGCCTTAAAATGTATAAAGCATACCGGAAGCTATTTAACTTATTAATTAAATATTTGATATATTGTTCCCATTTCAAGTTTTCATCAAATATGACTCCAATAAATTTATGTGAATTCACGTTCATGTCCTTAAATTGTTTCACCATCTGATTGCTATGATCAGTACACTTGAAATACATAATTTTACTTTTTGAATTGTTTAATAAAAGACCATTTTTTTAAAACCAGTTTTCTAATTCATTATATGCATTCTTAAGCGAAACAGTTAGATTATTAAAATCGTTGTTCTTAACCAAAGCTGTTGTGTCATCAGCATAAAGGAACAACCTAGAAGAGGTTTCCCAGTCATTCACATACATTATAAAAAGCAGGGGACATAAAATTGACCCTTGGGGTACCCCCTATGTGATAGTAACCCAATTTCATTTGAAACTTACACTGTTATGCACCACCTTTGTTTGTTGTTTTAGCCCAGTTAGGTAAGAACTGAGTAATTTAAGAGGGATTCCTTTAATTCCAAATGTACCGATCTTATCTATGTGTAGGCTATGAATAACACTGTCAAAAGCGTTGGATAGGTCACAGAATATTCCAGCTAACTGCTGAGACCCATCCAAGGCCCTGGTGACTTCATTTAAAAATCAATTAAGGCTGTTTGAGTACTTTTAGACCTCCTAAATCCATACTGGGAGATATTAAGCATATTATTTTCCTCCAGATAATCAATTATTTTTGCATGAATTGCCCTTTCAAAAATTTTGGAAACATTACTAAAAACAGATATTGGACGATAATTTGTTATGTCGGTATCATGACCATTTTTGAAAATTGGTCTTATCTCAGACAGTTTTAGTTTCTCTGGGAAAATTCCACTTGCAAATGACTCATTTATCAACTGACACAAAACAGGAGATACTACATCCACACTCAGCTCCAGTAGTTTTGTAGGGATCTCATCCCATCCTACCGCATTTATATTTTTTATCCCTAAGATTAAACTCTTTACTTCAGCAACACTGACAGCTTTTATGCAATTCAAGCCATAAGCAATATTTGTACTAACTAAAGAATAATTTGTTGTTAAAACTTTAGATACTTTAAGAGTATTTGTAACATCACTGAAATACTTGTTAAAAGAATTTGCAATTATAATTGGATTCTCAATTGTCTTATTATTTATTACAATTTTACAACTGTTTCTACACCTAATTTGATTATTTACACCTAGTTCATTTTTCACTACTGACCAAGTTGCTTTTGCTTTATTGTCAGAATTTTGTATGTATTTTTCATTAAAATCTTTCTTAGCCTTATTTATAGTAAACTTAAACTGTTTTTTAAATTTCTTTACATTGTTTGAAAATTGTTCATTACAATTAGACTTGGCCTGGCAATGTAAAATTCATTTTGTTTGTGATAAACTTTTTATCTCTGGAGTTATCCAATTTGCCTTTTTCTTCTGAGACACTTTAATCGTTTTTTGTGGAAATAATTCATCCATACTTTGCACAAATATCCTTAGAAAACAATCATATTTTTCATCAAGGCTTTCTTCCGTTAAATTTGCTTCTAGTCTGTCACCTAAAATAGTCAAAAAATGTTCATTATTTTTAGTAGGAAAACATTTCTTTGTTACAGTAGTAGATTTTCTTGGTTGGGAAAATTGTGATCCGAGAGATCATGCTCAATGTTATGTATATTTACTGGCCCAAATAACATGTTGGTTGCTACATTATCAATGCCGGTATTGGAAAGGGTAGTACACGTGTTGGTGTAAAACAGTTTAAATTATAACCATTTTTATGCAATATTTTGATAAAATTGTCCAAAAATTTAGATTTTTCTAATATATTGGTATTAAAGTCAGCCAAAATTGCAGTTTTGTTGTGTGTGCATTCCTTGGTCAAATGACCAGTGAACTTTGTTAGTGAATTTCCTTTGGAAAGTGAACTATTAGCATGACCCGCACGGTGAAACTTAAGCCCGGGACCACCATAGAAGTTCCTAACGTGACCGCCTGAACACATTTTGGGGGGTCGTTCAAAATTTGATATATATATATATATATGTATATATATATATATGTATATATATGTGTATATATATATATATATATATATATATATATATATATATATATATATATATATGTGTATGCACTCTAGCGGTCGCATTTTTTGTCCGATTTACTTCAAATTTGGTAGGGACGTTCCTTTCTATAACCTGTTGGACAAGTTCGTTGGGCAAAACAATCGGAAAACTCTAAACCCATTTTATGGGGATTAATCTTTCAAATTTCGAGTTTTTGGGTCCAAAATGGGTCAGAAAAGCCTCAGATGTTAAGTAAAGTTAATGCATGTTAAAAGATGGGAATTAGAAAGGCAAAAGTTTTAAGCTCTCTCTCGTCATTCTAGCATAAATATTTACCGAGTTATTAAAGAAAATGTGTATCGGCTAAACACAGTACGTACGTTGTCTTATGGGGGTTTTACACTAGAAAAGCCTGTTATTCCTTTGTTAGAGTACTTTTATTATCCCCAGCAACCTCACACCTACTTTCAAGCCTGTCTGGACCTTCTCCTAACCTTATAATGCGTAAAATTGTGTTCCCAGCTTTGCAAGTAAATGAAACCAGGAGTATCAGAACAGCCAAAAAAACAATGTTTTCAGATTTCAATAAAAATTGGACAAATGGATGTTTTTACACTGATTTTGAGTTTTACAAGTTTTTATGTGGAAATTCACTACCCTCACGTCAGCGTGCTGCGTGCGAACTCGTTAATTTGTTAAGAAAGAGTTTAGTTTGATTTTATCCAGATATTCTATATAAAGATACAATTAGTAAATTACATTTTTTTACCTCAATGTAAGAACCTTTGAATAAAAACTCCTCATTAAAAATACTAAGATCAGGTCTTACCTTTTACTCTAAGGACTTATGTACTAATATGCATGAGCCTCCTTCAGATTTTTTCCGGAAATACCCATCTGCTAGCTTAAATTTGTCAGTTTATTCAGTACATTTTTGTTGCTCTCACTTACACAATGCTCATTTAAACATATTACCTTAATGTTGTCATATTCGTTCAAAACAATTTCTAACTCATTAAATTTTTTATTCATTCCTTGTATGTTCCAATGTAATATGCTATCATATAAATTTTTGTTTACCGAGCTATCAGATAAAGCTTTGCAATCTGTAAAAAATTATTATTGTTATTATTTAGACTACCTATTCTACCACTAATACTATTGACAAAGACTTCACTTTCCACATCACTACAAGAGGCCATTTTTTCACTTTCACTAAACTCACTTAGCTGTGTTGTGAAGTCAGAGGTTATAGATGTAAGATCTCCAGTCACCTGGTCTACTGTAGAGTTGAGTAGGTCGCCCTTGTCACGTTGCTGGTTCTTTTGTGATGTTATTGGTTCCTCTGCAGACGTCTGGGGTTGTGCCTGAATGTGCTCATGCTCCAGTGGGAATGATGCAGAGGTTGTCTCGCTCACAGACTGAGTCTCGGATGTTTTGTTGGTTCTATGGTGGGATGATTCTGTTGCAATGGCCTGTGTGAGGTGCTTCACAAACTCAGAATATGGCTGATTATTCTGTGTATTTGAAAAGTATTTTCCCGAGGTGACAATAATTACCGAGGCAGCAGTGGAGCTTTGAAACCTATTTTTTACAAAGTGCTGGGGTAAAACACAGTCTCTTGTGCACCCCATTGGAGAACAGATGAGTGTCTTGAATTTTTGTTTTTTGAATTCGTTTATCTGCTGCTCAAATGCAGCATTATAAAGCATATAATTGCTGTCGCTGGGCTTACCGGAGAAATGTGACTTTGTCACCAAGCCAATTGCACTAGCTCCACATTTATGTTTTTGTAGTGTCAAGTTTGAGTTGCAGTAGTCAGCAGTTGTTGGCTTCCCAAACAGCTCCTTGAACGAAACCGCCACCCCAGCACTCATACTTTTGTCATGATCAAGATCAGCCGAAATGCAGTGGGAAAAAACTACATCCTTATTATTTATATTGTCTTCAATAACATTTTTCATGTCTGCTTCTAGTAATTTAATTGTCTTGTCCCTAGTAATTGAGACTGGATTGTTAGAATTTAGTAGACAAGATGAAGTTGAATATGAACTTACATTCTGCTGTGGTTGTGTAACATCTCTAAAACATTTTGCCAGGTTTTTATCTCTTCATGTTCATGTCAGCGTGCTGCGTGCGAACTCGTTTTTTATTTATTTTTTTATAATTGCATCTCACAAATAGAAAGGTACAGGAAATTAGTAAATGATGCACTCACTTTACAATGGTATGGTTTTTATAGGTGGCATCGTTGTTTGAAAGGCACTTAAACTTAAAAAACGTAAAAAAGTATCTGGGTTTAGCCGGTTTTATGGTACATACGCTTTAAAAAATCATCAAACCATCTTAGAAATGATTTTAACAGGAGTGCTATTATAGGTTATAATTTACATGTTTAAAAACCAACCGGATGGTTCGGCCATTTTTTACTCCGGCCGGGGGTTTGGTTCCGAGGTCCGGCCGGGGGTTTGGCCGAATTAGAGGGAGTCAACTGTACAGGCCGACTCAACAGGCAGTCAGCTGTATTGTGCAGTTGTTATTCACTAATAACAACTGCAGTTGGCCTATCCTTCTGGGTATCTCGGAAGCCCGGGCTGCTGTTTGGCCAGTCACATGAAAACTCTGATCCAACAGATTAATAAATATGGTTCTTCTTACTTAATGTCTAATTGTGGGTAAAATGTAGTTGACCTATTATGTAAAATAATAACGAAGAATTATACAGAGACTAACAAGTAGATCTGTGTAGTTTAAAACTTTGGAAAAAATAAAATATTTAAAGTTTTTAATGTATAAAGTAATTGAATATGTATTGCTTTATCCTCTTAGATTGTTATCACTATTACAGAATGACTAATGACCCTTTTGATTTGCTTACAGTAGTTATTTTAAAAACTTTCCTTGTACATAACAAAAATATTATCTTCCAGTTTACTGGGATTGGACATGGTGGTAAGGGATGAACATGGCAACATTCTAAATCCTGAACAAACTTCAACTATCCAACTATATTGGCACCACGAGATTGCTGCCGAGAGGATACGAAAAGCTACTGTGAGTACTAGATTTGTAAAGTGTAGTACTTCTTTATTGGTGTGCTACTATACACTAAATTGCTTTGTTAGATTTACTCACTACTTGTAATTTACATAGTATTTATTATATATTGTTAAATACCAGTACCTTTCAAGGATTAAATGAAATACATTATTGACACAATATGTTATATAGTTTGCTATGATAAGCTGTTAACAAAATGTGTTGTCAACACTGTAAGTGTATTGCCACTATACTCGGCTTTGCCCTTGGTCAGAATCGGTAGTAGGCTAAGTGTTGTGAGTTTCTTGTTTAGTGAAGGAAGCAAGCCTTCTTATTTTATCATTCATAGTTTTTTTAGGAGTGTGCAAGTAGTAAACAAAGTATTTTGTTAGATTTTTTAATACTGTAGTCAACTTGAAGTTTTAATCAACACTCAGAAGTCGAGCGGTTTTTTGCTGCCGATCTGTGGAGGATCGCCAACAATTGTGAACACCCGAATTGTGTGTTATCGGCTGTAAAAGACAACTATTTATTATTTAATTTAAATATTTTACCTAACATCTTCTTGGAATATAAAAATAATATTTTTGTTTTTGAGGTACTAAATTTACTGTGGTTAATATCCTGTTGTGTGTTTTTACTTGATTCTCTTTCTTATCGATGGACAGAACATTTTTAAGTAGTCCCATAGCCCCAATAGTTTGTCTTGTTTATTTACTTAACATAAAATAAATATCTATATTAAATACTGCAAATGATAATATTTTCTCCCTGTCTATTTCATAAAAATTATTTTATTCCAGTCTGACCCTGTAAATAAAAAAAACCCGCGGCCAGCTAGTCAGTCACTGACGCACACGTTGTTTGTGTCTCTGAGGAACTTCATCTGCAGGTTGGCAGATGACGCAGAACTGCTGATGACCTTGTACGACGGCAAGGAAAACAAAGCATTCACCGAGAACTACGTTGTCAGATGGAGTCAAGAAACTATGGCTCGCAATATTAATCAAATACACAATCTCAGGGTATTGTTTACGGTCAGTATTGCTGGGTGTTGTTCACGCTTAAGATTAATTAACCAATGTAGAGTAAAACCTTGATCAACCGTCACTCTCTTTATCTGCCACCCGTCCATGAGAATTTTACAGTTTATAAGTGTCGGGATTTGTGCCGTACGACAGTGACTGTACTTCCACTCTGCAGCGGCACTCTGCGCTTACCTTGAGTTAGCGCGCCAACCTCCACCTCGCCTGTCACTGTCTGCTGTTATTGTTTTAGTACTGTACTGTACAATGTACACATTTATATAATGACATTTCTACTATCCGTCTATTCAGTTATCCGTCACAGTCCCAGTCCCGAAGAAGACAGTTAATAGAGCTTCTACAGTATAACTGTTGGTTTTGAAATTTTAATTTGTAACCACTAGAAATTCAGCGTATAAATGCATAGTAATATATTTTTTAAACAAAATGTAGCATAAATATAATATAGCCAACTTATACTATATACTTGAGGTTATTTTAAAGAAAAGCATGAGATCAAATATATAAAAAGAATAAGTAATTTTTGAGCCTAGGCTTTTTGCGGAGCTGTTGAATGAAAAATGTTCATTCATAAGTTGTTCAACAAATGTGAACTTCAATTTCAATTTATTTATTTCAGTGCTACAAAACAGATATAAAATCCAATAAAATTGTAGCATAAAACGTTTGTGATATCTAAACAAAATCAAAGTACAACATAACAGTGGTAACAAAAAACAGCATAAGCAATCAAATCATGCACTGGTAATCCAATCTTCTGGCAGTTCTTCACACTCACTGAAAGTGCATAAATATTTGTGCCTTTTAGGGGGTCTGAAGTTTGTAGAATGGTCATAAAGTTATCAGTTATCCTATAAATATTCTGTTTGTCCCTATTTAAATAATGTTTGATCAGCTGATTTCACTTATAGTGCAGCTACCTTGCCAATCTATCATCCCGTTTCCCATTACTTTAATGTGTGTCGATAGACAATAATATACACAAGCCTTGTTTATTCCTCTGCTTGTTAGAACTGAGGACTCGTATCTAACCTTTGTATTGCCGTAGGACCTGGGTTCCCGGGACCTGAGCAGAGAGAAGGTGTATCTGGTGTGCTACGTGGTTCGTCTCGGTGGCATGGAGGTGCGGGAGCCTGACAAGGAGAGCAAGAAGACCTCGAGACAGAGCATCTCCAAGGCCCCCACGGTGACGGGGGACTGCCTGCGTCGGCCCTACGGCGTGGCTGCCATAGACATCACACTGTACGTCGCGGGCAAACTGGAGTCGGACGAGGACAAACACCACTTCATGCCCTTCCTGCCGTTAGTGTTGGCTGTTTACAGCAATATTAAAACTGAACGTAGTTACTGTTGTTGTCTATAATATTGGTACACACCTTCGTGAATAAATCAGATTACATGTCCACACCAAAAATATGATTGCACCAAAGCTTTTTTTGATTGGTAAATTTGGTTTGATATCTATTGGAAATTGTCTCTACTGGATTTAACATCACTGAAACGTTAATTTTGTACAATATAATTTTTGTTTGACCCTATACATAGTCTGCATATATATATATATATATATATATATATATATATATATATATATATATATATATATATATATGATACTTATTTTATCACACTGGGTTTTGATAGGGGCACCTGAACTAAATATACATGGCTAAAAGATGCCTCTGGTTTTTAAAACCGGAATATATACATAGGTGCCTTTAAAACAGAGTTACAGAAAATGACAATGGATTTGTTGCTGGAAGCCAAGCAAAGTTGTTCCATCTCATAAATGTGTTGACCATTTCAGTAATTGGTGTTTTTATAACACATGTTAACACTTGCTTTATTGCATAAATAGCTATTTAATAAATTCAGTTGATTTAAAATTGCTCCAAAAAAGCAAACTTTCAGGGTGTCTTGTGCCTTCTACAATAGGAGTATTAACCCATTGAGGTAGTAATTTTATTATATTTGCAGTAGCCTATAACGAGAATTGATTGGTGCTGCACTCTAGTAGCAAAATATGTAACTAATGACCGCGGGCGTCTACGGTTCTATCCGCTAGGGGCGCGGACTGACTGAAAAACCTTTATATCGCCGCCAGGCCTTTGGTCGTGTTAGCTGAGTTGGCTACGTCGTGGAAACACCTTGGCCAGGTGGTGATACGATGTTTGTGGGTTTGATTCCCGCACATGACCAAAACTGACCAGTTGTGCAACTCTCAATGAGTTAACCGGTCTGTGGCAACGTTGGTGGGAGGGCCCAAGTAAAACAAACGGTGGCAGGCTTGCTTGCAAGTTGACGGGATTGGTTAATTCTTTGAGACTTGCACATGGTTAACACTGATTTTGCTAATTTTTACTTATGTCTACTGTGTGTGTGCCAGTGTGACTCTAAACTGAAAGAAAACAATATTTTAATTAAAATACGCCATTAATCAATTTAAAAACACCAATTTTATACCCCAATTCACAGGTTAATAAAATTACAAGTAAGGAACGAGACCAGCTCGTATGTCTACGCCAATAGGTTAACAATTAAAAACCTCTTTTCACAACTAACTACGGATCACGGTATATTTTCCCCTTGATCGTTGAAATCAGTTCAGTAATAACGGGAGAGTTCTATTTATTAAAATCACCCTATCTTAATAACTAACTAGTAAGACCTGCTGCACAAACTGAATCAAATGCTCTTCTCATGCCACTGACTTTACATCACCCCTCATAACAAATTGTGCATACTGTATTGTTTTTCCAGAAGGTACTATTTATTTAATGACTGTAATGTATGTTCATGCTTCTGTGCTGAGTTTAGTTCATATGTCAACAGCTGTTAAATATATGATTCAATTAATTTTGATTATTCTCTAAAATTTACATTGAAGATTTGAATGCCTGTTAGACAGAACCCTAAAGACAATAAAATGATAAGGAAATTCATATGATCTACACCTCAGCCTCTGTAAACTGACCCATCAAGCATACAAATCGGTATAGTAGACCCTTAGATATCGTTTTTCCAAAGTACGTGCTTGTTTATTAATGTGATGTGTTTAGTAATAAATAATAATAACTAACAATTAACTAATAGAACGAATCATTAAATTTCTCTTAAGTGTAGAGAAGTCTTACTTGTACAGTCAACTCCCGATTATCCGGGAGCGGGTTAATCGGGTTGAGGTTTAACCGGGGTCGCGAAAGGTTTATTTTTATTTTCTTTATTTATCTTCTTCTAAACATAAATAGAGCAATAATAACAATTTATTTTTGCTCAATTATCTCCAGAATTGTATTTAATTTACTTTGATTAACAGAATAAATACTATACAAGCAATTTAGTAAACACAACATAATCTGAGAGTCTGTTATCTCGTTAATGAGCCATGGGCGGTGATGGGGAGCGATGACCTTGACACTGCTCTAGCCACTGCACCTGGCCGGACGGTCAGACTGACGGTCAGACGCGGACTTTAAAAATAGAAACATCTCAAAACAATTACCCTTCCCGCCATTGTTCATCCTCATGGGGTTTTCCTCCAGTGCAAAATTAATTAGCATACTGTTCGGTGTTTAGGGATTTTCAACCTATTAAATATCATTTGGTGTTTTGGATAGTATTTACTGCTATCAACCATTGCTAGTATTAACTATTATTATCTTGATTGTTTGTAGATGTTATCACAATTTCAAGATTTTTATAAAGTATTTAATTTACATAAATATATCTTAAATGACATTATAACGCAATGTTGTAGTACAAAAATGTTGATAAACCTTTATTATATTCGTAATATTCAATTTATTGAATCCCTTTGTTTTAACCGTGGTTTTGGGTTATCCGTGACCCTCCAACCGGTCATTACCTCGGATAATCGGGAGTTGACTGTAATATAATTATTGTCTTCCTATTAGAGGTGTGCGAATATTGAATTTTTAGTTCGGATCGGTTTCGGTTCGGATCGGATAGTAAGGGTTTCGGATCGGATAATTTTTGGATTCCGATATTTAGCCTACTTTACCCCAATCTCTAAAACTACCATATTTTCAGGTTGGAACTTAACATTTTCATTTTTCTTGCAAGATATAAATATACAATATTCAAGCTAAGTAATTTTATTCAAATCACAAGTGGTTATTATTTTTACAA
Organism: Allygus modestus; assembly: GCA_963675035.1. NCBI lineage: Eukaryota > Metazoa > Arthropoda > Insecta > Hemiptera > Cicadellidae > Allygus > Allygus modestus. Next base: position 253,267,981 of record OY776111.1, on the reverse strand, counting down.
ATGTATCTTTCTGAGTAATTGAAGACTGTCCCTCTGTACATACTCAAAAATATTATCTTCTCTGCAGTGGAAAATACAAGAAATATGTTTAAAGGTTGTATAGGTATAAGATAAAAGTATAGGTAATTTAATAACAGTAGGCCTAGGTTAGGCTACTCAGATCATGTAATGTCACCTTGACTATCATTAATCCTTGTCATTACGCTATAACACCTTAGCCTAACTGGGTGTAGGCCTGGTAAAAAACAAACATAAACATATGGTCAGGCAAGAGAATCAACAAGGAAACATTTTAATACGATTACAGCCTATTTAAAAGACCGGAATCACCGATGTTGATAGCAAAGCAGTCATCACAACACAACACACTAAAGGCCTAGCACGACAAAGGCAATCAGACCCTACTGAAACAATGAATCAGTATAGGGCTTCAACTCAGTATGAGCTAACCAAAAACTTCCATAACCAAAGAATTTCCTTTGTTTTATAAATTTACTAACTAGGTCTAGTTCAAATTTATTTTGTTTAATACAAATTAGAAAATTTGTTTAACCTAGTTTGTCACCGGAATGTAAACAGACTACAAAGTGTCAGCGTCAGCTTGCATTTCAAACTATCAGTTTCATTCTTTTTGAATAATTTACATATCATGCTTTTCTTCCTTTTCGGTTCCATTTTAAATACATGAATTTAGCGAAATCAAATAATATACGAACGATAAAATCTGTATAAATAAATAATAGAGATAACTAAGCGATGCCTTCTTGAATCCTTCGTCAGGTCGTTGCTGCTTTAAACGTCGCGTCGTCGTAAAGATATTCGACGAGCTTAATATATCTAAAGGTCTCGTCCGGGGGTAAAAAAGTGAAGTCTTTTCTTGGAGTATAAGAGCTCTAGCTAGATTAAGCTCGTTGATCATAGCGGGAAACTTCACCGTAGAGAAAGCTATGTAACTCTTTTTGCGCAAGTCAGCAATACTCTACTCAGCGTTTTTTAATTGCATTAAATGGAAGAAAAATATCAGCAGCAGCAGTTTTAAATTTTATACTCTAACATTTACGTTTGCATTATGAAACTTTTGAATACTCTATGAGAGCTTGCTCATTGCACTCGAAAGAAAGTGAAACTATCAGAAATCGATTATCGACTTATTCGTCAGTAATCCACTACTGTTGTCTTGTTGTCAGCGTTTATCCCGTGAATCGTGAATTGACATCGAGTTGCAATATTGTATAAATTTGCGGTTGTTTACTAACAAAAACGTTTGCTATCACATATTTCTCTTTATAAACTGGATTCATTCTGTTTGCTAAAATGATGTACGATCTGGCCTGTATCGCGATACGATACATGATTACACAAATATCGTATCGATGAATTGATACGAGTTACGTACCGAAAACATTCAAAGCGTCAGGAATTGCGTCATGTTACCTTGAACGACGTCAAGAGCCAAAACGTTTATTAATAGTCCAAACATATTTATTGTTTCGTTTATACCTTTTTATCCCCACATATACAGTCTATCCGAATATGTCGGATATGTACTAGACCTTATCGGATATCGATAAAGCCTTCGGATCAGATTCGGATATCCGATCCGATCCGAAACCGAACCGGCTTTTCGAATATCCGCACACGTCTACTTCCTATAATTTCAAGAATGTAGTTAGAACATCTATTCAACGATTGGCCTACATCTACATATGGTACAGTTCAATGAAAGATACTTATCCATAGCATTAAGTAATTGTGAACCTTTGATTTGAAAGGGCCAAACTTACTAAAAAAATTCACATTCAATAAAGATAGGTTATGGGAAATTCATAGTTTTAAAAGTGAGTGCAGCCTGTATAGTTGGCTCAAAACTTAGAGAGACACCCCCTCAGGTAGAAGGGGCCATCCTAATCCCCTGTTGATATACCCGTAGCCTTTGTTAGGGGCGTCCACCCCGGACTGCCGGCATCCGCCTGGCATTCCACGAAATTCTGTCTCAACTATAATTTGCAACCAATTGATACATTAGACCTACATTAACGAATGATGGCTCATTTTTTTCGTCTTACTTAGACGAATAAAAAACAATTTTAATCACAGTTCTACGATGTACTGTTGCCGACATAACGCAGTTGTTGCTTAACTTACTATAAATATAGTTCGGTAACGGTACGTCGTAGAACTGAGATTAAAATAGTTTTTTATTCGTCTAAGTAAGACGAAAAAAATGAGCCGTCATTCGTTAATGTAGGTCTAATGTATCAATTGATTGCAAATTATAGTGTGACACAGAATTTCATGGAATGTCAGGCGGATGCCAGCAGTCCGGGGTGGACGCCCCTAACAAAGGCTATGGGTATGTCAACAGGGGATTAAGACGGCCCCTCTACCTGAGAGGGTGTCTCTCTACGTTTTGAGCCAACTGTACTGCATATACTGCCTGATTCCTGAATTAATATGTGGACTAGTGATGTGTCAAAACCAAAACTCGAATCTCAAAACCACCAAAACTTTGGAAAAGTTTCGGTTTCGAGATTCGATCGGCGAGTTTCGAGAATCAAAACTCAAAACTGCCGAGATTTTTTGTGTCATTGTTGTTTTTTTAACAGAAATCAAGCCCGAGTGTTGATTAATAATGTGAAGGTCAAAAGCCTACTGTCATCGGTCGTCTACCTCCACCTTTTGTGGATTATTGATTTTTTATTTGTGAAAGAACAACTCTAACCAAAGTTTATAATTAAGCTACAAATAATTAGTTCACTAGTAGTTCTGAAACTAATATTTTTCTAGGATACTTCGAGAATGGCAGTAAGTTAACTGGTTTATTTGGAGTAACTGGATTTATTTTTCATAACCATAACCAGGCAAGTAAATAGGGTTTCGCGATTTGAGTTTCGAGAATCGAGATTCGATTTTGTAAGTTTCGGTTTCAGTTTCGAGATTCGAAATTTCTGGTTTTGACCATCACTAATGTGGACAATTGCTACGTGTAGGCACTTGACATGCAGTGGGTTATGTTCTATTTCCATAAGTGGAAGCAGTACATTTATATTAAAGCTCATATCGTAAAGTTGTTTAGTGCTAGCGTGTTATCACATCCTCAATCACATTAACAATAGGCCTAAAGCTTCAACCATAACCCAGTCTTTTTATAAAGTCCTTAGTCCACTTTAAAAAGGTTTAGTATGTCAAATTGTAATACAACCTTATTTGTAGTCTCTGTTAAAGCAGACAAATCTGACAGTTGATTTTAAATTCACCAACATCTTTGTTTTCAGATGTGAAAAAGACAATTTAGATGGCACACTGAAGCGTATTATTGCAAATAAAGAGTTGTCTCCAAAAGATCACAAAGGCCAAGGATTACATTGTAGCTTTAAAATGCTGCAAGGAGATATCAACCAGGTAAATACATACAATATATGTTAGTAGTATATTAAACATTAGTAATAAAAAAGATAATGGGAATTTAAATGGTCATCAATTGTTCAATCTGTTGTTTTTCTGAATGAATCGCAAAATTCTAGGGGTGTGCGAATAGTGATTTCTAGCTCGAGCCGAGCTTTTTTCTAAGTTCTCGAGCTTCGAGCTTTCTTGAGCTAAGTTTTTTTTTGGGAATTTTCTCTAGGGGTGTGCAATATACCGCTAGTGATTTTCTAACTCGAGCCCGGCCGGGCAGAATTTTTTCAAAGTTCTCGAGCTTTTTTGATTAGGCCTAAATTTATTCTTTATTTACATTATGTTTAAAAGAACAATCATTCGATTCATTATGGTAATGTAAAGTAATTTATAACTTTCAATATTTGTTATCTTTCATTCAATATATTTATTATGCCTACGTTCAATAAATAAAGGCCTACAGTGGGAAAATAACAAAAAAACCAGGTTACTAAAAAGGAAAATTTATTGAGACCACTGTTAGATAGTAAAGAACAATTTTCATTTCAATATAAAGTAGGTAGCCTACCTTGGGAAAAAACCTTAAGGAAGAGAACTACAAATTTTTAACTCGACTGATAAGCCCATAGGTTAACTTATGCAGTTATTACCATATTTATTAATAGCCATAAAAAACGGACTATATGTCAATATGTACTATCCATGTAACCAAACACTTAGGCCCTAGCCTAGGGAATTGCCAAAACCCAGTAGCCTATCTCTCTCATTCAACTGATTGTAAATAGTAAATTTTAGGTTATCCTTTTATAAATTTAAGTTAGTTAAACCAGTCTTTATATCTTATCGTACTCACTGAAATAAGTTATCCAATAAAGTAGGCCTAGCTCATGTTGTATCTAACCTTTTACCTAATAGACTTGACCTATTATATCTGCTTCTGAAACAGAAGGTTTCAAAAGCAGAAGGTGGAAGAGGATCGTCAATGCATTCTTCTTCCATCACTGCTTTAGCAATTTGATAGCATACAAATACTGACGTTTATTCACAAATTCAAACAATTCCGCGGAATTAACAATGTTAACAATATGATTTTAATCGCACAGCTGTAGCGTTACAAAGCACTGCGCCATTTTGATCGCGTCTTGCCTTGCCCTTGGTTAGGCGTACATAGAATATAATCAACCTTTTAAATAATATGACCATCGGTATAAATATGCATTACGTAACCATTCAGAATATTTTTTAATCTTTAGATTGTGTAATCCTCGCAATTAGTGATTTTGAAGTGTAAATTATTACAGCAATGATGTAACACTAATTATTGTTAACTTTAACAACTACAGTATGATTACAGTTGTTTTTCTATTCGCTTTATCTCTAAGTACTTTAGATTCTACTGTAAACTGACGATTTTTTAAACGTCAACGTAAACAATACAATTTTTGTTGAGTACTATTTCAGCTGTACACTAAAACGCCGTCATGATTATTAGTCGTTTATAACCTACAACTTTCAACTTTGTCCCTACCTATTGGTTACGCTAAATCATTATTACATTATAACCATCTCCACTCAACGTCTTAAGCCAGTTCGCAAAGTGGGTATGCGAACAGTTTTGCCAGACGTAATTTCAGACTCCACGCAATATAATTACTGTGTAATGTACAAAATTGTAAGTTGTAGAAAAGGCTGTACCGCTGCAACAGTTAGAAAAAGTGTTTTCACAGATTTTAGTTTTTTGCTGGGGTACCTTTTCTGGAGCAGTGCGAATGTTGTATTAATGATTAATTTTATTATTAACCGTGAAATATTGCACAACTCAACTGGGCAACGGCAACACTGTAGTGCAAACAGAGTAGTGTGATAAAAATATGTCCACTTGATGTGATTGAGCGTAGAGAAAGTAGCTCCATTGCGTTGGTTGATCAAGGCGGCAGATTAAAACGGTACTCCACTTTAATATTTGGTTATTTTTTTAAACGAAGGACCAAAAGCATTAGCATTGCTGAATTATATTTTTTATGGAGCTCTACCAATGCAAACTACGAGAATTCTAACATTGATTCTGGAACGTTTTTGCTTTAAATTTACTTTTGTAGACGACTCTTTTCACTAGTCGGCGTTTTAAATATTCGGCTCAAAACTTCAAACTTTTATGCAAATCTCGAGCCGAGCCGAATACCACAATTTTCGGCTCGAAAAAGCTCGAAGTTCGAATACTCGCACACCCCTACAAAATTCAAATTGAATGCCCCTGGACTATACTCAAGAAAAAAAGTTATCTTATCTCCTACAGTACTCCAACTGCTTTATGTTTTGCTTCCTATGAAACCTGCCAGCATAATTTGTTTGACAGTTAGACTATTAATGGTTTTAATGGTAACCTACTTTTGAAAGTTTTGTACCTATTTTGGAATATTCTTCATCAATTTCCGAATGTTTGATTTGTAGGGTTCTGCGGTACCAGAAATTTAAGGTCGGTACGGTTCGGTACGGTAAATATTTTTGTACCTGAGTTCTCGGTAAAAAATCGGTACGGTTTGCGGTGATAAAATAGCTGTAATTTATCATAGCCTAAGTGTATTCGGAAACCAAACTGAACAAATACAGAACAAATATTTTTAAAGAAAAACATACTAGCAGACATAAAAAAGTATTTAGGTAAGCTTTTGATTATAATTTGTAATAGTTCACAAATATTTATATAGGCCAAATAATAATAATATGTTAAATCACGTAAATAAAGAAAGAAAGCCCAATATATACAAATATATATGACCCCAACAGTAATAATTCCCTTTATGTTAAATAATTATGTTAATTTAGTTATGTAGGCTTATTTCATCTATAAGATTTTGTTGTTTGTATTTGTAATAATTTTTCATAGATACAATTTTATTCAATTTTCCCTGTATTCACTAGTTATGTTAAGTAATTTCCTAGTTAATTTAAATTGTAAAGCTATCTCAAATACATTTCATGTACAGTAGACGCTCTTTTATCCGGCATGTTCGGGACCACGCCCATGCCGGTAAATCGATTTTTCCGGATAATAGAACTTTTTAGTTATTAATGGGAATACAGTAATCTTAAGAGTCTCGCTACAGTAATGAGCTGTGGTCGCGTGCGTTGGTTGACCTTGGCACTGCTCCGGAACACCTGCATTTGTGGACGGATAGACAGATAGACAGACAGACGGGCGGATAGACAGCCGGGCGGAAGTTGGCGTCTAAAAATAGGTTGAATACAGTAGTGTACTGAGCAAAGGTTACGAGCATCACTGAACGTTACTGCTTGAGACGTAAACAAACAACAGGTGACTAAGAAAAAGGCGGGAACAGTCCAGGGCAGTCGCAGTACGAAACGGAAATGACCGAAAATACCTGGAAAAACCCGGGTCGCCTGGTGCCGGTTAATAGAATGTGCCGGTTCATAGAATGCCGGATAAAAGAGCGTCTACTGTATATAGATAATCAAAATTGATCTCATACAAGATAATACAAAATTTGTATTATTTAATAACAGTCACATAAAACACAAATAAGACAAATATATTTCTTTATAAACTTTTATTCACAAGTAAGACGATAAAGTAATAATAAAAGAAAGGAAGGTATGTGTGTGTGTTTTCAAATTAAATACAGGTTGTATGAATTATAAATTATAGCCTCCAACAAATTTTAAATCCTATAACCAAGTAACGCAACAGAATAAGAATTTGTATTGCAATCAGATGACACATACTCAGGAGACGTCAAAGTTGTAGCTTACTTGTTGTAACAGAAGTCGACGGCGATGGTGGTTCATCAAGAATCAAGAATCCATCACAATCACTCATTGTTTGTTTTAAATAGTCTAACTATAAAGGCTAGCACAAAACTTGTTATCAAGACTTGTTCAAAACATTTCATCAACAAAGACGATCAGTAGAAGTGTGTGAACAGTAGAAGTGATGATTACGTCCAAACGTCATCGTCACACACAGAGTATACCTAGAAAGTGAATATCAGAGAGAAAGAAATAACGCAGTTTCCAAAATTTTGTTATACGCCATAAAATTATGAACCAATGTAGGCTAACCTTTTTTATTTGTTATAACAGTAGTGTGTGTACAACTTTTTTTGTTAATAGACATTTAGAAATGAAACTAATATTTAACCTAAACACTCTTCTAAACCGTTCACGGCTTATTTAATATTGAATTAAAACAGTGTCTTTCGCTTGGTTTAATTTCTATCCACAAAATGTTAGCATAATGCCTATTAGGAAAATTTTATGACAAGCCCGATTTGTGTTTTTGAATTGATGTGCATGATATTACGTTTGCATATCAAAATAAGTGTCAACCTTCTGCATGTTATTACTCTCTGTAACACACGATCAGAATGTGTTTGCCAAATGTTTGGCGATTTTAAGTAGTATCAAGCACTCATTTGAGGTTAGGGGGCCGTTATACAATCGGCAATGTACAACACGAAACGGTGTTATAATTTCGTTGATATAAAAAACAAACAGATATTTATGTGTTTATCCCTCAGTTTTATTTAAAAATGATTAATTGTCATACAAATTTGGTTGTAGGTTTTTGTTAACGTTTATACCGTCTCCATACACTTGCCAAGTCTAGACGAGCAAAGACGAGCGTGACAGTGTAAATGCGTAGTAGTTTGTTATTAACCTCTGTTACTCTCGATGTTTATGATAGATATACTAAATCATGTGTCATAATGAATCATGTGTTATAATGAATCATATGTTATAATGTTTATGTTATGTTGACTGTCATATGTCATTGTTTATTTACAGTTCAGTATGGTTTATGTTTAGCTAAGAAATACAATGTTGGTTTCAAAGTCAATTTGATTTATTTGTGTAGAATTAGGTATTGCATACTTAACAAATGGCGACGAGTATAATAGAAGCAATTAACACAATAGAAGATGAAGAGGAAAGACTCAAAAAGTACAAGAAACACAGGAAAACTATAAAAGCACAGCTTACAAATGTAAACAAACATTTACCTAGAGAACACTGTGGCATAACAGAGGCTACAGTTAGACTACAATACGTGAATGAACTTGGTAGTAAGTTTGAAAGCATACAAGATCACATTGAATTATTAACAAAAGAAGAAAATGTAGAAGCTGAGCTTGATTACAGAGAAGAAATGGATAATAATTTGATTGCAACTAAAGTAAAGATACAGAATATGATAAGTACACCTTTAGCCAATGATAATACAAATGGTCGTTCCCATGAGCAGTCTCAGCAGCCTTCAAGTTCAAGTGTTAGGACTTCAAATCTAAGCTTTATGCCTTATGACGAGAGAGAAAGTTTTCACAATTTCACAAAACGTTTAGACACTTTCATGTCACTTAGAGGCATTACAGATCAAAAGCAGAAAACTTTAACTTTCCTACATGCGCTTACCCCATTGATTCATGAAAAGTTGTATGATATATGCGCCCCAGAAGATCCGACTAATACATCATATGAACAGCTGGTTCATACATTACAACAGTACTTAGATCCTCAAGCTAGTACCTTAGCACTGCAGCACAAGTTTGTACTAAGAGAACAACATAATGGGGAATCTATTACAGATTTTTCCACAGACCTTAAGAAATTATCTTCCAATTGTAACTTTAACTGTTCATGTGGGAAATCAGTATGCGACATATTCTTACGATTACAATTTATAAGAGGACTATCCGACCCAAAAATAAGAACAAGACTATTACAAGAGCGTGACGTGAGGTCTTTTGCAGAAATAGTTGATACAGCAACAGCAATAGAGTTGTCTAAAATAGAAAGTGCAATGATATCACATACAAATCTAGGTCAAAACGTTAACCAGGTTCAGTTCAGGAGACTAGGTCAACAATCACAAAGAAAAACTCTTACTACTACAAATAATGACACTTTGAACTTTGAAATGTTAAGAGGGAAATGTTTCCGTTGTGGCGATGAATCGCATCGGGCGAACTTCTGCAAGTGTAAAAAAGAAACCTGTCGTTCTTGTAATAAAATTGGTCACATTGCTCGTGTTTGCATGAGTCGGAACCTGTTAAAAAGATCGGTTAACTACGCAGAGGAAGAGTTCATTGAGAAAGATGGAAACAAATTACATGAAATACATTTACTGTCAAAATCAAGGAGAAATTATAAATTCAATGTTAAAGTTTTGGTAGAAGGAAGAGATATCATATTTGAGCTGGATACGGGGGCGTCATTAAGCTCTATCTCCCTGAACGAATTCTCAAATTTGTTTCCAAACAAAAAGTTGCTACCAACTGCAGTTGAGCTACGTACGTACACAGGTGAAATAATAAAACCCCATGGTGTAGCTTTTGTAAACTACAATTACAAGGGTCAGTTATTCATTGGAAAGTTGTACGTAATTGATCAAGATGTTGACACTATTTTTGGTCGTGAATGGATGAGGGAAGTGAAAATAGATTGGGCTGACATGCGGGTAGTTGAAGAAACAAAAGGATCTCAACTGACATCAGTACTGAATGAGTTTGAAGAATTTTCAGGCCCGAAATCGGAGCGATTACTGATTACAAGGCCAAATTTCAGGTTAATGAGGATACTGCTCCTATTTACATAAGACCACGGCAAGTCCAGTATGCAATAAAAGCTAAGGTTGAAAAGGAATTAGAACGCTTGGAAAATGAACAGATCATAACAAAAGTGGAAAACTCAGCATGGGGAACCCCGGTGGTTCCAGTGATAAAGCCGAATGGAAACGTGCGCTTGTGTGCGGACTACAAGGTAAGTCTCAACAAAGTTATTAAGGAGGTCAATTATCCCATACCAAGAATAGAAGACATTTTCTCAAACATGTGCGGGGGACAATATTTTTGCACACTCGATATAAGTAATGCTTATTTACATATGGTAATGGATGATGAAAGCGCTGAAATGCAAACTTTAAGCACGCACAAGGGACTTTACAAGGTAAACCGGCTGATGTTTGGAGTTAAGGTTGCTCCATCTGTGTGGCAGCGTTTTATGGATTCAACATTGCAAGGGATAGAGGGCGTACAGTGTTTCTTTGATGACATACTAGTGCAAGGAACTGCATTTGATGAAACTTTGGCCCGACTAAGGACAGTGCTTGAGGTGTTGCGAAACAAAAACCTCCGACTTAATAGAGAAAAATGTAAATTCTTTGAAAAGAGCATCAAGTACTTGGGCCATATAATTGATGGAAATGGCTTACATAAAAGCACTGAAAAGGTTGAAGCTATAACAAATGCAAAACGACCTTCAAATGTCAATGAGTTAAGGTCTTTTTTAGGACTTGTCACATATTACAGTAAATTTATTTCCAACTTCTCTGATATTGTTTATCCTTTGAACAGTTTGCTACAAAAAAACAAGGGGTTCAATTGGACATTAGCATGTGAAAAAAGTTTTCAGAAAGTTAAAGAAGAGATTGCAAATGAAAGAATTAGCTAATTAGCTCATTTTGACCCCACATTACCCTTAGTTCTTGCCACAGATGCTTCTCCAGTAGGCCTGGGAGCGGTCCTATCCCATAGAATGAGTGACGGCTCAGAAAAACCCATTGCTTTCGCATCTCGAACACTGACAAACAGCGAAAGAAGATACAGTCAGATTGACAAAGAGGCAGCTGCTATATACTGGGGCCTAAACAGATTTTTCCCTTATTGTTATGGTCATAAGTTTATATTGGTTACAGACCACAAACCTCTAGTCTCCATATTTGATCCTCATAGAACCTTACCAACGATGGCTGCAACAAGAATCTTTAACTACGCACATTTTCTTTCAGGCTTTAACTATACTGTTGAATTCCGACGGACAAACGAACATTCTAATGCAGACTTTCTTTCTCGATTTCCGGTTGAAAATGCTCCTGAAAACCTTCTCGATGATTTTTCAGTCTATCAGTTACACCAGTTGGAAACATTGCCAATCACCAAAGAAGATATTGCAAAGGAATCTCTTAAAGACGACTCGATCAGAAAACTTATTCAGTTACTTAAAGAGGGGAAAAGCATCGAAAAACTTGGTTTTCATGATTATGAATTTAGACTGCAAGATGATTGCCTTTTTAAGGGAAGCAGAATAGTGATTCCTGCTTGTTTGCAAGGAAGGATCCTAAAAGAACTTCACATTGGTCACTTGGGAATAGTCAAGATGAAAGGTTTAGCGAGAAGTTACTGTTATTGGAAGGGTATAGACTGTGACATTGAAAACTTAACAAAAACATGTAAAGAGTGCTGTCTGAAACAAAATAAACCATGTCCAGTGTTTTTACATCCTTGGGAAATTGCTGAACAACCATGGCAAAGAATCCACATTGATTTTGCAGGGCCATGTATGGGAAGGAACTACTACTTTATAGTTGTCGATGCGTTTACAAAATGGGTTGAAGTTATCCCAACTAAGACAACAACTTCAGAGTGGTGCATAAAGAAGCTAAGAAGTCTATTCTCGACCTTTGGAATTCCACCTGTTCTTGTCTCTGACAATGCACCTCAATTTACATCACACAATTTCAAAAGCTTCCTCAAGACCAACAATACTGTTCACAAGACATGTGCTCCATTCAACCCATCCTCGAACGGGCAAGTTGAAAGATTTGTGCAGACCATTAAGAAGAGCTTGATTGCCATGAAAGAAGAGAAAGGGGACATGAATATAAAACTTCAAATGTTTCTTATGCAACCAAGGAAAGCTGAAAATTCTACCGGTCAAAATTCATACTACCTTATGTTTGGTCGAAATATTAGAACACGACTAGATCTTATGCTAGAGACCAATCCACCTCAAAACTTCGAAGTAAACAGGAATTGTAGGATGAAACTAAAAGAATTCAATATTGGAGATAGGGTTCAAGCCTTATGTTATAATTCAAGAGGAAACAAATGGAGTTTTGGAAGAGTGATAGCAAAAGAAGGAAATGTTATGTATTTGCTACTAATGGACAACGGCTGCAAATGGAGAAGGCATATCAACCAAATGTTACCCTGCAAATTTGAGGGGGAGGATTGATAGATATACTAAATCATGTGTCATAATGAATCATGTGTTATAATGAATCATATGTTATAATGTTTATGTTATGTTGACTGTCATATGTCATTGTTTATTTACAATTCAGTATGGTTTATGTTTAGCTAAGAAATACAATGTTGGTTTCAAAGTCAATTTGATTTATTTGTGTAGAATTAGGTATTGCATACTTAACAGTTTACGTACATTATTTCATTACTCGCCGAGTCGTATGTAACTCGAAGAAACATTCGGCCAGTCTGTGGATGCGGCTTTATCAATGCTGTAAAGACATCTCGTCATCATTCGTGATCCGATTGTGAACCTATAAACTCGCGAATGCCGGTCAAAGTTGAAAGTTCAAAAGTTGCTGTCGTGAACAAAGGCGTGTCAATAGAATGTCAATGGATGAAAAAGATGTTATGAATATAACTGAAGGGAAAATGTGGTTGATAAACAGTGAATACTGATTTTTGTAGTTCTAGGCTGTACCATACCAACTTAGTACTGGCACCATTAGTGGTACCGAACGGAATTCGGTAATTCGTTTTGTACCGAACCGGTACTGATTTTCGGTGCACCACAGACCCCTATTGATTTGTGGAATATACGTTGCTCACTGTCTAATGCCACCTTTTAGGGATGGATTTGTTTATGGACGTTCTTTAGGGTGGATTGAAACCTTAATTTCTGCCTGTTACCTTTAGTTAATACCAATGTAACAGGGTGTCTACTGGTCATCCAAGTCATTTTGACCTCAAGGTCCTCCTTCTTTTAGATAAAAAAAATGCTGTGAGTTTTTGCGACGCTTCAAATTTTGAAATTTGGCGTCACTACGTTTTGTTAACTCTACTATTTTGAATACTCGGTTTGCATGGTCTATTTTACAACTGCTTATTAGCTTGTTTAAATGTAAATACCAAAAATATATTATTATATTATTTTAGCACTTGCCTGTCTATAGAACTAGAGTACGAGAAATTCTGCTGGGTTCTCCAAATGTCATAAAAAGTCCTCCTTTTTGTTACCTTTAATGAGGTTGAGAACCGTGTATAAGTTTATTTATAATAAAACATACAAATACATACAAATTTGAATCTAAAATGAGTTTATGATGCAGGTGCGAGAGGAGAACCCACACCTGGTTCTAGGCCAGGTAGCCACAGCCCACAAGATGGGGTTTCCTGAGGTGATCCTGCCAGGAGATGTCAGGAATGATCTTTACCTTACACTTGTCTCAGGCGAGTTTGTTAAAGGCAGCAAATCTACTGACAAGAATGTAGAAGTCACTGTGAGAGTGTGTGGTGAAAAGGGTCAACCACTACAGGTTTGTTATGATTTTTTCATTGTTTGTTTACTAAAAAAAAATGGTTGATGGTAAATGAATATAAGTGTCATTCCTATTTTGAGTCTCCTATAATTTCATTATGAATTTTGTTCATAATTGATAACTTTTCCTCTTTTTAAAAAGAAATAAAAATGAACTCTTGACATTAAGCAAAAACACTCCCCTATGACAGAACAATGGGCGACGTGCGAAATAGTCGCAGAAAGAAAACAAGGGCTGCAGAAAGACCAACCACATCAAATTGGAAGGATACAGGATAATCGACAATATGTCTTATAAAGTTATTGCTGTGGAGAAACTCTCCATTCTGCAATCAAAAATGAGACCGACAGCAATATAATTGGATTTAATTAATATAAACATCGTATGAAAACGCCAAATTCGCCAACCTAATTTTAGGGATAGAATTGTATGATTCCCATTTTGATTGTCAGTGTTGACTAGAAGTGCGAAGTGTGTCGCTGCAGTTGGATATACTTTGTTCCAATGTTCCAGAGTGGAAACAGTTCCAACATCACACAACCAGAATTCAGGTCCGGATGGAACTACTTTTCAAACATGCTAGTTGCAGTTACAGTTAGCGCTGCAGCAATTCGTTCCAAAAACACATGCAATATCTGGTTTTTACGGTGCTAAGTAGAGATGTCATTAGCCAGTGACAGTTCCTGGCAGTTTCTACCATGCACCATGTAACTGGCACGTTTGAATTATTGATGTGATAGTTGTATGTGGTGTTGTGTTTTTGTGACAGGAGCTCTCCACCCTTGTGAATTAGCTGTCCGCTTTTTCACCCCACCAATCAATATAACATTATATGCTACTGACATACAGCAGGGAGGAAGTGAGAACGGTCATTGCCAAGTGTAAGTCTTATTTTACCACCAACTGACTGTTGACTTGCACTTGTCTATGGCAATTTACATGTAATCTCTACTATCTGCAGTGCTACAGCTGTTTCGCGTTAGTAACTGCTTGGCACATGTCTAGTGTTGGACAAATACTCGCAGACTGAGCTTGTAGAGCTTGCAGATGTGGAGTGTTCAGTATTGCTACCGGATGTGACAATTATACCGCCTAACCTCTACCTGCTTAGTTATCAATCATGTTTCCGATTAAAACCACCCATGGGGCATGTGGAGTGTTCAAGATTGATGGCTAATGTGACAGTTGCACAATAAATTAGGGAAGTAAAGAAGGTGGCTCGTATTTCTTTAACTTGTTAAACTCTAATTTCTCCTTATACGTCCCTCAGGTGTACTAGGCTTCGGCTATTCTAATGCTGTTGATTCATTACAAGTTGGGTCAGTGCAAATGAAGCATAGGTAATGTGTAAGAGTTGGTAGAAGGTCCATAAAAATGAGCAGATATATAACTGTTGTTTATGTGGATGTGAGTTTTCCTTTCAAATATTAAAAAAAGTTTAACATTTTTCTCGCTGATTTCAGGGTGTAATAATGTTAGGAGGTGGAGTCCCCCCTCAAAATGAGTACAAATCGATCATCTACTACCATGAAGACAAGCCTCGTTGGAACGAGACCTTTAAAATTGCTGTGCCCATAGAAGATTTTAAAGTTTGCCATCTGAAGTTTACTTTTAAGCATAGGTAAGATCTGTGTTTGTACATCAAGCTTTTTTAAGTTTTTAAAATGGTTAATAAAACCATTGTTATTGCTAACGTTTGTTATAGCATATTCTCCCTGAAGGGAATACATTTTTTATTGTGATTTTAAATTTATTACTTACCTTGTGATTACTTACTTATGTAAGGCTCTTTTCCAGATGTCAGACCTCAAAGCAACAACAAAACGGGATACTTTTATAAATTAATGCATTCCATGGTTGATTGTACTTTCAGTAGGCTGGCATGGATAAAACAAATTTACACACAACTGCACTAAATTCATTGAAGTACCAACAACTTATATCCACTGCCGAAAGTTATTTTGATTTAAAAGCAGAACTACAAGTTTAACTAAGATCAATTTTAATTATAGATTAATGCAAAACAGTTGTGATTAAAATAAAATATTTATGGTTTAAGTTCAAGTGAAAAGATAATTAAGGATATAGCATTATGTCGATTTTTGCATAGATCTTCAAATGAGACAAAAGATAAAAACGAGAAGCCATTTGCCATGGCTTACGTGAGGCTGATGCAGGAAGATGGTACAACTTTAAGGGATACTCAGCATGACCTACTTGTGTATAAGGTATGTTAACCACTGTTTAAAATAATTTTAAAAAATTAAAATTGTTTCCCTTCTAACTTCATCCCCTTGAGCTTGTGAATACAGTCGTTGAATCTTTGTTATTTTGTTGATTAATTCATTATCTTGAATGCCTGACCGTTTAAACAGATATGCAATTCATAGAGTTTACCAATCCTGTCAGCTTTGGCCCTATCCTGTCTACCGTTTTCTTTAGGTCTGCCCTCCCCTTCTACTTTGCCACACACAGGTGAACTCTCCATGAGTTGCACATAACTATCCTTTAACTGAGTCGGGATTCAAATCCTTAATCCAAGTGCTACTCTGTGGCCAGGAGGGTAGGGCCTCAAACCAATCATCCAGTGGTCAGTTTTATCAGACTGGTAGTACAGCCAAAGCGCTGGACGAGTTAATTCTGTTTGCATCTACCAGATAACACCACATGGCAGACATACAGACCACAAACAGTGCTCGTTACAGTAAACTTGATAATATATTAATTAATTAATATATTTTTAAGTAGCAGATTCAAAAGCAGTTATATTAGCCCTTGAGGCTCAAAGAATTAAAATAATATATGACTGTATCCATTGCAAAGCTGTTTTTGGTGCACTCATATACCTGGGGATTTCCCTCCTGCTCGCTTCACTCACCAACTCCTCACCAACCGTGGTTTTATCGCTCGCTAATATATAGTATTTTATATTCAACATTGCAATGTCAGGAGAATTAATTGACGTTGTGAAAATGTGTATGACATGTGCTATATATTGATCATAGTTTCAAGTTTCAATAGTGATGTCTTAAGTTACATCCATCACATCACTTTTTTATGCTATAGCTAGTTGAGCTTATCAGCTGGGAGATTGTTCATTACTAAGTTGGTGGGCTACATTGTAGGTTGACCACAAGAAGTATGATGCCAACGACATCAGTTACCTGAACCTGCCGTCCAAGCGCAGTGAGCTGATAGAGGGCAGCAAGCCCGCGGCGGGCGGACTAGTGCTCACCAACAAGGACTCGTTCAGCATACAGACCAACGTCTGCTCTACCAAGCTCACACAGAACGGTAAACATTATGAAAACATATCTGCATACCTAAATATTTTAAATTAGCGATGGATGGTAATTTTGCACACAAAAAATCCTCCTTTTCGGGTGAGATTTAATCTACCTTCCTCAGGGTCATTTCGGGATGGGATTATTTTTTTAAGAATGATGATGCGTGGTCTGGCCGTTTATTATGGCTGGTTACGGTGAAATCATTTATGGCTGAGATTACATACAAATCATAGCCCTATTTTTTTTATTTGTCAATTATTAAATATAATGCTTTTTACTAGGGTTGGTAAGGATTGGATCCTTTTTTTAGGGTGGGCAGGGCGAGATTTTTTATTCCTCCCACACTTTAGGAAATTGTGGTAAGGATTTTTCCTTTATCAGGTTGGCCATTCAACCGGGAAACTAGGAATAATCCTGGAATTAGGAGGTCTAGGGAAAAACCACGAATGAGTCGGGTATTATTTTGTTGAACCCGGGGGGGGGGGGGGGGTATAATAATCTGCTAGGTTTTTATTTACCCTTAGCATAGTTACCCTATCATAGTTAGTGAACAGTCAATGTCGTATAATGAAAAATAACCTAACAATATATTAATACCAGCAAAAAATTAATAACTCTTAACAGCTGACACAAACATTTCAATTTATTTTTCGAAGAAGCAAATATCTTTCATTACATCATCCAAATTTAAATTTTAAACACAAAGTGTATTGTATCGTTCTATGTAGTTCCAACCACTGTGAGGAACATAGAACTTATCATATTTTTATAATTTTGTTTAACAAGATTTATACATTTCATGCCTCAGATTGCTTGATATAAATATATATATATATATATATATACTATGAGAAATCTTACCTTATCCAAGCGGGCCAGAGAGTTGACAGTTAAGGGTGTGTTTTACAGGCCTATCAATAAAGACCAGCCAATGGTTGACGTGCTGCATTGCCAAATTGCACACCAGCATCTGAACAACACTCAAGTGATATTTTTGTATGGCAAAATGGTATCAGTGTCAGTGTAGCGCCATATTATTGGCTGGAGACCCACTGTCAAAGCTTTTGCCCGCTGGGCAATCTAGTCAAAGGACTAATTGAACTGACTAGATTGCTAAGGTAAGATTTTGTTTCTTAATAATATACAAATTAGATTTGTATAGGTCAGTTTTACACATATATGTCCATAAAAAGAACCACCATTGACCATTGTATCTCACTGATGGAGTTGGCTTTTTCCCCCAGTGGATCTGCTGGGGCTGCTGAACTGGACCAGCCAGCCAGACATGCTGCAGGACAGCCTGCGAGCCCTCATGAAGGTGGACGGCGAGGAGGTGGTCAAGTACTTGCAGGACGTCCTCGACGCACTCTTCAACATCCTCATGCAGAACTCCGACTCTGAACTATACGATAATCTGGTGTTTGAGTGTTTGGTAAGTTTATACTAGGGGTGTGCGAGGTGATTTTTTTTTAATCAAGTCGAGTCGAGTAGTGCCAATTATTTTTGAGTTTTGAATATTTTCGGGTGAGTATTTGCCATCAGTTGGTAGTTTAAAATAGGTAGTGTAATGTGATTTGGATATCACCCTGTGTTTGATAATATAAACATGGTTTCTAACTAATACATTAGAGTAGCAGTATAAAGTTTTGGCCAGTATAATCAAGCTGGATTACGTATTGACAAACAAAACACGGTTTGAGATGCGTTTCCAGCCAATAAAACACGGTTTGGTTGTCATTTGGCCTGGTCCAGACATTGCTTATATCAATATTAGATGACAAAATCGTTAGTTATTTCCGATATTAAGTGGCCCGATCGCCACTTTTGCTGATATTATGATTTCCGTCGTCATTTAGTGCCGATTTTACAACATGCGATTGCCTATTGCAGCCGTTAATACGCGTTTTGGCCGGTCGCAATCGTTAGCGATCGTCATTTACGGCCAATTTTACGACATGCGATCGCCTTTTGCGGCCGTTAATACATGTTTTGGCCGGTCGCAAATTCTTAGCGATCGTCATTTTCAGCCGATTTTATGTAGTGCATACGATCACCTTTTGAGCCGTTACTATATGCGTTTTAGCCGGTCGCAATCGTTAGCGATTGTCATTTTCGGCCGATTTTACGTGATGCGATCGCCTTTTGCGGCCGTTACTACGCATTTTGGCCGGTCGCAATCATTAGCAATTTTCTGGAAATCGGCGGAAAATACTCGCTCGAACTTTTGAGTATTTTCCAAAACTTCCGAGTCGAGTTCTAGTATTAAAATACCTGGCCGAAAACGCAAAGTTTCGAGTACTCGCACCTCCCTAGTTTATACTGCCTAATATTTTGCCAGGTGTGCACCGCGTCAGTCGAAAGTATGAGACGAAAGTTGATTAACAAGTTACAGACAATTTGAGCAAATTACAACAAGACTCTAATGATTCTTAGCATATTTGTACTAAGTGGAATTCATTGCAGTTTAAGAGTCATATGTTATCCATCAGGGTAAATCAGTTTGATTAATTTGATTATCTCAGCTTACTCTCAATATAGCAATCTAGTGATGTGTCAAAACCAAAACTCGAATCTCAAAACCACCAAAACTTTGGAAAAGTTTCGGTTTCGAGATTCGATCGGCAAGTTTCGAGAATCAAAACTCAAAACTGCCGAGATTTGTTGTGTCATTGTTGTTTTTTTAACAGAAATCACGCCCGAGTGTTGATTAATAATGTGAAGGTCAAAAGCCTACTGTCATCGGTCGTCTACCTTCACCTTTTGTGGATTATTGATTTTTTATTTGTGAAAGAACAACTCTAACCAAAGTTTATAATTAAGCTACAAATAATTGGTTCACTAGTAGTTCTGAAACTAATATTTTTCTAGGATACTTCGAGAATGGCAGTAAGTTAACTGGTTTATTTGGAGTAACTGGATTTATTTTTCATAACCATACCCAGAAGAGTAAATAGGGTTTCGCGATTTGAGTTTCGAGATTCGATTTTGTAAGTTTCGGTTTCGGTTTCGAGATTCGAAATTTCTGGTTTTGACCATCACTATAGCAATCTAATTGTATTTTAAAACTCAGTAGTGCGTTTCGCAACCCTAGGCTGCATAATCAGTGAGTGAGGTTAAAGCTACATAACAATGTTGATCCATGAATATTCTGTCAAGTCTACATGTAAAATGTTGTCACGATGCGATCACATTTAACACAAACTGAAATGGCAATTTTATTGAAAGACATTAAACCCGAGCGACAAAACCTCTATGTTTACCATGAAGAATGTGGTAGACAACCAGCACCAACTGCTTGGTCGTCACCGCCGAGTCAATCCACTGCCAATTCTTATCACCTCTTCCCTTTTGATGAATTTCCCCTATAGGGAAGAAGCTATTACTGTAGTCGGCATGGTAAGACCTAGGCTTGGGACGATGATAACTGGGGGGGGGGGGGGGGTTATCCCAAAAATGTTTTTATTTTTATTTTGTACATACAATTTAGTTTGCACCATTGGATTCAGATTCAAATATAAACAATTTAGTATTTTTAATTATTGCTTTACATCAATCGGTTATTGAGATATTGAAAGCGCTAAATATTGTTTGTTGTTCAATCTTATAGAGGGTAAGTAACATTTTACATCTTGCTTGTTAGTTAAAATATATCAATGAAACTTGGTATGGGTCTTTATTTGGTTGGGGACTAGTGATATTTGATTTGCATTGAGTTTTACTCTCTACATTTGTTTAGATTAGTCACATTAATCAGTCTCTCTGTTCTTCAATTGAAAGTGCAGTCGCTCGGTGGCAGGATGTCAGGTTTACTGAAACTAGCTTTTCCCTACAGCTTCACTTGATCACCTGATTTCAGTTTATAGACAATCAAATCACACATCTGATCATATTCCAATATTTTTAGATTTATTTTTAACTTTACAGTTTTATTTAATCTATGGCCTTAGGAGAGGTTGCATCAAATAACTAATATTTGTCCTGGAATTTTCTCACTGAGACCTTTCACTCAAGTATATGGTTCATGGTGTCCATACATGTTTGTACATGGTGGTTTCCTCAAAAGTTCCTGGGAAGATTTGGTTTTATATATATATAATTTTTTCAGTGATATCTAAATTTGTGTGCTTTTTATTTTTCAGTTATTTATAATTGGACTGGTGTCAGATCGCAAATACCAACAGTTTCAACATGTGTTGGATCGCTACATCCTAGAAACCTTTAGTGCAACTTTGGCTTACAAGTAAGTAGTAAAATCTTTACTTACAACCTGTCGCAAAATATCTATTTAGGTTGTATATATGTGACTTAATGGCAGTTGTTAGCAATCCATGAACAGATTATGATTCTGAACTAGGATGCATCGTCAGCAGATGAGGTTAAACTACGTACGTAAGCTGCTCCGTGAAGGTCTCGCCTCAAAATTTTCATAACTTTTAATTATTAGCAATCCATGAACAGATTACGGTTCTGAACTAGGCTGCATCATCAGCAGATAAGGTTAAACTACATACATAAGCTGCTCCGTGAAGATCCCGTCTCAAAGTTTTCATAACTTTATAAACTTGTTGTTTAAGAGATTATTGCGGACATTTTCCATCACTGATTAGTAAAAACAAGTTTCACGACGTTTCGGGATCTGGAATCTGATCCCGTCTTCAGGTGAGAAAAAATACGTATAACATAACAAAATTACCCAAAATAATAAAGGCACAATCCATAATTTTGTTATGTTCTAGGTTTTTTTTTTCTAACCTGAAGACGGGATCAGATTCCAGATCACGAAACGTTGTGAAACTTGTTTTTACTAATCAGTGATGGAAAATGTCTGCAATAATCTCTTAAACAACATAAACTCACCATCACCAACAATGAATTTTAAACAAAGAATTTATAAACTTAATATAACCAATTCCTTAGATTGGCTATCTTTCATATTTAGCTTGATTAAATTGTTTGATTACGTCTTGTTATCAAATTCTCTGTTGTTAAGCTAAAATGGTATCTGCAACAAGTAATGAGCTGCTATGGCTGTTAAAGATTTAATTTTCAAACTGATTTCATACATTTACTTTGACCATATTCTACGTTTTCATCTCTCCCCCGTAGTGTTAATACCCCCGTCACAGCAAACCTGCGTACTCAGCGAATTTCCAATGCACATAAATGTGTCTCCCTACAACAAAGAACCAAGTTTTATAAAAATACATTCATAAATAAGAGATATATTATCATTTTATTTATTCTCCTTAAGAATAACATTGAAAGCTGAGTATGCAGATCTGCTGCAACAAGGAACACAAAAAAAAGGTATTTAGGCAATTATCAATTTAACTCAACCAGGTGAAGCTGCATACCAAGTTTTATTAATTCAGGTTCATAACTAAGGGAGATATACAACTTTACTCATTCTCCATATGAATAACATGGGGGCCGAGTATGCAGGTTTGCTGCTACGAGGAAAATCAACAAAAAACTGTTTTGGTACAAAAATCAATATACAACAACTAGTTGAAGCCACACACCAAGTTTCATCAATATACATTCATAAATAATCGAGATTTCAAATTTTATTTGTTCTTCATAAGGATAACATTAGGACTGAGTACGCAGGTTTGCTGCAACGAGGAAGATAAGAAATTAGTTTTTATGCAGTTATCAATATAACTGAACCAGGTGAAGCTACTTACCAAGTTTTATTAATATATGTTCATAATTAAGGGAGATATAAAACTTTACTTATTCTCCATAAGAATAACATTAGGGCTGAGTATGCAGGTTAGCTGCTATGGGGAAAACCAAAAAAACATTTATTTTTTGTGCAAATATCAATATACTAGTACAACGTGAAGCCACATACCAAGTTTCATCAATATTCATTCATAAGTAATCGGGAAATCAAATTTTATTTATTCTCCATAAGGATAACATTGGACAACGTATTGTGTTTAGCACTTTGAATATCTCTGCAACGGTTGGACGTAGAACAACAATTAAAACGCCAAAATGATTTTTTTGTAGAGATAAACTTATTGGTAAAAAGAAATGTGAAGTTTTCTGGAAAATTATCTGAGAAAAATCTAAAAACCATTTTCCCATAACATTAACATAGGAAATTTTTATGGACAAGTTTTTTTACTTTTCTCCACAACCACTTAACCTAGGTTAATGATTCAAAACACTAATTATTTGTTTTTTAAGCTCTATAAAGTGGCTGTAACCAAAATTAAAAGTGTTTTTAACATTTTAGGGTAAAAAATTAAAAAAACTGAATTTTGGAAAGTTTAAAACCCCCTTCCCATAGTTTGATCGATCTGGTTCGAACTTAAAGTCATAAATGCTACTCTCCACATTTGTGCCAAATTTCATAAAAATCGGGTGTTTCTTTCAAAAGCTATTGAGGTAACAGACATATACATATATATATAAATTTGAACGACTAGTGTTTTTGGCATCTGGGGACTTCAAACCGAAAAGTTATCATGGCCTCGGGCTTAAGTCTTACCATGCCACCTACGGTAATAGCTTCTTCCCTATAGGGGAAATTCGCTAAAAATGGGGTTTGAATTAAAATTCAACTGTCCATTAAGAATGTCAGTGGGATGTGTTCTGGAAAATTAAAACATCTGAAATTTCCAATGTGTTCAAGTTGTACTTATTAGATGAACAATTTTTGTCACCAAGGTGTTGAGCAAATATTGTCTGATGTTCTTTAAGTCTGGTTTAGGGAGTTGTTCTGAATAACGATTTATAGAATGATACCCTGATTGACCAATATAAAACTCAATCAGCACAATTTTATTTACAAACTTCATTGATGTTTATTTTATATGCCTTTTTATTCACTGAATTGTTTTAAATCTATTGATTTTGTTGGAAGCTCTTCTTGACATTATTTATATTTAGGTGATTCTCTTTTCAGTGTCATATACACATTTTTCCTGTACCAATGATATTTTTTTCATGAGATGAACTGACAGTAGTGATGTGTCAAAACCAAAACTTGAATCTCAAAACCACCAAAACTTTGGAAAAGTTTCGGTTTCGAGATTCGATCGGTGAGTTTCAAGAATCAAAACTCGAAACTGCTGAGATTTTTTGTGTCTTTATTGTTGTTTTTTTAACAGAAATCACGCTTGTGTTTCGATCAATAATGCAAAGGTCAAAAGCCTACTGTCATCGGTCGTCTACCTTCACCTATTTTGGAGTATTGATTTTTTATTTCTGAAAGAACAACTCTAAACAAAATATATAATTAGTTTTAATTAATTTTTCTGGATTTATTTTTCATAACCATACCCAGGCAAGTAAATAGGGTTTCGCGATTTGAGTTTCGAGATTCGATTTTGTAAGTTTCGGTTTCGGTTTCGAGATTCGAAATTTCTGGTTTTGACCATCACTAACTGACAGTTGTTGTTGTTTGGTTTCCTGTGTTTTTTAATTAAATTTTCAACCATAATAGAGGTATTACCTTTGGCCAAAGCTAACTGTTTTGTTATATTTTTAATTCTGTCAAAATTCTTTTTAGGATAAAGGAAAATGTAATGGCCTGTACAGCATACTTTTGTAGGCAGCAAACTTTTGGGTTTCTGGGTGACGATGATTAGCTTGGTTAGTGTCTTTGGTTTTCCAAAAATATCTGTAAAACAGATTGAAATTCAGTGTTGAGTGTCATGTTTGATATGCATTTATCATCTTGTATTTTAGTACAGTTTAACAGTAAACATATCTGCAAGTGTTGTAGTAATACAAGAATTTCCATTAATAGGCTATCCTGTGTATTTATAATAAAATATTCATTCCTAATCTTAAACTTGACTTAGTGTGATTTGGTCTTTAATGGTTATTATGAATTAAGAACAACCTGTAAGAAACACATTCTGTAAGGGAACAATATTATTATGTTAACTTTGTATAACTTGTTTCAGTAAGCTGATAGTAGTTCTGAAACACCTTGTGGACAGTGGAAACATCACTGAAGACAAAGATATGCTGCAGAAGACAATGAAGTCCCTACAGTATATCATGAGGTTTATCGTAAGGTCAAGACTTCTGTTTTCAGCGTAAGTGTGTTTCCTTATTATAATATTTATTAGCATTAGTTATCTCGGTCGATGTTTCATCAAGAAGTATTCAAACATTTTTATAAAAGTTTTAAGACTTTTCAAACCATGCAAAACAAAGCATTTTTTTTAAACAAGGCATTGTATCAATGTTAAGGTACCACAAGTTAGGCTTCAAAAGTTGTAGATTTTGCAGATAATTATAAATTTTGCCTGGATATGCGTAGCCAAGTTTTAAGTTTAAATTTCAAAGTGGTTACTACTAGAGCATTTTACTATGACGATCAGTGGTTCTCAACCTACAGTTCACAAGCTCGATCCCTGGGGTTCGCGGAGAGAAACTAATGGTGGATATGTAAATTGTACACAAATATCTTGAAAACTTGACAAAAAAGCTCACAAACAATGAAAATAATCGCAAGAAGAAATTTGAAAATTATAAAAATCACTAAGATAAAAAAGTTGTACTATTGAAATTTCTACAGGCATCACTTTGAAATCCAGCTTTCGTGGGGAAACAAACAAAACAAAACTGTCTTTCATTAACTTTTGGTTGGACATAATAGTCTGACTGGGCAATTCAGTAGTGGTTGCTTTTCTCATCCATTGAACTGGTAGAAGAGCTTTTTCATAGTACTAGTTCATAAAAAACAAATACTGAAACAAGTTGGATAAGACCTTATTTGGCTTTTTTGTAAACTTAGCTTAAAACACTGTGTGCAACAAAGCAAGGACTGGGACATTAGCAAAAATTTGTAAATACGAGGTAGGGATGGGTCGGTTGCATTTTTTAACGGTTCAGTTTCGGTTAGGTTTTTTACAAAAAAAGGTTGTCGGTTTCGGTTATTTTTCAAAGAACTTAACTAATAACTCCATACTTTGAATTTAAGTTTCTACCTAGATTCTGAAATGCTGCCTAAAAAAACTGTAATTTATTATATACCGGTACCTGTAAATCCCTATCTCATACTTTGTTTAACTGGTTTACATAAATACTGCTGCAGAGACACTATGCAGGAGAGTTGGTTAAAAAGTCGCAAGTAATCAATCAAAGACAAATCAAATAAATTTAAATTAAATATTATGGACCATTACAAAGTTAATTAATCACCTAGGCTTAAAACCTTGTTTAGCCAAATAATAACAAGTTAGCCTAGGGCAATAACGTAGTCTAAATAATCTTTAACTTAAACTTTGTTAAGATATTAAGATTTAAGTTTAGCCTACTGTAGGCCTAACCTTCAAAACAAAATAAGTTTACCTGTTTTTGCTGATATTCTAGTTTTGCAGACTTTGGAATGCCAGAATCTAATCGTAAATACAGTTTATAGATTTCATATTAGTTTATACTAGGAGTACGCTCTTATATCGCGTATAAGGATTGAGTGATCGCGTAAAATAAAAATAAAATGATTCAATTGACAATATACCTCATGGGCCCTCCATTATAACTGCAGTTTGACAATGACATACAAATCCAGAACATGACAAACAATGAGGCCTGAAACCTGTCAATCAGTCAGACAAAGTGCATATGAAGTAGTTACTCACCCCTCAGTCTCACTGAGGGCTGTATCATCTAGGCCCTCATAATAATATTAGCTGAAGATTTTTATATAAAATGTAATATGTTGGCGGCAATAAAGGTCCCCAATCAGTGAGAGCACGTGGTTTAAAAGTAGTTATTTACACTTTGGTTCCACTGGAGGACCCATCAGGATATTTATTTTATTGTAGCTTAATATTGCTGTAAAAATCTATAAGTATAAATACAGAACTTGATGAACAAAACGTTTTAAAATCAGTCAATTGGTTTTGAATGCCTAAATATTTTAAACTCTAATCCAGAGGTTTTAATGTAACACATTAACCTTACTGGGGGGAGGGGGGCTGTGCCCCCCAGGCCTCCCATTGTTATTGTAGCTTTATATGGTTGTTCAAATACATAGGCAACCTATAAATGCAGAACTTAAAAAACAATAAGGCTTAAATCATTCAATTTGTTTTTAAGAAGAATAAATTGCCTCATTTTAAAAAGAAAAGAAAAGTAGTATCTTATGTTAAATATAATCTAGGAAGAAATTAAAACTCTTTGACCCACTTCTTAGAATCCACGAGTCATTGTGTCAAGGTCCAAGATTTTGTATACATCTTAATATATAAATACCCCCGTAGCAGCAAACCTGCGTACTCAGCAAATTTCCAATGCATAAATATGTATCTTAATACCACATATCAAGTTTCATCAAGATACATTCATAAATAAACGATTTATGACATTTTAATTATTCTCCATAAGAATAACATGGCGGCTGAGAGTGCAGGTTTGCTGAAGCAAGGAACTCCAAAAATGGGGGTTTACACAAATATCAATATAACTCAAGTAGGTAAAGCCACATACCAAATGTGAATAATTTATGTTCATAATTAAGGGAGATAACATGTTACTTATTCTCCATAAGAATGACATGGGACTGAGTACACAGGTTTGCTGTTACAGGAACTATCGGCCGAAAAATGGTTTTTAGTGCAAATATCAATAGACCACAACGATATGAAGTAATATACCAAGTTTCATCAGCAAAAGTATATAAATAAGCGAGATATACAATTTATCTTATTCTCCGTAAGAATAACATTGGACAACATACTGGGTTTAGCACTTTCGATATCTCTGTAACCATTTGGCGTAGAGCAATGATCAAAACACTAAATTGTGTCTTTCTAAGCTGATTCCAATGGAAAAAAAACTAAAATTTGACTTTTTCAACAATTATATGTAAAAAGCTCAAAAAACCCACTTTTGGGATACAAACCCCCCCCCAAAATACCTCTTCGGATAGGTCGATCCGTCTGGTTTTCGAACTTAAATTAATAAATGCTGCTTTACACGTTTATACCAAATTTTGTCAAAATTGGATGAATTTTACGACAGTTATCGTGCTCAAGGACACACACACACATATATATATATATAGGCCTATATACAGTTTTAGAAAGAATGGTGTTTTTGGCATCTGGGGACCTCAAAATGAAAAGTTATCATGGTCATGGGCCATGCCGACTACGGTAATAGCTTCTTCCCTATATGGGAAATTAACTGAAATGGATCCCTATTTCCCTTGGTCACGCGATTACTTGAGAATTAGTGGACCAAATTGAATAATTATTTCTTGTTGAGTTCGTTTATGTCAGGACAAGGTTCTTATAAAAGACAATTTTTAATCTGACCTAAGAGCTCTGCCCCACAGGCCTTCAAAGTTCGTATTGATTTTATCTAAGTTCAGTTAGTTACACCAAGCAGCTGTAAACATACTTGAAAGGCATATACATATGTTGATTATAGAAATAAAAAGCTACTTGAATGTAAACTCTCATTTTGGAAATAAAAAGAGTACTTGAATGGCAACTCAAACTCTTTTTTAGCGAATTTCCCCTATAGGGAAGAAGCTATTACCGTAGTCGGCATGGTAAGACCTAGGCCCGGGACCATGATAACTTTTCATTTTGAGGTATATATATATATATGTATATATGTATATATATATATATATATATATGTGTGTGTCCGTGAGCACGATAACTCTCGTAAAAATTATCCGATTTTGATGAAATTTGGTATAAACGTGTAAAGCAACATTTATGACTAAGTTCGAAAACCAGCCAGATCGCTCTATCCGAAGGGGTATTTTTGGGGGGTTTTGTACCCCAAAAATGGGTTTTTGAATTTTTTAGGTAATTTTTGAAAAAATCAAATTTTAGTTTTTATCATTGGATTCAGCTTAAAAAACACACAATTTGGTATTTTCATCATTTCTCTACGTCAATTGGTTACCGAGATATTGAAAGTGCTAAACAAAGTACGTTGTCTAATGTTATTCTTATGGAGGAAAAAAAAATTTTATATCTCGCTTATTTATGAACGCATACTGACGAAACTTGGTATATGGCTTCATCTGGTTGTGGTATATTGATATTTGCTCAAAAAATTATTTTTTGCCAAAGGCACCCGTAGCAGCAAACCTACGTACTCAGCCCCATGTTATTCTTATGGATAATAATTAAATGCCATGTCTCCCTTAATTATGAACATAATTTAATCAAATCTGGTATATGACTTCACCTAGTTGAGTTATATTGATATTAGCGTAAGAATAAAATCGGACAACGTACTGCCTGTAGTACTTTCAATATCTCTGTAACCATTTGACGTAGAGCAATGATAAAAACACCAAATTGTGCGTATTTTTAAGCTGATTCCAATCGAAAAATCTAAAATTTGACTTTTTCTACGATTATTTGTAAAAAACTAAAAAAACTTATTTTTAGGGTACAAACCCCCCCCCCAAAAAAAAACCCCTTCGGATAGGTCGATCTGTCTGGTTTTTGAAATTAAAGTCATAAATGCTGCTTTAAACAATTATCCCAAATTTCGTCAAAATCAGACTATTTTTACGAGAGTTATCGTGCTCATGGACAAATATATATATATATATATATACAGTATATATATATATATATATATGTATATATACAGTTTTGAAAGAATGGTGTTTTTTGGCATCTGGGGACCTCAAAATGAAAAGTTATCATGGTCCTGGGCGTAGGTCTTACCATGACGACTACGGTATTAGCTTCTTCCCTATAGGAGAAATTCGCTAATCCCTAAAGGGTAAATTCGCTAAAAATAAATAAAAGTGTCCGGGTTAACCTGAAACTGGGAAACCAGAAGAAACAGACTATGGGAAGAGGGGTTTTTGGGGATTTTAAATTTTCCAAAAATCAGTTGTTTTTTTTTCATTTTTCACCCTAAAGTTTTTAAAAAACTTAATTTTGGGTTGGACCATGTTATAGAGCTTAAAAAAACAAATAATATAGTATTTTGAATCATTAACCTAGGTTAAGTGATTGCAGAAAAATCCAAAATACCTGCTCATAAAATCTCCCATGTAAATCTTATGGGGAAAAGGTTTTTGGCTTTTCCTCAGTTAATTTTAATGGAAACTTCACATTTGCTTTGAGCAATCAACTCAGCTCCACAAAACAATCATTTTGGTGTTTAAATTGTGATGCTACGTCCAACCGTTGTAGAGATATTAAAAGTGCTAAACATAGTACGTTGTCCAATGTTTATCCTTATGGAGAATAAATAAAATTTGTTATCTCCATTATTTATGAATGTATATCGATGAAACTTGGTATGTGGCTTCACGTTGTATTGGTATATTGGTATTTGCACCAAAAAAAGATTTTTTGTTATCCCTGTAGCAGCAAACCTGCATACTCAGCCCTAATGTTATTCTTATGGAGAATAAGTCTATCTCCTTTGATTATGAACATAAATTAATTAAACTTAGTATGTAACTTTACCTGGTTGAGTAATATTGATAACTGCCCAAAAACATATTTATTCTTGTTTTTGCAGCAAACCTGCGTCCCAGCCCTAATGTTATTCTTATGGAGAATGAATAAAATGCCATTGATCACTTATATACTTATGCATTTTTATGAAACTTGGTAAGTGGCTTTATGTGGTAGTGAGAAACATATGCATTATGCATGCATTGGAAATTCTCTGAGTACGCAGGTTTGCTGCGACAGGGGTATTTGAATTATTCATAAACGTATCATAGTAAAGCATAAAATAAACAAAATGAGATGTAATAAAAATTTACATGATGTATCAAATAAATATAATAAAATCATGCAGTAGTCTATAAAGGACATCAACAATAATTTCCAAATCTTATAATACACTTTAGAGGAAGTTACACTTTGTAGCAATAATTTAGAAAGCTACATCATATTTTGATATTACAGTAGGGTCTTATCTGTATATAGTATTGCCCATTAGCGTGCATTTTAATAAAAATGGCATACTAAAAAAGTAGAAATATTGTGTTATTGTTTTATATTTTAAATCAGTAGTTCTGAGTGAACAATTTTAAAATATTTTATTGTGAAGTAGAAATATATGTTTATATTTAAATTAAATCAATATATTCATAATATAAATTGAAGTCTCTGTTTGCGTCTGAATGTTTATCTGTTACCTCCTCCTAAACCACTCATCCGATTTCGATGAAACATTGCATGGTCATTCAGGTTAACCCTGGGAAGCCACTAATAAAAAACCTAGAACTAAAGGACTTCGCCCCACTGGATTTCAATGTTACCATGCTAATCACATGAAAGAACATTTTGTTATGTTTTTTTACAGGTAACTAATATAAAACGTTGTAAAAATCTGTCTATTTATTTAGGTAGCAAGCTGTAATGTAAATAGTATAAATTTTTTAGTGTCAAAACAAATCAAGACGGAAAACATAATCTCTCTCTAAATTACTTTTGGTTTCTTTTTACTTTACGCGCTCCTTAACCATACATCGAACTGCGGTGAAACATTGCACAGTGATCCAGGTAACCCTAGGAAGGTTTATAGCCATTTACTTAAAACCTAGTGCTTTGCCCCACTGGACTCGCTTGGAAATCCTATGGTCATTAGGGATCCTCTTGAGCGGTAGCAATGTACCTAATATATCAGAGTCAAACATAAGTCTAATCATGTTCTACAAATGTTTTAGGGCTCTGCCTTCTGGAAATTTAAAATACCTATTCCAACCAGCTTACTACTGCTGCTACTACTGGACTGAGGGGTAAAATTCAGTAAAAAGAAAGCTGAGAGGTTAACGTCAGACATAAACCTACCCCTGATAATAAATACTTTGCCCCACTGGAATATGATACCTGGTTTAATGAATCCCCCATAAATTTAATATTTTGTTTTGTAAATTCCAAAACATTGTTAAACATTGCCATGGAATAAAAATTAAATAAATAAATAAATATACCCATGTCAAACATTATACACCAATGACCACCGAACTGATGGTGCTGAAATTTGTTAGAAAAATAGATAATACACCAGAATCAAAATACACATTCCCTCAATCCAAAGATCCTTTGGGGTCCCGCCCCACTGGTACTTCACGCTATGTTTACCATCTTGCACCTACTGCTGCACTGATGAAGCCGAAGGTCAGTAGGATGATGGCTAAAGCACTCAAAGCAGAATGGACAGACATACTCCAAATGATTTTTTTTTTAGAGTCCCACCCAACAGGCATTTATTATTCCCTTATTCTAATTATCGCTCACCCAATTACCGGGGGGGGGGGGGGGGGGGGTTACGGGCTGCGTGACAGTAGAAACTGTTAAAGCATGCAAAATCGTCAGTTACAGTGACAAAATACCGTACGCCACAATCCAATACTTAAAAATTAATAAGTGTGACATGACATGGGTGAGGGGAGGAAATGACCAGGGTGACAGGGTGATAAAGGGCGGGAGGGGGTCAAAAAGGGCTGAATATAGCGTGACATAATTTACCAATGGCCCTTATAATATGAACATTAAAAATTGGACATATATTATTTCAAATTGTAGCTAAGCCATATTAATAGTTGATTGTTTTTGTAGTTAAGCCATATTTCCCTTAATAAATCATCGGAACGAATAACTGAGCTATCATGTTGAAGATACTTTTACCATTAAATGTGTAAAATAAAGAATTCAAAACCATACAAATTATAACATAAATGGGCGATTCTCACTTATTTTGAATGTATCGGTAGCACCACCATAGAAAGACACGTTCAAATAACCTAAAAAAGGTGTCTCATTGGAAGTTGTAGTACAACTAAATTGATAACAAATATATTTACAAACAAGTCTTGCCAATAGGTCTATGCAAATAAAATAAAGTACAAAAGACACACTCTTAACCACCCTCCATAGGACTGAGCCCTGGGTCGGATAACTGAAAGGTCGGTTAAAACGAATAACGTTTGGATAATTTGTCATATTAAGCACTAAAATTATAAAAGTCAAACGTCAGTTAAAAAAAGGGTATAAAAACAGGTACCAAGATGCAACTTTGGAATACTTGCTAACTATGGAAACATATGATCGATTTCTGATCTGATCTTTTTTTCCGGTGCAGTATCAGGAATACAGCTGCGGCGGCAGATGTGAGTTAACTTATTTCCTGGAAATAAAAAGGCGGTTGATACGATGGAAGGTTAAAGTGAGGATGGTTAAGAGGGTGTCTACTGTAATCAGATGAGCTCACAAAGTAAGGAAGATCTCATACCTGACTTCAATGCTTCTATTACTAACGAAGTGATTCAAACTGGAGTGTCTTATGCACGATAACTACCGTGTCCATATCATAAAAAGTAAAAAAAAAATGAATATGACCGTATTTTGCATCTTTTAAGCATCCGGAACTTACTGAATCACTTCCGTGTAACATTTTGTCAAATTAATTTTTACGAAGGTATCTTCAGAAAAATATTAGTTGCACTCTGCTAAAAAGAATTAATGTTCGCACACACAATTAATAATAAATAGTATCAAGTTCAGTAGTAATACACTTCACACTCTAGCCAAATGTATTAGGTGAGCGACTCGCATTGAAATTAAACATTGTAAATAATCAATTGGAATAACATGAGCGGAGCCAGACTAAGTTACACATCCACTGACTCACGTTCATCGTTGCTCGCCTAGACTCGGCCAAAGTGTGAAGATGGCATACAAATAAATTTTGAATACCCATTAACTAAACATAGTTATATCCTTATTAATTAGTGAATTTCCTAAGGAAAAGTGAACTATTAGCATGACCCGCACGGTGAGACTTAAGCCCGGGACTGCCGTAGAAGTTCCTAACGTGCCCCCCTGAACACGTTTTGGGGGGTCGTTCAAAATTATATATATATATATATATATATATATGTGTGTGTGTGTGTGTATGCACTCTAGCGGTCGCATTTTTTTGTCCAATTTACTTCAAATTTGGTAGGGATGTTCCTTTCTATAATCAGTTGGACAAGTTTGTTGGGCAAAACAATCGGAAAACTCTAACCCCCTTTTAAAGGGATTATTCTTTCAAATTTCAAGTTTTTGGGCCCAAAAAGGGTCAGAAAAGCTCCGGACGTAAAATTAATGCTTATATTAATATGGGAATTAGTAAAGCGAAAGTTTTAAGCCCTCTCTTGTCATCCTAGCATAAATATTTACCGAGTTATTAAAGAAAATGTTTATCGGCTAAACACAGTATGTTTAGTCTTATGGGGTTTTTACATTAGAAAAGCATGTTATTATTTGTTGGTGTATTTGTATCATCCCCAGCAACCTCGCGCCTACTTTCAAGCCTGACTGGACCTTCTCCTAAACTTATAATGCGCAAAATTGTATTCCTAGCATTGCAGGTAAATTAAACCAGGAGCATCAGAACACAGCCAAAAAATCAATGTTTTCAGATTTCAATAAAATTGGAATAAATTAATGTTTTTACACTGGCTTTGAGTTTTAAAAGTTTTGAATGAGGAAATTCACTTCCCTCACGTCAGCGTGCTGCGTGCGAAGTCGTTTTCAAGTTTATATTTCCAACAAAATACACAACTATTAATAAAACAGGTTATGCTTCAATGAAATATCCTGAATACTGTTATTGGATTTAATATACCGGTTCGTAAGCGATTGGTTTTATTCTTTTAATATAGTTATCATATTGCAAGACGTGTGTCATTCATACTGTATCATCTTTGACATATTGTATAATTTGAAGTTTACTGATTTCCTGGGGTACAGTTCCGCAAACGTACCAACGATGTATTATCAAATGAAAATATCTATCGATTATAAATATCGTTTGGAATTTGGTATTTATTAGCGATCGAATTAATGGTTGTTATCGCTATTTCCAACAATATTTATAACGTATTAAATCATCTGTTTTGAAATATAATTTGTTTGCTTTATTTGTTTATGTTATTTCCTTTCCTTGGTAAGTGAACTAAAATGTTCTCTACAAGTGATAATATTTTTAGTTTAAGTATAAATGTACTTCAAAATAATTAATCTGCGTTTTCTTTGTAAATATATTTGTGGAGGAGCTTGAAAAGGTCTCTAAAAAGTGGTATAGAATCTGACGATTTGGCAAATAACTTATGCGAGTACCTTTATCGTAGGGAAGTCTTATTTTCTAATGAAGATCCATTTGAACACTTCTTAAAATCAGTACAAAAAGTGTACCCTGGTTTGTAAAGAAGTTTAATCTGTTGTGTAGTGACCGAATTTCAATCAATATTTATAATCGATCTATAGTTGCATTTGATATTATATCGATATTTATAATCAATATATATTTCCATTCGATAATATATCGTAGGTACGTCTGCGGAACTGTACCCAAAAAACATGCTACAGTACTGTAGGCAACAGTTCATTGTGCCAAATGCGTTCCCCAGAGCAGACTTACATTGTGTTGGGAAATTAAGCTTACTTTTTCGCCCTTGTGGCAACAGGGTTTTAAAAATGGAAACTATAGCTAGTCTAACGTTGCTGCTCCAAATTTGGGGACTTTTAATTTGTTCATAAGAGGAAATCATTGAAACTCAAATGACACAATATGAAAACGACGATACAATACAAGAAATACCCTTCTAATGATACACGTCTCAACAGTGACGCGATACCACTTCAGTCATATCACGAAATGTGACCATATATTGCACATCACTACTCCTTATTCCTCTCAAGGAATGGTGTATTGGTATCCATGTTAAAAATGTCATCAGTCATCAGCATATAGGCCTTTAGATACTATACACCTCTAATCAATCCAGTTAAGTCAGTAAACAGAGTTTATACTGTATTTTCAATTCATTTAGATTACAAGTGTATTACAGTACTAACAACTATCAAATGAATATTTGGATCTTTACCGTTAATTTACCAGCACAAGCTTTTTGGCTTTCTGTTTATTTGCTACCATTCAAAATATTTTTTACAACTAAAGAAAATATTCCGCGCACCTGTTAACGTACATTCTCTTTTTCCCTGTTTCTCTGAAATTCCTGGGGTCTTATCTTAACAACGCTTATCGATATCTGCTCCACACGCTCAGCGGCCAGAAGTATTCGGACATCAAAGCTCCACCATCAATGTTGCCAATTCAGAAGTTGCATGAATTGCTTCTTGAGATGTAACTTTTAGCGTTCACAGTATGTCGTGGTAGCTCAGGTATGGCCCCAGAGTCAAATCGGATTGTGTTCCTTTATTTTAATTATGTTTTACAGTAATTGTAAAACGTTACTTTGGTTTGTATGTACACCAAACGATTTGTAATATAGCCTGTGTTGATTTAGTTATTTTGGAGTTTTCAAAACAATTTACAGGCATGGTTGGTTGGTGGGAAGTGTGTATGAGTGCACAACCCTGAATTTTGTGTATGAGTGCTTAGACCTATGTTAAATACCTTACCGAACTCAACGTTACTTCACGTAATAAGCACAAATGTCAAACCCACCAACCACACACCAGAATTTATTTCCATTTGATTTTTACCCCTAATTAGGTTAGGTTTGAATGTGCTATCAGAACTAAATAGGCCTATGAGTATTCCAGTCGGGCATTTTTTACTTAATCTTTAAAAAACCCCAATAATTTAGTTTATGTTAATTAAGTTTGGTTACGTTTTATGTTTAGATATTGAATAGGGCCTATGTACTACAAAATAAACATAGGGTACATTAATTTTTTTTCGTCGGTGGTATCTAGTGCATTTAACAAAATTAAAAACCCAAAAAGTCATGGTATTAACCCTTTCAATGCTGTGGACCGATATATCAGCTTTTGAATCCATTATCAATAAACACTGTTACTGCTTCATAAGCAATTGTACCGTTAGGCGCTCAGTCTGCAGTCTGAGTCTGACATGTGGTGAAACCTGGTAGACACGAATTGAACTACCTCGTCCAGCGCCTAGTCTCTATAATACCAACTGATCCACTGCAGCTGCTAGCCTGACCAGTGGCTGTGCGGTCTAAGGCGTTACCTTCCCGGCCGGGGGTAACACTTGGATCGAGGGTTCGAATCCCGTCACAGCCGGTGGTTTTTATGTGCAACTCATGGTGAGTTCACCTGTCTGTGGCAGAGTTGAGGGGGAGGGCAGATCTTAAGCAAACGGTGGACGGCTCAGGCCCAAGCTGACGGGATGGGTGGATTCTTTGTGATTTGCACATATGATCAGGTGTTTTACAACTTTTTACCTATCCTTTACTGTGTGTGTGTGTTCATCGGAAGCATGTTTTTATTAATTTTAACTGTTCAGGCGTTCAAGATATTTAAAAAATTAACAAAACATCAGAAATTCAACTACTCCTTCCAGAAGCTTAGCACTGAAAGGGTTAAAGGAAAGGATCCGAATATTTTCTTTCATTAGATCGTTAAGAATAAGTATAGCCTATTAACGTTTGTTAAATAGCCAAAATTACCCGTCACGGATAAACACACCAGATTGGAGAGAGGATTCTCTTGACTAATGCAGGGTGGTGTGAACTTAAAAATTCCATGAGAACGGAAGGGTACACTTTCATAAACGGAACAATACACAAAGCCGAATAAATTTATCGATATATTGATTAGATCGACTGTAAAATATTTTATCATCTGTATGTTAGTTATTACGTAATATTTGTTTTTTAGTTTCTTTTTCAAATAAACTTAAAATAAAAATGAAATAAACCTTACCTGCATAAACAAAATAATTGATTTACAAAACATAAAACTAAAAAACAAACAAATTTAAATGGTTTCTAGGAAATAACTTTCTGGTATTACAGCAGCATGTAAAAAGAACATACGATTTCCATAGGTCTGTTAAAAGGTTGCTCCCGAGAATACATATTTAAGTATTATTGGAATCAACGTTTCTTACCTGTACAAATTTCCAGACAATATCTTCCACATCTTTGAGACCGAACATAACCGAATAACCTAAATAATAGCTATACCGTATCGAACAATTTCATTTTGTTTTAGCGAATTTCCCCTATAGGGAAGAAGCTATTACCGTAGTCGGCATGGTAAGATCTAGGCCCGGGACCATGATAACTTTTCGTTTTGAGGTCCCCAGACCCCAAAAACACCATTCGTTCATAATATATATATATGTGTCCGTGAGCATGATAACTCTCGTAAAAATTATCCGATTTTGATGAAATTTGGTATAATCGTGTAAAGCAGCATTTATGACTTAAAGTTCGAAAACCAGACAGATTGACCTATCCGAAGGGGTATTTTGGGGGGGTTTTGTACCCCAAAAATGGGGGTTTTGCGTTTTTTACATATCATTTTGGAAAACGTCAAATTTTAGTTTTTTTTAGAATCAGCTTAAAAAGACGCACGATTTGGTGTTTTGAACATTTCTCTATGTCAAATGGTTACAGAGATATTGAAAGTGCTAAACACAGTACGTTGTCCAATGTTATTCTAATGGAGAATAAGAAAAATTGTATATCTCGCTTATTTATCAACTTATCCTGATGAAACTTGGTATATTGCTTCATATCGCTGTGGTCTATTGATATTTGCACTAAAAACACTTTTTGGCTGATAGTTCCCGTAGCAGCAAACCTGCGTACTCAGCCCCATGTTATTCTTATAGAGAATAAGTAACGTGTTATCTCCCTTAATTATGAAAATAAATTAATAAAATTTGGTATGTGGCTTTACCTTCTCGACTTATATTGATATTTGTATAAAACCCCGTTTTTTGTGTTCCTTGCTTCAGCAACCCTGCATACTCAGCCGTCATGTTATTCTTATGTAGAATAATTAAAATTTCTTATAAATCGTTTATTTATGAATGTATATTGATGAAACTTGGTAAGTGGATTTATGTGGTATTAAGATACATATATATGCATCGGAAATTCGCTGAGTATGCAGGTTTGCTGCTACGGGGGTATTTTATATGATCGCTCCATCATTTATGAATGTGTACCCGAATGAAAAGTTTCTGATAAACACTGAACCTTATTTGTGAATGCTACAGTAAAAATCTTTCAGAAAAAATAATATAGGCTATGAATAAGTTATTGGTCCAATACTTTCTATTTCAACCGGTTATGATTATGCAACAGTTAAAACTGTTAACACACTGTGGTGGTCAGGATAAGATTAACGCGGTTTAAATAATTATAGAGCTTTGTCACTTTTGTTAAAAAAGTGAAACCTCACTGGAAAACATCTAGCCAAAGAATAATAAAGACTAACATAAGTTGTGAAGAGGGTATTTGATTGGTTAACATATTTGTTGCCATGAAGATCGGAGGGTATAGAACGTCAAAATGGCGGTCAGCATGTAAGCACAGTTTTTTACCCCAGACGAGACCTCTATAGATATATACCTCGTTGGATACGATAGGATTTGTTATTTAAAAACAACATAAGATAACCTAACCTAACACACTGTACAAGATGGGTGGTAAAAAAAAAAAAAAATACCATTTCAACATCGAAGGTCACTCTTGTCACTGACTTTGGCAAAAAATCAATTCCTAGGTTCTAAAATATAGATACCCCCGTAGCAGCAAACCTGCGTACTCAGCGAATTTCCAATGCATATATATGTATCTTAATACCACATAAATCCACAAACCAAGTTTCATCAATATACATTCATAAATAAACTATTTATGACATTTTTATCATTCTCCATAAGAATAACATGGCGGCTGAGTATGCAGGCTTGCTGAAGCAAGGAACACAAAAAATGAGGTTTTATACAAACATCAAAATAACTCAAGTAGGTAAAGCTACACACAAAGTTTTATTAATTTATATTCATAATTAAGGGAGATAATAGGTTGCTTATTCTCCATAAGAATAACATGGGGCTGAGTACGCAGGTTTGCTGCTACAGGAGCTA
Source organism: Allygus modestus (assembly GCA_963675035.1). Classification (NCBI taxonomy): domain Eukaryota; kingdom Metazoa; phylum Arthropoda; class Insecta; order Hemiptera; family Cicadellidae; genus Allygus; species Allygus modestus. The sequence goes on along the minus strand of OY776111.1, from coordinate 253,228,096 downwards.
TCGGCCAAAAAATGGTTTTTAGTGCAAATATTAATAGACCACAACTATATGAAGCAATATACCAAGTTTCATCAGGAAAAGTTGATAAATAAGTGAAATATACAATTTTTCTTATTCTCCATAAGAATAACATTGGACAACGTACTGTGTTTAGCACTTTCAATATCTCTGTAACCATTTGACGTAGAGGAATGATCAAAATACCAAATTGTGTGTTTTTTTAAGCTGAATCCAATGGTAAAAACAAATATTTGACTTTTTCAAAAATTATATGTAAAAAATTCCAAAAACCCAATTTTGGGGTACAAAACCCCCCCAAAATACCCCTTTAGATGGAGCGATATGGCTGGTTTTCGAACTTAAAGTCATAAATGCTGCTTTACACGTTTATACTAAATTTCATCAAAATCGGATCATTTTTACGAGAGTTATCATGCTCACGGACACATATATATATATATATAGATATATATATATATATAGATATATATATATATATAGATATATATATATATAGATATATATATATAGATATATATATATATATATATATATATATACAGTTTCGAACGAATGGTGTTTTTGGGATCTGGGGACCTCAAAACGAAAAGTTATCATGGTCCCGGGCCTAGGTCTTACCATGCCGACTACGGTAATAGCTTCTTCCCTATAGGGGAAATTCGCTAATTCCCTATAGGGGAAATTTGCTAAAAAAATAGCTAGGATAAACTGGAAAATACCTGAAACTCATTCCGTTAATATCAAAATAAAATTATGGCCCCTATATAGTCCTGACACAGACTTGCTTGCTGCATTGAGAAATACACCCGCTATTGGCTAAATACACGGCTAATTCATCTACTTCAGAACTTGACGTTAAATTAAAACATATTGTCAATATTAGCAAAATATGTACATACCACTAACTGTTTGTACGTTGTCTTCAGTTCCTCAATTGATAATCATCAAAAGTCCACATTTCTGATCCCAGTCATGGCCATGACGCCTCTAGCTTCCATGAAAAAAAAAACCCTAAGTGCGAGGCCTTTGTAGGCGCGAGGCTCTTGTGCGGCTGCATCTGTCGCGCCGCCCTAAGGACGGCAATGGGTCCTTATCACGTTAAGTAGATACCTTGGGTTAGGTAAGGTGTATGAGGTGGTGTGGTCTGTCGGATTCATTTTAGTGTTTGGCCATTCCAAGGAGGTCTACAGCTTACCTCAGCAAACTTCTCACAAAAAGCGAGTGGACATATGTGAGATTTTGTAAATCCCAAATATAGGCTAAGCTAGTCCTCTTATAAAATCCTCCCTAATAGACAACCAAGGCCTACATATGGATACTTACAGCAAGGCTAAAATTAGAATGTGATGGTTGACAAACAATAGCATTGGCCTACCGTATCTACATTATATGAAAGTTAAATAGGTATGGTAACTTAGTCTTAAAGAATACCATTTAATCTTCATATATTATTAAAAAGTTGTAGACAGTATGTCATGTATATTGACAGCATCAGAAGTTTGTTTTTAGTCACATCTTTCTTATATAGGCTACATGTTACTTATGAATAAAACTGTAGGCTATAGGCCTATACCAAAACATCAGGTCTAAAGTTATTCCCACAGATTATTTAACCAGTAATGGAATAATGTTCTCATTCTCGCCGATGTCACTTTTATCGTGTTAAATCCAACTAAACAAACCACAGTCTTATTGACAGATATGTATGAAACTACCATGGAAACATATCCATAACTCAGAAGGTTTACATTTGATTACCGGTATTCTTACAATGTAAATTAAAATATTATTATTGAGCATGAAGAACGTCACGTTTATAGTTTATGATTTTCGATCAAGATGTTAGAACAAATTATCAAAAAATAAACTTCTAGTTCGTAATCGTAACCTCAAAAAAGTAACGCCAAACATCAAGATGACAGCAACTAAAGACTTTTGACTGTTCTAAAGAGCCTGTGTACGGTGTGCCACTAATGTCAAAAGTGGTAGGGTAACTTACTGAAGAATGTTAAAATAATTATTAAAATGTAATAATAATTCGACAATCTCCGGTATAGTTTATCAGAATCATTAAATCGTCAAATCGTTAACCTTAAAAATTTCATGACAATCCATCCACCGGTGGAAATGGAGAGCGTATCAGGAATTAGATTTTTAGACTGAGGTATAAGGATTTTCGCTTCGCTTCAATCCAATAAGATAACTTTATATATGAAATTATAAGGTTTCCACCAAGCTATATAACATAAATATTAATCAGTGTTAAGAATAGCAACCTAATTAATATACCGTAGCCTATCGAACAATTTCATTTGGTTCTTTATTTTGTTCCACTTATGAATGTATAGCCGAGTAAGATCGAAACCATATTGGATTCGCCTGGGTAAATTAAATGTAAGTTAAACAAGTCAAAGCCTATTTCAGATTTAAAATTTGTATCACTTTACCCTTGTTTCTGAAAAAACAAATGTGATTTCCAAACTCTAGAGGTAAATTTATATGAGGTTAGTTCAATGAAAATGATCATTTTCAATCGAAAAGTAGGCCTACGACGAACTTATGCCAAAAGCCACAATTATCCAGAGACTAAGTTTTACCTTACCGAACAAATTTATAAAATGTTTATTTTGGATAAAAATGAAGAAATTTAGTCAAAAATTGTATTAAAACAGTGGTGTATGGACATCATAAACTATGCCTAGAAAATTAAAGTCGATAGGCATACCTTACAAATATTAACCTCCAAAAAGGACCAAACTTATTGAGTTTGCCTTATTGAGTTTGAATAAACAAGTTCTGGTAATGCAATTATCATTTTGTAGGAAAATAAATTTATATTAAACTTCAGTTTTCAATCTGACAGAAAGGAAATAGGCTAGTCCCAGAAAATGGTGAAAAGTAATGTGCCACATAAGTTTTAATAACATACCATCATAGTTAAAAGCACGATGTATAGGTAGCTATAGTTTGTTCTGTTTTCTGTTCTTACAAATGTTAATTATTGTAATATTGTAAAGTTGCATTGGTGATAACCGCCAAATAAAAAACCAAAACATTAATTTTATTTGGTAACTTACCGTAAGTTTTATAAGCAAGATAATAATATTTTTAACAAATTAAGACTTTCTACTTTTAATGAGTGGAAATTGTAATGTAAATAATTACATATATTAGCGTATAATCACTTCAATAATTTTCTTGTTGACATCTTTACTTTCGGTTATAATTCTATAATTCTGTCTGTCGTCTGGAGTCTGGAGTCTGGACTGGACTGGCCAAAAAAGTCCCATTAATAGTGCAGCGCTCAGCCTGCATTTCTTTACATAGAGTACGGTACCGATAAAGTTATTTATTATAATAGTATTTAAAATAATAATGCATCTTTTAATTAGTATAAAATAAAATATACATACAACTTTTAAAAGCTAATAAAATTTAAAACTTAGTTTTTGTGTTTCAAGTTACGAAAAGAAGTTTTTTCCTAGTCAACATGAACATGAATAACTAAGTTGCAGTTCTGTAGTGAATCTATGGCACTGTGACTTACGTTACTCTATAGTTGAAACATAGACGTTGGCTAAATATCAACGATTCAAGTACCACTAAAATGGCTCCCAATGTTAATCTTATGGGATAAAAAACAGATTTGTTTTAAAGATAATTTTATTATTACTTAACCAAATATTCCCAATAACGAACTTGACCGATATTTCGTACTATAGAATCTATCTCTAAAGTTTGAAGTGCATCTGTAGAGGCGTTTTTGAGTTATTTATGACAAAGACACGCCAGTTCGAGTTGATTCTCTTACCACTGTAAGCAGTAAAGTTATGTATAAGGATTTCGTTTCACTCAATCCAAAAAACCAAACCAGAACATTTAAACAAGGAAGTGATCTCAAATAATGCAGACAGACTGGCATTTTGTTGTGGAGTAGATTTTTCAGTGTTGCAGTGTACAAATCCGCATTGATTGTCGCACTATGTTCCATAAATTCAACCAGCAGCAGCCCTTTTGAGTCCCAAATCACCGTTACCATGAGCTTTCTACCGGAAAAATCTTGCCAGGCTTTCGTTGGTCTGTGTTGCGATGCCGTATGACCCCACACCTTTGACTGTTCTTTAGTCTCAGGATTCACGTAGTTGACCCAAGTTTCATCTCCAGTCACAATTCCAGGGTGTCTAGCAGTCGGGAAAGTCGGGGAAGTCGGGAATTTGTATAGAAATTAATAAAAGGTCGGGAAAGGCGGGAATTAATATATAAAATTGTTATTAAGTCGGGAAAATGGATAAAACTTATAAACAGTGATATCAAGGTACTAGTATTTATAATCAATGGCAATTGAAACAAGATGTACGTTGTGGAACAACCGAAGCAAATGCTTGGCCCATAGTTTTTCGGAGAAATTAAGAAAGCCAGTCAAGTACATGCCGTTACTATGGCAACGCGAACAGGAAGATGAGTCACGAGGGGGAGGGGTGGAGAGCGATGACCTTGAAGGTACCTCTACACTCTCGCCCGCGTCGTTCGCCATCCCTTGGCTAGTGGACTCTGATAGAGATACTTCCGACCCGAGTAGGTATCGAAACTTTGTTTTCGGAACTCTGGGCATCGGTTAACCGATATTATCGTGGTATCGAAAGAAAAGTTGAGTATCGGTATCGGAAAAATAGTACATTTTTACGTTGTTAAAACATAGATTATTTTTTGTTTAATATACTTTTTAGCAAAATAAACACAAATAATAACTTCAAATATAGTTCTTGTAACTTATGATAGAGAGAATCGACTCCAAGTTATCTCCCGCGTTCCTCTTAGAGTAATGGGTATCAATACTTTAGTTTCGATTCGTAGCGATACCAAATATCGGGTCCAAGCCAGTAGCCAGTAGTGAGTAGTATCGTATCGTATCGGAACGTCCCTAGACTCCGACTCTGATTCTCACACGCACACGTCGCGTCGTCGTAGTACCTGCGCAGTTGCGCGCATTGACGGACGCATAGTGAAGCATTTAAACCTGTAGGTTAAAGATTACATTGACGAGTGAAGTGAGTTAAAACCGGGATTTGTCCGTAAATATTGAATAATGCCTGCAAATTATTGGTGGTACAGGTTAACAACTTAACTATGATCTATTCTTATTTCCCTTTGCATTCCAACAATGCTTCAACTTTTGTTCAACGGTGAGCGTGAGCAATACACACTTAAGTTAATATTTTACGTGTTAAAACTTTTAAGTTTACGTTGCAATTTACTTCAAACACGGCCGAATTTCGTCGTCTGCACCGCTTGCACTGTGGCCTGGTTTCCACGGAACGGGGCGAAGTAACTCGCCCGACAGTTGTTCAGTAGTATTAAGTTATACAATTTTATAGTTTTAATTACAGTTGTCAACTATTTCTCAGATCACCAGAAGACCATTAAACAGTGGCTTAGTGACATTTGAACAATGTCGTAAATAATGTGTGAGTAGGCTCTCACTAAACTAATGAAGTTACTTTACTTTTACCCTTGGAAATATTAAACTGTGGTCTGAACATGTTTACTAATTAACTGTTTATAACATTTAATAAAGTGGTTCTCTATACACATAGGCTGTATAGGCCTAAATATCAAATAATCCTAGTCACTGTAATGTTTTAACTTACCTTTGAACACATTTTAACTAGGCCAAAGCTTACTATCGTCTGCGTAATTTTAAACTTTGATTTAATCGCCAAATTATGTCAACATGGGAGAAATTGGAAAAATTTAAGTTAGGCCTAGTTTTTTAAAACTGAACTCGATTAAAATTAATTTAGGTACTGATATAAAAAAATATATAAGTTAGATGACTTCTTAAATATTTTTTGGCCAGTGATGAGATCGACAGGCCTAGATTTATGCCTAAATATGTTTTCAAAGTTATGAGTAAAAATTAGTTATACTTTAGCCTTTTATTTTCATATGCCAACCTATTCGAAATTTTGTATTTGTTGCTGTAAATGAACAGGCTACTAACTTACCGGTACTGTATTTTATTTTAATCCTCATTGCTTTCCAATGTATAAAGAGGGTACACTTTCATAAGCGGAACGATGTAAAAAACCAAAAGTAATTGTTCATACGGATTATCTAGGTTACAGTTACGTTCGGTCTAAAGAGTTGGAAGATACTTATCGTCTTGAAATTTGTCCAGATAGCAAATTTTGTTAGGAATACGTTCCGAGCACATCACCAACCATCTCTATGTGAATGCTTATTTAGAATTAGGGTGAACAACTCTGGAAAATATCCTTTTATGTTCTTTTAACATGCTGATATTTTATGCCCTTTTAAATTTGTTGACGTTTTTAGTTTTGTTTCTTTAATTAAATTATTTTGTATATAGCTAACCGGTAACGTTTATTTCATTTGTATTTTAAGTTAAATTGAAAAAAATATATATTTATATATATAAATATTTATGTTCATATATTATGCAGTATTTGAGTTTTTAATAAAAAATATTATATTGAGTTTTGGTTTTGTTAGTGATTTTTCTTCCAAGTGTCATTCTTTTTCACTATTTAAATTTGTTTACCATAGTTTAAATAAACGGTATCAGAAAACTGACACATACTTTCTCCCTTTTAGCCCATCTTTAATGAATAAATTACTTTTTCTTTACTAAATATAAAATACAAAGCACGGTTGAATGTACAGAAAATAATTTAAACAAGTTGTTTTCAAAAATATCCACCGAAATCCCTGTTGAGGAGGCACTACAGAATCCATCGCTACACACGTTGTTTTTAGAGGGGGAATGCCCCCTATTATCCCCCCTCAGAGTTATTAAGGGGCAACATATTTCGAATTTCTTCTGTTGGTCAATGCTAACTTGACAAGCATATCAAGTTTGAACGAAATTGATCGACAAATAAGAGATAAACAGTAATTTTTGTATTCCCCATAAGAATAACATTGGACATCGTACTGTGTTTATGAAAAATGGAAATTTAAATTTTCTCCGCAACCAGTAATCGTAGAATAGTAATTTAAGATACCAAATTATTTAGTTTTTTGAGCTATTTGAGCTCCTTATGTGTAAGGGGGAGAAAGTAAAAATCCAAAAAGTGGTAAAAACATGATATTTTTACTCTTATGACGTTTTTAGTATATTTGTACTATCTTGCGAAAGTCTGGAAAATTTTGGAAAAAGTCTTAAAAAGTCTGGAAAAAGTCTTGAATTTTGAGATCAAATATTACTAGACACCCTGCAATTCTGTTCAGAAAAGATTCTCCTTCTGGGCCATAACGCATCAGGAAGTCCAAAGCCGAGGTTATTCGTTGAATTTTGTGGTCCTCTGAAAGAATTTTCGGGACCTATCGAGCACAAAACTTTTGGTAACATAATCTGTCAGTCACTATATCATACAAAACAGTCCTGGAAATTTGTGGATATTCTTCCAAAAGTTCTGAGATGGTAAAACGTCGGTTCTCACAAATCTTTGCGTTGATTTTCTCTACTAGTTCATCAGTGACCACAGATGGTCTGCTACTTCTTTCTTCGTCATGGAAATTTTTTTGGCCATTTTTAAACGAGCGCACCCATTCCTGAAAAACTCCTTCTCTCATTATCTTTTGGCCATACACAGCACAAATTTCTCTATGAATTGCTGCTGCTGAATATTGTTTAGCTGTGAAAAATTGAATAACAGCACGCGCTTCACACTTGGCGGGATTTTCTACTGCTGCACACATTTTGGCAAGTAACCGAAAAACAACTAGCGCTCCGACAACCTTCACTCTACCATGGCTGGATGCCGACTGACCTGCCGTTTGCACTGGCGCAAGAATGGTGGCACTACCCCCTCCACTTCCCACGCAGTGAGCAAGCGGAGGTTACTTTCCGAACAGCCCTCTTAAAAGTTGTTTACAGATCCAAAATAATTTGTTCTAAATAAGAACACTACTGATCAGCAACTTTATGTTAAAACATTTTTGCATAATAAATTAATACTTTCTACTGATTTTTAATATAATCTAATCTATCACTTTAGAGCAATACATTGCAGCTCCATACATGAATAGAGAGCAAATAAATCACTTATCTGTACCTGTCATCCAATGCCTCTGAGAGTTTATGAGAACAATGAAACATTAAAATCAGTGGATATGGTATCTGTCTATCCATCTATCTAGTTTTTAATATTATTCTAATGGAGAATAAGTAACATTTTATATCTCACTTATTTATGAACATATATAGACAACATTTGGTATATCGATTTATCTGGTTGTGGCCTATTGGCATTTAAAAAATTAAATACCAGTTTTTTGGTCCCCTTTGCAGCAAACTTATATACTTTATTGCATATGTTGCCTAGTGTTATTCTTAAAGAGAGTAAGACAAAATTAACCGCTTAACAATGAACATGTATTGATCAAACTTGGAATGTGGCTTCTCTTAGTTTTGGTCCATCAACATTTGTTCAAAAACTTTTTTTTTGTGATTCCCGTTGCAGCAAATATGCGTGCTTGCTCTAATTTTACTCTTATGGAGAACAAATAAAATGTTATATTTAGCTTATTTGTGGATATATTTTGATGAAACGTTAAGTGGTTTAATTTGGTAATGAGGTACATGTGTATTTGCATTGGAAATTTGCTACATCTGCGGGTTTGCTGCAATGGGGTATTTGTTATTGCTTAGTTTTACAGTAGCTGCTAGAGTGATTTACCTCTAGTCTATTACACTTTGTATTTGTATTCAGTGACAGTAAAAGGGATTACACTCTATTTATTCATGCCGGTGCAGGTTGTACGAAGGCAAGGGGCAGCAGCAGTTTGAGTTGTCATTGAAGCAGCTGCTGCAGAGTGTTACAGTCATGATGTGCTACAACGCTGACACTACTCTGTTGGTTGTCCAAGGGAATTGTCTAAAGTATCTACCCTCCACCATCTCAGACATTCTTCAGGTGTTCAGTGCGACACAGCTCAGGTTAGTTGGGAAAAAACTGTAGGCTTGAAGTTACTAACTATGAGTGAAGGTATTATCAAATATTGAGTTTGTAAAGTATGTTTAGGTTGGCTATGGTTTAGCTAGGTCTGTCACTGAGAGCATAATTGTCACTATGAGTGTCAGTGGGCGTGAGGCTTGACTTAAGCATATTTTAGTGAATAAGGTACCACGGCCAGAGATTTAAGTAACGTACCTTTAAGGCTCAGTAGGGGGCTTCAAAAGGAGTAAAGGGCTTCAAGGCTACATCAGAACTGTCATCTGGTTTTACTTACAACTGTACGTGCTTTATTCGATAAGTATATAGTTCTTGAAAATTTGTTTATGAAATTTTTAAAGTACAGTTTTATCTATATAAAGTAGTGTCTACCATTTGGAAAAAGTAAAAAAATGAATGAAGTCTGAAAAATTTGGGAATTTTGGTCTGAGTTAGAAAACCATTAACTACAGTGTGCACCAAAATAAACAGTACTAAAACTGTAAAATTTTATTTGACATATTTTTACCAACATATACAAGAAAAGGAAGCAAAATCGATTAAACTCGGTAAATAACATGTTCAATATGACCTCTGTTCAGTTTGAGGCAACACTCGTATTGTTGTTGAAGGTTTTGCATCATTTTGGTGAGGAGGGGTTGTTGCATGCTCTTTATACACATGTTTAATTTTTCCTTGAGTTGTACGATGGTGGCTGGAGGGTCCTCATGGAAAATCTTCTCCTTCAACATTCTCCAGACGTAGGCGTCAGGTGGTGCAAGATCGGGGAGTGGGCTGGGTAAGGAAAAATTTTTCTAAGGGAGATGAGATGGGTGTATGATTCCGCATGAGCGAAAATAATGCTCTACGATTAAAAGATTTCTCTGCAGTAGTTAGCACCATGTCAGAAAAAAACTAACCTCATATAATAAAGAAATAATAAACACGAAGACGTGGCAACAATGACAAGTTGACACAGCTGATTGAGAATGCAACTTCAGTTGATTCAGTTTCAGTACTGTTTATTTTGGTGAATCCTGTAAGAGATTTGTAGTTACACAAAAAGTTTTCAGTGGATTGTTCAACGCTCAAACTCAATGAGGAAGGTTTTAGAAACATTTAAAAATTTACTTTTCTTGTTAATCTCTAAAACGACAAAAGATTGTTAACTGCTGATTCGCGTAGTTAATTAAGCAACAACTGGATTTTGAAATATTAGCCATAAACATGAACTGTACCTTGTGTTTGGCTGTACAAACTAACAAAATAACTTACAGGATGACCAAACCTTACGAGATGCTACCAGGCTTTGTGAATTAATCTTCCCAGACTACTAATCAAAAAGCCAACTCACTTAACCTTACCATTGACTATATACATGAGTAGACTGGACATGGCCATTGTTGTTCTGTGTCGGGCGGCAACACCAAGTTTGTGTCCTTGCCGCTAGGAGCTCTAGCGCACCTCGAAACCCCTCCCCCTCCCCCCAACCTTCCCAACTACCCACCCATCATTTGCATTCCACTTCAACTCGACTCTCGTTAAGTTCAGTCGCGCTTGCGCTGTGGTCGTGTTCACATGAGCCGCTCAGCGCTCGACTCTCGAGTGGCGTGGGGCCTACAGTTTGCATAGTTCGCTGGTGTCATGTCGTTTTTACCTGACTGTATGGTTAATCATTGCTCCCTATTTATAGAGCGTGGTTATATTAATAATCAAGGACTTTTAGTTGCATTGATTTGTTCTGTACATATACTTAAAATACCAATTTTGCTATCTCTTACTATGTTAACAGTAATCTAGATATGTTATAAGATTAACTCAAATCAAGTAAACAAAATTATATTGAAGTAACAGCTAGTAACATTATTTTATATTGTACCATCCTAACTTCAATTATTTTGAAGTCTACAGTTCAAATTTGAATACGTAACAAACTATTTACATGTTTCGGTTCATCAGAACCATCTTCAGAATGCAGTAACCACCGTTGTCATAAAGTTAGAATTTTAAATTTATGACAATGGTGATTGCTGCATTCTGAGGATGGTTCCGTTGAACTGTAGACAAAAAGGTATGTAACAAAATTTTCATATGAAAAACAGTTCAGGGGCTAAAATTGATACAAATTATAACTAGACAAACAACACAATTTGTTCTGTCCACAATCTTACTACATATGTCACAGTACATCTTTAACCTCTCAAATGGAAACTCGTGTGGACTACACACGCGTAAGGCCCGGTGCATATCAGCTGTTTGTGGCGCGGCGGCGCCGGCCCCAGTGCCGCCCGTGTCGTTGCCGGCGTGTTCTTAGATATATTGGAGCAAATGGGGAATTGCCAAGCAGTGTACATCAGCGTGCACTGCGGGTAACCCCGAGTCTAGAGACAACCAATTTCTCCTCTAGCCCCCTATTATTGCAGATACAAAATTAAATAAATTACATTTTTGACTTGAATTGTAATATTTCGACTTTATATATCAGAACTTCTTTGACTCCATATCTTCATATTTAAAAAAATTCCTGTTTTAGCGAATTTCCCCTATAGGGAAGAAGCTATTACCGTAGGTCTCATTGTAAGACTTAAATCCGAGACCATGATAACTTTTTATTTTGAGGTCCCCAGATGCCAAAAACACCATTCGTTAAAATTTTTAGCGAATTTCCCCTATAGGGAAGAAGCTATTACCGTAGGTCTCATGGTAAGACTTAAGCCCGGGACTATGATAACTTTTCATTTTTAGGTCCACAGATGCCAAAAACACCATTCGTTCAAATTTGTATATATATATATATATAAATATGTGTGTGTCCGTAAGCACGATAACTCTCGTAAAAAAAGTCCGATCTTAATAAAACTTGGTACAAATATGTAAAGTACCATTTATTTGAACGAGTTCAAAAACCAGATAAATCGCACCATCCGAAGGGGGGTTTTTGGGGGGTTTGTACCCCAAAAATTTTTTTTGGGTTTTTACATGTAATTTTTATTTAAATCAAATTTTATATAATGTTATATATCGCTTATGTATGAATGTAAATGGATGAAACTTGGTATGTGACTTGACTTAGATGAGTTCTATTGATATTTGTATAAAAATCCATTATTTTTTGTTCCTTTTTGCAGCAAACCTGCGTACTCATCCCTAATGTTATTCTTATAGAGATTAATGAATATTTTAAATATCGCTTATTTATGAATATATTTGTTATGAATTCTGGTAAGAGGCTTAATGTAATATTAAGACATATATATTCATTGGAAATTCGCTGAGTATGCAGGTTTGCTGCGACGGGGGTATTATATATATATATGTGTGTGTGTGTGTGTCCGTAAGCACGATAACTCTCGTAAAAAAGGTCCGATCTTAATGAAATTTGATACAAATGTGTAAAGTACCATTTATTTGAACGAGTTCGAAAACCAGACGAATCATCGCACTATCCGAAAGGGGGTTTTTGGGGGATTTTGTATCCCAAAAATGTGTTTTTTGGGTTTTTCACATGTAATTTTAAGTAAAATCAAATTTTAATTTCACCATTGAATTCAGCATAAAAAAACAAACAATTTGGTATTTTGGTCATTGCTCTACGTTAATTGGTTACTGAGATATTGAAAGTGCTAAACACAGTACGTTGTCCAATGTTATTCTTATGGAGAAAAAGAAAAATGTTATATCTCGCTTATTTATGAATATAAACTGACAGAATTTGGTATATGGCTTCATCTGGTTGTGGTTTATTGTTGTTTGCACAAAAAACTATATACACTATATAACTATTTTTAGTTATATTTTATTTACTCACTTCCTGAAGTTAATACTTAAACGATTTTGATGATTCTTTTTTTATTTAAAAGATAATTTCAAGTTCTAAGTCACTGTCAAGCCAGAATTTCGATTTAGGCTCTATTCATATAGTTGTTTTTTTAAAGAGAAATACCTAAAGCATATAGATCTCATAAAAATCACGATTTATAATGTTACAACTGAGTAAGTATCCACTTAATATACATATTTTACAATAGTGGTCTAAATACATAATTAACAATCCAAAATTGTCTCTTTTTACATTGTATATAAGGTTCTAATTCATTTTATAACTGAAATGTATTTCATATGTTTTTGTTCAGAATTTTGTGTTCTTTCAAACAATGTGCATTTTTTATAGTTAGCACATTGTTAAAAATCGATGTAATATTATGTTATTCAAATTCGGGAGGGCCTGGAAAAAATCTGTTATCGTCACTCGCTCTGAGAATGAGTCCGTCATTTATGATTCTACGTCCATCCGTTGCAGAGATATTAAAAGTGCTAAACACAGTACGTTGTCCAATGTTATTCTTATAGAGAATAAATAAAATGCTATATATCACTTATTTATTTATGTATTTTTATGAAACTTGGTAAGTGGCCTTATGTGGTAGTGGGAAACAGACAGCCTAGAAGAATTTTTCAATATCGGAAAGATTTCATTATAAGGCAATTCATGAAATTTCATACATTTAGAGTCCCCTATTCTTGTTTCTAATACTGTTTCATATTTTTGAAATGGTACTTAAATAATTTGTCTCTTACTTCATATTATTAGTAATTAATTTAATCTCGTAATATTCATGTATTTCTTTGAAGGTAACTTTTATTTAGCAGTGTATTTTGAAATCGCAATATTTTTAATGTAAGTGTTAGTATTATGGCTTGTATGACGTAGGTTTCACCTGATATATGACATTGTCAGTGATTAAAAAAAAAATATGGAAAATAAAGAATTTGAATTTGAAAACATATGCATGCATTGGAAATTCGCTGAGTACGCAGGTTTGCTGCGACGGGGGTATTTTTAACTTGTATTATCCGTGTGAGTTCTGATACGGCTTTAGTTCAATAAGCATCCAGATTTAATGTTCGTTCACAATACTTTGTAAAGAAAGAAGGTTTTTGCACAAAAAAGGCCTCTTTCGACCACTGTGGCGACTGTGTGCCGCACGCCGGCGGCGGCGGGTGCGGGTGTGGACGTGGAGTGTGGAGAGAGACGTACTCGGGGAAACAGCCTGATAGTTCACATCACAGCCGCCAGCACGCCACCAGACAGATCTAACTATGACGTTATAGAGGCCTAGTTCAGTGTCCTTTACGAGGGAGTGCGCCAGTAGTAGTGTCTTCAAGTACAACAATGCTTTGCCAGTCTACTCATGTATATAGTCAATGACCTTACCTTGACTGTTTGACAGTTCTCTGCTCATGGATCTGATCAACAAGATGCCGGCCCAGCGACTGGCCAAGCAGAAGATGATGACAGTGAGAGACATTGTCCACAGCCAGCTGTTCCTGGACAGTGAGTGTCGAGCCATTCTGCTCCCGGCCATCCTGGTGCGCATCCGGGAACTGCTAGAGGCTCAAGATGAAGTAAGTCACGGTCTGCCCACACAACCAGATTGGAAATACTGGAATTTATGATTTTATTTTGATGGTTAACCGTTTTAAGTGAACTCTCATGAGTAGGGGGACTAGGCCTGTTTTTTGTTGTTGTTATTTGGTAGGCCTCTTCATAGTCTTTATAGACTAATTTATTTATTACAAAAATGATTAGATTCACATTAAACTTGGTAACTTGGTTAGTGGGGACACGGTAGCTCAGAGGTAGAGCACTGGCCTCGCAAGTCAGCTGTGTTGGTCAAGCGTATGTTTGATCCCAGCTGACTGCTATCATACTTTTTTACGAGGGGTCACCACTGGCTTGCCCATGTGACTATGTCTGTCACGGTACCTCGCTGTCTTTAGATCACCGCACAGGCTTATTGGCCTTTGGCGACGGACAGTTCAGGTTTTTTTAAAAAACTCAAATAGAGATACAGCCGAGAAAAATATATAAACTATGCCTCAAAGTTTTGCAGTAAATGTGATTAACTGTCGTAACTTTAGTTTTTTGTCACCATAAATTATAGTTATCATTTTGGAACATGAGTTTTCACCTTTTACTGTTTAATATTTGCACAACATTTCTATGAACGATGTTTGTTTAATTATAAATTGTGTACTGCTTCAACCTACACTTCAGTTAAGCTATCTGATCTTTGGGTCTAATGTGTTTTGGAACTAAGAGCTATAAAGTTTTGTAACAAGAGAATATTCTATTAACGTGGCATATTCTGTGGTGTTTTAACTTACGGTATGTAATAAAAGACGTATAACAGCACTTAAAAATATGCTTAAACTTATACTGTACTTACAATCAGACAGTAAACATATATAAAAGATGGTACAAGGCTACCAGTCACACCAGTCATCATCAGGCCAATGACAAAACATGTTTTCTATTCTGCTATATCTTTTATATATTTTTACTGTCTGAAATGTGAGTACACTATAAATGTAAATTAGGGATGAGTCGATTCCAATTTGTTCTATTTTGATTCCGGTTTTGATTCATACAAATCGATTCTGATTCCATGAATTCCTAATAACAGGTGAAATAGCAAAGTAATATTTTAAAAATGATTTAAAGACAATAAGTTAGTCAGTAAATGATTTTTATTTAATAAATTGAGACAATCGGTTGGTAATTATTTTTTAATAAACTGAATTAGTGTGGTTAACACTTCAATTACTTTGTGAAATAATAACATTTAACCATTTAACTAGACTAGCATTTGCCTATTATTCAAATTCGAATGTTGGCTGGGATAAAATAACAAAGATAAGTGGATTAAGAGAAGTATCTTAATTAATAAATAGCAAATATATCCTCAGCATATTGAATTACATAAAAAAATATTGATAGCCTAAACAAAGTATTATTTAGAGGTCTGCGGTACAAAAGATTTCAGATCGGTACGGTTCGGTCCAGTAAAAGATTTTGCACCTCGGTTTTCGGAACAAATTCGGTACGGTACAATGTACCGTCATATATACTAATTTAGTTATTAATTTGTATGTATCATAAACAAATTATTGAGTAATAATTAAGGTCATATAACATTTTTATTATTAATTTGATTAAAAGAATAAACGAGATCGCACGCAGCACGCTGACGAGAGGGAAGTGAATTCCCGCTTTAAAACCTTTAAAAAAATCTAGTAAAGGGTTTAAAACAACACTGATAAAATTTTTGTTTATTGAAAAGTGTTATTTTTTGGCTGATTTGATGCTCCTGGTTAAATATAAATTGACTATTAGTTAGGCAATTTTGTACATTATAAGGTTAGGAGGAGGTATAGTCAGGATAACAAGTTGGTATAGGGGTATTGGGGGTGATAAAACTACATCAAGATATGAAAAACAACCTTTCTTGTGTAAAATCCCCATAAGACAACCTACTGTGTTAAGACAATTAACATTTTCTGTAATAACTTGGTAAATACTTGTGCTAGAATGGTGAGGGAGGGCTTAAAAGTTTTGTAATTTTATGTAAAATAATTAATAATGTTACATTCGGGGCTTTTTCTTACCCTTTATGGGCCAAAAAACTCAAAATTTGAAAAATTAAAATCCCAAAAAAGGGGTTAGAGTTGTCCGATTATTTTACCCAACGAACTTGTCCAACTGTTTACAGAAGGGAAGGTTCCTACCAAATTTCAAGTAAATCGGACAAAAATTGCAACTGCTAGAGTGCAAACACATATATACAGTATATCTATATATTAATGCGCAAGGGGTTTTTTGTTCACAGTCATAACTCGATAACGGCTAGGTGGATTTTAATGTTTGAGGTGTCAAATTAAAGGTATTTTTACGTAGATTTGCCAATACATCTCAAAATTTTAAAAAAAGAGCATCACCTAAATACAGTAATGGGCTGAATTTTCGGAACAGTGGCGCTATCAGACGGCAGAAGTCTAAACTACGTGTTGATTGAAAGTACGTTGTTATCATCTGTTTTAATATCAGACGTTTTGCAGGGAGCCCAGTTGTCCGACTATTCCTACTTTTACTAGTAGGAAAGTAGGAATTATCCTACTTTGGGCAAAATTGTCCTACTTTCCTACTTTTCAAGCAGTTAGTATGTATTTTTTTACAGTTCGGGTAAAATGTTTAATTTTGCGGGCAAACATTTTAATAAACAAAGCTGGAATCCAAAAAGATACTTTTCTTGTAGTTAATAAACAATTTTATTTTATTTCACACCAGAAAATATTTTGGTGATATTGAAAGTTAAACTCAACATTCCATCCACTTAAGAAGATGAATATCTCCTTATTAGTAAAGAAGTTCTTCGCTTAGGGCCTAGGTTAGCGTTCAACCAACCAGACACACAGCATAATACCTATTAAAGGTTAATAATATTGAGAACTGTTGTGAAAACCTAAAATCTAGTTATTATAAAATTTATTAATGGCTTTTATGTCATCCATTTCATGTTCAGAATAATTTAACCCAATTATTTTGGATTTTATAACCCAGCTTGCTTGTATTTAATGTGAAATTAAACGGTATCAGGAAACTGACTCATACTTTCTCCCTTTTAGCCCAACTTTAATGAATTAATTAATTTGTATTTACCACCAAGGTAGAAGGTACAGAACATTTTCTAAATAGGGTTTAACTTGTTGTCAGAAATGTCTACCCAAATCCCTTCTTTGGAGGCACTAGAGAATCCTTTGCTACACACAGTTATTTTATGAGGGAAATGCCCCCTAATCCACCCCCCAGGGTTAAGAGCAACATATTTAGAATATCCTCTTTTGGTCAATGCCATATTGACCTGCATATCAAGTTTTAAAGAAATTTGACCAGTAAATGTGAGAGAAATGGTAATTTTTATATTCCCCATAAGAGTAACATTGTAAAACATACTGTCTTTACTGCTAAATAAAAGTTTAAATTTTCTCTGCTATGTATAGGGGGAGAAAATAAAAATTGCAGACATTTTCTGTAAAAGTCTATTAAAATAACTATATTTTTCTATTTTGTTTTTGTTATCATAAATGAATGACACATAATAATGGTTGCTCTAATATTATCAGCTGGGGGCTTATCTGGCCACATTGGTTGGGGATACAAACAAATTGTGTAAAGATTACAAGAGCTATGTGTTTGATGTATTTAATAATGATTTAAAGTGTAATAAAAAATACATTAGGCCTATTGTAGTAATGTTAAATTAGGTTTGACTTTATTATATTTTTCTTGCGGTGTGCCTCAACTTTGCAAATTCAACTTCCTTTCGTCCTACTTTTGTCCTACTTTTTAGCCCAAAAGTCCTACTTTTCCGGGCTTAAAAATCGCTGGGCTCCCTGGTTTTGTTATGTTTGTTTACAACTGAAGTAACCTTTCGTTGGGTACAGACTTGCTCGGATTCGGACAACAGGACAACTAATATATATACAGTTTTTAGCGACCCCCCAAAACGTGTTCAGGGGGTCACGTTAGGAACTTCTGTGGTGGTCCCGGGCTTAACTTTCACCTTCTGGGTCATGCTAATAGTTCACTTTTCCATATGAAATTCACTAATAACTATACTATGGATACAAATATTTTTAAAAAACCTGCATCCTTGGAGTGTTACATTTTAACATTGTTATTATTATTAATACAAGTTCTTGAAATATTCATGACAAATAAATTGAAAAATTACTTGAAAATCAATCAATTGCATAAGTTGCTTAACTGATTAATTATATTGCTTTCAATATAAATAAAAACTATTGATTTAAGTCATACAAACAACAAAAACCAAAGTTTTATAAATACTATTCTTGTTGCATTGAGAGATTATTGTATCATTAATACAAAGTAAAATCGGACAACATAAATAAAACTATGTATGATGTGAAACTAAAAGAAATTAGAAAATAAGACCTTTAAATACTGAAGATTAAAATCAAAATTACTCTAAAATTACTTCCATAGGCTTCCAAATTCAAAATTTAAGTCCATAACAAATATTACTTACATTTATTTAAACATAAGTACCATGTAAAACTGGAAAATAAATAAAGAAAGTAATAAAAGTAGTACAGTGATATAATGATAATACATTTCAGACGAGTTCGCACGCAGCACGCTGACGTGAGGGAAGTGAATTTCCACATTAAACCCTTTAAAACAATCTAATAAAGGGTTTAAAACAAACACTGGTAACATTTTTTTGAAAATTGAAAAATATTATTTGTAACTGTTCTGATGCTCCTGGTTATATTTAAATTCACTATTAGGCTGGCAGTGTTGTACATTATAAGGTTAGGAGGAGGTATAGTCAGGATAATAAATTGGTATAGGGGCATTGGGGGTGATAAAACTACATCAAGATATGACAAACAGCCTTTCCCAGTATAAAATCCCCATAAGACAACATACTGTATTAAGACAATTCATATTTTCTTTAATAACTCGGTAAATACTTATGCTAGAATGATGAGAGAGGACTTACAAGTTTTGGCATTTTACGTACAATAATTTAATATGCAATAATTATACATTCAGGGTTTTTCTGATCCTTTTTGAGCTCGAACACTCAAAATTTTAAAAATTAAAATCCCTGAAAAGGAAGATTAGTTGTCCGATTGTTTTGCCCAACGAACTTGTCCAACTGTTTTTAGAAGGGAAGGTTCCTTCCAAATTTCAAGTAAATCGGACCAAAATTGCAACCGCTAGAGTGTGAACACATATAAATAAATAAATATATATATATATATATATAATATATGTGTGTAAAGTTTTTAGCGACCCCCCAAAAAGTGTTCATGGGATCACAGTAGGAACTTCTACAGTGGTCCCGGGCTTAAGTTTCACCGAGCGGGTCATGCTAATAGTTCACTTTTCCATAGGAAATTCACTAATAATTAGCCATTAACCTTATTAACAAATAAATTTAGATTGCTGTTAATAATAATTTTTAGTTGAATTTTTCAAAACCACACAAGATAATCTAACATATAACAGATATCTGTATGTACAAATTTCACAGCACAATAAAACAGTAACAAATTTATGCTACCATTTGAAATTTATCAAGTTAGTGGTTATTTTATAATTAGTTTTCAACCATTTTTGAAACCTTTTTATTTATAGCTAATTACTGGATCCTTCCCCCTCACCCCTCACACACTCCTAGTTTTCAAGTACATATTTTTTGCCGACCCTACCCAGCCCCTCCCCGCTCCCCTTGCCCACCTTTCCTATCTCCATTCTCGTTCAGCTATAAATGACTCCTGTCAACGTCTCTTTTCCTATGAGTTTTGGGGCTTGTTTTCCTTAAAGGAAATCACTAGTTATAAATAGAAGTCGGTCTTATTGCATCCACTTATTTTGTCAAACATTGTTTAGCTTATCTCTGTTTATTGTTTGAAGCAGTAAATTGTACCATACCGAATCTGTACCGGGGTTATGTTCTGTACCGAACCGATTACGGTAATTAGTTTTGTACTGTACCGGTACTGTTTTTTTCAGTGCACCGCAGACCCCTAGTATTATTACTTACTAAAAATTAATAGTATCAGTTCCACGGGAGTGTTGTGATGTAAATAACAGACAAACAGTATTACCAGTTTTCAAAAGGCCACTACTTATTTTTCCAGCCAGATAATCGTATCACAGGGTAATTGTATTAATCCCTATCTAGAATCTTTTTCCATTTACTTTAAAAGTACTTTAAATAATCATTGTCTAGTTGGAATTAAAAAATTCTAGTTGATAGACTCGAGTTGAAAACTGAATAAAATATCTAACATGTCCTCATATTTTATCTAATTGTAAAGTAGGTAGTGTATTGACATGTTCAATAAATATAACCGGAAACCTTTTACAAAATGGGTATGCTACTAACGAAATAAAATAATCTACTATATTTAACAACCATCATAAACAGAAGAGAATTATTAAACATATACCCGTTAAAGATTTGTGAATTAGTTTATCAAAACCAAACCAGAACATCTTAAACAAGGAAGTGGTCACAAATAATAAACTCCTATAATAGCGGACTGTTAAATTGCGAGTTAAGGGCGTGGTTTGCCGGGCTATCAACCAAGATCAGCTAATAGTAGACGTACTGCATTGCCAAAACTCCACACCAGCTGAGGAATAACATTCGAGTGGTATTTTCCTATGGTACAACCATGCCATTGTCTACAGCCCAACTGTCAACTTAATTGTCCACTATTATAGATAGACAGACTGGCATTTTGTTGTGTCTAGGCTCAAGGTGTTTTTTGCTCACTTTCAGACATATTCCATTAGCACCATTCATGAATAGAGAGCAATAAATCACTTATCTGTACCTGCCATTCAATGCCTCTGAGAGGTTATGAAAATAACGAATCCCGTTGATGTGGAAGAATACTAAAATCCTAATTGGCTCTATTGTGTAGAGTTTTAAGTGATTGTATTACCAAAAAGTGCAATTTTATTTGAAATAATCTTGTATATATTGATTTCACTAATGTTCTACAATAATAACAAATAAACAACATCAGTTTATTTTAAATCTATAATTGGGAAAGAGCACGATTATGGGGCCTGGAATCGATGGAATTGGAATCGACTTTAGGCCATCGATTCTCGATTCTAATTCCAAGCCTGAGAATCAGTGGAGTCGAGAATCGATATTTGGAATGGACTCATCCCTAGGTAAAATATATTTTTAAGTGTTGTAAGATGGCTTATTACATCCCATATATTCTATTCCATTCGGTGTAAAGGTGAACTTAAAAATTAGGAATAGGCTGACTAGTGATCTAATGAATGAAACTCTAGCAATCACACATAATTGCAAGTGTGGATTTCCATTTATATATCAGAATATAGTTCCTTGTTTTTCCCAAAACTCTAAACTGATAGTATTTTTATTTAATTTAAAATCATCATTTGGATATAGTTCATGGAGACAGAAACTACATTGATTTTAATTTCAGCTAGAGGATTTTTTAAATTAAATTTGTACTACTACTTTTACAACTAAAAAACATTACTTCCGCAATTTTTTTTTGCCAAACTATAATACCATTGGAAAAAACAAATGTTCAATGTACATAATTTATTTGAATAACTGTTATGGTAAATAACATCATACATTTATATACTGATATTTAAACAAATTTGAATCTCAGGAAGTATTTAAGAGTTTTTGTTGTTGTTGATATTACCTTTATGGCCATAAAATTCATACTGGAGCACAGAAGGGACCTTAGGGCCTACAGGAAATTTTTATTATTTGAGTTAGAGGCATTTTACAATCTAATTTTTATTTTTAATTACACTACAATATACATTTTACAGTACATGTGAAATTTCAAGTTTTCCACCTTGAAATTCTTGACGGTTAAGTGACAAACACTTAACCGTCAAGAATTCAGTTATTATTTGTTTGTCACTAAGCAGTGGTCACATTAAAAGTGTTTATTTCCTACCTTCATTTTCACCAAACAAAAATTTGGTTAAATAAATAAAATAACCTATCATGGAATATTAAAATAAGTTAAATCTTTTTACTATCATATACAAAAAATAATGTTGTACATCACTGTCATTAATCCCATTTGCTTCCAATTCACAAGTTTGTGTTGTTTGTTTATGATAGAATGATCCTCCTGTATTGTTTGTATCACACGCGCAACTATGTTATAGCATGAGCTTGGACAAGCTTGGCCTCAGCACAACGTGCTTGAGCATGTGTCTAGAATAGTCTTAACATGTTCATACCTCCAGTCAGGAAATATCACTCGGAATTCAATATAATAAATTAAACTGAACAAATATATTCAAGGGTAGCTTTTTCACTTTACGAGTTAAATCAATTCTATGTAAAAATGTTATTGAGTATTAGGAGTTCATTATTTACCAATTTGTCGTGTTTCTGCCTTTAAACTAAAGTAAATTTTAGGAACGTCTATAACACTTTCGGTTACTTAAGATATGCTAGGTGACAGCCTTGTTCTTTAACACGTTTGCTGCGTTGCTCATGATTCCGGGCACTCCGAGCCATAGCCAGGTGCTGAGTGCCCGTAATCGTCCTTAGCTCAGACGTAATTTTAAGTTTCTTGTAGTTTTAAAAACATCTGGCAGGGCGCAAGTTCACAACTTCACTTGCTGGGTGAAGTTTTGTTGATTCGCTAGTGTGCTACCTTTAGAGCTCCATGGAAACTACGTTCTTAAACTTCGATATGCAGTACGGGTTGTTTCAATGTAGCTTGCCGCAACTGACGAAAGCCCGTTTTGGCATTCACCAGTGAACGTGTTAAAGTGTTCAGCTACTTTGTCTCTTTTTGAAAATTATACTAGAAACTCAGTTTAGAGTGGGTAACCTTCATTTACATCCACCTACATAAATGTATTTGACAATGTGCTGATATACTGGTTAAGCTAGGTAGTGTTGTGTGTTGCTCACCAGACAGTGCCGTGTGTAACTAATATCTGTGTGTGTTGCTGCATGGATCAGAGCTCCGAGGCCCAGGTAACTCAGTTTGTTTGTGCTCTATAAGTAACACAATAATGCTTTATTGCCTATGCATTCTGCCCGGATTGATGGACAAGCTGATTACAAAGAAGTAAGTATTAAAGGAACTATTTCCATAAAACAAAACCAATAACTGATTAGTTTAATTTAATAAACTTTTAAAGGATTAGTTTTGCCTACCTATTAAAACTAAACCAAATAGTTTGTAGAAATAAGGTTATTATATTTTTACGTTGATTTCTTAAAAAAATAATCAAAATCCGTTTAGAAGATTAACACTAATTTTAAATAAAATATGTCATATAATACCACCAATCAGACATTGATGTAATAACCACTCACAACTTGAATATGATAGAAGTTACCTGAACATCTATTTCGACTATCATCGGAAGAATGACGAAATCAGAACAATCATCCTCGTATTTACTTGAAGAAGTTCAGTGTGAGCAATCAAAATCAAATCTTGTCCACTTTAATGTTCACACCACATTAAGACATTCACTGCTAAACAAATTATTAAATTTTTAGCCAACCTGAAGAATTATATTTATTAAAACACTTACCTTTATTGCTGTGTAGTCCAAAAATGGCATAAAAAAAATCCCTTATGCAGATGACGTCAGCTGTGACGTCATGATTGCATGGCTCAAATCCGGGACATGAGCACTGACAAACAACACGGCGTGTCCGGAGTCGCGCACTTTCACCTCTGTCCCTACTGTTACTCTTTACTCTGCTGTAGTAATTACTTTAGTTTGTAATATTACTTTTTATTTTTATACTTAAAGCTATTTACAATGTATTAGGGGTGTGTGAATAGTGATTTCTGGCTCGAGCCGACTTTTTTTCTAAGTTCTCGAGCTTCAAGCTTTCTTGAGCCGAGCTTTTTGTTGGGAATTTTCTCTAGGGGTGTGCAATATACCGGTGTAGTTATTTTCTGACTCGAGCCAAGCTGAGCCAAATTTATTCAAAGTTCTCGAGCTTTGAGCATTTTTGATTAGGATATTATGTTTAAAAGAACAAACATTTTATCCATAATAAAGTAATTTATAATGTAAAATAGTTTATAACTTTCAATATTTATCATCTTTCATTCACTTCTTCTATATTCATTAGACCTACATTCAATTAATAAAGGCCTACAGTGGGAAAATAATATAAAATAAGTACCTAAAAGGGAAATTTATTGATACCACTTGTTGATAGTAACAAACAATTTTTCTCTTGGTTATCCTTTTATAAATATATGTTAGTTAAACCAGTTTTTACATCTTATTCTACTCAAAGAAATAAGTTATTCAATAATTTTAGGCCTAGCTTATGATGTATCTAACCTATTACCTAATGGACCTAACCTTTTATATCTGCTTCTGAAACAAAAGGTTTCCGAAGCAGAAGGCGGAAGAGGATCGTCAATGCATTCTTCTTCCATCACTGCTTAAACAATTTGATAGTATACAACTACAAAATGATATGCTTTCTACTGACGTTTATTCACAAATTCAAACAATCACGCGAAGTTAACGATATGTTTTTATTCACACAGCTGATGCGTAGCAAAACACTGCCCCATTTTGATCGTGTCTTGCTCTTGGTTGGGCGTACGTAGAATATAATCAACCTTTAAAATAATATGAACACCGTATTGTAAACATGCATGACTTTTTTATAAAATGCATTCAGAATTTTTATAAAATCCTTAGATATTGTGAACCTTGCAATTAGTGATTTTGAAGTGTAGATTATTACAACATTGATGTGACACTAATTGTTAACTTTAACAACTACAGTATGATTACAGTTGTATTTATATTTGCTTTATCTCAAAGTACTTTAGGTTATACCGTAAACTGACGATTTCTTAACAAATCCAATTTTTGGAGATTACTATTTTGTAGGGGTGTGCGAGTAGTGATTTTTTAACCGAGTCGAGTAGTGCCAATTATTTTCGAGTTTCGAGTATTTTCGAGCGAGTATTTGCCATCAGTTGGTAGTTTAAAATAGTGTAATGAGATTTGGATACCATCCTAGGTTTGACAATCTAAATATGGTTTTAACTAATACTTGTGTAGCAATACAAAGTTTTGGCCAGTACAATCAAACTGGATTACGTATTGACAAACAAAACACGGTTTGATATTCGTTTCCAGCCGATAAAACACGGCCCGGTTTTCATTTGGCCAATATCACCTGGTCCAGACATCGCTTATAATCAATATTAGATAATGGAATCGTTAATTACAGCCGATATTATGTTTTCCGTTGTCATTTTCAGCCGATTTTACGTGATGCGATTGCCTTTTGCGGCCGTTACTATGCGTTTTGGCCGGTCGCAATGTTAGCGATCGTACGGAAATCGACGGGAAATACTCGCTCGAACTTTCGAGTATTTTTCAAAACTTCGAGTCGAGTTCGAGTATTAAAATACTCGGCCGAAAACTCAAAGTTTCGAGTACTCGCACACCCCTACTATTTTTGCTGCACACTAAAACGCCATCATGATTATTTGGCGTAAATCACCTACAACCTTGTAGCTTGTAGCTATCGGTCACGCTAAATCATTATTACATTATAGCCATCTTCACTCAAGGCCTTGAGGTAGTTCCCTAAGTGGATACGCCAACAGTGTTGCCAGATGTAATTTCAGACTTCAGGGAATATAATTATTGTGTAATGTACGAAGTTGTAAGTTGTAGTAAAGACTGTATGGCTGCAACAGTTAGAAAAAGTGTTTTCATGGATTTTAGTTTTTTGCTGGGGTACTTTTTGTGGAGCAGTACGATTGTTGTATTAATTATTATTAACCGCGATATATTGCACAACTCAACGGGGTAACGGCAACACTGCACTGCAAATATACTTGATGTAATTGAGCGTAGAGAAATTAGATCCACTGCGTTGGTTGATCAGGTCAGCAGTTTAAAATATTACAGTACTTTAATATTTCCTTATTTTTTTAACGAAGGGCTGAAAGCATTAGCATTGCTGAATTACACTTGTTATGGAGCTCTACTGACACAAACTACGAGAATTTTAATATTTAATCTGGAAAGTTTTTGCTTTAGATTTACTTTTGTAGACGACTCTTTTCACTTGTCGGCATTTTAAATATTTGGCTCGAACTTCAACATTTTTTGCAAATCTCGAGCTGAGCCGAATACTGCAATATTCGGCTTGAAAAAGCTCGAAGTTTGAATACTCGCACACCCCTGCAATATATACAACCCCTCCAATCCACCCTATTCTTGAAGAAAGTTAGTCAGGGTCATTATCGCTTGAATCGCCCACAGGATTGTCATTTGGCACTAACCTTGTCATAATGAATGAAAATCTCACACAGTGAAATACAAATTAACTCTATATGTGAAAAACACACACTTCAGCAGTCTAAACACGTCGTAAACACAAGCGCAAAATTATAAACCCACTAAAAATGTAAGCGCGCCTGAACCGCCAAACAGCAGGACTGACAGGTCACTTTGTATTCGCGGACCACGCTGAGCCAGTAGCAACAATCTCGGGCAAACGCTAGACTCGCACTGGCTGTATTTCTTTAACAAGGCTGGGTGACTCGGCGGACCCGAGCCATGCGCACGCGCGAGACGCTCTGCATGTCCCGGATCCGAGCCACCCGCAGTGAATGTGTTGACCATTTTTCTGTAAAAGTAGCAGTGATATGAGATTTTGACATCAAATTATATTATTTAAGCACACAACAACTACTTTACGATAAAATAAAATTGGTGTTTATGTTTATACTACTACAAAAAATTGTTTATACTAATTCAAATCTATTTTCCAACTTTGAATTTGAAGATGAACTTTGACAATTCTTCATTTCGGTAAGTAATTTATGCGAAGTATTTATCATTTTATGAATTCGAGTGATTGAGGTAAGTTTTGCTTGCTGTGCTCGTTCACTGCGATGTCCTTATTGTGTGCACTCATGTAAACTATCACGACTACCCCTCCTACCTTGCAAGTGCACTCCATATGTGTCAATGTAAGACTGAGTGTTGACTATTTTGAATCTTTCTCTCCATACAGTCTGAATCGAAACACTCTTTTCACTGAATGTCTGAACAATTCATGATTATTGAACTAATTGTTGCACCGACTATTAATACACTAATGTCTTGTTACTTCATAACGTGATGTTTTCAAACCTGTTTGTGGAAAGTTAACCTATTTATATTCTAACTATTTAAATAAACCTTTCAACCTTAGAATATAATCCGTAACTGTAATTTGTTAATGACTAATACAGGATAAAATGCATTTTTAAAATTGTCTACCTGTTGGTCTTAAATTTAATCACACCTCTCTTGAACCAATGGTTGTTATCAAAATGTTCTTTCCAAATAATACGGATACTACAATCCACTTGGGGCTTAAATACTCAAATGCTGTGTATAGTGTCTTATGAAGTAGGCTACATTTATTTTATTTTATTGTAATTGCGTAATGTTATAGGAACTGGATACCTAAACTACCACATTAAATTGCATTTTCATTAGTTTCATATGCAAATCATAGCTTGAGAAAGATTTAATCCAGATTTAAATTAAGTATGTTCTAAGGCATGTTGTTCTGTTGTCTCGGAACCATTAATTTCCTGGTTTGACTTGCTTTTATCCTTCAAATGTACTCTACTGCCTATACGTTGTCTATTGTAATAAAAAACGTCAATAATTCAGTATATAAATCCTAAAAATATTCCAAAAATCACAGTAAATCTGTATAAATGGCCTCCTTTGTGGTTATTTTATTTAGGGGAAAAAACGGATTGTATTTATCTTCTAAACAATAAAAAGAAAACTAACCTATTACCAAATACTCTTCTTATATGTAAACATATTTGAGGTGTTTGAAAATTATTAAATTAATGTTTGGGAACAGAATAATAAAAAAGAAACTTCCTCATTGGCTTGTCGAGGGTGCACCTCGGTCTAACCGACTCACAGCTTGCATTGCATGGTTGACATTTGTAATGGTACAGGAGCAGGTCATGGTGTTTACTGTATCCAATATCATTTAGTATGTATTATGTTAATGTCATGGGAATCATACGTGTTTTGGGATAAAGATCATGGCTTGTTTGTAGTGTAGGGTGATAAATTATGGGTTTACATTTTTGTTTGTAAATATTCTGATTTTTAACACAAAACTGTAACACTAGGACTGAAGTAATTTAAATTAATTCACAATTATTACATGTACCATTCTAGAGATTAGTGTTGTTTCTTTCTAGGTCAATATTTGGTATTAAAACAGATTTTCCTTTAGACTATAAAAATTTTAATTCTGGCTTTGAAACAAAATTTGTAATGTTTAACAAACGAGTGATGTCTAATATTCTTTACTAAAATAAACTTAACTCGTACATTTCACTGTAAATATTTATCAATCATAGTTCAAGCTAAGAAAAAGTTGCTGGGGTGTTCGGACTGTACAATAAAGACCATGACCTAGTAGTGGAGGAGTGGTGTGAGAGTTGTTGGTAACGAGTGCACACTGTTGCAAGGCGCGCAGCAGTGTAGAGTACCGCAACAAGTCCAAGTCTGTGGCCAAGTTGGCTAAAGTGCTGGGATCCTCGTCCATCGAGAAGATTGCCAACCTCAACGGCCTCACTGAGGAGGTAAGCGCAGAGCAATCGTGTTGTAACACATTAATGCTTTACTTTACCTAGTGCTGTAGCTTTAGGCTAGATTTCCATGTTTTGTGTTAGGTAATGCTGATGAAGAGTTATTAGGTGAGTTTATGGAAAGTACAATTATGATATTTAGTTTTATTGGATGTAAAATCATGGTATTTTTCTTGGACAACTTTTGGCTTTACTTAAGATAGAATTTGATTATTTATTGGTAAAAAAGAATTTATTTAATGGTCGTTGTTCAGTTCTATCTAAAGGTAAATAAATTAAGTGTTATATCTTGTTTATCGTTAAGAATAATTTATTACATTACAACATTTTAAACTCTGATTAGTTTTGCTGGTGTTCAGGATTTCTTGATATTTACTTGAAACGATTTTCTATCAGGTACAGGATGAGTGTTTATGCTGCAGTCGCATTTGTCACAAAATGTGACATGCACCATGAAAATGCAACAATATTTGGGCAGGCTGTCGCTTTTTTGGTACAAAGAAAAGTATAGAAATTTTAAAATGATATTGAAGAAAATCTGGTTTTAACAATACAATTGGTATT
Source organism: Allygus modestus (assembly GCA_963675035.1). Taxonomy (NCBI): domain Eukaryota; kingdom Metazoa; phylum Arthropoda; class Insecta; order Hemiptera; family Cicadellidae; genus Allygus; species Allygus modestus. The sequence goes on along the minus strand of OY776111.1, from coordinate 253,198,514 downwards.
AAAAGTGCTTTGGCAACTTATTTTTGTATTACTTTAAAACAAGAGTTAAATATGTAATGTAGTCTCCAACGCGACATGATCACAATTCACAACCAAAATGAAGACTAGAAGAGCAGTTGGGATGTTGTGGAGGCTTGACAACGTTGTGTTGGTTGCACTTTACCAATCGCCTCTGAACGAGTGGTAGTCGAGACAAGCCTCCATTTCATAGACAGGGACAGTTGCTGTCGGTTTCAACTGTGTACCACCGTGTAAATGGAACGCGTGAGTTATTGATATAACAGATGTACAGTGACAGTAGCTAACCCCCTAGCAGACGTCATTCGCTGTGACTTGGCTTGGCACGTATTCTGTAGTAGAACAATCGGGCGAAAGTGTAGAGGTACCTTAGTGAAAACAGACAACTCGAAATCGGTGATGCGTTGAGGTAATGTTGTTTGATTTTCAGTTTGTTTTGGTGTCATATTATTCTAGAATGTTTAGTATATTTCCATTACAGACATATTAGTGGTTAAAAAAGGATAAGTTACCCAGAAAAGTAGACTCTGAATGATATAAATATATTATTATCATATAATGATATTGTTTAAATGTTAAACCTTAAAAATTAATACACGCAAAAACAAATTACGTCTAAAAATAGTAATAGTATGGGATAAAAATGATAGAAGGAAATTTTTTTTGCTACAAGCTTCTATGAGCTTGTAGAATTTTTGCTCAAAGAAATTTTGTCCCAGCTTAAACCCTGTACAGTATTATTTTATATTGTTAACTAGTGGCTTACAGGGGCTATATACAGCCCCTAACACATGGTTTTTGTGTAAGTGGATAATCACAGCTGATCATTAGTTCATTTTAGCGAATTTCCCCTATAGGGAAGAAGCTATTACCGTAGGTCTCATGGTAAGACTTAAGCCCCAGACCGTGACAAATTTTTTTTTAAGGTCCCAAGATGACTAAAACACTATTCGTTCAAATTTATATATATGTATATATATATCTATATATATATATATATATCTATATATATATATATCTATATATATATATATATATATATATATATATATATATATATATCTATATATGTGTCCGTGAATGCGATAACTTGAGTAAAAAACGTCCGATTTTGATGAAATTTGGCTCAAATGTGTAAAGTGACATTTATGACTTTAAGTTCGAAAACCATAAAAATCGGACTATGGGAAGGGGGGTTTATGGGGGTTTTAAATTTTCCAAAAATCAGTTTTTTGCTTTTTTCACCCTAAAATTTTTGAAACACTTAATTTTGGTTTTGACCATGTTATAGAGCTTAAAAAAACAAATAATATGGTATTTTGAATTATTAACCTAGGTTAAGTGGTTGCGGAAAAAATCCAAAAAAACATGCTCATAAAATCTCCCATGTTAATCTTATGGGAAAAAGGTTTTTGGCTTTTCCTCAGTTAATTTTACTTTAAACTTCACATTTGCTTTTACCAATCACTTCAGCTCCACAAAACAATCATTTAGGTGTTTAAATTGTGATTCTACGTCCAACCGTTGCAGAGATATTCAAAGTACTAAACACAGTACGTTGTCCAATGTTATCCTTATGGAGAATAAATAAAATTTGATATCTCGATTATTTATGAATGTATATTGATGAAACTTGGTATGTGGCTTCATGTTGTACTGGTATATTGATATTTGAACAAAAAACAAATGTTTTGTTGGTTGTCCCCGTAGCAGCTAACCTGCATACTCAGCCCTAATGTTATTCTTATGGAGAATAAGTAAAGTTTTATATCTCCCTTAATTATTAACATAAATTAATAAAACTTAGTATGTAGCTTCACCTGGTTGAGTTAAATTGATAATTGCATAAAAACACATATTTTGTGTTCCTTGTTGCAGCAAACCTGCATACTCAGTCCTATGGTATTCTTATGGAGAATAAATAAAATGCTATAGATCACTTATTTATTAATTTATTTTTATAAAACTTGGTAAGTGCCTTTATGTGGTAGTGAGAAACATATACATTCATTGGAAATTCGCTGAGTACGCAGGTTTACTGCGACGGGGGTATTTCTTGTTAATAAAAACACTGTAGTGATATTTCCATAAGAAAATCATTGGGTCTTTGAAGTCCAGTGGGGCACAGCCCACGTAATTTTTGACATTTCTGATATTTTTCCCACCGACCTTGGCCCTCAAGGCTTAAAATGAATCGTCATAACCTAACTTAACTTCTTCCTAGCTCGAGATATTTCGTAGGGACCGATTCGCTTACAGAATAATTCCGTAATTATTAAATATAAGGATCGTAAGCATTGACATTTGATGTTTTGCATTCTGGAAATCTAGAACCAAAATGTGGTAAAACTACATAGAACTTGGTTTCATCTCGTTGCATGCTTAAAGTTTGATTAGGTTTGCTACAACTGATGTATTTTATGATACATACATTTTAGCGAACTTCCCCTACAGGGAATACGCTATTACCGTAGGGAGCATGGTAAAACTTAAGCCCGAGACCATGATAAATTTTCGTTTTGAGGCCCCCAGATGCCAAAAACACCATTCGTTCAAATTCATATCTATCAGTCCTAATATTTTTTTTTATGGAGGATAAATAAAATGTCATACGCTTTGATGAAAGTTGGTAAGTGGCTTCGTGATAAAGTGAGGTACCATTTGAAATTTGATGAGTATGCAGGTTTGCTGCAAAGGGGGTATTTATCTATATTATATACATCCCACTCGAGCCTATCAGTGATTCTCTTTAAATATATTTGTTGTACATTCCAATACATTGTTTAACTTAGGCTATGAATTAAAATTATTACTATCTAAAATAGTAAAAACGTGTGAAAAAGTGACTTATGAAGTTGTACAACATATCACCTGTGACCTGTGTGGTAGGTGGAGCTTTGTGTCAAGATCCTGAGTGACATCATGGACCTGCTGTTCAACGCCCCCCCGGGCTCCACCATCCGAGATATTACCGAGGTCATGCTCACAGTGCTGAGGACCGTCATACAGTCCACCATCGCCATGGAGCGCGAGTTGCCCCTCTGTGTATGTACTTTTATTGTTGCAAACTTGGTTAGACTCAAGTTTTGACCTTTGAATCTCACAAATTGATTTTAGGATTATGATTTGTTACTAAAAATACACTTTTGCTTGTAAAAAAAATACTACTTATCATCGATTGTTAAGTTAATAATCCTGCACTTTTTGGGATTTGCAAGACAAAGTTTTCCTCCAGGTGTAACCTTAGAATCAAATAGAAATCATAGTTTCTGGTGATATTAACACATTTGATAGAGGTTGTGTGCCCATGCAGAATCTGGCCGGGTTTTAGGAGGTTGGCCATTTATTAAAATAGAATCATCCTAAGAGGCCGGCATGGAAGAAGTCTGTCCGTGAGATGTCAGCCTTCAATGAAAGGACCTAATATTACTTGGCCATTTGAGGGGTGCTTGCATTATATTAAAATTAAATTATTATTGATCAGAAGCCACTATTTAAAGTGAAACTTATAAATCTTACTAAGATCAATTATTTGGATTTGTTTTTATATTCAAATATGTATTGTTAGTGGTGTTGTGTATCTTGTTACAAGAGATGGCATTTCTCTGGTTTTGTTGGTGAATCAACATTTGTTAAATCTGTTAAATTGTATTTATAATTGTTGCTTTGTTAAAAATGTTATACTGCTGTTGTTATAATTGTTACGACATATAACATACTATTTTATACTAAATCTTTACAACAATAGGTGTATTGATGTAGGGTAACCTGGCAGCAGTGATGATAGCGGTGTTCAGGCAAATGACGGCACATCACTTTGAAGTCTACATTCGCCACTTTAACACCCCCACAGACCTTCTTGACTTCCTCATGGAGATCCTGTTGGTATTCAAGGATCTGGTGTCTCGGCCTGTCTACCCATCTGACTGGACTGAGATGATCATGCTGCAGAACAGGTAACCACTTAAACGCTTTTATAATTTGTATTTTTCATTTTGATAATAAAGAAGTTTTTACCGCTTTCTAAATTTATTTTTATACCAGGTAATCTGATGAAATTTTCAGGATTTCCAGAATGAAATCAAACTATAGGTATTTTAACAATCTACTTAATTACTACTAGTTTACTCGATTCTAGCAAAGTTTAAACAACACGAGGCTTCCAGATGCACACACCAAAGCTTACAGTTTTCTGTTTCATATTAAGGTTTACAAAGGAAAAGCACTAGGCAAAAAAGATGGGAGACACAGCTAACTCACTTGGAAAAAAACTGTTTTAAATTAGCACAGCAACAATAAGAAGATACTAGTCGACCCGTGCGGAATTCTGCACTGCGAACAAATCTTGTCAGCTGATTAGATGTTCTTTTGTTTACATTTTTGCTCCTGTCAAAACAAACTATTCCCTTTATTAGTGAATTTCCTTTGGAAAGTGAACTATTAGCATGACCTGCATGGTGAAATTTACGCCCGGGACCACCATAGAAGTTCCTAACGTGACCCCCTGAACACGTTTTGGGGGGTCGTTCAAAATTATATATATATATATATATATATTAGGGATGAGTCGATTCTCGATACCGATTCTCGATACCACCGATTCTTGGACATTGGTATCGGTATCGAGATTCACTCGTTCAATGTCGAAACCGATACCATCGATACCGGCACCGTAAGATTTTTGACAAAACATATTTTTGTACTTTTATTCGCAAAGACCGTGCAATCTGAAACTGATTGTTTCATGTATTCTAATTTAATGTTAGGACGATAAAGTTTAAAATACGACAAACTAATTCAATACTGAACATATAAACTATGAAAAATATATAATTATTCATTAATGTCTTTTCGATGCGGTAACAATGCAACCGTCGTCTGGCGGGCGTTGGCCTAGCAACAAATCGTTGCGCCAGGTAAGTAGATCCGACATTTGTTTGATTTATTTATATTATTTTAAAAAGCCTAGAGCTTAAATTTGAATAAAAATGTAATCTATAGCTAAAATGTATATATGAAACAAACATTTCATATTACAAACAGTACTACGACCTCAACATAAATATCATTTCAAAGATGTAAGAGGTTTCCTCATTGGTCGAAACGGGACGTTGTCTGGGATGATCAGCCAATCAGACGTGTTGTGAGACTTGGAGCCGGGAGGAGTTGACGATACAATGGCGTAGTGACAACTAATATCGTATCGAACCGAGTCTGAGTCACCGATTCGCGATATAATCTTATTATCTTATTGGCCACATAGTATCACTTTCCCATTAACGTCTTCATTAAGTTGTACAAACGCCCAAAGTTTCTGAACTTGAGTGAATTCTTTATAAAGTGAAAACGAAAACAGATTACTCGCCCGAAAGACTTTTCAGTGTGCCGATTGCCGATATACCTTACGTATCGAAAATAGAAATATCGAAATGAGCCATGTGATATTTTGACACAGAGTTAGATAGACACTAGACACTAGTACTAGTATTCGTCATCACTTTCACTTCCACTTCTCAATTACTGCGCATTTCTGTATCGTTGAAGTAGTTAACAGTTTTGTGTTTTAACGAACACTATAGTTAGAGATAAAATTGAAGTTGTGCGTGCATCTGTTGAGCAAGGACATTTTTAAAGCGGTTATACCATTATTTTAAGCGGTTAATTTTGTGGTTAAGTTCAATAAGGAAAACTAAATGTGTAAATAAATATTGTGTGTAAAGTCTGTACAAAGGGCTACATTTTTTGTTGTAATCTTTTATTATACTTGCAGTGTAATAACAAGTATCTGTGTGTGCCCCCATCCACTGTATTCAGTGAAAGACTGTTTAGCACAGCAGGGAATATCTGTGACCAGAAGAGGAACCGCCTGGACCCAGAAAGGATTAAAATGCTAGTTGTTTTGAACAAAAATCTTAAGTAGGCTTTGTTTGAGTCATGAACAACCCATTTTTTCTATAATATTTTGTAGCCATTTTTAAGATAAAGTTTTGTCTGTGTTAAAGTGTGTTTTGTGTGTGATCAAATATAAAGGTATGTATCCACCAATAAAATGGTTTTATTTAAAAATTTCCAAAATGTGATTATTGTAGACACTTTTTAACAATTATAGGTAAAAGATTGTAGGTATCGATGGTATCGGTATCGAGAATCGAGAATCGATTTTTCTGGTATCGGTATCGGTATCGAGAATCGATCAATTCTGGTATCGACTCATCCCTAATATATATGTCTGTTTGCACTCTAGCGGTCATATTTTTTGTCCGATTAACTTCAAATTTGGTAGGGACGTTCCTGTCTGTAATCAATTGTACAAGTTCGTTGGGCAAAACAATCGGAAAACTCTAAACATCTTTTTTGGGGATTAGTCTTTAAAATTTCGAGTTTTTGGGCCCAAAAAGGGTTAGAAAAGCCCCAGATGTAAAATTAATGCTTGTAAAAAGATGTAAATTAGTGAGACAAAAGTTTTAAGCCCTCTCTCATCATTCTAGCACAAATATTTACCGAGTTATTTAAGAAAATGTGTTTTGACTAAACACAGTACGTTGTCTTATGGGGGTTTTACACTAGAAAAGCCTGTTATTCCTTTGTTAGAGTACTTTTATCATCCCTACCAACCTCACGCCTACTTTCAAGCCTGACTGGACCTTCTCCGAATATTATAATGCGCAAAATTGTATTCCCAGCTTTGCTGGTAAATGAAACCAGGAACATCAGAACAGCCAAAAAATCAATGATTTCAGATTTCAATAAAAATTGGAATACATGTATGTTTTTACACTGATTTTGAGTTTTAAAAGTTGTTATGTAGAAATTCACTTCCCACACGTCAGCGTGCTGCGTGCGAACTCGTTTATCGTTCATTTTATTCAAATTTCAGAGAAGCCGCTCATTTTTACCCTGTGGGTCTGTTTTTCGTCATTAGCTGACACAATAAGCTTTAAAATGAGGGGTAAATCATGTAATTTGATAAAGGAATAAGAAAGATCTCGCGGAGTGACAGAAAAACAGGCTAGAGAAATAATATATAAGATTTTACACACACATTACATAACATTTTGTCAGATGAAAAGTAGTGACACTGTCAGTTAAAATACAGTTGATACAACTGTATTTTACGCAAAATACAGTTTGATACAACTGTATTTGATAAAAATACAGTTTGATCCAACTGTATAGTGTCTTTGTTGTTGTTGTTATTGGCGGATTAGGAAACCCCAGCTTAGCTGCTAGTCTCCTCTTCCTCAAGCGGGAATATTGAGAAGGTTACCGGAAAGATAGGATATAGCAGGAAAGGAAACAGTGGGAAGGGACGGCAGCCAAATCGACCCCTCAGAGGGCCAATTCCCGTGCCCCTGTGACAGCTGGGATGAGGCTCTCAACAGGGGACCCTCATTTTGCCCTCGAACAGGTCAACTCAACTGACAGGGTATCCATGTACAACAGCCAGGGACCATTTATTCTCAGGTTGGCAGGAGGGACCAAACCCGGAGACTCTGTCCCTAGCCGCTGCAAATGGAGGGACCAAAGGTGAAAGGGAAGTTAGTCATAATGGACAGCCAAAAGACTTACCATATGTAATGACAACTTCATTTGCTGTACCCAATGTCAGCCTCAAAACTGGTATAGACCAGTCTTAAGGTAGTCCTGGGACACTGTATAGTGTCAATACTTTTCATCTGAAGAAGTCTCTAATAGAGACAAAATATTATGTAATATGTGTGTAAAATATCTTCGTATTGTTGCTGTGCTCATTTGAACCAGTTTATTCAGGTGAGTTAACTGTGTATCCCACCTTTTTTCAATGAAACTGTTTTACATTAAGTTATGCTTGGTTTAATCAGAGTAAAACACGTTTGATTACCCAATCAGTGTGAAATTACAACAGTAAAAATATGAGTCATGCAATTATGTTTCACAAATTGTTGTAATTTTCAGTGTTATCCTCAAGTCCCTTCGCTTCTTCTCTCACACCATCAGAGACTTCTTCTTCACAAAGTTTGAGCACCAGGCCTGGAACAACTTCTTCCACTGCGCCATTGCATTCCTCACCCAGCCGGCGCTCCAGCTGGACAACTTCTCGGCCAACAAGCGCTGGCGCATAGTGTCTCGCTACAAGGACATGCGCCGGGAGACGGGGTTCGAGATACGCAGCATGTGGTTCAATCTAGGTAGGCTATGTCTGTTAACAATATATTTCTACTATCATAGTAGAATGTGTACACATTCTTCATGTCACATCAGTTGTGTCAATAATACACTCCTAGACAATGTGGCATATGCTGGTTTGATACTTACGGTAGTAAAACTAATTAAAAGCTAATTATGACCATAATCACTAATATGACTGTTTTTAAAATCTATTAATTTGTTACTGATGTTGAATAAACACCACTTAGTGGAATCATTTAGCGGTAAACATAGAATGCCAATGTTATTTTTATGGGGAGTAAAACTATTATAATTTCTCTCTTGTTTGCTGACAATAACAAACTTTGTAAAGCTTTGTATATAGACAAAGTTAGTATTGACCAATAGAGGATATCCATAATATATTGCCACCAAACCCTAGGTGTGAGGATGGGGATTTCCCACTTAAAATCACTGTATGTAGCAATTGACATTTTAGTACCTCCAGTAAAGGGATTTGGATAGGCATTTATGAAAAAATAGTTTACTAGAAAATTGTCTATACATGCTACTGTACCTTATATTGTATATTTTTAAATGTTTTTAGGTGATAGTACCCTTTTAAAAAAAAACTTACTTTGGATTAGTGGATCTAATACAAAATGTTGGGTGGGTCATTAGTGTGGCCTCTAGGTCAGTATACATACAGACATTACCTGAAAAATAACTTTTTGGGGTTCAGATAACATCAAAACAAATATTTCCACTAATAACTCAAATTTGAAAATGTTTGAGAAAATAATACTTTCTCTATATACTGTATATATATATAGAGGGATAAAGTTAAAAGTAGTAGGCGTATGTTTTATTCGCAATATGAATATCTGGATGATTGTTAGTTTGATATCATCACAAATGAAATTGACTAAAAAGATTTTTGGTTGCGGCAGGGCAACACAAGATCCAGTTTGTACCGAGTCTGGTGGGGTCATTCTTGGAGATGACCCTGATCCCAGAGACAGAACTGCGCAGAGCTACCATCCCCATCTTCTTTGACATGATGCAGTGTGAGTTCTATTCTTCGCGGGATTCGTATACCAAGCCTTCTGACACAAAGCGAGATGCCACACACATCCGAGCTAACTTCTCTGAGGTTAGTTATTCTTTGTAAGGAACCAAAGTTGAGTTGGGACTGTCAATAATGTATATTTTTTATAACTTAGGATTAGGAGGACAGAGGAATTCCAGGGGAAGCTCTTCTCTCACTAGAGAAAAACTCCATAAAAGAGTTGTTGCACCAAATTGTCTTCTCTTGTTGGAATTGAGCCGTTGAAAAAGGAGTAAGGTGGTTTTGGATGGGTTTCAGTTGGGCTGCCGCCATAACCAGATAGGTGGTTATTGTTAGTAAAACTACCTATACCCCCTCCCACTATATTGGCTTTATTACTGCAATCTTGTGGGAACCAAAGTAGTTGGATAGCTATCAAATTATCTGTAACAGCAATGTGCACTTGCCTTACATTTTTAAAACAAAATTATCTGTAGTATTTAACATTATATTATTTTTCAACAGTTTGAAAACGAGATGATTGCCAAGCTGGATAACCTTGTTGAGGCAGGCCGGGGTGACGAGCATTACAAGGACCTCTTCTACGAGATCATGATGAATCTCTGCGAAAACCATTCCACCATGAGGGAGCAGGTAGAGTTGATTATGTGTGCATTCTTTACATTTTTTCAAACTTAATACAGTGGAACTTGATTACCACTACCATTTTTTGTATTACTTCCAAACTCCAAGGGAGGTTCAGAACAAAATTTGAATTATCAAAATATTTTAATTACAACAGCTGTCCCAAAAAAGGCTTAAAACCTCTCCACAACTCACATTCTCAGAGAAAAAGCTTTAACAAAGAAAAAAATTTGTTTTGCCTAAATTAGAGATGGCCGAGACCTGAAATTTCAAGACATTTTTAGTAAAAAGACTATCTATTTTTTTGGGCGGGGATTAATATTATTTTAGGACAGGATTAACGTGGCTGATTGCGGCACTGTCGTCATTTGTGGCTGAAATTATGTGAAGGCTTTATCGATATCCGTTAAGGTCTAGTACAAATCCGACTCATTCCGATAGACTGTATATTTGGGGATAAAATGGTAGAAACGAAATAATAAATATGTTTGGACCATTAATAAACGTTTTGACTCTTGACGTCGTACAAGGTTACATGACGCAATTCCTTTTGCTTTGAATGTTTTCGGTACCTAACTCGTATCAATTCATCGTTACGATATTTGTGTAATCAGGTATCGTATCGCGATACACGGCCGGATCATCATTCTAGCAAACAGAATGAATACGGTTTATAAAGAGAAATGTGCGATAGCGAACGTTTTTGATAGTAAACAACCGCAAATTTATACAATATTGCAACATTGCAACTCGATGTCGATTTACAATTCACGATTTACGGGATAAACGCAGACAACGATATAACAGTTGTGGATTACTGGCGAATAAGTCGATAATTTTTCGTCGATAGTCGATTTCCGATAGTCTCAACTTCTCACGAATGCAATGAGCAGAGCAAGCTCTCATAGAGTAAGCTGTAATTCAAAAGCTGCATGATGCAAACGGAAATGTTAGTGTACGAAATTTAAAATTTCTGCTACTGATATTTTTCTTCCATTCAATACAATTGAAAAACACTGAGTAAAATATTGCTGACTTGTGCAAAACGAGATGCATAGCTTTCTCTACGGTGAAGTTTCCCGGTATGATCAAAGAGCTTAATCCAGCTAGAGCTCTTATACTCCAAGAAAAGACTTCACTTGTTTACCTCCGTACGAGACCTCTAGATATATTAATCTCGTTGAATATCTTTACTACGACGTTTAAAGCAGCGACGACCTGACGACAGATTCGAGAAGGCATCGCTTAGTTATCTGGGTTATCTCTATTATTTATTTATACGGATTTCATTGTTCGGAAATATTATTTGATTTCGTTAAATTCATGTATTTAAAATGGAACCGAAATGGAAGAAAAGCATGATATGTAAATTCTTGAAAAAGAATGATGCCGATAGTGAAGTAGCCGATTGTTTGAAATGCAAGCTGACACTTTGTAGTCTGTTTACATTCCGGTGACAAACTAGGTTAAAGAAAGTTTCTAATTTATAGCAAACAAAATAAATTCAAACTAGGCTTAGTTAGTAAACTTGTAAAAGAAAGGAAACTCTTTGGTTATCAAAGTTTTTGGTTACGGTAACTCATACAGAGTTGAAATTCTATACTGATTAATTGTTTCAATAGGGTCTGATTGCCTCTTTGCCTGAACTGCTATGCTAGTATGTTGTGATGTCTGCATTGTAGGGATGTGCGAGTACTCCAAATTTCAAGTTTGAGCCGAGTTCGGCACTAAAACTCGAAAGTTTCAAGCAAGTTTACTCCCGCCGTTTACCCGCGCCACCAAAGGTCGTCCGCGGCCGCGCATCGTCTGTAAATTCAAATTGAGTGTGAACGCATTTGAGTTGTTAAGAGTTGTGATGTGGATTTTAGTGTTTTATTAATAAACAAGTAAGTTGTGGCTTATACATTTGTGTTACTTTTTACCAAAATGGAGGATTTACCAGGAGCTTCAGATTTTGTATGAACACTGTCTGTATAGTCCACTTTTAGGTTAACCTAACCTTGTCATTTTTTAAAGTAAAATATCAAAAATATATCTTAAATGAAATCGAATAGCTAAGCACAAGAAGTTTGTGCATGTTTTTTGTTCCATAATAATTGAAATTGAGTCAATGCATTAATTTTAGGCTCAACTGTCCTTTGGCATTGAGCTTTTTTTAAAGACAAGTGATTTGTTTTGACCTTGTTTCAGTTTAATTAATGATATTTTAAATAATTTGTAATATTTTTAAACTCTTTTTAAGACATGGCTTCAATTTCATCAGTTGATTTGCCAGGCACTTTCAAACATATCTTCATGTTGTTACTAACTGATTGTTCTTATTAGGACTATTAGTGTTAAAATTAATGCTAAGATATGTTAGTAAATACATTTTGTGTGGTAAGTAAGTAGGCTATTTTTTTATCATGTAATAGGCCTTTTAAATATTAAAATAAAGTTTATTTTAACTTATAGTTCTAGATGTAATTTTATTTTCTCCATTCGTAGCATGATGTAGCTTAGGCCTAAACATAATATACAAAACATAGGATAAATAAAAAAGATAAAATAAGATAAAAAACTGATATTACTTTTTAATAGAGATGTGCGAGTACAGGTTTTTTAAGTCGAGTCGAGTTCGAGTCGAGTAAATAGCATTGAATCTCGAGTTCGAGTCGAGTATACAAATAAAAATACCCCCGTCGCAGCAAACCTGAGTACTCATTGAATTTCCAATGCATATATATGTGACTCACTACTACATAGAGCTATTTACCAAGTTTCACAAAAATACATCCATAAATAAGTAATATATAGAATTTTATTTATTCTCCATAAGAATAACATTAAGGTTGAGGATGCAGGTTTGCTGCAACAAGGAAGATAAGTAATATGTTTTTTTTTCGCAATTATCAATACAACTGAACCAGGTGAAGCTACATACCAAGTTCTCTTAATGTAGGTTCATAATTAAGGGAGATATACAACTTTACTTATTCTCCATATGAATAACATGGGAGCCGAGTATGCAGGTTTGCTGCTTCGGGGACTATCAACAAAAAACTTGTTTTTTGTGCTAATATCAATATACCACAACTAATTGAAGCCTCATATCAAGTTTCATCAATATAAAATCATAAATAATCGAGATATAGAATTTTATTTATTCTCCATAAGGATAACATTGGACAACGTACTGTGTTTAGCACTTTGAATATCTCCGCAACGGTTGGACATAGAACAACGATTAAAACACCAAAATGTTTGTTTTGTTGAGCTAAACCATTAATAAACAGAAATGTGAAGTTTTTAGTAAAACTATCTGAGAGAAAAATCTAAAAACCTTTTTCCCATAAGATGAACATGAGACACGTTTTTTTTGGATTTTCTCCGCAACCACTTAACCTGGGTTAATGATTTAACCCTAGGAGTGGCGCCATGTTAACGCGTAGTGTGGCTAGCTAAATTTGGCGATTTTGCAGACCTTTTTTTAAAAATCCATATAAATTCAACCGTTAGAGTAAACAAGTTAACTTTATATTCATTTTGTTCAGAAAGAACAGGAGATTCTAGAAATAGTAAAATAATAAAGATCTAGACTTTTTTTTCCGGTAAGTGAAAAGAATAAGAAGATTTTGATTTTTTTTTTTTGAAATTTCAAACGCAGCCAGGGTAAAATTTTTTCCACAGATTTTTTATGGAAAATTCATTATATACATTTTGTAGACAATCTAATTCCCTACATATAAATATATAACATGTTGGGGAAAGAATTTCTTTTACAAGTCTTTTGGGGCATAATGTAATAATAAACGGAAACCCGAAAAATGCGTAAACTGTACAGTGTTAGTTTGTGATGTAAATAAGTAATGTAATATATATGTATACTAATAATGATATATATATTTGTAGAGCTAATGAAGTAAGGAATCCAACAAAGTCATAGGTTTATGGTAAAAAAATTTTGTCACTTATAAATACATGTAAATAAAATAACGTTTTGGAATTTTTGCATATTTGGAAAAGAAAATTTCACAGTTTTTAGTATATAACTTTTTGACCAAATATTTTACCCCCAAACCAATATAACCATGCTGTAGTACATTCAATTACCTACATAAAAATGTATAACACTTAGGGTAAATTATTGTTTTTATATGTGTTATGTAGCACTAAACAGTTGCGGATTTGGCAAATTTCACTAGGCCTATGTAGGAGTAAACACAACACTTTATAAACACTATTTGTCAAACTTCAGTAATATTTATGCATAATATAATGCATAAAGATTACTGTTATATACACACAAACACTTCACTTACACTAAAAACTCCGTAATAATAAATTATTTAGTAATAACTCACTGATAATAGTTATAAAACACGAAAATATCAAACACGATTTCTCGAATGGAAAATATTGGCAGTGGCTACGTACACGTCCGACGTGAGCCACTACTGTTCACGTCCGTTCCAAATTATGCACTGTACGTTACTTTTCCTGTGAGTTTTAAAACAAATTGAGAGCCAGAAAACCTCCTAACCTAATCTAACCTATCCTAACCTAACGAAACATAACGTAACGTAACCTAACCCAACATAACCTAAGCGGTAGCGAAGTGAATTTGCCCTTATATTGGACGTGTACGCAGTCACTTCGGAAAATATTTTTATTAGAAATAGCCTTGTAATAATTATTAACTCATAGCAGCTGACGGTGGAGTCAGTGCTGCCATCGCGCAACACCAAATTATTCGCCATTCTTTCTTCTTTCAAATAAGATATTATATGTCATGCAAATATAACATAACACTGGATATATATTCGATTTTGCAATCCGCCGGTTTCCGGCGGATCGCCATTTTACAGAAGAACAAAAATCATCTGTGTTTATAAAATCATATGATCTGTCAAATCAATATATCGATCTAAAACTCCATACCAAAATGAAATATAACTCCTTGGCTGTGCATTGGTACTTTCCGCAACATCGTGTGACGAAAATTACCCGAGGTGGGTAATTTCAAAAAAGTCATGTTTTGACATTTCCCAAGTGTCGGCTGCAAGTATCGTGTCGCGCCTAAAATTCATTTGATTTCTAATCGCGGTGACATTGTTATATACCTGCTACAGGGTTTGTTTATGTAATAAAATGAAAGTTCAGAATATTATCTTTCGAATGATATATATATTATTCACTTTTGAGTTGATTAATAGAGGTTTATTTACGTTGCAAAATTTTCGGTCAAAATCCGCCGGAAACCGGCGATCGCCACAATAGGCGACACAAATATCCGCCGGAAACCGGCGGATCGCCACTCCTAGGGTTAAAATACTAAATTATTTGTTTTTTTAAGCTCTATAAAATAGATATAACCAAAATTGAGTGTTTTAGCGAATTTCTCCTATAGGGAAGAAGCTATTACCGTAGGTCTCATAGTAAGACTTAAGTCCGAGACCATGATTATTTTTTGTTTTGAGGTCCCCAGATGACAAAAACACTATTCGTTCAAATTTATATATATATGTGTCCGTGAATGCGATAACTTGAGTAAAAAACGTCTGATTTCGATGAAATTTGGCTCAAATGTGTAAAATGACATTCATGACTTTAAGTTCGAAAACCAGAAAAATCGGACTATGGGAAGGGGGGTTTATGGGGGTTGTAAGTTTTCCAAAAATCAGTTTTTTGCATTTTTTACCCTACAATTTTTTAAAAACTTAATTTTGGTATTGACCATGTTATAGAGCTTAAAAAAAAAAAATAATATAGTACTTTGAATTATTAACCTAGGTTAAGTGGTTGCGGAGAAAATCCAAAAAAACCTACTCATAAAATCTCCCATGTTAATCTTATGGGAAAAAGGTTTTTGGCATTTCCTCAGTTTATTTTAATTTAAACTTCACATTTGCTTTTAGAAATCTGTTCAGTTCCACAAAATAATCATTTTGGTGTTTAAATTGTGATTCTACGCCCAACCGTTGCTGAGATATTCAAAGTGCTAAACACAGTACATTGCCCAATGTTATCCTTATGGAGAATAAATAAAATTTGATATCTTGATTATTTATGAATGTATGTTGATGAAACTTGGTATGTGGCTTCACGTAGTACTGGTATATTGATATTTGCACAAAAAATTGATTTTTTATTGGTTATTCCCGTAGCAGCATACCTGCATACTCAGCCCCCATGTTATTCTTATGGAGAATAAGTAAAATGTAATGACTCCCTTAATTTTGAACATAAATTAATAAAACTTGGTATGTAGTTTCACTTGGTTGAGTTATATTCATAATTGCATAAAAACCCATTTTTTGTTCCTTGTTGAAGCAAACCTGCTTACTCAGCCACTATGTTATTCTTATGGAGAATTACTAAAATGTTATATAGCGCTTATTTATGATTGAATATTGATGAAACTTGGTATGTGGCTTCGCCTAGTTAAATTATATTTATATTAGCATAAAAATCAATTGTTTGTGTTCCTTGTTTCAGCAGACCTACGTACTCATTACCAATGTTATTCTTATGGAGAATAATTAAAATCGCTTATATGTGAATATATTTTTATGAAACTTGGTACGCGGCTTTATGAGGAATTCAGACAAATATTATGCATTGGAAATTCCCTGAGCACGCAGGTTTGCTGCGACGGGGGTATTTTATTTTGTCTCCTCCTTTTAGCGAATTTCCTCTATAGGGAATTAGCGAATTTCCCCTATGGGGAAGAAGCTATTACCGTAGTCGGTAAGACCTAGGCCCGGGACCATGATAACTTTTCGTTTTGAGGTCCCCAGACCCCAAAAACACCATTCGTTCGAAACTGTATATATATATATATATATATATATATATATATATATATATATTAGTGATGGTCAAAACCAGAAATTTCAAATCTCGAAACCGAAACCAAAACTTAAAAAATCTAATCTCGAAACTTGAAAGTCAAATTCCAAAATCCTATTTCCTTACCTGGTTTTGGTTATGACAAATAAATCCAGTTACTCCAAAGAAACCAGTTAACTTACTGCCATTCTTGAAGTATCCTAGAAAAATATTAGTTTCAGAACTACTAGTGAACCAATTATTTGTAGCTTAGTTATAAACTTTGGTTAGAGTTGTTCTTTCCCAAATAAAAAATCAATAATCCACAAAAGGTGAAGGTAGACGACCGATGACAGTAGGCTTTTGACCTTCACATTTTTAATCCATACCTGGGTGTGATTTCTGTTAAAAAAACGACACAAAAAATCTCGGCAGTTTTGAGTTTTGATTCTCGAAACTCGCCGATCGAATCTCAAAACCGAAACTTTTCCAAAGTTTTGGTGGTTTTGAGATTTGAGTTTTGGTTTTGACACATCACTAATATATATATATATATGTGTGTGTGTCCGTGAGCACGATAACTCTCGTAAAAATTATCCGATTTTGATGAAATTTGGTATAAACGTGTAAAGCAACATTTATGACTAAGTTCGAAAACCAGCCAGATCGCTTCATCCGAAGGGGGTTTTGTACCCCAAAAATGTTTTTTTTTTTAATTTTTTACATATCATTTCGGAAATAGTCAAACTTTAGTTTTTCCCATTGGATTCAGCTTAAAAAAACACACAATTTGGTATTTTGATCATTTCTCTGCGTCAGTACCGAGATATTGAAAGTGCTAAACACAGTACGTTGTCTAATGTTATTCTTATGGAGGAAAATAAAAATGTTATATCTCGCTTATTTATGAACATATACTGACGAAACTTGGTATACGGCTTCATCTGGTTGTGGACCATTGATATTTGCTCAACAAAAATTTTTTGCCAAAGGCTCCCATAGCAGCAAACCGCGTACTCAGCCCCATGTTATTCTTATGGAGAATAAGTAACATGTTATCTCCCTTAATTATGAAAATAAATTAATGAAATTTTGTATGTGACTTCACCTAGTTAAGTTATATTGATATTAGCATAAAACCCCATTGTTTGTGTTCCTTGCATACCTGCAAACCTGCATACTCAGCCGCCATGTTATTCTTATGGAGAATAATTAAAATGTCATAAATCGTTTATTTATAAATGTATATTAATGAAACT
The DNA here is from genome assembly GCA_963675035.1 of Allygus modestus. Lineage (NCBI taxonomy): Eukaryota > Metazoa > Arthropoda > Insecta > Hemiptera > Cicadellidae > Allygus > Allygus modestus. Next base: position 253,180,607 of record OY776111.1, on the reverse strand, counting down.
TGGTATGTAGCTTTATGTGGTATTAAGATAAATATATATGCATTGGAAATTCGCTGAGTACGCAGGTTTGCTGCTACGGGGGTATTTATTTATCCTTTGTTTTGTATATTATGTTCAGGCCTAAGCTACATCTTTCAACGAAAGGAGAGAATAAAATTACATTTAGGCCTATAAGTTAAAATAAACTTTATTTTAATATTTAAAAGGTCTATTACATGGCAAAACATTAGCCTATTTACTTACCACACAAAATGTATTTACTAACGTATCGTAGCATTAATTTGAACACTAATAGTCCTAATAAGAACTATCAGTTAGTAACAACATGAAGATATGTTTGAAAGCCTGGTAAATCAATTGATGAAATTGAAGCCATGTCTTAAATAGAGTATTAAAATATTACAAATGCTATAAAAAATCATTAATGAAACTTAAGCAAGGCCAAAACAAATCACTTGTCTTTAAAAAAGCTCAATGCCAAAGGTCAGTTGAGCCTAAAATTAATGCATTGACTCAATTTCAATTATTATGGAACAAAAAACATGCACAAACTTCTTGTGCTTAGCTATTCGATTTTATTTAAGATATGTTTTTGATATTTTACTTTAAAAAATGACAAGGTTAGGTTAACCTAAAAGTGGACTATACAGGCAGTGTTCATACAAGTCAATCTGAAGTTCCTGGTAAATCCCCCATTTTGGTGTAAAGAGTAACACAAACTTATAAGCCACAACTTACTTATTTATTAATAAATTACTAAAATTCACACCACAACTCTAAACACCTCAAATGCGTTCACAGTCAATTTGAATTTACAGACGACCCGCGGCCGCGGACGACGCGCGGCAGCGGACGACCCTTGGTAGCGCGGGTAAACGGCTGGAGTAAACTCGCTGGAAACTTTCGAGTTTCAGTAAAACCTCGAGTTTCAGTGCCAAACTCGGCTCGAACTCAAAATTTTGAGTACTCGCACATCTCTATTTTTTAATGAAACTGTTAATTAATACCATATAGGTTATAATCTTAATACCAAAAGATTAATAGTATTTTATCTTCATGGCAAAATGTTATGCAATTACTTTGGTATGATTTATTTTCAGATAAATGTACTTACCTTTTTCCAATGAAGCAGGAATCCATTTATTTTACTTACTATTGTTATTTTCAGGTCATAGTGACTATAAAAGTATATTTTAATATTAAAATTTTTAAATGGAACCCTATACACTGATTTGATTTAGTTCAACTCGACCTGTGTTTTTTTTTATGTGTATACTCGAGTCGAACTCGAGATTCAAATCTTTTGTCATTTACTTGACTCGAACTCGACTCGACTTAAAAAACCTGTACTCGCACAGCTCTACTGCTTTGCTATCAACATCGGTGATTCCGGTCTTTTAAATAGGCTGTAATCATATTAAAATGTTTCCTTGTTGTTTCTCTTGCCTGACCATATGTTTGTGTTTGTTTTAGTCAAGGTGACATTACATGATTTGAGTAATCTAACCTAGGCCTACTGTTATTAAATTACCTATACTTTTATCTTATACCTATATAACCAGTAAACATATTTCTTCTATTTTTCACTGCAGATAAGATAATATTCTCAAGTATTTACAGAGGTTGATATATTGCTCCTCCAATTGGACATGCTGTTTTCTGGTGAGGTTATGTGTAGTTGTCTTCAATTACTCAGAAAGATACATTTGTAAAAATAATAACCACTTGTGTTTTGAATAAAATTACTTAGCTTAAATATTCTAGGCCTATAGGCCTATTTATATCTTGCAAGAAAAATGAAAATGTTAAGTTCCAACTTGAAAATGTTGTAGTTTTAGTGATCGGGGTAAAGTAAGCTAAATATCCAAATCCGAAAATTATCCGATCCGAAACCCTTACTATCCGATCCGTATCCAATCCGAACTTAAGCTATCTGAACCGCAACCGATCCAAACTAAAAAAAATCACTATTCGCACACCTTTATTATTTACGACCGATATCACGAGTTGCGGTTGTCAAATACAGCCGATATCACATGTTTCAGTTGTTTCTATCGGAAAACTATGTGATCATCATTAATTTCCAATTTAGTGCAGTAATTTATAGCCGAGATTTAGCAGTATAATTTTTTTTATATAGTAGATATCATGGAGGTTGTCATTTTCAGCCCTTATTTTTTGCAGTGCGATCATCAATTACAGCTGATGTTACGCAGCACGATGGTCATTTATGGACAATGTTATGCGATCCATCTGTCAGATTTTCGGTTTTGTTTTTCCCGAAAGACTGATAAAAACCGAGAACCAGTGGGACACTCTTAAGGAAATACCTTTTTGATTCTTTTACTGTACTTTTCTTTTTAAAGAAAATCAAACTGTCAGTATTAAGTTTAGTTTTCTTTTTCTATACAATTTTTAATGTATTAATAAATTCATGAATAAGTTTAATTCAATTTTTGAAATGTTTCTGTTGTCTGGTTTTGACATATTTTGGGTGTATTAGGCCCCTGCAATATGTTGCAACTTTCTGAATCATACTTGCAGGAAATTGAAATCAGGTTGTGCTGCTATTTTAGGGCGTGAAACAAAGTTTCAAGAGCTTGTAATCGAGTGCTAATTGTCTATTTATCTTTAACAAATATGACAAATCTCAAACCTTACATGCACTTACGTATTGTCAAAAGGTGTTATAGGTGCTGAACAATAAATATAAAAAAATAAAAGTTACACGCACCTTCAGAATGGCACGGCGGCTACGCGGAGCGTGTGTGCGCGACAGTCAGTCCATGAGCAGGACTGAGCCAGACGTTTGTGTGCATGTGAGCGGTTTCAGTTTCTTGAAACAGAGTTGCAGCATATAATATTCTCTATTTAACTTAATGTCCAATGCAATGCCAATTTATAATGTTTATGCCAATGGTACATTTGCAGGGCATCAGGTTTGTGAAGACTGTCACTCGACTGATGGAGAGACTGCTGGAGTACAGGTTCATCATCACGGACGACAACAAGGAGAACCGCATGAGCTGCACTGTCAACTTGCTGGTCTGTACCACATACAACAATACAGGGCTTTGAACTTACTGTGCTTTCTTTTGTAAATAAAATATTTTTTTAAAATTATTTTAATTTTAGTAACGTAATGATTTTTAGCTTTTTATTTTTATATAATACAACATCTGCTGTAAAGTTCTGTCTATTCTAGGATAGTTTTTAGCGGATTCCCCCATAGGGAAGAAGCTATTACCATAGGAGGCATGGTAAGACTTAAGCCTGAGGCCATGATAACTTTTGGTTTTGAGTCCTCTAGATATCAAAAATCACCATTCCCTATATTGTTTTATATAAGTATGTATATTAATGAACAGTTGTAAAGATAAACGTTTTAGTGACATAACCTTCTGAAATAAAAAGTGGGGTTGCACTAAAACACGTTCTGGTCGTCCCATTTGGTGTATAAAATAAAATTAACTTTTTCGACCAATGAACCAGGGTCTAATTGCCATTTTCAGCTGATAAAACGCTGAGACGATTATAAGTTTAATTGTTATTCTAACAATAGAACTGATAACGGGATACAATATTGACTGGTTGAGAATTACCTGTGGTTAAAGTGGAATTTTGAAAAGTTATTTTTGTGGATACCCTGAAATAACAAATATCAACTAATAAAATATCTATTTAAACATTAAAAATAAAGGAATGATACTTTGTATCAGTAACATTACTACAAATTAGGGGTGTGCGAGTATTCGAGCTTCGAGCTCTTTCCAGCCATTACAGTATTCGGCTCAGCTCGAGATTTGCAAAAAAGCTCGAAGTTTGAGCCGAATATTTAAAACGACGACTAGTGAATAGAGTCGTGCAAAAAAGTAAATTTAAAGCAAAAACTTTCCAGAATCATTGTTAGAATTCTCGTAGTTTGCATCAGTAGAGCTCCATAACAGATCTAATCAAGCAATGCTAATGCTTTCGGTCCTTCGTTTAAAAAAAATAATGATATGAAAGTTCAAATATTTTTAACTGTCGACCTGATCAACCAATGCAATAGATCTACTTTCTCTACGCTCATCAATCACATCAAGTGGACATCTACGCAATTCTGTTTGCAGTACAGTGTTGCCATTGCCCAGTTGAGTTGTGCAATATTTCACGGTTTATAATAATATAATTAATACAACAATCCTACTGCTCCAGAAAAAGTACCCCAGCAAAAATCTAAAATCCATGAAAACACATTTTCTAACTTTACAGGGGTACAGTCTTTACTGCAACTTACAATTTCGTACATTACACAATAATAATTTCCTGGCGTATGAAATTATGTTTGGCAACACTGTTGATTGTGAACTGTCTTAAGACTTTGAGTGAGGGTGGTTATAATTTTATAACGATTTAGCGTGACCAATGACCAGGGACAAGGTTGTAGGTGATGAACGCCAAATCATGACAACATTTGGTGTGCAGCCGAAATAGTACTCTCCAAAAATTGTATTGTTAACAAATCGTCTATTGAAGTAGAATCTGAAGTTCTTAAAGAGATAAAGCTAATCAAAATACAACTGTAATTATACTGTAGTTATTAAAGTTAACAATTATTGTCACATCGCCATTGTAATACTTTACAAATCAAAATCACTAATTGCGAGATTCGCATGATCAAAGGATTTTATCAAAATTCTAAATGGTTATAGTCACATGTTATAATACCGGTGGTCATATTATTTACAAGGTTATACTTGATTATATTCTATGAACATCTAACCAAGAGCAAGACACGTTCAAATCGGCGCAGTATTTTGTTTCGCTACGGGATTGTTTGAATTTGTGAATTAACGTCAGTAGAATTCATTTAGTTTCTCAATTGTAGGCTTTCAAATTGTTAAATCAGTGATGGAAGAAGAATGCATTGACGATCCTCCTCCACTAGGAACTTCTGCTTCTGAAACAGAAGGTTAAAAGGTTAAATCTATTAGGTAATAGGTTAGATACAACATAAGCCAGGCCTACGATTACTGGATGACTTGTTTCTGTAGGTACAATAAGATATAATGATAGTTTACAGTGATTATATTTACAATATGGTTAGATGCTGAGTGTCCTGGTTTAACTAACTTATATTTTGAAGGATAACCTTAAATTTACTATTTACCATCAGTTTGGATGAGTTAGGCTTACTGGGTTTTGGCATTTCCCTAGGCTAGGGCTTAAATGTTTGGTTACATGGAGCGTACGTACATCTTGACATATAGTCTGTTTATCAATGCTGTTATAAAAACGGTAATAACTACATTAGGGCTTATCAGTCTAGTTTAAAAGGTGTAGTTATCTTCCTTATGTTATTTTTTTCCTATGTTCCTACTTTATATTAAAAGAAAACTGTTCATTACTATCAACAATTGGTCTCAATAAATGTTCCTTTTCAGTACTTATTTTGTTATTTTTGCACTGTAGGCCTTTATTTAGGCCTATTGAAAGTAGGGCTAGTGAAAATAGAAGAAGTGAATGAAAGATGACCAGTATTGAAAGAATAAAATTATACGTACAAAAATTCAGATCGGGTCATAAAATCACTACCGGTATATTGCACACCCATAGAGAAAATTTCTATAAAAAAAGCTCCTCTCGAGAACATAGAAAAAAGCCGGCTCGGCTTGGGTCAGAAATCACTATTCGCACACCCCTACTACAAATCTACTCTATGATGTAAAAATCTGTTTTTATAACTTTATGGGAACAGGTTATAAGGAGTCAGAAAAATATTTGAGATAAGTATTGGCCACACTCCGTTCAGGTGACCTAGATTAGGGTCGTGGCTCAACATTGAAAAATATGAGCTATTTCTGTTCAAACGTGTTTAACACTGGGAAAGTGTTAATAGTAGTCTAATTGAAAATCTCTGCTAGAAGAACACATGACTATGAATCTGACTTTAAAGATACAATTGAGTTAAAAGTGGTGGCGGGTCAAAGTTTTCATTAATATGCAATCAGCTAAAAATTATATCTTGTCATTTACTTCCTAACTGCCCCTTGTAGGTCAGATTTGTGGTGATGTGCATCCTATATATTAATACGCTAGGGGTTTTTTCTTCACAGTCATAACTTGATAACGGCTGGACGGATTTTAACGTTTGGGATGTCAAATTAAAGGTATTTTTACGTAGATTTGCCAATATGTGTCAGAATTTTAAGAAAAGGCATCACTTAAGTACAGTAAAGGGCTGAATTTTCGGAACAGTGGCACTATCCAACGGCGGAAGTCTAAACTACATGTTGAGTGAAAGTACGTTGTTATCATCCGTTTTAATATCAGATGTTTTGTTATGTTTGTTTAAGACTAAAGTAACCTTTCGTTGGGTACAAACTTGCTCGGATTCAAGCAACATGACAACTAGTAATTATTGAACACCTTTATAACTATGTGTAGTATCTAGCCTCAGTAAATGTCCCTAAACATAATTTCAGGAAAATTGGAATCCATACGGTAATCTTGTGAACCTGAAAGTATGTTCAAATAACTGTAATTTAAGTAAAAATTATTCAGTTATTTAACAATCTGGTTTAATATTTACAAACCGTTGTTTAAGTGTGCACAATGGTATTTTAATGTAATTAAATTAATTACTTTTTTATATTTGTCCTCATCTGTTATTTTTGTGACAGGACTTTTACAGTGAGATAAACCGCAAGGAGATGTATATCCGGTACGTGAACAAGCTGTGCGACCTGCACCTGGACTGCGACAACTTCACGGAGGCAGCGTTCACACTGAGGCTGCACAGCAAGCTGCTCAACTGGACGGACAATCTGCTGCCGCCGCTGCTGCGGAGCCACAAGTACCCGCTGTGCCAGACACATCGCCAGCTCAAGGAGGCGCTGTACCTGGACATCATCAACTACTTCGACAAGGGCAAGGTGAATCATACAATCCCTGGATTTTGGAATTACTTCACCTTCAATCTTGGAACCTTGACAGTGGCATGCTTGCATTGAAAATAACTTTATCGCCCACTACATGTAATGAGCTTTATTGTAGACCAGGGAGGTAATGACACATAGCGTTACGATTACATTCATAGCAGCTCAATCAGCTGTTTCAATATAGCGTTCTACCGGATGCGGTGGCCAAGCGTAGGTTCGATCCCGGCTGACTGCTGACACTTTTTCACGAGCGGTCACCACTGGCTTGCCTATGTGACTCAAGCCGTTATGGTACCTCGCTGTCTTTAGATCACCGCACAGCTATCCTTGGCCTATTGCGAGGGGCAGTTGAGATTTTTTTAAAGTCATTCTCCTGTGTTCTATGTGTTGTGTAGCCCGATGATGTCAGATTTATTATACTACTGAATAATGTTTGACTTTCGCAGATGTGGGAGTGCGCCCTGAGCGTGTGCAAGGAGCTGGTGAGGCAGTGTGAGGAGGAGATCTACGACTACTACCAGCTGAGCGAGCTGCTCCGCAAGATGGCCACGTTCTATGACAGCATCATGAAGCAGATGAGACCCAACCCCGAGTACTTCCGGGTCGCCTACTATGGCCGCGGTTTCCCTGCTTTCCTCCAGAACAAGGTACGACAAACATTGCTGTATATTTTTTCCTTTCTTATTGCAAAACTATAAAAAATATTTGAAGAAATTTGTGTCAGTGAAACGGATTGACAAATGAAGTAAGTCTTATATTTCATCTTTAAACGTTGTTATTTAGGATTTATTGTTTCAAATTCAAATTGGGTGCATGGTATAGATATGAAACAGTGTAAAGATGTCATTAGTGCTTTGTTTAATAATCTATGAACAATTGTAATCTTTTGCAATAAATTGTAGTAATGTTTGAACCATTTCAAATCAGAACATTGAAATTATATTACTGATGTGGACAAACACAAAACCAAACGTAAAAGAAAAGGAACAAAACAATAATTCATCAACATGGGGCGGAGAAGAGTAGCACACATTCCCTAGCGTGCCTGACAATAAACTGCCACTTACACTGAATATGTTGTGACTTGTTAGCGTCCGTTGGGCTTTGATCTTTATGCTTTGCTTGCACCAGCGGTTTCACAGATCAGTGACTACCTGTGATTTGATGATTTTGCTCATTTCAGATTCTACTTTCAATCCGTCTAAATTAAACAATACGTAGAATATAACTTTGTCTCGGCCAAGTGAGAGTATAACTCACCACTCACCACAGAATAAAACTCTACCAACGAAATTTATATTTGTCATCATTGGCTTGAATCTACTTAAATTCTTTTTGGATTAATTTTGAATATTCAACTACAGAATACGATGGTTTAAACTATTTAACACATATTTATTGGAATTTTTTGGATTTATATTCTTTCTAAGGTAGCCTAAGGATTCATTGCGGTGACATACAGTTATAACTAATGAAAACTCTAGAGCAATAGCCTTATGCCCAGCCAATGACAGAGTAGTATTATCCAAATATTACCTCAGCATTCGAGAAGTCATTGCTCAAGCATATGCTAAGCACAAATGTATGCATATAAATTTTTATTAACGCATGGTAGTACTATTATTTGACAGTCAAAATGGAAAGGGGTTGAGTGAAGATGGTTAGTAAAAGTATGGATAGTATGGTGGCTTATGGTATGGATATGAGATTTTTCATGATTTTGTCAAGTCCCAGATGCTACATGTCGATGACATTGGTATAACAGAATTGTTACAACTGATTTGGTTGTCCTGGCACCAACTGTGCTATCAACTTGTTAACCTAAGATATCCATTCATTGTTTTTTTTTTTATTAACAATTCCCTCTCAATGGTAAAGTCATAGTTAACAAATGATAAAATTGTTCAAACTCAATTTGTTGTTGTTATATTGTTTGTTTTTCTGTAGTATTATTACACTGTGGTTGCTAAAATAAGGCTTGTGCTTAAGGCTGCTTTGAAATATAACTGGAGAGTGTGTGCAGGTTTTCATTTACCGGGGCAAGGAATTTGAGCGTCTGAGTGACTTTAGCAGCCGCACACTCAACCAGCTGCCCAACGCCGAGCTCATGACTAAGCTGACGCCCCCCAGTGAGGACATCATGGAGTCTCCCCATCAGTGTGAGTGGCTTGACATCTCAACATGGCATTGCTAGTACTCTCATGGCTGTTCTAGTGTTCTGGTCTGACATTGTGTATAGACTGTGCACACTTCAGCTCAGAACCAGCAGCCATCTGATTATCTGAAACTGAACACCACATCTATCATAGGTAGACATGTCTTGGTGGATGATTGTGTTTTGGTTGCAACTGTATGACAGTTTAAACAAATTATTCTGTTGTGAATATCTTGGAACATACATGTGAGACTAACAGCAATACATATGTGAATTTACTTGAAATTGATTTTGTTTTCTGAACTACATTTTCGAGTGTAAACAATATGAAATACTTACTACCTGCCTCGTAATCCTTGTATATCTTTTTGAATGGGTGACAGATTTTGTCAGTTGGTTATAGGTTTTGTCAGTTGGTTATATCCTCATCTTTTGACAATAGATTTCAAGAACTCCTTCCCAGAGCTGTCAATGCCCAAGAATCTAATTTTACAGAATACCTTGTAAATGACAATCGCATCTATTCAGAAATGGAAAAACTTAGCCATTACACGACTGCAGTAAAGGCCAAACAATGACAGCTCTGGAAAACTATGAAATATATAAAGCTACAAAAACTCGCCCTCAAGACTTATTGAATGACAAGAGAACTCTCCAGTCGAACATATTATTTAAAACACTACTAAAACTAGGGAAAAACTGACAGTCACGTTAAAAGTAGCCGGAGGACAAAGTCCTGTCGATAGGACGCGGCAACCTCCAGTTTGCACTCTGCACATGACATGCACACGTCTCTACCACTTCAGTTTTCTTCAAGTATGCTTACATTGGCCTGTATGTGTAATTATTCATCCCGTGTTTGTGTTTCTGCCTGTTACGTGACCGTTAGGGGTTGAATAAAACTCATAGTTTTGTGCGGATAAGAACAATCATCAAAACGCGTCATCCACTCAAAGAATAAATAAGGGTTGCAAGACAGGTTTTACAGGCATTTAACTTTTTTACACCTAAATTTAGCTTGTATCAAATTTTAAGATTCTTAATGAAAATCCTCTACACTGTCGGAAGGGTGATCCCGCAATTTTTGCAGACACTCTTCCTTGATTTCTGGCTGGTATGGAGTTAAATTTCATGTGGAATAGTAGTTTGTTAATTTCTGGTGTATTTCCTCTGAATTCTAGTCTAATTATAGTCAGTGTTTGTAACTGTAAATGTTGGTTTTCACGTCTTTGTCCATGTTTTCAATATGTTTTTAAGAACTTTTAACTGTGTCAACTCAACTGAAAACATGGTGTGACTAATTACTGAAACCCAGATATAGTATTGTTAGTATTATACAACTAAGGTTAAAACCTGTTGGCAAAAAGTACAGTAGACTCCCTCTAGTCTGGCCTCGGTTGGCTTCGGCCATTGGATAGTCCGGCCGGCCTCATAGAAATGAGATAAGTGCCCATGGGAGGGTTTCCAATGGCAGATATCGACCGAAGTTAATTTGTTTGTTTATTTTCAAGCTAAAATATAATCAAATCATCTCAGTTTAGCTGACGAGCGAGTTTGGTTTCTTCTTTTAATTGCTAAGACCATCTTAAAAGTAGATTTGTTATGAACTAGAATGTTAATATAGATCAGTATTTTACATTTACAATTAACGCCGGCTGGTTCAGCCATTTTGTAATCAGGCCGAGGGCCCGGTCCCGAGAAGGCTAAACTAGAGGGAGTCTACTGTAATTTGAAACCACTATAATGAAATTATAGTCCAATACTTGGTACAGACGTTTGATAGCTGATTCTCATTAGTAGCTAGTGGGCAGGCAGTTAACCACCCTTCTGCCCATCAAAGTGGATGAATCTTGGTATCATTTATAAATGATAGGAAGAGTAGTTACTCTGTACTCTGCTCCCTTGTCACATGATATGTTCAGATGTAAACAATGATGTTGCAGATGTGCAAATCAATCATGTGGAGCCAGTGATGGACGACCGCAAGAAGCGACTCTCTGGGAAACCCATAAGCGACCAGATCCTCCGATACCACCAGTGAGTCGTTGGCTGTTTCTGGTGGAAATCCCACTCACTGACTCATCTCAAAATCTCCATTACTACAAGGCCTATTGACTTAAAATAAAATTGGCTCCTCACGTTGCTCATTGGTTCTAGGTGCTCGCTAAGAAACTATTTTACAAAGTTACCCTAGGTCTCCGTCCCATCGGCCTTTAAAGTTGACTATCAATGTTATTCTTATTTCTTATTTGACCCATGATAGCATAAAAACATGTTTATTATTCAAAATAGTTCAAAAGGTTAACCACAGAAAGTAGAACACAAAAATATTATTTTCTGGGTGAAGCCGATTACTTCACCGGCTACAGTTGTGTTTCATGTTGTTGTGTTACGTGGTGCGATCGTCAATTACAGCTTATGTTATTCAGTGCGTTCATCATTTATAGCCGATGTTACGAGATCCAGCTGTCAGATATCTACCAGAACCGAGAATTACCAATCAGTTTTCCCAAAAAACAGATAAAACTGAGAACAAGAACTGATACACCCCTAACAACAATACTCTTTTAAGTCTCAAGTCTTGAAATTTTTTACTATTTAAGGTTTTTATCTCTTCATAAAAAGTTATTGAGGAATAAATTCATAATTGTACTTAAATTTAAAATTAAATCAAGTGGTTCAATGATAAATTAACTATGGAAGAGTATATTGATAGTTTTCCGATGACTAATAATTAATTATTAAATGTTTGTTATATTTTTCTGCATATTTTAAAACATCAAGTTAAGAATCCCAAAATTTAGGAGGAATAAATTCTGTCCTGATCACAAAATCTAGTCCTGTAGACCTCAGTGAGTAAAGTTATTTTTTAATCAAATCGAGCCGGCCGAGTTGGGTTTTTCTAATTGTTCTTGAGCATTTAGTATTTTCAAGGGAGTATTTTCATCAGCATTAAGATAATTACTAAGGCATTGTAAGTAGTTAGTTTCAAATAGTTTAATTAAATTTGGCAACCATTCCAAATAAAATTGCACAGTTCAGTTGCAGTTTGATTGAGTGGGGATTCGATTTAGTCTAGTATATTAGTGAATTTCCCCTATAGGGAAGAAGCTATTACCATAGGCGGCATGGTAAGACCTAGGCCCGGGACCATGATAACTTTTCGTTTTGAGGTCCCCAGATGCCAAAAACACCATTCGTTCAATACTGTATGTATCTATATATATATATATATATATATATATATGTGTGTGTGTGTGTGTGCCCGTAGGCACGATAACTTTCGTAAAAATGGTCCGATTTTGATTACATTTGGTTAGTGATGTGTCAAAACCAAAACTTGAATCTCAAAACCACCAAAACTTTGGAAAAGTTTCGGTTTCGAGATTCGATCGGTGAGTTTCGAGAATCAAAACTCGAAACTGCTTAGATTTTTTGTGTCTTTATTGTTGTTTTTTTAACAGAAATCACGCCCGTGTTTCGATCAATGATGCAAAGGTCAAAAGCCTACTGTCATCGGTCGTCTACCTTCACCTTTTTTGGATTATTGATTTTTTATTTCTGAAAGATCAACTCTAACCAAAATATATAATTAGTTTTAATTAATTTTTCTGGATTTATTTTTCATAACCATACCCAGGCAAGTAAATAGGGTTTCGCGATTTGAGTTTCGAGATTCGAGATTCGATTTTGTAAGTTTCGGTTTCGGTTTCGAGATTCGAAATTTCTGGTTTTGACCATCACTACATTTGGTACAAACGTGTAAAGCAACATTTATGACTTTAAGTTCGAAAACCAGATAGATCGCTTTAACCGAAGGGGTATTCTAGGGGGGTTTTGTACCCTAAAAGTGGGTTTTTTGAGTTTTCTACATATAATATTTTTAGAAATTAATTTTAGTTTACACCATTGGATTTGGCTTAAAAAAACGAACAATTTGGTGTTTTGTTCATTTCTCTACGTCAATTGCTTACCGAGATATTGAAAGTGCTAAACACAGTACGTTGTCCAATGTTATACTTATGGAGAATAAGAAAAAATCGATATCTCGGTTATTTATAAACGTATCCGGACCAAACTTGGTATATGGCTTCATTTAGTTGTGGTGTGTAGGTGATAATTGTTCAAAAAAAAAACAACATTTTGCCGATGGTTCCCGTAGCAGCAAACCTGCGTACTCAGCGCCCATGTTATTCTTATAGAGAATAAGAAAAATGTTATGCCTTATTTAATTATGAACATAAATTAATATAACTTGGCATGTAGCTTCACCTAGTTGAGTTACATTGATATTTGTATAAAAAGCCATAATTTGTGTTCCTTATAGCAGCAAACCTGCGTACTCAGCCCCTCATGTTATTCTTATGGAGAATAATTAAGATTGTATAAATTGCTTATTTATTAATGGATACGGATGAAACTTGGTATGTGGCTTCACCTGGTTGTGGTCTGTTTATATTTGCATTAAAACTTAATATTTTATGTTCCTTGCTGCAGCAAACCTGAGTACTCAATCCCCATGTTATTCTTATAGAGAAAAATTAAAATTTAATATACGGCTCATTTTTTAATATGTATCTATGAAACTTGGTAACTGGCTGTATATCGTATAATATATATATATATATATATATATATGCATTGGAAATTCGCTGAGTATGCAGGTGTGCTGCAAAGGGGGTATTTTTATGACACTGTTATTACCAAAAGATATATATTTTTCTATCGTTATTTGTATTATTATTTGTCCACTGTTTGTTTTACTGCAGATCATATATGCCTTTCTTCAACTCATCCACAATTTCTGTTCAACATATCAAGTGCAAGTTTCTGCTTTCTGCAGGGTGAACGATGTGCAGAAGTTCCGTTTCTCACGGCCGTTCCATCGGATGGAGGAGGGGGTGGAGGACAACGAGTTTGCAACTCTGTGGATCGAGCGGACGGTGCTGGTGACGTCCTACCCCCTCCCCGGCATACTACGGTGGTTCCCCGTCACCGCGGCGGACACGTTCGAGATCTCGCCTCTGCGCAACGCCATCGAGACCATGGAGGCCACCAACAAGTGCGTACCGGAACTAAGATTGAGGATCTGATCATGTTATCAAGGAACTATTATTCCCTTCAACCCCTCAGTTTTAGATATTGTTGATATATAATAATATACACACTATAAATATAAGCTTCATACGGTAATAATATTTCTTTCAGATATTTTGGTGTTGCTTTGAAAACAAAACGTCACGTTAAAGACATTGTACAAAGCAAAAATACTAAAAACCAAGCTAGGACCTAAGGTATTTTACTAGATTCTAAAGTAATTTGAAATTGTCTTTGCACAGTAGAATTTTAGTTTCATATTGTTTGAATATAAAAAATTCCCATTTAAAAAATTGAAGTTCAGGATGTATTCCTTGTAGGTAATTGTGATATTCTATTCGTTTAAAGAAAATCAACATAAAAATATTCATGGTTATGGTACTTATTATAATACATATAGCATAGTTGAAGTTTAGTAATTTATCATTTAAAATGGTTTATAGGGTTCAATGGACTTGACAGTTGATCAGCTGTACTCACCCTATATTTTGTGTGGTTGCAGAGAGCTGCGGCAGTTGATCATTGCTCACCGCCACGACACCAACCTTCCCATCAACCCTCTCAGTCTCAAGCTCAATGGTATCGTTGATGCAGCAGTCATGGGTGGCATTAACAACTATGAAAAGGTAATATTTTGTATTTAGAGTTGAGTTAATTTCACTCTTTTTCGATTCCTAATCTTACAAATCGATTCTCGATTCTGGGAGCCTATTTTTGAAAAAGGTGAGTGGTGAGTCAGTCAACTCACCTACCAGCTGATTTTAGCATTGTTTAAATTCACCACGTGAGATAAGAATTGGCAATGATTTATCTGTCAAATCAAAAAGCCTAATGTAAACATTGACCAATATACAAATTTAAACTTTCTGTCGATTTAGTTAAATCAATTGTTATACTTTTTAACATTTACTTACTTTTTGAGCATTTTAATAATAAATTAGGGATGTGCGAGTATTCGAACTTCGAGCTTTTTCGAGCCGAATATTGCAGTATTCGGCTCTACTCGAGATTTGCAAAAATGTTCAAAGGTCGAACCGAATATTTAAAATGCTGACTAGTGAAAAGAGTCATCTACAAAAATAAATTTAAAGCAAAAACTTTCCAGAATGGTTTGAGTCGGTAGAGATAAATAACAAATATAATTCAGCAAAGCTAATGTTTTCGGTCCTTCGTTTAAAAAAATAACCAAATATTAAAGTACTGTTTTAAACTGCCGACTTGATCAACCAATGCAATGGAGCTACTTTCAATCAACGCAGTTACGCTCAATCACATCAAGTGAACATATCACACTATTCTGTTTGCAGTGCAGTGTTGCCGTTGTTCAGTTGAGTTGTGCAATATTTCACGGTTAATAATCAAATTAATAATTAATACAACAATCGTACTGCTCCAGAAAAAGTACCCCAGCAAAAAACTAAAATCTATGAAAACACTTTTTCTAACTATTGCATCGGTACAGTCTTTTCCTTTTTTACAACTTACAACTTCGTACTTTACACAATAATTATATTCCCTGGAGTCTGAAATTACGTCTGGCAACACTATTTGCGTACCCACTTTGCGAACTGCCTTAAGACGTTGAGTGAAGATGGTTATAATGTAATAATGATTTAGCGTGACCAATACCTAGGGACAAGGTTGTAGGTGATGAACCAATAGCCTAATATCATGACGGCGTTTTAATGTGCAGCCAAAATAACACTCTCCAAAAATGGTATTGTTAAAAAATCGACTAATTGCGAGGTTCGCAAAATATAAGGATATTATTCAAATTCTAAATGGTTACGTAACGCATGTTTTTAATACCGGTGGTCATATTACTTAAAATGTTGGTGCTCCATGCACTGTGAAGGCCCTAACCAAGAGCAAGACACGATCAAAATGCACATTGTTATGTTATGATTAAAATCATATTGTTAACTCCGCAGGATTGTTTGAATTTGTGAATTAACGTCAGTAGAAAGCATATAATTTTGTAATTGTATGCTATCAAATTGTTAAAGCAGTGATGGAAAAAGAATGCATTGACGATCCTCTTCCACCTTCTGCTTCTGAAACCTTCTGTTTCAGAAGCAGGTATAATATGTTAAGTCTATTAGCTAGGCATAATAGGTTAGATAGAACACAAGATAGGCCTACGATTGTTGGATAACATATTTATGTGAGCACAATAAGATATAAAGACTGGTTTGACTAACTTATATTTATAAAAGGATAACCTAAAATTTACTATTTATAAACAGTTGAATGAGACATAGGCTATTGGGTTTTGGCAATTCCCAAGGCTAGGGCCTAAGTCTTTGGTAGGGGTGTGCGAGTGCTCGAAACTTCGAGTTTTCGGCCGAGTATTTTAATACTCGAACTCGACTCGAAGTTTTGAAAACTACTCGAAAGTTCGAGCGAGTATTTCCTGCCGATTTCCGGACGATCGCTAACGATTGCGACCGGCCAAACGCGTAGTACCGGGCGCAAAAGACGATCGCATCACGTAAAATCAGCCGAAAATGACGACCGCGAACGATTGCGACCGGCCAAAACGCGTAGTAATGGCCGGAAAAGATGATCGTATCACGTAAAATCAGCTGAAAATGACGATCGCGAACGAATGCGAATGGCCAAAACGCGTAGTAACGGCCGCAAAAGGCGATCGCATCGCGTAAAATCAGCCGAAAATGACGATTGGACAGCGTAATTTCGGCCGTAACTAACGATTTCGTCATTTAATATTGATTAAAAGCAATGTCCGGACCAGGTGAAATTGGCCAAATGACAACCGGGCCCTGTTTCATCGGCCGGAAACGAATGTCAAACCGTATTTTGTTTGTCAATAAGTAATCCAGTTTGATTGTACTGGCCAAAACTTTGTATTGCTACTCATGTATTAGTTAGAAACCATGTTTAGATTATCAAATCTAGGGTGGTATCCAAATCCCATTACACTATTTTAACCCATTGGCGTAGACATACGAGCAGGTCTCGTTCCTTACTTGTAATTTTATTAACGTGTGAATTGGAGTATAAAATTGGTGTTTTTAAATGGATTAATGGCATATTTTAATTAAAATATTGTTTTCTTTCAGTTTAGAGAGTCGCATTGGCACACACACAGTAGACATAAGTAAAAATTAGCAAAATCAGTGTTGACCATGTGCAAGTCTCAAAGAATTAACCGATCCCGTCAACTTCCAAGCAAGCCTGCCACGGTTTATTTTACTTGGGCCCTCCCACCAACGTTGCCACAGACTGGTTAACTCATTGAGAGTTGCACAACTGGTCAGTTTTGGTCGTGTGCGGGAATCGAACCCACGAACATCGTATCGCCACCTGGCCAAGGTGTTTCCACGACGTAGCCAACTCAGCTAACACGACCAAAGGCCTGGCGGCGATATTAAGTGTTTTCAGTCAGTCCGCGCCCCTAGCGGATAGAACCGTAGACGCCCGCGGTCATTAGTTACATATTTTGCTACTAGAGTGCAGCACCAATCAATTCCCGTTATAGGCTACTACAAATAGAATAAAATTACTACCTCAATGGGTTAAACTACCAACTGATGGCAAATACTCGCTCGAAAATACTCGAAACTCGAAAATAATTGGCACTACTCGACTCGACTTGACTCGATTACAAAATGCACTACTCGCACACCCCTAGTCTTTGGTTACATGGAAAGTGCATATTGACATATGGTCAATTATTATTATTATGTCTATTAATAAATACGGTAACAACTGCATTAATGAAGTTGTTACCGTATTTATTAATAGACATAATAATAATAATTGACCATATGTCAATATGCACAGCTGCATTAATGAAGTTGTTATCGTATTTATTAATAGACATAATAATAATAATTGACCATATGTCAATATGCACTTTCCATGTAACCAAAGACTTAGGCCTTGGGAATTGCCAAAACCCAATAGCCTGTCTCATTCAACTGTTTGTAAATAGTAAATTTTTGGTTATCCTTTTATAAATATAAGTTAGTTAAACCAGTCTTTATATCTTATTGTGCTCACATAAATAAGTTATCCAACAATCGTAGGCCTATCTTGTGTTCTATCTAACCTATTATGCCTAGCTAATAGACTTAACATATTATACCTGCTTCTGAAACAGAAGGTTTCAGAAGCAGAAGCAGAAACTTATTTGAAAGTACTTGTAAATTAAAAGGAAAAATGTTCCACACAGGGGTTGGTACTACTACCCTACGGTACATTAAATAAGCTGGAGGGGTATGATAGTGGTCTTTTGAAATCTGGTAAGATTGTATTCATCTCTTTAAGTAATTTATATCACAACTTCACATGGAATTGGTACTTCCAATTTGTGAGTAATAATACGTTCCGGATAGTAGAAATGTTGTATTCTAAATTTCTGTTCATATTGTTTTACATTTTAGATGAGTAAAGCTAGAACAACTCCTAATGACAACTCACTGTCTCAATTAATTGAATAATATTTAGGGGTGTGCGAGTAGTGATTTTTTTTAATCGAGTCGAGTCGAGTAGTGCCAATTATTTTCGAGCGAGTATTTGCCATCAGTTGGTAGTTTAAAATAGTGTAATGGGATTTGGATACCTTTCTAGTTTTGATAATCTAATCATGGTTTCTAACCAATACATGAGTAGCAATACAAAGTTTGGCCAGTAAAATCAAACTGGATTAGGTATTGACAAACAAACACGGTTTGTCATTCGTTTCCGGCTGATAAAACAGGTCCGGTAGTCATTTGGCCAATATCACCTGGTCCAGACATCGTTTATAATCAATATTAGATGACGAAATCGTTAATTAAGGCGCCCGGTCGCCACTTTTGCCGATATTATGTTTTTCGTCATCATTTACGGCTGAAATTACGCGGCCCGATCGTCATTTTCGGCCGATTTTACTTGATGCGATCGCCTTTTGAGGCTGTTACTACGCGTTTTGACCGGTCGCAACAGTTAGCGATCGTCATTTTCGGCCGATTTTACATGATGCGATCGTCTTTTGCGGCCGTTACTTCACGTTTTGACCGTTTGCAATCGTTAACGATCGTCATTTTCGGCCGATTTTACGTGATTCGATCGCCTTTTGCGGCCGTTACTACGCGTTCTGGCCGGTCGCAATCGTTAGCGATCGTCTGAAAATCGGCGAGAAACTCGCTCGAACTTTCGAGTATTTTTCAAAACTTCGAGTACTAAAATACTTGGCCGAAAACTCAAGTTTCGAGTACTCGCATACCCCTAATAATATTCAATTACTAACTAACATATGGATCGTCATAATAATTTTGTTATAACATTATTTTTTTTGTCACCAGTTATTAAGAATCGATGGGATCAGGGGGCATATTTTTGAATTGGGTGAATGGTGAGTAGATGAGTGAGTGACTCAAACCACTATTATTTTCAGTTCAACAGATAAAAGTAAAGATATTATTTAGATAACTGTTCGGTTAATTACATCCAACCACTCAAAATTTATATTAGTATTTTCAATGAAAATTTATATTTAACATTGATAGATTTAGTATAGATAGATTTTTTTTACTGAATCAGTCACTAACTCAAAACATTTCTGCCCACCCGGCAAAACCCTGGTGACTGAAAATGGGTGAGTTGACCAGAAATAATCTTTTCTTCATGTTAGAAGGAAATGACAGAAGGAATCAATAGTAAACTGCCCAACTAGGTTATGTTTACTTGACAATACAAAATGTGTAAATACAGTTGAATAACGCATGATTTATTATAGGGGTGTGCGAATAGTGATTTCTGGCTCAAGCCGAGCCGAGCCAAGCTTTTTTCTAAGTTCACGAGCTTCGAGCTTTCTCGAGCCGAGCTTTTTAGATAGGAATTTTTTCTAGGGTGTGCAATATACCGGTAGTGATTTTCTGATTCGAGCCAAGCCAGGCAGAATTTTGTCAAAGTTCTCGAGCTTTGAGCAGTTTTGATTAGGCCTTTATGTATTCTTTATTTATATTAGGCCTATGTTTAAAATAACAAAAATTTTACTCATTACGGTAATATCAAATAATGTATAACTTTCAATATTTGTCATCTTTCATTCACTTCTTCTTGATTTATTATTCCTACGTTCAATAAATAAAGGCCTATAGTGGGAAAATAACAAAATAAGTAGGCTACTAAAAAGGAAAATTTATTGAGGCCACTTGTTGTTAGTAATGAACAATTTTTATTTCAATATAAAGTAGGTAGCCTACATAGGAAAAAAATAACCTAAAGGAAGAGAACTACACATTTTTAACTAGACTGATAAGCCCACAGTTAACTAATGCAGTTATTACCGTATTTATTAATAGCCATAATAAACGGACTATATGTCAATATGTACTCTTTGTCGCATCCGTAGTAAGCCGCGAACGGGGTATTAAATAATTAACACAATTTACATTTGAAGACCGCATTGAATACCCGGGACGGGTTTAGTGGATAGAGGCTGGACGAAGACTGACTGTTTGGTAAAAAGGAGTAGTGGACATAACATTTTTAATTAGGAAATTGGTTGATATATTACATTTCCTCCGCCTTAAATTTGGAACAACATTTTATAACAATACATAAAACCAAAACGAATGATCTTGAAATACTTTCTTACTACAACATTAAAATCACACATAAAGAATATAAATTAAAACAGTTACAAATCAAAGCGAACAGTGGGTTTTCTATCCCGCATTGGATAGCGTCTTGTTTCAGTTTTGACTGGTGACGTAACAGTCAGCTGAGAGGGTTGTAATGAGTGGCGAGTACTCGAAACAGCTGGACTGTGACGTGGAGATTGATGCAGGGGAGGAGATTGGCGAGGAGTGGGGGGACCCACCTGAGGATAACGGTTCTGCTCTGGAGTTGGAGACACCGGTATGGAAGGGGAAGCTGGATCAGCTGACGGTGATGTCACTCGCTCGCTCAAAATATCCCTGCTATTGTCAACCGGAGATTCACTACTAGGTCCTGATTGTAAACCTACCAACTGGTCTATGTGTCGCTTCCAAGTCACTCCCGACTCAAGTTGAACAATATAGGTTACTGGGCCTAATCGTTTAACAATGCTACCCTCAACCCATTTATCTCTCCCTCTATAGTCTTTAGCTAATACAGGTTGTCCAACATTTAATTGTCTTGTGTGACTGCCCCTTGCATTAGTGATTTGTTTATCTTGCTTTTGAGCTACAGTCAATTGAATATTAGGTCTAATTAAATCTAATCTTGATCTTAGAGGACGATTAAACATAAGCTTAGCCGGGGATTCACATGTAGTGCTGTGGACTGCGTTTCGATAAGAAATTAAAAATCTACTTAAAGCTAAATTTAAGTTTTCGTTTTCGACTAGTGCACATTTTAATCGTTTCTTTACCATCTTTACAGCATTCTCGGCCTGGCCGTTAGAAGCAGGATGATAAGGTGGTATCAGAACTTGCCTTATTCCATTATGTTTCAAAAACCTAGAAAATTCCTCAGAACAAAATGGCGGACCATTGTCACTTACAATAATTTCAGGTAGACCGTATCTACAAAACATAGGTCGTAATTTATCAATAGTTTGTTTAGCAGAAGTTGAGTTAACAGGTTCAACTTCTATCCACTTACTATGAGCGTCCAACACAATCAAATACAATTGACCCTTAAATGGTCCAAGGAAATCTAAATGAATCCTTTGCCATACATTGGGAGGAAATTCCCACACATGTAGTTTACTTTTAGCAGGAGTTTCTCGCTGCGAAAGACACGCTGAGCAACTGCTAGTTACGGTCTCTATGTCTTTGTCTATGGAGGGCCACCACAGATAAGACCTAGCCAATGACTTCATTTTAACAATACCTAAGTGCCCACTGTGTAATTCTTTTACTAAAGCCCCTCTTAACGATTTTGGAATAATTACTCTATAGCCCCACATTAAAATTCCGTGTTCTACCGTTAACTCAGCTTGTCTTTTAACAAAATCACTTAAACTAGTATCTGTCACACTTGGCCAACCGTACAAAACATACCCCAAGACTTTGTTTAACTCCTTGTCCTTTTGGGTTTCGGTGCGGACATCATTAAAGTCTATAGGCAGGTCAGATTCCGTAATACAATGTAAGTATGTACCTAAGTAACCTACATTTACATTTTCATCACCTACAAGATAAGATTTTAACGGAAGCCTGGACAAGCCATCTGCATTACCATGGCACTGGGACTTTACATAATTAATGTCGTAATCATAACCTGACAGAAACAGCGCATAGCGTTGCAGTCTACCCGCTGCAAAAGCTGGTAATCCCTTTTTAGGTCCAAATATTGCCAAAAGAGGTTTATGGTCTGTGCAAAGTGTAAACTTTCTCCCCCATAAATACTGATTGAACTTTTTTACACAGTAAACAATACTCAAAGCTTCCTTGTCAATTTGTGAATAATTGACTTCAGATGAGTTTAAGACTCGACTCGTGAAAGAAATAGGTCTCTCAGTACCATCTTTCTCTACTATACTTAATACACCAGCTATGCCATAGGGTGATGCGTCACAGGACAACTTAAGTGGTAAATCTGGATTGTAGTGTGCTAGCACTTTAGCTGAAACTAATCGTTCCTTAATAGATTCAAAAGCTTTTTGACATGCTAGGTTCCAATTATAGACTGTGTCCTTCCTAAGAAGTTGGTACAAAGGTGTTAAAATAGTAGCGACATTTGGTACAAACTTGGCGTAATAGTTTACAAGACCAAGGAATCCTTTAAGTTGAGTTACGTCCTTGGGAACTGGAGCCTCAACAATGGCTCTTACTTTATTACTGGATGTCTCTAAGCCCTCTTTGCTAATTACATAACCTAAGTACTCTAGGTTGTCCCAGAAAAATTCACACTTATCTTTACTTACAGTTAGCCCGTTACTCTTCAATTGTTTACACACTTCTCTTAGTCTAGACAGGTGTTCTGCTGTGTCAACCCTAGTAACAATTATGTCGTCAAGGAAAGAAGCTACACCCGGTATCCCTTGTAAGGTTTGTTCGATTACTCTTTGAAAAATACCGGGAGCGGATGATATCCCATAACAAAGACGGTTATATGCAAATAACCCTTTGTGTGTACTTATGGTACAAAGTTTCTTACTTTCATTGTCTAGTCTTAATTGCATATAAGCTGAGGATAAGTCAATTTTAGAAAATTGTACTCCTTTCTGCAAAACTGCAAAAAGATCTTCAATTCTGGGTATAGGATGTCTATCTACCTCTAGAAAAGGATTCAAAGTTACCTTGAAATCTCCGCATATGCGTATTTTTCCATTTCTTTTTAATACCGGAACTATGGGCGTTCCCCACTCACTAGTGGAAACAGGCAAAATAATTTCCTCCTCAACTAAACATTTCAACTCTTGTTCTACTTTTTCCTTCAAAGAATATGGTATTGGTCTGGGCTTATGATATTTAGGTACAGCATTTTCCTTAAGTAACAATTTTACTGGATCTCCAGTGTGACACCCTAACTCTCTGGTAAATACTTCTGGAAATTCATTGAACAAATCTTGCACTATTTTAGATTCCTGATCACCTTCTACTTTACCCTTATCTGAAGTTAAACTTACGCTATTTACATTATTAGGAATACAAACAACAACCTGTAGTTGTTTTATCCAGTCACGACCCATATGAGGATTAGCACCATTGCTAATAACATACAGTTCCAGGCAATTTGTTATGGATTGATATTTTACATTAACTTTAATCTTGCCTACTGGCTTGATTTTCTCATGTGTATAGGAACTCAAAACCAAGTCCGTAGGAATTATTTTGACATGACCAAAATTATTTTCATAACATTGTTCAGAAATAACTGAAACACACGCCCCTGAATCTACTTCAAAACCCATTTGTTTTCCTTCTACTAGGAGCATTACTTTAATTGGTTCGATTTTATTAATTACACCCAATTTAACATCAACAGGAGACTTATCTAATTCACACTGAAAAATATTAGAAATGTCATAGACTTCATCAATTACGTTTAGCCTCTCATTATTTTGATCTACGCCCACATAATGTTGTTTAGATTGATATCTGTTTCCCTGTTTATTATTTTTGTTCCAATTTCCCTTAGAACTTAAATAACTATTTTTAGAGTCAGGATGCTGGAACTTACCCCTATTCTTTGACTTACAAGCTTTTTCCAAATGTCCCTTCTTCTTGCAAAAATTGCACACATATTCACGGTAACGGCACTGGGCTGTCAAATGCCCCTTCTTCCCGCAACAATAACATTGCGGCACCTGCGAAACACTTGACACTGCACTCAATGTACTTCTGCGTTGAGATTGCTGCGCTGAGAATCTCTGGAGTCTCGCCGTGTAGCCGTGATGGTTGCTGCCGGAAGCCCCGCCGTGGTACGCCAGGGAAGCTGCATCCTTCTCTGCTATTTCCAACGACGTCGCCAGCTGCTCTGCCTTCGTGAATGTAAGGTCGTCCTCCGCCAAAAGTCTCTTCTTTATAGAACTGTCACGAATACCACTGACTAATCGGTCTCTTAAGTAGTCTGGAAGTTTGTCTTGAAACTGACAATGCTTCGATAATTGTTTTAACTGAACAATGTATTCCGAAATGGGTTCGTGTTCCAACTGATCCCGTTTACTAAATTTATACCTTTCCGTTATAAATGAAGGTTTAGGATGGAGATGGTTTTGTAACACTTTCACAATATCATCGAATGATTTCTCCGACGGTTTATCAGGAGTGATTAAGTCCTTAAGTAAATTATAGGTCTTTACACCGAGAACTGTTAAAAATGCACTAACTTTCTTAGTATCTGAAATGTCATTACACCTTATGTAAAGTTCGAAACGTTCGACATACGTTGCCCATGTCTCTTCTGAACTGTCGAAATGGCTGAAACTACCTATTAAAGACATCGCACGTTCCGTAGTCGTAGCTAAACTCTCAAAAGCTTTGAAGAAATTGCCGTCCAGTGGCATGAAGCGTAATTAACATACCTTACTATGTTGCTTCCGAAACTGTTAAAACGTAACGAACATACCTTACTATGTTGCTACTATTTCAGAGTCCATTATAACGCGTCACTTTGTACACACGCGAAATTCGTCACCGTTACGAAAATACGGCACCTCGTCGCCATTGTCGCATCCGTAGTAAGCCGCGAACGGGGTATTAAATAATTAACACAATTTACATTTGAAGACCGCATTGAATACCCGGGACGGGTTTAGTGGATAGAGGCTGGACGAAGACTGACTGTTTGGTAAAAAGGAGTAGTGGAGGGAATGTATGGTATATGGATGTGGCGTGATGGGAAGTATCCAATGAGGTTGCTTTATTTTCATCAGGCCATATGACGTCACATCGTATGATAATCCAGCAGGATTACCGTCTACTGGTTGTTAAAACATAATTATATTGTACATGAAACATTTTCAATACATAACATTTTTAATTAGGAAATTGGTTGATATATTACACTCTTCATGTAACCAAACACTTAGACCCTAGCCTAGGGAATTGCCAAAACCCAGTAGCCTATATCTCTCATTCAACTGTTCGTAAGTAGTAAATTTTAGGTTATCGTTTTATCAATATAAGTTAGTTAAACCAGTCTTGATATCTTATTGTACTCACTGAAATAATTTATCCAATAACTCAGTCCTAGCGTATGTTGTATCTAACCTATTAACTAATAGACTTAACCTATTATATCTGCTTCTGAAAACAGAAGGTTTCAAAAGCAGAAGGTGGAAGAGGATCGTCAATGCATTGTTCTTCCATCACTGCTTTAACAATTTGATAGCATACAATTACAAAATTATATGCTTTCTACTGACGTTTATTCACAAATTCAAACAATCCCGCCGAGTTAACACTGTTAAAAATATGATTTTAATCGTACAGCTGTAGACGTTACTAGTTACAAAGC
The DNA here is from genome assembly GCA_963675035.1 of Allygus modestus. Lineage (NCBI taxonomy): Eukaryota > Metazoa > Arthropoda > Insecta > Hemiptera > Cicadellidae > Allygus > Allygus modestus. The sequence continues at coordinate 253,154,525 of OY776111.1, read as the reverse complement.
ACTGCGCCATTTTGATCGCGTCTTGCCTTGCCCTTTGTTACGCGTACATAGAATATAATCAAACTTTTAAATAATATGATCACCAGTATTATAAATATGCATTACGTAACCATTCCGATTTTTTTTTTATCTTTAGATTTTGTTAACCTCACAATAAGTTATTTTGAAGTGAAAATTATTGCAATGATGTAACACTAATTATTATAACTTTAAAAACTACAATATGATTACAGTTGTATTTATATTCGCTTTATCTCTAAGTAATTTAGATTCTACCATAAACTGACGATTTTTTAACAATACAATTTTTGTAGAGTACTATTTCAGCTGCACACTAAAACGCCATCGTGATTATTAGTCATTCATAACCTACAACTTTCAACTTTGCCCCTAGCTATTGGTCACGCTCTCGCTAAAACATTATTACATTATAACCATCTTCACTCAACGTCTTAAGGCAGTTCGCAAAGTGGGTACGTAAATAGTGTTGCCAGACCTAATTTCAGACTACAGAAAATATAATTATTGTGTAAAGTACGAAGTTGTAAGTTGTAGAAAAGGAAAAGACTGTACCGATGCAATAGTTAGAAAAAGTGTTTTCATAGATTTTAGTTTTTTGCTGGGGTACTTTTCCTGGAGCAGTCCGATTGTTGTATTAATTATTAATTTGATTATTAACCCTGAAATATTGCACAACTCAACTGGACAACGCTGCACTGCAAACAGAATAGTGTGATATGTTCACTTGATGTGATTGAGCGTAATTGCATTGATTGAAAGTAGCTCCATTGCGTTGGTTGATCAAGTCGGCAGTTTAAAACAGTACTTTAATATTTGGTTATTTTTTTAAACGAAGGACCGAAAGCATTAGCATTGCTAAATTATATTTGTTATTTAGCTCTACCGACGCAAACTACGAGAATTCTAAGATTGATTCTGGAACGTTTTTGCTTTAAATTTACTTTTGTAGACAATTCTTTTCACTAGTCGGCGTTTTAAATATTCGGCTCAAACTTTTATGCAAATCTCGAGCCAAGCCGAATACTGCAATATTCGGCTCGAAAAAGCTCGAAGTTTGAATACTCGCATACCCCTAGTTTCTGGTAATTTCCTCAGATATCATGTGTCGCGTCTTCAATGAATGTGTCATATAATTTATTTATGTTCATGGTGTAAATGTATATTGATGCCCTGGAATCGACTTTATACTATCGCTTCTTGGCACAGATTATAAGTCTGATAAGCAGTGGAATCAAGAATCGTTATTTGGAATCAACTCATCTCTATATTTAATCAGTCATCTTAAAAATATTGGTAAAGGTTAGGCTCAATTATCTTTAATCCAGTTACAGAAAAATGTTGTTTTAATCTGAATAAACAGCTACCAATAAACAATATACCCCCGTCGCAGCAAACCTGCGTACTCAGCGAATTTCCAATGCATATATATGTGACTCACTACTATATAGAGCTACTTACCAAGTTTCACAAAAATAAATAAGTGATATATAGCATTTTATTTATTCTCCATAAGAATAACATTAGGATTGAGGACGCAGGTTTGCTGCAACGAGGAAGATAAGTAATATTTTTTTGCAATTATCAATATAACTGAACCAGGTGAAGCTATAAACCAGGTTTTATTAATTTAGGTTCATAATTAAGGGAGATATACAACTTTACTTATTCTCCATATGAATAACATGGGGGCCGAGTATGCAGGTTTGCTGCTACGGGGACTATCAACAAAAAACTTGTTTTTGTGCTAATATCAATATACCACAACTAGTTGAAGCCACATACCAAGTTTCATCAATATACATTCAAAAATAATCGAGATACCTATAGAATTTTATTTATTCTTCATAAGGATAACATTGGACAACGTACTGTGTTTAGCACTTTGAATATCTCTGCAACGGTTGGACGTAGAACAACGATTAAAACACCAAAATGTTTGTTTTGTTGAGCTAAACACATTAATAAACAGAAATGTGAATTTTTTAGTAAAACTATCTGAGAAAAATCTAAAAACCCCATAAGATTAACATGGGACACGTTTTTTTGGATTTTCTCCGCAACCACTTAACCTAGGTTAATGATTCAAAATACTAAATTATTTGTTTTTTTAAGCTCTATAAAATGGCTATAACCAAAATCGAGTGTTTTTAACATTTTGGGGTCAAACTTGCAAAAAACCGATTTTTGGAAAATTGTAAACCCCCTTCCCATAGTGCGATTGATCTAGTTTTCGAACTTAAAGTCATAAATGCTACTCTCCACATTTGTGCCAAATTTCATCAAAATCGGGTGTTTCTTTCAAAAGTTATCGCGGTAACGGACACATATATATATATATATATATATATCTATATATATAGATATATATATATATATATATATATATATATAGAGATATATCTATATACAGGGTGAGTTTCTACTGACGCCCATAACTTCGCCAGGGGATTCTAATGATAAAAAGGAACAAAAAAGTTCCAGTAAATGCTAGTCCGATTCCGAACCGTTTGGTCATAATTGATAAATTTGTGTTTTCTACAAAATATTGGACTTTGTCCCACTATTTACTTTATAAAAATGAAACCAATTAACCTAGCGATTGATATTTAAAATAATTAGAAAGCTCATTAAATTTGCTATAAAACCAAGGTTACATGTACAAATTTCATTTCATACATCGGTTCCTAGCCAAATTGAAATGAAAAATATGCTATAATTAATAATTTAGGCTAAGTTTAAAGACCCTTTTTTGTTACTTTAACCTAGTGCAATGCGATGTCCAACTAGATAAAAAACTTTCTCATTTAATAAGATTTAAATTGATATGCTATTTTAAACTGTTGTAGGTGGGAATGACAGAAAAACCACTATCAACCTAAATAAAAACACGGTTTACGAGTGAAGGTATTCTTATTAATAATACAAGGCAAATGACCACAAAATTGTAATACGGTAACTCAATGTTTACTTTGCATTAACAAATTAATTACAAGCCCTCAGAATGAACAATGTTGATTGCTACTTGAGTAAGTTTTTGAAATGACCACCACTTTGTCTGATGCAGATGCGGACACGTTTTCTCGGCTCTCTCACAGTAAATCAGTGAGTAGATTATTATTAGTAGGTTTGTTACCTTGCTAAAACCAAATCAGTAAACACTGTTTTACTTTAGTTTGATGGTAGTTTTTCTGTTATTCCCACCTACAACTGTTTAAAATAGCATATCAATTTAAAGCTTATTAAATGAGAACGTTTTTTATCTAGTTGGACATCGCATTGCACCCGATTAAAGTATCAAAAAAGGGTCTTTAAACTTAACCTAAATAATTAATTATAGCATATTTTTAATTACAACTTGGCTAGGAACTGAGGTATGAAATGACATTTTTACATGTAACCTTGGTTTTATAGCAAATTTAATGTGCTTTCTAATTATTTTAAATATCAATCGCTAGGTTAATTGGTTTCATTTTTATAAAGTAAATAGTAGGACAAAGTCCAATATTTCGTAGAAAAACCAAATTTCTCAATTATGACCAAACGGTTCGGAATCGGACTAGTGTTTACTGGAACTTTTTTGTTCCTTTTTATCATTAGAATCCCCTGGCGAAGTTATGGGCGTCAGTAGAAACTCACCCTGTATATATACATATATATAAATTTGAACGAATAGTGTTTTTGGCATCTGGGGACCTCAAAACGAAAAGTTATCATGGTCTCGGCCTAAGTCTTACTATGCCACCTACTGTAAAAGCTTCTTCCCTATAGGGGAAATTCGTTAATAGCACTAAAACCACTTTATTTTCCCATAAACACATATTAACACGTTGAGTGCGGCGGGCTCGGATGCGAGCCCCGCGCTACTGGCACGCGCGACGGCGGGCTCGGATGCGAGCCCAAAACAAACTTGAAATGCATTTGGCCAGTGTGAGCTCAGCTCTTGACGGGGAACGTTATATCGTTGCCAGCGTGTAGGTTAGAATGCAAGCTTTAATTTGGTGTAGGTTGGTACTAAAATTTCCCGTAAAATCCCGTCTGGCACCACATTTTGTCCCAGTTCGGAGGATTTTCTCCCTCCGAGTGAAAATACAAAGGGACTAGCTACGGATCCAGGCAGTGCTGCTATCTGTGGGTGTTTCAGTGAACTACTTCCACTCTCGGGGTAACGCAGCACCATCACCGCCGCTTTTTTGCGATTTGTCAGACCGAAATATTTGACTGTCAATTGCGTTCGCTGATTCGCTGGCGGGGCGGGGCTGCGCCGCACTTTGCGAACACCCGCCAATGGGTTGCCCGCAGTCAACGTGTTAAACATACAATTGTACTGTCTTTTCTTTTTGAACATACTAAAGGCCTGTGTCCAAAACAGGCAACAATTTTTTTTCTGAAAACTGGTACAACTATTATCCATCAAAATAGTTTATAGAATATATATTTTGATCTTACAGGAAAAATACCCAAGGTTTAAGAATCGCTGGAGTCAGTAGATTTTGTCTCCCTGTTCTAAACTTAAAATGACTGAACAAAAAAGACGTATTTTTGTGGAAATTTAAAAAATATAATTAGCCTAGATGTAACAAAACCTTCATTATATTACATTAATTTACTTCTTCCTCATTATTAGTATTGTTTTCCTTCATGTTAAAACTAATTAAGTAAAAGCATATTTTAGTTGAAAAACTTGTGTTTAAAAAAAATTCAATAATACTGGTATGTATTTTTGAACTTATTTGAATCTTACATAATGTTGTCCTAAAGAATGACTCCCTAAGAATTATTGCTGTTTAATCACAGCAATTTTTACTTTCTCCCTCTATACATAGTATATGGAGAAAGTATTGTTTTCGTCAAAATTTTCGAATTTGAGTTGTTAGTGGAAATATTCGTTTTGGTGCTCCCTGAACCCAAAAAAGTGGTTTTTACGTGATGTCTGTCTGTGTGTGTGTGTGTGTGTGTGTGTGTGTGTGTGTGTGTGTGTGTCCGTGTGTGTGTGTGTGTGTGTGTGTGTGTGTGTGTGTGTGTGTGTGTGTGTGTGTGTGTGTGTGTGTGTGTGTGTGTGTCTGTGTGGATGTGTACAGAGCTAGAGCCCTAACCAATGGGCCGATTTTGATGAAATTTGGTATGTAGGTACTAATCCACGATATCTCCAGGCGTTTTTTTCATTTTTTGAATTTTTGATTTTTAAGGGTAATTATCCCCCAAAAACCGCCAAAAAACATGAAAAATCAAAATTTCTCAAAAACGGCTCTAACGATTTTGATTAAACTTTAGTCGTTTGTTGAAATTTAGTTTTGCAACAAAATGACACCACCCGCATACCTGTAAAAATTCGGGTTCAGAAATTACAGGACTTAAAACATCCAAAATTAAGTTTTTTTGGATTTTTCATAAAAATACATGAATATAAAAAAATATTTCTATTCACCATTAAAAAGAGCTCAAAAAACTAAATAATTTAGTATCTTGAATTACTATTCTACGATTGCTGGTTTCGGAGAAAATTGAAATTTTCATTTAGCGGTAAACGCAGTACGTTGTCCAATGTTATTCTTATGTGGAATACAAAAATAACTATTTCTCTCTTGTTTACTGATCAATTTCATTCAAACTTGATATGCTTGTCAATTTAGCATTGACCAACAGAGTTAATTCGAAATATGTTGCCCCTTAATATCCCTGGGGGGGAATAGGGGGCATTTCCCCTCTTAAAACCACGAGTGCAGCAATGGATCCTGTAGTGCCTCCAAAGCAGGAATTTGGGTGGATGTTTTTTAAAACAACTTGTTTATAAGATTTTCTGTACATTCGACCGTGCTTTGTATTCTATATTTAGTAAATAAAAAGTAATTTATTCATTAAAGTTTGGCTAAAAGGGAGAAAGTATGTGTCAGTTTCCTGATACCGTTTATTACTTTTTGCCATGGTAAAATAAGTTGCTAATAATCATAGCTCAATAAATTAATATTGTTGTGTATTAATTATCAGTAGAGAAATCTCTAGAATATATTTAGCTTTGACAATAGCATTATATTGTCCGCAGGCGTTCTTCACGGAGGATTACGCAGGTCGGCACCCTGAGGATGCGGCTCTGATCCACAGGCTACAGGACCTGGTGGCTCTGCAGATACCTCTGCTGGAGGTGGGGATACGGCTGCACGGGGAGAGAGCGCCGCCCTCCCTGCTGCCCCTCCAGCAACGGCTAGAGACGTGCTTCAGTGACATGCGGGGCCATGTGGAGGCCAAGTATGGCAAGAAGGTTAGTCGTAATCTCGTTATGCTGACAAGCCGCTTCTGACCTCTTGTAAATATTTGTTTTTCAACAATCAAATAACACAAATAGCACATGACAATATCAATTCAATTGCGATTTGATTTTCAACTGTTTTGTTGTTGTTTGGTTTGGTGTAGTCTTTCATAAGGTCTACTTATTTCTTCTGTTGCCTACTCACTCTTCTTTTACCCTTGATTTCTCTTGAAAGTCAGATTTTTGCCACTGTTCTTCCTTTATTCTATTTACATGTCCAAATCATCCTTACACCCTTTCCCATTCTGATTTATTCATCTACATCCTAAATATTCCGTTTTTTCTACATTTCAAATTTTATCTCTCCTTTTTATGTTCTCAAAAATTGTATTTGGGATGGTTAATCTCGCATGATATTTGTAAGAAGCAGTGGTGGATCTAGAAAAAAAGTTTGGGTGGCCAGTTCCAGAATTGGTACGCAAGTTTGCTAGTGTGATGAAGGTTCAAATATCTACTGTACTTGAAATGCAGTATAGTTGCTTTACTGAGTTTTCACTGTACATGTTCTGTGCAGTATAGTTGCTTTATTGAGTTTTCACTGTTCATGTTTTTCATGTTCTGTTATTTCTGTTTTAGGTAGTATATAAATACCACAATAACTTATTTACTCCAAGTAAAATGTGTATTTTAATATTGTCTGTGAATATAGAAAATATTTCAATTAAAAACCAACTTGAGAAACGTCTTGGATTTGGACATATTTCCTAAAACGTGCTCAAAAAAGCCTTCATTAGTAAATAGAAGGAAAACAATAAAACACCACACTGCATATCACAAAACTCATAAACAAAGTTGTAAAAAATTGCTTAGTTTTAGAAGCAGACATTGACCACAGTTCTTCGGGGAAGCACTCCATGAAAATATAATTGCCTTGACAGAGGCCTTGAAAATACTGTTTTACTTCAATTTGCACAAGGAGAAAGATTGAAGAATACATCTCTACTGGAAAATATTTTCAATTTGATCTCTGAAATTACGTACTGTTCTTTTAACCTGGATTTCGAGCTATTAACACCGACATTCTTTGTTTTGCAAAAAATATTACCTTTTTATTTTAATCGGCACAAAAATAATACCATGCAAATGCAAAATAAATCTTAAAAAAATTCTCAAATAAAATATTTAAAAATCCTGTGTCCATTTGCTACGCTTTCTCACCCTTTTTACACACTTCATTCATTCTGGTTAACAAACACTTTTGTTACATTTCAAATCACAACAAATAAATTAATGAGTTTGTCTCAGCTGTGTCTATTTACTTAACCTATAAGGTAAGCAAGGTGGACTTTACCAAATTAAAAACCATTTTAGTAATGATTGTAAACCATAAATTATGGTTGTTTTCTACCCAAAATTGCCATAGCAAAAAACTTGGAAGCTGTTGTGTAGATGTCTTAGTTTCATAAAAAGCAGTATCTTTTAATGCAGGACAGTGCAGTGATTCTATTTTCATACAGTAGTATTTTCTGTAAAACTGAAAGTTGCTTCATCTTTGTCTTCTATCAATTTTTAATTCATTGAAGGCCCTAAACTTCTCTAACATGTAATTAAATTCCCTGACTGGAATCCAACTCATTGTAACTTCCATTGCAACATTTTTGACTTAATTACTGAAGTAATTAACACCGTTTTCACTAGATCCTGCAAAGGTTTCTGCTCCTGCAGCATCAATGAGATTTATTCCATAGTCGACATTGAGAATACATGTTTTGACTAGGTTGTATTTTCAACTTGAGTGGAAGCAGTTGATGTGTTGGATCAGTCAGTGTTTGCTCTGTCCGTATAGTCGTGTGACCTGAAGCTGGAGCCAGTGACGCTGAGGAGGCAGGTCAGCACTGCCACCACCATTGGGGCCGACTCTAACAGACTCTCGGGCACCAGCTTTGGCTCCTCCGAGTGAGTACCTCTCCCGACTTTTGTCTGTCAATAGCTGAAATTCAAACCTTGTATTTTTTTTAGTTGAAGTAGAAATCCAATTATTCTTAATTATTTCGGTAACTGTTTTAGTCTGGTTGTAGGATCATTTAGGAATTTAATTACCGGTTTTGGATTTGTTTTAGAAAAAGATTAAGGGGCAAAAGGCAAAGTAAACCCCATTTTATAAATCAATGGAATTAGTTCAAAAAATTTTCCTTGTGGTTATTGATGAATGAATTGATTGGTGGCTCCAGTTTTGATGTGCTTTGAAAGTACATAGAATTCTCTAAATCAAGTGTAAAGGGGGTGTAATAAAAGGTAACGCAATGGACAAACATTTAAGAAAGAAAGTAGCATATTTTCCTTATAGGTTTAATTTGTTAAAATATAATTCAAACATTTGAAAGTGAGTTAAAAGCACATGTTATTTTAGATTTTTTAAATTAAGTGTGTAAACCTTTTTTTTGCCAGTGGCATTGTAGTTGCAAACGTTAAATGACAAAATGCCAAACCTCTCAAAGTTATGTGGGTACCCTGGAAATCAAACCCGTGACCTCTTGCATGGAAATCCAAGATGCTAGAAAGGCTATTAAGGTACCAAAGATAAGTTCTGAAAATAACTTTTGTGCTAGGCATTTTTATATTACGTGACAGTATATTTTAAATGTCATACATTATTTTATCATCAAAAGATGACCTGAATATGGAAGCGAAAGTTAGGAATGAAGAGGTTTTAAGTAGAGATCGAGTTCGGCTCTGAAACTCGAAGGTTTCGAGCGAGTTTACTTCCGCCGTTTACCCACGCTACCACGGGTCGTCCGCGGCCGCGCGTCGTCTGTAAATTCAAATTGAGTGTCAACGCATTTGAGGTGTTAAGAGTTAGTTGTGATGTGAATTTTTGTGTTTTATTAATAAATAAGTAAGTTGTGGCTTATAAATTTGTGTTAGCCTACTCTTTACACCAAACAGGAAGATTTACCAGGACCTTCAGATTGAGTTGTATCAACACTGCCTGTATAGTCATAGTCCATTTTTAGGTTAACCTAACTTTGTAAAAAAAAAGTAAAATATCAAAAACAAATCTGTAATGAAATCTAATAAGTAAGCATAAGAGGTTTGTGCTTGTTTTTTGTTCCATAGTAGTTGAAATTGTGTCAAAAGAGACTCAACAAAATTCCATCCATTAATTTTAGGCTCAACTATTGTCCTTTGGCATTGAGCTGATTTTAAAGACAAGTGATTTGTTTAGGCTTTGTTTAAGTTTCATTAATGATTTTTAAATCATTCTTAATATTTTGAAACTCTAAGACATGGCTTCAATTTTATCAATTGATTTGCCGGGCACTTTCAAATATAGTATCTTCATGTTTTCATTAACTGATTGTTCTTATTAGGACTATTAGTGTTAAAATTAATGCTAAGATATGTTAGTAAATACATTTTGTGTGGTAAGTAAGTAGGTTAATGCTTTACCATGTAATAGGCCTTTTAAATATTAACATAAAGTTTATTTAACTTTTAGGCCTAAATGTAATTTTATTTCCTCCATTCGTAGAAAGATGTAGCTTAGGCCTAAACATAATATACAATAAAACGTAGGATAAATAAAAAATAGGAAATAAAATAAAAAACTTAAATTATTTTGTAATGAAACTGTTAATTAATACAATATAGGTTATAAAAACCTTAATACCAAAATACTAAAAGTATTTAACCTTCATGGCAAAATATTAGGCAATTACTTTGGTATGATTTATTTTCAGATAAATGCACTTATCTTTTTCCAATGAAGCAGGAATCCATTTATTTGACTTACTATTGTTATTTTCAGGGCATAGTGACTAGAAAAGTATATTTTAATAACAACATTTATAAATGGAACCCTATACACTGTTTTGATCCAATTTAACTCGACCTATATGTTTTTTATTTGTGTCCAAATTCAACATAATCTTAGCTATCCAAATTGTAAATACACATACACTCAAAATGTTTGCTCCAATTACAAAACAGTTAGAAATGGTGTTCCCCAGGGATCTATTTTGGGCCCCCTGTTATTTCTTTGCTACATGAGGGGGTTCCCAAAGGCTATCCATGGAGGAGGCTCGATGTATCTCTATGCTGATGACACTAATATCACAGTTACAGGTAATTCGCAAGAAGAAGTTGAACTAAAATCTTTTTTAAATCTTCTGTCAGTTAAGGACTTCTCAAATAGTAAAAATATCCTAATAAATTCTAATAAATCAAACTTTTTATCATTTTCCACAAAACAAACAAGATTAAAATTACAACCAAACGTTTACATTGATGGTTCACACTTGAACCAAGTAGAGCACACCAAATTTCTTGGATTGATATTGGACCAACACTTGAACTGGGATAAGCATATTCAACATGTAGTAGGTAAAATGGCAACTGGTCTGTACGCCTTGCGACAAATGTCAAGGGTGTGCAATATTCAGACCTTAAAAACCATTTATTTTGCTTTGATAAATTCACACATGTCTTATGGTATAGATATATATGGCGGAACCACTAAAAAAAACAGACAAGATTCTTCGTCAACAAAAAAAAGCACTCCGAATTATTTTTAACATTAAAAATCGACAATCAGTAAAGCCATATTTTTCTAAATTAGGTGTTATGACTGTCTATGACCTGTACATATTTGAAACAATATTACATGTGAAAAAATTAAACCTTCAAACCAATGATACAAATTTTCACAATTATAATTTAAGAAATAACAGGCAGGTAGAAAAACATAAATTAAAGTTTTTTGAGAGGAAAACTAGTTTTATTGGCACTAAGTTTTTATTTAGTTTGCCTAAAAATATAAAAAATGAAAATAACTTAAATGTTTTTAAAAAAACTCTGAAGGAATATCTGCTCACTGTATCCCTTTATTCTCTTGAGGAATTTTGGGATCTAAGAAATGCAAAATAAATTATGTTTATAAACTTTGACTAAAAGTTATTTAACATTAATTGTTACATCCTTATGAAAGTAAAATTATTTAGTGATAAGGCCCTTATGTATATATATTCTTGACACTATTCAATGTATTGTAAATACTGTTCGATGAATAAAGATGATTTGAATTTGAATTTGAATACTCGACTCAAACTCGAGATTCGAATCTTTTGCCATTTACTCGACTCGACTTAAAAAACCTGTACTCGCACATCTCTAGTTTTAAGCTTGAAATTTAGAATTCCTCCTTCTGGATATTAGATAAGTTAAGAGTATTTTCATGAATTTTTAGCTGCAAAGTTAACTGAATTTATACAAATATTTGTTGAAAGTTAGACAAAATTAATAGTGCAGAGAAAACTTACTCTGGCACTCTCTCCTGACTGAAGTTCAATGCACATCGAAGGTTAAAGAATCCAAGGATTTAGAATAATTGGAATTCTACTTATTTAATGTATTAATATTCCCAGTTGAATGGTTTTTCTGCTTTATTTGTATGTACTCTTTAATGTGCAAGATTAATTTACAAATAACAAGGTATACCTTATCAATATTTTTATGTTGTATTGTTGCACTACATTTAAAAAGAAAAAAAATAGAACCTTGTTTATTGGTATAATAATCATTTTATCCTGATGTTGTTTGCACCTACTTAAATATATTTTTAAAGTAATTGTTCTGAACTGTTCTGAGGTAAGTTGTATGTGTTTTTTTCAGTATTTTGGTGTTTTAATTTAAATTTCAGTAATCCATTTAATAAAAAAAGTTAAAATACGTTTAGTTTGCTCATTTTGGAATTCAGGTGGACATTTCAGGTAATGTAAAGCTGTGGTTTCCAACTTTTTTGGTCCGAGGAATTACCATTAGTTATGAACAATTTGTCGCAACTCGCCAATAAAGTAAATAGCCAAATAGATACCTCATTTTCTACCCCTCAAAATTAGACCATCACTGACTATGAACATGCAATGTAAAACACAATGAAATGTAATTATTTGTCTTTAAATGCAAATTTGTTTATTCACTGTAGAAATTCAAAAAATATGGGAAAATTTAAAAATAAACAAAGTCAGATGATTTGAACAACTTTTGGCTGCAGGAAAATTGCATAAGATTAAACCTGAAAGGAAGCTAGGTCTTTAATATCAACTGACATATCAATTCAGAATTGTTAAGAACAATCATAAAACATCAACTAGCCGGTATCCCGTTCTTCCCACAGGGATCTTGAGACATCAAATGCAATTCAGTAACAAAATTCAAAATGCAAACAACACAGAGACAGTCTGCAGAGTTGTTTATTTAAATTAAATCAATTAAGATAAAATGCATGTAATCCAATTAAAATAATATTATTCAATAAGATGACATGGAAAGTTTAAGAGCCAATGGAGGCAAATCTTTGAAACATCTGGAGGCAAAATCTCTTTTATTTTACTCCTCAGTAAAAATTGTTCTTGAAATAAGATGTGGCTGACCACACAAAAAATCCTTAGGGAATTGAGAACTAAGAAGTAAGTTTTGTTAGTAACTTCAAATATATACAATGTATATTTATTACAGCAAAATAAAAAGTACTTTTTTAACGGCAATTCTTTCAGCAGTGTCATACAAATGTTGTGGAAAGGTTTATAGTTTTTGTATTAAATATGAACCAGTGTTTATAAATAAAGATAATGTTCTCTTTACACTTAAAATCGTTAGAATTAATATTTTCTCACTAGATTGCAACAGGAAAAGGTTTTAAATTTTCTTTAACAGCTGTGCTTTTTATTGCCTGTTTAGCTTCTTAAAACCGTTAATGATTTACTTCTGACCATATTGTGATGGTTGTTTTAAACTAAAGTAATCACTATGTTTTTTATACCTATAAACATAGGTTAAAATTCTTATTCTCCAGACCTCTCTCTTAAGGACTGTGAATCCTTTCCCATCCCTGATGTGTCCTAATATAAGAAGCAAACAAACTTTCTTCCTAATGGCATTTGTGAGCTCATTCCATTTTACAATGCAAAAGCGAAGTTTTTATCACCAATTATGATTTTTCCATCGTGGCAGCGCATCATGGCATAGTAAAGCGCCCTGCAGAGTTCTTTTCTTATACTAATTAAAGCGCAGAGCAATGCTGCAATGCTTGGCAGGTCGTGATCGTCAGAGATCGGCGGGAAATACTCGCTCAATTTTTCGCTTATTTTTCAAAACTTTGAGTCGAATATAAGTAGTAAAATACTCAAATTTTCGATTATTCGCACACCTCTAACTAAAAGTAAATTTTAAAATGCATTCTTCATTATTTTCTTCAGAAAATATTAGTTGCTAAATACTGTATGGTTTAGTCAAACATTTTTAACTAAAGATAAAAATATACATAAATAAATTATGTGAGTGAATAGACCGTGTTATGTGTTTGCACCTTGATTGTGTATGTGCTTGCCGCACCTGTGGCTGAATGTTGCATAGCTTAGTGCATGTTTGTGCCACCAGGGGCAGTAGCTCTCGGGTGTCGAGTCTCACCAAGGCCCAAGCGGTGGGCCTCAAAAGCTTCGTTCCCTTCTCCTCCACTGGGACCCTAACCAGGTGAGAACCAATGCCACGCTGCTTACAACAGCACATGCTAACAGGTTACTAATCATATTTGTTTTTGGCTGACTACAAGGCTAATTTAGCTGTGCCTGTTATCTAAAATGTAATTATAACCGGGTGGTGTGTGGCATTATTCCAAAAATGCATAACTCTGAAAGGAGCATAAGTTAATGTCATAAGTTTGAAATGCATAACTCTGAAATTCTGAATTCTGGAAATGCACTACTCCAAATGCAGACGCAGAGGACCAAAAATGCACTGCTCCCAAACATTTACGGAGTACTACCTGTTGGGGTAATGGTTTCAGAGCAGGGAATTTTCAGGGTTTATCCAAGTTATGCATTTGTGGTATATGAATTTAAATTTTAGGGGACAAAGATTTAAGATGGCATCATTGGCAAATGAAAAGAGACTCACTGGCCCACCCCTGACCCACCAACAAAAGTGCCCCACCTGCAAAAATACACCGTGTTGCTACATTACACACAGGTCCTTTGTTATATCCACATTGAGGCTTTAATTGGCTTACCACTCCCTGACTTAGTGATCACTGTACCACCAAAAATGCTAATAGTTCAGGTAAAGATAGGCCTACTCCTGATTTACATTAGGACTCCACCTCACAGGCCTTAAACACACCAACTACAAAACCGGTGGAGCTGAAATTTGGTACATTCTAGGAAAAAAGATAAGACACCAAAATCAATAATAGACGTTCCCCCATGCCAAATGTCTTTGGGGTTTCCGTCCCACTGGTATGTGTGTGTCATTAAAAATATAAACACAATTACTTTAAATAATACCAAATTTAATAATATAATAAAACCGATACCCCGTTGCAGCAAACCTGCATACTCAGTGAATTTCCGATGAAGATATAAATGTCTTGATACTAAATAAAGCCACTTGCCAACTTTCATAAAAGTATATTCACAAATAAGCGATACATACAATTTTAATTTTTCTCCATAAGAATAACATTGGGGCTGAGCACGCAGGTTTGCTGCAACAAGGAACGAAAAAAATGTATTTTTGTGCTAATATCAATATAACTCAACTAGATGAAGTCATATACCAGTTTTTATTCATTTATGTTCATAATTAAGGGAGACATAGTATTTAATTATTCTCTGTAAGAATAACATGGGGGCTGAGTACGTAGGTTTGCTGCTACAGGAGGCTTTGGCAACAAATTTTGTTGTTGAGCAAATATCAATAGACCACAACCAGATGAAGCCTTATTCCAAGTTTCGTCAGTATACATTCATAAATAAGCGAGATATAAAATTGTTCTTATCCTCCATAATAATAACATTAGACAACGTACTGTGTTATTATACTGTGTTAGCACTTTCAATATCTCGGTAACCAATTTACTTAGAAGCATGTTAAAAATACCAAATTGTGTGTTTTTTTAACCTGAATCCAATGGTAAAAACTAAAATTTGACTATTTCAAAAATTATATGTAAAAAATTCAAAAAACCCTTTTTGGGGTACAAAATCCCCCAAAATAGCCCTTCAAATGAAGCGATCTGGCTGATTTTCGAACTTAGTCATAAATGTTGCTTTACACGTTTATAACACATTTTTTTTAAATCAGATAATTTTTACGAGAGTTATCATGCTCATGCACACACACGCATATATTTTTTTAATTTTTTAAACAATTATGTACATATTTATACACCTTCTTTTATAATTATCTGACGGAAGTTCACCAGATGAACCACAATTAATAAAGATTTTAAAATTTGAATCTGGAAATAACATGTCTACTACATATGTATATACATACACACACACGCACAGTATTGAACGAATGGTGTTTTTGGGGTCTGGGGACCTCAAAACGAAAAGTTATCATGGTCCTGGGCCTAGGTCTTACCATGCCGACTACGGTAATAGCTTCTTCCCTATAGGGGAAATTCGCTGAAATACAAGTAGCCTGAAGTTATACAAGAATACCGAGCATTGTTGCACTGTAGTGTTGGCCACCACCGGCACTACACAAGTCTTGTATAAATACCTCCCACTTACCAGTCTAGAGGATTTATGATCCCCACTCACTACGATCGGCAGACTCTTTCGGAGTTATGCCGAACCAAGCCAATTTTTTCAGAACAGTGCCTTAGATCATAACACTTTTTGGAGCAGTGCATTTCTAAACTATGAAATCGTGTGGCATAATTCCAAAAATGCAAACTCCAAAAAAAATGCATAGTTTTGATGGCATGAGTCCGAAATGTATAACTCCAAAAAGCTATACTCCGAAAATTCATTGCTCTGAAAACTTTCAGAGTTATGCATTTTCAGAGCAATGCTTGGTTTTCAAATTTAATTATGACTGTGTATAAGCAGCAATTGTATTGTTTTTTTGTTTTTTTTTCAGAAATATCGGAATATAAGTAGCTTTAATTTTCTATTAAAAGAATGAATTTATTTCAATCGTAAAATACAAGTAAATTAGTTTTCTCCAATTTAAGCAAATATTTTGTTTTGGGGATTACCCTGCTCATATTGTAAGGTCGTATTATTGTCATGCTATTTGATAAGTTAGTCTTGAACAACTAATCTTGCGGCTCTCTGTGTTTTGCTAGTATAAAAATCTGTAAAATATTCAATTAAATTGATTGCTTTTCTCCCATAAGATTAACATTGTAACTTAAAAAGCCTTAACCCTTTTGCTCTCCGGACAAAAATCTTTGGTCATCGCGAAAAACTCTGGACACTTCGCAGAAAGCACTGGCCAAAAACTCCGGACCCTGTTAATCAATTTTGCAAGGGTTTAGAAAAAATATGTTAACTTTTATGTTTTACCAGATAAATCATTACTTTTGTTTTGTTTTAATCCTTATAAGTAATAAAAAAATTATGTTGGCCTGAAAGAATTTTTAAATAATTATTTTTTTACTTATGCTCATAAACTTTTTTAACAAATTAATAAAAGTTTACTATGAACTCTTATAGCTAAAAAAATACATTGATCCCTTATATAATATTGATATTTTCAGATTCCCCATTTATTTATAAACGCATGCACAAAAAATATCATGAACTTATCTCAAAAAAACAAGAAAGTAAAAGGAAAAAAGGGAAATTGTATGAGGCTCATTTACAAGCGGTCCTCCAAATTTTAGCTTTATTATAACACAAAAAATAAATATACCATTTTTTGTCCAGAAAATCTACTGCAACTTTGTTGCACAGCTCTAACTATAACCTTAAATATCATAAAACTTCCAAAAGTAAAGAATTAAAAAAATAACTACGCCTTAGGCTTAGCCTAGCCTAGGCCTACATCAGCTAGGCTAGGTGAACGTCAAGTCGGCGATTTTAAAGTCCTTCTTCAGAAGAAATATCATTGTAACATTGTAATTCATTTTAGACTAAATATAAACTGAATATAGCAAATAAAAACAACCAACAACTTTAAATAATAACGAGTTCGCACGCAGCACGCTGACGTGAGGGAAGTGAATTTCCACATAAAAACTTTGAAAACTTAAAATTAGTGTAAAAACATACTTGTATTCCAATTTTTATTGAAATCTGAAAACATTGATTTTTTGGCTGTTCTGATGCTCCTGGTTTCATTTACCTGCAGAGCTGGGAATACAATTTTGCGCATTATAATGTTAGGAGAAGGTCCAGTCAGGCTTGAAAGTAGGCGTGAGGTTGCTGGGGATGATAAAAGTACTCTATCAAAGGAGTAGCAGGCTTTTCTAGTGTAAAACCCCCATTAAGACAACGTACTGTGTTTAGTCAAAACACATTTTCTTTAATAACTCGGTAAATATTTATGCTAGAATGACGAAAGAAGGCTTAAAACTTTTGTCTCACTAATTCCCATCTTTTTACATGCATTAATTTTACATTTGGGGCTTTTTAGACCCTTTTTGGGCCCAAAAACTCGAAATTTGGAAAATTAACCCCCAAAAAATGGGTTTGGAGTTTTACGATTCTTTTGCCCAACGAACTTGTCCAACTGATTTCAGAAAGAAACATCCCTACCAAATTTGAAGTTAATCGGACAAAAAATGCGACCGCTAGAGTGCAAGTGTGTCTATATATATATATATATATATATATATATATATATATACATATATATATATATATATGTATATATACATATATACATATATATATATATATATATATATATATATATCAAATTTTGAACGACCCCCCAAAACGTGTTCAGGGGGTCACGTTAGGAACTTCTATGGTGGTCCCGGGCTTAAGTTTCACTGTGCAGGTCATGCTAATAGTTCACTTTCCTAAGTAAATTCACTAATAAAGTGTGTCAGTGTAAACAACACACATCTGATTCTCACAGACACCAAAAGATATGGTTGGCATAACATCAGTAAAACTACTCATCACACACAAAAAAAAATATAGTAAGTCAATAGTAGGGTCACAGCAATATCAGAAACTGCTATTGATAATATTTTAACAAACATTTCAACCAATGAGTTAAAACTACAGGAATTATAACAGATCTGTCAGACCATGATGGCCAAATTCTAGAAATTAATATTTGCAATAACTCGTTAAAAATAAACATATTTTTAAAAAGACTAGACATTTTTCTAATGAAAACTTAAATCTATTTTATAAAATGCTTCAGAAGGAAAGTTGGAATTAAGTATACTTGGCATCATTTGAACAAAAATACAATTTATTTCATGATAGGTTAATGCATTATTTTAACTTGTGCTTTGAGAAAAAATACGTCAGAATTAACCAAACAAAAAGTCATGGATGACTGCAGAAATTAGAGAGGAAAGGAAAAAAGTTATCACAATGAGTAAAATAGCTAGAAACACTAAGGACAAACAAATATGTTCTAAATTAAAGAGCAGGAAAAAAATATTGAGTAAAAAGATTACTGAGACTAAAAAACATTTCTTTAATCCACAAATTTGTAATTCAAGTAATATAATCAAAACAACTTGGCAAATAATTAATAGTGAGGTATCAAATAAAAATAAAAAGGCAGTTGACAATATTCAACTGAAGTTAAATAAAAAAATATTAGTAATCCTAATCATATTGCAAATATTTTTAACAATTATTTTGTAGATATAGTAGACAATTTAAATAAAACTCAGAAAATAGGTAATACCGATGTAGAATTAACTGTTTAACTGAATGTAGATTTTTTGAATGTAGGTAATTTCGATGTACTCCTGTGAACGAAAATGAGATTCAGGATATTATTAATTCACTTAAAAATAAAATGTCAAGTGGCTATGATGAATTTCCAACTAAAATACTAAAATATGAAGGTAACCTATTATTAAAGCCAATTATAAATTTAGTGAATTCCTCTTTTGTTTCTGGCCTATTTCCATAACAATTAAAAATAGCCAAAGTAGTTCCTTTGCATAAAAAGGGTGAGGTTACAGATGTCTTAAACTATAGACCTGTGTCGCTGCTCCCTTCAATATCAAAGGTTTTGAGAGAGCAATGCACACAAGGTTTGTAGATTTTCTGAAAAAATATAATTTGTTTGATAACTCTCAGCATGGTTTCAGACAGGGCAGATCCGTTGTTATAGCAGCTACCGATTTATTGAATCAATAATAGAATCTATTGATAATGGTGAAAGTGTTTTGGGTATTTATATGGATCTTTCAAAGGCTTGTGTATGCCACAACATTTTGCTAAATAAACTGAAAGACTTTGGTCTATGGGGAGCACCACTAAAATGGTTTCAGTCTTATTTGGATAGCCGCAGTCAATTTATCGAAGTAAAATTTAACAATAACAACTACTTGTGTACAGTAAATTTATCAAAACGCATTATAAAATGGGGAGTTCCTCAAGGCTCAATACTGGGCCCAATTTTATTTTTGTGCTACATAAAAGAGATGCCCAAAATTATTGCAAATCCCAAAAACAATAAACTTTGTCTCTATGCCGATGGTTCAAATCTTAAAGTATCAGGGGAAAATATAGAGAGCTTAGAAATAGATGCATTTTTGGAATTAAATAATATTCATAAATTTCTTAAAACAAATAATCTTAATCTCAATATCTCTAAAACAAATTTGATGAATTTTCAACTAAAAAAAGTAAATATAGAATCAAACCAAATTTAATGATTGATTCCACATCATTAGAAAAAATCTCATAGACAAAATTTTTGGGATTGCATATGGATGAAAATTTAGATTGGAATTTTTACATTGAAAAACTGTTAAAAATGCTTCATTCCGGATTGTACGTGTTAAAAAGATTGTCTTATTTATGTGATTTAGATGCACTTAAAAAAATATACTTTGCCCATATTCATTCCAATATAACAGTCCCATATATGGTATTTCACTGCATGGTGCCACCTCAAAGCAAAATTTAAACAAAATTTTGATTGTTCAAAAAAAGAAATAAGAATTATGCTACATCTCAAAAATGACGATTCAGTAAAATTATACTTTAACCCATTGAGGTAGTAATTTTATTCTATTTGTAGTAGCCTATAACGGGAATTGATTGGTGATGCACTCTAGTAGCAAAATATGTAACTAATGACCGCGGTCGTCTACGGTTCTATCCGCTAGGGACGCGGACTGACTGAAAACCCTTAATATCGCCGCCAGGCCTTTGGTCGTGTTAGCTGAGTTGGCTACGTCGTGGAAACACCTTGGCCAGGTGGCGATACGATGTTCGTGGGTTCGATTCCCGCACACGACCAAAACTGACCAGTTGTGCAACTCTCAATGAGTTAACCGGTCTGTGGCAACGTTGGTGGGAGGGCCCAAGTAAAATAAACGGTGGCAGGCTTGCTTGGAAGTTGACGGGATCGGTTAATTCTTTGAGACTTGCACATGGTCAACACTGATTTTGCTAATTTTTACTTATGTCTACTGTGTGTGTGCCAATGCGACTCTCTAAACTGAAAGAAAACAATATTTTAATTAAAATATGCCATTAATCCATTTAAAAACACCAATTTTATACTCCAATTCACACGTTAATAAAATTACAAGTAAGGAACGAGACCTGCTCGTATGTCTACGCCAATGGGTTAAAGAATTAAATATTTTAACTGTTTATTCAATATACATTTTTGAAACCACATGTTTAGCAAGGGAACTAAGTAGGAAAAAAGATCCAATGATTTCTCATAAATATAACACAAGATATAAAGAGATGTTGTGACCTCATCCCACAAGTTGGAATTCTTCAAGAAAAAGCCAACTTATGCTGGATCATTATTTCATAAAAAATTACCTATCTCTATAAAAAATTAATCTAGCTGCAAATCATTAAAAAAAAAAACTAAAAAAATATCTAATGGAAAAATCACCTCATTCACTGGAGGAATTCATATAATGTAGATATTTTGGTTTACTGAATGTAATTTTAATTTAGCTCAAAACCATGTGATTGTTTTGATCAAAATTTTTGCCTCTTCTAGTAAATAGCTGTAATAGTTTAGATCTATACTCCAGATATAAAGATATGGTATTTTTATTGTCATAACTATCCCTTGACACTATTTTTTTGTACTGATGTACATGATTTATAAATAAAGAATTGTTGATTGATTGATTGAATACTGACTACACAGTGATACTGCACAACTATCTGGTTTCCATTTATCACAAAGGTAGCACATTGGATATTTTATAAAGCCAGTAATATTGGATCGCAGACGTCCAAAATATCGGACGTTGGAGTTTTTCGCACATTTTTCGATCGTCCGATAAATCTGACCGAGGAGTTTTTGGCCGAAACAGAGATGGCATATATATCGGACGTCGGAGTGCAAAGAGTTAAGATGGATTATTTCCAAAATCCCAAAAAGCTTGTCGAAGAGTTAAAGTATTTGAATTGAAATTTCCAAAACCCCAAAAAGCTTGCCGAAGAATTAAAGTATTTGAATTGAAACTTGCCTTGTATTTGAATTAAGGTTATTTAGAATAAATTGAAGAATTTACTGTCTTTAACCTCTTTAAAAAGTGAAGTAGTTAACATAACTCATAAACAATCATTGAAGGTATAATAGTTTTGACGGTAGATTTCTAACAATGGAAATTTGTTCTTGAATCAAATTATTTTAGTATTGCTTATGCTACACGTGATTCACTATTGTAATTTCCCAATAAAGCAATTCTGTAAGTACTTGAAGTTTATAGACAAGAGCTGGGAGCTGTTCTTTGAAATTTAAGTTTGTAAAATAAACATGAATCAAGTGCTTGATATAGACTTGGTGGCTGTTGTAGATGATGATGTTCAGCTGTCCTGTAAAGTTATCATTAACTTACTAGAATAGTCAACCATGGTTGTAGTAAAAACAAAATGTTATAAGAATCAGATATTATGCTGATTTAGATGTATCACATACGTATATAAACAAACTACAATTTTACTTTAAATTTCTTATCTACAAAAATGAAATAACGAATTAATTTATTAGTTTAGTTTGTGACTTACTTCAACAATATTTACAAGTATGTGAGATTGATTAAATACCTTGTTGTCCACAAGTATACAGTTCATTATTCAAATGACATTTTTTCAGGAACCTTCAGTCGTCTCAGGAACCAATGAAACCACACCTGTTCTCCTTCCTCCACTAAGTATTGTCCTGCAGTCATGTTGTGTTAACGCTTGTATGCACGCTGTTGCCTACTAACCCGCTCGCTTGCCCAGGCCCCAGTCCCAGGCCAGTCCTGGTAAGAAGGAGAAGAAGCGTCGCACGTCGCGGCGAGGCAGCACCAAGCTGAGTGACAGAGAGAGTGTCGGCTCCAGCCAGTGGTACACTTCACCCGAGGTGGAGCCCTCCCCCCCACCACCAGCGCCTGTCGTACCCACCCCTCCACCCTCCACTCCGGTCTTTGAACTGACTCAGGAGGTAATCTGGAGTTATTCTTTTTCTTTCTTTTGTGTAATTTTTTAGTAGTGTGAGTTCCAAGAATTTGCATGCAAATTGGTGCATGCAAAGTGTCATTTTTAGCTGAAATTTTTGTGAAGATTCCATTAAAACTTATAATTTGAGCTGGAAGCAGACTATAAATAATTTTAGGTATATAGTGTTTGAGTTTACCTTAGTTTTGCCTTTGTATTATTTCCATAGGTTATTATCTTCAAAAACCGATGTTTCTAGAAAATATTCAATAATTAAATTATATAGAATATCAACTTTTTAAATATTTAATTCTATTAAAATATCGACATTTACTTAGGAAGCACAAGTTTCTTTGAATAGTGTCAAAGTTTTACACAAGGAGTAATAGGCAATAAGACTATTTATAAGCCTATCACAACTTTTAAAGATTGTTTTAGATACATTTGTATCAGTTGAAGAAAAGACTGTGAAAATCTGTGAGTCATTGACACAAATTTAATTGCCAAATCACAAATTATTTTTTAGAATTTTTAGCAATAGCCAAAGCCTTTTTCAATTTAGTCTTCATAATACCATCAGTGAAAATGTTGTTACTGCTTTATAATAATCATTAAACCCAATATAGGCTATCTAAACCAATTATAATTTAAAATATAAAATATAATGCTGTCAGTACACTGATAAATTAAATGCATGGTCTATCTTAATACAATGTTTATCATGGTTAATGTATTAAAAGTACAATTATAATGCAACCTTTTCCAGGTTTCATCTCGGCATTTATCATTTTTAAAACCTGGATGAAATTCTAGTATTCAAATTTCCCGCTCGGTTGTTTTGGTCGTTATCGAGTTATAAAACTTAAAAACCATTTATTTATATGGTCTGTCAACTTCATTTGCCTCATTACATTCTGCTGCTGCAGAAGCTAGACAAAAGTTTGAGTATTTGATTAATGGACTAATGTTTTTTTTTTTCTCCAAAAAGATCAATTTTTAAACCAACAAAAAGAATTATCTCCTGTCTGTCTAATCTTTAACAGTTTGAGCCTTGAACTTGTGAATGGAATGGTTCAATCTGTTTTGGTCTGTTATATTTTTATATGTTGGATGCCTGTATATTTTTAACAAAAAAATGGGCTTTTGGTTGACACACACATTAAGAACAGGTAAAAAGTAGCAAAACACCTGATCAGATATACAACTAGCAAAGAATTCACCCATCCTGTCAACTTGGACTAGTGCCATCCACCATTTTCTTTTCTGCCACAGGCAGGTAAACTCTCCATGAGTTGCACATAAAAACCAGCAACTGAGACAGGAGTCAAACACTTGGTCCAAGGACTAACCCCTGACCGGGGTTGTAGCATCTTAGACTGCTCAGCCAAACTGATCGGCTAGCAGTTGTATCAAACCATATGTTTACTATAAGTTAGGCGCTAGACGTGTTAGTTCCTTTTCTGCCTACCAGGATACAGATATCTAACTCAAACTGAACACAGTGCTTCTAACGGTACGATTGCTTAAACTTTAACTAACCATTTTAAATATCAGATACAAATGCCGAAATATCATGGGGTTCAAATGGTTAATATTATTATTTACTAAACATATTTGAGTTAATTTTGTTACGCAGCTGACTCCGACGAGGCCACTGAGGTCGGAGATGGAGAGAGAAAAGCGGCTGAGCCTGAGCCGCCCGTCCAGTGGACAGTTTGCCTACAACAACCAGCGGCTCACGGCGGTCAATGGCTCCAGTCGGGACTCCATAGGTACGTGATTGCAGATGAGGACACCATTAAACATCCCGTTACCCCAAAATAAGATTTATAATTAATCAGAGGTGTGTTGAGTCGAGTATTACTAATTATTCTTGAGATTAGAGTATTTGCCATCATATGATTGTAGGCGGTCTCAAATAATGTACGAGTCCCGGTAGTCCGAACATGGGTAATCCGAACGTCCGCTTAAGCCGAACAGGTTCTGGTTTTTTTTTAAATACTGTGCACTAATAAAAATATATATATTTTACAGAATTTAAAGACAAAAGATAATGGGAAAGAAATAATGTTGTAACAAAATGAAAACAAAGTAATATTTTGAAGAATACAAATGTTTTGTTTAATGTGAAAAGACTAAATTTTCAAACAGTACAAACAATAGCAGACTACGTCAAGGTTTTGTTATGATTTTGGCGCTTGAGCTAGTAGTAGTGGGGATGCAGACGTACAGTCTCAGTTGGCAGTGCGTACAGTCAGTGTGCAGTATCGTCATGCGTACAGTCCGCTTGCCCGCTCACATCACATCACAAAACTACACACAGTGTGCCGTGTGCTGTGCACTGTGCATATTGTTGATTCTGCGTTTGAAAGAGTAAACGGTCTATTGATACTTGTTTTTGCGTATCATTCGTTCATATTACAACACTACAGACCCGTTCAGTTGCTTCGTTCTCTATTATTTAAATTATTTCGGCTAATCCGAACAATTAGCTAATCCGAACAGCGTTCGTTCCCAATTAGTTCGGACTAGCCGGACTCATGTGTAACAGAATTTGGACACCACTCCAGATAGAATTTGATAGTCAAATAAGTAGCAGTACCATCACAATAATAAGGTCACCACAACCAAACTGGTTTATCTTTTCGACCAATGAAACGTGGTTTGCACATCGTTTTCGGCCGATAAAGCATGGTTGCTATTTCGTCATAAAATGTGCTTATTTTCACCTTCTTTGTTGTTTTTTGTATTGTCAGCCATGTTTTGATCATTTTTGACGTTTGTGGTTTCAAATTAAAGGGATTTCTCGCAAGATGTTTGAAAAGTTATTGATTTTTCCCTCAGGGCTTCATCCAACTGGCCCTCGAATATATATATTTTGGAAATTCATTGAGTATGCAGGTTTTCTGCGATGGAGGTTTTTTTTTGTTAAATAGGGCCCTTACCGCACAAGTTCTTTGTGACTTGATGAGGTCTTGTCTATCGTTGTCTTATTCCAGGGACGACAGACAGCACCAACAGTGAGGAGGACAACACGCCCCCGCCTCTGCCAGTGAAACTGCGGGAGGCCGACTACTGCAACCTGCCTGAGGACTCGCCTTCGCCCTCCGTCACCTCGCCCTCCTCGCCACACACGCCCCGCACACCTGTGCGCTCCAAGGTACAAGTTAGCAGTTCTCTAGTGATTCGAAATGGGGAAAGTTTGGTGAGCAAGTAAGAGACATGCATAAATTCCACTGAAATAAAAGAAAATAATTAAAGTATCAAATTAATCAAGTTACTATCTTTATCCTGTTGGATCCCATCGTCACATAGTTGCGGCTGAGTCCTGTGTGCAGCTGTAGCACATTGCCGCAGTGTTGAGACGGTGTAAAACCATCATTAATGGCTTAAAACCGTTGTTACTTCACGTTTCCCTGGGCACAAACCATCAACTTAAATAATGCTGAATACACCAGGAATAATGCCTTTCTTGTGGTATATTTTGTTTTGCGTAGTGATTCTTGGCAGCGCTGTTATAGTATTTTCTATTGTGACTGTTTGTATGTTTATTTTAACAACATACTATATGACATAATAAAAAAGTAAAATAATGACTTACTGAATATGTGTTAATTAATTAATGGACTTTAACAGTTTGGTTACTAATAATTACTGCAGTAAGCCTCAGCTTATGGGCAGCCTCAAAACCTGGTACACTGTAAGGGCTTGGGAAGCAAAACACGGAATCCAACAGATTAAAAATGTTTAAAATTAATAAATACATCAATCAACAAAGTAATTACAAAGTAATTATCTTTAGGTACTCTAACAACTAAATTTAAGGTTACAAATTTAGCACATTTTGTTGATTACATCCTGAGCGCCAGATGCCATCCACCGCCCGCCAAATGTCGCTCCATCAAGCTGCCCCTCAACATGCCCCTCATATGACTGCAGTGTTTCAGAACCATATTTTCTGTGCCACCATGACTGACCAACACTCATGCACCTTTTGATCATTACAGCCCGTGCCTCCAGAGCCTACAGAGTGCCAGACGCCTCCCACCCCTCCCGCCAAAGCGCCCTCACATCAAGCCCCTGCTCAACATGCCCCTCATATGACTGCAGTGTTTCAGAACCATATTTGCTGTGCCAATGCCATGACTGACCAACACTCATGCACCTTTTGATCATTACAGCCCGTGCCTCCAGAGCCTACAGAGCGCCAGACGCCTCCCACCCCCCCGCCAAAGCGCCCTCACATCAAGCCCCCGCTCAACATGCCCCTCATATGACTGCAGTGTTGCAGAAACATATTTGCTGTGCCAATACCATGACTGACCAACACTCATGCACTTCCATCTTACTTGGTATTTATTAGTCTTTTGTATTACTTTAGAGTACATTCTCTGTGTATTAGTTTTATTTGCAATTTACCCTTTTTGCAATGATAATAACATGAAAAGGCTGAAAACTCAGTGCCTTTTTAGTTTGATTTAGATAAGCTTTTTATATTTAACTAATATAGTATGAATGTGCCATGCTCAGGTGGCTGCATGGTTAAAAATTACAGAATACACATATAACTTACCTGATATCAGTCCTGTGCAAAAATATTTTGCATATTTTAATATATTTCAAATACTAATTTGATTGTGTGTACTAATTTACTTTAAAACAATTTGACTTAACAACATCTATTTGTGCAGTGTGTGTTAGTCATCAAGCTAAAATAGTATTTTAACTGTGTTCATTGTTATTAATTTTATTTATTTGTTGTTATTTTATCACATTATACATATTGTATTAGTTTGTATATTTTATTGTAACATATCATAGTGTATAAATAAATATTGTTTTGAATTTTAATTAAATTCTTGTTAATTTATATTAAGTTTTATGCTGTATTTTGTTTTGTATATATTTTTATTGCTATTGTATTATAGATATGCTGCAATATGTTCACACCAAAGGTAAATTAAGATATGCATATTATATATTTGCTGCAATTCATGATTATTAACAGTATGTGGATTTATAAAATTTGTGTCATTATAACAATTTAGGCGTGTCTACTTGTGGATCAAGTGTACATAATGATGAAGAATGATGTTTGTAGTTTTTAGAAGCAAGTTTTATTTGAAGATATGTTTTCTTTAAAGGGTTAAAATTTAATTATGTACCGATGCTGTCCAATTGCAAATTATAAATAGTTTAACATTATTCTAACTAATCTATTTAATCAAAAATTAATTTAAGCATCAAATTGGTTTATGAAAGAAATTTCTACATTACAAAAGTCTGGAATGAGCAATAATAAGAGCAAGCTTCTTATTGATAATTTGTTTACCTAAATGAAATAGTTTTCATGAAATTGTTATGAAGTATATAAAACCAGTATTTGTAGTAGTCTTTTGTGTCTTAACTGAAGTGTTCCCTTTTAGGTGTTTCTTCCCATGTTATCAATCACTGAACATAATTTGTTGAGCTAATGACAAATTCAATCGAATAAGCTAACACTTGGCATTCCATAGTTGTAGCTAGTATTTAATTATTGATTTTAATAGTGATAGATGGGTCAGTTCCAGGATTTCCCGATTCCGATTCTAAAATTTGGGCTTATATTCCCGATTCTGAGTTTGATACTGATTCCAGCGCAGATTCGTACAAGGAAAATAAGCAGCACATTAAAATGAACAATTTATTTTTATTCTAATATACAGGGTCATCGAAAAAGAATGCCCATATTATAAAAATTGACTACTTTGAGTAGGATGAACATATTGAGCCGAATATGGTCTTAAAATAAAGAGGAAAGTTTGGAGTTTTTTTACGTCTCTTAATAAGTTTCGATATGTGCCCCAATCATAGCACGGCTTTTTGAGGCTGACATGGGGTACAGCAAATGAAGTTATTATTACATATGGTAAGTCTTTTGGCTATCCATTATGACAAACTTCCCTTTCACCTTTGGTCCCTTCATTTGCAGCGGCTAGGGACAGAATCTCCGGGTTTGGTCCCCACCTGCCAACCTGAGAATGAATGGTCCCTGGCTGTTGTATATCCCTGGCTGCTCCCTGACCAGTTGGAGGGCAAAATGTGGGTCCCCTGTTTGAGAGCCTCATCTCAGCTGTCACAGAGGCACGGGAGTTGGCCCTCTGAAGGGTCAATTTGCCTGCCGTCCCTTCTCACCTTTTCCTTTCCTGCTATATCCTATCTTTCCGGTAACCTGCGCAATATTCCCGCTTGAGGAAGATGTGACTAGCAGCTATGCTGGGGTTTCCTAATCCGCAACAATGATGATGATGATGATGAGCACGGCTGACATCAAAACAATATTCTATTTCTCGCCTTGTATGCTGGAGCGACAGTAGCGATGGCAGCCAATAAGAATGGATTTAATGTCAGGTTCATCGCAACAACCATAAGTTTGTCTAAAATTACTTTGAACACGCACAATTAATTTTTCAGCCCTGTAAACCAAAGCACACACTGAGCTTTCTGATGTGCGGTCCATTGTACTGGCTAGACAGAGACAGCGATGCACAACACTGTTTTTGGCACCAAGGCCGACAACCCATCAATATAACGCAACGACTACTACCAATTGTAAAAACAAAAACTACCAACCCTCCTCTTCAATTCGATACCATATTCGCCTCGATATGTTCATCCTACTCGAAATAGCAATTTTTTGAGATATAGGCATTCTTTTTCGATGACCCTGTCTAGGCTAGCTGGTAATGCTGTAGATATAGGCCTACTGTACAAACAAAATGTTTAGGAAAACTTGAAAACTGCTATTAGTACATAATTGCATATATAGGAAATGCACTATGTTAATTTTATTTAGCAAAAAAATCCAAACATAATTTTTCTTTCTTTTAGTCAATGTCAATACAGTAGACTCGCAATTATCCAAGGTAATTGGTACCAAGATGACCTCAAGTATGGGAAAACTTTGATAATACTTAAGTGTTAAGCGTTATTGTGTTGTACAAACAACAACAAAACTGGTGACAAATTTATAAAATTGGTTTATTGTGAGAAAAACATAAAATAAACACAGTTACAGACCTATATAAAAATTAAGATATTTCTTAAAATAGTCTTTGATTGTTTTCTGAGTTAATTTCTGCCCTAAAACAGAACAGTTGCAAAGTAGCAAAGGAGACTGGTGGGCATGCGATGTCAGACGTTAGCATGGCGACCGGGTTCAGTCTGCTAAAGGCAATCCCACACTTCTCGCGAACAGGCCTGAACATTCTCCCGAATGTTGACTGAACATTCCGTCTCGTATGTTCCAGTATGTATTCAAAAGTTCGTGCAGCTCCTACACTTCTTGCGAATACTCTGAACATTCGGAGTTCGGCCTAATGTTCGGGTGTGCTCGTGAGAAGTGTGGGACCACCTTAACAGATCTCAGAAGACGAAGGTCTGTACCTGCCGTGCTAAAAACATTAACATCACCATCGACACGTATAGTTGTTAATTTGTAATTACATGTAACGTAATATCAATATTTGAGGTACAGAATTTTTTTAAATGGATTGCTGTGGTATAATATTGTGGCAAGGGGCCACGGTGTAGTGCGCCAGTAAGAGTACAAGCTGCCGAATGTATGCAGCCAAGCTAGTAGCGTGTGGCCAACCATTCCTACTCCCCCTCATCACTACTGACTTCCACCTCATACACGGGCTGGGTTTTACTCATACAACTAGCCGTACAAACCCATTTGGGTGGGCCAATAATTCCTGGAATAAGTCGTCTTATTCAAATGACGTAATGCCTCGTCCTAGCAACAGCCAGGAGCACTGAACACCCTGCTTGTCAAACGAATAAACATCACGTCTTGTCGAAGTTGTCCTGCTATTTGGAGTTTAATTTTTATTTAGTATCTTCCGACGACTAGCTTGGACCCAGAGAGGCTCAGTTGTTCGGGGCTCGGATAATTGCAAGTCTACTAATCAGAACTGACCCATCCCTTGATGTTATGATTTTAATTTTCTTTAGAAGCATTTTACATCCTTCGAAGAATAAACAAACTGTGGTGGTTAAACAAGTTGTGGTCTAATTTTTCAGAGCATTTTCTCTAAAGATTGGCAACAAGAAGTAAAGGAATCATTGCTGATTTTGCCATGATGAATTGAAGAAAGCTCGTACAGTCCAGTAAACTTGTTTAGTGTGTTTTCTGAAGTTTCAAGTTATTAGTTATTAACTCTTGCAATAATACATTCCATTCCAACATACACTATGCAGAATGTCAAGCATTATTTTGTGAAGGTTATACATACAAATCAGAATAATTTACGTTTTCTATTCACATTTTGCTGCTAATAAACCAACAGTTCCGGTGTTTACAAAATAGACTAAATTTATTTGTTGTTTAACTAGGCAAGAATATAAGCAAACACTATGCTATTTATACAGCCCATTATTGCTTGAAGCTTGTGCCTAAAAAGATATTTTTAGTTGTAACATGATCTATTTCCTGTATTAGGACTAATGATCAAATAAACTATCTTTCTATTTGTAATAACGTAAAATGACTGTCCAGGCAAATTGCTACATATTTAGGATTTCGTTGACATATTGGATGCTATGTGTACAGTTTGGAATACTATCTCAATCCTGCTCATTAGTCAAGTATGGGTTGATGAGTAATTTCCCGAATACTCACAGTTATGTCGATGTGGTGTTATACATACTTGTGTCAGACTATTTTGCTGAATATATTTTCAAAAACTGCTCAGAAATGGCTGAAGAGGAAGCTTTGTAAGCACTGCATTGCTTTGAAAGCTATGTTTTAACTTTATCTATTTTTATAAAGAAACTCTTTGTACGTAACGTAAAAATGAAATTATATTATGAAATGAATTACTGTGTTTTAGCAAAGCTTTTTTAAATGGCAGTTAATCCATTGCAGAGATTTCAAGTACTGAATGATCATTGCGTATGTGTCTTAAAATGGGCCCCGTATGCTCTACTGTTAAATGTGGAATTAAGTGATTTTTTTACAATGTGTAGCAAAACAAAGTTTTCTTTAATTTTTGCTTGTTTCTAATGAATGTAGTTTTATATTTTTTATCATGACAAGAATAAAATGGTAGGTATGTAATAAAGATCTTTCTTACAAATGGTTGACTTTTACCTTTATTGTTTGGATATTACGTTGGAAGTGCAGTATTTTGAAATGTGTACGTCATCACATATCATAGAATGATTCAGGTAAGCTTGTTTTTTTAGTTTTGACATGATGTTACTAATGTCGCAAATGCATAAGAATAGCATATATTAAAAGTTGTATGCATATATAGACAAGTTATCCTTACATATTATGATGTACACTACTTAAACACTACTGCTGGTTGTCTAGATAATCCGATGATATTTTGCTGGTTGTAACTCATAATTTAGTAAAATCCTAATAATGGTAAAGGTGATATTTACATACTAATTCTAACATATGATAGTCATTAGCCAGTTCTCTTTTAGTATAACTTATGTCTTTCAGTAGGTTTTTTGCATTGATAAATGACGTGGGAAGTACAAGGCTTATTTATGCCAGCATTTGTTACCAGTTTTAAGAATACTTGAATAGTTTTATAGCTTTGCTTTACAATATTTCTATTTCAGAAAATTTGTAGTTTGTAAGTAACTGAAAAATCCCGACCTTCAACATATTTTATGAGCTTTTTACTGTAGTGGTTTTATGAAACTTAATGTTTTGTAATTGAATATCCGGTAAAATATCCAATTAAAAGAATATGAATTTTATTTTGGTTTTTATTTCATACCATATCTTCTGCCGACCCTACCAAAAAGTATGTGTTGATAGTTTTGTCTTTTGTCTAGTCATCTTGGCAACAATGAGAGTATAGATTAAGTTTTAAATTTAAGGTCTTTATCATGAAATATCATTGTCACAAACATTGCCTAAAATTAACAAATGAATTGCGAACAACAGCAACTACATGTTTGTAATAAAACAATCAGCAAAACTTTCAAAGGCAGTAATTTTGTAAGTAGTTGCTCACTTCAAAAATGAGATTCACACCAATAGCGAGGGATACTGTTAAGGTCTCCAAACCAAAGATGCAGTTTTTCCTATACTTATCCGTACTTTTTAAAAAATTCACTTAAAGATTTACTAACGAGAGGTCTTAAACGGGGGCGCGCCATCCGGCCAGTATGGCGTTCGGTTGGCAGTAGTCTCCAGCTGGCGCCAAAACATTCGACCAATCAGCGGGCTCGCTACAGGCACCTTACGATCGAAGCGACTTCAGCCATATGGTGACAGTGCTGAGCATCAGGTCGACCAATATCGTTAAAACGGAAATTGAAATATTGCAGAATCAGTCTTCGGATTATTCGGGTTTATTGTGTAGGTTATCTGTCAATGTTAATAAAGTTGTCACACATGTAATAGATTAGTATATTCACTTAAATTGGATATTATTTAATAGATATTTTAAGTAAGCAGAGTAGGCCTAAGGAATAAATCTTGTCGTGGTATACTGTGTTTTATCAGGTCTTTTAAACCACGTAAATCGAAAGTACGTCTTATTTGTTTACCAACGAATTGTCTAATACTTCCTTCATATTTCAATCTACGAAGTTGGCAGTCGTACTATCAGTTGTGTTTCTGCGCCCTAACAGCTTGGTTAAAATACCAATAAACTTTACAGTAGCCAATGACGCTTCACGTGTAGCATCGTGTGTGATATCATTGGCTAGCTAGGTTTTCCTCATTAAGGAGCCCAATGCGATCACCTCATCTTAAGGTAATAAGAAGTCTTGTTGATCATAATTTTGATGGTTTTCACTACTGCAAATCTGTGAACCTGAAACAGACTATTATGTTCAAAGATATACTATTTAAAGTTACCGTATGGCATTTTAATAGGAACTTTAACTCGTTGTCATTTCAAATTTTAGTTGTTCATGTGATATTGGTTTAACTCAATGTATTGTACTAACCGAAACCTTAAGTTTTATAATATTATATATGGCACTGTCAATGCTGTAATTTAGGATTTTCATCTGACTTATTGTATGTTTTCCAAACTGGAATTAAGAGGCAGTCAGTAAACTGGAACATTCGCACTAATTACTAGAGTATATCGCATTAAAAATGATTTAAAATTTTTCAACAAACTGAATAAATCTGCACGAGACACCACACCCAGCAACTTCAAAAATAAGGTAACCTCCTGGCTTTTAGATAACACGTTTTACACCATTTCTGAGTACTTGAATTTTAATGTAGATATATTTTTTAAGATTATATGTTACACTTTAGAAGGGATTTTGTTAAATATATATTGCAATTATGTGACAATGCCCATTTAATTTGTATTATTAACGGTAGATAAATTATTTGATTTGATGACCGAGATGTTCTGCCCTTCAAAGCCTCTCCAAGATGCCGGGGTGCCTCGGAGGGTTGGTGGGCCTCTAGTGTCAGTGGAGTGGCTGAGGGGACTAGACTTAGCTTGTAATAAAAAAAGCTCCGGAATATAAGCATAGCATTTTCCAGCATTCTTCAATTTGAAAAGCATTGAGTAATGTCTAATATTTTTATATATAGAGGACCATGTTATCGTAAGAGGATCACATTATAATAAAATCTTCATAAGTAATTACATAAGTTTATTGTAAAAGTTATAACAAGCATAACAACAAAAATTTTCAATAATATATTGTACAAAATTACAACAAACAAAACGTTTATTGTATAAAAATAAATATAAATACCTAAATAAATAAATAAATAATATATACTACCTATTAGTTTTTTTTAGGAAAGATATGTACATTGGTGTGAAGCTTGAAATTTTATCTAATAATATATCATTTGTACTAGATTCTTAAAGTATGTCATATTAGCCACATCAAAATGTGGCTATTTTCTAGTTAAAAACACTTAAGAAATCCAAATAAAAATTATAATGCTCTTTGTCACTTGAAGAAATACATTTTAACAGAATAACAGAACAAGTTGAAGTGAAGTTAAAGTATTTGAAGCATTAAATAAGTATTTATTATTGATATACAACTATTACAAATTGTACCAAATTACATTTTTGGAAAGAATAGTCAACATGAATAATAGCTAATAGCTTATTTTGAAATAGGCCTAGATGTTTAAAAATTATAACAAGTAATGTGAGCTTCCCTTGCCGTAATATGATTGCATAAATATTTTTCCTAGAGTTTATTGAGCAAGTTAACCTATTGCTATGTCTAAGTAACACAGGAAACACTGTCAAGCAGTCTTTTGTGTGGTGAAGTATCAATTAAAACTATTATTAACTTCTTTCCTATAGGATAAATTAGCTAAAAGCAGTAACAAACATTGTAAATCAAAGATCATATCAGGATTGCATGATGGCCTTTGTTTTTTAAAGATAACTTTTTTGGGATACCAGATTAATTTCAAAAGTGTTGTTTAAGTTGAACTTTAAGGTATGAAATCTCCTACTTACTGCTATAGTTCAGACTTGTAAGTACTATTTTAATTATTTTTTGTAGGTACTATGTATTAATTTTAATGAGTCTGGTAAAACTTTCAAATTTACTTTTAAACTTAATTGTTTGATAGATATCAGATTGCTAGATAAAGATTGAGTTTCCCCAGCCTGTCTTTTAGACCCAGAAATATTTTGAAAGAGACAAGGATTACAACCTTACATGTCTTATTAAGCTCGCATAACCACAAATTCACATTGTAAATCTCTGAGTGTATATTTTTTTAATACATCACATTTTTGAAGATTTTAACTATGGTTAGGATGGTAAATATAGGTATTTTACAATTTTTATTTTGTATTAGAGTGTTTATAAAGGTGAGGAACAAAATTAAATTGGTCTTTTTCAAGATTGGCTAAACTTTTCAAACAGGAACATTATTTAAACTCATTGCTTTATAGTCAGTTTCCATTACCCACATATAACAACAAGACAATAAGACCAAGAATAACACAAAACTGATATCACTAACATTGTTGCAACATGACAAACATTGTCTCTTAGGTTGTGTTACTTTTTACTAACATATCCTCTAACATATATACAACATATTCTGTGTACAATAACAGGTTTCAAGATTTTTTTACCTAACTAAAATGGCCAAAACAAACTATTAAAAGTTGTAGCTTTTTGGGAGAATAGTATAACTAACTTAACAGTGAAAATTATAGTAGTAATAATAATGCAACTAATCTATATTAGAATCATGGCATTTAACATTATTCACATTAATCATTAAAACACTTTATACATGTGAAATGATTTGTAGTATAAGTATGTAATATACAGTATGATGAACTGTTATCCAATGTTGTCATAAAAACTGCTGAAATGTTACAGGACCGGTTGACAAAAGCCTAAAAACCAAAACTTAGCTAAGTATAATATTGATAATTACAGTTTTTAATTACAAGATCAGTAAACATCTGGCTATTTGAAGTTTTAAGGATAAATTAATAATGCCTGTTATACCTGTAGATGCACTAATTAAAGTTTCCGAATACCTCTTTATAATATGTTGCATGTTACTTTTGTTCTTGTGTCAAAGAATAAAAAAAGTAGATAGGAATAATGGCAAGAAACTACTTTACTAATTAAACTGTACAATATCTTAGATTTAAGTGCTATACAAAAGCTTTGTTAACGTAAGTATGCGTAAGGAATCAGAAGATGAGGAAGTGAACACAAAAAACATAAAGTATTACAAAATATCCGTGTAAGCAAACGTGGAGCAAGTTGCTTGGGTGAGACATGGAAAGCTTACCAAGAACCGTTATGTTTTTGTATTAACCAAACAAATGTACATAAGGATGGTTCTGAAGATATTAATAAATAGAAAAGGAAAGTGAAGGTTGCACAAATATACATACACATAGAAGGTTTTACACTCTACCATTAAAAATAAATAGGCAGCATTTTTTAATATTGACTTTGGTTTAACATATTTCGCCAACATTT
Source organism: Allygus modestus (assembly GCA_963675035.1). Lineage (NCBI taxonomy): Eukaryota > Metazoa > Arthropoda > Insecta > Hemiptera > Cicadellidae > Allygus > Allygus modestus. Next base: position 253,117,889 of record OY776111.1, on the reverse strand, counting down.
TCACTGCTGGAAAACCAGTGATACTGTTGGGAGTTATTGAGGTAATGGAAAAACTCATTTTTGTTTAGTTAAATAATTAATAATGACATTTTTATGGATTTTACCGCTCTACGATTTGTAAAATAGTTTATGAAGACTTTATTGTATGAAAAATTAATTGCTATAATCTGATACTGTTCCGAAACATTTGATTTACCTCATAAATGTTGAATATTCAAATGTTAATAGATTGTCAGCTAAAAACAAGAGACTCCTTATAGGACCTTATTGTGAAGGAGCTAGAGATATTTGTTTACACTCAAATGTTAGATTTTAATTTAATTTGTGAACATTTAAATAATTTTGTATTTAAGATGTTTTTCTAAATTAATAGGAGTTACACACCGAATTAGTGAATTAAATTTAGGAGAAATTTTTGTATTTTATATGGCTAGGTGAGTGGTTAAAGAATAGAAATTGACAGTAAATACAGGGAGAAAACTAATGTGTTGCTTTAAATGTAATGCAATGTTATTAATAGCAAATATATATAAAATTCAAGGGGCACCTGGACTTTTTGTGCATACATTTTTTCAGGCTAATTCATAATGCTGGGAGTAGTATGTGCATTTTGTTATTTAAGTTTGAAAAATGAACGTTCCTAAAACACAAAAGGGCGCTGACAAATTGCTACTAAAGGGCCTTTTCAGTTACTACTATTTTCAATAACAAAGTTTAAAAGGGTTAGAAGTTTCTAAATTTGTTTGTATTTGGTATATTTATTTTAACTTATTAAGAGTACAAATGGGTAGCAGGAAAACATTATAAAAATTGAAATTGAAAATAAACAATCATCCAAAAACGCTGGATTGTAAATTTAAAATTAGAAAAATAGAATCATAGAAATATTAATATTAGCTTATTTTAATCAAATCCGGAGGTATGTGTTTACTTTCCTTTGGGAATTATACTGTTTAAATATCATCAGAAGTGTTAGGGAAACATAAAGATCACTGAAAATTCAATAATATATCATTTTTTACCACCAACAATATCACTGGCCCCACAATAGCTCTGTCCAATTTACACTCTCGATCTATAATGTACATTTGCAGATCCGTGGATTACTATACATTGATAGACCTGTAATGTGCCAGTCGTCTGTGTATGTCGCCTTGGTGGAAGGCTTCGTGGTGATCGTGATGATCGTGATGGTCATGGTGATCGTGGTGATCGTGGTGGGGCAAGTAGTCGTCATGGAACTCGTGGGAGTGGGTGTGGTGGGGGGTGTAGTGCACCAGGTGAGGAACTATCTTACACGCCTTCAGTTTGTGGAGGATGGAAGGCAGCAGCATCACTACCAGGATGATGAACTTCTTGATGGCAGCGACGCCGAGCAGTGTGGGGATAAGGAGGGCCTTGATGCTCATCAGCTTCACCATGATCATGAGAGGCACGATGAGATGCAGGTTGCGACCGCGGCCCTCCGCTCGCACCTCGCCGCCAGTGGCTCGCTCTATGTACACACCACAACACTACACTGTACAACATCAGCACAGACTGAGAAGTTCGCCACCTCCACCACCACCGCACCGGTACAAGCTTTATCACAGAGGAGAGTAGGTTTAATCATTCAAACGTTGATTGGATTTAGCTAAATAGTCTGCATTGGATTTGGTTTATCTGTATTTTAAAGTATGATATTCTTGCAATACAATGTACTCATTACTGAAATGTTAACCGGTTTATTAATCCACAAGTTTGAAGGGTTAAGCGATTGATATTTTACTTTTATACCTAAACATGATTTTTGTAACCTTGAGGGAAATACCCAGTCTATCAGCCCCTTATTATTCCTTCTCTTTATTTCACTTTATTTGGAGAACAAATATTTACAAAAATACTTTTTTCAGTTTAACTGTACAATTTATAACTATTTTAATTTGATACAAAAGGAGTTGTTTAGTGTTCTATTAATTGAAACACAGTTTTGAAAATTTAGAAAGGTCGCCATTTTGAAACGGTAAAAGCCAGAAATGTCATATTCAATACCACATTACCTTTAAATATGAATTAGACATGTGTCATGTTTAAAATCAAAATCTCAAGTGGCTCTAAAATGTAATATTATACTAGCTGCTATCGTACCCTGTTTCACCCGGGAATACAATAGTTATGTGTGCTTCATTCTGTGGAACTATTAAAAAACATTATCAGCTGTTTGAATTCTCATCAGCTCAAACTAAAGTGAATGCCCATAAAAATGACACTGGATTGAAACTTTGACTCTCCGTGGGACAGAGCTCTGTAGGAAATTTCTTAAAAAAGAATCTGTTTATTGTTTTTTTTACCCAAAAAACTTTATTAAAAATTTTTTGAACAGACTTTACAGACCGTTTTCAGTAATGTATATAACTATAATGTATGTGCTAATGTTATTCTCCAAATTTAATTATGTGCAAATTTGGATGCACAACCTAACAGCTTCGTGGTCTTTAACACTTAGGGTGATCAAAACAACAGCCTTTATCAGCTTGACACTCATAGAACAAAAAAACACAAAAGGCAAAGGGCAAAGGGGTGTTTTACTGGCATTGGAAAACAATACAAACAAGTTTAACTGCTCAGATTTCAAGTAACATTAAATATTTTGTTGAAAATGTGAAATTTAGAAATGTATTAAATCTGTTATAAAACAATGCATGATTTCAAGTAGAATGTTTTAATAACTAAAACTACCGTCCTTTTTTTGTTGAGTTTGCTGTGCTGTTATCAGTTAGTTTGCAATAATGTTAGTTAAGTGAAGCAATAAGCAATATATAGATTTTTTAGTTAGTTTCTGGAACAGTTTGGTTAGTACAGGGTAAAACACAAACCAGGATTTGGAAGTATACCTACAAATATTTCATATAACTAAAATATGTTTCATAGGTTTTGTCTGTTATTAAAACTAATTCCTACAGCTTCATAATGTAAACATTGCGTTTTTGGTTGTTTAAAAATAGATCATCTCAAGCATTTATGCAACAATAACTTTTTTGAAAACCATCATTTGTACTTTCAATTTACTAACTTCAAAATAACAGCAAATAAAAACCATATTCAAACAATACCATCCTGCTGATAAAGGATGAAGTAAAGGAAGTAGGGTTGCCAACTTATGAATTTGTATAATTTGTATGATCTTAAACTGTGAATTTTGATACTTCTGAATTGGTTTGCGTTTTTTGTAACACCCTATACTCTATTGTTATTATTATGTCACTAAAATTAGGATTTCTTATGTTCTAATAATCATTTGATTTGTAAAGTTTCCAGTTAGTAAAGCGAGTTAGCAAAGCTTAAAGTCTGAAGAATCCACCTAAATAACTGAAAAAAGAATCAACAAGAGCTTATAAAATAATGAAATGTGTAATCATCACGTATACAACATGGAATCATTTGAATAGAGTTGAAATCCACTGATTGCATCTTATACTGGTTGAATTATGTCATTTAAATTGACAAAGTTAAACGCTCATTAAATGGTAAATTTGAAAGGTTTTAAATAACCATGTAATCATGGTATACATTTTCTTCAAATTTGTCGATATACATAGGACAGAGCAACACATTAATTTTTAAAATTAATCATTTTTACATAACACTAACAGTTTTCAGTTAATTAATTAATAATTTTAAAAATATGACACTTTTAATATTTAAAAACTCTAATTTTGATCAGAATTATTATTATTTTCTTAATTAGTTAAATTGTATTATGCGGCATGATAAAGTAACAACATTCTTGAAACCCCAAAATAAAGTCCATCTATTAAATAACTTATGTAAATAAGTTAACTTCGAAGAGTCCGTTTGGTGTTTACTTAGAGTCACTCTTTTCTTCAGACTTTTTGTTAGTAAAGTAATCAAAATACATTGAATAAATACAAACATAATTTCAAACCGGTTTCACATCTGGAATAATTAAAATATTAAATCAAGATGCTAAGACCTAAGGCTGCTCTGTCTGTTGAGGGAACGGCTCAGGCTCAGCGAAGGACATGGTGGCCTTGCCCCAGCGGGTCTTGCGTTGGTTGGCTCCCCAGTCCTTGCCGTAGCTGTCGTAGCCCCCGTAGCTCCCATAGCCCTGGGTCCCGTACGACGTGACGTCATGTCCATACTCCTCCACCACCGGTTGGTACATGGAACTGTGGTACGCGGTGTGGTACGGTGGTACGATCTTGCAAGCCTTTATTGTGGAAAGGATAGACGGCAGGGCCATCACCCCCAACACTATCATTTTCTTAATGAATAAAACCCCCAGCAGGATGGGCACCAGGATGGCTTTGATGATTCCGAACTTGAGCAGCACCATCAGTGGGAACAGCAGCGCTAGCTTCTTCTTGGAATGGATCCCACGTGCTGTCAGGGCAGTGGTGTTAGTTCATGCTCGACTATAGGTTAGGCAGTTAATATGCATTACACATAGTCATCCTTTTTAAAAATAACTTAAAAACTACCCAATACACATTAAACTGAATTAATTCTTATTTTACGAATTCAGAATTTCAGTTTAGCCCTTTACTACTTAAACAGACCATCAGGTCATGGCACTAGGGGTCTGATTGAGCTACCCTCATCTATGCTTAGCATGATCAAATACATAAATATAAAACTGTATATTACAGCAAATTCCAATATTTAAAAATACACAGTAAACCTCATTTTATCTGGATTCCGGGTTATCTGAACGAGTTGACTGATGTAACAAGCTTTTTTCTGCAGTGTTAAAGTAGCCAAAAACTGTGCCTTTCTTGCCTAGTGCCTTCAAAATCTTCACAGCAACCGCAGAAATGCCATCTTTCTATATGTTATCATCGAAATTTCAGGCATGCCTTGAGTTTTAAGTGTATTCTGATTAGTTCTTGAGAAATCCACGATGGTGCGCCAGTTTTCTTTCTTTTTTTTTTGGCCCATCCAATAAAACCAAACGAAAGGCATTTCATGTTTATTAACAACAGCCTTTCATATATTAAAAACTCAGTTGAATTTATTTGTATGACTTTTAATTGTACATATTCTTTGAAATAGCTTTATTTATAGTAGTCATTCTTACTCGCAAGTAATGCTTGCAAAAATTATTGGACTGTCTAGCTGTACTAACTTTCATTTAAAGATTTTTTTGGGGGGCATCCACAGACTGACAGTAACAAATAAAACAAAATTTTTATCCTTACACTGGTTTATAAAAATGTTAAGCTACATGGATCAAGATACCAACACTTAAGTCCAGATTAACTGAGGTTTGCGTTATTTTTTAACAACTATTATCATGTGCATAACAGTTATAATAAACAATTGTTGGTGAAATGAAAAAAATATTTTGACATAGATAATAGTAATAATATTTATTCCGTGACAATGTTTGACAATGTATTGGAATTTACAACAAAATAGTTAATTTATGGGGAAATCTTTTAACCAGGTAATGTAAGCTGGAGTCCTATCTTTCCCTTCCTGGCGGGGTACAGCCCTTTTTTGTGAACCATTCCGGCATTTGCCTTAGTGACATGAGAAACCATACAAACTCTTCTCAGAATGGCCGGCCTGGGAAAAAACCCGAGACCTCCCGAATGTGAGGTGCAATAATCCCTACCTCACTCGGTTGCAATTTTTTGTAAATAATTTTTTAAGAATAATCCAACCAACAAAAATAAATGTTGGTAAAAGAAAATATGAGTTAAAGTAACTCCTGCCATGCACTAATGTGCACCATTAAAAACAAAAAAAGATTAAAACATTACCTCTTAACAATAATATTAATGTCTTTGTTGTGTCAAAGGAACGTATAACAAAAATGTCATACAAGTAAAATAAAATATTTTGCTAAATTGTTATATCTAGACACCTAAAAAGATAACAACAAGCAATGAGATTTACCGTCTACCGTGTTGGTGCTGGTGCCGTCGTCCTGGACCACGTAGGGCCCCAACCCTCCAACGGATGCCAGGGGCAGCGATAGTCCGTGGGAGGTGAGGAACAGGTCGAGCTGCCGCACTCCGTACTTGAACATCTTGAGCAGCTCGGGCTCCTGGGGAGCGAAGTCTGCGGCTCGCGCCATGAGGGAGTCGTCCTGTGAGCCGTTGCCGCGGGGGATGGACACCAGGCGCAGCGGGCCCAGCTGGAACACAGTCACTCATTGACAACTCATCGGCAGCTTCAATAATGGCTTTAATAATAGCCGTAAAAGCTGTTTTCATTACTATTTAATAGGATACTCCAGCGGATTTCTTAAAGGGGGTTGAAAAAAGGTATTAAGTCTCCTAGTGAAAAATACTTCATTTGATTGTAGTTCAAGTATTTACAGATTTTTAATTCAGGTAACATGAAAACATGTTTATTCCTTTCAAATTATTTATGCAATTTTATTTGGGGACAAGCCTTTCGGGCAATTCGGCATTGAGGCAACGGTAGTCTCTCGCCGGGTCCCGTTTAGCGGAGCCAATCAAACGCGAGGTCTCCGCAACGATCAGAGCTAATCAGCTGTTAGCTCGCCGAAGTACCTGTCAGTCGAGGCTTTACTATATTTTCATTGATAATTTTTACACATGAGTACTAACATAAGTACTGGAGAAAAAAATATCTCTAATTAGTTCGGCAAGAGAAGGTTTATTTTATTATTTTAAAATGATAGTGCGTTAAAGGTAGAATGAACATTAAGATAATAAACAATTCAAAAGAATATTAAACAGATGATTGTCATAACAATTAAAACTTAATCTATACATCAATCGATATGAGCTATATCATGTTATAACATTATTTTACCTGACCACTTTTTAATCACAGTTAGTGTAGTAAAGTTCCTAGTTTAAATTTGTCGTTTTATAATACATTTTACGTAATATAATGTGTCAGGCATTATATCCATAGTTATGTATGTTAGCTACAAGTAAAAGTAACGAAACGAAGATAATTTGTTAACGACACCGAACGTTTTCATTGGCTAACAAGGTTTTCATTCATCATCGTTGCCCCAACGCCAAATTGACCAAACGCATGGTTCCCTTTGATTTTTATAAATTTATTGATTAGAATTCTTGGTTGACTATTAGGCATTCTCATCTTCTATAAAAATATATTAAGTAAAACAAATTATTTAAACCAATATATTTCAAATTGATACTCAATTCATTCACAAAGGAAAAGGTAATCCATATTTGTATTACTGTACATAACTAAATCTGTTATCTATTTAAATTTCTGAACTAATTCTTTATTTCTTAAATCTAACTTAATATGCAAAAAGCTTCAGGTTTAATGAAAAACTAAAATTGAATTTATATGAGTAATACTACAGAATAAAGAATAAACGTAGAAGTTGCACCTTATGGTGATTATTGTAACTTGTCTTAGCCTACCTAAAACTAATACCGAGGTAGACTGAAGATGGGCAGCGCTAGTTGTGTCATTAATGGTTCTAGTAGATTTAAACGAAATTTTGTCAGCTGTTAATGATTTGTTATCCAACATTTTTCCCCTACAACGTGGCATGGTCTGATTTCGAAATATCATGGACATACATATATACACACTCCAACTTTATCAGTACAGATGATTTTTTAAGGGATTAAATGCGTTACCCGTAATGCGTTACCCGGGCGTGAATGGTGGCAATGCGCGACGGACGAAACGTCTCACGCGACGGACACCCCAACAAGCCGTGAAAGCAGAACGTGAGCGCGCGCCCACACACCTCGGTCACTCGCCATAATGGAATACCTCCGTTATCTCGCAATTGCAATCGTGCCCCATTTTGTTTAAATTTACAGAAATCACGCACCGAATCGAGTAAAATGTCCAGTGTTGTATTTAATAAACTTGACTTGCTTAGCACAGTCCTCACAGTTTTATACATTGATAATTGAGAAACTTACGAGCACTGTTTTTATAGGTGAAATTATAGCAATCATAAATATCCTCTTTTTTATTAACAAATAATATGTCGATTTGCTTTGATGGAAACTCGGTTTTAACATATTTCTAAATGAATCTGATCTAATTATAGACCTTTTGGCCTTATTTTAACAATACGTTTCAATTTAAACTATAGACACATTTACGGTATTTTTCAAATTGTAATGCTGGCTGGAAATAAACGTAAATTAATAATTATCGAATTTTTTGAAATGCAAAGCCAAAAATAGGCAAAAACTAAAATTACAAAATTAATGAACTGCTTTCATATAAATTGTCTAAAATATTGTATCTTTGTTAGCCTATATTTCTGATTAAATCTATGTTTTTTCATCATAGGTCGATGACTGCGATTCTAGGTCTCATTTTAGAAGGGACCGTAGTGCTGGATATAACAGAAGCTGGAGGGGAAATAACAGCTTTTTGATCGAAATTTTGGAAAGGAGGGAGAAGGAATGGTTACTTGATATATTCCGGTCACCGATAGAAAAGTGATACATCAAATTGGCAGCTGCGCAGCGCCATATCGCCGGCAGATCGCGCGTCGCTCGGCCCCTCCCTGGCCGCGGGCCGGCCTAACCGTGTAACATTCTAATTTATGAGATTATAATGTTTGGCGTCAGCCGATAGCGTAGTGGGTCACGCGCGAGTCAACGGGCGATCTCGAACATCGGCCAAGTTTTGTATTCATTTTTACTGTACATTTCCCATATGAAATAATGTATATTTGTATAGTTAATATACGAGATATAGAAGTCCATCCCGGTTTTAATACAAATCCAGTGTTAATTCCTAGTGACACATTATACGGGAATACCCCAGAGAAACAATAAACCCGAAGGAAAAAAGATGCCGTGGATATCATGCTGTGTTATAATGTTCTTATTTATAATAATTTGATCCCGTTTAAACTCCCGTAGTTTTTTAAAGACTATTATCGTGTTGTAAAGTAAATCATATCGTAATCGCTTGTAGGATCTACGTGTTGTGTTTCGCTCTTCAAACTTATCCGCGTAAGAACCCCCTAATCAGAACCGAATGCGTGGCAGTTCTGTGATCTAGCGATAGCTGACACTGACACACGCGCGACCTTGCGCACGGTGCAGATGATTGCAAGGACGGTGTAGCAAGTCCCGCCACTCTCGCTGGCTCACACACACACACACGCGCGCGCACACGCCGCGCCCGCTATAACGTGTCGTGTTTGTAAGGTCACCACAGTTGCCTACATATGTCCAAAAACGGAACTTGATCCACACAACTTTGGCGACCGGTTTGGCGAAAGTCTCCTTCCTCTTTTTATTTTATCAAACGGACGTGTTTCGCTTTCTAGAGCTCATTTGCTCGATTGCTAATGGACTAATTCTTTCCTTTGGTTCCTTAAAGGAATGACCGGAGCCGGTCGTGAGGTTGTAAGTAGGTCGAATTGTTGACTGATTGTCAGTTATTGTGTGAGGGGCTCAATGGCCGATACGTGACTTGGAAGACAGCAAGTAAATTTTACAATTGCTGAAACAGGGAGGTTGACAAATAATTTACATAGTGATACAATAGATAAAGCTACAAACGATTGAGTTGAAGTTACTCCATTTTCGATTTTAACTTGGAATCAAATAGTTTATAGTAATAAGAAAATGGATATATAATTGAGTTGTCTTTGTACAACTAAATATAGAGTTTCATATCGGGCCGATTTCCATAATTATTTTTCATTGGAAACCTCTGTATGTGCCGATGGTAAAAAAGTTATGAAAGACAGACTTTATTGTTTATGACAAGGTGACTGTATACATAATTTGGACGCTTCTAAATATTTAACATCCCCCACCCTCCTCTCCTACCATAACCATCAAATAGCCTATATTTACATTAAGGTTTATTAAAGGATTTTAGAATCAAAAGAGTACACAGTTGACATTTTCATTTGTTTTCAAGAATATACTGTGCATGTACAAGGTTGGTTATAGAGGTTTAGTTGTCTGGTAAATAAATCAAATGTATATCGCCATAACAATGTTTTGGAGGTGCTGCTAAATACGGAATAACTACCGTCTGATATCTTTATCCAGGATAAATGTTCGTATTACTAATGTATTACCCTCTAAAAAATCTGGGACCCAACCCCAAACATCGGGAATGACCCGGAAAAATCGGGACGGACGGTCACCCTAATTTATGGGAAACCCTTAATATGTTTCCCCATAAAATACCGGTTGTCCCAAAGAGAATGGATCAAAAGTAAACTGGCAAAAACACTTTATTATTAAAGATAAAAAGTTTACTTTATATACAATTTTTCCCCTTAACTTCCTAAGTTTTTCCTACCATGGTTTCACCACATAACTTCTACATGTTCTCCGTTATTTGCTCGAAGAAAGTCAAGTCGGTGTTCCAGCTCTGACCACACATTGTGGCGCATTTAATTGGATATTTTTCCAAAGACTTCCCTTATCTTTGCTTTAAGTTAATCTATGTTTGAGATCGGCGAGCGATACACTTGATCTTTCACAAACCCCCAGACAAAAAAATCACATGGCGTAATGTCTGGAGATCTAGGAGGCCACCGTATGGGACCGTCGCGACCAATCCAACTGTCTGGGAAGGTTTCATCCAGTGAATCCCTCACAAACAATGTCCAGTGCGGAGGAGCACCATCTTGCTGGAATATCACGTTTGGTTGGAATGCTTCTAATTGAGGATAGGCATAGTTTTACAGCATTTCGAGGTACACGTTTCCAGTAACTGTTTGCTCATGAAAGAAAAAGGGGCCTAATAACGTGTCATAAGCAATGCAACACCAGACGTTCACTTTGGGACCGTCTCTTACGTGTTCACGAACAAAATGCGGTCTTTGTGAACCCCAAATCCTTACATTATGTTTGTTTACGTTTCCGGAAGTGTGGAAGGTTGCTTCATCAGAAAAAAAATTCTTTTTAAAAACTGGTTGTCTTCAGCAACTTTATCCAGCATTTCAATCGCAAAATCTTTACGGAGCTGTTTGTCATTTGGTTTCAATTCTTGCAAAACTTGAAGCTTATATGCTCGAAAGTGTAGTATATTGTGAAGAACTCTGTGAATACTAGACCTAGATACATTTAACTCACATTCAGCAGTTCGAAGTGACTTTCTTGGGCTTTGAAGATATGCATCTCGAATGCTGTCTACAGCTTCATTCGACAGTCGAGGCCTACCGTAACCTTTTTTATGGCCGATGTTTCCAGAATCCTTAAACTATTTGTACCATCGCTGGACACTGTTTCTGGATGGTGGATTTTGATTGAAGACAGTTCGAAATCTTCGTTGCACTTTTACCACAGATTTCGTTTCTATAAACCATTCAATACACTGTGCTTTCAACTGCACCTCCATATTGCAACTGTAAGGTTAGGTTATGTTTTGAAAATTCAAACGTGCTAACAACAATGGAACAGCTGATTATTGTTCAAGGGTACTAAAAAAAACTTAAAGATGCCAGTTTTAAAATTAGCCATAATTGACTTTTCTACAACCCTTGGTAACACTATATTAAGCTGTAAATTTGATCCATTCTTTTTGGGACACGGTGTACAATAAAAATCAATTTATACTCTGATTATTTCCTTTTCAATTCACTTGTTTGAGTTGTGTTAAATGTTCTTTATAGCATTTTATAGAGAGTATCATCAACAATAAGATTTACAACATCTCATCCACAACATTGATTTATTCCAGTGATTTATTTCCAGATTTTTACGTTATAGGAAAAATTTTGGAACAACTTACAAATTTGCAATTTTTTATTTGCGAAATAAAAGATGCGTGTAAGGACGGATGATAATATTGTTATCTGGAGATTCAGACTTTTGTGCAGTACATTTGCATGGAAAATCCAAATTTTCCCAATCCAATAAAGAGATAAAGAATAATTGTCTCCTTCCAGACAATATTTTGATTAGTTCATCACTCTTTTTTAATATTTGAAAAAAAATAACACGAGAAGAAAGATTTTAAAAGGGGCATTTTCGTAGGGAATTTCATGAGCTTCGAAAAAATTCACTATAGTAGGTTTTTAGTAAAATTCAAAAAATATTGCAGGTTGGCATATTTAGCAAATTATAAGGCATTTAGCGAAGGCAATCGATGTCTTAGGTAAGTTTAAGGGGTTCCTTCCTACCAATAAATTTAGTGTTAGACTGATCTAGCATTAGACTGATTTATTCAGTTTATTATTTGAAAACTAATTGTGCAGAACATTCAATAATTATAAAAATCAATAATTGTTTTCGATTTATTAGGAAATATTTAAAAGTCATAAGGATAGATTCGTAAATATGAATAGTTCGTACTTATTTTTCTAGATGAAGATACCGTTATAGTGTTCACCACAACGGGCTTAATTGCTAGTTGTAATAGTGTGAATGACTAGCTTATATCATATTAGTTATTGTAACCTTTATTATACATTTAATACGTGTTTTGATTTTTCTTCATTTTTGTCTGTTTTAAGGGAGAAAAAACCTTGATGTCAAACGACTTGTATTATAACAAGTTTAAATAGTTGTTATTGAATTGTTTTGAAACACTTATTTCTTAATATTTTCGGAGGGACAGTAGCTATCTTTTGCAAAATAAAATAGACAACGCTATAAAACTATAATTTGACATACTACAAATTTGGTTTAACGTTAAAATTTAATTCTAAGTGATAGCTGTTTATGTTATAAATACGTGCAGATAAAGGAAACAGTATTTGTATTGCCTTCATACAATATGGTGTTGCCCACCATACAAATATATATCTGTGATTTTAAAATGAGATCTACACGCCTCTCTGAAAGTGCCCATGGCTTCCTAACTCCCAGAGCGCCTCGCCACAGTCTACAGCTGGGTTTTCCTAGGCGCGGAACTTTTCGGCAGCGGAGAGCGGAACCTGGAGAGCGGAGAGCGGAGAACGCTGGCCTCTCCTCATCATGTAATCAAATTGCACTGTTATGTACAGTACATCCCTAATATAATGTACTGTGGTTTTACTGTAAATAATAGGTAGTTATATTGTGTTGTAAAGTAAAATCTCAATTGTTTAAAACTGAAAAACAAATTATAACCTACCTTTTCTTTCTGCTCTTTTACATATTATTTTACTATTTATACGACAATTGGTTGAGGATATATTGAAAATACTGAACACAGTACGTTGTGTGTTGAAATAAACGTAGTTTAAGAACATATTATTTTATTTTATTGCCCTTGGTGTTATTCACTCAACAGTCACAACCAAAATGAGCTAGGTTATTCCGCAGTCGGTCGCCAAAAAAGTCCGTGTCTAGGAAAATAGAATTTCGCTGATCTGAAATTACGAGCGGAGAATCTCCGCGGTCCGCGCTCCGCTGCCGAAAAGTTCCGCGCCTAGTATGGTCGGTGGTCCTGCCGATGTAAGTGTTGGTTTGCTGAACCTGTTTGTTTGATTAAACATGCTAACAAATTAGTACAGATAATATTAAATTATGACTGGCTAGTTGTGAATCTAACAGCTACATGAAGACTTATATTTCATCTGAAATGTTATGATTTATTTATATTCTTGCTGAGGCTAAAAGCCAATGAATTAAACCCGTCCGTTAACCTGAAAACCCATCAGCGAGCGAGTAATCTGATTGGCAGAACCCGCTTTTCAATCCCTCGTCCGTCGACAGTCTGCCAGTGTAATTGGTACAACAAAATGTTCACACACGCTCGTAAAATAAAAGTTAACCTGCACGTAGCGGCGGAGGCGGCCTTACTAAAGTACAAGTTATGTGACTAGTTTAGGCTAATAGGTTATATTTTGCATGCAGAGTTGGTACACCTGAAGTGTAATATATTGCTTCGGAGTAATGAATATAGCTGCGAGCTGCATAAATATATCGCTCCCTGCTTGTCACCTTTCTATGTGTGTACCGCAAGGTCATTCCACGTTTAAATTAAGTTGCAGGTGTGAAGTGAAATTAAAGTTCATCTTGGAAGGGAATAATCTCGAGTTAGAAAGGTAAAATGCTAGATATCGCATTATGGTAAGTTATTGAGCATCCGGATTTCTAATTAACGTGTCAAAATATATATAAATTTATCCTATAATGTGCTTTATAAGAAAAATGTGGATTTTAAATAAATAGTGTGTCCGTTTGTTGTTACAGGAAATTTAGATACCTCCCAGAGAAAATAATAATATATACACTTTGTATATAAATGTATTAAATTAGCATAGGCCTCTGGGTTTTCATGTGTTTGCAATACTAAATGGCGAGAAATAGATTTAAATTGACCAACAATGAGTTAAAAATTATAATACTTAATCTGTTTATATTTTAATCAGTTATTCCTCCTATTTCTAAAAACTTTAACAGTAAATGGGCTGTTAATTTGAACTAAAATTGCATTTTAGGAATATTTTTTTAATGAACAAAAATAAATATATATATATATATATATATATATATATATATATATTTATTTATTTATTTTTGTTCATTAAAAAATATTCCTTATATTATTAATTATATATATATATATTACTAAGTCAAATTAAAGCTGTATACATATGGAAGTTTACAATGTTACTGTAATTTAAATTTACAAAAATTCCCAGTAAATTGACGTAAATAAATGCGAACGTAAGTCCTTTCCCGGGTCTGGAGTGGGCACGGCCTTTCGGTTGAGCGCTAGTGCTCTCTCAAGCATTCGTTCCAGTACTACAAAAATAACAAATCGTTAACATTTACAGTAAGTCAGTTAAATTACGATGGCTTGACAAAATTAAATTGGATATAACTGATTTTTTTTATCTAGAAGTCGTTGCGCCAACTAACAATTGCAGGGCATGCATTACACCATGTCACCACAGACAAAGTATATTCATTTCTCTGTGATGTCACAGTGTGTATTGTTTACTTAATCGAAGGCAGATTTAAGGGGGAGGGGGCTCTCGGGCTGAAGCCTCCCTCCCATATAAATTATATTATCCCTCCCATAATATCATCAACGTATATTCAAATAGGCCTTATTTTAGAAGAGTAAGATGTATATTTTCTGTAATTGTTCTGAAACAACTACACAAAGTCCTTCATGATTTTTTTTGTTTTAAGAAGGGAAATTTTGATTAAAAGGGGCTGTTGATGCAAACTTAAGGGGCTGTTGATTGTTAACTTAGGTTTTACAATTATTATTTCAAACTTTTTGAAAAGTCTATAAGTTTGCTCACCTTATGTAAATACTTAGTTGAGACGAACTCATTATCAAAGGTTAGCCTGTTTACTCCGTTGTGGTTTGAAACTTTAAAAAGGTTCAGACTGGAAGAATGAAGTGTGAAACGGGTAAATGAGCGTATCAAACAATAGTACATGGGGGCCGAGCTTTGCTCGGGGTAAGGCCAGTCAGTTTGTTTGGTTGACTTGGAGTAATATTTCACCACTTCCCCCTACTGATAATCAGATTTGTATAACTCATTTGTCTCTTTTCTACATTTTAAAGGTCACTCCAGTTATTTCTAGCTCAATGTCCCTTTGATTTATTTTACTACTCTATATATGTAATCTCCACTCAAATGTTTTAATCTCTGCTCTCAGGAAACCACATGTTAATAATCATAAACAACATGAGTATTACTTTGACAGTTCCCTGGTTGACTATGAACAGCTGATACAATTCTTTTGTTTTGATTTGAAACTCCATAAGACCTCCATAAGACAATGTTGATTTTTTAAACTTTTAATTTTAGTTTTTTTTTAACATTATTTGATTTTTCCTGGGGATGAGGCCTGTCTAGAACTTATTTTTATCCCAGAAATTAGTTATTTCGAACATTTGAAGGAAATCGTTAGAGCCGTTTTTGAGATCAGTGTCGTAAGCAAGCAAGCAAGCAAACCTTACTCATATTAGAGTATAGGATATACTCAAGTTTAAAGTTCTTTTTAAATTTGAGAACTTTTTGTTTCTATTAAAATAAAATTTGTTTGTAAAACAAAGATGTTCAAATTTAGTTCGAAATCCAGGCAGGCCTAGCCCTAGTGCAGATTTTAGAGATTAAATTTAAGATATTTTCCATTAGAGGCGTTCTGTAATCATTCTTTTTATGTAAACTGTATATAGTAGAAGGGTAGTTTTTGCTTCTTTCCAGGGAATTATATTGTCGAAAGATCTGTCGTCATGCAATTTCATGTATTTCTTTTATGTATAAAGGCCAACTTAAACTAGTTTTTAAAATTTATCCAAATCGAGACTTTTTTTAAGTTAGTTTTGAATTAATTTATTTTCTACATTCACTGACGATATTAAAATATAACAACTGAAATACAGGTTTACGTACCTTCATTCAACCGTTCAATTTCCAGTAGGCCATTCCTACATGTTTCGGAGCTCTTGTTCCATCATCAGGGTTTACAAACATGCTTTCCTTCTATTGCAGAAACATATTTTGTCAAAAATTAATATTTGATTTGGATTTTTGATTTTTGACAAAATATGTTTCTGCAATAGAAGAAATGCATTTTTGTAAACCCTGGTGATAGAACAAGAGTTTCGAAACATGTATAGTAATGATCTACTGGAAATTGAACTGTTGACTGAAGGTACGTAAACCTACATTTTAATTGTCATTTAACAGTTCTGGAGGCATTCAACAAAGAATAAATTAAAATATACAATTTTTTAGAATAAGTTAGTGTAATATTGATAGTACAATTTTCATTTAGACGCGACTTTTCGTAACTCTGCAACCTCAGGGTTTCAAAGTGTTGGCGTTGTAGAGTTTATTTATTCAATCACCTAATATTTTTTAATTTTAACGAGTTTTTTTAAGTATGGTTTAATAAACTTCATGTGTTAGTTAAACCGCGTTCATGTGTTAGTTAAGCTATGTGTATGAACTTAACACAAAATAACCCTCCACGCCTCAGATACCTATCCATTTCCATTCTAGGAGTTCCAATCAGGTGGGTCGCGGTATGTTCGGGTTTTGAACAGGTTGTATATAGAAGCCAAACAACATAAGGAGGTAGGACAATGTTAAACGCCATTGAAATAACTAGACATTTTGATTACGATGAGGTAGACTAATGTTGTTTAAGAAATAAATCCACCCAATCTTATGAAAAATATAACTATTCTGATAAAAAGCATAATTATTTTTATAACAAATATAAAGTCACGTTTTATGTAAATTGGGGGAAAATGTCTCCATTTTAATTTAAATCGTACAGACCAACTTTCTTTTGATAGTACTTATATATACAGTGCGATATTTTTGGAGCTCACCATTGAGAACGGTTGATATACGGATTAGGTTTCATTAGCAAAGTAGTGCGTGATTGTGGGTCGAACAAGATGGTGGTGAGAGATCCTAAAAACATCAAAAATCTAATTTTGGCCATAAACAAGAATGTTCCAACGTTCCGTTGTCTTTGACGGTAGAAATATAGTTATTTTTCATAATTTTTCTGAAATATAATTTGTTATCCCCACTTTCGAAAACTTAACAAAAAAGTTTTATTTTATTTTGAGAGAAAATATTTTTTAAACACCAACAAGACCATATTCTTAGATATTTGTGTATGCAATAATGGCGTATGTTGCTTATACATAATACTGTAGTTTATTATTTCCATATGTATCACCAGAACAAATTAATTCTCAACTAAATATTGTTTCATAATCGTAAATAGCATACAAAAAACTACAGAGCTTAGCACTTTGAATCATCATGCTATGTTAAAAAGGTTCAGGAGATTTCGCAAATATCCGAAATAAGCGTTAAGACATCGTACTGTGTTTACCGCAAATTAATATAACTCAGTCTCAGTTCGACGTATTTGAGAAATTCAAAATACTATTTATTTATTTATATACTATTTATTTGAGTGTCTATATTTTTTCTCTTTACGATAAAGATGTTGTATTTATGTTATTTTATTTATTTAAAAAATCCGTTTCGTGCAAAACCTCATAAGGCTAAAACCGCTTTTTGTTACTGATGCAAACATATTAGTGTATGGTATTTTTGTGTTTGGGAACATTTTTATCTTAAAAAAGCATAACATGTGCATTATTGAATTTAAAATGTTGATGTTTTGCATATCACATGTCTATGTGTTTAAAATTTAAATCATAACGTGGAAAATTTACGGTATTCCTGTCTTAAAAGGTAACGGCGCTACAGACAATTTTTGTTTTTGGCCTAAATCAGTGTTTTGATCGCAGAGAACGAATGCGAGTGAACATTTTTACCACTCCCCCCTCAGTTCCGCGCTACATTGCTAATTTAACCTATTCTGTATCTCTAACGAAGTTTTTTTTTCCATTTTATCACACTAAATTAAATATCGTTCAGAGATAGATCTTATAGGTTCGAGTTTTACATAGGCCCTACCAACAACTTTGTCGGTTTGATTGTTCTTTACAATTTTTGGGGATTTTCAGGACTGTTCAATGAACTATAACAGTTGTTACAACAAATATAATAAACTAATCAATAGATAATTTATGCATGCTAAGTTGTGAACCTATTTAAAAATACAACAATAGGTTAAAATCAATTAAATACAATGGAAATCATTGTTTTACGTTTACTGGAATATTTTTAGATTTTAAAAATTGTTCACTGGCATATCAATCAACCTAATATTTGGATTGGGGAAATAATTAATATACTGTATTATTGATGAGCGGACGAAGCTGAGGATCAATGCAAGTGTGGAGGAAGACGAAGATTCGTCCTCCGTCAGTGTGCGGTACGTGTATAACTTATATGGACAATTAATTAATTTAATCCATTGTATCCATTGTTCGGTTTCAAATTTGCCTACATGTTTTAAAGTTATACACATTACCAATTTAAAAAAAAAGTTATAAATTATTATTCGGCCACCTTTTTAGGACCTCAATTCGTGTTGTAAAATTGTTAAAGTGTTAACAAGATTGTGACTAGGTAACTAAAATGAAGCAGTTTTTAGTATTTGTGTATATAGAGCAAATTATAGCTCTCATGCTTAAACTCGAAGGGTCCTGTTGCCAAAATCGAGCAAAATTGATCCCAAGGATGCGTTGTATTAATTTTAAAAACATGCATAATTTGGCCCGAAGACTCAGCTTAACGTTTATTCTATTATGTGTATCCTATGCTTTTACTAAGCATACATATTGATCGAGCGAGAACTTTGTCATCGAGACCTTGGAGCTTGGCCTCTGTTTCTCACACAGTGTTTTGCCATATCAGTTTTTTTATTCGCACATTCTGTGTGCAACTTACGTTATTATTTAACTAAAATAATCTACCAGAGGACATATAAACTTTTATGACAGCCTTAGAATATGAAACAAAAACTTTATGCACAGCTATGAATGAGGGATTTTAATTTAAACACGAAGGTCTAAATTGTTTAAATTGGTTCAGAAATAAAGGAATTATTTTATCAAATATCGTATTAACGCGGCATATTTAGGTGTATATATATATATATATATTTGTTTTTAACATACAGTGCTCTCTATTTTATAATAGTGCAATTTTATTTTCAAATAGTTTATATTTTAAATGAACGTAAATAGGACGCTATTTTTAAATAAATATGTTAACGTATTTTTCTAGCCCTTATGCTACAATGTGATATACTGCGATGCTTTGATAATATTTACAGATAATGTGTTTAGTGACTCGTCAACGTTTTATCATTAGTCACAACACTCGTCAAATCTTTACAAGTCTAAAGTTGTTTGACATTTTTCCTTATCTTTTAAATGGGTTTTAATAAGTTAATCAATATTTTATTCAATTAATTTAATTTTTAAAAACCTTCCACTGCGAGACAAGAATTTATTCTTCATGCGCAATACGGGCAAATGAGCAAAGATAAATTGCAGAATACGAATAGAAAAACAAATATGCAAGTTGAATTCGCGCTTGGTGATTCCCTACTCAACTCTAAGCTAATTCTCTTCTTGCAGTTTAAGCACAGTTTAAATAGTTATGCGGATTTGTACTCAAAAGTGAAAGAAGATGTGAATTTTCTCTCCATACAAAATAGCATCGATTTTATCAGTACCTCACCAAACTGATTATTTTAGTTAATCTTGCTTCCACGAGCTTTCAATAGCCTTTTGTCACTGTAAGTATCACTAATTATTATCCCCTTACTACTGTAAAATGTTAGTTCAACGTTGGTGGCGAACTCACGTCCATGGAGCGTTGCGCGGAGGCTATCCTATGCACGAGGTTGGCTATCTTGTACTTGGCGCAGGGCAGGAGGTGACCGTGGCGCAGGCAGGAGGCGCGGGCCGACTCCAGGAACGAGTCCTGTGCCAGGACCGAGGACGCGGCGGCCAGGATCAGCAAGACTTGCGGGGACATGATGACTGAGCGCGGGCGACGCGGCTGCCGCATATATACCCCGCCACCACCGCGCCACTGCGCCACTGCGCCACCGCTGCAACGCTCTCTCACGCTGCACCGACCCCTGAACGGGGACTGAAAAAACAGGTCATTTGGTGTTTCAAAGTAAGGGTTTAAAACTGAACATTAATGTATCTAACAGTTAACCATAATGCGATTACTTTGTATGATTATATTTAAAAAAATAAAGCGATTTTTGTGCGTCGGATACTATGGCGAAACCATTAGGTCTTTAATCATGATTTATGTGTTATTTGAAAGCCCTTAACGTCTAGATGTGCCTTTTGGGGATTTGGAAAACATCCACCTTCTGCAAACATCCTATACCCCCTAGGCTTTTAAAGTTCCAATATTAGAAATCCATATAAGAACATTCAACAGCATAGCTGTTGATACTAACAAAGCACAGTACAGAAGCTTTTCAAAGTTAATTCTTGGAATGGCATCAGAATATAAACCAATATGACTGGATATGAGCTGGGTAATATAAAATAGAAAATATTTGCTCGAATTAGGGCAACTGTATTAACTTGTTAGAAAATTAAATGAAAGAAACCAACATATTTTCACTTTTAATCAATAAATGCTATCTATCTATTAGTTTGAAGTTTGCCAGATCGGTCCTAAAAAAATCCAGAGAAAATGTTGTGAAGGTCCGATACAGGATTCAGCTGCTATTGGTCATTGGGCTATTAATTAATGATTAAAGAATCAGTCGGTCTTAGTCAGTAACAAGGCTACACAAGGTATCTCATTCATTCTACACATTCATATTCGTCTTTTAATACGTCGGCGTCTAAAAGATATATATATATATATATACATATATACATATATATAATATATATATATAAAGAAATTAAGATATATATTATGAACTGTAACTACGATAAAATAGTGCAATGATAAAATCTTAACACTTAGTTGCTGGATTCGAAATTTGGTTTTACATTATACAAAACCACAAACTTGTATCTTCTTCAATATAATAATGTAAACTCACCAAGCACCATCTGGGGTACTATTCTAATTTAAAATATAAATGATGTCCTGATCCACTATTAACACAATTTTCCCTAACATATTCATGAATCTGTTCCTTCTTTTTTATTCCAGTCTTCATTTATTTTAAAATAAGGTTATATATTTGGTTGATTTGGGATTTTGTTTGCAATGACGTGCTGCATATAATTGTGTAGATACGTCTTACAGCAGTAGTCTCTAATGATGGAAGCTTAAAAAAGAAATGTATGTTTCAAAGTTAGTTAAAACTTAGTGTAAATATTTCAAGAATAGCGTTTCCGTTCAAGCCCACCACATGAGGAATTATTTTGAAAACAGCATGAACCAAACGAAATTTTAGATTAGATTGCCTCAAACTTAATAAGGTGATTGTTATAAATTAAGTTTAGTTTCATAAAACAGATCTAAAGCTCATATCAAACGTTATTCCGTCGAACAATTCCCCAGGAATGTATGTTTCACCTTGTGTCCATTTTGCGCGGGTTTACTTCTGGTTCCAGCATTCTGTCACAACGCTCATTAAAGTCACCGAATCACCGAGACCGAGGAGGGGCAAGTTGATGCAGTACCAATCACGAGTGCCACGGCCAAACCATTAAATTACTTTGCATAGACTATTGGGCTCGTTTAAAGACCACAGTAAGTATTTATTTATTTATTTCAACGGATAACACCATTTGTACAGATTGAAACATGCAGTTTTACACGATAAAATCGTGTAGTGATATGTAAATAATTACTATAAAGAGATTGATGCAAACAGAAGCAAGACAACAGCAGAAATAAATAACACTCATGACTTGCTTGAAGGATAACAGTTGTGACTTAAGACTAGCTAAATACAATGTTCTTGGTGTGCAACGAGAAAAATGAGCGTTGTAACTATGACTAGATAAGACTAAATACAATGAAAATATTAAACATATGAAAAAATAACAACGTACCAGGAACAGTAATCCAAAAAATAACTTTATGAACTTAGGTTGAAACAATTATATCAAATTACAACTAACTAACCAACAATCACAGAGAGCTGATTTTTCCAAATCGGGACTTAGATACGATCACTGATGTGCCCCTTTAAGGGCACCACCAAAGGATTTGAGCACTCATCCACACACTGATTTGAACTGAGGGCACAACCACTGCTGAGACACAAGTGTGGTCCTTTAGAAGCACCCACCTATGGAATCACCGAAACTCACTGGGGAAACTAGTCTTCACATAAAGCATCTTTCTTGTCCAAGCATCTTTCTTGAAAGAAGAAACCGATGACCATAAGAAATCTAGAAACTGGGAGGCCTCGCTGCCAGTCCTCAGAACCCTGGAGGTTCCATGGTGGAGGGCATAATTTGTCGGTTTGAACCTTCTGCTGAAGATCGATTTTGATCTGGTATTTCTCGGCACAAGAAAATCGATACCACTCAATAGATCTAGACAGTCAATGGTGCCACTGACAATTTTGTACAGGAACATCAGATCGTTGAATTTACGCCTGGCTTTAAGTGATTGTA
Source organism: Allygus modestus (assembly GCA_963675035.1). Classification (NCBI taxonomy): domain Eukaryota; kingdom Metazoa; phylum Arthropoda; class Insecta; order Hemiptera; family Cicadellidae; genus Allygus; species Allygus modestus. Next base: position 253,095,017 of record OY776111.1, on the reverse strand, counting down.
TGTTGTAATGAATATCCAAGTCAGCTATAGGTACATCTAGAAAGCGATAACCAACTCTTAGCCCTAGTAGTCTGATAAATCTTCTCTGGATCTGGTTTAGCAATTCTATATGCCCAGACTGGTGAGGAGACCAAATAACAGAGCAGTGCTCTAGTATGGGGCGAATGAGAGATTTGTACAAAATAACAAGTTTAAAAGGTGAACGAAGATCCTTGGTAGTACGAAAAATAAACGCAAGAAGTGAGGAGGCTAGTGAGGATATATCTACAAGATGGTCATAGGGATTGAGTGAAGAAGTTATGATTACGCCCAAGTCTCTGACTCTATTAACCACCTCAAGACTAGTACCGTTGATAGTGTAGTCATAGGAGTAAGTTATGGTGCTACGACTGAAAGAAATTGTGTGACATTTTGAAACATTAAGATCCATTGCGTTGGTTAAACACCAGTTGTATGTGATGTCGAGCGATTGCTCGAGTACATCTTGATATATATAAGTTTATACTGTTAACAATTTGGCTTCATCAAAAAGAGAAGGAATTTTGAATCAATTGCCTCTCTTATATCGATTAACGAGTTCGCACGCAGCACGCTGACGTGAGGGAAGTGAATTTCCATATAAAAAACTATAAAAACTATAAATCAGTTAAAAACATACATTTATTCCAGTTTTTATGCAAATCTGAAAATATTGATTTTTTGGCTGTTCTGATGCTCCTGGTTCTATTTACATGCAATGCTGGGAATAACATTTTGCGCATTATAAGGTTAGGAGAAGGTCTAGTCAGGCTTTAAAGTAGGCGTGAGGTTGTTGGGGATGATAAAAGTACACCAACAAATGAATAATAGGTTTTCTAATGTAAAACCCCCATAAGACAACGTACTGTGTTTGGTCGATATACATTTTCTTTAATAACTAGGTAAACATTTATGCTAGAATGACGAGAGAGGGCTTAAAAGTTTAGCCACGCTAATTCCCATCTTTTTAAATGCGTTAATTGTACATCCGGGGCTTTTATGACCCTTTTTGGGTCCAAAAACTCGAAATTTGGAAGATTAATCCCCAAAAAAGGGGATTAGAGTTTTCCGATTGTTTTGCCCAATGAACTTGTCCAACAGACTATAGAAAGGAACATCCCTACCAAATTTGAAGTAAATCGGACAAAAAATGCGACCGCTAGAGTGCATACATATATGCACTTTTATTTATATATATATATACAATTTTGGACGACCCCCCAAAACGTGTTCAGGGGGTCACGTTAGGAACTTCTATGGTGGTTCCGGGCTTAAGTTTCACCGTGCGGGTCATGCTAATAGTTCACTTTCCATAGGAAATTCACTAATAAATAAGCTTAAAAGTAGGGCACTCAAATGTACCTTGGGGAACTCTAGACGTAGCAGGGAAAGAGTAGGAAACCCTCCGTCACACTTTACAGTTAGGGTGCGACCATTCAAGTAGCTTCCCATCCATTGAAGGAGCGGCACACAAATGCCATATTATTCAAGTTTTGATATCAACAGGTTGTGGTTTATCTTATCGAATGCCTTGCTAATGTCTAAGTAGATGCAATCCACTTGGGAAGATTCGATAAAAGTAGATATGATGAAGTCTTGAAATACTAGAAGGTTAGTGGTGGATGACCAACCACGAAGGAAACCATGTTTTTTAGGAGCAATTACATCCTTAAGCTGGAACTGCAATCAGTCAAGGACAAGACTTTCAAACATTTTGGCGAGTACAGGCTGTATGACTATCGGTCTATAATTGCTCACATTACATCTATTGCCAGACTTGTAGATAGGGACCACGTAGCTCTGTTTAAGGACAGAGGGAAATATGCCTTCTGCGATAAGTTTTCTAAAAAGTATTGTAAGATAAGGGGCGAGAACGGCAGCACAGTGTTTGAGTACAGCAGGAGGCATTCCATCTGGTCCAGATCTCTTGTTTGAGTCTAGAGCTTCTAGCTTGTGTTGAACATCTAAGGCAGAGAATGTACATCGGTTGATGGTTTGATTCAAACTGTAATCGTTGACTGGCACTAAGACATCTTTTGATTTAAATACAGACGAGAAGTGTTTGGCAAAGAGATTACATTTGCCATCAGCGTCAGAGGCATCCGTGGAATCAAGAAACATAGTGGACGGTAGTGAAGTGGAGCGTTTCTGTGAATTTACATAAGACCAGAACGACTTAATGTTTTTGGGGATGTTTTCCTCAATCTTGCTTAAATATGAGGTATAAATAACATTGATGTGAAAGCATTTTGCAGTCTCTCCTTGCAATGCAGAAATTCGCATAGTCGGCAGGGGAGAGAGATGAAGTATGATTATTTGTTATACATGTCAATTGAGATGTGTAAGTTTAAAAAATTTTGTAGATTTATGTATTTTATGGTGCACAAAAATGTTAATAATAATTAAATTAAAGGTTTGTGCACATTTAAACATTTTGTCTGTCTGTAAATTGTATAAATACATAAATATATATATATATGTATATATATATATATATATATATATATATATATATATATATATATATATTACACCGGTTATATATTCTCATAACTGATTCTCTGATTGGGACTGATGGTGACCGGTGTAACTGGTTGAAATCGATCGTCTAGTACCATCTTTTGTGTATACTTTACCGTCTTGTATGCAAGTACAGTATAAGTGTAAATTTACTTTGTAGTGTTGTAAGACGTATTTTATTTATACTGTTTAGTTGGAACAACACGTATCATGCTACTAAAGAAATTAGTTATTAATATATATATATATATATATATATATATATATATGTATTCTTTATCTCAGTAATGTTAACATTAAAGAAACATTGTATGGTAAATTGTCTATGTGACGACCCTCGTACCAATGTAATCGACGTTATAGCTGTCCGCGAGGTTTGGGTTGCAGCACGCGGTTCGTTTCTCGCCGCGTTTCTTACGTCTGGCGTGGTTGTTGTTATCAAATGTAGGTTTGGTTAATATGATACAGTAACGGGATGGATTCCCAGACGTCCCGATACGTAGTTTGGTTTTATACGTTTTAAACAGTAGGTATTTATTTACATAAGTGTTACAGAGGTTCACAAAAAATAAACTATGCTCAGTAAACATTAAAACAAATTAATTCGAATGCAACGAGATTATTTAAAATAATTCAATACTCTAATTTATGTTTTTTACTTACAGTGTAATCCTCAAATGAGAAAAGTCCATACATTTGAAATAATTAAGAATTTAAATGAATAGTAGTGAATGCAAATATGTAGGAGAGATTGAAATCAAATACCAGTAATAATCAAGTTTATAAATTTGGATTATATTGTTCTTTTCTTTCATCGGTGACAACTATTGAACATTATAGTAATGGAATGAAAAACGTTTTACTATATCTAATATATGCAGTAAAAAAAATATGGTTTATAACGTGCATTATTGCGTACATTTTTAGGGAGGCTATGTAATATATATTACACGTATAACTTAACATGTTAATAATCTCATAAACGTAAGTGAAATTAAAATGCATCTCTGCCAACTTTCAGCTGGATTTATAGATAGAAGGAACTCCAGAGGTCTCACAATAACACCATATTTACTCAGAAATGCTTTACTGAGACTAATATCTAAGTTAAATTTCAACTAAATAAAATTCTATTCCGATCTATAACAGCGGAACATTAGGTTGCCAGTTGAGGGCGTGGTGTACCGGGCTATCAACCAAGATCAGCCAATAGTAGACGTGCTGTATTGCCAAAACTCCACACCAGCTGATCAGAATAACATTCGAGAGATATTTTTCTACGACAAAATGATAACAGTGACCGCGTACAGCCATGTTATTGGCTCCAGCCCAACTTCAATGTATCTGTCCGCTATTATAAGTAGATGCAGACCACACGTTGTTTGGGTGAACTGCTGAAGTCGCCCCACACGGCCCACACCTGTCAGGCCGCAAGGCATCACTTCCTTAACAATGGGACATTTTATAAATAACATGGCATTTCCACGATCGATCTTAAACTGAATCTCCCAATGATACGTCCCTTTCAATGAAACGGTTCATTGGTTTTTGCCCTATTGTTAAAAAAGAACCCGACTTTTACTACAAAAATATATTCTAGATCAGTATGGGGTTATAAAATCTGTAAAAACAGGTGATCAAGTCAAGATTAAACAAAAGCACATTTTATTTGAGTAAAAAAATTGCGTAGCAAAATAAAAAGCTTGTACTGAATGTATAATGTCGATACAAAATGGCCATGAGTTTCAATAAATACTTTTATTATTTTCGAGTTATTGATGCTATTAAGATAACTTGTTCGCACAAGCATTGTAACAATAAATACTCCGAACTCGTGTATTAGTTTATTACAGTTTCATATTTCAACTCCCAGTATCTGAGGTTTCGGATTGAAAGTCTGATGCTCAAAAAGGTTAATTTATGTCGAAAAGGTTTTAGGACATTTTTGTTGTATTTTTTAAAAGGATACTGTGGCAGAAACTTGTATTAGTCATTAAAGCAAATAACAAATTATATTATAAAATAATTATAGTCTATTTTGTAACAGATACTTCATGCGCTCATGTGTCCGATTTCATTCGTTTTCAGAGAAAAATGGCTTTCTGCATTTGAATAAAATTTCAAAGTAAAACCCGTTGTAGAGTTATAATTTACTTATTTTTAAGTACCTAATATTTTTTTAATTAATCAATTCAATGTAATCTAAAGATCAGAAGGCAAAATTAAATACACTGCAAACTATGCAGTATTAATAAAAACAGTTTACACAATAAGACTGGATATATGGGGACTGTCTCTGTGATCGATTCGATCTCTTTGTATGTTGATTTATACGTCCTTTTCCTGAATTGCTAGTTGAAAAAGAATCGTGAAGCAAGAGTTCTACATTGGAATAGAGTCGTCGCGTTAACGTGTCGTCTCCACTCCAATGACTAGATCAATCAATTGGCTCTAGACGCCCCCATTGTGATAACCAATAGCATGACACTGATTGAGAGCAAGGGAAATTATTTAATTCTAGATTGTTTTATTGTTTAATTCCTATCTATATTATTTGTCGAGCATGTGCTAGTAAAGTTAATAACCATATAATGGATTGACCCTTTTATCTATTTTTAGCGAATTTCCCCTATAGGGAAGAAGCTATTACCGTAGGTCTCATGGTAAGACTTAAGCCCGAGACCATGATAACTTTTCATTTTGAGGTCCCCAGATGCCAAAAACACCATTCGTTCAAATATATATATATATATATATATATATATATATATATATGTGTGTGTCCGTAAGCACGATAACTCTCGTAAAAAAAGTCCGATCTTAATGAAATTTGGTACAAATGTGTAAAGCACCATTTATTTGAACGAGTTCGAAAACCAGACGAATCGCACCATCCAAAGGGGGGTTTTTGGGGGGTTTTGTACCCCAAAAATGGATTTTTTGGGATTTCCACATGTAATTTTTATTCAAATCAAATTTTAATTTTTACCATTTAATTTAGCATAAAAAAACAAACAATTTGGTATTTTTATCATTGCTCTACGTCAATTGGTTCCTGAGATATTGAAAGTGCTAAACACAGTACGTTGTCTAATGTTATTCTTATGGAGAAAAAGAAAAATTGTATATCTCGCTTATTTATGAACATAAACTGACAAAATTTGGTATATGGCTTCATCTGGTTGGGGTTTATCGTTGTTTGCACAAAATACAAAATTTTCACGTATGGTTCTCGTAGCAGCAAACCTAGGTAATCGGTCCCCATGTTATTCTTATGGAGAATAATTAAAATGTTATATATCGCTTACTTATAACTGTATATGAATGAAACTTGGTATGTGACTTTTCTTAGATGAGTTCTAATGATATTTGCATAAAAACCCATTATTTTGTGTTCCTTTTTGCAGCAAACCTGCGTACTCATCCCCAATGTTATTCTTATGGACGATAATTAATATTTTTAATATCGCTTGTTTGTGAATATATATCTTATGAATCCTGTTAAGTGTTAATGTGTTATGTTATATATTCATTGGAAATTCGCTGAGTATGCAGGTTTGCTGCGACGGGGGTATTTTGTACTAATAATAAACAAGTTCCTTTTATCTTCAGTAAGTAAAGGTAACAAATTCTCTTGGATTGATCGCTAGCGTGCGATTTAAATTATTTACGAAATTTAAGCACATGTTCAAATCTACTAAAAACTGAGGGCATAAATGAGTATATAGCCAATTATTTTATGGGTGAATCAATTACTCGGCCTTTTAAAAGGAAAATATACGCAAAGTTATTAATTATGTATCAAATATTATTTGAAGTAAACGAACTATTACATTTCTGTTTTGAATTAGAGGACTGTCACCAGATTCGAATATTTTTTGCTTATCACCCAAAACTTTATGTTTATACCCTAATACGCCTTAATAATTTTAAAGCACATTTCATTTTTGTAATGTTTTTTGACTTGAATGTTTTAGCAGATGTCTTAATTTAAAAAAAGGCCACCATTTTGAAGCGGATTAAAATCAGTGAGTTCTGTTTTTACCAAAATGTTAGTCGAGTGTAGAGCTTTAAACTATAACTTTAATTATAACTTGACATATGTTTATGTTTGAAAATTCCTAGATTCGAACTAGTGACCCTCCGTTTTTGGAACACCCTGTATTTGTAACAAACTAAGAATATTTTTACGTTATTCCTTGGGGCCGATTTAGTGGGAAATAACTTTATTTAATCTTTCTAGGTCAATTGGTTCGTCTGCAATCTGTTTGAGACACCTTACGTGAGACACACTGTATAGAACATCAGTATATCTTATCTAGTTGACGAATATTGTTTAATCATGTCGATATTATTGAGTGCACACACTAAAATGTCCTTATGTCACCTCCCTGACCCCCTCAAAAACCAGAACAACTTAAATCACCAAACATTCTTCAAACCATTTATACAATTTCCTCAATAAACACCCACAAGAAATGTGTGTTGTTTAGTGGGGGTGGGTTAATAAATTGTATCATTCAAATTTGTATGACAACTCAACTTTAGAAGTTGTGAACACAACTTTCGGATCTTACGACATCCATTTTATTAAATTTGTTCATTAGATAAAAATATAGACAGCAAATTGTCTTACAAAGGTAATTAAAAGGCAATTTTTAAAATATCCTCTATATTTTTATGTTTGCTTCGTCAGAAATGAAACTTCACCTGTTCATCCCATTCGGATGGAAGGGAGTGTATCCCACTTACATTATACCGACACCGTCAGTGAGTCTGGCTCGATGTGATCATCAATAAACAGCTTAATTGGCGAACATGTTTGATGAGAGGGGGAGTGCCGAGAGGCAGGGAGGGGAGGAGGGGAACGTGTAATGTGTAATGGCCCATTAGAGGGAGAAGGCCGACTCTGGCAATGGGGTCGTGTACAGCAGCTGACAATTTCTATTCCTCCACCCAGTACACTGAGAAAAGTATTGTTGACATTAGTAATTTATCTATATCTATACTATTATAAAGAAGAGGTGGTTTCTGTCTGTCTGTCTGATGTTTCGGGTAAACGCAAAAACTAATGAACCGACTGGGCTGAAACTTTACACAAAGGTAGATCTTGAACCCATGCAACACATTTCATTTTTGTAATGTTTTTTGACTTGAATGTTTTAGCAGATGTGTTGTGGTTTAGCAGAAACTTCTTTAAAATCCCCTCGGGCTACGCCCCGTGAACGTCCTAAGTTTCAGAAACTGTAATACGAACAGCTGAGGACACATCCATTTGACAGCATAAAGAGCAGAAGCAAGAAAATCTGTTTCAAGCCAACTAAAATGCAAATTGCACTGACTATAGAACGGGTAAAGAAAATCCCTGTGCGAAGAACGGGTACATCAGCTAGTTGATAATAAAAGGTAAAATACCCCCCGTCACAGCAAACCTGCGTACTCAGCGAATTTCCAATGCATTTATATGTTTCTCACTCCTACATAGAGCCGCTTACCAAATTTCACAACAATATATTCATAAAAAAGTTATTATATAGCATTTTATTCTCAATAAGAATAACATTAGGGCTGAGTATGCAGGTTTGCTGCTTCGGGGATTATCAACAAAAAATCCATTTTTGTGCAAATATCAATATACCAGTAACAGGTGAAGCCACATACACAGTTTCATCAATGTACGTTCATAAATAATCGAGATATCAAATTTTAAATATTCTCCATAAGGATAAAATTGGACAACGTACTGTGTTTAGCACTTTGAATATCTCAGCAACGGTTGGACGAAGAATCACAATTTAAACACCAAAATGATTGTTTTGTAGAGCTAAACTAATTGGTGAAAGCAAATGTGAAGTTTACAGTAAAATTAATTGAGGAAAAGATTTAAAAAAATTTACCATGAGATTAATATGGGAGATTTTATGAACATGTTTTTTGGATTTTCTCCACAACCACTTAACCTAGGTTAATGATTCAAAATACTATGTTATTTGTTTTTTAAGCTCTATAAATTGGTCAAAACAAAAATTGTGTGTTTTAAATATTTTAGGGCGAAAAGTGGAAAAAAACTAATATTTGGAAAATTTGGAAACCCCATAAACCCCCCTTCCCATGGTCCGATTATTCTGGTTTTGAAAATTGAATGTCACTTTTACACATTTGAGCCAAATTTCATTTAAATCGGACGTTTTTTACTCAAGTTACCGCATTCACGGACACACACACATATATATATGAAAATATAAAAAAATTCATAGTATTCCGAAAGTTTTGTTTCGGATTTATATATTATTTATATATAAATTTTAAAGAATAGTGTTTTTGACATCTGGGGACCTCAAAACAAAAAGTTATAATGATCTCGGGCTTAAGTCTTACCAAGACACCTACCAGCTTCTTCCCTATATGGGAAATTCGCTAAAAGTATTGAATTTGAAAATAATATATGGTAACTAAACATATAACAGTCGAGAGCTATAACAAATCCGAAAATCAACCAAATCGGACTCTAAATAAAAAAATGACTTTTAGCACAATAATATTTTTTTTAAATTTAGTTTTATTTTACCGTAATATTTAATTTGGAAATTATATGTAGGGTTTCCATATACACTGGCCTAGGACAACAACATATCCGAGTTTAAAACAAATCGGACCATAAACACCAAAGTTAGTTTTTTGACCTGATTTTGGAAATTAATTTTTTTAAATATAGGGGACAAACAGGGTTTGGAAATATTTATTTGGTATAGTTTTGGGGTGGACAAGAGTATAGACTAAAGATGAAATAGGTATAGGCAGGGATCTAGCTAGTGTGCAAAAACTGATCCCCATGTTATTCTTATGGGTAAAACCTGTTAAAACGTGGGTAAAAGTGCTGTTGAAACGGCTTTTTTTCCACCACTTATAAGATAAACATATATATTTGTAGTTTCGTCATAGAATTCCTGCTGTTATCATAGTGTTTGCAGCGCCGGTTTAATTAAAAGCTCCTTAAAGCAACACAGTTGCAAAGTTGTCCTCATCGTTAATCAAAGCTAGAGTGCGAAACTCATTTTCCAATATGTAAAGCAAAGCAAATTCGCTAGACATTAGCTACCTGACCAAACTATACTTACACATTATACAGAATACTATCTATTACATCACGTAGCTACGGGAAGGCTAGGTCAGTTTATTGTCAATCATATTTGCATTCTTGTTCCACTTGTCCAAGTCTAAAAAGTCCATTGTAGTTGTTTCTTTTTCGTTCAAATATGATAAAAAATATAGTTCCTTGGCTTGTTGAAAATAATGAAGTGTTCAATCTGTCAAAAACAGCAAAACTCAAGATTTAGGCTACGTTCAAACATTAATTTCTCACATCTCAGACCTTTCTAAGTCAATTGTGATTTTCCGAGTTCAGTGAAGTGGTTTAGCATATAAAAGAACATCCAGATTAATTTAAAACTGTAATATACTATTTTTAGAAGTAACAAGTTGCCTCATTCTGGTTATATAGCACATGTGATCATGTGCGTGTGGTGGATTTGGCCACGTGACAAGACCGTGCCACTAGATTTAAATAATAAAACCAATTATTAAAATCTTTATATGACTCTGTAGATCAGCAGGAAGGCTAATGACCATTTTAAGTTCGCACCGCTTTAGCGCTATTTAAAAGTAAGTAAGAAAGAGATATTCATTCTTTGCCCACCATCAAGGTGAATGCACTTGCTACAAAGGCCTGCCCAATATGGAAGGTGTAAGGATAAATATTAATACAGTTTTCTGTCATACTTGGTAAGGACAGCAACTTAATTACATTTCATCATCAACCTTTCGTTAACGTGGGCAAGGCCCTGACAAACAGGTAGAATGTGATAACTTCTGAAACAAAAGTAATATAAAGATGGTATCCATAGAAACAAAATACATTATATTTTATCAAACAGTTTTAAAACAAACAAAAATGGAAAACATCATAAATTTGATAAGGTAAGTTGGAGTATAGGCTATATATATATATAGCCTATACCGTCCTAATACCTAATAGCCTAATACCTATATATATATATATATATATATATATAGGTATTCCTCAACTTAAATTAAAGTATATTTTACAGCTTTCAACGCAGCGTTACCGGTATTAGGTATTTTACCGTCCGTTTTAAATTTGTTCAAAAATTGCTACACAATGAGCTGAATAGTCCCCCTCATTCCAATAACCAATCCGAACACTTCAGAGTTTGTTTTTATAATGTTGTATCTTTCGTTCTAATACGGAAATGTATTCTCATAAATCATGTTTTTTTAATCATTTACTTCGTTACGTTCAGATTAAGTAATATCCCCATGTAGAGTCGTTAATCTCTGTCGCAGTAACTTTTCCAAAGACCTAAAAGTTGTCTTTTACTCTAAATCAGTCCACAGTCAATTTCTGACGAGTTTTTCAAAGGAAATTACTTTATGGACATTGCCCAAGGTTGAGGGCTTTTCAAAAACGAACTTCAGTTCCGGGACCGGTTGCCGTCCCTGGACCTTCCGTGTAAACTTGGGACAGATACGATGTAATTAATCATTTTGAGGCAATATTTACATTCCGGTTACCTTATCATACCGAAAATACGGAATAATACGGAAAAATTAAATTTTTAACCAAATACACTAATAACGTGTGTATATTACCTGTTTCAGCGAAAATTGAGGCCTCCTGATTGTTCTAGCTGCAGGGGCGTGGGGCGTCCTTTGGCCCATCGTTCCTGCACCCCCGGGAGCCCCGGCAGCCTCCCCCCTCAACCCATCCCCCTCAATACCTCAATCAGGGGGGTGGGAGCTATGCAGTAAATGAGTTTTATCACGAAAGTAAATCATAAGTGTTCGGAGTGGTTATTGGAATGAGCGGGACTTCAGCCCATTGCGTAGCAATTTTGGAACAAATTTAAAACGGATGGTAAAATACCGGTAACACTGCATTGAAAGCTGTAAAATATACTTTAAGTTGAGGACTACCTATATATATATATATATATATATATATATATATATATATATATATATATATATATATATATAGCCTATACTCCAACTTACCTTATCAAATTTATGATGTTTTCCATTTTTGTTCGTTTTAAAACTGTTTGATAAAATATAATGTATTTTGTTTCTATGGATACCATCTTTATATTACTTTTGTTTCAGATGTTATCACATACTACCTGTTTGTCAGGGCCTTTCCCACGTTAACGAAAGGTAGATGATAATACCCCCGTCGCAGCAAACCTGCGTACTCAGCGAATTTCCAATGCATAATATATGTCTTAATACCACATAAAGCCACATACCAAGTTCCATCAATATTCAATCATAAATAAGCGCTTTATAACATTCTAGTTATTCTCCATAAGAATAACATGGGGGCTGAGAAAGCAGATTTGCTGCAACAAGGAACAGAAAAATGGGTTTTTATATAATTATCAAATATAACTCAACCAAGTGAAGCTACATACTAAGTTTTATTAATTTATGTTCATAATTAAGGGAGTCATTACATTTTACTTATTCTCCATAAGAATAACATGGGGGCTGAGTACGCAGGTTTGCTGCTACGGGAATAATCAACAAAAAATCAAATTTTTGTGCAAATATCAATATACCAGTACTATGTGAAGCCAAATAACAAGTTTCATCAACATACATATAAGATTAACATGGGAGATTTTATGAGCAGTTTTTTTGGATTTTCTCCGCAACCACTTAACCTAGGTTAATAATTCAACATACTAAATTATTTGTTTTTGTAAGCTCTATAACATGGTCAAAACCAAAATTAAGTTTTTTAAAAATTGTAGGGTGAAAAATGCAAAAAACTGATTTTTAGAAAATTTAAAACCCCCATAAACCCCCCTTCCCATGGTCCGATTTTTCTGGTTTTCGAACTTAAAGTCATGAATGTCATTTTACACATTTGAGCCAAATTTCATCAAAATCGGACGTTTTTTACTCAAGTTATCGTGTAACGGACATATATATATATATATATATATATATATATATATATATAGGTATTAGGCTATTAGGTATTAGGACGGTATAGGCTATATATATATATAGCCTATACTCCAACTTACCTTATCAAATTTATGATGTTTTCCATTTTTGTTCGTTTTAAAACTGTTTGATAAAATATAATGTATTTTGTTTCTATGGATACCATCTTTATATTACTTTTGTTTCAGATGTTATCACATACTACCTGTTTGTCAGGGCCTTTCCCACGTTAACGAAAGGTAGATGATAATACCCCCGTCGCAGCAAACCTGCGTACTCAGCGAATTTCCAATGCATAATATATGTCTTAATACCACATAAAGCCACATACCAAGTTCCATCAATATTCAATCATAAATAAGCGCTTTATAACATTCTAGTTATTCTCCATAAGAATAACATGGGGGCTGAGAAAGCAGATTTGCTGCAACAAGGAACAGAAAAATGGGTTTTTATATAATTATCAAATATAACTCAACCAAGTGAAGCTACATACTAAGTTTTATTAATTTATGTTCATAATTAAGGGAGTCATTACATTTTACTTATTCTCCATAAGAATAACATGGGGGCTGAGTACGCAGGTTTGCTGCTACGGGAATAATCAACAAAAAATCAAATTTTTGTGCAAATATCAATATACCAGTACTATGTGAAGCCAAATAACAAGTTTCATCAACATACATATAAGATTAACATGGGAGATTTTATGAGCAGTTTTTTTGGATTTTCTCCGCAACCACTTAACCTAGGTTAATAATTCAACATACTAAATTATTTGTTTTTGTAAGCTCTATAACATGGTCAAAACCAAAATTAAGTTTTTTAAAAATTGTAGGGTGAAAAATGCAAAAAACTGATTTTTAGAAAATTTAAAACCCCCATAAACCCCCCTTCCCATGGTCCGATTTTTCTGGTTTTCGAACTTAAAGTCATGAATGTCATTTTACACATTTGAGCCAAATTTCATCAAAATCGGACGTTTTTTACTCAAGTTATCGTGTAACGGACATATATATATATATATATATATATATATATATATATATATATATAAATTTGAACGAATAGTGTTTTTGGCATCTGGGGACCTCAAAACAAAAAGTTATCATGGTCTCGGGCTTAAGTCTTACCATGAGACCTACGGTAATAGCTTCTTCCCTATAGGGGAAATACGCTAAAAGGGTTTCCTAATGGGAACTAACACAATTTTTCTCCCTTTTAGCCCAAATTTAATTAATATACTTTTTGTTTACTAAATAAAGAATATAAAGTACAGTATAATGTACAGTAAATCTTCTAAAAAAGTTGTTTTTAGAATTGGAGGCACTTCAAAATCCTTTGCTATACACAGTGAATTTAAGAGGAGAAATGCCCCCTCATCCCCCAGGGTTAAGTGGCATAATATTTTGAATATACTCTGTTGGCCAATGCTAATTAGACCTGGCGTATCAAGTTTTAACAAAATTGATCATTACACAAGAGATAAATGGTAATTGTTGTATTCCCCATATGAGGAACATTGGAAAACGTACTGCTGCGTTAACGCAGCAGTAGAAGATTTCAATTCTCTCCGCATCCAGTAATCTAGAATAATAATTCAAAATACTAAAATATTTAGTTTGTTCAGCTCTTTTTAATGGTGATAAGTGGTGGTGGTGGTGGCTTAACAATTATTTATGGTTCTTATGAAAATTCAAGAAAACTAAATTTTGGAAATATTTAGTCCTGTAATTTCTGAGCCCGAATTTTCCCAGAAATGTGGGTGGTGTCATTTTCTTGGAAACCTAAATTTTCACAAAACACTACATTTTAATCATAATCGTTAGAGTTATTTTTGAGATGTTTGGATTTTTCATGTTTTTTTAGCAGTTTTTTTGGGATAAATATCCTTAAAATCAAAAATCAAAAACACCTGGATATCGTAGATTAGTACCTAAATACTAAATTTCATCAAAATCTGACCACTGATTATACAATAAGAGAATTTAATTTACTGAATTGTTAAAAATAAACTAAATTAGTTTATAAATAGTTATCAATCTATTGCTATGAGAACTTGGAAAACCCGTTCGTAGTTAAATAGCATGTTAACTTAATATTTATACTTAGATTTATGTATTGGCTGTATCTCTATTCAACTTCAAAATAACTCACTGTTTATCAAAATATTTCCTACAAGTACATATTTATTTCTAGGTAATAAGCAATCATGCACTCGGCAACAGCTGCTTCAACCAAACATCAGTATATATTGGCATAATTTGAAGATGATATTTTAGAAAAGTTTTAAACAACAATAATTGTAAAAATCAAGATTATGCGACTCTCTTTGCATATTGATCCATCATCCTTCGAATTTGGGCTTTCAACTTTGTACGCTTTTGGATCCGCTTTTTAGAGTGTATTTTGCGCATGGCAAATTACACCTTTCAGAAATGGCAGGCAAGACAAAGACGAATAGGCGAAAATAAAAGCAGACGTGCAGAAAGAACTTTGTCTGAAAATAGTAGATAATAGTAGCTGATAGTAGATAAGGTGGAAGTGGCACAACTAACGACGGAATACGGACCGTCGATTTGTTAAAAATCCTGCTCTTGTGTCTAATATAACCGGGGTTGACGAATAGTTAATTCGAAATTTTGGAATAATTTTGAAGACAATGCCAAGTGGGTATCAAGTAAATACAGACAAGTTCCTAGCTTTAAGGCAGAGTTCAGCATGTGTACGGTATAACGTGCCCGTGTCTGTACACAAGATACTTATCCATGGAGCAGACATCATCAAGCATGCTATCTTACCAATTGGACTGCTATCAGCGGAGGCACAGGAATGCCGAAACAAAGACTTAAAAATGTACAGAAGATTCCTCATACGAAAAATGCCAAGCACGAACTTCTTACTTCTTCAGACCAGTTTATCACTGGACTTCGAACCCTGTCGCACAAATACTGTAAACCTCTGCCTTTTGAAGTGAAAAACCTTCTGGAAGAGCCTGACGTGTCAAAGGCTTCGGAAGAAACACGGACAATTCCTCAAGCAATGAACCATTGGATTCTGAATTTTAAATTATTTTATTTTGTACTCAAATCTATTAAATTTTGATAAAATGGTCATATGTACCTGTGTTTTCACTTATTTTAAATATTTAATCGTTATTAGCAAGAAGGACTATATATCACAGATATCACTCCGAAAACCATGTTTTTAGAATCAGGGGCCATTAAAAAGAATATTTCCACTAATAACTCAATTTCGAGAATTTTGACGAAAAAAATAATTTCTCCATATATGTATAGGGAAAGAAAGTAAAAAGGGAGAAATTATGTGGCAGTTTTCTGATACCGTATACATTTGATCAGTAAATCACATAAAACCTTTTACTCATGTTATGCAAACAAAATTTAAATCCTACACTCTAATACGAGCTACGTCTGTTTGTTTGCAAAATTTATCTCGAGATGCGGCGGAAGGATTTTGCTGAAAGTTTGCGATTAGGGGCTTTTGGGTCTAATAAATCGATTGGTGAAAACCACTACCTCAGGAAAACTCGTATTTTTCTAAGCAACTCATTTGAAAATTGAAAATTTTAACATTGGGCTTATGGAGTTTAAAATCATAACACTTGTTACTATGAATAACAATACCCCCGTAGCAGCAAACCTGCATACTCAGCAAATTTCCAATGGAGATATAAATGTCTTAATACTACATAAAGCCACTTACCAAGTTTCATAAAAATATATTCACAAATAAGCGATATATACAATTTTAATTATTCACCATAAGAATAACATTGGGGCTGAGTACGCAGGTTTGCTGCAACAAGGAACAAAAAAATGGGTTTTTATTCTAATATCAATATAACTCAACTAGGTGAAGTCGTATACCAGTTTTTATTCATTTATGCTCATAATTAAGGGAGACAGAACATTTAATTATTCTCCATAAGAATAACATGGGGGCTGAGTACGCAGGTTTGCTGCTACAGTAGAATTATGTAACATTTTTTTTGGAGAAAATATCAATAGACCTCAACGAGATGAAGCTGTATATCAAGTTTCGTCAGTATACGTTCATAAATAAGCGAGATAAAAAATGTTCTTTTCCTCCATAAGAATAACATTATACAACGTACTGTGTTTAGCACTTTCAATATCTCGGTAACAAATTGACGTAGAGGAATGATCGAAATACCAAATTGTGTGTTTTTTAAGCTGAATCGAATGGTCAAAACTAAAATTTGACTTTTTCAAAAATTATATGTAAAAAATTCAAAAAAACCCATTTTTGGGGTAAAAAACCCCCCCAAAATACCCCTTCGGATAGAGCGATCAGGCTGGTTTTCGAACTTAAAGTCATAAATGTTGCTTTATACGTTTATACCAAGTTTCATTAAAATCGGATCACTTTTACGAGAGTTATCGTGCTCACGGACACACACACACACACATATATATATGTATATATATATATATATATATATATATATATATATATATATATACATATATATACAGTATCGAACGAATGGTGTTTTTGGGGTCTGGGGACCTCAAAACGAAAAGTTATCATGGTCCCGGACCTAGGTCTTACCATGCCGACTACGGTAATAGCTTCTTCCCTATAGGGGAAATTCGCTAAAATGGGGGTTTATACAAATATCAATATAACTCAACTAGGTAAAGCCACAACCAAAATTTTATTAATTTATGTTCATAATTAAAGGAGATAACACGTTACTTATTCTCCATAAGAATAACATTGAACAACGTACTGTGTTTAGCACTTTCAAAATCTCTGTAACCATTTTACGGAGCAATGATCAAAATACCAAATTGTGCGTCTTTTTAAGCTGATTCCAATAGAAATACTAAAATTAAACTTTTTCAAAAATTATATGTAAAAACTAAAAAAAAAAAACATTTTTGGCGTACAAAATACCCCCAAAATACCCCTTCAGATAGGACGATCTGTCTGGTTTTCGAACTTAAAGTCATAAATACTGCTTTACACGTTTATACCAAATTTGGTCAAAATCGGATTATTTTTACGAGAGTTATCGTGCTCACGGACACACACACACACACACACACACACACACACACACACACACACACACACACACACACACACACACACACACACACACACACACACACACACATATATACAGTTTTGAACGAATGGTGTTTTTGGGGTCTGGGGACCTCAAAACGAAAAGTTATCATGGTCGCGGGCCTAGGTCTTACCATGCCGACTACGGTAATAGCTTCTGCCCTATATGGGAAATTCGCTAAAAACAAACCATTAAATCAGCTTCTATAAATTAAAATATTGTAAACAGCTGTTTATCATTATGGAAATAAAAAACTTACTTGAATGGCAACTCTCATAATAGAAATAAATACCCCCCGTCGCAGCAAACCTGCGTAATCAGCAAATTTCCAATGCATTTATATGTTTCTCACTTCTACATAAAGCCACTTACCAAGTTTGACAAAAATACATTCATAAATAAATGATTTATAAAATTTTATTTATTCTGCATAAGAATAACATTAGGACTGAGTACGCAGGTTTGCTGCAACAAGGAACAAAAAAATGGGTTTTTATTCTAATATCAATATAACTCAACTAGGTGAAGTCGTATACCAGTTTTTATTCATTTATGCTCATAATTAAGGGAGACAGAACATTTAATTATTCTCCATAAGAATAACATGGGGGCTGAGTACGCAGGTTTGCTGCTACAGTAGAATTATGTAACATTTTTTTTGGAGAAAATATCAATAGACCTCAACGAGATGAAGCTGTATATCAAGTTTCGTCAGTATACGTTCATAAATAAGCGAGATAAAAAATGTTCTTTTCCTCCATAAGAATAACATTATACAACGTACTGTGTTTAGCACTTTCAATATCTCGGTAACAAATTGACGTAGAGGAATGATCGAAATACCAAATTGTGTGTTTTTTAAGCTGAATCGAATGGTCAAAACTAAAATTTGACTTTTTCAAAAATTATATGTAAAAAATTCAAAAAAACCCATTTTTGGGGTAAAAAACCCCCCCAAAATACCCCTTCGGATAGAGCGATCAGGCTGGTTTTCGAACTTAAAGTCATAAATGTTGCTTTATACGTTTATACCAAGTTTCATTAAAATCGGATCACTTTTACGAGAGTTATCGTGCTCACGGACACACACACACACACACATATATATATGTATATATATATATATATATATATATATATATATATATATACATATATATACAGTATCGAACGAATGGTGTTTTTGGGGTCTGGGGACCTCAAAACGAAAAGTTATCATGGTCCCGGACCTAGGTCTTACCATGCCGACTACGGTAATAGCTTCTTCCCTATAGGGGAAATTCGCTAAAATGGGGGTTTATACAAATATCAATATAACTCAACTAGGTAAAGCCACAACCAAAATTTTATTAATTTATGTTCATAATTAAAGGAGATAACACGTTACTTATTCTCCATAAGAATAACATTGAACAACGTACTGTGTTTAGCACTTTCAAAATCTCTGTAACCATTTTACGGAGCAATGATCAAAATACCAAATTGTGCGTCTTTTTAAGCTGATTCCAATAGAAATACTAAAATTAAACTTTTTCAAAAATTATATGTAAAAACTAAAAAAAAAAAACATTTTTGGCGTACAAAATACCCCCAAAATACCCCTTCAGATAGGACGATCTGTCTGGTTTTCGAACTTAAAGTCATAAATACTGCTTTACACGTTTATACCAAATTTGGTCAAAATCGGATTATTTTTACGAGAGTTATCGTGCTCACGGACACACACACACACACACACACACACACACACACACACACACACACACACACACACACACACACACACACACACACACACACATATATACAGTTTTGAACGAATGGTGTTTTTGGGGTCTGGGGACCTCAAAACGAAAAGTTATCATGGTCGCGGGCCTAGGTCTTACCATGCCGACTACGGTAATAGCTTCTGCCCTATATGGGAAATTCGCTAAAAACAAACCATTAAATCAGCTTCTATAAATTAAAATATTGTAAACAGCTGTTTATCATTATGGAAATAAAAAACTTACTTGAATGGCAACTCTCATAATAGAAATAAATACCCCCCGTCGCAGCAAACCTGCGTAATCAGCAAATTTCCAATGCATTTATATGTTTCTCACTTCTACATAAAGCCACTTACCAAGTTTGACAAAAATACATTCATAAATAAATGATTTATAAAATTTTATTTATTCTGCATAAGAATAACATTAGGACTGAGTACGCAGGTTTGCTGCAACGAGGAAGATAAGAAATTAGTTGTTATGCAGTTATAACTGAACCAGGTGAAGCTACTTACCAAGTTTTAGCGAATTTCCCCTATAGGGAAGAATCTATTACCGTAGGTCTCATGGTAAGACCGAGACCATGATAACTTTTAATTTTGAGGTCCCCAGATGCCAAAAACAGCATTCGTTCAAATTTATATATATATATGTGTGTGTGTGTGTGTGTGTGTGTGTGTGTGTGTGTGTGTGTGTGTGTGTGTGTGTGTGTCCGTAAGCACGATAACTTTCGTAAAAAAGGCCCGATCTTAATGAAATTTGGTACAAATGTGTAAAGTACCATTTATTTGAACGAGTTCGAAAACCAGATGAATCGCACCATCCGAAGGGGGGTTTTGGGGGGGTTATGTACCCTAAAAATGTGTTTTTTGGGGTTTTCACATGTAATTTAAATTTAAATCAAATTTTAATTCATACCATTGAATTTAGCTTAAACAAACAAACAATTTGGTATTTTGATCATTGCTCTACGTCAATTGGTTACCGAGATATTGAAAGTGCTAAACACAGTACGTTGTCTAATGTTATTCTTATGGAGAAAAAGAAAAATTGTATATCTCGCTTATTTATGAACATAAACTGACGAAATTTGGTATATGGCTTGATCTGGTTATGGTTTATTGTTGTTTCCACAAAAAAACAATTTTTCACCTATGGTTCCTGTAGCAGCAAACCTAGGTACTTGGTCCCCATGTTATTCTTATGGAAAATACTTAAAATGTTTTATATCGCTTATTTATGAATGTATATGGATGAAACTTGGTATGTGACTTCACTAAGATGATTTCTATTAATATTTGCATAAAACCCATTATTTTGTGTGCCTTGTTGCAGTTGCAGCAAACCTGCGTACTCATCCCCAATGTTATTCTTATGGAGAATAATTAATATTTTAAATATCGCTTGTTTGGGAATACATTTCTTATGAATCCTGTTAAGTGTTATAATATGTTATGTTATGTATTCATTGGAAATTCGCTGAGTATGCAGGTTTGCTGCGACGGGGGTATTATTAATATATGTTCATAATTAAGGGAGATATAAAAATTTACATATTCTCCATAAGAATAACAATAGGGCTGAGTATGCAGGTTAGCTGCTACGGGGACAACCAACAAAACATTTATTTTTTGTGCAAATATCAATATACTAGTACAACGTGAAGCCACACACCAAGTTTCATCAATATACATTCATAAATAATCGAGATGTCAAATTTTATTTATTCTCCATAAGGATAACATTGGACAACGTACTGTGTTTTTCACTTTGAATATCTTTGCAACGGTTGGACGTAGAATCGCAATTTAAACACCAAAATGATTGTTTTGTGGAGCTGAAGTGATTGGTAAGAGCAAATGTGAAGTTTAAAGTAAAATTAACTGAGGAAAAGCTAAAAACCTTTTTCCCATAAGTTTATCATGGGAGATTTTATGAGCATGTTTTTTTGGATTTTTTTCGCAACCACTTAACCTAGGTTAATAATTCAAAATACCACATTATTTCTTTTTTAAGCTCTATAACATCAGCTTTGGTCAGAACCAAAATTAAGTGTTTTAAAAATTGTAGGGTGAAAAATGCAATAAACTGTTTTTTGGAAAATTTAAAATCCCCATCAAACCCCCTTCCCATGGTCGGATTTTTCCGGTTTTCGAACTTAAAGTCATAAATGTCACTTTACACATTTGAGTCAAATTTCATCGAAATCGGACGATTTTTACTCAAGTTATCGCATTCACGGACACACACATATATATATATACATATATATATATATACATATACATATATATACATATATACATATATATATATATATATACACATATATATAAATTTAAACGAATAGTGTTTTTGGCATCTGGGGACCTCAAAACAAAAAGTTATCATGGTCTCGGGCTTAAGTCTTACCATGAGACCTACGGTAATAGCTTATTCACTATAGGGGAAATTCGCTAAAAAACGACTTGAATGGCAAATCAACCTCTTTTTTCGATAGGCGAGTGAGCGTAGCGAACGAGCTCATCCGGGAGGCGAGTGAGCGAAGCGAACGAGCTCATATTGAAAATGAACGAGTATTTGAAATAAAACAAATTCAATGCCTCTTCTGCGGAATCGAACACCGAGCATGGCTCGGTCCCTCGGTACTAAATCTATTAAGTTCAATAATTCTCGGGACAAATATCACATATTACAAATACATCATATTTAAATTCACGTAGTCCGTTAGATGTGATTCAATGAGTCAAAAATAACCTGCAATTTGTCGTAATGATTTATTAAGTTGACATCCCGCTCTAGTTCTCATACGCGCCTGATTATGTAGATTGTTTACTGATATCGCCTCAGGTTGGCAATGATGGATGCTAATCTATAGCTTGAGAGGTAGATATCATACGCCTTATGTCCAAACGTCTTCTTCTATTTTGATAAAATCAACAATATATATTCATTAAGTCCTGATTGAACTCAATACAACATTCATGTAAGTGGTCCTATCAGATTTATGTTTGTTTTCACTCCACTGTTGTGGCCGAGTTTTCCTTCCGATTTTGATACTAGCGTTTCGCAGGCGTATATAATAGCTGTTGCGGTTTCGCGGCGTATTATTGTAGTTCCTATTCTTTTCCGTAAACATATGGGATACCATTATTGTTCCTCCTGAATCTATTATATTAGAAAGTGTATTTTAGAGAATCTTTGTCATTTACGTTAATCTAAAGTGTAATGAATAGGTTATGTAAAAAAGACGAGACCACAACACACGAAAGCAATTAACTGCAGTTTGGTGTCTACAAAATGGGGGTTTATATGCCTCTTCAAATTGACTCTGGCGTAAAAATATGAAAAATACGACAACTATATATAACCACTTGAAAATAATGATTTTCAAATAATATGGACAATTTATTTTCAAATAAAACTATGCCCATAACAACTTCCATTATAATTGCCAACCATCTTTAAAGCTAGTTGTGAAGAATAAACATGTGTGCTCTGTTAATGTCGTTGGATCTGTCCATATTTGCCTGGAGTATATGTTTAGTTGAGGGGGGGGGGGTGCCCCAGTCACGAAACATTCCGCATTTCCCCTTCTTCTCCCATAAGACCAATGTTAATTTTCAAATGCTGTCCCTCCTCATCAGATTATTGTTAATTAATGGTTTAAGGCTCATTTTAAAGAGCAAAAAATACCTGGGAAATTCAGTAATCAGAATTTAATATCACAAATAGTTAACCCATTATCAAATTGCATATATTGAATATTTTGGAATTTTCTGAAATGGTTGATAAATGGTTAAATATATTTGGATTATTAAATGGTTGGTGAATACTACGGACAAATTAATCCACAAGAGTGAACAAAATATACAATATCATATGATATATTTATTACAGATGTTTTTAATTTTATAACATGTAAATAAACAAATACAATTTTGTGTTGGTCATACCAGTCATGGCATGAACAGTTCGCCTTTTTTAGCCAAACGCACATACTAGCCGATGACGATGGTCATGATTTTCCTAAAGCAGCTCACGCCATACGCAACAACACATACGTGGACGACATCCTCACGGGAGCGGATACCTTGGAAGAAGCCGTTGAACTACAAAATCAACTCACATCATTATTAAATCTTGGATGTTTTGAGTTACGTAAATGGGTATCTAATTCACCTCAGGTACTACGTAATGTTCCAGACTCCCATATTGAATCTCCTACATTTTTACCTAACTATCCAGATCCAAATTTCACGGTTTTGGGCCTGCAATGGTCACCGGTTACAGACTCATTAGTGAATTTCCTTTGGAAAGTGAACTATTAGCATGACTCGCACGGTGAAACTTAAGCCCGGGACCACCATAGAAGTTCCTAACGTGACCCTCTGAACACGTTTTGGGGGGTCGTTCAAAATTATATATATATATATATATATATAGTATATATATATATATAGGTGGTATATAGGTGTGTTTGCACTCTAGGGGTCGCATTTTTTGTCCGATTTACTTAAAATTTGGTAGGGACGTTCCTTTCTGTAATCAGTTGGACTAGCTCGTTGGGCAAAACAATCGGAAAACTCTAAACCCTTTTTTTCGGGGATTAATATTTCAAATCTTGAGTTTTTGGGCCAAAAAAGGATCAGAGAAGCCCCAGATGTAAAATCAATGGATTTTAAAAGATGGGAATTAGAGAGGCGAAAGTTTTAAACCCTCTCTCGTCATTCTAGTATAAATATTTACCGAGTTATTAAAGAAAATGTGTATCGACTAAACACAGTACTTGTCTTATGGGGGTTTTACCCTAGAAAAGCCTGTTATTCCTTTATTAGAGTACTTTTATCATCCCCAGCATCCTCACGCCTACCTTTAAGCCTGCCTGGACCTTCTCCTAACCTTATAATGCGCAAAATTGTATTCCCAGCTTTGCAAGTAATTGAAACCAGGAGGATCGGAACAGCCAAAAAATCAATGTTTTCAGATTTCAATAAACATTGGACAAATGTTTGTTTTTACACTGATTTTGAGTTTTAAAAGTTTTTATGTGGAAATTCACTTCCCCCAAGTCAGCGTGCTGCGTGCGAACTCGTTTTCCGGTACTTTTTGTTTACCTGAAACAACGAACCAAACGGACGGTTCTTAGCTCTATTGCAAAAATTGATCCTTGCGGATTCCTCACTCCGTTTATTATGCTTGCTAAGTGTTCCATGCAACTTATCTGGACAAAAGGTCTAAGTTGGGACGCACCATTACCAAAAGACATTCAATCTCAATAGAATTTACTAATAAGCGACACTAAATATCAATCGCAAGTCACGATACCCAGCTCGTTAAATCTTAACGCATCACGTAAACTGGAATTGCACGGTTTCCGTGACGCGTCTGAAAGCGGTTACGCAGATTTCATCTACTTCAGATGAGCACAGCCTAATGGTACCTCAACTGTCAATCTTGTTTTTTTCCAAAAGTCAAGTTGCCATACCACGACTAGAACTTTGCGCTGCTCACTTACTTGCGCAACTTGTGGCTCCTTTCATTTCATTGTTTCCGGAACACGTAACACTGAACTACATCCATCTTTGGAGTGATTCTAAGATCACACTAACTTGGTTACGAACTCCTCCATGTCGTTTGAAAACATATGTCAAACGCAAGAACTTAATCCAACTGATGCCAGGAATCATATTTCATCTGATGACAACCCTGCTGATTGTGCACCACGTGGTTTACTTTTGTCTCATTTAACATAACATTCTCTTTGGTGGAATGGCCCATCCTGGCTTGCACTACCGTCTCAAGAATGGCCTACAACTCAATTCATTCCCGTTACGCTTGACACTTCGCACGAGATTAAACTAAATCTATTTCCGGCACTATTGAATAACCAACAAGAAGAATGGTCAGTTCTATTCAAGTCATCTTGGACTATGCTACAACGAGTAACCACGTCTATATGATCGACCAGCAACAAAGATTTTTCCTCTGCTGATTGATTGAAAATAAAAAGTTATTAAGTTGAAGTCCAAGCTCCTTCAAGGCTGCCGGTATGGTGGATATTACAGGCAAATTAATCCACAAGAGTGAACAAAATAGACAATATCATATGATATATTTATTACTGATATTTTTCATTTTATAACATATAAATAACAAATACAACTTTGTGTTGGTCATACCAGTCATGATTAAAATAATGTCTTATTTATTTTATAATTATATATTTTAATTCAACTTCACGCATCATCCAACGGTTATTAGAATGTTCTTAGTGAGTACCTTGGGGCCGAGCTTTGCTCGGGGGAAGGCCAGAAAGTTTGTTTAGATGACTTGGAGTATATTTCACCACTTCCCCCTCCTGATAATCACATTTGTATAACTCATTTGCCTCTTTTCTACATTTTTAAGGTCACTCCAGTTGTTATTTCTAGCTCAATGTCCCTTTGATTTATTTCACTACTCTATATATGTAATCTTCACTCAAATCTTTTATTTTCTGCTCTCAGGAAACCACATGTTAATAATCATAAACAACATGAGTATTACTTTGACAGTTCCCTGGTTGAATATGAACAGCTGTTACAATTCTTTTGTTTTGATTTGAAACTCCATAAGCCCAATGTTAATTTTTTTAACTTTTCATTTTAGTTTTTTTACATTATTTATTTTTCCTGGGGATGAGGCCTGTCTAGAACTTATTTTGATCCCAGAAATTAGTTATTTTGAACATTTGAAGGAAATCGTTGGAGCCGTTTTTGAGATCAGTGTCACAAGCAAGCAAGCAAACCTTACTCATATTAGAGTATAGGATATAAAAATTCTCCCCAATGACATCGCAAGGTATTTTTTGCTCTATAAATCAGCCAATTCTAATAAGCATTGAAGAAAGGACGGAATTTGAAGGTTAACTTTGGTCTTACGGAAGAAACAGGTAGAATCAGGTGACTGGAGCCCCCTCTTAATATAAAATCTTGGAGAGGAATGGTTTCATGTAAGTATACCTCGAGGAAACAACATAAAATACAAATACAAGTTTCTTACTTTTTATTTGTAAATAAGTAAATTATTTGTTTCGTTTGAGATTTGAATAACTGTTTGGTTGTTAAATATTTGTGTGCACTACATAAAGCTAGTTAAAAAAATTATTAAGATTTTTACTTGTCGATATGCTGGTTTTTATATTCGTCTATTTTTTATGTACGAATACGAATACTCAACCACAATTGTATATCCGTTGGATACGCTTGGAGGCTGACGTAGTTACTACACACAGTTATTGTTAGTAGAGTTACTGCATAGACCCTATTTAAATTCATATCAATACATTTTGATGGAAGGTAGAACCACTCTAGGTAGTAGGTTACCAATGCGGCAGCCAGCCATTGTGCTAAAGGTTACTGAAGTTGGTCGACCAACTGGTATCTGATCAAAGAAGCTATAAGAGAAGTGGCTGACATAAACATTACTCGTCTACGAGGACCTGGTCAAGATACAATCTGCTCATGTCCTAGGATAGACTCGCGTGAATGTCAAAGAAATCAAGAATAAGGCCAGCCCCCCAATGTTCATACACGAATTAAAGTACTTTCACTAACTTCATTATTCCCTAAATTAGAAAAAGAATCATGTATTCTTTCTTGTCATACACACCAGTAAATTTATTAAGAATTTCACCAATTAGAAAATACGTCGATAAGTTAATTGTTGAGGGGCAATCAGCACGCACGCATAATAAACTAGGCTATGTGACCTTTAGCATGAGAGCAGCGCCGACTGAAGCGGCGGAAGCGCTGTCCATTCCTGTAGTGGACACTTGCAATTATCAGCTGATCGGCAGATCTTATCAGCTGGTAACTATCACGGCTCCTGTGCGCGACCTTGCCACCGACACCGACACCGCGGTGCATTCTTGTCTCGCATCTGAGGCCCCTGTTGCACTAGGCGACCGATTGCATGTAGTTGATTTTATGTGCAACTAGAGAAACGTAGGATCAAATGGGAGTGATTGCACAAGTAAGCATCACCAGTTTCATGGCAAGAAACTGACCGTGATACTTCCGAGTAAACTGTGCAACTGGAAATGCATTACAAGTTGTTGGCCGTATTACACTACGCGACTGGTCTGATGCATCACAGTACGGTCGCACGACTGCAGACATGTTGAAATGTTACTATTGTTTCTCAAATCAATTACTCTGCCAGTTTTGGTCAAATACTAAATTAACGTTTGACCTATTGAGCAATTACGTTTGAAAAATTATTTTTTGATGACAATTTAAATTCCTGCTGAAAAAACCAAGACGTCTGACAAAAACGTGTTTATGTACATCCTGTTTTCGTTAAGAGAAGACAAAATACTTTGTATTACATAACTTCTTAGGAATCATGAACGTGATTAGTTGTTGACGAATGATTAAATTATTTATGACCTCTAGCGAGAGGGTGTTTCTAAATCTTTAACATCATAAGATAACACGGTTGTAATTCTAAGACGAGTAATGAGTTTCTTAAATAATTACTGAACATTTTTATAATTTGTTTCTATAATAATTATTTTCAAACAAAAGTTTAGTTCTAAATCAATGTTCATCAAACAGTTTTAAATATGTAATGATTTCCTTGCAAATAAATATATTATTTTGTATTAAATAAATGCAGGTATGAAAAAATGTAACTTGTCAACGCAAAAACAATGCTCTGGTTAAAGGTGAAACATTTATCAATGACAGAAATGTTAATTCAATTGTTGAATTAAAACTGACAGAGTAATTAATTTATAAAACAATTATGAGGTTCAAAATGTTTCAAATGTTATAATGTTTATGGGGGACGTGGGAACCTATATAAAATAAAATATTACTTATTTAATTAACAAAATAATTACTGCAAATTAATACAACAAAATTTGTTTCATTAAAACTGAAACAACTACAATCTGAAACGATAAATAACATGAACCATGTGAAAAAACTCCCCAATTTTTATTAAAAGACCAAAATATATTTAAAACATATTAACTACCTTTTTTTAATATCTAATATTAACAAAACCTACAACAAATTATGTCTTAATAAAATATAAACTCATTTTCTGAGTGACAACATGCTGTGAGTGTGTAGATAGACGCGCTGCGATTGCATGAAACCGTCACGTGACAGGGTCTGTATTTTCACATGCACACGTTAAACTGGTCTGAAACCGATTGCACGATATGCAATCGATCGCTCACTAGTGCAACATGTCTCATTGTATTATATTTATCTTTAGTTGCACATGCCTGCAGTTTCATGCGATCGACCACCTAGTGTATAGGTTTCCCTCAGGCCTGTCTCTACTCAATTAAAATTGGGCCATATGTACAACATTGGGCGAGAGACAGGTGCACAATCGTCTCAATCGTGCAAGGTGCAAGTCAGGACAATCGTTTCAATTAGCAGTTGCAGTTTAATAATTAATTGGCAGTATAGTAGAGGCGTTATTCTAACCATACCCACTCCATTTCCTTTTCACACCATAAAAATCCATATTATTAAATAACCTATGGAGCTAAAATTATTTGGCTTATAGCTTACATAATATTTCTAAATGCGAATTATTTTAAGGGCCTGGTAAAACATTATGTATTGAAATATTTAGTTTCAAATTAATTTTATTTCAACTAAATGTTTACTTTTTGTTTGAAGCTGGACATTTTACTCCAAGTGTAGATTGTCAAAAAATATAATTCAAGAAAAATAAAAATCTCATTAGTAGTAACTGTTACAGATACATATCGTTATTAATAAAATGTTATAGAAATTCTGGAATAACCTTTTCAATAGACAAAAGGCTAAATATAATAGGCAAATAGACAATATAATAGGCTAAGATATATTTCATAAATGTAATTTTGGGCGGAGCCTATATGACATACATGTTTATTTAAATATGTTGCCAAACGTCTGGAAAAGTAACACTTAACTGACAAAAGTTGTATGTAAAATATCAAGCAAATTATCGACCTATAAAACTTTTGGATCACATAGTTTGTTTACGTTCCACTGACAAGGAAAAAACCCCGTTGCAGCAAACCTGCGTACTCAGCGAATTTCCAATGCATAAGATATGCCTTAATACCACATGTTTTAATTATTCTCCATAAGAATTACATGGGGGCTGAGTAAGCAGGTTTGCTGCAACAATGAACACAAAATATGGGTTTTCATGCAAATATCAATACTGTATAACTAAACTAGGCGAAGCCACATACCAAGTTTCATCAATATACATTCATAAATAAGCGATATATACCCTTTTGATTATTCTCCATAAGAATAACATGGGGGATGAGTATGCAGGTTTGCTGCAACAAGGAACAGAAATAAACGGTATCAGGAAACTGAAACATACTTTCTCCCTTTCAGCCCAACTTAAAGTGTCAGTTTCCTGATTCCGTTTATTACGAGATTTATTGTACCCACGGACGCACACATATATATACAGGGTGTCTCTGAACTCTCTACCAACCTTTTCAGATATTATTCCTGGACAATAGACAAGCCAAAATATCATATTCAAAATTTCGAAAACTCAAAAGTTACTCGTACAGCCGCCATTTTGTTTTTTCACATAGGAAATTTTAATTCGAGAATGGCTAGTTATAATTAAATGAAATTTAGTATTTAGCTTTATTCTCTAAAGACCTAATTACAGAAAAAAACATTTTTTACAATCATTAATTTCAAAATGGTGGCTGCCTAAAAGTTTCAAACATAAATATCTTAAAACCCGCTCATAGTAAAAAATTACATTAATTACATTTTATTTAGAAAATTTAATTGCAAATCTAATGGCACCACATTTACGGAAATCGGTTCATAAATAACGGAGAAAATCTATTTTTAATATATTGCATTCTTGTCAATATCAACTTTTATCATGTGACATCGCTGCTAGTGAGCCACGTCGATCAGCTGTTTCAAGAATAATTCCACTAAACAGCTGATTGATCAATGTATTGTTAAAATTATTACAGTTTCCTGTTACAATGTGACTTTTTCCTGTATGTTGCTTATTGTTAATCAGTGTGCTGCTTTTTAATAGTAATCTGTGTTAACGTATTCAGTATTCATATTTATTGATAAATGGCTAATTATAGTGTTGCAGAGTATTGCGATATGCATTTTTATTATGGAGCTGCATTTGGAAATGCAAATGAAGCGAGAAGGTTGTATAGCGACTATTTCCCCAATAGACAATGTCCTGCTGCCAAAACGTTCACTGCTGTCCACAATCGTCTGCACGCAACTGGTACGTTTCATGTGAGTATGGCAGATACTGGTGCTGCGAAGTCGGTGCGTACAGTTGAATTTGAGGAGGAAGTCCTTCGTAAATTTGAAGAAAACGCTCGAACAAGAACTCGAGCTGTGGGTAATGAGATGGGGGCAGGCAAAGACACCGTGTGGAGGGTACTCAATGGAGAGAATTTGTCCCATATCATCTCCAAAAGGTTCATGCCCTTGAACCTTAAGACTATCCAGGTCGGGTAGATTGTTCCAGGTGGTTCCTGCACAAACTGGCGGACGATCCAGATTTCTTGAAATCCGTTCTTTTTACAGACGAATCCAGTTTTAACCAGGATGGTATTTTCAATACCAGGAACAGCCATGTTTGGGCTCCTGAAAATCCCCACGAAACTGTTATTTCCAGCAAGCAACACCGTTTCTCAGTTAATGTTTGGGCTGCAGTTTTTGGGGATAATTTAATTGGCCCCTACATTCTCCCAAATAGGTTGAATTCCCCCACCTATCTGGTGTTCCTGAGGGACATACTCCGAGAACTTCTGGAGAACGTCCTCTTGGCAGACTTACAGAACATGTGGCTGCAACATGATGGTGCTCCTGCACACTTTGGGCAAATTGTAAGAGATTTCCTCAACCAAAATTACAATCAGCAGTGGATTGGTCGCGGGGGACCGGTGTCGTGGCCTCCGCGATCACCTGATCTTACTCCCCTAGATTTCTACGTTTGGGGGAGAATGAAGGAACTTGTTTATTCAACCAACACCTGTGGAAAATGAACTGGACCTGATCGGTATAATTGTAGAGGCGGCTGCGGTCATCCAAGAGAAAAATGAATTTGAAGCTGTCCGGCAATCCATGACATCTAGGTTCACGATGTGCAATCGACTTGGCGGTGGGCATATTGAACATCGTTTGTAAATACTGTAGAATTGTAGTCATCTCTCATGTAAATAAATCCATTTTTTTTGTAATTTTAACGCATTTTTGATATTTTATGTTTTATTTTAAGCATTAGTGAACCCTGGGAATCGTAAGGGTATCAATCAGGTGATTGGTGCAAATGAACTTAATAACAGCTGGTTAATGTTTTAATCAGCTGTTTGGTGGAATCATACTTGAAACAGCTGATCGACGTGGCTCACTAGCAGCGATGTCACATGATAACAGTTGATATTGACAAGAATGCAATATCTTAAAAATGGATTTTCTCCGTTATTTATGAACCGATTTCCGTAAAGATGTTTTAATTAGATTTGCAATTAACTTCTCTAAATAAAACGTAATTAATGTAATTTTTCTACATGAGCGGTTTTTAAGATATTTACGTTTGAAATGTTTAGCATGGTCCCGGGCCTAGGTCTTACCACACCGACTACGGTAATAGCTTCTTCCCTATAGGGGAAATTCGCTAAAAACCACCGAGTATAAAAATGGTAATTAAAATTTATATTGCGCGGGGAGTACCTCAGGACACAGTTCTGGTTGCAGTATACTTCCTAACCAAACATTGACACTTATATGTTATAACATTATTTTTACTTTCTCCCCTTATACATAGTATATGGAGAAAGTATTGTTTTCGTAAAAATTTTCGAATTTGAGTTGTTAGTGGAAATATTCGTTTTGGTGTTCCCTGAACCCAAAAAAGTGATTTTTACGTGATGTCTGTCTGTCTGTCTGTCTGTCTATCTGTATGGATGGGTACAGAGCTAGAGCCCTAACCAATGGACCGATTTTTATGATATTTGGTATGTAGGTACTAATCCACGATATCTCCAGGCATTTTTTCATTTTTTTGGAATTTTTAATTTTTAAGGGTAATTATCCCCCAAAAAACATGAAAAATCAAGATTTCTCAAAAACGGCTCTAAGGATTTTGATTAAACTTTAGTCGTTTGTACAACTTTAGTTTTCCAACAAAATGACTCCACCCGCATTTTTGTAAAAATTCGGGTTCAAAAATTACAAGACTTAAAATATCAAAAATTCAGTTTTTTGATTTTTCATAAAAATTAACGGTATCAGGAAACTGACACATACTTTCTCCCTTTTAGCCAAACTTTAATGACAAAAATATTTGTTATTTACTAAATATAGAATATGAAGTATAGATAAATGTACAGAAAATTGTCTAAAATAGTTGTTTTCAGAAATATCCACCCAAATCCCTTTTTGGGAGGCACTATAGAGTCCGTTGCTACACACAGTGGTTTTGAGAGGGGAAATGCCCCCTTGTCCCCCCCAGGGTTAAATAGCAACATATTTCTAACATCCTCTGTTGGTCAATGGTAATTTGACCTTCATATCAAATTTTAATAAAATTGATCAGTAAATAAGAGAAAAATAGTTATTTTTGTATTCCCTATAAGAATAACATTGGACAACGTACTGCGTTTACCGCTTAGTGAAAATTTCAATTTTCTCCGCAACTAGCAATCGTAGAATAGTAATTTAGAATACTAATTTTACTTTTTTTTTAGCTCTTTTTAATGGTGAATAGTAATCTTTTTTAACATTTATGATTTTTTATGAAACTTAATTTTGGATGTTTTAAGTCCTGTAATTTCTGAACCCGAATTTTTACAGGAATGCGGGTGGTATCATTTTGTTGGAAACCTAAAGTTCTACAAACCACTAAAGTTTAATCAAAATCGTTAGAGCCGTTTTTGAGAAATTTGGATTTTACGTGTTTTTTGGCGATTTCGGGAGAATAATTCCCCTTAAAAATAAAAAATTCAAAAAATGAAAAAACTCCTGGAGATATTGAGGATTAGTACATACATACCAAATTTCATAAAAATCGGTCCATAGGTTATAGGTTAGGGCTCTAGCTCTGTACACATCCACACAGACACACACACACACACACACACACACACACACACACACACACACACACACACACACATCACGTAAAAACCACTTTTTTGGGTTCAGGCAGCACCAAAACGAATATTTCCACCAACAACTCAAATTCAAAAATTTTTACGAAAACAATACTTTCTCCATATACTATGTATAGAGGGAGAAAGTAAAAAACACAAATATAAAAAATATTACTGTTTACCATTGAAAAGAGCTCAAAAATCTAAATAATTTAGTATCTTGAATAACTATTCTACGATTACTGGTTACGGAGAAAATTTAAATTTAAATTTTGCAGTAAACGCAGTACGTTGTCCAATGTTATTCTTATGGGGAATACCAAAATTACTATTCTCTCTTATTTACTGATCAATTTCGTTCAAACTTGGTATGCTTGCCAAGTTAGTATTGACCAACAGAGGAAATTCGAAACATGTTGCCCCTTAATAACCCTGATGGGAGGAATAGGGGGCATTTCCCCTGTTAAAACTACGTGTGTAGCGATGGATTCTGAAGTCCCTTCTAAACAGGGATTTGGCTGGATATTTTTGAAAACAACTTGTTTACAAGATTTTCTGTACATTAGACCGAGCTTTGCATTCTATATTTAGTAAAAAAAAGTAATTTATTCATTAAAGTTGGGCTGAAAGGGAGAAAGTATGTGTCAGTTTCCTGATACTGTTTTTTTACTTTCTCCCCCTTATACATAGTATATGGAGAAAGTATTGTTTTCGTTAAAATTTTCGAATTTGAGTTGTTGGTGGAAATATTCGTTTTGGTGCTCCCTGAATCCAAAAATGTCATTTTTACGTGATATATGTGTGTCTGTCTGTATGGATGTGTACAAAGCTAGAGCCCTAACCAATCCTCCGATTTTTATGAAGTTTGGTATGTAGGTACTAATCCATGATATCTCCAGGCGTTTTTTTCATTTTTTTATTTTTTATTTTTAAGGGTAATTATCCCCAAAAATCGCCAAAAAACATGAATAATCCAAATTTCTTCAAAACGGCTCTAACGATTTTCATTAAACTTTATTAGTTTGTAGAGCTTTAGGTTTCCAACAAAATGACACCACCCGCATTTCTGTAAAAATTCGGGTTAAGAAAATACAGGACTTAAAACAATAAAACTACAGATTTTTTATTCTTCATAAAATAACATAAATATAAAAAAATATTACTATTCACCATTAAAAAGAGCTAAAAAAACTAAATAATTTAGTATTTCGAATTACTATTCTACTACTGCTGGTTGCAGAGAAAATTTAAATTTTCATTTTGCGGTAAACACAGTAAAATTTCCAATGTTAGTCTTATGTTATTTTTATGGGGAATAAAAAAATTACAATTTATCTCTTATTTACTTATCAATTTTGTTAAAACTTGATATGCTTGTCAATTTAGCATTGACCAACAGAGGAAATTCGAAATATGTTGCCCCTTTAATAACCGTGGGGGGAATAGGGGGCATTTCCCCTCTTAAAACCACGTGTATAGCAATGGATTTTGAATTGCTTCTAAAACAGGGATTTGGGTGGATATTTTTAAAAACAACTTGTTTACAAGATATTCTGTACATTCTACCGTGCTTTGTATTCAATATTTAGTAAATAAAAAGTTATTTATTCATTAAAGTTGGGCTGAAAGGGAGAAAGTATGTGTCAGTTTCCTGATACTGTTTTTTTACTTTCTCCCCCTTATACATAGTATATGGAGAAAGTATTGTTTTCGTTAAAATTTTCGAATTTGAGTTGTTAGTGGAAATATTCGTTTTGGTGCTCCCTGAATCCAAAAATGTCATTTTTACGTGATATATGTGTGTCTGTCTGTATGGATGTGTACAAAGCTAGAGCCCTAACCAATCCTCCGATTTTTATGAAGTTTGGTATGTAGGTACTAATCCATGATATCTCCAGGCGTTTTTTTCATTTTTTTATTTTTTATTTTTAAGGGTAATTATCCCCAAAAATCGCCAAAAAACATGAATAATCCAAATTTCTTCAAAACGGCTCTAACGATTTTCATTAAACTTTATTAGTTTGTAGAGCTTTAGGTTTCCAACAAAATGACACCACCCGCATTTCTGTAAAAATTCGGGTTAAGAAAATACAGGACTTAAAACAATAAAACTACAGATTTTTTATTCTTCATAAAATAACATAAATATAAAAAAATATTACTATTCACCATTAAAAAGAGCTAAAAAAACTAAATAATTTAGTATTTCGAATTACTATTCTACTACTGCTGGTTGCAGAGAAAATTTAAATTTTCATTTTGCGGTAAACACAGTAAAATTTCCAATGTTAGTCTTATGTTATTTTTATGGGGAATAAAAAAATTACAATTTATCTCTTATTTACTTATCAATTTTGTTAAAACTTGATATGCTTGTCAATTTAGCATTGACCAACAGAGGAAATTCGAAATATGTTGCCCCTTTAATAACCGTGGGGGGAATAGGGGGCATTTCCCCTCTTAAAACCACGTGTATAGCAATGGATTTTGAATTGCTTCTAAAACAGGGATTTGGGTGGATATTTTTAAAAACAACTTGTTTACAAGATATTCTGTACATTCTACCGTGCTTTGTATTCAATATTTAGTAAATAAAAAGTTATTTATTCATTAAAGTTGGGCTGAAAGGGAGAAAGTATGTGTCAGTTTCCTGATACCGTTTATTTATGTTTAGTACAGCACGTTAGAGATATAATACCACACAACATGAGTTATTATAAAATAGATTATAAATCAATTTTATTTTACAGTTAACAAAATCAACCCATCGTCAACATCGGCCACTATTTATTGCACTGGTGCAGCTATATTATCTACAGTTTTTGTATGGGAAACTTTCTCTTGTAATAATAAACAATGAAGAACACATTAATAACTCTAATTCAGTTTAGTATTTTGCTGAAAGAATATATTTCATATCAATCAAAATACGTGAATATCACCAAACCAATAATCATCCTTTCAGTCTTATCGTCAGTTCCGAACTAGTTTGAGATTTTAGCTGTAATATCAGATTAGATGCATCGCCTTCGGCTTACCGTTCAATCGTAAGTTCGATTGATGAGATTAATTTGTACCTCACTGATGATGAGTAATTTGCAAATTTGTACCTCACTGGAGTTTAATAGCCCGAAGAAATTACCTGCTGTCAGCGTCGAATGGGTTCCACTACTTGTTGAAATAACAGGCAGACAAGTGGGTTTGCCCAATGTCAGCAACACATACGAAATTGTTAGTAATATAACGCAGCCAGCTATTTGTATACAATGTTGACAGGTGGTTGTACATTAGTTTGTGAGGTTAATAGTGTTTGGGAGCTGCGTATCTTATGATATTTTACTTTTGTTACTATTAAGTCTCTTGTAGACTATTTCATACTATTGTTTGTAAATACTTATGTCAGTTTGTATGATCATATAGGTTTAGGATTCATCATTGCTACGCAAAACCTTTGCAAACAGTTTTGCAAACTATACTTTTTTCAAGCCACTCCAATTTGACCATTGTGGGTAAATGTTGTATTAATCTGTGCGTTTGACTCATGTTGTGCAGCAGTAAAAATGAGTAAAATGTTACCCTAACTTATCAAACATTGGCACAACCGAGGAATTTGGTCCAGAAGTTGTCTCTACCTTCTTGGTTAACATAACAAGTTCTCTAAAATGTAAGCTGTGCTACGGCCGCCATTTTGGAAAAAGGCAGAATTTTTATTTTTTAATTATAAATGTTTTACTATTGATGATGGAGAAACATGAAACAAATAAAAGATGTTGGAAGTTAAGACAAAAACCCTTTTAATTATTATAATTTTTCTCTAAACCTAACAGCATTCTAGTTATTAAAAATTTAATGCAATACAATCACAATACAATAACAATTTATTAAAAATAAATACAGGATAATGTTATAAAAGAAACAGCCTCGTAAAAAACAGTTTGGAGGAAATATAATTTACTTCTCTTTATCCGTTTCATAATGGCAGCTAATCTTTTGAAACATATTCACCAGTGTTGTAGATATACTCAAATCATTGCAATAATATTGCAAAGATATGCATGTATTGTCTAAACTAATAGACGTATCAATTTTGATTAAAATCTCTTCTCGTAATCAAATCAAATCAAATCATCCTATATGTCATTGGACTACATATAGCACTGACCAACCATACACAAACACAAAAAAACCTGTTCTTTATGGTCAGATTATAATTTAGTCATATTTATAATATGTGCATAGTAATACATTAACAACATATAATATACAAAATAATAATAAACTCAGCTTTACTTTAATTTGCGTACCAAAAATATGTTTCATTACGATAATTGTATTGCTTTTAAGTCTTCAAAAAAGTTTTCAAATGGTAGCTTATGTAAAAAACATACTTCTGTAAAGGTTTTGTAAATCCTAACAGCTTTGTAATTTACAAAATAAGTTCGTAAATTAGAAAGTTGTTTGGATTTGCAAACCTTCACAATGTTATGATGTTTTTGACAAATGCTACCATTAGAATTTTTAAATTTTGACTTATAAGCATACAACAAATATTTTATGGAAATATTATTTTTGTTCAAAAACAACCGTCATGTAGCAAATCGGAGTAAAGCTCAGTTTATTGCGAGTGATGAATTTGAATTTGAATTAAGATACGTCTAATACTTTAGAAAATTCAGTCTATTATTATGTATCTCAATTCCAACGACATAAAACCACTTTAGATACAGATACAAATTTTAGATGGCTAAGAAAAATTAGCCGCCATTTTGAAACGGATATCCGTTAAGTGAATTCTGTTTTCGCCAAAATGTTTCTTTTTGCGATATTTTTTAATTACTTATGTTTGCCTTAGATTCATATAAGAAAATGTTTACTCGTTAGCTCGCGACTTTCGTGTTGGAGCACTCTGTACATAGATGTTAAAGAGAATATTTGTAATAGATATCCCATATGCAATTTAGTGCAAACAGTCGTGTTTAATGACTCCATACTAAACCGTTCTCTCGTTATGCGTACTGTTCCAATGCTCTGACTCACTCTGCATATATTAAAAACATTAAATTGTTGATTACTCAAAAACTGTTAGGTCTAGGGAAACAATAACAATAACTCAAATTGTTTATCTCTTAATTTCCATCATTTTTCTGTAACATCAACATTACGGTAAGTAAGTAAAAGAGATAATAATTAAAATTGGCTGCCATTTTCCAACATGGCGGCCGTAGCATAGCTTAAATTTTAGAGGGCTTTTAGTTAACATAGTATGACCCCTAAAATTGAACATGATGTTAAAGGCAACATCTGGACGAGATTCCTAAGTTGTGCTATTTCTTGTGGTTAAACCTAATTCTCTTTCACTAAAATGTTACTTGAAAGAAAATTACATTTCAAGCACACTCCTGAATTTCACATATAACTTGCAACAATTCCATGTATTCATTAAAACGTTTAATTTAATATCAAATCCAGCCTAAGCCCAATTACAACTACATTTGACAAACTTATATACTTCAAAATGTTGATTAATATCTATATTTTATTTGCCAATCTATCTCAGATAAGCTCCAAAAAAGGACTGGGTTTAATATCAAAGAGATTAATATATATAGAGGGCTCGTCTGGGGCAAAAAATATAGCCTACGTGCTGACCGCCTTTACGCCCCACTTACCACTCTGCTCCCATGGTAACTAATCAAATCCTGTTTTCACTAGTTGTTTGTTTGTCAGCTGACTAATTTTACTACAAAAAGGTAATGTGGCAAAGACAAATTTTCTGTAAAAATAATGAAAATATGTCTTGTAATCCTTTGTTCCTGTTGTTTATTTGGCGCCCGGGATAAACTGCTTTGGTAGTCTGTTGTTACCAAAGAGTTCTATTGATAATACTGGAGGCAACACTGATGAACAAAATTGCGAGCCGTTCTTTACCAAGTTTTGGTAAGGCAAAGAACTACTCGCTGAAATCGAACCAGTCGACAAAGTGAATCAAACAAATACCTAATCATGATTTGGATATTAATAAACTTGTATTTGTTTATTTGCTCTTAGTTTATCATACATCACGATAAGAGTAGATACATAAATCAAACTAAAAAATGAATTTGCTTAAAACTTTTATAACTTTCATTCCAATGATTTGCATGAGTAGATTCACTTATAGGAATAAAACAACCAATTCGGATAGTTCAAAGAACGAGAAATTTGCCTCACCAGTGACCAGCCTGACAAAATCACCGGCTCGCTTTTTCGAAAAAATCATGAAGCGGTACCTCCAGTTATAATATTAAACCTCCTTGGTTGTTACCGAGAACAGTTGGCAAGAGATTTTACACAGAGTACCAATACAGTTATTTATTATGATAAAGATTTAAAATAACACATCTTTATTTTGTATAAAATACAAATATAGGCCTACATACAATGAAAAAACGAATAAGATTTAAATCTTTCGTTGTGAGTTTCAAGTTAAATCCCACAGTTTCTACCCAGTCCTAACAGGAATATGATTCAGCGCAATACTTACCTAACTCTATTGTTGAAACATATAGACGTTGGCTAAATATCCAGTGTCTTAAATACCAATACGATGGTTTCCAATGCTTTTGGGAGAAAAAATAATTTTTGTTAAAGATAACTTTAGTAATAGTAAAACAAATCGTTCCAAAAACAAACTCGACCGAGAGTTTGTACTAAAGAATTTGTCTGTAAAATTTGCAGCAGATCTGAGAAGTCGTTTTCGAGCTATCGTGCCTAAAGAAACTCCATTTTGAATCTCTTTCGTTGGCAATACAAGCATTGGTATGAGATCTCACTCACTTCGTGAGCTCCCCCAATTACGTTGTAAGTCAAATTATCGCTACCTCACCTTTAAATAAATAACCATTGAGCTTTTAGGGTATCATTGAACTTTTACATCTGATGCGATTACCCAGTAAAAAGGTTTTAGGTGGACAATCAATCGACCGCAGGTGTTCGCCAGATTTAGGCCTTCGCCTGAGATTTCCCTTGCAGATAAGAGCGAAGGCCTGGTACCGCCGCGGAGTTCAGTGAAATAACCAGTAACGGAGTCCGGAGCTCGGGGCGGCTCGCGCATGACGGGTGGCGAGTATACAGCTCCTCTCTTCGGTGCGTTTATCTTGGTCCACCGACTTTTGGTTAGACTTTATTTGGTTTAACTTGGTAGACTTTAACTTGGTTTTTTTATTTGGTTAGACTTTTGTGCGATAAAGTTAACCTAATACTTAGTTGTGAACTCATACATACTTAGCGGATTTAAGGAATGAGTTATAAATTGCTTATGGCGCATGACACAAGAAATTGGCTCAATAGTTCTACTCACACCTGATTAACAAGCAGTCGTGGGAAATTTTCTTCATTTGAACTGATGAATTTTTAGATTCTGAGTAAGCAACTGATAAATAAAATTTAATACTGAATAAATACGTATAAAACCAACGCGGCTCATCATGTATCCACGTGGGTTGCAAAACTCTAAACTCGGAAAAACCAAGTATACTTTGCAATGTATAAGGAGTGCAGAAAAGTAGTCCTAAACTGAATTGGGCCCTACGGAATAATGATTTAAGGGTGCGCCGTACCTCCCTTCCGCACGCTCAAGTAAGGGGTTTGCATCTCCCTCATTGTAGGCTAAATTGTTAACCAATTAAAAATAATTTGATGTTATTTAATTCAATATATGTTCATCTAGAGATCATACGATTTAAAAATCGTGATTTTAATTCAAAATAAGTGGTAGGCCATTAGTAATGTTCTCAAATTAAGCGTTTTTCTAAAGATTCCTAACGTATGGAGAAAAATTATTTTGGAGAAAAGGAACCGTATGATCCCTAGATTGGAATCTGGAAAGTGTGAAACTGCTAATAGTTTGGTAGAAATCTGTAAAATAACAGTGCGATCGAGGAGAACAAAATGGTCTGCAAGCGTAAATATGCATTTTGCATGGCCCTGTTTGTTGGCGGCGCCGGCGCGGCGCTAAACAACAATGAATTCAATCTGGGTAGGGCGCACCCTTAACTAAAAACCTGTGAGAAAACTACAAAGCACAACCCATAAATGTTTTTGATTTACGTACCTGAAGCTTACCTTTGTTTCGGAAAGGAAAGCCCAGAGTATTTTTCGCGGCGCGTCGGTTCCTCAAATTGACTACAGAGCTTACTTTATTACTTATTCGTTTCCCTCTCTAAACGAGACACACTAATTCACTAATTCTTCTTCATATTTATAGTAGCTTTGATGTGCATGGTGAAATAAAGTTATATTTGAAACTGTTAATTTAATAATAAGGGTTTGCGGTGCCGCGGTCTAGGCAAAGCCCGCCTTACAGCTCTGTAGACAAATCACCCTTTGCGCCGCGGCGGCGGTACGTGAATAGTGAAGTCTATGGCCGCGGATAATATAATTTAATTTTGTTTGATGTGTCAAATGTATACAATTCCAGTTTCGATTTGATATTGAATTATTTAAGCATGTTTTAAATTATATTTACTTTAGAGTCAACCAAACTCGAGTTAAGCAGTTGAGATTGAAGTAATCTGTTTAACCAACAACTTCCACCACCAAAGAAAGCCATTCCAACCACCAGTGTAATTGATTATTATGGTGTTAAACTTGATTTGTAATCTTTCGACAGCATTCGGCATTTGCAGTTATTGCAGTTTTTATGGAGAAACCTTTCCTCGTGAATGCCAACACTCATCTGAGTGCAATTCTTGAAAGTTGCTCTCGATTAAGCCGAAACAAAAAGTTGCTAGTACGCTCGTCGCAGCGGTCGGATTTTATGACAGGCGCTCGCTCGGGTGGCAGGTTACTGCCGCTAGGTGCACAGCGGGTACTATCGATCTCCCAACCAACGTTTATGAAATAAAATGGTTAAAAGACAAAATTTCGGTGGTAGGTCCTATAAGTCATAAAAAGTCCTACTAAAAATCCATTTATCACTGGGTCAAAATTGTTATGTTTGTTGTCGTTTCGGTCGTTAATAACAATAACTACATTGCGAATCTATTAAATTTGTGCCTCGCAGGGCTGTATAAAAAATAATAAAAATAATTATGGATATAAAAACATTTTAATGTATGTAGTGGAATTTCAACAAACACTTTACTTTTATATTAGAAGAAACTAAATTTTTTATCTTATGATTATGAATTATATTTGATCATGGCAATAAAGTAACTTACAAATATGTGTGTATATACATCACACTTTAAGAATAAAAATGTTTTCAAGTACAAATCAAGAATTCAAAAAATATCACCCTAGTATCCGCTTAATTCTTCCTTCTAGTACATATTTTCCGTGTCCAACTACGAATTGTTTAAGCATATTTTGAATAATTTACTGATTTTATCTTTCAACTTGGCAAAGAGAAACACATCAGGTTGGTAAAAGTTAGCCGGTAGGGCTTCAATTTTGACAAGTCGTCCATATCACATTTTAATTTTGGCACGTGTTTACAATGCGACCGGCTGTGTATCAGGGTCAGTGGAGTTTCGGGTGTCCTTGAGCCAGAGACAGATCCAAAACACGTCCCGTTGCCCCGGAACCGCCTCCATCGCCTCTATCGCCCTGCGTGCCTAACGTGTTGAAGGTGAAACCCGAAACCGGCCCAGTGGGGTTGTCCGTCACCCGACACTGTGGCGTGAAGAAAGTGAATTGATGTCACTATCTAAATTGTGCGGGAACCAGGATCCTCTAAACATCGAAATAGCTCTAGATATCTTGAAAATAAACGCTATTATTACCATAATAGAGTTGCAAGTTGTCTTTCATCTTATCTGTTAGCCAAGGGAAAGTCATTGAATCCATGATCAGGTCTTGTCTCATACGTTCATGAAAGGCACGGGAATGCAACGACTTCTTAGCTTTATTACTATTTATTAAACAAAATATTAAAGTCAGTCAGTCAGTCTGGCGTACTAACTCCAATGTTTAATTATAATTGTAATCTGGACATTTTGCTTTAGTTTTTCTTACAATTTTCTGAAGTCATCAGGCATTATTATTGCTATTGGGTTTCTCTTTAGTGCTTCATTTCATATCAAAAAAGTTCCTATATTAATCATATGAAGACGATTTTTTTTATGGTTAGTTAAATCAATCACAGCAAAGTTCCCTATAGTCAGCACGGATGCAGCATATATACAACCTAATGTCTCTTTAAGGACTCAATCCCATAGGAAAAACTTCATGTTCATATTTTTATTTAACTACATGTTTTAAAACTAACAGATGTTCGGAGTAATATTTTCAGGATAAACTATCAACTATCAGGGGAAACTATCATCACTTACCAGATGCGATGGTAAATGCTCCCTTCAATGTTTTCCATTTATCTAAATGATCAAATTTAATTGATATTGCATTTTCTTTTTCAATCTTGTCATTCCTATCCCGCATATATTTAAAACATTTATAAAAGTTTATTAGGTTTACACATAACAATTGTTTTATTGCTCACGTAATCAAATCTGTGCTTACGCAGATTTTCTGCCAGGGGGGATGTAGTAAATTATACATTATTTTAAAATTAATACAGCTTTTCAGTCTTACTTCGCAGTTTCATGCGTAATGGATTTTCATCTTTTTCAGTTCCACGAGCTAGAACACGTTTATCCTCCATACCAGACCAACACGGCGGGTGTAATTAATTCCCCGAGGTTTGATATCAGCCCAATCTCTGCTCTCCCCGGCGCTGTGTGTGTGTTCGTACACGTGATACGCAATAAAGATTGCACCTCTCTGTATTACACGATCGACATGTGCTCTCATTGCAACAGACAACACTCCGGTCACGGGTGGTTGGTCGCAGGACTGTTGATGTTGAACGTCTCCCGCGCCACCCCGCACTACTCTGCACCACCTGCACTACCCTGCACCACCCACGACACCCGCACCCTCCGTACTACCCTGCACCGTCCAGCACCAACCAGCACTGACCGTGTTACTAAGGAAGATTCCGTACAATTTTCTATAAAATCATAAATGAGCTTCCTCTAGGTAGAAAACAGTTTTCCTCTTTTGAATCGCTCACGAAACCACTATATGGTAACTGTTCACAGAGTGTGAGGTTTTCAAGTGTGTGTAACAACTTATTTCTTAAATACATCTACTAAATAATCTACCTTTTTAGTAAATAAATATTTCGTAATCCAGGTATATATCTTGTTTTAATTGAAGTCATCCTATAACTTCAATTAAATCCAAACTATATTTGTTGAAAAAACAAGGTTTGAGTATCCTTGACATCTTTATCACTTTACCTGTAATTTCTTACTAGCACACTATAATTTCCAAC
This sequence comes from Allygus modestus, assembly GCA_963675035.1. NCBI lineage: Eukaryota > Metazoa > Arthropoda > Insecta > Hemiptera > Cicadellidae > Allygus > Allygus modestus. Next base: position 253,050,072 of record OY776111.1, on the reverse strand, counting down.
CATTTGCATCGTGTTCCTAATTATTTTCAATAACTTGTGTTTCAAAACATTTCTAGCAATATTTAATCATAATAGAGTAAATCGATTTTAACATTTTTTTGTAAACTTTATTTAGTTTAGTTACAAGAATATTAAAAAAGAGGTTTTCATTGGAAGTTTTTTTTTATATACAGAGTGTCTCACATAAGGTGTCTAAAATAGATCTCAGACGAACCAATTGACCTAGAAGGATGATAAAATTATTTCCCACTAAATCGACCCCAAGCAATAACGTAAAAATATTTTTAGTTTGTTACAATTACAGGGTGTTCCAAAAACCGAGGGTCACTTGTTCGAATATCGGAATTTTCAAATATAAACATATATCAAGTTACACATCATTTTAAAGCTCTACACTCACTAACATTTTGGCAAAAACAGAACTCACTTATCTTAATCCGTTTCAAAATGGCGGCCATTTTAATGAAAAATATTGACTTTTACGGAATACCCTGTATCTGCTAAACCACAAGACATATCTTAGTTCGGGTTCAAAATTCTTACTCGATTTAAGATCAGCTTTATCCTGATATGCTACATGACAGTATTTAAAACAAAATCCAAAAAATACTTTTTTTGAAAATGTTGATGTGCCCAAAACTCAAAAAAATCAAATAGTAACCTATGTCAAAAGGTATATCATCTTTAAGGTATTAGAAATCCTAGCAACTTTCTTATTTACACCAACCTCCTATCTCTTATTGTTTTTTAGCAATCAATAAAAATCATCATTTCCCCATATAAAATGAATGTAAGTTATCATAACCCATTTATAAAAGAGGCCTCAGAGTACTTTGTAAGTGTTATGCAAAAATAATATGCACTTTATATGGGGAAATGATGATTTTTGTTGATTGCTAAAAAACAATAAGAGATACGAGGTTGGTGTAAATAAGAAAGTTGCTAGGTTTTCCAAGACCTTAAAGATGATATAATTTTTGACATATGTTACTATTTGACTTTTTTGAGTTTTCAGGGTAAAGCTGAATTTAAAACGAGTAAGAATTTTGAACCAGGACTAAGATTGTTTAGCAGATACAGAGTATACCGTAAATGTCGATATTTTTCATTAAAATGGCCGCCATTTTGAAACGGATTAAGATAAGTGAGTTCTGTTTTTGCCAAAATGTTAGTCGAGTGTAGAGATTTAAAATTATGTATAATTTGACATATGTTTATATTTGAAAATTCCGAGATTCGAACTAGTGACCCTTCGTTTTTGGAACACCCTGTATATTTGTAACAAACTAAAAATATTTTTACGTTATTGCTTGGGGTCGATTTAGTGGGAAATAATATTATTTTATCCTTCTAGGTCAATTGGTTTGTCTGCAATCTGTTTGAGACACCTTACATGAGACACCCTGTATATTGTTGATATTAAACACTAATATGCCATTAGCCTCAGACCGGTGCTGGGGGCCAGCAGCTGCCCCTCTTGGTTGGACTTCTCAGATGCATCATAGAGCATTACACTCAACAGAGTTTATTTTGAAATTATATTACCCCTTCGATTTTTAACAATGACCTTCATTCTTAATGTTTTGCTCTCATTTAACCGAGTTACATTTAATTTGTAAATACAATGTAAATCAACTAAATGAGAGCAAAACTGTGTAAACATTTACAAGGCCCCCTACCGCGTTAAAAATGGGCCCAATAAATTTAAGATGGGATTGGTGAGATAGCTTTCGATCCTAACTTATGAATGGTGATAAGAATATAATTTATAGGCATGCAGAGGCGTTTAAGCTTTCTAAAAATCAATTTAGGGAATTGTCATCAGCAAGTGGGCACCTCGGGACTTCGTATAGGGTTTAAAGGTAAGATAAATTGAAGATTTATAATTTGAAGATAGACCGGTACCATAAATTCGTACATATTAAATTACTGTTTATTTATTTTAGAGCGTTAGATCGAGAGCGATTAGTTTACCATAAATCAGTGCAAAGCGTGTGAATTAAAGCCATCTCTCGAAGCTAGCCAGTTTAAAACACGCATAAGCTGTATATTAGTTTTATGAAGTATGTTGTCTTCATCTACGTCAATATGCATGCGAGGAGGAAGTATTTTACTGAGTTTAAAATCAAACAAGCTCGCGATGTATCCAGGTAACCGGCACACGGAGTAAAAAGCGAAGGCAGCGGGATCTGCTGGTATCTGGCTCAATTAAGGCAAATGTCGCCAGCACCGCGGCGCGGCCAAATGGTGAGAATATATCATAATCTTCTCTTTGACACATAATAATTATTACGCCATGTTGTATGAGGGTAAGGCTAAGAGGGAGTTTTTACTAAGGTATTCCTGGATTAATTATAAATGGGTGGGGATCTTTACAGCCTCTCACGTCACGTTCTTACTCTAAAATGCTATATTTATACATATTTCACCGTTTGTAGGTATGTTTGTTTAAATAGCTATTATTTATTTCCATTTATCGCTTGAAAGAAGACTGACGGTTGTATTATTAGGATTTTATAAGCAAATTGAGAAAATGTGTGAAAATTATGAGTTGGCAGCTTTGCAATTTCGGGAGGGACAGTGAACAGTTTACAGATTAATAGCTTTTATTGGCTGATGAGAGACCATGGTCATTACCTTGTAGAACTATATCCTTCCTTGAGTGGAAGATTCATGGGATGAAACTAATACATTTGCTAATTTTTAAGCTAGTACAAAATAAAACCAGTTACTATTGTTGTTTAGCTAGTATAAATGAAATGTTTTTTTTTTTAAATTGTGCCTACCATCTCGCACCTGATACTGAACTGAAGGTGCTGAAGTTTGGTAGGAAGATTGATAATTCACTCAAAGCAAAATAGGCCCACTCCTTGTAAAAATATTCTTCAGGGCTCCGCCCGCAGACCTTTATTATCCACATGTTAACCAAAACACACCAACTACTGAACCAAAAAATATAAAATTCGAATCAAATATTATGCTTCTCCAGTTCCGAAAGTACCATTGGGTTCCGCCCCACTTGTATTCATATTTAATTTTACTAACACATACCTAATAGTGGAATGATCAAGCTAAATTCGGTAAGAAGGTAAATAACATATAGTAAGGAAATAAATAGACCAGTAAGGAAAATATGTTAGAGCTCCGCCTTACTGGCATTCAAAATTTGTAAGTTTGGAATTAATTATCAATTTGGAGTAATTATTTTATTTGAGTTTTCATTGTTACAATATTTTTACCAAAGGGAAGAAGAAACGGGGATCAACGGTAATCAGATCATGAGAAAGAAGTCGTGTCGGGTACCAGATGGTATTTTATATAACTTTCCAAATAACGTCCAAACCATTGACGTTTTCCCGTTATTTTACATATTGACCGCTAGAAGGCGACGATCCCTGAAGGGCGAACTCTTGATTTAATTGAAAGAATGCGATCACGAGGACACAAGAGCATTATACAGGAGACATTTGCATTTAAATGGCTCTCTCGCAGGAGTGCCGAACTCAGAGCACGGTAATGGATAAATATTAATAAGAGTTGACAGCTACGCAGTCGGAAGAGACAGTGAACAGTTTACAGAGGGATTGCTGTTATGGGCTCGGATGAGAGCATCGACATTACCTGGTCTTGTAACACTTTGTCCTTGAGTGGAAGATTCACGGGATAACAAATAATACTTTTGCTTTTAATTTATAAATATAGTTTGTGCATACCGCATTTTAAGACACAGCAGTATCTCCATACCCCTTCTCGTTAAAAGACACTAAACTATTGAACTAAATACAGAGATAAAAACCTACTAAAGAACGACTATTAAGTGACTTGTATAATAATTTAATTTTTGTAAAAATAAATTACCCCGCAAAACAGATCAACATGTGTTAATCGTGGTCAGGAAATTGTTTGACGCTAATACGTCATCGTCAGCTACTCACGATGAAGTTGTCGACTACTTGGATTTGTCAGAAACATTACAAAATCACATGCAATTCTTACGCTTACAACACGTAAAGTTAAGTACCTGGGGGGCCGAGCTTTGCTCGGGGGAAGGCCAGGCAGTTTTTTTAGATGATTGGAGTAATATTTCACCACTTCCCCATACTGATAATCAGATCTGTATAACTCATGTGCCTCTTTTCTACATTTTTAAGGTCACTCCAGTATAGTATAGTATATTTATAGCTCAATGTCCTCTTGATTTATTTTACTACTCTATATATGTAATCGTCACTCAAATCTTTTAATCTCAGCTCTCAGGAAACCACATGTTAATAATCATATACAACATGAGTATTACTTTGACAGTTCCCTGGTTGATTATGAACAGCTGTTACAATTCTTTTGTTTTAATTTGAAACTCAATAAGCCCAATAATGTTAATTTTTTTAACTTTTCATTTTAGTTTTTAGCGAATTTCCCCTATAGGGAAGAAGCTATTACCGTAGGTCTCATGGTAAGACTTAAGCCCGAGACCATGATAACTTTTTGTTTTGATGTCCCCAGATGTCCAAAACACTATTCGTTCAAATTTATATATATGTATATATATATATCTATATATATATATATATATATATATATATATATGTGTGTCCTTGAATGCGATAACTTGAGTAAAAAACGTCCGATTTCGATGAAATTTGGCTCAAATGTGTAAACTGACATTTATGACTTTAAGTTCGAAAACCAGAAAAATCGGACCATGGGAAGGGGGGTTTATGGGGGTTTTAAATTTTCCAAAAATCAGTTTTTTGCATTTTTTACCCTAAAATTTTTAAAACACTTAATTTTGGTTTAGACCATATTATAGAGCTTAAAAAAACAAATAATTTGGTATTTTGAATTATTAACCTAGGTTAAGTGGTTGCGGAAAAAATCCAAAAAACATGCTCATAAAATCTCCCATGTTAATCTTATGGGAAAACAGTTTTTGGCTTTTCCTCAGTTAATTTTACTTTAAACTTCACATTTTCTTTTACCAATCACTTCAGCTCCACAAAACAATCATTTTGGTGATTAAATTGTGATTCTACGTCAAACCGTTGCAGAGATATTCAAAGTGCTAAACACAGTACGTTGTCCAATGTTATCCTTATGGAGAATAAATAAAATTTGATATCTTGATTATTTATGAATGTATATTGATGAAATTTGGTATGTGGCTTCATGTTGTACTGGTATATTGATAATTGCACAAAAAATAAATGTTTTGTTGATTGTCCCCGTAGCAGCTAACCTGCATACTCAGCCCTAATGTTATTCTTATGGAGAATAAGTAAAGTTTTATATCTCCCTTAATTATGAACATAAATTAATAAAACATGGTAAGTAGCTTCACCTGGTTCAGTTATATTGATAATTGCATAAAAACTCATTTCTTATCTTCCTCGTTGCAGCAAACCTGCGTACTCAGTCCTAATGTTATTCTTATGGGGAATAAATAAAATGTAATAAATCACTAATTTATGAATGTATTTTTGTCAAAATTGGTGAGTGGCTTTATGTACTAGTGAGAAACATATCAATGCATTGGAAATTCGCTGAGTACGCAGGTTTGCTGCGACGGGGGGTATTTTTTTATTACTTGATTTTTCCTGAGGATGAGGCCTGTCTAGAACTTATTTTTATCCCAGAAACGAGTTATTTTGAACTTTTGAAGGAAATCGTTGGAGCCGTTTTTGAGATCAGTGTCGCAAGCAAGCAAGCAAACCTTACTCATATTATAGTATAGGATAGAGTATAGGATAAGATGAAATACACTAAAATACATATTAGAACTGTAAAACAAAATGCCACGATCGCGTCATCCGATGGTATGGGGCAGTCTGGACATCGTTCACTTAACCTTTCGAATCGTGGTTATTAGTTTGGCGGGAATTAGCTGATCTCTGGATGTTATTATTGATAATGAGAGGATTGAAATGAAAAGTAAGATAAATTGCAGTTTCTCGTTGACAATAATTTCTCGAGGATTAAAAAATTTGTAAATTATAAATTTCTCCAAAGTGTCTATTTCTTCACTTTACTGCAGAAGTATAACATTTAAAATAAATTCGAGTGATTTTTATCAAATAAATGTTGGTCAAATCTGAATTTCTGATTGTTGTTCTGGAATTAAATTTGAACTAATAACATTACTGTTACTGCTGCCTCATCACTCGCTCTTTACATTTTTGTTTGCCTATCGCAGACAGTAAAATTCCATTTTACAGCAGGACCGAAGTTGTTATACGTTTTACAACTACTGCAAGACTACAGCAGATCACCTTGCCAAAAGTAGGCAAATTATTATTGAATCCTCATTTCCTATTTTAGTCCTCCAAAAAAATACGTCAGATACTGTCAAGTCTGTATAGAAAATAATGTTATAAGTATTATAGTCTAAAATTAGGCCTCGAAGCGCGAGTGTTGGACCAGTTTACAGGATGACATCTATTTACATTTATAACGACTTGTGGCGGAAGATAATGAGCCTGTCCCGCTCTGCAGCAGACTATCATTACAGCGCGACCACTCGGGGTACTCAAGAGTCTTCTTTGGTTTACAATAATACGAATATAATAGCGACTGGAATTAATTAGCTAGTCAAAATGATTTAAACCCTATGGATTTTTTATTCTAGGAACATTGTTTTAATAAAGTAATATTGTCATAAATAAATAGTGTAGTAAAATAGTAGGTAACATCAAATGATTGTAATTTCGTGTAAATGGTTGTTAATAGCAAAGACTCAAATTATTTAAATACTAGCCATAGTAGGCTTCATAAAAGACGGGTTTTCACTTTGTAAAATGAGGAATCGTGTTGTGGAGGGGATGCCGTTTTGCACACAGCGGTCAGATTTTTTACGAGGGTCAGTTTTATGGCCACGATGTGAAAGTCGGTTTGTGCAGAACATTTGTTAACGCCATTATTTAATAAAAGCATGAGTTAAAAACTCCGTATTGTATCAAAGGTCTTAGCTTGCATCGTGCACCACAACGTTGCAAATCCAACCTCAAACGGACCACTGAGGCCAAAAAGGACAGCCAGTCAAACTTTTCTTTACGTGCTGTTTGCGACAAATTAAAAAGTGATCACATAAGTTACTCTCATTCTTTTGAGGCCCGGTTTGCAGCATTTTGTTAAGCTAAATGAGATATACAATATGATATGACCTATGCCCAACTTAAGACGAGAAAAAAACTATGAAGAAACGGACGTTCTCTAGTGAACAACCCTTAATGGAGGTGTAATTCTTAACGTGGATATGGGTCGTTTTGTACATAATTTTAAATGTCTCATAAAGCATTACACAATGCCTCTGCCCAGCGGTGGCAAACGTTCATCAGAAATTCGTGGGGTGTCTTTGAAAATGCTGCCTTGGCATACGACTCTTAGTCCTATATCTTAGTCCTAACGCTACGTAGTGATTGCGGGCGAAGCCGCGACGGTTAACAGATAGTTTTACTATAATCTGATATCTTTACTATCAGATTTTTTGACAGTTTTTAGACCGAGAAATAATCTTCTTCTGGCAGAATTATATAGCTGTTTTCGCGTGTAGTACAGTACCAGGGGGTCGAGCCACGCTCGGTGATATTTAATTCGTTTACCACTTGATTGTTAGTTTACCACGTAGGTCTAGTGTTACTGTGTCCATTAACCAACTGCTTTTGAAAACCTGCTGAAATTATTCTTTTTCTGAAACTCCATAATCCCATTGGTAACATTTTCCGTTTTCAATTGAGTTTTCCAGCAACATTTTATTTTTCATTGTATTAAGAGAGCGTTATAGAGCCGGCGCCGGCGGTCATCTTATCCTCTATAAGAATCTATGTTGAACAAAATGCATGGGATGGTATCTTGTTTATTTTTTTATGAGAAAACTATGATTCATACCTCAAATAAAAGGTCGCTTAAATATATATTTTCCTGGTGAGCGGAATCGTTCATAAAATAATAGTCTAATATTTCCTAAAATAATTAAAAATAACTTGTTATGGTTTATTTTACGTTTTTCTGTAAAGTATAGAAAAAATACTTCATTAAGAAAATTAACAACTTTATCAATCGTCGAAAAATGAGTTTTAACACATTTGGTGAATGTATAAAACAATTTTGCATTTGGAGAATATGTCAAGCACAAGACGACTGTGACTGTGTGTCTCTGCTTAGCCTGCGTTCAGCTGACCAGTTGCAAAAACTGAACCTCTTTTTGGCGCGTAGGAATCCACTAATTGGCGCCCGTGTCCAATTAAATAAAAATAAATAAGACTTTTATTATTCCGACGAGTTATTCTAGTGACCGCGCAGTTTCCCTTCCGCACACATAGATGGCCCCCAAGGTGTATTTTAGGATTAAAATCCAAGCCCGGCCAAGGCAGGAATTATATAGATCGGCACTCCATTTTTAGTACTGTAGTGTGGAACATCTTTGGCGGAGCAACATATTATTTGGTTGGTTTCGAGTTTTGCCGTAACTTACGCCTGACCAGCAGCATCTGCGTCTCCAACGTCCTCTAATTTCTGAGGCCCAAAAACAATATCTCCTAACATTATAAGAAAATTCCTTCCACGGGATTCCGAGATCCATTTTCCCCATGGGACTAAAATACTCTTACGTACACACTAATAGGTCTAAATTAATAAAATGGATTTTATTAAAAGACCTCTGTTATATAAAAATCAATGTTTGTTTCTCTGTACCTTCGTAATCTAGTTGTTTATGCCTTCCAATACCATACATCAAACTGCAATTAAATTATGCGTGTTAGTCCACGTTACCTCTAAGAAGGTTTTTAGTCATTTAACCCCACTGGACTCATATAGCAATCTTATAGGCATGAGAACAGACGTTTTCCCAATCCAAATACTCTTTGGGACCTGACCCACTGGCATGTATTATTTCCATGTTAACTATCACACACCAACAATTGAACCAATAAAGCTGGAATTCGTTTGGAGGTGTGTAATACATCAGAATCAAACATTGTGTTCTCCCCCGTTCCAAAGATCCCATGGTGCTTCGCCCCACTGGCATTCATATTTATGTATACTAACATTATTAACTCATGTCTAATACTGAAATGATGGAGCTGAAATTCGGTAGGAAGATAGGTACATGAGAATCAAACATGTACACAATTACAGAAATCTTTTGGGGCTCTGCCCTACTGACATACAAAAATCTACATGTTTGAAATTATCAGTATGAAGTTTTTGGTGTACGGGTTTTATTTGAATTTCCATGTTAGATCTCAGAGTATTTTTCCATCGGAAAAATAAACGAAATCAACGGTAATCACTCGAACGAAGTTGTGACGGCCTCCAGGAGATAATGTAATGATATTTTACTAGCATTTTTAATCAAAGGCTAGTCAAATATAATTACATTACTAGGATATCTTACTTTTGTATGACGATATTAATCAAACAATAACTCAATTTACCTCACGATCTTCCCTCGTAATATAAAAAAAGTGGCGGTTGTGATAGATATAAAAAAGTATCGAATGATGCATCGACGACTTTCCCATCATGAATCGACTGCTGATGCGGAGAGGCGTGGTGATGGAAGTACATTAATTCTACCGCGTTTCTGGAGCACCAGATTGCCGCGGATTTCAATTATCCCGCGGAACTCAACTGGACGAGAATGTCGTTGCAATTATTAGAAAATGCTCTCCATTTATGACGGTAGCTAATATTAAACTTGCATGTTTATTGGTTTTAGCGAATTTCCCCTATAGGGAAGAAGCTATTACCGTAGGTCTCATGGTAAGACTTAAGCCCGAGACCGTGACAAATTTTTTTTTTAAGGTCCCAAGATGACTAAAACACTATTCGTTCAAATTTATATATATGTATATATATATCTATATATATATATATATATATATAGATATATATATATATATATCTATATATATATATATATCTATATATGTGTCCGTGAATGCGATAACTTGAGTAAAAAACGTCCAATTTTGATGAAATTTGGCTCAAATGTGTAAAGTGACATTTATGACTTTAAGTTCGAAAACCAGAAAAATCGGACTATGGGAAGGGGGGTTATGGGGGTTTTAAATTTTCCAAAAATCGGTTTTTTGCATTTTTCAGCCTAAAATTTTTGAAACACTTAATTTTGGTTTTGACCATGTTATAGAGCTTAAAAAAACAAATAATATGGTATTTTGAATTATTAACCTAGGTTAAGTGGTTGCGGAAAAAATCCAAAAAAACATGCTCATAAAATCTCCCATGTTAATCTTATGGGAAAAAGGTTTTTGGCTTTTCCTCAGTTAATTTTACTTTAAACTTCACATTTGCTTTTACCAATCACTTCAGCTCCACAAAACAATCATTTTGGTGTTTAAATTGTGATTCTACGTCCAACCGTTGCAGAGATATTCAAAGTACTAAACACAGTACGTTGTCCAATGTTATCCTTATGGAGAATAAATAAAATTTGATATCTCGATTATTTATGAATGTATATTGATGAAACTTGGTATGTGGCTTCATGTTGTACTGGTATATTGATATTTGAACAAAAAACAAATGTTTTGTTGGTTGTCCCTGTAGCAGCTAACCTGCATACTCAGCCCTAATGTTATTCTTATGGAGAATAAGTAAAGTTTTATATCTCCCTTAATTATTAACATAAATTAATAAAAATTAGTATGTAGCTTCACCTGGTTGAGTTAAATTGATAATTGCATAAAAACACATATTTTGTGTTCCTTGTTGCAGCAAACCTGCATACTCAGTCCTATGTTATTCTTATGGAGAATAAATAAAATGCTATTGATCACTTATTTATTAATTTATTTTTATAAAACTTGGTAAGTGCCTTTATGTGGTAGTGAGAAACATATACATTCATTGGAAATTCGCTGAGTACGCAGGTTTGCTGCGACGGGGGTATTTACAATTACTTCAGTTATATTAAGTATACTTTGATTTAGCGCACTGGTAACCTAAAATTAATACTGTATAAATATTAATCGTAGACAAAAAGAAAACCGAACGTGTGAATCCAAACTGTCAGTTTAATATATAAAATTCTTGAACATAATTAACGTTTGATGTAAGTAATCCGAAAAACCAGTGATTGATAATATGAGAAATGTTTGTTCTGGATAGTAGTTTGTGTAACCCCGGAAGTAAGGCCGCGGAATTGACCCTTCCACCTCGCAACACAAATGCTACTTTTACAAAATCGTCGGGGGATTATGACGAGTATAATTTATGTATTTATATAGCATCTGAGTATTGATTTGTCTTCATAGAGTTCTAACTGTATGATGATTCTAAGGTATTTTATGATTATAAAAATGGCAATACAAATACCACTGCGAGATGAACTAGTTTGTGGTCTAAATGTCAGTAGGTGTTTGGTGGTTTTATCAGACTGGTGTGTCAGCTCGTGGCACCGGAAGGAAATATTTGAGGCGGAGGAGCAGCAGTAGGAGGGCGGTGGTCCAATTCGGTCGCCGGATAAGTTTACCCGCCGGACGACTTTCACACGCCCCGGCCGCGGCCAGTCTCAGGTTCAGGGGAAACCGAGACTCGCAAGTTTTTGCGAAGCCACTCTAAACCTCCTGATCCCATCTCACGGCCTGCTTCGTTTTTTAAAGAATACTAATCAATTAAGTAGCCCCAATTCTAGAGAAATTTGACATCTGAAAATAGTTATAGAGGAATAGATATATCGTTAACACAAACATGAGAAGGAAACCTGAAAGATTTCTATTATTTTTTAAATAATATTTTCCTCAAAGCTTTCTCGAGTTTTAATCCGCATTTGGATAGAGAATTTACATGTCATTTCCCCACATCTATTTATGGTTACCGCTCACTTAAGTTTTATTGGTTTGTAAGTGTGCAGATAATTCTAAACCTAGCTGGATTAGGCTACTGTATTTTGGGAATCGTGTTGATTGTATATGTAATGCTTTAATTAATATTCTGTAAGAGTATTAATCATTTGATTGAACATTACATTTGATTGACTTGCATGTTTAAATTCATATAACAGTAAGATTTTACTTTATTAGCAATACATATGCTTAAATGTAATACTTTTTTCAGAACTAACCCTTTGTTAGAAGTAAATTCTCTCAAATAAATTCTCTCTGCTAAGAAAGCATATGATTTGTAAGAACAGATGTTTCTAGTTTTTTATGTTATTGTTTATCTTCCTCATTTTTTGTAAACAATCTTAACTTGTATTAGATCATTATCCTTTCATCTATATCTTTTAATTATCGAATCTATATCTTTTTACACCCTTCAACTATTTTTAACAATCAAACAATACAAGACGTATCTTTGGTCACTGAGTTTTGAGGATAAAAAAATCCGCCGGAGCCATCCTTGGATTTTTAATTATTTATGTTTGTTTATTTTCTCACATACTATACCCACAACCCCAATACCATTCCATAATTTCTAAATCAAGCCGAAAGATTGTTGTTTATAGTCCCAACAGTCTGTGATTAGGATATGCTACGGTCCTAAGCTAGTGAATAAATAAATATTATCTACAATTCCTGACTTCAATTATGATCGCCAATTATTTAAAAAATACTATAATGCCAATTATTGTCAGTTTATTTATTTACTGTCTTATTTGGTTGTAATGGGAAGATGCTTTGTTATTGTGGATATTTGTTGTACATATAATTCCGAACACTGCCTCCCTCCAGGCATATTCTTATTAGTAAGTAATTTGAGTTAAACCTCAACGATTTTGGCTAGTAAGTTGAGGATAAAAGATCATTTTAATCCAATATTGGTCCCACGGGAGAATCAGGGAATAAATTGTTCGTGCCTGAAGTGCAACAACATTTTAATAATTCACTTTTTATCACCTAGCACACTGGAGCAGCAAGCACTTGGAGACTTGCAGTCTTACACTCATCCGCTCAGACCCGAGGTATATCTAATCTGACGATGAGAGTGGAATGACAGAGAAGAGAAGAGGATAGATATACATCTATATATATAGAAGAAGAGGATAGGGAGAAGAATGGCATGAGTGGTAAGATATGAGAGAACGAGTTAATGCTGCCTTGGAGTGATATACATATTACCCATGTCGGGCAGGTCTGCAATCGATATCCACAACAAGAATCTCTTGACTTTTACAGAATTTCATCCCCTCTGGAATTATAGTTTTATACGCTTACGCTTTTATTGAAATACAATTTTCGCTAATTGTGCCATTTCAACGTTTTAAAAGTATCAACCCTCAGAAGCCCTTTAAATGTATACTTTTTGTTAATTTATTTGTATACAACTTTTTCATGAGTTCATTATTTAATAGTCGGCCTTATAAATGCGACTAGGGGGATTAGGGGGCGCCCTTTAAGTAAGTCATACTTCTCTCTACACATAAAACAGGACGTTACAAATTATTTAAATTATATTACTTTTACTTTAGAATAACGCTAAATTAGACACTCCTTATTCTTATCAAACAGCTTTCTCGAACTTCGAAGCGTGAAGGATCTGTTTAAACTTAATTTCGTCAAACTATTACTCTGCACACAATTTCGGTTCATCACCCCAAAGGCTTCAAAAGTTTCAATACCAATACACTTAGAAGGCCGTCAAGCTAATTAATCTGATTTTTCAAAGTTACAAAACTTATTTACTCTTAGTCTTTATCAAGAAATGTTAAGACGTAATGTTTGTACAAGACCATTGACCTAAAATTATCTGGTTACTAGAAAACCAACAATAAATATGAACGTACAAATTATTGTTTATGCCTCGATTCATCAACGATTCAATGGTATTAGCAACCACTTTGCTGTTACTAGTTTCAAGAAAGAAAACGCACACATATGTCCGCAGAAAACAGTATTTCACAAACAGTAAGCGTAAATTGGCGCTCCTGAAGCGATAGCGATGTGAAATAAAAACAGTGTTAAACTGACATTACAATTGGCACCTTCCGGATGCCCTATAGCGATGCGATCAGGAGTGGAAGGAATTCATGCAGCTAAAAGTTAGAAAGTGTGAAGTCTCCGTCAATTGTGTACAATACGAGGGTTCGCGATCTTGTCTGCAGGGGATGTAGATATAGATAAATCAGCGGAAATTGGACAGTTTGCCGCGCGAGTGCCGGGTCGGCCGCTGGGCGCGCCACAGTGCCGGCAGCTTGTGCCAGAGATTACTGTCATTATCACCGTCTGCCCCCCTCAGATTGGCCGCGTTTAATTAACATAAGCCGATGTAACCAGGCCAACCTGTTGGCAATTTTAATTTCCTCGGTCGATCAAACTCTAGGATTTTTATTTTGAGTAGTAATAAAAGCTCAGCAGGATCACCCGGGATGTAGGACCTCGACGATGTGCTTAGTCTTCTAGACGGAAGACTCGAGAGAACCTCCTGTGTCTCGGGGTGGTATCTAGTTAGGCCGAAATAAATGTCCGGAGGGAAAAGCGGGGCAGGATGTACATTGTCTCCTCACTCTCGGGGGAGCGATTTATTCTTTGTACAATAACAACATAATTGTAGTACGGAGGATGAACCCACAAAACTTTAGAGTGTATAGAGGTCAAGATGCTGCTAATCATTTCATAAAGACCATCACTGAAGACATCAAGCTGTATGATATAATTTGATAATGATTTTACAAGAGGATTCAAAATGTATGGTATTGTAGTCATACGTCTTGATCTTATGACAAACGACCATAGCTTCAGCTTTCCCATATGGGGTTTTCTAAACCTCGACTTCACAGTTGGTTTGGTTGGGGAATTGGCATTCTTTCTTCCGGTAGTTAAACTCAACCAAGAATATCATCAACTCGTCAAATAATAACAACCTAGCATCACAAACTGAAATAATCATTGACATATATTTTCAGTGAACGTGTGATTTCAGGAACAAATCCATCAACAATCTCTATAATTGAAGAGTACGAGAATCAATAACAAATGTAAAAGAACACTGAGAACACGAGCAAAAATCGGAGTAGAAAGCTGTAATGAGGGCATTTGAGTTGAGACCACAGTGAGGGATCGACCACGTGTCCATTTGTGGAGTGACATTCGTCACACAGACGTAAGCCGCATCACTGTAGATCACACTGTAGAGCCGCGGCTGGGCAGGCTAATGGCGATACCATTCCTGTGTCTGGTCGCCTGGTCAGCTGGCCGAGACTCGCCGGTCGTCCATCATTGAGACGTCCCAGCAACTCGCTCGCCACTCGACGGCGAGACTTTAATCATCCGGTAATTGCGATAATATGGTCACTTACACATTTCTATCACTTAAGACTGTGTATCTTGTTCTGTGTTGGCGCCAGATAAATAGAATGTGGATAAATCGTCATGGTACTGTTTGGTAAATATTATATCCGCAATTTTGACTGCCATCAAAAGATACGTGATTTTAGCGGAATATTTGTTTATTTACGTTGGTATTTTACCCGAAAAGAAACTATTGCTGAGTAGGTAAACATATGTTTGTTTTTAATACAAATCCTATATATTAATATACAGTTGAAACGCTAAGTTCTCAATGACTACTGAACCAATTTTCAAGATTATGTATCAGATTAAAGGGAATAATACGTATTAGGAGTTGTCTAATTTCACCAGACTTTGCATTCGTTCTTAGGACTACGCCCCACATCCTTCAAAAGTTTCATTGTTAATTTTATGGAAGAACAAATATCATTGAAATTGAGCATTTAGCAGCTGTTAAAGGTAACAATACAAGCAAGATCAGCTGTTTAAGCTAACGTCACAATTTAAACTGCTCGAATTCGAGCAGTTGGATTAGCTAGTTCAATTACTACAATTGTAGTAAAGCTGTACAGAGTGTTTCAAAATTAATGTGGCTAACTTCGGGATATTGTTCCTCATGTCAAAAGGAACGTAAATAAACATACAACCGGGGGTCTATGTATTTTCGTTTGCTGTCTGTCTCTTAGTATGTGATTTTTACTATGATATTTATTTTTTTTAAAACGGCTTGACCAAATTCGACCAAAGTTTGGTTAAATTACTTCATGGTAGGTCCTTTTTTAGTAAATCAATTTTTGTCATAAAATAGTTCCGATTAAAAATAGCGGCCAATGACAATTTTTAACCTCAAATATTTAAAAAATAAACATTACAAAAAGTTTCTAAACCATTACAAATTAGAAAATTTAATTAAAACCCGTATGTGCTTCAACATTTATAATCTGGTTAAAATTAACTGATCTAAGACAGAAAAACGGACTGCATGGCTAAATTTTGCCATTATCCTATCCTATACATTTATAAACAAAGGTGGTGTCAGTCTGTCTGTTGACTTGAATGTTCCGTTTTAACGTAATACTACTGAACCAATCGAGCTGAAAATTGACATGTAGGTAGACAATTTATCTGGGCTACATAAATACAATACCATAGGCCTATTTCCATCTTGGCAATCCCTTAGGGCTCCGACAGGTACAATGTTATTTGTATGGGCAATATGTTTAATGGATCAGATAATTACACAGATGTAGTTGCAGCAGGAATTTTAATCAGCTGTGCGAAGCACGAGTAAAATGTGTATTAGTAACTAATAAAAATGTTATTTTAATTTAGTTCAGCATTAAATTAATCATCTGTTTCTTGTTAAAAACTGTTAGCCGATAAATTAGCCGATGGTTATTAACTAAAATAAAATTCATGTGTTCCATATGAAATTAGCAGAATTTAGCCATGTTCCGTTTTTCGCTCATAGTTCAGTTAATTTCGACCCGATGATAAATGTTCAAGCAGATTTGGAATTGTAATTAAATTGTATATTTGTACAGTCGAGAATTTTTTTATAGTCTAGAAATTTGTTCAATGGCCGCCATTATTAAACGGAAAGATTTTATGACAACCATTTTTCTAAAAATGACCTACCAAGAAGAATATTTAAGCAAAATTTGGTTCAATTTGGTCAAAACGTTTTTAAAATATAAATTGTATAGTAGAACGTACATACAGACAGATAATAAACTTTAAAAAATAGACCCCTGGTTATATGATGATTTACGTTATTTTTGAGATAAGGAACAATATACCGAAGTTAGAAACATAAATTTTGGAAACACCCTGTATAAAGATAAGCAGAAACATAATAGTACAACATTAAAACAAACTGAAATTGCAAAAAAAGACTTGAAATAATTTTCCTCTTTCTGTATCGGAGAAAGTAAAGTTCCCTCTCATTTAACTCGCAGTATGAGGACAGTTTTTTCTACTATATCTAGCAGTTTCATTCCATTAGTGAACCAATAATCTATCTAATGCTCGTGGGCTCAATTTAAACTGCTTAGAAACTTGTCTATCCAATGGAACTGGCGAGTTCACTCTCTCCTGATCCGCAATGTAATTGTTCTGGGCAAGAGTGGCCTGGATATGTCCCGGACGGGGTGTGGGGTTGTGGATGGACGACCCTCACTAATAGCCTGTCATCTCGCTGCCCACCCGGGCCACCGGTCACGGCTCGGGAGGAACTGTTGGGTCCCCGCACCGGCTACTGACTTCAGCCAACTCATTGACTGAAACTGAGTAGCTGTATAAACCGTTTATGGCTGTGAATACCATCAATGTAATTCTGTTTTGTTGAATACTCGCATTATTTTCCAAGCTAGTCCAAATCTTGTTTTTAAACATTACTGACTACACGTTAGCATTACGTTTGACGGATAAGTCATACATACAGCCGAAGGTAGCAACGTACATTTTGGAAACACCCTGTATAAAGATAAGCAGAAACATAAGTCCATCTCCGCTTCCCGATTTTTCCCGGGATCCCACTACACAGCTCTCAAACTATTTAAATTGTACTGTCCCAAAAAGTGCGTTTTATTTGAAAAATATATACAAATTTGTACGGACAATCAAATTTTGAGCGATAAAGTGACTAGTAAACATCTGATGTCAACCAGAGGCAGAGAGAGGTCTTTGGCCATAGGTGTAATAAACTTTAAACTTATTATATTACAATTATCACAACAAAATATACGTTATGTGATAATGTGAATATATGTGAGATCGCCGTCACAGCAGCAGTGCTAGGCTGTCCAATTAAATACTAAAATACTGTACTGGTAATGTGTGTGAGCTTGAGCAATTTACTTTGAACCTCAAAAACACACGATGCATCGTAGTTTTGATTTTATTTGACGGTTTAATTCGATAGCAAGGCCTACGCTATAAAAAAAATAAAATTAATTACAAAAGAAAAACTGCGGGGTAGATTGGGGAAAAAATATGGAATCACCATGTTTGGTGATTGGAATCACTATGTAATTTTGTTGGTTAATCTCAGATTTAGCCATCTAGCTATAAGTCAAATTGTATATTCCTTTGATGTATTGGGTATTTCCCGTTGAAATAAATAAATATATAACTACGCTCCACATTAGGTTCCTCATAAATTGGGCCTATTATATAAATAAATATATTTTTATTTGATTCAAATTGTAATAGCTGCTTAGTTAAATATAGCAAAATATACGTTTGTATGACCGTTAATATTCGTGATTTCTTGATCATAAATTATGTCAATATTAATCACTAGGCTTTAAGTAGTTGCAGTCCAGGACTCCATACTTTCAATAGGGATACAATAAATTCATTAAAGTAATTTTGTTTTAGTGCCTAGTAATAGACAAGTTTATATACGTTTATAAATAAATAGTGAATCAATTTTTATACTTACTTTTACCCTCACTGGAGTTTTAGTTTTAAGACGGTACTGAACGTTACTTATGAGGTGGGTCCAGTTACGACACATTTGTTGTTTGTCCCATAAGGCCTATGTTAACCCCCAAAGCCCGTTCCTATTCAACGTAAGTAAAATAAGTCCGCTTCGTTATATATATGTGTATAACTTAACTAATTGCTCTTTTGAATGTACTAATCGTGATACAGATAATCTTAATTACTAATAAGTCTCTAGTGGGGTTCGGGGACAAGTTAAAGGACGCTACTTTTGTTGGTGGACAATGGCTGCCATGAAACATGAAACAAGCCTATATTACAACTGTGACAAATGGTATAATGCCACAAAAAATTCCTTTAGGCTATGCGAAATAGCTCACAATTACCTCGTTCTTACCAATTATATTGTACTATATATATATATATATATACAGGGTGTCCCGGAACTCTCTGGAACATTTCATACAAAAATTGTTCCTTAGGTCGAGACAAACATATTTCACAATATAAACATGGGCCTCTGGTGACTAGTATTCCGTCTGTTGGTCTGTATGTGTTTTTTACTTAGTACGTTAATCTTAGGAACATCTGAAGATATCAACTTAAAACTTGATACATGTATTAGATCTAAAAATACCCATTTTGGTATGAAATATCAAGTTTCTACTTTGTGCTATTTTAAAATGGTGGCCATTTTTGTTTTTCAAAGCTAAATTTGATACAACGTATGAAGTAAAAAACACATACAGACCGACAGACGGAAAAACTAGTCACCGAAGACCCATGTTTATAGTATGAAATATGTTTGTCTCGACCTAAGGAACAATTTTTGTATAAAATGTTCCAGAGAGTTCCGGGACACCCTGTATAATATACTAGCTGGTACTAGTTGCTGCCGCAGAAGAGGCATTGAATTTTTTTAATGTCAATTACTCGTTTATTTTCAATATGAGCTCATTTGCTTCGCTCACTCACCTACCGGATGAGCTCGTTCACTACGCTCACTCACCTATCGAAAAAAGAGTTTGAGTTGCCATTCAAGTAGTTTTTATTACATTATGAGAGTTGCCATTCAAGTAGGTTTTTTATTTCCATAATAATAAACAGCTGTTTACAATATTTGTTATCTATAACTTAAAATAAATCTTTCTTCCATAAGATTAACGTTGCAACGTTTAAGTCCAGAGGGGCACAGCGCTAATGTCCTGGGAATTCGGTTAATGGCCTATAACCTTCCCAGGGTTAACCTGTGTTACTATGCAAAATTTCAAATCAATCGGATGAACGATATGGCAGCGCATAAAATACGAACGTACAAATATTGATTTTTATATACTAGATTGTACTGTAATATATTATATATTGTACTCTGGTTTCTTCTTTCTCTGTAGTGAGTAGTTTGTTTAGAATAGTGTTGTTGTAGTTAGTGAATGGATACCCACAGAAGGTAAGTTCCTTTTTATAGATATTTACCTAATTCAATGACAAATGGTATTTACAAATTGACAATATAGTATCTATTCATCTTGTGAACAGAGGATGAAATTATGAGAGCTTTATAAAAGGGAGAAATACAAATATGTTACAAATGAAAGTGAATCTGGCCTAGTCTATTAGTAGGCCTACTGGCCTACAACAATTAATAAAAGCTTATGACTTCATGGTTTCTTAATGAAACTGGGATTCTTAATCTCTGGGGGTCGTGCTGACTTGAATAACGTTTGTTAAAAGAAAGAATGTTCATTAGCCAAATTGGTTTGTTTACAAAACTGGCAACAATGACAATTTGGTGTGTCCAAAAGGAGAGTCCAATGATTGTTTTCATTGAAGTTAAGAATTATTCAAATATACTCAGTTAAATTTGGAAAATATAGTTCAAATTAGATAGTTAAATCTTGAATTTAAGATATTTCAGAATATTACACTTGTTCTATTAAAGTGTCTGAATACTGTATTCTTTCAATAATGTCCCTACTTAGGATACCAAATTGAGGTTGTTCCAATCTGCTACAAAATTCTTCACTCAGTACCAAATCTTGGGATGAAATCAAACGAGTTCGCAGGCAGCACGCTGACGTGAAGGAAGTGAATTTCCACATAAAAACTTGTAAAACTCAAAATCAGTGTAAAAACATACATTTATTCAAATTTTTATTGAAATCTGAAAACATTGATTTTTTGGCTGTTCTGATACTCCTGGTTTCATTTACTTGCAAAGCTGGGAATACAATGTTGCGCATTATAAAGTTAGGAGAAGGTCCAGACAGGCTTGAAAGTAGACGTGAGGTTGCTGGGGATGATAAAAGTACTCTAACAAAGGAATAACAGGCTTTTCTAGTGTAAAACCCACATAAGACAACGTACTGTGTTTAGTCGATACACATTTTCTTTGATAACTCGGTAAATATGTATGCTAGAATGACGAGAAAGGGCTTAAAACTTTTGCCTCTCTAATTACCATCTTTTTACATACATTGATTTTACATCTGGGGCTTCTCTGACCCTTTTTTGGCCCAAAAACTCGAGATTTGAAAGATTAATCCCCCAAAAAAGGGGTTTAGAGTTTTCCGATTGTTTTGCCCAACAAAATTGTCCAACTGATTACAGAAAGGAACGTCCTAACCAAATTTGAAGTAAATCGGACAAAAAATGCGACCGCTAGAGTGCAAATGCATATATATATATATATATATATATATATATATATGTTTGTATACTCATATATATATATATATATATATATATATATATATATATATATAAGTATACAAACATGAAAATAACCATACCCTATTCTGTGAATTTGATTACCTAATGTGATTATATATACAATTTTGAACGACCTCCCAAAACGTGTTCAGGGGGTCACGTTAGGAACTTCTATGGTGGTTCCGGTCTTAAGTTTCACCGTGCGGGTCATGCTAATAGTTCACTTTCCAAAGGAAATTCACTAATAAAAAGGGGTTGAAGTTAATAGTGGTACTTCTGAGCAATATGTCCCTACTTCATGAACTCTAAGCAATGCAAACTTGGGTCATACTGGGTAAATTAGAAGGAACAATGTCCTCTAACAAAAATTTAGATGTTAACACATGGAGCAGTTGAATCAGCAAGGAGCCTAGATGAAGGTGATGGTCTTGAAGAAAATCTTATTGTTGGCTGGCACAGGTTTCACAAACACTGTTAAAACACTGGTCACTGTGATTTTGATTCCTTAAGGACTAATTTTGAAAATTATATTATACTAAATTTTATTTCTATTACAATAATTATATTTAAAGTAAGTTATTGGTGAATATATTAAATTAAGTAGGCTATCAGATGTGAATAGGCTGTGGGAAATTATTTATTGTTAGTTAATGAAATAATTACGTATTATTTAAAATACGCAGATAAATAAATATTATACTATACATAGAGAGGGGATTATTTTTCTGAGGAGTGATGGAATGGGTGATTTATATTTGACAATTAACATAAATTAACACAAGATAACATATTAAAATACAAATAACACATTTTATGGGGACAGATAAATTATGACACATTTAACGAGGAAATTGAATATTAAATAACATATTATGGGCAAATAAGTAACATAAGAGGGAAATTAACACTAAATAATGAATGGTATGAAATTTAATACTATAAACGGATTATCCAGCATCGCTGATTTATAAATCAACCATATCAGATGATCCGTTGATGAGGGTAAGAGAAACGGGACGGGGTTCAAAATTGAACAATGGCAATATAGGGAAGCAGGTGGAAACGCCAAATGTTTCGTGGCCGGAGCCCCCTCTTAAGCTAAATTTCAACCCTTCTGAATATATGAAATCTGAACCCCTGACCCCAAAGTTAGACAAAACGTTGTCGATTTTGTTTCAGTGTTCTTTTAAACTGACGGACGCGTTCATAGATACTAGATACCACACCCGGTGTTGACAAGTAGTCAGCATTTGCTACGCTACCGCCAACGGAAGGCGCGACTCGCGTCTGCCGAATGTCCAGCGAACCGTCGCCAGTTTCCTGTCGCTATCTGAGGTGTCCGGTCACCGGTCATTGTCGACCGGGAAGTCAGTTTCGGTTTGGCACCATGGCCTAGAATAAACGGCACTGACACTTACTTTCCCCATTCCAGACTCGGGTTACTCTAACGGTTTGCATCCCACCTATCTAATTACAACAACTCCGAAAATTCGACAGCGAGATGCAAGTTTCATCGGCGGAACTTTCTGTGATGTGGTTGCCTCGATTCAGTTTCGCCCTTTCTCTTCCTTGACCAAGCAAATGGATCATCAAAAAATGTTGTTGTAAAGTAATTTCTCTAATAACAATACTTACTTTGGCATGGATATTTCGCAAATTCGTCGAGACAGCAACCTCGTGCAGGCTGTTAGTATCAAAGTTGGTCAAAATCTTACTTTAGCATCCACCCCGAACTGTGTGCGAACTTTTATAACCAGTACAAAAACTACCACTTTTAGACAGAAAGAATCCTTTACAATTAAAATTACTGAGTCAACTGGAATTAATTAATTGAAGGGCGTCACTTTAATTGACTTAATTTTGACATCTATATATTTAATTCCGAAAGCGAATCGGTCCCCACGAAATATCTCGAGCTAGGAAGAAGTTAAGTTATGGCAATTCATTTTAAAGCTTGAGGGCCAAGGACGGTGGAAAAAATATCAGAAATGTAAAAAATTACGTGGGCTACGCCCCACTGGACTTCAAAGATACAGTGATTTTGCTCATGGACACAATATCACTACAGTGTTTATATTAATAAGCAAAATTAACTAATGATCAGCTGTGATCATCCACTTACACAAAAACCATATGTTAGGGGCTATAGCCCATGAAAACTACTAAAAAATTAGGCGGTGGGGGATTTTGCAATGTTGCCAGTTTGTGCAAGCTAACATTTGGGGGATTCTCAGAAACACATGTTTACAGAACCGTTATTGGTTTTTCTTTCTCAGATGATCAGCTGGCTTGATTAATAAAACTACAACTGTAATTTCGTATCAATATTCTGTATATTTAACATATTGATCTAGTACCCAAAGAAACCATCAGATTGCGTAGGGGTACACCCGACGGTACACCACGGCAATCACGGCGTTTAACCCCGCTTCCGATGCCGTACCCGGTCCAGTGAAGCAGGCTTTATGACCAATGTACCACCATCATCAACAAGTATTGTCAGATTTAATGAATCTTAATTTTTATCAGAATTGGATTGAACGGTACCCGTATATAGTAAAATAATTAGAGCTGACTTTATTGTTACAAAATGTCCAAGGTCATTATTGTCTCCTTTCCAGACACATTACTATTACTTTACGAATTAATACATTTGTACTTTAATGCTTCTGTATTCTGTGGTTCTGTTATTGTGTTTTAAGTTCGATAAAAATTATCCATCCTGAAGTACCGTCATATAATTGTCTATTGGAGGTTATGAATAAGCAATTGATTTATTGATTTTATTTGAATTTGAACACCTCGGCAGATGCTTTAGTCAAATAGTTTCCCACAGCAATACCACCTGCTTTGTGTGAAGCCCACTATATACACGGGTGAGCATTTATCCTACGCGAACAATCACACGAATGTTACCCCGTCTATGGTGGATTGTTGCCCTGACGCAAACCATTTGTGTTGGTTTTCTGGCTAAGGTCAAAGGAATCGTCGGCGTCCGGCAATGTTCGACCGTGCATGGATGGCTGTAAACCCAAAGTATTAAGACAAATTTATAGATATTTTATGTTATATTATATTAATAGATCTATTGTATATTTGTTATATTATTTATTATATACAAATGATAAAACGTTGGCAATAACACTTGTTGTTTGATAATTTAAATCATTATTTATTATCCCAGCTAACCGTCATCTTTTAACTGGCTTTTTATCAACCACTTGAAACTGTTCACACGATGGTCCAGACTGAATTTGGTCAGACTCCATGTTGCACCCAACAGTATAATTTACAAATGTTACACACAGACAAGGAAAAAAAGAATCAGAGAATCACATATTAAACAAAGGATTGAATATAATAGAACATTTACTAGAACAATACTAGAGTTGTAGTAAGTTATAATAATTATATACTTTGAAACTACTTAAAATAATTATCGCAGGTATGAACTTCAATATTTACTTATTCTCAAAACAAAAATATAAACAAAGACAAAAATATATGACTTTATAAATTTAAACGTTAAACGTGGCCAAATTATAGACACAAGATCACTGGCATCATGGGTCTCTCAGCGTTGCCAGTTCGTGCCCCAAAATCCACAATTTTCGACCTAGTCATGTTATGTCATAACCACATATGGCAACAACTCAAAATCCCCCACCCGCCTAATTTGACGCTCCTGACTTTAGTTTTTTATAATACTGTAGATCGCTAAATGTATTTATATTAAACATAAATTATAGTACCTGGACCAGGTGACTTCCGTCGTTACAGGAAAAATCTGTTCTTCATTCTTCGTAAGAATAACATGAAAACTTTGAATTCCAGTGGGGCGAAGCCCTAAGGTATTGGGGAAATTTGTATCCAAAATCGTTTGATCCCCTTCGACGTGGTATAACGTTATATGCACCGGGAGTAGTTTTGTGGAGGCGTTTTCGATATCACCTGGACACACACACTACTACTACTTTAATAATATACATAAAAACAAATACTACTATTAGAACACATTTCACTCTACAAAACTGTTGGAACCAATAAATTATGTTATGAGTTTTTGTATGGCATGTTCCGGAACGTGATTGCGAATTCGTTAATTCCTACAACAGCAAAAACTGAAGTGGACGGAAAAGTTACTCTGCAACGAAACTATAAAATTGCACACAGTAAATAATGGTTGAGTTCATACTGAAAATACACCAGAAATGTTTCTTGTTTCACCATTGAACAAGGAAAATAGGTAGTTTGTTTATAGTTTGGAAAATAAGTAATTTTGAATGTAATATATACAATAATGTAGAGTGTATCGGGGATTTTGTACGGTAGTATAAACTGAACTTGTGTCTGACTTAAACTATCAGATTCGAATAAACCCCGCCACTCGGAGTGGGCAATATCAAGTGAGTTCAAAATTATCGACGACTTCTAAATTGGCAATCTCCGCGGCGCTGTACCGATTTTGGGCGACAATGTAGTCTATGGTGACTCGCCGTTTCCCCTGTTTTAGGCTACGCGCCTCGGGCCCACGGGCCACTCTAGTGGTCGGTGATTGGTAAGCGGTGACACGGCGGTTTATAGGCCTTTGATCAATATACTGTACATCGCCTACGACCAGCTGATTTATGTGAAACGCTGCCCTCATTGTTGACAGCTTCATCCAATCCCAAAGAACCGTTCTTAAAATGTCCCTGTAGTAATATTAGGCTGTTTATGGGAGTTCATCATCCATACCCATTCATTGGACGATGATTGACGTTTTATGGTTACAACAGGTTCGCTGATAGATTTTTAATTGAAATCTCGTTACAGATTAATGCGGTTATGAATTAATTGCTTTCAGAATGGCTTAAGCTTCGACAGGAAGCTTGTTATAGTGTAATTTTATTCCTATTACTTAGCAGTAAAACTAATTACTCGAATTACTAAGAACTGAATTGCTCGACTTAGCAGGTACTATAATACTATAATTTAATAGTATTGCGTTGGAGTCCTGTGCTACCACCACTCGGCGACAAACATTTTACAAAATGTATGGCAAAGTAGGGCCTTATTACGAATTCCACTTGTATGGATAATGTTCTAGGTCATATACGAACTTAGAGATAACTATAGAATGATGAATTGCCGTAGTTGATGACCGGTGTTGGTGTACAGATTATTGAACAGTTATATAAATGGAAGGGGTCTGAATCCTACGTGGGTTCCAAGTTTGTCATTGAGTGATTAATTTGTCAATAAAATAACAGACGACTAATTCGATATTTTTCACTGTAACAATAATACCCAAGATACTTCACCCAGAGAGTTTAATTCCTATTCAGAACTACTAAATTTTGCGTCGACGTTCTAAAGCTACTATTTTATTATACATTGCAATGCCTTGGAAATTTTAATAAAATACTTAGGATGTATGTTTATTATGGACCTAATGAAGTTAACTTTGCTATATCGAATGATGTGCCTCATCAAGTAAAGTAAAAACTGCTATTTGTTACACTTTACCGGTATTTAAGCTTATAGTTCTCAACAAAATAGTTTATTCGATATTCAAAACAGTCTCACAAAAATGCTAACAACGTAAAATTGGTTTGAAGGTTTAAAACAATGGAGCGACAGTTTTAAAAACTCATACTTTTTAAAGGTAGTAAATACTCGTCGACTTTAGTTACAACTCACTAACTGGTTAATGAAATGAGGAGAATTACAAAGCATATATTGTCAGAGAACAGTCGATGACGTAGAGCGTTGAGCAGTGTGTCGGTGGCACGGTGGCCGCTGGCCGCCTCGGGCGTCAGGGCGCGCCGAATATGCAAACAAGACAATCTCCGCTCCAACACAACCAGATCCGCAGCCAGCTAATGCCGCGCCGGTGACACACTTAGTCTATATAAAAAATATAAGCCAGCCAACCGTTAAGGAAAAACACATTCTCCTCATTTGAATTGGTTAGGTGCTGTTAAATCAATCGAGCACTGGAGCATGCGTTGTTCGGTTTCATTTATTATATGAGGGCGAGGGCACAGTAATAGACGATTTAGGTAGATGAGGTTTATAGATGAGAGATAGATGAGTTTATAAATGAGAGAGAGGAATATTTCTGCCTCTTACAGCAACTTCCACGAAGCATGTTAATGTGTAAAGGTTTGCAAAACGACTTCTCACGTACAATGCACATGACATGGTATACGACTACCCAAAACGTCATGTGATTTAGTAAGTAAATTCAAGCTGCAAATAATCCAAAAGGATGCAAGATGTATCTCTCTCCACTTTCTGTTCATACGTATGTGTTTTTTTCTAAAACGTTATTCTCTCAAAATGGTTTAAGACAAATTCATAAAACTTGGTGGTCCCTACTACTTCATGGAACCAGGTATAGTCTTAGTATTTTCTTGAAACTTTGGCTATTGTAGGCTACTTTACGGAAGTTTTAAAAAAAGTTGAAGCAACTCTAATGCAAACCAGACAATTTTAATAAAATAACCTTAAAATACAAAACTAACGATTTACTTATCATATTCTGTTTGAGCAGAGGATTTTAGAAAAGCTATATATGATTTTAGTGGACGAAAGTACAGAGCTTAAAGCCTATATGGTTAAGTTGAGAAGGGTGAAAGAAAAGCAAATTCCGCTTTATAAGGGGACCCTCTCTACCTTATTGAAACTAACAGTAGGATATCATAAAACTGTTGCATACTGGTACGTTCTCCCATTTTAAGTCTAAAACAATCAGTCAGTAATCAGTAGGCCTGATTATTCAGTAGGCCAGGTATCAGTAATACCTGAGGGATTGTTACTAAGTACTGTATACTTGATTCGAAAAACAACTTTCGATTTGGATTTTGTTTCGTCCTGTCTAAAACGGTACGTCCAGAGTGCACGGCGATTCAGATTTTCGGCGCCAGGAATGGCAGTTGACCATAGTGGCCGCCAGAAGCCGAGCCTGCGCGCAGGTACCTGCTTACCGGAATGAATTCTTCAATCTTGTTTCAGATTCCGTTTCAGATAGTGATCGTACGGCTCTGCTATAACTGGCTACAACACCAAATAAATACATGGCTGAATATACAATAAATACATGATGTATTATATGTGGGACCAGTACATACAATGTCTAAGCTTACAAAGCCTTTACAAAGGTAAATTAACTTCATTTGCTGATGACACTGCCCTTTGTTATGTGGGCAACAACTTGGAGGCAATTAGAAGTGACATAAATACAGATTTGCTGAGACTCAAATTCTGGTTTGTCAAGAATCACATGCTTTTAAGTACTGAGAAAACCAAATTTATTAATTTCAATTTAAGAAAAGATGTCAAATTTTCAGGTCCCATAAATTATAGATGTGTAAATTGTCTCAGAAAACATGCTCCTTGTACAATTAATTGCGAAAACATTCAGAAAGTGGATTCTATTAAGTATTTGGGAATTTTTCTTGATAGGGAAGTAAACTGGAAAATTCACATGTCAAAATTGAAATCAACTTTAAATGGTGTTTTGAGGTATTTTTATTTTTTAAAAGATATGTGTCCAGAAAATGTATTACGTTCCCTGTACTTTTCCTTAGTTGAAAGTAGACTGGAATATGGGCTTATTTGTTACGGTGGGAATTATCTTTCAAATTTAGAAGCAATTTATGTACAGCAAAAACATTTTGTTAGATTAATAGCTAGGAGAAGCCAAAGAGACAGTTCAAGACCTTTGTTTTTATCATTAAAAATTCTGCCCTTAAGGTATCTGTTTATATATAAGGTCTTAACAAGTTTTTATGATAAAAATGGAAATCTCCCCCAAAATACTGACTCTTATCGAAGCAAATTAAGAAGGAACTCACCATCACAGCCTTGTTCCAAAACCAAATTATACCTTTTTTACTAAAACATTTTCTTTTGTTGGTCCGAGAGTATTTGATTCCTGATTATATAAAAGATGCTAAAAACAAAAAGATTTTTATGGTAAAATTAAAAAATTGGCATTGGAATTAGAAAATATAGACGTGTTAATAAAAATATTGAACTAAAAATTAAATATTTTTACTGATAAAATTACCTCATTTACATTTTGTGGGAGATTTATCATATAATCATAGTGTATAAAACCTTTTTTCAGTTATTGTTTGTTTTTTCCACAAGGCAGTATATTTTAGTCATAGTTCAACTTTTGTTTTTGACATGTTCTAATGAAATTTAGAGATTGATTTTAAGATAATTTTGTTAAGTATTTAGATGTAAGACATTCCATAGCGTACTCAGTTAATTTTTCTTTGAGTGTATTTTATTTTATTATACCTTTTTGTTGGAACCTCTAAAACAGGCTTAGCCTTTAGAGGCCCTATTTTTCTCAGAATGTACGTGATATTGTTTTATTTTTGTGTTTGTTAATACATCTTTAGTTTTACTATATTTTTTCAGGAACAAAGATGGTCAGTTTTGGCAGGACAATAAGTGATATATTGTGTTTAAATTATGAACTGTGGACTGAGAGCAAGAAAATTAATGTTTATTTATTTTATTTATTTTGTTTTGTTTACTGTGAAATTGTAATTTGAAATGTTTTATTTCTGAGAAAATAAATCTATTCTATTCTATTCTATTCTAAGCTACGTTATATTTTATTGCGATTTTACAGCTCTTCTATGAGCAATTTATCTCTCAAAATTTAGTCACCGTACAATTTTTGGATTCCATTATAGGACATTCAAAGAATCATACTCTGTAATTTATTTGATAGCTGAGGGAAAAGGGTATGGTATTCACCAAATTCACTCCTACACTTATTAATATCATGAACACCTTTTTTCACTAGCTGTAACTCGGGGGCTGTAACTCGGGGGCTGTAACTCGGGGGCTGTAACTCGGGGGCTGTAACTTCACAACACTTTTCTGACGCTATCCCTGCTTCCCGAGTCGGCGACGTATTTCCTGCCTCCACTGTGGCCACCACCAAGATATCTAACTCAGTTGAAACACGTGCCGGGAAACTGAATTGGAATCGGAATCTGCATGCACTCTGGACGTACCGTAAGCGTAAGGACTACTCATTACCGTG
The DNA here is from genome assembly GCA_963675035.1 of Allygus modestus. Classification (NCBI taxonomy): domain Eukaryota; kingdom Metazoa; phylum Arthropoda; class Insecta; order Hemiptera; family Cicadellidae; genus Allygus; species Allygus modestus. The sequence goes on along the minus strand of OY776111.1, from coordinate 253,019,613 downwards.
GGTTCTTGCCGTGGGTTTTCAAGGGAGGAATGTTTCAATCGTCCCTCCCAGGTGGCAACATATAATTCTCAGTTCCTCAACTGCTATTAGCATAATATCCTTACCAATTTTAGTTGAAAATAATGGATAAATAGGGGAGTTATGTCAATGTAAGGTTTTATCCATAAGCACAGCAGGAAACATAGACAATGTATTGTACATTTACCAAGAAATCATTTTTTTTCCTATAACCAATTGTTGTAGGATTACGGTTCAAGATGAGATAGGATTTAATTTAGTTGTCTGGTGTCTTTTAAAATGGTTATAGGTACACATTTTTAAAAGTTGATGGTTTCGATCAAAATAAAAACAAAACTGAAATTTGGAACATTTAGCCTTGTAATTACTGTGAAAAATTTTTCTTAGAAATGTTGGTATTGTAAAATCTTGAGGACTAATAAAAACAAAATTTTAATAAAAATCATAAGAGTGGGTTTTAGTCACAAAAACACTGGCATTTTTACCTGCTTCTCTCATAAGACCAACATTAATTTTTAAAGCCCGACCCTCCTCAACAGATTATCAAGTCATTCATTTATGGCTCATTTTAAAGAAAATAAATTCTTAGTGATTTCAGTAAGCAAAATGTTGATATCATAAATAATAATCGTTCAATCAAATTTCAAAATATTCAATGTTTACAAATTTTTATGAACTAATATGTGATAGCGAAACTGCTCACACAAATCATTATAGGTATATACCGGTATATATTTTAAATGAACCATAAATTTGGATAATCTGTGAGGAGGGACGGAAAGTTAACCTTGGTCTTATAAGAGAAGCAGGCAGTATGACTTGAATTTAGGCATGTAGCCCCCCTCTTAAAGTAACTTTTGAGAAACACGGTTTTTATTGTTTTTTAAGGGATTTAGTCTTAAAACATTAATCTTGATAAATAGACTTAATCTTGAGAACTCTTGAGAACACACACACACACACACACACACACACACACACACACACGCACCACTTAAAAAACCACTTTTTTGGGTTCAGGGAGTACCGAAACGAATATTTCCACTAACAACTCAAATTTGAAATTTTCAAATACTTACTCCAATACTTTCTCCATATACTATGAATAGGGGGAGAAAGTAAAAATTACTCTATCGCTAACATCCGTTTTAGGTCAACCAAGTATATTTTTCTGAGAACAGATAAATTCTCAGAAATCTGAGACGATATTTTATGGAATTAGCATTTTAAAAAGATCATGGAACCCTACTTCAGTTGACTGGTAATTATTATATTGTTATAAAAACATTAAGATACACACTTTTACCGAGAAATCGAAGTGACGAGCAGCCGCCCGGCCTGCGCGTAATCAAGTTTTTTTAGAAGATTATGATATTTTAAAACTAAATATACCTGTGCAGTCACTCATTGAATAAAATTAGTATATTGTTGTGTAATGGAGGAGTAAACTATTAGATTATATACGATAATTGACGTATTCAATTATTCGGTAAATAAATACGTTTTTAGATTAGCGAGATTGAGAGGGGGAGCGCATTTTTCGGTTCCAGCACCCACGCTGAACAGACTCTGCGCACGCCTATGGTAATAGCGAATAGTTTGTGAACAGGAATCAATATCATCAATCTACTGATCTTTATTTGCGATCTTTAAGATTATAAATAGTGTTACATGGACTAAAATCTAAAAACAATTAATTAAGTAACATTCTCTCATAAGCATGAATGATTATTTAAACACAAGTTTACTGTACGGAGATGTCTTAGTAGCCAGTTAGTAAAGAAGGTGGTGAACGGAAAGTTACCCACATCACCAACTCTTCCTTACGTATGCCATTGGACAAAGTGATTTGATTTGTTATTTATTGCAATAATTTATCATAGCTGATCTTTAACACCATGACGTTAATGGTTTCTTGGTTGGCTGTGTCAGTAGACAGTGGAGGGGTAAATTTCCCCTCAATCCGTTTTTTACAAGCTGGCAATCAATTGATATGTGTGCAGTACTTTATCATTAAAATGTTAAAAGCTGATCAAACTGGAGTGTGGGAACGTTCAAACATTTGGGCAACACGAAGGAGACATTCTCTCATTGAAGGAGAGTGGATTCCTTACTGAATTCTTATACTCAAAACAAGACCTCCTTGGAATATTTTAAAATATCTTTCCCACTGCCAAAATTACTCCCAGGTTTATTAAGAATGCACCAGTGCCTTTCTCAACCTACATACAAACATATTTATGTGGCTAATTAAAAAAGCTGTTCAATGTGGTTATTTGTGCTGAAGGCAAGTGTGAATAGAAAAATTGTAACTATCTGAATTTTTATCATTGGTATCAAAGAAATCCCAGCAAGTAATTCCACTCAAAACAAATTTGATTTAGCAGATATAGTAATTTGTTATTTAAAGTGGACTTAATAGAAAAGGCTTATTTTAACCAGTAAAATAAGTTAATAATTAATTTATTAATAATTTAATTAATTAATTTAATTAAATTAATAATTTTAACCGTTTTTACCTGCTAAATACTTGGCTGTCTTTCTAAACTCTATTTTTCTGAGAAGTATCGGTCAATACTCATGCAATGATTGAGTTGTTCTTAAATTATTAAGTTAATATTGTAAAGAGGAAGAAAATGCCAAGCAATTTTAGTTAGTAGAATTCTGATATCAGGAATAGTTCATAACAAATCATTAGTATTGAATATTTTGGAAATCGATTGAGCAATTATTATTTGTGAAATTGAAATGGTGTTCACTGAAATCAGTAGGTACATTTTTGCTCTTTAAAATGAGCCATAAATCAACAATAGAAGATTATTCTTTGAGGAAGGATGGACTTTGAAAGTTAACATTGGCCTTATATAGGGGAAGCAGGTAGAAAAGCCAAATGTTTTGTGTTTGGAGCGTCTTAATTTGTATGACCATTGTTTGAATTTATGCTCAGAATAAATTACAGTGGCAATAATATATACAAGATTACAGTCACAAATATACTATAGGAAAATATGCAGTAGCTAGGTATTTGATCAAACTTCTGGTTAATTTGTGCTACCAGAATATAATTATAATAATTAATAATATAATATTATACTGCTTTTTGTCTTTCCTCTTAACAGGATTTTCAGAAAACAGCTTAAGAAATTTAGGATTTGGTTATTCATTATCATCCTGTAAATATATCTCCCAAAGATTCAATCAGATAAATGAAAATTATATTCTAAAAATTTAAGTTTGTAGTAAATATTGTTTAGAAATTTGTTTTCTTTTTTTAAGTAGTTTAATTGTCAGCACCAATATTTATAAGACTAATTTTTATGGACAAGTAATTTAATGGCAAATCTGCTAAGACAAATTTGAAGGTGTTATCGTGACAAACCCCTAACAAATAAAAATGTTCGCTTGGGTTCCTAAATCTATCTAAATTCAGAAAATGCCAAAAAACTCCTTTAGGCCTTTACCCGCTTGGCCTTAAAAGTTTATAAAGGGTGATTTTGTTAGGCCAGGGCCAGGTGATTATTCAAACATATGTTAGTTAGCTGAAAAGGTTTTCAACAGAATTCAGCACAATCAAATATTTGTTGGTCTCCATGAATCTTCCTGGTATAACTGGGATTGTCAAATCTTGTATGTTTATTCTTTAACTGTGCAACAAAAAGCACATTTATTTCAAAAGTGCATTAAAACATTTTCAGTCTCTCAGCAAGAACAAAACTCAGATCTGTACATTCACCTCAATGAGGTTCCAAGCCACTCCTCCTGCAAGGTAACCAGAATGGGACCTGCCACACGCCAGTGCCAATAGCACACGTCACTTTCTCCTCAGACCAGTCTATTCCTGTTTTCAGCTGCTGCCTTCCAGTTTATATTTGAGTTTGCTTGTTTTGCTGAGATGAATAACCAATTAGTACTGTTAATCCGACACAGTAACCTATTTGTGAATGTGCAGGATCTTATGTGTTTTACATTTTATTGTAATTACAAGTGTGCCTCTTAAGCAATATGTAATTTTATGACTTTACTCAAAACAATATAAAAAACTGGGATAGTACAGCATAATACTAAAACTGCACCTACTACAGGACACACGTAGCAGTAGTACAGGTATTCTGGGCCTCATTAACTTTATGTTGTATTTTTCATTATTTTTACATAAAGTTTATCAGCCGACTATTATCTAGAAAAAATTAATAAACAAGTAAAGATAAATCAGGTATGCAAGAGGGATGATTCTTTTTGCACAAAAGATGAGGGCTGTTTCTATGACTCAGTTTCACGATCTTATTGCTCAGCAATCTCAAATTGTGCCAAGCCAGTACCTTCAACAAACTTTAACTAGCTAGCAACTAATATTTGATTTAAACATTGCTGACTAGTCTAATTGGTAGTCACACTCAAGTTACTCAGAGATATTATTCTTGATGTGTTACAACCAAGAATTTCTTTAACGGCTAACAATGTAACATAATCATTAACAATATGACATAATCAAATTTAGTAAATTGTATGCTAAATGTTAAAGTTGAAAGAACTTTTTTTGTTAGTAATTAATTTAACTCATATAAAGGGACATCCCTGAAAATATTGGCAACATATCTATGTTTGTTTTTAATTTTTTCAGTGGCTGGCTGGATAAACGTTTATTCTATATGGCTATGACAATTGGGTGTCTTCTGATCAAAACAGTTTCTTTTCTTTTACAAATATTTTTAGTTGTACACACATTTTCCCTGGCAGTACAATAATAATCAAAGTAATATTATTTAAGAACATAAAATACCCTGGTAGCAGCAAACCTGCTTACTCAGCGAATTTCCAATGTATACATACGTATCTTGATACCACATAAAGCCACATACTGTACCAAGTTTCATCAATATACATTCATAAATAAACGATTCATAATATTTTAATTTTTCTCCATAAGAATAACATGGCAGCTGAGTATGCAGGTTAACTGAAACAGGGAACACAATACCCCCGTCGCAGCAAACCTGCATACTCAGCGAATTTCCAATGAATATATAACATAACACATTATAACCCTTAACAGGATTCATAAGAAATGTATTCACAAACAAGCGATATTTAAAATATTAATTATCCTCCATAAGAATAACATTGGGGATGAGTACACAGGTTTGCTGCAACAAGGCACACAAAATAACGGGTTTTTATGCAAATATCAATAGAACTCATCTTAGTGAAGTCACATACCATATCGAAGTTTCATCCATATACATTCATAAATAAGCGATATATAACATTTTAAGTATTTTCCATAAGAATAACATGGGGACCAAGTACCTAGGTTTGCTGCTACAGGAGCCATAGGCGAAAATTTTTTTGTGCAAACAACCATAACCAGATCAAGCTATATACCAAATTTCGCCAGTTTATGTTCATAAATAAGCTAGATATACAATTTTTCTTTTTCTCCATAAGAATAACATTAGACAACGTACTGTGTTTAGCACTTTCAATATCTTGGTAACCAATTGACGTAGAGCAATGATCAAAATACCAAATTGTTTGTTTTTTTAAGCTGAATTCAATGGTAGAAATTAAAATTTGATTTCAATTAAAATTAAATGTGAAAACCCCAAAAACACATTTTTGGGGTACAAAATCCCCCAAAAACCCCCCTTTGGATGGTGCGATTCATCTGGTTTTCGAACTCGTTCAAATAAATGGTCCTTTACACATTTGTACCAAATTTCATTAAGATCGGACCTTTTTTACGAGAGTTATCGTGCTTACGGACACATATTTATATATATATAAATATATATATATATATAAATATATAAATATATATATATAAATACATATATAAAAATTTGAACGAATGGTGTTTTTGGCATCTGGGGACCTCAAAATGAAAAGTTATCATGGTCTCGCGCTTAAGTCTTACCATGAGACCTACGGTAATAGCTTCTTCCCTATAGGGAAAATTCGCTAAAAATGGGTTTTAACAAATATCAATATAAGTTAACTAGGTAAAGCCACATACCAAATTTTATTAATTTATGTTTATAAGTAACGGAGATAACCTTTTATTTATTCTCCATCAGAATAAAATGGGGGCTGAGTAAGCAGGTTTGCAGCTACGGGAACTATCGGCAAAATAATTGTGTTTTGTGCAAATTTCAATAGATCACATCAACATGAAGCAATAAACCAAGTTTCGTCAGCTGATAAAGAAACGAGATAAACAATTCTTCTTATCCTCCATAAGAATAACATTGGACAACATACTGTGTTAAGCACTTTCAAAATCTCTTGTAACCAATTGATGTAGAGCAATGATTAAAACACTACAGTGTTTGCTTTTTTAAGCTCAATGGTGAAAAGTAAAATTTGATTTAATAAAATTTATGTGTAAAAAAACTCAAAAAACCCATTTTTGGGGTACAAACCCCCCCACCCCCCAAAAAATACCCCTTAGGATAAAGTGATCTGGCTGGGTTTCGAACAAAGTCATAAATGTTGTTTTACATGTTTGGACCAAATTTCATCAAAATCGGACCATTTTTATGAGAGTTATCGCACCCACGGACACATATACTACACATATATTATATATATATATATATATATATATATATAAATATTAGAAAATTAATAATAGCAGCCCTATACTGTGAATTGTTTAGTAACATATATATATATATATATATATATATATTTTTTTTGCGGTATAGATGCCAAACGACTGTATATACTAACACATTAAAACAGATAGATATAAATGATGAAAAAGAAGTTTTTTGCGAATTTTCGTTTATAATACAAACGTTTTCAAGCAATAAAGGAGAAAGAATGGAATTGAACAGTAAATAAATAAATAAATAAAAATAAACAAAACATATATATATATACAGTTTTGAACAGATGGTGTTTTTGGCATCTGGGGACCTCAAACCGAAAAGTTATCATGGTCCTGGGCCTAGGTCTTACCATGCTGACTACGGTAATAGCTTCTTCCCTATAGGGGAAATTTGCTAAAATGAATCAAAGTTTAAAACAAATAAAAGAATCACAAAAAAATAAAATACCCCCATCGCAGCAAACCTGCGTTTTTAGTGAATTTCCAATGCATATTATAGGTCTTAATAAGATATAAAGCCGCCTACCAAGTTTCATAAAAATATATTCACAAATAAGCTAAATGTACAGCATTAATTATTCTCCATAAGAATAACATTGGCGATGAGGACGTAGGTTTGCTGAAATAAGGAATGAAAACAATTGATGTTTATGCAGATATAAATATAATTCAACCAGGTGAAGCCACATACCAAGTTTCATCAATATTCATTCATAAATAAGCGATCTATAATGTTTTAATTATTCTCCATAAGGATAACAAGGGGGCTGTGTAAGCAGGTTTGCTGCAATAAGGACACAAAATATGGGTTTTCATGCAAATATCAATCGATATAGAATAAATCAACTAGGTGAAGTCACATACCAAGTTTTATTAATTTATGTGCATAATTAAGGGATACATTCCATTTTACTTTTTCTCCATAAAAATAACATGGGGGCTGAGTACACAGGTTTGCTGCTACGGGCATAGTTGGTAAACTTTTTTTGTGAAAATAACAATAGACCACAACCAGATGAAGCCGTATACCAAATTTCGTTAGTATACGTCCATTAATAAGCAAGATATAAAGTTTTTCTTATTCTCCATAAGAATAACATTGGACAACGTACTGTGTTAAGCACTTTTAATATCTCTGTAACTAATTGACGTAGACAATTAAAATATTACTTGTAAAAACTTCAAAAAAACCATTTTAGGGTACAAAACCCTCCCAAAGTACCACTTCGGATGGGTCGATCTGCCTGATTTTCAAACCCAAAGTCATAAATGCTGCTTTACACATTTGTACTAAATTTCACAAAATCAGACCTTTTTTACGACAGTTATCACACCCACGGACATATATATATTAGAATTTCGACTTGTGCAATATATATACAGTTTCGAACGAATGGTGTTTTTGGGGTCTACGGACCTTAAAACAAAAAGTTATCATAGTCCCGGGCCTAGGTCTTCCCATGCTGACTACGGTAATAGCTTCTTCCCTATGGGGAAATTCGCTAAAACAAAAAAAATTGGTAAGAATTGGTTTAACTCTTGTTACCAATTCTTACTATAATTAATTCTGATGTGTACCTAGGAATAGAAAAATGGATAAATTTAATTTTCCAATGGATATAATATATTCTGTTTTTTAAAGGAAATAATTTTGATACTGTTACTTCCAAAAGAAAATATTGTTGTCTATTGGCACTTGTAACAACAAGAACCTCAGTTCATAAGGTAATAAGGTATAATAAACTAAGGAAGCCTAAACCGGTTTCGGGAAGAGGTGTCAGGGTGAAACTAAGAAGCTATTATAGCTATCAGTTACGTTACAAGTTTTTGTACTGAAACTGGTTGCACTGGGCCTTGCACTATTCATACAATACAAAGGCCTTAATATCCTTCAGACCATAAATAATAATCAGGAGCCTTCAATACAAAATACTTTTATAAGATTTATTTTTATTTGGTGGTCTAACACAAGGCTACTGGAGATGCGGTTTAGTATAATATTTTCTGTGAAATAAAAATAGAATCGATAACAAACTTAAGATTTTCGAAACTTGTAATTATAACTTAAATAAAACTAATTTTAATTGCATTTGGTTCTATAAGAAAAATGCAATCAGAAAACTGTTTATTTTAATCATTCAAAAATGTCTTAACAGTCTAATAGACCGCCAAGAGGTATAGTGCAATTAATTAATATTATTTTATAATATACATTTAATCTTTATTTTTAGTGAATTAATTTTAATGTTATGGTGTGAGTGTAACTTTTGTATCACTTTCAACTTATGCAATATAATTTGCTTCAAAAAAGAAATATAGCAATATAAGCAGTGGGTTGAGTACTAATGATATCATGTCTCATGTAATGATGATATTTATGTTGATCTACATGGAACTCAGTTGTACCATTCACGTGGAGATAGAATGTTTTACTAATAGAAAGTGAGGTCAATGCAAAAAGTTCTAAATAAATAAAAGTTTTGTAGGACTGCCTGTAAGTTGACTAAAATGTAGTGTGAATTATTATTTTCTGGACCTTTAGTTTTGACACAGTCTACCAAGTTTTCCCAAAACGTCTCTTCATATCTCAGATACAGGAAAAGATAGAAGACATATTAAGATTCTCACAATTTAAAATTATCTTGATAGCACACATAGCAGGGTGAGCTTAGCTTAGAAGCTACCACTGTATTACTGGTGTGCCACCGTATCTTTCCACCTCAAAGCACTGTCCACTATGACTCCGAGAAACTATCGCAGGAATATCACTATTTTCAAGGAAAAAATATTGGTTGGTTCTGGTAAAAAAATATTTAATATGACTTTTTTGTTTCAAAGCCAATCAGTTTGATGAAAACATGTACTTCTTTTAGAGCAGTGAATCTTTTGGCTGAGCTATTGATAATTATAATAGAATCATTAACATTTAAGGCTTTCAGTGGATTATTGTTACAAAAACCATAGTAATAGGTCCTACGACTGATCCTTGGAAATTCATCGACAACAAATGAATAATATCATCAGTGAGAATAGACTTTATAGGAGTTGTATTCATTGGCAACGTTTAAGTCATTCTTTTCCAATTCCTTCTTGGGAAGGTAGGATCACTTTTCAATCTCTTGACTTGACCACATTTATTTTTTAATTGTTGCTGGATTAGGAAATCCCAGCATAGCTGCTAGGCACATCTTCCCCAAGTGGGAATTTTGCGTAGGTTACTGGAAGGATAGGATATAGCAGGAAAGGAAAGGGTGGGATGGGACAGGCAGTCAAATTGACCTTTCAGAGGGCCAACTTCCGTGCTCCTGTATCAGCTGTGATCAGGCTCAAACAGGCGGACCCGCTCTACCCTCCAACTGGCCAACTAAACTGACAGGATATCCATTTACAACAGCCAGGGACCATACATTCTCAGGTTGGGGATCCAACTCGGAGTTTCCGTCCCAAGCCGCTGAAAATGAGGGACCAAAGGTGAAAGGGAAGTTTGTCATAATGGACAGCCAAAAGACTTAACTTACCATACGTAATGACAACTTCATTTGATATACCCAATATCAGCTTCAAAACTGGTATAGACCAATTTTAAGATAGTCCTGGGACAACTTTACCATATATTGCGTAGTGTTGAAGTTATCTCAGAAAAAGAGCATAATTAATATAATCAAATGCTTTATCGGATAAAACTGAAAGAATCAATGTACGAGTAATAAATCAAATTGACAACAATCATGAAAGCAATGATTTTGGACCATACAGTCAAAAGGGGTATTGGTTTATAGTTCTAGTAGAAATAGTTTAAAGATTTTCATACACAAGGATTTGAATGCTACAAAATAATACTTCAAACTTATGGGGAAAGTAAAGTACCGATTTTAAAAGACAAATTCACAATTTTGGAAATAGAGGCTTGAAAATCAGGCGCATGACTGGGTTAATAACAGATGTACTGTTAGTTGTTAATTAAAGAACAACTTTAAAATGTAGGAAAGATGGCTACAAATTGCTTGTTGAACTGGAGCTGGAAAAACTCTGGAAAGGAAAAAAGATTAAAGGTAAAAGAAAATTATTTTTCATCCTAATCATGATATGCAAATACCCCTGTGTCAGCAAACCTGCATACTCAGAGAATTTCCACTGAATATATAACATAACACATTAAAACACTTAACAGGATTCATAAGACACATATTCACAAACAAGCGATATTTAAAATATTAATTATTCTCCATGAGAATAACATTGGGGATGAGTATGCAGGTTTGCTGCAACAAGGAACAAAAAATAATGGGTTTTTATGCAAATATCAATAGAACTCATCTTAGTAAAGTCACATACCAAGTTTCATCCTTATACATCCATAAATAAGCGATATATAACATTTATTTATTTTCTGTAAGAATAACATGGGACCAAGTATCAAGTATCTAGGTTTGCTGCAACGGGAACCATAGGCAAACAAATTTTGTTGTACAAACAACAATAAACCACGACCAGATGAAGCCATATACCAAGTTTCATCAGTTTATGATCATAAATAATCGAGATATACAATTTTTCTTTTTCTCCATAAGAATAACGTTAGACAACGAACTGTGTTTAGCACTTTCAACATCTCAGTAACCAATTGACCTAGAGTAATGATCAAAATACAAAATTGTTTGTTTTTTATGCTGAATTCAATGGTAAAAATTAAAATTTGATTTGAATAAAAATTACATGTGGAAACCCAAAACACCCATTTTTGGGGGACAAAAACCACCAAAACCTCCTTCGGATGGTGTTATTCGTCTGGTTTTCAAACTCGTTCAAATAAATGGTACTTTACACAATTGTAACAAATTTCATTAAGATCGGACATTTTTTACGAGAGTTATCGTGCTTACATATATAACAATTTGAACGAATAGTGTTTTTGGCATATGGGGACCTCAAAATGAAAAGTTATCATGGTCTCGGGCTTAAGTCTTACCATGAGACCTATGGTAATATCTTCTTCCCTATAGGGGAAGTTCGCTAAAAAATACATTTCAACCCAGAAAGATTATTTTTAAGATTCAGTAAGCTCCACAGTGTCTCTACATAAAAAAACAACAAAAATATTACCACCCAAAAATATAAAATGTTGTATCTCTTGTTTATTTATCTAACTGATTGAAAAAAATATTTCCTTCTACATTTGTTTTTTAACTACACATTTAATAATTAAAAAAAATAACACTCTTTTCAACATGTTTGTTATTAAAAGGCCGCAAATAATTCTTAAGAGGTAAAAAATGTTCATAAGTATAACTCAAGATGCCCTTTAGTTTATATTATTTTTTTAAGGTTTTAAATAAATTATTTCAGTATTAAAGATACCCATTTTTAAAAATAACATTAAAGTTGTTCAAATACTCATTATTCATTTCACACAGGCTATAAATAAAACATCACATTAGAGAAGAACAATAATCTCTGCCCATATAGATCCATCAAACCATGTTTGGATATTTAATGACACTCTGTCAACTATTCATTTATATAAAAACTTGTTTCTGTCCCAGACTGGGAACCGTGGAGGTATTCAGAGACAAAAACTAATAAAAGTGCAATGAAATCTGCTGATATAAAAAGTAGAGCAGGTGTGATTTGTAGGTCTAGATATGTCGGCCATATAGGAAAGGATAACATTTCACACACTCTGTCTCAAGCACTCATGTAGCGTGATGATATAGAGTATAATATTCTATTTAGACCTAGGGTTCTCTTGTACGCATTAGTATTTATTATTCATACTCGCTCAAACTGCCTACAAAAATAGCATACCTTGTAGCTTGTGCCAGAGATTGTGAGAGGTGATAAGTTTGTTTATATTATTTATTACAAATTTGTTTTCCAAACATAGCAAGGAATTCTTATAACACATGTCCTCAATACACTGTAATTAATATATTATTGAAAGAATAAACACTAATACCTGATTATTTAAATGGGAGGATTTGTTTAAAACATATTCAATTTTTGTATCACTGCGACACAGGTAACAAAATAAGTATTTAACAATATAGATTCAAGTTTACGCAGACAAAAATGCTCCCAATTAATTTACTGTAATGCACAGCCCTAAGCGCTGTGAAAGCTCCAAGTGCTGTGCAGCATTGTAAGATTGTGCTTGCTCAATATGTGTGGCATAATTTTTTATTGCATAAAGAGATGATTTCCGGCAAAGGTTATGGATCAAAAATGATACTTGCTCCCAACATGTTTTCTCCGCACTGTTCATAATGCACACTGGCAGAGCAAAATGGCCTTGAGAACTGAAAAACCAACTTTCTCACACTTAAGAATAAACTGTCAACATGGCTCCAAGAACGACCCTACTAAAAAAAAAACTGAATTCCTGAAAATTTGTATAACTTCTTTTGATTAGCTCAACTCTTTGACACCTGTACTATTCTCCATGAATATGTAATAATTAATATTGTCTAATGTCTACACCATCTTAAAAACTGAGTTTTGGTTTGCAGTTCTGTATTCACTGAAAGTACAAAATACTAGTGTAGTAAAACCTTTTACTGTTATTTTTTTTTTAAATTAGATAATATTTGTAAATTATCTGAGGATTAAAGAGAGAGAGTCCAAACGTAACATGTTAATATTATTTATGCAACAATAGAAATACAGTTTTACATGTGTGACACAGTGTTGAGGCCAAGAATGTTGAAACACTGTTTCATGACACGAGCAGTGGCTTCTGTCAGCAGCAGTCTGCCCATGTGCACTTTCTTGATCTCTCCTAAAATAATATAATATTTTTTTCAATATGCTTAAAATTAAAGGCAAAAATATATTCTTTTCTATATATTTGTGAATTGCTGTTAAATTGAGTCTGGATTTAAAATATGTATAATAGAATATAACCCGATGTCCCCATTTCATCAAAGTACCTCTGTCATTTAATAAATGGAAGACATATTTTGTTGAAATGTTACTTATTTAATCATATTTAATTTTTTTTCAAATTTTGTTTGAAAAGGAGCAAACGAGAAAAAATCGAAAAATTTTAAATTTGTATAAATGAGTTTTACATTGATTACTTTAATAAATATTTTCTTCTGTATCTTTCGTTTGTTGAAGATGGTACATTATTTCGGGAACCATGCGTTCGGCCAATTTGGTGTTGGGGCAACGATGATGAATAGGATGATAATAATAATAAAAGAAAACCTTGTTAGCCAATGTAAACGTTTGGTGTCATTAACAGATTAGCTTCGTTTCGTTACTTTTACTTATAGCTAACATACATAACTATGGATATAATCCCTGGTACATTATATGACGTTAAATGTATTATAAAACAACATATTTAAACCAGGCACTTTACTACACTATCTGTGATTAAAAAGTGATCTGGTAAAATAATGTTTTAACTTAATATAATTACTCATATCGATCGATGTGTGAATTAGGTTATATTTCTTATGACAATCATCTGTTTACTATTCTTTTAACTTGTTTATTATCCTAATGTTAATTCTAGTTTTAACGCACTATCATTTTAAAATAATAAAATAAACCTTCTCTTTCCAAACTAATTAGAGATATTTTTTCTCCAGTACTCATGTTGGTACTCTTAGAACAGAGTGTAAAAACTATCAATGAAAATACAGTAAAGCCTCGATTACAGGTGCTTCAGCGAGCTAACAGCTGATTGGCTCCACTAAACGGGACCCAGCGAGAGACTACCGTTGTCCCAACGCCGAATTGCCCCGGTGGCTGTCCCCATTATTTCTTGATTCATTTGGCATACTTATATTTTATAAAATTTAAAATTATATATTAAATAAAACAATTTTAAAATTAACGAAAGATTAGTTTTAAAGATTAGTTTTATTTAATGTAATGTTATAGAAGATGAGTATGCAAAATGGATCAAGATTAGTCAATAGTTGGATAAACCAAATAAAGCTATATATCCAACTTGTATTAGAATAATTCTTGAATACAACAAGTAATAATGTTGCTTTAATGTCCGTGTGAACTATATGTATATATTTACTATTTAATTTTCTGTAACCATTATCACAGAGTAATGATTCAAAATACATTATCAGTGATTTAAATATAGTCAACACACATATGCAATACTTAGTCAAATGAAATATACAAACCAAACCTGGCTATTCCACAATATAACATTATTTTTTATCTTTATGCAATCTAAAATCTTTTAACTTATAAAATATATAGTAACAAGAGCATGCTCATTTTGATAGAGAGAAAAGCCCACATAAAATCCTTTCTCCATAATATCACCTTCTTTTTTGGTTGTCCAGTGACAAAAAAGCAAACAAACAAAAAACAAAATACCCCCGTCGCAGCAAACCTGCATACTCAGCGAATTTCCAATGAATATATAACATAACACATTATAACACTTAACAGGATTCATAAGAAATGTATTCACAAACAAGCGATATTTAAAATATTAATTATTCTCCATAAGAATAACATTGGGGATGAGTACGCAGGTTTGCTGCAACAAGGCACACAAAATAATGGGTTTTTATGCAAATATCAATAGAACTCATCTTAGTGAAGTCACATACCAAGTTTCATCCATACATTCATAAATAAGCGATATATAACATTTTAAGTATTTTCCATAAGAATAACATGGGGACCGAGTACCTAGGTTTGATGCTACAGGAGCCATAGGCGAAAAATTTTTTTTGTGCAAACAACAATAAACCATAACCAGATCAAGCCATATACCAAATTTCGCCAGTTTATGTTCATAAATAAGCGAGATATACAATTTTCCTTTTTCTCCATAAGAATAACATTAGACAACGTACTGTGTTTAGCACTTTCAATATCTCGGTAACCAATTGACGTAAAGCAATGATCAAAATACCAAATTGTTTGTTTTTTTAAGCTGAATTCAATGGTATAAATTAAAATTTGATTTAAATTAAAATTAAATGTGAAAACCCCAAAAACCTCATTTTTGGGGTACAAAACCCCCCAAAAACCCCCTTTCGGATGGTGCGATTCATCTGGTTTTCGAACTCGTTCAAATAAATGGTACTTTGCACATTTGTACCAAATTTCATTAAGATCGGACCTTTTTTACGAGAGTTATCGTGCTTACGGACACACACACACATATATATATATATATATATATATATATATACACATATATAAAAATTTGAACGAATGGTGTTTTTGGCATCTGGGGACCTCAAAATGAAAAGTTATCATGGTCTCGGGCTTAAATGAGACCTACAGTAATAGCTTCTTCCCTATAGGGGAAATTCGCTAATTCCCTATAGGGGAAATTCCCTAAAACAAGAGAACAAAAACTGGGGATGTCTTCGAGATGCATTTGAAATTAATTAATTCTTTTAAAATTGTTACACCTCATGAGTAATACCACAGTATGTCATCAAGGTTAGAGGAGGGCAACTTTATAACCTTTTGTAGCTTACAACCTTTTGCTTTTTGATGCAATTTAAGATTTTTTTACTTTACTATTCTTGATGATTATATAAACAAATTTAATTGACTTTTGAGGGGGCTTGAGGAAATCTCATTATGTCTGACCAAATTTCCAAATGAAATTTGTCCGAAAATAACACTCGCTTAAGTGAAAACCCACCAGTGGCCAAATCAGTATCAATGCAATAACAGATGTTGTAGAATTCTGAAAATGTCCATGATACTTCGTACAAGTAGTCACACATCGAGTTTGGATACCAGTCCTTTGTTATCTTGGCTACCACTTCAGGAAATCTAAGAAGTAACTGGAACATACAAATTGCTTTGGTATTTTTTGGTAATAAAGTCTACAGATAGACTATAGTATATTGGAAGGTTGAAATTACCTGCGTGTCTTGTGTTGTGACCATGCACATCTCTAAGCCTTGTTAGACCTCTTGTTACACAGAAAAGAATGTAAATTTTAACAGCGACTGCTTCTTTTACCTATACTTTAATGTAAAAGGATAGTTCATAGCAATTGACAGCTATCTAAAGAAATAACTGATTTAATATTGAGGCTATAAAATAATAAAATAATAGTATAGAGGATTAGTATAGATGATTATTTTGGAATATTTTCACTGCTCTTGTGTATTCATACTTTTAACTAATGAACCAGATAACCTTATTTTATCAGAACGGGAATGTGACATTTTTACTTATTCACCTTACTCTCATCAGTTGTTTATACCATGCATACAGTGTGCACAGGTTTATTTGCATTTAAGGTGGCAACTTATAAATGATCACAGACATTATGACGGTGATATAATGCACATGGGTACCCATCAACAAATGCTACTTAAAAATAAAGCAAGGTATAGCACTTCTTTGACCATTTGGAGTAATAAAGGGAAAACAACAAAATAGAAAAATAAAGGTTATAAGAAGTGAAGGAGGAATCTTGAAAGGCACTTGAAATATTAACCAAAAAAATACATTTAAAGAAATAAAAATAAAAACTTTGGGAACACCAAGATAAAAGACAAATTAGTGAAGACATAAAGGAGAATTTATATTAGTTAATTTTTTAGTTTTATTAGTCAGATTTTTATTATTTAAAAATGCAGCAAAAGAGAGTTGGAGGCTCCCTATCAATGAATACATCTTCAGGGAAATAGCAACTGCAACAAGCACAATACAAAAGAAAATAACTGTATTATTTGTATTCTTTGGACAACTATTCAAAACACTGGTAAAAAAAGATGAAATTGTAAGACAAGCATATGATGGATTGCAGAAGTCAAGTAAGATATACGTGAGTTACAATTCATTACAGTAGGAGATTTGAAGAGCAAGACGGACACAATCATGAAACTTAATGACAGACCAGACTATAAACCAAGATCAGAAAAGGTAATGCCAGATGACGAAAGAAAATTATGATCCGAGCGAAAAGATCATAAGAAGTACAGAAAAAAGACCCTAGGAAAAGATGACTGAAGTGGACTAACAACAAAGTCATAACATTATTTAATACAGCCAATACAAAAAGTACAAACCATGGCAAGTTTCCACTCCTTCTCGTGAGTGATCGCTACAGGAGTCGTGTTAGCAGCCTGCTCCAGCTCACTCACTGATATGTTGGCATTCCTGGCTTTTGAACATACCCTCGTGTAAGCGTAAAGCAGGTACACTGCAGTGTTGCCCTTGTCATCCAGCATCTAGAACATCGGCAGATTTGCTCGTTATATAAATAGCACATAAAACATTTTGAGTTGAGGCGAGAATTAAGTTGTTTTTACTATTTGGAAGAGACTACTTAAAACAAAGATGTATGATACAGGGGGGTGATGATAGTGTGTATAAAGAGCTCATACAAATTTTACAACCATTTTTATCATAAACGATAAAAACATGTAATTTAAAGTAAGTTATTTTTGTACAGGTATTGAATCACTTTCTTCTGTAAGACAATTTTATACATCATAGGCTACTAAAAGTTTTCAAAATAATTTTAAGTTATGGGGAAAAATACTTATGTTACCACAACTGTAAAAACAAAAACGGTAAAAATCTAAGAATATGTGTAACTGATCCACTTTCAAAATTTCACAATACATAAAACATACCATGGAAATCAGTACTTAATTTATACATAGGCAGATATTTTGAAAGCGATTAAAATAGCATTGCACATTTGCAAATATATTAGCTATGAAAAGAAAGGCAAGGAAGACAATTTTATAGATACAGCTAATTTTTTTTGTAAAGTTCAAGCAATAATGGGAGAAAACAAAACTTAGGCGTGGAATTAATTGCATTGTTGAAAAACTAATCATGAGTAAAGGTATCAATATTACCATCTATTTCTAAAATCTTTGAAAAAGCAATGTACTGGAGACTAATGTATCATCTTGAAAAAACCATTTGCTTGGGGATGAGCAGCATGGTTTTCGAAAGAAAAAATCAAATAATACTGCACTTGTGAATTTTACTGAAGCTTTAATTGAATCGATTGACAAAAAAGAGAAAGTTGCAGGGGTGTTCATGGATCTATCAAAAGCTTTTGATAGCATATCACATGACATACTGCTTAGAAAGTTAAAAGGTATTGGAATAAATTATTGTTATTTGAAATGGTTTGAATCATATCTGACTAAGAGAATACAGTTTGTTGAAATTTCCCATATTGAAAACAGTAGAATTTTAAAATCTAAATCTAAAACCCAAATAGTAAAAAATGGAGTACAACAAGGATCAATCCTTAGCCCTCTGTTGTTCATTTGTTATATCAAGGATATGCCAAAATGTCTAAATTAACCTGTAATTTCAAAAAATATACTATGTCTATATGCAGATGATGCGAACCTCATAATTTCTGATAAAACAGAAAGTGAATTAGAAATTGCTGCGTTCACAGAACAGCTAACTAAAAAGTTTTTTTTAATGAAAATTAGTCAATTTTAAACATTGAGAAAACCAACTTCATATGTTTTCAAACTCAACAGAATAGAAATTTGTTAAATCCTCAAATTGTTATTGATGAAACAGAGTTAGATCAAGTTACCGAAACAAAATTTCTTGGATTAATCATAGATAAACACCTCACCTGGGATGCACACATTGAGCATATTATCAAAAAAATTAATTCAGGAATTTATGCCTTAAAAATATTGTCTTTTCTCTGCAATTTATCGGTATTAAAACTAATTTATTATGCTCGCGTGCAGTCCCACATTGTATATGGGCTTGGTGTGTATGGTGGGGCGTCCGACACAAATTTAAAGAAAATTACTATTTTGCAAAAGAACTATGCTTAAGTTGAAAGATGATTAATCTGTTAGACAATATTTTAAAGAACTAGGAATTTTGACCATTTATAGTTTATATTTTAGAGTGTATCATGTTTGTCAGGACCAATCCAGTTCAATATAAAAGTCACTGTGAAATCCACAATTACAACACAAGGAATAAGTTTGAAAAAGTTTTAGAAAAACATAATTTGGATAAGTATAAGCAAAACCGTCATATGCTAGGATTAAATTATTGAAAGTAATTCCCAAAGGGATAAAACACGTACCGGTACAAATGATGAAAAATTTAAAAAACTCTTAAAAGAATGTTTAGTTGAAAAGCCTCTATACTCATTAGAAGAGTTCGTTTTATTTATAATGTAACTTAGATTAAAAAATATTATATTGACACTATTTATTGTACAGTGAGCATTGAACAAATAAAGATGTTTTGATTTGATTTGATTAATAATTTAAACTAGTAAAAACCCGTTGCTCGAAATCGAGCAATATTTCACTATGATGAACATGAATTTGATTAAAATTATCATCTGTGTATCCTAATTCAGTCCTTATTGTCTCATACTATTAATAGATGGGCGTGTGGCAACTCAGGTTTTTGGAATTCTGATTGTGTATAAATGTGCCAAATCTTTTCCAAATATATGATAACTCATTTCATTCACGCCATTTCTATCATTGGCCTGATGATGACCTGTGTGACTGGTTGAAATCGATAGCCTTGTACCATCTGTTATATATGTTTACCGTCTGTTATGTGAATACTGTATAAATATAAATATATTTGTAAGTGTTGTAAGACATCTTTTATTGCATCCCCCACTTATTAAAACAACGTATATTCTGCAGGACTGCTGGAGGAGGATGAGAAGCGGTTCATCATGTGGGGCAAGAACAAGGACTTGATCCCCTTAACCATCGTAAAGTCTGTCGGAGGCTTCACTTACGACACTTGCGACATGGCGACCATCAGGTACCGGATACAGAAAACCAAGGCTGATTGGATCGTCTATGTTGTGGACATGGGCCAGATAAGAACAAATTTTAATTTATTTATTGATTTATGAACTTTATTTCATAAATATCAGTGACAATTTCTTTGGGCCAGTGCCTTTTATATCAACTTCCTCTATCATTCTGATATTTACCGTACAAAATGCCACCATTTCAACATTTTTACATACAGAATGTTACATTAAAGAACATGAACCAGATTATTTAATTTATTCAAAATCAACAAGATATTAAGTGACTTTACAGGCGACCCATTTCAAAGTGCTGAGCGACTGTGCAGAGCGAGCAGGCTGGCTGGACTCATTCAAAGTGCGAGTGGACTTTGTGGGCTTTGGAGTTGTGTTGGGAGAGGATAAGAAGAAGTTCAAAACTCGCTCTGGGGTGTCTGTGAGGCTGGCTGAACTGCTAGATGAGGGTGAGTTCAATTGGTTTCTCATGGACATTAGATTTTTGTTCTATTTTAATTAATGTTTTTTAGGCTGCTGAATAACACAGGTGAACCAATATATAGTTAGAAAAAACCTAGTTCAAATGTTCTTCAGCTGGTATTAAACAATAATAGTATTTAAAATAACATTCTCCATAATACCTGACAAAATAATCTACACATTTTAAAAAATCCTGCTTTTTTCACCCATTTCCTGAAGTTAAGAACTTAACTGATTTTGATAATTATTTTTTTATTTAAAAGATAATTTCAAGTTCGAAGTCACTGTCGAGCCAGAATTTCGATTTAGTCCGGGCTCTGCCCCACAGGACTTCCAAGTTCCCATGTTATTCATATGGAGGAGAGTTTTATTTCGTTTATGTCACATGTGTTTTTTCTTGATTCAATAAACAGCTGTTATAAGGATTATATCTGGAAAATATTGCGGGGGAGCAGCTCGAAATTAATTAATTACTCACAGGTAATTATTATTCACAGGCAACTATAAATAGCTGGAATGAATCAGTACACTTATCGTACAACAAAATTATTCAAAAGTTAGATCTAATTTATGGATATGTTTAAGAAAAATTGTCGTATTTCAAAAATGAAACAAAAACCTTTGAATACAAATGTTTTGAATTTGCTAATGATTTATTTATACTGATTCATGACATCAATTCGCAACACTAACTTTATTATTTTCAAAGAATTGCTAGATTTGTATAGTGATTTTCATACTCTAAATAAAATAATAATGTTATACCTATATCTGATATCAACAGAAATAACCTTTTCATCTTGATGTGCCTTTTATGGGGTTGCAAATATCTTGAGTTTGCCTTTTAATATTAACTTTGTGGAGTTTTTATTCCATTGCCCACTATGTTGGAGTTTGCTATTGGATTATTGATTAAGTGGAGTTCTTAAGTAGGTATTTGTATCTGTGTACTATAAATAGGCCAAGTGTTTTAGCGAATTTCCCCTATAGGGAAGAAGCTATTACCGTAGGTGGCATGGTAAGACTTAAGCCCGAGACCATGACAACTTTTTGTTTTGAGGTCCCCAGATGCCAAAAACACAATTCGTTCAAATTTATATATATATGTATATATATATATATATATCTATATTTATTATTTTTAAAAGAAAATTACCAGAACTAACTACGTGTCAGTGAATTAAAAATGAATTTTGAAGGGTACTCTGGTAATTTTCTTTTAAAAATAATAATTATAACAGTAGCCCTATGCAGTGAACTAAATAATATAATATATCTATATGTATATATATGTGTCCGTTACCGCGATAACTTTTGAAAGAAGCACCTGATTTTGATGAAATTTGGCACAAATGTGGAGAGTAACATTTATGACTTTAAGTTTGAAAACCAGATCGATCGGTTTATGGGAAGGGGGTTTTATGGGGGTTTCAAATTTTCCAAAATCACCTTTTTGAACTTTTCACCCTACAATTTTAAAAACACTAGATTTTGGTTATAGCCATTTTATAGAACTTAAAAAAACAAACAATGTAGTTTTTTGAATCATTAAGCTAGGTTTAGTGGTTGTGGAGAAAAGTCAAAAAATATGTCCATAAAATTTTCCATGTTAATCTTATGGGAATACGGTTTTTAGATTTTCCTCAGATAATTTCACTGAAAACTCCACATTTCCTTCTACCAATCAGTTTAGCTCTACAAAACAATCATTTTGGCGTTTTAATTGTTGTTTTACGTCCAACCGTTGCAGTGATATTCAAAGTGCTAAACACAGTACGTTGTCCAATGTTATCCTTATGGAGAATAAATAAAATGTTATATTTTGATTATTTATATATGTATATTGATGAAACTTGGTATGTGGCTTCAACTAGTTGTGGTATATTGATATTAGCAAAAAAAAGGTTTTTCTCGATTTTTCCCAGTAGCAGCAAACCTGCATACTCGCGCCCCATGTTATTCATATGGATAATAAGTAAAGTTTTATATCTCCCTTAGTTATGAACCCAAATTAATAAAACTTGGTATGTAGCTTCACCTGGTTGAGTTATATTGATAATTGCAGAAAAATACATTTCTTATCATCCTTGTTGCAGCAAACCTGCGTACTCAATTATAATGTTATTCTTATAGAGAATAAATAAAATGCAATATATCACTTATTAATGAATGTATTTTTGTGAAACTTGGTGAGTGGCTCTAGGTACTAATGATACCAATATATATATGCATTGGAAATTCGCTGAGTACGCAGGTTTGCTGCGACGGGGGTATTTAGTTTTAGCGAATTTCCCCTATAGGGAAGAAGCTATTACCGTAGGTGGCATTGTAAGACTTAAGCCCGAGACTATGATAACTTTTCGTTTTGAGGTCCCCAGATGCCAAAAACACTATTCGTTCAAATTCATATATATGTGTATATATATATATATATATATATATATATGTGTGTGTGTGTGTCCGTTACCGCGACAACTTTTGAAAGAAACACCCGATTTTGATGAAATTTGGCACAAATGTGGAGAGTAGCATTTATGACTTTAAGTTCGAAAACCAGATCGATTGCACAATGGGGAGGGGGTTTTATTGGGGTTTATAATTTTCCAAAAATCGTTTTTTTGCAAATTTGACCCCAAAATGTTAAAAACACTCAATTTTGGTTATAGCCATTTTATAGAGCTTAAAAAACAAATAATTTAGTATTTTGAATCATTAACCTAGGTTAAGTGGTTGGGGAGAAAATCCAAAAAAAGTGTCCCATGTTAATCTTATAGGAAAAAGGTTTTTAGATTTTTCTCAGATAGTTTTACCATTGACTATAAATACTGAAGTAGACTTCTCATTGCCATTGTAAAATGTGTCCCTAGTTTTGTGTATGCCAAGATTGAAAGAGGTCGTAGTTTACACCAATCACCAACAGAGTATACTGCTGTCAACTATTACTTATCCTCTCAAGGAGGGGATAATACGACAGTTGGTGTGTCAGGAAGCAAACATAAGTTGATTATAACTTACTTTCTGGGTTGGAGATAGTTGAAAAGTTAACGTAAATAACTAAAATAAAAAGTTTACAGCAGCACAATCTGTCGGTGACAAATACATAAATAAATAAGTGATATATAGCATTTTATTTATTCTCTATAAGAATAACATTATGGCTGAGTACGCAGGTTTGCTGCAACAATGAACACAAAATATGTGTTTTTATGCAATTATCAATATAACTCAACCGGGTGAAGCTACATACTAAGATTGATTAATTTATGTTCATAATTAAGGGAGATATAAAAATTTACTTATTCTCCATAACAATAACATTAGGGCTGAGTATGCAGGTTTTCTGCTACTTAAATAATCCAAAAAATCAATTGTTTGTGCAAATATCAACATACCAGTACTACGTGAAGCCGCGTACCAAGTTTCATCAATATACATTCATAAATAATCGAGATATCAAATTTTATTTATTCTCTATAAGGATAACATTGGACAACGTACTATGTTTAGCACGTTGAATATCTCTGCAACAGTTGGACGTAGAATCACAATTTAAACACCAAAATGATTATTTTGTAGAGCTGGATTGATTGGTAAAAGCAAATATGAAGTTTACATTAAAATGAACTGAGGAAAAGCCAAAAACCTTTTTCCCATAAGGTTAACATGGGAGATTTTATGAGCAGGTTTTATAGATTTTCTCCGCTACCACTTAACCTAGGTTAATAATTTAAAATACTATATTTTTAAGCTCTATATAAAGTGCTCAAAATCCAAAATTGAGTGTTTTAAAAATGTTAGGATGAAAAGTGCAAAAAACTGATTTTTGGAAAATTTAAATGCCCCTTCCCATGGTCCGATTTTTCTGGTTTTCGAACTTACTCATGAATGTCACTTTCCACATTTGAACCAAATTTCATTGAAATCGGATGTTTTTTACTCAAGTTATCGTGTTAACGGACAAACACTATATAAACACACATATATATATATATATATATATATATATATATATATATATATATATATATATTATTTAGTTCACTGCATAGGGCTAAAAATGAATTTTGAAGGGTACTCTGGTAATTTTCTTTCAAAAATAATAAATATATATATATATATATATATATATATATATGTAAATTTGAACGAATAGTGTTTTTGACATTTGGGAACCTCATAACAAAAAGTTATCATGGTCTTGGGCTTAAGTCTTTCCATGAGACCTACGGTCCTTCCCTATAGGGGAAATTCGCTAAAAAGGTAGTAATTTAACTCTTCGCTTCGTCCTCTTACGCGACATTAGAGCGTACTCCTAGTAGTCAATGGTTTTACTAAAAACTTCACATTTATGTTTATTAATGTGTTTATCTCAAGAAAACAAACATTTTGGTGTTTTAATCGTTGTTCTACGTCAAACCGTTGCAGAGATATTCAAAGTGCTAAACACAGAACGTTGTCCAATGTTATCCTTATGGAGAATAAATCAAATTCTATATCTCGATTATTTATGAATGTATATTGATGAAACTTGGTATGTGGCTTCAACTAGTTGTGGTATATTGATATTAGCACAAAAAACAAGTTTTTTGTTGATAGTCCCTGTTTAGTTCTTAAATTAATAAAGTGTGTTAATCTTTAATATTTTGTATTTCCGAATTATTTTATTTACTTTAGCTATAAGTAACTGTCTGCAAATAAAATGCAAAATCAAGATAATTTTCAAGGGAGAGAGAGAGAAAGGGAAAACGTCTAGAATTCTATCGTTGCTATGCAACCAGACCAAATCTAGGAACCCTATATTGGTCAGAGATTTTAAAATATAGAAAAGTACTGTCCCTCGAGACAGTCGCAATTTCGTCTCCGCTTGTTTAAGACCGTTACCGCTATTTTGAAAAACCCGCTCTTTTTTTAGTCTCAATCCCTAAAGTATGTCATAAATTTGTAAACTCTTTAACCTTTATTAATTTACATTCTCAAATAAACTCTTTATTTATTTAATCAATTTAAAGTGTTCTTATCCCAGTGTTTTGCAGACTTTATAGTGTTTTCTCCGAGACCTTCTTGTGCGCGATCAAGAAATCGCCTTCAAGCCGCGCCACCGCGAGTGGACTTTTTTATTGGCCACCAAGGAACTGTTAATGCGATTTGCGATACCTCAAGATTCGCGGGTGCAAGATCCCAATACAGATAGCGAACTTCCCGCTGTTAAAATTACCGAAGAGCCCAGAGTCCATGTAGGACGCCACACCAACGCCGCGCCGCACTGTCATGGCGGCTTCTTGGACATTCCTCTAATTATCGAGTGAGTGATCCCTTTAAACTGTTATTTGTTAATTCAGTCCAACATATGAACTGTTAATTTTTCAGGACCTTCATCCATTGCTTATTTATTCATTAATTGCAATTCTCGAGTCCTTTATATCACATGCCGCGCTTTTAACAAAATGGCGGCCACGCCCTTTTATAGGGAAATTTATTAAAAAATAATAAATTCCCGCTGCACCCAATAGTCCCTATAGCAGCAAACCTGCATACTCGGCCCCCATGTTATTCATATGGAGAATAAGTAAAGTTGTATATCTCCCTTAATTATGAACCTACATTAAGAGAACTTGGTATGTAGCTTCACCTGGTTCAGTTGTATTGATAATTTAAAAAAAAACACATTACTTATCTTCCTCGTTGCAGCAAACCTGCGTCCTCAACCCTAATGATATTCTGATGGAGAATAAATAAAATGCTATATATCACTTATTAAGGATGTATTTTTGTGAAACTTGGTAAATAGCTCTACCTAGTAGTGAGTCACATATATATGCATTGGAAATTCGCTGAGTACACAGGTTTGCTGCGACGGGGGTATTTACTCATGATGCAGCTTGTGGGCTACTTTTAATTTTTACACTTTCTGTATATTATTAACCATTCATTCTGAATAGTGTTTCCTCATTTAATCATTTGTTGATATAGTTGAAACCGATAATTTTGAATGTCATTGGTTTTACCTTTCTTGTGTATTGAGATCACTTTAGAAATTTTTAATTTATTAGAAAAAAATACCAGAAATAAAAGATGAATTTATTACATGTACTAATGGTTGTAGTAATGGGAACTGAACATATTTAATTATTGCAGTCGGATCCTCGTCATATCCGCTCGATCATTTATTTTTCAATGTTTTGAAAATGCTGAGCAATTCTTTTTCATCTACCGGCGGGCATCGGAAGTCTTGAAAAGGTTTAGGTATCTCATCTGAGCCTTGTAATTGTGCGGTAGGGAGTTCTGTCAACAAATTATCAATTACATTAATGAAATAATCGTTAAAATAATTATTCAACAAGGATGGTCTGGTAACCAATGAGTTATTTATATCTAAGGCAATATTTTCTTCATATTTTCGTACATTATATTTGGTTTCATCGTTAATGATTTTCCATGTTGTTTTACCAATATTATCTGAGTTTGTGATTTTGAATCAAAAAATATTTTCTTAGAACTAATTAGTTTTATCATTATACATTTTGTTCCTACTCTTAACTTTATTCTTAACTTTAAGTTCATGTGACTTCTTAACTGTAGCTTCCTTGCTTAGATGAATGATTTAAAGTCTTTTGTTTTTAAACTCGGGAGTTATCCAAAATTTCATTTTATTCCCTTTTTTTAGTAATTGGAAAACAGAAGTTAAAATAATAATTAAAAATATTATTACAACTTTTGAATTTTTGGTCAATTGAAGCAGAATATACTTGTAACCAATTTTCTTTTTCTAATAAATTTTTAAATAGTATCCTGTTTTCATTTGAGAAGTTTCTTTTCTTAAAAGTTAATTTTGGTTGTAGCTTACATTGTGTCTGCAACAGATTTAACATCTGACCATCATGATCAGATAATAATGTTATAAAACCAGAAACCTCAAGATCTTATCTATTTAAATTTGTTAACAAATTATCTAAGCATGACTCAGTTGTCAGTGTAACTCTAGTTGGGAAATTTATTAGGAATTCCAAGCCATGGTGCAACAAAATGTTTTTCAATTCCTTTGACTCCATAGTCTCCTCTAACACATTAACATTTAAGTCACCTGCTACTATCAGATATTTTTTCTTTTGCAATACACAATCTATAAGAGAATTAAGCATTTCCAAAAATTCCACAATTTATACAATTTATACAATTTTATTTTTGTATTGTGGAGTTCTATAAACTCCTGCCAATACAAAACTATAAGTTTGAATCCTGTAACACAGCATTCAAATAATTTATCAATACATAAATCTCTTACAATAGAAAAATCCAGTTCCCTTTTATTCCCTTTTTTGCTAGAATTTTTATCCCGCCTCCCAATGTAGTTGTGTGTGAGTAATTTGCAATCAGAGTGTAATTTTCTATATTCAACCGCTCCACTTCAGTTTCAGACATATATAATGTATGTTTTTATACACTGACTTTGAGTTTTAAAAGTTGTTATGTGGAAATTCACTTCCCTCAACGTCAGCGTGTTGCGTGCGAACTCGTTTATATCAAAATGGTTTCAGACTCATATCAAAACTATTTTAATATCATACTTATATTGATATCGTTTCAAACCAATATTAATATAAGTTTCAAAAATGTTCAAAAAGTGGGCTTAGTGGGTTTAAAGGAGAAGCAGCTGGACTTTAACATTTTGATTTTCTTCACTAAGGTTGTGATCGGATTCAGAAATTAAATTTCTTAAAGAAGTGTTATTATTATTGTTTGAAACCAATAATGGAGGTAAGAGGGACGGAAAGTCTTTTATAGATGCCGCTGTTGGAACTTCATGCAGCTTCTCCTGAGTTGTAGTTTGTTCTAATCCCTGAACCGTTGAGGCTATTCTTGATGACCTATCTTTAGATTCTTTTGTCATGTCCATGTTAGATTGTCCTTTGCCATGTTGGTTATTATTGGTGGTTTTGGTGCAAACTAGTCTTTTAAGTTGATACAAAAATTCTTCATGAGATAAACCGTTTCTTAATTTTCTGAAAGATTGTTGATAATAAGAGACAATTGTTACTTTAGCCTGTGTTATTTGTTGGAAGTGAATTAAGTTAGTTATGAATTTATGCAAATCAATTTTGTCTCGCACACATCCAATTGGAGAACAAATTATATAATGGAGACCCCTTTTTTAAATCATCAGTTAAGTTCTGAAAGGCTGTATCATAGTCAGCTCCTTCAGGTTTTCCGTGGTATTTGTCCTTAGTGATGAGGCTGTAGGCCAGAGCTCCGTGTTGACTACTCTGCAGTGCCGAGTGCTTGGTTAGGCACTGGGCCCAAATTGGTTTGCCGAATTGCTTCTTAAAAACAACCGCTACACCGGCAGACATATGACAGGGATTCTCGAAGTCAGCTGAAATACTGTGCGCAAAAGCAACAGTCCTATCAGTCTAATATTTTTCTATAACTTTAGCCATGTGAAAATCAATGACTTTTATGCTAGGTTTATTGAATAGAGGTTTATGACATGGATTGGGTGACGTGATTCTTATCCTGTTTGTTTTGGTTGCAAGGTATTGCCTCAATAGTGTTGGTAATGAGATGTACTAATCTATTTTTCCCTCGGTTGTTAATATGGAACCCATGGCTGGTGAATTGAAATCTCTTTAGTTGGTCTAAATTAATAACATGTACATTCTTTAACTCCCAGTTCTGTTAAGTAGTTGTTAGCCAGTAACATTTCGTCATGAAGTGGATCTTTTTCGTGCAAGTAAAATCTTTTTAGGATTGTAGTAATTACCACTGATTTATCTTGACTTATCACTGTCAGTTTTTCTTCCAGCTGTGAGTAAACTGGAGAAAGATCTTTATGAAGAGTGTCGTTAGTTCCTCCAATAATTACCATAACATCATCTTTGGAATAAAGAGCAGCCTCTATTACTTGCACAAGGCATGCATTGGGCATCACTGTTCCAGCCATCCAAAGTTCATTAGGATGTTTTTGTTCCAATTTTGGCCCCATGCTTCTTCCTTCACTGTCGGCAAACACTGAAAGCTTCAATCTACTGCCTAAATTAAAGTTTTGATCAGATGGATTTGCCTTCAGTGGCGAAACATGTGTTGGTGAAATTGGCTTTGGAGAATTGCTACTGGGCTTTCTTGCAGGGTGAATGTGGGTTAGACTTATACTAGGTGAAGTGAGTTCATCAGTATTTTCCTCACATATTACCGTTAAAACATTGTACTTATTTGGGGTAAAGAAATTGTTCTGTTCTTCCTCAGAGTGTCTCTTATGTCTATCTGAGTTTACTTTTGTTGCTTTACTACATGTGGTCCACTCAGAATTGCCTGGGGCTTCTGATACATCTTGATTCTCATCATTAGCTGTCAGTATATGTTGTACCGTGGTCCAAGACGTAGATGGTGGTTGTGTTTGATTACTTTGTTATGTATTTATTGGTAGGTCTGTATTCTTTACATTTAAGTTGCTTTTCTGTTTTTCTCACATCTTGAGCTGTAGTGTAGCTAATCATCAGGTTTTTAACTGTAGATGACGTAATCTGGAAATTGTCACGATTGGTCCACAAATAAGCCAGACTAGATCGTTTTAAAATCAAGTCAGTTCTTGTGATCTGAAGGGTTTTTTCACAAGCTTTTATTCTTTCAGTTACCCCTGTACTGTTTTCCACAAGGCGGAGAAGCCATTCCACTATTAAAACCATATAAATACCACAATCCACATAGTGCTATCTTGTTGAGGACAGTTAATTACTACAAAAGAAGCTTCTCTTGGACAGATATGCTTAGAGAGCCTCATAGATATTTCCTTAGCTGAAGTCAAATTAGCTTGCTGCAAAGAATCAAAATAATAAAATGTATGGTCATCTTTCTGATAAAACAATGAACTCCAATGTGACCCTGAGGGTACATCACATGCCTTTGCGTTATTTACAGGAATAACAATAAAAGGTTTATCTTGAAGTTTGAGAGGTTCAATGATAAATTCATAACCTTATAAATTCATAATGAGTTTTAATTGCTTGTATTACCACCGGACTAAGGAAGCAAATGTTATTGCTCGAGACAGTATTATTATTAAGCAACTCAAAGTACATGTGAATGGTGTCGTCTGTAAGCCATTCATTATTTAGAAGTGATACACTATGATCAAATCTCTTTTCTGTCTGGGTGTTTGTATTATGGATGGTAGATTTGTTTTTTGAAGGTAACAGTGGTGTACTATTGTTCATACCTCCGCTATGAGAGGATTTTAGTTCTTTATCAGATCCATTAACTTGGTCAGGAGTGGTAATAGTGTTATTTATTGTTAAACCACTCTCCATCTGAGTATTATTTAAGTTTTCATATGCATCCTTTTGTTGACTTGTATTTATAGTGGCATTACTGGGAAAGGATGGTTGAGCTATTTCTTTAATTTCCTTGAAAAATTAAAAACTTCAGTGTTTACTTTTAACTTGTTCTCAGTAATAAATTTTTCTAATTCCTTTTTTGACCGGAATACTTTGCCTTGTGGGGAGGTGACATAAATATCAAAATTCCTCTTGTGAACTCCTTTCTTTCGGATTTTTTCCTCTTGCTTTCAGCCTTTTGATAATTTTTGTTCCATAATAAAGTTTTCAAATAAACCTTTTTTATCTTTATAAGCATTTAAATAGTTTGTATGCAATGAATTTAATTATTAAAATATAAGTAAAGTTCAACAAGTTTTAAAATAATTTTGTAGTTAAAATACAGTAGTGAAATTCACCAAAGTATAATCACTGAGTTGCTCTAAATAATCTAATTATTTGCAAACTCATTATAGAGGACCCTTCTTATCTGTGATGTTTGTTTACTGATGGGCGACTCATTTGGCATAGAAACCAGTACAGGTTATCAGTGCCTCCACAGGTTCTGTTGCTGTCAAACGCCGATCTGGTTGTCAAACATGATAAAACCGTTTCTTTTGCTAGATATATCTTTGGTTGATGTGTGTTCTAGATAAAGTAGTTCCTTCTCTTATTGCCAGTTTATATCCATGAATTTATGTTTGCAACATAACTGTGTACTATTTCTTGTATAATCTTAGTATTCTTTTCTATTTACATTTATTATCAAACATAACCAATTACTTTGTGTGCTTTTCTTAGGGAGTATTGGACCTTGTTGTTCGATAATTACATTGTTGAACATTGTGCATTGTTAAAATAAATAAATAATCAGATCAACTTAAACATTATAACTTCACTTTGTTTTAAACTCACCCTTTTCTATGACAAGGTTCTCCATTCGAGAATGGTAAAATAATTCGCCTCGTTCAGTTAATCTGAACCTAATCTGTCATAGATTAGTTGATTTTCTGAAATCAATTCATAAATAAATATAAATTCAGTTGTATATGTTTTACCATAATACCGTAAAACTTGGAACAATTTTCTACTTTAAAATTATGTAATTTACGATGTAATAAAAATGCAAAATATGCAACCATCTCCAATTTCCAGTTCCACCTAAAACTACACATTGCACATAATAAATTCAGTTTTTGATATTTTTTATACAAAATAAAAAATAAAATAAGGATGTTCCAAGTTACCCTATGGTAGGGGTTTCTTGGAACGACAATTTGTTTCTTTAAAAACACATTGCTAAAGGGTTTTTGTTCTAATATAATATGCATAGGGGGTACTTAGAACACTAAAAGAAATGTAAACAAAATGAAAATCAAACCCAAACATAAAACCAACTATATTTATTGGAAAAAAAGTCAAAACAGTAGTGTATATCTTATTTGCTTATGAACTGAATACAAATTATCGCTTATAAAATAAGAAAAGTAAAAAGAATGTATATTATTACTTTTAAAATAGAAAAAGTAGTTATTAATATGGTGTAAGTAGAATTATGAATGTAAATTTGTGGAATGGAGATGTATGAATATTATACTTTTCACTGGCTTTATTAAGCAAAATAGTCTTTTAGCGAATTTCCTCTATAAGGAAGAAGCTATTACCGTAGGTCTCATGGTAAAACTTAAGCCCAAGACCATGATAACTTTTCATTTTGAGGTCCCCAGATGCCAAAAACACCATTCGTTCAAATTTTTATATATGTATATATATATATATATATATATATATATATATATATATTTATTTATGTATTAGCGAATTTCCCCTATAGGGAAGAAGGTATTACTGTAGGTGGTATGGTAAGACTTAAGCCCAAGACCATGATAACTTTTCATTTTGAGGTCCCCAGATGCCAAAAACACCATTTGTTCAAATTTGTATATATGTATATATATATATGTGTCCGTAAGCACGATAACTCACGTAAAAAAGGTCTGATCTTAATGAAATTTGGCACAAATGTGTAAAGTACCATTTATTTTAACGAGTTCGAAAACCAGACGAATCACACTATACGAAGGAGGGTTTGGGGGGAGGGGTTTGTACCCCAAAAATGGGTTTTTTGGGGTTTTTACATGTAATTTTCATTTTTATCAAATTTTAATTTATACCATTGAATTCAACTTAAAATAGCCCTGTAGCAGCAAACCTGCATACTCAGCGAATTTCCAATGCATATATATTTATCTTATAATACCACATAAAGCTACATACCAAGTTTCATCAATATACATTCATAAATAAACGATTTATGACATTTTAATTATTCTCCATAAGAATAACATGGCGGCTGAGTATGCAGGTTTGCTGAAGCAAGGAACACAAAAATGGGGTTTTATGCTAATATCAATATAACTCAACTAGGTGAAGTCACATACCAAATTTCATTTATTTATTTAAATTCATAATTAAGGGAGACAACACGTTACTAATTCTCCATAAGAATAACATGGGGCTGAGTACGTAGGTTTGCTGCTATGGGAGCCTTTTGCAACAAATTTTTTTGAGCAAATATCAATAGTCCACAACCAGATGAAGCCGTAAACCAAGTTTCGACAGTATATGTTCATAAATAAGCGAGATATCAAATTTTTATTTTCCTTCATAAGAAAAACATTAGACAACATACTGTGTTTAGCACTTTCAATATCTCGGTAACCAATTGACGTAGAGAAATGATCAAAATACTAAATTGTGTGTTTTTTAAGCTGAATCCAATGGGAAAACTAAAATTTGACTATTTCCAAAATTATGTGTAAGAAATTCAAAAAACCCATTTTTGGGGTACAAAACCCCCCCAAAATACCCCTTCGGATAGAGCGATCTGGCTGGTTTTCGAACTTAAAGTCGTAAATGTTGCTTTACACGTTTATCCCAAATTTCATCAAAATCGGATAATTTTTACGAGAGTTATCGTGCTCACGGACACACACACACATATATATATATATATATATATATATATATATATATATATGCAGTTTCGAACAAATGGTGTTTTTGGGGTCCTGGGGACCTCAAAACGAAAAGTTATCATGGTTATGGGGTTATGGGTTTGAAGTCTTACCATGCCAACTACGGTAATAGCTTCTTCCCTATAGGGGAAATTCGCTAAAAACAAACAATTTGGTATTTTGATCATGCTCTACGTCAATTGGTTACTGAGATATTGCAAGTGCTAAACACAGTACGTTGTCTAATGCTATTCTTATGGAGAAAAATACAAATTTTATATCTCGCTTATTTATAAATATAAACTGACAAAACTTGGTATATGGCTTCATCTGGTTGTGGTTTATTGTTGTTTGCACAATAAAAAAATGTTCACGTATGGTTCCCGTAGCAGCAAACCTAGGTACTTGGTCCCCATGTTATTCTTATGGAGAATAATTAAAATGTTATATAACGCTTATTTATAAATGTATATGAATGAAACTTGGTACGTGACTTTACTTAGATGAGTTCTATTGATATTTGTATAAAAACCCATTATTTTGTGTTCCTTATTGCAGCACACCTGTGTACTCATCCCCAAAGTTATTCTTATGGAGAATAATTAATACTTTAAATATCGCTTGTTTGAGAATATATTTCTTATTAATCCTGTTAAGTGTTTTAATGTGTTATGTTATATATTTATTAGAAATTCGCTGAGTATGCAGGTTTGTTGCGACGGGGGTATTTAATTTCATCTAAGACTATAACTCAAGTGTTTCTTCAGAAAAGTTCTTATCATTTTTATTCCAACAGGCCGTTAGTAACTCCTTACCATTTTGGTAACGTTATAGGTAACTGAAAAATAAATTAATACCCCCGTCGCAGCAAACCTGCATACTCAGCGAATTTCCAATGAATATATAACATAACACATTAAGCCACTTAACAGCACTCATAAGAAATTTATTCACAAACAAGCGATATTTAAAATATTAATTATTCTCCATAAGAACAACATTGGGGATGAGTACGCAGGTTTGCTGCAACAAGGAACAAAGAATAATGGGTTTTTATGCAAATATCAATAGAACTCATCTAAGTGAAGTCGCATACTGGTACCAAGTTTCATCCATGTACATTCATGAATAAGCGATATATGGCATTTGAATTACTTTCCATAAGAATAACATGGGGACCGAGTACCTAGGTTTGCTGCTACGGGAACCATAGGCAAAAATTTGTTTTTTTGTGCAAACAGCAATAAACCACAACCAGATGAAGCCATATACCAAATTTTGTCAGTTTACGTCCATAAATAAGCAAGATAAACAATTTTTCTTTTTCTCCATAAGAATAACATTAGACAACGTACTGTGTTTAGCACTTTCAATATTTCAGTAACCAATTGACTTAGGGCAATGATAAAAATACCAAATTGTTTGTTTTTTTATGCTAAATTCAGTATTAAAAATTAAAATTTGATTCAAATCAAAATTACATGGAAAACCCCAAAAAACCCATTTTTGGGGTACAAAACCCTCCAAAAACCCCCCTTCAGATGGTGCGATTCGTCTGGTTTTTGAACTCGTTCAAATAAATGGTACTTTACAAATTTTTATCAAATTTCATTAAGATCGGACCTTTTTTACGAGAGTTGTCGTGCTTACGGACACATGTATATAAAAATTTGAATGACTGGTGTTTTTGCATCTGGGGACCTCAAAATGAAAAGTTATCATGGTCTCGGGCTTAAGACTTACCATGAGACCTACAGTAATAGCTTCTTCCCAATAGGGGAAATTCGCTAAAAAGTCGTTAATCGTGGAGTTATATGTTTATAATTTCTATGATATTTACCAAAAGTATTTAAATTCCACAGACTATTAATGTATAAATATTTTTCAAATAGATTAACACTTAATATTGAATAGTACATTTCATATAGTACAACATACATTAACTATGTTGGTGTTCCATGTAACCCCACCCCTGGCAGTGTTTCTTCTTCTTCTTGCTCAGTCTTTTTTACAGACAGTGAACAAGTTAGAACTTGTGCCAAACAGATATAATATAGGTTAGGTCACGTACTGGATTGGCCCTTATCTCTCTAATATTACTAGGCCAAGTCCGGGAGTAGAAGTTATTCACACTAAATTTTGCGAAAAAAATTACGTAACCATAAAAGATAATATAAAGTTCACTTACCTTCAGAGAAAAAAATCAAAATTTTTCCTAAATTGAAGCTTGCCTCATAATCAAGGTCACTCACACAACCACAGTTGGAAAACTGACAACAAGGGTTGCCCAGTAAAAATTACAAAAATACCCAAATTCATTCTATAAAATACCCTAAGTAGCCCCCTAGTTACAAGTATTTATTGTATCTAGAGTACAACAAATGTCTGGCATAATTTTACTCGATGAAGGGATGGGAAAGTGTTAGGCGATGATGTATATTCTGTTACTTCAAGTAAAAAAAATAAAATGTAAACAAAAAACTATACAAAATTAAATGTATTCAGTATTAAAAAAAAACATTTTTTTATAATTATTATAGGTTAATGGTTTTCTTAACCCCTTGTTGAAAAAAATGTTGGGTGTTTATAAATGTCTTGAATTCCAGAAAGAAAGAAGGTGATTGAGCTCTTTAACAAAATACATGTATTACATTATACATGATGATTCATGATTTTACAAACAAATTTCATCTTTACCAACATGAATCAGTTTGAAATATATGTGTTTTTTAAACTTTAAAATACTTTAACAAGATTCAGATTAACAATAAAATATAGGGCTCTTGGTTGTTATTGGTTATTGGACAGTGAAGCCTTTGGTTACCTCGACATTTGGTGATGACTAAAATAAATTGACTTAATGAATTTGTTTTCTAAATAATTTACTGGAGGGCCGAGATTTGCTCGGGGAAAGTCAGTCAGCTTGTTTAGATGACTTGGAGTAATTTTTCACCAAATCCCCATACTGACGAGCAGATTTGCTTAGCTCATTAGCCTCTTTTCTACATTTTTAAGGTCACTCCAGATGTTATTATGGCCAATGTCCCTTTGATTCATTTTGGATATGACAAGACCATTCTAATGTAATTTTCATTCAATAGTTTTAGTCACTGCTGTCAGGAAACCACATGTTAGTACTTAAACTACATCAGCATTACCATTGATTACAAATACAGAATAGACTGGAAAACGGATCAGCTCTGGTCCACTGGTCAGACGACTTTGGCAGCTGCTGAGTGCTAGCCAAAACAAATATAACAATCCCGTTCTTCAGACAAAAAAAACCCGTTTTTACCGTTGAATAACCTTCAGGACACTTTTTTAACCCACTTTTTATCTGAGAACATTAATCCTGATAGATTGCAGGATCAAATAGTTTTCTATTTACTTTTACCAGCTGTTTTATTTTATTTTTATGTTTATATTCTTGAAATACAACAACAGGAAATTACACTAATCGTATTATGATAGTTTTTGTAAATAAATAACTTAATTATTTTTTTATTTTTATAATGTTTTAGTTAAACAATTATTGCTCCGTTCTACTGCTCCTAAGGCTCTAATTATCTACTCTGCTCCTAAGGCTCTGTTCTAGCTGAGCGACAACAAATCTGTCAGCAATAAAACTGATGTCGCACCTGCCGGCAGCGAAAAGGGTCCAAACTATACAATGGCGACGAAGTGTTCTCGTTCATTTTACATTGTTGCAATGTTGCATTGCACGCTCATGCCTAAGCATTTGTGATGTTCGCTGTCGCTGGAGACGCGTCGCCGTCAGAATATTTGCCGTCAGAGCCTAACTACACTTGATTGGAACTGATAAACTAGACCAACTCACTGCGACACGACAACCCGACCAACTATGATATGAGACAGGCGACAGTTGAAGGAGGGAGAGTAGATGATATTGGAATGGTGGAATTGGGTTGGGACTAAAGGGGGGGGAGCTTCTGCCAGAGAATGGCACTACTTCAAAGCAGGGCCGGATCTAGGATCTGTAGGCCTCTATTAGACTCAACCTGTGGTGTGAACCCCCTTACCATTCACTGTCAAGATCAACGATCTTTTTTATGTGTGGTATTAGGTTTAAACAGATGGTTTTTATGTGGTAGGGCCCCTAAGCACACACCTATGTGGCCTATGCTTAAATCCGGCACTGCTTTAAAGTAGATTGTCACGACAGCTCTATTGCGTAAATAATAGGCCATAATCTCGACTCATCTATTCTGCATACCTAAGCAAAGGTTTTAAGCTTTATTGTTTCAAAGATTTACAATTTTGAAAATGTATATTTGCAAACAGTATTTAAAAAAAAGAATAATGTACTATGTTCTACGTGCTTCATGAATAAAGTTATTTTGATTTTATTACTTTTTAACCTGCAAATATTGTTATGTCAAGAGGGCAAATAATAATTAGGCAATCAAATCGAATGGCTGAACAAAATAACGTTATTGGATAAAATAAATGTATAACTATTAATATAAAGCATTAATAAATAACAATAATTAACACCATATTAAAAACCTGACATAAAACATTTAGACCCCACACTGGTAAATTGTCACACTATGATCAGCGACATTATTGGTGTTTTTATCCTGCATCCCGTTTAAATCTTGCAGAGGGTTTGAAAATACCGCAAATTGAAACACTGGTTGCCAGCACCTCCTTGGCATGGTGTATTTGTTGCTTAACAGATGGTCCATGCAACTTCTCATCTATTTACCCTGATAATTTGAACTTTAAATTTCCCTTTTTTAATTTAAAATATTTTGTTTCAAGTTATAATAAAGTTTAGGTATGAGAAATATATTTTTATTCCCCACCAGAAACAGTGCATATAAGCCTATCATATTATGTAAATCTCCATACAAAAATGTTAATTAGGCTAGTAAATAATTTTAAGATAGTTCATAATGTAACAAAATTGCTTCAAAACATTATATTAATCTATTCCAAATCTTTCTCTAAAAATCCAAATTAAGTACGCAATGGTGGTTTCACAAGTAAAAAAGGAGGCAGGGTGTAAGGGCAGTCGCGTCGTCGTTGCGTCAGTGCAGCCGACTGTCAGGCGTCATCAGAACAAAATTACTCACTCCCACTAACTGTTTACGCTTGATTCCACAACTTTAGTATGCATACGGACAAATGCGTTTAGAAAAATAACCTATGGTAGACAATGAATAAATTGGATTGGTGATAAAGAATTAATCGCAACACATTTAACCAAATGCAAATTACATAACCGCACTATTTTTATACTGTATATAACAAACATTTCTGAGCTTGAGAGGGGGGGCGATCGCGCCCTTCACCCCCCTTGGATCCCCCATTGCAGTTTCCAATAAATTTAATAAAATACCAATCCACTAGACTTTGATCAATCAACAAATTAGTAAAGAAAACTTTATCAATATTTCAAATTTCATATAAAAGGACTATTTCAAGAGTTAAATTAAATTTGAACAGTTTTAAAATCAATTAGCGGTAGCCATGAGAATGAATCTTGCAACCCTGAGCTAATTAAAAGTAATCAAAATACCCCAAGTAATAAAACACTCCCCTATAATTGTAATAATTTACTGTAAATCCCTTTTTCATATCTCAAATTTATCATTACTATATTTTTAAGTAATAAATCTAGGTTTATCTTTGTACCTTGTGTAATTTATTCATTGGCAAAGACGATACATGAGTTTGTAAAATATTGTCAGATGCTTGGCTAGGTAATCCATTTAAAGAAGACAGTTGCCGGAGCAAAAGAAGAAATAAATAGTAAATCATTAAAGATAGACAAATATTTCCTTATTTATTCATTGTACAAGAATCATAGGAGTTATTTATAAGTTAGTTTTTCTCCCTACAAAAACAGAGTCAGAAAGAAATGTGTGTGTGTTTGTTTACAGCCATAAACTCGGTTCATCAGTTCTGTATTCACAGTCATAATCAATGGTATTACTTTGATAAGTCACTGATCTATTATAAACAACTGTTATGATTCTTTTGTTTTGATCTTAAACTCCATAAGCCCCAATGTTGATTTTGTCAACTTTTCAAATTTGTTTTTTACAAATTAGATTTTTCTAGGGATGAGACCTGTCTAGAACTTATTTTTAACCCAGAAACTGGTACAGATAATTTAGTATACAGTGTAACCAATCACTCTGTGTGCTTGTTTAGGTAGTATTAGACCTTGATGTTAGATAATTACCAATTTTGAGATCAGAGTTGCAATCAAGCAAGCAAGCAATCCTTATTCATATTAGAGTATAGATAAAAATCATATATGTCCTTAACCATTCACTTAAATTTATAGCAAAAGCTAGTATGTGAATGGTCAAAAGCAATTGAACACTTTCTTAATTGTGGACCCAGGCTTTGGATGTACTTGAGGGCTAATCGACAGTGCTCTTGCAGCCGACAAAGCACGAAGAAAAATATTTTAGACCTTTTAAAACTGTCAGTTGTTCGGATCTTAATCAATGCATTGCCAAACATAAAAATAGGTTGTGATGATAAAATCTCAACCTGGTGATAACTGTACATTTTATAAGTGACACTTCTTAATTTTAATTGGTACATGATTATGATGAGTAAATGAGCGAACAATTACAAAAGAGACGGACGGTTACAATAAAATAAAAACAATATCAGATTTGGTTCCTTAATTTTGTATGTAAAAGTTTAAGTTTTTGTTTAGGGGGTTATAAAAAAACTACTTTAAAAATCAAGACTGCCGGCTACACGCTCACTTCTACGAGACACGTCACAGATGAGCCGTCAGCCTCGGATACACTCGGGGTCTCCAGCCTGCAGCC
The DNA here is from genome assembly GCA_963675035.1 of Allygus modestus. Taxonomy (NCBI): domain Eukaryota; kingdom Metazoa; phylum Arthropoda; class Insecta; order Hemiptera; family Cicadellidae; genus Allygus; species Allygus modestus. The sequence goes on along the minus strand of OY776111.1, from coordinate 252,978,616 downwards.
AGACCACACATCTGTGAGCTCGCTTCTTGAACTCTTCATCCGAGTCATATCTCAGCTTGGCCTCCTTGAATAAGCGCATCAATATGGAGAGTGGGACCGACTCTGCTTTGTGGTTTTGTAGTTCATCCTTGACATAAATGAAAATCTTGATGTATACTCTGATTGTTACGGGAGTGCGGCTGGCAGAAGCGTGGGCTCTACTCACACACACGCAGGCCTCACTCACACAGACGCAGGGGATTAGGACGGACCACGGACCTGCCGCCTGAGTCATCACTGGCTCACAGAAATTTGACCATTAATTTTTTAAATTTTACCTTCGTTGTAAAATTTATTAATGCTTTTGACTTTAGCTCAAAATGACAAGTAAAATGATACCAAACAATATATATTTTGCTTAAAAAATTTAGAAGTTACGAACATTTCAATACTAGAAGTTACGAATATTTTCATATTAACTATCACAACCGCGGGATTCCTTTCACAAAGGACTTGAGAAAACCTGAGGTCTATCAACTTGTACGTCTCCATAAACCGCCGATGCCAACCTATAAAATCGACGATAAGGCTGCAAAGTTGTGGTTTTCAGTGATCCGTCTTCCACCATACCACTGCCACTACAACCCTAATTGAAATGGTGTGGTCCACTTTGAAGAGGCTTGTAAGGGAACGGAATAAAAGGTTTAAAATTCACGATGTCAAGGACTTGTTTTTGGAAGCTGTTCACACACGAAGGATGTGGATCATGTGAAAAAACTGTGGGATGAAGACTGGAAAAAGGAAGGACTTGATAAAAAAAGTGTCCAGCAAATCCTCATCAGGTTGATTCCAGGAGAAAGTGATGACAGTGACAGTAATGACAGTGACAATGACATTGATGAAAATGAATTATAATGAAAATGAATTATAGGAGCCACTCCTCTGCTGTAAGTTTGTTTTTATTTGTTCTCTTAAACAGAGCCAATTTTTTATTAAAATAAAATGCATTCAAACTGGTTAATTAAAAGTTAAATAATAATAACCAAATACTAGGGCATGAATATATTCTGCATAAGTTTAAATGGGGAGAGTATGTGTCAATTATATAATACTATTTTTTTATTTTTTATTTTACAAAATACTTAAATATGCAAATCAAAATGTTTTGTGCCCAAATACAATGTTCATGTCCAGAAAAATTGCATACAATTGTACATACAAGTTGAGTATCAAAGGTGTAGTTTTAAAATATATATTGTGAAACTACATTCCTAAAATTCTAGGTATAAACCAATACCTACAGGAATGTTGCGTATTCCCTGAGGTTGCACAAATATTTGATGGTTTAAAATATTTATAAAGTTAGTTTGTACAAATATGTATAATGTTGTGTTGTTTAAGTATTTAAAAAAGTTAATTTGTATAAACAGTACATTTACAATACTGACCAATAAACGTTTCTGACCAATCTGACTTTTTATTATCCCCATTCAGTAAACTATTTTTTGTCATAATCATTTCGTGTTTGGACTCATTATTCATGGAATTAAACAACAAAATTAGTGACACAAAGCTTTTTACTGTATATCTAACTTGAAATGAATTGTGATTTTGAGGTATCATACAGCAGGTTGTTATATTTCTAGGTAGTGAAGGGGATCGGGGCTTTCAGGCAATTAGGACGGTGGTGAGTGTGCGTGCATGAGTCAGGTCCCTCGCAGGTAGAGCCGAGCTCCAGCCGCACTCCCTTAACAATCAGACTATAGCTTTGGGAAAAATCGTTTCACAGTAGGTACCCAATAACAACTGATGATTCAAAATAACTATTATTAGTATTATTAAGGTTTTTAGGAAAAAGCACATGGCTTGAACATTTTAGTAGAGGGAAAAATATAGGATACAGCTAACTAAAGTCAAAATATTACCTTATTTAGTGCATACATAATGTATTCTTTCACTTATCAGTCCCTCAACAAGGTGAGATAGCTGTATCCTATAATTTTCCCTCTACTGAGATAATAGTATTAGTAAGTAATCCTGTATTTTAAAACTATTTTTTGTTAAAAATTATGAAACATACTTCGGTAAGTTCAAAAATAAACTACATTAACTAGTTAAGTTATAAAGTTATAATTGATTTTTTTTTATTCTTAATAAAATGTTACTAAATCTCTACAATATATCAAATATGCCAACACGTTTCTGCAAATGTTAAGGCGAAGTATGGATGTAGAATGAGTGAGATGTCCTATATAGCCTTGTTATACTGACTAAGATCTGATAATAAAGCTAGGACCATTAATTAATAGCTATATGTCTAACTAGACGTTTCCCGTCACGGCTTCACCTGCGCTCACTACATAGCATTAGTAAGATACATGTTAACTAAGAGTCGCATGGTATTCCAGGACCGCAATTTCAAAGATGCCCCTTATATTTCTGGTGAAAGTTTGTCGCCGCTGGGCATAGCCCTTTCAGCAATCGCTCACTTGCAAGCTTCAGCTTCCTCAACAGTCTCTGCCATAGTGCCAATTCAGTTGCTCTCAAACTGGCCTGCCGCTGAGCCAGATCTTTACGTCGAAGTTGCTGTTCTGGAATTTCTTCTACTCTGTATGGTGCCTGCCATAGAGATTGTTGAAGTTTTCTAATTTACATTTATACTGAGGTTTCCTGACTTCTATCCACTTTATTAAATCGGGGTTTTCAAACTTTGAGACAAATTGTATTTACGTTTCCCCGGCATTATTGTGATAAGTATCTTCAAGGTTAAACATAGAACAAAAGTTAAAACCAAAATATAAACAAATAATTAAACCTAAAATTTTGTCGAAAATCTCAAATGCAGAACACTTGTTTTAGTTATCATCTGATTCAGTAAATGTTAGTGCCCACAAGTTTAACATGGAAAGTTTAGAGGCCACTAGTGCAAAACCCCAAAGAAATTTTAAAACATTTTATATCTTACTGTAGGACATTGGCTATCTTCCTACCAAATATCAGCTCAATCGGTTCAGTAGTTGGAGCATGATTGAGCCACAAATAAACAAACAATCTCACAAACTTTCAGCTTTGTATTGTTAGTATGATGACAGCTGGGTAATAATATTTCTGGTATAAGATTTGGGTTCAACTGTGTTATTGGTAACTATGCTGTCATTAGGAACTGTATTCAATAACTCTCATCTTTTATTGTGACATTAATAATTTATATAAAATATTGGGTACATATTGGGTTTTATTGGTAGGCTGGAAGTACCAAATGACTTATGGACTTTTTTTAGCCTCGCCGGTTGTTGCTATCATACCAAGGCAAAAACCATATGTTTGTAAACATAATGTACAACTAATTTCCACCATAGTTTTAAACGATTAAATTTAAAATCAAGTAAGCAATACACCTTTTTGATCTTGTCTATGGACAGCTTTAATTGAAAGAATCCAATGGATGCCTTATGCCATTTGTAATCTGATTTTGAATAACATTTTTTTCAATTTTTAATATTTAAAACTCTCTGGTTTGTTTTTGTGCCTATCTACGCCAGTGGCATTTTTTAACGTTTTGATAGGGAACAGTCCAGACCCTGGTCTTGTTACTATCTAAGGTCAACCTGTTCTTAGAAAGCATCATTAATTAATAGCCCAATGACAAATGCCAGCTAGGTCGTTTCGAACCTTCTCAAAATTGAATGATTTTTATCAGGATCGATCTGGCGAACCTCAGATTACGAGGCGAGCATGATAACCACTATGCTACCCAGCATATACCTGGTTTCAATCAAATGACATGAGCCATCCCTGATTACTTTGAATATACTAGGAGCTAAAGACACACGAGCCACTGGAAGGGGAGACATTTCCTATGTGAGCGCTGCCAGGTGTAAAACCTTGAAATCACACCGAGCGCTACCCATGGCAAATTTTAAAATCGCAGCGTTGTCTACTGCTTGATAATTGTAACTTTTACTTACTTCAATACGCTATGATAGTCTAACGGATATGGCACTGGATTCACGATCATGCGGTTCCAGGTTCAATTCTACCTTTTCGTGTTTACTTTTTGAGGCACCAATTTTTGTTATATTTTACACAAACACATTTTTGTAATATGTTACAAAGAAAAGAGCCGAACAGCGCTCTGCGGGGTTAGGTTAGGTTATTTTACTATCATTTTTCGTAAATGAAGTGTAATTTTTTAGAATATGAGGGTTTCCTCTGCTTACATTTGAAAATTCTACATTTCACTGTTTTCTCATAATAAAGCATCTGTTTCGGATAGTTCGTTCGACATCGGACAAGTTCGGCTTTCTTCGTGTGGCAAAGTCTCCTCTTCTAGTGGCTCGTATGTTTTTTTAGCTACTAGTCTTTGAATATTGTTAGACTTTACAAAAATCAGTTTGTGAATTTATTTTCGTGTTTGACAATATCACCATTGACTTTATTACAGCAGTTAGGCCTATACAAATCATCTACAACCACCATCAAACCATCATGGTCCGATATTTGAGAATTTATTCCCTCTACCTCAATAGAAAAATCATCGATGTTTGTCAAAACATTATCTAATGCGAATTCTGTACTACACATAATTCGAGTTGGAAAATTTACCTCATGTTATACAATTTTAAAACATCATTTAATTTTTGGCGGTCAGAACCGTATAAAACATAAATATTTACATCTCCTACGACCGTTACATTTTTAAATTCCTTAACTAAGACTCGCAAAGAAAATCTCAATTTTTCTAAAAATATTGACATGATAGTATTTGGAGAACGATAAATTTCAATTAAAACAAAATGAAAACCAACTAATTTATATTCCACAACACAACATTCAAATTCTTTTTCAGAAATAATGTCTTGAATACATTGTAATTTAATTTTTTTGCACTTTATGTTTTCCTTACCTAAAACCATAACACCTCCTCCCGTTGTAAGAACGCTTGAAAAAGAAGCATTTACATGGTAATCTTTTAAATTAAACCTGTCTATTTCAGTAACCATCATTTTATGCTCATTTAAAACTACAATATCAGGATTTAACTCATTAGCTGTAATCTCCAAAGATTCTACTCTTGATGGTAAATGTTGAATGTTAATATGAAATAGGTTTCATTTATTTTTTACTGTTGAAATTTTGCAAACATCTGAAGCGCTAGGCCTGTGTAATTCATTACAAGAACTTTTTAAACTTAAGTTATTTTTTCTGGCACTGGAATCAAGTTTTTTACTTCAGCAGAATGACATGATAGATTTGGTTTGTGTTTTGACGAATCTAAATCTAAATTATTAACTAAAACTAAGTGACTTCGTAGCCTATTTACATTTGGTGATGAGAAACCAAGAAATGGAGAAACCGCAGTAGAGGAGTTTAGCGCAGAGGAGACGGGCAGGCGTCACTGTGCTGGGGAGGGTCGCTGGTCACCCGTGCTGCTTCTGGGGGAGCCTGATGAAAGGGATGTCGATTCGGCCGTTCAGTTGCTAGTGGATTATATTGTTTTGTAAGACAGAAAACTAAAGAAAACCCTAAAAGTGTGTATAAACTATTTGTTGTTCTACTGAGAAGATACAATATCAATAATAGAAAGTAAAACAAGATAACTTCAAGATCTGTGGGTTAGGAAGATTAAGGAAATTAAAAATGCAACCTTTAAATACTATGGATTACCAAAGTATAATCTGTTGAAAAAAATAAAAATATTAAATGAAAATGTTACTCTATCCAAAATATCATACAGTAAATTTTTTGAAGTATTCCATATAAAACTAAAATATATATAGAGTTTTAGAAAGTAGTTAAAGTACAGAAATATCTTATTGGTTTGGCTAAATCAATTTTAAAATAATTGAGCTAATAAACCTCATAAAAATGTAAAATTAGTTTATAGTTAATTGTTTTTAGATGAGATTGTCAAAACTACATAAGCTAATATAACATTTACAAAATGTAATAAAACAGATACAAATTTATGTTACCATTTAAAATTATTTAGTAGCTTTTTGTAGTTAATTATCAAACTAATTTTTAATGCAGTTTTTTATATAATTTAATGTTAATTTCACTAGTATACTATATTAATATAGAACAACAAAACTGTTATATACAAAACTTAAAAGTATAAATGAGTTTGTTTTGTAAAATTGATATATTTTTATAAGAAACGTAGGCATTTCTCTCCTTTAATCTGAAATTTGTTTTGTTTTGCTCACTTGTATTGGTTTGATTTTGTACGGTACTTGCTTGTCTTGGTTTTTGAATATTGTACTTTAGTTAAGTTTTAGTTGTAGTACCATTTGACCATGTCACCAGTTTGTATAGCATTGCTATGTAAAAAATGTAAAATGTGACAATAAATATAATTTGAATTTAAATTTGTTTAATATAAATTCATAATTCATGGGGAAAAACGTTGTTGTAAGATAATGACTCATAGAAAAAATGTTGGTCAGCCGACTGATTTATTCCTTTCAACCGGACCCCTCCCGTCCCGTCTTCCTTGCATATCTCCAAGGTCAGATTTTTAGCACCCGACCCAAACACTCCCCGTGCCCCTCTTTTACTTATCCTACTTCACAGGTATCCATAAATAACTCAACTGCCATGGATGAGTATTAGAGACTACTCGCTCGGCCTTCCGAGTATTAGAAAATACTCAACAGGTACTCGAAAACTCGAGTACACGCCCACCCCTAAAAATAGACCATGTTTACATTTATTGAGCATTCAAAATGGTGCTGCCGTATCTATGCACTTCATCTGCCATGGTTGATTTTTGCCATAGTGATGTTTCAGGCTTGCCTACAATTGCTGGTACACAGCAGGAAAAAACCTTGGTACTTTTATTAGGCAAAGCAAATTATTGAGAGACAAGGAGTTATTGAAAAAGTTTTGTGTTGTTTTCAAAAATATATTAAATAATTTAATATATTATGAGTTACATGCGAGACACAGTGTTGAGGCCAAGAATGTTGAAACACTGTTTCATGACTCGAGCAGTGGCTTCTGTCAGCAGCAGTCTGTCCATGTGCACTTTCTTGATCTCTCCTATGAAAAAAAACATATTTTCACTTCAAATAAATTGTCTCTACTTTAAGATTTTTACAATACTTTGGTGATTTAAAAAGGTACCTAATTTAATTTATAGCAATCTTCCAACTATACAATACTTTTGAGACAGAGCTACCTCAAGTAATCCACAAGAAAAATTTTGTTTGAGGTAGCAAATAACTCGAAACATTTAAACAGCAACAAAATATATGTAACGACCAGTATATGGATTTTGTCCTGTGTATAGGTAGTCATATGTAATAATAGTTATATATGTTAAATAGTCATATGTAACATAAATTAAATGTGAATTAAACAAATTTTACTGATTATATAAATCTTATATATTATTTCTCTAGCCTGTTTTTCTGTCAGTCCGCAAGATCTTCCTTATTCCTTTATCAAATTCCATTATCAAATTCCATGATTTACCCCTCATTTTAAAGCTTATCGTGCGGGCTATTGACAAAAAATAGACCCACGGTCTAAAAATGTACCGCTTCTTGGAAATTTGAATAATGTGAAAGATAAATAGAGGGAATAGTTTGTTTTGACAGGAGCGAAAATGTAAACAAAAAAACATCTGATCAGCTGACAAGATTTGATTCTGCACGGGTCGACTAGTAAACCTTAATAAAATTATAAACGTGTAGAAGCAAACTGGAACAACAATCCCCTTGATTGCTTGTGTTCATTTCTCAAGTCATAGTAGGGCCGTCAACAGAGAGGAGTCTAACTATGTGCTTTTTGTATTTACTACTTATTTTCCACAAAACTTAATTTCCATTAATCATTAAAGCATGACATAAATATATTTATGTTTAAAAACAACTTGACATAAAACCAATCAAATTTGGTTGATAAATTTAATATTGGTACAGTATAAACTCTCAAACTCGACACGATGTGGACTGAAAGGTTTTTGAGTTTGGAAGTTGTCGAGTTTTAGGAAACTTGGGTAATAAAAACGAGTGTGACATTAAAATGCTCATATTACTGTGCTTACATTGTACATTGATTTATAAAATCACATTTTACATTTATGTAGTGAATGTAAGAATGACCCACTTGGGAATCCCAGTCTTAAAGCCTTGCGATAAGGAAAGTACCACAAATTCCATAAGCAACCCTTAGGTGTGTAAACAATAGCAGGTCCCAGAGCAGCAATAACAATGCAGTGAATGACCTTGGAAAATCCAGTAACCCAGTCTAAAGTCTCTGGCGCACTAGGGTGGTTCGGCACCGACGGACGGTACGTCACGGGCGGAATTTTTAAATAAATATTATCAGATCACTAGCCCTGTTGGGTTTTACAGCATGTTGGGTTTTCGAGTTTAAGAGTTTCTACTGTAATTACAAAGTACTCTAAACTACGAGTTAGCCTTTGTTTAACTATGGCCACTAAACTCGGGTACACTCGAGGATCTAACAACAAGTTCATTCTTAAGTTTAGTACAAGATACAATAAAATAAAGTATGTCTTTACGACTTCAAAATATATTCACACTTAAATAATTACATACAAACTAATAAATAAATATAAAAGATGGTACAATATAATAAATTTTGGCCAGTCACACGGCACTGGCCATTACATGCCTGATCAGAACAATTTTGATTCTCTGATTGGGCCTGATAATGTCCGGTGTGAGTGATCAAAATTTATTGCTATGATTCATCTTTGACATATAGTAGGTATAGTGTAAATATTTTTGTACCTTGTACCAACTGTAACAACACATACTATGCTATTCAAGATTGTTTAAAATCATAAGATTGTACTGAATTGTTTAAACAAATATCTATTTAGGGCCTAGTTTATTTTTGGGTAAAAATCCTAAGGTTAAGGCTGAACAGAACTATCTGTAAAATAGCAAATTAATAAATTTCATGGGATAAAAAAATTACATCCTGATGTAAAATGTGGTAATCTATCAGTGAACGAGTGATGAACTTGCAATGATTGAGTGAGGCGTTAATGTGCTCAACTTGTTCTTATTTAAATTTGGATTTAAACAACTGAAAGTATAAATACTTGGAGGAAATATTAATAACAATACTACAATACACACTACTCAATAATTAAAAAGTGCCACATCTCACCTGAGGCGGAATCCTTCTCAATGCAGTAACAGCTGTCATAGAACTCAGTGAAGGTGCAAGCGACCTCGTACAAGAATTCACACAGAGTGTGGACGTACAGGTCCCTCGTGATCTTGGTCAGAACTTCTGGGAATCTCAGAAGAACCTGAAATGCACAATTGATGACATGAGCATCTCAATATAAACAAAGATTATAACGTTGTGTTTGGTGGCCTTTACACATAGTATAAGGAAAAAGTACTGTTTTTTTTAACATTTTCAAATTTAACTTTTTTGTGGAAACATCCTCTTTGATGCTACCTGAACCCACAAAAGTGGTTTTCTAGGTGATGCCTTCCTGTCTGGCTGGACATGTTCCTTATACATCTCCATATACATTTCCTTATTCAGAGAGAAAGATGTTCAATAGTGTCTGATAATTGCGCTCGCTCGGGACTTGTCTAATTGTCAAGGTCAAATTTGTTGTCACAACCAAACCCTCCCCACCCCCTCGCCTTGCTTCCTTATCTGTTGTCTCCATTCACGTACATCTATAAATCTATAAATAGAACTCCGTTCTCGTCAATTCTCCTTTCGTATTAGTTGAGAGTTATTTTGAGACTGGAAAGGAAGTGATTAGTTGTCGGGAGGAGTCTTATTTCGACCACTTATTTTGTTAAACGTTGTTTAGCTTGTCATTCGATATTTATACAGCATTACAATGCTTATTTCCAATACGAGCAGTTACTGACAGTAAAAAACCGAAACTGACATTTGACCATCGGTTCTCGGTTTCGGTTTTTTTTGTAAAAAACCAGTAAAACCGACAACCAACTTTATCTCTGTCATTGTCCCAGAACTACCTTAAAGCTGGTCTATACAAGTTTTGAGGCTGACATTGGGTAGAGCAAATGAAGTTGTCATTGCATATGGTAAGTCTTTTGGCTGTCCATTATGACAAACTTCCCTTTCATCTGGTGGTCCCTCCATTTGCAGTGGCTAGGGACAGAATCTCTGGGTTTGGCCCCCAACCTGCCAACCTGAGAATGAATGGTCCCTGGCTGTTGTACATGGATACCTTGTCAGTTGAGTTGACCAGTTGGAGGGCAGAATGCGGGCCCCCTGTTTGAGAGCCACATCCCATCTGTCACAGGGGCATGGGAGTTGGCCCTCTGAAGGGTAGATTTGACTGCCGTCCCATCCCACCCTTTCCTTACCCGCTATATCCTACCCTTCTGGTAACGTGCACAATATTCCCGCCTGTGGAATATGTGCCTAGCAGCTATGCTGGGGTTTCCTAATCCGCAACAATAAATAAATTATAATCTCTGTCATTTTCTTATCAGTTCCATTACAATTTTGTATATAAGTTAATCTATGATTGACTAATGGAAGATATTCTGTAGAGATGAGTCGATTCCTAATGTCGATTCTCGATTCCACCGATTCTCGGGCTTAGAATCGGGATCAGTACTCGTCTGACCTAAAGTCGATTCCGATTCCATCGATTCCACGTATTCTAAAATAATTTTAATTTTATACATATCCAGTATGCTAATGTAGACTTTTATAAAATAAATACTATGAAAAATTTTGTGTTTTATTTCCTACTACCTAATCCTATCCTACATAATAATTTTAGAAACCATCAGGTGTAGTTATGTCTGGCGTTTGGATGGCGGACGGATAGCTAGACAATAGAACTCGCTTGTCATTCAAACTCATACGCATTGATATTGTGTTTAGGTTGACTGTCGACAAAAACTTTTACATATGCATTTAAAATGTAAATAATCAATAATCATTATTCATTTCATTTTATTACTTGTCAAATATCAGATATCAACGAAAACATTATATTTATAGATGTCTCAAACGGAACTACTTTATCACTACGCATGCAGGTTGCCGACGACAATAATGACGTCATAGCCTGCATCACCAGTAACTTTGAAATCTTACAACTTACAACTGAATTTAAGCAGTGTTGTAAGATAGCCAAACTTCAGAATTTAATTACTATTAAACTTCAGAATTTAATTACTTTTAAAATATCAGCTATCAGCAAAAACATTTCATTTCTAGATATTTCAACCGGACTACTTTATTACTACGCATGCAGGTTGCCGCCGACAATGACGTCATAGCCTACATCAAAAGTATCCTAGAAATTTCATAACTGAATTCAAGCAGTGATGTCATATAGCCAGAACTACAATAATTTTAGATTTTAATTCTTTTCAAATATTAGGTATCAACAAAAACATTACTCTTTTAGGTATTTGAACTGGAACTATTTTATTATTACGCATGCTAGTGGCCGACGGCATAGCCTACAGAATGATGAGTAGTGATCTAACTTCTGTGGAGTAAAGTAGGCCCGACAGCTCAAGCTTATGATATTCTGCGTGAACTGCAAACTATATATATCCATATATTTTTCGTTTTATAGTAATCGGAATCGGAATCGAGAATCGATTACAAGGAATCGGAATCGAGAATCAGAATCGGTAAAAAATGGAATCGAACCATCCCTAATACTCGGAATATAATGCTACTAAACGATGGGGGGAAGGAGGGGAGGATTTCTCTCCTTGAAACGTGTATAAAGCAAATGACCCTTAAATACTTCTAATAAAGAGATGTGGTGAATATTTGTGATAAAATAGATTACAAAAAGATTTGTTTACATGGGCTGCTGTTGTTTCTCTTTATATCCCTATGGTAAAGTAAGAGAAGTTATTGATTTAAAGAGAATAAAAGGGAGAACGTATGTGTGAGTTTCTACCTTTTAATTAACAGAAAACACACATCTAAAAAAAATCACTCATTGCTGTTACATTAAAATATGGTAAATATAATTAATACTTGCAACCCTGAAAATTGCTCTCTGATGCATCATGTCTCTTGTCGAGTGTTGACACATTTTTGTCTTGCCCACTTTAAAACATACTCCTGATGTGATGGCCCAAAATCCCTAGACTGTTAAAAGCCATTAATACGACACGCTAATTAAATAATTACAGTTTACCGTTCCTAATAATTAAATTTCTACCGTCACTAAAATCTATAATTGGAAGGAGGAACGGTGCTCTTAACATCATTTCCATTATTTCATTTATTATTTCATTTTGAAGAGTTGGCTGGTACAAAATATGAAACCAACCACCAGATGCTAGGATATTTGCTCCAAGCTAATCTCAACTTAGACGCTCCCACGGGCCCGGCCGGGCATTGGTATCAGCAGGAATATGCAGCGTCAGCAACTTGACGCTCAGCATTGGCCTTAAGTGCACGATTCCTGTGCCTCTTAGTTTGAGTAATGGCGTGAGTGATCGTCGGGGGCAGCACTGAACAACGGAGTGTTCCCGTGACGTCACGTGCTAAACTGTTTTCTCACTGGCTGGCTTGGTACAAGATCGGAAGGGAAGACAGAGGCCTCGCCCCAGTCCCAAGGAAGTCACGATGTAATTAACACGCGTCGCGCCGCCTCTCCCTGTTAAATTATTAATTGGCGTTGTTTTTCTAAATTTAATGTAACCATAATTATTGCATTTTAACCGCGGATATACCTATTGTTAACGACGGATAAGTTGGTTTAGATCAGTTGTTGTAAAGTTGTAAAGTTGAATAAATAGTAATTTTGTTCCCCAACTGGCATTATTATTATCTGAACTCACGAAATCGGCATGTGTTATACTGAAATGTATCCACTTGTAATATAATAGCTGTTTTGATGTCTCGGAGGGCAGAATATCTTGGAAGGAATAGTGAATAGTTAATTATAGAAAGGAATGTCTTTTATAATTATTACTGAATACCTCAGTAATGTGCAGTATGAATATGCAGTACTGCACTTTCATAAATTTGTTATAATTTGTACCTCAAGAATTACATGGCTGCATATTTAATGAGTCTATATTTAGAACGCTAATAATTTTGGAATGTATAATCCAATAGAAAATCCGACATGCCAAATCTGAAGGTGTTTTAGTGACAAAACTCCTGACAAAGTGCAAGTAATGTTTGTTAAGTTTCCTACATGTATCAAATTTCATCAAATGACCCCCGCAGGGCTTCGCCCCATTGCCCTTACAAGTTTTTATGTTTATTTATCACAGACAATAATCTTATTTGGTCAAGTGATTACATAAAATGTGTATGTGTGGGAGTAAAAGTTCATTTCTTATCCACAGAATGCAACTAAATGTTTTCCACTGTCCGTGAATCTTCCCGGTGTAACTGGGATAGTCTGGTAATGTTAAAACACATTTAAAAACTCTAATTACTATAAATTTATAAATAGTGCTACGTATTTTGAGCATCCAAACATTGATATCAAAAGGTTCTTCTTATGGTCACTGAAAATACAAACCTTGGCCAGTTTCCACTCCTTCTCATGAGTGATGGCGACAGGCGTCGTGTTGGCAGCCTGCTCCAGCTCACTCACTGTTATATTGGCATTCCTGGCTATTGAACATATCCTCGTGTAAGCATAAAGTAGGTACACTGCAGTGTTGCCCTTGTCCTCCAGCATCTAGAACAGCACCATTCACTTTTTAGTAGAGTTGTGCGAGTACAGGTTTTTTAAGTCGAGTCGAGTAAATGGCAAAAGATTCGAATCTCGAGTTCGAGTTGATTATACAAATAAAAAAAACACTTAGGTCCAGTTGAATTGGATTAAAACCGTGTATAGGGTTCCATTTATAAATGTTGTTGTTCAAATATACTTTTCTAGTCATTATGACCTGAAAATAACAACAGTAAGTAAAATAAACAGATTCCTGCTTTATTGGAAAAAGGTAGATATATTTATCTGAAAATAAATCATATCAAAGTAATTGCATCAAATTTTGCTATGAAGATAAAATACTTTTAATCTTTTAGTATTAAGGTTGTTATAGCCTATATGGTATTAATTAAGTTTAATTAAAAATTCATCTTAGTTTTTTATTTTTATTTCCTCCTTTTTATTTATCCTATGTTTTGTACATTATATTTAGGCCTAAGGTACATCTTTCTATGAGTGGAAAAAATAAAATTACTTTTAGGCCTATAAATTGAAATAAACTTTTTTATATTTAAAAGGTCTATTACATGGTAAAACATTAGCCTACTTACTTACCACACAACATGTATTTACTAACATCTTAGCATTAATTTCAACCCTATTAGTCCTAATAAGAATAATCAGTTAGTAACAAAATGAAGATATGTTTGAAATTGCCTGGCAAATCAATTGATGAAATTGAAGTCATGTCTTAAATAGAGTTTTAAAATATTACAAATTATTTAAAAAATCATGAATGAAACTTAAACAAGGCCAAAACAAATCACTTGTCTTCAAAACCAGCTCAATGCCAAAGGACAGTTGAGCCTAAAATTAATGGATTGACTCAATTTCAATTATTATGGAACAAAAAACAAGCACAAACTTCTTATGCTTACGTATTAGATTTCATTACAGATATGTTTTTGATATTTTACTTTAAAAAATGACAAGGTTAAGTTAACCTAAAAGTGAACTATACAGACAGTTCATACAACTCAATCTGAAGGTCCTGGTAAATCCTCCATTTTGGTGTAAAGAGTAAAACAAATTTATAAGCCACAACTTACTTATTTATTAATATAACACTAACATCCACAGTACAACTTTTAACACCTCAAATGCGTTCACACTCAATTTGAATTTACAGACGATGCGCGGCCGCGGACGACCCTTGGTATCGCGGGTAAACGGCGGGAGTAAACTCGCTCGAAACTTTTGAGTTTCAGTAAAACCTCGAGTTTCAGTGCCGAACTCGGCTCGAACTCGAAATTTTGAGTACTCGCACATCTCTACTTTTTACCTCTCGGTACTCAAGTTTCATAAAAAATAGGTAAGTAATTAGTTTTAATGGAACAAATTTGAAATCGTAGGTTTCCTGCAACAGGAAAAGAAATAAAATTGGCAGTAGAGTCCTTTGACTATCCTTCAGTCCATGGAATTGGGTTGAAGAGTACTAAGTGTTAAAAAGAGAACAAACACAGAAAATATACACAATAACCTTTTTCCTTCCAGATCAAACTTGGTAAAACTTTCGTCTTTTACAGCCGATATTATGTGGTTCGATCGTTAAATACAGCCAATGTTAAAAGCGATCCAGCCACATGTACGATAGAACTGAAACTGAGGGCTATCGATCGGTTCTCTGTTTTGATTTTCCCTCAAAATAAATAAAATTGTTCTTAAGTTTTGAATTCCTTTGCTATATGAAGATTTATTTTATACTTATTATTGTCATATTGTTGTTTAAATTAAAAACGAGTTCGCACGCTTCACGCTGACGTGAGGGAAGTGAATTTCCATATTAAAACCGTTAACAAATCTAATAAAGAGTTTAAAATAACACTGGTATCTAAAATGTTTTTGGAAAATTAAAAAACTTTATTTTTTGGCCGTTCTGATGCTCCTGGTTATACTTTAATCAATTATTAGGACGGCAATGTTGTACATTATAAGGTCAGGAGGAGGTATAGTCAAGATAAAAGTCGGTAGGGGTATTGGGGGGTGATTAAACTATATCAAGATATGAAAAACAGCCTTTTCCACTATAAAATCCCCATAAGAAAACGTACTCCATATAGTATTAAGACAATTAACATTTTCTTTAATAACTTGGTACATATTTGTGCTAGAATGACGATAACGGACTTAAAACTTTTGCCTCACTAATCTCCATCTTTTTACATGCATTAATTTTACATACGGGGCTTCTCTGACCCTTTTTGGGCATAAAAACCCAAAATTTAAAGAATTAAAATCCCAAAAAAGGGGGGTAGAGTTGTCCGATTGTTTTGCCCAACGAACTTGTCCAACTATTTAAAAAAGGGAAGGTTCCTACCAAATTTCAAGTAAATCGGACAAAAACAGCCACCGCTAGGGTGCGAACTTTATATATATATAAAGTCGTTAGCGACCCCCCAAAACGTGTTCAGGGGGTCACGTTAGGAAATTCTATGGTAGTCTCGGGCTTAAGTTTCACCATGCGGGTCATGCTAATAGTTCACTTTTCCATAGGAAATTCACTAACAAGGGATTTAAATGTAATTTAAAGTCAATTATCCTAATTTCAAACATACATATTTTTGGTCTTTTACGTTTTTAATAAAAGTAAAACAAATTTTGTTGGTTATTATTGTCATCCATCTGTTTTATTACAACATTGGGTTTAATAACCCGAACAAATATTTTCTGATTAGTTCAGGAAGGCAATCCCGTCCCAAATTTTGGGAGAGAAAGAAAATTCCCTCCATTTCCCGATATAAAAGTTCACTCCCATCCATCCCTAGCAGAAGGTTAGTTTAATTTGCTAGAACTACACATACTATCACATTATTGTCATCTGCTTGCTAGAAACTGGTGATAGACCTTATCAAAAGAGAAGACGTAGTCGTTGACGCGGTTGTGGCAGAGGTCCGCGTACTTGATGCAGCCGTAAGCCACAGCCTCCTGCGCCTGCCTCAGCTCCGCTGCTGTCAACACCTGGTCTCGCCCTTTGGCCTTCAACGTCTCCAGAGCTTTCTTCAGACCTGTGTAACACAAATAAAATTAACTCAATTAATCTCCCTCCCACATACATACATTTTTAGATACATATTTATGGTAACTTATACACATTAGTTTCCAATAAAAATTAAATGTTAACCAGGAACAATATTTTCAGATTGAATGGTGGAGAGGCATAAAATTATCTTAACAAAACAATATGGAGTTTTTAATTAATAAATAAATATTGCTGCTTAAAACCAACCCTCATCTAGCAGCTCAACCAGGCGAACGGACTCCCCAGAACGTGTCTTGAACTTCTTCTTATCCTCTCCCAAAACAACTCCAAAGCCCACAAAGTCCACTCTCACTTTGGATGGGTCCAGCCAGCCTGCTCGCTCCGCACAGCCACTCAGCACTATAAAATGAGTTGCCTGGACAAAAGGTACGATGAGTGTTAAATAATTTATTAATAGAAAACTTTTCAAATACTACATTTTTAAAACGCACTAAAACGTCTAAAATAATTTATCCTATCCCCATATAATTTGTCTTGAATATTTGTGATTGTAAATATTTAGTAGCTATGAAAATACTTATAAGATTTCAAACGAAAAACGTGGGGCGCAAGCAATAGATATTTTACAATTATCTTAACCTATTAAATTATGAGCAATTTTTGACCTCAATTAGGAATTATAGACGTATAATGATACAAACATCCCTCCTTAATATTATCTATTGCATGCGCCCCACGTTTTTCATTTTAAATCTTACAAGTATTTTCAAAGACATTAAATATTCATAATCACAAATTTTCAAGACAAACTATATGGATAGGATAATTATTTTAGACGTTTTAGTCTGTTTTAAAAACGTGGTACCGTATTTGAACAGTTTTTTTATTTAATACATTATTTTTAGGGGTGTGCGAATAGTGATTTCTGACTAGAGCCGAGCTGAGCCGAGCTTTTTTATGGCAATTTTCTCTAGGAGTGTGCAATATTCCGGTAGTGATTTTATGACCCGAGCCAAATTTGGCTCTGTATAATTTTATACTTTCAATATTGGACATCTTTCAAACACTTCTTCTATATTCACTAGCCCTAGTTTTAATAGACCTAAATAAAGTTCTACAGTGCAAAAATAACAAAATAAGTACTATAAAAAGGAACATTTATTGAGACCAATTGTTGCTAGTAATGAACAGTTTTATTTTAGTATAAAGTAGAAACATAGGAAAAAAATAACATAAAGGAAGATAACTACAAATTTTAAAAGACCGATAAGCCCGACTGTAGTTATTAACGTTTTTATAACAGCCATAATACACAGACTATATGTCAAGATATACCCTCCATGTAACCAAACATTTAGGCCCTATTCTAGGTAATTACCAAAAATACAGTAAGCCTATCTATTCAACTGATGGAAAATAGTAAATTTAAGGTTATCCTTTCAATATAAGTTAGTTAAATCTGGACACTCAGCAGCTAACCATATTGTAAATATAATCACTGTAAACTATCATTATATCTCATTGTACTCACAGAAATAAATTATCCAATAATCATAGGCCTGGCTTACGTTGTACCATTGACTATAAATACTGAAGAAGACATCCCATCCATATGGCCCGGCTGTCCCACTTTTAGTGTATGCTAGAATTTGAAGTGGACGTAGTTTGATTAGGTTACCGACAGATTGTGCTGCTGTCAACTATTTATTTTAGTTGTTTACGTTAACTTGTAAAATAACTCCACCCTAGAAAGGAAGTGATAATCAACTTATGGTTGTTTCCTGACACACCAACTGTTGTAATATCCCCTGCTTGAGAGTGTAAATAATAGTTGACAGCAGTGCATTCTGTTGGTGATTAGTGAGAACTACGTCCTCTTTGAATCATGGCATACACAAAACTAGGGACAGATTTACAATGGCAATGAGAAGTCTACTTCAGTATTTATAGTCAATGGTTGTACCTAACCTCCATCACCTAATAGACTTAACCTATTATATCTGCTTCTGAAACAGAAGATTTCCTGGTGGAAGAGGATCGTCAATGCAGTCTTCTTCCATCACTGATTTAACAACTTGATAGCCTACAATTTAAAAATGAAATGATTTCAACTGATGTTTATTCACAGATTCAAATAATCCCGCGGCGTTAACAATATATGATTTTAATCGCACAGCTGAAGCGTAACAAAACACTACGCCAATTTGATTGTGTCTTGCTCTTGGTTTGGTGAACATAGAGTATAATAAAGTATAACCTTGTAGATAATATGACCACCGGTATTATAACGTGTGTGACGTAACCATTTAGAAGTTTGATAAAATCCTTTGATCTTGTGAATCTCGCAATTAGTGATTTTGATTTTTAAAGTATTACGACAGCGATGCGACAGTATTTGTTAACTTTAATAACTACAGTATATTTACAGTTGTATTTCTATTCGCTTTATTTCTTAAGAACTTTATATTCTACAACAATGGCCGATTTTTTAACACTGCAATTTTTGGAGAGTACTATTTCGGCTGCACACCAAAACGCCGTAATGATTTCATGATTTGTCTTTCATCACCTACAACCTTGTCCCAGGTCATTGGTCACGCTAAATCATTATTACATTATAAACATCTTCCCTCAACGTCTTAAGACAGTTTTGCAATCAACAGTGTTGCCAGATATGATTTTAGACGCCAGGAAATTATTATTGTGTAATGTACGAAATTGTAAGTTGCAGTAAAGACTGTACCGCTGCAACAGTTAGAAAATGTGTTTTCATGGATTTTAGTTTTTTGCTGGGGTACTTTTTCTGGAGCAGTAGGGTTGCTGTATTAATTATTATTAACCGTGAAATACTGCACAACTCAACTGGGGAACGGCAACATTGTACTGCAAACAGAATTGGGTAGATGTCCACTTAATATGATTTTTGAGCGTAGAGAAAGTAGATCCATTGCATTGGTTGATCAGATCGACAGTTTAAAACATTTGTACTTTTATATTTCGTTATTTTTTTAAAACGAAGGACCGAAAGCACAGCATTGCTGGATTATATCTGTTATGGAGCTCTACCGATGCAAATTACGAGAATTCTAACATTGGTATTGAAAGTTTTTGCTTCAAATTTACTTTTGACTCTTTTCTCTAGTCGGCGATTTAAATATTCGGCTCGAACATCGAGTTTTTTTGCAAATCTCGAGCCGAGCCGAATACTGAAATATTCGGCTCGAAAAAACTTGAAGCTCGAATACTCTCACACCCCTAATTATTTTCTACTTTTAACGAATTTCCCCCATAGGGAAGAAGCTATTACCGTAGTCGGCATGGTAAGACCTAGGCCCGGGACCATGATAACTTTCGTTTTGAGGTCCCCAGACCCCAAAAACACAATTCGTTTGAAACTGTATATATATATACATATATCGATAAATCTCGTCAAAATGATCCGATTTTGATGAAATTTGGTATAAATGTGTAAAGCAATATTTATGACTTTCAGTTCGAAAACCAGCCAGATCGCTCTATCCAAAGGGGTATTTTGGGGGGCTTTTGTACCCCAAAAATGGGTTTTTTGAATTTTTTACATATAAATTTTGAAAATGGCAAATTTTAGTTTTTACCATTGGATTCAGCTTAAAAAACACACAATTTGGTATTTTGATAATTCCTCTACGTCAATTGGTTCCCAAGATATTGAAAGTGCTAAACACAGTACGTTGTCTAATGTTATTCTTATGGAGGAAAAGAAAAATTTTATATCTCGCCTATTTATGAACGTATACTGATGAAACTTAGTATACGGCTTCATCTAGTTGAGGTCAATTGATATTTGCTCAAAATAATAATTTTTTGCCCGTAGCAGCAAACCTTCATACTCAGCCCCATGTTATTCTTATGTATAATAACTAAATGCTATGTCTCCCTTAATTATAAACATAAATGAATAAAAACTGGTATATGACTTCACGTAGTTGAGTTGTGTTGATATTAGCATAAAAACCTATTTTTTGTGTTTCTTGATGCAGCAAACCTGCGAAGTCAGCCCCAATGTTATTCTTATAGGGAATAATTCAAATTGTGTATATCGCTTATTTGTCAATATATTTTTATGAAACTTGGTAAGTGGCTTTATGAATATTAAGACATTTATTTCGCCATTGGAAATCCACTGAGTATGCAGGTTTGCGACTGGGGTATTTAGTCTTCTATATGTGTCAAAATGTTTCATCAATTTTAAACATCTACGTCAGATTATGACAGAGGCATGTAGGAAATTTAAGGTTTATTTGAGTTTATTTTGTTTATTTTGAGTTTATTAATAAATCTATATGAATGTATTGACATAAATGTTAATACATAACCAAAGTAAATAAATTAGTATCTGTAATCAGATGAGCTATGTTTACATTAAGATGGTTGTTTATGTTTACATTTAGGTTATTCTGAGTTTAAACTTAGAAAATATTTAACCCTTTGACCGCCGTAAGCCTATACATAGGCTTTGGACAAAATCGCGTTGACCGCCAAGAGCCTATATACAGCCAAGCGCCGTGGGGTGGTAGAATACTAAGAGCCTAAACATAGCCAGGCGCCGTGCGAGCGTTGAACGCCGAGAGCCCATACATAGGCTCATGACTATTTTGCATTTTACTCAGTTATTTTCCATTGTATTTTGATCAAATTCATACCATTGTGTTTGTGATGAATTCGCTGTTATAGTATAACAAATTATTTTGGTTTGTTTAAACTTTTTATATAGTATACACGTTCTGAAAACTCACGACATTTGTAAGGCAGTGGCGAACAAGTAGTGTGACTGCCGGTCTGTTTACTGTTCCCGCCCGTTTATATTTTTAAAATCTTCTTAGAACATATGTTATAGGGCCTAGTGCTAAATGTTATGTGCAATAAGATTTTTAAAATCTAAGCAGTGTGTTTTAGCAACTAAATTTCACAGCACTTCATGGAATAAATCAAGGTACGTTACAGTCAAAACATCTTTTTTAGTACTATAATTTGTCGAATTTCTTATTTTTCATGTATAATAATAGCAATAGCAAAATATGTCTTTATTGTCTATTTTTTATTTATTTGTTGTATGAATGAAACCATAGCAAAAACAACAATTTACCATCAGAACTAACAGAATAGCTAAAGTTTATGTACTTAGGTAAAAAACAGCAAATAGTAGTTTGAACATAAAAAATACTCAAAAATCAGTAATCAAGTGTTGTTTCCAAATAAATTATGCACAGTTTTGTTTGAAATTAAATATCGGACAAAATAATAATGTAGATCAGCAGCATAACATTATTTATTTATATACTTCTGGGGTTCAGACTTAAAAAAAAAGTTAATGTATTTTGTTTTATTTATTGCACTTTATTTACTCATGTTAGAGGAAACCTTTTTTCTTTATTATGCACCAAACTGTTGCTGCTTTCATCGCAAATAAAATGGTGCAAAAAAAATCGCTCTACGGTAAAAAATAATGGAATGACAACAGTTTTTGTGCAAAGGTAAAAACCGGCCAAAATGCGCTCTGCGTTCTACCGCAACTTGCGGCATTACAAGCCTGGCGCGTAGCGGACGCACGGCACTGGAACGGCTGGCGCTTTAGCGCTCGCATCCGTTATTTACTTGGCAGTCAAAGGGTTAAAAAAAATGTTATTAAAAATAATAGGCCCTAAATTTAAGCAAAATTTAATATTGCATTGCCATCCATTCTGAGCTATTTATCAAGTTTCAAGTCTCTAGCTCATTGGGAAGTTAGTTTAAATTTGATTGCCAAATTTGTACTGAACAGACAAGAAAGTGAGTTATTAAAAACTTGTTGAAATATAGCCTAGTTAATTCAACCTCTCCAATCTCAACATAAACAAATTGTGTTGTTTAAAGGAATCCTCATCCCATTTTAGATTTTTGCTCATGCACAGCAAAATTGCACAATAAATGTTAAAAATCATTCTAACTTAAAAATTACGTTGGTCTGTTTGATGCCAGATTCTGGCTGATATTAGAATATATTGGCTTTTACCCTTTCAAAACTCCAACAAAACAACACTGGTGTTGCAAAACATGTTGGGTGACTTCAGGCATCAGACCTAAAGAAACATGCGCTATAAAATGGGACGATTTTGCACTTTGTGGTAAACAAATTGATATTTTTATTTCTAATTTATATATTTAAATGTTTTGTGACTAACTGTTTGTAAAAGCATACTGGAACTCTAAAAAATGTTTGATATAATTATAGGGTACAAAAATAAATTATAACAAAAGTAATGTACACTTATTTAACAATTAAAAATATCTTTCTTCCGAAATAGCCTTAAAATATTATTACTCGTACGGTACAAATATTTTAAGTAGGGACGAGTCGATTCCAATTTTGTTTACTCTGATTCCGGTTCCGATTCTTACAAATCGATTCTCAATTCCGATTCCATCGAATTCCTAATAATAGGTGAAATAGAAAAGTAATGTTTTAAAAATGATTAAAGGCGATAAGTTAGTCAGTAATTGATTTTTATTTAATAAATTGAGACAATCGGTTGGTGATTATTTTTCATTAATAAAATCAACTTACAAAAATAAATAATTAAAAAAAAACTAAGTCGAACTGCATGTTTATTTTTCATATAATTGTTATGCTTTACGTTACATAAATCTCCAATGATATTTTCTGAAATCGGTTTTCTTGTGTTATAAAACAATCACTTTGGATGTTAACTATTCTTGACCGACAAAAATACATTTGTAATGTCAATGCTAAATTCAGGGTTTTAAATTGTGTCTAAAACTTAAAAAGCAATTTTTCTAAATAATTAATTTTTAATGATTGTAGATCAACATTTTTTTAAATATACTGTAATGTTATTTAGCAGCTTTATATAGTTAATTATGAAACTATTCATGGGGAAAAATGTGGTTGTAAGATAAGTTAATGACTCGAAGAAGTAATGTTGGTCAGCAGCCGACTGATTTATTGCTTTTAACCAGACCCCACCCCACCCCTCCCCTCCTGTCCTGTCGGTTCCTGCCTGAGAATCGGTGGAATCCCTAATTTAAGGCTATTTCGGAATAAAGATAATTAACAGCATATTTAATCTATAATATTATAAAGAGGTGGTTTCTGCATGCGTGCATGTGTGTGTGTGTGTGTGTGTGTGTGTGTGTGTGTGTGTGTGTGTGTGTGTGTGTGTGTGTGTGTGTGTGTGGGGGGGCGTGTTTGTGTGCACGTGTGCGTGTGTGTCTGATGTTGGGTAAACGCAAAAAATACTGAACCGACTGGGCTGAAACTTTACACAAAGGTAGATCTTGAATCCGTGCAACACATAGGCCTATTCACTTCCTTAAGATCCCCTCGGGCTACGCCCCGTGAATGTCCTAAGTTTCAATGTTTACATTTCAGAAAAAAGTAAACATTCAGAAACTGTAATGCGAACAGCTGTGGGATACTTCCATTTGAAAGCTTAAAGAGCAGAAGCAAGAACAGCTGTTCCAAGCTAACTAACCTTTCTAACCCGTGCGAAGAACGGGTACATTCTACTAGTTTATTATAAAAAAACATTGATGCTATGGCGAAACTGTAAAAATTAACCAAAAACCAAGTTCCTTGTTTTATATAATGCAAATGTTTTATATTATGCAACATTCAAAATAATAATTGCACAAAGGTGAGTACTCCAATTGTCTTATTCCTTTTGTGCTCTATCACATTATCACCAGAGTCACTACATACATGTCTATTTTTCTGAGGAATGTTTTAGGAATTGATCAAGATGATGCAGTGTAGTTAGGTTAGGTCTTGGCCTACATTCTACTTGAACTCTCTTATTTTGTCTAGTTCATGCACTAGTCTCTCCTATATCCATTATTGCGAAGAGAAAAACACATTCTATATTAAATGAAGATGTCTTGATCACAAGAAACCTTTACACCCTTAATATACTGAAAACAACCCCATTTAACAGTAACAATAAGTGGCAAACACAACCTAGATGACAGAGGACATCAGCTGAAGGAGTGTGTGCCTAAGGTTGAATTCCGATGGCCTCTAGTGATTTACAGACAACCAAACTCCAAGAATAGCATGAATAATGTTGTTAAAGTCTTTGAAATTAAAAATAAAAAACAACGCCGATGATGGATCGTTAGCTGGATCCTTGAAGCGAAGTTGATACCGATGATATATTGCCAGTGCTGTCTTTTTTAAATGAAGTGAAACAACAATAGATCGTTTTTACTTTCTCCCTCTATACACAGTATATGGAGAAAGTATTGTTTTCGTCAAAATTTTCAAATTTGAGTTGTTAGTGGAAATATTCATTTTGGTGCTCCCTGAATCCAAAAAAGTAGTTTTTACGTGATGTCTGTGTGTGTGTGTCCGTGTGTGTGTGTGCGCGTGTGTGTTTGTGCGTGTGCGTGTGTGCGTGCGCGTGTGTGTGTGTGTGTGTGTGTGTGTACAAAGCTAGAGCCCTAACCAATGTGCCGATTTTGATGAAATTTGGTATGTAGGTACTAATCCACGATATCTCCAGGCGTTTTTTCATTTTTTGAATTTTTGATTTTTAAGGGTAATTATCCCCCAAAAACCGCCAAAAATCATGAAAAAACAAAATTTCTCTAAAACGGCTCTAACGATTTTGATTAAACTTTAGTCGTTTGTAGAACTTTAGTTTTCCAACAAAACGACACCACCCGCATTCCTGTAAAAATTCGGGTTCAGAAATTACAGGACCTAAATCATCCAAAATTCAGTTTTTTGGATTTTTCATAAAAAGACATAAATATAAAAAAAAATATTACTATTTACCATTAAAAAAGCTCAAAAAACTAAATCATTTAGTATTTTGAATTACTATTCTACGATTGCTGGTTTCGGAGAAAATTGACATTTTCATTTCGCGGTAAACGCAGTACGTTGTCCAATGTTATTCTTATGGGGAATACAAAAATTACTATTTCTCTCCTATTTACTGATCAATTTCATTCAAACTTGATATGCTTGTCAATTTAGCATTGACCAACAGAGTTAATTTGAAATATGTTGCCCCTTAATAACCCTGGGGGGGAATAGGGGGCATTTCCCCTCTTAAAACCACGAGTGTAGCAATGGATTCTGTAGTGCCTCCAAAGCAGGGATTTGGGTGGATGTTTTTTAAAACAACTTGTTTACAAGATTTTCTGCACATTCGACCGTGCTTTGTATTCTATATTTAGTAAATAAAAAGTAATTTATTCATTAAAGTTGGGCTAAAAGGGAGAAAGTATGTGTCAGTTTCCTGATACCGTTTATTTGGTCTTTGTATTTGTATAATTCCAACGTACGGGATTGGGTTAGGCTGTAAAGCTACTAGAAACATGTGTGGAAGAGGAAATTCTATGAATATTTCATCAAGTGTTTACCTGGCCCATGTCCACAACATATACGATCCAATCAGCCTTGGTCTCCTCTATCCGGTACCTGATGGTCGCCATGTCGGAAGTGTCGTAAGTGAAGCCTCCGTCAGACTTTACGATGGTGAAGGGGATCAAGTCCTTGTTCTTGCCCCACATGATGAACCGCTTCTCATCCTCCTCCAGCAGTCCTGCAGTCATTTTGCTGTTAAAAATGCTTTATGATATCCTCAGGTATACAATATAAAGTGATGATATAAAATTTAACTAATATTATGAGAGTTATTTTTTACCATTTCAATGTTTACTAATCATGTTTTTTTTCACTATCCCAAACAAAAGATACACATACAACAATGGTAAGTTTTAAATTAATGTGTCATATATACATTAACGTTTAACATTGGTCATATATACATTACATAAGAATATTTATAGCCAGCCTATTTTGCAAAAGATTTGACTACATTGTATAATGACATCTTGACAAGGAATAATGTTAGGCCCTTTTAGAACTTAAGTCACCTAGTCCTCTAATATTGGCTGGTAAGTGGTTATAACATGTTATACTGTTATAAGAAGTTTTTTTTAGCAGTATTACATTTATAACATTTTCAATTAGATCATAGAAACCATGTATCTATGAGGTTACAAAATGAAAATGTTAACTTTTACCTCTTTCTTTTAGTTCCTTGACGAGGGTCTCCATCCTGGACTGGTAGAATGATTCACCTCGCTCTGTTAACTTCACGCCCAGTCTGTCGTAAACCAATTGATTTTCTGTAATTTGTGACAAAATGCATATAATTAATGATTTAAAACGTTTACAGGAATTAGTTAGAATATTAGGGGTGGTCGAGTACTCAGAGTTTTCGAGTACCTGTCGAGTATTTTCTAATACTCGAAGACCAAGCGAGTATTAGAGACTACTTAATTCGAGTCGAGTAGTTGACTACTCCCGCTGTTTACCCCAAATAGTTTAAAATTGTATATACTTCTGCCGTTTACCCACGTTTACGCCACTAACAAATGTTTAGCAAAATAAGTGACTGAAATAAAGAAAAATAAGCTTAAAATCTATTTTTAGCTCATATGAAAGGAGACAATGACAGGTGGGTTATTTTTGGATACCTGTGAGTTGAGAAAAGTAAGAGAGGGGGCACAGGGAGCGTTTGGGTTGGGGGCAAAAAATCACTTTCTTGTTCAAATATTCTGGTTTTGATGAACTAACCCAAAATATTTGTATGGATATATATTTGTAATACTTGCCTTTTGTTTGTTATTGTTGATAAAAAAGTATATATTTATTATCTTTTAATTAATCATTATTCATTCATAGTAAAATAAAGGTTAAAATAAAATAAATAATAATACTAATACTTCAATAACATTTAATGTTTTTAATTAAAGTTAAATATGTAAAAAAAACATTGTTTTCTATAAAAAAATAAGACGAGTTTTTTATTTTTTAAAGAACTACTTGACTCGATACTCGAGTAGTTTGGTTCAATACTCGACTCGACTCAATTTAAAAAACACTACTCGCCCACCCCTATAGAATATACATACAATAATAAGTTTAGGTTTACAACTTATTAATAATAAGTTAACTTATTAATAATAATAATAAGTTTAGGTTACAACATAAATATACTGGTTGAAACAACTCTTCTACATGGTACTTAGTAAAAACAATGTCTCACAAATTTACTATTTAAGAACAAAGTGTCTAAAACTATTCCTAGGAATTTCAGTAGCATGATTATTTTTATGTTTATTCGGCTTATTCATAAATACCTGTACACTATTCAGACCCAACAACCGTATTAGTATTTTCCTGTTAAGTTTTTGTAAGAATCTAAGATTATTATAAACACATTTTTTATATTAAAAATAATTATTCAATAGGATTTTTAACGATAACCTGTACAAAACATACTAAATATTTTACTTTAAAATAGCGGACAAAAAACTGACAGTTGGGCCGTAGCCAATAGCGTTGCTGTATGCTGTCACTGTTGCCGTTTTGCCATAGAAAAATATCACTCAAATGTTATTCCGATCAGCTGTGGAGTTTTGGCAATGCAGCACAACTACTATTGGCTGTTCTTGGTTGATAGTCCGGCAAACCATGCCCTCAACTATCAATTTATTTGTCCGCTATTATAGTTCTAGTGATAAGTTAAATATCGGCGACTGCACTTGCTGATTTTGAGCGAAGTTTATAAACTATGAATAAAAGTTAAGACTAGAAAAATAGTTCACCTTTTCTTCTTTAACTGGGTTTTACGTGTCTTAATACGAGGGCTGTTCAGAAAGTAAGTTCCGTTGGTGGCTAGTGAGTAAAGGAGAGGGGGTAGAAGTGTGACCCCAGCGGCGTTGGGTAGTCTGGCTCAGTAGGCGTCTGTCCGTACGCCAAGAAGGTCGATCGGACTGCTCCGCGCGCTCCAATCTAAATTCAAAATGGCCGCCGCAAGTGCCAGTGCCGCCGGCTCTGGTGACGCCGCGAGCGTCAGTCCAGCCGCCGCAATTGACAACCCTGCTGACTGTGAAGTGCGTTCAGTTATCCGGTTTCTTTGGGCAAAAAAAATTAAACCTGCTGAGATCCATCGTGAATTGTGTTTTGTTTACGGAAACAACATAATGAGTGACAGTGCAGTTCGGAAATGGTGCCGTTTGTTTAACGAAGGACGCACGAATGTTCATGATGAAGAGAAAAGTGGCCGGCCATCTGTGGTAACCGACGATCTTGTGGACAAAATTAATGATAAGGTTAGAGAGAACAGGAAGTTCACTATTACAGACCTCTCGGAGTGTTTCCCCCAAATTTCACGCACTCTTCTGTACATCATTGTGACTGAAAATCTTGGTTACCACAAATTTTGTGCTCGGTGGGTGCCGAAATTGCTCACAACTGTTCACAAAATGAACAGAATGGGCGCTGCCCTAACATTTCTGGAGCGATACGACGAAGAAGGCGATGAACTTCTTGATCACATAGTGACAGGCGATGAAACATGGGTTTCTTATGTGAATGTTGAACAAAAAAAACAATCAATGGAGTGGGGTCACACTGCGTCGCCGCGAAGGCCCATCAAATGCCGACAAACATTCTCAAGGAAAAAACTCATGGCAACTGTTTTTTGGGACAGGAAAGGGGTTCTATTGGTTGAGTATTTAGAAAGGGGCACTACAATTAACTCAACAGTGTACTGTGAAACGCTAAAGAAACTGAGGCGGGCAATCCAGAACAAAAGGCGCGGCATGTTGACCGGTGGCGTTGTTTTCATTCACGATAATGCACGTCCTCACACTGCAGCAAAAACTCGTGAGCTTCTGGACCATTTTGGTTGAGATGTTTTTGATCACCCACCTTACAGTCCTGATTTAGCGCCAAGTGATTTTCACTTGTTCCCTAACATGAAAAAATGGCTTGGGTCACAGCGCTTTGTGAATGATGACGAGCTGAAAGATGGCGTCAACGGGTGGCTACGTGCACAGGCGGCAGAATTCTTTTCAGTGGGAATTGAAAAGCTTGTTCCTAGGTATGATAAGTGCTTAAATGTTAGTGGGAATTATGTCAAAAAATAGTTTAAGACATACACTTTAAGATGTATATAATAGATTTGTTGTAGATCCATTGAGTATTTTTTTACACCTAAATGGAACTTACTTTCTGAACAACCCTCGTAGTTATGGCCGATACTGTGAACTTACAACTGAAAGCATGATTCAAAACAGTACAATATAAAACAAAACAATTGAACTGAAAACCTTTGAAGATAATTGTTAAAAGTGAGTTGTATTATTTATTACCTTTGCGGGAAACATCACAAATAAGCTGCCAAGCCTTTGTGTACTCTGGGTTGCCGGCTTGAAGTTGGACTACACTCTCATATGCTCGTTTCTTGAAACTTTCATCTGTGTCAAACCTTACTTTGGCCTCCTTGTAGAAATGCATCAATGTGGACAGTGGTGGCGACTCTGTTTTGTAGTTGGGATATTTATCCTAAACAAATGCACAGCTACAATTAGGAAATGGAGAACACTTTCTCACAATAAGCTGCTATTCTACCCATAGACCAAACACAGAAAATTTACTTATGAAATTGTGTAGTGAACTTAACCTGTATGTAAAGTTGATTTAATGAGCTTAAAATAGTAATATGGCAGGAGTTTGATTCACATGATCATAACAGAGTTGCAAGAACGTTGTATTTAAATCAAATAATGTAAAACAAAAACAAAAATGTGATTTTCATTTCACATAAGCAAATCTTACCGTCTACCAGTAAGCTATCTACAGTTTACCCAAAATTTAAGCAAGGCTACGAAACAAAGACATTAAACTACAGACCAATCCCTCTTAGTCAAACCTTTTTTAAATAATTTAGGAAATAGTATTAACCAGGCTATTTGAACATCTGTTAACCCACTAGCTATTGACTCATCACCATCACGGCTTCTTATCTGGGAGATCAACACTCACAATATTTATAAGTCTAACAGAGTTCCTCATAGATGGACTAACTTGAAGAAGGTAATTCTTGCATAGTCATACTACTAACTTGTAGTAAAACTTTTGTTTTTCTCATGAACAATTCCTGTTCAAATTACCAATACTTGACGTACATGGTACTGTCAAAACTCCATGATTCACCAGCTCTAAATGTCAGGACAAAGTGAAATGGTTCATATAAGAAACATAAACAAAATAATAATAGAAAAAACTTTGCCATTACCGAAAATGATCTCCAAAGGAGTCTCTCAGGGATCCATGCTAGAGCCTGTGTTTGTTTACTAATGAGGAGTCTCTCAGGGATCTATGCTAGAGCCTGTATTTGTTTAACCTCTTTACTAATGACTTTCCTAACTATATGCAAGACTATTGTAAAACACTCATGTACGCTGGCGAAAGAACTGACAGGAAAAATACAAACTCAAGTGGATATGATGAAGTCCCAGTAACAGTCATAAAAGAAGTAAAAAAGGAAATTAGCGGTATATTGAGCCACTTAATAAATTCATCATTTGTCACTGGTTCTTTTCCCACCCTGCTTAAAAAATCCAAAATTATTCCCATATTAAAAAAAGGTGAAGTAACAAATATAAACAACTATCGACCAATATCTTTACTCCCATCAATATCAAAAATATATGAAAAAATAGTTTCAATTAAATAACTATTTTGAAAATCACAATTTATTAATTCAACATGGTTTTAGATCAGGAAGATCACTGATCAGTGCTGCAGTCTCATTCGTAGAATCAGTAGTCGAGTCAGTCGACAAGGGAAAATGCACAACAGGCATATTTATGGATTTATCTAAAGCTTTCGATAGCGTAAAGCACTCCATTCTATTGGAAAAATTACAATATCTTGGCATATCAAAAAACTCTTTGAGTTGGTTTAATTATTTTCTTTGTGATCGCTGTCAGTATGTAGAAATTACCTCCCTTACTAAATATAACAAAATTATTAGGGCATCGTCAGAACTTCGGCCAGTTAAATTTGGAGTTCCTCAAGGGTCCATTTTAGGACCATTACTATTCCTATGCTATCTTAAAAATATTGATAATACTTTATCATATAAGCCAGCATCCAAATTATGTTTGTATGCGGATGATTCAAACTTGAAGATAACATCTGATACATTGGAAGAAACTAAAATACATTGTCAGGTAGAAATGGAGAGTATTAGTAACTATCTAATGGAACACAATTTATCATTAAATTTAGATAAGACTAATCTTGTTCAATTAAAAAAAAAAAAAAATTGGCAAGAACCAGTAGTAACGCTTGGGTTAGGGTTCATTTACGCTACAGATCGTTGACACAACGACCCTCCTAAATATTTAATAAAATATATCATGGGTTCATTTACTCTACAGATCGTTGACACAATGACCCTTCTAAAATAACTAAACAAAAATAAAGGTTCATTTGCTCTACAGCTCGTTGGCACTATGACCCTATCTCAATAATAAAATAATAATTCAAGGTCCATTTACACTACAGATCGTTGAGTCAACGGCCTTAAAATGTAATATTTTAAATAAATATGAAATTAGGTCGTTGATACAACGAACCGTTTAGTTTAACATATTTGTTATTTCAACTTTAGGGCCGTTGGCACAACGAGCCATTTCATATATTTTATAGTGAAAATATAAAGAGTAGGTTCATTTACACTACAGATCATCGTTCTACATGGTGCGCAAAAAGTATCTTTAAACGAAGGCGCTCATCCATTCGCACTGATAACGCGGCCGACACGACGCGACGGACGAAATTAATTTGCGCATATTATTACTAAAAACCATACGCACATATTTATATAAATTCCTTTTAACAAATAAAAGTCAACTATTTTTAATGCAGTAAAAAATATATTGCCGTAAAACAATGCTAATGCTAGAAGTTAATTTGATAGCACTATTATACTATATTTAATATTATAATTCAGAAGCTTTGACAAATTCTAACCATTATTAAAAGGTGAACCTTTAAAGTGAGAACTAAGAAATAAAATATAAGGTAAGTAAAATGGAGTAAATTGAACCAAGTAAATATATTCAACGGAACTGCTGTATAAAACAACTAACTTACCACAGTAAAACGCCGTGTTTTAATAGACGTTTATTTTGAAGACGTAGAAGCTTAAGGTATTGCCTAGGCGTATTTCGTCCAGGAAGTAATCGAATTCAACCTGTACGTTTTTAATGTTTGACTACATGTGTGTATGAACATGACAATAATAATAGGTACTGTCCTACAAGTAGTAGAATCATAAGGAGCTTTAATGCCACAGTACATATAATTTTAAATTTAAAATTAGCCTATGTATTACGGAAATTGATAATTGAATTGATAATTGTCCTCGGAAATGATAATCGAGGAATTTGGCGTGACTGTAGTCCCTAGTTGGGTACTCCGTATGGAAGACAAAAATTATTGGCCCGGTTTTTCCATTCCTGGTATTGACACGGTCTTAACCGGTTGGCCATTTTAACTTAAAAGACTCCTAAATGTGTTTTAAAATATGTAAATGCAAAGTTCTTTTGGCCAATTTATCTTTCTCAATACAGTAATCGTTTTCTTTGTATATATTAGTTTTGAAAATACGTATGATTGTATCAATCCGATGGACCTTTGGTTCCATTTAAAATAAAACATTATTTTTGTAATTTGAAGTTTGGTTTTACAACGAGCGGTTACATAAATTTGCTTGTTTTAAGTAACTGATTCTTTCCACGTTTTGTGACTGGGCGTATCTGTGGGAGATTTCTTGCAGAACTGGTACAACTTAGACTACTTTATTTACCACATCGAATATACATTTTATATGATATGTATATACATTTTATGAGTTTGTTACTCTGCTGTTTTGAATACAAACAGAGAACAAAATTGATATTATATTATTATGTTAATTTAGTCTACAGTTTTGTTATACATTAAAAATTTGAGATTATATAACATACTCTTTAAAATAACCATAAAATAGTAGTTTTAATCACAAGGAGCAAATGTGGTTGTTTTTGGTGCGCATCGCTCGGAAAACGGTTAAATACTAAAAACACACGTTTGCTCCATGTGATAAACAACTTTTTTTGTCATACTGCTTGTATATCACAAACATTTAACTTAAAAATTAATTCAATAGAGCATACCTCTTAAGCGTTGTTGCTTCATGCGCTGATGCATGCGTCTAGTGCACGGAAAAGTGCATAAGTCAAGTGTGCGGACAGGCTTAAAACATTGAAACTTTTAAGGCCTGTGGGATATAGTCCTGAGGGCCGATATAACTAATGAGGGACAAAGGGTGCAAATCTACACGACAAAACGTTTATAACGGTATGCGTGAATTTCTCCTACGATGCAAATACCCTTAAAAAAGGAGTCAAATTGTTGTGCTTGATTATTAAAATAATTATCGAATGGGATTATTAAAGCGTGATGTTAACCTCTGTATCCTATTTTTAGGGAATCATTAAAACTCATCTTCATTTCATTGGTTGAATCTTTCACAGCTGTTTACTCCTTATAATCTGAAAGTACTTCTTTAAAATACACTTAAAATCTAAGAATAAGCAGCTTGACATTTTTTAAACTAACATCGAGTGTTTCTAAAATATTAGAACCCTTAATTTGAATTCTGGCTTCAAAATTCTCTTCTACTTAGACTTGTATTTACGTTAGTTATAAAAAAGTCGAGGGATTCTCTTAGATTCTTACAAAAAACACCAACAAACAAACATAAACAATAGTTTATTTTAATATCATGATTATATGTTATATATTATTCTATATCTAATCCTACTGGGTGTTGAGGGAGATGACACATTCTGAATGAACCCCACAATGCGTAGTGTCCATGACGTAAGTAAGTATAATAGGAGGCAATTACAAAATAATCTAGCATTTTGGGTACTTACGTTACCACCCTTTACACTTTTTTCTGTTACTGATTTTATAACGGAGATGTATAAAGTGTAAACGTGGACGTATGGTTAAACTTGTATAGTTCTGGTCTTACCAGATCGCCTACCTTTCGCATAGAATGATATAGTTTTATGGCTTAGTGAGTTTCGGTTTTGGCTTAGTCAAAGTTTTATAATTCTTTTAAGTTGTTTTCATACGCA
Source organism: Allygus modestus (assembly GCA_963675035.1). Lineage (NCBI taxonomy): Eukaryota > Metazoa > Arthropoda > Insecta > Hemiptera > Cicadellidae > Allygus > Allygus modestus. Next base: position 252,943,916 of record OY776111.1, on the reverse strand, counting down.
CGTCGTCAGGTTTCACCGTAGTATAAAAAAGGCAATCATACAGAATCCTAAACTTATCTTCTACAAAATATTTGTAACACATCCAGTATATATGTAATCTTCATTCGATGGTTCTACTCACTATGAAATAGGTTGTTACAACTTAGCATGTCTGTTTATTTTTCAGTTCACTCGTTATTTCATCTTAGCTGTTATGATTCTTTTGTTTTGAGTTGAAACTCTATAAGCCTAATATCTATATCTATAAAAGGCAAAGCCATCACTCACTCACTCAGTCCCTCACTCACTCACTCACACACTCATCACGAATTCTCCTACTTTCCATCTACCTAGAGAGTTTAAATTGTGCACACTGATTCTTTAGGCATACAATATGAAAACTAAATGGTTGTTATCCTGATCTGACCTTAGGGATCCGCCAGAGACCCTGATAAAGTTACCTAGGGCCTAGTTAATTATTTATATTATAATTACATAGACGAACAGCAGTCAACAACATATTTCTGGATATACATAAATTAGTGTACTAGGTAGTTTAAAACCATAGGTAAGAGTAAGGAATGTTAATGATTAAAACCGACCGTTCAGAAAACGGGGCACTGTAACCGCGTGAAGTTGGTACTGCAGGCAACGCGTATTATATGCCAATCAGGATGCCAGCTGAGAGACTAAATAAGTCCCGCACGCCCCTGCACGCCCCTAGAAAGTGTTTCTCCAGCTTTAGTACACTGGTAACAGCTCAGATAGCAGATTACCAAGACATTGAATGGGATTATATTAGTTTATTTTATATAAAGCTATTTCTAGTTCATCATAAATAACTTTTTTGCAGTTAAAATTTTATTCCCTTGATGTATTGCGTAATGTTAGTGTATAACGTTTCCTTCTTTGCTTCAGATACGTAAATTAATTACATCATTACGATTAAGATTTACATATATAGGGTATTTCCTATTTCGCTAACATAACAGTTGTTTCACAAACGATTAATTTTGTGTACAAATAAATAGGCATACCATAACAATCTTATCTTAAAAGTAATTTATTACAAAATAATTTGTATTATTATACTGCTTGAAAAAAACACTACAATTATATGTAATCAATTTCAAATATATTTTACACAATAATACCAATAATGGTTATTACCCTTATTGCAGCATTAAGGGGCGTATTCGCGAGTAATGTGGGTCAGGCTTTAGAGCGGGTAGTGTAAACCTAAACCACTTCAACAATGGAACTTGCTGAACGTACAACGGCCATGTTTGTGTCAAAGGTTATTCCTTGGCTCAAAAATTTAGAATAGTACAGTATAATACATTAAACCGTAAAATATTTGTAAATCGCAAAATCAAAGTTTTTTTATATTTTTAGTTTTGTATTGTTTTGTTTAACGTGCTTGGTGATTCTTTCACTGCATTTGAACGCACCACCACAATTTGGGCTAGGCTGTTTGTGTAAACAAGCAGACAACACACCTACGGTTTGAGTCTTTGGGTACACATTTGCAAACAGTAAGGAACACAACATTGATTTTTATGGGATGTAAAGTTTGTATTTTAGTTACTGTAAGCGATTTAGCGTAAAACTGAGATTTTAAATTTTATTTGGCAACAGTACTGCACTGCAATTTATCTCTAATGTTGAATTCAATATGCCGAGCAGCTGGTTTGAATCATGATTTCCGAAATTAATAATCACAGTTCAAATTGTAGTGTTTTTGTCCACTACATGTTTCACCGTAAATACGGCATTTTCAAGTGGTATATACAACCACTCTCACCAGTGGAGTCTGCTTCTCACCGGTGCCGTGGCGTGATTGAAGATATGCGTGTGGTAGGCCTACCGGTATTTATTCGTAAATGTGTTTGTGATTGTGTTTGTGATTGTGTTTGTGACTGTGGATTTTTTTAAATTTTGACATATCCTATTTGGATAATTCGTTCTTGTATATACCACTTGAAAATGCCGTATTTATGGTGAAACATGTAGTGGACAAAAACACTACAATTTGAACTGTTGACGACAAGATATGTACCTATTTAGTCTATTACGCACAGTTCAGGGGCTACAACTATGAATTTTAATTATTTACCTATTTCAAAGTGAATGCTCATCTATTAAGTTGTACAATTAAACAATAACATTAGCAAGTTAAAAGCAATGAAACATTATTTGTGAATATAACAACGGAGGAAGTGTTGTAATGTTTGTTTCAAAATGATCAGCAAGATAATCTAAGAAGATAACAATAACATGTAAATCGCTAAACAATAACTGAATATAATCGGAAGTTTTTGAGTGAACCAAATCAAAACCATATACCGTAATCATTCTAGTTTTTAAAATCGTGCAATACTTCTGTTTGCTCTTATAACAGTGGAAAACGGCAAAGGTTGGCACAACTGATTTGGAGAATGCATTTTGTCTGTGTGCGTCTCTACAGTTTATACGGTCTGTATAAACTGTCGCAACGCTCACGGCAAAAATGAACGGAGAGTTCAATCGCGCATTATTGCTGGATGCGTATATCCCGCTGACGATCGTGCATTTTGTCTTTGAGCTAAAAGCTATATATATATATATAAGTTTGAACGAATAGTGTTTTTGGCATCTGGGGACCTCAAAACGAAAAGTTATCATGGTCTCGGGCTTAAGTCTTACCATGCCACCTACGGTAATAGCTTCTTCCCTATAGGGGAAATTCGCTAAAATAAAAAAAAACTAACAGCTTTTGAAAAGCAACCATTCAATTGTAAAAACGAGTTTGCACGCAGCACGCTGACGTGAGGTAAGTGAATTTCCACATAAAAACTTTTAAAACTCAAAATCAGTGTGAAAACATACATTTGTCCAATTCTTATTGAAATCTGAAAACATTGATTTTTTGGCTGTTCTGATACTCATCTTACTTCTTACTGGTTTCATTTACTTGCAAATCTGGGAATACAATTTTGCGCATTATAAGGTAAGAGAAGGTCCAGACAGCCTTAACACGTTCGCTCCCGCAGTACTAAAAAAATTCCATAAATATAGACCGGCTGGCACATATATGTGCCGGCCGGGCCATACAAATAGCCCGGCGGCACAAATGTGTGCCGCTGACTCCACCCGACTCTTTGTTAATTTATTTCAATACAGGCTATGGTAACGCTCTGAAACTTCGGATGCGGTCTATATAGATGTCTGGCACACTTGTGTGCCGCTCGGTTTCTGGGTACTTCAATTTTTTTTTCCGTAAATAAAACCCAACTTGATTGAATAATGTGTGTTTTATTGCAGCGGTTTTTATTAATTTGACGTGTTTTTCCGTAAATAAAACCTAACTTGGTTGTATAATGTTTGTTTTATTCAAACAACCTCTTATTTTCTAAAAACAGAATATTTATTATGTGGCACATATATGTGCTAGCTGGGCTACAGCAATAAAAACAACACTTTTTATTGCTATAGCCCGAGCGGCACATATATGTGCCATCAAAAAAAAAATGTCTAAAAGGGAAATAAACTGCTAATATTTGAATTTTAATATATAATAACTCATTATTTGGGTAAACAAACCTAATTTTAGCAATTTTTAACTTTGGGCTGCGGGTAGTGTAATACTCAGAATAGCGGTACACTGGTTGACTCTTTAGCATTATGTGCGGGCTATAGATACACTTTGCCCGGCACATATATGTGCCGCCTGGGAGCGAACGTGTTAAAAGTAGGCGTGAGGTTGCTGGGGATGATAATACCCCCGTAGCAGCAAACCTGCGTACTCAGCGAATTTCCAATGCATATATATATATATATATATATATATATATATATATATATATATATATATATATATATATATATATGTATATTAATACCACATAAAGCCACATACCAAGTTTCATCAATATACATTCATAAATAAACGATTTATGACATTTTAATTATTCTCCATAAGAATAACATGGCGGCTGAGTATGCAGGTTTGCTGAAGCAAGGAACACAAAAAATGGGGTTTTATACAAATATCAATATAACTCATGTAGATAAAGCCACATACCAAATTTCATTAATTTATTTTCATAATGAAGGCAGATAACACGTTACTTATTCTCCATAAGAATAACATGGGGCTGAGTACGCAGGTTTGCTGCTACGGGAGCCTTTGGTAAAAAAATTTTTTTGAGCAAATATCAATGGTCCACAACCAGATGAAGCTATATACCAAGTTTCGTCAGTATACGTTCATAAATAAGCGAGATATAAAATTTTTCTTTTCCTCCATAAGAATAGCATTAGACAACGTACTGTGTTAAGCACTTTCAATATCTCGGTAACCAATTGACGTAGAGGAATGATCAAAATACCAAATTGTGTGTTTTTTTAAGCTAAATATAATGGTGAAAACTAAAATTTGACTATTTCAAAAATTATATGTAAAAAATTCAAAAAACCCATTTTTGGGGTACAAAACCCCCCCAAAATACCCCTTCGGATGGAGCGATCTGGCTGGATTTCGAACTTAAAGTCATAAATGTAGCTTTACACGTTTATACCAAATTTCATCAAAATCTGATAATTTTTACGAGAGTTATCGTGCTCACGGACACACACACACATATATATATATATATATATATATATATATATATATATATATATATATATATATATATATATATATATATATATATATATATATATATATATATAATAACGCTACTGTTATTTAAAATGTTAAAATAAAATACCCCCGTAGCAGCAAACCTGCATACTCAGCGAATTTCTAATGGAGATATAAATGTCCTAATCCTTCATAAAGCCACTTACCAAGTTTCATAAAAATATATTCACAAATAAGCGATATATACAATTTTAATTATTCTCCATAAGAATAACATTGTTGCTGAGTATGCAGGTTTGCTGCATCAAGGAACACAAAAAATGGGTTTTTATGATAATATCAATATAACTCAACTAGGTGAAGTCATATACCAGTTTTTATTCATTTATGTTTATAATTAAGGGATACATAGCATTTAGTTATTATCCATAAGAATAACATGGGGCTGAGTATGCAGGTTTGCTGCTACGGGAGCCTTGAGCAAAAAATGATTATTTTGAACAAATATTATTAGAACACAACCAGATTAAGCCATATACCAAGTTTCGTCAGTATACTTAAATAGGCGAGATTTAAAATTTTTCTTTTCCTCCATAAGAGTAACATTAGACAACGTACTGTGTTTAGCACTTTCAATATCTCGGGAACCAATTGACGTAGAGGAATGATCAAAATACCAAATTGTGTGTTTTTTTTAAGCTGAATACAATGGTAAAAACTAAAATTTGACAATTTCAAAAATTATATGTAAAAAGTTCAAAAAACCCATTTTTGGGGTACAAAACCCCACCCAAAATACCCTTTCGGATAGAGCGATCTGGCTGGTTTTCGAACTTAAAGTCATAAATGATGCTTTACACGTTTATACCAAATTTCATCAAAATCGGATTATTTTTACGAGAGTTATCGTGCTCACGGACACACACACACACACATATATATATATATATATATATATATATATATATAGATATATACAGTATCGAACGAATGGTGTTTTTGGGGTCTGGGGACCTCAAAACGAAAAGTTATCATGGTCCCGGGCCTAGGTCTTACCATGCCGACTACGGTAATAGCTTCTTCCCTATAGGGGAAATTCGCTAATATATGTTTAAACTAATTTGACTATAAATTTAGCATTCACAAATTTATTTATTTTGCAAAATAGAACATTTTAAATTAATTTACTCCGCTAAACAACATCATTTACTGTTTCAATTGAATGAAATCATAAATACTGTAACGCTACATAACAGTAATTTTTTACTGACTTTTTAACAACTTTTAAAATGGAAGCTGAGAACGTTAAAAAGTTAATGGTTTATTTTAACTTTACCTATCGCTTTAAGTGGGGCTTTAAGAGCCACTGGGGCAAAGCCCAATGAAGATATATTAGTTTGTATAAGTGATCTAGACATAATAAGCTATCAATAAAAAATTAATGATTAAAATAGGCCCAGTAGATCAGCCCGTTGGACTGGTCAAAGTTTTAATTATTTTGAAATATATATAGTGATATCCACTTACACAAAACCCCGATTTTAGGGAACATATCCCCTAACTTTGCCTGCTGAGTTTCTACCAATTATTTGTTCAATTGGTCTAGTAAATATATGATTAACATGGAAATTTTGAAGGTCATTAATAGGAACGAGTCACATTGGAATTGAAATAAGCCCTTGAATGTTTTTGTGATGGACCTATCTTCTTCCAAATATTTACTCAATAACTCATGTAGTTTGTGCATGATGGGCTTAAAAAACACATAACAAATTCAGCATTATAATCACAATGACTATCTAGATAAATTAAGCTTTAAATACTATGTTGCAAGGTCTTATGTGCTCCCAACCCAATGTTTAGTTGCCGCGCCTTGATTTTATATTGTTTAGTACACCGTTGTGAAGTAGTTAGTAAATCACGTGTTTTTTCCATTCTGTGGTAAAAGATAAACGATCTGACTAAATGCTCATTAGAACAAACATGGTGCATTGTACGGTGAAATGTTGAGTAATCTGTACCCATAAACTCTTCTATGGGGTAGTGACGGACCAATGGGCATAACCCTAATGACCTACGTAATGATTTGCAGAAGCCTAGACGTTTCCTGCCCCACACGAAAATGGGCAACATATTTTATTTAATTAGGTTCAGTATTTTTTTGAGAAACACTGAGCAAATCTGTTTCATAAACGAACAGACAGGTGAACAAAATTTAAATATCTCCGCTGCATACAATATTTCACTGCTCAAAGCGATGTAGAAAAAAATGTATTTTATTTATATAGATAAATACATTCCTTATGTGTAACATCTGTTATTGCCTGTCCATAGTGTGTGAACAGCTACAATTCAAATCAAATTATTCCCCATGTTATTATTATGGGCAAAAAACTAACTATGAGGTCAGCCCGTGCCCTTGAGATTATAAATATCGAAAATTAAAAACCTTATTGCAAAACTACGAACTGAGACGAATTGTTTTGACACTTCAATCATTAAAATTGGCCAAGAAATAAGGGAGAAGTTGTGTTTACAAAAAACTGCTTAACGTATTATATACATGGATACTGGAAATTTACCGATCATACACATTTGTCATTTGACTTTCGTAATAAGTCGGCAAAGGGCAACGCTAAGCGCAAGCGTCACAAGGCAAAGCGCCTTCAGTTTGACAGATACTATTACCGCGCAGTGTAGAACGATGATCTGTAGAGTAAACGGACCGTTCATTTCAGTTTAAATTTAGTTCACATGAAATGGCTCGTTGTGTCAACGGTCTTATTTTATAAAATTATAAAAATATATCGATGAAGGTCCGTGTCGCAACGAGCCTGTAGACGCTTTGGACCGTTTTGCTTATATTAAATGGGTTCATTGGCTCTATGACCCTCTTTAAAAATATAATAATAATATAAGGGGCCGTTGTATCAACGATCTGTAGAGTAAATGGACCTTCTTTTTTAAAATTAAATATAACGGAGGGTCATAGTATCAACGAGCTGTAGTGTAAATGGACCTCATATTAAATTAAATATTATTAAATAGGTCCGTTGTGCCAATGATCTGTAGAGTAAGTGAGCTGTCCCCAACGCTTGATTCCCAAAATATTGAAATTAAATCCAGCACTGATTTCCTTGGGTTACTTATAGATCAGCATTTAGATTGGAATGGCCATGTGAACAAAATCTTAACTAAGATCAGCTCCGGACTCTTTGCTCTAAAAAAAATGACTGCCTATTGTAGTATTAATACATTACGAAACATTTATTTTGCGTATATTCACTCCCATATTTCTTTTGGAATCTGCTTATTAGGAGCAACATCAAAATTTAACCTTGATAACATATTAAAAAAACAAAAAAGTGCCATTAGAATAATGCTTAATTTAAAACAGGATGTATCTGCAAAAAAACATTTTATTGGCCTTAAAATATTAACTGTATGTGGACAATATATTTTTAATTCCATTTTAACAGCAAAAAGTGAAATAACACATCTGGATTACTTCTCCTCAATTCACCAGTATAATACCAGAAATAAAGACAAGATTATTACAAGTTGTCATAAACTGAATTTTTTTAGAAGAAACCAACATACATGGGACTAAAGTTTTTAGAGTATATTCCCAGAGAAATCAAATTAGAAAATAACAATACCAAATTCAAATACCCCCGTCGCAGCAAACCTGTGTACTCAGCGAATTTCCAATGCATATATATGTGACTCACTACTACATAGAGCTATTTACCAAGTTTCACAAAAATGCAACCATAAATAAGTGATATATAGCATTTTATTTATTCTCCATAAGAATAACATTAGGGTTGAGGACGCAGGTTTGCTGCAACGAGGAAGATAAGTAATGTGTGTTTTGCAATTATCAATACAACTGAACCAGGTGAAGCTACATACCAAGTTCTTTTAATGTAGGTTTATAATTAAGGGGGCCGAGTATGCAGGTTTGCTGCTACGGGGACTATCAACAAAAAACTTGTTTTTTGTGCTAATATCAATATACCACAACTAGTTGAAGCCACATACCAAGTTTCATCAATATACATTCATAAATAATCGAGATATAGAATTTTATTTATTCTCCATAAGGATAACATTGGACAACGTACTGTGTTTAGCACTTTAAATATCTCTGCAACGGTTGGACGTAGAACAACGATTAAAAAACCAAAATGTTTGTTTTGTTGAGCTAAACACATTAATATACAGAAATGTGAAGTTTTCAGTAAAATTATCTGAGAAAAATCTAAAAAGCTTTTTCCCATAAGATTAACATGGGACACGTTTTTTTGGATTTTCTCCGCAACCACTTAACCTAGGTTAATGATTCAAAATACTAAATTATTTGTTTTTTTAAGCTCTATAAAATGGCTACAACCAAAATTGAGTGTTTTTAACATTTTGGGGTCAAATTTGCAAAAAACCGATTTTTGGAAAATTGTAAACCCCCATAAAACCCAATTCCCATAGTGCGATCAATCTGGTTTTCGAACACGTACGCTGCGGGGCACTGCTATAGCAGTGCTCCGCTACTGGCGCGCCTTGCTGACAGCTGATAAAGCAGTGCCGCGCTCCCCTCCCAACTATTGCTTCAGTGTGAGCCCAGCACTCGGCCGGGAACGTTATTATAGTTGCCAGCGTGTAGGCTAGAATGCAAGCTTTAATTTGGTGTAGGTTGGTAATAAATTTCCCGTAAAATCCCATCTGGCACCACATTTTGTCCCAGTTCGGGGATTTTCTCCCTCCGAGTGAAAATACAAAGGGACTGGCTACGGGTCCAGGCAGTGCTGCTACCTGTGGGTGTTTCAGTGAACTACGTCCACTCTCGGGGTAACGCAGCACCATCACCGCCGCTTTTTTGCGATTTGTCAGACCGAAATATTTGGCTGCCAATTGCGTTTGCTGATTCGCTGGCGCGCCAGGGCTGCGCCGCACATTGCGAACGCCCGCCAATAGGTTGCCGCAGCGAACGTGTTAAAGCCATAAATGCTACTCTTCACATTTGTGCCAAATTTCATCAAAATCGGGTGTTTCTTTCAAAAGTTATCGCGGTAACGGACACATATATATATATATATATATATATATATATATACATATATATATAAATTTTAACGAATAGTGTTTTTGGCATCTGGGGACCTCAAAACGAAAAGTTATCATGGTCTCGGGCTTAAGTCTTACCATGTCACCTACGGTAATAGCTTCTTCCCTATAGGGGAAATTCGCTAAAAATGCTTAAAAGAATATCTGATTAGCATAGCTCCCTACTCATTAAATGAATTTTTCCACCTCTCGTAAAACTTGAAAGGTAATGTAGAAGGTTTATGGTACCTTCTATGTACCACGAGAAGTTCTATGTACCCTCTATGAACACGAGCAAGTTTCCCTGAGCATCTGGGAAAATGTAATAACCTTATAGTGTAAAATTGTGATTAAATAACAGTTATTTACTTTGCTTTACTTAAAAAATGTAGGTTTGATTTAATTTGTTGCAGTTCTGTGTACTGCCTATGAATAAAGAATTTTGAATTGAATATAAAGAAAAACCTACTCATGTGTTACTGATAGGAAAAAACTCTAAACATTTGTAAATATGGCCTTTAACAATTGCCATGGAAACAAACTGGTTGTTAATGAAAGGAGGACTATGCAACTGATACTGGGAAATCACACAGAGACTGCTGGGGGGAGGGTGGGGAGGGCTACTTGAACTAAAAGAAGACCCTTCCATGAAATACCTAAGCCTGACCATCTTTAATTTACTCCTCAAGTACTGTCTCTCTGCACCAAACTCTGTACAGGACTATACACAATACGGCGAATTAAGAGCATAGGTACCACAACAGAAAATATGCAACGGATACTTGTACTACAAAAACGGGCCACCAGAGTTATAAAGAATATACAATTTAGAGAATCATACAGGAAATCCTTCAAACAACTAAAAATGCAGACTATAGTAAATATTTTCATCCTAAAGGCTGAGCTGCAAGTTAACATTAAAGCACCAGAAGCGGCAATGAGTTATGCACAAACTCATCACTAAAATACAAGACATGCAGCCAACTACTGCCTGCCAGGTGCATGCCATGAGTTTCTCTGCATCAGAGAAGAGTCTACACTGGTGCAAAGATCTTGAATGTGCTATCTGAAGAGCTGAATAGAACGGTCCACAAACACTTCTTAGAGCCCAAATCAGAGCTAGCTACAAGAGCTACCATTCTACTCATTGAAAGCATTTTTTGAATGAAAGACCTCACAAAAAAAAGATCAAGACCTAAATTACAACTTTTTAACTATAATTATTGAAGCAATTACTAAATTTAAAGTGTAAGTAAATAAAGATGATTTGATTTTACCTAATGTGATTTTAAAACCCTTTTACAGTCAGCATCATAAAGAGAAATTGAAAAAGCTTTTAAACTTCTATTAGCTTATGAAATAATCATTAAGAACTTAGAATAAGCATCCAAAACTTGAAGTTGCGTATACCTGCAGGTGGGCGATGAGCATGCCAAACTGAGTGCCCCAGTCCCCGACGTGGTTGACTCTCTCTACATCGTGTCCTAGGTACTCCAGTAGTCGTGCGATGCTGTCCCCGATGATTGTTGACCTGGAACCATTAATAAGCATCTTACATCAATAAAACTTTTATGTATGTAAAAATTTAAGAGACATTTGGTATTACTTTCAAATAATTGTTTGTTTTAACATTTATTACCTGGTTACAACAATGTTACATTTAACCAACCTTAGATGACCAACGTGCATCTCCTTTGCAATGTTGGGTGATGAGAAGTCAACAACAATTTTGAGTTTTCGAGGCTGTGGTGGAGGCAAAACACCTTTGTTGAGTATTTTTGTAAGCAAGCCCTGGCAGTGCCTCCGACTGATCCAAACATTCAGAAACCCTGGTCCCGCTATCTCTATCTTCTCTATCAGGCCTGAATTGTCGAGATTCTCTTTGATCCGAGTTGCAACATCTCTAGGAGAAACTTTGATGCCTGTAACCACAATAAATAACTATGTACTAATTAAATCACATAGCAACCTATTCTATTTAGATGTGTATCAGTAATGTTTATATAAGTGATTGGGAAAACAGTGTGATTCCAAAACCTACGTGGTATAGGCATCTTGGTAAATTTTGAAATACCATGTAAACTCTTGAGAAAAAAAATATATCACAGGTTTGGGCATACTTATGGTTTTAGAGCCATAATGAATAACATTTGTTAAATTTAGGCAAAGCTCTTAAAACTTGGTTTTAATCTAAAAAAAAACAAGTTTTATGGTAAAAATCAGAATTAAATTATTAATAAAGTTAAAGGGGAACTATACTATTATGAACATATTGGTAAAAGAACACAAATTAGTAAAACTAAACGAATCAAGTAAATATTATTAACCCATTGGCGTAGACATACGAGCTGGTCTCGTTCCTTACTTGTAATTTTTTAAACCTATGAATTGGAATAGAAATTTGTGTTTTCAAATGAATTAATGGTTTATTTCATTAAAATACTGTTTTCATTCAGTTTTTAGAGTCACATTGGCACACACATAGTAGACATAAGTAAAAAGTAGCAAAATCAGGGTTGACCACGTGCAACTCACAAAGAATTAACCGATCCGGCGATATCAAGGTTTTTCAGTCAGTCCGCGCCCCTAGCGGATAGAACCGTGGTCACCCGCAGTCATTAGTTACATATTTTGCTACTAGAGTGCAGCACCAATCAAATCCCGTTAAAGGCTATTGCGAATAGAATAAAATTACTACCTTAATGGGTTAAATAATAAAGAATACATTCCATCAGATTTTAAAAATGTGCAAGCATGACAATCCTTTTTATAATATAGTTGAGTTTTTTGAGTGTGACACCATGACCCTGCGGTGAAATTGTGCAACCAATGTAATTGCCTAAGTTATTTGTATTTTAAGTAATATTTTATATTTATTTGCACAGCTTGTTGTTTTAGCTATATGATCTTTGTTTTTGTGATTTGCACTGGAGTAACTCGCACGTTGAAATATAATTATCCATATGATCATTTAATTTTACTTTAATTGTGGACTGTTATGAATGTTGCCTTAATGACTTTGCTGTAGACTGCACAATTGTAAAGTGTATGTTGTATACTCATGTGATACCTGTATTAGGATAAGATTTGTTCTGACCTTGTCTATTGCTATATATATGCTTAGTGACAATAAAATTGTATTTATTTATTTATTCATGATGACAGGTCCTGTTTTCAGTCAGGCAAAGATGGAAAAGGTGACAGAGAGAAGTTTCTTTTAACCCTTTGCGATCGGAATGCATATTTGCCGCTATTCCTCAGCGGTCGCGCGGCCAGCTCTACTGGCCGCCGCCATTAGCGCGCGGAAGTCGGATTTTTTTCCACAGCAGTTGTCCTTTGGGATCGGATGGCCAGCGGTGCTGGCCAACATGAAATCCAACGAACGCTCGGGCGTCCAGCAGGACTGGCCGACAACAATGTTTTCGTTTGTAATATTCCAACTGTGGTATAATGCCTGTAGAGTGCTGCAACCTAGTGAGGAATTGTTAAACTAAACGATCAGCAGGCTTGCAACATTATATCGTAAGAATTGTGGTGTAAACAACTAAAATAAACACCTGTTGTTCTGGCACAAGTGCTGTCATAATCATCATTGTTTTGGTTCAGTTTTATGTGATTTTAACTGTGTTTTGGTGATTTTCTCGAGAGATTTGTGTTTATTTGTATTTTTAATTAAGTTTTAAGTTTTAATGTACATGAGTATAAGAACACTTGTACGTTTACGTATAGGCCTACACTTATATTATAATTAGGCCTACAATAAAATTGTTTTATCCCGTATAAACATTTATTAGTAAGAATGGGGTTATGATTTTTCCCCCCGTATATTTAACTAAGTAATAATGAACGATCGTTAAAGATAAGACGAATTGAGAGACGTTTTATTAAAATTTAAATCCCCCTATGCTAACATTGAAGGTTTTTAGTGAAAATAATTCCGAGCTGCAGAGAGCGAGCCGCCATGATAAATGCCGAGGGGACGCGTAGTGGGATGTGGCCAGTACAGCTGGCCGTCCGACCGTCGGAACTAAGTTAGTACGGAAAGAATTCCGACTGGCTGCTGACTGCGTTGTGGCCACTCCTGCTGGCCTTCCGATCGCAAAGGGTTAAACATAACACTTCAATTAAAGTAGGTTATTATAATTAGGGCAATGACTTGAACACTGTTTTAGTTATATACTCCCCAAATATGAGTTTCTACCTTGCATCTTGAGCAGCTGAGCTATGGGCATGGCTGCGTTACACTGGTAGTCCCCGAACTGAGGGGCGCTGGATGTTGTCAGGGGCACGGGGGGGTCTGGGATATCAGGGTACGCCCTGGCAACTGCACTGATAAACAGCTGAGACAGAGAGTCTAGGATGTTCTCCATCGTGTTGCTAGCACTCTTCTCCTTTTCTTCTAGAAGAGCCTAGAAATTAAATTTCAACATTAAATGTTATGAGATTTGTAATGGTAAACTATAACACATAAAATAGCGACAAAAAATCAACTATTGAAATCCCAGTTAAAGTGTAGAGTCGATCTTCCAAAGTAATTGGGACCAGGGTTATTTTGAATGGTAGTTGTTACAATAATCAAATTAATAATAATCATAATCAAACAAAACCTAATGGTTCAACATATTTCACAGACTGTTTCACAGATTTTTTAAGTTGTGAAGCGCAGCTCTGGGCATTTTGACTCTCTTAAAATGGTTTACATTTTTGTTTTAATTCAGGTTGGATAGCTTAAAAGAGCTTTGGATGATTTAAGTTTGCATAATCAATACCTATATGAATATATCTTCAGTTAACTTAAAAAAAAGAAGTGAAACTTAAGTACCATATAACAATGTACCTAACTAAGTTATCAATTTCTACCAAACAAACCTTTGGCAATCAAAGTTCTCATGTTAACCTTATGTAGTATTTAGTTTATTATGTAGTATGTAGTATTTTATTTGATCTTATCATTATTTAAAATGTTTATTAATTTAGCACCTATTAAAACGGTTTTGTTCCTGGATAACTTTCACAACTATCAATAGTAACTTTAATTTCGTATAAAAACGTTTTTTATTTATTTATTTACTTAAAATATAATAAAGGTGAAAATGTACTAAATTAAAAGTTGGAATTAACCCAACTAATTTTTTTAAATAGATAATAAACTCACTTAAGTAGAATAAAGTATATTAGATAAATTGTGACTGAGAAAGTCCTTGCCTTTAAGTAGGTACCTTATAAAACTTTCTATAATCCCAAAGTGGACCACGTGGTAAGGTAGGTTTTGATTTCTTATGAACTACAACTTCTGTAGTTATTGGTACTTCCCTCTCAAGTCCATTGCATCGAATGACAATACTATGCAGTAAAAAAATAAAACTCGATGAACAGTGAACTGTCATCTCACTATGACATGTGAGGCCCATCTATTATTGATTAGGCCTACATCACAATAAGCAATCTGATGAAAACCTAATGTACAACTGATTATGAAACTCATTAGTAAGATCTGTTAGTGACAGCAACAAATTGCGTGTTATTAATATCTTAGTGAATGTAACTAGATTTTTTCTCACAAGGAAGTCAAGTTAATTCAATAGAATACCTGACTTAAATTAGAAACGTAATACTACCAGACACATATAATACACAAATTTCAAATTGTTATTATTCCCTTAGAGGATTATACATGTTTCATCTTCTGTGCATCATATGGACTTATTAGTTTAGTTACATAAATAACTATTGTGTAAACTACGTTTAGATTATGCTATAGTTTGAAATGCTTTGCAGATGTTATCTTACCCTTCTCAGAATAGCAAGTCGATGCTTCAACTTAATATTCAATGTAATGAGTTCAGAAAGTTCATCAGATGCACTCTCCACACTCAATTCAGCTCCATTGCCATTTACTACAGCGGCTTTCAATTTGTTGAATAGCTCTCTCACCACTTTCACTTCATCTTCCTGAAATTAATTTTCTTGAATAGTAATGAAAAAAAGGCCTGGGCATAATTTTAAAATATGAAGTGATTTTAAAATCTGTCACAATAAAACCACAAGATAACAAAGGCTAATTGTGGGACTGAATGTTCATTTGAAATTAATAGTTCAAGTGTTTTAAAAACGCTTTCTTAGTCATACTTTAGACCAGATAATAATTTTCTTTAACACCTAATTATACAGTTAATCATCATATTAGAACCAACTATGAGATTGTTGTTACTGTCCAGTACATCTTTATTCAGCTTTTTATATATGTATATTAGAAATATATCTATACTAATAAAGTAGTTGTGCGTGAGTGTTTCCCGGGTGATTTCGAAAATGGCACCTCTAAACTGCACCCGGGCTATACCACGTTGTAGAGGACCAACACATTATAGGTACGCATCCCCCCCCCAAACCTCAGGGCTGCGCCCCAGTGACACCAAAAGCTGCCGTGTTTTTTTATTTGAGAAAATATTTTTCCTAAATGGTTCGAAAACGGCTCTACAAATCTGCTCCCAGACCATAACACGTTGTTATAGGACTAAAGGTCTTTAGATACTTTTTTCGCAGCCTCAGGGCTTCGCCGCACTGACTTCTTCTATAACTTCCCGACGTCCGATTTGGACGTGTGATAGTTCTTTGGATTTTTTTTACAAATCCACAGGTCTTGAGTGATGTCCCACCGTTAAATAGCATTTAATGATGTCCCAACGTAATTGCCTCCATCAACCTTAGGGCTCCACCCCTGGCAAAATTGTCGTGCTATATTTTCACAGTCACAGTGTAGTACAGGTCTGTTCACAGTGCTTGGCATGTAGGGAAGGTAATGCGAGAGAAACAGTAAATACCTCCCATCATTTTTCCCTCGAATGGTTGCGTACAATCAACTAAAACTTTTGTAATGACTTCAAATATGATTACATTTAAGCCAGCTGGTCATTTGGATTAATGCTATTCACGTTTAGCATTTATGCCAAGTCTAAGGGAGCAAAGACGATCACAAGAGTGTGTAGTCCCGAACGACTCATCGAACAGCAAAAATCTAGTGTTTCCCATGAAATGTTTTACATCTAAATCTTGCAAGGCTGCTCTCAAAAAAATGGACGGAGATCAAAATCAAAAATTTCAAAAATCATAACAATTTGTTATCTTACAATACACAGGCTATCTAACATACAATATGAGACAGTTCTTTATTTATGAAACATAATCCTCACATAGGTAAAACTGTGCATGTGGAAGAGTTTGTTTGTTCTATGCATTGCTTCTCCACATATCATTAATAGTTTGTCTGAAGTAAACAAACAGACAGATAGACAGAAAATCAAAAACATTCTCCCTAACTTCCTCCCTCTTATATTATTCTTGCTTCCCAATCATGAACGTGTCAGACATTTTCTCTCTCTCATTCTCTCCTTCATTCACACAAAATCACGCACACCTACACACAACACAGAATCCACTGTTCCGGTTATAAAATAGTCTGTATTGAGATGTAATAAGCGATTTGATATTATCTCTCTTTGTCTCCTTCAACCAGATTTTGATACATTCTTTGAAGGTGCCCAAAGTACATGTGTAAGCCTCTTTCAGCGAATTTCCCCTTATAGGGAATACGCTATTACCGTAGGTGGTAACACAAGATTTATGCCCGAGACCATGATAAGTTTTTGTTTTGAGGCCCCAGGCCCCAGGTGCTAAAAAACACCATTTGTTCAAATTCATATATATGTATACATAAGTATAAATGAAATCCGATCTTGATGAAATTTGGTACAAACGTGTAAAACAGCATCTTTTTTCTTGAGTTCGAAAACCAGACAGGTCGCACCATTTTAAAGGGAGTTTTGTACCCCAATTTTTTTTTAACTTTTTACATACAATTTTTTTAAAACCCAAATGTTTGTTTTTTGTTTGCCCCATTGAATTCAGCTTAAAAATCAAACAATTTAATATCTTGAATTAGTGCTCTGTGTCAATCGGTTACTGAGATTCTGAAAGTACGAATCATTGTACATTGTCCAATGTTAATACTATGGAGACTACCTGCCATCATATCAGGTTTCATCCGGGAATAAAACCTGTGATGTGTGCTGTATTCTGTGGTTTACCCATGGAACTACTACGAATCATGATCAGCTGATTGAGTTTTCATCAGCTCAAACCAAGGAGTTCTATTGGTATTACTGGAGGTAAACACTGATGAACAAAACTGCGAGCCGTTCTTTCCCAATTTTGGTGAGGCAAAGAACTACTCGCTGAAATCGAACGAGTCGGCAAAGTGACTCAAACAAATACATACTCATGATTTTAATATTAATAAACTTTTATTTGTTTATTTGCTCATAATTTATCATATTTCATGACAATATTGGATGCATAAATCATACGAAAAAATTAATTTGTTCCAACTTTGACTACTTTTATTCCCGTGATTTGCATGAGTAGATTCACTTAGGAATAAAACAACCAATCAGGATAGTTCGAAAGAACGAGAAATTTGCCTCGCCAGTGTACCAACCTGACAAAATCACCGGCTCGCTTTTTCGACAAAAGTTGTGAAGCAGTGTTACCTCCAGTTATACAATAAACCTCCCTGGCTCAAACCAAAGTGAATATCCATGAAAATAACACTGAATTGGAACTTTGAATACCCATAGGGCAGAGCCCTACGGGAATTTCTTAAAATCCTCTCTTAGTGGTTACCTACGTGATGGAAAGAGTATATGTGCCAAATTTAATGGTTGTAGTTATGGAGGTTTGGCCTGGGGTATGATCGGTTTTTTGTATTTATAGATATAGACTTAGATAAAAAAGATTGTATAGGCCTATCTCGCTTATTAATGAATATATATTAAGGAAACTTGGAATGTGGCTTCATATAGTTGGGATGTACTGATATTTCAATGCAAACCCGATTTGTTGTGGGCAGCAAACCTGCGTACTCAGAAGCTATAATGTTATTCTTATAGAGAATAAGAAACACATAATATCTTGCTTGTTTATGAACATATATTGGTAAAACTTGGTATGTTGCTTATCTGGTGGTGATCCATTGGTATTTGCATAAAATGCATACCGGTAGCATTTTTTGTCCTTGATGCAGCAAACTTTCATAGGAAGTTCTATGTTCTATGTTCTATGTTTTTCTTATAGAAAATAAATCAAATCTCATATCTAGCTTATTTATGAATATGGTTTGATGAAAGTTGGTAAGTGGCTTCATGACGTAGTAAGATAAGCTACTATTGGAAATTCGCTGAGTGTGCAAGTTTACTGCAACGGGGGTATTAATATTTTTAGTAAATTTCTGTAGCCTATGTGTAAAACATAGTGACCGATTATTACAAGGTAACCTTTAACAAGTTGTGGAATCTGATTATCTCCCATAAGGGCATTTTTTGAGAACCTACAAATGGTTTACAGTTAACAAATTCAGAATGTTTGTACATGTAAATCTGTAAAGTCCTAACAAACAATTGTCTCTCGTCAAATAAGATAAGTCATTGAAGAGGTCCTCTGGAGAGTATCACTAACACCTCCCTTCAGCTGCTTTCAATATGGCCTTCTGAGGTGCGGCCAGGGGCTGAAGGGTGAATTTAAATGCACCTCTCTGAGCTAATATCACTCCTTTCAACAATGACTACACATATAAAAAATGTGCCATCTTAATTTCTTTCAAGCTGATAGAGCTGAGTTGGTAAAGTGCAAAGATACACATCCTTAATTTTGTGATGAATCTTGTTGTCCAATACCACGCCAAAATATTTAAATAAGTCCACCCCTTCAACCAAAAGCCACATAGCCTATAGGCCTATTGCTCTTGATATCTCACGTGTCATCTATCAGCCTATCTGAGCATGCCTCCTCGATCTCTTAATACAATTGGCATGAATTTGGTTTTGGACACGTTGAATGTAAAAAAAAATGTGATCAAAACCATTTTTTTAATACCGGTACTATGACATCTCAGGTCACACCTATGCCTAGCTGATTGAAATAACTCGTCCGACATCTTTGGATTGCTAACTTAGCTGTTTTTAAATTCTGTAGCTTAAAGAGTATTAATTTTCTCTCCTCAATTCCCACCATAATAAATATAAAAATCACAACACGATATCATGTTTACAAAGGTTTAAATGTAAGATTTAATAACTTACAAGGGTGAAACTATTATACTAAATTTATCTTGAATCATACACGTCACAAAAACGATCTTAACACGTTGTTACAAAGAAACCCTGCAACGATATATAATTGGGCGTAACTCGATTGGTAAAACGGTCAAGTTGAAGTGCACTCTAGCATAGGCAAAAGGGGGTACAGTCAGTTTCGGAACTAACGACAACTCGATTGGTAAAGGCTAGGCCTGCTACGTCTGCCATCGTCGGTTCACCGTTGTGGAAATTTTCTTCGCAGGGACCACCATAATATGTTAGTTGCATGATGCTTTTAAAAAGTGTGTAGAACTTGTTTCTATTGGATCCTTAAATAATCAGTTAATAATTTAATTTGTTGCCCCTTTTTATAGTGCAATTATTGAAAAAAGTGACTGGCCGCGCGCCGCGCGTCCGGCGACCGAGTTTATGTACAATCATTCTGTTTTATAACCTAGTGAAAACATAAAACACGTGGTTATAAATTTCTAATAAACTTATTTAAATAGTCATATAAACAAGTTTTTGGCACATGCTTCAAATATTTGTTACCTTATTCCGATGAGTTTATATTGATAGTTATATTTTTTTAACACAACTTAAAATAAAAAAATTCTTAATTATTTGTGTTTTTAAATAGAAGCATTACATCAGGTCCCCTCAACTTGACATAAGAGCCGCGTTACAGTACCAATCGTCCCATAAGTTTTTGGGGTGATTCTGAACGAGACTGTACTTATAAGCCTTATTTCGACCCTTTCGCATTGGTGAACACTGACTGCATTACCAATCGAGCTGTCCCCATATAATTTCCGTGGTTTCTTCTGAAAAGTGCTTTGCGACAATATCGGTTGTCGATTCTGTGACTTTAAATAAGTAGGACCAGGGGACTCAGTTTTTCTATTGAAACATCTAAGTTATGGATTAATTAAATCCTCCATATGATCAAAATACAATTTATCATTTAATAGTAGGTACCTTTGAGATTAAAATTCAGTTTGTTATGAAATTTTCCTGGGTAAGTTACACTTTCATAAGAGGAACAATATGGAAAACCGAAATAAATTGTTTGATACAGTATAACGATTATTTAGGTTATTCGGATATGCGTTCTTTAGGTTATTCGGATATGCATTCGGTTCAAAGAGGCGGAAGATATCGTCTTGATATTTGTCCTGATAACTAACGTTGATTTCACTAATGCTTAAAAATGTATTGTCAGAACAACACTGTAATTAATGTTTGTTTATTTATTTTTTATATTAAGTTTAATTGAAAAACAAACATGAGGTAGGCCTAATAACTAATAACTTATGCAGGCAATAAATATTTTGCAGCAGTCAATAAAAATATTGACCATTCATACCCTATTGAACAACTTTATTCGGTTCTTTATATTGTTCCGCATATGAAATTGAGCCCCTTTTCCTTCTGCACTAGGCTACAAGAGAAATTATCTCTGTACGGTAATCAAAGGGTCATAGAGTGTCTTTACAGGGCCAAAATTGAGTATTTTAATAAAACTGAACAACATTTATTGACAGACATTAGTAAGTTAAAGACAAAACTAGTTGATAGAATAATTGACAAGCTTGACTGTCATGATATCGTGTATAGGCTATGTTATGGCTTCAGGAAGATAAATAACCCTAGGCCTAACTTGGAGCTCTTAAAACTGTTTTTCATGTGCCAAGTAAAACAAACCAACTACTTTATCAGTTGTGTAAAGACTGAACTTACGGCTTTGTCAGTCCTTCTTTTAATATTCTCAAAGTCATTCATGTTAAACAAAACTAAATGAATAAATACAAAGTTAACCTAAAATTACAAGAGGATCATTCACGATTCACGTGTTGTGTTTTTAAAATGGTTTTAAACAGCTCAACACCTCAACAGCACAACAGCTGCATTCATTCAGGCTCAGTGTTGCCAGACTGGGTTTGCTATTTTACCCGCAAACTACCTATAAAATCCCCGCTTCTACCCGGTCATTCTGTAGTAATTCCCACAAAATCCCCGCACGAGCTTCAAACACCCGAAAACCGGGTAATTTCTTGGAAATTGCCATATGATTACCCAGAAATTAACTAGTTTTCCCAAAATAATGCTATTTTCAGTAATCTTAGCGCTTACTAAAGTCAAGGCCGGATTTAGGAGCCGTGGGGCCCAAGGGTCAAGCAATGGTAAGGGCCCTTGTTGTCCTTGTGGCGTCCAGGTCCAAATTGGTGACCTTTTTTTCCTGCTTGTATCAGGCTTTTGAAAAGGGTTCTGTGTGGTGCTGCCCCTAGGCGTGCGCCTTAGCCTAATCTTAATTCCGGCCCTGCACTTAGTTTTAACCAAGGCCAATTGGTGTTAGGGGCCGTGCATATATTACGTCACGCCTCCCCGGGGGAGAGGGGGTGCAGCACAAAGTTACAGATCGTGCGTGATACGTGGGGGGGGGTTAAGGGCTGCGTGACGCGTCACGATTAATGGAGTTAAGCCTGCTAAATCGTCAGTTACAGAGTGATAAAATACCATACCAACAATCAAATAATTAATAATTAATTAGTGTGACGTTACAGGGGGAAGGGGAGAGGTATGAGCAGTGTGTGACTGAGCGTGATAATGGGAGGGGGAAGGGTCTAAAAGTGCTAAACATAGCAGGGCGTAATTTATGCACGGCCCCTTACTGGAGACGAAACTCTTCAACCATAATGCACTAGATTTCCTTAAAGTTCAAAAGTTGGTACACTGGTCAGAGGATGACAAACAGTGTTGTTCGACCACTATTTGAAAATTACCCTCGACCTCCGGCAAAATTACCCTTTTTCACCGTAAATTACCCTTGGAAAAATGTCTGGTAAGCGCACTATCGGTATTTGTAAAATATACTTTAAATCAGAAAGTAAATGAAAAATCATGTACGCACATCAAATGGAACGTTGACATATCAAAGATAAAAAATATTAAGTCATGAATATTATCTAACTTACAATAGTCATAACCATGCAAATTATTTTAATTGTTACGATGTTTAACGCTATAGCTAATGGCATTTTTTAAGTTGTGATAGGAAACGGGCCAAACACTGATCTTATTACTATCTAAGGTCAACCCTTTGTATCTGTATGTATGGCAGATGACATCTGGTTCCAGTATCGAACCTTTACACAATAATTTTCAGATTTTGGCAAGATTATCTGGCTAATTTCAAGTTATGAGGCCAGCACGATAACCACTATATGTTACCCAGTATATTTATAATAATGTTGTTAGGCTATAGAACATTGAACAATTTGTTTATAGGCCCAATGTGTGTAGGCTTTCTGTTGCTATATTTATTAAATAGTTAATAATATGAAAAATGTACCGTATACTTAAGTTCTAAAAGAAGAGTGGCAAATAATTTATATAATAAGCAATTCAAATGTAAAAAAACCTTGTAATAACTGTATTAACTGTATAACTTGTATTAAATTACCCTTTTTTACCCCTGAAAGTAAATTACCCTAAAAAAATCCTCGACATGTAAAATTACCCTCGAAAAGGGTAATTACCCTCGAATTCCCAACGCTGATGACAAACCGAACGACGAGTAAAATAAATCGTACGATCACACTGTAGTTAGTCTATGGTGTGATTAAACTATGTTGTTGCAGTTAACTGGCATTTAATTATTCGTTTATAATCATAGATTGATTATTTGTCATCGGGTTATACGGGTTATTTTCACCCGCATAACCCGATAAGTATGTTTGAAAATAAAAACCAGCTGTACCTGAAAAAATGTTAACTGGATCAAAATAGTTGTATGGATTCAACGAGTTTAATATATCTAGAGGTCTTGTATGATATAAAGGAGAAGCCTTCATGTTGACAGTCTTTTCCTCAGGTACCCTTAGGCCGCCTTCCCACTTACTAGCTCGCAGCCAATGCATGCGTTGAAGCCACCCGTTGGCCACTTTACCTATTGAAATATTCATTTAGCCTTATGGAACCTTTCACACTAGTGGGTCGCAGCTACCCACCTCGGTGGCAATTAAATTTATAAGTCTATTTACAAGTTAAATGTCAGTCAGCTAATAATTTTTTAAGATGGTTTTGATTGGTTTTACATGGGCTTACAGAGTTTACAGACGGGCAAAATGACGGTCGACCACGATGGCTAACTATTTTACTCGAAACGATAACCATTAACCATTAACCAAAACCATTAACCATTAACCATTGCATTATTTTTATTAACCATTAACCTCTTTGGGGTCATCAGAGATGTCACCATATACTAAATTCCCTAACCTCTCCCTCGTCCAGCAATGTTCCCATTATGGAAGACCCTTTTAATGCTCTACAAATAACGATCGTAATGTAGAGCGTATGTACACATGTTAATTTCCTAAGACAAAGTGAATCATATAAGGGGGCCGCCATTTTCCCGACAAGCAACCCTATGGCCTATATCTCAATGCATGGCCAGATTAATACATATGCTACATAGGCGAACGCCTAAGGTCAAGATTTGTAAAAGAATATCATAATCTAACGTAAGTGCAATCATAATAATATTACAATTATTTAAGTAGATGTGAAATGGCAAAGAGGCATACTATTCGGCGCTTTTTCCCCATGTTATTCTTATGGGGATCAGTTTTTGCGCCGACACCCGATCCCGCCTATACTAATAAGCCACAAGTTTCCGCGCTGGCCTATATTAATACCCAACCCTTGCCTATATTAAATATATTGTCCCCACCCCTCCTCTATATTTTTTAAAATTAATTTTCAAATTCAGGCTAAAAAACCATCTTTAGTGTTTATGGTCCGAATTATTTAAAACTTGGATATGTTATTGTCGTAGGCAAGTGTTTTAATAAATTACACTTACATATCCCAAATTCACTATTACGGTCAAATTAAAAAATATTTTTGAAAAATACTGCCAATTGCCAACTTCTTTATTTACTGTCCGATTTGTCTGCAATTTGGATATGTTATTGTCCTAGGCAAGTGTTTTAATAAATTCCACTTACATTTCCAAAATTCACTATAACGGTCAAATTAAAAAATATTTTTGAAAAATACTGCCAATTGCCACCTTCTTTATTAACTGTCTGATTTGTCTTCAATTTGGATATGTTATTGTCCTAGGCAAGTGGTTTAATAAATTCCACTTACATATCCCAAATTCACTATTACAGTCAAATTAAATAATATTTTTTGAAAAATACTGCCAATTGCCAACTTCTTTATTAAATGTCCGATTTGTCTGCAATTTGGATATGTTATTGTCCTAGGCAAGTGTTTTAATAAATTTCACTTACATATCCCAAATTCACTATTACGGTCAAATTAAAAAATATTTTTGAAAAATACTGCCAATTGCCAACTTCTTTATTTACTGTCCGATTTATTTAAAATTTGGATATGTTATTGACCTAGGCAAGTGTTTTAATAAATTTCACTTACATTTCCCAAATTCACTATAACAGTCAAATTAAAAAATATTTTTGAAAAATACTGCCAATTGCCAACTTCTTTATTTACCGTCCGATTTCTTTAAAATTTGGATATGTGATTGTCCTAGGCAAGTGTTTTAATAAATTCCACCTACATTTCCCAAATTCACTATTATGGTCAAATTAAAAAATATTTTTGAAAAATACTGCCAATTGCCAACTTCTTTATTTACTGCCCGATTTGTTTAAAATTTAGATATGTTATTGTTGTAGGCTAGTGTATATGCACCATCCACATTTCCCAAATTCACTATTACAGTCAAATTAAAAATTATTTTTGAAAAATACTGCCAATTGCCAACTTCTTTATTTACTGTCCGATTTGTTTAAAATTTGGATATGTTATTGTTGTAGGCTAGTGTATATGCACCATCCACATTTTACAAATATTGCGGTTAAATTTTAAAAAATTTGGAAAAATACTGCCAATTGGCAACTTCTTTATTTATGGTCTGATTTGTTTAAAATTTATATATGTCATTATTCTAGGCTAGTGTATATGTACCATCCACATTTGACAAATTAACTATAATGG
The DNA here is from genome assembly GCA_963675035.1 of Allygus modestus. NCBI lineage: Eukaryota > Metazoa > Arthropoda > Insecta > Hemiptera > Cicadellidae > Allygus > Allygus modestus. The sequence goes on along the minus strand of OY776111.1, from coordinate 252,918,041 downwards.
TCAAATTTAAAAAATATTTTGAAAAATATACAATTTCAAACTTCTTTATTTTCGGATATGTTATAGCTCTTATATAGGTAACAAGACCACACTACCACACGTTCCATTACCCCCTATAATACAGTATTTTGTCTTTTTTGTTTGTTTATTTTGCTGTAATCCCAAAACTGACTTTGCTGTTTATTGTCCGATTTGCCTACACTTTGGATATTGTCCTAAGCATTTATTGTCTGATTTATTTTCGGATATGTTATAGCCCCCAACTATTATATCTAAAATTACAATATTATTTCCACCTATAATACAGTTGTTTGTTTTGCCGCAACCTAAAAAACTAACATTGGTATTTGTGTTTTTACAAAACTATATTTTGCAAATTACTACCAACAACTCCTTTATTTACTTTTCGACCTGTTATATCCCCCTATATCTAAATTTACCATATATTTTTTTCCCTTTTAGTGCTGTTTTGTCGTAACCAAACTTTGACTGCAATATATTACTGGCCATTGCATAAGTAAATACCCCATTTCCAAATTCACTATTACGGTTGGATTAAAACAAATAAATACAAGCTTATTATATACATCCAGCTGATAAGTAATATATATCCACAATTATGGTCAGAACAAATTTTGGATATGTTTTAAGCCAATGCGATAGCAAAAATAAATTTTTAAAACCCAAAACAACTAAACACAAAACACTAATCTTTCTTTGTGCTTGTTTGGAGTAGTCTTTATTTTATCCAACTTAATTTTGTAGTTAAAATCAAACTTCCCACATTCTAGCTCCCTTTCCAGCCAGTGGTTGGAGACATAAAGGTTACGAATATTTTCAAACTGTACGATATATCTTTTTCTACCCCTATGTTGGACTTGTTTAATAGCGCACCATATTCCAAATCCTCCAGTCTACTACATTCTTTAAATTTAACATTGCCTTTAATATCTTGCATCTCTATGTCTTCTTGTCCATTGTTACGGAAACTTAGGTTTTCTATTTTTGGAAAGGAATTGCCATAAAACGTTGCGGTTCCGTTAGTGTTAAAGCTTGCAAGTGGCTCGTTGGTAGGTAGATAAATAATGTCCAAATCACCACTGTATGGCAACACGCTATAACCTTGCCTATTCTTATTTATCTCTATAAATACAGTTTTACAGACACCTTTAACATAGTATACACCCCTCCGCCCATCCTTTTCTGCCAACACTCCCACAAACTTGTTTACTACAAACGCATACACATAATGCTCTAGATCCTCCCAATGTCGCAGGAAGTAATCTTTTAATTTATCCTCTCTTTCCCTTCTTTCTTTAGCCAACTGTGCTTTGTATTCCTCTGCAACAGTATTTTCCACATATTCCAATGTCTTCTAATTCCAATTTCCTCTTTTTGGAACAACTCTCTAAGAAAGGCTTGGAAAGTGGCTCTATTTCTTTAATAGTGTATGGGTACAGTTTATTGGTCCGGCTTCTTAAAACGTAGGGAGTAAGGTTAGGACTTTCCACTAAGCCTAATTCTTCTAAATTGATGTGTTTAGGTATAGTGGAGAAAGGTGTATTTGATGTGCCCCCAGATTTGATGTAACACTTATGCTTTACACTTATGGCATCCTCCTCTATTACCTCTACATAGTTAGTTGGTAAACAGTTAAAGCTAAATGCAGATAGAGCATACTTTATTAACTTTTCCCTTTGTGTACTATCTTTTGGCAGTTTTAGTTGTACTCCAGTTATCTTCTTCGTATTACTATTACCCCAATATGCGTATTGTAATAAATCGTTAAACACTAAACAACAACTGTTTTGTAATTTATTGGCAACTTTCACCCACATCTTATGCAGAGGTACAGCATAGAATGGAGCATTTTGAAAGTACCGTTTGTTGTCTTCTATTAGACTTAAACAATCTCTTAAAGGTTCAAACCCTTTACCAAAACCTCTACAATAGTTATAGATTGTTGCCTCTAACCTTGTTATTCCATTCTCTCTAGCTAGTTTAGACGAGAACGTTTCTTTTAGTCTCGCATCTGGACAGTTTACAAAGTTTATTATATGGTTTCCTATACTTTTAATTACTCCAGGACTTGTAATCTGGCATATAAATTTATTATATATTTTTACCCTGCTATTTACATTAAACCATGTTAAACAGTCTTTACTAACATTATCTACAATAACATTATATCCATTCTTGTACGCCCCTTGGTAGCAAAAGTTAAAGTTTTCTGTAAGATATTGGCACATTTCCTCTTTATTAAATATTCCAGCCAAATCTAGTGTTATATCGAAATCCATAAGATCTTGCAGTATCTTTGGAAGATCTTCCAACAAATCCTTAATTTTAACATTTGCAAGCTCTATTTTATAGGGAATTGCTATAGGATCATCATACTTTTGTTTAATTTGGTCAATATCTTTCTTTATTATTTGTAACACACCCTCGCTTTGGGAGAATGGTAGTTTGGCCACAACACCATGTCGAGCTAAAGAGAACTTTTTAAATATTCCTCCTAAGTAGCTATTAAACGAGCCACATATTTCCTTCTTAACTTTAAATTTATTCCGAACGTCCCCATCACAATCCGTAACATTGGTTATCTTAACTAACATTATGTTATCACAAAACGCATCCGTTATAGATGTTAAGTTATTTAATTTTGGTTCGCCCTCGCAATAGTTTATATTACCTATGTCTGTAAGAAGGTTATTATTACGTAGATTTTCTAATAAAAACCACATACCGAATCTTTCGTTAGTAGGTTTAATACAATTCCCCAATAAATGGCTAACAGAGTACATTTCTTTTATACAAAAAGTAGCGGAAACATGTAAACAGGACAGATTACACTATAGGCATATAGAGGTTGTAAATATATGGATATTGTATATAAACATAGGCGAGCGGTAAGTGTAACATGTAAGTGGACACCCACGTGCAAATATGGAATACCCACAAATTCGACTAAATAAGTTTATAGTCTCAATATAATTAACATATTAACATTAGTACCCAAATTGTCGAAATTCTATAATTCTATTCTTAGTCCTTGTATTAGGTTTTGTACTATTAAACCCAACACCCCGTGCAGCAGAGTAATATATGTATTTAATATGCACATTCTACAAGACCTGTACATCTGTTGTATAAGCAGCAGAATAGACATCTCATTGTGTTGTTGTAAAGTAAAACATAAATGTAAATTGTGCTGGATACAACCAGCCAGATATTAGACAGGAAATGTGTTGGAAGTGTATTGCCAAAGACAAACACCACATAGTGCAGCATGTAATCAATCCACCACTATTTAGACAAAGGTCAGTATTGGTACAACATCCGATATATTAGCCAAACCCACAATCAAACTTGGAAAACAAACAGTAAAAGATAAATATTATAGTAACAGAAATAGTAAGAGTATAAGGACATAGTAATATTTAAAGTTTATAAAACAACACAAATGCAGAGACACAATAAATAACACACTCCAACACATTTGGACACAGGCACAGATACTGGTTTACATCCATTTAACACAACTTTACACGTTCTGTCAACCGACACAAAAATAGTTTGTAAATTGTGTAAGAAATATATGTAATATAAACAAATTTAACACAATCATAACATTGTGGACATTGATGATAATGTTAGTTAAGATAACCAATGTTACGGATTGTGATGGGGACGTTCGGAATAAATTTAAAGTTAAGAAGGAAATATGTGGCTCGTTTAATAGCTACTTAGGAGGAATATTTAAAAAGTTCTCTTTAGCTCGACATGGTGTTGTGGCCAAACTACCATTCTCCCAAAGCGAGGGTGTGTTACAAATAATAAAGAAAGATATTGACCAAATTAAACAAAAGTATGATGATCCTATAGCAATTCCCTATAAAATAGAGCTTGCAAATGTTAAAATTAAGGATTTGTTGGAAGATCTTCCAAAGATACTGCAAGATCTTATGGATTTCGATATAACACTAGATTTGGCTGGAATATTTAATAAAGAGGAAATGTGCCAATATCTTACAGAAAACTTTAACTTTTGCTACCAAGGGGCGTACAAGAATGGATATAATGTTATTGTAGATAATGTTAGTAAAGACTGTTTAACATGGTTTAGTGTAAATAGCAGGGTAAAAATATATAATAAATTTATATGCCAGATTACAAGTCCTGGAGTAATTAAAAGTATAGGAAACCATATAATAAACTTTGTAAACTGTCCAGATGCGAGACTAAAAGAAACGTTCTCGTCTAAACTAGCTAGAGAGAATGGAATAACAAGGTTAGAGGCAACAATCTATAACTATTGTAGAGGTTTTGGTAAAGGGTTTGAACCTTTAAGAGATTGTTTAAGTCTAATAGAAGACAACAAACGGTACTTTCAAAATGCTCCATTCTATGCTGTACCTCTGCATAAGATGTGGGTGAAAGTTGCCAATCAATTACAAAACAGTTGTTGTTTAGTGTTTAACGATTTATTACAATACGCATATTGGGGTAATAGTAATACGAAGAAAATAACTGGAGTACAACTAAAACTGCCAAAAGATAGTACACAAAGGGAAAAGTTAATAAAGTATGCTCTATCTGCATTTAGCTTTAATTGTTTACCAACTAACTATGTAGAGGTAATAGAGGAGGATGCCATAAGTGTAAAGCATAAGTGTTACATCAAATCTGGGGGCACATCAAATACACCTTTCTCCACTATACCTAAACACATCAATTTAGAAGAATTAGGCTTAGTGGAAAGTCCTAACCTTACTCCCTACGTTTTAAGAAGCCGGACCAATAAACTGTACCCATACACTATTAAAGAAATAGAGCCACTTTCCAAGCCTTTCTTAGAGAGTTGTTCCAAAAAGAGGAAATTGGAATTAGAAGACATTGGAATATGTGGAAAATACTGTTGCAGAGGAATACAAAGCACAGTTGGCTAAAGAAAGAAGGGAAAGAGAGGATAAATTAAAAGATTACTTCCTGCGACATTGGGAGGATCTAGAGCATTATGTGTATGCGTTTGTAGTAAACAAGTTTGTGGGAGTGTTGGCAGAAAAGGATGGGCGGAGGGGTGTATACTATGTTAAAGGTGTCTGTAAAACTGTATTTATAGAGATAAATAAGAATAGGCAAGGTTATAGCGTGTTGCCATACAGTGGTGATTTGGACATTATTTATCTACCTACCAACGAGCCACTTGCAAGCTTTAACACTAACGGAACCGCAACGTTTTATGGCAATTCCTTTCCAAAAATAGAAAACCTAAGTTTCCGTAACAATGGACAAGAAGACATAGAGATGCAAGATATTAAAGGCAATGTTAAATTTAAAGAATGTAGTAGACTGGAGGATTTGGAATATGGTGCGCTATTAAACAAGTCCAACATAGGGGTAGAAAAAGATATATCGTACAGTTTGAAAATATTCGTAACCTTTATGTCTCCAACCACTGGCTGGAAAGGGAGCTAGAATGTGGGAAGTTTGATTTTAACTACAAAATTAAGTTGGATAAAATAAAGACTACTCCAAACAAGCACAAAGAAAGATTAGTGTTTTGTGTTTAGTTGTTTTGGGTTTTAAAAATTTATTTTTGCTATCGCATTGGCTTAAAACATATCCAAAATTTGTTCTGACCATAATTGTGGATATATATTACTTATCAGCTGGATGTATATAATAAGCTTGTATTTATTTGTTTTAATCCAACCGTAATAGTGAATTTGGAAATGGGGTATTTACTTATGCAATGGCCAGTAATATATTGCAGTCAAAGTTTGGTTACGACAAAACAGCACTAAAAGGGAAAAAAATATATGGTAAATTTAGATATAGGGGGATATAACAGGTCGAAAAGTAAATAAAGGAGTTGTTGGTAGTAATTTGCAAAATATAGTTTTGTAAAAACACAAATACCAATGTTAGTTTTTTAGGTTGCGGCAAAACAAACAACTGTATTATAGGTGGAAATAATATTGTAATTTTAGATATAATAGTTGGGGGCTATAACATATCCGAAAATAAATCAGACAATAAATGCTTAGGACAATATCCAAAGTGTAGGCAAATCGGACAATAAACAGCAAAGTCAGTTTTGGGATTACAGCAAAATAAACAAACAAAAAAGACAAAATACTGTATTATAGGGGGTAATGGAACGTGTGGTAGTGTGGTCTTGTTACCTATATAAGAGCTATAACATATCCGAAAATAAAGAAGTTTGAAATTGTATATTTTTCAAAATATTTTTTAAATTTGACCATTATAGTTAATTTGTCAAATGTGGATGGTACATATACACTAGCCTAGAATAATGACATATATAAATTTTAAACAAATCAGACCATAAATAAAGAAGTTGCCAATTGGCAGTATTTTTCCAAATTTTTTAAAATTTAACCGCAATATTTGTAAAATGTGGATGGTGCATATACACTAGCCTACAACAATAACATATCCAAATTTTAAACAAATCGGACAGTAAATAAAGAAGTTGGCAATTGGCAGTATTTTTCAAAAATAATTTTTAATTTGACTGTAATAGTGAATTTGGGAAATGTGGATGGTGCATATACACTAGCCTACAACAATAACATATCTAAATTTTAAACAAATCGGGCAGTAAATAAAGAAGTTGGCAATTGGCAGTATTTTTCAAAAATATTTTTTAATTTGACCATAATAGTGAATTTGGGAAATGTAGGTGGAATTTATTAAAACACTTGCCTAGGACAATCACATATCCAAATTTTAAAGAAATCGGACGGGAAATAAAGAAGTTGGCAATTGGCAGTATTTTTCAAAAATATTTTTTAATTTGACCGTAATAGTGAATTTGGGATATGTAAGTGAAATTTATTAAAACACTTGCCTAGGACAATAACATATCCAAATTGCAGACAAATCGGACATTTAATAAAGAAGTTGGCAATTGGCAGTATTTTTCAAAAAATATTATTTAATTTGACTGTAATAGTGAATTTGGGATATGTAAGTGGAATTTATTAAACCACTTGCCTAGGACAATAACATATCCAAATTGAAGACAAATCAGACAGTTAATAAAGAAGGTGGCAATTGGCAGTATTTTTCAAAAATATTTTTAATTTGACCGTTATAGTGAATTTTGGAAATGTAAGTGGAATTTATTAAAACACTTGCCTAGGACAATAACATATCCAAATTGCAGACAAATCGGACAGTAAATAAAGAAGTTGGCAATTGGCAGTATTTTTCAAAAATATTTTTTAATTTGACCGTAATAGTGAATTTGGGATATGTAAGTGTAATTTATTAAAACACTTGCCTACGACAATAACATATCCAAGTTTTAAATAAATCGGACCATAAACACTAAAGATGGTTTTTTAGCCTGAATTTGAAAATTAATTTTAAAAAATATAGAGGAGGGGTGGGGACAATATATTTAATATAGGCAAGGGTTGGGTATTAATATAGGCCAGCGCGGAAACTTGTGGCTTATTAGTATAGGCGGGATCGGGTGTCGGCGCAAAAACTGATCCCCATAAGAATAACATGGGGAAAAAGCGCCGAATAGTATGCCTCTTTGCCATTTCACATCTACTTATTTATTTATCAATGAACAAGTAATGTACTAAAATAATACATATATACTTTGAAAACAACAAATGCAACCCAACATTTATGTCAAAAATACTATTGACTATATTTATTATGTTCCAGTTTGTGTTAAACTGCTTGACTGTTTACCGCTGTCGTTTATCTTATCAAATGTCACACGAAAATCTTATATACCCGGTATTTTGGGTAAATCCCCGCAATTAAAGTCCAAAATCCCCGGTTTTACCCGGCTTTTTCTTAATCCCCGCACGGCCATCAAAATACCCGAAAATCGGGTAATTACCCGATTTCTGGCAACACTGTTCAGGTTCAGGCTGCACCAGTGTTGCCAACAGGAAATGGTTCAATTACCCGCAGTGGATGTGTATCCGCAGTGGGGATCTTATAATTTGCTAAGATTGTAGATTGAGGGGGTTTATATATTAGACTGTATGATGAAGGACCACACAAGGTTAATTTGGTACCTTGTGAAACCAGTAGTAATAGTTGAACAAAAGAAAGACTAGAGTTAAAAATTATTTGAATACTGCATTTTACAAAGGTGTATGAAATAATAATTTTACATAAAGGTCTCAATGTCACAAAAGGTTTATGGTTGAAAAGTTTGTTAATGGATTATTCAAGTCACTCACGAAAGGATGAAGTTCATTTTTACTCTACACTCAGTAGATCATCAAGGTGGGTCCATGGTTGGTTGTTGCATTCATTTCATACAAGGAAAGTTTCACACACAGTAATCACAGACTGTATAAGTTAATAATGCATATTCAAATATTAATACTAGATTTCTTATCCATTGCATTAAATATCTTACCAGAGTTTCATCCAGTTTCACCCAATTTCATCCAATACAGCATATGAAATCGAAATAAAACTAGATTGTAAATAAAAAAAACTTAATCGGAATTTGAAACTTGAACTATGTAACTGAAATATAGTTTACTGGATTATATAAATCGTCTAAACGTTCACAAACCTTATGTTTAAAAACATAAAATAATTTTATATGCTCTCTATATATATAATTTTGCCTTTGCATTTTTACCCCCCAGTTTTAATTGTATTTGTGTCTTAGTCATGTTTTTTATATACTCATACACAAATCACTGTACAACTTTAGGGAATATAATGACTATCATCGATGTTTTAAAAAAGCTTTTGATTCAGTTTTACACAACTCTTGAAAAACTACCTAAAAAAACTACAATTCCAGCAGTGAACCGCTAGAATGCCACCCTGCTTTGTTTACAAAAACAACATTAAATTTACTCACCTGTTGTATTGAATTTGGATAGAAAGTAGGGAACACATGGCTCGGTAAACATGGTGATTGCAAATAAAATATGGCAAAATAAAACAATGTGTTTTGCCAATTACATAATTATAACTAAATAAATGTAGGATATCGTATTTTTCATCATTCTGGACCTAAGGGTTGGTGTCAAATCTTTTGACACCAACCTGGCCTCTCTACGTTTAGTAGTTTACTTGGAATAGGTGGTTACACGTTGCCTTGCACACGCTATTATTATATAGGATGATTGTAGTTCCCAGAAAAATCCTTCAATTTCTTAAATACATTATGTTATTAATTTGAAATATACTTACTTTTAATTGTTCAAATGTAAATTCCCTTATTTTCAAGTATAATTTGTTAAATACTTATCTTTACATGTCTTGTAAAATTTTCTTAGTGTGACTATATTTTGATACTTAGGGAATAACTTAAGTGGCTGCTACGATGTCAACAAAATGTAACTAGATACATCGCAAACGTAGATAAAAAGGTTAAGCTTATAAAATTTGTATCATGCAATAACAATAGAATATAAAATTTATTTATAAAAACACTATGTTAAAATTAAGTTTCAAATGTATGTATCATATGTACAAACTATCTAACATGGCATGCATATTTTGATAACAATTAGTATACGCTTAGTTTGGGTCTTTAAACGCTTTCAAAATTCAATATGAGCTTTCAAAACTGTCACAGCATAGTCAGGTAGTCCGCTCAGCGGCGCTGAGGTCCTTGACGCTTGGACACCGTCATATTTCCAGCGGTAATCCCAAGCTGCTAGGGGTGTACCTCCCCCCAACTCAACGGACCTTTCAAGAATACCTGTGAGTTTTCACAGGATTCTAGATTCCTTCTAATTCCTGGAAGTCCCTCTCCACTTTTATCCCGTTGTAACGCCATCATTTACCAGTCTACTCACCAGCAGTACACTGTGCGGTTTCGGAAATAGCGCAACGTGTAGTGTTTTAATTTTGTTTTAACTGACTTTGTGACTTTTTTGTATTTGTTATAATGAATCAAGAACATTTAGTAATACTATCGAAAATGAAGAAACCCTCATTAGTTACCGGGAACTATACATATATAGAATTCACAGGAGAAACGGTGCTGCTATTCGGTGGGTGTGCAGAAAAGACAGGCAGACGGGGTGCAAAGGAAAATTAATTACAGACTTGGAGAACCGTGTTATTTTTAGTGCTACTGCGGAACACTCATGTGTACCTGATGTGGCAGAAGTGGAAGTGAATAAAACCTACGAGACGTGTCGGAAGAGAGTGAGGCAAGAAGTTTCGCTGCCTGTCAACATTATTTATAAGGAGGAATTTTCAAAGGTTTACTGCAAGGGATTTGAGTTGGTTACTAAAGTACCAAAATATGAAAACATTAAGGGTACGCTATGCAGTGAGAGAAGAAAAGTGCTAGGAACGGAGCAAAATCCAAAACACAGTGAGTAAGTGGAATTTCCCAAATCGCTTCCAGAGCTTCCAAACGGTGGAGAGGATGCCAAAACATTAATGACAAATCGCTCCATTTGTTTATTTGATGGAACATTCACAAGTTGTCCAAAACAGTTTTCACAGATTTACACCATTCATGTTGACGTTGGGAGCACTGAACACGAAACTAATGTTTGCTCTGCACTGTTTGTACTCCTCCCAGATAAGCTAGAATCTACTTACAAAGTTTTGTTGGAAATGATAAAGGAGTGTTGTCCGTGTTGGTCCCCAATGCTCATTAAAGTAGATTTTGAGGCTGCTATGCTGTCAGCCGTCAAATGTATTTTTCCAGACACTCAGTTGTCTGGCTGTTGTTTTCATTTTGGGCAATGTTTATGGAGGAAAATACAAGATTTAGGTCCGGGGACGGAATATAGGGAAAACGAAGCTGTGAGACAGGCCTGCAAACAATGCGCGGCTTTAGCGTACTTGCCACAAACTACGTTCAAGAAGCGTGGATGATGATACTTCAGAAAATGATAAACTGGATGAATTTTTAGCCTATATTGTTGAACAGTGGTTAGAAAACATTAGTATACCACCCAAAGTTTGGAACGTGCACAACCAGTGGCACAGAACAAATAACGCCGTTGAAGATTGGAACCGAAAATTAAATAGACTGGTTGGAATGAAAAATCCAAACATATTCTTGTTAGTGAATAAACTGAAGCAAATGGCGATGGAGGCAACGTTTTTTGTCCAGGGAAGAGAACTGGGTGTGGGCCATCTTCAAAACGGAAGACGACCTACATCAGATTGGATCAACGAATCCAGATGATCCTTCAAGACTTTGAGTGTGGCCTCAGAGCATTGTCCCATGTCAACCGTTTAGAGTAACTTAGTTTGAAAATACAAACCACGATTCTTGTAAGTAGTCTTCTTTAAAGTAGTTTGATTTGTTTGCAATATTTGTTCATATTAAAAAAAAAATGGTAATAGTTAGTAAAGGAGATTTACACCATAAAAATACAAAAACGTCTATCACTAATGTCTGTTTTGTAACTGTTGTCAAGTTTAATTTTTTTCCGATAGCAAATTGTATATTCCAAAATAAGTTAATTAGCACGGTTTGCTCATTAGGTTTGTTTACAGATTTCAGATAATATTTGTATTGTCAAGTTGCAAAACATTTAATTTTAATATGTTGTTATCTAATCCCGTGTCAAATTTACGCGACACTCTTAATATTGATTAATTATTCTTATCTAAGTATTTTATATGTATTGTAATTTATTCCAATGGTAAAACGGTTTATTTGTTTTTGTCTGCCATGTGACAATTTTATATACTATTTACTAATTTGTATATTTATTCGTTAAATATTTTTCACATGTAACAAATACAAATTTTAATACAATTTATTGTTAGTTTTTTATTCGTTACTATATAATCCATGTCTTTTAATCGGATTCGCCACGGACATTTCTAAGAAACCATAAGTCCTACATTTTGAAATCACGGTTAATTAGGATTAAAATGGTCAAATAAGGATAATTTTAGCGAATTTCCCCTATAGGGAAGAAGCTATTACCGTAGTCGGCATGGTAAGACCTAGGCCCGGGACCATGATAACTTTTCGTTTTGAGGTCCCCAGACCCCAAAAATACCATTCGTTCGAAACTGTATATATATATATATATATATATATATATATATATATATATATATATATATATATATATATATATATGTGTCCGTGAGCACGATAACTCTCGTAAAAATTATCCGATTTTGATGAAATTTGGTATAAACGTGTAAAGCAACATTAATGACTTTAAGTTCGAAAACCAGCCAGATCGCTTTATCCGAAGGGGTATTTTGGGGGGGTTTTGTACCCAAAAAATGGTTTTTTTGAATTTTTTACATATAATTTTGGAAATAGTCAGATTTTATTTTTTCCCATTGGATTCAGCTTAAAAAAACACACAATTTGGTATTTTGATCATTTCTCTACGTCAATTGGTTACCGAGATATTGAAAGTGCTAAACACAGTACGTTGTCTAATGTTATTCTTATGGAGGAAAATACAAATTTTATATCTCGCTTATTTATGAACATATACTGACGAAACTTGGTATACGGCTTTATCTGGTTGTGGACCATTGATATTTCCTCAAAAAAACAATTTTTTGACAAAGGCTCCCATAGCAGCAAACCTGCGTACTCAGCCCCATGTTATCCTTATGGAGAATAAGTAACGTGTTATCTCCCTTAATTATGAAAATAAATTAATGAAATTTGGTAAGTGACTTCACCTAGTTGAGTTATATTGATATAAGCATAAAACCCCATTTTTTTGTGTTCCTTGCTTCAGCAAACCTGCATACTCAGCCGCCATGTTATTCTTATGGAGAATAATTAAAATGTCATAAATTGTTTATTTATGAATGTATATTGATGAAACTTGGTATGTAGCTTTATGTGGCATTAAGATAAATATATATGCATTGGAAATTCGCTAAGTATGCAGGTTTGCTGCTACGGGGGTATTTATAATTGCATTTGTAAAAAGTATATAGTTATATTCAACCTACCCAAAACGTAGTATTTTATGCTAACTACTGAAATTACCGGATGGTTTACGATTGATACATTACATGATAACTGTCAAAAAGTACAAAAATAAGGAATTTTAAAATTTGATCAATAGTTGTACAATAATTATTCTAAAAATTATATTGTTTTCAGATTTTAAAAAATACGTTCTATTGGTAGAAAGTTAGATAGTTGAAATATTATAAATACTTATCTCAAGTGGTTATTGGTTAATATAAATTATGGTTAGTGAAATTGTCCATAATTAATAACCAGCCGGTGATCATGTCAGTTGTAGGGAAACACTGGAATTCATATTGAACCAGATTATAATTGAGAGCACGGTATAAAAATACAGTTTTATCGCTAAATAGACAAGAAATTTAAAACAATATCATATAGTCTATTTAGTGATAACACTTAATTTATATATACCGTTCTCTCAAGTATAATCTGGCTTAATATGAATTCCGGTGTTTCCCTACAATCAACAATGATCATCGGCTGGTTATTAACTATGGACAATTTCACTAACCATAATTTATATTAACCATTATAACCATTTATAAGTATTTATAATATTTCAACTATCTAGCTTTCTACCAATAGAAGTATTTTCTTAAATCTGAACATACAATGCAATTTTAGGATAATTATTTTTACAAATATTACAACTGCTAAATTAAATTAAAATTACTAGATTCTTTCTCGTTCTTTGCACGGGTATCTCGAAGGCAAATAACCAGGTAATTTGAAAATGTTACAAAATGTCACCTGATTAGGTAACTAACTAAAGTAAAATGCCTCAAGATTAACACGGGAATTTTGAAAGCCCAGGGGCAAATCCTTAAAGACGGACTTTTTTTGGAAAGCCCAAAAGGAATAACTGGAGGGTAAGAGCTTTCGATTGATACCAAATATAAGTACAGAACAATGTTTATTGAGGTCGAGAATATTGGAACAAAAATCGAGAAATTATTTTAATAATATAGATTGAAAGAAAGATAACTTAATTTAACTTAATCAATTTGGATTGTTTTGCGGAGATTTTTAACGAATGTTAACCATTTTTATTTCCCTACCATTTTTAAGATGGTCTATAGATTCATCAACACTGTAATAAGCGTTTAATGTTGAAAATTGTTTCGATTTCTCTTTGAAAGGTCGTAAATTTTCTTTGATTTTTAAAATTTGTGAACTGACAAAGAATTTAGACCCAGATTCGGACGGGAAATTTTGAAACATATTTATTCCATTGTGTTAGCCTGAAATATTGATTGAATCTTGTGTCATAGTTATACAAATCATATATTATTTGTGAATTTCCCCTATAGGAAAGAAGCTATTACCGTAGGTGGCTTGGTAAGACTTAAGCCCGAGACCATGATAACTTTTGGTTTTGAGGTCCCCAAAAAACCTTTGCGTACTCATCCCCTGTGTTATTCTTATGAAGAATAATTAATACTATAGTTGTTGCCCGTCGATACTCGACGGATACAGCTCCATTCGTGGTGAGTGGAGCGCTAGGCAGATGGTGCGAAACATGTATAAAATGTACTTTTTAAACTGCTATTTCCTTCCAATTATTTTCTTGCAGCAAACTGTAAGAATAAATTGGATTCAACAATCAGTGAAATTAACTAATATTTTATACACATAATCTAATTTTTTGGGATATCAATACAGAAAGGAAAGAAAGGAGAAAAAACCATTACCTTGCATAAGTAATCCAGATTCCAACTGCCATGAAAAACACTGTATTTTCCTTTATAAATAATAATAGCACCTAAATACATATAACAAAATAATATACGGTAATGTTGTGCTTTGATGGTAAATTGAGCTAATGGCGTGCAGTTCTGCATGACCGCCATACTCACCATCTAGAGACATTAGATTCCAAGCAAGTTAAACACTTAAACTGTGATTGACTCAGTGTCACAATTTCGGAAACCGCTGAAAGACAGTATGTTTACTTTTCACCGGAAACCGAAAGAGACGTCAGTAATGCAGTGTGTTGGCAGAAGTGTAAATGATGAAAGTACAGCATATTACTATTTACAATTTTATTAAATACCTCTGGATGTTCCAGTGTGTAAGTTCCAGTGTTTAAGTTTAAATAACCTACCCAAATGCCAAGAACAAAAATATATTTCACAGAAAATAGAATGATTTTAGTTAGAGCGACTGTCAAAGTATTCCTTACTGTCAAACAATAATGCTGCATCCTTACTATGCATACACAGATACTCTTTAGTATTTTATAAACATAACAATGCAATTGTTTACTTAGACCTCAATCTTAGTAGTCTAATGAAAGGGTTCTATTAGGTTCAAAAGTAAGTAGGCCTAAAACTATCAATTTGTATTGGATAAATGGTTCTAAAATGTCCAAGACATAAGCCTTTCGAGAATTTGCAAAGCCTATAGATATTGTAATCCCTATAGTTGACCTAAAATAAATATCGGTATTATTAGTAAAACAGAGCTTAATGACACCGTATATAACCACGTTACAAACATTTTACCGGAACTGTTTGGATTTTTCTAATGAGAGAGAGAGAGAGAGAGAGAGAGAGAGAGAGAGAGAGAGAGAGAGAGAGAGAGAGAGAGAGAGAGAGAGAGAGAGAGAGAGAGAGAGAGAGAGAGAGAGAGAGAGAGAGAGAGAGAGTGAGAGAGAGAGAGAGAGAGAGAACCTCCCGCATCGTTTAATGCTCACCAGCTCCCTCGGACGGGAATAAAAACGTTTAAAAAATATAAACTCATAACAAATTACTATTACATTATATTCTTTACACACAATGTTTTTCGTTCATACAATTAATTAATAGTCTAAACATTGCTTTGAACGGGAAGTTTAAGCGCAAGATAACAAAGTTAACAAAGGTTTACACAATTCACAAGAAAATATAAAATAATAATGGTAAAACCATAAAACTTGACAAAATGTTTGTAAATAACCCTTATGTACGCCAATAAAATTTTAAGTTGATACGTGTAATAGATATTTTGTAATAATTGTCTGAAGTTGAGATTCACTGAAACATTGTAAAAAAACGCTGACATATTACAATTTGTTCGTTATTCAAATGATAACAAGTTATGTAAAATAGTTGAAACTCCGTAATATAACATTTTAATATTTCCTTTTATTTGTTAGGTCTCTGGTTAAAATTGAACCAGCCGTTTCGGAGGTGAGAACTCGTAAACTCAAGTCTCCATAATTTCTGCGACCGTCCGCGCTAAACACGATTTTCGGCTGGCCGCTCATAACACAGCCGGGCTTGATACGGAGCCCAAACGACTGAACCGATTGAACTGATATTTGGTAGGAATATAGCTGATAACCTAAAATAACACAAATACCTATTCACGTTTTGAAATTCCTTTAGGGCTTTGCCCCAGTGGCCACTAAACTGCCCATGTTATTCTTATGGGCACTACAATTTAATTGGAAGTTCGCTTTTAATTGAATTCATAAAAATTACAATTTAATGGGTGTATCAATTATTTATTTATCAATGTGCTGTTGGCACCATCTTACAGTAACAAGTTTAATTAACAGAAAACAGGTGTTTCAAAATTCACAAATTTCATTGGATATTATTCTAGGGTAAATATAATTTTATTAATAGATAATTGTTTGAATATTAATTTAAAATTGAATTTAGCGATAAAATATTGTAAACAATACGCCTACGTGTGTTTCTTCACAGAAATTGCATTTTGTAATGTTAAAAAGCCAAAATCAATTCCTTCGAATTAGTATGCGAAGTTATAACCCTGTTATAAACGTGTTATAATCCTTGATCACAACATGATTGGTGTGTAACCCGAGTTGTCCAAGTCCACGGCGAGTATTCCATTTGATTTCATGTGTCAGCAGAGCAGCAGAGCGGCAGCACATACATAAAGCACATAAAGTATCGTTGAAAAAAAAACTCCGCGCGGTGTCATGCAGCGAGCACATGACGCAAAAAGCTGTTGCGTACCGGAGCGCTCCTATCAGTGACACCTTGAACTACATGTGATGGTTGAAACTGAGATGAACCTAAAACAGTGTCGCTGACGGCCGGGACTCGTGGCGTAGTCCTGTAATCCAGCTACTTGGAGGCCGGGTGTTTGGTTCCCTGTCTGCCTGGGGTTGCGTCCTCAACTGCCGCGTTGTTGTCCTCGGGGCCGCAGCCAGTGGCGAAGTGGCTTCGTTGACACGGCTGGTACACCCGAGGCGTCGTGGCGAGTGCTCGGCCGACACAGCCCCAGACCCTTCAGTGAGTGACCCAGTGACCGTAGCGACGGCCGACCGCTCCTACTCTGGCAGCGGCTGCCCGGCCCACAGGAAGAAACGACCCGGCAGTGCGACCACCCAAGCCAGGCAGGGATACTCTCACCCTTTTTTGCAAAATTAATATTTAATAAAATTTGTAGTTTTTTATTACTACGGTGTATTGATTTTAAACATGTTTTTATAGATGAATGTTATTTTACTGGAGACTTATCATTCTTTTTGGGGTATATGGCTTTTAAAACATATATACACTACAACCTCACTAATTCGAACCTCGATAGTTCGAAAACCTCTATAATTAGTAGCTTTTGTCTGTTCTCTTAAGACAACCTTTAATAATCGACAAATTATATACTGATAATTCAAAGAGTTTTTCAACGCATAATATAGAGCCCCTAAAATTCGAATATGTTTATACTCGGGCCTCTAAAATTCGAAATGTGGTTGCTGTAATGCAAAACGTTACCTCTAAAATTTGAAGTCAACGTCTACAGTACGAACTGTGATAACGTAAGCCTCTGAAATTCAATTAAGCGCAAAAAACAAGCCTGTTGAAACATGAACTAATTTTTATACTCAGTTTCCTCCATATCTGAATACATTGACGTTGGTTTTCTTTTCCTCTATAATTCGAATTTAATTTACATTAACCTCTATAATTCAAACTGTCGATATTTAAAACTTCCTTTAATTTGATATAAATTAGCTCTGCCCTGAATTTCGAATAAGTGAGGTTCTACTGTATTCCTGCAGTATGCTAAACTAATACTCATGATGTTGTAAAGAATAAGTAAATTAAAGCATGAAAGTTGAAAATAAAAGTACTAAATACCAATGTTCTTAAAATTATATAAGGAATTGTCGAACAGGTACTCAGGAAGGAAAGTAAATTACTCAGCAACTCATTTACATACATTACACCTGAAAGTTATAATCGTTATATATTGTGGGCGTTTTTTGTCGGTAAGTTATATCTCCCTAACAATTCAACTAAACCATTATTTTCAATATACTCCACCACTGGAATGAAAAAATAAACGAGTTCGCACGCAGCATGCTGACGTGAGGAAAGTGAATTTCCACATAACAATTTTTAAAATTAAAAATCAGTGTAAAAACTAACATTTATTCCAATTTTTTTTTAAATCTGAAAACAATGATTTTTTGGCTGTTCTGAAGCTCCTGGTTTCATTTACCTGCAAAGCTGGGAATACAATTTTGCGCATTATAATGTTAGGAGAAGGCCAGACAGGCTTGAAAGGAGGCGTAAGATTGCTGGGGATGATAAAAGTACACCAACAAATGAATAACATGCATTTATAATGTAAAACTCCCATAAGACAACGCAATATGTTTAGTCGAAACACATTTTCTTTTTTAACTCGGTAAATATGTATGCTAGAATGACGAGAGAGGGCTTAAAACTTTCGCCTCACTAATTCCCATTTTGTCCATGGATTAATTGTACATTCGGGGCTTTTCTGACCCTTTTTGGGCCCAAAAACTCGAAATTTGAAAGATTAATCCCCAAAAAGGGGTTTAGAGTTTTCCGATTGTTTTGCCCAACGAACTTGTCCAAATGATTACAGAAGGGGACGTCTCTGCCAAACTTGAAGTAAATCGGACAAAAAATGCGACCGCTAGGGACTGAGTACACGCAGGTTTGCTGCAGCAAGGAAAACAAAAAATGGGTTTTTATACAACGTTTTTATAACTCAACTAGGTGAAGCTATATACCAAGTTTTATTAATAAAAACATAATCGTTTACTTATTCTCCATAATAATAACATGGGGGCTGAGTATACGCAGGTTTGCTGCTACGGGAACCAAAGGTATTTTGTTTGTTTGTGTAAAAATGACAATAGACTACAACCAGATAGATATACAGTATCAAGTTTCGTTGGAATACGTCCATAAATAAGCGAGATATAAAATTGTTCTTACTCTCCATAAGAATAACATTATACGACAACGTTCTGTGTTTATCACTTTCAATATATCTGTATCCAATTGACTTAGAGCCAGGGGCGGATCCAGGGAGTCACGTTGGGGGGGGAAATGCCGGGGATTCCGGGGGGGGGGTATGGAATACCCTTCAGGGGTGGGGGGTCCAGGATTCCATCCCCGGAAATTTGTTACAAATTCCATATCAATAATTTTATTGGCCATAAAAAATAGCTGAATGCGTTTTATTGACCAAATCGTGTGTTATCGGCCTAAAAAGACAACTGTATAGAATTCATGGACCAAAATCAGAAATTGTACCTGTTATTTTGGATGAAAAACTGGCAATTTGACCGCATTTCATGGTCGCCGTAACCTTTAGACAAAAAACGACCAATGAACGTAGTTTATCAACCAAAAATACCGCAATAGTTTATACCCAAACCGCAATTCAAAGGCCAACCGCCAGCGGAAGTATCAAAGCATGTTATCGTCGAAAACAAAGATTTGACCGAGACTAAGATCAAAACAAATTTTATCGGCCGAGATACGGCGATTTTAAAAGACACCCGAGATACATATTATCGGCCTAAAATAGCAATATATTCTCATTTTGCCGTCTAAAACGTCAATCGGAACATATTTTTAGCCTGAAAACGGTCAAACTGTGTTATTAGATAAATTTACTGACAGGGTATGTGTTATCAGCCAAAATCGATAATGTTATCGGCAATTTTACAGCAATTATTACTAGCCAAAAACTACGACCA
The DNA here is from genome assembly GCA_963675035.1 of Allygus modestus. Taxonomy (NCBI): domain Eukaryota; kingdom Metazoa; phylum Arthropoda; class Insecta; order Hemiptera; family Cicadellidae; genus Allygus; species Allygus modestus. Next base: position 252,898,098 of record OY776111.1, on the reverse strand, counting down.
CAAAGTTTGTTATCGGCCGAAAATTGAGTACCAACCGTATTTAATGCCGGAAATGTACTTAATCGCTCAAAAACGGCAATCGGACCGCATTTCGTCGGTAAAAAATAAAGCCGGGCCATGTTTTATGTACAAAAGCGAAGTCCGAAACGCATTTTATCGGGCAAAATCAGAGATTTGGCCGTGTTTTATACCCATATATTTCGGTAAAAACATAAATTTTGCCACAACTTGGTGGTCAGAAACACCAAAAGACTGAATTTTTTAAGTATAATGGACTGGACCACGTTTTATTATCACGGTAAGCGAGCCGCATATTATCCACGGAAATAGCAATATAGCCTTGTTTTAGCGCCCGAAAAAGACAATTGACCGACAAACCCCTTTTGCGATTTGTAGGACAAAAACATTGACCTCAACAAATTTAAGGGCCGCATTTTATCGGCCGAAAAAGTCTGCGTTTTACAGAAAAAAATAGTTTTTTAAACAAAATAGGCAATTTCAGTTCATTCTATTTGCCGAAAACAACCGTTTTCCTAGCATTTTAAAGTCCGAAATCGACGGCCGCAACTTGTTTATGGACCGAAAAATCACTACCGAGCCTCAATATATGCCAAAAATCACAATCTAACCGTGATTTATCATACAAATTGGCAATCGGACCACATTTCCCCAACGAAAAATAAAGCTGGATCCCGTTTTATAGGCCCGAACGACAACCGGAACGTATTTTTTACGAATACAGTCCGCGATTCGACCCCGATCTATCGCCAAAGAACGCCTATTTTTCCGCATCGGATGGATCAAACACTGGAATTTAGTTGCATTTAATGGCCCGAAATGTCGATCGGCAACGTTTCTTATTGTCTGAAAATGACAACCAAAACTTGTCTTATTGACTGGGAACGACAGCGAGGTAGACCATGCTCGCGCCCATATTCGGGATAGACAAAAATTCGGTCCGGCCGGGCCAAGGTCACATCTCAAAGTGTAGGACTTGGTCGTAGCGCTCAGTACAGCGTCTTATGGGTTATTGGCGACACGTCCTCAGTTAAGTGAGGTTTACGGTGCGAGGAATTTTTTAATAGTAAAATAGTTTTTGGAATCGTATTACTGAATAAATTCTTTATCTTTTGGTACTAAATTCAAATGTATTTAACCTCTAATTATGACGTAAAACACGTGTGTAAGTTTCAATATTAGTATACAAATCTTGATGTTCACGTACTCAACCTGGATTTTCATCGAAATTAATTCATTTACGACTCAATGACTCCCATATTTTATTTACTTGATACATGAGTCAACTCTTTTCGTGAAAATAACTATATAATAACAATTGTACGGCTTTTAAAGAGGCTTAGTTTTGAATTTTGACACAACAAATTTGATTCCATATTATCGCATTTATAGTTTTGGTAGAAAAGTTTATTCAAAATTAAGTATCTTTCGTATTCCTTGTCATTTTGTATTCCTTGTATTTCGAGTTCCTTGTCATGTTCCTCAACTTTTAACACCAATATCATTTTTATAGGATTGGTTATTTTAGTATTGGCTGATATAGAGGCTTAGTCCTGAGTTTCGAAGTAAAACCATAAGTTCATTCATAATTTTGATTAAATATTTAGCTACACATATTTACTTAAGACTTTGTATTTCAGTTCCCCGAGCTATTCCTTATTTATTCACACAAGATCAAATTATAGGTCTATTTGAATAGTTGTTAGGGAGGTATAACTTAAGTTTCTGTAAACAGATGTTGATTCTCTTCTGTTTCAATGTTCACGATTAAAATCATAAAATGTGACCATAAAATTAAGGATTATAAACCTGAAAACATGTAACATTTAAATAAAATCTAATTTAACGATGTAATAAATAACTACTAGAACTAGAAAGAAAAATTTTTAAGTTATACAAATTTTAAAGGGAGAAGGGTTTAAATAAAAGGCAAAGTTATGTTTAAATAAAATCCAATACATATCGAGGTAATGACTCCTGTATTTTAACTTAGAAAATGGACGAATAAAGTATTTAGTGAGGAATTATTGCTCCACGACCACATTGTAACAAAACAAATATGTTTATTCTTGCATAACATTTTACTATGTACAACGAATAAGTCTCATATTATTTGTCATTTAATTTAATTACATATTCATTTATAATATTTAATATGTAATGTTTAATCATGAGTCAGATTACATCTCGATAAATGTTTTTTATCATAATTGAAAGCTGTGTTAAGTAATAATAACCTCAATATAATATGGAGTCCAATTTATATTTATATATTTACTTTTTATAAAAATCTAAGTAAAATGAGGAGCGATTATTCTGATGTGGTAGTACGGCGTGGGGCCGTGGTCCTCGACGACGACGACGGCGGCGCGCGTAGAACTGAACATAGCCGTGATTTATATCGGATTATTGAAGAAACTAGAAGCTCTATCGAAAATTTGAAGATCAACTAATTAGCTACAACTTTCTCGCTGGAAGTTTGTTTTTACCTCAGGAATAAAAAGATTTCTCGCTTACTGACTTTTTTATATAATGTTCTTACAACCCTCTAATATTTTAATTATTACAAATTACACATAATTTTAAACTAAAATATATTGATACTGTTAGATGCGGACATTCATGCATAAAATGACTATATAAGTTTCATTGTAGTTGTATTATTATTAAGAGGTACAGGAGCGTGTAAACGACAACGCGCTCATCGCTCGGGATTACTCAGATTTGCCGTGTCCTACACTTTGGGTCTAGCCTGACAATGCGCGGACCGTTTTCTGTCCATTTGACGAGCTCTCCATGGTTTCCACCTCCCTGGGGAACTACAACCGAGCCGCATGAACGAGAATGGCCGAAAAGGACGTTTAACTAAATTAACAAATTTTTGCCGAAATTTCCGTAAAATTATCCGATTTTCCAGGAATTTCCGGTCTGTGAACTCTCTGTATTAGTATTACAGGCATATTAATCTGACTGACGACGCTGCTGACGACGCATCAATCAGACGACAAGTCGAGATGACGCTGCCGGGCAGACGTAGCACTGGCGCTGGTGCGGGGGTGCGCGCGCAACTCCAACGTTTTGCCTTGGGGGAGAAAATTTCCCCCATTTCCCCCCCCCCGTGGATCCGCGCCTGCTTAGAGCAATGATCAAAACACCAAATTGTGTGTTTTTCAAGCTGAATCCAACGGTGAAAACTAAAATTTGACTTTTCAAAGATTATATGTAAAAAAAAAACAAAAAACATTTTGGGGAACAACCTCCCCCCCAAATACCCCTTCTGATGGGTTGATCTATCTGAATTTTGAACTTAAAGCTAAGTCATAAATGTTGCTTTAATCATTTGTACAACATTTCATCAAAATCAGACCATATTTAGGGGAAATTCGCTAAAAAGTAGTTTTTTGGTCTAAACAATTCACCTTTTCAATAATACCTAAGGCCTACCAACGATAGTATAGAAGTTCACATTATGACCCCTTAAACATTTTTTTTTGGGGGGGGGGTCGCTAACAACTTTATGTATTTAATCAAGTACAACTGACAGCTATTTCTTACCACAGTCAGTGGTATGTGTGTTTGTGTGTGTTCGCACTCTAGCGGTTGCATTTTTGTCCTATTTACTTGAAATTTGGTAGGGACATTCCATCAGATGGGGAAGTTTGTTGAGCAAATCAATCGGAAAACTCTAACCCCCTTTTTGCCCAAAAATGGTTAGGATGCTAAAATTAATGCTAATTAAATTATAGCACTTAAAATGATGATAATTTTAAGGTCTCCCTTATAATTCTAGCAAAAATATTTACCGAGTTATTAAATAAAATGTGAATTGACTAAAGTCATTCGTTGTCTTTTGGGGGTTTATATTGGAAAAGGATGTTTTTCTTATTTTTATATCAATTTTATCACCCCTAATAACTTTTTTGATCCTGGTGGACTTCCTCCTAACATTATAATGTACAACATTGCCATCCCCATGTTACATTAAAAATAACCAGGTGCATCAACAGCAAAAAATAAAATTTTTTCAATTTTCCAAAATAAAAGGCACCAGTGTTTGTTTGTTTAAACCCGTTATAGATTTTTGTTTAGTTTTAGATGCGGAATTATTTCGCTTCCATCACGTCAGCTTATTGATGCTTGCGAACTCGTTTATACTTTGATTCAATGAATTAATACTTAATATAATATAATAATTGAATGAATTATCTTTCTTCTCTGCGATTAATATGAGTGTATTTCGCCCCGGTAGAGGGTCCGTTTTTGTAACAGAACGCAGCTGATCCCAGTTGCAGGTTAACTATAATAGTGACAATTCCACTGTCGATTTGCTTTTTAATGTCTTCACTAAAATACATTATTTTTGCGTATTATTATTTTACCAAATATTTTAGAAGCATTTTTTTAGCTTGAAAGAAATTGGCATTTTTTCCGCGAAGTACTTTTTTCTAAGTTTTTCAGAAAAAGTAAAAAATTAATAATACGTTATTTTTATAAGTTTTAGGAAATGTAATTATTCAGTGAAAAATATCGCTCTCAAAGAACATGTTTACTGACGAGACTTTTAATTCGAGATGCAACATTCAAATTGATTTGTGTTGATAAGATAAAATAAGTCTTACATAACAAAATAGTAACAATGCGATAGATATAACAATGTATCTCAATATTTATTTAAATATTTAATTTTAATTAATATAGTGATTTCATGAGTTATACACTAAAATAATCTTAATAACATTTCGTCCAGTCCTCCGAATATTCCGTGAGATAAATAAAATATGTGAAAGTTGGCTCATTTATCGCTGATTCACCTATTCATTATGGTAGGTTACATAAAAGACCTCGTGATGTTACTCGCGCAAGTAACTCTAGAATAGTTTGTCCCGTTAGCCGCCCACAGTTGCATGAATGGAGCCTGCCTACTACCTCCTACCATAGCCGCACAGATAACGACTTGTTTACGGCTCATTGCCCCCCCTCCCGAAGGCCTACTTATTGATCGTTCTGCGTCGAGTGTGGTGTGATCGGCCCCCAGCCCAAGCTCCTACCGCTCCTGCTCGCCTGGTAGAAAACGAATCAAACGGAATCGGCTGTTCGGTTATCGACGGAAATTACCTTTACCGAAGCGATTGATTCTATCGGTTCTCCCTCCCCCGCTATCGGCTGCCGTTCAGGTATCGAAGTGCTCAATAAAGGGGGAAGCCTCTTTCATCTGAGGGGTTCGATACTCACCACTTTTAACCATCCTTTTAACCGCTTTTAAACAATTTTTTACTAAAGCAAATTCAAACCGGCCTACTCGGCCCGCGAAAGGAGTGAGTCGGGAAGGAAAGTCGAGTCGCTGGCGTGTTGTTGAATCGAAATACTTAAAATGAGGCGACGGAATAAATAGGCAATCAGGGTGGCAGTGATATGAGATGTGTGTCAGTCATAGTGTGGCGGAATCGAGGCGCCCGGTATTAGGGTGGCAGGAGACGCTAGGAGCGACGCGGCCTGTTGCTAGTACGATCCCGTTCCCGCTCAAGTTCAGATAAACCAGCTGTTATCCTTTCCTGTTTATCCCTCCTTGTGACGTAGCTAAGCGGCATATTTTTCACACAATACTTTTTCGAGATCAATCAAACACAGGGTGTCACAAAAATGCGTAGCGCGTTATGCAGAACCGTATTCTACATACAAAAACAAGTCGAAAATGCCAAGTAACATTTTTTAGATTTCGGCTTAGTTTGGCGTAATCGCCAATCCGTAAAAACCTCAACGTTCTCAACCCCAGGAAAATTCATATCATGTTAAAAATCTCAATCCCAATTGGAAATTTGTACAATGGACTTTATGTAGTTTCAAATCAAAACAAAAGAATCATAAAAAAGATGTGAATAAATTAACCAGTGCACTGTCAAATATACTTACACAAGTTAGTATACTTACACAAGATAAAAAGTATCAATACCCCCGTCGCAGCAAACCTGCGTACTCAGCGAATTTCCAATGCAAATATGTGGGTATCACTACTACCTAGAGCCACTTACCAAGTATCACAAAAATACATTCATTAATAAGTGATATATAGCATTTTATTTATTCTCCATAAGAATAACATTATAAATGAGTACGCAGGTTTGCTGCAACAAGGAAGATATGATTTGTGTTTTTTTCAATTATCAATATAACTCAACCAGGTGAAGCTACATACCAAGTTTTATTAATTTAGGTTTATAACTAAGGGAGATATAAAACTTTACTTATTCTCCATATGAATAACATGGGGGTTGAGTATGCGGTTTGCTGCTACCGAGAAAAATCAACAAAAAACTTTTTTTGTGCTATTATCAATATACCACTTGAAGCCACATACCAAGTTTCATCAATATACATACATAAATAATCAAAATATAACATTTTATTTATTCTCCATAAGGATAACATTGGACAACGTACTGTGTTTAGCACTTTGAATATCACTGCAATAGTTGGACGTAAAACAACAATTAAAACGCCAAAATGATTGTTTTGTAGAGCTAAACTGATTGGTAGAAAGAAATGTAAAGTTTTTAGTGAAATTATCTGAGGAAAATCTAAAAACCGTATTCCTATAAGATTAACATGGGAAATTTTATGGACACATTTTTTGAATTTTCTCCACAACCACTAAACCTAGCTTAATGATTCAAAGTACTAAATTGTTCTTTTTTAAGCTCTACAAAATGGCTATAACCAAAATCTAGTGTTTTTAAAATTTTAGGGTAAAAAGTTCAAAAAACTTATTTTTGGAAAATCTAAACCCCCATAAAACCCCCTACCTATAAACCGATCGATCTGGTTTTCGAACTTAAAGTCATAAATGTTACTCTCCACATTTGTGCCAAATTTCATAAAAATCGGTCGCTTCTTTCAAAAGTTATTGCGGTAATGGACACACACACACACACATATATATATATATATATATGTATGTATATATATATACACATATATATAAATTTGAACGAATAGTGTTTTTGGCATCTAGGGACCTCAAAACAAAAAGTTATCATGGTCTCGGGCTTAAGTGTTACCATGCCCCCACGGTAACACTTCTTCCCTATAGGGGAAATTCGCTAAAAAGGGATTTCTTGAAAACAGTGACTAGAACCATTGAATAAAGATTGCATATAGATTGGTCATCCTTTTCACCCACAAAATGAATCAAATATCACCGAGTATGACTCAGTCTCCCCGGTACTTTATGTTCATACAGTATAGAGTAGCTCTTCAAGATTTGTATTGTAATTCTATAATGTATCAAGTTAGATTTTTTATATTTTTAATTAACTATGATCAATATATATATTAGATTTGATCGTGAAACGTGTAATGGGATGAGCTTACAAACGTCCCAGGACTACATTAAAACTGGTCTATACCAGTTTTGAGGCTGACATTGGGTACAGCAAATGAAGGTGTCATTATATTTGGTAAGTCTTTTGGCTGTCCATAATGACAAACTTCCCTTTCACCTTTGGTCCCTCCATTTGCAGCGGCTAGGGACAGAATCTCCGGATTTGGCCCCCAACCTGCCAACCTGAGAATGGATGGTCCGTGGCTGTTGTACATGGATACCCTGTCAGTTGAGTTGACGAGTTGGAGGGCAGAATGCGGGTCCCCTGTTTGAGAGCCTCACCCCAGCTGTCACAGGGACATGGTAGTTGGCCCTCTGAAGGGTCGATTGGGCTGCCACCCCATCCCACCCTTTCCTTTCCTGCTATATCCCATCATTCCGGTAACCTGCGCAATATTCCCGCTTGTGGAAGATGTGACTAGCAGCTATGCTGGGGTTTCCTAATCCGCAACAATGATGATGATGAGATTACAAATGCCATTATGATGAAAGTTTGGATTTTCTTAAAGACACACAGCGTGGCGTGGTGTGGCATGGCATGGCGTGGCGTGGCGTGGCGTCGCGTGTGGCATGCTGGTTAGAAATGAGTATAATCAGTCAGTCAGCATTGAGATCGAAAACCTAAGAATTTTATTCTTAAACTTCGTTTATGCACAGGCCTATTAACAATATATTTACATCATGGAACAATATATAGTGATTACTTTCTTTTAAAACAACCATCATAGTATGATCGTAGATTATATCCCTATAATTATTTTAAGAAAATAAACTGGCAATAAAAATATAATATCAAAAGGGTTTTCACTCATGCAACACACTATACATTTTAATATGCTGGTGTTCTTATTATATCACCACAGTGATTTTGTACACACAACAAATGGTAAACCAATAAAAAAACTACAAACTTGTAAATGTAGTTTTTGTATTACACATATTTAAAAAAAAAATTGTGCTTAAATCCATTACACATTCTTTAAGGTCTCTTAAATCACAGAAATGGCTGATTTTTCATACTAAATATTAAATTAGCCTTTCATGGTTTTCAAAACAGTAATTTAAATGTCTTTCTTGTTCTGTATATCTAAGCTGCAAAATCACTTATTACATTTTTTAGATTAAGCCTACCTCAGAATATATTTTGCAATACCTCAAGATGATTTTAGTATTTTTTAGTGAATTTCCTATAGAAAAGTGAACTATTAGCATGACCCGCACAGTGAAACTTAAGCCCGGGACCACCATAGAAGTTCCTAACGTGACCCCCTGAACACATTTTCGGGGGTCGTTCAAAATTATATATATAAATAAATATTATATTATTTAGTTCACTGCATAGGGCTACTATTATAAATAAATAAATATATATATATATATGTGTATGCACTCTAGCGGTCACATTTTTTTTCCGATTTATTTCAAATTTGGTGGGGACGTTCCTTTCTATAATCAGTTGGACAAGTTCGTTGGGCAAAACAATCGGAAAACTCTGAACCCCTTTTTTGGGGATTATTCTTTCAAATTTTGAGTTTTTGGGCCCAAAAAGGCTTAGAAAAGCCCCGGACGTAAAACTAATGCATGTATTAAGCATGAATTAGTGAAGCAAAAGTTTTAAGCTCTCTCTCGTCATTCTAACATAAATATTTACCAAGTTATTAAAGAAAATGTAAATCGGCTGAACACAGTATGTTGTCTTATGGGGTTTTTACATTAGAAAAACATGTTATTCATTTCTTGGTGTATTTGTATCATCCCCAGCAACCTCGCGCCTATTTCAAGCCTGACTGGACCTTCTCCCAACCTTATAATGCGCAAAATTGTATTCCTAGCATTGCAGGTAAATGAAACCAGGAGCATCAGAACAGCCAAAAAATCAATGTTTTCAGATTTCAATAAAATTGGAATAAATGTATGTTTTTATACTGGTTTTGAGATAACTCATAGCAAAAGCAGTTATTTTAATCATATCTTAGTCTTTTAAATTTTAAATAATTTAAATGGTAACTAACTCAAAAAGTATATATAGCAGAGTGAACCACTGTATAAGGCGCATAACTAGGGTGTATTTAAGGTGAATCCAGCAGAGTGTTTTGGCATCTTAATAGTGAGACTATTAGGTTAAAATAGTGACACAGTTACTTACTTAGGAGTGCCTTATTAGATTGCAACAACCTAAACGTTTGTTGACTGATGGGTAACAATAGCTCCTAGTTCAGTGTGTAATTGTACCAAATGCCCAGTGGCCTGGTGTAATGACCAAGCTCAGGTTTTCAGATGATAACTAGCTGTGTTTAGAGTGTGTATTGATGCCCTGCTGGTCTCACTTGTCATTGAGCTGAGTGTATTCCATGTCACTCTGAAGTATTTTAGCTCATTTGCCATTCTTTGTTTCGTGATAATGCTATTCTCGATATGGCTTGTAGGAAAGGTCTTTGTTTAGTAGATTATTTCATTTTTTAATCTAACTAACCAGACAAATTAAAAAATTAATATATTTATAACAAGTTACAAATAATACAAAAATAATTCCCATAGGAAAAATGTGGAGAACCAAATACTATGTCCTTAGCGTATCTTAGAAACTGTGTTATATAACAAACTATCAAAAATACTATCCCTTTCCCTTTCACACCAAAACTGGTTGATAATTATCAAGTTATGAACACATAGATTGTTAATTACAAATACTCATCAGTTGGATCAAATCTTTGTAAATGAGTTAAATACTGTTAATAAAATACTGTTTATAAAAATTGTTCATAAAGCACACCAATTTGCATTATCAAACCAGATGCTGCAATAAATCCTGACAATTATTTATTGACTTTACAAAGTTTTTTTCCTCATATTTTAAGCAAATTATTTGGAACTTTGTTAATTCAAACCTCAATAAATAAAATTCTAAGCTAACAAGTTTTATCAATCCCTTTAAACATGCCTTCATATAATTATTATGTTTTTTTGTACTTATATGTATTTTTTTAATTTGTCGTATATACTATATGAAAAAAGATAATTTAATTGAATTGGAATATCATTAAATGTAAAATATGGTGTGATTAGTTGTGATAAACAGTTACAAAACATTTTATGATGTAAGGATTCTACACTTCCATGAGGCATTGCTTGTGTTAGCCTCAATTCTTTTAAGTCTGTAAAAGATCACCTTGATTCAAACTTCTGTATTAAATATTTTATAAATTATTTAACCTTTTTCTGTACTTCCTGAGATTTATTCATTGAGGTTCTACTGCATAATTTTATCAAAATTATGTGTTGTTTCAAATACTACAGTATTCAGCTAATATAAAAATGTGCTGAAATCAAATCTAAAAATGAGATTACAAATTATTTGAGACGATCATAAGCATAACTTCAATATTTAGATTGGAGGGGCAAACATATTCGTGATTGTGATTGTTGTGACTTTTCATATATTATAATGATATGTTCTTCAAATTATTGGGTGGGCAACTGTCCCCCCCATGCCACCCCTGAATTATGCCTATGGAGGCGATGGATATTTATGAAGAACACATTCAACCAGATGGCATCTTTGAACAACCTAAAAATATGCCAGAAACTATAATTTTCAAAGGGAAACAGACACCACTTCTTCAAATAGGAACAACATTCTGGGAAATATCCCTTAAAACCTAAACATAAACGATTTCCCACCCTTACCTCCAAGTATAAATAAACAAAACCAACAGAAATTCAATTAAAAAGAAATTAAAATACAGGCAAAAAGAAGGTCCTGACAAAAAGCTGGAGCCTGACTGATAATCAGAACCACATGTAGGGAATCATTATGGTGATTTCAATTCAAAGCTTGAGATTCCCTAGTGCAGTTTCCCTATGCAATTATGGTGGTAAATAATAACGAGTTCGCACGCAGCACGCTGACGTGGAGGAAGTGAATTTCCGCATTAAAACCTTTAAAAATCTAATAAAGGGTTTAAAATAACACTGGTAACTTTTTTTGGACAGTTTAAAATCTTTATTTTTTGGCTGTTCTGATGCTTATGGTTATACTTAAATTCACTATTAGATTTGCAATGTTGTACATTATAAGGTTAGGAGGAGGTATAGTCAGGATAACAAGTTGGTATAGGGCTATTGGGGTGATAAAACTATATAAAGATATGAAAAACAGCCTTTTCCAGTGTAAAATCCCCATAAGACAACGTACTGTGTTAATACCATGTGACTGCTAGAGTGCAAAAACATATATACATATATATATATATATATGTATATATATATACAAATATGTATATAAAATTTTGAACGACCCCCCAAAACGTGTTCAGGGGGTCACGTTAGGAACTTCTATGGTGGTCCCGGGCTTAAGTTGCACCGTGCGGGTCATGCTAATAGTTCACTTTCCATAGGAAATTCACTAATAATAATAATAATAATAATAATAATAATAATAATAATAATAATAATAATAATACACATCAAGAGTTGAAAACATTATTGATTTATTATTGATTCATTGTGGACATTCAAGGTCGGTGGATGTAGATGAGTTGTCACTGGATCCAGGAGAGGTGGCTGCTTGTTGGGACTCCTGAGGTTGGGGCATCTTTGGTGTCGTCACGGCCAGGTGACATTTCTGAAGAAGGAACCTCTTCATTAATCTCCTAGGCAAAGTTTATTAAGACACTATCCATTAGCTCTTCCCAGGTTATCATCATTGATTGTTCTCTAACATCTTTATTGTATCTTTTGACATCCCAGCTTCACATTTAGGCGGTAAAAATATTCCATTAATCAGTGTTTCATATTATCCTGCAGCTAAATATATATGTAGTCCACACTATTTATTTATGGCCATGGCTGTGGGTGTGTTTCAAGGGAAGAGTGAAAATTATGGCATGTGTGAGGGGGTGTTTTTTATTATTCTTCAAATTCATGAAGCAGTTTAACCTATGACTGCTGATACACCAATTACTAATATGACATCTATTTTAATGAAAAATTAGTTTTTTTATCACTCATCACTGCTTGGTTGGGCATTGGACTTAAATATACTATTCACTGTAACTACAAGCAGTGATGTGGCAGATACAGACAAATTAACTAACTTGTCCACTGAAATAGATGGCCATTGGATTTTCTTGGTGTTTTATTATTGAATTCAGCTTAGAAAACAATGAATTTAATACTTTAAGTTATTGCTCTACGTCAATTATTTACCGAGATATTAAAAGTGCTAAACACAGTACGTTTTCCAATGTTATTATTATGAAGATTAAGTGCAATTTTATATCTCGCTTATTTATCAATGTATATTGATGAAACTATTGATATTGCCTATTGCCTATTGCCTATTGGTTGTGGTCTATTAATATTTGCACAAAAACTCAAATTTTGTTGATGGTTCACGTAGCAGCAAATCTGCGTACTCAGCCTTAATGCTATTCTTATGGAGATTAAATAAAATATAATATGGTTCCCTTAGTTATGAATCTAAATTGAAACAACTTGGTATGTGGCTTCACTTAGTTGAGTTATATTTATATTTGCATAATATCCCTTTTTTGTGTTCCTTGTTGCAGCAAACCTGCATACTCAGCCCCCATGTTAATCCTGTAGAGAATAATTCAAATGTTATACATCGCTTATTTATGAGTGGATATTGATGGAACTTGGTATGTGACATGGTTGTGGTATATTGATATTTTCACAGACACTAATTTTTTCCCTATTGGTTCGTGTAGTAAACCTGCATATTCAGCTCCCATGTCATTCTTATTTGGGTAATCCATAATTATGAAAATAAATTAAAAAAAACTAGGTATGTGGCTTCACCTAGTGTTGTTTGTGTTCTGTGTTGCAGCAAACCTGCATACTCATTCCTAATGTTATTCTTACAATGGATAACTGCAAAGTTATATATTGCTTATTTGTGAAAATATTTTATGAAACTTGGCCTTTATGTAGTGGCCTTATATGTGGTATTAAGACATATAAATGCATATATATGCACATATATGCATTGGAAATTCGCTGAGCACGGAGGTTTGCTGTGACAGGGGCATTTTAAAATAACATGGTGTTCCTCATCTATGTACAAAACATAAACATAGACAAAAACAAATATCTAAACATTATTGTATCATTAGGGGAAGTTGAACATGGAATCAAAACTTGATTCAGAGAACAACTCAAGAACAGTAGGTATATACCTGAATAAAGACTCAACAATAATAGTAATACAGACATGTATTGTAAAGTTCATATAAGGCCAATGAGAACAACTGTCGTTTTAGGGTATGATTCGCCAACAAGCTGCAGGTCAGTTTACCACTGTAAGCACCGTAACACTCCCATTGCCATTGCGCAACACAACTGATGATCCAGCACCTTATTGGGACATTGGTCAAGGGGTTTATCTTCAGTAGCCTACTGGAGTTCAAGTCATGTACATCCACATCAAGTTTTAGACAGGGAGGAGACTGCAAGGTAATTTTAAAAGTCTTTGTAAATTTTAATGTTTATAGAGGTTACCATACAATAATAATAGCTTTAAAATGTTTTAGCGAATTTCCCCTATAGGGGAGAAGCTATTACCGTAGTCGGCATGGTAAGACCTAGGCCCGGGACCATGATAACTTTTCGTTTTGAGGTCCCCAGACCCCAAAAATACCATTCGTTCGAAACTGTATATATATATATATATATATGTGTCCGTGAGCACGATAACTCTCGTAAAAATGATCCGATTTTGATGAAATTTGGTATAAACGTGTAAAGCAACATTTATGACTTTAAGTTCGAAAACCAGCCAGATCGCTCTATCCGAAGGGGTATTTTGGGGGGGTTTTGTACCCCAAAAATGGGTTTTTTGAATTTTTTACATATAATTTTGGAAATAGTCAGATTTTATTTTTTCCCATTGGATTCAGCTTAAAAAAACACACAATTTGGTATTTTGATCATTTCTCTACGTCAATTGGTTACCGAGATATTGAAAGTGCTAAACACAGTACGTTGTCTAATGTTATTCTTATGGAGGAAAATAAAAATTTTATATCTCGCTTATTTATGAACATATACTGATGAAACTTGGTATACGGCTTTATCTGGTTGTGGACCATTGATATTTCCTCAAAAAAACAATTTTTGACAAAGGCTCCCATAGCAGCAAACCTGCGTACTCAGCCCCATGTTATCCTTATGGAGAATAAGTAACGTGTTATCTCCCTTAATTATGAAAATAAATTAATGAAATTTGGTAAGTGACTTCACCTAGTTGAGTTATATTGATATAAGCATAAAACCCCATTTTTTTGTGTTCCTTGCTTCAGCAAACCTGCATACTCAGCCGCCATGTTATTCTTATGGAGAATAATTAAAATGTCATAAATTGTTTATTTATGAATGCATATTGATGAAACTTGGTTTGTAGCTTTATGTGGCATTAAGATAAATATATATGCATTGGAAATTCGCTAAGTATGCAGGTTTGCTGCTACGGGGGTATTTATTTTTAAGTGGGGTTACATTCGTTTAAGAACATATTAATTCTGTAATTTACCACTGGTATTTATTACATTAGATTAACAGTAACAATATTTGTACTACTCTTTTTAGAAGTTAGTCCTCTTTAGCATCATTGTTAAGGAAGATCTCAAAGTATTTAACTATAAATAATTATATCCTCATCATTTACCACGTTTTAGTTTGTTCCAAAATATAAACACATACTTCCATCACCTTTATGGTATTAACCAAACTGAGTAAAATATTCACTGGAAGTTAATAATTGAGATATAGTGCTTAAAGCGGCAGATTTTTAAAAATTAAATTTTTAGACTTGCAATGTGTTTTCTTAAAAGTCATTTCAAACTCTCCCTAAAATAAAAAATTGATCTTATCAATTTTAAAATACCCCATTGTAGCAAACCTGTGTACTTGGCAAATTTAATATGCAACTATATATATATAACAAATTTTTGTTTCAAACAAATAAGGTAAAGCAAAATAAAATTGACTCATTGATTTTCACCTAAAACCAATCTGGTGCAGCAAAACCTGTGTAGTATAATTTTATTCTTATGGAGAGTTGATAAAATATTATATCTCACTTATTTATTTATGAGAATATATTGATAAAACTTGGAATGTGGCTTTAAGATACGTATATATATGTAAGATATGTATATATACAATTTTTAACGACCCCCCCAAAACGTGTTCAGGGGGTCACGTTAGGAACTTCTATGGTGGTCCCGGGCTTAAGTTTCACCGTGCGGGTCATGCTAATAGTTCACTTTCCATAAGATATTCACTAATAATTGGCACTTAGTTTATAATAATTAACTAATAGCGGACTACAATGTTCTAGTCCTTTTGTTAAGCTCATTACTTATTAACAAAATTTCAAAATGAACAAAAAAGATTTTATATGCATATGACTTTTAACTTTATACATCATAAAATTACATTTTTTAAATAATGATGATGTATATTATGATGTAGAATGTTTTGTTGTTTTAGCGCCCCTGCAATTTAGCCCCATGAATTGACTCACTATAAATGGTTTTAAACATTTTCTGTGTTTCTTGATGCTTGTGCTTTTGAAGACTCATAACAGTCACCTGTTTGCATAATAAGCCTTTGTATAAAAAATAAACATAATTTATATCCTCTTACTTTTCTTAATAAAAAGAAAATAGAATTAAACTTATAGGGATTTTTTTGGGCATAGTACTAAAGAAAATAATAGTGGAGTGTTATAAACAATTTTGATCTTGATTTATTTCCTTGAAATGACATTTAGTCAGTGATTTCATATACAACAGTTAATTATTTACAAAATAAATAATCTAGACTTAACAGTTTCATTTAGGAATGTCTACAATAATGAAGATGGAAGTAGTTTAGATTAAGGCAAGCATTTAAAATAACTAACAAACACTTTGTCCAACATAATGGAAATCAAGTATATGATGAACTAGTATAGTAGAAGGAGAGGGGGAACCAGAGGCGTAATTTGAGTTTTTTGATTTGGAGGATGAAATAAAAGGTATGCACCATATGAAATAATTATTTATCACTTCACATTATTGTATCCATCCTAAATATAAACAGATTAGCAGATGATCAATAGAGCATAAAATGGACAGAAATACATATTTTCTAATAATAGTAGAAGCTTTCACAGTCAATTAGATACTTTCCAGTCAAGTAATCTCACAGAGTTGTCCTCAAAAATTACAATAACCATTTCAAATATCACAGATTGGTTCGAATGCAATGGATTGAGACTTAATGTTTCTAAAACTAACTTAATTAACTTTAAAACTAATACCCAGTTCAGTAATGATATTTCACAGGTTACCTTGGATTCAGGGGAGATAGTATTGGCTGCTCCTGGGGGAGGTTTCAAGATATTAATGTTTAGGATGACCTTGAATGGAATCACGTTTCTTTTCTGCATGGTAAACTTAGTAAAGTTTTGTTTGCTTTAAGAATAATAAAAAGAAAATACTAACTTGAATACAACAAAGACTGTTTACCAGGGTATTTCCAGTCACTACTCCTTTATGGCGGAACTTTTGGGGAAACTCCTGTCACAGTAGCAAAATTTTTGTTTTGCAGAAGAGAGCCATAAGAATTTTAGCTAATGGAAGCAACAGGCAATCGTGTAAACCATTGTTTAGACAGTTTGAAATTCTAACTTTACCCGGCCTTCAAATTTTAGAATTGTTAGTTTTTATAAAAAAGAATTAATCTACAATTTTTGAGAAAAACTTTAGACATAAATATTATACAAGACATACAAATGAATTTCAATTCCCTTTGCACCACCTGAGTTTGGTAGAACGTGGCCCTTATTACAGTGGTATAAAAATGTTCAATCTCCTGCCAACCAAAATTACCTCTATAAAGAATGTTCAGAGATTTAGATCCAAATTAAAAAATATGTTAATAGATATGTGCCTTTATAATGTTGAGGAGTTTATCTTGAGATTTCAGCAGGGAAATTAAGGACATGACCATGTTAGAGTTCTCATGTTTTATGAATTTAAATAAATTATGTTATTTTCTTGTATGACTTATGATAATGTTGACGTGTTATATATTTACTAGTGCCAAGCATTGGTTGTGTAGTTGATGTTACGAACTAATAAATAAACGAGTTCGCACGCAGCACGCTGACGTGAGGGAAGTGAATTTCCACATAAAAACTTTTAAAACTCAAAATCAGTGTAAAAACAAACATTTATTCTAATTTTCATTGAAATCTGAAAACATTGATTTTTTGGCTGTTCTGATGCTCCTGGTTTCATTTACCTGCAAAGCTGGGAATACAATTTTGCGCATTATAATGTTAGGAGAAGATCCAGACAGGCTTGAAAGTAGGCGTGAGTTGCTGGGGATGATAAAAGAACTCTAACAAAGGAATAACAGGCTTTTATAATGTAAAACCCCCATAAGACAATGTACTGTGTTTAGTCGAAACACATTTTCTTTAATAACTCAGTACATATTTATGCTAGAATGACAAGAGAGGGCTTAAAACTTTTGCCTTACTAATTCCCATCTTTTCACATGTATTAATTTTACATCTGGGGCTTTTATGACCCTTTTTGGGCCCAAAAACTCTAAATTTAAAAGGTTAATCCCTAAAAAAGGGGTTTGGAGTTGTCCGATTGTTTTGCCCAACGAACTTATCCAACTGATTACAGAAAGGAACGCCCCTACCAAATTTGAAGTAAATCGGATAAAAAATGTGACCGCGAGAGTGCAAACACATATATATATATATGTCTATATATGTATATACATATATATATATATATATAAAATTTTGAACGACCCCCCAAAACGTGTTCAGGGGGTCACATTAGGAACTTGTATGGTGGTCCCGGGCTTAAGTTTCACCGTGCGGGTCATGCTAATAGTTCACTTTCCAAAGGAAATTCACTAATAATAAATAACTTTCTCTTGAATAGTGTTCTTTTAACTCTTACCACTTTATAAAATTAAAGTTCTCAGATAGAGTTCTATGTACAGTTTGTAATATTTTTATAAATAGTGTTCCATGGTGGTCTTGTCTACTTCAGTGGTATCGAGAACTTTACCTAAATGAATTAGGACATTGTAGTTGTTTTCTTGTCTTGCCGTGCAGAATACATGAATTTAAGATTTCTTACAATTTAGTTAAGTAGAAATACTGAAGACTGCAGCTTGAATGTCACCAGACCAGTACTGGAGGAGGTCCTAAATTAAATGAATGCCTTGGGTTGACCCTCGAGTGGATCCAGACATTTTAAGAGGAAGCAGGGGGATCTGAAGATTTAAACTCTAGGTTATGAGGAAAGCTTAAGTGGGGTTTACCCTGAAAAATGGCTGAGATTGTAAACCCAATGAAAGTGTTTTTAAAATTTTGTTGGGAATGTAGGTGCCTAAACATAAAATTTCTGATACTCCAACTCAAGAATTAAATCAGACTGTATATAATCAGCCAAAGTGTCATAAAGTTGTGTTTTAGCGAATTTCCCCTATAGGGAAGAAGCTATTACCGTAGTCGGCATGGTAAGACCTAGGCCCGGGACCATGATAACTTTTCGTTTTGAGGTCCCCAGACCCCAAAAACACCATTCGTTCGATACTGTATATATATATATATATATATATATATATATATATATATATATATATGTGTCCGTGAGCACGATAACTCTCGGAAAAATGATCCGATTTTGATGAAATTTGGTATAAACGTGTAAAGCAACATTTATGACTTTAAGTTCGAAAACCAGCCAGATCGCTCTACCCGAAGGGGTATTTTGGGGGGGTTTTGTACCCCAAAAATGGGTTTTTCGAATTTTTCACATATAATTTTTGAAATATTCAAATTTTAGTTTTCACTATTGGATTCAGCTTAAAAATACACACAATTTGGTATTTTGATCATTTCTCTACGTCAATTGGTTACCGAGATATTGAAAGTGCTAAACACAGTACGTTGTCTAATGTTATTCTTATGGAGGAAAAAGAAAAATTTTATATCTCGCCTATTTATCAACGTATACTGACGAAACTTGGTATACGGCTTCATCTGGTTGTGGACCATTGATATTTGCTCAAAAAGACAATTTTTTACCCAAGGCTCCCGTAGCAGCAAACCTGCGTACTCAGCCCCATGTTATTCTTATAGAGAATAAGTAACGTGTTATCTGCCTTCATTATGAAAATAAATTAATGAAATTTGGTATGTGGCTTTACCTACATGAGTTGTATTGATATTTGTATAAAACCGCATTTTTTTGTGTTCCTTGCTTCAGCAAACCTGCATACTCAGCTGCCATGTTATTCTTATGGAGAATAATTAAAATGTCATAAATCGTTTATTTATGAATGTATATTGATGAAACTTGGTATGTGGCTTTATGTGGTATATATGCATTGGAAATTCACTGAGTACGCAGGTTTGCTGCTACGGGGGTATTTTATAATAAATTAATTGAATACAAATTGGATATGCCCATACAAAAAAGTCAGAGTTTTCAGTTAGGGCTTGAGAGCTGAAGTTGTCTTAAATTTTAATATACACATAATGTAGAGTGTGAACTAAGACTAGATGATAAATTGGCCGAACAGGTCACCGGCCTTAGTAAAATTGTTCAATACCAAAACTCGCTGATGTTTTTCTATCTGGCAGTTTTGTGTGAACAGAGGAGTGAATAACCCATCCCCTCAATAGTGGCTTAAGGAAGACGGAGCGGGGGCTGCCTTAACCTCCCCTAAATGTGCTAGACATTTCCATGCTGGATAGGAGTAATAGTCATAGTAGGAAGTAACGGGATGGAACAGTCCGAGTAATATAATCAGGAAATAATCTCAGTGAGTAGGGTGGGTGGAATGTGGAAGGTATGTCAACAACGAGGTCACAGTGCTGTCTGCTATTTAACTCAGTGCTGATGCAGCAATAGTGGTTGGCTCAGCACAGAGCTACTGCTGAGGACTAAATAATATAAAGGTGAGTCCAAGGCCACCTGTTTGTCTCCAAGTAGTAGGCCTACTGGTGAATGTTATCAAGTACTTAACATTATAGATAATAAGGCCTATACGGGATAATAAGGCATTATATAACTTTAAATTGATGTTTTAGAAGGCATTTTCATCAAATGTCTGATTGTGTTTTGTATTGTAGCGTGAAAATAAATACCCCCGTCGCAGCAAATCTGCGTACTTAGCGAATTTCCAATGCATATATATATATATGTCTCACTACTACATAAAGCCAATTACCAAGTTTCACAAAAATACATTCATAAACAAGTGATATATAACATTTTTATTCTCCATAAGAATAACATTAGGGTTGAGGAGGCAGGTTTGCTGCAACGAGGAAGATAAGTAATGTGTTTTTTTTGCAATTATCAATATAACTGAACCAGGTGAAGCTACATACCAAGTTCTATTAATTTAGCTTCATAATTAAGGGAGATACACAACTTTACTTATTCTCTATATGAATAACATGGGGGCTGAGTATGCAGGTTTGCTGCTACGGGGACTATCAACAAAAAACTTGTTTTTGTGCTAATATCAATATACCACAACTAGTTGAAGCCACATACCAAGTTTCATCAATATACATTGATAAATAATCGAGATATCAAATTTTATTTATCCTCCATAAGGATAACATTGGACAACGTACTGTATTTAGCACTTTGAATATCTCTGCAACGGTTGGACGTAGAACAACAATTAAAACACCAAAATGTTTGTTTTGTTGAGCTAAACATATTGATAAAAAGAAATGTGAAGTTTTTATTAAAATTGTCTGAGAAAAATTTAAAAACCTTTTTCCCATAAGATTAACATGGGACACGTTTTTTTTGGATTTTCTCTGCAACCACTTAACCTAGGTTAATGATTCAAAATACTAAATTATTTGTTTTTTAAGCTCTATAAAATGGCTATAACTGAAATTGAGTGTTTTTAACATTTTGGGGTAAAATTTGCAAAATACTGATTTTGGAAAATTGGAAACCCCCAGAAAACCCCCTTCCCATAGTCCGAGCGATCTGGTTTACAAACTTAGTCATAAATGCTACTCTCCACATTTGCGCCAAATTTCATCAAAATTGGGCATTTCTTTCAAAAGTTATCGTGGTAGGGCGGAGAGTGGGGGAGCCACAGTTGTAAAGTCATGTGTAAGTTTGCTCTTGTGTTTTGAGCAATTTTGAGTGGTATTTTCTAGCCAATGGACAGAGTTTTTGTTATCAAACTGTGTAGAGTATTTTTTTCTTTAGATTAAAGTCAGTGGATATGTGAGTAATAAATGAACAAAAGTAAAATGAATAAAAAACCATAGTTTTTCTAGGTAATGAACATGTTCAAGAAACAGATATGCAAGATCGATAAGATAAGATATCAGCAGTAATGGCCTTGTGTTTTGAATGAACCAACGTTTTGACAACACATAAGAACTGACTTGTAGAACGGCTACTCAGTCCTGCTGCTTACTGGTGGTGAATTTAGTAGCCATTAGTCTAAAAACTAATATTACAAAACTATGGACAAATATTTTCTAACTAAATAGTTTTACTGGAAAACGATTACTTGCTAAAGGCTATTTGTATGACAACATGACAGCAACTAAAAACGAGTTCGCACGCAGCACGCTGACGTGAGGGAAGTGAATTTCCATATTAAAACTTTTAAAACTCAAAATCAGTGTAAAAACATACAGTTTTCCAATTTTTATTGAATTCTGTAAACATTGATTTTTTGGCTGTTCTGATACTCCTGGTTTCATTTACTTGCAAAGCTGGGAATACAATTTTGCGCATTATAAGGTTAGGAGAAGGTCCAGACAGGCTTGAAAGTAGGCGTGAGGTTTCTGGGGATAATAAAAGTACTCTTAACAAAGGAATAACAGGCTTTTCTAGTGTAAAACCCCCATAAGACAACGTACTGTGTTTAGCCGATATACATTTTCTTTAATAACTCAGTACATATTTATGCTAGAATGACGAGAGAGGGCTTAAAACTTTCGCCTTCCTAATTCCCATCTTTTTAAATGCATTAATTTTACATCTGGGGCTTTTATGACCCTTTTTGGGCCCAAAAACTCGAAATTTGAAATATTAATCCCCAAAAAATGTGTTTAGAGTTTTCCGATTGTTTTGCCCAACAAACTTGTCCAACAGATTATAGAAAGGAACGTCCCTACCAAATTTGAAGTAAATCGGACAAAAAATGTGACCGCTAGAGTGCATACACATATATATATATATATATATATATATATATATATATATGTCTATATGCTATCAAACAAATATAATTGAGTTTTAGTAATAATACATCTTACAATGGTAACAGAACCAATGAAAGTAAGAGTATTTTGGAACATGAAATGTCATATCTGAATATCAAAGAGCCATTAGCCACTAGTAGTCCTGGAAATATATTCAATAGTATGAATGGAAATTTTTTTAAATAATTTGAAAAACAATAAAACATTTAAACATTAGTTGTGTTACATTAGTTGTGTGTGTTTGTTTCCTCTCAGAGCACACAAACACACACAACTAGTAATGAGTTTAATTACAGGTCTGTAATGGAATCCAAGTGGATAACGGACAATATAATTCAAGCATACTATAATATACTCTCTGAAAATGTAATTGAAAACAGAGTCTTTCTGATGAATCCTATTATAGCACAAGCACTGAAGTGTATAGATGATACTGACTTCCTCCTACAGCCATTGGAATTACAGAATAAAGAGTGTATTGTAGTTCCTGTTAGTGATGCTCCTCGTCTGGAAGAAGAGGGAGGGACACATTGGAGTTTGCTATTGTACTCAAAACCTATAAGTAAAATGTACTATTTTGATTCAGTTGGTCAATATAACTGTAAACCAGCTGAAATTATAGGTCAAAAAATCCTATAGCATCTAGAAGCTTCTGAATCAATCCCCATGACCATCATGAGAACCCCACAACAGAGAAATGCAGTTGTGGCATTTACTTGGTTCTTATAACTGACATAATTTTAAAAGCTATTGAGCAAGCTGATTCTAGGTTAGTTGAGAAAACTATAAGAGAAACTCTGACAGAATTTGATGAAACTGAAGTTATAACGAGAAGGGCTATGATGTCTTTGTTAATGCATAAGAATCAGTATGCTGGAATGTCCAAAAGTACGGTTAAGTCGCTAGTGTTCATGTCCCCTACATCTAACAATCTGAGTGAAATAAAGAAAACAGCAAATCAAGGTTCGTCCCATCTCATGGTCAAAAACAAACAAAAATGTAAACAAATTATCTTGAAAAATGAAATGAAAACCAGAAACGGCAAAAATATGACAGAGAAGTGGACAGCAGTGAGTTACAAGAAACACAATCCCTTAGAAAGAGATATTTTAGAAAAACTTCTTATGGTTATGAATTACCAACTTCCAATCGGTATGTACTGCTTAATCAAGAAAGTGATGTATCACTTGATAAATGTGATGAAACCAATTTAGTTAACCAATAAAAGTTTGATACACACTGAAAATGTATCCAATAGAAGAGAAAACCCTATTTTAAAAATAAAACGATATAAAGTGAAGAAAAATGTTAAGGTAAACCAAGTGTCCATAATCTCTGACAGCCAAGGAAGAGGAATTTCTGAAAAGGTAAACATTATGAGTGATGGAAATGTGTTGGCATCAGAAGGAATGGTTATGCCAAACACAGGACTGCTACATGTAATGGAAACTGCTCTGGAGTCCAGAAATAACTATGTAGCTATACTTGGGGGCACCAACGACTCCCTTGACGGAAACATAGCAACACTGTACAAGGAATTAGAATCAAAGCTAAGAGTCCTTCAGGAGAATAAAACTGTGCTTATTTCAACTATACCAGACAGATACCATGTTGAATGGCACCATAATATCCATTTAGAATTACTATAAGTAAATAGTTATATTGAAAAATTGGCTGCCCGAAGTAAAAATGTTCATCTTATAGATTTTAAGAATTTTGAAAGATCTCATTATACCAAGCACGGATTAAATTTTAATACGAGAGGAAAGAAGAAATTTGCAATAGAAATACCTTATCAAAAATACTGTCAGAAAAACAAAACCCTGAAAAAACTGAGAATATAAATAAAAAAGGGCACAAGAACTAGATAGCCCTAATCAAGTAAACAAAATTAGTGTAATTGATCTTAACATGAGAGAAATAATTAACTTATATGATTCTGATGAGCATACAGCTTTTGCTCATTGTATATCTGGGGACTTTGACGATAACATAAATATGAGTGCAGGAGTGGTGGTGAGTTTTAGAAAACATTTTGGAAGGCCTTTAGAATCTGATCTAAAGCCTACCAAAAATCTAAAAATGGACTTGGTGTATACGGACTGGTCACTAAATCAAAGTATAACCAAAAACCAGATAAAAACAATTATGATTTGGCATTTAAAAGTTTCACGGAAGATTTCAAACAAAAGCAGTTTTGCCAACTCATTTGCTCACACATAGGCTGCGTCCGTGATCAGGTTGCTCTGGATCACTTTGCTATAAATTTGGTTGAATTCCAACGCTTTACTGGAGCCCTTGTAAAGTTTTCACTTATAAAGAAAATGCTAAAAGAGTTCTTAATAATGGTCTAGACTATTCAGAGTTTGTAAATAAACTGAATAGGACAATTTCTGAGCAATATCAGCAGCAGAGAACACCTCCACTGGTGACCCCAAATATAGATCCTCTTTCAACTAGAAGAAACCAATCCCAGACTTCTGGCAGCAGTCAATTGTTGTATGCTCCTGTGCTGCAGTGCTCCACCAGGTTATCTCTTCCTGTGGCTGATGAGTGGACGCCGAGCCCTGTCCTGACTGTATTGCCGAGCCCTGTCCTGACCACATCACCGAGCCCTGTACTGACCACATCGCCGATCCCTGTTCTGACTGCATCGCCTGTGTCTAGTGATGGTGAAAGTTCCAAGTGTGTGAATGAAAATGTTAGCATCTGTGATAGTGCAAGTCATAGTTTAGCTCTGGACGTTTCCAAAACTTTGTCTTTAAACTCCTTTTGCAACCCCCTCCAACCCCCAATTAAAAAAATAATACCTCCAAAAACTTAAATAATCAGTTCACCATTTTCCTCCAAAACATTCAACACTTAGCCATAAAGCCATAAAGAAGTTAATGTAAGAAATAAGTGGTACAAATCTATGTTAGTCTAAGAAAAAGAACTATGACAATAAAATAAGAAATTCTTGTAATGTAGGGAAATGTACTTGGGATGTCATTAATTTTGATACTAAAAGTTTACAGGAAAAGGTAGTAGAAAACATAACTTTGACTTTGAATGAAAATCAAATCTCAGACCCTTATAAAGTAAGTAATTTGTTAAATTTAAAATTCATTAATACAGTTCAAAACTTTTAAAAAATAGAACCCATTCACATTTTAAGAATTTTAACATCAATGATTGTGAAAATCTTAAAAATATTCAACTTGACTTTTTCCAAAACTATCTTAAGTGCACCCCTGTAGATGAAAAAGAAATCATTAACATTGTTAAAGATTTTAAAAACAAACCATCTTGTGGTTACGATGAAATTCATATGAAATTAATTAAGTTTGCTATCAAACCTCTTCTTAAACCTTTAGTACATTTAGTAAATTCTTCCTTTGTGTCTGGTATTTTCCCTTCACAGCTCAAAATTTATAAAATTGTGCCTATCCATAGAAAAAAGAAGCAAACAGGATCCAGATAATTACCGCCCAGTCTCAGTTCTCCCATCATTATCAAAGATTTATGAAAAAGCTATGCATAATAGATTGGTAAATTTTCTGGAAAAAAACAATCTGTTTGATGTAGAGCAACATAGTTTCAGAAGAGGAAAATCTGTTGTGTCTGATTTAGCTGAATTTTCTGAATGTATAATTAACTCGGTAGACCGGGGAGAGAGACCAATTGGAATATTTATGGATCCCTCTAAAGCGTTTGACTCTATTTCTCATACTGTTTTACTTAACAAATTTGAGTCCTTTGGAATCACAGGCATTGCTTTAAATTGGTTTTGTTCTTACCTTTCTAATCGGTTCCAATTTGTAGAAATATAAAATGTATTAGGTAGTAAAATCACTAGATTTCAATCAAATAAATTTAAAAAAAACTGGGGTTCCTCAGGGTTCAATTTTTGGACCCTTGTTATTTCTTTGTTATCTACAAGGCCTTCCAGAAACTCTTGAAAATATCGACAATATTAAAAGCCAACTTATCCTCTATGCCGATGATTCAAATTTAATTTGATCAACTAACAATGTAAATGATCTAGAAAAAGCAAGTCAAACTCAGCTTGCAAACATAAAAAACTTTTTAAAGCTAATTCTTTGTTTTTAAATATCAGTAAAACTAATTTCATATATTTTAAAACCAAACAAAATAGAAATCGAATTGAATTGAACCGAATGTTTGTATTGAAAATGAACGATTGGACCAAATTTATAGCACCAAATTCTTAGGTTTAGCAGTCGATAATAACTTAACATGGAACAACCATGTACAAGATATAGCAAACAAAATTAATGTCGGGATTTACGTTTTGAAGAGAATGGTGAATTTATATAGCTTACCAGTGTTGAAAATTATATATCATGCTAACATACACTCTCACATTGCATATGTTTTAAGTGTTTATGGAAGCACAAGTCAATAATAATAATTTAAATATAATTTTATTACTACAAAAAAGAGCAATTAGAGTTATGTTGAAGCTTAAATATAATGATCATGTTAGAGATTATTTTAGGAGTTTGGCAATATTCACCGTTTATGATCAGTATATTTGATTGTATAATATACTTAAAAAACAATCCACAGAAAATTACATTGCGCTCTGAAATTCATTCTTACAATACAAGGAATAAAAATCATATTAAAGTTCAGAAACACAAACTATCTCTATTCAACAGTAAGCCTACAAACATGGGAGCCAAATTTTTTAAACTATTACCACTAGAAATTAAAAATGAAACCAATCAAGTAAAATTTGAGACCCGATTGAAAACTTTTCTAATAGATAATCCACATTACTCCTTAACTGAATTTTTCTCTGCTGGTCTGTGAATGTGCAATTATTGTAATTCAAATTGAATTTAATCATATGTTTTTCTCTGTATTAGAGTTTTAGACTATAAGCTCACTATAATAACAATATTGTGACACAATTTATGCACAGGTTTTGTACTCACAAATAAAGAATTTTTTGATTTGATTTGATCTGATAACGGACACATATATATATATATATATATATATATATATAAATTTGAACGAATAGTGTTTTTGGCATCTGGGGACGCCAAAACGAAAAGTTATTATGGTCTCGGGCTTAAGTCTTACCATGCCACCTACGGTAATAGCTTCTTTCCTATAGGGGAAATTCGCTAAAACTCCAAAGTATCACTTTTTTGATAAATCTTTACCTCAAAGATTACCAGAAATTTCCATTGAGCTTCACTATAACATGAAGAGAATTAAGCGTACCGGTACACCACTGTATAGTACCATGAAGAGCGAGTCTGCCTAATTCCACTCATTTGTCATAATCTGTTACTCTCATTCACCTTTCTGTACATTTATGCAATATAATAGTGCGGACATGCCACAGGCCATAGTGATCCTGCTGGTCTTACTTGATTAATGGACACTCACCTTGGATTACCTGGTTATTAGAGAAGGAAAATGAGAAAGTATGTGATAGTTTTGTGATACCGTTTATTTACATTATGCTAACAGTTCAGTAAGTTAGATCTTCAATCCAATAAAGTCATTTTTTGTTCACAGTCAAGATGCTTGCTTGGGACTTCTGCAACGAATCACTCTGCATGCTGTTGGTTCTCTTCACAGTCACCAGCCAGCAATCGATCAATGACAATAATTTAGAGTTCAGGTGGGTGGTAAAACTGTATGAACTAAAAGAATACATTTCATAAATTGTATGTAGTACTGGTTCATATCAAAAAAGTTTCATTGCTTTTAACAGTTTGATCAGACTCACGGCTTTTAGCTTAGTTTTATTATAAAAGATATACTTTTCCCAAGTTTGTTAAGATGAGAATAATAAAAAAATAAACTAACAACCTTTACAACAACCTGTTATTATTTACAAAACAATTAATCTGTTTTGTTAAAAGAGGCCTCCTACACTCACAAAGCAAATATTTCCGAGTAATATTGAATTTAGATTGTAAAGATGATATTATTGTGAAATATGCTTGATTAAAAAAAATTGATATACAAAATAAGTAGTCTATCTAACATCTAAGAAAGGCAATGAAGATGCAGCAAAGACACAGACAAAATTAGTTTGAACTTTGACAGCTAAACCTGTATCAGTGTTGAGTAATGTCCACATTTACAGTGGCAGATCCAGCCAGGGGACGCGGGGGCGCCCCCCCCCCCCCTTAGGCTCAGAAATTGTTTATCTAGCCCCATACTATTCATAAACAAGACCAAACTTTTGACCGCATGATGAATGTTTGGTGAAGTATGAGGCCATTGAAATGATCATACGCGATGTCATGCCAACACAAAAGAATAGGTGTGAGAATTATCATATATGTACAATCTGTCATGTATTCAGTTGGTTGTATTAGCACAGTCTAATAACTATACAGTCTAGAAACTCAGCTGTCTAAGTTGTCGCCTGGAAGTGGAGTGCCTCACAAGCGCTCATACTGGTTGGCGGCGCAACTACAACCGTTGCCATGTCTACCTGCACAGTGACAGAAGACAGTACCCCCAGCAGCACACATCGTTGGGCCAACGTTGGGCCATCGTCGGCTTTGAAGGATATGGTAGGGAAATGGTCGGTTGGCATTAACGCGGTTGGGCCAATGAACCAATTGTTGGCTAGCCCACGTTGGCAAATCCTCATTTATTGTTCGTTTATTATATATTCATATATATATTCATATATATATATATATATATATATATATATATATGAATATATAATTAATAATAATATAATGGTAGGATTTGCCAACAATAGAGTTTGATGGCCCAACGTCGGCTATTGTTGGATTTGCCAACGTGGGCTAGCCAACGATTGGTTCGTTGGCCCAACCACGTTAATGCCAACCGACCATTTCCCTACCATATCCTACAATGCCGACTATGGCCCAACGATTTGTGCTGATGGGGTATAAATTAACATTATATTTTTATTATTATGATTATATTAAATATACATTGATTTGCTAGTAGTTTTTTCATCTTTCATAGATACATAAATCAAATTAACTTGGTCCTACTTTTATTACAATGATTTTTGCACGAGTAGATTCACGTAGAAGACTAAACCGAGTACTATCCAATCTTAGAAGAACAAAACATAATAGTATATAGGCTAGTACAAGTCGTGCAGGTACAGGCTATTGGTAATTTCTATATCTCAGTCCATCCTTCAATTCTCGTAAGTGAGATTGGCCGTGGGGGTTAAGGAGAGTGATCAGTAACTCAAAAATTGTAGGTTTGAGATCCGACCGTGACTCAAAATTTTTGCAACTTAATTCCTTTTTTAAAATTTTTATAATTGGTTTACTAAATAATTCAATTAGATAAATCATGATTTTCAAAATTAAAATAAGCATTTAAATAAAAAATTATAAACCGTTGGCATTTGGTTGGGTATTGGTTGGCATTGCTGGATAATTTTTGGTTAATCCATCGATGGGCCAACCTCGCGCCTCGCGACATGCCCACCGTTGGCCAACCATTTCCGCCGACCATTTGCCAACGTAGGCCCAACGATTTGTTCTGATGGGGACAGTCTTGTTTGTATTCACTGCCAAGAAACTCACCTATTCAAAATGGTGGCCCGGAATCAGGCATGTTTGCGCCGCCAACCACGAGGATTGCTAAACTATTATACTATTATATTAGTTTTTGCTTCCATCCACCAGGTTTGCTACTGTAGTGTTTTTATAAGTTGCGCCGCCAGTCGTGTGGATTGCTAGTGAGTTCTGGGTGACACATTTTCTCACAGATGAGTTTCACGACTGTATACCGTATTAGGTATTAGTTTCTAGTTTGTAAGACAATTAATGTATTATTCATGACTTAGGCTTTTCTGTTTGTTTCATGAAACAATAGAATATCTTACAGTACAGTCACTGGTTTATTTAAACCCTTTTATCATATCCTGTAAAAATCTATGTTTTAATTCATTTATAACAAAAATATTGTCCATAACTAAAACTAATTGAGAACTGGTGACTGTAAGAGCTGAGCCCCCCTCTAGCTCCTACTCCAACAATGCACTATTGCCTTTTTCCCAATGGACCTGGACCATTTTCATGAATTTACTCCAGTAATTCGAGTAGTATGACCCTGGAATTAAATTTTGTTTGGAATTGTGTTTACATCCTGTAATTGTATCTACTAAGTACTTCAAGTATATACATCAACAACTTTAGAAATGTGCCACCTCAACAAAGTCCTGGATCTAGATCCGCCCCTGCATATGTATCTCATGGAAAGTGATGATAGCACATTTAATATAAGCCCTTTTTATTGAATATTTAAAATCATATACAAACTTCATAAATAATATTTTGAAAACAACAAACATTATATTTTCAATTATAAAGCAAATTGTACTAAAACTAATTAAAAATGTCCTTTTTGAAATAAGGCATGTACAAAAATATAAATGTCAACTTCTAAGCCCTTTAACGTAAAAGAGAAATTAGTGAATATTTATCGTCACAATTACATTAGGAGCATTAGGCTTATTGTATTGTCATATAAAAAAAACAAAAAAACAATAAGAAATGTTTTAGGTACACATATATAGTCAGGCACTTTTTGTTCCACTTAAGCTTCTTAGGTGGTGTAATATATCCAATCATACTAATATTATAAATGTGAAAGTATGGATGAATGTGTGTAACTCTGAAGTTCCTTCACATGAAAACTACTGGACCGATCGAGCTGAAATTTTGCAGAGAGGTACTTGATAGTCCTGAGTAACATATAGACATATTAAAGTTGTGAAAATTCTATAGGGCCCCCACGGGGGCTCAAAGTTCCCATGTATTCCTTATGGACATTCATTTTTGTTTGAGCTGGTGAAAATACAAACAGCTGATCTCGATTCGTATTAGTTCCACAGGCTAACCACAGAATGCAGCACACAAAACTATCATAGTTTTTATAAATAATTAGCGGGGCGAAGCCTGCGGGTACCAGCTAGTAATTAATATTGCTAATGCATTAGTAAATTGACCCAAAGTTCCAACTCATATAGAATCCTTGAATAAAAACACAAATGGTGGCTATTACCTACTGACGAGGACAAATTGGCAAAAAAAGAACGAGTAAGGCGATTTAGAGTGGCATAATAGAAAATGTTGACGATGGATAAAGCTGTTCTGGATCAAACAGCTTTGTGCAACATATTTTATATTTTACATTAATACAATTATTAATACCATACTTGACTTTCATCCCATTTTGATAATGACATACCTAAAATTTTTACAATAGAAACCTCATATCCGCCGCCTACAGGACCAAGAACACAAAACCTCATATCCCCCCTCTCATGGCTATTACACGAAAAAGATTAGACAAGCAGTAATTGAGAGGCGGAGTCATATTAGCAAAAAACTATAAAATACACATTTTTTTTAACTTCTTGATGTTGATTTGTTATTTCTTTGTTTGTTTACAAATCTTTATTTTTCATCATGTATAGAACTTAAATCTGTTACCACTGTTTGTTATCCTATTGAGCAGGTTGCACTATTTGAATTAATTTGTTGTATTTTATCTAATATATCAAATTCTTGTGTCACAGTGTTTGTAACACTCCTCCGAAACGGCTTGACCGATTCTTATGAAATTTTGTGTGTATATTCGGTAGGTGTGAGAATAGGACTACTATTTTTCATAAAAATCCAACCTAAGCGCTCTGTCCCACTGGCCTTCAAAGTTCCCATTGATTTTATCAAAGTTCAGTGAGTTACACCAAACAGCTGATAACAAGGAGTATATCTAAACATACTCGAAAAGCATAAATATATGTTCATTATGGAAATAAAAAACCTACTTGAATGGCTACTCTCACAATGGAAATAAAAAACTACTTGCATGGAAACTCAAACTCATTTTTTCGATAGGCGAGTGAGCGAAGCGAACGAGCTCATATTGAAAATGAACGAGTATTTGACATAAAACAAATTCAATGACATTAGGACAGGACAACGTCTGTCGGGCCAGCTAGTATCCATTCTACACTCATCGTTCACTCATATTCACCTTAAAATAGGCCCTATAGTTGTGTTGGCGTCTTAGTTAATGATTTAATTATTAAGACGCTAGGGGTTTTTTTCTTCACAGTCATAACTCGATAACGGCTGGACGAATTTTAACGTTTGAAGTGACAAATTAAAGGTATTTTAACGTATATTTGCCAATATGTCTCAGAATTTTAAGATAGGGCATCACTTAAATACAAAGGCTGAATTTTCGGAACACCGGCGCTATCCGACGGTGGACTACATGTTGGTTGAAAGTACGTTGTTATCATCTGTTTTAATGTCAAATGTTTTGTTTACACTGAAGTAACCTTTCGTTGGGAACAAACTTGCTCGGATTTGAGCAACAAGACAACTAGTATATATTATTTGGGATAAAATAAACTACGTCTCATAAGATTACAAAATATGTTTATACTTGTATTGTACTTACATACAAGATGGAAAATATACAAAAAGATGGTATAAGGCATTGCATTAGTAAATTAACTAATAAGTGATGGAAAATGTCCAAAATAAGTTCTTAAATAACACACACAAGTCAAGTTGGTATATATACAGGGTGCCTCACGCAAGGTGTCTCAAACCAATTGCAGATGAACCACTTGACCTAGAAGGATGAAATAAAATTATTTTCCACTAAATCAACCCCATGGAGAAACGAAAAATTAGTTTTAACTTGTTTAAAATATAGGGTGTACCGAAAACTGAGGGTCACTCGTTCGAATCTCGGAATTTTCAAATATAAACATACGTCATGTTATACACCATTGTAAAGCCCTTTAACAGACAAACATTTTGGTGGAAACAGAACTCACTTTTCTTTATTAGTTTCAAAATGGTGACCATTTTTGTGAAAAATATTAATATTTACCCTGTATCTACTAAACCATAATTCAGACATAATGTTATTATGATTAAAATTTTGTACTATTGAACTCAGCTTTACCCTGATATGCTACATGCCAGTGTTTAAAACATAGTACAAAATAATAAAAAATACTTTTTTTGAAAATGTTTATATGCCCAAAATTGAAAAAAAAGTCAGATGGTAAAGAATATCAAAAAGTATATTATTTTAAAGTTTTAGAAATCCTAACAACTTTCTAATTTGCATCAACCTCGTATCTCTCTTTGTTTTTTTTTAGCAAAATCAACAAAAATCTTCATTTCCCCATATAAAATACATGTTATTCCTACATAACACTTCCAAATACTCTGAGGCCTCTTTTATAAATGAGTTATGTAGAAATAACACTCATTTCATAAGGGGAAATGGTGATTTTTGTTGATGGCTATAAAACAAAAAGAGATAAGAGTTTGATGTAAATTAGAAAGTTGCTAGGATTTACAAGTTCTTTAAAATGATTTACTCTAAATCACTTCATAAATGTTAAATGTTTCATAATCATAAATATTAACATAACACGTTAACATTTGATTTTTTTGAATTTTGGGCATATAAACATAAAAATACCCCCGTCGCAGCAATTCTGCATACTCGGCGAATTTCCAAGTTCCTCTAATATACATTCATAAATAAGCAATATATAACATTTTAATTATTCTCTATAAGAATAACATGGAGGCTGAGTATGCAGGCTTGCTGCAACAAGGAACACAAAATATGGGGTTTTATGCAAATATAAATAAAACTCAACTAGGTCAAGCCACATACCAAGTTTCATCAATACGCATTCATAAATAAGCGATATATGCCATTTGAATTATCTATCTATCTATAATATTATAAAGAAGAGGTGGTTTCTGTCTGTCTGTCTGTCTGTCTGTCTGTCTGATGTTCCGGGTGAACGCATAAACTACTGAACAGACTGGGCTGAAACTTTACACAAAGGTAGATCTTGAACCCATGCAACACATAGGCCTATTCACTTCCTTAAAATCCCCTCGGGCTATGCCCCGTGAACGTCCTAAGTTTCAATGTTTATATTTCAGAAGAGAGTAAACATTCATAAACTGTAATGCGAACAGCTGTGGACACTTCCATTTGACAGCTTAAAGAGCAGAAGCAAGAACAACAGCTGTTTCAAGCTAACTAAAATGGAAATTGCATTGACTAAAGAACGGGTAGAGAAAACCCCTGTGCGAAAAGAACGTGTACATCAAGTATATATATATATATATATATATATATTTATATTTATTTATTTCAATATACCGTATAGTGAATCTATATAAATAAAATTAGAGTTTTGTCTGTACATTGCTTGGAATTATGAAATTTTTGAATATTTTCACATTTCACACTCTAGGGAAACCAAAACAAATCTTATCTCAATTTATGTCTGTCTGTCTGTCTGTCTGCCGGTAACGCTCAAGGACGGGTTTTTGATCACTTTTCACTGGAAAACGGGTGCACTGACATTAATGAAACTTTGTTTATTTGTTCTATATATGCGTGAGAAGGTTTTAGGGCACTATAAACTGGCATACGCCTTTTAAAAAAATAATGGCGGCCGCTCAAAAATGTGATTTTGTGAGGTTTTGGTCATGTTTTGTTCGCTTTTCACAGGAAAATGGGTGCACCGATTTTCATGCAACTTTTGTTCTATGTTCTATATGTGCGTTAGAAGGTTTTAGGCTAATTGGATTGTTTTAAATTACCTTAGGACACTGCCCCATACGGTTTAAGATCCTATGCTATTATTATGGACAAAGCATTTATTTATATTGAACAAGATGATGGCATAGTTATTCTATAAATAGGTGTTGTAGTTATTTTTTAAAAAGTTGAGTGAAGATTGGTAATGAATAGCATAAGTGGATATATGAGCTAAATCTATATTTGTCAGACTCATGCACTCACTGACATAGTGATCACTTTATCTAAGATACGACAATGTCTATTGAAGATAAAATTTTGGATGGTGGTTCCCCTTATGCTGCAGATTCACAATAAGAATACGTTTAAAAATGTCCTATAGGTCTCTTCGCAAATTTACTTTTATGCCAATTTTATGAGTATTAGTATTTACTGAACCTTTGTATGTTAAATTTCGGTAGGAACATAACTAATTCATCAGAACAAAACGCAAGCCTATTCCTGTTACGAAAATGTTTAAGGGCTTCTGTTTAAGGGCTTCGCCCCCCGGAATTTCAAAATACAATATTTTAACAATCTTGCACATACTCTTGGACTGATAGATCTGAAATTCGATAGGAATGTAGCTAATAGCTCAGTGCAGACCTACTCCAGACACAAATATACTCAAGGACTCTGGCCCAATGGCCTTTAATATAAGCGTGTTAGTCATAACACACCAACTACTCAACCAGTAGAGCTGAAATTTGATGCCTTAAAGGAAATAAGAAACAACATCATGAGGAGTCACGGTGTTCTTCTCTGGAGATTTCACATAGACCCTTTGTCGTAAGTGAGACATGAGTGGACGAGTCTACGCCTCTCTAAAAATATAGTTTATGTAGCCGACCACTGAGCGTCTGAACTTAACAGTAAATATGAAAATGTATTTTTGAGAAGATTAAGGGGTTGAGCAGTATTCTTATGCGCTTTTAAAAGTTGAGATTGGGACATTGAAAAACAAATTAAGGTCTCAGAAACATCTATCCTTCACTCGGCACTATCGATTGGCAGTTTGTTACACCGAGGTTCATAAACAGTTTAATCTGGAAAGTG
Source organism: Allygus modestus (assembly GCA_963675035.1). Taxonomy (NCBI): domain Eukaryota; kingdom Metazoa; phylum Arthropoda; class Insecta; order Hemiptera; family Cicadellidae; genus Allygus; species Allygus modestus. The sequence continues at coordinate 252,861,724 of OY776111.1, read as the reverse complement.
CCTGGCTCTGTGATTGTGCCATCCTCACGTCCACCAATGAACAAGCAACGGAGACCAACGCAAATGTAGGTCAACTCCAAAGGGAGGAACGAATATATACAATATTTAACACCGTTCATTTAACCATTCATGACCACTGTGGGAACAGTTTCATACATATTGATTTACATTTATTTAAATAAAATCAAGTAGACATATGTTTTTAAAACATATGATTTTTCCAAGTTTAAATTGTTTATTTGCAATTATAATGAAAACAGGACCTGGCAAGAATGGTGATTTTAAAAGTGGTTTGTCAATGTTTTTAAAGTTTAATGTTTCGTTACATTACTATTAATTTATTGGAATGTAAAGATTAATGTATCAGATTATTTAAAATGTTAAATTAAACAGGGTAAATATTTTATTGTACTTGAGTTCTTTTATTTCTAAAATCGAATCCAAAGTGTTACGTGTACCGATTTGGAGTCGCAAAAACCACACCGTTCACTACCCGACAGAGTTCCTCGACTTGGCAACAGTACCCAAACTACCTGCCATAGTATATTTCGTTAAATTTAGATTATTTCTACTTTAAAAGTGTAAAATGTAATTTTAATATTGTAAAATAGTGTGGATTGTTATTTGCTTTAGTTAATCTACCATTTATATACAACCCGTACGAAGGACGGGTATACAGCTAGTCCTCTATAAGAATAACATGGGAGCTGAGTAAGCAGGTTTGCTGTAACAAGGAACACAAAAAATGGGTTTTTATGCAAATATCAATGCAAACTCAACTAGGGGAAGGCACATACCAAGTTTTATTAATTTATGTTCATAATTAAGGGAGATCTAATAGTTTACCTTTTCTCCATAAGAATAACATGGGGGCAGAGTACGCAGGTTTGCTGCTACTGGAACCATCGGTAAAAATTGTGTTTTTGTGCAAATAATAATAGACCACAAAAAGATGAAGCCTTATACCAAGTTTTGTCGGGATATGTTCATAAATAAGCGAGATATAAAATTTATTTTATCCTCCATAAGAATAACATTGGACAACGTACTGTGTTTACCACTTTTAATATCTCTGTAACCCATTGACTTAGAGAAATGATCGAAACCCCAAATTGTGTGTTTTTTAAAACTTAATTTAATGGTGAAAACTAAAATTTGACTTTTAGCGAATTTCCCCTATCGGGAAGAAGCTATTACCGTAGTCGGCATGGTAAGACCTAGGCCCCGGACCATGATAACTTTTCGTTTTTAGGTCCCCAGACCCCAAAAACACCATTCGTTCGAAACTTTATATATATAAAGTGATCAAGATAACTCTCGTAAAAATGATCCAATTTTGATGAAACTTGGTATAAACGTGTAAAGCAACATTTATGACTTTTAAGTTTGAAAACCAGCCAGATCGCTCTATCTGAAGGGGTATTTTGGGGGGGTTCTGTACCCCAAAAATAGGTTTTTTGAATTTTTTATATATAATTTTTGAAATAGTCAAATTTTAGTTTTAACCATTGGATTCAGCTTAAAAAAACACACAATTTGGTATTTTGACCGTTCCTCTAAGTCAATTGGTTACCGAGATATTGAAAGTGCTAAACACATTACGTTGTACAATGTTATTTTGATGGAGGAAAAGAACATTTTTATCTTGCTTATTTATAAACGTATACTGACGAAACTTTGTATACAGCTTCATCTCGTTGTAGTCTATTGATATTTGCTCAAAAAAAATATTTTTTGCCAAATTCTCCCGTAGCAGCAAACCTGCGTACTCAGCCCCCATGTTATTCTTATAGAGAATAATTAAATGCTCTGTCTCCTTTAATTATGAACATAAATGAATAAAAACTGGTATACGACTTCACCTAGTTGAGTTATACTGATATTCGCATAGAAACCAATTGCTTATGTTCCTTGTTTCAGCAAACCTGCATACTCAGCAACAATGTTATTCTTATGGAGAATAATTAAAATTGTATACATCGCTTATTTGTGAATATATTTTTATGAAACTTGGTAAGTGGCTTTATGTAGTATTAATACATTTATATCTCCATTGGAAATTCGCTGAGTATGCAGGTTTGCTGCGATGGGGGAATTAAAAATATTACATGCAAAAACTTCAAAAAACACATTTTTGGGGTACAAAACCCCCCAAAATACCACTTTGGATGGGTCGATCTGTCTGGTTTTCGAACTTAAAGTCATAAATGTTGCTTTACATGTTTGTACCAAATTTCATCGAAATCAGACTTTTTTTACGAGAGTTATCGTGCTCACAGACACACACACACACACACACAGACACACACACACACACACACACACACACACACACACACACATATATATATATATATTAATAATAATCAAATTAAACATTATTTAAACTAAGTACCCTTAAGGAATTTCTTTATTTTTCTGACAAAATAAAGAAATTCCTTAAGGGTACTTAGTTTAAATAATGTTTAATTTGATTATTATTATATTAGTAGCCCTAACAAATGAGTGCAATATAAACATATATATATACAGTTTCGAACGAATGGTATTTTTGGGTTCTGGGGACCTCAAAACCAAAAGTTATCATGGTCCCGGGCCTAGGTATTACCATGCCGACTACGGTAATAGCTTTTTCCCTATAGGAAATTTGCTAAAAGTATTTTTGATTTTTTTACTATGTTTTAAACACTGGCATGCGGCATATCATGGTAAAGCTGTGTTCAATACTAGTAAGATATTTAATCAGAATAAAATTATTTCTTGTGGTTTAGAAAATACAGGGTACACAGGAATAAAGAAAAGTGAGTTCTGTTTTCACTAAAATGTTTGTGTGTTAAAGGGCTTTACAATGATGTATAACATGACGTATGTTTACTTTGAAAATTCCGAGATTCGAACTAGTCACCCTCAGTTTTTGGTATACTCTGTATTTTAAACAAGTTAAAACTAATTTTAAGTTACTCCTTATGGTCGATTTAGTGGAAAATATTTTTATTTCATCCTTTTAGGTCAAGTGGTTTGTCTGCAATCAGTTTTAGACACCTTACGCGAGACACTCTGTATGTGCATAAAATAATACAAGGCAATCAATTTTGCCCCATATCAAATAGTCTCTACAAATAAAACCACAGTCTGTTGTTTCAATATTATAGTTGCAATTAAGTTACAAATCTTTTTTTTATTTTAGTATACAACCTTATTTATAAGAAATCTTTTGTTGGAATATTATAACTGTGATCTTCATCATTTGATTGACTGTGGCATTAATAAACAGTTTTTTGATTAGCATGATTTTTGTTTTTACGACCAAACAAGAACACTGCAAACATGTATTCACAGTTATATTACATTTAAATACTAATAAATGTTGACATTCTCATATTGGGCCAGATAATAACCAAAATCACTTTTTGAACAAAATTGCCTTGAACTATCTTTTGCCTTGAAAATATATTTGCCGATTTTTGTTTTGGTACATTACATTTCTTATGGCAACATTAGAATAGGAATGGGCCAGACCAACCCAACATTTTATTTTTACATTAACTTATAAAAAGCTGGTATAGTTTTGATCTGGAAAAGTGTTCCTTAAGAAGCAAACCGACTTTGAATTGCGACTCCAGCCTCGTTTGGACAGTACATAAGTGTGAATTTTTTTAGTGTTGAATGACATATATTTTATTGCATATTTTTAAAATTAACAGAATATAATTTGTTGTAAATTCTATTTATTTGAAACCCTAAAATGCCTTGCACCCCTAGATCCAACACTAATTTTAAGAAAGAAACATGTTTATAAAAGAGCACTGGTTTATGCTTCGATGTAGTTTATCGATTGATGTTTTTGAAACAAAATGATTGACTTTTCATAGACATTGTTACTTTTTAGGCACCATCCTCCTGCTAGTAAGTATGACGAGCCAGAGCCAAGCAAGACTTCAAGAAATGAACAGTCCAGAAAGGCAGAGAGTCCACAATCTTCAGCTGTTGTTGTCATCCCGGTAGATCAGTATGAAGAGGATCCTCAACAGATATTAGGACATCCAAACCTGGTGAGTCAAATTGAGGCTCAACTACAGGATAACGACAATCTTGAAGGTAATGAATATCAAGATCAACAACAGAAAAAGCAAAATGCTGAGATAGACGATGTTATACAACAAGTATTTTCTCCAAACAATATTCAAGAATATAAAAATAGAGACTTGATTGGTGATGACCCTGTTAATCTAAAACACAGTTTTCCACAGAGTAATATGTATAAAAGTGTTGTTATTAAGGGTGGTCAGCCTAGAGGAAAAATCCTTGAACGAAAACTACTCCTCAAAAGACTTAAATCACCAATGTTTAGAAGTGGTCAACCAAAAAGTGAGCAAAGCAGTGAAGAACTACTACATAATATCTTAGAATCTATTGATCAAGAGAACTCTGAAAATGGTAACACGATAAAAAATGCATTCTTAACAAAAACTACTACTTATAACATCTCAAAACTACATGAGGATGGAAGAAATATGAGTTTTTTAATTGAAAAACTTGTTAATTACTCAACCAATATTAATATGTTACATTCAGACAAAATTCATACAAATTATTCAGACACACACAGTTCAGTTTTGCAAACAGTCCTGAATTTAGGCCAGCATGATAAAAATACTGATAATATAATAAATGATGATGATAACGGAAAACAATCCTATAGTTCTTCTGATAATGAGAATAACTTATCAGACGATATGGTAGACAGTCAGGTTAAATTAGATGGAAATAATGAAGATAGCAAAATGTCAAGAAAGTCACCTGAGAATCATCAAGCACCCACCGAGTTTTTGGGTGGTCAGTTTATTGGGATGGCTAATGAAAACGATAGATCTTTAGAAAAATATAGTGATTCATTAGAATCGAAGGATTTAAAAAACAATCCGTTAGATTCTGTCGGAGGCCAATTTGTAGAGCAGCCCTTCAATTTAGAGAAAAAGCACTCAGGAACTTCAAACCTTGATTTTGTAAACATTTCTGGGACCAATGTAGGCCATCAGACTGCCACTGAAGATAATGCCACACCAACAACAGTAACTCATGAGACGCCTACCTATAATACTGATATTCCTACTTTATCATTAAGTAAAGAACTACTTGATGTTAAAGAGAGTAAAGATCAGTCAAGCATCAATGTTCTAAAGAACAAGGGGAAACTAGAGAAACATGTAATTTCAGAAGAAGCGGTGGACAATAAAGCAGTAAATATACCCAAAAACCTTTATAGTACAAATAAGATAATGACTGCTGAGGGGGAAAAAAACATGTTGTTGCCTCAAAATAACATACAAGCAGATAAACAAAGTTCATCCCATTCCTCTAGTATTGATGGTAACTCTAATCCCCAACTTTATGACTTGTACCCTCTAAATTCAGTTCCAGGAAAACTATCATCAGAGATTCAATCTAACAATAGTTATGAAAGTACAACAATTATTGATGAAATACAAGACAAAGTCGAAACACTACCAGGTGATGAAAAAAGATCATCCAAGCCAGATGAGTTTCAGATAAAAAAAAAGATCCAAAATTCCACCCCAAAGCCTGTCTTTGATGACAATTATAAAAAACCGAGTAAAGCAGCAGGCGCAGAAACTAAAATTATTATAAATTCTATAGAAAATAACCCAAGATCTGAAATAAGTGGTTTTACTAATGAAAAAACTATTAAAGACTCATTAGAGACAACATCAGCTACTGATTTTGAGTCACTTTTTGACAAATCATCTTCAACTTCTGAGAGACCTAAAGATGCAAAAAAATCATCTAGTTTAGCTGAAAATGAAGAGGTTTTGCTTCAGTCTGAAAAAGTGTCTGATTTACCAGAAGATGTAGCCCAACAATCATCTCATGGAAGTCCCCAAAATAGCTCCAATTTGAAGAACAATAACATTATTTTTGAAGGATTTTACACGAGTAATGAGGAAGATGTGCGAGAATCTAGTGAGAAGAGTGTTGAAGGACAATCATCCACTCCTCCTGAAGGAAGTGAATTGTTTTCCAGAGAAAACGAAGAGTATTTCGTTGGTCTTAAACCAAACAGTTATGGAATTATTCTGAAGACTGATCCAGCAACAGGAACTCTTATTACAGAAGAAATCGGTGATTACAACCCAAGCAAGTACACAACCCAAGTGAATAGCTTTGAGGAGTTTGAGTCAGTGACTACTATGGAGCCTGTCTCCAAAATTAAAATGTTATTCCCTCATTCTGATAGGGAGTTTGACCAAGTTATTGGAGAAGCTTCAGATATCCAGCAAAGTAAGTTAGGATCTGGTTCCATTAATACTGAATCTCAAGATCAGTTAAGCAGTGAAAAACAACTTTCTCAAGAACAAAACCTCACCAGCCTAATAGATGAGGTTGAGTTATATGCTGGAAAAGCCACGGTCAGTGAACCAGTATCTGAGGACCAAACTACCCAAAACTATGATTCTGGAACAGGTGATATTTACAAACATCCTTATGGAATTGTAAGCAGTGAAGAAAACACAACACAATTATGCCTTCCGTTAACCAAAGAAAACTATCCGAAGTTGTTGGATCTACTTTCTGGAAAACTGTTTTTGGAGAAAGATGGAAAAAGGATTAATCTACAGTTAAAAGATAATCCAATGAAAAACTGCAATTCTGGTACAAAAACTTGCAAATTATATTTTGATCTGAAGGAGGGTAGTAAACCATCAATATCTGAAGAAATGTTTGTAATTCCTGAAGACAAAAAAAATACTAAAGGTTTAAATTCAAAATCCAAAAATGAGAAAAGACATATTAGTGAGGAATATGCTGAGTTGAAGATACCTGAACAAAAATCTGAAATAAATACTCAAGAGAATAGTGGAAAAAATACTGAAAGAATAGAAACTAGGGATGAATTATCTGATGAAAATGAAAATGTAATTCTACTAACAGTAAATAAACCTGCCACTAATCAAAATGTATCGGATTTAAGCCAAACAGAAATATCAGGATTTTCAAAAGCCCCGAGTAGTATGAAATTACTGCCAGTACAATCCATGTTTGTACGATTACCAGTTCCTTACAAAACTCATTTTGGTGATCAGAACCCTCATAAAGTTACAAATGACAATGAACATAAAGTAGCTTCACAAATGAATGGGGAGAAAATTACTCTGCATAACTTGGATTCACCATATCACAAATTTGGCTATCCAAGTGGAAACCAATTAGCCAGAAAAATCCACCAAAAACGAGATAGCCACGGTCACTTGGGAGGAGCATGTGGTTGTAATAACCCTCTTTTGCTGAGTCCATCCCCAGTCCCAGATTACAGACACTTTGTGGGCAAGCGTCTGGCTATTTTAACAAACATTGTTCACACTGTAAAGGATTGGGCTACACAAGATTCTTTGAGGCCATAGATTAACCAACATCAGCAATAAGTTATTAACTCAGTAGCATTATAGCATTGTTTTTTTTTGTAAATAAAAGTATAAAGGAAAGTATATAGTATGCTAAATATACTAGCATTGTTGTAAATATTAGAATATTTTTTATATTTTTATATCACACTTTTAAAAACCTTGTCAGTAACTAAATAAAGCTTTATTTGCAGAATACTGTTTTTATTGCAGCCTTTTTTATTTTTATATCTAAGTAGATGTCAGGAAATTACCTCACAATTTTCTTCAACCAACTTTTTTGGTCGGTTTCCAATGAAAAGCCTTAGTGCTAACTGTGGTGGTCTCTCTCCAAACAGGTGTTTGGTTATTATCATATGTTCTGTTTTATTTTAACCCTTTGCGCTCGTATGTCCACACTCAGTGGACAGTATGGAGTCTGTGACAGCTGGGAATTATTGTCCGACGTTTAGGGCCCAGAGCTCGCATGTCCACACTCAGTGGCCGCACTAGGTTTCGTCGCCAGCTCGGCAGCCATTGTCGTTCGTCTGCTTCTGCCAGCTCGGAATTATTTTCTTCACTCTAGACTGAAACGTCAAGTTGAAGCGTACATTCAAGGTCTAAGGAAAACTTGTTGTTTACTTTGAAACTTATTTATTTACCATCGAAAATCACAATTTACTTATTGTTAATTATATTTAAGAAAATTTTAAGAAATAATTTAAAAAAAACTGCTAATAACATAAATAGAACAAGATGTCGATGTCACTTTCATGGTCCGAATCACTGTCACACTCACTTTCACCTTCAAGCGTGTTACGAATTTTGTCGGAACGTAATGTTTCCTCTATATTAAAATATATTAAAACTTGAAATATTACGTATAATAATAATTATCAGGCATATAAGCCGAAGACTACACAGCGTAAGACAAAAGCGCTTGACTAACTGTTGTTGTTTACTGTTTACATTAGAATGCAACAGCCGACATTTATGCCCGTTGCATTCTGGGATTGATCTAGTTTCGAAATCCACCGTCAGATTTCAGCACAATACGGTAGAAAGAATATTAAATGCTGTAAAAGTGTGCATTGTCACTGTCCACACACAGTGGACATGCGAGCGTTCGCGATCGCATGCGCCATTTAACTCTGTCCACTGGGTGTGGACATGTGAGCGCTGAGCATAAGTGTAACAGAAAAAAATCCTGGCTGGCGGGAAAATGGCTGCGGCCACAGAGACAAAAAAAAAAAAAAAATGGCTGGGGACAGACGACCCCAGGGGACCATTTCCAAAGAACCTATCCGAGCGCAAAGGGTTAAGATAAATAATAATACGTTGTTTATTGTATTGAGTGTAAATAAATTATGCCTTTCACATCAAGTTATTTCTAGTATTTGATTAAATAATAGTACACGGTGTCAGATTGAACCATGCCTAAACGTCAAAAGAGTTCACTTACGGGTACAGGAATAGATTCACAACAACCTCTTCGCAGGTATGTTTATGCGCCACCACCGTTTGACAAATTTTGTGGGCAGAGTGACACTGATTGGGCCTCATGGATTCGTAAAGTTGAAAGGTATAGGGTTACTTCCCTTTTGAGCTATGAGCCCCAGGACACTCAGGTTAGCGCTTTGTTACTTCCTACTGGAGAGGATGCTGAGTACATCTGTGACTCATTTTCACTACATAATGCTACTTATGATGAGGTTGTTAAACAGTTTGATAATTACTTTGCCAAGTCTGTTAACATAATTTTTGAAAGGGCAAGATTTAACAAAAGAAATCAACTTGAAATTTTTTAAATTAATTTTTAAAATTAAAATTAAAATTAAAATTATCTAACCTCCTTGCACAAATTAGTTAGGAATTGTAATTTCGGTTCTTTAAAAGATGAAATTTTACGTGATCGTATTGCTGTCGGGGTTAGGGACGATAAGCTTTCTGAATCAATGCAAATGGACCGCAGCTTATCGTTAGGTAAAGCGGTTGAAAAATCTAAATTATGGGAAGCTGTGAAAACTCAACAGGAAAAGGTAAGAGGGGTTTCAAATAGTTTTGAAGCTCTTTCAATAAAACATAAATCTCAATTGAAGCCTAATTAAACTAGTAAGAGTTTTAAATGTTATCGATGTGGAGACCCACATTATCATGTGAAAGACAACTGTCCAGGCTACAAAGTTCGGTGCCGATACTGTAATGTTAGAGGTCACTTTGAGCGATGCTGAAACAAAAAGAGGAAAGAGGTTGAAGAGCTCTCAGCTTCTGAAAATGAAAATTATATCTCTGATAGCTCAGCTTGTCTTAGCACTGTTGAGTTTTCAGTGCAAAATGTGTCAATTACACAACCTTATAACGTTTGTTTGGAAGTCGAAAACTTGCCTACAGTTTTCAAAATTGACACATGTGCTGATGTTTCTTGTATACCAGAAATGGTCTGGAGGAAGAAATTTTCCAGATTTAAACTGGATCAGTTTCGCGGAGGCATCAAATCAGCAGGTGAAAATCCTTTAAATTGCTTAGGAAAATTGTCATGTACTTTGACACATAATGGGAAGCAAATTGAGGAACAACTGTACGTGATTAGTAATCTTAAACAGCCCCTGTTATGCCGCACTGCCATTAAAGCACTTTCACTAATTACATGTGCAGACTCTGTTAACCAAGGAATTTTAAAACTATATTCCATAGACCTCCCAGAAATGTTTTCACCATATCCAGGTATTTTAAAGGGAGATCCCTATGTTATCAAAATGAAAAGTGATGCACAGCCATATGCTGTGGCTGCCCCAAGACGGATTCCTTTACCCCTGTTTGATAAGGTGAAAACAGAATTAAGTAAAATGGAATAATTGGGCATTATAGAAAAGGTACAGAATGGTGTTCACCCATCGTGATTGCGCCTAAGAAAGACGGATCAGTTTGAATTTGTGTAGATTTCACAAAGCTAAATGTATATGTTGTTAGAGAAAGACTAATTTTACCATCAACTGAAGAATGTTTAGCTAAAATAAGTGGGGGTGTAATTTTTTCCAAACTGGATGCACGCATGGGATTTTGGCAAATTCCTCTAGCAGTAGAATCTCAAAACCTAACTACATTTCTCACTCCGTTTGGAAGGTATCGTTTCACTCGTTTGCCATTTGGAATCTGTTTTGCCCCAGAACATTTCTAAAGACACCTGAGTGAAATTTTAAATGGATTAGAAGGATGTGTTAACTTAATGGATAACATACTTGTTTTTGGAAATTCAATTGAAGAACATGATGTTCGCCTGAACACTGTCTTGAGCAGGCTAAACGAAAACAACATAACTTTGAATCATAAAACGTGTGAGTTCAGAAAACAATCGGTAGTTTTCTTGGGACATGAAATTATTGCTGAGGGAATTAAACCAGATAAAAATAAAGTTAATGCAGTTCTGGATATGCCTCCTCCGAAAAATGTTCATGAACTAAGGCGATTTTTTGGAATGTATAAATATTTGACCAAGTTTGTCAAGAATATTGCTGATAAATCTCAACCCTTGTGTGAACTTTTGAAAGAAAAGGTAACATTTTATTGGGGAGTGGACGAACAAAAAGCATTTGATAATATGAAAAACGTCCTTGTAACAGCACCGGTTCTATTGATGTATAATCCTAATGCTGAAACTAGGATTTTGGCCGATTCCAGCTTGTTTACTCTTGGAGGGGTTCTTGAACAAAAGCAAGGAGATTCGTTTCATCCAGTCATGTACATTTCACGAGCACTTACTCCAGCTGAGCAGGCATATTCCCAAATTGAAAAGGAAGTGCTTGCAGTCACATGGGCTTGTGAACGGCTTTCCTTGTACGTTACTGGTAAAAGATTTATAATCTTTACTGACCACAAACCATTGGTGGCTCTGTTAGGAAGTAAACTACTTGAGGCTCTTTCTTCACGTATCCTCAGATTTCGTCTTCGATTACTTGGTTTTGATTTTGTTTTATGTCATGTATCGGGGAAAAAGTTGTTTGTACCAGACACTCTTTCCAGGATTGAAGGACTAAAGATTGATGAAGTTGATTCTAAGGCTTGTGAAATCTTAGAAGATGACGTATCCAGCGTTAAGGATAATTTACCAGTCTCAGATATCCTTCACAAGCAAATCGAGGATGCAACAAAATCTGATTCAACGATTAATATGGTGAAACACGTAATCAAAAGTGAATGGGTTGTTAATGGCAAAATTGATCCGAAATTGTCTCAATATTATAAATTTTGAGATTCGTTATCTTGGGATAATGGCCTACTTATGCTAGCGAATAAGATCGTTATTCCTTACAAACTCAAACCTATGATTTTGGACAATCTGCATTCTGGCCACATAGGTATAAACAAATGCAGACGGTCTGCCCAAGACACTGTGTGGTGGCCAGAAATATCTAACGACATTGCGCGCAAAGTATCTGATTGCTACACATGTGTGATTCATCAGATTCCAAAAAGAGAACCTTTGATTAGTGACACATTTCCTGACCTACCCTGGTCTTTAGTGGGCTGTGACTTTCTCAAAGTAAAGAGGCAGACTTACATGGTGATTCAAGACTATCACTCTAAATATATGGATGTGGTACCAACTAAGTCAACAACTGCATCTGTCTCTATTCAAATCCTGAAGAGCATTTTTTCAAAGTTTGGTGTACCGCACACCTTTAGATGTGACAATGGTCCTCCATTTGACAGTCAGGAATTCAAAAACTTTGCTAAGGAATGGGGATTCATAATCTCAACCAGCAGCCCTAACTACCCACAATCTAATGGATTGGCTGAGTCAGCTGTAGCAACAGCGAAGAAAATCATCCTGAAATATAAGGATTTGTATGATGGATTGCTTGTTTATCGGTCTACACCTTTAGAGAACGGTTATCCTCCGTCTGAACTACTCATGAGCAGAAAACTAAGAGGTACTGTACCAATCGCATTGGCTAATTTAATTCTGAAGCCACCGGAGTACAATATTCTTCGATCAAGAGAAGAAAGGCAAAGAAATAATAGGAAAAATCCAGTTTGGTAAAAGACAGCTTTGATCGAACATAACCATAGCAACCTAACACGTTTCCTGCAGTGCCAGATTGCTTTTATTTACTGGTCACCATTTGAAGCATCTGCTTGGAGTAAATGAATATTTGTTGTATTCACTCGTAGAAACTATAGTAAATGTGCAAATGCCAGTTGAAATGTAAACATGGTTTGTTTAGACTTTGGATGATCTTTTCAATGATTTGTTAAATTTATGTGTTATTTACTGTGTATTTCCCATTGTTTTTGTAAACTGATTAAAGTGATTCCCATGATATGTTTTCACCCTATGTAGCGTTGTGTCTTGTTGCTTTGTAGATTTGGCAACAAGGCAACACACAACCTTCCGATATCACTTGGGCGATACAGTCAATCCTAAAGCTACTTTAAATAGACTTAGATTGCTTTATGTGGCATTCATTGTTACCATTTAGTAAGTGCCTGCTGACACCATGATACCGTAATAATACTTACTTGTATTGCTGTTTGACACATAAGAACCATAGAACTATGAATGAATGAATGAAAAACAACTTTATTCCAAAAATAAAATTACAGTACAACAAATACAATTAGAAATATAACATAAATTAAGGTTCATATATTAAACGAGTGAATAATAAATCAAGGATTTTATTGTAGTTACTAAAAATAATATTGGTCTTAGTCTTAGGAAAAAGTAGACATATAGCCAAGTGCTGCCTGTCCCTGAGTTGCTTATAAAATATAATAAATAGCCATATATTTGAATAGAATAAAAAATAAAGTCAATTTACTTGAGTTTAAATTTAAGCTGCTATTTTATTTGTATTAATTGTAAAAACGAAAGTATGAGAATGACTGAACTAGGGTATAGCTGGTGATCACTATGAACTATGGTAATTTCAGAGCCTACCACCATGAAACATTTGTTTGTTATGGAGTTACACTGATAGTTGCGAAACCTGTATTTTCTGCAACTGTTCTGAATAATATACAGTATATAAGCTTATTTAATATTTGGTAGTTACTGTGCCAGGAGTTTTGATTGGAGACTAAAGCACACATCACACTAGGCTGGTTACTTGCGCTACTCCATTACTAGTGGCTTATCAACTCTAAATAATAGTACTGAAGTATTTGCAACAAGAAATTTACAATACTCAAGGTTTTATCAAAGAAAAGGCTCATCTGTATGATTATTATTTGCTGCTGGTTTGGTTCTGCTACTTTCAAATAAAACGCTTTAATGAAATATTATGTGTTCCTCGATCATTTTAATCACATTTCTGATAAAATATATAGTATTTTTCTAAACTTGTTGCTTTTAATAATCATAATAAGAACTGTTTGACTCTCGTAGCTTCTGTGTGTAAATAGCAGAGTTACTGCCAAGACATCAGTGTTCATTACTCTGATTCAATTGTGGAGCTGCACCAGTATCACAATATATGTGGTAATGGCTGCCACTGCCTGTAACAAGTAGCTGGGTTACTGCCAACACATAGTATTTCATTGTGGCATTGTGGAATGTACAAATAGGCTTCACTCACCTAGTGCTTGTTGTTCTGGAATTCGTTAAACACTTACACAAAACACGGACACATTACAAACACAAATAAAAACAAAAACTTTCGTTCCATAAGACAGTCCGACATTTTGCGAGACCGAACTAACGTCCCGCTTCTTTAGGGATTTATTGAATTTATTTGTTATTTGTTTGCGATTGTTCTTGTTTGTGTTTGTGATGTGTCTGTGTTTTGTGTGAGAGTTTATAGAGTTACAGAACAACAAAAATTAGGTGAGTGAAGCCCAATATTATATTCAACAATGGAATACACCCACCCACAAACATATCATTCAGAAGTAGACATGAGTGTTTGTTATACCAGTTAAGTGTGGAGTGTGTATGTTACTGAGTGTAAATTGAAATGTATACTGGGTTGATATGTCATAAGAATGTGTAGGTTGGTATCACTGGAAAGAAAAACTTAAATAAATCGATCTCAGTTTCTTAAGATCAGAAATGTTCAATGTGGGCACCCCTTTTCACACAACACACATCATGCTTGTAATCAAGCACTTGAAGTCTGTTATGAAAGCCTTTTTTAATTAATTCAATGGTTGTGGTGATACTTTGCCGGAGGTTAGACATGCTTTCCTGGCAAAGGTGGTGTATACATAATGAAAATGTCTGATAATAAGAATCAGAGAAAGAACTTTATTAGTTTTATTTAATTTTAACCATAATTATTATCATTTAGGGTAACCCTGTAAAATGAAAACTTTTAAACAATAAATATTATAAAGACGATTTAATCAACTCGTAGAGGCTGCTACTGTTATTGTCTTGAAAATAAATTGAACTATCTGAGGTACCCCGTTAAAGCCTAATTTTTATTCGTGTGATTCGTGGCTTGTGCCATATGATTTGAGAAGTGTCACCAAATACTAAGTTAAAGTACAAAGTTTTAAATACTAAAACTTAAATACCCATGTCACAGCAGACTTACACTTAGCAAATTTCAATGATAAAAAAGGGGTATTATATTTCATTGACACACAGTAAAATACTTAATTTATTCTCAGTTCAAATTTGGTAAATGATGTATTTGTCTGTTTTTGATAATTTAATAAATAGGTATGTTCATTTTGTATGTAGTTAATGAAACTTTATGTACTTTATACGAAGACCCCAATGAGTAAAATATACAACAAATAATATGTTTGGCAAATGATCCTCCCCTCCCATCCCCATCCCTTTAATCCTCATCCCCCTGAAGTTCTTTTCTGGTTATGACCTTTATATCTTGCATTTTTAGTAATTATTGGACTCGACGTAAACAGAAGATACTAAAACCGTTACGAGACTATTCATGATGTTTTGGTCAAACAATTGCCCGAAAGTTCACTACAGTCATCACTGCTTTAATCAACATGGTATTTGTGCAGCTCTCACACTTTGCCGAACATTCATATGGTAATCAACATAAACATTCGGGCAGTCTGGGACAATGAATACTTACAGCTGTCACTAGATTGGCTCGCAGTACAAAGAGATCAAATGCACAGGATATAGTAACATCACGACTTGCAATTTCTTGACAGAAATAGTGGAGCTGTAAAAAAATAAGATTAGCTAGAATTATTTTTGGTGGTTGTCTATTCTCAGTTCCTAAAGGCCGGTATACACGTGAGAGTTTTTTACTCTCAACAGTTTGGTACTCTCAGGCGCTACTAGCAGAAGTGTTTAAACTGTGGGTGATTTGTTGTTTCGATGACCAGCTGATCCCATATACACGACAAGAGTCAACTAGCAAGGCGACTCTCGGAGAACTCTTTCCACTCTCACACTGTCAGATAGCTGACTCTCGGTGCCGTTTACACGACGCATTTTACTAGCACAAACTCTCTGAGAGTAAAACTCTCTCACGTGTATACCAGCCTTAAGTTAAGGCTCAGTTGTTCAATTAGTATAAGTAGGCTGTGCTGCTTTATAACTCAGCTAGTCTATGCTGAAGTAACAACTCTACTATTTATTCATGTTTTTATCAACAACCTGGAAGGTGAAATGTGATGTAGGGATAGAATTATAATGATGTATTTGTAATGTATCACAATGCATCTTGTAAACAAAGCATAA
Source organism: Allygus modestus (assembly GCA_963675035.1). Taxonomy (NCBI): domain Eukaryota; kingdom Metazoa; phylum Arthropoda; class Insecta; order Hemiptera; family Cicadellidae; genus Allygus; species Allygus modestus. The sequence continues at coordinate 252,845,656 of OY776111.1, read as the reverse complement.
ATTCTGGAATCCTCAGATTTATAAAATTACTTATATCATCACTTATTGTTTATAACATTTTAGGAAAATGAATATTTTAACCAAGCCCTTTAGCAAAGACTTTCAAATTCAAATTCTTTATTGCCACAAAACACTTTTACAAGGTAGTAAAGTAAACTACATAAAGTAGGTGGCTCGTCATAGAGAACAATAATAAAATAAAAATTGTTACATTTGTAAAAATTTACATTGCAAAATAAAAATAAAACTAGTTATTTGTAAATAGGAACTAAAATTAAATCTACATTTCCGTAAGCATGCAATGAATATTTGATCCATATCCATTTATCCTAATGTACCCTGTGATTATGCAGTAAAAATATCCTCATATTTACCAAATATGAGGATATTATAAAAATTACATTTTCTATGTTTTTGGTAAGTTATTTTTCCTACACACTACAATTTCAGATTGGCTTGACATTTTGAAGTGCAGTTTGCAACATTTAATTTTACTGAAAAAGACCTTTCCACCGAGCCATGATTGCATTTAATATTCCTTGACTTTCTTAGCGGGACAGTCCCTTAATATTTAAAGGATGGAGTTGCTGTATTTAAAAATAGATTTAATAACTTAATGACTTCTTAAGATGCCAGCACAACTGTGGTGTACTTTAAGGCGAATATAAATGAATGATGAGTCCAGATCGAATGGGTAGGGCTGCCACATCTCAAGGTCGGGCCCAGGGCCACATTCTGACTGTGGGGCCCCCTCCCCTAACTTATCAAAACAGCATTCAATGACCCCAACCCCAACCAATATACATGCCATACCATTGCCTATTTTAACTGGTAAAATTAATTTAACTGAATAAAAATACACCAGTAACCCGTCGCGGACCAAATCTGGCTAAAAAAAAGACAGACAGATAAACAAATTTTAACATAAATTTAAATATCTTCGCTGCATACAATATTTTGGTCAGCAGAGGTTGACGGAACTGCCAATCTATCCCTGTATCTATACTTTCTGCTTTTTAAAAAACTTTGTAATTTGTTTACGTTTTGTCTCAGCTTCTCATTCTGACTTCTCTTTCCTTTTCGTTGCTACAGATTTGTATTTATATGACATTCTAATTTTTGAACAATTACTATTCTAATCCATTTAAAATATTATAAAAAAAAAACACAAAACAAAGAACAGATCCCCACACACGTGCTAGTAGTGACTGGAGTGGTGTGGAGCATGCGGAGGGGGTGAGGGGCAAGTCTAGCGCATGCGCGATGTAGGGTAAAGACGATGTGACGCAAGGCGGCGTCGCTGTCCCTTTGGTGATGTGTGCATGTGCGCGCGCATACTCATGAGCGGGACAGGGAGAGAAGATTGGGGCCCTCCATGACATTGTGGCAGGCAACATAGCGACATCCTCGCCAGTGAATTCAGTGGCAGAGTGCATTGCTTACTCTGTGATGCAACAGACAAAAAAGCGGCAAACCTTGCTAAATAAATAATCAGTTTTCATTTAGATTTTCTAATGTAAAATGATACATGACATTATTTTTTTTCATTGGTCCAACAATAAATGATTAATAGCAAATAACATGTAAAACTTTTAGCATTTAAAGCGATAAAAGTCGGTAATATTTTACCATATTTGCGGGCCCGGGCCCAGGGACAGTAGTCCCAGTAGCCCCCCCATGTGACGGCCCTGAGAATGGGTGAGATGCCTTTTGTAGCCTTGTTACTGAATAAGATCGACTGATTCTTTAGCCAGGATTATTAATCAATATCCCAGTGATAAAAGGTAGCTGGATCCAATTTCAAAACTTCACACAATTTTCTCAGGATTTCTATCGATCTGGAGAACTTCAGATTACATATGGACACAGACAACTATGCAAAGTTTGAGCTTTATATCTGCTGTGGTTTTAAATACAGGCTTATCAAAACTGCATATGTCATTTTACTAGGAACTGAATATAAACAAATACGAGCAAACTTCTTTGAGGCTTCTTTGAGCAACCTTTGTTGCCCAGGTACTGAATAATTAGCAAAAAAAAAAAAAAAATTAATGAAGTAAAGAAAATACCCACCTCTTCTTGTGTGTGTTTCGAGAAAGTTTGACAGGCATTTCCACTCAATATAACAAGAGTTCTGCTAGCCTAGAAACAATTACCGTTATATAATACATCCCACACATATTAGCCATGAAGGATTAAATATCTTAATAATAACTTTTTCTAGTGAAAATGTAGGAAAAATACATTCATCCTTTAATCAAATCAAATCATTTATGTCATACAAATCACAGATCATTGACAAAGTCACATCACAGCTCTATTGACAGCCAGGTCCAATATCAGGTAAAAATTACAGCTAGGTCCAATATCAGATAAAAATTACAATATATTTTTAGAAAGCTTATCTCTATATATAATTCCGTAAGTCAAATTTTTGTAAAGAAATTGTGAGTGACTGGATGGCCGTAGAAGGATGGGAGGGGTATCATTTTAAAGGTCTTGACGTGAATTTTGAGGGAAAACTATTCATTTTTCTTATTTTTTTACCATAAATTCGCAACAGAATAAAACTTTTCCCATTAAAACAACATGGGGTTTAATTTGTTTAAAACGTCTGCTTTGTTTACATTAAAACATATGATTAAGTGACTACTTTGTTTGCGAACTGACATGTGTTCCTACTTGGAGAAAGGTTAATTAGGGGCTATCGCCCCTTCAAGCCACTAGTTTCTTATATAATTTGGTCATTACACTAAAACTACTATAATAATAACATTTCCAAGTGGTAAGATGAATTGGTAATACAAAAATTGTACAGTATATTGGTTTGCATGAATATCTTACAGTAATAGGAAAATCAAAACACTACAGACCTCATACGGAAAAATTCATCCAGTGAATAAAAGCTTTATAGCTCTTCTTATTGATTTCAAATTTAAAAATGCATCATAAATTTAATTTTAATTTCAACTTATTGACTCATGTCATGTTTTAATTTTAAATATAGTAAGGATAGATATTGAGTGGCAAAACAGCTGATCAGATAAACAATTCACAAAGAAAGAGGTAAGAAGAGATTATAAGTGTTTAAGGTATCCCCGTTAAATCTGCCACAGACCTGTGAGTCCATGGTTTGCACACAAAAATTACATGGCTTGGCAGTAATTAAAATTTTAGTGAACCCCTATAATCACGACTCCTTCGCTGAGAGGACAGTATTTAGATCGCTCAGCCCATCTGATCGGACCGAAAATGATGGAAAATTTACACAGTTGATAGTAACAGGTGGTATGGACTTAGACCAGTCTGTTGCCAACTGTGATACTGTTGTGATATACCTCTAGTAATATTTATACAGGGATGGTTTGGGTAGCAATTCACCATTTGTCATTATTTTGTAAGCCATGGCCAATACACCTTTGTTGGGAGATCAAAATTTCTTTGAAGAAACTGATAACAACCAAAAATTCTAATAACAACTAACTGCAAACATTTATTTTATAAAGTGCTTGAAAAATATATTTTGTTTTTTGCCATGAAAAAGTTAACTGAATTAACTATAATTCATTATAACAATGTTAGACAATACACTGATCTACTTACTGTATCAGCAGTCACACCACTTATCACAAGAGGGATCGTGAATCGAAATACACTCTTCAAAATCCAAAATGACACATCAAATCTTGTGGAAAGGATAAAGATTTTTACAAATCCATAAATGACGAAGTATGAATTAAGAAGAATGAGGAAGAACGATGCAAATATTGAAAAAAGTAAAATATATTCAAACATGACCTTGAGAAAGTATAAAGCGATGCAGAGATGCCGATGGCTCAGGCGCAGATTGTGGAGTCGGCTTGAATAATCTGACTCAGAGAGTATAACTGTTCTGTTTGATAAATTTGAAAATTCTGATATAAAAACAGTGGTAATGCTGTCAATCAGATCGTTCTTATTATTTGAAGGAACGACAATGATCGGTACTGTTTTTGGTAGAGATTTTGAAATCATTTTATTTTTTTGACCTTTGAATCGCATCACTAAATATTTCAGCGGTGTTATATGGTTAGAAGCTTTTGATGATTTAATTTTTGTTTTTTTATATATCTTACTTTCATGTGTCCATTTGTCTGTAAATGATTTAATTCTATACTCAAGTTTGATATCGTGAGGTGAAAATAAGTTTTCAAGAGTTTCATTTATAGCATTGAATCGTATTCTCAAACTGTTACACATCAGCACAAACTGAATTTCAGCCACAAATCCAACCATATCGATGAAGTACAAAAATATAATCCAGAAAGCTACATACTCGTTGAGAACGTGCATCAATGCCAGAGAAGTGACAGAGAAAAGTTTCACAGGTATGCTAACACCTAAGCAGCAAGTTACAAAGTAAACGGAAAATTTGTTTTGAGTTTCCGAAAGAACTCTTTCTTTTTTTAAGTACAAATCACATTCATATAGATATTGCAGATATTTCGGCAAACAGTTCTTGTATTTCCACAATGCATTTGTAATAGCCACTACACTTGTGCAGCACATGATCATTGGATAGAAGACCTTCACAAACTTTGTTAACAGGTAACCTCTGGTTGTTTTGATGATGACTTCCGGACCAGGGCCTTCGCTCACTTCCTCGAAGTACTCCACGACAGGAATACTCAAGGCGAGGATAACTAAACAGACCATGAGGAGGAACACAGAATATGTCACATTTCCATAAGTTGCTTCAGGCATACCGTACCAGTTTACAGGCAACATCCCTGAAAATTTCAAAATACTAATAAACAGATTTGGAAATGTTTTTGAAATTTGATAGCCATGTTTTTCCATTTTTGAAAATATAAGATGAAAATGTATAATTTTACATATTTGTTGGGAGCCTGCGTCTTCAAGTGAACTAAATATGTTAAGAATTGATTGAGAGCTGACATTGTTTACTTTAGACATTTGGTGTTAATTGATCTAAAAATAACTCCCGGTTCCACAAGTCTGATGATTTATCATTAAAAGTGTGAGTGCATAGTTCAAGATCTGTATGTTAATAATCCTCATAACATTGTCTGATGATTTATCATTTGGGTATTATGTTAAGACTGAGTTAATTGTTGTTTTAAGCTTAGAGTTTTAGTGAAAAAGACACAGATCATCATTGTTTATACTTCCTAAAAAATCTAACACAAATATAAATACCCCCGTAGCAGCAAACCTGCATACTCAGCTAATTTCCAATGCATATTAATTTATCTTAATATCACATAAAGCCACATACGAAGTTTCATCAATATACATTCATAAATAAACGATTTATGACATTTTAATTATTCTCCATAAGAATAACATGGCGGCTGAGTATGCAGGTTTTGCTGAAATAAGGAACACTAAAAATGGGCTTTTATACAAATATCAATATAACTCAACTAGGTAAAGCCACATACCAAGTTCTATTAATTTATGTTCATAATTAAAGGAGATAACACGTTAATTATTCTCCATAAGAATAACATGGGGCTGAGTATGCAGGTTTGCTGCTATGGGAACTATCGGCAAAAAAATGGGTTTTTGTGCAAATATAAATATACCACAATGAAATGAAGCAATATACCAAGTTTCGTCAGGATAAGTTGTTAAATAAGCGAGATATACAATTTTTCTTATCCTCCATAAGAATAACATTGGACAACGTACTGTGTTTAGCACTTTCAATATCTCAGTAACCAATTGACGTAGAGCAATGATTAAAACATCAAATTGTGTGTCTTTTTAAGCTAATTGCAATGGGAAAAAATAAAATTTTACTTTTTCAAAAATTGTATATAAAAAACTCAAAAAACTTATTTTTGGGGTACAAAACCCCCCCCTTTGGATAGCTCGATCCGTCTGGTTTTCGAACTTAAAGTCATAAATGCTGCTTTACACGTTTGTACCAAATTTCATCAAAATCGGACCTTTTTTACGAGAGTTATCGTACCCACGGATATATATATATATACAGTTTCGAACGAATGGTGTTTTTGGGGTCTGGGGACCTCAAAACGAAAAGTTATCATGGTCCCGGGCCTAGGTCTTACCATGCCGACTACGGTAATAGCTTCTTCCCTATAGGGGAAATTCGCTAAAATTGGTATATAATAATACTTTTTGTTTAAGACGGTTTCTGTTATCATATACGCAATCACTGTAAATGCCAATGTAATACTAGAGTCAGAGCAAGTACTATTATTATTTTTATCACACAAAATGTCAAAAACACTATTTGTATAAATATCCACGAATATACAGTACAGTATTTTATATTGAAATTCATAGAACTTTGGACTTACTGATTGCAATCAACTTAAAATAAAAGTATAACTGGAATGTAAATATTTTGAAAATAAAGAACTACACAAACCCTTAAGTCTCACTTTGTAGGTTTGTTCCCTGATGAGTCAAGTCAAACAAAAACACAACACATTAACAAAAATGTCTAAACCGGCTAAGCTTCTGTCTGTCGACCTTTTTTTGATCTTTACAAATGTGTAATTCATGGGTTGTCAAACATAGAAATTTGAAATTTAACATGCATACAACAAATAAACAACCCCCCGCCCCTGTTTTTTGTATTGGGCTGTTTTCTTAATTAGAACATAAAACAACTAAATATAATTTTGTTTCTCTAACTAGCCGTTTCAATGTTGCGGCCATTTAAACATTTTGATATAAATAGTCAGGCAGATTAATGAAAACATGTGGACACGCCGGACAAAAGCACCAATTTTGGTTCTCATACTAGTTATATCATAAGCTTTGAGTTTTGAGTAGGATCCACTTAATCCCACCACCTACATGGCGTCCATCTTGAAATATACAGAAGAGTCAGACCATACCCGTATAGCATGTATAACAGAAGAATGGTTTGCTCTAAAGTCATCAAACAAAATTCTTCCCAACTAAAACGCATATGGACAATCTATTAAATAAATTTTCATCAACTGATTTGTATGGAGTGCTCCAGAACTGAAGGTCAAATCTCAAAATGTTTTTATTTGAACATAGGGGAAATTATACATCATTTAAAGGTCTCGTTAAAAGACAAATTTTGGAGAAAACAGAATTCACTTATCTTAATCCGTTTCAAAAAGACCCCGATCGGGTTTTTTTCTCAACATAAAAACTTATGCAAATCTCATGTTTAAATATGTTTGCATCAGCGAAAGTGTTAACAAAAATTTCATATGAGAAAATAATGTATTTTGCTGTTGCAATATAAAGAAAAGAGATATAAGATTGGTGTAAATTAGAATGTTGTTATGTTTCTTAAGACCTGATCAATGATATGCTTTTTGGCATTTGACTTTTTTACTTTGTGCATAAAAGCATTAAAAAATACAATTTTATTTAAATATTGATTTTTTTCAAAAAAGCATATCATATAGCTTGCCAGAGTAAACCTGAGTTTATCGCGAGTAAGAAATTTGAATCGGGAAACGAAATGAGTAATGGTTTTGAAAATGAAGGATATTCTGTAAATGTCAAAATTTGACGTAAAATTGCCGCCATTTTGAAACAGATTAAGATAAGTGAATTCGGTTTTCGCCAAAATTTTTCTTTTAACGAGATCCTTAAAATGATGTATAATTTTCCTTAATTATGTTCAAATAAAAACATTTTGTGATTTGAACCCGTGACCTTCAGTTTTGGAGCACTCTGTGCATAGATTTTGATGAAAATATATTTAATAGATTGCCCATATGCATTTTAGTTGGGAAGAATTTTGTTTGATGACTTTAGCACATAAAAAGTGTCAGCACAAACCATTGAAGATGTTTAAATTTTATCTTTCCTAGAATTTGCAAATGCAATAGACTTTTTTAATAATCATAAATTAAAATTAAATTCATCAAAAACTAATTTTGTTTCCTTCAAGACTGCTCAGTACAGTAGAAAGATTGAAATCAATTCTAGGCTAATATAAATCGAAAAGTTTACTAGGTTTTTGGGGTTGGAAATATATGAGAATTTGAATTGGAATTGTCATGTGCAAAAAGTTCTTTCTAAAATTAATTCAGGAATTTACGCTTTACGAAGGATGTCATTTTTATGCACTGATATAAGTGTGTTAAAAATTATATAATTCACATATTCACTCCCATATTTCATTTGGCTTGGCTTTATGTGGACCAACAAAAAAAACTCAAATGCAATTTTGAAGAAACAAAAGAAAGCTGTCAGAATAATTTTCACTTTGAGACCAGATCACTCTGCAAAAGAATATTTATTTCAAAACTTTAAAAATATTAACTGTATATGGACCATATATTTATAATATGGTATTAATAGCAATTCAAAATCCTTTAAAACAGAAATACGTTCAGTCTCACCAATATAATACTCAAAACAAAAATACCATCATACCCACTCACCATAGATTAACATTTTATGAAAAAACCTTCATACAGGGTGAGTTTCTACTGACACCCATAACTTCGCCAGGGGATTATAATAATAAAAAGGAACAAAAAAGTTCCAGTAAACGCTAGTCCGATTCCGAACCGTTTGGTCATAATTGAGAAATTTGTGTTTTCTACAAAATATTAGACTTTGTCCCACTATTTACTTTATAAAAATGAAACCAGTTAACCTAGTGGTTGATATTTAAAATAATTAGAAAGGGCATTAAATTTGCTATAAAACCAAGGTTACATGTACAAATTTCATTTCATACATCGGTTCCTAGCCAAATTGAAATGAAAAATATGCTATAATTAATTATTTAGGCTAAGTTTAAAGACCCTTTTTTGTTACTTTAACCTGGTGCAACGCGATGTCCAACTAGATAAAAAACTTCCTCATTTAATAAGCTTTAAATTGATATGCTATTTTAAACTGTTGTAGGTGGGAATGACAGAAAAACTACTATCAACCTAAATAAAAACACGGTTTACGAGTGAAGGTATTCTTATTAATAATACAAGGCAAATGACCACAACATTGTAATACGGTAACTCAATGTTTACTTTGCATTAACAAATTAAATACAAGCCTTCAGAATGAACAATGTTGATTGCTATTTTCGAAATGACCACCACTTTGTCTGATGCAGATGCGGACACGTTTTCTCAGCTTTCTCACAGTAAATCAGTGAGTAGATTATTATTAGTAGGTTTGTTACCTTGCTAAAACCAAATCAGTAAACAGTGTTTTACTTTAGTTTGGTGGTAGTTTTTCTGTCATTCCCACCTACAACAGTTTAAATTAGCATATCAATTTAAAGCTTATTAAATGAGGAAGTTTTTTATCTTGTTGGACATCGCGTTGCACCAGGTTAAAGTAACAAAAAAGGGTTTTTAAACTTAACCTAAATAATTAATTATAGCATATTTTTAATTTCAACTTGGCTAGGAACCGTTGTATGAAATGAAATTTTTATATGTAACCTTGGTTTTATAGCAAATTTAATGCGCTTTCTAATTATTTTAAATATCAATTGCTAGGTTAATTGGTTTCATTTTTATAAAGTAAATAGTAGGACAAAGTCCAATATTTTGTAGAAAAAACAAATTTCTCAATTATGACCAAACGGTTCGGAATCGGACTAGCGTTTACGGGAACTTTTTTGTTCCTTTTTATCATTAGAATCCCCTGGCAAAGTTATGGGCGTCAGTAGAAACTCACCCTGTATATTGGTTCAAAATTCTTATATAGACTTCCTATTTTGTTAAAAACTGAAAATGATATCAATAAATTTAAGAAGATGTTCAAAAATTGTCTATTTAAAAAACCATTATACTCATTTGAGGAGTTTTATAACATGTAGTCATAGCCTTTAGTTTTTAGTTTGGAATTTGACACTATTCTCATATATTATGTTTACATACTGTGAATAAAGGTGATTTTATTTTATTTGATTAGACCAAACCGTTCTCCCGTTACCGGGACACATGCTATATGGGTATGGTCTGACTCACCTTGTATATTTCAAGATGGACGCCATGTAGGTGGTGGGATTAAGTGGATCCTACTCAAATCTCAAAACTTATGATATAACTAGTATGTAAACCAAAATTGGTGCTTCTGTCCGGCGTGTCCACATACAATCAAAATGTTGCATTAATCTGCCTAACTAAAAATGTTATGACAATCGTCATGTAGGCCCTATACTATAAAGATGTTTCCTAAAAACTGAAAATAAGGATTATACCAAATAACTCCCTGTTTGACAACAAAAAGTTTCAAGTTTTTTGTGTGTGTTGGTAATTTAATTAACTCAGTTAGTTGAAATTTAATTTTCCCCCCTATGCATAGTATATGGAGAAAGTATTATTTACATCAAAATTTTTGAATTTGATTTGTTAGTGGAAATATTTGGTGCTCCCTGAACCCAATAAATTCTTTTCGGAGTGTTGTCTGTCTGTGTGGATGTTTTGGTCTGATTTTGATAACATTTGGTTGGTAGGTAGTAGGTCCATAATATCTTCAGATTTTTAATATTGGAATTTCAGAGTAGGTAATTTACGTGGCTCCAAAACCATTAAAAATATGAAACAACCAAATTCCTCAAAAACAGCTTTAACAATTTTGATTAAAATTTAGTTGTTAATTTCCAACAAAATTACCCCACCAGCATTTCTGTTAACAAACAACAATATAAAAAAGATACTAATTTTTCATTGTGTTTTACAAGACTCTTGTATCATAGTAACCAAATTCCAGTAAGTTAGCCAAGATGTATGACGAAGACTGGGGTGTGTGCTGTGTCGGTTGCCAGTGTCCTCGATACCAAAGGCACATCAGAGCGTTCCATCCATTCCTCCCAGGAGTATTGCCCCCTCCCCACCTCCGAGAAAAGGAAGTCTCTGTTCAATTCAAGGAGAGTAAGTTGGCTGTAATAATATCTTAGACCATCCACAAGTGAACCAACTATTTTAAATTGTATATATAACACGACGACCACCGACCAGCATGGCCTTATGGTGTGTTTGTGGCTATAAATTATATTTTTTAAAGTATAAATTGATGATGGAGCTACAAGATGTATCGCTAGGCCCAGAGACTGACAATTTACTACTTGGTCTATCCGGGGTGCTGATACTGATTTATTGGTGTCATACGATAAGTCATATTACTGCAATAAAAGTATAATCAAGTGGTGTTGGCTTTTTGTGAACTATGACTAGGAAAGCAGTCCAATAATTTCTCAAAAGACCCTTATAGATATTTGACAAAAACTGTTTTATGAGTACTGTAATCGATAGAGTACGTTCAGATTAAGTTGTCTAATAAAATGCAATATATTAACTGTTAAAATAAAAAATCTATAAATAAATAGGTTTTAAGTAAAATATCAAATTAAAAAAATCATTACTTTTGTTTTTCAGCTAAATTCGTCCAAGATCCAAACAGCAGTGATTTGTCTACTTTTAAGCAATGGATGCCAATAGATTCGACATTTGTCATTCCCAGGTGGTTTATCGTAATTACTATTTCAATATTCATTGATTATTACTATAAGTAATTGTGTATGATTTGTTGGTTGTAATTTAAGATTTCAGAAAAGGCAGTCCTAAGTTACAAGGGTCTGTAAGTCTGTAAGAGCCAAATAAGCTCTTCACTCTCCCCTCTAAGCGATGAAACCACTTCTCCCAAGACAACTTTACACAACTGCCATATTTAACATGCAAATCAGAGGGTAACTCATAATTTAAATTTTAGTGTAAACATTTTGATGCCAGACAAGAGAAAAAAATCTCTTTAATTCACCCAACTGCAGAGTTTTTTCTCTCATAATGTACGTTATACAATTAAATTTTCTAAAGCCAAAAACAAACTTTTGGTATTCCCATATTAGTACATAAATAATAAGTTCATGTGAGGAAACAGTATAGTTGTTTAACTTTTGTAATATTTGTAATTATAATTTTGTTTTGTTTTTCTATAAAAAATATATAAATTCTCAGTAGCCCGATTAAAGTATTTTATTTACTATTTTAAACATTAATTTGTACTTTGTTTTATTGTTTTATAGACAATGGGTTCACAGACTTTTGCATTTTACATTTTTAGAAATGTTTGCGTACTATCGGTAATACCTCAACTCATGATAGTCTTGCTAGTTCAAACCAATTTGGACTGGACTCTATGTACTCGGCAGTCCAAAAAAGTCATATAATATTTTTACAATCAAAATTCCCTACGATAATTTTACTTTTTATATTGACATACTGCAAAAGATATATCATAAAAATACTGTAAACAGAAATACCCATTAAAAATACCATGTGAACAGTAAACTTACTAAAAAGCTGCATCACGTTCTCTGTCACACTAAAAATACAATTAAATCACTGCCACCACCTTAATCTCTCAGGCAGTACTGGAGTCCATATGAAAGGTATTTTATTCTTTTTTGTAGTATATAGACCTAGAAGGGCTCTATAAGGAACTTAAAGATAGAAAACATTAAAAAATACAGGAAAATTTAAGTTTATCGTTATGGTTAGAAGTGGATCAGTTTAAAAGTTGAAGAAAAATAAAGGTAAAGTCAGAATTAAAATTAAACAATTTAGGTAAGTTTAAGTTAGATTGTATTCTATAAAAACATAAAATTTAAATTGCAGTACAAAATTATAAAAATCAAATCAAAATGTTTAATGTCGTAAAAACATATTCATGTATGGACATTGTCAGTTTCATTTACTATACATTAAAATAAATTTATATCAGGGGCGGATCCAGAAGTCAAGTTTGGGGGGGGCGGTCACAGAAAGTTACCTCTCCCGCTTCCGTGTGGATGGTCCCTGACACCGTCATTATTGTTTTTAACCATATGAAATTATACAACGAATGAAAGTAAGTTAACATAATATATCAATAACCTTGTACTCAAGAAAAAAGCAATCTCAACTTTATAAACAAGCTAAACAAAAATTAACTTTAGTTCTACTGCGCCCGACCGTAAATAAAAATAAAATATTTAGGCATTACACTTTTTCCTACGTCATCTGTAGGCGTCTAATAACAAGTAAGATGCCTAAATAAACAATTTATTTTAGTATTTACCCACGCAAAAAATTATTTACAAAACGTATTTGAAATCTGCAATACTGAACTATACTACGTGAAGATACAATTAGGAATGAGGCTAACAGCCAAGGTCAACCACTTGAAAAATGAATATGTCGTACCACATATTTACGAAAAAATACTTTGCGTATGAGCTTCGGTTTGCACGCAATTAAATTTTTGTTTCCTCTTATTTCATTACATATAATTCGAGGCACTTTTTGCTTCTAGCCTAGCCACTAGATATTTATTGTCTAGCAAGGGATTACGCGGTTTTAAACAAAAATCAAACCTAAAAAGCCGCGTTTACACCGGAGTTTGGAACGAAATGTTTGGAACTTTTTGTTGCTAACAAATGTTTCTAACATTCGTTTGTAACAAAAGTTTACAACAGATAGTGCACTTTTCTTTGATTTTGTTCGAAACAATTCATTCACCGTTTCCACGTTCCCGAGGAACGAGGTCAGTCCTTCTCGAGATGACTACAGAAGAGGATGTTTTACTGGCCGCTGCGGCGTGTGTGATCTTATCTAAACAACGGAGACCGAGACGGTACAGACCGTCACTGCGATCCAGATCAAAATACAGTGGCAATTACCTGTTGGATCATTTAAATAGGGATGATATCGACCTGCTATGGGGAGAACTGCGGACAGACGGGAGTTTCAAAAACTTTTTTGAGAATGTCCAGTGCTGACTTTGAATATTTGACCCCTATGGTTGGCCAGAATATTAGCAAAATGGACACCAATTACAGGAAGGTTATTTCTGTAAAATAAAAACTTGCAGTTACCTTGCGCTTTTTGGCTTGTGGCGATTCATACACAAGCTATTTGTTCAAGATCTCAAAATCGACGATCTCTTTATTTGTACTTGAGGTGTGTGAAGCTGTAATAGATCTTAATGGTTAATGACAGCGCGGGAGCGGTGCGTGGTCACGTGATGGTGGTTAGGCGCGGGGGGTAGCGGGGAAGTGTTGTAAACAGCGAAGAAGTACTGAAACATGTGTTCCAAACAAATGTTTGGAACACCCTTTGATCTTTACCGACTTCTGGCGGGAAACAAAATTCCTGTTGTAAACACTAAAAAACTGTTCCGAACATCAAAATGTTTCTTTTCAAAAAGTGGTGTTTCTTGGTTTGTTAGGAACATTTGTTGTAAACACGTGTTCCGAACTCTGGTGTAAACGCGGCTTAACCTGTGAACAAAGCACCGCTGATAGCAAACGACGCAACGGTAGGCGGACAAAATCCAGTAAAAAATAATCACCGAATACACTTGAAGCAACCTTTGCTGCTAAAATTTACCTCCAAGACCATGTTGAAAACACTGCATTTTCGGTCTGTCAACTGGCAAAACTGCAACAACTTCGCGATACTCGGGAATATCCATGTTTTTGTAAGACGCTTTTAGGTTAAATACATGGATCTAAGTAATGTGTTATACAATAAAATGGACGTTTAAAATTTTACCTGACTAATGGTGTGTATTTTATTTCATTTAAAGAAACGTTTAGGTTTGTTAGTTTGAATTTTAATGTAACCTTGTAGACGGGAGCGGCAAAATTTGACTCTCGGAACCGAAAAACGGGGTTTCGGGAGGCTTTTGATGCTTACATTTTAATTCTGATTTATTCAAACTTTCATCGTATGCCTGAATAATAAAATAAACACAAAAATTCTTAGGTTTGGGGGGGGCGACCGCCCCTACCGCCCCCCCCTTGGATCCGCCCCTGATTTATATTGTAGTTAAAAATTGGAAACAAAGTAAATAAAAGGATAAAATAAAACATAAGGCTAGTGTTCTTTTAAATATTTAGTTACATTCAGAGTACTTAACTGTTTTCAGTATTTGTATTTGGCAACAATAATGAATTCTTTAAATCTGTGATGATTATTTTGTTAGGAGGACAGTGGAGTCCCATCAACATAAGACTTGAACGGTAAAATAAAAACATGAGGTATCGAAAGCAACACATTTTTAATTAAATTCTGGTTTGTTTACATCTATTAAACCAATTTCTTTACTTTTATACAAAAATCTAAATGTTACGAATTTGTTTTTCTTACTACCATATCAGTTTCGAAAAGTAATCTAAACTATTAATTATTTTTATTTGATCACTAGGAGTTATGTTTACTTGTATGTATGACCACCTGAAATGTCCTCAAGTACCACCATCTGGTAACCCCTGTTATAGTATTCACAAAAATAAATAAATCTTTATGTTTTTTTCTTTTGTTTGTTTCAGTGGCAAACCAAAGTGGAACCCTTAAGAAAACCAGAATGAGATAATATATTTGACAAATATATCAGATTCAGTTTTTTTCTAGAGAGTGTTTTCTTTTTACAGACAAGGGGCCTGAACCTTGACTTTGACAAGTCTTTCAGTTTGTTACTCAGTCGAATGTAATAAGGTTGCGTGATAAAAATAAAATAGATATAAATGGAAATAATTTTTATTTATATTTACAATTATGTACAAGCTGCCTTACACTTTAAACTAATAATCAATGAAAGCCGAATATAAAGAAAGCACAGTTGAATCTAATGAGAAAAAATACCTTAGACAATAATTATCTGATGAAAAACATAAACTGTTGGTTTTTGACTAGATATTTTTTAATGTTAATCACTGTGATCAAAATACTAAATTAACATTTAGGGCCTAGTACGAATATGTTAATCAAAGGCATAACTAAAAGGTAAGTTACCCATAGCTCCAATCTAGATGGGTTGAATGATTTAAATAAACATACTTATATTCTAATTCTGGGATTAGGAAAAATAATTTGAATTATGTGAGAAATTATTATTTCTAAAACCTTATGATTACCCACTGATTTATATATTTTTTGGTCCATCTATGTTAGTTGTTATAACCTCTAAGTAAATTTAAATCAGTGTCAAGGAGATATCTATATAAGTACGTTCTGTAAGCTGAACATACTTTTGAAATTAATAACAAATTACCATATAAATATTGCTTTAAAAATATTTGTGTATTACGTCATTATACCTTTAAATAAAATATTTAACATAAAAGTACATACGAAACTTAGATGTTTCTCAGGGGCTAGCAAACAGGTGTTTAGAAAAAATGAGTGCCAGTTGAATTACACCAATACGGGAAGGTTTTAATTTTCATCTATTGACATTAATTAAAATTCATGGTACTAAAAAGTTATCATTTAAATATAATAAAAGTACGTCAAGTTGTAAACACTAACGTAATGCAGTGCTTTTAAAATTACAAATGCTTCAAGCTTGATTAAAAACTTATTTATTTTTATTTTAGGCTCTATTTTGCATTTATTAAATAATGTCTAAACTGTGTTTTGTACAAATTTATGTATTTGTTTGGTGTTTAATACAAGTTTATAAAAGAGTGATTTTTCTTCCTGGTACCAAAAGCTCTAGATGTACTACAATTGCACTGTTGTGAATTTGAATATTCATTCTTCCATATCCAAATAAACATATTAAAACTAAACATCAAAGAAAAAACCTTTATAAATGTAATACATGACTAAAAATTAAAAAGTGTAAAACTAAGCTAAGTTATAAATAAATAAATAATTCTTAATGGAAATTAAATCATTTTATGATTTCAAAACAATATCACTCATTTTATGGTAATTTCGCTTCAAGGAGGTAACAAGGCAATTGGATCTGGTGATTCAAATCTCCTTCCAAGAGCAATACACTCTGAGGTCGTCTGAAGCTCGACTGAAGGGTGAGGAGCCGTCTGAGGCCACGTACTTGTTGGCTTGGAGCTCACTCATCACCTTGTAGTTGAAAACATCGGTCCCAAGTTGCTAACAAATTAAATAGATTAGATTACTTTAACATAAATTTAAAATAGTATCTATATATTTAATTCCGTAAGTGAATCGGTCCCCACGAAATATTTAAAGCTAGGAAGAAGTTAAGTTAGGTTATGACGATCCATTTTAAGGCTTGAGGGCCAAGGATGATGGGAAAAATATCAGAAATGTCAAAAATTACGTGGGCTACGCCCCACTGGACTTCAAATGTCCAATGATTTTCTTATGGAAATATCACTACAGTGTTTTTAGTAATAAGCAAAATGAACTAATGATCAGCTGTGATTATCCACTTACACAAAAACCATATGTTAGGGGCTATAGCCCCTGTAAGCCACTAATTAGTATGTAAATACCTTTCTTAAAATATGTAATCATGTATATTATTACAAAATTATTTTTTGTGGTACACTTTTCTCTCTTCTTATGTAACCAGATTTGATAAATAAAATATAATTTAAAGCCTAGTCCTCCCTTTGACGAATTGTAATATAAGATTATTTGCTATAAAAACTATATTTTAACGAGTGATTCTCATTTATTTTCAACATACTGATGGCCCCATATTACGACAAGTTTAACTAAATCAAAACAGAGTTCAATAAGTTTATGAATACAGTTTTAAAGAGGATATGTAGGTTTAGATGTTGGAGTAGTAAGAGAGAGGAAACCACAACATTTGATAGCAAATATCTGAATCGGGTTCTAATTTGCAAGCTGCACATGGCCACCTAGTAAAATACAAAAACTTACTCTTCACCAAGTTTTCATGACAACATTTATTTAATTCATTGCTTACCAGTTGGCACGTAAACTGACATTTGAATTTCACATAAGATTTTTCCGGTGTTTTTCTCATCTTTCAATGCCAGTGTTGGCAATTTTATAGTTTTAACACATTCGCTACTGACCCAAAATTTGGACTTTTAATATAGACTGACGTCACATATTTGTGACTCTCCGGTTTTCGCTATAGACCGACGTCACATATGTGTGACGCATGGAGCGCTAACCACAGCCCGACGTCACGTACTTGTGACTCGAGCCGATTGTTGATAAATACACTTTGGCTGCCTGTGAGTGTAAATGATCGTCTTTTTAACTGCATATCGGACTATAGGAATGTCTGTCACATATAATCTGATGTGACAGTCGCTTGGTCCGAGCGTGGGATATTTAGTTTTGACTCTATTGTGTTAGCCAACCTGTTATTTACATTATGCTGAACCACAGTTGAGATTCATCTTATCGACACAATTTTATATGTGTATTAACACTTTTTGGCGTAATTTTCAAAGCAACAGGCCTATGCCCATTACCATATCTTGCAGATATAAGGAGTAATGAAAAATATTGTTCACTTGACTTGTCGTTTTCATCTTTTTGTCATAATTATTCATGTTTATTAACACTTTTTTACTTATATTTAAAAAAATATAGTTTTTTCTCTTTGAATAAACATAAGTTTTTTAACTGAACAGTGTTTATTTATTTTTTAACACCCATGTGTCTTACATGACGCTCGGTAGCGAACGTGTTAATAGGGAGTGGCCCAAAACATAGTATTGTTGCTATCTATTGTCAACGTTATTTCAGCATCAGCAATAACTAATAGCCCAATACTAAATGGCAGCTGCATCCAGTTTTAAACCTTAAACACGATTATTTAAAGTTTTGTTCCGATTATGAAACAAGCGAACCATTATGTTACCATTATACCATTATGTTATCCAGCCAGATTTTGATTCCTTAGACCCAAAAACTTTGAGTAGATCCAAAGTGTGTAATGTTCAAAAACTTAAGTACACCAAAATTACACTGAAGTAGACAATGGGTTTACCTTGGTGAGTGGGCTGGTGTTGGTGGTGAATATCCCGGCAAAGCCGCGTCTCTGGCCGATGGCCAGCACCTCCTCCTCCATGGCCTGCATGGCCAGAACATTCTCCGCGGCCGAGAGTGACTGCTCCGTGCCCATCATGAAGGCATGCAGCACTCGGCCCTTGCCTTGGGGCAACTTGTTGTCTCTTCACAGCCAGATCATTACAGCAAAGTATGTATGGATAACCGTTTTGGTGTAAGTTTATATTGGGATTTTGGGGTATTTGGGTTTTTTTTGCTTCAAGTAGGGTAATGGGGACAATGTATTGATATTTAGAACCAATCTACTGACTACACTTACACAGCATCTTAAATCTACATCCAATGAGTTGGGAGGGGGCTTGAGTTAAATTACATAACTACACTTCATCTCAAATAAATTAAAATTAGAGGTTTCACTCAAATGTCTACTCAGTACCCATTTAATATATGGTAACAAATTAGATCTCTTATTTTATGAATAATTACAGAAAACTAGAAAAATTAGTATTCTGTTTGATATTTTATTTAATGTTTAGCTAACGTAAATTAAATAAGAGCTCTCATATAATTAAAACTATTTGTTGATTCAACACGAAAAAACTCCCTTTAACCCTATATTAATGTACATGTATATAGTTTTTAAATATCTCATAATCTCAATACTTCCTGCCTCTAGTGACAGATATACATGATTTTTTACTTCATGGATAAAATAAAATATTAAATATATACTGGGTGTCTCATGAAGGTCCCCCTCTTAATTTTTGAACGACTGTAAATTTTCAAACAATCTTTGTTAAATGTTACTAGCATAAGTCAAAGTACTTTTTTAGGTGGTTAAGGGTTTCATCTCTCACCCCTAAATTAAGGGTTCTGGGGGTAGTTTTTATTTTCTAAATAGCAACCCCTTGCAACTTGCATATAGTTTTAAAAGGATAAAGAAATAAAATGAAGGCTGCACATTGTTTGAACATTTACGGTCCTTCAAAATGTAATCGTGGGGGACCTTTATGGGACCCCTCGGTTATTGTCAACTTGTTTTAAACTCAGACTATGATATTAACAAATTTACCTGATGGGTGCTTCAACAAACTCCAAAAAGTCAAAGACGGCATTGAGGCCACCACTGAGCTGGACAGGAGGCTCGTCATGGGCATCGAAACTGAGGGCAACACTCACCACCTGCCCCGTGACCTGGGACCGCAGCACAAAACTGCACACCAACATCATAAACTGTGCTATCTCTGTCACTGGTGCATTTGCTGCATGACCATTTACTGTTTCTAGACAAGATAGTTTACTACCTTCCTCCAGCAAGTGAATAACACAAACTTTCTTAGAGACACAGATTGTCCATCAGATCATTTCATAGTTTATAAATAATAATATAAATATAGTTGAGTGACTTGAGACCTATGCATAAAACTGCACAGTACTCCTCTAACCATCAGTCCTAAGTAGGTTGTTTTGGTGAAATCTGATATTGTCAGTTGAATTGAATAAAACTTGAATTAAAAGGAATTAACAATAGTTGAGGTAGATTGGTGAACACAGAAATAAGCATAATTACTTGTGACCTTACAGCAACTGGCATAACATAATAACTGGAAAATTGTATGAAATCAGGCATTCACATGTTCACTAAAAATTGGCTCGTTTATTTCCTAACGGGTAATAATTCTAAAATGACCAGACCCAAAAAAATAATATACCGGACAGATAGCAGACAGTGAGTTGGTCAGTTCCTCTCACTAATAGGCATACCAACATCACACCACTTAAAAAACATTGAATGTTGAATCCAGAGACAAAGCCTCCATCTGTCTTCGATATCCCCACAGCCATAAACAAAATGTACTAACTTAAATGGCATTTAAATAAGCAGTGTAACTATGGATTGTTATTCTATTATAATATGGCTCAAGCAGCGCATACTTGGAATGCTGGTTTCAGGAAAAATTTCAGTGGGGCATAGGTAGGATGGTCAGTCTGTATGTATGGTTTTTTTAACATGTTGGAAGCAAACTTGTTAAAGATTCTTATTTTAAAAAGATACACTGTAAAACAAGAGCAAAATAAAAAGGTAAAAACTAGGGTACCTCAGTTCAGCTTTGATCAGTGGCTCCCACATCTTGTCCAGTAGCTCATGATAATCTGTTCTGGGGATCCGAGGCTGAATGCACTGTTCTAAGTCTCCTTTTGAGTAGAAACTGTCAGTGATTATCCTGTCAAAAAAAGTGATAACAAACATTCATAACCAAATTACAAAAAATATTTCAGGAAATTTCCTATGTAATAGTAAACTATTAGCGTGACAAGCGTGACCCGCATGGCGAGACTTAAGCCTGGGACCATGATAGAAAATCCTAACCCCCGATCACATTTATAGGGTCACTTAAAGCTTTTATATATTGAATCACTTTAGCGTTCACATTTATTGCCCAATTTACTTAAAATTTGGTAGAGGCATTCCTTTCTAAAATCAGTTGGGCAAGTTCGTTGGGCAAAACAATCTCTAGCAATTTGAAAACTCTAACCCCTCTTTAGGAGTTTTGAATTTTAAAATCTTGCAAGCATGTCATGCTATGTTTGGTTTTGCCATGTTAACACCTTCAAACTCAGTACTGTAGATTTCCATGTATTTGAAAATGACAACAAAAAATCATTAAAAAAGTTAAATATATGGATGTTCCCCAAAGGTGCATTGGTTATTCATTTCCAGATTACACACCTTCCGTTACCTACAATTTCAGATATAATTTATCTAGTCAAAATCACATATAGACAGACTGCCGCTAAACAGAGAGGAATTAAAAACCTTATTCTACATTGTCTATTTAGTTTTAGGTGTGGAATCCATCAAATTTAGCCAGTTCATTTTTTAGATATGGCATGTTTTTTATATAGATATGGGTTTTAATAAAAAAATTAGTTTATTTCACCTGTAAACATCTGATTTATGTTTGTGGCTGATAATTTCACTTGTGTAAAGATTTGGTTTCTGTCTTGCCAATATGTCACCAGCCTCTTTCATAGTGTCTTCTGGTTTCATCTTCTCCAATACATCTCTCAGGGTCTTGGCTGAGATGAAGTCAGTGATTCCTAGAAAATAAAACTGCTAATATTTAAAATTTCAGAAAATTAGGAATATATATTTAATGGTAACCAGGCAGAAAATTGTAATACAATGTAAAAGTAGGGTACTCAGCTTTTACAGAGTTAAAACAATACATATTCTGTGTAGCATTTAATATTTTCACTGTGGTTTGGTACAATAATCTAATATAAAAATACATGATTAATAAAAATAACTCTGATTAATATACTGATAAATCAGATAAATAAGTAAAATATAATTCTAAAGGCTGGTATACACATGAGAGTTTTTTACTCTCAGATGCTACTCGCAGAAGTGTTTACACTGTGGGTGATTTGTTTCGATGCAACAGCTGATCCCATATACACGACAAGAGTAAACCTCTGAGAGTAAAAACTCTCTCGTGTATACCAGCCTTAAGCAAGTCTTTTTAGTAACATGTTTTTATTACAGGGCCGTACTAAAAAAAAGGTCACCAATTTCGATCTGGATGGCAACAAGGGCCGACACCACCAGGCCTGCCCAGGGGCCCGTGAAAGCTGAGTACGCCCTGAGTAGCTGAGGGGCCCTGTCTTTACTGAAAAGCGTTAAAAACTTAAAGAAGTTGCCCGTTAAGTATTTACATAGTGTTTATTGTTATCTAATGACTGGGTAAAACGCCAACACAACTAAGGCATATTTTAAGGTTAATATGAAAGAATGATAGGTGTAGAAATGGTGAGATGCCTTGTGTAGCCCTTTTTACTGACTAAGACCGACTTGATTCTTTAGCCAGGATCATTAGTTAATAGCAAATGACCAATAGCAGCTAGATCAAGTTTTTAACCTTCACACAATTTTCTTGGGGTTTGCTCAGGATCGATCTGGCAAACTTTATTTAAAGCAAATTTATCAGATTTTTTTGGAAAAGAACCATAATAATGTTAACAACTATTTATCTGATCTTGGATTCAAACAACTTTAAATGATTTAGTAAGGGTCTATTTGTAAATAAATTTATGATATTTTCGCTTAAGTATAAATTATAAGAAACAGTTAATTGTAATCAGTTTATTTTATTTGACAATTTCACCAGTTTCTGTAGCAATTTTATTTTAAAAACATACTGTGACAATATCAATTTGGTTTTATTTGATTTGGAGTGGTATTACAAAATAATGAAAAGGTATAACCAATTTGTTAAGGTAGTGTAAAGGCAGAAATTATTATTTAGGACACCTAATTTTTTTAGTAGGCCCCTAATAGTTGATTTAACATGTAAAATTCTTTGTCTCATGATAAATAACTACCAAGTGAATTACATCTAAGAGCAGTTGTAGCTCACCAATAAGATAGCCCTGGTCTCGTAGCTTGGTGACGGTGAAGACAGAGTTGAGAGAGTTGCCGCCGAGGTGGTAGAAGTTGGCGTCCAGGGAGACCTGCCCTCGCACCGCCCCCCCCAGCACCGCAGCCACTGTGTGCAGCAGACTCGTGGCGGCCGCAACATCAGCCTCGCCCACTCCTGCTAGGTCTATGGCGACGTTGGCCACCCCTCCGTTGCCGCTGCCCCCTACATCAAGGAGAAATAGGAACTTCATTTGAGTCATAACATTAAAAAAAATCCCATAGCAGCAATCCTGCGTACTCAGCGAATTTCCAATACTCAGCGTATATATATATATATTTTAGTACCACATAAAGCCACATACCATGTTTCATCAATATACATTCGTAAATAAACGATTTATGACATTTTAATTATTCTCCTTAAGAATAACATGGTGGTTGACTACGCAGGTTTGCTGAAATAAGGAACACAAAAAATGGGATTTTAGTCAAATATCAATATACCTGAACTAGTTAAAGCCAAATACAAAATTTATGTTCATAGTTAACGGAGATAACATTTTACTTATTCTCCAAAAGAATAACATGGGGGCTGAGTAGCAGGTTTGCTGCTACGGGAACTCTCGGCAAAAAAATCGTTTTTTTGTGCAAATATCAATAGACCACAACAATATGAAGCAATATACCAAGTTTCGTCAGGAAAGTTAATAAATAAGCGTGATATACAATTTGTCTTATTCTCCATAAGAATAACATTGGGCAACATACTGTGTTTAGCACTTTCAATATCTCTGTAACCAGTTGACATAGAGCAATGATTAAAACACCAAATTTTTGTTATTTTAAGCTGAATTCAATGGTGAAAAGTAAAATGTTATTTACTATAGTATTATATGTACAAAACTAAAAAAAAAACATTTTTGGGGTACCAAACCTCCCCAAAATACCCCTTTGGATAGAGCAATCTGGCTCTTAAAGTCATAAATGTTGCTTTAGATGTTTGTACCAAATTTCATCAAAATCGGATCATTTTTATGAGAGTTATCGTACCCACGGACACACACACACATATATATATGACATATACATATATATATATGATATATATACATATTGTTTTGAACGGATGGGTTTTGGGCATCTGGGGACCCCAAAACGAAAAGATCTCATGGTCCCGGGTCTAGGTCTTACCATGCTGATTACGGTAATAGCTTCTTCCCTATAAGGAAATTCGCTAAAAATTGACGATTGAGTTTTCAAAGAAGGTGTATTATTTATTCTGTTGATCATCCATTACACATCACTTAAAAGCTTTATTAAAATAAGATGTATCTAAAAACACCAAACCAGTTTGTTTGAAACATACAATTTCTTTAGCCAATGTAGTTTCTATAATACCCCCGTCGCAGCAAACCTGCGTACTCAGCAAATTTCCAATGCAAAATATATGTCTTAATACCACATAAAGCCGCATACCAAATTTCATAAAAATATATTCACAAATAAGCGATATATCAAATTTGAATTATTCTCCATAAGAATAACATTGGGGATGAGTACTCAGGTTTGCTGCAACAAGGAACACAAAAAATGAGTTTTTATGCAAATATCAATAAAACTCAACTAGGTTAACCAAAATACCAAGTTTTAATAATTCATGTTCATAATTAAAGGATACATTACATCTGACTAATTCTTCATAAGAATAACATGGAGTTTTAGGAAGCAGGTTTGCTGCTATGGGAATAATCGGTAAAAATTGTGTTTTTTGTGCAAATAACAATAGACCACAACTAGATGAAGCCGTATAACTAGTTTCGTTAGTATACGTTCATAAATAAGCGAGCTATAATTTCTTTCTTATTCTCCATAAGGATAGCATTGGACAACGTACTGTGTTTAGTACTTTCAATATCTCTGTAACCAGTTAACGTAGACAAATGATCAAAACACCAAATTGT
The DNA here is from genome assembly GCA_963675035.1 of Allygus modestus. Lineage (NCBI taxonomy): Eukaryota > Metazoa > Arthropoda > Insecta > Hemiptera > Cicadellidae > Allygus > Allygus modestus. The sequence continues at coordinate 252,820,535 of OY776111.1, read as the reverse complement.
GTGTTTTTTAAGCTGAATCCAATGGTGAAAACTAAAATTTGACTTTTTAAAATATTACATGTAAAAACTTCAAAAAACCCATTTTTTGGGTACAAAACCCTCCCAAAATACAACTTCAGACAGGTCAATATGTCTGCTTTTCGAACTTAAAGTCATAAATAATGCTTTACGTGTTTGTAGCAAATTTTATCAAAATCGGACCATTTTTACGAGAGTTATCGCACCCACGGACACACACACACATATATATAAGGAACACAAAAATGGGATTTTATACAAATATCAATATACCTCAACTAGTTAAAGCCAAATACAAAGTTTTATTAATTTATGTTCATAGTTAACTGTAGATATATATATATATATATACACAGTTTTGAACGAATGGTGTTTTTGGGGTCTGGGGACCTCAAAACGAAAAGTTATCATGGTCCTGGGCCTAGGTCTTAACATGCCGACTACAGTAATAGCTTCTTCCCTATAGGGGAAATTTGCTAAAATGCTACGAACCTTTATAAAAGCAACAAAAAAAAGCAGGGCTGCAATGAATGCTGAGGCACGTTGGCATTGCCATGGGATCCCAAGCCCAACATATTTCATTAATTGAATCCTATATTGGTTTAAACATTCTCTTTGTAATTTCAAAATTTCCGCCTTCGGTACATCTCATTTTTCCATGACATTTTTTCTCTAATCTTGTTCTGTTTGTTGTTTATAATTTTTAGACGCCCAGCTGATAAGCTCCTACAGAGTGTTCTGAGAAATGAATGCTTGCGACGCCAAATCATTTCTGACAGGGTTGCATTGCTCTTGTTTGGTTCTCTTTCGCTTGCTAATGTCATTTGTACATGTATAATATAAAATGAAAACACAATAGAAGGAAAGAAGAAATTAAAGGGTGCTTAATTTTCTACAAATTTTGCATGGCTGCGTGGACAGCGCCGGTGTATCAAGGACTTTTATACTTGATAAATAAACCATGAAAATTATTTCTTAATCACTAATATATAATTTAAATGTATAAATGTATAATATAATTAATCCTACTAATATTATAAATAAGAAGCTTTGGATATATGGATGGACTTCTATCACGCAAAAATTACTGGACCAATTAAGCACATAGCTCATACTATGAACTTTTATATCACATTAATATATAGACCTGAATATGTATACATCCAACCTTAGGGATCCATCCCATGGGCCCTATAAGTTCCAATGCAGATATTATAGGATATCTTAAGGATATAATCTATAAAATTATCAGCTGTAGTTAAGACTACGCTTGTCACCCCCTTTTGGAGGCAGTTGACACTAATTCAAATCAAACTCAACTACTGTAGTTTGTTAACTAAAGAAAAACTTCAAACCAACTGTTACAAACATGTGGTAATAGCCAAAAGTCGCGTGCTTTCAAAAAACATCCAAAACTTTGCACACATTTAGGGCGCCTTCACACTAGGTTGCTGCGACTGGGTCGCTACTACCCGTCGGCCACTTGACCTGTTGAAATTGCATTTAGCCTTATGGAGCCCTTCACACTAGTGGGTCGCAGCGACCCACCTCAGTGGCAGCGACTCGGTGGCCACAGAACTGCGTAGCGGGGGATTGAAACATACGTAGCCCTTCACACTCGGTGACTGCGACCAAGTTTTCGAAATGCGCACGCAGCTTGTTTTGGTCGTCTGTCTGCCTCCTTCCTGTGTTTGTCATATGCTACCTACTTGTTTCGCTGATCCCACTGTTGTGGAACTATCTTGTTTTGTGTGTGTCTGTGTTGTTTAGTGTTTATAGTTCCAAATCTGCTCATCAGTTGAGCGACTGTTATGCTGCAGAATTTTCATATATTCAAAATAATTTATATTAACCTTATGACGGTATACTATGAGTTCACTTACCAGTACCTCAAAGTCAAAACTAGTTTTTCTTCTGGTAAAATAGCTCACCTGAATTTGCTATCAGTCTCAATTAAATCTTCTTTTATGTAACCAAGAAGTTCCTTAAACGAAAATAGCGACATCCTGAAGAAGTTGAAAAACTTGTCATCATGTGTGCAAAGTTCATCAAATAAAGTAAAATATAGGCCCTTTTCTTGCCTCTTCTCAAGAATAGGATGGACCCACATTCTTCGTTTTCTTGCCTCCCTTATTCTTTTGTGCAACAAAAGCACAAGCAGGAGGTCTCATCCTCATCACTTGAATCTATCTTGACAAATGAATTAAAAAGATAGTTTAGCGAGACTGCGACAGCGAATGGCAGATACAGGTGGCAGGCAGATGACCAAAACAAGCTGTGCGCACATCCTGAGATCTTGGTCGTAGCCACCATATGTGAAGGGACAAGCATGGCTGCGATTTCTACTGGGTCAGTGGCTGCCACCCGGTTGCAGCGACCTAGTGTGAAGGGGGCCTTAAATGGGCCAAAACACTCAAAATTACTCCTTCTGGGATGGTAAACGGATCATCGGATCATCAATCTGAGAAAAAATCCGTAGTGTAAAATTAAAATTTTTTATAACTTTGTATTAAATATTTTTTGCCATCTCTTACCATTTTCTTACAAAACATGCTCAAAGCAGAAAAATTGAAGAAGTGCAATTTTTCCCTCCCAAAATTTGTCTCCAAAAATATTAACTTTTGACAATTTTTCTGAGTTTTTCGCCAAGAACTTTATAATTCAAGTACGAGGTCAAGTAGGGTCCGATTACGGAAAGTGCCTCATAATTTATGTCAGTGAATCAGTGAGTCAGTCAGTGAACCTTTCTAGATTTATATAAGTATATGTTTGGCAGTTACTGCAAAAGAAGTCATATGTTAGAATAATATAAACACAGATTTGATAGTGCTGGTCAGGTTAATATTGACATTTCGTAAGTGAAGCCGCCAGTAACAGCTAGTGTTGCATATTTTAATTTGTATTGTAAACATATGTTACCTAATTTAGGAAATAAAAAACTAACAAAACTACAAAAGCAAATATTATGGCATATCTTACCTCCCATCTCAGTATATCTTTTCAGCAATGTCTGGCGATCAACTTTACCATTGTTTAGCAATGGAATTGAATCTGCTATTAGAACCTGGAATCAGGAAAAATTCAAAGTATACCTTGACATTTACTAGGGTTATTTTTTCTATTGGTGAAGAGTTTTATAACTGATATAAAAATCAATATAGTGCAAAAATACTTAAATTCTATAGAGCAAAACTCCTGAAGGAGCTGGGGTAGCATAGTGGTTAAAGTGCTCGCATAATTATATAAAGCTTCAAATCGATACTGAACAAAATAATTGATTTTGAACCTAGCCCCCCTGTTATAGTCATGGAGCTAATTATGCTTCATGTTTTCTAAGAACAGATCAACTTTAGATATGCAAAGATAATGCCACTGGCTTTAACCCTTGGAGTTCTAAGCCTGTAAATGATGAATCTCGCTGTGTTGTTTTGAGGAATTTTTTAACTACCTTGTAAAGATGTGATTAAAAAACGTCTTCAAGTGGAAACACACAGAAAGCATATGTAAAAAGTATCAAAACACTTGATCAGATGTGCAACCCACAAAGAATGCATCCATTGTTTCAGCTTGGACCCGAGGGATCATAAACAAACATGGGTGGTGTAGATCTAAGCTAAAACTAGAAAGGTGGATTCATTGTTACATTATTGCAAGTTATTTTTTTTGCTGTTATTTTTATCCATAGTTATTGAATGTGAGCACCGCAAACACATTAGTCAAAATTTTTATGTATGTAGACGTTTAAAACACAAAAAGGTGACCACTCGATTCAAAAGTCCGGCAGACCAAGACCCTGTGGATTTGGCATTGCTTACCTGAGGGATGGCATAGATTGCCAAGTGAGTCTGGAGGGCTTTCTCAATATCTTCTGCTGAACACCTCTGATCAGGGGGTAACGTGACATAAGCGATCACCATCTGAAAATAACAAATTGCCTATGTAATAAGATAAATTCTGTGTGTATTTATTTTAATATTAGTGTGCGGGAATTTGGAAGTTATTTCTGAAACTATAAGGCAAGAGACAATGCCCCTGGGTTGAATTTTATTACTGCATAATCAACATTTGGAACTGACCTGATCAACCTCTCCGGGTTTGTAACACAGCACAGCGGCCTTGTCCACCTGCGGCAGCTTACGGAGGGCAGCGTCTACCTCAGCCAGGTCCACTCGGTGACCTCTGACCTTCACTTGAGAGTCAGTCCGCCCTTCATACAGCACTGTGCCCTTTACCAGTCGTCCATAGTCCCCGGTGTGGTATAATCGGCTCATGTCTGTTTCAGACGAATACAAACTTTAGAAGGACAGAATATTTGACTGTCTAAAACTACACAAACTTCAAACAGAGAAGTTACTGGGAAAAAATATTTTCCCCATAAATTATATTTATTATTGGTAGCCTTAACTGAAGGCTATTCCTTTTCCCTCCCTCCAGGTAGACCCTTATCTCAAACTCAAACATATTTATTTACAGTTTCTACATGCGGTACATTGAATCAGTCTCAAATCTTAGTACGGTAACAATATTTAAAACTAGTGCTATGATAAAAATACACCAAAATCAGTGCAGATTGTTTTAGGGTGCTAGGAATTGATTTTCCAAATGCCTTAGTACAGTTTGCGATACAAATTAAAATTTGTTCTAAGTAAAATGCAATTAAATGAAACTTGTTTTATTTAATAAAATACCAAAAACTTATATGTCATTCATAATTTTTGTTAACCCATTGAGGTAGTAATTTTATTCTATTTGTAGTAGCCTATAACGGGAATTGATTGGTGCTGCACTCTAGCAGCAAAATATGTAACTAATGACCGCGGGCGACTACGGTTCTATCCGCTAGGGGCGCGGACTGACTGAAAACCCTTAATATCGCCGCCAGGCCTTTGGTCGTGTTAGCTGAGTTGGCTACGTCGTGGAAACACCTTGGCCAGGTGGCGATACGATGTTCGTGGGTTCGATTCCCGCACACGACCAAAGCTGACCAGTTGTGCAACTCTCAATGTGTTATCCGGTCTGTGGCAACGTTGGTGGGAGGGCCCAAGTAAAATAAACGGTGGCAGGCTTGCTTGGAAGTTGACGGGATCGGTTAATTCTTTGAGACTTGCACATGGTCAACACCGATTTTGCTAATTTTTACTTATGTCTACTGTGTGTGTGCCAATGCGACTCTCTAAACTGAAATAAAACAATATTTTAATTAAAATATGCCATTAATCCATTTAAAAAGACCAATTTTATACTCCAATTCACACGTTAATAAAATTACAAGTAAGGAACGAGACCTGCTCGTATGTCTACGCCAATGGGTTAATATAGCAGATGTCCTAAATGAAAAGATTTTGACATAACTGAGTTTATCAGATCTACGGCTATTCACAATTTCTCTTGCACTACCTCCCTAAGCAGATGAACATTCTAGGAACTTTACTAATTTTAAAGTATACACAAATTTCGCTTAGTACCTTTACAAGCAAGGGACCTACTTAAAAAAGTTGTTTTGTGGTTTAGCAAATACAAAAATACTGTATTGTACAGTAATTTTTTTAAAACACTTTGACTGAGTACATCTGGTTACCAGGGTCGACAGTGTGATTGTTGGTGAGGAACTTGTGAGGGTCCCTGCCATTGACGTAGCCAGCGCACACGTTGAGTCCTGCCACGTAGATCTCCCCCACCTCCCCCACCGGCACCACCGACAGCTGCTTGTCCAGTAGGTAAATGGCTGTGTTGTCTACCGGCCGTCCTACAACAGAGTACGGTAATGACATGTTAAACAATGCATTTTATCCTTGAACGTAAAACTTTCAAATTATCAAAAAATCAATGAAGTCAATATTTTATAGACTTCAGAATGAAAGTAACCAGTAACTGTTGTTCGGCTGCTGTAACAACATGTTCATATACCTTTCAAATTTTTTCTAAACATTGTGAAAGGTTGTCTAGCCTTAAATTTTACAAAATGTTAAAGAACTGTCTTCCTACTCTTTATATTAATAGTTATTATATTGTTCAGTTTATACCTGTGGTAAATCAATAAATAAGTTGATTTATTTAAGAAACAATAACAAAACACCATTCAAAGCTAACACTAAATTGTTTTTGTTTATTGTATAATGGTTTGTTATGTGCAAATTGTGGATTTTAATAGAAGCAAAGTACTCAGTGCAATGTATCTACATTAGGCAAAGTCTTATTGTTAAATGGATAATAGCCTGTAGTATTATAAAAATATAATATTAAATATCTTTATATATAATTCTGAAAGCGAAATTTTTAAGTCAAAATTGTGGAAGTTTGGCAAATCACAGGATAGTGGGAGATGGCTTAAATTAAAGGTCTTGATCCCAGGGAGTCGGGAAAAATAGCAGTATTTCCATAAAATTACTAGCAAACGAGAAATAACATAAAACATGCCCCATAATAAAAGCATGGGAATTTAAAAACATCTGCTTAGTTTACATTAAACATGTGATTACCTAAGAGCCTACTTTGTTTACGAACTGACATGTGTTCCTACTTATACAGTTTTATTTTCCTCAGCATGTAAATCCACAAATCAGATGTCCAAAGTATCAAAGCAAGATTAGGGGCTTTGGCCCCTTCAAACCACTAGTATATGAATAAACAATTTTATATATTTTACACTTTATAATAAGAACAGCAAAGTTGAGACAATTTTTATATCATGAAGATAACAAATCCTATAGGTCTAGAGTCTAGTGTATTGTATATGTCCACTGACCGATGGGGACTTTGTCGAATGCAGCTAGGTCATCTGGTGTGCGGATGACGTGGAAGGTGACATCCCCCATGACCTCCGTGCTGCCGTAGAAGTTGCAGAGGGCGACGTCTCTCCCACAGAAGTGGTCCAGGAACTGTTGGGCGAGGGACACCACTAGTGGCTCCCCACTGCACACCCACGTCTTGAGGCTCTGTCAACACACATATTAGTACTTTACTGCTGCACAAGTAAGCTAAACATTTAATGCTAAATCATTCAGAAGAATTGATTAACAATTTAACAAAACCATTTAGTGATCTAATATAAACCACTTTAAAGTTTGCATGGATGTTGCTAAATATTTTATAGGTAATACTTACGAGAAGAATTGCTTGTGGTAAATTATCAAGATAAGGAAGGAACAATCCTGGATAATTCGTATTCAATCAAATGTATCTATGGTTAAGATAAAGGAAAATAAAAATCAACTGTATATTAAAATGTACTAGCTTGCAAACGATAGAAATTAAAATGTTAATATCCTGTATTTGCTTAAAAGCTGTCATTTATATAGTACCCTATTGATAAAGACAAGAATATAATTTGCTAAAACCCGAAATCCTTCTCTTATCACAAATACTATACAAAAATGAAATAAAACAAATACGTATAAATGAAGTTATTATAAAACTGTGGGCTCAATTTATGCTGATTTGGCCCATATAATTGGCTAATACTTTAAGATTAATCTATATATAGACATGAATGATGCACTCACTTCCAATTTATGTGATTTATCCAAGTCTAAGTACAGTAGAATTGCTCGAAGAAGTGTTGGTACCACAAGAAGTCTCTCCACCTAAGAAAATAAGTAAAAACCCATAAAAATAACTGTGTAAATAAAGTCAAAAATCGGTGTGTTTGCTTGTAATAAAGGGTGGAAAATTTTCATCGTTCCAATAATAGACTTTTTGTTTAAATGCAAGTAAACACATTTGTTTGCCAGCATATAGCTACTTTTATTCGGATGGGCAGTAAGTAAAGTATGTGTTTCTTGGCACTTTCACTCATTCATTCATGGTTGCTGGATTAGGAAACCCCAGCGAAGTTGCTAGGCACGTATTCCACAAGCGGGAATTTTGAGCAGGTTACCGGAAGGATAGGATATAGCAGGAAAGGAAAGGGTGGGATGGGACGGGCAGCCAAATTGACCTTTCAGAGGGCCAACTCTCGTGCTCCTGTGACAGCTGTGATCAGGCTCAAAAAGGGGGACCCGCTCTGCCCTCTAACTGGCCAACTCAACTGACAGGGTATCCATGTACAACAACCAGGAACCATACACATTCTAAGGTTGGGGACCAAACCCGGAGATTCTGTCCCCAGCCGCTGCAAATGATGGGACCAAAGGTGAAAGGAAAGTTTGTCATAATTGACAGCCAAAATAATTACTATAGGTAATGAAAAATTCATTTGCTGTACCCAATGTAATTCTCAAAACTGGTATAGACCAGTTTTATGGTTGTCCTGGGACTTCTTGGCACTTTCTTTGAGTGATTTGTGATGATTCTACAATTTTAGTGCCCGTTCCTTATCTATGCTTTGATAGTGACAATTTACATAAATATTGAGAACAAATATGTATAACTAGCTGTGTACCTGTCCTTCAAACGGGTTGCATGTATAAGTAATAGATTAATTAAAGAAAATAACAACATATTTAATTAAAATAAAATATACTGGCAGATAGTTCGGGTACTGTTGCTAAGTCGATGAACTATGGCGTGGTCATGGCTAAAAGAACGGTGTTAAAAATGTATATGTTCGATCCTCGCTTTGGAAGTGATCTACCTTTGTTTTGGTCTCCGTTGCTTGTTTATTGGTGGACATGAGGATGGCACAATCACAGAGCTAGGACTTGTCAAATTAAATTGTTTATGAACCTCTGTAAAAAAAACTGTCGATCGTTAAATCCTGTGATTCAACGGTTGTGCCGAGTGAAGGAGAGATTTTTATGAGACAACATTTGTTTTTCAATGTTCCGTTCTCAAATTTTAAAAGGGCATAAGAGAACTCCTCAACCCTTAATCTTCTCCAAAATACATTTTCATATTTACTGTTAAGTTTAGACGCTCAGTGTTCGGCTACATAAAATACCTATCTTTTTAGTGAGGCGTAGATCTTGTCCATTCATATCTCACACACGACGAAGGGTCTGTTTGAAATCTCCAGAGAACAACACCGTGACTCCCCATTATAGACATGATGTTGTTTATCATGTCCTTTAAGATACCAAATTTTAGCTCTTTTGGTTGAGTAGTTGGTGTGTGATGATTAACACGCTTATTATATTACAGGCCATTATTGGGCCAGAACCCTTGAGTATATTTGCATCTGGAGTAGGTAAATGTCTGCATTGAGCTATCAGCTGTATTCCTACCGAATTTCAGCTCCATCAGTCCAGTAGTAGGTGCAGAATTGTTAAAAGATTGTATTTTGAGAATCCGGGGGCAAAGCCCTTAAACATTTTCAAAACGGGAATAGGCTCTTGCGTTTTATTTCCTTACCGAATTTCAACTTACAAGGTCCAGTAAATACGAATACTCATAAGATTGCCATAAAAGTAAATTAGAGCAGAGCCCTATGGGATTTTTTTAAACGTATTCTTATTGTAAATCTGCAGCATAAGGTGAACCACCATGCAAAATTTATTTTCATAAACATTGTCGTTTTTTTTAGATAAAGTGATCACTATTTCAGTGACGCATATGTCTGATAAATATAGATTTAGATCATATATCTACTCTGTATACTTATGTTATTTATTACCAATCCTCAGTCAACGTTTTAGATAAGAACTGCAACAGCTGTTTATGGAATATATATTCTTAAGTCATATTCACTCTGTAAACTTATGTTAATACCAATCTTCACTCAATGTTTAAAATAAGAACTATAAATCTGTTTGTAGAATAATTATTCTTAAGTCATCATCTGCCTCAATATAAATAAATGCTTTGCCCACAAGAATAACAAAGAATCTTTAAAACCCCATGGGGCAGAGTTCTAATTAAGGTGATTTAAAAATATCCAATTAGCCTAAAACCTTTTAACGCACATATAGAACATAGAAAATAAGTTTCATCAAAATCAGTGCTCCTGTTTCCCTGTTAAAAGGGAACAAAACATGACCAAAACCGGACGAAATCACATTTTTGAGCGGCTGCCATTCTTTTTACAAAAGGCGTATGCCAGTTTAAAGTGGCCTAAAACCTTCTCACACATGTATAGAACAAAGAAACAAAGTTTCATCAAAGTCAGTGCACCCGTTTTCCGTGAAAAGCGAACAAAAAGCCGTTATTGAGGGTTATTGACAGGTAGACAGACAGACAGGCAGACGGACAGAAATTTAGATAAGACTCAGTTTGGCTTCCCTAGGGTTTAAAACGTGAAAATATGCAATAACCCTGCCGCAGCAAACCTGCATACTTAGCGAATTTCCAATGGAGATATAAATGTCTTAATACTACATAAAGCCACTTACCAAGTTTCATAAAAATATATTCACAAATAAGCGATATATACAATTATAATTATTCTCCATAAGAATAACATTGGGGCTGAGTACGTAGGTTTGCTGCATCAACGAACAAAAAAATGGGTTTTTATGCTAATATTAATAGAACTCAACTAGGTGAAGTCATACACCAGTTTTTATTCATTTATGTTCATAATTAAGGGAGACATAGCATTTAATTATTATCCATAAGAATAACATGGGGCTGAGTACGCAGGTTTGATGCTACGGGAGCCTTTGGCAAACAATTTTTTTTATCAAATATCAATAGACCACAACCAGATGAAGCCATATACCAAGTTTCGTCAGTATACGTTCATATAAGCGAAATGAAAATTTTTCTTTTCCTCCATAAGAATAACATTAGACAACGGACTGTGTTTAGCACTTTCAATATCTCGGTAACCAATTGACGTAGAGAAATGATAAAAATACCAAATTGTGAGAGGTTTTTTAAGCTAAATCCAATGGTAAAAACTAAAATTTAACTATTTCAAAAATTATATGTAAAAAAATTCAAAAACCCATTTTTGAGGTACAAAACCCCCCTTCGGATAGAACGATATGGCTGGTTTTTTAACTGTAAGTCATAAATGTTGCTTTACACGTTTGTACCAAATTTAATCAAAATCGGATCATATTTACGAGAGTTATCGTGCTCACGGACACATATATATATATATATATATATATACATAGCTAGGTATATATATATATATATATATATATATATATATATATATATATATATACAGTTTCGAATGAATGGTGTTTTTAGGGTCTGGGGACCTCAAAGCAAAAATTTATCATGGTACCGGGCCTAGGTCTTACTATGCCGACTACGGTAATAGCTTCTTCCCTATATAGAGTAAATTCGCTAAAAATGTCATAATTCCAAGCAATGTACTGACAAAACTCTAATTTTATTTATATAGATATTGCAAAAAGAGATTTTATTACCTGAAATATGAAAAAAATGCTGTTTTATGTACATCTAGTTTTAGGCACTCTTAGATGTAGCACATAAAATAGACCACAAGGTTAGTAATGGTCACACAGAGACCTCATACCCAGTATGGCTGCGCGATTTGTACTAAATCAGATATACAAATAATTGTTTATTTTAGCAATGACACAAAGAGTTAACAATAAACTTCTAACTATGTCCACAGGACTACTTCACAATCACTTCAGTGTATAAACCAAAACAGACAAAAGACTTGACTTGAAGGAACCTATAAACTTTTTCCGCCAAGATACAAATGTAATTATCATGGGTGACTGTAACTGTCATAGTATCAGTTGGAGATATAATGAGACTGACGAAAATGTGGCACTACTAAATGTGTGAAACAAGGGCTGAATAAAACAACCAGGAGCTTATCCATGACTCGGCGCTTCCAATATCTTTTTATAGCAGTAAGTGAATAATCTTCACATAAAGTTGGTGACTGGAGTCGCTTATGTACCTTATATTCATCGAGGAGTGGTATAAGCCTCTGAGGGTCCTTGGTGACCTCGCGAGGCACGACAAGAAGGCTGAGAGGAGCCTCATGTAGCAACGGGCCCCAGATCTCACACACAGCATCCACGAACGTCAGGGTTGTCTTGAACACACACACTCGCTCGGTGGCCGCGTAGGGGAACTCCCGCCACTGCCAGCACAGCCGGTTCAGCACCACTGCATGTGGCAGCCGCACGCCTGGACAGTTCATCTGAGTGAATGCATGGTTTCCTATTTGCTTTACAGAAGGTAGTTTAACTAAATAATAAAGGTAAACATATCTAATAATGCCTACTCAAGTTTACTTTCAATCAGATTTTCTCAAAACCAATATATTAAGCTTGCCCATATGTGTGGAATACTGTGATCTAGCATAATGTATAACATAATGATCGAATAGAAAAGAATAGATGTCAATACTGTATGTCCCAAAAGTCCCACCCCCCTATTATTTTTTTAACGACTGCATATATTGAGATTATCTTCCGGGAAAGTCTTAGTGACCCAAAAAGGAAACTTTTGATGAGTCCAAATTTTCAACCCCCTCCCCCAAAAAGGTGTTTTGGGGGGTAAGTCAAAAAACTTAAATGATAACCCCCCTTGAGTGATGTATCATTTTAAAGGGCTTACAAAAAGAAGAGGAGTGGAACAAATTAGGGGTTTCTAGCTTTGTTCTATCAAACACTGCGTTCAATTGAATTTTTGAATTTTTAAATGTCATTTTGCATTATTTTTGCATAGCAGTCATTTAAATTCCCCAAAAAAGTTTCGAAATAATAAGATTTTTCGATTGGAACGTTTAAGTAAGCAAGCCATTTATCTTTTAGTGAGTGAAAAAGTTTGCCCCATCCCCCAAAATCGGGGTTTTTGGGGCTAAGTCAAAAATGTTAAATAGCAACCCTTACTGAGTGATACCTCTTTTTAAAAGTCTTAATAAAAGAAGATGAGTGGTGCAAATTAGAGGTCTCTACGATGATCCTCTAAATCATTACAGCTAATTAAATATCATTGTAAAATTTGTCATTTAATAAGCTGCCACCCAAGTAGCATTTGTAACGGCCATATCAATTTTAAAATAATTTAACATTATTTTTTATGGTTTCAAAATTATTATAACATTTTTTTGACAAACAAATTTCCTATCTAATCTATTTTATCATATTTTCAAACCATTTTAATATTTATTTTACAATATTTTTGAAATAACTTATAAATCAGTTTTAAATTAATTTAAAATGATTTCAAAATCTTTTTAAAAATTACAAAATTAATATTTACTGAAAAAATACTGTTTCCATTTATTTTCATAATCTGACTAATGTAATACGCATGAAAATCATTGAACAAAATTATGAAATATATTTTACGTTTCAAAAATATTGTGACCAAACTAGGTATTGAACCCGCAACCTGTTGATCACTATACACACGCCATAACCCTCTTGGCCACTTCATTCACCCCTTGAATATTAAAGGTCGGGCTGGCAATATAAAATAACCAATTGACTACATCCTACGGGGACTTGGTGAAACTATAGCATTCCTTATTTGCTTTTGCTGTTGATGGTAAACACTGTAATTTGTATACATCTTGTAAGGTTTTAGAAACAAAACTTATAATATTCTTTTGATATATATAAAATTGTTGAGTAATATGGTACCCAAAACCGATTTTACACAAATCCTTTGCATGCAACAAATATAAAAAGGCCCACGAAAGTATTTATTTAGTTTACATAGACTTTCACGGGAAGGGAAATGAAATGTAAATTTATATAAGTTTTTTCAGGCTGAAAACGAATTACTACATCAACTAATTTTAGGTAAAGATAAACAATTTTTAAACTAATACAGAACGTCTTTGCTAAACAATCCATGTTTCTCATTAACTTTTAATCACTGAACAAAAATATTAATAATTTTAAACATTTCATATTCTTAAAAGTTATTGATTTAAACAAATTTTAAAATAATTTTTAAAGGTTTAGTTAGGATTTTCAATTGAGTTAGTAAAAAGTTATTTAATATAATTTTAAAGCAATATATAAACAATTTAAATCAATATTTTAAAGTTATTTTGAAACTAATTTAAAGATATGTTAAAATTGTTTCAAAGTTATTTAAAATTATTTTCAAACTAATGTTAAACTTATTTTCATTCTTGATTTCTTCATAATTTTTCATCGACCAATCACTGATTTTAAATGATTTGATATAATGTTAAAAAAACATCACATTTTATAATTGAAAATAATTTAAAATTATAATAATACAATTTTAAAATTATTTTAAAATATTGTTTCTACTATTTTGAAAGAGTTTTGTAACATTTATTTTAAATAATATTAAAACTGATATAGAAATAACTTTAATATATGTTTTCAAAATTATTTTTAATCAATCGTAAACCCACATCATAATTATATTAAAATAATTTTAACTCGTTAAACAAAAACTCATTTAAAAAACATTTGAAATTATTTTGAAAACATTACAAATTATTTCTATGCTACTTGGGCATGTTTTAGGGGGGAGGACCATCCTAGAGACCTCTAGTTTTCACCATTCATCTTCTTTTATTAAAACTTTTAAAAAGAGGTATCACTCTGTAAGGGTTGCTATTTAACATTTTTGACTTAGCCCCAAAAACCCCTATTTTGGGGATAGGCCAAACTATTTCACTCACTGAAAGATAAATGGCTTGGTTACTTAAATATTCCCATCGAAAAATCTTATTATTTTGAAACATTTTTAGTGGATTTAAGTGACTGCTGTGCAAAAATAATGCAAAATGACGTTCAAAAATTCAATTGAATGCTGTGTTTGATAGAACAAAGCTAGAAACCCCTAATTAGTGTCATTCTTCTTTTTTTTTTGTACGCCCTTTAAAATAATACATCACTCAAGGGGGGTTACCATTTAGTTTTTTGACTTACCCCCCAAAACCCCTATTTTGGGGGAGGGGGTTGAAAATTTGGACTCATCAAAAGTTTCCTTTTTGGGTCACTATAACTTTCCCGTTAGATAATCTCGATATATGCAGTCATTAAAAAAATAATAGGGGGGGTTGGGACTTTTGGGACACAGGGTATATTAAATTTTACCCTGTAACTCCATCTCATTTAAATCACTAGAACAATAGACAGATTCAGATAATTAGATAATACCCAAAGGATTTCATAATTAATTCTGTAATTTGTAACACGATATTGCACACAATTCGAACAACATAATGTACTGAGTTGAAACCAGAGTCCCTATTAATAAGAATTTACAAACATTTTAAGGTTTAAACTCAAGCAGCCATTTTTCTGGACTTTTATTTCTGTTGAAAACTGGGGTCTTTTGTTGCGAGTTTGAATTTCAAGACTACTGAGTAACACTTATGTGTTATCAAATATTTATTGTGAGCCATGAGACTACTTGTACATTAATTTTTGTGTTTAAGTAACGTTGGGTAGCGTGCTCACCTCATAGTTCAAGATTTGCCAAATTAATCCATAACAGAATCTGAACACTGTGAAGGTTCAAAACCGGACCCAGTTATATGTTTGTCACTGGGCTATGAAATAATGATACTTTCTAACAGAGGTTGAAGGTAAGAAGACCAGGGTTTAGACCATTCTTATCAAAATGTTAAAAAATGTAACAATGTATATAAACACTAAAACACTAACTGACTAACACACATATTGGCTCAGTTCTGATCAAAAGACCCCTTATTAAAGATTATGTACTAAGGTTAATAGTGTAGTGACATGACATAGTAGGAAAGTCAAGGCAACCTAGTACTAGCATTGCGAGCTAGTAGTAGTAGTTGATGCAACATCTAGTTGATTATCTAGCCAGTAATTAACACGATAGTTTATCATCTGATTAAGACAGAGGGAAAGAGAAAGAGAGAGCTCGTCCACAATAGAGGTTACATCAGAGGTCCTTCTCCCTCTCAGAATTACTTCATTGGCCCTCGCTGAACCCAGGACCTCTGTGAAGAAACTCTGGTGATATTACCAGGGATTGGAATTGAGGCATCTTAGGCTCATAAATGTTTTGCTTATAATTGCTGTCCTAGTGATGTTAACTTAAAAAGGACAACTTTTAACCTTGAATATAAATATATTTAATCACAACAACAAATATTTATAGAGATTATGCCTTAAAATATTGTTGCTCTTTCACTATAACCAGCATTTTAACTTTTTATGAAAAAATGGACTTATCTAAATATTTATTTTACCAAAGAAACACTAATTTTTAATAATTTGTATAACAGAGAATGAGTTATTTTCTTATTATAGAACAGATATTTTGGTAACTATTTTGTCACAACTTCCGAGAGTTCATAAAAAGTCCTTTCCTGAAAATTTGAGAATATTAAAATGTAAAAATTTAAGATCGTAATTCTAAAAACAAGTTTATTTATTTGTATACTACTGAAAATAGTTATAAGGGAATCTTGAAAAGTGTGCCATCAAACAAACAACCTCTACTCCGCCCTAGGATAATATTGGCGTAAACGTTACCTTTAGGCACCCCAGTGCTGCCAGAGGTGTAGAGCACTAGGGCGAGAGGCTGAGGGGCGGAGGCCGAGGGTAGCATCTCGCCCTCCGAGAGCGACGTGTCCCCCATCCCTGTGGCCTCGGCATCCAGCGTGGCGAAGCTGACGGTGTTGTGGCTGCGGAGCACCGGGTCCCACTTGGCTGCCCGATCGCAAAAGGGAACAAATAAGTAGAAGAAATATTGTAAGACACGTTTTGATATATTCAGTAAACTTAAACTTATAACTTGACATTTTTTATATAAACATTACTATTGTAAACAAAAGCAACTTGTTTATCTAAAGATGTTCATGATTAATTTTTAAATAGAGATTGACCTCGTTTAAAGTGACATAAAAAGACTTTGGATCATATTATCGAGTGCTAAATGTGTCCCACAGATGTCATGGAAAACAGAGGGCATGATATTTACAAAAGTTGAAGTTTTTAGTCAGCGTGGATGCCTAATATATACACACTGTCTTTTGGGCATATTTATCATCACTTAATTCAAATCAATGCCAAATTGATGAAGATTGCTTCCGCATTCTCTCTCCAGGGCACCACCTTCCAGAATATGGCCTTCGTCTTTTACTTTCTTCTGTTTGTTATTTACTTAATTTGGTTTTACAAATTGGTGCTGTTTTTCAAAGGCATAAACAACTTCTCGGTGTCAAACATGATAGTTCTACATGACCATCATACCAACTAGTTCTGTCAGTAATAGTAACTGACGTGCGTCAGGGTTGAGTGCGTTCAGCGTAAACCTACGCTGCGCTAGCAACGCACGGCACAACATCGCGTAATCGCCAACGCAGATGGCGTTCATGCAATATTCTATTCGGAAATGTCATTGTTCCGATGACGCGATTATCCTCATATTATTACAGACTGCACTTGAAATAAACAAATAATAATACCAACCGAAAAGTAACAAGAAGTAAATCAACAATATCGATGAGACATAAGTAAAGAATCAAGTCATAGTTTACCCTCCAGGTCTTCAGTGATGATCAGCTGGGGCTTAGCCTCAGCGAGGATGTGCTGCACTCTGTTGGACGCTTGTTGGTCTAGCGGCAGGTAGGCGGCACCGGCCTTCCATACGGCCAGCAGTGTCAGGAGCAGCGCATCGCTGGGTGGTAGGCTGACCGCCACCACGTGGTCGCCGCCGCCGCTGTGGTTGCCACCGCGGACGCGCGACACGAGTGCGCGAGCGAGGCAGTTGGCTGCACGGTCCAGCTCGCTGTACGAGAGCTTGTGGACGGCTCCATCTAAACCTGGTGAAAAGGAGGAGAATTATGGACGGGTCATAGACGTGTAACGCCATAACTATATTGGTAAAATGATTGTACAGCTCTCTGAACCAACGTAATACCACTAGTCTCGCTGACACTGAACCAGCGTATCTGAGTAGGAGAACGTCATTCCCATTTTTACACAAAGCCGTAAAGTATTGTATCACTCACGTTCACGTAGGCTAGTTGCCCTAGCTAAAGAGCTATATCACCATTATTAATATTAATTATACCGGTTAATCATAATTTTACAATAAACCAAGGGTAATATTAAATTGGGACTTGGACCACTTATCTTGGAGCCTCGGGGCTGTGAACCGTTTGCTTGCATGGTGATAAAGAGTGGTACCACCTTTATAAACACCCCTATATAGTATTACGTATATTTAACCTACGGTGCCGGCGGCGATAGGAAATTATGTACTGTCCTGTGTAGCAAAACCTTTCCTAAATTACACATTGACTTACACTTTAGTTATACATTGACATTACATTGATGCAGTGTTATCAGCTTCCACTTTTAGGGCAATTTTCTGAGATTATTTGACTTCACAAGTTCATGAACAAATAATAGTTAGTTTTGAATCTTTACGAAAGAAGTGCCATATGATAAAAACAAAGTCTTGGAACTATTTTTAGGGAAGCTATCGATGTTTTATCCTTAGGTTTGGAGTGTATTTAAATCGACTTCGTCCAAACAATAGATATTTTTAAAATATCGCGGAGACAGCTTCTTGTTACACTGCCGCTTTCTCTCACCCTTGTATATGACGGCGGTGCCGGCGGGGTTGGCCCGGGCGTTGTCCTCGTACAGACGGCTCAGCAGGCGGACGGGGGGCAGCGGCTGGGTCGGCCCCCGCGCCACCGACACCTGCGGAATCGACCCCATCCTGAAACAACAATCACAATCACAACAACTGATAAGCCCGAATTCCCCCAGTAATCCACCAGTACTTCCTCCTGAACGTATTCACAAGGATGATCTCTCTAACTGATTTCTTTATTGGACATGTTATAGTGACAATTTTATAGAATAGTCGGGGGAAGGGGCGGGCAGGGGTGCACGTAACCTCCAACTTTTAAGAAATTTGGTTTACGTTGGTATTCGGCCTAAATCACGTGGTCCGGTCATCACTTACGTCCGTCAACACGTAGTACATTCGTCGTTTACAACCGATATTACGGTGTTAATTTAATTTATATGTCAGCAAAAACTATTGCCTACCATTCACCCGTGATACGAGTATTATTTGGATTCAGTAACATAAGTTGTAGTCGAGACCAAGGTCCGTAGAGAGCAGCGGTATCAATGTTGACAAGGTCTGCTCGACCCCACTTGAGCTATGTTCGCACTCACGATGTCGTCCGAGGTTGTTCAGTTGGCGGTATTCAAAATTTATAACTGGAATTATGAGGGGAAAACATACGATACACATACGATAAATATTTTTTTATCATACTGCACGAAAAACGGTTGTTTTTGGGTCTGTAATTAGTCCGTAAAATCGCATATTTCTGATACGGTACCTTAAAATAGGGCACCGAAAAATCAGCTGTGGATTTTTTTCAGTGCGCTAACCTCAAAGATTGTTATTGTTCCTTTGTACGTTATACAAAGGAGCAAACAAACACGTGTTATACATTTTGTCTGTAAATAAAATAAATGTAAATATTATGAAGTTAACCTATCTGAACTTCCAAAACTATAAAAATCACCTAATCTTTGGTCCAAATTTTCAACTACCAAAGGCTGATATTGGCAGTATGATAAACAAAGTGTGAGCAAAAGTGTGTTTTTGTTGCTTAATCGTTTTTCCGAGCTTGGCTTCGCCTCGCTCGTAAAACACGATTGCGAACCAAAATGAAAACTACTATTTTTATCACGTGACATTACAGCTGTTTCTGGACTAGTTCTTATCCGTATAACTAGCAACACCTTTGAAATGCCAAAGGAGCAGACCTTATCATCATTATAGACTGCCGTAGAGGCCCTTGATTGCAAACATGTGTTAACAGCTCAGTACGAACGTTTGAAACTAACTAGCAGATCAGATGTTTAGAAAGACGCCTGATTTGGGTGTGAACAGAATTACATTATTTGATACAGGTGGTTTAGTACAATTATCCAAGTGACTTTAGGGCATACACATTTCAGACCCAAAATTTCTATTCAGGTGATAATCGACCTGTTATGCACAATGGTGATAACTGTCTGTTATGCACAATGAATTTGATTTTATTAGTAATACTGGAAACAACACCGCTAGCGATTTTTTTTTAAGCGAGACGATGATTTTTAGCTTGGTGCTCTAGTGAGGCAAATTTATCGATCTTTGAACTGTCCTCATTGGTTGTTTTATTCTTAAAAGTGAATCTACTCATGCGAATCACTGGAATAAAAGTAATACAAATTGGAAAAAAATAATTTTTGTTATTATTTATGTATCTATTTTGGCCTTTAAAGATGATAAACTGTTATCAAATAAACAAATACAAGTTTATTAATTTTATTTATTAGTGTTGTCTCCAGTATTACCAATAAACCTCCTTGGTTATGCACAACACAAATGTTTGTCTTTCAATAATTCGAAAGTAGTCCAAATTTGCTCATATGTTTGGTATTTTGTTCACCTAATACTAAAAACATATGACTAACTGTTATGTTTTCCTAAACTTACACACTGTATACTTTAAACATGTACTTGCAAATTTACACTTGTCTACTTGTATCGATATTAATTTCATGACTTATACTTTATCAAGGAAAGTAAATAATATATATGTATAACATATATTTTAATACATTTGTTTAGTGCTTGATTTCGTTGCTACTGATTTTACTAGTACATACATTGTGACCCATAATGTTTTCAGGCAAACAGTATGAGCATAGTTGCATACAATATCCAGTCACAATAAAAGTGGCTGGGCCTGGGGGGCATAGCCCCCCAGCGAAACCGATTACGAGTAATAACAACAGTTAACAATAATCATCATAAAATTCATTTCGTTAATATCATTTGGGATGTATAGCAGTTTACAAATCGTTAGTTTAAAAGTGAATTGATGTGATACAAATTTATTTAAAAAGTAAAGTGTCCCTTCTAGTTTGAAAGTGTGCACTATTGACAATGAAACGATCCGCAATTATTTAAACAATTCCTCAAACCCCAATAAATGCTATCCCAATGCTTGTCACGAAAACTGAGACCTGTCAATGAAAGCAATATCATAATTGAACGAATTTATCCAGTTAATTTTCTTAAACAAAAATAAAATTTCTAACAACAATAACCATCATAAAAACTAGTCAAACTTTTATCAGATAACAGAAAGTAAATCATCAAAAACCTTTAGTTGTCATTGTACAGTTTTAACGAGCTTTGTAGAGGTTTGTCTTGGGAGGTGTGTCTGAAGGGTGTCATTAGGATTTTAAGGCTCATTAAAAGACCGGCCTTTAAATTGATGTGAGTTACCCGTGCATGATATAACGGCATCAGTTAAATTAAACGCACTGCCTATGTCCGCGTGTTTGGTATAATTGTAACTGGCTGTGACCTCAAGTGGACCGGCTGTGACGGTGGTGACTAACTGCTACCAACCTTTCTTCTCGGCAACGTCACAGCAGTTTAGTGAAAACATCTCCAATGAGGTTTTTGATGGACTGTAATCTGGCTTTCTGACAAGGATTCAACTTTGTCCTCCAGTCCTTGTCCTCGTGTGTCTCCGGTCCTTTCAGCCGAGGGTCCCCTTTGAGTCGTCATGCTCTAGGAGGACAAGGACGCAGAGCTATAGTCACCCTATCACAATAGAGCGATCACTGTCACGCACGTCTGGTTGGCGCTGCAGTCTGCTTCATGGCAGTAAGGTGGCAGTTTTTTCTCACGAGCATCGTGATAATTTTCTTTTACATAGTTTAAAAATGTATTATACATTTAAATGTGTTAAAAGGTTTATTATTCCGAAGAGTCAGTTTTTAAACCATCACCCTCTAAAATTACTAGACGCGTAATACAAAAACATACTAAGTGTAAGGCATTTTGTAAAGTTTTTGAGTCTTTTTTTAGACTTAAAAAATTTGTAGAAAGAAATGGAATTAACATTTAACTTGACTTTTTTCATATTATTGCACTTCATTATTATATTATTTTCACATTTCTTTATGTTCTTACTTATATTTACCTACCCCCAACATTTTACTAGGCTGATCCTGCTTTTATATTGAAGAGAAATCACCGATTTGTATTATGATTTGTCAAAATACAGGCGCAATAAATGGATATGCATGTATAAAGCAAGTTAGCTAACTATACACTTTTACTTCAGGATGAAAATACCGTAGTCTAATAATATAACTTTGATGAGACAAAGGATCAGATTGTTACCACAGGCTTTTGTAGGTAGAAGCTTGATTGAGGTGCTAATTGTGTCTGCAAGGGACGAGATAAGGTTCTAGTGCAACAGGTAGTACTTGATAAAAGACTAAAAGCAAACGCTTCTATATTTGGATGTGATTCATGGAGGAAAATAATTTGTTGATAACTATAACTCAATAGCCAATTACGGTACTGATTCAGTATAAAGCCAATATATAATAGCATTAAAAAAATACATAACTCTCTTTAGTCTGCAGAACATATGTGGTTAACTATAACTTAAGTAGGTTTTGAAGTAAGTTTTGAAAACTATAAATTGAGAGCTTGTATAGCAAACTATAACTATAAAGGGGGATACAATCGTTATTGTATACCTACATAATTATGTAGGGAAATACGGGTTTCAATATTATCACACGTAGGACGATGCAACCAGCAGTCGGAAACACATGTATATGTATTTCAGCCACAGCTAGACAGGAGATGAGTCTAATTAATAACGTTGGTGTTAATGTAGGATCAACATTATGAATACAGTTATTTGATTTAATAAAAAGTATTTGCCTCTCAGTAGCTACTATGGTAGAAATTCCAAATTTTCTTAATTAGAAGGAGAATTTAAATCAAATCTTCTCCCGCTATAATCAAGCCTACTGAAATCAACATATCCCGCTAAAATAACATCTCAAGAGCAAACCACACTCACGTCTTCCCCTGTAGACCTGTAGATAGCCCTGATATTTGTCATTTCTTGAATGTGAAGAAATGAGAAATGTAACAGTTAGCAGAAGCAAGATTTGAACAAATCTAAAATCTAATTTAGTGCGCTGTACTTGTTGTTTTATATTTACATACTCCTTCACAGTTTCAAGGCGTGCTATCCGACCAAAACCTTTAGATAATATCTTAAGGTCAGCCGGACTGATTACCTTTCACACACACCATTTACGGGAGTTTTTTTAAGCACAGCTCTGACAGTCGCGCCGCGCTTGGGCGGAAAAAACTTTCATTACCATCTGTCCCCCTTTCTAACCTGTTACTAACAGTAACGTTCATCTTTGAACTCTGTGATTTGATCAAACTGCCACCATACATTTTTTGTTGGGGCTCACATAAAGGGATAATTGAGCGGGCCAACAGGTCGCCTGGGTAAATGCAAGGCTCCAAACGGCCACCGGGGCACCGCGATTAGCCACATGCGATCTTGCGTCACTGCCGGGCAGTTGGCATTCGACTACAAATGGCAACAGCACTTTTAACGTGAAAGCAGTTCTAATGAACAATGACAAAGGTCTTAGAAGATTAAAATAAAAACAATATTTTTTTCGCTGTTCTTGAGTTGATTAACATATAATTTTTGTTTGTTTGTAAAGTCTCTTGTTGCTTTGTATTATAAACTGTATGTCCGCGTTGGTAGCGGCCCTGCACTCGCCGTGGTGCGAAATTGTTTATTAGCGAATTTCCCCTATAGGGAAGAAGCTATTACCGTAGTCGGAATGGTAAGGCCTAGGCCCGGGACCATGATAACTTTTCGTTTTCAGGTCCCCATACCCCAAAAACACCATTCGTTCGAAACTGTATATATATATATATATATATATATATATATATATATATGTGTGTGTGTGTGTGTGTGTGTGTGTGTGTGTGTGTGTGTGTGTGTGTGTGTGTGTGTGTGTGTGTCCGTGGGTGCAATAACTCTCGTAAAAATGGTCCGATCTTGATACAATTTGATACGAACGTGTAAAGCATTATTTATGACTTTGTTCGAAAACCAGGCAGATCGACCCATCCGAAGTGGTATTTTGGGGGGTTTTGTACCCCAAAAATGGGTTTTTTGAAGTTTTTACATGTAATATTTTAAAAAGTCAAATTTTAGTTTTCACCATTGAATTCAGCTTACAAAAAAACACACAATTTGGTGTTTTTTTTTATCATTTCTCTACGTCAATTGGTTACAGAGATATTGAAAGTGCTAAACACAGTACGTTGTCCAATGCTATTCTTATGGAGAATAAGAAAAATTGTACATCTCGCTTATTTATAAACGTATTCGGACGTAACTTGGTATATGGCTTCGTAACGTTGTGGTCTATTGATAATTGTTCAACAAAACAAAATTTGTTTGCATAAAAACCCATGTTTGTTGTTCCTTGTTGCAGCAAACCTGCGTACTCATCCCCAATGTTATTCTTATGGAGAATAATTCAAATTTGACATATCACTTATTTGTGAATATATTTTTATAAAACTTGGTACCTTTGCGGCTTTATGTGGTATTAAAACATACATTTTGCACTGGAAATTCGCTAAGTACGCAGGTTTGCTGCGACGGAGGTATTTTTTCTTGGCTTTGGTAATATCACACAAAGACATTTTAAAATTCCCATGCTTTCCTATGGGACGAATTATTCTTATTACTTAAAATATGTATATGTTACCGAGCTCATTAGGACGGGTAATTTTATTTGAGCTCTTACAGTACCATATTTCTGAATCATTCCAACCATCCACCATGTATTTTTATAATTTCACTGGCATGTTTATACATGTTTATTATTATTATTAAACATCGCATACAATTTTATGGTTTGAAAAGTATTCAATATAAATTAAGTGAACGGTTTGTAAGCTTGCTCTAGAGACGTAAAAGATAGTTAAACAACCAAGTAAATATAAAACAACAACACAACTAACTGGGTAGCGTAGTGGTTATAGTATCTGCAACGGCGCCTCATGTTCCGAGGTTCGCCAGATGGTCCTGAGCAAAATTCTGAAAATGTTGTGAAAGTTTGATACTTTACCCAGGTGCAATTTATTTGACATTGGGCTAATGTATGAAACTTTATAAGGAAAGGTAGAACTCAGATAGTAACGAGGCCAGCGTTTTGACCATTCCCAAGCAAAACGCTAAAAACTAGTAATGACGTAGAAAAACACTCAAATCTATGTATACTACACTAGCTTTTTTTGTGTGTCCGAAGTGTCAGATCGGTTCCAATATGTATAAACATTATTCACTATGCAGCATTGGGCGTAAAATTAGTCTATTGAAATTATTATGCATTAGGTATTAATTTCTGGTGCGGACCCAAACAACGCCTGCAGTGAGGAGAGCCACTTCTTTGTCCTTGACTTATTAAAAAGTATCTGAACTAGTATTTCCCGTAGGGGCCCGTGAAAACTTTGAAGTGACAAGACTAAAATGTATTATACATCACTATAGGCTGATTTGCCTATACGGTACGGCGGTTTATATATTGCATTTATTGGTATACCTGTTCAATTATCTTAACAAAAGAATATATATGTTTTATATAATCCAATAAAGGTAATTTTTCTAATTGTAGGCATTTTAAATCGGACGATTCTTTCTTGCACACTTTCTATTTTAACTACCGGTACTTTAAATAAAAAAAAAACTCTATATTAGGAACTATAGTTTTTATTTTAGAATGTTAATAAAAGTGAACGCAACGTACTCAGAACACGTCCTGTATAAAAAAGAGCCCGCGGGAGCCGCAGTCGGAGTGATACATCACGAAGATAATCATTTCGTTTTTCATTTACCTAACCCAGATACCTGAGAAAGGTCACTTGTATTAACGAAGCACTCCGAGTTCAGCCTTATTACTTGAGATAAATGTTGATTTAAGATATTTCTATCCCTAAACATAAATACCAACACATTCTTGATAAGGGAATTCATTAATAAAAAAGTAGTAATTACGTTTGTACGCAATTGTAAAACGTGGTTATTCACGTTATATATTTTAACGAAATGCACCGTTAAAATTAATATTTTTAGGCTGCTTACATGAAAATAGTGGTAAGAAAAAATTCATAAATAAGTAATAATTGTTAACAATCTAAGTGCAACATATATAAGAAAAGTTGGATACATCATTATCAAACTTTTCCAAAATCTGGAAGACCATAATAGCTGAACAACTGAAATGAGTAGTTGTGAAGTTATCTTTTTACATACACACAAAAAATAAAAGATATGTTTATATAACATATGTAGGGCATGTTCTCATTAGAGCTTTGACTAAAGTGTTCTATTATACAGTATGTTCTTATAAGTCTACCAAGTAATAAAATGATTTTATTTGTTAATGAGCATTTTATTGCCATATCAAGGGCACTAATAAACATAATTGATGAACGAAGTGAATCACTGTATTGATGAAGAAGTTTCAGTGGCCGTGTGTGGGTGTGTGTGTGTGTGTGTGGGTGTGTTATCGAAATACTAAATAACTGTAAAACATTTCTTAATGAAATTTTGAAGGAGTCATTTGGGATACCAAAGGGATGTTTTAACACAGCATTCGTATTTTATTTTGGATTATTAATAATTATTAAAACTAATTTTAATGTTTGATATTCAGTAGTTGAATTGGTTTTCGTAGTAAGCTATTGACTATGGTTGTCTTTAAAATGTCAGCTGGGATTTGTCTGTGTTTCACTTGAGGGATTTTTATCCCCTATATGGGATATTTTGACTGCTTGTGGGATAAAATGGGATTGTGGGATAAAGTGGGATTTTTTTGAAATCGGCATTACGTCTGCTAGTTTGCTTACAACTTACGACCAGAGCACCTTAGCAGTAGCACTTCTAGTGGATTTTCTCGCCGTACTGGCAGTTGCGGGGTTTCCCATTTTTAACCTCGCTGTCCGCACCTATTATGATTTTATAAACGTCACAGAACGAACATTGAATCATGTCAATTTCGCTGGCCGAGCCATGTTGGAATTAACAAGCAAACTATTTGCCATTTTTTAGTACCTGCTTCGTACTCTTTAGTACTACCATTAAAAATATTAGTACCTCTCACGTAAATAAATTATTTAATTTAGTTAATTCACCGTATCATTTAACCTATGTCGCATTGCTCAAAATCCTTTGAGGTACTAAATGTAAAATACCTATAGGTAATTAGTAGATCTAAATAAGCTCTATCTAACGGTATAAATATTGTACTAATACATTATTCAATAATCATATAATATTTAACATTAATTGTGTTGCAATGTTTAACAAATCAGTGGGAAAGTGTGGGATATGACGAGGGATTCTATAAGGGAGAGTCTGGGATAAAGTGGGATTTTTTGTATCAGTGCGTGGCATATTTTTACCGTAGAGTGGAAACACTGCATATTTGTTTATAAATTACTCAAATGTAAACATAACCAAAACTATGGATTTGGTTATGTTTTGTTCCATCAATTTTTTTTATTTCGAAATAGTTTAAAATGTGAGTGTTATGTGAATTAATAGTGTTTTGTCGTGTTTAAAACAATGCTTGTATCTATTTAGATTTATTATCAGTTTATTTTTTACTGGAAAACTTCGATGTAAAAGCTAAGTGTTTGGACTAGTGATGATAAATTAATACAATAGCTTTTGGAATTTTTGAATTACTGGGACAGTATAACTCTGTAACACGACTGACTGTGATTGATAATCAAGCGTGTTGTAGACCTATAGTAGTTTCTTTACATTGTGAACAACTTACTTGATGGCAGACTTACTAAACTATCATACGTGCAAACTATCTTTATTACATGTAATGTACCAAATAAGCCTCACTGTCACCTAATGACATGGGATTAAAGTTTTGTAATCTACCGGTCAGTAAAATAGTCTGGTTACAGTTTATATTTGTTTGCATTTTCTGTGGTTAATATTGATTTTCATAAACAATCAAGATGTCCAAAACTCCGTAATCCCAACCGTCTACATTGTTTAACTAATTACGATGTAGACAGATTGCCCTCCTGAAAAATTGTCATTAATGTAGATGTTGGATTTTGCTTTTAAATCTCTCGTGCTGCGATTTCAGTAGCTTGTGTATTTAAATTCAAACTAACATATATTAATGATGTAAACATTTTAAAATTTAAGGTATGAATTTTATAAGATACTGTTATATAAATAAATCATTGAATACATTTTTTTACATTAAATGGGTTTAAAACAAGTATATTTCTGTATGTTTAACCCCCTGATTTTGGAGCTGGAAATTAATAGGTCTAATAATTATTGGCAACTTTTCTCTCAGGTTATATATTTAAAACTCGTCGAAAACCATCCGGTACCAAAAATATATTAGTCATTGGCCGAGTCTTAAAAAAGCGTGAACAGGAGCTAGGACATGTGACCAAATAAACGCAATCAGTTTAATCTAATTGCTAGGTACACAGAGTGGTTTTAAGAGGTTAATTGCTCCACCTCACCCTCCAGGGTTAGATGGAAACGTATTCCGCATATTCTCTATTCATTGTTGCTAGATTAAGAAACCCCAGCATAGCTGCTATAGGCACGTTTTCCATAAGCGGGAATTTTGCGCAGGTTACCAGAAGGTTAGGATATAGCAGGAAAGGAAAGGGTGGGATGGGACAGGCAGCCAAATTGGCCTTTCAGAGTACCAACTCCCGTGCCTTGTGACAGCTGTGATCAGGCTCAACGTGGACCCGCTCTGCCCTCCAACTGGCCAACTCAACGGATGGGGTATCCATGTACAACAGCCAGGGACCATACATTTTCAGGTTGGGGACCAACCCCTGAGTTTCCGCCCCGAGCCGCTGCAAGTGGAGGGAACAAAGGTGAAAGGGAAGTTTGTCATAATGGACATCCAAAAAACTTCATATGTAATGACAATTTAATTTGCTGTACCCAATGTCAGCATCCAAACTGGTATAGACCAGTTTTAAGGTTGTCCTGGGACGAATATTCTCTATTGGTCAATGCTAACACACCAAGTTTTAATAAAATTAATAAGTATACAAGAGATATATGTTTTTTATTTCTTATAAGAATAACATCGGACAATATACTTAGTTTACTGCTGAATGGAAATTGAAATATTCTCAACAACCATTAGCCGAATAGCCTACTAACGAAATACTAATTTAACCGTGTGTGGATTGGAGTACTAATGTTTCATCTTTTATAGCTTTTTATGGCAATGAGATAAAACTGTTGAAACCTGCTAAAAATATTTAAAGTTTATGGTACTAAGAAAGGTAAAAAACTGAAGTTTGGGATCTCTTAAGCCCTGCAATTTCTGAACCCAAATTTTTCTAAAAAATCAGGTGGTATATTTTATTAGAAACCTAATATAAACCACCAAATAAAAAATCCAAAGATTTCGAAAGCGGCTCCTCAAAACTGCTCCAGACCTATATACTACGTTGTTGGGTACCAAAATATTATGGATACCTCTTTGTTCTTCCCTCAGGGCTCTGCCTTCACTATCACTCCCAACTTTTAATTTTAACGTATGATTCGTTGGATTTATTTTGTTAAAGCAGCATCTCCTGAAAGATGTCCCCACGTTTGATACGCCGCCCTACTCAACCATAGACCTCCACCGCACAGGAAAATTTTCTATGTTATTATTTACACCTTTTTTAGTAATTTTAGAAAATTTTCAATTATACAAAAATTCAATTTTTGTTATTTTCTTTTAACCCCGACCTTAGAGCTCCGCCTCGCTGGCTTTAAAAGTTGCCTTGTTAAATTTATGGAGGAAAGATGATCCTTGGGTAAGCGTTCGGGAGTTCGGGTCAGCATTCGGGTTGAGTACTACTAGCTGGTCAGACAGACATTATTCTATCCTAATGTCACTGAATTTGTTTTATGTCAAAGATTCTCGTTCTTTTTCAAGATGAGCTCGTTAGCTACGCTCACTTGCCTATGTTTATATAGAGCTTGCTTCGGTATTGAAAATGAGTTGCTATTCAAATAGATTTATTATGTCTATAATAAACATATGTATGCTTTTCAAGTATGTTTAGATATCATCCTTATAACAGCTGTTTGATGAAACTAAATAACTAACATACAATCCCGACTTTGTTTTATGTATTTAGATAATGAAAATCACTTAATAATATCTTGCCATGGCAACGTTAATATACACTAGGCAGCAATACGGATTTTAGCAATTTGAAATTTAAGTAACTGCACAACGCCATCTGTAGAGCCTGATATAAGCGTAAGTTATATTATATAAATCAAACAGGAAAGTTGGCCGGGCTGGTAAGGGCCCGCACTTGCATTTAGGGTGTAGACCAGAGCCTGTACAGACCTAAATTCAGCCCTGGACGTCTGTATGCAGAACTTCAAACATGCTAGAATCCAGAATCATTGTCCCTGTCTCGTGTACATTCTATGTGCCTAAGAGTAAAAATATGTTATAGTCAATCAATACAAATGCTGAATTATTTTGACTCAATCCTATCCTACACTATAATATGAGTAAGGTTTGCATGCTCGCTTGCTTGGTTGATTGCTTGCAACTCTTATCTCAAAAACGGCTCCAACGATTTTCTTAAAAAATAACTAATGTGTCCTTCCAACTACTTGTGTTGTAAAACCTGATATCTGGGTTAAAAATAAGTTCTAGACATGTCCCATCCCCCAAAAAAATCAAATAATGTAAAAAGCCGCTATGGAAAATTGAAAAAATCACATTGGGCTTTTGGAGATTAAAATAAAAGCAAAAGAGTCATAACAGCTGTTCAAAATCTTTCAGCGAACTCTCAAAGTTATACTCATATAGTTTAAGTACTACCTGGGACTGAGCTTTGCTAGGGAAAGGTCAATCTTGTTTATGACTTGGAGTTGTTTTTCACCATGTACCCTACTAACGAGCATTTTTGAGGTCACAACAGTTGTTATTATAATGCACCTTTGAGTCATTCTGGATATGACCACTCTACATGTAATCTTCATTCAAAGGATTTATTATCTGATTTTATGGAACCACATGGAACTCATGTTGTTTATGATTATTAACATGTGGTTTCCTGAGAGCAGAGATTAAAAGATTTGAGAGAAGATTACATACATAGAGTAGTAAAATAAATCAAAGGGATATTGAGGTATAAATGACAACTGGAGTGACCTTAAAAATGTATAAAAGAGGCAAATGAGTTATACAAATCTGATTATCAGTAGGGGGAAGTGGTGAAATAAGCTCCAAGTTATCTAAACAAACTGACTAGCCTTCCCCCGAGCAAAGTTCGGCCCCCAGGTATCATATACTCTAATATGAGTAAGGTTTGCTTGTATGTTTGCTTGCTTGCGACACTAATCTCAAAAACTGCTTCAACGATTTCCTTCAAATGTTCAAAATAACTAATTTCTGGGATAAAAATAAGTTCTAGACAGGTCTCATCCCCAAGAAAAATCAAATAATGTAAAAAAATAAAATGAAAAGTTAAAAAAATTAACATTGGGCTTATGGAGTTTTAAATCAACACAAAAGAATTTTATCAGCTGTTCATAATCAACCAGGGAACTGTCAAAGTAATACTCATGTTTTTTATGATTATTAACATGTGGTTTCCTGAGAACAGAGATTAAAAGATTTGAGTGAAGATTATATATATAGAGTAGTAAAATAAATGAAAAGGACATTGAGCTATAAATAGCAACTGGAGGAACCTTAAAAATGTAGAAAAGAGGCAAATGAGTTACACAAATCTGATTATCAGTAGGGGAAAGTGATGAAATATTACTCCAAGTCATCTAAACTGACTGATTGGCCCTCCCCCGAGCAAAGCTGGGCCCCCAGGTACTGTCGTGTTAAAACGGATATGAGAAGGGTGTTACCACTCCAGTAGTCAGTAGTATTTTTTATTTACATTAGTCCTAAATTATCTGTTCTTGCCGTTGTGGAGTTAAAACGGATATGGGAATAGTGTTACCATTCCATTAGTAAAATGTTTGGTTTATTAATTATCTGTTCGTGCTGTTGTGGAGTTAAAACGGATAACAGAAGAGTGTTACCAATCCAGTACCTGCCTACATATCTTTAAAAATTCAGTCTTCGTTCATCCTCTTACGGGAAGAATGAGCGTACACCTAGTAGAAACATGCACAGCTTAACTGCATGAACATTAAAATGGGAATAACAGTACCACTATGTTTTATTATAAGTTAATATTATTATGCATTGGTTAGGACTCTGGCCTCGGCATATTCTCCTGAATTTAGTTTAAAAATATAATAAAAAAAAAATATATTGTCATAGCTGAAAAATTGCAATATTGCAATATTTCAAAGTTTAAAATTGTTTTATTACAGCCCTTAGTCAATTATTTATTTAAAAACTAATATAATTTCTAGATTTTCTCCCAAAAATCCATAGTTGAACTATATTGTTGATGAATGACAGACGTGCATTTTTAGATTATCAAGTTTAGATTATCTTTGTAGCTTTGTGTATAGATACAATTTTATCAAATTCACTATTAAAATTATACTAGATATACCTATTTGAAAACAATGACAAGAATGTTTCGCCGTCACAATATATAATTAAATATCCCCGTCGCAGCAAACCTGCGTACTCATCGAATTTCCAATGTCTTAATACCACGTAAAGCCGCATACCAAGTTTCATAACAATATATTCACAAATAAGCAATAAATACAATTGTAATTATTCTCCATTAGAATAACATTAGGGATGAATACGCAGGTTTGCTGCAACAAGGAACACAAAATAATGGGTTTTCATGCAAATATCAATAGAACTCATCTAAGTAAAGTCACATACCAAGTTTCATTCATATAAGTTTGTAAATAAGCGATATATAACATCGTAATTATTCTTCATAAGAATAAAATGGGGACCGAGTACCTAGGTTTGCTGCTACAGGAACCTAAGTGACAATTTTGTTTTTTGTCAAACAACAACAAACCCCAACCAGATGAAACCATATGCCAAGTTTCGTCAGTTTATATCCATAAATAAGCGAGATATAAAATTTATTTTTCTCCATACGAAACGCATTAGACAAAGTACTAGACAACGTACTGTGTTTAGCACTTGCAGTATCCCAGAAACTAATTGACTTGGAGCAATGATAAAAATACCAAATTCTTTGCATTTTTAAGCTGAATTCAATGGTATAACTAAATATTTGATTTAAATAAAAATTGCATGTGAAAACCCCAAAAAAAACCTATTTTTGGGGTAAAAAAACCCAAAACCCCCCCTTCAGATGGTGCGATTCGTCTAGTTTTCGAACTCGTTCAAATAAATGCTACTTTACACGTCTGTACCAAATTTCATCAAGATCGGACCTTTTTTACGAGAGTTATCATGTTTACGGACACATAAATAAATATATAAATGTATAAATATATATATAAAACATTTGAACGAATGGTGTTTTAAGTATTTGGGGTCCTCAAAATGAAAAGTTATCATAGCCTCGGGCTTAAGTGTTACTATGAGACCTATGGTAATAGCTTCTTCCTTATAGGGGAAATTCGCTAAAATTAAATAATAAAAAACGTTAACTAATTCAATTCAGTAGCGTGTAAAGGGTAGCATAATCTATCATTGGATAACAAAAATATAATTGGCTTGTAATTATTTTAAGAGGCTGCAGTTATTTCTAGTAAGTTGTTGGACGAGTTGATGTGAACAAGTATTTGATATGTCACAAGTGTTTTTTCACGTAACCTCATGGTTTTTAAAGTGATCTACTTCCTTGATAAAAAAATTAATTCAGTATCTCTTATCTATTTTCTTACAATTCCATTAAATGGTGCCAAAAAACATCGTAGTGTGATTATTAAGTGTGTGATTTGATAGTGGAGATTAAAACTTACTCTTTATTCATACTTCATAGAGTGATTTTAGGTAGGGAAAACGTGACTTACGACCCTAACCGCCATTTGAGTCGAAATTTGCTGAATAATAATCGAGATAATGGTGGAGGGATTGATTTTCATGATACACAATATTTAAAAAAGAAAAATGTAGTTAAAAGCAGAATTTTTAATGAGTTTTTGTATACATAATAAACACATAATCCAATGAGATCTGCTAGTTTCTGAAATAAGTTCTTACTTGCTAATTTGTATCTTACCTACAGACCTGTGTTTAGAACTTATCACTTCTCGCAAAAAACAACTACACGCAACTGTTAAAACTGGTACCGTTATTTAACATGAGAGCTGACTGTCAAGGTTAGATGCATATCCGATAAACTTATAGTAATTAAAAGGCCCACACGCCTTTAAACAGGTTAAAACCTGTCACGCTATACTTTTAAATACCCCCGTCGCAGAAAACCTGCGTACTCAGCGAATTTCCAATGCATATATATGTGACTCACTACTACATAGAGCTACTTACCAAGTTTCACAAAAATACATCCATAAATAAGTGATTTATAGCATTTTATTTATTCTCCATAAGAATAACATTAAGGTTGAGGACGCAGGTTTGCTGCAACGAGGAATACAAGTAATATGTTTTTTTTACAATTATCAATATAACTGAACCAGGTGAAGCTATATACCAAGTTTTATTAATTTAGGTTCATAATTAAGGGAGATATACAACTTTACTTATTCTCCATATGAATAACTTGGGGGCCGAGTATGCAGGTTTGCTGCAACGGGGACTATCAACAAAAAACTTGTTTTTGTGCTAATATCAATATACCACAACTAGTTGAAGCCACAACCAAGTTTCATCAATATACATTCAAAAATAATCGAGATATAGAATTTTATTTATTCTCCATAAGGATAACATTGGACAACGTACTTTGTTTAGCACTTTGGATATCTCTGCAACGGTTAGATGTAGAACAACGATTAAAACACCAAAATGTTTGACTTGTTGAGCTAAACACATTAATAAACAGAAATGTGAAGTTTTTAGTAAAACTATCTGAGAAAAATCTAAAAACCTTTTTCCCATAAGATTAACATGGGACACGTTTTTTGGATTTTCTCCGCAACCACTTAACCTAGGTTAGTGATTAAAAATACTAAATTATTTGCTTTTTTAAGCTCTATAAAATGGTTATAACCAAAATTGAGTATTTTTAACATTTTGGGGTCGAATTAGCAAAAAACCGATTTTTGGAAAATTGTAAACCCCCATAAAACCCCCTTCCCATAGTGCGATCGATCTGGTTTTCGAACTTAAAGTCATAAATGCTACTCTCAATATTTGTGCCAAATTTAATCAAAATCGGGCCTTTCTTTCAAAAGTTATCGCGGTAACGGACACATACACACACACACACACACACACACACATATATATATATATATATATATATATATATATATATATAAAACAATTTGAACGAATAGTGTTTTTGGCATCTGGGGACCTCAAAACGAAAAGTTATCATGGTCTCGGACTTAAGTCTTAAGATAGACTTACCATGCCACCTACTGTAATAGCTTCTTCCCTATAAGGGAAATTCGCTAAAAATTGAACCAGGAGAGAATGCAATTAAATGGTCTAGTGTTGTGGTCTAGAATGTTCATTGAACAAACCATCAAAAGGAAGTTTGTTTTGATGTTTGTTACCTTTACTGGGCACCACCCAGTCAAGGGATAATGCCCATGTCAGCTTCGTGGGATAGATGCGGAGAATGGGCGGAGATCTCACTTCTCTAAGATTAGGAATTCTCTATCATACATTGGTTGGTACTCAAACTGGGCATCAACGGTTATTGCCCAACAGTCAACGGTTAGCATATAGGGTTTTGTTTTAGGTGGTCACTGGTTCAATCGGATGTTCTCACAACTCGGACCGCTATGTTAAAATAGTTTGTAACCTCTTAGCAAAACCTCTCTAAGAAGCTTATGAAGATTTGCTGTTGTCTGTGAAGGAGGAAAGGCATAATATGTCACAATGTTCTAACTCTAAGGCATAATGTCTCTCACAATATGTTCTAATACAAATAGTAAATCCTGCAAATTCAGCTCCCAACCCCCGAAAGTTCTAACTACCGGTACTCAATGTAATTGTCATGACATATCATATACCATATTATTTTAAAAATATAGAACTGTGATGTTTATTATAAATCGAACATTAGTACATAACTGTATGTCAGAGGTACCTTGATACCTATGATATGCCTCACGCTTTAAATGTCCAACTTGATAAAAACTTGATATATTTCATTTTATTTTTAGCGAATTTCCCCTATAGGGAAGAAGCTATTACCGTAGGTCTCATGGTAAGACTTAAGCCCGAGACCATAATAACTTTTCATTTTGAGGTCCCCAGATACCAAAAACACCATTCGTTAAAATTGTTATATATATGTATATATGTGTGTGTCCTTAAGCACAATGACTCTCGTAAAAAGCGTCCTATCTTAATGAACTTTGGTGCAAATGTGTAAAGTAGCATTTATTTGAACGAGTTCGAAAACCAGACGAATCGCACCATCTGAAGGGAGGTTTTTGGTGGGTTTTGTACCCCAAAAATATTTTGTTGGGTTTCCAATGTAATTTTTATTTAAATCAAATTTTAATTTGTACCATTGAATTCAGCTTAAAAAACAAACAATTTGGTATTTTGATTATTGTTCTATGTCAATTGGTTACCGAGATATTGAAAGTGCTAAACACAGTACGTTGTCTAATGTTATTCTTATGGAGAAAAAGACAAATTCTATATATCGCTTATTTATGAACATAAACTGATGAAACTTGGTATATGACTTTATCTGGTTGTGGTTTATTGTTCTTAGCACAAACAAAAAATTTCGCCTATGGTTCCCATAGCAGCAAACTTAGGTACTTGGTCCCCATGTTATTCTTATATAAAATAATTCAGATGTTATATATTGCTTATTTATGAATGTATATGGATGAAACTTGGTATGTGACTTCACTAAGATGAGTTCTATTGATATTTGCATCCCCAATGTTATTCTTATATCGATAATAATTAATTAATATTTTAAATATCACTTGTTTGTGAATATATTTCTTATGAATCCTATTAAGTGTTTTAATGTGTTATTTTATATATTAATTGGAAATTCTGAGGCCATAGTTTATCAAACGTCTCTGAGAACAGAAGGAGATTCATTGAAACAAAGTTATAAAGTGTTTTGCCATAGGATAGGTTGAATTTTATGAACTTTTAATCACAATAGAGATTGTTTTTGTAAACAAATTAAGAGCTCAGCAAGTCTATAAAGCGGGTTCAGCTGCTTACTTCATCAAGCCAATCTCCATTCACTCGGTTCCTCTCTCCTCTTTGTATCGTGTTTCTTCTTGTTGAGATTACAAACTTTTTCTATAAAAATGCTCTGCGTTATTAAAGTAACAATACAAATCAAATTGCAACACAGACGTGTGATTACAGAGCACAATAAGCAATGGTGGTAGAGGCCAAAAAAATAAGTATTTTTTGTTTGTTTGAGAGGCAGTAGTTTTTTTATTTCCACTTGACACTAATACTCAAAGTTGTTTCAAGAGAGTAAAAGGAGAAAACCCTGAAAAGATTTAACAAGAGTTTTATTGCTGTAAATTTGACGAATAAGACTGTCATTTAATAAAACTGGGTATAATAAATGTGTAAGAAAACAGGCCCTGGTGTAATAACAGGTCCAAACTGGCCTGCCCTGCAGTGGTGGGCCAGATACGCCGGGCCATTAGCGTATAGTGATTTCGTAATGATTGCCGTCAAAGTTAAAATGAGGTCAAGATTTATTTTTTAACTGTTTTACTATCACTGTTAAAATCTACTTAGCCAAAGGTTTTTTTTAACCTTTTTGGAGAACTATAGAAATGTAGGTAAGTTGTTTGATTATGATATGCCCTACAAATAATGAAAACCTGGTACAGTCCATCAGGACATTCTATCCGGACGAATGTTGTTTCAGTGACATGTGTTCGTGCGTAGAGAAATATCATCAATCTCATCTCTCACATCTTAATTATTCAAATGTCTTGCCTACACCCCACTGACTTTTAAAATTCCCACGTGTGTCTTATGAAAAATGTTTAATTTCGATCACATAAAACATATTTTTACCGGCAGATCTCACAAAACTGTTTTATTCCTAGGTGCTTACGTTTATGTTTGCGCATAGGCTACATCAATTATAATAATACATACATTTGCTTTTTAAATAAAATATCTGTAATCATGAACTGATTATGAGGAATTGTAAACTCACATATACAATTGTAAAACATTTAAATTTCAATGTTTGAGCTTTAATAATAATTTTTGAGAATATATAATTACAAGAATGTTGAAAAACTGTGTTACTGGTTGGGTGTTTATTTACTGGTAGAAATTATAATGTATATATATATATATATATATATATATTTTTTTTTTTATATTATATTATTATTATTTTATTTTATATTATATATATATATATATATATATTTATAAATAGTAACAAAATTAGTTATAAACTGGGTAATTTATACAGCGGGAGGTTTGAAATGAGCTCAAGAGCAACAATTTATAAGTTATAAGTGTATTTAAAAGATAATACCTCCTGACTGGCTCAACAGATCGTTATTTTATGCTCAAATCGCATATCTAGACGGCGCGGCGCGGCGCGGCGGCGGTCAAGACCTAGAGCCGGAAGGTCTGGCGCGACAGCCACCACCACTCTCTGGAGGCTGAGCTGCTATTTAAAATGCAACTGGGGTGAGTGAGTTATGAAACTCTTTCTCCCATACAGGTTAGTCTAGTTACTAGGAATACGCTCATTATTACGTATGACGATGATCGGACCTTTAGTAATCACAAAGTTAGTGATTTAATATTGTGTATAAATGACGTGCAACTTATCACGCAATATATTTTCAACAATACAACGAATTTTCTTAGCAGGAAATAAATTATCACTTTAGTGCTCATGGCAGTTTATAACTCCGAGTCAATCACAAAGTTTCATTTAAGGACTTCATATACATCAAATACATATTTAGTTCAATTGTTACATTATATTATACTGTAGAACATAAAACACTTTCTAGATACAGTAAGTACAAATACAGGCGTGTCTTTGAGTACTGTAATTTAATACTTGAGAATAAACATAATTTTCTCATGTTTATGTGTTTATGTCTTCGCGGGTGGCGGCAATTGCAGCTTACTCGGCCGCGAAGGATACATTTTTATTTTTTCAATAGTTTAATGTTATTTTAGTGATGTAGGGAGAATAACCTCCTAAACTTCCCTCGTCTGTGTGTTACAATTTACATACGATTGAGAAATTTATCCTAAGAAAATATGCTTACTAAGGTAAATAAAAATGGTTCATGATCTGGGAAGGGGTAAAAACACATGAAATGTATATTTTGTAAGGAAATTTTATTTGGGTTAAGGTATTTTACTACACAAATTATTTACCGGTAATAGAGACTTAGAGGCCAAATATGAGTTAGGTTTTATTTTAGTCATCTATATTTATTTTAAGGCTTAATCCAATGAAGAAATTTGGTGACCTTGAAGTATTTTTAAAGTCGTATCTAAAGGCCGAACATAACCGAAACCATTACGAAATAATCTAATTAATAGTTATAGTGTTATCGAACAATTTCATTCGGTTTTATATAATATCGCTTATGAATGTGTACCCGAACGGAAAGTTTCTAATAAAAGCTATCCTTATTTGTGAATTATGCACTAAAAAATATTTTAGAAAAAATAAAACAGGCAATGTATGTTGTTGGTACAATACTTTCTATTTCAACCAGTCATGATGATGCAACAGTTAAAAACTGGTAACACACTGTGGTGGTCAGGATAAGATTAACGAGGTGTAAATAATTATAGAGCTCTTGTCATGTGTTAAAAAAGTGAAGCCTCACTGGTAAACAAAACATCTAGGCAAAGAGTAATAAAGCCTAACATAAGTTGTGAAGAGAGGATTTGATTGATTAACATATTTGTTGCCATGGAGACCATATTTGTTGGTATAGAGGGCCAAAATGACAGTCCATATGTAAGCACAGTTTTTTACCCCAGACGAGTCCTCTATAGATTATAGATACCTCGATGGATAAGATAGGATTTGCTATTAAATAACGTAGCATAACCTAACCTAACAGCCGCAGCACACTATACAAGATGGGTCGTAAAAAAAACAAACAGTACCATTTCACCATCGGAGGTCACTTATACCACTCTTGGCAACAAATCAATAAGTAATACGCTATGATTGACATCATTCTGTACTATTTGTATTGCAATGAATAAAAATGATTTGATTTGATATAAAATATAGAAAAAATAGCTAGGATAAACTGAAAAATATCTGAAACTCATTCCGTTGTAATATCAAAATAAAATTATCAAGTACTTGAACCACTTATGAAACTCAAGACTCTACTCTAGGCTTAAGCTAGGTAATAATTAGACTGTCTTGATTTGCTTCTTTTATAGTTAGAGTTACTACCGGTACCTATATTTTCTGGATACCATATACTGCCATGTTATGGTGTTTTTTTTTTATTACTCAAGAGGCTAAAATTGTTATATTCTAAAAATAGGTTCAAATAGAAAACATGGAGAGGCCTACCATTCTTGAAGTTATAAATGTTTTGTATTTTGTAAAGTTGTATTATAGTGTAAATTCATAAAAAAGATTAGTTTTAACCGAAGTTTCCATCACCCTTATTCATAGGTAAACAGAATTATCTCTTCTTTTTGCTGTCGGTACCGGTATTCCGTGACATGTAATATTAGCAGTTTAAACAACCTTACGGTAATATTTTCACAATCTTCTATAAGCAGTTATTAATTCAATAGCAATATCACACTATGGCGATACAATAAGTATCGACATCAACAATCATACTGCCACTGGGAGTCGCGAGATCTGTATTCGAATTACAGATTATTTTCAGATCATGTAGCCTACAATAGGCAATTAATTATCCGTTAGTTTATTTATTTAGAATATGTCAGCAAGTATAATTACGTTCTATACAGGCATGATTGATTGTTGAGGTGAACATGGGTGCTTACAGTGCCAACGCAAGCGTAAGCTTAGCCTGGGGCAAGAAGTGTTCGCGAGGTCTTTCATTATTTTATTATTGCGCAAATAACATCACTAAATACCCCCGTCGCAGCAAACCTGCGTACTCAGCGAATTTCCAATGCATAATATATGTCTTAATACCACATAAAGCCGCATACCAAGTTTCATAAAAATATATTCACAT
Source organism: Allygus modestus (assembly GCA_963675035.1). Classification (NCBI taxonomy): domain Eukaryota; kingdom Metazoa; phylum Arthropoda; class Insecta; order Hemiptera; family Cicadellidae; genus Allygus; species Allygus modestus. The sequence goes on along the minus strand of OY776111.1, from coordinate 252,779,509 downwards.
ATAAGCGATTTTAATTATTCTCCATAAGAATAACATTGGTAATGAGTACGTAGGTTTGCTGAAACAAGGAACACAAACAATTGGTTTTTATGCAAATATAAATAGAATTTAACTAGGAAAAGCCACATACCAAGTTCCATCAATATTCAATCATAAATAAGCGCTTTATAACATTCTAGTTATTCTCTATAAGAATAACATGGAGTTGAGAAAGCAGGTTTGCTGCAACGAGGAACAAAAAAAAGGGTTTTTATATAATTATCAATATAACTCAACCAAGTGAAGCTACATACCAAGTTTTATTAATTTATATTCATAATTAAGGGAGTCATTACATTTTACTTATTCTCCATAAGAATAACATGGGGGCTGAGTACGCAGGTTTGCTGCTACAGGAATAATCAACGAAAAATCAATTTTTTGTACAAATATCAATATACCAGTACTACGTGAAGCCACGTACCAAATTTCATCAACATACATTCATAAATAATCGAGATATCAAATTTTATTTATCCTCCATAAGGATAACATTGGACAACGTACTGTGTTTAGCACTTTGAATATCTCGGCAACGGTTGGGCGTAGAATCACAATTTAAACACCAAAATGATTGATTTGTAGAGCTAAACTGATTGGTATAAGCAAATGTGAAGTTTATAGTAAAATTAATTGGGGAAAAGCTAAAACCCATTTTCCCATAAGATTAACATGGGAGATTTTATGAACACGTTTTTTGGATTTTCTCAGCAACCATATAACCTAGCTTAATGATTCAAAATACCATATTATTTGTTTTTTAAGCTCTATAACATGGTCAAAACCAAAATTAAGTTTTTAAAATGTTTTGTGTGAAAAATGCAAAAAACTGATTTTTGGAAAATTTAAAACCCCCATAAACCCCCCTTCCCATGGTCCGATTTTTCTGGTTTTCGAACTTAAAGTCATGAATGTCATTTTACATGTTTGAGCCAAATGTTACCAAAATCGGACGTTTTTTACTCAAGTTATCGTGTTAACGGACACACACACACACACACACACACACATATATATACATATATATAAATTTGAACGAATAGTGTTTTTGGCATCTGGGGACCTCAAAAGAAAAAGTTATCATGGTCTCGGGCTTAAGTCTTACCATGAGACCTACGGTAATAGCTTCTTCCCTATTATAGGGGAAATTCGCTAAAACCATATATATATATATACCGGGTGTCCCACGAAGAGGTTTAAACGTTTGATTTTATATTACGTGCCCATTCATGCACCGAACTTTTTTAAACTTTACACAGTTTACAAAGTAGGTTCTAAAAATAATCTGGAAAAATTTCAGCTCCCTAACCTTAATAGAAACAAAATGGCGGCATATTGAAAAACGATACTTTAAAAACATTAAAAAAGGTGTTTTTGGTTTTATAAAATGTTTTTATTGTTACATTCTAGGGCAATATGACTTTTAAATAAAAGAACTAGAACATAGCCTAATGGAAAACCTTAAAGTCCAAAATTATTCAAACTGTAACCCATCCACAGCAACACACTGATAACAGCGCGTAACAAATGATTCGTAAGCTCTTACAAAGAAACTCCGCGGTATCCGGAGAAGTTCCTCTTCTATTGATCGTTTTAGTTCCTCATCATTATTGAAGCTATGGGTATAAACTTGTTCCTTCAAATAACCCCATAAAAAAGTCACAAACAGTTAAATCAGGTGATCGGGGTGGCCAATCTAAAAAATCACTTCCACGACCAATCCAACGGCCATGAAGGTTGCCATTTATTAGTAATTGCTTGACAGGATTTGCAAAATGAGGTGGAGCACCATCTTGTTGAAAGATTGCTTGATTCATTTCTGGTACCGTCAAATGGGGCAAGACCTGTTCATTATTTTTTTAGGTTATGTTTTTATGGCTCAAGCGAAATTTTACAATCAAACAGCTGTTCTTCAACAATGAGCGTTAGAACCGCAACGTTGTAAACAAATCAGATAATAAATCATGAAAGTAGTTTTTATAGGAAGCAAATTGGTAAATTTTTCAATATGCCGCCATTTTGTTTCTATTAAGGTTAGGGAGCTGAAATTTTTCCAGAATATTTTTAGAACCTACTTTGTAAACTGTGTAAAGTTTAAAAAAGTTCGGTGCATGAATGGGCACGTAATATAAAATCAAACGTTTAAACCTCTTCGTGGGACACCCGGTATATATATACATATACATATATATATATATATATAAAAAAAAGAACATGATTGTGTAGTAAACTACGTAATTACAGTGGGGTAAGTGATTTAAAAAATACGTTACATTATGACAAAAACATGGACAATTACTTATGACTAAATAATTAATTATAACAATCATAAACGACATGAGTACGCTCTAACAGTCAGTTCGGGGTTATACTGACAGCTTAAAGAAAAACATTGAGGCAGGTTACACACTGGTGTCTCAGACATCGTGTCTCAAGACATCTGTCTCGTCTGATGAAGCTGAATGCGACATGTATGTTTCATGCGTGTCTCGTGCCTCGTGTTGCATGCATTGTTGCCTTTGCGGGTGCTGTGCTGTGTTCAATCGACTGCAATATGTCATCAGAGGACGGAGTATTGTTATTAATTGTTCTTATCAGAAGACGACGTTGACGGTGTAGACTGTATGTACAACGTACATATTGGATCGCTTGGCGCTAAAGTGCGTTGCAGACGGCTGACTGGTGCGTTCTGCGATATGCGGGACGTGCTTCCCGTGAGACATGTCTTACCAAACACCGACCAACCGGTCTCGCAAGACACGTGTCTGAAGCAGATGTGTCGCGTGGAAAATATGTCTCATGCGGTGTGTAAGTCCCCATTCATTAACACAGTTTGGTTTGAGTGAGACATGCCTCAGACAAGACAAATGTCTCAAGACACGATGTCTGAGACACCAGTGTGTAACCCGCCTGAAGTAAACAATTGGATTTGCGTGCGGCTCCCTATTCCCTCACACCGCACTTGTATAGTCCTGACACAGACTTGCTTGCTACGTTGAGAAATAGACTCGTTATGTGCTAAATATAACGGTTAATTCATGTACTTCTGAACTTGCCGTTAAATTGAAACATGTTATCAATATTAGCAAAATATGTACCATACCACTAACTGTTTGTACGTTGTCTTTAGTTGTTTAATTGTTAGCCATCAAAAGTCCACATCTCTGATCCCAGTCAAGGCCATGACGCCTCTAGCATCCACGTCAAAAAAAACTCTAGTGCGAGGCCCTTGTGCGGCTGCACCTGCGCCGCTCTAAGGAGTGGATGCTATCTTGGGTTAGGTAAGATTTATAAGACGGTGTGATCTGTTGGGTTCATTTTAGTATGTTTGGCCATTCCAAGTAGGCCTACAGTTTGCCTCAGCAAACTTAAGTCTCACAAAGAGCGAGTGGACATGTGTGAAATTTTGTAAATCCCAAATATAGGCTAAGCTAGGCTATTATAAAATCCCCCCTAACAGACAACCAAGGCCTATTTATGGATATAATAAACTTAAAGCAAGGCTAAGTTAGAATGTGATTTGTTTATTCTGTATTGTTGACTAACAATATCATTGGCCTATCTACATTATATGAAAGTTAAATAGTCTTAAGGCTGCGCTACCCTGTCGGCTATATTTGTTTTATCGCCTATTAGAATAATGTTAAGTTCAGACCCCAATTTTTCACTTATCTCTTGAGATAAAATTTTGATTGTGGTGTCACTTGAAAGATTGACACCACAATCGCGGGTTTCTCATCGCGGGTGATTATTGTTGAATATATTTTAAAAATGAATTATTATATTTAATAAAAAAAGTAATTTTTTTAAGTTTGACAATTTTTTCTGGTAATCTGTAACACTTATAGGAATTTTTACTCGCAAAAATCACTCTTTACTTTATTTTGAGAGGTCAAAAAATTACCTAAATCAGATTGAAAATGAAATAAAAATGTGGGTCCTAAATAGATGTTTAGTTAGCATTGCGCTTCGAGAATCAATCCAATATGACCGACGGGGGAGCGTGGCTTTAAAGGTTGAAACGTATTGCTATAAATAGTATATTTCACTACAAGTCACGAAAGTGACCTATTTTGGGGCAAGATAGCATTTTACGCGCGAGGCGAAGCCGAGCGTGGTATATGCTATCGAGCCCCGGAATAGGACATTTGTGACGAGTAGTGAACGATACCTTTCATCACGATGCAAATAACCACAGTAAACTTAAAGCAAAATTATATGATATTTCATAGTCTAGTAATTTGCCAAAATACGACACGGTTTTACAATTAATTATTATGTTAACGTCAGGTGTTTGATCATAGAATTATCAAAACAAATAACGAAATCACACTGGAGCTCCTGTTGAGCAAAACGGGAACTTCAATTGTTAAGAACAGGAAAAGTTTTGTTTGGGACAGGCAAAGTATTGTTTGAGACAGGAAAAGTAATATTTAGGACAGGCAAAGTCAGCTGATAATTTTAGCGAATTTCCCCTATAGGGAAGAAGCTATTACTGTAGGTGGCATGGTAAGAGTTAAGCCCCAGACCATGATAACTTTTTATTTTTAGTTCCTCAGATGTCAAAAACACTATTCGTTCAAATTTATTTATATGTATATATATATATATATCTACATATGTGTCCGTAAACACGATAACTTGAGTAAAAATCGTATGATTTCGATGAAATTTGGCTAAAATGTGTAAAGTGACATTCATGACTTTAAGTTCGAAAACTAGGAAAATCGGACCATGAGAAGGGGGTTTTATGGGGATTTACAATTGTTCAAAAATCTGTATTTTGCATTTTTCACCCTAAAATTTTTAAAACACTTAATTTTGGTTTCAACCGTTTTACACAGCTTAAAAAAAATAATATAGTATTTCGAATCATTAACCTAGGTTAAGTGATTGCGGAGAAAATCCAAAAAAACGTGGTCATAAAATCTCCCATGTTAATCTTATGGGAAAAAGGTTTTTTGTTTTTCCTCAGTTAATTTTGATGTACACCTCACATTTGCTTTTACCAAACAGTTCAGCTCTACAAAAAAATAATTTTGGTGTTTAAAATGTTATTCTACGTCCAACCGTTGCAGAGATATTCAAAGTGCTAAACACAGTACGTTGTCCAATGTTATCCTTATGGGAAATAATTAAAATTTGATATCTCGATTATTTATGAATGTATGTTGATGAAACTTGGCATGTGGCTTCACCTAGTACAGGTATGTTGATATTTGCACACAAAAATATTTTTTGCCAGTTTTCCCCGCAGCAGCAAACCTTCATACTCAGCCCTCATGTTATTCTTATGGAGAATAAGTAAAATGTAATGTCTCTCTTAACTATTAACATAAATTAATAAAACTTGGTATGCATCTTTGACTTGATAAGTTATATTGATAATTGCATAAAACACATATTTTGTGTTCCTTGTTGCAGCAAACCTGCGTACTCTGAGTTATTCTTATGGAGAATAAATAAAATACTATATATCACTTTTTTATTCGTGTATTTTTATGAAACTTACTGAGTGGCTTTATGTGCTAGTGAGAAACATATACATGCATTAGAAATTCGCTGAGTACGCAGGTTTGCTGCTACGGGGTTATTTTGATATGTTACAAGGAAATCGATAATTTTCGTATATCTCAGCTGCATGGTTATGGACTATTTTTGGGTACAGAGTGATGAAAATTCATTAAATTATTATTATTGAACTTGAAAGAACGTCACATTTATATTTTATGATTTTCGAACTGGATGTTTTGAAGAAATTGTCAAAAAGTATATAAATAGAACCTTGTCCTGACATTAACGAACACAACAAAAAATTATTCAATTTGGTGCACTCATTTTCAAGTCATGGAATGACATAGGGAAATAGGGTTTAATTTATATATATATATTAATAGAGAAGAGAGAATGACATCTCTGACTTAATGATTAATTAGGTCCTATATTTCAATAACTAGAGCCTATATGCCTGTCCTTTTAAAAACCTTACTTTCTCTGTACTTTGTCTCTGGTTTGGTTGTAGGAACCCAACAAACTGGATGTCTGATTTTTAAATGATTATACTCCAAATATTGGATTGTTAGGCGGTGCCCTACGTGAGTGACGCGGTGCGAGCGACACGAACGAGAGCGATCTGATCAAGCGACTGTTGGTCCTATGTACTAGCGAGCGATCTAGCGAGATTGAGGCGGAAAGTTAGCCAGTCACCCAAATGTCACTCTACCGTAAAGTCATGTTGCATGAAAATTCATACTTAAAGTGTGTGCTCGCACAAGAAGTGATTAGGAAGCCGACTCACGATATTTATTTTGAGAGGACCCATTTCGGAGAATATCATCACCTATTTCACTAACTGAAAACCTGTAAAAATGGACCTGAGTTGTTTCTTTCATATATTGGAATGCTACCAAGCATATTTATAGTGATTTTTCCTTTGGAAAAGTAAACTATTAGGATGACTCGCATGGTGAAACTTAAGCCCGGGACCACCATAGCAGTTCCTAACGTGACCCCCTGATCACATTTTGGGGGTTGTTCAAAATTATATATATATATATATATATATATATATATATATATATATATATATATTGCACTCTAGCGGTCACATTTTTTCCGATTTACTTAAAATTTGGTAGGGACATTCCTTTATATAATCAATCGGACAAGTTCGTTGGGCAAAACAATTGGAAAATTCTAATCCTCTTTTAATGGATTTTAAAATTTTATTTTTTTTGCCCAAAAAGGGTCAGAAAAGACCTTAATGTGAAATTAATGTGTAATAAGTTATAGGAATGAAAAAGGCGGAAAATTTAAGCCATCACTCATCATTCTAGCACCAACTATGAATTATTAAAGAAAATTAAGATTGAGTAAACACAGTACGTAGTCTTATGGGGATATTTCATTGGAAAAGACTGTTTTTAAAAGTTTTTAAAGCTGGAATTCACTTCCCTAACGTCAGCGTGCTGCATGCGAAATTGTTTTATATTGGAGATGCCATAAGAAGTGAAATTAACAAAAAGAGACGAATTTCCAAAAGCCAAAAGTCGATACACAACTACGAACTGCACTGCTTCAGGCAACGCGACTGGAGCGACCAAAAACAAAAATGTTGTTTTTGTTGCGTCCCGTGGAGATCGCTTAGGTCGCTCGCTCCACCATGTAGGACATTCCCAGCAGAAAACCCAGTTGTAGTTTTCGCGTCGCTCGCCCAGTAGGACACCACAGAGGCTTAATTTATCCATAACAGGACCTATCGGACCTGCTACAAATAAATGACTTTTCATGTTGGTAATTATGGAAAAATCAGGTGGAATAATGTTGGTAATTATTCCACCAAACATAAATAGTTGCCACAGGTCCGTATTTTGTATTTTTGGTTCTGTGAATGTATTGTTATAGTATAAAGCTTAAAAAAGGAAAACTGTCTGTATTTGGCATTTTTTAACTATCAGGATTTTCCCAAATCGCTTTTGGGTAAATGTTTGACGAATTGTTTTAGAAGGTATCTTCGGAAAAATATTACTTGCATACGCTGTTATTACTGTAGTAACAAATGCAGTAGTAATGCTCTTCACACTCTGGCCGTATGTGATGGATGAACATCTCACCTTGTAATTTTACAACATAAATAATCAGCTGGAAAAACGTGAGCGGAGGCAAACTACCCATCCACAGACTCAAATTCATCTTTGCTTGCCTATATTTGGTCACAGTATGGCGAGGTGGCAGAAGAAGACATTATTTTTGTAACACATAAACTATATACAAATAATGTCCTAATTACTTATTTATAAGTTGTTTGATGTGTTTTAAGGGAAATACAATTATTAATAAAATAGTTTGATTCAATGAAATGTCTCATTTTTCCAATCTCGAATTCGTTTAAGGGTCTATAGGATTTAATATACCGATACATAAGTGATAAAATTTATAATTTGTATATTAATTATTTTTAAATTTGAATAACATGTCAATTTCCATTAAAGTAAAATTTGTGTATACGGCCTATCAATTATAATCAAACCTAACCTACCGTACAGCCGCAATGTGCAGAATATTTTTTTCCCTTTCACAGAATAAAAGAACGAAGTATTTGTTCCGTATACAGTAGCCTCTATAATATCGTGTTTAGTAGTAGCAATGGATTCCTTGCATTGTTTAATAACTGTTTAGTACATTTTTTCTGCGGGTATAAGCATTTTTACCCCATTTTTCACGACTTAAACATGCACGGTAACTATACAATCTATCTATGAATCCCGGTGGAATTCTGGGGTAATGGGTGGGGAGAAAGGAAAACGTGAAGGGAGAAATAGGGAAATGTAAGTGTTTTTCCCAACACAATGTAAGCCATAAAACGAATCACCGCCTGCGGCAACGTATTTTTGTTCAAATGGTATCATTGCCAATTCAAATTTGTGAACTTTTAGTCGCTTACCAGAGGAATTTCCTATAAATTACTGCTGCAAACAAACATAAATTTAAGATAATTATAGCTGCTTTGAATTTGGGGCCTTTCAAGTTGCTTGAAAACAAGAGGAAACGAAATCCCAATTCAAGATTAATAACATCGCCGTATTGCAATCAAATTATTGCATCACAACCGACGCTGATCTATTCGCATTAACGGGTCAATATTGTATAAAACCAATGTTTTATAAACTCAATGATTTGTGACTCAATCATGCAAAGCCTCTCTCATGGAGTAACGCTACACCGGCAACCTTAAAAATCACTTGTTTAGGCCTATCTCCGACTATCTCCATGAGGGAGCATTGCAAGATTGAAATATAAGACAAATTTAATCCTCAAAAAATGTATACTGTAGACACAAGTAATGAAGTAAGTTAATGATACACACATTACATAACAATGCAATGTTAGGTATCGGTTTTATGGCCGTATTTGTGTAATTTGCTGGTATGATATCAAACAGTAAGGGGACAACCCGTTTTTTATGCATTTCATGGCGAGTTTCCTAGGTAAAAACCATCATGTCCAAACTCATTTTGATTTCCTTTTTGTTAGGCCTATGTGTTTATTTTAATACAATACAGTAGACCCTCTCTTAACTGACCCCGGATTAACCACCGCTCGGATTAACCGCCTCTGCCCGGACAAAAATAGAGGTTGGTTTATCCGCCCTGAATTTTAAGGTGGTCGGTTAAACCGACATTTTCTAGGAATCTAGAGACTTCCGTTCCTATCCTTATCGCTTTACTAAAATAGAAACGTATCCGTTCAGGCCAAGTTTTGTCATGAATCACATGGGAAACTCACAATATTGTGGAACGTCAGTCAACGTCAGTTTATCACTACTCTAAGTCGAGTACAGAGCTCTTTCTTTTATGCGTTGCGCGTGTGTACAGCCTACCGGATCACAGTACAGTATTGTACGTGTACTGTATCATGGGATGACAGTATAATCGTGTTTTTATAATTTGTTTATTGTTATCAATTTATTTCATAAGAAAAATTACAAAAGTAATGTTTAATATATTCAGCTGAGTTTTTATTCATATAATATCAATAATACATTTACTGGTACAGTATTTTACATGTTTACATAGTTGCCCGTTTTAACCGACCTTTTAGGTTATCCGACCTAGGCACGGTCCCGTGAGGGTCAGTTAAGAGAGGATCTACTGTAAGTCTTTTAAACCTAGCATACAAACTTGTTGATAACCAATAAGTTACGTTTGTATAGGCCTAATGTTTTGTATTTCGTATGTTATTAAATTTCTTAGCTTAGGGCCTGTTTAAAAAAGTAAACCCTTTGAGTGCCATACGATGATATATCGCTGCACATCTTAATCTGGGTAGACTTTCATAAGCGGAACGATATAAATAACCGAATGAAATTGTTTGATACGGTACATCGATTAGTTTGATATTTTTATCGATTGCGAAATATTTTATCGTTTTTAAGTCGTTTCATTGATTTTCCAAACCTAAATACAGCTAAATGGGTCAGGCTTATATTAGTTATTACATCATGTTTGGTTTGTTTTTCAACTAAACTGAAAATAAAAAAATGAAATAAACAAACATGATAATGTTGTTCCTGACCTGATAATACTTGTTTAAGTAGAGACCTAATTGTGGAATTAACGTTTGTCATCCAGAAAAATTTCAAGACACCTAAACTGAAACCATTGATTATACATCCTACGGGATCCTTCCGTAGGATGTATAATCAATGCTGAAACATAACATAGCCGAAACCTAAATAACCGAACCCATAACTGAATAAAATAAATAATCGATAAACCGTATCGATCAATTACATTCGGTTTTTATATCGTTGCGCTTATGAAAGTCTACCCCGCTTAATCTTAATTAATAATGTGGGAATCATGTTAGAATATATATTTATAATAAACTTAGGCCTAATAGATCGTAGATCTCTGATATAGTGTTATTGAATATATTAGGGCCTATACCATTATATCACATCCAAATAGTTAGTGAACGTTTATCATACTGCTCCCTATTAGAGCGCTACAGTTGTTGGGTTATTCTTTACAGATTTAACTGAAATGATACAACTGAAAATACAGTCGTAGGCTCTACTCATTAAAACTGCCTTTAGCTCCTTCTTTAAAATTCTGAAGGGTGCCTCTTATGTTTTCTTATACGGAATTGTACACTTTACTTTCACCCTCAAAGTCTGTAGGCCTAGGCTAATTGCCTCTTTTATAACCTTTCAAAAGTTACTGGGAGTTGGTCCTACAAGATTACAAGTGATCAAAGCTAGAACCTGCGGACCCCTCTCAAGTAGTTTCCTATGAAAAGCCAGTTGACATATAAATAGATCTAAATACAATATATAGGCGTTTCATCAAATTTCCCTCTTATAGAATATAGGTAACTAATTAAAGATATAAAAAACTTATGGTAAGGCTAAAATTAGTATAAGATATGTGTCGTGGCCAGCTTGATATAGCTGACTGACATAGCTCATTATAGGTGAAAATTACACAACAATATCATAGACCTACTTAAATTAAATGGAAGATAAATAAGTTTGTGTCATAGGATAAAGTTTAGCCTTCATTACACCAAACCAGCCCATTGGTATACTGCTGCGTATCTTCTTTCTTTTATTACAAATATCCATATAAAGGGTTACGCCGAAACATTTGTAATTTCCCCACCTAAAAATGTTGGCGTTTTCGCAAATGATGACACTTTCATATTTTACAGTTGTATTTACAGAAAATTTACATCTGTGAAAACTATAAATTCACTTAGTTACATCAATAAAATTATTATTAAGAAACTAAAAGTCACGTTTCTTATTTAGAATAAGACTTTGTAGATCAATTGTTATAATCAATCAAACTATACATAACCTCAAGCGTGAAATTGAAATTTGACACTTTGAAACCAATAATCCAACTATTTTGACAGTTCGAGAACTTCATCATATGAACCAAATCAGCTACTGAATACAGTTAAATTAAAAAAAACTATTAGTTATTAAAATGTAAGATTAATTCTCCGTTTATAGTCTATTAGAATCATTAAATCGTCAAAAGGTTACCCTAAAAACTCCATGACAATCCATTAAACCGTCAAAATGTAGTTAGCGTTACACTACTTAGATTTTTTTAGTCACGTATTTCAGACTCGCTTAGTCTATGAATGACGTATAGACGTTGGTTAAAATATAAACTACTCAAGCACCACTAAAACTGATTCCAATGTATTTCTTATGGGGAAAAACTAAATTTCATTTTAAGATATTTTGTTAATTACAGAACAGAATTCTCCTAAAATCAAACTTCGATTTACAATTTACGCTAAAATCCTACTGTCAAAGTTTGGAGTCGATCTGTGAATGCGTTCGAAAGTTATCGTCTCCCGTTCAAATGACGAAAGTTATTTCCCCAGACCAATCTATAGAGACAGAGTCTAATATGAGGATTCCTTCACTTCGTTCCGATCATCCAATTAGTTTGATTTTTCCCTCTAAAGGGTTACCATGAATGATTTATATCATCCGATTCTCTGCTAGAACATTGATATTCACTCATTAATATAAACGACACCTAGATTTTATATTTTGAACAAAAACCACAGCGCGTACATGTAACATTAGTTTCATAACAAAAAGCACGACAGATGACAGATGTATCACTGACCTTGCTCGAGATACTTATTTGTATTGTGAATTCATAATAAGTTCATTTATTATGTATACATTGTAATATAATAGTAGTATTCATATTTGAGACGTCAAAAACTTATAGATTTGTCCAATATCAAAATGGTATAAAAACAGGAACCACTGATAGAATGAAACGCAATACTCTTCGGCTTTATGCATTACAGAATATATTTGCCGTATCTTACTTACGATGAATATATCGAGCTCACATCAGTACATCATGGGACCTGGGGGTCGACCAGTTTGTTCTGGATTTCATCTTGTCTTAGATGCAGTCCGAGTAAATCACATTTTACCACGTGAGTGTTTATTTGATAGTTAACTGGCTGTTTTGGGATAGCTTTTATGATTCTTTTGTTTTTATTTTAAACTTCATTACATCCAATGATTTTATCCAAATAATTTTTTTCACCCAACCACGAAAGTCAGATTTTTATAGGGATGGGACCTGTCTAATAGTTATTTACGCAGCTAGGGTAGTAAAAGCGACATTACAGCCGAGAGCGGTGCTTGAAAGCACAAGTACGTTAACAAAAATTTAAAATTTTCGAAAAAAACATATGGTATTACATCATCACGGAACCACTCCGTGATAAAGATTTTGGGCCAAATCAGCCATCACGGAACCGTTCCGTGAAAAGTATTCAATGGGTTAAACGCCCAAAGGCCTACTACCCGAGGCGTGTACACTATTTTATCCCCCCCTCCCACCAACGTAACTATAAGGCAACCTAAATATAAAGAAATAATTGTAGTTTAATTTAATTATCATGGAGTTTTATTACGAACAAACAAGATTGGAAAGAAAACAGGTGATGCTAATTGCATGTTACGAAAAATTATTGTTAATAGCGCAACGGCTGATGCTTTTGGAACAGCTGATTGAGCTCTGTCGGGGGTGTAATGGTATCGGGGGTTCATGTGTATTACCTCCTTGGTCTGTAATAAAACTCATTACATACCTCTCAAGATAGGGAAATTTAACATGTGGCGGGCGGTAAAACATTTACTATCCCATAAATCATGTAATTGTATATATTTTTTAAACTGTTCCTGCATTTGTTAAAAATAAGACTTGCAAACGAGCGTGTACGAACAAACAAACTAGCAACCCTTTATGGGTGTGACAATTATAAGTCACTGATCAATATTTATGAGTTACACCTATTAAATAGCAAGTATAATTTTTTCTGGAAACCATGATTCTAACTGTTTTCAGTAACTTACCTCAAATTATTTTGATCATAATAAAGTGACATATTTTAAACGGATTTGCAACCAACCAATATAAATACTTGAGAACAATGAGGGCTTAAACATATATTTCCTAAGCTATTTCGTGGCTGAAGCGAGTCTACCAGCTGATAAACTCTCTTTTGATTGGACTTAATTAGTTCAATTGTTGCTGTAATTTGAGTGAAGTGTTTGGGGTCCGCCAGGGTAATATTCGTTCGGTCTCAGTATGCTCAACAGTATTTGATTGCCGAGGACAAAACCCCTCTCGTAGCAAGTTTTCCAACTCTACGAATTTTGTTTTGATTTTCCCACATGAATGATATCTATGCTTCACCATTTTACTTCAGTGCTGAATGTTGGCACCTGAGGAAATTTTTGTGTGATCTACATTGATTTTTTGAGCCGGTTAAAATGGTAGTAATAAATATAGAGCTATGATGTATGAAACTTAAATTTAGAAAAGCTTAAAGTTTATTTTCCTTAAGAAACGAGTGGGAAATTTAAGAAAATATTGATACGACCTTCTCCGCTTTACAAGTTAGATATTCAACATTCAATTTAATTTATAATCATGACTTTTTAAACTCCTTTGGTCTAAATCAAATCAATCGAATATTTAGTTTTAGTATTTTTACGGTCACATATATAAATTGAAATATATACATGTCCCTTTGATTCAATTTTATTTATACTCAAAACAAGCACATTTTTCCGAGCTATCCAAGTCTCGTTGATTTAAAATAAATTGCTCCTGAATAGCACCTTTAAGGTTAATTGGTTAAATAACTTTAATGAAATAAACAAGTTATTTTTAACTCTAGCGATAAAAAGTTGTCGTCCCTCAAATGGGGCAGTCACTAGATCGATCATGAATACTAGGCTAACGGTGATCCAGTTTCTGCAGAAGGTGTTTATGAGTGGAGGCGCATTAGAGATGTCAAGGTTCGAGGAAGGCGAGCGGGTAGCCGGTCAACATCCCACCGCCGCCACTGCAGTGACGGTTGAGGTAGGTCGATCGGTCCACTGCAAGGCCGAAGAGTTAAGGAAAACAACACTCACCGACCTGCTACAGTTAAATTGTTGGAATTTATATGGAATTAAACTTACACCTGTACAGTAATGCTGAATGATCGTTAGCAAAAGTTGAACTCCTTGGACTATGTCAAGGCGTGGCTTAAGATGTCGTTCAACAATTAATTGTTTTACAAATATAAATATAAATAAATCCCAGATGCAGTACCGGACAGCACCTGACCCGGGGATTACAAAAGTCGCGAGTTCTGCATGCTGTAGTGAAGATTTTGAATTGTCTATAATTTCTAATTATCTCTTGAATGTTCAAGAACAGACAAAATTTCATCCGATGAAATAAATTACATTAACATTTAAAGCCAACTGAACGGAGCCCTAATATATTTTCTGAACAGGATTCGGTCTATAATTGCTTTGGGTGCATCAGGAATAAGGTAACCAATTTCAGCTTGGTCGAGATGTTTCTGCATGATGAAGCGAGAAATAAACTCACAATGCACACATTAAAAAAGTGAACCTAACCTGGCGTTTTCATGTAATGTAAAGAAAACGCCATACATTCATTTAAGATATTTCGTTAATTACAGAACAGAATTCTTCTAAAATCAAACTTCGATTTACAATTTACGCTAAAAACCTACTGTCAAAGTTTGGAGTCGATCTGTGAATGCGAATTCCAGACCCCCTACACAACTAATAAATGGAATGGATGAATGGAATTTACAAACCCTTCTACGACTTATGTAATTAGAAATTAACAAATATTTAAAAAACATCCGGTCACAACAAATATGCTAATCAGTGAGTGTTTTGAATGGTGTTTGGAGTGATATGTAATAGCTTAATAATTATTTTAGTAGCCATGTATTTATATGTGTTTTTTGTATAGTAAAGAATCGCTATAAATTTATTCGTAACATTTATATTTCTCTTAACTGCAAAAATATTGTTGAATTAATTGTCTTCCTCAAAACTGTTAGGAAGGTGATTTAAAATCATCCATCTTTTTTCATTCGTTTATAAAAACTGAAACTGTAACTGTTTTACGTATAATTTATGTGTCTGTACAGGAAATAATAGGCAAAAATCGTCCAAAAACGTGAATTGCCACTAGGTTTTATTTAATAAATGTATAATACTATAATTTAAACTATATTAGTAGGATTATAGAAGAGATATTTTAGAATAAGTATTGTCACAACAATCTTTTTTCCACTAAAAACATGAGATATCGTGTTAAAAATGCATATCATGCTAAAAAAATCCGATTTAGTAAGATTCAATCTGGTTCTGCAACGTGTTAGTTCGTGAGGGCACGCTCTCCATAATGGCAAGTTCGTAGGCGGCGCCAGCGCTCTCCACAGCTACGACCAAATTTTAGGACCCACATTTTTATTTCATTAGGTAATTTTTTTGACTACTCAAAATAAAGTAAGAGTGATTTTTGCGAGTAAAAATTCGTATAAGTTTTACAGATTAGCAGAAAAAAATTGTCAAACTTAAAAAATAATTAAATTTTGTATTAAATAATATAATTAATTTTCAAAATATCTTCCACAATAATCACCCGCGATAAGAATATCTTTCAATTGACACCAACATCAAAATTTTATCTAAAGAGATAAGCGAAAAATCGGGGGTCTAATATTATTCTAATGGGCAATAAAACCAATATGGCCAACAGGGTAGCCGGCTCTTAAGTATCTTCTGAAATATCATCAGTAACACCAATGAATACTAAAAACAACGTTGGCAATGGTCCGTATCGATTAATTGGTAACACCATGACGTCCGAGATGCAACCAGATTCGTGTACACAGCTACACAGTACGTGAATGTGCGGACATTCCTGAGGTCGCAACAAAGACAACGTGATGGCAGGTAGACACAGCTAATGCAGAAAAAAGAAGCACGTGGCACACTCCAAACTGGGAATCTTGAAATCATTCGGTCAGGCGGACGACCTATTGTTTTTTTTTGAATTAACAAATGATCCATAACTACAAACTAGTTTAATTTCAAACCAGCTAGGCCCGAAAATGTAAACAACAAATAAGTGAACCAGTCACTTCCAGAAAATCTGAGATTTAGCCATACGTTCATATTAGTTTGATACCCCCGTAGCAGCGAACCTGCGTACTCAGCGAATTTCCGATGTATATATATATATATGCATCTTAATTCCACATAAAGCCACATACCAAGTTTCATCAATATATATTCATAAATAAACGATTTATGACATTTTAATTATTCTCGATAAGAACAATATGGCGGCTGAGTATGCAGAGTTGCTGAAGCAAGGAACACAAAAAATGGGGTTTTATACAAATATCAATATAACTCACAATATAACTCAAGAAAATAAAGCCAAATATCAAATGTTATTAATTTATGTTCATAATTAAGGGAGAGAACACGTTACTTATTCTCCATAAGAATAACATGGGAGCTGAGTACGCAGGTTTGCTGCTACGGGAACTATCATCCAAAAATGTTTTTTAGTGCAAATATCAATAGACCACAACGATATGAAGCAGTATACCAAGTTTCGTCAGGATAAGTTGATAAATAAGCGAGATATATAATGTCTTATTCTCCATAAGAATAATATTGGACAACGTACTGTGTTTAGCACTTTTAATATCTCTGTAACCAATTGACGTAGAGCAATGAGCAAAACACCAAATTGTTTGTTTTTTTAAGCTGAATTCAATGGTGAAAAGTAAAATTTGATTTACTAAAATATTATGTGTAAAAAACTAAAAAAAACATTTTTGGGATACAAAACCCCTCCCCCCGAATTACCCCTTAGGATGGAGCGATCTGGCTGGTTTTCGAACTTAAGTCATAAATGTTGCTTTACTTGTTTATACCAAATTTCGTCAAAATCGGATTAGTTTTACGAGAGTTATCGTGCTCACGGACACACACACACACACACACACACACACTCACACACACACACACACACACACACACACACACACACACACACATAAATACAAACTTTTAACGAATGGTTTTTTGGGGTCTGGGGACCTCAAAACGAAAAGTTATTATGGTCCCGGGCCTAGGTCTTACCATGCCGACTACGGTAATAGCTTCTTCCCTATAGGGGAAATTCGCTGAAAGGCAAAATTCAATGTGGTCATACCATTTTAAACTGGTTGATCACTGTGGTGTTAATGAATGAATCCAAAATAAATTATTGAGACAAGACCATCCAATTTGAAATAAAAAGCTGCAGTCGAATAAATTATTCCGATTGGCTCTACTCATTATGTTTTTTGCAAGAAATAAGAGTGCGTTATCCAGGCAAGCAGCTGGTTACGCAAGCACCCCAATTACAAGCCGGGTTATAACTGGCCTCATAGTCATTGACATTTTTACAATGTCGCTTGGTCTTAGCCAAGGCGGTGGCGCATGGCGTAATCGCACACATGTGATCAAACAAGTGCGTGCTCATCGTGCAAAGCAGCTGTAAATTACAGACTGACCACAGGCCATGTGCGACACTGGAAATACATGTAATCAGATGGGATATCCGCGGTACCAAATTTGAAAGTGTTATCGTGACGAACCCCTATTATGTAATAGCTTCGTGCTTCCGATAAACCTATTTATTTATACTAGAGCTTCTTTGAATCTTTGTAACGTCTTAGCTATAACGATCACATTGGAGTTATAGGTATTGTTATAACTGGAGGGATACCGAAACAAACAAAAGATGGGTGTAACATGTCAAACCAGTTTTTTAGTTATAATGGGACCACGCAGTATACTAGTTATGTTAATAGCCATGTACAGTTCGGGTCACAGTGCTTGGCGCCTGGTTAGCGTATACTCTGGAATTAATTTTCGCCTCTATTTGGCTAAGTACCGTTAGTGTTACAGTATTATTTTGTCAACAGAAAGCAAAATTAAGGTTTTTAATTTTAAAACATTCTTTTTGGTTATTTTCGTTACCGACTGCTTTTATTTATGAGAAATGTGTGTTGTTTCTCGCCTTTTCCAGGCGTCAAGCACAGTGGCCCGAACTGTACCCTTGTATGTTTCTGGATTGTGGAGGTGAAATGATTATTTGGCTGACGTGGGCAGCTCTAGGGCTCTGCCCCACGAGTTGTCAAAGATGTTATTTATTCTTATTGACTTAAAATATGCATTGGATTAGGTGATAATTTAAGAATATTAATTCAATAAAAAGTTATTGTAATGTATATTAAAAGCATCGAGTGAAGATTGGTCACAAAGAAAACGAGAAGATTGAATGGACATTTTATCTGTATTTCTATATATATCTACCTATACTTACCTGTGACATATGTTTCAAAAGTGTTTGTACCATATGTTGTTTGTTTATGTTTGGGCTGTTATTGTTTTGAATATTCTGGATTATGATTTGTATCTTGAAATAAATGTTATGCTTTACAATATTATATTTTATTAATCTCGCTACATGGTGGCAGCGGTGTAAAACTTAATTAGAATTATGTCAGATATTGAGAATTTGACTAAGGCATTAACAGATTTTTTAAAGAAGACAACAGAGTCAACTTCAAATGTTGTTACCAGTAGTAGTGTTGATCTGAAACCTCCTGATACTTTTGATGTACGTGAACCCTCGAAATGGTCTCAATGGCTGCGTAGATTTGAAGTTTATCGTTCAGCATCGGGATTATTTAAAAAAGGAAGAAGATCAACAAGTCAACTGCCTTATATATTGTTTAGGGGGTGAAGCTGACTCACTACTCACATCCATTGGACTGCCTCCTGATAAAAGGGAAACTTATGAGCAGGTAAAGAAAACGTTTAATGATTATTTTTCTGTCCGTAAGAACCTGTTTTATGAACGTACTAAGTTTCTCCAAAGAGTACAATGGCAAAACGAATCTGTTGACAGCTACATTAATGATTTATATAAGCTGGCTGACAAATGTGAATGGATATGTGAAAGTTGTAACTTTGACAAAGATATTTTATTGCTTAAGCTAGTTTCAGGTTTGTCAAATATAAATCTTTGAACACAATTGCAGCTCCACAAAGACCTTACATTGGAAGACGCGATGATGCAAATTCGGCAATCTGTGGCTATTGAGAAGCAACAAGATGCAGTACGACAAGATCACTCCGGATCCGAGGATGTTGAAGATCTGCATGGAGTTATGAAAGTTGTCAAATCGAATAAAAAAATTCAATCTTACAAGTGTTCCAGATGCAGTAAAATAGTTGGGTCCCTGGGAAAACATTTTTCAAACTGTCAGGCAAGGAAGTCGCGATGTCACGGCTGCAAACAGATTGGACATTGGCGTCCTATGTGTCCCAATAATAAACGGTCTTCATTAAACCAGGTTGGCACTGAATATGATGATATTAAAGGTTCCTGTGGCTGTAGTGATTCTGGTGAAACTAACAACTTTCACTACACCGTTTGGTCGCTTTTATTTTAAAAGGCTTCTTTTTGGACTTACCTCAGCTCCCGAGCACTTCCAAAAGAAGATGGCTGAAGCCATTGAAGGGTTAGAAGGTATTGTAAACTTAGTGGATGATTTTTTGGTTTATGGTAAAGACAATAAGGAACATGATGACCGACTTGATAAGCTGCTGAAGCGTCTACAGGAGAAGGGTATAACACTGAACAAGGACAAATGTGAGTTTAAAGTAGATTCCCTGAACTTCTTAGGTCATAGGTTGGAAAATGGTCAAGTTAAGCCAGACCCAGATAAGGTTGCTGCAATCAAAGCTGTGGAACCCCCCAGAAACTTAAAGGATTTACGTTCGTTTCTAGGTATGGTCAACTACCTTATGAAGTTCATACCTCACTTGTCAGATCATGCAGCACCGCTTAGGACCTTGCTCAGTAATAAGTACGAATGGACCTGGACTGATCAACATCAGAGACACTTTGAGAAAATCAAGGCCTTAGTTGCAGATGCTGTTTCACTTGTCTCCTTTAACCCAAAATTACCTACTAGGATTTGTGCAGATTCTTCGGGTTTTGGAATTGGGGCTGTGTTGGAGCAGCAGCACAAAGATGCTTGGCGGCCAGTTCAGTTTATCTCTAGAAGTCTGAGTGACGTTGAACGGAGATACGCTCAGATAGAAAAGGAGGCTCTGGCGTTAACATGGGCTTGTGAACGTCTTTCTCAGTTTGTGTCAGGTTTGTCATCTTTTGACCTGATTACTGATCATTTACCACTAGTAGAAATTCTCAGTAGGAAACCCATTGACAGTCTTTCTGTTCATCTTCAGAGGTTTAGGATGAGGTTACTACCTTTTACCTTTAATATTTCGCATCAAAAGGGAAGAGATTTCTTTATACCCGACATTTTATCCAGGAACCCGATGGTCCTAAGAGACGAGGACAATAATGGTGATATCTTACAAGAAATGGAAATGCAGGTGTATGGTATAATATCATCAATTCCTGTTACTGACAATCGGCTGGCAACATTAAAGACTACCCAAGTGGATGATCCTGTGCGCGATCTTTTAAGAGATGCAATACAAACTGGTGATTGGAGTAAGTTAAAGAATACTCCGTTTTACAAAGATAGGGGTAATTTGGTGTTTCATGGTGACATAATCCTTCATGGTACTCGAATCTTTGTTCCTAGGAGGATTAGAAGAGACGTATTGGATAGTATTCATAAAGGACATCAAGGTATCAATAAATGTATTTCAAGGGCTCGGGATGATGTTTGGTGGCCTAACAGAGAGTTATTAAAGGGTAATACACCTGAATCCCTGATTAATTTAGTAACCACTGTATCTAAAATACATTTCAAGAGCCTTCTAGTTTTGGTGTGCTATCTATCTCCCACAGTGTACTTTAAATGCTGAATTGCCTATTTAAGTTCTGTTATAAAGATTTATAGTACAATAGTAGTGGAGATTTAATGAACAAATATATACCGATTAAGAACATTAGAAAATTCAGCGGTTGACTTGAGAATACAGCTGTAGTGACCCACACTATATGATAGAGGATACACTGTTTCAAACCTGTCCATACTCTCTGCCCATACTGTTATTCTTGCTCTGAGGCTGGTGCGTCAGCTAATTGGTACATGATTAAATGACCTCCCTTAAATTCCTTACAAGAATCACTATAAATTTATTCGTAACATTTATATTTCTAGTAATTTGTACTCTTAACTGCAAAAATATTGTTGAATTAATTGTCTTCCTCAAAACTGTTAAGAAGGCGATTTAAAATCATCCATCTTTTTTAATTCGTTTCTAAAAACTGAAACTGTAACTGTTTTACGTATAATTTATGTGTCTGTACAGGAAATAATAGGCAAAAATCGTCCAAAAACGTGAATTGCCACTAGGTTTTATTTAATAAATGTATAATACTATAATTTAAACTTTAAACTAAGAAATTAAAATCAGGAATTAATTATTATTTTGATATAATGAACTCCTAGGATAATATGTATTAGTTGTTAAGTTTTTAAAAATCCCTAGGAATTATATAAAAAATTATGCTTTGGAAAGGGCTAAGATAAATGGAATTTACATACCCTTCTACGACTTATGTAATTAGTAATTAAAAAATATTTAAAAAATATCCGGTTACAGCAAATATGCTAATCAGCGAGTGTTTTAAGATTATTATAACTGATGAAGGAAGGGCATAAATCTATTTCTAAAAGATTTTTGTTGATTTTAAAACGGTTAAAATGTTTCAAATTCTTAAAAATACTTGTGCAATTAATTTGTTTGTAAAATTATTTTTATGAAAATATTTATGAACAGCTGCCCATAATAGAGCTACTGAGTTTGTTTTCAAAATGTACTCATAAATAAGCAAGGCATTATCCATAAAAGTAACAATGGAAAGCCTAATGTGTCGATCACTTTCAGTACTCTTAATGTGGAGCAATAATTTAAAAACTAAGTTCATTAATTCTTAATTGTGGCGGCAATTCATAAACACAAGAGATAAATTCGAATACTGTATGAAGTAATTTTTAAATACTAAATTTTTGATCTCACTGAAAAAGCTACAGCTACACCAGTTATAAAGAAATTTGTTAGGGCAGGTTCCAGAAGTCTTCGAGAAGTTTTTGAACCAGGAAGATAAGACCTTGGGGAGTTTATAAGGGATTTACATTTTAAGTTTGGGTTTTTTTGCCTTCAGCTTACCACCTTAGCAGCTTGATGAAGCAGTACAATTTGCTTGATTTCCTATAGCTTCAGAAAGACCTTGGTCACTGAAACCAGTTTTGTGGGATTACTTCCTTCTCCACCCTAATATACTATACTGAATACTCAAATTGAGCCACAGTACTGAATACCTTATCTTGAATATTTAATTCTCCCCAATAAAGAGGAACCGAGTGTAGCTCCAACGCTCTATTAGAGAGGATTGTAATCAGTAGCTGCTATTTTCCCCCCTGAAGATAAAGATAACGTATAAAACGAGTTCGCACGCAGCACGCTGACGTAAGGGAAGTGAATTTCCACTTAAAAAACTATAAAAACTCAAAATCAGTTAAAAACATACATTTATTCCAACTTTTATTCAAATCTGAAAACATTGGTTTTTTTTTGGCTGTTCTGATGCTCCTGGTTCTATTTACCTGCAATGCTGGGAATACAATTTTGCGCATTATAAGGCTAGAAGAAGGTCCAGTCAGGCTTTAAAGTAGGCGTGAGTTTGTTGGGGATGGTAAAAGTACACCAACAAATGAATAACAGGCTTTTCTAATGTAAAATCCCCATAAGACAACGTACTGTGTTTGGTAGATACACATTTTCTTTAATAACTCGGTAAATATTTATGCTAGAATGACGAGAGAGGGCTTAAAACTTTCGCCTCTGTAATTCCCATCTTTTTACATGCATTCATTTTACATACGGGGCTTTTCTTACCCTTTTTGGGCCCAAAAACTCAAAATTTGAAAGATTAATCTCAAAAAAGGGGTTTAGAGTTCTCCGATTGTTTTGCCCAACGAACTTGTCCAATTGATTACAGAAAGGAACGTCCCTACCAAATTTGAAGTAAATCGGACAAGAAATGCGACCGCTAGAGTGCAAACACATATATATATAAAATTTTGAACGACCCCCCAAAACGTGTTCAGGGGGTCACGTTAAGAACTTCTATGGTGGTCCCGGGCTTAAGTTTCACCGTGCGGGTCATGCTAATAGTTCACTTTCCAAAGGAAATTCACTAATGAGCCCGTGAAAAAGAGAGCATGAAACAAGGCTAGGCAGAGCCGTGAATGGCAATCGATCACCTGGGGTCAAATACATCAAACTTGTTCAAACTCGTTTGCATCAATAAGTACAGGAAGGTTTCCATCTCTGTATACTGCGTTAATCAAATATGGAACCTTCCGATTAGAGGGAGGTTCGTTCTAGAACCTTTTAAGACTTCCAGTTTGTTGTTCAGACGTTAAATGCAACCAAAATAAACAGTGATGTTTGGAGAGTTGACTCCTCCAGCGGCCAAACATTGTCTTTCCGGTCTGCGGACACCCCCTGGATCATCACTGAAGGGTTTTACCAATCAAGAGAAGCTTGAGGGTTTTATGGTTTCCTTATAAAACACCGTGTTTAATCATTGATACACAACATTTGTAGCTGTCCATAAATTAGTAGCATTATTATTATAAGAATACTTTAGTATAATGGGTTAGTCAATATATTTGTTGCAAAGGACTCACCGTCTTGAGCAATCCAACCACTTGTTTTGTCAGTGTACAATAATTGTTTCGCCCCAGTGTCCTGGGGGCATCATCAGCACAGCTTTAGGAGTTAAAACATTTAGTAGCGAACTGGTAGTTGTTCTTGTCGAAATATAAAGAACACAAACGAATAAAACATGGCTGGCAAAACTCTTAAAAGTAAAAAGTGAGGTTAGGGTCAGTTTCAAGCCTTTAAATGTTTTCTTCGTGTGCGTGGCGTAATATGTGTGTGTTTTAAACTTGGTTACCAATCTTCACTCAACGTTTTAAATAAGAACTACAACATCTGTTTATAGAATAACTATTCTTAAGTCATCATCTCGCTCAATATAAATAAATAATTTATCCATAAAAATAACGTAGGATCTTTAAAACCCCGTGGGGCAGATGCCTAAGGTGATTTACACAAATCCAGCTAACCTAAAATCTTCTAATTTACATATAGAACATAGAACAAATTTTCATCGAAATCAGTGCACCCGTTTCCCTGTGAAAAGCGAACAAAACGTGACCAAAATCGCACGAAATCACGTTTTTGAGCGGCCGTCATTACTTTTCCAAAATGCGTATACCAGTGTTTCAAGTGGCCTAAAACCTTCTGACGCATGTATAGAACAAAGAAACAAAGTTTCATCTATGTCAGTGACCCGTTTCCCTGTGAAATGCGAACAAAAACCCGTCTTTGAGCGTTACCGACAAACAAAGAGACAGACAGACAGAAATTTAGATAAGACTTGTTTTGGCTTCCCTAGGATGTAAAACGTGAAAATATGCAAAAATTTCATATTTCCAAGCAATTTACAGACAAAACTCTTAATTTTATTTATATAGATTTCAGATTACATCAAAGGTGTGTTCCCTCTGTAAGGGAGGCCACTGTCGAGAAACTAAAAGACGACAAAACTTAATTAAAGAACTTAATTAAAACTGTACTTGTTGTGGTTGTTTGAATTTTTGAGAATGTGTTATAAATATTTATTATCTAAATAATCAATTACCTCCTTCCTCCTCATCATTCCCTACCAAAATTCAAGGCCAGTCGTTTGACTGCCTCGGAGGTTTCTTCAGTTGATGTGGCTGATCCTGTGATTGAGAAACTAGGGCAAGTTCACCTTTCTTACACAGGCTCCCAAATAGATTTTGATCAGGTGACCCACCAATTTTAGTTTTAAAAAGATTTCGGCCTTTGGAGTCACAACTCGCATCGCTATGAAGACAGTCTTATCTCTGTGAAGGATATTTAACGAGATCTGTTCGTTGTACACTGTTTGGCTGCCTACAACATTCAGTGGAAATATCGGCTGGATTTGCGATAGTCCCAAAATACCTTAAATCAGCAATATATTTATACTTTAAAATATATACTTAAGTACCTTTCCACTTTCTTCCCAATACAAATTGTTTTTTAAAAAGTATTGTTTTCGACAAAATTTCCGAATTTAAGTAATCAGTGCGAATATTCGTTTTTGTGCTCCATAAAACCAAAAGCTTGGCGATGTTGGCTCTATGAATGTTTACAGATTTAGAGATCCAAATAAATAGCCTGATTTTAATTACATTTTTTATGCACAGACAACAATTTCACAGTGTCTCCAGATGTTTTTTTCTGGTTGAAGAGTCATTATGCCCAAAAACAGATAACAACATAAAAAGTCTACATTGCTGAAAATTGGCTTTAAAGATTTGAATAACAACTTGGTGGAGTATAGTTCCTTAAGCCCCTTACTAAATGAAACCACCCGAATGTCTGAAAGGTTTTACTTTATAGAGCGTAAAACTTCAAAAATTAAGTTTTTGTATTCTTCCCGAAAATGTTCACTTAAACAAATAAAAGCTAGATACTTTATTTTCATCGGAAACTCTCGAGAAAATCACAACATAAACACCCTGCATCCTTACACTTCAGTGAAAGTTTATT
Organism: Allygus modestus; assembly: GCA_963675035.1. Lineage (NCBI taxonomy): Eukaryota > Metazoa > Arthropoda > Insecta > Hemiptera > Cicadellidae > Allygus > Allygus modestus. Next base: position 252,753,405 of record OY776111.1, on the reverse strand, counting down.
TTTCAAACAAATATATGGATAAATAATAATATTTAAACTTGTTAAGCTGTAATACCTGTTTTTAACTTTAAACTACCTCAGATTAATATGTGGAGTACACAGCCGACCTAGTTTTATAATGTAAACTAGATTAGTTAATTATTATTCTTAATCTCCATTTTGTATTTTTTGAACCAAAGTATTGCACTGAAGAAAACTGTCTACTTCTTGAAATTCATCCCTGTTCATAGAAAACGATTATTGCAGATTGTTTAATCCTACATAATTGTTTATATAATATTCGTTAATTTAATTTGCCTTTTAGGAGTGAAATGATTTGAAAATACTTTATTTTCATTTTGTTACATGTCTAAAAACTTCAGGATTAGAGTGTTCATTCTCTTATATTTTTCAGAAAGAATTTCCAACTGAACTAAAAATTACTATTAGAGTAGTTCTCAAAGATTATATAGAGATTAAAATAAATAATGGAAATTCTTCTCAGCAAGGCCACCAATTGAGAAATCTCCCTCGTCCCCCCACCAGCCTGTCACAATCACTTTTGGCTTGCTGGAACAATCGACAGTTAAGTTCTTAAGTACTATTCTCAGGGCTTTACGAGCTATTTCCAAGGTTCTTGCAATGTCTTTGGGGTTCTGCCTTTCACTTCCTTGGTCAGATGACAGAGTAAAATCCACAATAAAATTCAACTTTCAAGGAATTTTTCACTGTTATTGTTTCAGTGGGGTTAGATAAACATTTACCAATTAAACGATTTACCACGAAATGTAGAATTTTCAATATTAGTAGTTATTTATTTTCATTTTTTATAAAATCAAAAAATAAATTGACCACTTTATACGGTAATAGAGACCCGTGTAAAAATTAAATTAGGGCTCTAAATAATTCATTCAACATTTAAAAATATTTTAGCTGGATTCAAAGACTCGCAGAAAAAACTACAGGCATTTTGTGCTGCATGTCTAAAAACCCACGACGCAGCACGATTGCGGACTCAGTAAATTTCCAATATAGGGCTATGGAATTTATAATCGTACATACTGTCCATTGATGTCTTAATCTTAGCCGCAAATATATCAAGGTTAGGTTTTGGGAATATCTTTTGGAAATATTCTAGTTAAAACATTTAAACGAATATGTCATCATTGAAATTTCTTATTTTTGTTCATAAAATATAGACAAATAAAAGATAATTAATTGGGATACAACGTATGTTTGGAGGGACTTTCTTACCAGTTTAGAAGTGAAAATCGTAGAGTCATATCTCAGTTTTAGTTTGATTCTTTGGTAAACTGCTTAAAATATCATATCACAACAACATTTTAATTATGTGTTTGGATATCAAAACAAGTTACAAGTTTTGAACTCGGAACCCCAGAAATGGGTTAAGATGTCAACTATTAAAATATAGTTAGCCACGCCAGTCAAGCAAATTATATATATTTTTTACTGTCTATAGCAGTAGTATGTTACCCATTCTTTCATCTTTTTCGCCATAAAGTGACAGATGAAACTAATAAATGTAATTATTTGTAATCCTTACATACAACGGGAATCTCAGTTACAACGGGAAGATTTATGAAGAGCGAAATAAATTATGCTGCACTCTATGGATAAAAATATGAACTTTTATGAACACGTAACATGCACATGTTTATATATATAATCATCTGGCAAAGCCAAATCATAGGCTGCCTAGGATATAACATTGAAACATTGAAAGGCCAACGGGACCAAGTGCTGAGAAAATTTAGTGATTTCCTTAATTTTTACACATGCTGGAATCGTAACGAACATTATAAAACGTAACGTTATGGGGATTTTATGGAAACACCTTTAAATTGTAGCACAGCGGGTTTCCCCATTTGATTTTATAATTTTAAAACTAGCGTTTTAAAGATAGATAACCAAACAGGCACAATCAATTGTTTTTTCGGTGGGTGTTTGTTTTAATAGTTAATACAGTAGTTATAGTCAGTCTTCATTCAACGGTAGTAATAATATACAACGTATTTACAGCAGTTATGGAATAGCGTAAATCAGCTGTAAGTTTTTTAATCAATCATGTACATTTTATATATGTTAACTTTGTTGCAGTTTAAATGTATAAGTTGATTGTAACTTGTGTTCTTGCTGCTGTATTCTGTATTAACCGCTTTAACTTTAGCTGTCCAATGAAAAACCAAATTTACAATATTTGTTTGGACTTTTTTATAGTTTCTTTAGTGTTTGCAACTACAGTACCCATCGAGAGGTAACGAATCTCCTCTCGTTATAAAGTGACCCTACTTATTAAGCTTTCAATTCAAACCTTAAAACTAACCAGCATACCTTTTTATTAGGCTGGTTCGAGTGATACTTTTCTTGTTTTTACTGAACTATTTCCGAAATTTGATAGCAACTAGGAAAAAAGGCAGCTTTTATTTACGACGCTAGATGAAATCGATTAATACGGCGGATACAGGTCTATTCACAAAAATTACCTTAGCATATTATATATCAAGGATGTATACCACGAGTCGCCAATCTAACATGGCCATCATGAAATGATTAATGTGATCGCAGTACGGACCGTTCAGTCTCCTTCTGTTCGGCTAATAGTGTGTAATCACACGTCACGTAAAAACTTGAACTGTCCAAAAAAGTACAAGCGACGCAAAAACCCGAATGCTTGAACATAATTAGTTCAATAAGATATTGTTAAATCCATTTTAGTACTTTTCACTAAATTAATCCTAATGCTATTAATTTTTATCTCAAATAGCTTTAAACTCTTGCACTTTCTTGTTCGACAAGGCTTAGAACGAAACGATGAAATTAATGTAATCCAAGTTTACATTTTTTCCCTGTGATATACTGAGGAAATGCACATTTTCAGATACTAAAATAGCTTTAAGTACAGTACCATTATAATACCAAATAAATTATTTCAATTCACCTAGTGCTTTAAAAATGAAATACCCCGTCGCAGCAAACCTGCATACTCAGAAAATTTCCATTGGAGATATAAATGTCTTAATACTACATAAATCCACTTACCAAGTTTCATAAAATATATTCACAAATATGCGATACGTACAATTTTAATTATTCTCCATAAGAATAACATTGGGGCTGAGTACGCAGGTTTGCTGCAACAAGGAACACAAAAAATGGATTTTTATGCTATTATCAATATAACTCATCTAGTTGAAATCGTATACCAGTTTTAGCGAATTTCCCCTATAGGGAAGAAGCTATTACCGTAGTCGGTAACACACACACACACACACACACACACACACACACACACACACACACACACACACACACACACACAAATATATATGTGTGTGTGTGTGGGTCCGTGAGCACGATAACTCTCGTAAAAATAATCCGATTTTGACAAAATTTAGTATAAACGTGTAAAGCAGCATTTATGACTTTAAGTTCGAAAACAAGACAGATCAACCTATCCGAAGGGGTATTTTGGGGGGGTTTTGTACGCCAAAAATGTGTTTTTTGAGTTCTTTACATATAATTTATGAAAAAGTTAAATTTTAGTTTTTTCCATTAGAATTAGCTTAAAAAGATGCACAATTTGGTATTTTGATCGTTGCTTTTCGTGAAATGGTTACAGAGATATTGAAAGTGCTAAACACAGTACGTTGTCCAATGTTATTCTTATGGAGGATAAAAAAAATTGTATATCTCGCTTATTTATCAATTTATCCTGATGAAACTTGGTATATTGCTTCATATCGTTATGGTCTATTGATAATTGCACTAAACAACTTTTTTTACCTATAGTTCCCGTAGCAGCAAACCTGCGTACTCAGCCCCCATGTTATTATTATGGATAATAAGTAACGTGTTATCTCCCTTAATTATGAACATGAATTAATAAAATTTGGTATGTGGCTTTACCTACTTGAGTTATATTAATCTTTGTATAAAACCCCATTTTTTGTTCCTTGTTTCAGCAAACCTGCATACTCAGCCGCCATGTTATTCCTATGGAGAATAATTAAAATGTCATTAATCGTTTACTTATGAATGTATATTGATGAAACTAGGTATTTGGTTTCATGTGGTATTAAGATACATATATATGCATTCGAAATTTACTGAGTACGCAGTTTTGCTGCTACGAGGGTATGTATTCATTTATGTTTATATAACTAAGGGAGGCATATCATTTAATTATTCTCCATAAGAATAACATGGAGGCTGAGTACGCAGGTTTGCTGCTACGGTGAGCCTTTGGAAAAAAGTTTTTTTGAGCAAATGCCAATAGACCACAACCCGATGAAGCCGAATACCAAGTTTCGTCATTATACGTTCATAAATAAGCGAGATATACATTTTTTTATTTTCCTCCATAAGAATAACAATAGACAACGTACTTTGTTTAGCACTTTCAATATCTCGGTAACCAATTGACATAGAGGAATGATCAAAATACCAAATTGTGTGTTTTTTAAGCTTAATCCAATGGTAACAACTAAAATTTGACTATTTAAAAAATTATATGGAAAAAATTGAAAAAACTGATTTTTGGGGTACAAAACCCCCCAAAATACCCCTTCGGATGGAGTGACCTGGCTAGTTTTTGAACTTGAGGTCATAAATGTTGCTTTACATGTTTATACCAAATTTCATCAAAATCGGATCATTTTTACGAGAGTTATCGTCTTACCATGCCGACTACAGTAATAGCTTCTTCCCTATAGGGGAAATTTGCTAATTCCCTATAGGGGAAATTCGCTAAAAGAATGAACTCACTACATTCCAATAACCTTGTTTTCTTCTCTCGAGGTGATGTCAGTGAATATTTAGTTTGTTTTTGTACTTTGTGTTATTATCTTCGTTAAGAGTGGCTAAAGAAAGAGGATACATACATCTTGGCAATCAACAATCTTATTAGCGGGTACTGCCAATTACAAGACGACGTGACTAATGTACAAATCACAGCTCCACACTCCATACATACACTCCACACTCCATTTGATCTTCTATAGCAGTGGTGATAAACCGATGATACGCGAACTTTTGGTTCAGTGTTCCCAGATTTTAAAAAGCAACTATCGTACCAACACAACAAAATTATCGTGCTGTAGGGTGCAAAAGTCGTACCAGACTATGAATTATGCTACACTTACATTTAATGTTTTCCCCCAAATTGTAAATCAACCAATATCAGTTTATTTATTTAAAAACACCAGAAAACACACACACACACACACACACACACACACACACACACACACACACACCCACACACCCTGACACACACGCAAACACGCGCACACACACGCAAACACACACACACCACTTCAACTCAAACGCGAACACGTACAAACAAGTCTCACTGACAAAAACTGACTCTGCTTTTGCTCATAAAATCGCCAAGGCGAAGTACCGCAGTACTTGATATAAACTTACCGGTAATTTGTCAGGCTTTGGGTTATCTACTTATATAAAGCTAGACGGGTTCACTCACTCACTCACTCACTGACTGATTCACTGGCATAAACGGTGAGACACTTCCCGTAGTCGAATCCTCCTCGACCCCATACTTGAATTAAAGCTCTTGACGAGAAACTCCCAGATAAATCATCTAAATTTAACATTTTTGAGTTTTTAATGCATTTTTGGGAGGGGACAATTCCACTTTTCCAATTTTTCCACTTTGAGCGCGTTTTGTACGGAATCGGTAATAGATGGCAAAAATTTCAAATGTTAAAGTTGTAGAAAATTTAATTTCCAACTAACGATTTTTCGTCAGATTTAAGAACCGATCATCCGTTTAGCCACTATTCATAGGAGAATGAGTAATTTTTTGTATTTTGGCCCAAATTAATGTGTACAGTTTTGGAAAGCTATTTAATGAAAGCACACTATCTTTGGCTAATACCACATGTTTGTATCAGCTTATTTAAATAAACCGCCCGTGAAGGCGGGTGATCACTTTTTCGTCTACAACATTTAGAGGTTGTGACGTCACGACAATATGAAACGGAACGACCAGAACCACCGAATCATCAACCGACCAACCGATTGTTTTATCGAATGAATCGTTGCTCACTGCCTGATGTATTGAAACTTTCGGCTAAGGCGGTAGCCCAGTGGATACGGCGTCAGATCCACGATCGTGCGGTCCCGTGTTCAAAATCTTACTTTTGATGTTTACTTTTTGAAATCTGAAATGTGTTTTAAAGATTACTTTAATTTGTTCGGGGTTAAATCTCACTTTTTTTGTTAACTTTTTTAGGTTTGACTTTTATTTACTTATACTAATCCCTTTATTTGTAATTATGTTGCACAACGAACAGCCACCATACAGCGCTCTGCGGAGTTAGGTTAAGTTAGGTTACTATAATTTTGTCGTGAACTGCAACCTAGTTGTTTGTTCACGTACATCCATTTTTAGATCCATTTAACAGCCACCATACAGCGCTCTGCGGAGTTAGGTTAAGTTAGGTTACTATAATTTTGTCGTGAACTGCAACCTAGTTGTTTGTTCACGTACATCAATTTTTAGATCCAATTTAACACTGTATCCACAACTTTTGATTTAACTTATATCTGCTTGAATTTTAATCGAATCACCATTTATGCTTTTCCACCACAAAACAATAACAATCGTAGTTGAAAGTTCATTCGATAAAACAAACAAACAATCGGTTGATGATTCGGTGGTTCTGGTCGTGACGTCACAACCTCTAAATGTTGTAGACGAAAAAGTGCTCACCGTGAAGGCGATACTAATTTGCTGACATGAGGTTCATGTAAATCAGCTGTTACAAAACAAGGTGAGCACAATATCGCCTACACGGGACGATCAATATCGCGAATATCGTTTGTTATGATATTGGAAAATGTAATCAACCGATTGTTTGTTCTATCGAATTAATGTAGCCCAGTAGCCCAGTGGATATGTTGTCAGATGATTCAAGATCATGTGGTCACGGGTTTGAATCCTACTTTTGATGCTTAATTTTTGAGGTCTGCAATTTCTGTTTAATTTGAATTTATTTTGGTTTTAAAAATTCATTTATTTGTAATTATGTTGCACAACGAACAGCCACCATACAGCGCTCTGCGGAGTTAGATTAGGTTAGGCTACTATAAATTTGTCGTGAACTGAAGTCTAATTTGTTGTTATTTTTTACACGTTAATCCATTTGTAGAACTCCAATTTAACATTGTAACCACAACTTATAATTTAACTTATATCTGATTGACTTTGATTGAGAGCACTTTATTTTATGCTTTCATACACCTCGAAACAATGAAACATCGTAGTCGGGAGTTCATTCGATAAAACGAACAAGGAACCGGTTGGTAAAATGTTTCGATATCGAACCGCTATGGGACCGAATGTGTAGGTATTAATCAAGGTTTGTAGAGCTTTTAGCCCAGGTATAATCATTTGCATAAAAGTAATGTTCGCAGGAAAGATGTCATACGATGGCGTCCAGCTGATGCATAAATCAACAACATAGTATAAGTATTGCCAACCTTACATGGGATAATAGTGGTACAGCTATTTTTAAATTGTCACTGGACATGCAGAAAGAAAGTTTAAACCCATAATCCATTAATCTAATAATACAAATATATCAAAACATTAATTAGCTTCATAAAATAACAGCTGATAAAATTATGTAATTAGTTAAACAATGTTTATTTTAATTACAATGACGACAAAATATGGTATTCGTACTAAAAATATCGTTTTTCCAGCAACACTGCAGATTGGATTGGTTATCAAGTGACCTTACAGCGGTTTTTACGAGGTCTCTTCCGGTTAACTAGAAAACATTAAATAAATCGACTGAGCAAACTTTTACAAAGTATGTATGGATGTTAATGTGCTCACCAAAGGTCAATGTTGTGTAGTTTTTCTTTGGTTAATGAACTACAATAGTTGAGTTTGATTTAAACTTGAGTTGACTGAGGAATGCAAGTGAGCGAAGCGAACTCCAAAAGGGGGTTTGGGGGCGAAGCCTCCAACGGCGATAAGCCTAGTGTTTTTATAAGGATTCATAGGCTTAAAGGAAAATATTTGCATTGATAGTTATTTAAAAGTAGCTGATTACCCGAGCTTCGCACAACAAATTCAGGAAATAACAACTGATTAAATTTCCTGCTGCAACATCATCTGTTTCTGATCCATTAAATCTATTGGCCAGCATAAGAATAACATTGTAACTTTAAAGACCACGGGGGTGGAGCCATAAGGGATTGCCAAAATGGGAATATGCCTATATGTAGCCCAGATAAATGATCTACCTGCATGCAAATTTTCAGCTCGATTGCTTTAGTTGTTTTTACGTTTTATACGAGATTTCTTTTATAAATGTTCAGGATGTATATATAACTTGTAGGGAAACCGAATTCCAGTACTTGGTCTTGCAATGCTTGCCGACGACGCATCCTTGTTGAATGAGGGAAGCGTCTTAAAATTTAACTATGTGAGAACTATTTAACCCATTATAAACACTCTCTTATGTTTTGACTCTCTGATGATGCACTACTCTCCTCAGAACAATACGAGAGGAATTTTCAGTTTGACCACAAAGTCTCATGCTAAAATAAGAGAACAAGGATAAATATATAATAATAGGAATATATAAATAAGAGAGTAAAAATAGTGTATAGCTGAATAAGACCAATAAAACTGTGTAAACACCTTGATTCCAGTTCAATTGGCAACAAAAGAGCTCAAGAACACAGAAATCAGGACGGAAAAGCCCGGAGTCAGCGGACCGGAGGAGAAAGCCTCCAAGGACGCGGTGAGACTCCAGACAGACACGAGTGATAAGTCTCGTGATCACGACGACGTGAGGAGAGTTCCGCAACACCTAGAGCTGGTGTCGTTGACCGGTGTGCGAATGTGTACGGCAATTACGATCTTGGTCAAGTGCAAGGGAAACACGAGAGGAAAAGGTGTTGGGAAATGCTACACTGTCCGCGACGGACAAATGCTGGTTCCAAGCCAAGATTTGTTGTGTGTAGCTGCAAACTGGAAACAAAATGTGGGATGTCAAGAAATTATCCCAAGAAATAAATATCTGCGTAGTTAAAGGTAATTTTCAGGTGCCACTTTTAACAGCGAATTGGCATTGTTAACTCTAAATAAACCTATAAATGAGGGAAAATTTATTGGACATTTTACCCGTTTACAACAACTTTTATAAGCTTCTGTTTTCTCGCTTTTGATGCCAAAGCTTCAGCATTCGGTCATGCCAAGCTTGGATGGGGATGATCTAGCTCCAATGTTAACTTTCGATCGATATTACTGAGAAATTTCGATTGATATAAAATTAAGGCTCTATCACACATTAATTGCTTATACGACAGTGATGAAATTTGTTCTAAATATTCAATGGCACAAGAATAATGATTAGGTTACCTTTCTTAAAACGTCTTATAGAATGTCTTAAGTTCAATGAGTTAATTACTCCAACAAATGATTTTAAAAAGAAAAAAATAATGCAGCTCTCACAAATTAGATAATGAGCATGACAGTTGTAAGGACGAAAACTGCGTTTACTTGCAGAAACACACCCATTTTGAATAAAGTCACCTTTAAAAAAACTATATTAAATAATGCTAAGCACTTAGTACAGATTAAAATTATAGGATCTCATATATCTCTCCTATATTATAATTTTATATCTATCGATACCTGCATTGTTAATACTTGGCTTATGGAGATACATTTGAAAACAATTTAATTTTTAAAATAACAAACAAAATGAATGAATTTTCAAAGCGTGTCTGAGTCTGGAATTTGTGGTTCACCCCACGTTCAGAAGGTTCCAGGTTCGAATCCTGGCCTCAGTTTATTTGTATTGAGCATAAACAGTTTGCTTTGTCAGTCCACTCATACCATCACCGGGAAGGTTCCAAATAGAGCGCACGCATCTGTTAAGGTGGTAGAGGACTCTATCTGGTTAAAACAAGTTCGTAAGAAAAACAAAATAACCTTAGCTGATAAGGTATTTGAAAAGTTCCCCTCTTGTTAGGGTCTACTATATGATACTATAATTGCTTGTACATCTCGTATCACTCTAACTTGTATGTTAGGAACTGGTGGCCCATCTGGGGAATGAGTGCACCAAACCGAGCCGTCATAAGCGGAAAGGCGTATGAGCAAAGCGATTATCTTACTTTCCTTACTGTCTATACAAAAAGTAAGGCGAATGAGTTTAGAACGTTATATTGTAAAACAGAAGCGAATTTGCTCACCCTTAAAGTAAAGGCGAATAAGCGTAGCTAGTTTTCCCACTATGAAATAAAATAAAACTATCCCGCCATAGGAGAAAAACTAGGAAAAAGTTAATCCTCTTTTGGTGAAATGGTAATATTCAAAATGTATAAAGCATTACAATAACTTTTACGCTTGGACTTTGAACAATATTATTGACCTCATTTGAGAAAGGTTTAGCTTCCTGAAATTTTCATAAGTCCTACAACCGTGGCATGATATACACTGATAGTAGTTTAAAGGATATTCAAAAGCTGTTACATTAAATAAATCACAATCTGTCTTATTAAGAGTTATACTTATGTAAATTCGAACAGTCCAATGTAATAATAACATTTATCGTCTACTATTTAAATTATTATTACACATATTACGTTTTTTCATATCCACGAAAGCGCTTTTAGCGAATTTCCCCTACAGGGAAGACGCTATTACTGTAGGTCTCATGGTACGACTTAAGCCCGAGACCATGATAACTTTTTGTTCTGAGGTCCCCAGGATGCCAAAAACACTATTTGTTCAAATTTATATATATATATATATGTATATATCTATATATGAGTCCGATAACACGATAACTTTCGGAAAAAAACATCCGATTTCGATGAAATTTGGCACAAATGTATAAAGAAACATTCGTGACTTGAAGTTCGAAACCCAGAAAAATCGGACCTTGGGAAGGGGATTTTACGTGGGTTTACAATTTTTCAAAAATCAGTTGTTTGCATTTTTCACCCTACAATTTTTAAAACACTCAATTTTGGTTTAGACCATTATATAGAGTTTAAAAATAAACAATATAGTATTTTGAATCATTAACCTAGGTTAAGTGGTTGCGGAGAAAATACAAAAAAACCTGTTCATAAAATATCTCATGTTAGTCTTATGGGAAAATGGTTTTGAGCTTTTCCTCAGTTAATTTGACTGTAAACTTCAAAATTTGCTTTTACCAATCAGTTCAGCTCTACAAAAAATTCATTCTGGCGTTTAAATTGTGATTCTACGTCCAACCGTTGCAGAGATATTCAAAGTGCTAAACACAGTATGTTGTCCAATGTTATCCTTATGTAGATTAAATAAAATTTGATATCTCGATTGTTTATAAATGTATATTGATGAAACTTGGTATGTGGCTTCATCTAGTAATAGCATATTGATATTTACACAACAAATAATATTTTTTGATTGTCCCCGTAGCAGCAAACCTGCATCCTCAGTCCTAATGTTATTCTTATGGAGATTAAGTAAAGTTTTATGTCTCCCTTAACTATGAACATTAATTAATAAAACTTGGCATTAGCCTAACCTAGTTAATTTATAAGTTGATAATTGCATAAAACATATTTCTTATCTTTTTTGTTGCAGCAAACCTGCGCACTCAGCCTTCAATGTTATTCTTATGGAGAATAAATAAAATGCTATGTATCACTTGATTAATTATGTTTTTTATGAAACTTGGCGAGTGGCTTTGTGTGGTAGAGAGAATCATGTACATGCACTGGAAATTCGCTGAGTTCGCAGGTTTTCCGCGACGGGGGTATTTTATTATTACAGAGATTGCAGCCTTTCTTAATCAAAACTTGGAATGTGTTAATATTATCCTTATTGCCCTAAAAGGAAAATACCTAAACTTGACGCATTTTTTTGTGTGTTACGTGCTATGTATATCAAGACTTAATTGGCTACTCATCACTAAATAAAAACAAATCTTAATTAAAATCAAGATATATTTCAAACCCCCAACGAGATTCATCCTCAGTCTTATCGCTAGATAGGTTATAAATAATAAACAAACAATATTCATTATGATTAAAAAAAGTGACGAGTACCACAGTAGTAAATACCATACTGAGTCAATATTTGATTTGTACGATGGTTTGAAATATTTCACTATGAATCTAAAGAGGTTAATGAGTCAAAAATAAAACAAACCACATGAATAATCAAATCAGATTTATATGTACTGATGTGCATGTTCGGAAGTCTTTATATATATAATCCACTATGACTTTAGCTTCTGTATCAGGTAGAGACTAAATATATCTCTGTAGGAGTATACAAAATAGGCATATACAGGTGTCCCGGAACTCTCTGGAACATTTCATGAAAAATTGTTCCTTAGGTTGAGACAAACATATTTCACAATATGAACATGGGTCTCCGGTGACTAGATTTCCGTCTGTTGGGTCAGTATGTGTTTTGCACTTAATACGTTATATCTTAGGAACATCTGAAGATATCGACATCAAACATGGTGCATGTATTACGTCTAATAAGACCCATTTTGGTATGAAATATAAAGTTTCTACATTTTACAATTTAAAAATAGCGGCCATTTTTGTTTTTCAAAGCTAAATATTTTAAAAACCGTAAATTTTATGAAAGAAACTATATGTATCAAAACAGTTGTGGAATTTGGTGCTAAGAGTAATGATATGAATATATTAACTATAGAATAATAAATAACTGAGTTTTGATTTTTAAAGATAAACATGTTGTTTCAGCCCATAAATTACAAAAAATCATGTTTTTACTTATATAAATCACAACAACTCAGTTATTTATCATCCAATAGTTAGTATATTCATATAATTACTTTTAGGACAAAATTCCACAACTTTTTTGTTTCATACAGGTTTTTTTATAAGTTTTACGGTTTTTAAAATATTTAGCTTTGAAAAACAAAAATGGCCGCCATTTTGAAATGTTACAAAGTAGAAACTTGATACTTCAAACCAAAATGGGTCTTATTAGAAGTAATACATGTACCAAGTTTTAAGTAACCAAGTCTTAAGATGTTCTTAAGATATAACGTATTGAGTAAAAAACACATACTGACCAACAGGCGGAAAACTAGTCACCGGAGATTGTGAAATATGTTTTTCTCGACCTATTATAAATGTTTTATGAAATGTTCCAGAGAGTTCCGGGACACCCTGTATACTAAAATTTGATTTAAACTTTAATTAGAAAAAAGATTATTTTTGCTTAGGTTATCATATTGTCAATTTATGTAAATCAATTATGATAGTGGATATAGATAAGTTCACATGAAAAGACGAATTATAGATCCCTGATAGCCTAGCAATCTGAATTGATCACTGAATCTGGTTTTCACTAAGCCGATCAAAGTAACGCCTACCATTCCCAGGCAGTAAATTGATTCGTGGTGAGCTTTGCCAAATATGCAAAATAATAACCGCGGTTTTCCTTCTTTTGCTTCATCTTATCTCTAATTAGTACCATAAGATTAAAAACAATAACAAACGGTTTAAACACAAATGTTGTTTGAAATGCGGTTCTTGTTATTTTAAACAGCTTGTAAGAACAGTTAGTAGTTAGACAAGCGGTATCACAAATATGACTTATATTTTCTCCTAATTAAACATCCTGCTTACAGCAGCAGGTTTGTGTATCTGATATCTAGAGTTACAGCCCAGGTTCGCACATTCCATTCGCCTCTGCGGCTGTGGCTGGCAGCTGCTTAGGACGTTTGTTAACTAATCGTCACCAACACAGATACTGGGATAGCTACTATATAGTGATGGTCAAAACCAGAAATTTCGAATCTCGAAACCGAAACCGAAACTTACAAAATCGAATCTCGAAACTCAAATCGCGAAACCCTATTTACTTGCCAGGGTATGGTTATGAAAAATAAATCCAGTTACTCCAAATAAACCAGTTAACTTACTGCCATTCTCGAAGTATCCTAGAAAAATATTAGTTTCAGAACTACTAGTGAACCAATTATTTGTAGCTTAATTATAAACTTTGGTTAGAGTTGTTCTTTCACAAATAAAAAATCAATAATCCACAAAAGATGAAGGTAGACGACCGATGACAGTAGGCTTTTGACCTTCACATTATTAATCAACACTCGGGCGTGATTTCTGTTAAAAAAACAACCATGACACAACAAATCTCGGCAGTTTTGAGTTTTGATTCTCGAAACTCGCCGATCGAATCTCGAAACCGAAACTTTTCCAAAGTTTTGGTGGTTTTGAGATTCGAGTTTTGGTTTTGACACATCACTACTACTATACCAGGGTAGAACACAGCCCTGCTTCGGTAGTAATGCCTTTATGGTTCCACCTTATTGGCCTTCAAAGTTCTAACGGTAGTATTAGAACAGTAATTTGTATTGGACAAAAAGTATATTAATAATAAAGGGTTAATTAATCAACCATGATAGGTAATGATGTTTACGACAAAATGCAGAGCTTGGAACTTTAGAAAAATTGCGGAGAATCAGCGTAACATAGCAACTTATTATAATCCTATTTCTCCGTGTAAACGTCTAGGCTTAGTTAAAAAAACGGAGAACCCGGTTACAGTTTATATCAAATGGATATATTAAATAAGTTAACTATTATTAGTTTCGTAATAATAATCATCGTGGTATTTTACTAGTACAGTATTGTTTTCGATGTGTTGGCAAACGCACTCAAAAAGCTTGCGGCGTTTAGGCGGCTCCACCCTTATTGTGATTTGCATCGGGAAACAACTCACCTGGCCATTACGTGCAAGAAGGCCAACTTGGACAAACAACTCAAAAACAGTTAAAACGCTAACAAAGACAATTAACAAGGTTACTATACGATAATAGTTTTTTATCCGATAACATTTTACCTTTCCGTTACACTATTAGCAAAGGATATTTTTAAAATATAATAAAATACATATTCCTTTTTTGTGTTTATACAATTTTAGAAATTTTAACAAGTCGTTGTTAAATTGCTAAAGTTGTCCAGATTGCTTCAGCTGTATGAACTAGGAAGATATAAGCAAAGTGATTGTGGGGGTTACGATTCAAACAAGACATTGGTACAGAAGTACCTGTTTATGTTTAGTACTTGCTAAAATATTTGGAATTTAATAATTTATAAATTTGGACAACAACGATATTATCATGTGAAGTGGGTTGTTTAGAAAATCTGCATCATAATGTATAAGTTTTTTCTATAACAATTGGAGTAAATTTCAAACAAATTTTGAATTTTACTTTCCGTCAGTAAGGCAAAATAGGTCAGTACAGTACGACGTTATCCAGAGAAATACTAAAATTCTATATTGCAGTTTTTAGCACTGACCTCAAAAAATTCGGCACATTAGTGCCTTCTAATTTCTTAATAGCGATGTACTTTGGGTCGCATAATCCCGACATCTGCCGGGGTATTTTTTATTTCAGGATGGGTTATGTAACGCAAGTAGTTTTACAGTTGTACCACTCGAAACAGACGGTCTTCGACCATTGTTTTACAGTGTTATGTACAATATGTTGATTTGTAATCATGAAACAAAAATGTAAATAAATGCACTCTTGGATTTGATTTGATTTGATAGCAAAAGTACACTATTTTGGGTATCATCAGTTGGTTTAACTCAATTTAATCACAAATCTTTGAAAGTTTTATTTTTTTGAATTATAGATGATAAAACGATTGTTAAAAATTATTTACATAATTCAGTAACGGTTCAACTCCCCAATCTTCATGTTAAAAAATGCAGCCTATGTAATAAAATGTAAAATACCAGAGGGGCTATGCACGTACCTTTATTCGTTGTTGTGGACACACTTGTGGAACACACGAACTGTTTTGACAGAAGGAGCGGCGGCGGCAGAGTGTGCATGGGTCGCGCCGCGGGGCCGGGTGGTATATGCGCTCCCCTCCCTCGCCGCCGCACGCCGCACGCCCCGCCGTTATGTGTTATTGTTTGTTATCAGGTTTGATTGTTTGGCAACATTAACAGGACTCTTTTCCATCCATCACTTTACTCCATTACAAACAATGTTGATTGTTACGTGTCAAATGTTCTTATGAAGTTATAAATGACTTACTACTCTGTAGTCTTTAGTTTACTCTTAATTGCCCCGTCACACAAACCTGCGTACCTTCGACTCGAACGTGTTCAATTTTGTGTACCAATTTTTCCTCAATAAACTACTTTTATCGAAAGTGCTTAGATCTCTCGGGTAATAGTATATTTCACCACTAGGGCCGAAAGTGACGCTTTTCGATACGAGCTCAAGTTTAATGACCGAGGCGAAGCCGAGGTCGGAAAATGAGCGAGGATCGAAAAGCCACTTTTGGCCCATTTGGTGAACTATATTTTTCGTCTTACTGCACAATATATTAAGCTAACTGCTTTCTCAAAACTAATATTTTACAACTTGTTTACCTTTAAAAGCTTGCTCCCAAAATGGCTTCCATCTTGTTCTTGCTATTTAAAACAATCAGCTGATACTACAGATTAAACTATTATGTATTAAACTATTCTGTTACGTTTGTGTTAGTGTTAGGTTAGACTAACTTTAACGATAGGTATATCGAATGCTGTGGAATATCGATTGCAAGAAGGAATACTTTAGTCAACCGTTTTCAAGCTATATCAGGAATCAGACTTGCTGCGAACAGCGTTATGGCTTAGTTATGTTCTTCCTGAGGCAAAATTAAATATTTATTCACCCTCTTGACATAGTTTAGTTTAGTATTGTTCATTTTTACTAGGTTATTATTTTTGCCTCAGGTGTAGTATAGAATGTATTGTTAAATTGTTGATACAAAGCCGAAAATATCTGTTACTACAATATATTAGGCCAATCTAAATACAAATAATTACAAAACAATAAAAATTGACTTTATAAGCAACCATTTATTGATATATTTATTTGTAACCTATAGAATAACAATGCAACAATGAACTACAATCGATAAAATAATTGATTCAATCTTGGTCAATCCGTTCTTGATACAATCGATTACTTACAATCGACGTACACAAAATTGCAGATTCACTACATTGATATTTATAAATGACAGAAACGGAACAGCTGATGACCTCGACACCAGCTGATTCTTTTCCGTCCTAGGACTGAAAATAACAACTTTCGCCCCGCAACGCATGTATTGATAACAGCCGTTTTCCAAGCAGTATGACGAAAACCCATTTACTAAATTATGTCGCCATAATGTATTAATGAACTCATTTGTAAATAAAAATATCCATAGCAATATTGGGTTAATTATGCAGTTCTGATGAGATGCGGTATTTTATCCAAATATTAATTAAACACAAGTTAAGCAATAAAGCCACTTCTTTGGTATGATATCCAAATTGATAACATTTAAAAGGTGTTAAGTAAGAAACAAAATATCTTATCGTTGTCTATCCTGTTTAAGAATATCATTCTGTATTCACCACCCCCACCACCAACACTACCACCACCACCACCAACGCCACCACCACCAATGCCACCACCACGAACACTACCACCACCACCACCGGTACCACCACCACCATCGCCACCACCACCAACACTACCACCACCACCACCGGTACCACCACCACCAACACTACCACCACCAACACTACCACCACCAACACTACCACCACCACCACCGGTACCACCACCACCATCGCCACCACTACCAACCACCACCACCACAACCACCTCTGGAACCCAAATATAATAATAGTTGGTAACTTTTGGATACTTAGCTATTACGATGACAATCAATTCGGTTACATTAATTGTTTCATAGTTCTGCAGTTGAAGGGGGTTCTGGAGGCAGACGACGCGACGGATGGACAATGGGAGATGCCAGCGTTGACTGTTCCATACTCGACTTAGATATAACATACTTCATTATTGTGTTAGCCCACTCATGGGTCCTAGTATAACAAAAGCTAAGTGAAACAGACACAATATCCTCTGTAACCTTCTTCTTCCCACCACCTGAAGGGGGCAAGGTGTTACCTCTCTCACGCAACAAACGTGAGATCTCCCAGTCTTCTCTACGAGAAAGTTTACTAAACTCACTGATAATATTACCAGCGAAATTATCTACAGATTTAACCTATCGGCTTAGTAAAATCCGGCGTTAATGTACATGCAACTTTATTTAACTGAGTGTTACACTGTAGGCCTAACTAAATACTTAGAAACGCAAAAGAATAATTAGCAAAACTACCTGAAAACACAAACAAGCTAATGGAAACATCTACCCAATAACAAAGTAAAACATATTTAGCGTTAAAAAACTTGTACATTTAACAAGGACATTAAAATTCATTAACAATGGTATCTTTTACTTGTGGTAAATTTCTCATGAGGTTATTTACCAATCCGTTTTAGAAAAACCACGAACGGAATTATTAATCTGGGATCACAAGCACTTATGTTTTTTTGTAATATTGCTGACAGGATAATCACTGACAGTTTTGAACCAAACTGAGACTTGCAGTGGTCCCGGTTTCAGCCTCGCATATTAAGCAAGGATTATTACGTGTTGTTAAACAAGGTGTGAGGGCAGTGGCGTAATGAAAGGTTCGCTTGACTTTGTGGAGGTACCCTAGCCACGGCCAGAAGAAACTGAAAGGTGCCTTAGTTTATAAATTTAAATTTGTATTTATATCGAAATAAAACCCCTTTCTTTAAAAGTAAGTAGTAGTGGTGAAACCAGAAAGAGGCATCACTTCCGGCGCTTTTTCCCCATGTTATTCTTATGGGGAGCCGTTTTTGGACCGACGCCAGCTCCCGCCTATAGAGCTCCCGCGGGTTGGCCTGTACTAATGTCCAACCATTGACAATATTAAATATATTGTCCCCATCCCCATCCCTCCTCTATATTTTTAAAAATTAATTTTCAAATTCAGGCTAAAAAACTATCTTTGGTGTTTACTGTCCGATTTGTCTGCAATTTGGATATGTTATTGTCCTAGGCAAGTGTTTTAATAAATTTCACTTACATTTCCCAAATTCACTATAACGGTCAAATTAAAAAATATTTTTGAAAAATACTGCCAATTGCCACCTTCTTTATTTACTGTTCGATTTGTCTTCAATTTGGATGTGTTATTGTCCTAGGCAAGTGTTTTAATAAATTCCACGTACATATCCCAAATTCACTATTACAGTCAAATTAAAAAATATTTTTGAAAAATACTGCCAATTGCCACCTTCTTTATTAACTGTCTGATTTGTCTGCAATTTGGATATGTTATTGTCCTAGGCAAGTGTTTTAATAAATTTCACTTACATTTCCCAAATTCACTATAACGGTCAAATTAAAAAATATTTTTTGAAAAATACTGCCAATTGCCACCTTCTTTATTAACTGTCTGATTTGTCTTCAATTTGGATATGTTATTGTCCTAGGCAAGTTGTTTAATAAATTCCACTTACATATCCCAAATTCACTATAACGGTCAAATTAAAAATTATTTTTGAAAAATACTGCCAATTGCCAACTTCTTTATTAAATGTCCGATTTGTCTGCAATTTGGATGTGTTATTGTCCTAGGCAAGTGTTTTAATAAATTTCACTTACATATCCCAAATTCACTATTACGGTCAAATTAAAAAATATTTTTGAAAAATACTGCCAATTGCCAACTTCTTTATTTACTGTCTGATTTATTTAAAATTTGGATATGCTATTGACCTAGGCAAGTGTTTTAATCAATTTCACTTACATATCCCAAATTCACTATTACGGTCAAATTAAAAAATATTTTTGAAAAATACTGCCAATTGCCAACTTCTTTATTTACTGTCTGATTTATTTAAAATTTGGATATGCTATTGACCTAGGCAAGTGTTTTAATAAATTCCACTTACATATCCCAAATTCACTATTACGGTCAAATTAAAAAATATTTTTGAAAAATACTGCCAATTGCCAACTTCTTTATTTACTGTCCCATTTGTTTAAAACTTGGATATGTTATTGTCGTAGGCAATTGTTTTAATAAATTACACCTACATTTCCCAAATTCACTATTACAGTCAAATTAAAAAATATTTTTGAAAAATACTGCCAATTGCCAACTTCTTTATTTACTGTCCGATTTGTTTAAAATTTGGATATGTTATTGTTGTAGGCTAGTGTATATACACCATCCACATTTTACAAATATTGCGGTTAAATTTTTAAAAATTTGGATAAATACTGCCAATTGGCAACTTCTTTATGGTCTGATTTGTTTAAAATTTATATCATTATTCTAGGCTAGTGTATATGTACCATCCACATTTGACAAATTAACTATAATGGTCAAATTTAAAAAATATACTAACAATTTCAAACTTCTTTATTTATGGATATGTTATAGCTCTTATATAGGTAACAAGACCACACTACCACACGTTCCACTACCCATTTGTCTTTTTTGTTTGTTTATTTTGCTGTAATCCCAAAACTGACTGTTTATTGTCCGATTTGCCTACACTTTGGATATTGTCCTAAGCATTTATTGTCTGATTTATTTTTGGATATGTTATAGCCCCCAACTATATCTAAAATTACAATATTATTTCCACCTATAATACTGTTGTTTGTTTTGCCGCAACCTAAAAACTAACATTGGTATTTGTGTTTTTACAAAACTATATTTTGTAAATTACTACCAATAACTCCTTTATTTACTTTTCGACTTGTTATATCCCCCTATATCTAAATTTACCGTATATTTTGTCCCTTTAGTGCTGTTTTGTCGTAACCAAACTTTGGATGCAATATATTACTGGCCATTGCATAAGTAAATACCCCATTTCCAAATTCACTATTACGGTTGGATTAAAAAAAATAAATACAAGCTTATTATATACATCCAGCTGATAAGTAATATATATCCACATTTATGGTCAGAACAAATTTTGGATATGTTTTAAGCCAATGCGATAACAAAAAATAAATTTTTAAAACCCAAAACAACTAATCTTTCTTTGTGCTTGTTTGGAGTAGTCTTTATTTTATCCAACTTAATTTTGTAGTTAAAATCAAACTTCCCACATTCTAGCTCCCTTTCCAGCCAGGGAGACATAAAGGTTACGAATATTTTCAAACAATATATCTTTTTCTACCCCTATGTTGGACTTGTTTAATAGCGCACCATATTCCAAATCCTCCAGTCTACTACATTCTTTAAATTTAACATTGCCTTTAATATCTTGCATCTCTATGTCTTCTTGTCCATTGTTACGGAAACTTTCTATTTTTGGAATTGCCATAAAATGTTGCGGTTCCGTTAGTGTTAAAGCTTGCAAGTGGCTCGTTGGTAGGTAGATAAATAATGTCCAAATCACCACTGCACGGCAACACGCCTTCCCTATTCTTATTTATCTCTATAAATACAGTTTTACAGACACCTTTAACATAGTATACACCCCTCCATCCTTTTCTGCCAACACTCCCACAAACTTGTTTACTACAAACGCATACACATAATGCTCGCAGGAAGTAATCTTTTAATTTATCCTCTCTTTCCCTTATTTCTTTAGCCAACTGTACATTCCTCTGCAACAGTATTTTCCACATATTCCAATGTCTTCTAATTCCAGTTTCCTCTCTAAGAAAGGCTTGGAAAGTGGCTCTATTTCTTTAATAGTGTATGGGTACAGTTTATTGGTCCGGCTTCTTAAAACGTAGGGAGTAAGGTTAGGACTTTCCACTAAGAGGTATAGTGGAGAAAGGTGTATTTGATGTGCCCCCAGATTTGATGTAACACTTATGCTTTACACATACGGCATCCTCCTCTATTACCTCTACATAGTTGGTAAACAGTTAAAGCTAAATGCAGATAGAGCACACTTTATTAACTTTTCCCTTTGTGTACTATCTTTTGGCAGTTGTACTCCAGTTATCTTCCCCCAACATGCATCGTTAAACACTAAACAACAACTGTTTTGTAATTGATTGGCAACTTTCACCCACATGCAGAGGTACAGCATAGAATGGAGCATTTTGAAAGTACCGTTTGTTGTCTTCTATTAGACAAACCCTTTACCAAAACCTCCACAATAGATTGTTGCCTCTAACCTTGTTATTCCATTCTCTCTAGCTAGTTTAGACGAGAACGTTTCTTTTAGGTTTACAAAGTTTATTATATGGTTTCCTATACTTTTAATTACTCCAGGACTTGTAATCTGGCATATAAATTTATTATATATTTTTACCCTGCTATTTACATTAAACCATGTTAAACAGTCTTTACTAACATTATCTACAATAACATTATGGGGGTCCATTCGCCCCCCTGGTAGCAAAAGTTTTCTGTAAGATATTGGCACATTTCCAGCCAAATCTGGTGTTATATCGAAATCCATAAGATAGTACATTTCTTTTTCCAGATCTTGCAGTATCTTTGGAAGATCTTCCAACAAATCCTTAATTTTAACATTTGCAAGCTCTATTTTATAGGGAATTGCTATAGGATCATCATACTTTTGTTTAATTTGGTCAATATCTTTCTTTATTATTTGTAACACACCCTCGCTTTGGGGGAATGGCAGTTTGGCCACAACACCATGTCGAGCTAAAGAGAACTTTTTAAATATTCCTCGTAAGTAGCTATTAAACGAGCCACATATTTCCTTCTTAACTTTTAAATTTATTCCGAACATCCCCATCACAATCCGCAACATTGGTTATCTAACATTATGTTATCATAAAACGCATCCGTTATAGATGTTATTTAATTTTGGTTCGCCCTCGCAATAGTTTATATTACCTATGTCTGTAAGAAGGTTATTATTACGTAGATTTTCTAATAAAAACCACATACCAAATCTTTCGTTAGTAGGTTTAATACAATTCCCCAATAAATGGCTAACAGAGTACATTTCTTTTATACAAAAAGTAGCGGAAACATGTAAACAGGACAGATATATAGGCATATATGTGTTGTAAATATATATTGTATATAAACATAGGCGAGCGGCAAGTGTAACATGTAAGTGGACACCCACATGCAAATATGGAATACCCACAAATTCGACTAAATAAGTTTATAGTCTCAATATAATTAACATATTAACATTAGTACCCAAATTGTCGAAATTCTATAATTCTATTCTTAGTCCTTGTATTAGGTTTTGTACTATTAAACCCAACACCCCATGCAGTAGAGTAATATATGTATTTAATATGCACATTCTACAAGACCTGTACATCTGTTGTATAAGCAGCAGAATAGACATCTCATTGTGTTGTTGTAAAGTAAAACATAAATTGTGCTGGATACAACCGGCCAGATATTAGACAGGAAATGTGTTGGAAGTGTATTGCCAAAGACAAACACCACATAGTGCAGCATGTAATCAATCCATTACTATTTAGACAGCATTGGTACAACATCCGATATATTAGCCAAACCCACAATCAAACTTGGAAAACAAACAGTAAAAGATAAATATTATAGTAACAGAAATAGTAAGAGTATAAGGACATAGTAATATTTAAAGTTTATAAAACAACACAAATGCAGAGACACAATAACACACTCCAACACATTTGGACACAGGCACAGATACTGGTTTACATCCATTTAACACAACTTTACACGTTCTGTCAACCGACACAAAAATTGTTTGTAAATTGTGTAAGAAATATATGTAATATAAACAAATTTAACACAATCATAACATTGTCCACAACCACCATCCATTGGAAGTTAAAGGGGGGTGTATCGATACTTATGCAATGGCCAGTAATATATTGCATCCAAAGTTTGGTTACGACAAAACAGCACTAAAGGGACAAAATATACGGTAAATTTAGATATAGGGGGATATAACAAGTCGAAAAGTAAATAAAGGAGTTATTGGTAGTAATTTACAAAATATAGTTTTGTAAAAACACAAATACCAATGTTAGTTTTTAGGTTGCGGCAAAACAAACAACAGTATTATAGGTGGAAATAATATTGTAATTTTAGATATAGTTGGGGGCTATAACATATCCAAAAATAAATCAGACAATAAATGCTTAGGACAATATCCAAAGTGTAGGCAAATCGGACAATAAACAGTCAGTTTTGGGATTACAGCAAAATAAACAAACAAAAAAGACAAATGGGTAGTGGAACGTGTGGTAGTGTGGTCTTGTTACCTATATAAGAGCTATAACATATCCATAAATAAAGAAGTTTGAAATTGTTAGTATATTTTTTAAATTTGACCATTATAGTTAATTTGTCAAATGTGGATGGTACATATACACTAGCCTAGAATAATGATATAAATTTTAAACAAATCAGACCATAAAGAAGTTGCCAATTGGCAGTATTTATCCAAATTTTTAAAAATTTAACCGCAATATTTGTAAAATGTGGATGGTGTATATACACTAGCCTACAACAATAACATATCCAAATTTTAAACAAATCGGACAGTAAATAAAGAAGTTGGCAATTGGCAGTATTTTTCAAAAATATTTTTTAATTTGACTGTAATAGTGAATTTGGGAAATGTAGGTGTAATTTATTAAAACAATTGCCTACGACAATAACATATCCAAGTTTTAAACAAATGGGACAGTAAATAAAGAAGTTGGCAATTGGCAGTATTTTTCAAAAATATTTTTTAATTTGACCGTAATAGTGAATTTGGGATATGTAAGTGGAATTTATTAAAACACTTGCCTAGGTCAATAGCATATCCAAATTTTAAATAAATCAGACAGTAAATAAAGAAGTTGGCAATTGGCAGTATTTTTCAAAAATATTTTTTAATTTGACCGTAATAGTGAATTTGGGATATGTAAGTGAAATTGATTAAACGAACGTATCGATACACCCCCCTTTAACTTCCAATGGATGGTGGTTGTGGACAATGTTATAATTGTGTTAAATTTGTTTATATTACATATATTTCTTACACAATTTACAAACAATTTTTGTGTCGGTTGACAGAACGTGTAAAGTTGTGTTAAATGGATGTAAACCAGTATCTGTGCCTGTGTCCAAATGTGTTGGAGTGTGTTATTGTGTCTCTGCATTTGTGTTGTTTTATAAACTTTAAATATTACTATGTCCTTATACTCTTACTATTTCTGTTACTATAATATTTATCTTTTACTGTTTGTTTTCCAAGTTTGATTGTGGGTTTGGCTAATATATCGGATGTTGTACCAATGCTGTCTAAATAGTAATGGATTGATTACATGCTGCACTATGTGGTGTTTGTCTTTGGCAATACACTTCCAACACATTTCCTGTCTAATATCTGGCCGGTTGTATCCAGCACAATTTATGTTTTACTTTACAACAACACAATGAGATGTCTATTCTGCTGCTTATACAACAGATGTACAGGTCTTGTAGAATGTGCATATTAAATACATATATTACTCTACTGCATGGGGTGTTGGGTTTAATAGTACAAAACCTAATACAAGGACTAAGAATAGAATTATAGAATTTCGAAAATTTGGGTACTAATGTTAATATGTTAATTATATTGAGACTATAAACTTATTTAGTCGAATTTGTGGGTATTCCATATTTGCATGTGGGTGTCCACTTACATGTTACACTTGCCGCTCGCCTATGTTTATATACAATATATATTTACAACACATATATGCCTATATATCTGTCCTGTTTACATGTTTCCGCTACTTTTTGTATAAAAGAAATGTACTCTGTTAGCCATTTATTGGGGAATTGTATTAAACCTACTAACGAAAGATTTGGTATGTGGTTTTTATTAGAAAATCTACGTAATAATAACCTTCTTACAGACATAGGTAATATAAACTATTGCGAGGGCGAACCAAAATTAAATAACATCTATAACGGATGCGTTTTATGATAACATAATGTTAGATAACCAATGTTGCGGATTGTGATGGGGATGTTCGGAATAAATTTAAAAGTTAAGAAGGAAATATGTGGCTCGTTTAATAGCTACTTACGAGGAATATTTAAAAAGTTCTCTTTAGCTCGACATGGTGTTGTGGCCAAACTGCCATTCCCCCAAAGCGAGGGTGTGTTACAAATAATAAAGAAAGATATTGACCAAATTAAACAAAAGTATGATGATCCTATAGCAATTCCCTATAAAATAGAGCTTGCAAATGTTAAAATTAAGGATTTGTTGGAAGATCTTCCAAAGATACTGCAAGATCTGGAAAAAGAAATGTACTATCTTATGGATTTCGATATAACACCAGATTTGGCTGGAAATGTGCCAATATCTTACAGAAAACTTTTGCTACCAGGGGGGCGAATGGACCCCCATAATGTTATTGTAGATAATGTTAGTAAAGACTGTTTAACATGGTTTAATGTAAATAGCAGGGTAAAAATATATAATAAATTTATATGCCAGATTACAAGTCCTGGAGTAATTAAAAGTATAGGAAACCATATAATAAACTTTGTAAACCTAAAAGAAACGTTCTCGTCTAAACTAGCTAGAGAGAATGGAATAACAAGGTTAGAGGCAACAATCTATTGTGGAGGTTTTGGTAAAGGGTTTGTCTAATAGAAGACAACAAACGGTACTTTCAAAATGCTCCATTCTATGCTGTACCTCTGCATGTGGGTGAAAGTTGCCAATCAATTACAAAACAGTTGTTGTTTAGTGTTTAACGATGCATGTTGGGGGAAGATAACTGGAGTACAACTGCCAAAAGATAGTACACAAAGGGAAAAGTTAATAAAGTGTGCTCTATCTGCATTTAGCTTTAACTGTTTACCAACTATGTAGAGGTAATAGAGGAGGATGCCGTATGTGTAAAGCATAAGTGTTACATCAAATCTGGGGGCACATCAAATACACCTTTCTCCACTATACCTCTTAGTGGAAAGTCCTAACCTTACTCCCTACGTTTTAAGAAGCCGGACCAATAAACTGTACCCATACACTATTAAAGAAATAGAGCCACTTTCCAAGCCTTTCTTAGAGAGGAAACTGGAATTAGAAGACATTGGAATATGTGGAAAATACTGTTGCAGAGGAATGTACAGTTGGCTAAAGAAATAAGGGAAAGAGAGGATAAATTAAAAGATTACTTCCTGCGAGCATTATGTGTATGCGTTTGTAGTAAACAAGTTTGTGGGAGTGTTGGCAGAAAAGGATGGAGGGGTGTATACTATGTTAAAGGTGTCTGTAAAACTGTATTTATAGAGATAAATAAGAATAGGGAAGGCGTGTTGCCGTGCAGTGGTGATTTGGACATTATTTATCTACCTACCAACGAGCCACTTGCAAGCTTTAACACTAACGGAACCGCAACATTTTATGGCAATTCCAAAAATAGAAAGTTTCCGTAACAATGGACAAGAAGACATAGAGATGCAAGATATTAAAGGCAATGTTAAATTTAAAGAATGTAGTAGACTGGAGGATTTGGAATATGGTGCGCTATTAAACAAGTCCAACATAGGGGTAGAAAAAGATATATTGTTTGAAAATATTCGTAACCTTTATGTCTCCCTGGCTGGAAAGGGAGCTAGAATGTGGGAAGTTTGATTTTAACTACAAAATTAAGTTGGATAAAATAAAGACTACTCCAAACAAGCACAAAGAAAGATTAGTTGTTTTGGGTTTTAAAAATTTATTTTTTGTTATCGCATTGGCTTAAAACATATCCAAAATTTGTTCTGACCATAAATGTGGATATATATTACTTATCAGCTGGATGTATATAATAAGCTTGTATTTATTTTTTTTAATCCAACCGTAATAGTGAATTTGGAAATGGGGTATTTACTTATGCAATGGCCAGTAATATATTGCATCCAAAGTTTGGTTACGACAAAACAGCACTAAAGGGACAAAATATACGGTAAATTTAGATATAGGGGGATATAACAAGTCGAAAAGTAAATAAAGGAGTTATTGGTAGTAATTTACAAAATATAGTTTTGTAAAAACACAAATACCAATGTTAGTTTTTAGGTTGCGGCAAAACAAACAACAGTATTATAGGTGGAAATAATATTGTAATTTTAGATATAGTTGGGGGCTATAACATATCCAAAAATAAATCAGACAATAAATGCTTAGGACAATATCCAAAGTGTAGGCAAATCGGACAATAAACAGTCAGTTTTGGGATTACAGCAAAATAAACAAACAAAAAAGACAAATGGGTAGTGGAACGTGTGGTAGTGTGGTCTTGTTACCTATATAAGAGCTATAACATATCCATAAATAAAGAAGTTTGAAATTGTTAGTATATTTTTTAAATTTGACCATTATAGTTAATTTGTCAAATGTGGATGGTACATATACACTAGCCTAGAATAATGATATAAATTTTAAACAAATCAGACCATAAAGAAGTTGCCAATTGGCAGTATTTATCCAAATTTTTAAAAATTTAACCGCAATATTTGTAAAATGTGGATGGTGTATATACACTAGCCTACAACAATAACATATCCAAATTTTAAACAAATCGGACAGTAAATAAAGAAGTTGGCAATTGGCAGTATTTTTCAAAAATATTTTTTAATTTGACTGTAATAGTGAATTTGGGAAATGTAGGTGTAATTTATTAAAACAATTGCCTACGACAATAACATATCCAAGTTTTAAACAAATGGGACAGTAAATAAAGAAGTTGGCAATTGGCAGTATTTTTCAAAAATATTTTTTAATTTGACCGTAATAGTGAATTTGGGATATGTAAGTGGAATTTATTAAAACACTTGCCTAGGTCAATAGCATATCCAAATTTTAAATAAATCAGACAGTAAATAAAGAAGTTGGCAATTGGCAGTATTTTTCAAAAATATTTTTTAATTTGACCGTAATAGTGAATTTGGGATATGTAAGTGAAATTGATTAAACGAACGTATCGATACACCCCCCTTTAACTTCCAATGGATGGTGGTTGTGGACAATGTTATAATTGTGTTAAATTTGTTTATATTACATATATTTCTTACACAATTTACAAACAATTTTTGTGTCGGTTGACAGAACGTGTAAAGTTGTGTTAAATGGATGTAAACCAGTATCTGTGCCTGTGTCCAAATGTGTTGGAGTGTGTTATTGTGTCTCTGCATTTGTGTTGTTTTATAAACTTTAAATATTACTATGTCCTTATACTCTTACTATTTCTGTTACTATAATATTTATCTTTTACTGTTTGTTTTCCAAGTTTGATTGTGGGTTTGGCTAATATATCGGATGTTGTACCAATGCTGTCTAAATAGTAATGGATTGATTACATGCTGCACTATGTGGTGTTTGTCTTTGGCAATACACTTCCAACACATTTCCTGTCTAATATCTGGCCGGTTGTATCCAGCACAATTTATGTTTTACTTTACAACAACACAATGAGATGTCTATTCTGCTGCTTATACAACAGATGTACAGGTCTTGTAGAATGTGCATATTAAATACATATATTACTCTACTGCATGGGGTGTTGGGTTTAATAGTACAAAACCTAATACAAGGACTAAGAATAGAATTATAGAATTTCGAAAATTTGGGTACTAATGTTAATATGTTAATTATATTGAGACTATAAACTTATTTAGTCGAATTTGTGGGTATTCCATATTTGCATGTGGGTGTCCACTTACATGTTACACTTGCCGCTCGCCTATGTTTATATACAATATATATTTACAACACATATATGCCTATATATCTGTCCTGTTTACATGTTTCCGCTACTTTTTGTATAAAAGAAATGTACTCTGTTAGCCATTTATTGGGGAATTGTATTAAACCTACTAACGAAAGATTTGGTATGTGGTTTTTATTAGAAAATCTACGTAATAATAACCTTCTTACAGACATAGGTAATATAAACTATTGCGAGGGCGAACCAAAATTAAATAACATCTATAACGGATGCGTTTTATGATAACATAATGTTAGATAACCAATGTTGCGGATTGTGATGGGGATGTTCGGAATAAATTTAAAAGTTAAGAAGGAAATATGTGGCTCGTTTAATAGCTACTTACGAGGAATATTTAAAAAGTTCTCTTTAGCTCGACATGGTGTTGTGGCCAAACTGCCATTCCCCCAAAGCGAGGGTGTGTTACAAATAATAAAGAAAGATATTGACCAAATTAAACAAAAGTATGATGATCCTATAGCAATTCCCTATAAAATAGAGCTTGCAAATGTTAAAATTAAGGATTTGTTGGAAGATCTTCCAAAGATACTGCAAGATCTGGAAAAAGAAATGTACTATCTTATGGATTTCGATATAACACCAGATTTGGCTGGAAATGTGCCAATATCTTACAGAAAACTTTTGCTACCAGGGGGGCGAATGGACCCCCATAATGTTATTGTAGATAATGTTAGTAAAGACTGTTTAACATGGTTTAATGTAAATAGCAGGGTAAAAATATATAATAAATTTATATGCCAGATTACAAGTCCTGGAGTAATTAAAAGTATAGGAAACCATATAATAAACTTTGTAAACCTAAAAGAAACGTTCTCGTCTAAACTAGCTAGAGAGAATGGAATAACAAGGTTAGAGGCAACAATCTATTGTGGAGGTTTTGGTAAAGGGTTTGTCTAATAGAAGACAACAAACGGTACTTTCAAAATGCTCCATTCTATGCTGTACCTCTGCATGTGGGTGAAAGTTGCCAATCAATTACAAAACAGTTGTTGTTTAGTGTTTAACGATGCATGTTGGGGGAAGATAACTGGAGTACAACTGCCAAAAGATAGTACACAAAGGGAAAAGTTAATAAAGTGTGCTCTATCTGCATTTAGCTTTAACTGTTTACCAACTATGTAGAGGTAATAGAGGAGGATGCCGTATGTGTAAAGCATAAGTGTTACATCAAATCTGGGGGCACATCAAATACACCTTTCTCCACTATACCTCTTAGTGGAAAGTCCTAACCTTACTCCCTACGTTTTAAGAAGCCGGACCAATAAACTGTACCCATACACTATTAAAGAAATAGAGCCACTTTCCAAGCCTTTCTTAGAGAGGAAACTGGAATTAGAAGACATTGGAATATGTGGAAAATACTGTTGCAGAGGAATGTACAGTTGGCTAAAGAAATAAGGGAAAGAGAGGATAAATTAAAAGATTACTTCCTGCGAGCATTATGTGTATGCGTTTGTAGTAAACAAGTTTGTGGGAGTGTTGGCAGAAAAGGATGGAGGGGTGTATACTATGTTAAAGGTGTCTGTAAAACTGTATTTATAGAGATAAATAAGAATAGGGAAGGCGTGTTGCCGTGCAGTGGTGATTTGGACATTATTTATCTACCTACCAACGAGCCACTTGCAAGCTTTAACACTAACGGAACCGCAACATTTTATGGCAATTCCAAAAATAGAAAGTTTCCGTAACAATGGACAAGAAGACATAGAGATGCAAGATATTAAAGGCAATGTTAAATTTAAAGAATGTAGTAGACTGGAGGATTTGGAATATGGTGCGCTATTAAACAAGTCCAACATAGGGGTAGAAAAAGATATATTGTTTGAAAATATTCGTAACCTTTATGTCTCCCTGGCTGGAAAGGGAGCTAGAATGTGGGAAGTTTGATTTTAACTACAAAATTAAGTTGGATAAAATAAAGACTACTCCAAACAAGCACAAAGAAAGATTAGTTGTTTTGGGTTTTAAAAATTTATTTTTTGTTATCGCATTGGCTTAAAACATATCCAAAATTTGTTCTGACCATAAATGTGGATATATATTACTTATCAGCTGGATGTATATAATAAGCTTGTATTTATTTTTTTTAATCCAACCGTAATAGTGAATTTGGAAATGGGGTATTTACTTATGCAATGGCCAGTAATATATTGCATCCAAAGTTTGGTTACGACAAAACAGCACTAAAGGGACAAAATATACGGTAAATTTAGATATAGGGGGATATAACAAGTCGAAAAGTAAATAAAGGAGTTATTGGTAGTAATTTACAAAATATAGTTTTGTAAAAACACAAATACCAATGTTAGTTTTTAGGTTGCGGCAAAACAAACAACAGTATTATAGGTGGAAATAATATTGTAATTTTAGATATAGTTGGGGGCTATAACATATCCAAAAATAAATCAGACAATAAATGCTTAGGACAATATCCAAAGTGTAGGCAAATCGGACAATAAACAGTCAGTTTTGGGATTACAGCAAAATAAACAAACAAAAAAGACAAATGGGTAGTGGAACGTGTGGTAGTGTGGTCTTGTTACCTATATAAGAGCTATAACATATCCATAAATAAAGAAGTTTGAAATTGTTAGTATATTTTTTAAATTTGACCATTATAGTTAATTTGTCAAATGTGGATGGTACATATACACTAGCCTAGAATAATGATATAAATTTTAAACAAATCAGACCATAAAGAAGTTGCCAATTGGCAGTATTTATCCAAATTTTTAAAAATTTAACCGCAATATTTGTAAAATGTGGATGGTGTATATACACTAGCCTACAACAATAACATATCCAAATTTTAAACAAATCGGACAGTAAATAAAGAAGTTGGCAATTGGCAGTATTTTTCAAAAATATTTTTTAATTTGACTGTAATAGTGAATTTGGGAAATGTAGGTGTAATTTATTAAAACAATTGCCTACGACAATAACATATCCAAGTTTTAAACAAATGGGACAGTAAATAAAGAAGTTGGCAATTGGCAGTATTTTTCAAAAATATTTTTTAATTTGACCGTAATAGTGAATTTGGGATATGTAAGTGGAATTTATTAAAACACTTGCCTAGGTCAATAGCATATCCAAATTTTAAATAAATCAGACAGTAAATAAAGAAGTTGGCAATTGGCAGTATTTTTCAAAAATATTTTTTAATTTGACCGTAATAGTGAATTTGGGATATGTAAGTGAAATTGATTAAAACACTTGCCTAGGTCAATAGCATATCCAAATTTTAAATAAATCAGACAGTAAATAAAGAAGTTGGCAATTGGCAGTATTTTTCAAAAATATTTTTTAATTTGACCGTAATAGTGAATTTGGGATATGTAAGTGAAATTTATTAAAACACTTGCCTAGGACAATAACACATCCAAATTGCAGACAAATCGGACATTTAATAAAGAAGTTGGCAATTGGCAGTATTTTTCAAAAATAATTTTTAATTTGACCGTTATAGTGAATTTGGGATATGTAAGTGGAATTTATTAAACAACTTGCCTAGGACAATAACATATCCAAATTGAAGACAAATCAGACAGTTAATAAAGAAGGTGGCAATTGGCAGTATTTTTCAAAAAATATTTTTTAATTTGACCGTTATAGTGAATTTGGGAAATGTAAGTGAAATTTATTAAAACACTTGCCTAGGACAATAACATATCCAAATTGCAGACAAATCAGACAGTTAATAAAGAAGGTGGCAATTGGCAGTATTTTTCAAAAATATTTTTTAATTTGACTGTAATAGTGAATTTGGGATATGTACGTGGAATTTATTAAAACACTTGCCTAGGACAATAACACATCCAAATTGAAGACAAATCGAACAGTAAATAAAGAAGGTGGCAATTGGCAGTATTTTTCAAAAATATTTTTTAATTTGACCGTTATAGTGAATTTGGGAAATGTAAGTGAAATTTATTAAAACACTTGCCTAGGACAATAACATATCCAAATTGCAGACAAATCGGACAGTAAACACCAAAGATAGTTTTTTAGCCTGAATTTGAAAATTAATTTTTAAAAATATAGAGGAGGGATGGGGATGGGGACAATATATTTAATATAGGCAAGGGTTGGACATTAGTACAGGCCAACGCGCGGGAGCTCTATAGGCGGGAGCTGGCGTCGGTCCAAAAACGGCTCCCCATAAGAATAACATGGGGAAAAAGCGCCGGAAGTGATGCCTCTTTCTGGTTTCACCACTACTGTAAGTTTTGGTATTTTATAGTATATATATACAGAGTGAGTCAAACCACCCGTCCAGCATGTATAACGGGAGAACGGTTTGGTCTAAAGTCATCAAACAAAATTCTTCCCCACTAAAACGCATATGGGCTATCTATTAAAAATACTTTCATCAAAATATTTTGGTACAGGATGTTCCAAAACTGAACGTCACGGGTTCGAATCTCAAAATTTTCTTAAAGGTCTCGTTAAAATAAACATTTTGGCGAAAACAGAATTAACTTATCTTTATCCGTTTCAAAATGGCGGCCATTTTTCTGTAAAATATTGACATTTACGGAATATCCTTTATTTTCTAAACCATAACTCGGATCTATTTTCCCACTTAAATTTATTACTAGTGATAAACTCAGCTTTACTCTGGTATGCTACATGATAGGCATTTTTGAGAAAATCTATGTTTCAAAAAATATTTATTTTGAAAATGCCTATATGCTCAAAATTCAAAGAAGTCAAATGGTTCCGTATGTACAAAAAGCATACCTTTAAAAAGGTCTTGTAAATCCTAGCAACTTTCAAATTTACACCAACCTTGTATCTCCTTTCGTTTTTCTGCAATCAGTAAAAAACATTGTTTTCCCATATGAAATGCATGTTAATCCTATCCTATACTCTAACACGAGTAAGGTTTGCGTGCGTCCGTCCGTGATTGCTTGCGACACTGATCTCAATAACGGCACCAACGATTTCCTTAAAATGTTGGAAATAACTAATTTCTGGGATAAAAATAAGTACTAGACAGGTCTCATCCCCAGGAAAAATCAAATAATGTAAACAAACGAAAATTAAAAGTAAACAAATTAACATTGGTCTTATGGAGTTACAAATCAAAACAAAATAATTGTAACAGCTGTTTATAATCAATCAGTGAACTGTCAAAGTAATACTCATGTTGTTTATGATTATTAACATGTGGTTTCCCGAGAGCAGAGATTAAAATATTTGAGTGAAGATTACATATATAGAGTAGAAAATAAATCAAAGTCACGTTAAGCTATAAATAACAACTGGAGTTACCTTAAATATGTATAAAAGAGGCAATTGAGTTATAAAAATCCGATTATCAGTTAGGGGAAGTGGTAAAATATAACTCCAAGTCATCTAAACAAACTTACTGGCCTTCCCCTGAGCAAAGCTCGGCCCCCCGATACTTTGCATAACACTTGCTTGTATTCTGTGGCCAAATTTTTGTTTGTAGCGGATTTCCCCTATAGGGAAGAAGCTACTACCTCAGGTCTCATGGTAAGACTTAAGCCCGAGACCATGATAACTTTTTGTTTTGAGGTCCCCAGATGCCAAAAACACTATTCGTTCAAATTTATATATATATATATATATATATTTCCTAAAAAAAGCCTGTCATGTAGCATGCCAGAGTAAAGCTGAGTTTATCACGAGTAATAAATTTAAGTCGGAAAAAAGATACGAGTAGTGGTTTAGAAAATACAGGGTATTCCGTAAATGTAAATATTTTACACAAAAATGGCCGCCATTTTGAAACGAATAAAGATAAGTAAACTCTGTTTTCGCCCAAATGTTTATTTTAACGAGGCCTTTAAAATTATGTTTAATATTCCCCATGTTTACGTAAGAAAACTTTGAGATTCGAACCCGTGACGTTCAGTTTTGGAACATTCTGTACATAGATTTTGATGAAAATATTTTTAATAGATAGCCGATATGCATTTTAGTGGGGAAGAATTTGTTTGACAACTTTAGACCTTAGACTTTAGACTTTATGACATTTACTGAATACCCTGTATTTTCTAAACCACTACTCGTATCTTTTTTCCGACTTAAATTTATTACTTGTGATAAACTCAGCTTTACTCTGTATGCTACATGACAGGCTTTTTTGAGAAAATATATATTTCAAAAAAATATTTATTTTGAAAATACCTATATGCCCAAAATTAAAAAAAGTCAAATGGTAGCGTATGTCAAAAAGCGTACCATTGAAAAGGTCTTGTAAATCCTAGCAATTTTCTAGTTTACACCAACCTTGTATCTTTTTTTGTTTTCTGCAATCAGCAAAAAAATTATTTCCCCATATGAAATGCATGTTAATTTGCATAAGACTTACATGTATTCTGTGTCCACATTCGTTTTATGTGTTACTAGCTGTTACCCGCCGGTTTCTCCCCGCTTATTATTTATAATACCCCCGTTGCAGCAAACCTGCATACTCAGCAAATTTCCAATGGAGATATAAATGTATTAATACTACATAAAGCCACTGACCAAGTTTCCACACAGCGAATTTCCAATGCATAATATATGACTTAATACCACATAAAGCCGCATACCAAGTTTCATAAAAATATATTCACAAATAAGTGATATAAACTATTATAATTATTCTCCATAAGAATAACATTGGGGTTGAGTACATAGGTTTGCTGAAACAAGGAACATAAACAATTGGTTTCTATGCAAATATCAATATAACTCAACTAGGTGAAGCTACATACCTAGTTTCATCAATATTCATTCATAAATAAGCGATATATTCCATTTTGATTAATCTCCATAAGAATAACATGGGGGATGAGTACGCAGGTTTGCTACAATAAGGAACGAAAAAAGTGTGTAATTAGGCAAATATCAATATAACTCAACTAGGTGAAGTCATGTAAGAGGTTTTATTAATTTATGTTCATAATTAAGTGAGATATAGCATTTTAATTTTTCTCCATTAGAATAACATGGGGCTGAGTACGCAGGTTTGCTGCTAAGGGAACCTTTGGAAAAAAATTTTTTTTGAGCAAATAACAATAGACCACAACCAGATAAAGCCGTATACCAATTTTTGTCAGTATACGTTCATAAATAAGCGAGATATAACATTTTTCTATTCCTCCATAAGAATAACATTAGATAACGTACTGTGTTTAGCACTTTCAATATATCGGTAACCGATTGACGTAAAGGAATGATCAAAATACCAAATTGTGTGTTTTTTTAATTTGAATCCAATGGTAAAAATTAAAATTTGACTATTTCAAAAATTAAATGTAAAAAGCTCAAAAAACCCATTTTTGGGGTACAAAACCCCCCCAAAATACCCCTTAAGGTAGAGCGATATGGCTGGTTTTCGAACTTAAAGTCATAAATGTTGCTTTACACGTTTATACCTAATTTCATCAAAATCGGACCTTTTTTACGAGAGTTATCGCACCCACGGACACACACACACATATATATATATATATATATATACAGTTTCAAACGAATGGTGTTTTTGGGGTCTAGGGACCTCAAAACGAAATGTTATCATGGTCCCGGGCCTAGGTCTTACCATGCCGACTACGGTAATAGCTTCTTCCCTACAGGGGAAATTCGCTAAAACACTATTCTAGCATTAAAGATTTTAGACTTTAGTTTATTTTTAGCGAATTTCTCCTATAGGGAAGAAGCTATTACCGTAGTCGGCATGGTGAGACCCTTATAGATGTATATATATATATCTATATATACATCTATATATATGTGTCCGTGGGTGCGATAACTCTCGTAAAAATGGTCCGATTTTGATTAAATTTGGTACAAACGTGAAAAGCAGCATTTATGACTTTAAGTTCGAAAACCAGACGGATCGACCTATCCGAAAGGGTATTTTGGGGGGGTTTTGTACGCCAAAAATGGGTTTTTTGAGTTTTTTACATACAATTTTTGAAAAAGTAAAATTTTATTTTTTACCATTGGAATCAGCTTAAAAATACGCACAATTTGATGTTTTAATCATTGCTCTACGTCAATTGGTTACTGAGATATTGAAAGTGCTAAACACAGTACGTTGTCCAATGTTATTCTTATGGAGGATAAGAAAAAATGTATATCTTGCTTATTTATCAACTTATCCTGACGAAACTTCGTACATTGCTTCATTTAATTGTGGTCTATTGATATTTGCACAAAAACCCATTTTTTGCCCGATAGTTCCCGTAGCAGCAAACCTGCATACTCAGCCCCATGTTATTCTTTATGGAGAATAATTAACGTGTTATCTCCTTTAATTATGAACATAAATTAATAGAACTTGGTATGTGGCTTTACCTAGTTGAGTTATATTGATATTTGTATAAAAGCCCATTTTTAGTGTTCCTTATTTCAGCAAACCTGCATACTCAGTCGCCATGTTGTTCTTATGGAGAATAATTAAAATGTCATAAATCGTTTATTTATGAATGTATATTGATGAAACTTGGTATGTGGCTTTATGTGGTATTAAGATAAATTAATATGCATTGGAAATTCGCTGAGTATGCAGGTTTGCTGCTACGCGGGTATTTTATTTTAAGCTAAATATTCAGATTCTAAGTAAAATTTTACGTAACTTTGATCTGACATGTTTTTTGTGTCTTGAAAAATAAGAATAAGAATAAGCATGTTTTTTTTTGTTTTGGACAAAATTGTCTTTTGAGCGTAGCAAACGAGTTTAGTGGAATATTTTCGATTTATTTGCACCATTTTATTTAGTTTATAATTACGCTTTGCTCATTTAACCTTCCTAGTTACTATTAAGGTTTAAAAGATCCCAATGGTGGGCATAAAAAAATGAACACACTGTATATATATGTGTCCG
Source organism: Allygus modestus (assembly GCA_963675035.1). NCBI lineage: Eukaryota > Metazoa > Arthropoda > Insecta > Hemiptera > Cicadellidae > Allygus > Allygus modestus. Next base: position 252,714,902 of record OY776111.1, on the reverse strand, counting down.
TGAATGCTATAACTTGAGTAAAACACGTCCGATTTCGATAAAATTTGGTTCTAAGGTATAAAGTGACATTCATGACTTTAAGTTCGAAAAACAGAACAATCGGACCATGGGAAGGGGGGTTTATAGGGTTTAACAATTTTCCAAAAATCAGTTTTTGCACTTTTCACCCTGCAATTTTTAAAACACACAATGTTTGAGGTGACCATTTTATAGAGCTTAAAAAAACAAATAATTTTGTATCTTAAATCATTAACCTAGGTTAAGTGGTTGCGGAGAAAATCCAAAAAGCGTGTTCATAAAATCTCCCATGTTAATCTTAAGGGAAAATGGTTTTTAGCTTTTCCACAATTAATTTTACTGTACACTTCACATTTGCTTTTACCAATCAGTTTAGCTTTACAAAAAAAAACATTTTGGTGTTTAAATTGTGATTCTACGTCCAACCGTTGCTGAGATATTCAAAGTGCTAAACACAATACGTTGTCTGATGTTATCCTTATGGAGAATATTTCAAATTTGATATCTCGATTGTTTATGAACGTACATTGATGAAACTAAGTATGTGGCTTCACCTAGTACTGGTATATTGATATTTGCACAAAAAATTGATTTTTTGTTGATTATCCCCGTAGCAGCAAATCTGCATACTCAGCCATAATGTTATTCTTATGGAGAATAAGTAAAGTTTTATACCTCCTTTAATTATGAACATAAATTATTAAAACTTGGTAAGTAGCTTCCCCTGGTTAATTTATAGTGATAATTGCTTAAAAACACATTTCTTATCTTTCTCGTTGCAGCAAACCTGTGTATTCAGCCCTAATGTTATTTTTATGGAGAATAAATAAAATGCTATATTTCACTGACGGGGTTTTATTTATGTATTTTTATGAAACTTAGTAAGTGGCTTTATGTGGTAGTAAGAAACATATGCATTCATTGGAAATTCGCTGAGGAAGCAGGCTTGCTGCGACGGGGGGAATTATGTGTTATGTACACAACATGCATTTCATATAGGAAAAAATGTGTTTGACTGATTGCAGACAAACGAAAAGAGATACAAGGTTGGTGTAAATTAGATAGTTGCTAGGATTTACAAGACCTTTTCAATGGTACTCTTTTTTACATACTCTACCATTTGACTTTTAGAATTTTGGGCATATAGGTATTTTCAAAATAAATATTTTTCTGAAACATAGATTTTCTCAAAAAAGCCTATCATTTAGCATACCAGAGTAACCCTGAGTTTATTACGAGTAAGAAATTTAAGTCGGAAAATAGATACGAGTAGTGGTTTAGAAAATACAGAGTATTCCGTAAATGTCAATATTTTACAGAAAAATGGCCGCCATTTTGAAACGGATAAAGATAAGTTAATTCTGTTTTCGCTAAAATGTTTATTTTAACGAGACCTTCAAAATTATGTATAACATTTCCTATGTTTACATATGAACATTTTGAGATTCGAACCCGTGACCCGTTTTGGAACATTCTGAATATCGATTTTGATGAAAATATTTTTAATATGCGTTTTAGTGAATTTTGTTTGATGACTTTTGACCAAACCGTTCTCTCGATATACATGCTGGACGGGTGGTTTGACTCACCCTATATATATATGATAAAATGAGGAAAACAAATTCAGTTTGAGGTTAGAAGGTTATTTTTAAAACGCAAAACTTCCGAAAATACAACTCTTACAACTCTTATTTTGTGTTACACCATAAATTGAAGGTGATATCAATAATGCGGAATCAAATAATCAAAATGAAAAGTTTGTAGCTAGTTCAGGCGGATAACGGTGTACCTTTCTTGTGAGGGCCTAGGATGAAAATCCTTAAAGACTGAAATACATTAATGTACTATCGTAAGAAAGTAACTTTGAATTTATCATGGATTAAAGGCAATGGTTCCACAAAAATAACATCCTCCAGATAGTAAGCACAATGACGAGCAATACTTTTAAGAATCATCCACTAACTTGTAATAATTCGTATCAGTTATGTACACAGACAAATTCCTCAGTGCTACTGAGTTAACAAAATTCCCAACGTTACTAACTGACATATACAAACTCACTGACAGTTTTATTTTGAATCACCAGGATTTTTACATTACGAATACCTAGAGCCAGCCGACCAGTCGCGTGCGAGGGAGGTACGCGATGCGTTACTATAGCGTTACTGGGTGGCCTGGCTGCTAAACAAATGTAACCGGACTTGACTGACCGTAACCGCTCATAGCCACCCACCAACCAGGTAATCAAGCGAGCCGCTGGCAGCAGTCATTTCTTAAAACTCATTTTCAACTGTAGAATTGAATCGGCTTGTTCATAATAATCAAGTTCATACTACTCAAAAACCTTAAATTCTCTCACTTATAAATATTTCCAATAGAGCTCTTTCTCTACCTCAGCTTCCATGTGTTTATTTTCATAAGTATGCTATTTGTTTCACATGACCAAACTGGTTTTTGTGTTCAATTACTCGTATAATTTTAATTGAACCCGGTCCATTGCCTTTGGTACTGTATTTGTCTGAATATAATGAAATGTGTTAAAAATAACTATAGCTCACAACATGTACGAAGTGGACTGCTTCTTTGTGACTGTGGTATTCATCTTAAAATGAAACATGATTTGAAATAAAAATACCCTCGTCGCAGCAAACCTGCATACTCAGCGAATTTCGTATGCATGAATATATTTCTTACTACCACATAAAGCCACTTACCAAGTTTCATAAAAATACATAAATAACTAAGTGATATATAACATTTTATTTATTCTCCATAAGAATAACATTAGGGCTGAGAACGCAGGTTTGCTGCAACAAGGAAGGTGAAAATATGTTTGTTTTGCAATTATTAATATAACTCAACCAGGTGAAGCTACATACCAAGTTTTAATGATTTATGTTCATAATTAAGGGAGATATAAAGCTTTACGTATTCTCCATAAGAATAACATTAGGGATGAGGATGCAGGTTTGCTGCTAAGAGGATAATCAACAAAAATCAATTTTTTGTGCAAATATCAATATACCAGTACTAGGTGAAGCCACATACCAAGTTTCATCAATATTCATTCATTAATAATAGAGATATAAAATTTTAAATATTCTCCATAAGGATAACATTGGACAACGTACTGTGTTTAGCACTTTGAATTACTCGGCAACGGTTGGACGTAGAATCACAATTTAAACACCAAAATGATTATTTTGTAGAGCTAAACTGATTGGTAAAAGTAAATGTGAAGTTTACAGTAAAATTAATTCAGGAAAAGTAAAAAACCATTGTCCCATAAGATTAACATGGGAGATTTTATGAACACGTTTTTTGGATTTTCTCCGCAACCACTTAACCTAGGTTAATGATTCAAAATACCAAATTATTTTTTTTTAAGCTCTATAAAATGGCTAAAACTAAAATTGAGTGTTTTTAAAATTGTAGGGGGAAAAATTCAAAAAACTGATTTTGGAAATTTTGGAAAAAGTTAAAAACCCCCTTCCTATAGTCCGATCAATCTGGTTTTCGAACTTAAAGTCATAAATGTTACTCTACACATTTGTGCCAAATTTCATCAAAATCGGGCGTTTCTTTCAAATGTTATCGCGGTAACGGACATATATATATATATATATATATATATATATATATATATATATATATATATATATATATATATATATATACATATATATATATTTTTTTTTAACGAATGGTGTTTTTTGCATCTGGGGACCTCAAAACAAAAAGTTATCATGGTCTTGGGCTTAAGTCTTACCATGCCACCTATGGTAATAGCTTCTTCCCTGTAGTGGAAATTCGCTAAAAAACAAAAAAATTATTAACTTTTTTTGAATGACCACTGGTATTCTTATAAAATCATAAAGGACGTAATTTTTGTGAGTAGTTTGAGTGTAGTGTACCTCTAGAATATGTTATAATGTCTCCATAAGGGTAGATCCCCACATAAAACAGTAGCCGCATGTAAAACATCTTCATCCTAGAATGTTTACAGCACATTAAATTGGCTCAAAATCTATATTTTGATATCATGCTTTTTCTATGCAGAACACAATCTGTTTCTTTTTGTTTTAATAGATTACTTAGTTACACTAAATTGCGTAATCATTAGCATTACAATTTCTTCAATAAAGATAAATCAACTAATGAGCCTTTCTCACTTAGAGCTTACGAGACATATCACATATCTTGTTAACTGTTGTGTTATCCCCTTTTTTCATAACAAGTCAACGTTGTAAAGAAAGCTGGGTAGCTTTTCCAGGTCGAACAGACCCTCCGGAGGGGAATAAATAGGACACACTAAGCAACCAACAACCTTATAATAAAACGACCTGTTGGTTGCGTTACGTCAAGCATGCAAATAACAATAGATTAGTTAATTGGTATATACAAAGACTGCACTTTGATGTATACAATAACCATTGTTGCATTCTATCTACCAATTATCTATGTCGAGTTGCAATATTAAAGTCATGGAACTATATTTCTCACCATAATACTTCTCATAATAAGAACATAAAAATACCAACGTTACAAAGTCTTTTGATCAAAATGTAATAGTTATAAACTATCATATATCTGATAACTGTACTACGTATACTCTTATTTATTGGAATTCGTGTGTCAATTATTCATCCTGACAAGCAAGTTACTACTGTACTATTCTGTGTACACATTAGCAAGACTTCAGAGATGGGCAATCACTTTAATGAGCTACCGTTCCACCATTCGTTACAGATCATCAGATCAACATAAAAATGCTGATGCTTTATCCTACCTTCCTTGCGGCCCTGATAAGACTTTTCATAAATTATAAGAGTGTTGCAGTTGCATTACAGAACATCTCATATACAATATTGCTAGTTTTGAAATAAGCTATAAGCTATAATAAGCTTTTAAAGTAGCTCAAAAGTCACATAAAGACTCAATTCTAGGACACGTTATTTTTTACAGCGCACATAGATACCCGATTTTTCCCCAAACAATGTTTAAACCATATTTTGATCGTTTTGATCTAACTGAACAATCTGGTGTACCATTACTTCAGTGTGAATATCCTCGAGTTGTAGTTCCATCACCACTTCAACCTTCTGTTCTTCAGTTACTGGATACAGCTCACTGGGGAATTGTTTGCATGAAACAAATGGCAAGACGTCACCGTTGGTGGTTTCACATGGACCAAGACATAGAAATTCTCTCGAAATCTTGTGTTCATTGTCAGCAGTTACAGCCCAATCCTAAACAAGAATTCCGAAGCTGTGATATTCAGCTTGTAAGGTGTGATATTCAGAAGTACGAATATGAGCACGTTCTGCGCAGCCTCCAGGTGACGTCACGGTGTTTATTTGGTTTACAGTGACAGCTGATGTTACTCTCGGCTAGAGCCTATCCGAAAACCCAGGTCGGGATCAGAGGTGTACTTTAGGTTACACGTTATTATCCCGACCTGTTTTTTTGTATAGGCTATAGCCGCCGCTGAAGTTTCCCATTGTTGCAAACTCGTTCCTAAAAAAACGTGTCACCGAAGTATTCTGACTACCCCATGTCCCACACTCCTTCACATAGGATAGTCAGAATACATTGCTGACGCGCTTCCGCCTTCAGATGACGTCACGCTACGATGCGCAATAGCACACTTTATTTAAATCCACGTAGATCTAAATCGACACTCAATGCACTTCCTTAAATTTTCTTGTCGGAAGGACCACCTGATAACCTTGACAATGCAACAAAATTTACATCTACCATTTTTAAGGTAACACATTTTACAACAACCCCATTTCGCCCCTCATCTAATGGAGAAGCAGAGCGTTTTGTGAAAAATGTTAAAGTTGCAATGAAGAAATCCTGGCTAGACAAGAAAAATGAACAAGATGCCATGAACTCCGTCTTGTTTAATTATCGCAGAACACCTAAACCAAGTAATGGCAAATCTCTAGCAGAATAACTCCAAGTTCGTCATCCAGAAACTTTACTGGCTTTCCTCCAACAACCTTCTACTACTAGTTTTGACATCAATGAAAAACAAAATAGAAAAAAATTAAGTTGCTGATCGTTTTTCAGTGGACCGAAACGGTGCGTAAAAGGTACTATTACTGGTGTTTGTGGCGAATGATGTACAAAATAAATACAGAGAAGGGAATAGTTAGAAGACATAAAAACCAAATTCGACTTCTACAGACGTTTTCAAAATCCTATAACAGCAGAGGGTATTCAAATAACATTAGAACCCCATACCTGAAAGAAAATAATACCAATTTAAAATGTACCAAGGTCATAACTGCACCAATGTCAAATGAAGTTCACTACTCCTCACAGCTGCAGCTTAGAACAACACCGGTTCATACAGAATCTTATCAAGTAGCACCTCCTGATGTTACTTTTGAAAATAAAATGTCGATTAGTAATGACCCCTTAGAAATAGATGTATACAAGTCTAGACTCCCTCAAGTCTGGATAGAACTGGGAATCCAGGAAGAATCCTATCTTCAGTTGGACAATGTAGCCAACGCCAAGTGGCATTTCAGGAACCAACACTTGAAGTAGATCTAGAGGAGAGGGAGGTTATCCGGCGTTTAAGAAGAGCCCATAGTATACCCCAGCGATATTGTCAAATTTGCGCACGAATTTGAAACACTACACACCTTCCTCAAAGAAATGTGGTAGAAAAGAAACTGGTTTCCTTATGAGTGGTGCAGGGTGGGTTTTTTCACAAGGAAGTAAGCTTGCTGGCAAGGTAAGGATAATCCTTTTCATCCTGGTTGGCAATGCATACGATGAAAAACTCCCCTTAAACGATTTTTTTGACGCAATCTATGGTTTAACTGTCTTGTAGAAATAAAATCAAATAAAAGTAGCCTATAACGTCCATTCAACAACGATAAAGTTGAACAAGTTTCAGAGTTAACATCTATTCAATTAGTTAAAATAACCGGATGAATATTAAATTAATTAACCACACGATCTAACAGAGTTGTGATGGCCCACGCGAAGTAATCGGGATCAAGTGATCTGTCTCGCCCTCGCACCAACATGTCCATATTCTCTTTCCCAATCAATCAAGGAACTCCTGCAGTCTATCTACCTCCAATAATCTTTTTACTAACGCAGTCCTACTAAAATCCGGTTTCTAGTTTTTGTGTGTACCCGATCGTTCCAGCCGACCCACTCTGGTGCGTAGATTCTGGAAAGACATGGCTTTTTGTGCTACATTAACAGGAATGGTTTAGTCATTGCAATCGTTAACTGTAATTAAAAGCTGGTAATTTGTAATCAGATAATAAGACTGCTAATTTTATTTTCCCACAAAGAGTAAGGGCGATAATCTCAGAGAATTTGTGTATGTCTATAAATATGTACATTAAACGAGATGGTTCAGCAGTTTCTCCCACAAATACAGCACAATCAACAATTGCAAAACAAATACAAATCAAGAACTGGTGTAAGTCAGAGGAGAAATATTAAAAGCCATAGCTGATACATTTTAAGGAAGAGCTAGAACTGGTTGTACAATACTAGTTCTCAAGAGGTTTTACTGCTTGAAGAGAACTGGCGATATAGTCACTAAGCTGAGCCAGGACGTAAGACTAGCAAACCTCGATGATCAAATAGGAATATATTGCGCGTTTCATAACTGCTTGGAAGCTTCCTTTATTTCCAGAGCATGTTAAGACGTTTCGAAAGAATGCTGCAATGTTTTGTCACGGGTACAAAAATAACTATTGTAAAGAATAAAATCGTAAATGTTGTTTCGGATTGTATGCAACTGCTCGTAAAAAACTGCATATTAAGATTCCGCTACTGAGAAAAATAAGGCAGCTGACTGATTGTACACTTGTGAGGAATGTTGATGAGTACTGATGACCAATGACCACAATGACAATTACCACAGGTCCATGGAGTGTCTGTTGGGTGGTTGACGACGCGTGTTTTTGTGTAACGGTGTCAAAAACAGATTACAGCCCTGCCAGGCCGGGCCGCTCAGTTTGATGATAATCACCTTCTCGCCAGACGGATTAATTTGTCATACTTTGTGAGACTTAGAGTTTTCCCTCACTTGAGGTTTATTATGCAATTTTAATCAGTAACAAGTTGGTCTGCAATTGTTTTGTCATATGTCTCAACTATAACTATGGGCATATGTTGTTTCAAATCTAATCAATTGTCATTTCAAATAATAAAAGACAACTCTAAATATGCTATGATGTTTCATGCTAATATATCATACACTACCTGATGATTATACGATACTAACCTATGATTTGAATTATCTATGCGCCTTAAGGCCATAGGAAAATATTACCCTTTTAGCGAATTTCCCCTATAGGGAAGAAGCTATTACCGTAGGTCTCATGGTAAGACTTAAGCCCGAGACCATGATAACTTTTTGTTTTGAGGTCCCCAGATGTCCAAAACACTATTCGTTCAAATTTATATATATGTATATATATATCTATATCTATATATATATATATATAGATATATATATATATATATATATCTATATATGTGTCCGTGAATGCGATAACTTGAGTAAAAAACGTCCGATTTCGATGAAATTTGGCTCAAATGTGTAAACTGACATTTATGACTTTAAGTTCGAAAACCAGAAAAATCGGACTATGGGAAGAGGGGTTTATGGGGGTTTTAAATTTTCCAAAAATCAGTTTTTTGCATTTTTTACCATAAAATTTTTAAAACACTTAATTTTTGTTTTGACCATGTTATAGAGCTTAAAAAAACAAATAATATGGTATTTTGAATTATTAACCTAGGTTAAGTGGTTGCGGAAAAAATCCAAAAAACATGCTCATAAAATCTCCCATGTTAATCTTATGGGAAAAAGGTTTTTGGCTTTTCCTCAGTTAATTTTACTTTAAACTTCACATTTTCTTTTACCAATCACTTCAGCTCCACAAATCAATCATTTTGGTGTTTAAATTGTGATTCTACGTCAAACCGTTGCAGAGATATTCAAAGTGCTAAACACAGTACGTTGTCCAATGTTATCCTTATGGAGAATAAATAAAATTTGATAAGTTGATTATTTATTAATGTATATTGATGAAATTTGGTATGTGGCTTCATGTTGTACTGGTATATTGATAATTGCACAAAAATTAAATGTTTTGTTGATTGTCCCCGTAGCAGCTAACCTGCATACTCAGCCCTAATGTTATTCTTATGGAGAATAAGTAAAGTTTTATATCTCCCTTAATTATGAACATAAATTAATAAAACATGGTAAGTAGCTTCACCTGGTTCAGTTATATTGATAATTGCATAAAAACTCATTTCTTATCTTCCTCGTTGCAGCAAACCTGCGTACTCAGTCCTAATGTTATTCTTATGGGGAATAAATAAAATGTAATAAATCACTTATTTATGAATGTATTTTTGTCAAACTTGGTGAGTGGCTTTATGTACTAGTGAGAAACATATCAATGCATTGGAAATTCGCTGAGTACGCAGGTTTGCTGCGACGGGGGGTATTTTGAATTTGGTATTAACATATTGATATATTTTAGAAGCAATACAATCTAATGAAATCTTACAACATACTATAAATTCAGTAATCTACAGAGTGCGAAACCTATAAGAAAATCACAGTTGAATGAGTCTTTTCTGCGCGATTTCGTATAAAGTCTGCTAGATTGTCTTCAAATATCTGCTTAAAATATTCATTTTCCGCGCTAAGAATAATGTAATCGATGAATTTACTCGAATTATCCTAACTGTTTGTCTAAAGAGAGTCATCGGTATGGCTATGATGTGAGTTGTGTGTGGTATAAATGCAATGACACAAATACATACAACACCTCACATCATCTCAAAGAGTTTAATACATTAGTAAGAGTGGAAATCTTTACAGATCACGTTTGAATTTGACTATATCATTCAACAGTGCGTACCAAAGATTGCTAAGTTTTCACTATTTATAAATTATCTGCAATAGATCTACAAATTTTAGGAATAAATTGGTTAGATGTATCATTTAAGTGGAACTAAGGCTTCGTAATAATTTATAATGAAGTTGTATGGTTTATATTATTCTTTTGATAAAAAAGAGTTTGCATTATCTTATAAGAATAAATACAACCGTTTAAAGGGTGTTTGTTTGTTATTCTATTCTTAAGGGGCCTATTGTAAAGGAAATTGTTTTAAATTTGTAAGTGGTATGACCCGGTATGTGACGTACTGTAAATGATTTTTAAGAATCGTATATTACGTGAAAATGTTCTAACTAAACTAAAATAAGAAAAAAATATGTGAAAATGTTTTAATCACAAATTAAAATTGGTTTTGATTTTGACGTTAAAAAATAATTGAACTATACTTAAAACCAATAATATATAAAAAAACATGATCGACAAATAAAAAAAGCTAGGTTAAAATAGAAATTAGATTTTCAAAGATAGAAATTATTAATCTAAATGATAAGCGTAAAATCAAGCGTATTAAACTAAAAAATTATTTATATAAATATTAACCAAAATGTTGTGGAGTCCAGAGTATTGGGTGTATATGTTGAAAACGTGGAACAGTGTTGTAGGTCTGTAGAGAATACTGTTTACAAAAAAATATTTTTACAAACTAACTAAACATATCTGTTGATTCCAAAATATTTGAAAGGTTGGATATATAATCTATAAACTATTGTATGGGTAATGTCTATTTGATTATTAAGCACAGTTATTCCCAAAGCGGCCCTAACAATTTACTTCAAAAGTTAAAACTGTCTAATTTATGAGCAGTATAACTGAGGAATAATCCAAGGACAAATCTATTAAATGAGATTGATTTGAACATTTATAAATTTAACATTGGGCTAATGGAGCAAACTAACTTATTTTCTCCGAGCAATGCTCGGTCCCCCAGGTGTAACTAAAAGCTATCAACACGCGAGAGATCGGTTATAAGTTTTCAAGAGCTAATCTCACTTAGTTATATCCTGTTAAAGATTAACAAATTAAATAAATTATTACCGAGAGACAAAAAGGGGATGCAAATATATGACTAAAAAGGCTAAACAATTTGACTACAAACTATACAATTCATTGCAGGCGCTTAATCAAACGAGCTCATCTTTCATTACAGACAACCTGTCACTATGCACTAGAACAATACCTCACCCGCATACGATGAATACCCGAGCGAAGAGCTTTTAATCACTGTATTGCATCACAGTTTTGTAAATACAAAACAGGGATTACTTTCCAACTGATTGTAATCTTCACTAGCTGTGTACCCGTCCTTCGTACGGGTTGTATATAAATGGTAGATTAACAAAAAAAAATTACAACGCACTTAAAAATAATTTTACCATATCAAAATTACATTTTACACTTTTAAAGTAGAATTAAATTAAAGTTAACGAAATATACTATGGCAGATAGTTCGGGTACTGTTTCCAAGTCGAGGAACTCTGTCGGGTAGTAAACGGTGTGGTTTTTGCGACTCCAAATCGGTGCACGTAACACTTTGGATTCGAGTTAAGAAATAAAAGAACTCAAGTACAACAAAATATTAACCCTGTTTAATTTAACATTTTAAATACTTTGATACATTAATCTTTACATTCCAACAAATTAATAGTAATGTAACGAAACATTAAACTTTAAAAACATTGACAAACCACTTTTAAAATCACCATTCTTGCCAGGTCCTGTTTTCATTATAATTGTAAATAAACAATTTAAACTTGGAAAAATCATATGTTTTAAAAACATATGACTACTTGATTTTATTTAAATAAATTTAAATCAATATATACGAACTGTTCCAACAGTGGTCATGGTTAAATGAACGGTATTAAATATTGTATGTGTTCGTTCCTCCCTTTGGAATAGACGTACATTTGTGTTGATCTCCGTTGCTTGTTCATTGGTGGACGTGAGGATGGCACAACCACAGAGCCAGGCACTTTCCAGATTAAACTGTTTATGAACCTCGGTGTAACAAACTGCCAATCAATAAATCCTGTGGTTCATCGATAGTGCCGAGTGAAGGATAGATGTTTCTGAGACCTTAGTTTGTTTTTCAATATCCCAATCTCAACTTTTAAAAGCGCATAAGAAAACTGCTCAACCCCTTAATCTTCTCAACAATACATTTTCATTTTACTGTTAAGTTCAGACACTCAGTGCCCGGCTACATAAAATATATTTTTAGAGAGCCGTAGACTCGTCCACTCATGTCTCACTTACGACAAAGAGTCTGTGTGAAATCTCCAGAGAGCAACACCATGACTCCCCATGATGTTGTTTCTTATTCCCTTTAAGGCATCAAATTTCAACTCTCCTGGTTGAGAAGTTGGTGTGTTATGACTAACACGCTTATATTAAAGGCCAGTGGGCCAGAGTCCTTGAGTATATTTGTGTCTGGAGTAGGTAAATGTCTGCACTGAGCTATCAGCTACATTCCTACCGAATTTCAGATCCATCAGTCCAAGAGTATGTGCAAGATTGTTAAAATATTGTATTTTGAAATTCCGGGGGGCGAAGCCCTTAAACATTTTCGTAACAGGAATAGGCTTGCGTTTTTTTCTGATGAATTAGTTATGTTCCTACCGAAATTTAACATACAAATGTCCAGTAAATACTAATACTCATAAAATTGACATAAAAGTAAATTAGCGAAGAGACCCATAGGACTTTTTTAAACGTATTCTTATTGTGAATCTGCAGCATAAGGGGAACCACCATCCAAAATTTTATCTTCAATAGACATCGTTTCTGTCGTTTCTTCGATAAAGTGATCACTATGTCAGTGAGTGCATGAGTCTGACAAATATAGATTTAGATCACATATCCACTCTGTATACTTATGTTATTTATTGCCAATCTTCCCTCAACGTTTTAAAAAATAACTACAACACCTGTGTATAGAATAACTATGTCATCATCTAGTTCAATATAAATAAATGCTTTGTCCATAAGAATAGCATAGGATCTTTAAACCCCTATGGGGCAGTGTCCTAAGGTAATTTAAACAATACAATTAGCCTAAAACCTTCTAACGTACATATAGAAGATAGAAAAAAGTTGCATAAAAATCGGTGACCCGTTTTCCTGTGAAAAGCGAACAAAACATGACCAAAACCGCAAAAAATCACGTTTTTGAGCGGCCTCCATTATTTTGTTAAAAGGCGTATGCCAGTTTAAAGTGCCCTAAAACCTTCTCACGCATATATAACAAAGAAACCAAGTTTCATTAATGTCAGTAAACCCGTTTACCCGTGAAAAGTGAACAAAACCCCGTCCTTGAGCGTTACCGACAGACAGACAGACATAAATTGAGATAAGATTTGTTTTGGTCTCCCTAGGTTGTAAAACGTGAAAATAAGCAAAAATTTCATAATTCCAAGCAATGTACAGACAAAACTCTAATTTTTATTTTATAGATTAATTATACGATGTATTGAAATAAATATATATATATATATATATACTTGACGTACCCGTTCTTCGCACAGGGGTTTTCTCTACCCGTTCTTTAGCCAATGCAATTTGCATTTTAGTTAGCTTGAAACAGCTGATCTTGCTTCTGCTCCTGCTCTTTAAGCTGTCAAATGTAAGTATCCACAGCTGTTCGCATTACAGTTTCTGAATGTTAACTTTCTTCTGAAATGTAAACATTGAAACTTAGGACGTTCACGGGGCGTAGCCCGAGGGGATTTTAAGGAAGTGAATAGGCCTATATGTTGCATGGGTTCAAGATCTACCTTTGTGTAAAGTTTCAGCCCAGTTGGTTCAGTAGTTTTTGTGTTCACCCGGAACATCAGACAGACAGACAGACAGACAGACAGACAGACAGACAGAAACCACCTCTTCTTTATAATATTACTAGCTGATGTACCCGTTCTTCGCACAGGTGTTTTCTTTACCCGTTCTTTAGTCAATGCAATTTTCATTTTAGTTAGCTTGAAACAGCTGTTCTTGCTTCTGCTCTTTAAGCTGTCAAAAGGAAGTATACTCAGCTGTTCGCATTACAGTTTCTGAATGTTTACATTCTTCTGAAATGTAAATATTGAAACTTAGGACGTTCACGGGGCGTAGCCCGAGGGTATTTTAAGGAAGTGAATAGGCTTATGTGTTGCATGGGTTCAAGATCTACCTTTGTGTAAAGTTTCAGCCCAGTCAGTTCAGTAGTTTTTGCGTTCACCCGGAACATCAGACAGACAGACAGAAACCACCTCTTCTTTATAATATTACTAGCTGTGTACCCGTCCTTCGTACGGGTTGTATATAAATGGTAGATTAACTAAACAAATTAACAACCCACATAATTTTACAATATTAAAATTACATTTTACACTTTTAAAGTAGAATTAAATTAAAGTTAACGAAATATACTATGGCAGATAGTTCGGGTACTGTTGCCAAGTCGAGGAACTCTGTCGGGTAGTGAACGGTGTGGTTTTGCTACTCCAAATCGGTACCCGTAACACTATGGATTCGATTTTAGAAATAAAAGAACTCAAGTACAACAAAATATTAACCCTGTTTAATTTAATTAATTTCACTTTAAATACTTTGATACATTAATCTTTACATTCCAATAAATTAATAGTAATGTAACGAAACATTAAACTTTAAAAACATTGACAAACCACTTTTAAAATCACCATTCTTGCCAGGTCCTGTTTTCATTATAATTGTAAATAAACAATTTAAACTTGGAAAAATCATATGTTTTAAAAACATATGACTACTTGATTTTATTTAAATCAATGTAAATCAATATATATGAAACTGTTCTAACAGTGGTCATAATTAAATTAACGGTGTTAAATATTGTATATGTTCGTTCCTCCCTTTGGAATAGACCTACATTTGTGTTGATCTCCGTTGCTTGTTCATTGGTGGGCGTGAGGATGGCAAAATCACAGAGCCAGGCACTTTCCAGATTAAACTGTTTATGAACCTCGGTATAACAAACCGACAATCAGTAAATTCTGTGATTCATCGATAGTGCCGAGTGAAGGATAGATGTTTCTGAGACTTAATTTGTTTTTCAATGTCCCAATCTCAACTTTTAAAAACGCATAAGAAAACTGCTCAACCCCTTAATCTTCTCAACAATACATTTTCATTTTACTGTTAAGTTCAGACACTCAGTGCCCGGCTACATAAAATATATTTTTAGAGAGCCGTAGACTCGTCCACTCATGTCTCACTTACGACAAAGAGTCTGTGTGAAATCTCCAGAGAACAACACCGTGACTCCCCATGATGTTGTTTCTTATTTCCTTTAAGGCAACAAATTTCAGCTCTACTGGTTGAGTAGTTGGTGTGTTGTGACTAACACGCTTATATTAAAGGCCATTGGGCCACAGTCCTTGAGTGTATTTGTATCTGAAGTAGGTAAATGTCTGCACTGACCTATCAGCTACATTCCTACCGAATTTTAGATCCATCAGTCCAAGAGTATGTGCAAGATTGTTAAAATATTGTATTTTGAAATTCCGGGGGGCGAAGCCCTTAAACATTTTCGTAACAGGAATAGGCTTGCGTTTTTTTCTGATGAATTAGTTATGTTCCTACCGAAATTTAACTTACAAAGGTCCAGTAAATACTAATACTCATCAAATTGCCATAAAAGTAAATTAGCGAAGAGCCCTATAGGACTTTTAGCGAATTTCCCCTATAGGGAAGAAGCTATTACCGTAGGTCTCATGGTAAGACTTAAGCCTGAGACCATGATAACTTTTTGTTTTGATGTCCCCAGATGTCCAAAACACTATTCGTTCAAATTTATATATATGTATATATATATGTGTCCGTGAATGCGATAACTTGAGTAAAAAACGTCCGATTTCGATGAAATTTGGCTCAAATGTGTAAACTGACATTTATGACTTTAAGTTCGAAAACCAGAAAAATCGGACCATGAGAAGGGGGGTTTATGGGGGTTTTAAATTTTCCAAAAATCAGTTTTTTGCCTTTTTTACCCTAAAATTTTTAAAACACTTAATTTTGGTTTAGACCATGTTATAGAGTTTAAAAAAACAAATAATATGGTATTTTGAATTATTAACCTAGGTTAAGTGGTTGCGGAAAAAATCCAAAAAACATGCTCATAAAATCTCCCATGTTAATCTTATGGGAAAAAGGTTTTTGGCTTTTCCTCAGTTAATTTTACTTTAAACTTCACATTTTCTTTTACCAATCACTTCAGCTCCACAAAACAATCATTTTGGTGTTTAAATTGTGATTCTACGTCAAACCGTTGCAGAGATATTCAAAGTGCTAAACACAGTACGTTGTCCAATGTTATCCTTATGGAGAATAAATAAAATTGGATATCTTGATTATTTATTAATGTATATTGATGAAATTTGGTATGTGGCTTCATGTTGTACTGGTATATTGATAATTGCACAAAAAATAAATGTTTTGTTGATTGTCCCCGTAGCAGCTAACCTGCATACTCAGCCCTAATGTTATTCTTATGGAGAATAAGTAAAGTTTTATATCTCCCTTAATTATGAACATAAATTAATAAAACATGGTAAGTAGCTTCACCTGGTTCAGTTATATTGATAATTGCATAAAAAATCATTTCTTATCTTCCTCGTTGCAGCAAACCTGCGTACTCAGTCCTAATGTTATTCTTATGGGGAATAAATAAAATGTAATAAATAACTTATTTATGAATGTATTTTTGTCAAAATTGGTGAGTGGCTTTATGTACTAGTGAGAAACA
Organism: Allygus modestus; assembly: GCA_963675035.1. Lineage (NCBI taxonomy): Eukaryota > Metazoa > Arthropoda > Insecta > Hemiptera > Cicadellidae > Allygus > Allygus modestus. The sequence continues at coordinate 252,698,165 of OY776111.1, read as the reverse complement.
TATCAATCCATTGGAAATTCGCTGAGTACGCAGGTTTGCTGCGACGGGGGGTATTTTAAAGGTATTCTTATTGTGAATCTGCAGCATAAGGGGGACCACCATCCACAATTCTATCTTCAATAGACATTGTCGTTTCTTAGATAAAGTGATCACTATGTAAGTGAGTGCATGAGTCTGACAAATTATAGATTTAGATCATGTATCCACTTATGTTATTTATTACCAATCTTCACTCATCGTTTTTAAAAAAGAACTACAACACCTATTAAAGAATAACTATGCCATCATCTGGTTCAATATAAATAAATGCATTATCCATAACAATAGCATAGGATCTTTAAAACCCTATGGGGCAGTGTCCTAAGGTAATTTAAAACAATCCAATTAGCCTAAAACCTTCTAACACACATATAGAACATAGAAAAAAGTTGCATAAAAATCAGTGCACCCGTTTTCCTGTGAAAATGGAACAAAACATGACCAAAACCACACAAAATAACGTTTTTGAGCGGCCGCCATTATTTTTTTAAAAGGCGTATGCCAGTTTATAGTGCCCTAAAACCTTCTCACGCAAATAGAACAAAGAAAGAAAGTTTTATTAATGTCAGTGCACCCGTTTTCCAGTGAAAAGCAAACATAAACCCGTCCTTGAGCGTTACCGACAGACAGACAGACATAAATTGATATAGAATTTGTTTTGGTTTCCCTAGGGTGTAAAACGTGAAAATATGCAAAAATGTCATAATTCCAAGCAATGTAAGACAAAACTCTAATTTTATTTATATAGATTAATTATATGGCATATTGAAATAAATATATATATATAACTTGATGTACACATTCTTCGCACAGGGGTTTTCCTTACCCGTTCTATAGTCAATGAAAATTGCATTTTAGTTAGCTTGAAACAGCTGTTGTTCTTGCTTCTGCTCTTTAAGCTGTCAAATGTAAGTGCCCTCAGCTGTTCGCATTACAGTTTCTGAATGTTTACTTTCTTATGAAATGTAAACATTGAAACTTAGAACGTTCACGGGGCGTAGTCCGAAGGGATTTTAAGGAAGTGAATAGGCTTATGTGTTGCATGGGTTCAAGATCTACCTTTGTGTAAAGTTTCAGCCCAGTCGGTTAAGTAGTTTTTGCGTTCACCCGGAACATCAGACAGACAGACAGACAGACAGACAGACAGACAGAAACCACCTCTTCTTTATAATATTATAGATAGATTAAAATATCGAGTTGAAATTGGTTTACCCTAAAATTATACTCGTACATTCTTTAGCTTTAGACATGAAGTTAAAAAGAATAATACAAACAATATTCTTGTCCCCTGTTATTATTACCTCAGCTAACTTGACACTGATTGAACCGTACAATATTTTGTTACAGGCTCTCAATCAATTTTAGTGACTTACTCAATTTGTTTTAAACCTTATTCCATCTGAAATGCATTTTGCAATGACCGTTATTAGCAATTAATTCCGTGTCTAAGGGCGTGTTATCAATTAATGTCTATCTTCATAACAATAATACATTTTGAATTCAAATTATTTTTGAAATTAGTTGAGTTTTATTAGTTTAGCTTAGTTTTATTGGTTTTGTCTAGTTTTATTAGCTTATTAGTTTTATTATTTTATTAGTTTTATTAGTACAAATTAGTTTAGTTTTAATTGTTTAGTTGTATAAAAAATAAATATTGCAAATATTATTCCCCTCCCTCCTTCAAAGAATACAAACACCGACTAGAATACAAACATTCAGTTATAAATTGATGACAGGGTTAGTTAAAATTACAGAATAACACATATATAAACGCAATTTTTGAATAATAAATATAAACAAAGTTGTAAAATTTTGCAGGAAAATAGTATTTCCGCAAAGTTGTTCATGAAGTCACTTCAGTTTTTCATGAAGTATTATGAAATCACTCGTTAAAGATGGGTGTTTTTAGTTTGTTGGATTATGAATCTACGAGAGAGGACAGTTGACTCTTGTTTAGATGTCAATCACTTGTGACTCAATCTGAAGTCTTCACTACTGTTTCGTCAGCTCCTGTGTAGCAGGCAGAGTTGCCTGTCACTCAGATTAAAATAACTAAAACGACTTAATATAATTTTATCAGAGAACCTTAGTAGATGGCCCTAAGGCGATTTTAAGATTAGCTGATGCCTGAATGAATTAAATAAAGTTGTTAGAAACAATTACATTTAAATGTGCAAGTCTATGTTAATACCTATTACTTCCTCTTACGAGAAACCATCCATGACAATCATTAGTTTTATTTTAATAACTTTCGGGAATCGACATATGTGTTATTCAATTAAATTTAATAAATATTTCAAACAATAAGTTTAATTTTTATTCGTTCGAGGCCTCTCGATTGCAAACTAACCATATTCAGGTTCTCGAAAAACTAAATTTAAGGTTAAAAATTGTAATAAATAAAAAAATCAGGTTATATAAATACAAAAAATTAAGTACAGTCGTGAAACTAAAATTGTAATCAGTGAAGTAGTTTAATAACGTCATCATTTTATTAAACAAATAAGACGGTTTTTGTGAACGCGTAACCGGTGAACATATTAGGTTCACCTCACCACCCTCAGCCTTTGTTGATTTGGAAGACGTCAACCTTCAGGGCTCTGCCTCCTGGGCTTTCAAAGTTACAATGTCAATCTTATGGAATAGAAATAAATGCAATTTAACATCTAACACAGCAGCTGTACATACCAAATACCCCCGTCGCAGCAAACCTGCATACTTAGAAAATGTCCAATGCATATATATATAATAATAATAATATATATATAATATATATATATATATATATATATAAGTATAAAAACATGAAAATAACCATGAGTACCCTGTTAAAAACATTTTTTAATTATATTTTCACTAACATGTTTCGACTTAAAGTCATGATCACAGTGCTAATATTTATTTCGTTAACCTAACTCTGGTGTTATCAACAAATCGTAAATATACAGGCTTATGATAATAAACAGCTGATCTATTTTTCTTTTTGGTGCAAGTGTTTTGAGTTTGTTCTTATATTTATAATTTTATTGAAGATTGGGTTGCTAGATTGAATTTGCATTGTATTTAATATATTATCTTTGTCATTCTTTTGGCTTTGGTATATATGAAATTCTTCTTTTATGTTCATTTTATGCCCCTTGTTAATAATCTCTAGAATTGACATGATTTCATTGCAGTTCTTGTAACTATGGTCTGTTTTAGCGAATTTCCCCTATAGGGAAGAAGCTATTACCGTAGGTCTCATGGTAAGGCTTAAGCCCGAGACCATGATAACTTTTTGTTTTGAGGTCCCCAGATGCCAAAAACACTATTCGTTCAAATTTATATATATGTATATATATATATATATATATATCTATATATATATATATCTATATATATATATATCTATATATATATATATATATATATATATCTATATATGTGTCCGTTAACACGATAACTTGAGTAAAAAACGTCCGATTTTGATGAAATTTGGCTCAAATGTGTAAAATGACATTCATGACTTTAAGTTCGAAAACCAGAAAAATCGAACCATGGGAAGGGGGGTTTATGGGGGTTTTAAATTTTCCAAAAATCATTTTTTTGCATTTTTCACCCTAAAATTTTTAAAAAACTTAATTTTGGTTTTGACCATGTTATAGAGCTTAAAAAACAAATAATTTAGTATTTTGAATTATTAACCTAGGTTAAGTGGTTGCGGAGAAAATCCAAAAAAACCTTCTCATAAAATCTCCCATGTTAATCTTATGGGAAAAAGGATTTTGGCTTTTCCTCAGTTTATTTTAATGTAAACTTCACATTTGCTTTTACCAATCTGTTCAGTTCCACAAAACAATCATTTTGGTGTTTAAATTGTGATTCTACGCCCAGCCGTTGCAGAGATATTCGAAGTGCTAAACACAGTACTAAAAAAATAAAATTTGATATCTCGATTATTTTTTAATGTATGTTGATGAAACTTGGTATGTGGCTTCAAGTAGTACTGGTATATTGATATTTGCACAAAAAATTGATTTTTTGTTGATTATTCCCGTAGCAGCAAACCTCCGTACTCAGTCCCCATGTTATTCTTATGGAGAATAAGTAAAATGTACTGACTCCCTTAATTATGAACATAAATTAATAAAACTTGGTATGTAGCTTCACTTGGTTGAGTTATATTGATAATTATATAAAAACCCATTTTTCTGTTCCTTGTTGCAGCAAACCTGCTTTCTCAGCCCCCATGTTATTCTTATGGAGAATAACTAGAATGTCATATATCGCTTATTTATGATTGAATATCGATGAAACTTAGTATGTGGCTTCGCCTAGTTAAATTCTATTTATATTTGCATAAAAACCAATTGTTTCTGTTCCTTGTTTCAGCAAACCTACATACTCATTACCAATGTTATTCTTATGGAGAATAATTAAAATCGCTTATATGTGAATATATTTTTATGAAAATTGGTTTGCGGCTTTATGTGGAATTCAGACAAATATTATGCATTGGAAATTCGCTGAGTCCGCAGGTTTGCTGCGACGGGGGTATTTAAGATGTGGTCAGCGAAGGCAGATTTTTGAGTTGTTTTATTATTTGACTTTATTGCCTGTGTGTTCACTGAACCGAGTTTGAAGTTTCACCTAGTTTGGCCAATATAGTATTTTGGGCAGTCACTGCAGCTGATTTTATATATGCCACTTTTTTCATACTGATCTGATATATTTTGATTATTTGTATTAGAGAGCTTATTAATAAGGTGAAATAAATGATTTCTGGTTCTGTAAGCCAATTTGTAGTTTGATTTTTCAAACGTTTTTATAATGTCTTGTTCATAGTAACACTGTATGGTAAGCATAAATATTCGTCTTTGGACTTTCGTACTTGTTTATTTTCTTTTCTTTTCCTTATTTGCTTCCTTATCATGTTTTCTATTAATTTGGCATTGTATCCATTTATCTTGGCAATTTATTTGATTCTTTCTTTTTCTTCCTTGTAGTCTTGTTCATTCATAGGTATTCTTCACAGTCTATTAATTAACGTATGGAATGTTAATCTTGTGTTGCCACGGATGATTAGAACTTGCTGGAATAATGAGATTTGTTTGGGTGGGTTTTCTGAAAATTTTAAAAGCATGATTATTGTTTTCTTTCTTAATTGAAATGTCTAGAAAGTTTATTTCAGACTTCTGAATTTCCATTGTGAACTTCATAGATGCAGAGATAGTGTTCAAATAGGTTAACAATTCATCAGGTGTATATTCATCATTCTTGAACAAGCAAATAATGTCATCTACGTATCTGTGCCAGTAAATTATTTTACTTTTGAGTGGGTTAGAGTTATTCATTATTTTTGTTGTTTCCAGATGTTGCATGTACAAATTAGCTAAGAAACCCGATAAAGGTGAGCCCATGGCTGATCCCTCTTTCTGTTTAAAAAATTTTGATTCATATGGAAAGTAATTTTGATCTATTGCTGCTTTAGTAAGATATATAATATCTTTAACATCAACTTGAGATAAATTTATGTTCTTTGATATATTTTCTTTGAGGATGTCGAGTGTTTCTTTTACTGGAATATTGGAATACATATTTGAAACATCAAATGAAACAAATATTGCATTTTCAGGTATCTCTATATCTTTGATATTGTCAATTAACTCATATGTGTTAGTGAGGCTATAATTTTGTTCTACGTATACATAGCTTTTCAATTTATCGTTCAAGTATTTTGTTAAATTATAACATAGTGCATTACGGTAGTCAACCACAGGTCTTATAGGTATATTTATTTTGTGAGTTGTCCCTTTAGTTTGGGAGCTTGTGGTTTGATGACTTTTTATTTTACTTTCTCTTTGTCTGATATCAATTTACTCTTTGAGATGACGCTGTTTGTCTGTTTACTAAATTATTGAGTAGGATCATGATTGAGTTGATGAAAAGGGTTATTATTTAGGAAGTCCTCTACTTTTTCTTTGTAGCATTCTCTTTTAGCGAATTTTCCCTATAGGGAAGAAGCTATTACCGTAAGTCTCATAGTAAGACTTAAGTCCGAGACCATAATTTTTTGTTTTGAGGTCCCCAGATGACAAAAACACTATTCGTTCAAATTTATATATATGTATATATATATATATATCTATATATATATCTATATATATATATCTATATTTATATCTATATATATATATCTATATATATATATATATATATGTGTCCGTGAATGCGATAACTTGAGTAAAAAACGTCCGATTTCGATGAAATTTGGCTCAAATATGTAAAATGACATTCATCACTTTAAGTTCGAAAACCAGAAAAATCGGACTATGGGAAGGGGGGTTTATGGGGGTTTTAAATTTTCCAAAAATCAGTTTTTTGCATTTTTCACCCTAAATTTTTTTAAAAACTTAATTTTGGTTTTGACCATGTTATAGAGCTTAATAAAAAAAATAATTTAGTATTTTGAATTATTAACCTAGGTTAAGTGGTTGCGGAGAAAATCCAAAAAAACCTACTCATAAAATCTCCCATGTTAATCTTATGGGAAAAAGTTTTTTGCATTTCCTCAGTTTATTTTAATTTAAACGTCACATTTGCTTTTAGAAATCTGTTCAGTTCCACAAAACAATCATTTTGGTGTTTAAATTGTGATTCTACGCCCAACCGTTGCTGAGATATTCAAAGTGCTAAACACAGTACATTGTCCAATGTTATCCTTATGGAGAATAAATAAAATTTGATATCTCGATTATTTATGAATGTATGTTGATGAAACTTGGTATGTGGCTTCACGTAGTACTGGTTTATTGATATTTGCACAAAAAATTGATTTTTTATTGGTTATTCCCGTAGCAGCATACCTGCATACTCAGCCCCCATGTTATTCTTATGGAGAATAAGTAAAATGTAATGACTCCCTTAATTTTGAACATAAATTAATAAAACTTGGTATGTAGCTTCACTTGGTTGAGTTATATTCATAATTGCATAAAAACCCATTTTTTTGTTCCTTGTTGCAGTAAACCTGCTTACTCAGCCCCCCATGTTATACTTATGGAGAATAACTAAAATGTTATATAGAGCTTATTTATGATTGAATATTGATGAAACTTGGTATGTGGCTTCGCCTAGTTAAATTATATTTATATTAGCATAAAAATCTATTGTTTGTGTTCCTTGTTTCAGCAAACCTACGTACTCATTACCAATGTTATTCTTATGGAGAATAATTAAAATCGCTTATATGTGAATATATTTTTATGAAACTTGGTACGCGGCTTTATGTGGAATTCAGACAAATATTATGCATTGGAAATCCGCTGAGTACGCAGGTTTGCTGCGACGGGGGTATTTAATATCACTGTAGTATTGATTTCATCGGCTTTTGTAATCATAGCTTTGTTGTATTCAAGTTTATTTGCAATATTTCTTATTATATTCATGTCAGTTTTTGCTTTCTTAATATTTTTGTTTTGTTTAGTACAGATGCCAGCTTTGTCTAGTTCATGGATGAAGTTATGCCGTATGGGTTCTTGATCATCTTTATTTTTATTCCTGATTGCTGCCTTGAAGTCAATTAGTTGATCTTCTAAGGTGTTAGGTTGAAAATCTAAATTAATGTTATATTTGATGGATTTTCCCAGCATTTCAGTTTCTTCTTGAGTAAATTCAATATCTGTTAGGTTCTCAATATTGGACTGGAAACTATTTATGTTTTCTGTGTTATCGATAGGTTTTTGCTTTAAAATAAGTTTCTGAATTTTCTTGAGGTGAACTGATTTTAGCGAATTTCCCATATAGGGAAGAAGCTATTACCGTAGTCGGCATGGTAAGACCTAGGCCCGGGACCATGATAACTTTTCGTTTTGAGGTCCCCAGACTCCAAAAACACCATTCGTTCGAAACTGTATATATATATATATATATATATATGTGTGTGTGTGTGTGTCCGTGAGCACGATAACTCTCGTAAAAATTATCCGATTTTGATGAAATTTGGTATAAACGTGTAAAGCAACATTTATGACTTTAAGTTCGAAAACCAGCCAGATCGCTCTATCCGAAGGGGTATTTTGGGGGGGTTTTGTACCCCAAAAATGGGTTTTTCGAATTTTTTACATATAATTTTGGAAATAGTCAAATTTTATTTTTTCCCATTGGATTTAGCTTAAAAAAAACACACAATTTGGTATTTTGATCATTTCTCTACGTCAATTAGTTACCGAGATATTAAAAGTGCCAAACACAGTACGTTTTCTAATGTTATTCTTAAGGAGGAAAATAAAAATTTTATATCTCGCTTATTTATGAACGTATACTGACGAAACTTGGTATACGGCTTCATCTGGTTGTGGACCATTGATATTTGCTCAAAAAAACAATTTTTTACCCAAGGTTCCCGTAGCAGCAAACCTGCGTACTCAGCCCCATGTTATTCTTATGGAGAATAAGTAACGTGTTATCTGCCTTCATTATGAAAATAAATTAATGAAATTTGGTATGTGGCTTTACCTACATGAGTTATATTGATATTTGTATAAAACCCCATAAATCGTTTATTTATGAATGTATATTGTTGAAATTTGGTATGTTGCTTTATTTGGTATTAAGATACATATATATGCATTGTAAATTCGCTGAGTACGCAGGTTTGCTGCTACGGGGGTATTTTCTTATTTAATATTGGTTGGCACCAACGATCAATATATTCTGCAAATTCATCAATAGAGTCAGGGTGGAAAGTATTGTTTATTTCAGCTTGCGTTGATATTACATTTTCATTGAGAGAGTTTAGTTTAGCGTATAGGAAATTAGTTTCTTCTTTTATCCATATTTTCTTATCTGTTTCTATAGCTTTGATTGCTGCTGGTGTTCTACACTTCGTCTTTAATTGTACATAATTTGGTACAATTTTTTCTTGTAGACATCTTTTGTTGAACTTGATATATTCTTTTACTGATTCTTGTTTAAACAAAAAAAAAATTAAGAAAGCAAAAACTGACATGAATATAATAAGAAATATAGCAAATAAACTTGAATACAACAAAGCTATGATTACAAAAGCCGATAAAATCAATACTACAGTGATATTAAAAAGATAATGCTACAAAGAAAAAGTAGAGGACTTCCTAAATAATAACCCTTTTCATCAACTCAATCATGATCCTACTCAATAATTTAGTAAACAGACAAACAGCGTCATCTCAAAGAGTAAATTGATATCAGACAAAGAGAAAGTAAAATAAAAAGTCATCAAACCACAAGCTCCCACACTAAAGGGACAACTCACAAAATAAATATACCTATAAGACCTGTGGTTGACTACCGTAATGCACTATGTTATAATTTAACAAAATACTTGAACGATAAATTGAAAAGCTATGTATACGTAGAACAAAATTGGCAGTGGCTACGTACACGTCCGACGTGAGCCACTACTGTTCACGTCCGTTCCAAATTATGCACCGTACGTTACTTTTCCTGTGATTTTTAAAACAAATTGATAGCCAGAAAACCTCCTAACATAACCTAACGTAACCTAACCTATCCTAACCTAACGTAACGTAACATAACGTAACGTAACCCAACCTAACCTAAGCGGTAGCGAAGTGAATTTTCCCTTACATTGGACGTGTACGCAGTCACTTCGAACAAAATTATAGCCTCACTAACACATATGAGTTAATTGACAATATCAAAGATATAGAGATACCTGAAAATGCAATATTTGTTTCATTTGATGTTTCAAATATGTATTCCAATATTCTAGTAAAAGAAACACTCAACATCCTCAAAGAAAATATATCAAAGAACATAAATTTATCTCAAGTTGATGTTAAAGATATTATATATCTTACTAAAGCAGCAATAGATCAAAATTACTTTCCATATGAATCAAAATTTTTTAAACAGAAAGAGGGATCAGCCATGGGCTCACCTTTATCGGGTTTCTTAGCTAATTTGTACATGCAAGATCTGGAAACAACAAAAATAATGAATAACTCTAACCCACTCAAAAGTAAAATAATTTACTGGCACAGATACGTAGATGACATTATTTGCTTGTTCAAGAATGATGAATATACACCTGATGAATTGTTAACCTATTTGAACACTATCTCTGCATCTATGAAGTTCACAATGGAAATTCAGAAGTCTGAAATAAACTTTCTAGACATTTCAATTAAGAAAGAAAACAATAATCATGCTTTTAAAATTTTCAGAAAACCCACCCAAACAAATCTCATTATTCCAGCAAGTTCTAATCATCCGTGGCAACACAAGATTAACATTCCATACGTTAATTAATAGACTGTTAAGAATACCTATGAATGAACAATACTACAAGGAAGAAAAAGAAAGAATCAAATAAATTGCCAAGATAAATGGATACAATGCCAAATTAATAGAAAACATGATAAGGAAGCAAATAAGGAAAAGAAAAGAAAATAAACAAGTACGAAAGTCCAAAGACGAATATTTATGCTTACCATACAGTGTTACTATGAACAAGGCCATTATAAAAACGTTTGAAAAATCAAACTACAAATTGGCTTACAGAACCAGAAATCATTTATTTCACCTTATTAATAAGCTCTCTAATACAAATAATCAAAATATATCAGATCAGTATGAAAAAAGTGGCATATATAAAATCAGCTGCAGTGACTGCCCAAAATACTATATTGGCCAAACTAGGTTAAACTTCAAACTCGGTTCAGTGAACACTCAGGCAATAAAGTCAAATAATAAAACAACTCAAAAATCTGCCTTCGCTGACCACATCTTAAAAACAGACCATAGTTACAAGAACTGCAATGAAATCATGTCAATTCTAGAGATTATTAACAAGGGGCATAAAATGAACATAAAAGAAGAATTTCATATATACCAAAGCCAAAAGAATGTCAAAGATAATATATTAAATACAATGCAAATTCAATCTACCAACCCAATCTTCAATAAAATTATAAATATAAGAACAAACTCAAAACGCTTGTACCAAAAAGAATAAACGGTATCAGGAAACTGACACATACTTTCTCCCTTTTAGCCCAAATTTAATGAATAAATTACTTTTTATTTACTAAATATAGAATACAAAGCACGGTCGAATGTAGAGAAGATCTTGTAAACAAGTTGTTTAAAAAATATCCACCCAAATCCCTGCTTTGTAGGCACTACAGAATCCATTGCTACCAGCGAGCAAGGAATACCATAGAGTGGCAATGTGGCGCGCGGACTGACGCCGACTTCGAAACACCGGGACCTCTGGTGGAGGGGATACGGCGACTAGTCACCCTAGTAGCGAGCGTCAGGACTGTCATTCTAGGTTTACTGGCTGTTTGTGAAGACATTATTAGATCACAGTTAGGTAACAATAATGCTATTAGAAATAATGATCTATTGAACGTTTTGTTATCTAAAGCAATGAAACGTTGTATTGGTAAGGACATTTTTAAAGATAATGATCACTTCTCAAAACAAGACCCTGATCAAAATCATTTTGTTTTGTTAATAAAGGCTATAAGCAAAAAGTATTTGCTGTGCGGCTTCATCACTACGGTAAATTGTATAGTGAACAAATTCACAAAGAAAAAGTAAGAAGCCACTTAACCAAAACGATTACATTTTTAGGCCAGTAGATTCATTCTAATTTGGTTTCCAATTATTTTTATATTTGTATATTAGTTAGTTTATTATTACTTAAGTAAATTCATTACTATTGAATTCACTCTATTATTGTTGTTATCTTTAGAAAATTCACATTAAAGTATAATTCGCTTGCAAAACTGCGTATTTATTTTTTTACCTAAGAAACATTTATTATTGATTGATTTGAACTTCAATGATGGTTTAGTTTTCCAAAATATCAATAACTATGTTTAAAAATTTGAAAATGCCTTTATAGAACGAAAAATGTGGATATGGAATGTAAACAGATTGGTTCCCACTCCACGCTGTGCGATGCAGCGTCGGCGCGGCGGCCGGGTTCGGGGCCGTTCGGTGGAAAATTAACTTCTCACTTTACAGCTGCCTGCAGGCTAAACTAAAGGTTTTACAAAAAAATTTAAATGTAAACGTTAAAATTTGGTTCATTTCAAACAACTTTATCGCTGACGAAAATCACCTGACCAAAAAATAAAAAACTTACCAGCCGACCAACTTTTTCATGTCCCAAATTTTACGAAAACTTGTTTTACTACATATTTATATATTTTTTTAATTGTTCCAATTTCATTTTGCACATTTTTAAAAGACCATTACTAGGGGGATATAGTATTATTTAATATCTCAAAATTTCAGAATTTTATCTCAACTGTAAGTGGTCGATTCAACGGTGTTAATGAATCGCAGCAAATTAAAAATTGTGGTCGCGGCGGACAGTGGAGCTGCCTGTTGCACCTCTGCTAACACAGAAAAGTGGCTTCAGCACCTCTGATGTGTAAAGGATAGGGATTGCCACTCTATGGTATTCCTTGCTCGCTGATTGCTACACTCGTGGTTTTAAGAGGGGAAATGCCCCCTATTCCCCCCCCCAGGGTTATTAAGGGCAACATATTTCGAATTTCCTCTGTTGGGCAATGCTAACTTGACAAGCATATCAAGTTTGAATTAAATTGACCAGTAAATAAGAGAGAAATAGTATTTTTTTATTCCCCATAAGAATAACATTGGACAACGTACTGCGTTTACCGCAAAATGAAAATTTCAATTTTCTCCGAAACCAGCTATCGTAGAATAGTAATTCAAAATACTAAATTATTTATTTTTTTGAGCTCTTTTTAATGGTGAATAGTAATATTTGTTTACATTTATGTCTTTTTATGAAAAATCCAAAAAACTGAATTTTGGGTGTTTTAAGTCCTGTAATTTCTGAACCCGAATTTTTACAGGAATGCGAGTGGTGCCATTTTGTTGGAAAACTAATGTTCTACAAAGACTAAAGTTTAATGAAAATCGTTAGAGCCGTTTTTGAGAAATTTGGATTTTTCATGTTTTTTGGCGGTTTTGGGGGGATAATTACCCTTAAAAATCAAAAATTCAAAAAAATGAAAAAAATGCCTGGAGATATCGTGAGTTAGTACCTCCATGCCAAATTTCATAAAAATCGGCCCATTGGTTAAGGCTGTAGCTCTGTACACATCCACACAGACACACACACACACGGACACACACACACACACACGAACACACACACACACACACACACACACACACACACACACACACACACACACACACACACACACACACAGACAGACATCACGTAAAAACCACTTTTTTGGGTTCAGAGAACACCAAAACGAATATTTCCACTAACAACTCAAATTCGAAAATTGTTACGAAAACAATACTTTCTCCATATACTATGTATAAGGGGAGAAAGTAAAAATAGATCAGATGTTTATTATCATAAGCCTGTATATTTACGATTTGTTGATAACACCAGAGCTAGGTTAACCAAATAAATATTAGCACTGTGATCATGACTTTTAAGTCGAAATAGGTTAGTGAAAATATAATTAAAAAATGTTTTTAACAGGGTACTCATGGTTATTTTCATGTTTTTGTACTTATCTAATAGTAGCCCTATTCTGTGAATTTGATTATCTAATATATATATATATATATATATATATATATATATATATATATATATATATATACGTCTCACTACTACATACAGCAAATTACTAAGTTTCACAAAAATACATTCATAAACAAGTGATATATAACATTTTATTTACTCTCCATAAGAATAACATTATGGTTGAAGACGCAGATATACTGCAACGAGGAAGATAAGAAATGTGTTTTTTTGCAATTATCAATATAACTGAACCAGGTGAAGCTACATACCAAGTTCTATTAATTTAGGTTTATAATTAAGGGATATATACAAATTTATTTATTTTCCATATGAATAACACGGGGGCCGAGTATGCAGTCTTGCAGCTTCGGGGACTATCAACAAAAAATTGTTTTTGGTGGTAATATCAATATCCCACAACTATTTGAAGCCACATACCAATTTTTATCAATATACATTCATAAATAATCGAGATATCAAATTTAATTTATTCTCCATAAGGATAACATTGGACAACGTACTGTGTTTAACACTTTGAATATCTCTGCAACGGTTGGACATAGAACAACGATTAAAACAAAAAATGTTTGTTTTGTTGAGCTAAACATATTGATAAAAATAAATTAAAGTTTTTAGTAAAATTATCTGAGAAATATCTAAAACCCATTTTCCCGTAAGATAAACATGGGACACGTTTTTTGGATTTTCTCCGCAACCACTTAACCTAGGTTAATGATTAAAAATACTGCATTTTTTGTTTTTTAAGCTCTATAAAATGGCTGTTACCAAAATTGAGTGATTTTTACATTTTAAGGTAAAATTTGCAAAAAACTGATGTTTGGAAAATTGTAAACCCCTGTAAAACCCCCTTCCCATAGTCCGATCGATCTGGTTTTCGAAATTAAAGTTATAAATGCTACTCTACACATTTGTGCCGAATTTCATCAAAATTGGGCGTTTCTTTCAAAAGTTATCGCGGTAACTGACACACACACACACACACACACACACACACACACACACACACACACACACACACACACACACACACACACACACACACACATATGTATATGTTTGTGTGTGTGTGTGTGTGTTATATATATATATATATATATAAAACATGACAAAAACATTATGAACGAATAATGTTTTTGTCACCTGGGGACCTCAAAACAAAAAGTTATGGTCTCGGGCTTAAGTCTTACCATGAGACCTATGGTAATGGTTTCTTCCCTATAGGGAAATTCATTCATATATATATTCATAGTTAAGAAGAAAGATCCGTCGTTTTAAGAAAACTTCTGGAATGGTATCTCAATTTAAACTAATAAGACAAATTTAAACTAATTTTTACTCATAAGCTGAATATTTTCAAACTAAAAAATACTTGAATTCGAAGTCATTTTTCACAACTAAATTTTGAAATTTCTTTATAAATAACGTTACAAAAGCATCACTTTGACCTGGGTTTCTAACTTCCTTTAGTAATTTACAATTATTAAAATAGTGATCTTCATCAATGGCATGTTTTGCAATAGCAGATCTATACATATTCTTATGTTTGAAGTGGCCTCTTAAGACAAAAAACTAAATTTATTGATTGATGTATTAATTAATTTAAAATTTATGATCAATAAGAAGAGCTATATAAGATGAATCTGTTATTCAAGTTAAAGATACCCCAAGAAATTATCTCATTACCAATTTTGGCCAGATAATCTCAAAAAATTGTCACTTTTTTAATTGATAAAGACACAATGGTTATTTATATACGCGGATATTTTACTGCAAAGGGTTATAAAGGGTAATAAGTAATTTACTATATCCTAAAATCTTTATGCTTAGTATATGCAATGTAGATGAATAACGTTGTGTGTTCAATGACGACTGGTCAGTTCAGTGACAAAAACAGCTTCCTTGTCCACATGCAAGAGGTGCATCCTCAGATCACCGTGCCGTCAGCCTCTGTCTTGAGACGGCTTTTAAGAGCGGTTCTAAACCCAGAAGCTGATTTAATTAAACTAAACCCCGATAAGAGGATAAATGTTGGTTATATAAAGGAGTAATCTCCTGAGCTACTGAAGTTTGATTACCTGCTATATATTTGGCAGTCTGATTACGTACTATATGTTTGGCAGTCTGATTACCTGCTATATGTTTGGCTGTCTGATTGACTGCTATATGTTTGGCTGTCTGATTGGCTGCTATATGTTTGGCTGTCTGATTACCTGCTATATGTTTGGCTGTCTGATTACCTGCTATATGTTTGGCTGTCTGATTACCTGCTATATGTTTGGCTGTCTGATTGACTGCTATATGTCTGGCTGTCTGATTACCTGCTGTATGTTTGGCTGTCTGATTGACTGCTATATGTTTGGCTGTCTGATTGACTGCTATGTGTTTGGCTGTCTGATTGACTGCTATATGTTTGGCTGTCTGATTACGTGCTGTATGTTTGGCTGTCTGATTGACTGCTATATGTTTGGCTGTCTGATTGACTGCTATATGTTTGGCTGTCTGATTGACTGCTATATGTTTGGCTGTCTGATTACCTGCTATATGTTTGGCTGTCTGATTACCTGCTATATGTTAGGCTTTCTGATTGACTGCTATATGTTCGGCTGTCTGATTACCTGCTATATGTTTGGCTGTCTGATTGACTGCTATATGTTTGGCTGTCTGATTACCTGCTATATGTTTGGCTGTCTGATTGACTGCTATATGTTTGGCTGTCTGATTACCTGCTATATGTTTGGCTGTCTGATTGACTGCTATATGTTTGGATGTCTGATTACCTGCTATATGTTTGGCTGTCTGATTGACTGCTATATGTTTGGCTGTCTGATTACCTGCTATATGTTTGGCTGTCTGATTGACTGCTATATGTTTGGCTGTCTGATTGACTGCTATATGTTTGGCTGTCTGATTGACTGCTATATGTTTGGCTGTCTGATTACCTGCTATATGTTCGGCTGTCTGATTGACTGCTATATGTTTGGCTGTCTGATTGACTGCTATATGTTTGGCTATCTGATTGACTGCTATATGTTTGGCTGTCTGATTGACTGCTATATGTTTGGCTGTCTGATTACCTGCTATATGTTTGGCTGTCTGATTGACTGCTATATGTTTGGCTGTCTGATTACCTGCTATATGTTTGGCTGTCTGATTGACTGCTATATGTTTGGCTGTCTGATTACCTGCTATATGTTTGGCTGTCTGACTGACTGCTATATGTTTGGCTGTCTGATTGACTGCTATATGTTTGACTGTCTGATTACCTGCTATATGTTTGGCTGTCTGACTGACTGCTATATGTTTGGCTGTCTGATTGGCTCTCCTCGAGTATCGTCTCACTGATCGCGTGAGCTTTGCATGGCGTACACGAGACAGTTAGTCTCCAATATGTTATTTCAAACATAAATGCTACTTACAATTAATATTATTTTAAAAACTCGTTGTTTAAGACTCCCAATCATTGTGCTGACCTTTTATGTTATTTTAATTTCGAAACGAATTAGTTTTCATGTAAATATGTTTTATCATAATTATAAGTTGTTTAATTAAATTTAAAAATATAATACAATAAGCATTTTAGAACAAACATTTGATTAGCATTCATAACAGATAAAAAACGATCAGGAACAATCTTCAACGAAAAGAAATTAGTACAGAGCGGAAAGCGTTGCTGACACTCGGTCGTGCTAAAATTAAATCGCTGTGTTTTTTTTTATTTGAATTCCGTAATCCCGGAAATGTTATTTGAAAGAAAATTCGATGTTATCAAGATTTAGTTTTCAATCTCTCAAATTTCGTGTCGGAATTTTCACAAGGTATTATTGAAACCCTTCTCTTTCAACAGGAAGTATTATAAGAACGACGCAGTTGATGCTACATCCTGGATTGAACACCAATACAGTGAGTACTTTCAACGTTTTATCTTACCCAAATTAAGACTAGTTTTAAGGGGATATCCATGAATCCATAGTAGAAGAGAAATTCTAAATAGGAAAATAATCTAAATTCGCAATTAGAACCATTTTATTACACACGTACTCAACCCCTTCACTCATTCGCCATATTTAGCTAGGTTGAAGAATGAATAAAATCGGAATAAAAAAATCTAAATTATCTCCAGGGGTGAAAAGACATTTTTAAAAGGACAATTATTAATGAGAATCATGTGACTAGAATTCGAGTAGATTTATCCTAATTTTTATCAATTTGTGAAATGTAACGTGTTAGAACAATTTATCAAACTTTCCAAGATGTTCTCTTCAGATTTGTTGATTACCCCAAACCCTCTGTAGATTACGAAAGCAATCCGCTTCGCTCTTTAACTCTTCTGAATGGTATGGATAAATTATTGCTTCACTCATTACGCCTTTACTTTCATAATGATGGATTTGCTTCGGATCGCTTAGTTAATTAATCTGTTTTAATACCAAAGTAATATATAGTTCATAGCAAAATTATTTACACTATTCCTGCTACTCAATCCCGAGCACGATTGTGAGTTGGACTGTTTCTTATCTTATTTAAGAATCCTGTAACTGAACAAATGTTGTCTTAGTTGCACATGCCATTCTGCGTAGATTTTTTACCATGGGAAATATTTCCCTCGTATATCCTTCGAAAATGTTCTTATTTTGATTATTAGCCTTCGGTCCAACTTTAGGTTCTGCCTTAAAGTTGGATTCTGACTTTCCAGCGATTTGATAAGTTCTCGGATTAAAGAAATTTAAAGTAAACGATTCACCCTCGATGATTGTAATTGGCCTTTTGTTAAAATATACATTTGTTTTAGGACTTTGATTTTGTTTCTATTTTCCACGATATTCATAGTAATAAAGGTAAGGAAATGATTGGCGTGAGAAATTGAGGAAATTATTGGAATGAGGAATGTTATTGAGGAAAACTTTATGTTAATATGGTATGTATTTAATTCTTAATTACACCAATAAACATCAACCCATGAGCAGTTGGTGCACTTAAGCACATTCGCATTTCACTTTACATATGCTCTTTCATTAATTTACTGTTTAGAATCACATTAATAAACTTATTGTCCCAAGTTTTTAGTTAGTTGAACCTGACGTTGTATGACGCCATCAGTACAGGTATAAGTAAGACTCGCTTGGTAAAATATAATTTTTATTGTAAATATTTTTTAATTTGATTAATTACAATTCGCTAATAGTGGAGGATTCAATTTTAGAATGGTATATTATTGATTAAATTTTGTTACTTATAAAAAGAGAAAATTGTGCTGAAAAATGTATAAATAATACATATAATATGGTTAGGGGATGGGTCATACATATATTCATACTTGGTAGTACTATATTCCTGTCATATATTTGTAACCACATTTTTATAAGAACCCATAAGAACGTCAAATGCTTTGCAGTTAAAATGATGTTTTTTGAGTCTTTTGTTGATCGCCAGTCACATTTATCCGAGCTGTTTGGATTAAATACATAAACTGAAATTTTAACAAATGTTCAGACAATTAAACGTTGGAGGAGCTGTGGACATAATGCAGTACTCTAAGAAATTACGATCCCAACCTGGACAGTATGTTGTCCGTGGCGGGGCGCGGCGACTCGTTAGTGGGCTAATGCACATCCGCGGCCAGACAAAAGCACAATTTGTCCCCCCCGCCAATTGTTGCTGGTACATGCTGTTGCGTAGTCAGTCCAGTAGCAAGGATATCCTGACGAATAAGCAGTCTAGCAAATATGGTTTACAACGTTGTTCAAATCTAACATATACAAGTACTAAAGCCAAAAATTGTATTCTTTTACGCTAAGACGATTCTAATGGCGAACTTCTCACTTAGCGAAACTATTTTGACGATTAAAGGAAGCACCGTACCCAAAAAATCAGTTTTAGCGAATTTCCCCTATAGGGAAGAAGCTATTACCGTAGTCGGCATGGTAAGACCTAGGCCCGGGACCATGATAACTTTTCGTTTTGAGGTCCCCAGACCCCAAAAACACCATTCGTTCGAAACTGTATATATATATATATATATATATATATATATATATATATATATATATATATATATATATATATATATGTGTGTGTGTGTCCGTGGGTGCGATAACTCTCGTAAAAAAGGTCCGATTTTGATGAAATTTGGTACAAACGTGTAAAGCAGCATTTATGACTTTAAGTTCGAAAACCAGACGGATCGACCTTTTCAAAGGGGTATTTTGGGGGGGTTTTGTACCCAAAAAATGGGATTTTTGAGTTTTTTACACACAATTTTTGAAAAAGTAAAACTTTATTTTTCCCATTGGAATCAGCTTAAAAAGACGCACAATTTTATGTTTTAATCATTGCTCAACGTCAATTAGTTACTGAGATATTGAAAGTGTTAAACACAGTACGTTGTCCAATGTTATTCTTATGGGGGATAAGAACAATTGTTTATCTCGCTTATTTATCAACTTATCTTGACGAAACTTGGTATATTGCTTCATTTCATTGTGGTCTATTGATATTTGCACAAAAATCCATTTTTTGCCCGATAGTTCCCGTAGCAGCAAACCTGCATACTCAGCCCCATGTTATTCTTATGGAGAATAATTAACGTGTTATCTCCTTTAATTATGAACATAAATTAATAGAACTTGGTATGTGGCTTTACCTAGTTGAGTTATAATGATATTTGTATAAAAACCCATTTTTAGTGTTCCTTATTTCAGCAAACCTGCATACTCAGCCGCCATATTATTCTTATGGAGAATAATTAAAATGTCATAAATCGTTTATTTATGAATTTATATTGATTAAACTTGGTATGTGGCTTTATGTGGTATTAATATAAAATAATATGCATTGGAAATTCGCTGAGTATGCAGGTTTGCTGCTACGGGGGTATTTTCATACGTTTGCGTAAATATTTTAATATTTTATTTTGAACTAGCTGTGTACCCGTCCTTCGTACGGGTTGTATATAAATGGTAGATTAACTAAACAAATTAACAACCCACATAATTTTACAATATTACAATTACATTTTACACTTTTAAAGTAGAATTAAATTAAAGTTAACGAAATATACTATGGCAGATAGTTCGGGTACTGTTGCCAAGTCGATGAACTCTGTCGGGTAGTAAACGGTGTGGTTTTTGTGACTCCAAATCGGTACCCGTAACACTTTGGATTCGATTTTAGAAATAAAAGAACTCAAGAACAACAAAATATTAACCCTGTTTAATTTAACACTTTAAATACTTTGATACATTAACCTTTACATTCCAATAAATTAATAGCAATGTAACGAAACATTAAACTTTAAAAACATTGACAAACCACTTTTAAAATCACCATTCTTGCCAGGTCCTGTTTTCATTATAATTGTAAATAAACAATTTAAACTTGGAAAAATCATATGTTTTAAAAACATATGACTACTTGATTTTATTTAAATAAATGTAAGAAACTGTTCTAACGGTGGTCATGGTTAAATTAACGGTGTTAAATATTGTATATGTTCGTAGCTCCCTTTGGAATAGACCTACATTTGTGTTGATCTCCGTTGCTTGTTCATTGGTGGGCGTGAGGATGGCACAATCACAGAGCCAGGCACTTTCCAGATTAAACTGTTTATGAACCTCGGTGTAAAAAACTGACAATCATTAAGTCGTGTGATTCATCAATAGTGCCGAGTGAAGGATAGATGTTTCTGAGACTTAATTTGTTTTTTAATGCCCCAATCTCAACTTTTAAAAGCGCCTAAGAAAACTGCTTAACAGAAAACTGCCCTTAATCTTCTCAAAAATACATTTTCATATTTACTGTTAAGTTCAGACGATCAGTGGTCGGCTACATAAAATATATTTTTAGAGAGGCGTAGACTCGTCCACTCATGTCTCACTTACGACAAAGGGTCTGTGTGAAATCTCCAGAGAACAACACAGTGACTCCCCATGATGTTGTTTCTTATTTCCTTTAAGGCATCAAATTTCAGCTCTACTGGTTGAGTAGTTGGTGTGTTATGACTAACACGCTTATATTAAAGGCCAATGGGCCAGAGTCCTTGAGTATATTTGTGTCTGGAGTAGGTAAATGTCTGCACTGAGCTATCAGCTACATTCCTATCGAATTTCAGATACATCAGTCCAAGAGTATGTGCAAGATTTTTAAAATATTTTGCAAGCCCTTAAACATTTTCGTAACAGGAATAGGCTTGCGTTTTGTTCTGATGAATTAGTTATGTTCCTACCGAAATTCAACTTACAAAGGTCCAGTAAATACTAATACTCATAAAATTACCATAAAAGTAAATTAGCGAAGAGCCCTATAGGACTTTTTTAAACTTATTCTAATTGCGAATCTGCAGCATAAGGGGGACCACCATCCAAAATTTTATCTTCAGTAGACATTGTCGTTTCTTAGATAAAGTGATCACTATGTCAGTGAGTGCATGAGTCTGACAAATATAAATTTAGATCATATATCCACTTATGTTATTTATTACCAATCTTCACTCAAAGTTTTAAAAAAGAACTACAACAACTATTTATAGAATAACTATGCCATCATCTGGTTCAATATAAATAAATGCTTTGTCCATAAGAATAGCATAGGATCTTTAAAACCCTATGGGGCAGTGTCCTAAGGTAATTTAAAACAATCCAGTTAGCCTAAAACCTTCTAACGCACATATAGAACATAGAAAAAATTTGCATGAAAATCGGTGCACCCGTTTTCCTGTGAAAAGGGAACAAAACATGACCAAAACCGCACAAATTTACGTTTTTGAGCAGCCGCCATTATTTTTGTAAAAGGCGTATGCCAGTTAATAGTGCCTAAAACCTTCTCACGCATATATTGAACAAAGAAACAACGTTTCATTAATGTCACTGCACCCGTTTTCCAGTGAAAAGCGATCAAAAACCCGTCCTTGAGCGTTACCGGCAGACAGACAGACATAAATTGAGATAAGATTTGTTTTAGTTTCCCTAGGGTGTAAAACGTGAAAATATGCAAAAATTCCATAATTCCAAGCAATATACAGACAAAACTCTAATTTTATTTATATTAATTAATTATACGGCATATTGAAATATATATATATATAGTCTATGAAAATTTCATTTTAGTTAGCTTGAAACAGCTGTTGTTCTTGCTTCTGCTCTTTAAGCTGTCAAATGTAAGTGCCCTCAGCTGTTCGCATTACGGTTTCTAAACGTTTACTTTCTTGTGAAATATAAACATTGAAACTTAGAACGTTCACGGGGCGTAGTCCGAGAGGATTTTAAGGAAGTGAATAGGCCTATGTATTGCATGGGTTCAAGATCTACCTTTGTGTAGAGTTTCAGCCCAGTCGGTTAAGTAGTTTTTGCGTTCACCCGGAACATCAGACAGACAGACAGACAGACAGAAACCACCTCTTCTTTATAATATTACTAGCTGACGTACCCGTTCTTCGCACAGGGGGTTTCTTTACCCGTTCTTTAGTCAATGCAATTTGGATTTTAGTTAGCTTGAAACAGCTGTTCTTGCTTCTGCTCTTTAAGCTGTCAAGCAAGTCTCCTCAGCTGTTCGCATTACAGTTTCTGAATGTTTACTTTATTCTGAAATGTAAACATTGAAAATTAAGACGTTCACGGGGCGTAGCCCGAAGGGATTTTAAGGAAGTGAATAGGTCTATATGTTGCATGGGTTCAAGATCTACCTATGTGTAAAGTTTCAGCCCAGTCGGTTCAGTATTATTTGCGTTCACCCGGAACATCAGACAGACAGACAGACAGACAGAAACCATCTCTTCTTTATAATATTACTAGCTGTGTACCCGTCCTTCGTACGGGTTGTATAAAGTTAACGAAATATACTATGGCAGATAGTTCGGGTACTGTTGCCAAGTCGAGGAACTCTGTCGGGTAGTGAACGGTGTGGTTTTTGCGACTCCAAATCGGTACACGTAACACTTTGGATTCGATTTTAGAAATAAAAGAACTCAAGTACAACAAAATATTAACCCTGTTTAATTTAACATTTTAAATACTTTGATACATTCATCTTTAGATTCCAATAAATTAATAGTAATGTAACGAAACATTAAACTTTAAAAACATTGACAAACCACTTTTAAAATCACCATTCTTGCCAGGTCCTGTTTTCATTGTAATTTTAAATAAACAATTTAAACTTGGAAAAATCATATGTTTTAAAAACATATGACTACTTGATTTTATTTAAATCAATGTAAATCAATATAATATACGAACTGTTCTAACAGTGGTCAAGGTTAAATGAACGGTACTAAATATTGTATATGTTCGTTCCTCCCTTTGTAATAGACCTACATTTGTGTTGATCTCCGTTGCTTGTTCATTGGTGGACGTGAGGATGGCACAATCACAGAGCCAGGCACTTTCCAGATTGAACTGTTTATGAACCTCGGTGTAACAAACTGTCAATCAATAAATCCTGTGATTCATCGATAGTGCCGAGTGAGGGATAGATGTTTCTGAGACCTTAATTTGTTTTTCACTGTCCCAATCTCAACTTTTAACAGCGCATAAGAAAACTGCTCAACCCCTTAATCTTCTCAAAAACACATTTTCATATTTACTGTTAAGTTCAGACGCTCAGTAGTCGGCTACATAAAATATATTTTAGAGAGGCCTAGACTCGTCCACTCATGTCTCACTTACGACAAAGGGTCTGTGTGAGATCTCCAGAGAACAACACCGTGACTCCCCATGATGTTGTTTATTATTTCCTTTAAGGCATCAAATTTCAGCTCTACTGGTTGAGTAGTTGGTGTGTTATGACTAACACACTTATATTAAAGGCCATTGGGCCAGAGTCCTTGAGTATATTTGTGTCTGGAGTAGGTAAATGTCTGCACTGAGCTATCAGCTACATTCCTACCAAATTTCAGATCCATCAGTCCAAGTCCAAGAGTCGGTGCAAGTTTGTTAAAATATTGTATTTTGAAATTCTGTGGGGCGAAGCCCTTAAACATTTTCGTAACAGGAATAGGCTTGCGTTTTTTTCTGATGAATTGCTTATGTTCCTACCGAAATGTAACATACAAAGGTCCAGTAAGTACTAATACTCATAAAATTGCCATTAAAGTAAATTACTACCTATAGGAATTTTTTAAACGTATTCTTATTGTGAATCTGCAGCATAAGGGGAACCATCATCCAAAATTGTTTCTTCAATAGACATTGTCGTTTCTAAGGTAAAGTGATCACTAAAGTGATAAAGTGATAAAGTGAGTGCATGAGTCTGACAAATATAGATTTAGATCATATATCCACTTATGTTATTTATTTACCAATCTTCACTCAACGTTTTAAAAAATAACTAAAAAACCTATTTATAGAATAACTATGCCATCATCTAGTTCAATATAAATAAATGCTTTGTCCATAAGAATAGCATAGGATTTTTAAAACCCTATGGGGCAGTGTCCTAAGGTAATTGAAAACAATCCAATTAGCCTAAAACCTTCTAACGCACATATAGAACATAGAAAAAAGTTGCATAAAAATCGGTGCACCCGTTTTCCTGTGAAAAGCGAACAAAACGTGACCAAAGCCGCACAAAATCACGTTTTTGAGCGGCCGCCATTATTTTTTTAAAAGGCGTATGCCAGTTTATAGTGCCCTAAAACCTTCTCACACATATATAGAACAAAGAAACAAAGTTTCATTAATGTCAGTGCACCCGTTTTCCAGTGAAAAGCGAACAAAAACCCGTCCTTGAGCGTTACCGGCAGACTGACAGACATAAATTGAGATAAGATTTGTTTTGGTTTTCCTAGGGTGTAAAACGTGAAAATATGCAAAAATTTCATAATTCCAAGCAATGTACAGACAAAACTCTAATTTTATTTATATAGATTAATTGTACGGTATATTGAAATAAATATATATATACTTGATGTACCCGTTCTTCGCACAGGTGTTTTCTTTACCCGTTCGTTAGTCAATGCAATTTGCATCTTAAATAGCTTGAAACAGCTGTTCTTGCTACTGCTCTTTAAGCTGCCAAAAGGAAGTGTCCACAGCTGTTCGCAATACAGTTTCTGAATGTTTACTTTCTTATGAAATGTAAACAATGAAACTTAGGACGTTCATGGGGCGTAGCCCGAGGGGATTTTAAGGAAGTGAATAGGCCTATGTGTTGCATGGGTTCAAGATCTACCTTTTTGTAAAGTTTCAGCCCAGTCGGTTCAGCAGTTTTTGCGTTCACCCGGAACATCAGACAGACAGACAGACAGAAACCACCTCTTCTTTATAATATTATAGATATATATATATATACATAATTGATGAACGAAGTGAATCACTGTATTGATGAAGAAGTTTCAGTGGCCGTGTGTGGGTGTGTGTGTGTGTGTGTGTGTGTGTGTGTGTGTGTGTGTGTGTGTGAGTGTGTTATCGAAATACTAAATAACTGTAAAACATTTCTTAATGAAATTTTGAAGGAGTCATTTGGGATACCAAAGGGATGTTTTAACACAGCATTTGTATTTTATTTTGGATTATTAATAATTATTAAAACTAATTTTAATGTTTGATATTCAGTAGTTGAATTGGTTTTTGTAGTAAACTATTGACTATGGTTGTCTTTAAAACGTCAGCTGGGATTTATCTGTATTTCACTTGAGGGATTTTTATCCCCTATATGGGATATTTTGACTGCTTGTGGGATAAAACGGGATTGTGGGATAAAGTGGGATTTCCCATTTTTCCCATTTTTAACCTCGCTGTCCGCACCTATTATGATTTTATAAACGTCACAGAACGAACACTGAATCATGTCAATTTCGCTGGCCGAGCCATGTTGGAATTAACAAGCAAACTATTTGCCATTATTTAGTACCTACTTCGTACTCTTTAGTACTACCATTAAAAATATTAGTACCTCTCACTAACTAAATTATTTAATTTAGTTAATTCACTAAATCATTTAACCTATGTCGCATTGCTCAAAATCCTTTGAGGTACTAATATGTAAAATACCTATAGGTAATTAGTAGATCTAAATAAGCTCTATCTAACGGTATAAATATTGTACTAATACATTATTCAATAATCATATAATATTTAACATTAATTGTGTTGCAATGTTTAACAAATCAATGGGAAAGTGTGGGATATGACATGGGATACTATAAGGGAGAGTCTGGGATAAAGTGGGATTTTTTGTATCAGTGCGTGTAATATTTTTACCGTAGAGTGGAAACACTGCATATTTGTTTATAAATCACTCAAATGTAAACATATTACAACTATGGATTTGGTTATGTTTTGTTCCATCAATTTTTTTATTTCGAAATAGTTTAAAATGTGAGTGTTATGTAAATTAATAGTGTTTTGTCGTGTTTAAAACAATGCTTGTATCTATTTATATAGGAGAAACACCGTTTTAACCCCGTAATCGGCGCTTTTTTCCCATGTTATTCTTATGGGGATCAGTTTTTGCGCCGACGCCCGATCCCGCCTTACACAAGTTTCCTGTACTAGTGCCCTTGCCACATTTTCCCCATCCTCTATATTTAAAAATTAACTTTGGATTTGTCTGCAATTTATCTAATGCATTAATAAATCCCAAATTAATTATTACAGTCGAATTAAAACTGCCAACTTACTGATTTTTGCACCCGCCCTAATTTTGACCCTATTTTAAAATTCATTTTAATACATCCTTTGCAGAAATCCACGAGTTCTGGCTACTTGGGAACCCGAGCCATTTGACATATAATAAATCACCCTTCCTCCTAATTACCTTCTCTACCAAATACATGTCTTTATATTTAGTCTTTAACAATTCTTCTGTATAAAATCCTCCTTTGATTATATTGCCATTCTCATCTTTCAAAATATAAGTCACAGGCTTTGTTTTCTTAACTTCTGCTATTGTAAAAAGCTCTCCCGTCCAGTTAGGGGTATATCCTTTACTAAATACATGTTTATATTTAGATATCCTTACACTATCCCCCACCTTATATCTTGGCTTTTTAACTTGTACTTTAGATGCTAACCTTTCATGTACATCTTTAGAGTTCTTAGCACTTACTTGGTTAGGCTTCATCCCTATGGATCTATGTACTATATTATTATATATCCTTATTAACTTTGGAAGTAAATCCAACCACTTGTAACTCCCTTGTGCACTAAACTCTCTATACAACCAATTCTTTAAAGTTCTCTGGAACCTTTCCACAATAGCCGCCTTAGTTGTAGAGTAAGTGTGGTAGTGATTAATATTTAGAATTTTCATTAGTTTGGTAAAATGTTCATTAAAAAATTCTTTTCCGTTATCAGATTGAATATTTTTAACTCCCTTTGGTTTTTATAGCTTCTGTGACTACTAATCCAGTTTTATTCTTTAGTGGAGCAGCATAAGCTTTTTTAGAAAATGTGTCTATTAAAGTTAAAATATATTTATTCCCAGAATTCTCTCTAGCATAATTCCGCATATCTATTAAATCTATTTGAACAGTTTCGTTTATACCCAACACCTTAAAAGACCTTCTAACAAAGTTCTTTCTCGCGGGCTTATGCAATTCGTAAGCAATTTTTTCCATTTTTTATTCTTTATTTTTAATGTTAACGTATCTGCCAGTCTCTGTCGTTTCAAAAACACCTCCATTGCTACCAATTAACATACCATCACTCATTCTTTGATATACATAGTTTTTTGGCAAATATGCCCCTCCATCTAAAGTCTTAAATCCGCTTAAAGATGTAGGGTCTGCAACCAACAATTTAGGATTGTACATCATCAAATCGATTTCATTATTGTCTTGCATAAATTTATTAGTTTTATTGTTAAACCTTAATGCATGTGATTTTAAACAAATATCAAATTTAATATTGTCTTGTCTAAAAGTTTTAATATTATCGTCATACCTCAAAACCTGCGACATTAAACAAATATCACTCCTATCTTTGCCTTCAGGTACATTCTTTATTAATTTGTCCTCTGCATCCCACATATCGCTATCTAATGTTAATACATTATAATATTTATCCCCCTGTTTTATTATGCTTTTCTCACCTTTTGTTAATATTTGATTAACAACAGCCACATCATTTGGCAATGTTCCAGGTAAAATGTTTGTTAATTGCTTATTTTTACTATCAAATTTAAGACCGTCTAAAGTCACAGTCTGATGTTTTATAACACAATCGTTCTCATCAACAGCGGGTTTAACACGAACTAGCCTTTTATTATTAAAATCCCAAAAGTTTAGATCCATTTTTGGTACTTGAGAGACGTTTACAACATCATCGCTTTCTTTACCAGCCAACAAATTACTTATTTTTCGCTTTTTGGCATTCCAAATACCATTCTCCGATTCCAAAAATTCATAATTATTTTTGTCTTGTACAAAGACACCATCTTTTCTTATTAAAGTTTGCTCTAATGTGGGTACATCGGTTGAGCTTTCACCTCGTTTAACATTAGTAATTTTGCGTTTATTAGCGTTCCAATTATTACTCTTGGATTCTAAAAACTTATATTTAGTATTACCTTGTACAAAAGCATCACCTTTTCTGGTTAACGTCTGCCCCAAAGTCGATACATAATCAGTAAACTCCCCACCTTTAACATTACTAATTTTATAATTTAAAGCATTCCAACCATCATCTTTTAGATTTAAAGTAGTTTCTTTAAAACTTCTAGCTTCTGGTTTACTATACGGGTTATATACGCGATAAAATTTATCTATCATCTTTTTATTTAATAAACAATTCCACTTTCCCTCAATTCTTCTATAGTAGAATCTATCTCATTATCCTCTCCAGAATTTCCCGCCAATCGGCTTAACCAAAGCAGTCTTAACCTATCTACAAGCTCATTAGGATCGTCCCAATAAACATAGTCTATTTTATTACCAGTTACCTGCCTTAAACCTTCACCAACAGTCTTAAACAGGGGTTTAATTATATTAAGATATTTAGTGTGTTTATTACTTGACATCGCCGCACCTGTTTTATAACCCTTTAAATGTGCTTCCAAAATCTCTTTATAATTTTGCAAATCACCCTGACTATAGTTTACGGGTTCTTTTAAAGTTAACAATTCCCACAATCCCTTTGTCCCTTTATAAATTGTTTCTCCAACTGTAACATCATCATTGGCAATTTGAACTTCCTGATTCCCAATAAAAAATTTATTTCCTTCTCTCCTAATACCATATGTGGTGTCTGTCATACTACTTCTACTAAGGTAATTTCCTAAATAGTCTGATGCTAAAAGACCAAAATCTAATTTGTGTGGTGTTATCTGGGTTATTCTTGGTATTCTAGACGGGGTCTTTTCTAAAATCATTGGGAGAACTGGCCTCTCTGTTTTTGTGGCTAAATTTTTTAATTCTTGCAAAGGCTCTATTAACGGTTGGAATGTTTGGAACCTCTCTTCAGCCTCTAGAAATTTACCACGTTTTAACGCCCTATATTTTTCTCTTATTTGTTTTGCAGACTCTACCAATTCTTGTTGAATATTTGTTTTCATTTTATTTACATTTTATTTATCTCATTTGTCAAAGGATTATACTCAAACACCTTATCGTGTATTATTAGGCAATATGCAGATGTGTTTGAAGGGACATTTTCTGCAGTTTCAATTTCTAATTTAATATCTACAACCCCCTCTTTGACTGATTCATTCTGCCTAGAACAATCTATTACAATTAGAGGATATTTCTTTATAAAGTCAGCTCTGTTAAACATAGGATCGGGGACGGTGTTGTAGTAACTCCCCCTAAACCTCACAAACATCTCATAAGCTTTAGAGGCATCTCCATTTTCAAAGTCGAGATTTAAATCACTATAAGGATAATATTCAGAGTTTAAAAACACTTTGATATTTTTCAATTTACAGTGATCAAATTCATCAGTTCTTTTTCGTGCACTGTTGTCCCTACCTGTTTGGAAACCAAATATAATATACCTGGGCTTCTCCAAACTCGAAGACGTCTTAACTGACCATGTATGTCTCTTGGTTTCGGGGTATGATGGGAGTTCGTGTAGCTCCAAACTTCTAAATGCAATTTGCAAATTTTTATTTTGCAATAACATCTTTTGTAATTGAAGCCTCTCCCCATCAGATGGCACCACATGCGGCATCACCCACTGAATCGATTTAAGTGTAATTTTAGGAATAGGATCGACACCAGTTGGAGCATTAGATGTTGTTAATATACAATTTAAGTCGTTTTTGGATCTTTTCAACACCAATTCTTGTTTAACATTTACTAAAACCTTATTAAAATCCTCAAACACACCCATTAACAGCTCTAACGAGACACAAGTACTAAACTTGCCGCTTTTATGGAACTCCTTTAAATTTTCATCAGAATCAAATGCTACATTTGACAATTTAGTTGTTTTATTGTAATAGCACAATATTTTCATAAGACTGGAAATTCCCGGATTTCTTACAATATCTATTTCTTTACCAGCAACTTCGTATCTAATTTCGTCAAATAAGAATGCAAATGCATTATTTATAAAATGTCCTTTATCATGATTCTCTATTTCTCCTTTAATATACAGATAACTCCTACATGGGAGTTTTAGTAAATCTTGATTATTTATGCATATTCGAATTTCATCGGAATTATTTATTGCTAAAGTGTTGTGTGGAACATAGGAGTGATTTGTGATTTTAACCAGGCTATCGTCGTATTGGAATTTTCCTGTAACGTCTAGAAAATCTTCCATTTTTATTAATAGAAAATTTTAACTTCAACCCAATTGATCGCAGAAACCTGGCATTTTGTACACTCAGTCCGTTCTTGTAAATTCTCATATCTTTTTTATATGACAAGTAATTGTAGTTTCTTCTTTATTAAAGTCAATTGGCTTGTCGTGTTGATCTGCAAATGTAATGCTAACAACATCTAAACTTCTCTTATTTACAGGGAAGTATATAATATTTCTGGGAACCTCAATAATTTTGTAGCCGGGAGGAGCTTCTGGGTAAAAACTGTGTATGGTGTGTGATTTGTCACCATTTAAATAAGACCCATTCGCAATATTACATTTTACTCTAATCACATTTACATTATTTATGTTGATTTTATTTACAGATTTAAACGCAATATCTGGAGTAGAAAATCCTTTAAATCCCAACAATTCAGACCCTAAACACGGTTTTGTAAAATCAAACACATGGCTAGAATGTAATGTGGCTTTCATAGTTTTATTATCGGCTATAAGTACAAAATCTGGGAGTTGCTTTTGAATTTCCTTCGCAAGCTCAAACACTTCGTATGTACCTTCAGCAATTTCAATTACATTTGCGGCTTTGTGATCGTAATAATACACATCCTCACCCTCGTCTATAGTTAATTTTGTGTCTTTAAGTTTATTTAATTTTGGAACTAGCCCTTTGTAAAATATAAGTTTGACTTTTGTATTAATTAATGCTACTTTATTTTGTATAATAACTTCAACTTTACCAGCTAATGCCCGGTTTAATTCGTCAATTGTGACCTCCCCTTTTGGGGTTGTAATTTTGTGCATTTTGTAATATGTCAAAGTATTTAGAGGTTTTTTAACATTAAATATAGAATTATAAATTTTAAAATCTACCAGTCCAATTACATAATCACCATTTAATTCTATAGGAGGAAAGAACACCGACTTCAACTCTGGCTCTGTGCCCGTAAATGTTATAGTAAATGAATCCATTTTTATAAACTAAAATTTTTCAGAAATGATAAACATAAAATTCCACAAATGGAACTGTTTAAATCTTGTATTTGATCAGTTGTATAGTAAATTTTAGATGGTACAAAATATTCAATTACCTCTTTTGGAGGCTGTATTCCGAAAGGGTCAAAATATATTACAACATCTTTATTTTTACGATATGCTGTCCAATGTGTGCCCCTGTCACTGTCTAAATTAATAATTCCACATTCTCTTACTTTTGGCCTTAGATGTTTTAGCTCGTTTTTTAGGTACACTCCTCGAAAGCGAGGCACGTCTCTTGCTGCCTCTAACAGCTGAAAGTTGTCCATCTTTTTTATTAAATTTTAATCCCATTCCCATTTTTGCCTTGGCCTTCATCAAATTTGTCACTGCATAAGCTGCTGCTTTTTCAGCCAGATTGGCGTCCTTTGCCGAAACCCTAGTCCAAGCCTGGTCCGCTAATCTCATATCTGCCTTGTTCCGGGCGGCTGTATCAGGATTATTCATGTAGAATATGTCGTGCTCTTTACAATAAGAGTCTAGCTTATTTTTTGAAGGTACATTTCTGGCTAAATTTTCACGCACGTTAGTTCCAGGTCCACACCAACTATAGTTTCCAGGTATGTGGAGAGGGAAAGGAAGGTTGTTTATAAGGGTATTTAACAAGCCACGGCCTCTATATGGCTTTAAGAATAATCCCTTACCTTGGACCTTTTTACACTTTCTCTTTGCCATTTTTTATTATATAAAAAATGTCATTTATTCAACAAAAGAACAAATTTAAAATAGCACATAAAGAAAATACACCATTTTTATTATATAAAAAATGTCATTTATTCAACAAAAGAACAAATTTAAAATAGCACATAAAGAAAATACACCAAAGAAGTTGGGTCTATTTCCTAATAATATTCGCTGTCTTATAATAGGGCCCAGTGGTTCGGGGAAGACTGTTGTAATTTATAACTTAATTGTAAAAAAACAAGGATTAAAGTTTACAAATTTATATATAATATCCAAATCTTTAGAACAAGAAAAATATAAAAAAATAATTGAAATATTCCGTCTGTGTGATGAAGTTAAATTACACACATATTCAAACTGTGAAATCACACCAAATGATGTAGAATCACACTCAATAGTTGTATTTGACGACATAAATAGTCCAAATATCACACAATTTTTCTCAATGGGCAGACACAAAAATATTAACAGTTTTTACTTGTGTCAATCTTACAGTAAAGTAAACAAACATTTACGTGACAATGTTAATTTCCTAATATTATTTAAACAAGACGATTTAAATTTAAAACATGTGTATAACAATCATGTGGGAAATGATTTTTCATTTAACCAATTTAGAAATCTCTTCCATCAATGCTGGGATAGGTCTAAATATGGCTTTTTTGTAATAGACAAGGAAAGGCCAAAGAATAATGGGAAATATAGATTTATGTTTGACCAATTTTATAATGACCAAGGGCAAGAGTGTTGATGCCATCCAGAATAAACCTCTTGTCGTCATCAAAAGAGAGTACCTTTTTGTTCATCGTTAATGTTTGAAGATGGTGGTTTGTGGATTTAATTCTTGTAACATTCTCATAGTAATCTTCCCCGGTTGCAAGACAGTGTAAGTAATGTTGGTGTCTTAAGAGATGTTTAACTGTAGCGTTGTCAGCTCCCTTTGCCTTTTTAACCTCTAGCTCATTTTGATTTTCTTTTTCGTATAACCATTGTAAAGGAATGAAAGAGTATAATTTTGGCCTTAAACCACAATATTCATACATAATTTGACCATTTAATTCGTCTTTAAACTTGCCCGTAACTTTTTTATTTTTATCAGAGTATAAGAAATGCTCTTTACTATATGCAGAGGTGTCGAAACAGTCCAAGTCACTTTGTATTTCCTTGTAAAAGTCCTCTGTTACTATAGAATAAACAAGGCTGTCTGTGTCTGTCATTAAGAACTTTTTATTCTTAAATTTTGACATATAATTATAGTGGAAATCATACATTATTACTTTACTGATATCCAAAATGGTCATTCCTAAATATATTGGTTTATCAAACTTTAC
This sequence comes from Allygus modestus, assembly GCA_963675035.1. NCBI lineage: Eukaryota > Metazoa > Arthropoda > Insecta > Hemiptera > Cicadellidae > Allygus > Allygus modestus. Next base: position 252,663,780 of record OY776111.1, on the reverse strand, counting down.
AATTAATTTATTTAAATGCACAGCATGCAAATTGTTATCGAACATTTTGCTACAGTCAAACCTTGGCTTTGTAACGTATTTTGTTAACTTAGACTCGTCTACAAGATGTATATCACGAAACTTGCGTTGGTTCATAATTGTTCGACCAAAGAGACTGTTATTTAACAGTTTGTAAAAGTCTTTTTCAAAATCATGTTTAGCTTTTTGTCGCTTTTCAATATTAAAATTAATATAGGGCGCAAGCCATTTTGATTGTCTGAATTTTAAAATTCTGTGGTATTTTGTAACTACCAAACCCAGTTCTTCGTATTTTTTTAGTGCTTTATAATGTAAAATATATTTAGTTTTGTCATTTAAATTTGGTATTAATTTTCCATTCATTTTTTCTGGTGCGAGTGGGTAGTCATTATGCAAATCATGTAAACTTTTATCGTATTTTAAATCAACTTCCAAAATAAATCCAAAGTTTTCATTTTGATTGTATTTATAATCTTTCTCATTTGTCCATCTAAAGCCATCGACGGGCAACGACTCGCACATTGCTGTAGAGTATAGCGAGTTGCAGTCTAAGTATACAAGATAGGTGCTTTCTTGATTTGGGTCATAATATTCGCCCATGTACTTATTATTGGCTTTAGCATAGCGCGTGGAAATCATACTTACACCACCTCTAATGGCATGTTCTATAAACAAATGCATGTCAACGTCTTGAAATAATTCTAATTTTATGCCGGTCATTCTAAGACACGCCTCCCATGTTAGTCCAGGCAGTGAGTACATGTGGACAGGGTCGAGTTTATAATCCTTTAAACACAAGTCCCTAAATGTCTCAAACACATCAGCCAATAACAACACATCTGTTTTAAGGTATAAATCGTGATATTCTTTTAAATTCTTTATATTAAAATGATTCCATACGTTTTTAGCATGTTCATATTGTGCAGGAGATATACATTCTTTAGTTAGACTGCTGTAAAATGCCTCTATGGGTGGGAGGGGCTCTAAAAACTTTTCTGGTCCTGTCATGTATTCGTACGGAAATTCGCCCTTACATTGTAGTAGTGGATTGTCTATAAATCTAAACGTATTTAAATTGGAAGCTAATTTGCTTAAGGGAAGAGACAGAAAGTTGTAGGAATCCAAAAATACCAAATCATCAACAGAGAACGAAATATACTTTTCCATGTCTTTGGCTATGCAATTAAATTTGCGATTGAATTTTCCCAAGTGTTGCATTATTAAATGACCGTCATAGTTTTTAAGATTGTGGAAGAATACTGGAATTTTCTTGGTTACTTTATAGTTTAAATTGCAAGAGTTATGGGAGGGTCCTCTGAACTCGCCTGTTAGGTGGCAGTGGTCGCGCACTTTATCACACAGTAACAGCTGTTGGCATATGTGGCAGTGTGTAGAGTTTTGGAATAACATCTCTTGCTCTGGAGTCATTACAAGGGGAACATATACTCCCATCTGACTTTTAATAAAGTCATAAGTTTTAAATAACTTTTCGAAAAACACATCCATCACATTTTCACTGCTGTACAACTCTTCGTAAATAATGTTAGAATCTCTCACCACAACATAAGCAAATCCAGAAGGAGTGTGTTTGCCACAGTTTATAAAACATTCGAAATCTGCATAAATCACAAAGGGAGCTTTAAGTTGATATTTGTAATTCGTAAATTGTAGTGTATCTTTTTTAGACATTTGTACTCTTTGGGCATCAAAGGTTTTACAATATGTTGTGTGACGTTCCAATATATCTTTGGTGCAAAAATGTTGCAAACAGAACTTGCAAAAATATTTCTTATGGTCGTGTTTTGTAGACCGTAGCATTAACTTATCAAAATCACGAATTAAACAGTAATGTGATTTCCGACCTTGTTGTAGAAGCAGCAGGTTGACGTGCGTATTACTATTTAGTTTAGTTATTCTCAGTGGATATATTAATTGTCCTTCAATTCCATATACATTAACACTTATGTTGTTTTGTTTTTCAAATTTATCAATGTCGGATATTTTTACGGGATATTTTATATTTGACATATTCAACTGACCTTCATAGGGTTCGTAGTAAAATACTCGATTTGCATGTTTACAATTCCTTGGTTTCAAGCTTGCTAAAACACTCCACACGAAACATTTATTATCACTATTTTTAATATTTAAAACAGCGTGTTTTGATTTTATATTTTCTGGTGTGGGTATGTATGAGTTGGGAGTTAGGGGTTTATACTTGTAAACATGCAGCTGCCAGTATTTAGTATGGTCATATATCCATCCACTGCCTTGGGCTTGATACTTGTGCATGGAGGTATCGATCTTAAAAAGTGCTTCTTTAATTTGAGTTTTTAATTGTGCTTTCTCAATTGATAAAGTAGTTAAACTTCGAAAATCAGCAATACATTCTTTGTCAATGATTAAATCACCATTATTGTCCACCGAGTGTTTGATGAACTTTACCCTCCTAATAAGAATCCATTTGATAGGTAGGGGACAAGATTGAAGGGTGTCTAATACTTCCACAGATTCACCGTTAAAAAAATACAACTTGTAAGGTCGTTTGTCACATCGTAGGTGGTGGCGTTTCTTGTCACGAGTGATGACTCTCTTACACACATTACAACTATTGTGGTTATTAAGCACGTGCGCTTTAAAATGATTGTTATTATCAAATATTTGATGGCATTTTTTACAAATTTTAGGAATAACTTTGTGAATGTTACGATAGTGTCTGATTAAATTACCTCTTTTGGAGCAGGGCACGGAGCATATTGCACACGACAACATGTTGGATGTAAATAAGTTTTGAGATGACATTACTCTGCTTTTTATAAACAAAAAATTACCATTTTTTAAATTAGACAAAAATTATTTAACAACGGTTTTTAAATTATATTTTACAAGTTTACGAGAGTTCATATTCGAAATGCAGTCACATTCGAAATATGATTTACAAATGGATATTTAAATATGGAAACCTTAAAATTTGGAAATGGTGAATTGGAGATTTACAAATATTAGGCTATTTCACAATTTTCGGATGGATTAACAGTTGTGATTGTCCCTGAAGACACCACCTTAGCTACAACTACCGTCGCTAACACTCCCAGCTAACCGGAGTCCTGGGTGTGAGATGTGGAGAGGCCGTGGCGCCGAGACGTCCGGTGGAGAGGCCGTGGCGCCGAGACGTCCGGTGGAGAGGTGAGCCGTGACGTCATCTGGTGCCGGTGGTGAGGTGTCAGTGGTGAGATGTCGTGTCACTGGTCTTGTAGAACAATAGTGCTGTGTCTTGTCGGTGGCTCCTTATATACACGTCGAGAGGCTGGATTTTTCAATTTAACCAGGAAATTACCTCACATTGGCTGGACTTTCAACCAGGAAATTACCTCTATGGTAAGTGGAAATTCTGGTCAATGTGACGCATGCTTGCACATGACCGACTTTAGTGTGTTAGTATGTCAGTGTGTCAGTGAGCGGTGGATTGTTGCGTGTGCCGTGGCGTCATGGTTGGTGGGCAGCGATGCGGATCGTTGGGTGTGCAGGCGGTGGTGCGGATTGTTGCGTGTTTTAATTAATCAGTTGGCAGTTCGACCGTAGTTGGGATTTATTAAAACACTACAACAATAACACATCCAAATTTTAAATCAAGAAGTTGGCGGCAGTATATTTTGTGAATTTGGGAGAATTTATTAAAACACTAGGACAATAACACATCCAAGGACACAAAACACACCAGAGATAGTTTTTGAAAATTTTAAAAAGTATAGAGGGGGGTGGGGACAATATATTTAATATAGGCAGGGGTTGGGTATTAATATAGGCCAACAAGGAAACTTGTGTAAGGCGGGAGCTGGTGTCGGCGCAAAAACGGCTCCCCATAAGAATAACATGGGAAAAAAGCGCCGATTGTGGGGTCTCTTTGCCATTTCACCACTACTTTTATTATCAGTTTATTTTTTACTGGAAAACTTCGATGTGTTTGGACTAGTGATGATTAATACAATAGGTTTTGGAATTTTTGAATTACTGGGACAGTATAACTCTGTATCACGACTGACTGTGATTGATAATCAAGCGTGTTGTAGACCTATAGTAGTTTCTTTACATTGTGAACAAATTACTTGATGTCAGACTTACTAAACGATCATACGTGCAAACTATCTTTATTACATGTAATGTACCAAATAAGCCTCACTGTCACCTAATGACATGGGATTAAAGTTTTGTAATCTACCAGTCAGTAAAATAGTCTGGTTACAGTTTATATTTGTTTGCATTTTCTGTGGTTAATATTGATTTTCATAAACAATCAAGATGTCCAAAACTCCGTAATCCCAACCGTCTACATTGTTCAAATATTTACGATGTAGACAGATTGCCCTCCTGAAAAAATTGTCATTAATGTAGATGTTGGATTTTGCTTTTAAACCTCTCGTGCTGCGATTTCAGTAACTTGTGTATTTAAATTCAAACTAACATATATTAATGATGTAAACATTTTTAAATTTAAGGTATGAGTTTTATAAGATACTGTTATATAAATAAATCATTGAATACCTTTTTTCCATTAAATGGGTTTAAAACAAGTATATTTCTGAATGTTTAACCCCCTGATTTTAATAGGTCTAATAATAATTGGCAACTTTTCCCTCAGGTTATATATTTAAACCTCGTCGAAAACCATCCGGTGCCAAAAATATATTAGTCATTGGCCGAGTCATAAAAAAGTGTGAACTGGAGCTAGGACCTGTGACCAAATAAACGCAATCAGTTTAATCTAATTTGCTAGGTACACACAGTGGTTTTAAGAGGTTAATTGATCCACCTCACCCTCCAGGGTTAGATGGAAACGTATACCGCATATTCTCTATTCATTGTTGCTAGATTAGGAAACCCCAGCATAGCTGCTATAGGCACGTTTTCCACAAGCGGGAATTTTTCGCAGGTTACCAGAAGGTTAGGATATAGCAGGAAAGGAAAGGGTGGGATGGGACAGGCAGCCAAATTGGCCTTTCAGAGTACCAACTCCCGTGCCTTGTGACACCTGTGATCAGGCTCAATGTGGACCCGCTCTGCCCTCCAACTGGCCAACTCAACGGATGGGGTATCCATGTACAACAGCCAGGGACCATACATTCTCAGGTTGGGGACCAACCCCTGAGTTTTCGCCCCGAGCCGCTGCAAGTGGAGGGACCAAAGGTGAAAGGGAAGTTTGTCATAATGGACATCCAAAAAACTTCATATGTAATGACAATTTCATTTGCTGTAACCAATGTCAGCATCCAAACTGGTATAGACCAGTTTTAAGGTTGTCCTAGGACGAATATTCTCTAATGGTCAATGCTAACACACCAAGTTTTAATAAAATTAATCAGTATACAAGAGATATATTTTTTTTATTTCTTATAAGAATAACATCGGACAACATACTTAGTTTACTGCTGAATGGAAATTGAAATATTCTCCACAACCATTAGCCGAATAGCCTACTAACGAAATACTAATTTAACCATGTGTGGATTGGAGTACTAATTTTTAATCTTTTAGAGCTTTTTATGGCAATAAGATAAAACTGTTGAAACCTACTAAAAATATTTAAAGTTTATGGTACTAAGAAAGGTAAAAAAACTGAAGTTTGGGATCTCTTAAGCCCTGTAATTTCTGAACCCAAATTTTTCTAAAAAATCAGGTGGTATATTTTATTAGAAACCTAATATAAACCACCAAATAAAAAATCCAAGGATTTCGAAAGCGGCTCCTCAAAACTGCTCGAGACTTATATACTACGTTGTTGGGTACCAAAATATTATGGAGACCTCTTTGTTCTTCCCTCAGGGCTCTGCCTTTACTATCACTCCCAACTTTTAATTTTAACGTATGATTCATTGGATTTATTTTGTTAAAGCAGCATCTCCTGAAAGATGTCCCCACGTTTGATACCCCGCCCTACTCAACCATAGACCTCCACCGCACAGGAAAAGTTTCTATGTTATTATTTACGCCTTTTTTAGTAATTTAGAAAATTTTCAACTATAAAAAAAATTGTTGTTATTTTCTTTTAACCCCGACCTTAGAGCTCCGCCTCGCTGGCTTTAAAAGTTGCCTTGTTAAATTTATGGAGGAAAGATGATCCTTGGGTAAGCGTTCGGGAGTTCGGGTCAGCGTTCGGGTTGAGTACCACTAGCTGGTCAGACAGACATTATTCTGTCCTAATGTCACTGAATTTGTTTTATGTCAAAGATTCTCGTTCTTTTTCAAGATGAGCTCGTTAGCTACGCTCACTTGCCTATGTTTATATAGAGCTTGCTTCGGTATTGAAAATGAGTTGCTATTCAAATAGATTTGTTATTTCTATAATAAACATATGTTTATATGCTTTTCAAGTATGTTTAGATATCATCCTTATAACAGCTGTTTGATGAAACTAAATAACTAACATACAATCCCGACTTTGTTTTATGTATTTAGATAATGAAAATCACTTAATAATATCTTGCCATGACAACGTTAATATACACTAGGCAGCAATACGGATTTTAGCAATTTGAAATTTAAGTAATTGCACAACGCCATCTGTAGAGCCTGATATAAGCGTAGGTTATATTATATAAATCAAACAGGAAAGTTGGCCGGGCTGGTAAGGACCCGCACTTGCATTTAGGGTGTAGACCAGAGCCTGTACAGACCTAAATTCAGCCCTGGCCGTCTGTATGCAGAACTTCAAACATGCTAGAATCTAGAATCATTGTCCCTGTCTCGTGTACATTCTATGTGCCTTTAGAGTAAAAATATGTTATAGTCAATCAATACAAATGCTGAATTATTTTTACTCAATCCTATCCTACACTATAATATGAGTAAGGTTTGCATGCTCGCTTGCTTGGTCGATTGCTTGCAACTCTTATCTCAAAAACGGCTCCAATGATTTTCTTGAAAAATAACTAATGTGTCCTTCCAACTACTTGTGTTGTAAAACCTGATATCTGGGTTAAAAATAAGTTCTAGACATGTCCCATCCCCAAAAAAAATCAAATAATGTAAAAAGCCGCTATGGAAAATTTAAAAAATCACATTGGGCTTTTGGAGATTAAAATAAAAGCAAAAGAGTCATAACAGCTGTTCAAAATCTTTCAGCGAACTCTCAAAGTTATACTCATATAGTTTAAGTACTACCTGCGGCTGAGCTTTGCTAGGGAAAGGTCAATCTTGTTTATGACTTGGAGTTGTTTTTCACCATGTACCCTACTAACGAGCATTTTTGAGGTCACAACAGTTGTTATTATAATGCACCTTTGAGTCATTCTGGATATGACCACTCTACATGTAATCTTCATTCAAAGGATTTATTATCTGATTTTATGTAACCACATGGAACTCATGTTGTTTATGATTATTAACATATGGTTTCCTGAGAGCAGAGATTAAAACATTTGAGAGAAGATTACATTTATAGAGTAGTAAAATAAATCAAAGGGATATTGAGCTATAAATAACAACTGGAGTGACCTTAAAAATGTAGAAAAGAGGCAAATGAGTTATACAAATCTGATTATCAGTAGGGGGAAGTGGTGAAATATGCTCCAAGTCATCTAAAAAAACTGACTGGCCTTCCCCCGAGCAAAGTTCGGCCCCCAGGTATCATATACTCTAATATGAGTAAGGTTTGCTTGTATGTTTGCTTGCTTGCGACACTGATCTCAAAAACGGCTCCAACGATTTCCTTCAAATGTTCAAAATAACTAATTTCTGGGATAAAAATAAGTTCTAGACAGGCCTCATTCCCAGGAAATATCAAATAATGTAAAAAAACTAAAATGATAGGTTAAAAAAATTAACATTGGGCTTATGGAGTTTTAAATCAACACAAAAGAATTTTATCAGCTGTTCATAATCAACCAGGGAACTTTCAAAGTAATACTCATGTTTTTTATGATTATTAACATGTGGTTTCCTGAGAACAGAGATTAAAAGATTTGAGTGAAGATTATATATATATAGTAGTAAAATAAATTAAAGGGACATTGAGCTATAAATAACAACTGGAGGAACCTTAAAAATGTAGAAAAGAGGCAAATGAGTTATACAAATCTGATTATCAGTAGGGGAAAGTGATGAAATATTACTCCAAGTCATCTAAACTGACTGACTGGCCCTCCCCCGAGCAAAGCTGGGCTCCCCAGGTACTGTCGTGTTAAAACGGATATGAGAAGGGTGTTACCACTCCAGTAGTCAGTAGTATTTTTTATTTACATTAGTCCTAAATTATCTGTTCTTGCCGTTGTGGAGTTAAAACGGATATGGGAATGGTGGTACCATTCCATTAGTAAAATGTTTGGTTTATTAATTATCTGTTCTTGCTGTTGTGGAGTTAAAACGGATAACAGAAGAGTGTTACCAATCCAGTACCTGCCTACATATCTTTAAAAATTCAGTCTTCGTTCATCCTCTTACGGGAAGAATGAGCGTACACCTAGTATATATACATCTATCTAGATAGATATAGATAAAGATATGAAGGTTGTGAGTTCGTTCAAAGTTAATTTGATTTTAGTAAATTTAACTAGGAGTAATATTTTGATTGAGTTTTTAAATCCGTATTGTGATTACAAAGCACATTTAACATAAAAAGAAGTTGCAAGATCCAGAGGCGAAGGTATAGGTGTCATATTTACTCTTAAAGATACCAAGGCCGAAGGCCGAGTTCTATACGGCATGTAAAAATAGTATAAAAACATTGCTCGGTTTCGAACAATAAGTCCCCTTGTTAGTATTATATCAACCCTGAGTTATCTTAAATATTATTGACAAACAAATTCAAAAGCTGAGGTAATAGTTGTAGTTTAGGTGACAATTGGTTCTAAATATTTAAGCATTCTTGTTTCTGAGGGTGGCGTGGGCTGCTGAAAGTAGGTTTTTGTGAGGTTTTTAACCGGTCAAGCAAAATTCGATAATTAAACTCTAAGTTTCAATGACATTGGTCAGCAGACAAAGGACAACTAATTTTTGAAAACTGAAAAATGTATAATTTATAATTTGCAAAGATATTTTATATGCATCTAAAATAAAAGTTACTATGATTTTAAATGTAAATTATATATAACTTTTTCATCACTTTTTGTTCCGGGTAAACGCAAAAACTACTGAACCGACTGGGCTGAAACTTTACACAAAGGTGAAACTGAAACTTGAACCTATGCAACACATAGACCTATTCATTTCCTTTAAATCCCCTCGGGTTACGCCCCGTGAAGTCCTAAGTTTCAATGTTTACATTTCAGAAGAAAGTAAACATTCAGAAACTGTAATGCGAACAGCTGTGGATACTTTCATTTGGCAGCTTAAAGAGCAGAAGCAAAAACAGCTGTTTCAAGCTAACTAAAATGCAAAGTGCATTGACTATAGAACGGGCAAAGAAAACACCTGTGCGAAGAACGGGTTCATCAGCTAGTCGTTGTATAAAGTAAATGAGCAAACAGAGTTGGCATTGAACTGAAGTATTTTCGAAAGATATTATTTAAAAAATATGTGTTTTTTAATTTATTCAAATATGTAATGTTACTCTAGAAAAATTTGGTCGGGCAAGGATGTACTATAAGATTAGTGACAACGGGGTAATACCGTGCATAACATTTTTAAATCTCCTAGAGGTAGCGACCACCGAGCGTCTGGAAAATCCTCACTGCCTCAACCAGTTTACCGACCCAATCTTCAGCTCCCAGTGTTCCGTTCACGGCATAAAGCACAGGTTGGTATTTACCATCACTTTATAAAACGCCTTCACAAGCTTGGGCGTGTCTTGAGGTGGAAATTACATGATATGTATGAACTGTGAGGGTAGAATTTGCGAGATACTTAGTGTAGACTTAAATGGTGGTAACCTAATGGATGACTCAGTGTTGCTGACTAGAAATGGCAGCCGTTTCTTTAACCAGGACCATTAATTAGTAACCCAATGACTCACTTGAGGGACCTATAACAGCTTAATGGGGAATTACAAACAAATACTCCACATTTAGTCTGATTGGAGTACCGATCAAGTTTCACTTCTTGGCCAACTGTCATTGGGGAACAACAAAAAATTGTTTTTACAGGGTGAACGGTAGAAAAAGAATGCTAAATACAATTGTCTAAAATTAATACGATGGTATTTTGCTGTGAAAAATGCCTTGACACCCTGAGGTTCGAACTATTTGAACAGTAAACTCATCTAAAGAGTTATGAGTTATGGTTGTTATTAAATCCCCCCTCTCCTGCACGTGATGACCTGATGGCCAGTTAGTAAAGTTGAGGGGGAAATTGTTGAGGAACAAACAAAAATGTTTAAAACCTTTGCATGAACTACCCGTTGACTAATTTCATGCATCTCTTTTTTATTCGTGTCACAAAAGCACTTGTGAAATTATATGAGTTATTTTAGTTGTAGTTGTTGCGTTGTTGCTCGTATATCTTATGTATTTCTTTGCTGCATAGCTGCAAAGCGGAAACAATCTCCGTCAGGTTCAGAAAGGTGGGGAGCTTTTAATAGCATGAGGGTATTTGTAATATATATATTCATTTCCTTCATCTACTTCTCTTACAAAAATCAGTGCCTCAAATATTAAAGTAAAAAAGTATGTCAATAGCACCATTATTTAAACTAACTGTATGTAATTAATTCTTTATTTAACCAATTTTAAATAGCAAATATTAATAGATAAACGTCGTGGTTTTTAAGTTTGTAGGCTATTACAAATTTGGAATCATGACGTCACTGGGCAATACCGTGCATAATTTATTCTTTACTATTCCCACAGCAACGCCAAAATTAAGTAAATGTAACATTTAAATCCTTATCAATAGTTAACTTAGTGCTAATGGTAATGAAAATTCATTTTTGTCTTCTACTTACAATAACAAACAAATAGGCTTATAACAAAATGGGGAATAGTTTGCGGAGTTAAGCCTGCGGGAAACAACTAGTCATGTATAATGCAAGCAAACATAACAATAATATAAGTATAATAATATTTTAATTTTGTGTTTTAATATTTAGGATTACATAACATACATTGAATGATACATTCAGTTGTATTGCGTATAGCGAGACCAACTATCCGGATAATGACTTTTAAAACGTGCCTCATTAATACAGAATACGTCAAACTCGGAGGGAAAATCGTTACTGAGTCTCATGGTGCGGGGAAGGACACTGAAGTAAGAATACTGGTCGATATTGTCGTGCAAAGAGTTTGTAACTATGTGATGTTTTAGGAGTCTGGAAATCAAGCTCGCCAAGAAGCCTCGAAGAGTCAACTTGACCTAAGGAATATATTCTCAGGAACGGGGTATCGAAAGTTGACGTCTGGATTGAATGGAGAGCAGATGGAGACTTGAGTTCACGAAAAAGTGATTAAGTAGCACTTACATAACCGAACCGCAACCAATGAGCCTTAAGAATCTGATCTGTCTTTTCAATCATAGCCATGTGTCCCGCTTGAGACAGCACCCACCCCATACATATAAGCATGGGAGCAATACTCGAGTAGGGGCATGACTAAGTGGATATTCAGTGTTTTCAAGGCATCCACCGAAAAGTCTTTAGGGTGAGTTCTGACAATGAAGCCTAAGAGAGAATTATCTCTGGAACATATCGAGAGCAAGAGCTGATCGGGGCTTAGCGTTTTAATCATAACTACCCCAAGATCTTCAACAGACACAGTTTGATTAACTGAGCGTCTCCGAAGTTGTAGTTGAACCAAACTGTGGTATGCAGAGCGATCTTCGTCGAAATAGGAATCCAGAGAGCTATTTAGTTAGGTTGGTGGTATACGTGAGAAGGGAACCACTTATGCTGAGTCCATTTAACTTGTCAACAGACGGGTGTAGCTAATCCTGTCAAAGGCTTAAATCCCACATATCCCACATATGTGTTATGTTAAGTCGATGTTTGGCTATAGCTAGATGAATAACGATTGGTCTGTAGTTCTTAACATTCCAGGCTTCTCATAACTTATTTATGGATGTATCGAACTAACCTTGAGCCTAGAGGGAAAGATCCCAGATTCAAGAAGCATATTGAAGTATTGTGTTATGAGCAGGCCCGGTGTGGCTCCATTGGTGGCCCTCGGATGGATGATGATTTGGGGACCCCCCCCCCCCCCCGGAAATAAAACATGGACTATGGGGTCCTCTCATGGCAAAATTTTTATATTTGTTGCATGCAGCTAACGTGGTTTTAAATAGTTTTAAATTTTGATTAATGTGGTTTAAATGAATTGCAAAAGATTTTACCTTTATATCAGCAGCAAATTTAGATTTATTATTGTATCTCTACTTGAAAGAAAAAGATTAATTATATAGGACTACTTAAGAGTAGTTATAACTAAAATAGAACCATAGTTCAACGAGAGGCCAACTACGAACATTACAACAATAAACACAATGCAAAAAAAACCACAGCATTACAATTATAAGCAAAACTTTAATGTAACACCCTAGTGTACATTGATACTAAAATATGGCCTAATATATTAGTCAAGTACAAGTATAAAATAAATCAGAATTAGGTAAAGTAGGCCAAAATAAATACTCTAGTTAACAATATAAATACAACAAAAGTTCTTAGCACAGTGTTAGTAATTAACGTTTTTAACCAACCTATCAGTTTTTTTGTAAGTTCTACTAATCCTGGCCACGACATTAATTATTTCATCTTTACCAAAATCAGAAAACAAGTATCTTTCTATATTCATAAAAATTAGGCTAGACATGAGGTCTTGGCCTAAACTAGACCTAATAAGACGATTCTTGATTATTTTTAGCTTAGAAAACATCATTTGACGGCGTGGTGAGAGCGCCCAGTGGAATCGTTTTACGTAGGGTTTACTCTTAACTGTAATTAAATAAATAGGTTATTGTTATTTCAAAAATTATTTTTAGCAAGATTACGTCATTCTATCGCTTTACGTAGGGTTTACTATTAACTGTAATTAAATAAATAGATTATTGTTTATTTCAAAAATTATTTTTAGCAAGATTACGTCATTCTAAAACTCTAAAATAAAATAATCTTGATAATTACAACAACTTGTTTTTGATGTCTTTACTTTATTTATTTGTTTTTTTTTCTTTTGGAGACCCCTTGAGCCGGAGACCCTCAGCAATCGCCAACCAGCCACCCTGGCAAGACCGGGCCTGGTTATGAGCGGAGCAAGTATGTGCAAAATAAAACCTCAGAACACCCGAATGAATCTCAACAGGCCCTACAACTCCATTGATGGGATCAAGTTTGTTTAGCTCAGCTTCAACCTCTAAACAAGTAAGCCTGCAAAGTGCACAGGTTGATGTACAAATGTCATACAAAGGAACAAGGTGGTCTATTTAGATTGCACTCTCTCAAGTTCGTACCACCAGCTTAATCATTAAACAGTACCAATGATGGTCGACTAATTACACGCCACAGGGGTTCTGCCACCTGATTTGATACAACCAGAACTAGTTCCCATATCTGGATCTTGAACTAAACCACTACTCTCTGAACAGTAGTATATCAACGTTAATATTTTAAACTGAAAGTAGTCGTACAATAATTCTGTAATAGTGCTGCATACAATATATTTTTTAATTATATAATATATATATATACTTGCACCATTTAGGCTTCACTTTTTCTTGAATATTAACATTTGTTTGCACCTTCTATATGAATTACGCTTATTGATCTCGCCCAACGGGGTAAACATCTATAGATGCCTCGTCTGGGGTAAAAAACTGCAGCTTACACGCTGAACGCCATTTTGACCTTCTGTCAACTCATGCAACAAATAAAAATAATTTTTTCACAAGTTATGTTAATCTTTATTACTTTTGGGCTAGATATTTTATTTACAAAAATCAGTGAGGCTTCACTTTTTGAACAAGAGACGAGAACTCTATAAATATTTACCTCGATTGTTTCAACGTAAAAAACTCAACAGCGTTTTTTGAAAAAAAATATGTTTAAGTTAAAAAAAACTCTATTTGTATTACTAGAGGAAACACCGCTAAACAAAATTGCATTTAAAAGCAGTGCCGGTGGTTTTATTAAGTTGGGACGCTTATCAGGAAGTTTCCTCGTTAATTTGTCTTCAGTGATGGACTGTTCAAATCTTCTAGGTGAATCTGTTCATTCAAGTTTGTTGACAACAAATATGAACCTATTTATTTCTCTTGATTTGTGTGTCTTATCTTGCTGAACTTTGTGTTGAAATACTCATTTATAAACACATACACGCAATTTTGTTGATCAGTGTTGCCTCCATTTACACTAATAACCATCTGATTCAATTCACATTTAATTTTCATAAGATTAATATTGAAACTTTAAAGTTGTTACAGCCTTATATGAGGGATGTTTTGTAAAACAGTTTCTTAGAGAGCATTAAGAATCAAAGAGAGACGTGCGTGCCAAATTTAAAAGCTGTAGTTATAGAGTTTATAGTTTTGGACATTTTTTGACGAGTCAGTATATATATTTAGATTATTAGGGAGTACACATATTTAGATTTTATTTCTAAGGATTACGCATGTTGCCTTAACAAGTCTAGTGACTATATGTCAAAATATCCCTTAGTTAGAACAATGACTTAGTTAGAATACACCTGATTTCTTTAACTTACTTCCTTGCTTGCGATTGGGAGATCTGTTTAAGATCAATTCACTGTACTCGTAGTATTTTAAAATTGAAATTAGCTTCAGTGAATAATTTTAATTGAATCAATTTATTCACCTGCGGAACTATGTAGCCAATGCAGACAACTACAAATCTGTTATAATTTGTAATGCATCACAGCTTGGCAACGGCAACATAATTTATAATGGGGATTTCCTCTCATAGATATCCATCTATGTGGCGGTGACTTATCGCTGCATTTTAGTCGCCTTATTAAAATAATTATTTTTTTAACTCCCACAAAGTTATATATGGGACCAGTTTTCTACAGTCATGAGTAAATATTATTCATCATATACATTTTAAAATATACGAAGAAATTACTTCTCTATATTCTCCTCTTACTCATTTGTAAATTAACATACTAGTAATAGGCGCTAGGTCACTCTTCCATAAGAGGTTGAACGAATATAAATTGTTAACAGGCACGGTAAGCTCGCGTCTTCTCCATCGGAATGCTACAGGTTGTGGTTGCCATTTCAGCAGTTTGACTATTTATGCTCAGACTGTAATTATAATTAAGATTATTATTGTATGATCATGAAATAAAATCAATTGTTCTATCAATTGAAAGACCAAAGACTGTTTGGTATTGTAGACACAGCTGTTTAATTAAGTTAGATTAATCTTATTCCCCTTGTTATTCTTATGGAGTAACTATATCAACGGCAAACTGTATGGTAATTTTAAACAATAAAACCCACGTAGCAAATATATTCCCAATGCCATTAACTTACTTGAAGCTATTTTAAAAGTATCTCTCATGAACTGCTGAATTAAGTTGTCCATATTCAAACCTGCAATGTTGACTGTGTTGGAACATGTGTGCAGAACTTCAAGACGTTAGTGCATTAGAATGCCAGTCACACACACACGCACACACGAACTCATTATAATAAGAATCACCCCGTTCATCCTACAATACACAGTAGACAACTTTTTTGAATAAGACGCTGATCCCCCAACTTTTTACTATGTAGTTTTCCTTATGCTATCTATAATACATTTTTTCACTTTGAATTCATAATGAGTAAGGATGAAACTAGCACCCTACTTATTAAATAAACGAAGCTAAAATGTAACCAAAAAGAACAACTGGCTGGGTGGCATAGTGTTTATAATGACACATCGTAATCCAAGATTCGCTAAACTCTGATAATTTTATAAGGTTCGCTACTGGACCAGCTGCCATTTGCCATTGGGCTATTAATGATGCTGGGTAAACCAAAACTAATAAGATAAAACGTAAATTACAGAGACAGACATATCTTCTTAGTAGTTCGTCGGTTTGTTTGGCTTTTGACATACTATGATTTGGATTTTTTTTTCAAAACTAAAAAAAGTCTCTGGGGTATTTTCCTAAAATAGCTAAATGATTACATGACATCTGTATGTACAAAATTGTGAAAACCCGAACAACATTAAACCTAGTAGCCTGTTGTGACTTCGCTCGCGATCACAGTACAATGTTATGTTTGAGAAGTTAGTTCCATTTGTTAAAGCACCTGGAGGACCGAGGTTTGCTTGAAAAATCCAGTCAGTTTGTTCAAAATGCCTATAGTACTTATATTTACAATTCCTCTCCCAGGCGAGCGTATTTGCTTTGCTTATTGCGTATTGCTAGTTTATTTTCATTTTGGGCATGTCCATTTTATATTCAATCTTCATATATATGCTCAATCGGTCTAGTAAGTATATAATTAACATGGAAATGTTGAAGGGCGTTAGGGCCTAGCCTCATTGGAACGGGAATAAGCCCATAACCCTTTTTTCGGGATGGACCCATCTTCTTCCAAATATCTGCTCAATAACCCCTGTAGTTTGTTAGACTTATTGAAGGTGGACTTAAAAACATGTAAAATATTCGGTTTTATAATCACAATGGCTACTTAGACAAACTGAGCTTTACACACCATGTTGCAAGGGCTTACGTGTTCTGTATATCCAATGATATATTACCGTGTCGTTATCTTAAAAGGTTTAGTATACCTTTGTAGAGTAGTAAAGCAGTACGTGTTTCCTCCGTTCTGTGATAAAATATAATTAGCTGACTAAATGCTCATTAGGAAAAATATAGTGCATGCTGTAGTAAAATATTAAGTAGCCTGTACCCTTAAGATCGACTTTCTAGCAGTGCCGACCAAAGGGACATGCCCCTAATGACGTACTATGATTTAAAACAGCCAAGTGCATTCCTCCTCCACAGAAAATAGGTAAAATATTACTTTTTATTCAGGACGGTATTTTTCGTGAAGCGCTGAACACATCTGGCTTATAAACAGACACGCGGATAAACAAATGTTTACACAAATTTAAATATCTCCGTTGCATACAACATTTCACTGCTCAAAGCGATGTAAAAAAATAACTTATTTCATTTATATAGATCAATAGATTTATCACCTGTAAAATCTGGAATTGCTAATAACCTGTCCATAACGTATTTACCGCTCCAATTCAAATCAAATTATTCCCCATGTTAATCTTATGGGCTAAAAACGAATTTTGAGAGCTCGTGGGGCAAAGCCCCGTGGTCGAGAGTGTATGGAAACACCAAAAGGCACATCTAGAGAGTAAGAGCTTTCGATTATACAAAATATGTATACAAAATAATAGCTTTAGGGGTCAAAAATGTCCGTACAAAATTCAAGAAATTCTTTAAATAATATAGATAACGTACGATCGATTGATTTCCTGCTGTAATTTTTTGGTGAAAGGAAATCGTAAAAAAGTTAAAGGTAAAGTAGGGACCACATAAACCAGATGGATAAATCTGGGTCGAGCAAATCTTTACTTGGGTGTTAACTAGATCGATATTTAATGGTCGCGATTGGAATTCAACGTAATGCTATTAAAATAGAACTAGCTGTTATTAGCCCGTCAATAATGACGGGCTTAAACAACTAAAGAAGTATTGTTCAAAAACTATAGTTAGTTATAAAATCAATTTAATGACTTAACAATTTATATTAAAAAGCTAATTTTGAAATGCATGTAACAAAATAGAAATCCGCCGTGCAAAATTTAAAGATATCGTAATAAAGCCTCAACATAATGCATATTAAATTAATAATTAAAACTATCTAAATTCAAAAAGTGCCTTTTTACGAAAGACATGACGCCTGCATGCAATAGCCCAAAAGGCTAAAGGGTTTAGTTTAAACTTTGATATTAGTTTATTTTTGGATGTTGAATCAAATCCATTTTGGTGTCACTTCAAGCCAAATTTTGTTTCTTAAAAAATGCAGTTAAATGTTATTAAGTGTTTAAAGGTTTGTTCATCGGGTTAAAATTTGTAATACAAATTAACCTAACTAGTAGATAAAAAATACAGTCTACATATTTACCAACATTTAATTGTATTTCATATCTGCTGACATACAAACTATCTAAAGACAGATCAACAAAAAGACATAATTTATATATCTATATTATTCATCCGCTACATGCAAACTTTGTAAACAATAAGGCTTTTTTGTTCTATGATTTACCTCCACATTTTATACACTAAACAGCGCGTCTAGGAGATGTGCAGATGTGCAAAAGGGTTTTAGATTTTCGATTTAGGTCAGAGGGTTCTCCCCTATGGGACTTCCAAGTCCTCATGTTATTCATATGGATGAGAGTTTTACAGTACTTGGTTTATGTCACATGTGTTTTTTATTAATTAAATTCAATTAAATAAACAGCTGTTATAAGGATTACATATAACTACAGACACTCATTGTTTTGTTTACTATTTACTATTTTCGCTTCTCATAACGGGATGCGCAAGCTAAGGACAGGAAATTCTAGTTAGCTATAAAATCTATCGAAAATTATTTCACATTGTATGCAATGCTAATGGGATAGGTAAAGTCCTTAGTTTTGCATTAAATTTCTTACCAGAGTTTCACCCAGTTTCATCCAGTACAGCACATGAAATTGAAATCCAACTAAATTTGTAGGATAACAAAACTTAATCGGAATATTAAACTCGAAATATGTAACTGAAATATAGTTTTCTGGTGTATATCAATTGTCGTAACCTTCACAAACCTTATGTGCTTAATTTTACCTTCCATTTTTTCCTCCCATTTTGAACTGTATTTGTGTCTTAGTCATGTTTTTTATGTACTCATACACAAATCGCTATACTACTTTAGGGGGTATAATGGCTACCCTTGATGTTTAAAAAAGCTTTTGATTCAGTTTTACACAAAACTTTAAAAACGACCTTAACAACTACAATGCCAGCACTGAACCACTAGAATGCCACCCTGCTGGAATATTTTCTGAGACCCAGGATTTATCAAAGGAAAATCATCTACTCTGGTTCCATTAACAGTGATAAACCCAATTTCGCTGCAAGAGTAAAAGTAAACAAAGTCTGAAATATAAATAGTAAATATAGAATAAACAAATCTGAATTGAACTTTGCTGACACTTTTATACAGTATTATAAACTCTATTCCCATTCAGCAAGGAATGTATGTTCCTTTCTGCTTGTAAATTTCAATCAAAAAACCTAAATTTAGTTACGAATAGTTGTCTGCTTTGTTAAAAAAACAACCTTATCTTTACTCAGCTGATGTATTGAATTTGGATGCAAAGTAGGGAAAACATGGTCAACAAAATTATTGCAAATAAAACATGGCCCAAAAATACAGTGTTTTTCCCCAATTACAAACTTAAAACTAAATAAATGTAAGATATCGTATTTTTTCATCATCCTGGGCCTAAGGGAATGCTGTCACCAACCTGGTCTCTCTACGTTCAGTAGTTTACTAGGAATAGGTGGTTATATATTCCTTATACATGGGGATGACGGAAAAAGGGGAAAAAATACCCCCGTCGCAGCAAACCTGCGTGCTTAGCGAATTTATATATATGTATGTATATATATATATATATATATATATATATACATATATATATATGTGTGTGTATGTATATACATGTATATAAATTTGAACGAATAGTGTGTTTTCCAACTGGGGACCTCAAAACGAAAAGTTATCATGGTCTTACCACGCCACCTACGGTAATAGCTTCTTCCCTTTACGGGAAATTCGCTAAAACAGTGTTTTTGGCCGATTGCAAACGTTTAACTGAGTAAATTTAGGATATCGTATTTTTTTCATCATTCTGGGCCTAAGGGAAATCTTTTGACACCAACCTGGCCTCTCTACGTTTAGTAGTTTACTTGGAATAGGTGGTTACACGTTGTCTTGTACACGCTATTATTATATAGGATTTACCAATGTCTATTTTGTTTGCACTGTCTATTTACCAAGCCCACCGAACATTCATTGTGCGAGTTATGAGTGGAACTAGGAAGAGGTGGTCCCGTGTTTTTCACGTTACACATTGACCGGTTTACATTGGTGTGAGGTGTCATCATGCACGGATGGGACCATATGTTAATCTATGCCGCGGACTCGCACAACTATCACTGCGTGTGTTCATGTACAGTTTCCTCGCTCCTGACTCATTATTCCGCGTGTAAAAATTGGGTAAACCAAATTTTAACCTTTAGGGGCCCGCCCCATTGATATTTAGATCTTTAATCCTATTCTAATGGTTGTTTACTTACAGACTTCAGACAGATGGTCATTATTCGAAATAGTCCAAAACGTATGCCAAAGAATGGAGTACACACTCCAGTCGAAGACAGGAACTACAGCTATTATAATATAAAATAGCTGACGTAAATAAGATTGATTAATTTGCTCAAAACGTAAGGTGAAGGAGTGAAAATAATCTGCCCCCCACGAGTGAGGAGCGGGGCAACTCGTCCAGCAGAGCCACGAGTGAGGAGCGGGGTAACTCGTCCAGCAGAGCCACGAGTGAGGAGCGGGGCAACTGGTCCAGTAGAGCCACGAGTGAGGAGGGTAAACTCGTCCAGTAGAGCCACGAGTAAGGAGCGGGGCAACTCGTCCAGCAGAGCCACGAGTGAGGAGCGCGGTAACTCGTCCAGCAGAGCCACGAGTGAGCAGCGGGGAAACTCGTCCAGCAGAGCCACGAGTGAGGAGCGGGGCAACTCGTCCAGCAGAGCCACGAGTGAGGAGCGGGGCAACTCGTCCAGCAGAAAGCAGGCGGGCCGTTTCCCCATCGAGTAGCAGGGCCGTAGTAAAACTATGAATGCCATAAAATAAACAAGAGGTCTTAAGAACGAGTCTTGGACGTTGGATAGAGTGAATATTCCAAAAAAGGAAAGTTACCGTAACTGTATTTGTAGGCTTGCACTATTAAATGATGAAAGTGCGTACCTGGGTGGGCAATTAACTTTAACTATCTATAATTATACATTTTTCCAATAATAAAATAATTGACTCGATGACAAGGAACAGAATTTACCAGTAAAAGTATAAACTTAAGGAATCTGTGATTCCTATATAGAATGCTGTCTAGGGATGCTTAAAAACAAGTCTTTCCTTACAAAAAAGACAGATAGTTGCTATCGACAGTTGACTCAGAAAACGTGACTAGAAAATTTAGTCTCTCGTTGGCCTTCACATCATGGCCTATATCGAGTTGTACAATTTTTTTCTATAAAAACTTATCACTGCTTAATTTGTCATAAAATCTTGTAACTTATGTAATCATATACCTTGACTTGTCTAGATATCATGAAAGGGGAAGGGCATTTTGTAAAACAACGATTTAACACAATGTCTATTTTAATAGGTAGAACCTTTGTTCTTTATTAGTGAATTTCCTATGGAAAAGTGCGGGTCATGCGGTATTAGCATGACCCGCACGGTGAAACTAAAGCCCGTGACCACCATAGAAGTTACTAACGTATGACCCCCTGAACACCCTTTGGGGATCGTTAACAACTTTATATATATATATATATATATATGTGTGTGTGTGTTTGCACTCTAGTGGTCGAATTTTTTGTCCGATTTACTTGAAATTTTATGGGAACCTTCCCTTCTGTAAACAGTTGGACAAGTTCATTGTGCAAAACAATCGGACAACTCTAACCCCCTTTTTGGGGATTTTAATTATTCAAATTTTGAGTTTTTGGGCCCAAAAAGGGCTAGACAAGCCCCGAATGTAAAATGAATGCAAGTAAGAAGATGGAGATTAGTAAGGCGAAAGTTTTAAGACCTCTCATCATTCTAGCACAAATATTTACCAAGTTATTAAGGAAAATTGCAATTGCCTTAACACAGTACGTTGTCTTATGGGGACTATACACTGGAAAAGGCTGTTTTTCATATCTCAATGTAGTTTATCACTCCCAATATCACTATACCAACATGGTATCCTGACTATACCCCCTCCTAACCTTATAATGTACAACATTGCCATCCTAATAGTGAATTTAATTCTAACCAGGAGCAACAGAACAGCCAACAAATTACATTTTTCAACTTTCCCAAAAAATGTTACCAGTATTGTTTTAAACCCTTTATTCGATTTTTAAAGATGTTAATGCAGAAATTGACATCCCTCACGTCAGCGCGCTGCGTGCGAACTCGTTTCCGTTTTAATTCTCGTGACGAATTGTACTAATAGTTGTTATTACAACTTAATTATCCAATCAGATGGAATTGTAATGCCATACAATATGCTCTTTATGACTCCTAGACGTATCAAAGTTCACAAGTTTTGAAATGCTTTAGAACTTTTCCCCATTAGACAAATTTGAAAGTTTAACTTAGGTAAGGATTTTGCATAGTAAAATGATTATATTTACACTTACGTTTGTTAGACCCAAAGGCTGACTAGCTTCAAACTTGATTAGCTAAATTCAACACAAACAAATCTTGTTCAGTCTTGATAAAGAACTTGGTCAAATGGTGGTATTTTCCTGGTAAGACCGGGGCTGTCTGGCCTAGTTATCCTGAATTCTTTTCTATTTACTTGGAATTTCGTAATTTTTTAAATGAGTTTTTCTAAAGAACTTTTATATTGAATCGAAGGTGGAAGTAATTGTCAATTTATCAAAATGCGTATCTAAAAAAGAATTTTCTTATAGTAGAGAATCCATTAAAAAACTCTCTCCTATAAGAAAAAAAGTTTTATCTTTAAAGTGAAATATATGAGAATTAGAAAAGTTTAAAGAAAAGTTTAGGATTGTTTTTGAAATATATTTACAAATATAAATCACCACTCATTACAACGTAGAGCAGTATAGACCAATACCACCAAATACGAATGGAGATCCATCTCAGTGACAGCAAAGCATTTTGAATAACGATGGGACTTGTTAGGTCATCGAAGACTCACTAACATGCCTGCAGTTTCTCCGTATTGCATGAACTGTAACCTCATCAACCCAATTAACATTTGTAACTCGCATGTTATTGCCTTTTTGTCAGGAGAATAATGGTTAATGTACATCACGTAAGTACTTCTTATGAGTGAGACTATCTAAGAGTTAGTCTCCAGGTTCTAGTTAGGTTCCAGGTTCCAGGTAGAAAGGGAATATTTTAAAATACAAAACTATTTCAAATGTAAATCATGATAAACCGCTACCCTCATTAGTGAGGATTAGGAAGGGTTAACTCGCAAGATCCGAAATTATCAAATCGCTACTCCCCGCTCGGCTAGGCAGTCGGAGTCAGGAAGCTTCAGATGTGGGGAAACTAGAATCTGTTTGTCCCTGCGGTATCCTTACGAATGATGCATATTGCCATTCCCAAATTAAGTATGAAAAAACCATGAAACACAAATCCACATTTTGGTTAACATGTTATTACTTTCACAACCTTAGGAATTTATTGTTGCGAAGATAGTACTCCTGTAGTTACTAGCCATCCTAGCCCACACATCAATAATACTATCTAGTCTCTATAATTGACAAAACAGCGCGATATAACAGTTCAGTTAACTGACACCCTGACAGCAGTGTTTTCATGTGAAGAAATAATAAATTCCTTTTCTGAGACTAAAGAATCCCTCTTTAACCCGAACTCTACGACTTTCTTAGCGGAAATACTGTTGACTACCTCCATAGAGCATCCTCGTTTCAACAACAGCACGTATGCATCATCAATTGAATAACATAAGATATTTTAATATTACGGACAAATATAAAACAATTATTTAAACAGGCACAATTTTTACCAACAAAACAATTGATTAAATACTTCAAATATTATAAACGAATATATCGACAAATTATATAAGCTGTCAAAACATAATAATAAAGTTAATACACAACTTCTTCTATCTACTAATATATCTAAAACCACTTTGACTATAATTAATAATAAAAATAAAATCGGCTTACAAATGCGTAAATATATTCGGATTAAAACGATGAAGCTTTTAAAAAACAGTTGCTAAAATGCTTTATTTTTCGACCATGGTTGTACCTAAATCAAAATAATTATTTCAATCAGAAAATACCTAAAACAAACGTAGCTTCATCAATGAACCATCCTAGTCCCAGTGAAAGTCCATCACGAATTGGCAGCAGTATTAAAATATTCGGAAGTAGAAAAACTCCAGATATTGACGGTCTGTCAACGTGGCTTATTAAAACATGCTCTGAATCTGTCAGTGAATATTATAACTATTACTGAATATTATAGTTATAAACTACTCATTTCTAAAAGATTATTTTAATTTATTAATTTCTAAAAGATTTCCAGACTACACAAATTTCAAAGATAATTAAATTTTTTTTTAAAGAAACTTAACACTCGCAACAAATTACTATAACATATAATTTAGTATAAATATACTAATATAATAATGATATATAATAAATAAATATATATATAAATATATATATAATATTATATATATATATAAATATAATAAATGCTATATACTATTATGCTATAATAATTATGCTATATTATAGTTATACTATATTATAATGTATAGTATAATTAATTAATTTAGTATTAACATTCGTGTTTTCGTAAAAAAAGTCTTAATGTAATTTAGTATAAAAACGCGCGCGTAAAGCAACATATAACTTCTTGCGTTTGAAACCTAGAAAAATCGCACTATCCTCTTTGAGGAGGGGAGTTTGTACACCAAAAATAGATTTGTTATTCAAAATTGTTTATATAAAGTTTTAGTTAATACCATTGGGTTTAGCAAATAGAGAAAAACAAAAAAATGTGTACCAATATACGAAACAAATCATGATTTAAATTAATTGTAATGACGAAAAAGTAATTTTATGATAATCTGATTTTTTAAAGTCAGGACAAGGTTCGAGTCCCAATTTGTTCTATGATTATCCATAGTTTTAGCCCCTGAGCTGTAGATATTATGTAAGAATAAATTACTTGACCTTTTTTTAAAATTACTTAAATCAATTTGAGCTGACCGACGACGGTAAGTAACCAATTTTTTCGTATTGAAAGGATTAAAATGTATTTTAAATATCTTTTTTTCAATTTTGAACTTGTACATTTTTATTACCAACGATATTATTTATTTTTAAATAAGAACTATAGTATATAATTTCAGTTTTGTTCGGCCTCTCATGTTTATCAATTTTATCTATGTAACTCAACATTCAATTTAACGTTAACAAATAATAATGTCTACAATCACTGGCTTCATTAGAGTAATATTGCAAATGCTTATATTATTTTCTAAATGGTGATTTTTATAATAGAGATATTTAATTTAGAGATATCTGATTTTACTAAATAAAAATATGCTATTAGCTGAAATTTGTATAACAAATCTATCGAATTATCCCCAAAGTTTGAAGCATGACTACGTAGTTCGCATTACAAAATAATTATCCCAAAAATGGTAAAAATAAATCACTATACAGTCCATGACACAAATTACTAAGTCCAAGACATAGTAAGCCCCTTGTTTACTAAGGTTCAATCAGTAAGGCCTCTTCTATGCAAATTTACTGATAATATTTTTGTCTCTTTCCGGTCAAAATATCTTTTAAAAAATAAAATCCAACTCCCAGCATTATATCTGATTTTCTACTAAGCACGTTTGCTTTAGAAAGACCTTAACGATGACCTTAACTTGGCTTATGATGACTCACACTATCAAATTAAGGTGAGCAATATTCATTTATAGGTTAAACTTGACTGTAGAGGTCTCACACGATCATATCAGATCTGTCCAATATTTAGAGGTCATTTGAATAATCGAAAAAGTCATGGTCAAGAGTTCAAAACGCCTTTCCTCTGGTTTACCAGGGTTTTTGCTTCGGCCATTTATTCTTCTTCATCAACAATATAAACACAATGATGTAGTCATTGATAAACAGCTTTGAACAGAATTACTTAGTTTTCCTGCCGAGTTCCAGCTATGTCGGTATGCTATGCTTGCCGAGGATGGGAGATACCATACGTTAAAGATTCTAATGTCATGCAGGCGTGTCCTACAGCCTTTGCATGCTGATGATTGATTACCTCCTCCTTTGCTTGAAACCAGGATTTCTGGATCAGCTGCGTCATGGAACTAAACATAACATTTATGTACACGGTACCCCACTTAATGTACGCGGTGTCTTGGTACACGGAGAATATATTTCCTCTTCCGACTTCAAAAGAGAACTATCAGAACACACACACTATCCTATATATATATATATATATATATATATATATATATATATATATATATATATATATATATATATATATATATATATATAGGATAAACAAGAGTATAGAGTCTTGTATAGAGTATTTTTATCATCAAACATTTTAACATTTCCTTCAATCTACATACTTGAAAATTAACTTTTTTGAAGCAAAATTGTTCTCAATTCCTATTCAAAACATTCTTACTCTCTTCGCAATATAGTTAAAAACTTCAAATTTCATCTCATTCCAAAAACTTAAAAAAACACACTTCCAATTCAATGGCATCAGTTGCTAAAATTATTCCCCCCTTCCTTTCAGTTAAAGGCGGTTGTGAGCCACTTTGAGCTGGGTTTTCCCAGGCACGGAACTTTTCGGCAGCGGAGGGCGGAGAACGCTGGCCTCTCCTCATCATGTAATCAAATGGCGCTGTTTTCCTAGACAGCGGAATTGTTCCGCACCGCGCCGCAGATTAACTTTGTCCGCTCCCGGAGTAGAGGAGTCCGCTCTCCGCCGCGGAATAGTGTTGAGGTTAAACTAGATTGTGTCCTGTGATTTTGTGTTGTTACAGAATGAGTTCGGTTACATTTAGGACGTCAGATGACGAGATACTTGTTGAATGAATACTAGGCCATTCAATTACCTGGAGTATGACAGGTATAATAACCAACAGATAATTAAATCATTACAAAAATAAACGTACTTTTAAAATAAAATAACAATTGTACATAATAATGCATACTGTTGTCTTAGCTTAAATAATAAGCAGTTGTATTGTGTTTTAAAAGTAAAAACTCAATTGTTTAAAACTGAAAAAAATGATTACCTTTTCTTCCTACTCTTTTACATATCATTGCTATACGAAATTTTGTTAAGGAGATATTGAAAATACATAATGCAGTACGTTGTGTGTTGAAATAGATATAAGTTTAAGAACATATTATTTTATTTTATTGCCCTTGGTGTTATCCCCTCAACAGTTGCAACCAAAATTAGCTAGGTTATTCCGCAGTCGGTCGCCGAAAAAGTCCGCGTCTAGGAAAATAGAATTCCGCTGAGCTGAAAATACGAGCGGAGAATCTCCGCGATCCGCGTTCCGCTGCCGAAAAGTTCCGCACCTACTCAGCTTTAAAAGGCAACTTAAACTATTCGTGGATAAGTATTATTACAGTGTCCGTGAGTGTTTCACTGATGGGTTTTGCGAGTTAGAGTGACTTCAGAATAAGATTATAGTGTCTTGTTGATTTAATTTATATTAAATTGAAAAAGAGTACTATATTTAATTTATGTTAAATTGAAAAAGAGTACTATATTTAATTTAAATACTAGTTAGTCTAGAAGTGACTTTACTAGTGCAAATGTATCATCGTCATCATCATCATCATCATCATTGTTGCTGATAGGAAACCCCAGCATAGCTGCTGGGCACATCTTCCACAAGCGGTAATATTGCGCAGGATATAGCAGGAAGGAAGGATAGGATATAGCAGGAAAGGAAACGGTGGTTGGGACGGCAGCCAAATCGACCCTTCAGAGGGCCAACTCCCGTGCCCCTGTGACAGCTGGGTCGTGGCTCTCAAACAGGGGACCCGCATTCCGCCCTCCAACTGATCAACTCATCTGACAGGGAATCCATGTACAGCAGCCAGGGACCATCCATTCTCAGGTTGGTAGGGAGGGGACCAAACCTGGAGATTTTGTCCCTAGCCGCTGCAAATGGAGGGACCAAAGGTGAAAGGGAAGTTTGTCATAATGGACAGCTAAAAGACTAACCGTATGTAATGACAACTTAATTTGCTGTACCCAATGTCAGCCTCAAAACTGGTATAGACCAAGGTTGCAGTTATCAACTTAGTCAACAGTGGGAGATGTAAATGTGTTTTATCAATTTGGTCTAATAAACGGGTTATTGAGTTATTTTTATGGGAAATCCAAAGTCTCTACCAACTTTTACCTTTTATTAATCGTATGGTACGCTACCTTTGAGCACTTTGATAGGTATTCTGAACCTCAAAGAACAGGGTTATAATCGACTGTCTTAAATCGGTGATTTATTCTGTCATTCATTAATGAATATAATATAATACAAAAAGAACTAATTATACTACGAAGAGTGTACAGTGTCTTGGTCTGCTCAGTACAGGAAGCCACTGTTCACACAACATAAAAATATAATATCCAGAAACATCATGACGAGTTTTAGAATATTCCAATAGTATATTTCGCACCAAGGGCCGAAAGTGGGGTTTTGCTGGCCCGAGATCGTGTTTCATGACCGAGACGAAGTCGAGGTCATAAATCGTTCGAGGGCTATGCAAAACCCTTTCGGCAGAGGTGTGAAAGCTATTATTCCCCATACTACAATTATTAACGGATTAAATGTGATCGGTCATAAAACACGAGCGGCCTCATGCAATCTCGTACTAAAAACATTTAACCAATAAACAAATCATCGATGGTACAATGTTTTGAATTTTATTGTTATTTGTGTCAGTGTTTCAACCAAAGAACACAAAATAGTATGCATGTATTAACCAGGTAACGTCGTGTACGCTTGAAAACAAGTTGGCAACACTGGCTAAATAGATCAGCTGACTTTCGGCCCCTGGGCGGAAAAATTCTACTTTCGGTATTCAAATGACGTTCCGAAAACAGGTGATTACAGCGTAGTGTGGTGAAAATATATTTTTGCAAATTATAGGGGAACATTTTGATGTTCTGTACGTGGAATAGTTTTAAAGATTTTGCACAAGAGTTGTTTAAAATTGATTAACATTCACAATTGAAATACAATACGGGGTTACCTTGACGATGGAACATCCTCGGTTCGGTCGATGCCCGGCATCTCTCCCACTCACCAACGGACGATGGAGTGTGTCAATGTCGCAGTGGTAACATAAACCCGGTGAGCCTCCAAGGCTCTTGTTGCTGCGGAAACAACAAAGAACGCATGACTGGCACCGATGCATTCGTTTCGGCTATCCGTTGGCATCAAGGTCAGGCTCATGTTCATAGACTGATGTAAACTAAATATTAATACCTTCACACCTTTTCTCTAACGACAACTCAATTGCATTTGTTCTGATATTCTTGCTAAAGTTTTGGCGTTTGTTTAGTTGACGTGTTTATTTAAATAACAAATTTCTTAAGTAGCATGATACGAGTTGTTACAACTAAAAATAATACAACAAACTACGTCTAAAAACACGAAAAAATATACTTACACTTACATACAAGACGAAAGATTTCAACCAGTCACACCATCATCAAGCCCAATCAGAAAATTACAGTATCAAAATTGATTATATACTATAGAGGACAGACAGTTCCGGAAACAAGTTAGCACCAGAGTCAAAGTTAGAAGTCCATTAATACTTATCCCTATCCTTACATTTTCCTTAAAAACAAACAATTCTTCCCATACATTCATTACATTTCCTTTCTTATGAATATGAATACTTAATTATCTTCAATAGTTCCTTAGGTGTTTCGACATTTGATGTTTCCGGTTTGCTGATCTTCCAAGCTGAAACATGATTCTTAAATATGTTTGCAAAAGACTAGCATAAAAAATGATCACAATGATTACAAATGAAATTATACACAACAAAATCAAACTTATAATAATCATTTCAGGACGATATTTTGGGACGCAGAACTTTATTCATGGTGTTTTGTGTCTTTCAAGCAACGAATACTAAATGCTTCTTAAATAGATTTTCAAATTTCTGCGACGTACCTCTACAGGGAAGTTAAAATCTGCGAATTTCGTATTCTCCTTATCCTGTTCTTTACTCAAGATTACATGCTACTTTGGAATCGTTCTTGATGTTTCATCTTATTTGATATCTTTGCTTCTATTTCATCAATGAGATTAAAATGATATACGATGGCACGTGCTATGGATTTTATTGTAGCTATTTCCTTCCTTCTGTTCATTTTACTAAATGGGATCTTGAAACGTAATAAAGCAGTCTTGCGGCTTGTTGGATGTACGGAATTGCTATTATCGGTTGTACTCGCCTGCGATGGCTTCCTATATACAGTATTTCGAATTTTAGCTTATCTTCTCTCCTCATCAATGTTAGATCAAGGAAATTAATCCTATACTCTAATATGAGTAAGGTTTGCTTGCTTGCTTGCATGCTTGCTTGCTTGCTTGCGACACGGATCTCAAAAACGGCTCCAACGATTCCCTTCAAATGTTCGAAATAACTAATTTCTGGGATAAAAATAAGTTCTAGACAGGCCTCATCCCCAGGAAAAATCAAATAATTTAAAAAACTAAAATGAAAAGTTAAAAAAATTAACATTGGGCTTATGGAATTTCAAATCAAAGCAAAAGAATTGTAACAGCTGTTCATAATCAACCAGGGAACTGTCAAAGTAATACTCATGTTGTTTATGATTATTAACATGTGGTTTCTGTGAGCAGAGATTAAAAGATTTGAGTGAAGATTACATAAATAGAGTAGTAAAATAAATCAAAGGGACATTGAGCTATAAATAACAACTGGAGTTACCTTAAAAGTGTAGAAAAGATGCAGATGAGTTTTACAAATCTGATTATCAGTAGGGGGAAGTGGTGAAATATTACTCCGAAACATCTAAACAAACTGATTGGCCTTCCCCCGAGCAAAGCTAGGCCCCCCAGGTACTATTTCTAAATTGTTTTATTCGCTCGTGAAATTCAAGATTCTGTATTGGTCGTTGAATATCTTAATCATATCATTTGCTTCACCTCTCTTTGGTTTCTCCGAAAATGATAAACATATCATTAACTTTTCTAATGTACATTAACACTTAATGTTCTTTGGTAAAAGTTTCTAAAATACTTTCTGCAGAAACAATTACCAGGTGTGTTTGTTGCTTTTATCCATCGCCTTTTGCATAAAACCTTTAGTTAAATATAAATTTACTTTATAAATCATAGCTATTTTTTACAGAATACTTTTTTTCTAATTAATCCTTATTTAGTCTAGCATGTATCAATTTAGAATTGTGTGAAAGGCTAAACTTAAAATTCACAATAGGTTCAATAGGCACATTTTCTTGCGGATCATTGGAATTCCTTTAATTTAACTAGAACTGGAATTGACTAGGACTTTTAATGTTAGAATGTTCATTTTTGATCATTTTCTGTGGTCACTTTAGTAAACTGCTTCACGGCATCAGTCAGTTTTTTGCGTTTTAAATACTGCATAAAAATAAACGTTATCAGGAAACTGACACATACTTTCTCCCTTTTAGCCCAACTTTAATGAATAAATTACTTTTTATTACTTAATATAGAATAAAAAGCACGGTCGAATGTACAGAAAATCTTGTAAACAAGTTGTTTTCAAAAATATCCACCCAAATCGCTGTTTAGGAGGCACTACAGAATCCATCGCTACACACTTGGGATTAAGAGGGGAAATGCCCCTTATTCCCCCCCTCAGGGTTATTAAGGGGCAACATATTTCGAATTTCCTCTGTTGGTCAATGCTAACTTGACAAGCATATCTAGTTTGAACGAAATTGATCAATAAATAAGAGAGAAATAGTAATTTTTGTATTCCCCATAAGAATAACATTGGACAACGTACTGCATTTACCGCAAAATAAAAATTTAAATTTTCTCTGCAACCTGTTATCTTAGCATGGTGATTCAAAATACAAAATTATTTAGTTTTTGAGCTCTTTTTAATTAATGGTGAATAGTAATGTTTGATATATTTAGGTTTTTTTATATAAAAAATCCAAAAAACAGAATTTTTGATATTTTAAGTCTTGTAATTGCTGAACCCGAATTTTTACAGAAATGCGGGTGGTGTCATTTTGTTAGAAAACTAAAGTTCTACAAACGACTAAAGTTTAATCAAAATCGTTTGAGCCTTTTTTGGTAAATCTTGATTTTTCATGTTTCTTGGCGGTTTTTGGGGGATAATTACCCTTAAAAATCAAAAATACCAAAAAGTGAAAAAACGCCTGTAGATATTGTGGATTAGTACCTACATACCAAATTTCATAAAAATCGGACCATTGGTTAGGGCTCTAGCTCTATACACATCCATACAGACAGACAGACAGACATACAGACAGACAGACAGGCAAACAAACACACAGACATCACGTAAAAATTACTTTTTTGGGTTTAGAGAGCACCAAAACAAATATTTCTTCTAACTCAAATTCGAAAATTTTGACAAAAACAATACTTCCTCCAAATACTATGTATAACGGGGAGAAAGTAATATAAGATTGTGATAAGCTTTATAAGTATATAAGTTCAGTTGTAATTGTTGTTATAGTTAATTTGTTGGTTAAACTGTTACCTAATTTTGTTAAAAGATTTAAAAATCATATTTTAGCACGGAGAACAGCATATCGGAAAGATCGAATGTCGCAAAACACCTTCATCTTGTGGTGTATATTTACCGCCTTGCATGTAAGTACAGAATAAGTGTAAATCTATTTTGTAGTGTTGGGAGACGTAGTTTATTGTATCCTGTTTATTTACATAAATGAAGTCAACCTGTCTTATTAGTTGAAACAACGTTTCAGAGCTGAATGCTACTTGATAATATAACATTACACATAGAAATGTATTGAAAATAAATGTGAAGAAGGTGTTGTAAGAAAAAGGAGGCGGAGGTGGGTGAGTCAACAATGCGTAACGCAGTGCAGCGCGACGCGTAACACATATTAAACCGCGTGTAACAGCGCAGCGGTTGGTTCAGGTTACCCCTTCCACTCGTCACCGTCCCGAAAAACCCAAATAACAGAAATTACAAAACCCTGCAAGGAGTTAAAAAAAAGAAAACACTAATTACTAAAATAATCTCATAATTTATTAACTGTAATACGTTAGATCCCAATTGTTCTTGTTACAAATGAAAGGAATAGAGATAAAGGTAAAAGATAAGACCATAAAAACCAGGCGTCTTGAATCTGGGGCGGTCAACATGTGCGTCAAAGATAAGATTTAATGAGACATTCACTTTTATTCTTGGCCAATTTTTAAATTCGCTTCTTTATAAAGTAAGTTACATAATGACAAATTCACGGATTCAATTTTGTATATATTATAAAATACTGGCATAAATAATTTTACAAATTTAAAAGTGGTATACCGGCAAACTCAATATGTTCAAGACCCCTGAATATTAAAATTGAAAGAATTAAAACATGTTATGGCCACAGAATCATGATCTTACTCAATGGATTCAGAAATGTTGAGCTGTTTTATAAGTCCAGGTTTTATTCAAAAAGACTACGTTTAAAATTGAAATAAAGTAGCCAACAGTTAAAGGATGATTATTTAAAATTTTACAGGCTAATGTAGTAGAATATTTCCCTACTGGCCATCTTCGAACAACACTAAAAGAATCTCAGTGTGTGGGCCAATCTTTGTTTAAAAAATGCCCTGTATTGCGGTTATCAGTATGTAATATTCTATAGCAAAACTTTAATTCTTAGTTAATGTATGTAAATCAGGTGTTAACATGTAATAAAATATTAAACTATTAAATCGCAACTCTTTATAGTAGTTTTCTCCATCCCAGTCTTTAAAATACTGCTTGGCTAATAAACAACAAGAAACCGTTAAGTTGACTTTTACGTTGTAATATTTAAAAGTAGAGACAATTTCTATTCCATAATCCAGTGTTTGATATGACAATTCAGAAGGTCGAGGCGTAGATTTGCGGAAATAGAATTTACAAGCGTCATCAGAGCTCCACCCCACAGGCCTTCAAAGCTCCAATGTAAATCTTATGAGAAAATAATACTCGATTAAAGTATATATTTAACAGCTTTGCATTAACCAACAGCACAGCAACAAGAACAGATAATGCAAGCATGATGAAAGTAAATAAACTACTAAAATGTCAACACAGTAAAACTCTCTGAACTAATTAAACAAAACGATTCTTGGTTAATCTATATTATTAAAAGAACAAGGTCCTAAACAAAGGATCTTTTTGGAGCTTGGGAGCGCAATGTTATAAATTTCGTAACGAAAGAAAATTATTTACTCGAAGTCGAGTATCAGAAACCACTGGTATTTGTAAACACCTTACTTATCTTACTAAATTATGAATTCAACATTTATCTAATTGTTAGTGAATTTCCTTTGGAAAGTGAACTACTAGCATGACCCGAAGGTGAAACTTAAGCCCGGGACCACCATATAAGTTCCTAACGTGACCCCCTGAACACGTTTTGGGGGTCGTTCAAAATGTATATATATATATATATGTATATATATATATATATAATATATATGTGTGTGTTTGCACTCTTGCGGTCGTATTTTTGTCCGATTTACTTCAAATTTGGTAGGGACGTTCCTTTCTGTAATCAGTTGGACAAGTTCGTTGGGCAAAACAATCGGAAAACTCTAAACCCCTTTTTTGGGGATTAATCTTTCAAATTTCGAGTTTTGGGCCCAAAAAGGGTAAGGAAAGCCCCGTATGTAAAGTTAATGCATGTAAAAAGATGGAAATTAGTGAGGCGAAAGTTTTAAGCCCTCTATTGTCATTATAGCATAAATATTTACCGAGTTATTAAAGAAAATGTGTTTCGACTAAACACAGTACGTTGCCTACGGGGGGGTTACACTAGAAAAGCCTGTTATTCCTTTGTTAGAGTACTTTTATCATCCCCAGCAACCTCACGCCTACTTTCAAGCCTGTCTGGACCTTCTCCTAACATTATAATACGCAAAATTGTATTCCCAGCTTTGCAGGTAAATGAAACCAGGAGCATCAGAACAGCCAAAAAATCACTGTTTTCAGATTTCAATAAAAATTGGAATAAATGTATATTTTTACACTGATTTTGAGTTTTAAAAGTTTTTATGTGGAAATTCACTTCCCTCACGTCAGCGTGCTGCGTTCGAACTCGTTTAACTTTTCAACAGTTGTGTTTTCGGAATACAACCGTTAGTCCAGCCGGCGCAACACCTCAGACTCAGCTGTCGGCCTCGGTCCATGGTCAATGACGCAGGTCTGGTTTTGCCACCTGCCGCATCCGGTCAGCCAATCTCAGTTGACAAGACGCAACAAAGGTTCGCCCGCTGCAGCCAATGTCCTTGTCGTGGTTTTTCATCCAAAAACAATATAATCCCGATTAATCAATATCTCCATGGAATTTTTAGCCTACCAGTCCCGACTATAATTAAAGCTAGTATTTTGGGAGTGCCACAGTTCAATCTGATGAACAATTCAACATATTTTTAACCACTTTGTGATTTCTAAAACAATCTGGTGATTTGTTTTGTGGTGATGATTTGTTTGGTGATTTGTTGTTTGGTTGATCTGGTGGTTCTTTTACTACGTTTAGCATTTGCCCTGCACGTCCAGTATCTAGGACATAAATCATATGAACAACTAATATTTAATCAAGTAGTACAAAATCTATCAACGATAACTATTGCTTGCGATTTCTCACTCTCTTCTTATTAACAGTATTAAAGCTGATACCCTCACGTGTTTACCCCTGTGTGAAGCATAGCTCATTACCACGAGCCCAAATGTAGTCTAGAGAACGTAAAACTAAATTTACTTTTTTGATGAAAATTAACTATAGAAAACACGCTAGACCAATTATTTGTAAATGTGTAAACATAAAGTATAAAGCATTAATTTAATTTGGAAAATAATATTATATTTATATATTACCCTGATAATATTCAAGATATTGTTATTTCAAAATAGCTATCCATATAATTCGTGTGGATATAATAAAAACCGCTTGGACATTACCCTGAAATGCCAAATACCTGTAAATGATATTTTATTTGGTCTATCAAGAATGTTTCCAAAATGTATGGTAAGCAATAGTGTTTTAATCGTGAAAACAGACCGGCGACTAAAACCATTTTAAACTGCAAAACCTCGGCCTGCCCCAACATCCACTAAATAAGGCTTATCCCTGTATTTGGTAACCTGAGACGAAGCGTGTTTCCTTGATACGAGACTTGTGCGTGATGCTAACGAACTGTGAACGACATGTCTCCCGGACGAGATGCCAGCGAGCGTGTTGGTAGTTTCCACAACAAACCTGGCAGCAACTGATCGTACTCTGATAACGAGTGCGGAGTGCCTAACGGGTATGACGACGAAGGTGAAATATTTTATGTAGTAAATGTGAAGTTGCAAATGTGGCCAACAAGATGAGCATGAAAAACTGGACACCCTATTTACCAAAAGGATTAAAGAAGATACAAATAACTGTAAAAAACTTGATTGCAATTTATTTAATTTACTCATTTATTTTGTATTAACAAGCAGAACAAACTGGATAGGTTCTTAAAAGCAGTTACATCGCCGTAGAGTATGTCGGTTAACGATCCTTGTAGTAAAGGAGCGTCCTTCGCCATCTGCGCATTCATGTCTTCGCATCTAGCTCGGCAGAGGCCAGCGAAGCTATTAAACATGCTACGCTTTCTCATATTCTATCGTAAATTGCAGTTTACAGTAAATAAACAACTAGAGAGAGATTTGCAACTGGTAAAACTGAAATGCTGAATGAACAGGGAATGGTTAAGACATATTTATAGAGGTTATGTAGTTTGCAGGTCTAAGTTTGTTCTCCAGATTTTATAAATTCAGGCAAGTTTCAGGAAAATTAAATCCAGGTAAATTTTCTTTAAAATAATCCAGGATTTAGAAGTAAAAACCAAATATAACTCAAACATGCTTGATTGATGTGGGCTACAACAAATGCCTATAACTTAAAAACTGCCAATTTTGTTTAAGACTAGGTACACCTTTAGAGTTAATAGTCCGCTATTTTCAGCAAATTTCTTAGCTAAGTGTGGACTTTTAATATATTAACCGTAAAATAACAGCATAATATAATAAATAACAATGTAACAATGCAGACACCAGCTTATAGAGTGAAATAAAGGAAGTAGGTTGCCAACTTATGAACTTATAATGATTAATTTTAGAGGCTTTTTAGAGGCAATGTAACACTTGTACTTTGGGTTGCAATAAAAAAGGACCCTATATTGAAATAGAACTTATGATTTAATAAGATAATAATAACTGAAACAATAATATAAATAAAATTTATTAAAAATAAATTTACACCTTCTTCACAACCATTGTTTATTTATTGCTAACACAATTTAGCAACTAAAAATAAGAAAAATTTGTTTCGATTTTATGAATAATAAAATAAGTTACCACACCTTTTAGCAATTATCCATACATTAAAGAAATAAAATATGTTATTTTTAGTAGACAGAATTGCAAAGGTAGTTACTATTAATAAATTTAATACAAAAGTACGTCAATCTCAAGTGACTGACCACTTTGAAACATAAAATATAAATAGACAACAATTTCGTACTCAAAACTCAATGGTCTGGAATTTCCAACCTTTATGTTAGTTAAATGAAGCTGCTGGATGGTAGTAAAAGTAAAATTATGTAACATGTCGACCAATGGTTTGAATACTCGATTTGGTTGGCGAGTAGATATCCTTGGGGGTTTATACTCTGGATTCCTTTGAAGGGAGGGGCTTATAGAGACACAACTTATGTAATGCTCCTAATATAAGGCATTTATGGAGCCAGTAATGCCCAGCGCTAATCCTTACTAATATATAATACCCCGTAGCAGCCAACCTGCATACTCAGCGAATTTCCAATGCATATATCTTAATACCACATAAAGCCACATACCAACTTTCATCAATATATAAATATATTTACAGTTTTGAACGGATGGTGTTTTTGGCATCTGGGAAACTCAAAACGAAAGGTTACCATGGTCCCGGGCTTAGGTCTTACCATGCTGACTACGGTAATAACTTCATCCCTATAGGGGAAATTCGCCAAAAGTCGGATGGTGTGTCCCAGTACCACAAGTCTGTCAGTCTGCTTTTTGTTCCTCGATCACTCAAAAACTACTGAACCGATTGGCATGAAAATGTACAGCAATTTTTCTTATATACCACTAAACACTTAGGTCTATTTTCGTTTTGAAAATCCTACAGGACTTTGCCCCACGGGAGATCAAGTTTCCCTTGCATTCCTTACGGACATTCATTTGTGTTTGAGCTGATGATAATACAAACAACTGATCTTCATTTATAGTAGTTTCACGGGCTAACCACAGAATGCAGCACATATAACTGTTGTATTCCCAGGTGAAACCGGGTACGGTGGCAGCTAGTATTAAAATAAATGATATTGTGTTAGTAGTCAATCTCCTATATAGTTAATATACATTCATACTATGTTGAGTAGAAGGAGAAAATACCCCCGTGGCAGCAAACCTACTTACTCAGCGAATTTACGATGCAAGTATATGTATCTCACTACCACATAAAGAAGCTACTCGCCAAGTTTCATAAAAATACACGAATAAATAGGTGATATATATAGCATTTTATTTATCCTCCATAAGAATAACATCGAAAGCTGAGTACGCAGGTTTGCTGCTACAAGGAACAAAAAAATATGTGTTTTTATGCAATTATCAATACAACTTAACTAGTCGAAGTTGATACCAAGTTTCATAACTAATGGAGACATTACATTTTACTTATTCTCCGTAAGAATAACATGGGGGCTGAGTATGCAGGTTTCCTGCTGCGGGGAAAATCGGCAAAAAATTATTTTTTTGTGCAAGTATCAACAGACCAGTATTAGGTACATTCATACATTCATAAATAATCGAGATATAACATTTTAATTATTCTCCATAAGGATAACATTGGACAACGTACTGTGTTTAGCATTTGAATATCTCTGCAATGGTTGGACATAGAATCACAATTTAAACACCAAAATCATTGTTTTGTAGAGCTGAACTGATTGGTAATAGTAAATGTGAGGTTTACATTAAAATGAACTGAGGAAAAACTAAAAACCTCTTCCTCATAGGATTAACCATGGGAGATTTTATGAACACGTTTTTTGGATTTTCTCCGCAACCACTTATCTAGGTTAATGATTCAAAATACCATATTGTTTTTTTTAGGCTGTATAAAATGGTCGAAACCGAAATTAAGTTTTTTTTTTAATTTTAGGGGGGAAATACAAAAATCTGATTTTTGGAAGATTGTAAACCCTCATAAACCCCCCTTCCCATGGTCCGATTTTTCTGGTTTTCGAACTTAAAGTCATGAATGACGCTTTACACATTTGAGCCAAATTTCATCAAAATTAGACGTTTTTATTCAAGTTATTGTGTTAACGGTCACACACACACACACACACACACACACACACACACACACACACACACACACATATATATATACATAAATTTGAACGAATAGTGTTTTTGGCATCTGGGGACCTCAAAACAAAAATTTATCATGGTCTTGGGCTTAACTCTTACCATGCCATCTACTGTAATAGCTTCTTCCCTATAGGGGAAATTCGCTAAAAACACAAATGACAATTATTTCGTGATTAACAGTAGTTTTATTAGTGTTCCAAACCTTTACATTAACATTTTTTAATTGTTACAGTCTAATGCTAGAATGATATGTGCACGGAATTCCGGAGTGTGTTCAATGTCGTGTTAACGAACGTTAAATACTCTTTTCGTGTTTAATTAAGTTGAGTATTTACGTATCGTCAATAATGTAGGTCCATGCTGTTCCAACAGATTGTTATAGGAAATCCTTAACATTATGCAAAACAAAACTTCCAACAAATGGTCAAAATATTTTAAGTAAAAACGATTTAATACATAAATAAGTTCTTGCGTATTTAAATTTAGACCCAAAATAAAAGTCTTACCACCCTAACGTTTAGGGAGTTTAAATGTTTTTATTGTGTCCGGGCTTCAGAAACCACAAAAATCTGAAATTTAGCTGCATTTTTATGAACTTGAATACATTTACTTATTACAGTATTCTTGTTCACATGTAACCGAAGAGACATTTTCAATCATTCTGATCTGATAGTTTGTTACACAATTCGTAGCTTGAAATGTATAATCGACGATAGAAATCTGTATTTTTGAAAAAATAAGTCTTTATTGTTATACAAACAAGGAAAAATCATTCTATGAAGTTTCAACCCTACCTGTAAGTTTTGAAATGCAATTACAGTAGCCTGATAGGAGTGATTCAAGTACGAAACTGTTACACCAGTGGTCATTCCCCAATGGTCCTATAAACCCGCTGAACCTCGAAGGTTGTAACGAATGCGACCAAGAGTGCTCGAATGGATGCGATGAATTCAACGAGCCTCTCGGGGTGAGATTCAAGGGTACGGCAATGGAAATGGCTCACACAGCCTATAAAATATGCGTACTATATTTCAATTTTACTTGGTTGCGATGTGCGATTACACGATCTTGATTATTACGACAAATGGACCTTCATTAGTCTATACTCTGCAATCAATGTATATGTTGGTTTCTTTGTTTGTTTGAAAAACATATCGGAATCCATTGGAACGATCTTATTAAATTAGGGGCTTTTGGAGGTAAAAAAAATCGATTGGTAAAAACCTCAACCCCAGGAAAAATTATATTTTGTTAAAAATCTAATTTTTAAAATTCAAAATTTTAACATTGGAGTTTCAAATAAAATCAAAAGTATCATAACGTAACTTATTCACAATTTTTATGATTCTTTTGTTTTGATTTTAAACTCCAATGTTAAAATTTTGAATTTTAAAAATTAGATTTTTAACAAAATATGAGTTTTCCTGGAGTTGAGGTTTTTACCAATAGATTTTTTACCTCCAAAAGTCCCTAATGACAGAGTTTTGACAAGATCGTTCCACTGGATTCCGATATAAGTTTTTCAAACAAACAAACAAACATTGATTGCAGAGTATAGAATAATGAAGGTTCATTTTTCGTAATAATCGAGATCGTGTAATTTTTAGGTACAGTATTGGCAAAAAATCACCTGATTTTAATACTAGTTATAACTGCTATAGCAAGCCTTCTAAAAAAATAGATTGTCAAAATTTGTTAAGCTTTTCTTTTGCACCCAGCCCGCAAAGTGATAGAAGATAAACTTACAGAAAAGTATTTCTGTATATAAATTTAAAGTTGTTAGATTTTATGTTGCAAATTCGATATATTTATGTTTAACGGATAACTCAGGCAGAACTGGCAGTTGGTCAAACTTCTTAAAAAATTTCAAAAAATTAAAATGCGATTATATCAGTTACAATTGCCCTTTCGAGGTTCAGTTTCTGACATTGTGCAATGTTATATAAGAACTTTAAAATGATGATCTAAGCCTACCTCAATTAATATGCAACAACTCCCAATGTATGACACATTAGATTTTCTTTAGAATGTCACCATCCAGTCTAAAACACATTTGTATCCCGGAAATTAGTTAATTCCGGCATTTTAAGGATATCGTAAGAGCCGTTTTTGATATCAGAGTTCCAAACAACCAAGAAAGAAAGCAAAACTTACTCACGTTAGAGTATGTAGGACCACATGGTAAATAAACATGCATTTGATCAATGAATTTACATTTAGCCTATGGGTAATAATGTTTGTAATATGGTTAATGTGAAATAAGTAGTTGATATTAATAGTACAAAGCTCTGCCAACTTACATGCCTCGCACCATAATACCAATATAACTTATAATTAAAAGAAAGTAGTATATGAGCTCTAATAAGACATAGGAGACTTCACAGAGGTCAGAATAAATAGCCTGGAACAAAAACTTACTTTTCGTAGGTAAACGAATTCTGGAAGACATCGAGAACACGCATCTAGATCATAAATAAACTCAATATCCATGTAATAATGGATTAAGTATCAATTTACAAAGAAAGCAGCGATTTAAAATCGTACTTGTTACCTTGAATGAAAATTACTGCTAATATGTTTGTTGTGTGTAATCACAGAGTTGACCTCCGCGCCTTGTCCGCGGCGTCTCCTCGCCCTGAGAGTTGATTATTGTTATTAGTTCGGATAAAGTAAGTGAGTTTGTCCAAGGCTGATCGCTGAAGACCAGCGATTCCCAGGTCGCCGCTGCGATCGCGTTACTCATGGCTTTCCCTTCGCTTGCTAATATCCATATCCTTGGCCACTCTACCCTGCATCAGTATGCTAGGTATGGTGTTCTGATTGTAAGCGATGTACGAGTATCTCTTGTGATCTAGCTAAGCCGTTTCTTAATAGTTTCATAGCACCGTTTATTTACAAAACTGTAATTTACGGTTTATTTCAAAAGTATCCCCCTGCCAAAAAACTGTAGTGTACAAAATCACTGTTAATTATTGGAACGAGTTGTTTTTTTTATATTTTTTTTGTTATTTTAAAGAGTTATTCTCTATATTACCTGGATAGAAGAGTACTGGAGTTCTAAATCAAGTGGTTCGTTAGTTTGTTCCGATATTTTGTTCCATTCTTATTAGTTATCGAACTGGGATTATCCTTAATTTGTTAATTACCTATAACTGCGAGTTCATAGGTAATAGTCCACAGCAAATAACAATCATAGAAAATATTAGGGTTTAGGTACTTCCCCTTGAAAACGTTTAAATACTTATACTTTAACAGTCAGATAGATATTAGTGAAAATGATGGGTGGTAATTTAGTTACATGAGTTGTTTTGTGCAATCGAGTCTCAAAACGATTAAACTGCATTATGCATATAGCAAACTGAAGACGAAAGTACGGAGATGACTTGATAGCCAGGTAGGAAATAAAGATTCTGGTGGGGGTGATTTGTCCCTAGCCACTTGATGGCCAGCTAGTTAAAAAAGATTTTGGCGGGGGTCATTTGTCCCTAGCCACTTGACGGCCAGCTAGTTCACAAAGATTCTGGTGGGGGTAATTTGTCCATAGCCACTTGATGGCCAGCTAGTTAACAAAGATTCTGGTGGGGGTAATTTGTCCATAGCCACTTGATGGCCAGCTAGTTAACAAAGATTCTGGTGGGGGTAATTTGTCCCTAGCCACTTGATGGCCAGCTAGTTAACAAAGATTCTGGTGGGGGTAATTTGTCCCTAGCCACTTGATGGCCAGCTAGTTAACAAAGATTCTGGTGGGGGTAATTTTTCAATAGCCACTTGATGGCCAGCTAGTTAACAAAGATTCTGGTGGGGGTAATTTGTCCATAGCCACTTGACGGCCAGCTAGTTAACAAAGATTCTGGTGGGGGTAATTTGTCCCTAGCCACTTGATGCCCAGCTAGTTAACAATGATTCTGGTTGGGTTAATTTGTCCCTAGCCACTTGATGGCCAGCTAGTTAACAAAGATTCTGGTGGGGGTAATTTGTCCCTAGCCACTTGATGGCCAGCTAGTTAACAAAGATTCTGGTGGGGGTAATTTGTCCACAGCCACTTGACTGCCAGCTAGTTAACAAATATTCTGTGGGGGTAATTTTTTCCCTAGCCACTTGATGGCCAGCTAGTTAACAAAGATTCTGTTGGGGGTAATTTGTCCATAGCCACTTGATGGCCAGCTAGTTAACAAAGATTTGGTGGGGGTAATTTGTCCCTAGCCACTTGATGGCCAGCTAGTTAACAAAGATTCTGGTGGGGGTAATTTGTCCCTAGCCACTTGATGGCCAGCTAGTTAACAAAGATTCTGGTCGGGGTAATTAGTCCCTAGCCACTTGATGGCCAGCTAGTTAACAAAGATTCTGTTGGGGGTAATTTGTCCATAGCCACTTGATGGCCAGCTAGTTAACAAAGATTTAGTGGGGGTAATTTGTCCCTAGCCACTTGATGGCCAGCTAGTTAACAAAGATTCTGGTGGGTGTAATTTGTTCCTAGCCACTTGATGGCCAGCTAGTTAACAAAGATTCTGGTCGGGGTAATTAGTCCCTAGCCACTTGATGGCCAGCTAGTTAACAAAGATTCTGGTGGGGGTAATTTGTCCCTAGCCACTTGATGGCCAGCTAGTTAAA
Organism: Allygus modestus; assembly: GCA_963675035.1. Taxonomy (NCBI): domain Eukaryota; kingdom Metazoa; phylum Arthropoda; class Insecta; order Hemiptera; family Cicadellidae; genus Allygus; species Allygus modestus. Next base: position 252,619,711 of record OY776111.1, on the reverse strand, counting down.
AAAGATTTTGGCGGGGGTCATTTGTCCCTAGCCACTTGACGGCCAGCTAGTTCACAAAGATTCTGGTGGGGGTAATTTGTCCATAGCCACTTGATGGCCAGCTAGTTAACAAAGATTCTGGTGGGGGTAATTTGTCCATAGCCACTTGATGGCCAGCTAGTTAACAAAGATTCTGGTGGGGGTAATTTGTCCCTAGCCACTTGATGGCCAGCTAGTTAACAAAGATTCTGGTGGGGGTAATTTGTCCCTAGCCACTTGATGGCCAGCTAGTTAACAAAGATTCTGGTGGGGGTAATTTTTCAATAGCCACTTGATGGCCAGCTAGTTAACAAAAATTCTGGTGGGGGTAATTTGTCCATAGCCACTTGACGGCCAGCTAGTTAACAAAGATTCTGGTGGGGGTAATTTGTCCCTAGCCACTTGATGCCCAGCTAGTTAACAATGATTCTGGTTGGGTTAATTTGTCCCTAGCCACTTGATGGCCAGCTAGTTAACAAAGATTCTGGTGGGGGTAATTTGTCCCTAGCCACTTGATGGCCAGCTAGTTAACAAAGATTCTGGTGGGGGTAATTTGTCCACAGCCACTTGACTGCCAGCTAGTTAACAAATATTCTGTGGGGGTAATTTTTTCCCTAGCCACTTGATGGCCAGCTAGTTAACAAAGATTCTGTTGGGGGTAATTTGTCCATAGCCACTTGATGGCCAGCTAGTTAACAAAGATTTGGTGGGGGTAATTTGTCCCTAGCCACTTGATGGCCAGCTAGTTAACAAAGATTCTGGTGGGGGTAATTTGTCCCTAGCCACTTGATGGCCAGCTAGTTAACAAAGATTCTGGTCGGGGTAATTAGTCCCTAGCCACTTGATGGCCAGCTAGTTAACAAAGATTCTGTTGGGGGTAATTTGTCCATAGCCACTTGATGGCCAGCTAGTTAACAAAGATTTAGTGGGGGTAATTTGTCCCTAGCCACTTGATGGCCAGCTAGTTAACAAAGATTCTGGTGGGTGTAATTTGTTCCTAGCCACTTGATGGCCAGCTAGTTAACAAAGATTCTGGTCGGGGTAATTAGTCCCTAGCCACTTGATGGCCAGCTAGTTAACAAAGATTCTGGTGGGGGTAATTTGTCCCTAGCCACTTGATGGCCAGCTAGTTAACAAAGATTCTGGTGGGGGTAATTTGTCCACAGCCACTTGACTGCCAGCTAGTTAACAAATATTCTGGTGGGGGTAATTTTTTCCCTAGCCACTTGATGGCCAGCTAGTTAACAAAGATTCTGGTGGGGGTAATTTGTCCCTAGCCACTTGATGGCCAGCTAGTTAACAAAGATTCTGGTCGGGGTAATTAGTCCCTAGCCACTTGATGGCCAGCTAGTTAACAAAGATTCTGGTGGGGGTAATTTGTCCATAGCCACTTGACGGCCAGCTAGTAAACAAAGATTCTGGTGGGGGTAATTTGTCCCTAGCCACTTGATGGCCAGCTAGTTAACAAAGATTCTGGTGGGGGTAATTTGTCCATAGCCACTTGATGGCCAGCTAGTTAACAAAGATTCTGGTGGGGGTAATTTTTCCCTAGCCACCTTGTCTGCTAGCTGGTCACCAACGGGTTACTAAGGTGCCTCTAAATTATTCTATTAAGTTGTAAATATTAATGTTACGAAACGAAAGCTCTCAGTTTGCGCTCAGTCAAACCGGGAGTGGTTGCCTCAGTCGATGGAAATCTAAGATTTACATGGATTTTGTTCAGTAGACGTAGGAATTTTCGCAATTAATGTAACACAATTTTTCATCGTGTTACTCATGTCCCTTCTCTACTCGATCTGATTCTACTCATCAGCAAATCATATTAGTTTCCATACAAAAAATAAATTCATTATGCTTGAAAAATCAAGTTTGAAATTGCAACTGAATATCCTCGTAGAATGTTTTCATCGCCGGGTTATGCTAGTCAGGCTCAACGTTAGCATTTTAATTGAACGTAAATACACAATTACACCTACTCCTTCAGTCTGTTCAGGAGGAATAGTTAGCATAGAATGTGGACCAATAAACACAAAGTTTCTTGTTCATTTCGCAGTTTACCAGAGTTATCACTTATTCTATGTTATCACCATTGACTTGTGTGATAGCTGATAACGGTTCCATTCCACCGTTGATAACTCATATTTCCAGGTTCGTCGTTTGTCTGTGTAACGACTCTGTGTCGTTTTCTCTGGTTAACCTTGCAAACAGTTATTTTCACGCACTCTCCTTTTGAGTGATTTAAAATTCTGCATTATGAATATTAATTACAAAATATGACTTAAATAAAACTATTTGTGGAGCCTTATTAAAAAAAAAAACAACCTTGTGTAAATATTCATACTCCTTTGGTATGGTAGGAAGGCTGGCTCAGGTAATAAACCCTGTTTAATTCTTACGTGAGCGATGTTTTTTCCTTGCATTTGCCATCATACATATAACGAACGTGATGCAATTGTCGCCTTCACCGGCCTGGGAAGATGCCTTCACGTATTCTCTCGTTAGCACATGCCTACACAGCGTGCGGATTTGCCCTCAATTAATTGGATAATCGAATTAAGTGAAGTTTATCATTATACATAACTTTACTGCTTAGGCTGGTAAGAAAATCAACTCAACTGGCGTGTCTGTGACGAAAATAACTCGAGAACGCCTCCACAGTTAAACTTCAAATTTTCCAGATAATTTTAACAGTACAAAATCTCGGTCGGATTAGTTATTCAGATAATTTTGTTCAGTATTAATAAAACTAGGAGTACGCTCTAATGTCGCGTAAGAGGACGAAGCGAAGAGTTAAATCACGTAACTTTTTAGCGAATTTCCCCTATAGGGAAGGACCGTAGGTCTCATGGAAAGACTTAAGCCCGAGACCATGATAACTTTTTGTTATGAGGTTCCTAAATGTCAAAAACACTACCGTATTCGTACAAATTTACATATATACATATATATATATATATATATATATATATGTATATATGTAAATTTGTACGAATATATATATATATATATATATATATATATAGTGTGTGTCCGTTAACACGATAACTTGAGTAAAAAACATCCGATTCCGATGAAATTTGGCTCAAATGTGGAAAGTGACATTCATGAGTAAGTTCGAAAACCAGAAAAATCGGACCATGGGAAGGGGGATTTAAATTTTCCAAAACTCAGTTTTTTGCACTTTTCACCCTACAATTTTTAAAACACTCAATTTTGGATTTTGAGCACCTTATAGAGTTTAAAAAAAATATGGTATTTTAAATTATTAACCTAGGTTAAGTGGTAGCGGAGAAAATCCAAAAAACCAGCGCATAAAATCTCCCATGTTAATCTTATGGGAAAAAGGTTTTTGGCTTTTCCTCAGTTCATTTTAACGTAAACTTCACATTTGCTTTTACCAATCAATCCAGCTCTACAAAATAATCATTTTGGTGTTTAAATTATGATTCTACGTCCAACTGTTGCAGAGATATTCAAAGTGCTAAACATAGTACGTTGTCCAATGTTACCATTATGGAGGATAAATAAAATTTGATATCTCGATTATTTATGAATGTACATTGATGAAACTTGGTATGCGGCTTCACGTAATACTGGTATGTTGATATTTGCACAAACAATTGATTTTTTGTTGATTATGCCAGTAGCAGCAAACCTGCACACTCAGTTCTTATGGAGAATAAGTAAATTGTTATATCTCCCTTAATTATGAACACAAATTAATCAATCTTAGTATGTAGCTTCACCCGGTTGAGTTATATTGATAATTGCATAATACCCCCGTAGCAGCAAACCTGCGTACTCAGCGAATTTCCAATGCATATATATGTATCTTAATACCACATAAAGCCACATACCAAGTTTCATCAATATACATTCATAAATAAACGCTTTATGACATTTTAATTATTCTCCATAAGAATCACATGGCGGCTGAGTATGCAGCTTTGCTGAAGCAAGGAACACAAAAAATGGGGTTTTATGCAAATATAAATATAACTCATGTAGGTAAAGCCACATACCAAATTCCATTAATTTATTTTCATAATGAAGGCAGATAACACGTTACTTATTCTCCATAAGAATAACATGGGGCTGAGTACGCAGGTTTGCTGTTACGGGAGCCTTGGGTAAAAAATTGTTTTTTGAGCAAATATCAATGGTCCACAACCAGATGAAGCCGTATACCAAGTTTCGTCAGTATACGTTCATAAATAAGCGAGATATAACATTGTTATTTTCCTCCATTAGAATAACATTAGACAACGTACTGTGTTAGGACTTTCAATATCTCGGTAACCAATTGACGTAGAAAAATGATCAAAATACCAAATTGTGTGTTTTTTAAGCTGAATCCAATGGTAAAAACTAAAATTTGAGTATTTCCAAAATTATATGTAACAAATTCGAAAAACCCATTTTTGGGGTTCAAAACCCCCCAAAATACCCCTTTGGGTAGAGCGATCTGGCTGGTTTTCGAACTTAAAGTCATAAATGTTACTTTACACGTTTATACCAAATTTCATCGAAATCGGATAATTTTTACGAGAGTTATCGTGCTCACGGACCACGATATATATTATATATACAGTTTCGAACGAATGGTGTTTTTGGGGTTGGGGACCTCAAAACGAAAAGTTATCGTGGTCCCGGGCCTAGGTCTTACCATGCCGACTACGGTAATAGCTTCTTCCCTATAGGGGAAATTCGCTAAAAACACATATTTTGTGTTCATTGTTGCAGCAGACCTGCGTACTCAGCCATAATGTTATTCTTATAGAGAATAAATAAAATGCTATATATCACTTATTTATTTATGTATTTTTATGAAACTTGGTAAGTGGCTTTATGTGGTAGTGAGAAACATATGCATGCATTGGAAATTCGCAGAGTACACAGGTTTGCTGCGACGGGGATATTTTAAAGTTAATTTGTTAAGACACTTATTGGCAGTTTAAATATTGTCTTGCATGATACTAAAATATTGACAACATTACTTTTTTATTTAATACCATTGTCTTTAGTACAAGTTGCACTTTGCAGAGTCTTTACTCCAGCTTTCACGGGTCCCTGGGCAGGCCTGGTGGTGTGGGCCGTGTGGGCCCTTGTTGCCGGCCGGATTCAAGTTCACAACAGTGTCCTAAATAAGACATCGGCTGCCCGTGCCCCGGGGCATAGTTGTCCCCCCCCCACAGGAGTATAGCCCTGGCTGGCACTTTGTATTGGCAATTAAGAAACCCACATCAGTTTTTGACATTAGTGGGGTCATGGTTATCTCCTGTAGTATTGCCCATTAGCGTGCATTTTATTAAAAGTGGCATATTTAAAAGTTACAAAAATTGTTTTATTCTACTGTAATACATTTCAAATCAGGAGTTTCGACTAAACAATTTTAAACTAACATTTTATAAAACTATGAAATACCCTAGCATATATCTTTATAAATATTACATAAATCAAATATCCCAAAAAATAAAAATTGATATGCGTGTTTCAAAGAAGGAACGAACCAAAACGTAAATCAAGTTTCTGAATTGTGATTTTAAAAGAACATGTGATGAAGATAAAATGTAATAACAACCACTGCATCAACAATTTAATTTTTAAATAATAATTTTGTTCTTCCAGAACTATAATTTTACCAATATTTACTGAACAGTATGAATTGGACGCATGAGAAGGCCTATCTAGTGAAAAACAGTACGTACAATTTTTTTTTATTATTTCTCAATGGTGCTTTAGTCGGTAGGCCATAAATCCCATACTTCATCGGATCCAATAACTGGATGAGTTATCATTTTTGAGATTGCACCACCTTATATGAGCACATTCAAATAACTAAAAATAGGCGTCCATATCAATTTACAAACTGCAAATGGAAGATTTAGTTAAAATGTTTAATAGGCCTATAAGAGCGAATGCAGTTGCTGGAATTTGAGCAGTAATTTTTTTTTGGATTAACCACTTCAAATGCAGTTAGAATTCCAGTTTATATTGTGATGGTTGCAGAGGTCAGCTTAAAACAGCTGATCTTGCTTCTGTACCGTTTTGTTACTCATCAACAGCTGTCAATTGCTCAATTGAATTAATTTCTATCCTTCAATAAGATTAACATTGGAACTTTAAAATCCCAGGGGACAAAGCCCTGAGTGGATTTTTTTTCAAAACCCCAAAAGGCATATGTAGACACCAAGGTTTACCAAATAACACATAAACAATCATTCAAGGCCTAATAGTTTCGCCAGTAGCCTGCTCACAAAAATAGCCTTATTTTTACTTTCTCCCCCCTGTACATAATAATATGGAAAAAGTATTGTTTTTTTTTCAACATTTTTGAATTTTATCAGTGGAAATATTTATTTCAGTGGTCCCTGATTATAAAAATATTGGTTTTCGAATTGAAGTGTGTGTGTGTGTGTGTGTGTGTGTGTGTGTGTGTGTGTGTGTGTGTGTGTGTGTGTGTGTGTGTATGTGTGTGTGTGTGTGTGTGTGTCTGTCTGTCTGTCTGTCTGTCTGTGTCTGTCTGTCTGTGTCTGTCTGTCTGTGTCTGTCTGTCTGTGTGTCTGTCTGCCTGTGTCTGTCTGTCTGTCTATCTGTCTGTCTGTCTGTCTGTCTGTCTGTCTGTCCTACGTGGGCAACGCAGTGTGAGCGAAATAAACTACGCAAACGAAGAGCGATTTGACTAAGCGACTGTTGTGTCCTACGTGCATGCGAGCGATCTAGCGATTGAGGCGGAAAGGTAGCCAGTCACCCAAATGTTGCTCTACCGTAGTCATGTTGTATGAAAATTCTTACTTAAAGTGTGTGCGTGCTCAAGAAATGATTAGGAACCCGACTCACAATATTTATTTTGATAGGACCCATCCCGGAGAATATCATCACCTATTTCTCAAACTGAAAACCTGCAAAAATGGACCAGAGTTGTTTCATTCAAATACTGGAATGCTACCAAGCACATTTTTAGTGATTTTACTTTGGAAAGGTGAACTATTAAGATGACTCGCACGGTGAAACTTAAGCCCGGGACCACCATAGCAGTTCCTAACTTAACTCCCTGAACATGTTTTGGAGGTCGTTCAACATAATAAGGAGCGCAGAATTGGAACAGTCAGGAACTCCCACAGCGCCGTCCTCGCGCAGTAAAAATGTTTGGTGGGGAATTGGCGCTGTCCCCCACCCCGAAGCCGCCAGTGCGAGTACTACACCAGGGAGCCACACCCTTGTTCCCACTCCATACATAACAACAGCAGTTCTGCCAACTGACATAAACATCAGAATTGTCCTATGTCCTATACTCCTAAAATACTGAAATTTCAAACCATGAATCCTGTAATTTCCAGAATCTTATTTGTTAACACGCTAAAGCGATTTTTGTCTTTATCTATATAAATAAAATAAATGTTGTTTCTACTTTTAGCAGTGAAATGTTGTATGCAGCGGAGATATTTAAATATGTGTTAAAATTTGTTTATCTGTCTGTTTTGCGATCTGTGTTTCACAAAAAAGACTGTACAGAATTAAATAAAACATTTTTGTGTGGAGGAGGATGCGTTTAGGCTAAAAACTTAAACAGCGTGCTGCGGCGGTTAGGTTTTGTTACTATAACTGTCGTACACAACACGATTGTTTCTGAGGATCCCATAATTTTACGCTGGTGCTGGATACTGGAAGTTGGCAGAACTGCTGTTGTTATGTATGGGGTGGGAATGAGGGCGTAGCTCCCTGGTGTAGTACTCACGGCTGCGGAGTGGGGCGACAGTGCCAGTTCTCTGCCAAACATTTTTACTGCGCAAGGACGGCGCTGCGGGAGGTCCTGACTAATCTATTTCTATCGACTCAAATTATATATACCGGTATATATGTTTGCACTCAAGTGGTCACATTTTTCGTCCGATTTACTTAAAATTTGGTAGGGACTTTCCTTCATGTAATCAGTCGGAAAAGTTCATTGGGTAAAACAATCGGAATATTCTAATCCTTTTATTGGTATTTTTAATTTTGAGTTTTTGTGCCCATAAAGGGTCAGAAAAGCCCCTAATGTGAAATTAATAAGGGGAATTAATGCGTAATAAGTTATAGGAATTAAAAAGGCAGAAACTTTAAGCCCTACCTCATCATTCTAGCACAAATAATAAGTTATTCAAGAAAATTAAGATTGAGCAAACGCAGTACGTGGTCTTATGGAGATTTTACATTGGAAAAGGCTGTTTTTCAAAGTTTTTAATGCGGAAATTCACTTCCCTAACGTCAGCGTGATGCATGCAAACTCGTTTTATATTGCAGATGCCATAAGAAGTGAATTAAACAAAAAGAGACAAATTTCTAAAAGCCAAAATTCGATAGACAACTACAAACTGCACTGCTTCAGGCAACACAACCGGAGCGATCACAAACAAAAAGTTTGATCTCTTTGCGTCGCGTGGAGATCGCTTCGGTCGCTCGCTCCACAATGTAGGACATTCCCACCAGAAAACCCAGTTTGTAATTTTCGCATTGCTCGCCCAGTAGGACACCGCAGAGGCTTAATTTATCCATCGGAGGTCCTGTCGGACCTGCTATAGGTCCAATGACTTTTATGGAAAAAATTAGGTGGAATAATGTTGGTAATTATTCCACCAAATATAAATAGTTGCCACTGGTCCGTATTTTGTATTTTTGGTTCTGTGAATGTATTGTTATTGTATAAAGCTTAAAAAAGGAAAACTGTCTGTATTTGACATTTTTTAACTATCAGGATTTTCCCAAATCGCTTTTTGGATAAATGTTTTACAAATTTCGTGTAGAAGGTACCTTAGAAAAAATATTACTTGCATACGCTGTTACTACTGTAGTAACAAATGCAATAGTAATGCTCTTCACTCTGGCAATGTGTGATGGATGAACATCTCACCTGATAATTTTACAACATAAGCTGGAATAACATGAGCGGAGGCGAACTACCCATATACACACTCAAATTCGAATTTGCTTTCCTAAAGGAAAAACCCTGACGTCACAGACATAACCGAGAGAATGTCTTCGATTGTATTACATGCACTATTATTGTTACAAATTTGGTGTGCAGTACGGTTTTATCACGATATGGCAATATAATACGTATCTCTGACATTTTTACGCACCGTATCATTTGAATTTAACTATCATCACCACTCTACCGTTGACCCGTCCACTGCGCATCCACAGGTTGATCAGGTCATCCACAGGTCCACAGCGGCGATTGATCCTGGGTCGGTTAAGAGAGGGTCTACTGTATTGTATTAAAATAAACACATAGGCCTAACAAAAAGGAAATCAAAATTTGTTTGGACATGGTGGAATTGGCAAGGAAACTCGCAATGTAATGCATGAAAAACGGGTTTGTCCCCTTACTGTTTGACATCATAACAGCAAATTAGACAAATACGGCCATAAAACCGATACCTAACATTACATTGTTAACTGTAATGTTTGCATCATTAGCTTACTTCGTTACTCGTGTCTACATTTTTAGGAGAATTCTATTTGTCTTAGATTTCAATCTTGTAATGCTCCCTCATCAATGAAGATAATCGGAGATAGGCCTAAACAAACAAGTGATTCGTAAGGTTGCTGGTGTGGTGTCACTCCATGAGAAGGGCTTTGCATGATTGAGTCACAAATCATTGGTTTTATACAATATTGACCCATTAATGCGATATGATCAGCGTTGATTGCAATGCAATAATATGATTGCAATACGGTGATGCTATTAATCTTGAATTGGAATTTCATTTTCTCTTGCTCTTAAGCAACTTAAAAGGCCCCAAATTCAAAGCTCAGCTATAACCTAGGGGTAGGGGAGAAAGGGGGAATGGCGACCACCTAAGCGGGAATGATTCTTGCGTGGATTGTGTTGGTGGAATCTTTGTTTGATTTACTGCATTAGTTGTCAAATTTAGTTTACTTCAACATACTAAATTCTCAAAACTATAGATTAAGTAATTTTTTTATAAAAAATTGTTTAACTTAGTCACTACATCGATCGGTATTCCCCAACTAGTGGGGTAATGCCGACCGGGTGCTCCCCCATGTATTTTAAATGGGGGAAAAACATTTTTTGTCCACTTTATTATAAAACATAGAATAACATCCAAACTATCAGTAGGGATAAATGGAGTGTTCTGGACCAGGAGGAGCCAGGAGGAGCGCCCCCCCCCCCGGAGGAGCCCCCCCCTAATTAATATGCAATTTTTTTTAATTACCCTAATTAATATGCAAATTTTTAATTACCCTAATTAATATGCAAATTTTTAATTACCCTAATTAATATGCAAATTTTTAATTACCCTAATTAATATGCACATTTTTTAATTACCCTAATTAATATGCACATTTTTTTTTCATTTCAGGAGGAGCCCCCCCCCCGAGATCAGGAGGAGCCCTCCCCCCCCCCGAGGTCTCGTCTGTGACACTTTACCCCCCCCCCCCGAGGTCTAGTCTGTGACACTTTACCCCCCCCCCCGGAGTATGACCCTAACCTCGGGGGGGGGGGGGTAATGGGTCTGGGTTACCATAGGTCGGATCTGAATTCTGATTGCAGATTCTTGCTCGTCTAGTGAAGACGAGTCATTTGAGTACCCACATCGACCACTTTGGGCTAACCTGATGATGACCTTGAACCTAACCCTCTTTTTTAATGCATTTTCGGAATCCCCTCTTCAAGCCGAGTATTTTGAGTACCCACATCGACCACTTTGGGCTAACCTGATGATGACCTTGAACCTGACCCTCTTTTTTTTAGTTTAAGAGCGTGAGTATGGCAACTGTGAGGTCTTTAGCTCATCAGCGTCATCATCAGAATTATCGATATTTGTAAATAGATGTAACCAACCGCGTAATGCGATACAATTGGTTAGAGCGCATCGTGTGTGAGCTGTCTTGTGATGGCGACATTGCACTACGTTTGTTGATAGTAGACTGTTGATTGACGATAGTGATCCGCAACCAATATCGCTGATATCAATGACATTAGTAGTACAGTGATCCGTGATGAAATTGCATCGTACAAACTCTATTTTCTCAGTACCTTTGACATAGACAATCGGTCGTTTGACGATACATGCACGTAACTTTTCCTCTAGCTCATTATACCAGATATCACCTTGAGCCCATTCCAATCCGTGACAGTGTTTTGTGAGCCAATAGCTTTCACGTAGTTTCTCTTGTGATAGGAAATCTCGACCGAATGGTGATTCGGCGATATGATGCATTAGCAGTGTTCCACTGGCCAATTCCAAGACACACACTTCCTTCAGAATATAATCGCTATTGCTGTCCTTGAAACATTGAAAATCCAAAATAATGGGAGATGCTACATTTTTACGAGGTACTCTGCGTAAACAATCCATCTTGTATGAGTGTTGGTTGCCGACTGATTATGATTTAACCGACAAAGTCTACATTTAGATCGCGATGTTGATTAATTTCGATGACGTTGGTAAATCCACATATACCAAACAGTTGCCAATCTCTGTGAGTGCAGGCATGCATTATACCACATCGATATCGATAGTAGCAACAGTAGTACTAGTAGTAGTAGTGGTCATCGACACATCAATCACTCTTCTTTATTCTTCCGCAATGTGCATTATCTTGTACGTGACAACTGGTACAGCGATCTTCATCGCCTATGTATTTAATAACCAGATAGGAGCTGCTCTGTATGACAGTAGTAACAACCCTAGGTTTAAAGTTACAGAGGTTGCTCAAATCTTGAGCTACGTTAATCATAAAAAAGCACTTCTAGCACAAGTTAGTGAACAATACAAGTCAACAAACTTAGAAACGAGAAACTTCAGTCTTTGCAATCCTTTACAAAGTCACTAACAAATACCAGAAACTAGATCAAATTACCTCGGAGTTTAAAACTAGAAAATTATATGTATATATATTGTGTAAGGAGACCCAGACCACGATTCAAATGTTGTCTGAACAGACCTCTAAAGAAGCAGTGTTGCCTGAATAATTTGACTTCGAGCCTTTATCGTATGTTAGTTCGTTAACAAAATAACTTGTACATTAACACGACGATCACTTTTCTTGCTTAAGTCACGATGTGCATTATGGCGTACGGGTCGATTGGTAATAACAGCGTTTAAAGTAAACTGTGCACATTCGTTGTGATACGTCTTGTCACAGCAGGTAAGATTTCACATTCTCACATTCAACATCAATTACAATTGTAGACGTAATCTCATTTCATCTGTTGTGATTTAAGTCCACGTTAACCGTTGTACATCCTCACGCGGCTCGTAAGTGTAATGAGTATTTAGTATGACAATAAACTTCTCGAATGTTAGTACGTTAAATCGTAGCTTGTTCATTGACGCATCGATCCCTATTCTTGTTTCAGTCTCAATATGCATTATGGCGTACGTGCCAGATGGTACTAACAACGCTTGAAATAAACTGCACACATGTGTTGCGATACATCCAAACACAACAAGTTAGATGCATCATTCCAACATTCAGCATCAATTGAAATTTTATGCGTGGTATCATTTCATCTGGTGTAATTTGAGGGAATAACTCGACTACGAACCTTTATCGTATGTTAGTTCGTTAACAACGTAACTTGTACATTGACGCATCGACCACTTTTCATGCTTAAGTCACAATGTGCATTATGTTGTATGTGACGACTGGTAATAGCAATGCTTGAAGTAAACTGAGCACATGTGTTGCGATACGTCTTGTCACAACAGGTTATATTGCTCATTTCCCCATTCAACATCAATTACAATTGTATGCGTAATCTAATTTCATCGGTTGTAATTCAAGTCCGCGTTAACTGTTGTACATCCTCACGTGGTTCGTAAGTGTAACGAGTATTTAGTTTTACATTAAACTTCTCGTATGTCAATCCCAAGTAATCGGTGTTTGAAGAAGTTTGCCTTTCCCTCAAGAATTGTCACTAGCATTATAACATACGCGTTTAATAACCAGATCGCACTTGTAATGTTTTTGTATACCGATAAAAATTCCAAGGAATCGAGGTTTGAAGAAGTTCGCACATTTATAAAAAAAAAAAAAAAATCCAAGTAAACGATGTTTGAAGACGTTTGAGTTTTCACCATCACACAAGTTCCAATCTTGAGTAATGTCAACCCAAGAAAATGAAAGCTAACAGCATCACGTAGTTGTGTTAAGTTACGATAGGTATAGTTAGGTTTATTAAGACTGTTTCCAGTTAGAAAGGGGAAACATGGAGAGACTTATCTCATCGTTAGGTTACGATATCCAGTGTAAAGTTAGGTCCCTGCATAGAAATAGGAAACGTAGGCAGTTGTATCTCATCCTTAGGTTATGTTATGCTCTGTTAAGTTAGGTTTGTGCTTATAGATAGGAAATATTGTCAGTAGTATCTCGTCGTTAGGTTAAGTCATGCTCTGTTAAGTTAGGTTTGTTGTTGATCATAAAAACAATCTGTGCCTTAATGTCGGCGCGCGCATGATGATTATATCCTTTTTAAATTGCGCGCGCCGACATTAAGGCACAGATTTTTTTTATGATCAACAACAAACCTAACTTAACAGAGCATGACTTAACCTAACGACGAGATACTACTGACAATATTTCCTATCTATAAGCACAAACCTAACTTAACAGAGCATAACATAACCTAAGGATGAGATACAACTGCCTACGTTTCCTATTTCTATGCAGGGACCTAACTTAACACTGGATATCGTAACCTAACGATGAGATAAGTCTCTCCATGTTTCCCCTTTCTAACTGGAAACAGTCTTAATAAACCTAACTATACCTATCGTAACTTAACACAACTACGTGATGCTGTTAGCTTTCATTTTCTTGGGTTGACATTACTCAAGATTGGAACTTGTGTGATGGTGAAAACTCAAACGTCTTCAAACATCGTTTACTTGGATTTTTTTTTTTTTTTTATAAATGTGCGAACTTCTTCAAACCTCGATTCCTTGGAATTTTTATCGGTATACAAAAACATTACAAGTGCGATCTGGTTATTAAACGCGTATGTTATAATGCTAGTGACAATTCTTGAGGGAAAGGCAAACTTCTTCAAACACCGATTACTTGGGATTGACATACGAGAAGTTTAATGTAAAACTAAATACTCGTTACACTTACGAACCACGTGAGGATGTACAACAGTTAACGCGGACTTGAATTACAACCGATGAAATTAGATTACGCATACAATTGTAATTGATGTTGAATGGGGAAATGAGCAATATAACCTGTTGTGACAAGACGTATCGCAACACATGTGCTCAGTTTACTTCAAGCATTGCTATTACCAGTCGTCACATACAACATAATGCACATTGTGACTTAAGCATGAAAAGTGGTCGATGCGTCAATGTACAAGTTACGTTGTTAACGAACTAACATACGATAAAGGTTCGTAGTCGAGTTATTCCCTCAAATTACACCAGATGAAATGATACCACGCATAAAATTTCAATTGATGCTGAATGTTGGAATGATGCATCTAACTTGTTGTGTTTGGATGTATCGCAACACATGTGTGCAGTTTATTTCAAGCGTTGTTAGTACCATCTGGCACGTACGCCATAATGCATATTGAGACTGAAACAAGAATAGGGATCGATGCGTCAATGAACAAGCTACGATTTAACGTACTAACATTCGAGAAGTTTATTGTCATACTAAATACTCATTACACTTACGAGCCGCGTGAGGATGTACAACGGTTAACGTGGACTTAAATCACAACAGATGAAATGAGATTACGTCTACAATTGTAATTGATGTTGAATGTGAGAATGTGAAATCTTACCTGCTGTGACAAGACGTATCACAACGAATGTGCACAGTTTACTTTAAACGCTGTTATTACCAATCGACCCGTACGCCATAATGCACATCGTGACTTAAGCAAGAAAAGTGATCGTCGTGTTAATGTACAAGTTATTTTGTTAACGAACTAACATACGATAAAGGCTCGAAGTCAAATTATTCAGGCAACACTGCTTCTTTAGAGGTCTGTTCAGACAACATTTGAATCGTGGTCTGGGTCTCCTTACACAATATATATACATATAATTTTCTAGTTTTAAACTCCGAGGTAATTTGATCTAGTTTCTGGTATTTGTTAGTGACTTTGTAAAGGATTGCAAAGACTGAAGTTTCTCGTTTCTAAGTTTGTTGACTTGTATTGTTCACTAACTTGTGCTAGAAGTGCTTTTTTATGATTAACGTAGCTCAAGATTTGAGCAACCTCTGTAACTTTAAACCTAGGGTTGTTACTACTGTCATACAGAGCAGCTCCTATCTGGTTATTAAATACATAGGCGATGAAGATCGCTGTACCAGTTGTCACGTACAAGATAATGCACATTGCGGAAGAATAAAGAAGAGTGATTGATGTGTCGATGACCACTACTACTACTAGTACTACTGTTGCTACTATCGATATCGATGTGGTATAATGCATGCCTGCACTCACAGAGATTGGCAACTGTTTGGTATATGTGGATTTACCAACGTCATCGAAATTAATCAACATCGCGATCTAAATGTAGACTTTGTCGGTTAAATCATAATCAGTCGGCAACCAACACTCATACAAGATGGATTGTTTACGCAGAGTACCTCGTAAAAATGTAGCATCTCCCATTATTTTGGATTTTCAATGTTTCAAGGACAGCAATAGCGATTATATTCTGAAGGAAGTGTGTGTCTTGGAATTGGCCAGTGGAACACTGCTAATGCATCATATCGCCGAATCACCATTCAGTCGAGATTTCCTATCACAAGAGAAACTACGTGAAAGCTATTGGCTCACAAAACACTGTCACGGATTGGAATGGGCTCAAGGTGATATCTGGTATAATGAGCTAGAGGAAAAGTTACGTGCATGTATCGTCAAACGACCGATTGTCTATGTCAAAGGTACTGAGAAAATAGAGTTTGTACGATGCAATTTCATCACGGATCACTGTACTACTAATGTCATTGATATCAGCGATATTGGTTGCGGATCACTATCGTCAATCAACAGTCTACTATCAACAAACGTAGTGCAATGTCGCCATCACAAGACAGCTCACACACGATGCGCTCTAACCAATTGTATCGCATTACGCGGTTGGTTACATCTATTTACAAATATCGATGATTCTGATGATGACGCTGATGAGCTAAAGACCTCACAGTTGCCATACTCACGCTCTTAAACTTACTACTAAAGGACATTTTTGGGGTTAAGTGAAATAAATAACACAGTGGTTATGTTCTGAACGTGACTATAAGTATTGACTACGAAAACTACTTTACAAATGTATTTACATAATCTTCAAGTTTTGCTTTACATAAACTCCAAAGGTGTGAATCTGCTATTGGAACCCCTCGGGCTGCGCTTCACCAAGCGAAGGCGTTTTCCAAACCCACCGTTGTAGCACTCGATGTCGGTGTTGCTCAGGACCTCGTTGAAGCGCCTAGGCAGGTAGACTCGTAGAAAGAAGTCGTCCCCGACCTGCCCCTCCAGGATCACGATGATCGTCTCGCCAAAGGGTGTGGTGGCTCGCTCCATCACAGTGATGGGATAGCCGCATTCCTCTCGGAGATCGGCTATTCTGGTGTAGAGCGGAGAGTCAGACTTGCAGTTGTTGAGGGTAGGTCTCAGGTCCACGGTTGCTGCAGTGCCGTTCACGCTCGGAAACTCTGGCATGAAAGTGCTTCTGCTCGACATCTCTAGTAGTAGTTGGCCGGGCGCAGGTGTTCACACACACACACACACACACAAAAAACCGACGCGTCACCCTCCTGTCTGGGAATGCGGATGCTCTAATTGACTGCTGGCGACACTCGTTGTTTCTTCCTCACAGCTCGCTTCTTCGACGTTGGTTGCGAAACTGCACTGCGTTGTGTAACAGTTTGAGTTAAGCCTGTAATTTTCGTTACTCCTGTTGATTTATCGATCCACATGTTTTCCACTTTATCAACTACTTGTTTAACACTTTGGTGCATTTCACCGTCTTTGTCCAAAAATAAACCGCACATGAACACCATATCTGTACCATCGTACATTTCCATTTTCAATAAAATTTGTCCTTTGTTTCCCGGGTTTTGAACAGCAAAAGTATTCCCATCCTCCATCCATGACGCTATGGGACAATCATATGTTGGTTTTGGCACCCATCCTGGTTTCTCGGTTTCCACTTCGATGGGAGTTGGTCTCCTTCGTCTCTTGCAGGCAGTGATCGGTTTTACAGATGACGCCTGAGGTGATGCCAATGTCTGATCACTAGCATTATTGTTCATAACCTCAATCTCCTGAATAAACGATTTGATATAGTCGTCCGCAGAAGCGTAAGCGTCCATGTTCACGTCCTTACCGTGTGACTTCAACCGTACTACGGACTGGTGGTGCGTATGCTCACCCTTGAAGTAAACTGTATGCACTCGCTGTGCCAGATCTTGTTGCAATAGGTTATATGTTTGATTTTTTCACCCAACATTAGTTCCAACGGTCTGCGGAATCTCATTTCATCTATTGCGATTTGAGTCCACGTTAATTGTTGTACATCCTCACAGGGCTCGTAAGTGTACTGTGTATTTAGCTCCTCGTTAAATTTAACAGTCTGTTTTGTTTTCTTCATAGTTATATTCTTTCACATGATATTCAATATTTTTGTTTTCTTCATAAGTATGCTGTTTCATATGATATTTTCTCTCAAACACATCTCTCGCTCTATCCAACACTAACTTGATTGCGAGCCTTTCTCGGATGTTGTTACGTTTATAACGTATTTTGGTCATTGATATGGTGATTACTTTTCTTGCGTCATCCGCACTGGTCATCTTTGGAGCACGTATCCACTGTTACTACCTGACTAGCGTCGAAGGTTCTGGAACGAGTCCACAAGCGCAGACCTATGCATTGTCAAAGATATGATCAACTATATTAATGAAATTGTGCGAGGTTAGGATGTTGTTGTATCTGCAGTCAATGTGCATGCCGTAACTCTTCATCACTTCTTTAGCCTTATTCACTATGTTTATGCCGTTGGGGACATTTTCTCTACAGTAGCACATTGAAAATCCTTCTTCCTTTGCTTTTTTCAAGGCTTGTTTGAAATTCCTCTTCTGTGTTCGAATGCACTTGTATTCACAAACTCCGTACTGCTCTAGAAGGGTTTCCCTAATCATCACACAAAATATATGCTTCAGATTTACATCTTCAGGCAACACTGCCACTTTAGGTGTCTGTTCGATCAGCGTTTGATTCATGGATTGGTTTTTCATACACAATATATCATTTGTAGTTTTAAACTCGGAATTTGTTTGATCTAGCTTTCGGTTATTTGTTAGCGACTTTGTAAGTGATTGTAGCAGCCGTTGGTTCTCGTTTATAAGTCTGTACTGACCATTTTTTCTAATGGATGGCAAAACTTCTTCAAAGATCCAATCTTGAAACTTCTCGGCAATGGGCATTTTAGATTTCATAAGTAACGAATATAACCCCGGCTCGTTAAGAAAGATTGAATGTTTCTCGTTATAGGTTAGGGGGAGATTTTTGCTCCCCCATACTGCAGGAATTGTTTTGCGATATTTTTCTCTAACATGTACTCTGATTGCTTCTTTAGGGTTAGCGTAGCCCAATATTGTAGCTACATCCTTAGCTTTGAACCATGGATTATCGCTGCTGTCAAACAGTACAGACAAAGGCTGATCATTAAACACATAGGCGGTTAAGTGGTTCATTTTATAGGTTAGGTCAAAACGTCGGGTGATCACTCTGACAGAACGTCACACAGCAACACTATTACACAACTACACGCTTCAAACTCCCGAACAAGAATGAGATCGTGGGTGTTTGACAACTGGTGTTCTGTTGATTTAATTACTAGGGGGGAGATTTTCGCTCCCCCTAACACATAATGGGTTAGGGGGGAGATTTTCGCTCCCTCATGCGTCAGGAGTTGTTGGAGACTAGAACAAGAATGAGACCGTGGGTGTTTGACAACTGGTGATTTATTGCTCGGAATTCGACGCGGGTGGTCTATAATTATGGGTTCCTGCAAGGGTCGGTCGCCCTCCTGTCGGGGTATCCAATTACAGCATCCGCATTCCCAGACAGGTCTCGACGCGTTGGTTTTTTGTGTGAACACCTGCTTTAGATTAGAGTACTTGAAGGGGGGTGTATCGATACACCCCCCTTTGCTGATGTTTTGTTCTATTGTTTTATTGCTCGGAATTCGACGCGGGTGGTCTATAATTATGGGTTCCTGGAAGGGTCTGGCGCCATCAGTCAATTAGAGCATCTGCATTCCCAGGTGGGATTGTGACATCACAGACGTCGAGTTGGAGGATGTATGTGTTGCAGCGGAAACGACAATGAATAGCAATAATAAGAAGAGACCGTTTGACAATGAAGATGATTACTTTGAAGGTGATGAATTCTACAACCGAAAAGACGACGATGATTGCACCTTGAAGCATTTCCATAAGAAGAGGCTATGGCGTATTGACAAAAGGTTCAAGTACGTTCATGAACCAAAAATGTTTTCAACTACCCAAGATCTTGACGACGTTCTATACTCCAAACAACGGCATGTGGATCCATTGCCCGCTGCTGCATTACCCGCTGGGGTAGGGCGCAGCTCCTGCTCCTCCTGCTGGGCTAGAGCGCAGCTCCTGCTCCTCCTGCTGGGGTCGAGTGCAGCTCCTGCTCCTCCTGCTGGGGTCGGGCGCAGCTCCTGCTCCTCCTGCTGGGGTCGGGCGCAGCTCCTGCTCCTCCTGCTGGGGTCAGGCGCAGCTCCTGCTCCTCCTGCTGGGGTCGGACGCAGCTCCTGCTCCTCCTGTTGGGGTAGGGCGCAGCTCCTGCTCCTCCTGCTGGGGTAGGGCACAGCTCCTGCTGGGGTAGGGTGCAGCTCCTGATCCTCCTGCTGGGGTCGGGCGCAGCTCCTGCTAGGGTAGGGTGCAGCTCCTGCTCCTCCTGCTGGGGTCGGGCGCAGCTCCTGCTCCTCCTGCTGGGGTCGCGCGCTCCTCCTGCTGGGGTCGCGCGCTCCTCCTGCTGGGGTCGCGCGCTTCTCCTGCTGGGGTCGCGTGCTCCTCCTGCTGGGGTCGCGCGCTCCTCCTGCTGGGGACCCAGTTACAGCAGCTGCATCCCAGACAGGACCGACCGCGTCGGTCGGATGTGTGAACAGCTGCCTTGGTGTAGAGTACTTGAAGGGTCGTGTATCGATACACCCCCCTTCAAGTGCTCTAACCCAAAGCATTGCAATTATATTCTCCTCAAAATTCGCATTCACTAGTAGTTAACTTGTCCGCAGGCGTTAATGGGCTAGCTCTGTTGGTTGTAGCGTTATCCTGCTCAACCCTTGTATTAATTATCAAAAGTACGTCATGTGGGTACTCAAAATACTCGGCTTGAAAAGGGGATCCCGAAAATGCATTAAAAAAAAAAGAGGGTCAGGTTCAAGGTCATCATCAGGTTAGCCCAAAGTGGTCGATGTGGGTACTCAAAATACTCGGCTTGAAGAGGGGATTCCGAAAACGCATTAAAAAAAAGAGGGTCAGGTTCAAGGTCATCATCAGGTTAGCCCAAAGTGGTCGATGTGGGTACTCAAAATACTCGGCTTGAAGAGGGGATTCCGAAAATGCATTAAAAAAGAGGGTTAGGTTCAAGGTCATCATCAGGTTAGCCCAAAGTGGTCGATGTGGGTACTCAAATGACTCGTCTTCACTAGACGAGCAAGAATCTGCAATCAGAATTCAGATCCGACCTATGGTAACCCAGACCCATTACCCCCCCCCCCCCCCGAGGTTAGGGTCATACTCGGGGGGGGGGTAAAGTGTCACAGACTAGACCTCGGGGGGGGGGGCTCCTCCTGAAATGAAAAAAAAATGTGCATATTAATTAGGATAATTAAAAAATGTGCATATTAATTAGGGTAATTAAAAATTTGCATATTAATTAGGGTAATTAAAAATTTGCATATTAATTAGGGTAATTAAAAATTTGCATATTAATTAGGGTAATTAAAAAAAAATTGCATATTAATTAGGGGGGGGGCTCCTCCGGGGGGGGGCGCTCCTCCTGGCTCCTCCTGGTCCAGAACACTCCATTTATCCCTACTACTATCATATAATGGATTTAAATGTAAAAAATAATACTTCTACTAAGCAAAATCAAAATATATTCTTCATTAAGTATAAGATATAACTATATAAGTTTAAGGTGATATCAAATTGATCAAAGTGTAAACAACTTAAAAGCTAACGTTGACTTAACATGTAAGTAAAATATTACTTTAGCAAACAAATTAAAAACCTAAATGACAAAGAAGTTTAAACGACGTCCTAAAAGAAGTTACAAGAACTTAAGTCTAAAAACGCCTACAGTGGTCACAAATAAAATCTTCAGGAGTCAGCTCCACTGCAAAGACCATGCATCCACATACCGTATTCACATAAACTATTACTTCTACAACAACCACAAACATATTTATATTGTTGTGATTTTTACCGTTCAATTCTTTTTAGGGGAGCACCGATCACTTTAGCGTTAAATTACGTGTTGGGGAGTGCCGACCAACTTAGCATTTAATTTCGTGTAGGGGAGTACCGATCACCGGTCGGCATAACCCCAACGCTTTTGGTCGGCGCTACCCAAAACACATTACTTTACAATATCTAACATAGCTACTGTCAGGAACAAGCCATCCATTAAAAAATACGTGGTAATAATCTTTGATACGAGGTGTTTGTTATTCTATGAGTTAGGCTAACAAATATGTGTAGAAAGTGTAATTACGGAGGTCTAATATACGGTGAAAATTAGAACGAGATACACTAAAACCTTTTGAAGTTAGAAAATCCTAAACGGGTAGCATGTAGCATGAGACTGGCGGCTGGCAGGAAATAGACTCTGGGGGCTGCCGCTAGGAGCGCTGTTCTGTTTGTTTTGAGTTGAGTCTCGTCTGTCAAGGTCAGTACCCCTGGTCGGCGCTACCCAATGGTCGGTGCCACCCCACTCTCCCCTACAGTTTCATAAACGGCCACCAACTAATCGGATGCTGTGATCTTAAACATTTGATATATCGAATCTCGTTTTAAATTGATCTTTAACCTAAATAACACAAATACCCAAACATATGAGTCCTCATGGCGTATGTTGAAACGGTCACTGAAAACTGGGATTAAGAGCTATGATGTCAGTTACACATACATTTTAATGAAACATTTAACAAGTAACAAGCAAACGAAAACTAAAATTTAAAAATGCAACAAATAATAAAGAAACGTACAAGTTAACCAAGCAAAAACTTAGGTAGGTATATTTGCTTAGGCCTAACTTAAATTAGTTTATTCCACTGTAGAATAAAACATTAAATTGTGTTAATTCCATTTATCCATAAAAGCAGCCCATAAAGTTTACCCTGGTAAAGATAACTTAAGTTTTTAGCTGAGTTATATGTTTCTTTATTATTTATTTATTTGTTTAATTGCAGTTTTCGTTTGTTTTTTATTTGTTAAAAGTTTCATTAAAATATATTTGTAACTGGCATTGCATATTATTATTATTGACGATATACAATTTGTTGATTTTAGATAATAACATTAATATAAATGCCGAGTAAATAATTTTCTATATGTACTGTTAAAATACGATTCAAAATATCGATTGTTCCAATTCGATATATCGAATGTTTAAGATTGATATATCGCATCCGATTAGTTGGTGGCCGCTTATGAAACTGTACCGTAACCTAGCATATAATCTTGCTGATAACCAATAAGTTATGTTTGTAAAGGCCTATGTTTTTATTTTGTATGTTATTAAATTTCTTAGGGTAAAAATAAATGTTAACCCTTTGAGTGCCACGCAAAGATATATCGTTGCAAATCTTAATCTTAATTAATCATTTGGGAATTATATTAGAATATATATTTATAGTAGGCCTAATAGATCGTAGAACTCTGATATACTGTTATTGAATATATTAGGGCCTATACCATTATATCACATCCGAATATTTAGTGAACGTTATCATACTGCACCCTATTAGAGCGCTACAGTTGTTGGGTTATTCTTTACAGCTTTATACTGAAATCATACTTATCTGAAAATACAGTCGTATGCTCTACTCATTGAAACCTGCCTTTAACTCCTTTTTCAAAATGCTGAGGATGCCACTTATGTTTTCTTATTCAAAATTGTACTCCTTACTTTCTCCCTCAAAGAATCTAGGCCTAGGCTAATTGCCTCTTTTATAACCTATAAAAAGTTACTGGAGTACAAGATTACAAGTGATCAAAGCTAGAACTTATATACCCCTTTCAAGTAGGTAGTTTCCTGTGAAAAGCAAGTTGACATATGAAGTTAAATGCAATATATATGCCTTTCATCAAACTTACCTTTTAGATAATTCCTAATTAAAGATAGAATAAACTTATGGTAAGGCTAAAATAAGAATATTGTGATATATATGTATCTTGACCAGCTTGAGATTACTGACTGATCTGACATAGCTCATTAGAAGTAAAGTTAAACAACAATATCATAGACCTACCTATATGAAATGGAAGATAAATAAGTTTGTGTCATGGGAGACAGTTTAGCCTTCATTACACCAAACCAACCAATTTAAGGGTGCGCCGTACCTCCCTTCCGCACGCTCATGTAAGGGGTTTGCATCTCCCTCATTGTAGGCTAAATTGTTAACCAATTAAAAATAATTTGATGTTATTTAATTCAATCAATGTTCATCTAGAGATCATACGATTTAAAAATCGTGATTTTAATTCAAAATAAGTGGTAGGCCATTAGTAATGTTCTCAAATTAAGCGTTTTTCTAAAGATTCCTAACGTATGGAGAAAAATTATTTTGGAGAAAAGGAACCGTATGATCCCTAGATTGGAATCTGAAAAGTGTGAAACTGCAAATAGTTTGGTAGAAATATTTAAAATAACAGTGCGATCGGGGAGAACAAAATGGTCTTCAAGCGTAAATATGCATGGCCCTGCTTGTTGGCGGCGCCGGCGCGGCGCTAAACAACAATGAATTCAATCGGGGTAGGGCGCACCCTTAAACTGTGAAGACAGATTTTAAAATACATCGACAACACCATAAAAGAGGTTGAAATAGGTCTAGGCCTACAGTCATCTTCTTCCTTTTATTACAAATATACATATAAAGGGTACATCGGTATGATTATGCTTAATCGTTTGTAATTTCCACACCTAAAAATGTTGGCAATCTCACCAATAATGACACTTTCGTATTTTAACATCCTATATCAAAGCACAGTCGTATTTACAGAAAGTTTACATCTGTGAAAACTATAAATTTACCAATTAACAACAATAAAATTATTATTAAGAAACTAAAAGTCACGTTTCGTAGAAGAATAGGAAAGTGTACATAAATTATTAGAATCAATCAAACTATACATAACCTCAAGCATGAAATTGAAATTTGACACTTTGACTTTGACACCAGCAATCCATCTGAATTTTTGACAGTTCTAGAACTTGACTACATGAACCACATCAGATACTGAATGTAGTTCAGTTTAAAAACTAATAATTATTAAAATGTAAGATTAATTCTCCGTTTATAGTTTATTAGAATCTTTAAATCATCAAAAAGTTACACTTAAAAGTTCATGATAATCCATTAAACCGTCAAAATGTAGTTAGCGTTACACTACTTCGACTTTGCATTTTCTTTGCAAGTGACGTATAAGGACTCACTTCGTTTCGTCCAATAATCTTAAAACTAAATGTATTTTTGTCTTCATAAGAATAATATTGGAAGCCATTTTAGTGGTACTTGAATCGTTAAAATTTAGCCAACGTCTATCTTTCAACAACAGAGTAACAATAGTTAGTTTACTAGAGTATACTTTGTTATACTGGATAACAAAAGGTTTTTCACAACAACAACAACAAAAAAACACAAGAGAGATAAATAGAAGTATATTTTTAAGTTGTGAGCACATTTCTTATTTTATAAAATAATTAAGTGTACATTATTAATAACATATCCATTCAGTTAATATTCTCTTAGTATACCAAATCTGTGTAAATATCGTCAGTCGTCGGAGGCGACGAGTAACAGTTGCAAACGACGCGTGTGGCAGCTCGAAAAACTCAAAATAACTTTTAAAAATAGATGACTGTAGATACTGAGATGTTAACTTAACTTATAAAATATATTGTTATTGTGATTGGCATGTGTAAAAAGTGGAAAACCTCAATTTGCCTAGAAAGCTTTGATCAAGTTAGTCACAGTAAGCAACTTTTTTATTAGCATATTAGTGTTGTTATTACTTACGGGATATAATAAAAGACGTCTTACAACACTTAAGATATATTTACACTTATAATGATTCACATACAGACGGTAAACATATATAAAAGATGGTACTTGGCTATCGATTTCGACCAGTCACACCAGTCATCATTAAGGCCAATGACCAAGTCCGGCCAAGTACCATCTTTTATATATGTTTACCGTCTGTATGTGAATCAGTATAAGTGTAAATATATCTTAAGTGTTGTAAGACTTCTTTTATTACATCCCGTCACAGTAAGCGACCAACCTTAAATTTATTTTGTAGCACAATTATTTCCTAGGTTATATTTTCTCTAGTTAATAATACAAATTTTCTACATTACCTAAAATACATAATCAGTAAGATTGTAGCTAACCACAATAAAAGCTATAGACTATTCTAACCAAATAGCCTTTTTTGGAAGGTTATGTTGAATGATTTGACATAGCCTAGGGTTGGATTACAGTAAGAGTAAGCCGACATTCAACTGTTACTACAACTGTTGTAAAATACTTTAAACACATTACCAAAAATGTTGTGGCGAACCAAAACAAAAGCTTTAAACTATTCTAACCAAACTAAGCCTTTTTTACAGGTTATCTGAAATTATTTGACATATCCTAGGTTTGGATTACAGTAAGTTGTTTTCATCATAAACTTGGGCCTATGGCTGTGAAATGTAGGCCTATACACTTAGGCTACTTGCCATTTTAGCAGTTTCTTGTACGGTCTTGGACCAACCCATGTTTATAGCATTTAATTTCATAATAGCCTACGCTTTTGAAACAATATATTGAAACCTCATTTTGTCATACAAATAACTAGACCTGACGACTTATTGTTATTCCTTAAGGATATTTTGACTAGGCCTCTAGAAATTGTAACATCAGTTCATTTAGGAAACTTGCTGTTCTCTTAAGTTAAATTAATCACACTGCTAAAGTCACTGCCTAGCCCAAAAAACTGTTTGTACTACGATAACACACCCATGCCAATCCTAACAACAATCCATGCCTGAAACTGTGACGTGCGCAAATTTCTAGTAAATACTGTGGCATTTCGTAGGCCTAATCAAGCTACATTTTTAAAATATTTTGTGTCGTAGCGCGCGCCGACATGGTGCCAAACGCAACTAGTAATGCGTGTATGTCATAATTGCCTAACCTACAAATGCAGGCGTACGGAAGAATTCCTAATCTGGCCGTTGCTCACCACATGCCCCCTCGGCCAATCTACAATAGGCAGTGCCTGCGGATACCTACGAACTGATAACGGGCGAGTCTAATTGGGAGATAGGTCCAGTCCTGAGAGTGATATCGTCGCCGCTTGTGTTGAACATTTGGAAGCCCTTCAGCTCGTCATCGCTGGATATTTGAAGCCAATTTTGGAAAAGGCCAAGGTGAATTTACTACCATTCTTATTTTATTATACATTTTGCATGTTTAACGAATCAGAAAGTAAATATTTAGTGTCCTCATGTATATTCTCAATTATTTAAACCAAGCCTTGGTTACCCTGAGCCTGTTACGTTTTGAAATGTTCCATTTGTTCAGAACCTGAATATTTTATGTGTGTTTACAAAAATGTATGAAGTTTGTATATTTTAGGTATTTAGCTAACGAGTTTATTATCTGAAGAAATAGAGAACAACCCACACTAAGTTAAATTACAGTATAGGCATCTGCACACTTTTATGTCCTAGTCTCAATTATATTTTGATGCTGAATAATTAGGTCACACAATTCCTGCCATGTATTCATCCAAACTTACTGTAGTAAACTATTGGGATAAATGCTTTGTTTACCTTGCAGTCAATGACAACTATATAAATTTTTTACAGATAAATGGTTTAATTGAGGGTTATGTTGCTCATATTGACTATAATTTAAAACAACAAAATATGTTTTGTCCTAAAAACTTACTAGTTTAAAGTGTCTCTTAGATGTTTGCCTCCTTAAAACTTTAAATATAAATGTAAATTGGACAAGGTGTCTAAAGGCGATAATTGTGACTGGTCCATGGCTCAAGTATAATTCATATTTCTTGTTAGTTAATTGTTTAGTTGTTAGGTTTGTTTAGTGATCCTGATTTATTTTAATAGGCTTAGTATGTCAATGTTTTGTTTGCTACGGGGAAGCCAACAACTAAGTAGTGTAAATATTCCTTCATGATTTAAATTAATAAATTTAACTGTTATCTACTGATTAGCATATTCTCATGGAAAGAAATACATAATTTAATTTAATGTTGTTACCCATTTGAGCAATAAATGTTTCATGAATAGATAGTTTACTAAATGTTG
Source organism: Allygus modestus (assembly GCA_963675035.1). NCBI lineage: Eukaryota > Metazoa > Arthropoda > Insecta > Hemiptera > Cicadellidae > Allygus > Allygus modestus. Next base: position 252,592,080 of record OY776111.1, on the reverse strand, counting down.
CTCAGTAAATAGTTCCAAATTATTATCGTGAGCAATTGCTTTGTTAAATATATTTTTGGAAATATGAAAAATATTTATACCTCATAAAGAATTTATTTTCAGAAGTGTTATTTTGTTGATAGAAATTATTCTTGGAAAAAATAATCATCTATAACCAAGAGAAATTGATTACACTGTTGCATTTGACTAGTACATAACATTTATTACTTGTAACTAAGTTTTTATGAATAGTCTGATATTTTATAACTTATAATTTAATTTATATTTTGTACCGAGCGCACCACTATTGTTGGACTGAATATGTTCAGGGCTTTTTGGATTTTCCGGACTTTTGGACTGTCCCTGGATCTCTCGCGGGAGTTACTTGGGCTGTCTCTGGACGGTCGGCTGTGGAGCGACCCACCCGTCGCCGCCTTGCGTGAGGACTGCTACTGTGCTGTGTTGTGCCGCCGACCACCGCTGCCTGCCGCACCACGCACTACCGTGCCGTGCCCTATCGCCGCGGTCCGGACCGATCGTATCGCTCGATTTGATCTTGGCTCAGCCTTTGGTGAGTACCGAACTTTATTTGAACTGCATCAACAATCGGATACGCTGGGATACTGGACTTGAACCAGTGGATCTGCCTCCAGAGTGAGGATACTGGCATTGCCTCACGGTGAACTTGTCTTCTGTTATCGTGCAAATTTGATCTAGTGCAAGATACAACCCAGCGGACTGAGGCCTCAAAAATCTTTGATTAAGCCTTGTTTTTTGTTTAAGTTGTTTATATTGTGCATATTGTATACTGTTTATTCTTGTCTATGGTGGGTTTTGTCATATATTTAAGTTATCTCGTGTTCAAAATGATGGGATTTAATTCTTAATTACAAATGGAGCGCTCCAAATCTCAAATCGCTTCATTAGAGTGTGCTTAAGTTTATTGAAAACCATGGTAGTTATTAGTAGCGGATATTTTCCTGAGTGTTAAGGAAGTACAGGTATTGTTGCTATTGTTGAGTTTAGTATTGTTTGGTCTAGGCAATAAATTGGCCATGTTGGAAATTTAGTTTTATCTTTTACACCTGTGTTTTAGTCAAATAACATTTTTCTATTTAGTCATTTTCTAACGAAATATTATTCCATTTTAAGTTGAGTATTTTTTCAAGGTCAGGGATAATCAAGTGTGTGATGCCAAGGCCTGGTTTAACTTAAGGTTAAGAATGTGGTAGTAGAGGAGCCTGTTGAGTACATTCTGGGAGCAGGAGTCTGGTTCCTTGTTGGAGCCCTGCAATATCTACAGTCCACAACAAGGTGGCGCCCTTATTTCACCGAGCATTTCAACTTAAGCTTTACTCAAATCAAGGTGCCCTACTACATCACACCTGACAAAGTCAATACGCCCTGCCCACTCGTTACGAACCACCCCCTTCTCCACTGATTCCTGCCGGTTGCCTGAGATAGGTAATCGGGGTGGTGGCAAAATGGCGCCCAACGTGGGGCCGGTTTTTTAAACTTCCTTGTTTATGATCTTAGATATTTTTGGGAAAACTAAACTGTGTGTTGTACATTTAACGTAGACTTGTTGAATCATATGTTGCCTTGAGGCCAAAATATTTAAAGTATTTCTGTCAACATACTTGAGAAGTATTTTTGGGCCTACTGAGAAGAGTATAATGGAACAGTGGGTCATATCTTACTGTTACTGCTGAACTGATAACATTTTGCTGTTCTGGAAGCTAAAAAAAAAATTATTTTTGAATTTTAATTTACTGTGTTAGTAATTTTCAAGCTACTGTTAGAGAATGAGCTACTAGTATTCTACTTTCTTGTGCCTAGGATAATCTTCCAGGAATATACTGGGTGCGACATATGAGTTTTTCTGTTTCACTATTGAATTTAGTATTTTATATCAATATGAATGCTTATCATCTTCGTAAAACAGAAGTCATTTATGAACTTAAAATCAGGAATTTGCCTACCGTTGGCACTGCTGGTGATTTGAGGAAACGGCTGTCTCAGGGTTTAGCAGCCGATACTCCAATTGATGATGGTGTAGTAAATTCCCTAGACACAGATACTGAGTTGGAGGAGTGTGAGGGGAAATATCAAGATCTCTCTGCACTAGTGAGTGGCTATGAGGGAAATCACAATGATAACGAGTACCATCGTATTGTCGCTCGTCTTTGGCACTTATATCTTCGTGTTGATAGAATCCCAGTGGGTGCAACTGCGGATGGCGATTCGGAGGAGACTAAAGGAAATCTTTTGAGTAGGTGCAAGGAGTTATTGGATTCTTACAAGGACGCCAAGTCAACTTCAAGTTTGAATTTCCAAGGGAAGCAAACCCCACAAGAACACCGTAAGAATATATCCATGGAACATCAACAAGTTTTTGTCCCACCTGAAACTTTAGAGCTGCCAAAAACCCAGTTCATGGATTATGAAGAAGAAAGAAAATTGCAAGAAGAACGGAGAGTTAAGGAAGCTTGGCAAGAACAAGAAAAAATAAGAAGACAAGAACAAACGCTAGAAGATGAACAAACAAGACAAGAAGATAAGTGGCGTCAAGAAGAAAGACGATTGCAAGAAGAGCGAAGACAGATGGAGGATAAGTGGAGAAAAGAAAAATTGAAGATTCAAGAGGATTTTAAGAAGCAAGAAGAAATGAAGATTCGGCACGTTGATAGGCAGTTGATGGATGACAAAAAAATAGTTCACGTCCAAGACCCATGCCCGTATACAAGTGGGGCCTTAAATTTGACAACTCCGGTCCTAGCATAGCATCATTTCTGGAGAGAGTGGAAGAATTGCGTCGCGCACGTGGTATAACACATCAAGAGCTCTATGAGTCGGCCGTTGATCTCTTTGCGGGTCCTGCACTTGTTTGGTATCGTGCAGCAACCAACAGGATCAAGTCTTGGCACCAACTCACGAAGGAATTGCGGGAAGTTTTTCAACCAGCTGATTACGACTTAAGGCTTCACCAGGAGATCTTTAACAGGGTACAGGGAGACAACGAGCCTTTAGATCTATACATAGCCGCAGTGGAAGGGCTCTATAGTAGACTTGCATCCTCCGTCCCCGAGACAACTCGCTTGGCCCAAATCTACAACAATCTTCATCCTCAGTTGCAGGACAGTTTGGCGCTTTGTAATATTCAATCTCTTGAGCAACTTAGATCTATGGGACGGCGCGGCGTGCCGAAGCCGGTCGACTGAGTATGACCAGACAGAGACCTACACCTAGGAATGATACAACACTTGAACCTGATCTCGCTTATCAAGATTCCAATCGCCGTAGAGGATGTCCTCAAGGACGAGTAGCTTCCATTCAAGCTAAACCATTACGAGAGCGCCAAGAAATCGCGTGCTGGAACTGTGGAGACCAAGGTCATTGTTTTCGCTTTTGTCGTAAACCTAAGAAAAAGTTTTGCTACGGATGTGGCAAGGACAACACCATGAAGAGAGACTGCAGTAACTGTCATCCAAAAAACGGGCATGGCAGGGGGTCAGAAGTTCACTAGACTCTCTTGGCTCCCTGGATGATAAAGACACTCCAACCATAAATTATGTCTTACATAGCTATGATAAGGACCCTAGACCTTATCTGAAGGTCAGAGTTTTTGGTCGTGAAATCACGGCACTTCTTGATTCTGGAGTGTCCCAAACATTTCTAGGAGAAAAGGGATTATGGATCTTGCAACAGTTTCCAGCTAACCATCAAGAGGCTCAGGGACGTTTCGTTGAGACCGCTGATTCAAAGCGACACCAGATTAAGGGATTTGTTAGTTTGCCCATCACCTTGCAGGGTAGAACTGAAGATCTGCCTGTTTGTGTCGTCCCCTCATTGCACCAAGCTCTTATATTGGGTATCGATTTTTGGGAGCGCATGCATATAGTTGCTGATATGCGTAACCGTAAATGGGATTTTGCTCCTAAGAAGACCCAGGTGTTCTGCTGGGCTGTTGGAGGAATCACCTCGGAAGATAACTTGGCACCAGAAGAGAGGCGTCGACTTCAGGATCTGATTGAAGGATACTTCAAGGATGAGCCCGATTGTTTAGGAAGGACTGACCGAGTCAAACATGTGATAGACACAAGTGACGCACCCCCTATTAAGCAGCGTTACTACTCTGTTTCTCCAGCTCGTCAAAAGCTTATAGATGAAGAGCTTGATCGTATGCTGCAATTAGGTGTTGTCAAGCCTTCGCAGAGTGCTTGGTCCTCCCCTATTATGCTCTTGGACAAGCCAGATGGCAGCAAGAGATTTGTAGTTGATTTTAGAGCTATCAATGCTGTTAGTCGTAAGGATGCATACCCGTTGCCCCAAGTTACTACAATCCTTGACTGGTTGAGAGACCCCAAATACCTTTCTAGTCTTGACATTAAGAGCGCATATTGGCAAATTGAGTTGGAAGAGACCAGTAAGGAGAAAACGGCATTTGCTATTCCAGGCCGTGGGCTTTATGAATTCGTGACGATGCCTTTTGGATTGTGTGGAGCCCCTGCAACCTGGCAGCGTTTCGTGGACATCGTATTAGGACCGGACCTCGAACCGAATGTTTTCGTCTACCTAGACGACATAATTGTCGTGACTCCAAGTTTTGATAAACACCTTGAGGTATTGGCCGAAATCTTTAAACGAATACGAGCTGCTAAATTGACCTTAAATCGGGAGAAATGTAAATTCTGCCGGCCTGAGTTGAAGTATTTAGGCTATGTTGTCAGTGTTGATGGCTTGAGGGTAGACCCCGACAAGATCAAAGCGATTGTGAACATACCTGTTCCTCGCAACCAAAAGGAAGTCAGGCAATTTACCGGCATGGCGTCTTGGTATCGCCGTTTTATATATAATTTTGCATCTAGAATGCAACCTCTGACATCTCTCCTTAGTAGGCGATCCAAATTCGAGTGGACCAAGGAGGCAGAACACGCTTTTCAAGATATTAAATCCTGCCTAATAACCGCCCCTATACTGTCGTGTCCTGAGTACACCAAGGCATTTACAATCGCTTGTGATGCCTCAGGAGTTGGAATCGCTGCTGTGCTCAGTCAAGAATATGAGTAGGGTGAGGGAGTAGTTGCGTATGCGAGCCGTACCTTAACCCGTCAAGAACAAAAATACTCTGCCACCGAGCGTGAGTGCTTGGCCGTAATCTGGGCTGTCGAGAAATTCAGACCATATGTGGAAGGCACCAAGTTTACTGTGGTTACTGACCACTATAGTCTTCTATGGTTGAATAGGTTAAAGGATCCAACCGGACGGTTAGCACGTTGGGCTCTCCGACTCCAGCCGTATGATTTCTGCCTGGTACACAGGAAAGGCCAAATTAATGTGGTTCCAGACTGTTTATCTCGGACAACTCCACCTGAAAACCCTTCGGAGAATGCCCTACAATGTGATGTCCTAGAGCTTCCCCAAGATATCAAGGACCATTGGTATAAAGGCATGTTACAGAAAGTTGAGAAGAACCAGGAACTCTATAGCCAATGGAGGACGGAAGACGGCAAACTCTGGAAGAACGTGACAACTTTAGAACCTTCACTTCAAGATGATAACTGGAGACTAGTCATTCCGAAAGATCTGCGGAAGCGAGCTCTAGCGGAGTGCCATGATGAACCGACAGCAGGTCACCAAGGCGTCCTCAAGACTTATAAGCGTCTACAGCACCACTATTATTGGCCAAAGATGCGGAAGGATGTCGCTACCTACGTATCCCGATGCAGTGTTTGTCAGCGAGTTAAGTACGACCAACAACTTCCAGCGGGAGTGATGGGATGTCGTCGTGGTGTTAACGATCCCTGGCAAATGATTGCGGCTGATTTGATAGGACCTCTGCCAAGATCACTGAAAGGGTTCAAGTATATCCTGGTAGTTACCAACACCTTCACCAAATACTCGGTCCTACAACCCTTACGTTCAGCTACGGCCCAGTTAGTCACCCATCACTTGGAGAATGGCATCTTTATGGTATACGGTGTGCCCACCTATATCATATGTGACAACGGTTCTGAATTCATTGGTGGTCCAACGACAACCCTAGCTAGGCAATACAAGGTAAAAATCCTTTTAAATGCAAGTCGCCACCCGCAAGCAAATCCCGCTGAAAGGGTTAATCGGGACATTGGAACAATGCTACGAGCTTATGTCAAGGACAACCATAGAGATTGGGATAAGTATATACCAAAAATAGGATTTGCCTTAAGGACTGCGTACCACAAAACCACGCAGTACTCACCAGCCTTCTTGAACTTCGGGCGAGAACTCGCTTCTGCTGGTGCAGGATTTGAGGTTCTAAAAGATGGCTCAGTCTTACCTGATCCAGAGGTTCCCGAACATTTAGGCGAAAAACTACACGAGCTGAAGAACATATATCACGATGTTGCGAACAGGCTGAAAGATGCACATGGGCAGAACGCTCGTCGTTATAACCTACGAAGAAGACCTGTGACTTACCGAGTTGGCGATGTCGTCCTGAAGAAGAACTACCCACAGTCGGATGCGGCCAAATACTTCTCTGCAAAATTAGCCCCACGGTATGTTGGACCTTATGTTGTGGCTAAAGAAGTTTCACCGCTGGTGTACACCCTGGCTGAATTTGACGGGAAACAGATTGGAAACTGGCACGTGGCTGATATCAAAAGGTTTAACCAGTGAAGAAAATTTAGGAAATTTTCTGCAGGTTGGAGGGTGTTTGTAACGAGCGCAAATTTCTAGTAAATACTGTGGCATTTCGTAGGCCTGATCAACCTACATTTTTAGAATATTTTGTGTCGTAGCGCGTGCCGACAAGGTGCCAAACGCAACTAGTAATGCGTGTATGTCATAATTGACTAACCTACAAATGCAGGCGTACGGAAGAATTCCTAATCTGGCCGTTGCTCACCACATGCCCCCTCGGCCAATCTACAATAGGCAGTGCCTGCGGATACCTACGAACTGATAACGGGCGAGTCTAATTGGGAGATAGGTCCAGTCCTGAGAGTGATATCGTCGCCGCTTGTGTTGAACATTTGGAAGCCCTTCAGCTCGTCATCGCTGGATATTTGAAGCCAATTTTGGAAAAGGCCAAGGTGAATTTACTACCATTCTTATTTTATTATACATTTTGCATGTTTAACGAATCAGAAAGTAAATATTTAGTGTCCTCATGTATATTCTCAATTATTTAAACCAAGCCTTGGTTACCCTGAGCCTGTTACGTTTTGAAATGTTCCATTTGTTCAGAACCTGAATATTTTATGTGTGTTTACAAAAATGTATGAAGTTTGTATATTTTAGGTATTTAGCTAACGAGTTTATTATCTGAAGAAATAGAGAACAACCCACACTAAGTTAAATTACTGTATAGGCATCTGCACACTTTTATGTCCTAGTCTCAATTATATTTTGATGCTGAATAATTAGGTCACACAATTCCTGCCATGTATTCATCCAAACTTACTGTAGTAAACTATTGGGATAAATGCTTTGTTTACCTTGCAGTCAATGACAACTATATAAATTTTTTACAGATAAATGGTTTAATTGAGGGTTATGTTGCTCATATTGACTATAATTTAAAACAACAAAATATGTTTTGTCCTAAAAACTTACTAGTTTAAAGTGTCTCTTAGATGTTTGCCTCCTTAAAACTTTAAATATAAATGTAAATTGGACAAGGTGTCTAAAGGCGATAATTGTGACTGGTCCATGGCTCAAGTATAATTCATATTTCTTGTTAGTTAATTGTTTAGTTGTTAGGTTTGTTTAGTGATCCTGATTTATTTTAATAGGCTTAGTATGTCAATGTTTTGTTTTCTGCGGGGAAGCCAACAACTAAGTAGTGTAAATATTCCTTCATGATTTAAATTAATAAATTTAACTGTTATCTACTGATTAGCATAATAATTTAATTTAATGTTGTTACCCATTTGAGCAATAAATGTTTCATGAATAGATAGTTTACTAAATGTTGCTCAGTAAATAGTTCCAAATTATTATCGTGAGCAATTGATTTGTTAAATATATTTTTGGAAATATGAAAAATATTTATACCTCATAAAGAATTTATTTTCAGAAGTGTTATTTTGTTGATAGAAATTATTCTTGGAAAAAAATAATCATCTATAACCAAGAGAAATTGATTACACTGTTGCATTTGACTAGTACATAACATTTATTACTTGTAACTAAGTTTTATGAATAGTCTGATATTTTATAACTTATAATTTAATTTATATTTTGTACCGAGCGCACCACTATTGTTGGACTGAATATGTTCAGGGCTTTTTGGATTTTCCGGACTTTTGGACTGTCCCTGGATCTCTCGCGGGAGTTACTTGGGCTGTCTCTGGACGGTCGGCTGTGGAGCGACCCACCCGTCGCCGCCTTGCGTGAGGACTGCTACTGTGCTGTGTTGTGCCGCCGACCACCGCTGCCTGCCGCACCACGCACTACCGCGCCGTGCCCTATCGCCGCGGTCCGGACCGATCGTATCGCTCGATTTGATCTTGGCTCAGCCTTTGGTGAGTACCGAACTTTATTTGAACTGCATCAACAATCGGATACGCTGGGATACTGGACTTGAACCAGTGGATCTGCCTCCAGAGTGAGGATACTGGCATTGCCTCACGGTGAACTTGTCTTCTGTTATCGTGCAAATTTGATCTAGTGCAAGATACAACCCAGCGGACTGAGGCCTCAAAAATCTTTGATTAAGCCTTGTTTTTTTGTTTAAGTTGTTTATATTGTGCATATTGTATACTGTTTATTCTTGTCTATGGTGGGTTTTGTCATATATTTAAGTTATCTCGTGTTCAAAATGATGGGATTTAATTCTTAATTACAAATGGAGCGCTCCAAATCTCAAATCGCTTCATTAGAGTGTGCTTAAGTTTATTGAAAACCATGGTAGTTATTAGTAGCGGATATTTTCCTGAGTGTTAAGGAAGTACAGGTATTGTTGCTATTGTTGAGTTTAGTATTGTTTGGTCTAGGCAATAAATTGGCCATGTTGGAAATTTAGTTTTATCTTTTACACCTGTGTTTTAGTCAAATAACATTTTTCTATTTAGTCATTTTCTAACGAAATATTATTCCATTTTAAGTTGAGTATTTTTTCAAGGTCAGGGATAATCAAGTGTGTGATGCCAAGGCCTGGTTTAACTTAAGGTTAAGAATGTGGTAGTAGAGGAGCCTGTTGAGTACATTCTGGGAGCAGGAGTCTGGTTCCTTGTTGGAGCCCTGCAATATCTACAGTCCACAACAAGGTGGCGCCCTTATTTCACCGAGCATTTCAACTTAAGCTTTACTCAAATCAAGGTGCCCTACTACATCACACCTGACAAAGTCAATACGCCCTGCCCACTCGTTACGAACCACCCCCTTCTCCACTGATTCCTGCCGGTTGCCTGAGATAGGTAATCGGGGTGGTGGCAAAATGGCGCCCAACGTGGGGCCGGTTTTTTAAACTTCCTTGTTTATGATCTTAGATATTTTTGGGAAAACTAAACTGTGTGTTGTACATTTAACGTAGACTTGTTGAATCATATGTTGCCTTGAGGCCAAAATATTTAAAGTATTTCTGTCAACATACTTGAGAAGTATTTTTGGGCCTACTGAGAAGAGTATAATGGAACAGTGGGTCATATCTTACTGTTACTGCTGAACTGATAACATTTTGCTGTTCTGGAAGCTAAAAAAAAAATTATTTTTGAATTTTAATTTACTGTGTTAGTAATTTTCAAGCTACTGTTAGAGAATGAGCTACTAGTATTCTACTTTCTTGTGCCTAGGATAATCTTCCAGGAATATACTGGGTGCGACATATGAGTTTTTCTGTTTCACTATTGAATTTAGTATTTTATATCAATATGAATGCTTATCATCTTCGTAAAACAGAAGTCATTTATGAACTTAAAATCAGGAATTTGCCTACCGTTGTCACTGCTGGTGATTTGAGGAAACGGCTGTCTCAGGGTTTAGCAGCCGATACTCCAATTGATGATGGTGTAGTAAATTCCCTAGACACAGATACTGAGGAGGAGGAGGAGGAGTGTGAGGGGAAATATCAAGATCTCTCTGCACTAGTGAGTGACTATGAGGGAAATCACAATGATAACGAGTACCATCGTATTGTCGCTCGTCTTTGGCACTTATATCTTCGTGTTGATAGAATCCCAGTGGGTGCAACTGCGGATGGCGATTCGGAGGAGACTAAAGGAAATCTTTTGAGTAGGTGCAAGGAGTTATTGGATTCTTACAAGGACACCAAGTCAACTTCAAGTTTGAATTTCCAAGGGAAGCAAACGCCACAAGAACACCGTAAGAATATATCCATGGAACATCAACAAGTTTTTGTCCCACCTGAAACTTTAGAGCTGCCAAAAACCCAGTTCATGGATTATGAAGAAGAAAGAAAATTGCAAGAAGAACGGAGAGTTAAGGAAGCTTGGCAAGAACAAGAAAAAAGGAGAAGACAAGAACAAACGCTAGAAGATGAACAAACAAGACAAGAAGATAAGTGGCGTCAAGAAGAAAGACGATTGCAAGAAGAGCGAAGACAGATGGAGGATAAGTGGAGAAAAGAAAAATTGAAGATTCAAGAGGATTTTAAGAAGCAAGAAGAAATGAAGATTCGGCACGTTGATAGGCAGTTGATGGATGACAGAAAAGATAGTTCACGTCCAAGACCCATGCCCGTATACAAGTGGGGCCTTAAATTTGACAACTCCGGTCCTAGCATAGCATCATTTCTGGAGAGAGTGGAAGAATTGCGTCGCGCACGTGGTATAACACATCAAGAGCTCTATGAGTCGGCCATTGATCTCTTTGCGGGTCCTGCACTTGTTTGGTATCGTGCAGCAACCAACAGGATCAAGTCTTGCCACCAACTCACGAAGGAATTGCGGGAAGCTTTTCAACCAGCTGATTACGACTTAAGGCTTCACCAGGAGATCTTTAACAGGGTACAGGGAGACAACGAGCCTTTAGATCTATACATAGCCGCAGTGGAAGGGCTCTATAGTAGACTTGCATCCTCCGTCCCCGAGACAACTCGCTTGGCCCAAATCTACAACAATCTTCATCCTCAGTTGCAGGACAGTTTGGCGCTTTGTAATATTCAATCTCTTGAGCAACTTAGATCTATGGGACGGCGCGGCGTGCCGAAGCCGGTCGACTGAGTATGACCAGACAGAGACCTACACCTAGGAATGATACAACACTTGGACCTGATCTCGCTTATCAAGATTCCAATCGCCGTAGAGGATGTCCTCAAGGACGAGTAGCTTTCATTCAAGCTAAACCATTACGAGAGCGCCAAGAAATCGCGTGCTGGAACTGTGGAGACCAAGGTCATTGTTTTCGCTTTTGTCGTAAACCTAAGAAAAAGTTTTGCTACGGATGTGGCAAGGACAACACCATGAAGAGAGACTGCAGTAACTGTCATCCAAAAATCGGGCATGGCAGGGGGTCAGAAGTTCACTAGACTCTCTTGGCTCCCTGGATGATAAAGACACTCCAACCATAAATTATGTCTTACATAGCTATGATAAGGACCCTAGACCTTATCTGAAGGTCAGAGTTTTTGGTCGTGAAATCACGGCACTTCTTGATTCTGGAGTGTCCCAAACATTTCTAGGAGAAAAGGGATTATGGATCTTGCAACAGTTTCCAGCTAACCATCAAGAGGCTCAGGGACGTTTCGTTGAGACCGCTGATTCAAAGCGACACCAGATTAAGGGATTTGTTAGTTTGCCCATCACCTTGCAGGGTAGAACTGAAGATCTGCCTGTTTGTGTCGTCCCCTCATTGCACCAAGCTCTTATATTGGGTATCGATTTTTGGGAGCGCATGCATATAGTTGCTGATATGCGTAACCGTAAATGGGATTTTGCTCCTAAGAAGACCCAGGTGTTCTGCTGGGCTGTTGGAGGAATCACCTCGGAAGATAACTTGGCACCAGAAGAGAGGCGTCGACTTCAGGATCTGATTGAAGGATACTTCAAGGATGAGCCCGATTGTTTAGGAAGGACTGACCGAGTCAAACATGTGATAGACACAAGTGACGCACCCCCTATTAAGCAGCGTTACTACTCTGTTTCTCCAGCTCGTCAAAAGCTTATAGATGAAGAGCTTGATCGTATGCTGCAATTAGGTGTTGTCAAGCCTTCGCAGAGTGCTTGGTCCTCCCCTATTATGCTCTTGGACAAGCCAGATGGCAGCAAGAGATTTGTAGTTGATTTTAGAGCTATCAATGCTGTTAGTCGTAAGGATGCATACCCGTTGCCCCAAGTTACTACAATCCTTGACTGGTTGAGAGACCCCAAATACCTTTCTAGTCTTGACATTAAGAGCGCATATTGGCAAATTGAGTTGGAAGAGACCAGTAAGGAGAAAACGGCATTTGCTATTCCAGGCCGTGGGCTTTATGAATTCGTGACGATGCCTTTTGGATTGTGTGGAGCCCCTGCAACCTGGCAGCGTTTCGTGGACATCGTATTAGGACCGGACCTCGAACCGAATGTTTTCGTCTACCTAGACGACATAATTGTCGTGACTCCAAGTTTTGATAAACACCTTGAGGTATTGGCCGAAATCTTTAAACGAATACGAGCTGCTAAATTGACCTTAAATCGGGAGAAATGTAAATTCTGCCGGCCTGAGTTGAAGTATTTAGGCTATGTTGTCAGTGTTGATGGCTTGAGGGTAGACCCCGACAAGATCAAAGCGATTGTGGACATACCTGTTCCTCGCAACCAAAAGGAAGTCAGGCAATTTACCGGCATGGCGTCTTGGTATCGCCGTTTTATATATAATTTTGCATCTAGAATGCAACCTCTGACATCTCTCCTTAGTAGGCGATCCAAATTCGAGTGGACCAAGGAGGCAGAACACGCTTTTCAAGATATTAAATCCTGCCTAATAACCGCCCCTATACTGTCGTGTCCTGATTACACCAAGGCATTTACAATCGCTTGTGATGCCTCAGGAGTTGGAATCGCTGCTGTGCTCAGTCAAGAATATGAGTAGGGTGAGAGAGTAGTTGCGTATGCGAGCCGTACCTTAACCCGTCAAGAACAAAAATACTCTGCCACCGAGCGTGAGTGCTTGGCCGTAATCTGGGCTGTCGAGAAATTCAGACCATATGTGGAAGGCACCAAGTTTACTGTGGTTACTGACCACTATAGTCTTCTATGGTTGAATAGGTTAAAGGATCCAACCGGACGGTTAGCACGTTGGGCTCTCCGACTCCAGCCGTATGATTTCTGCCCGGTACACAGGAAAGGCAAGATAATGTTGGTTCCAGACTGTTTATCTCGGACAACTCCACCTGAAAACCCTTCGGAGAATGCCCTACAATGTGATGTCCTAGAGCTTCCCCAAGATATCAAGGACCATTGGTATAAAGGCATGTTACAGAAAGTTGAGAAGAACCAGGAACTCTATAGCCAATGGAGGACGGAAGACGGCAAACTCTGGAAGAACGTGACAACTTTAGAACCTTCACTTCAAGATGATAACTGGAGACTAGTCATTCCGAAAGATCTGCGGAAGCGAGCTCTAGCGGAGTGCCATGATGAACCGACAGCAGGTCACCAAGGCGTCCTCAAGACTTATAAGCGTCTACAGCACCACTATTATTGGCCAAAGATGCGGAAGGATGTCGCTACCTACGTATCCCGATGCAGTGTTTGTCAGCGAGTTAAGTACGACCAACAACTTCCAGCGGGAGTGATGGGATGTCGTCGTGGTGTTAACGCTCCCTGGCAAATGATTGCGGCTGATTTGATAGGACCTCTGCCAAGATCACTGAAAGGGTTCAAGTATATCCTGGTAGTTACCAACACCTTCACCAAATACTCGGTCCTACAACCCTTACGTTCAGCTACGGCCCAGTTAGTCACCCATCACTTGGAGAATGACATCTTTATGGTATACGGTGTGCCCACCTATATCATATGTGACAACGGTTCTGAATTCATTGGTGGTCCAACGACAACCCTAGCTAGGCAATACAAGGTAAAAATCCTTTTAAATGCAAGTCGCCACCCGCAAGCAAATCCCGCTGAAAGGGTTAATCGGGACATTGTAACAATGCTACGAGCTTATGTCAAGGACAACCATAGAGATTGGGATAAGTATATACCAAAAATAGGATTTGCCTTAAGGACTGCGTACCACAAAACCACGCAGTACTCACCAGCCTTCTTGAACTTCGGGCGAGAACTCGCTTCTGCTGGTGCAGGATTTGAGGTTCTAAAAGATGGCTCAGTCTTACCTGATCCAGAGGGTCCCGAACATTTAGGCGAAAAACTACACGAGCTGAAAAACATATATCAGGATGTTGCGAACAGGCTGAAAGATGCACATGGGCAGAACGCTCGTCGTTATAACCTACGAAGAAGACCTGTGACTTACCGAGTTGGCGATGTCGTCCTGAAGAAGAACTACCCACAGTCGGATGCGGCCAAATACTTCTCTGCAAAATTAGCCCCACGGTATGTTGGACCTTATGTTGTGGCTAAAGAAGTTTCACCGCTGGTGTACACCCTGGCTGAATTGGACGGGAAACAGATTGGAAACTGGCACGTGGCTGATATCAAAAGGTTTAACCAGTGAAGAAAATTTAGGAAATTTTCTGCAGGTTGGAGGGTGTTTGTAACGTGCGCAAATTTCTAGTAAATACTGTGGCATTTCGTAGGCCTGATCAACCTACATTTTTAGAATATTTTGTGTCGTAGCGCGTGCCGACATGGTGCCAAACGCAACTAGTAATGCGTGTATGTCATAATTGCCTAACCTACAAATGCAGGCGTACGGAAGAATTCCTAATCTGGCCGTTGCTCACCACATGCCCCCTCGGCCGATCTACAATAGGCAGTGCCTGCGGATACCTGCGAACTGATAACGGGCGAGTCTAATTGGGAGATAGGTCCAGTCCTGAGAGTGATATCGTCGCCGCTTGTGTTGAACTTTTGGAAGCCCTTCAGCTCGTCATCGCTGGATATTTGAAGCCAATTTTGGAAAAGGCCAAGGTGAATTTACTACCATTCTTATTTTATTATACATTTTGCATGTTTAACGAATCAGAAAGTAAATATTTAGTGTCCTCATGTATATTCTCAATTATTTAAACCAAGCCTTGGTTACCCTGAGCCTGTTACGTTTTGAAATGTTCCATTTGTTCAGAACCTGAATATTTTATGTGTGTTTACAAAAATGTATGAAGTTTGTATATTTTAGGTATTTAGCTAACGAGTTTATTATCTGAAGAAATAGAGAACAACCCACACTAAGTTAAATTACAGTATAGGCATCTGCACACTTTTATGTCCTAGTCTCAATTATATTTTGATGCTGAATAATTAGGTCACACAATTCCTGCCATGTATTCATCCAAACTTACTGTAGTAAACTATTGGGATAAATGCTTTGTTTACCTTGCAGTCAATGATAACTATATACATTTTTTACAGATAAATGGTTTAATTGAGGGTTATGTTGCTCATATTGACTATAATTTAAAACAACAAAATATGTTTTGTCCTAAAAACTTACTAGTTTAAAGTGTCTCTTAGATGTTTGCCTCCTTAAAACTTTAAATATAAATGTAAATTGGACAAGGTGTCTAAAGGCGATAATTGTGACTGGTCCATGGCTCAAGTATAATTCATATTTCTTGTTAGTTAATTGTTTAGTTGTTAGGTTTGTTTAGTAATCCTGATTTATTTTAATAGGCTTAGTATGTCAATGTTTTGTTTTCTACGGGGAAGCCAACAACTAAGTAGTGTAAATATTCCTTCATGATTTAAATTAATAAATTTAACTGTTATCTACTGATTAGCATAATAATTTAATTTAATGTTGTTACCCATTTGAGCAATAAATGTTTCATGAATAGATAGTTTACTAAATGTTGCTCAGTAAATAGTTCCAAATTATTATCGTGAGCAATTGCTTTGTTAAATATATTTTTGGAAATATGAAAAATATTTATACCTCATAAAGAATTTATTTTCAGAAGTGTTATTTTGTTGATAGAAATTATTCTTGGAAAAAAATAGTCATCTATAACCAAGAGAAATTGATTATACTGTTGCATTTGACTAGTACATAACATTTATTACTTGTAACTAAGTTTTTATGAATAGTCTGATATTTTATAACTTATAATTTAATTTATATTTTGTATCGCGCGCACCACTATTGTTGGACTGAATATGTTCAGGGCTTTTTGGATTTTCCGGAGTTTTGGACTGTCCCTGGATCTCTCGCGGGAGTTACTTGGGCTGTCTCTGGACGGTCGGCTGTGGAGCGACCCACCCGTCGCCGCCTTGCGTGAGGACTGCTACTGTGCTGTGTTGTGCCGCCAACCACCGCTGCCTGCCGCACCACGCACTACCGCGCCGTGCCCTATCGCCGCGGTCCGGGCCGATCGTATCGCTCGATTTGATCTTGGCTCAGCCTTTGGTGAGTACCGAACTTTATTTGAACTGCATCAACAATCGGATACGCTGGGATACTGGACTTGAACCAGTGGATCTGCCTCCAGAGTGAGGATAGTGGCATTGCCTCACGGTGAACTTGTCTTCTGTTATCGTGCAAATTTTATCTAGTGCAAGATACAACCCAGCGGACTGAGGCCTCAAAAATCTTTGATTAAGCCTTGTTTTTTTTGTTTAAATGTTGTTTATATTGTGCATATTATGTACTGTTTATTCTTGTCTATGGTGGGTTTTGTCATATATTTAAGTTATCTCGTGTTCAAAATGATGGGATTTAATTCTTAATTACAAATGGAGCGCTCCAAATCTCAAATCGCTTCATTAGAGTGTGCTTAAGTTTATTGAAAACCATGGTAGTTATTAGTAGCGGATATTTTCCTGAATGTCAAGGAAGTACAGGTATTGTTGCTATTGTTGAGTTTAGTATTGTTTGGTCTAGGCAATAAATTGGCCATGTTGGAAATTTAGTTTATCTTTCACACCTGTGTTTTAGTCAAATAACATTTTTCTATTTAGTCATTTTCTAACGAAATATTATTCCATTTTAAGTTGAGTATTTTTTCAAGGTCAGGGATAATCAAGTGTGTGATGCCAAGGCCTGGTTTAACTTAAGGTTAAGTGTGTGGTAGTAGAGGAGCCTGTTGAGTACATTCTGGGAGCAGGAGTCTGGTTCCTTGTTGGAGCCCTGCAATATCTACAGTCCACAACAAGGTGGCGCCATTATTTCACCGAGCATTTCAACTTAAGCTTTACTCAAATCAAGGTGCCCTACTACATCACACCTGACAAAGTCAATACGCCCTGCCCACTCGTTACGAACCACCCCCTTCTCCACTGATTCCTGCCGGATGCCTGAGATAGGTAATCGGGGTGGTGACAAAACCTACAATTTATTTTACAAATAAATAAATGTGCGGATTTATACAACATTTCCTTTGTTAAAAACAAGTGATAAATGTATGAATATCTTTCTCCGGAAAAAAAGATTAGGTCTGCGACGGGATCCGAACCTGCGATCTTTACGCTCCGAGAGCCAGTGCGATACCCACTGAGCTACCGCGATAAGTGGTTTTCGGGGCAAAGTGACTATGTATATAGCTCTGTAGACGTAAAACCCGGATTTTGGTGGCAGTTAAATAATACCGGAATGTATTCTGATGATGTTACTCAAATCAGATCTTGAATTTTTATGAGACTCGATTTAAGTTTGATCATGTGTTTCGATTATCCTTATACGCGAGGAATGAGCGTACACCTAGTTATTGATTACAGTGCCAGCAATGTTCCAGTAGTTTGCTTTACAACAATAAATCTATATCTAATATTATTGTAAAAACATAAAATACTATGCGCAAAGTTTACTTCAAACAACTTGTTAAAGCCTTTTCAATTATTTATAAAAAAGTATTTCAACATTACTGATGTACATATTTAAAATCCACTGTTGTTATGGAAACTTATAATATGTAAGCCTACTCATAAATAAGGCCACAATTACTTTTCCAACGTCTAAATAGGCAATATGTTAAACTCAGTATTTCTATGATCCCCAGTACAGGCGTAGGAAATGAGAAAGGAGTAAATGAAATAATAAAGGACTATGTCAGTAAACACAATCTAATCTTTATGATATTTATTTATTTTTGTAAATAAACGTACAAAAGTTAACAAACTAGTTATTTTTAGTAGGTAGTTATTGCCAACAAATATAAACAGTTAATTCATTATAAACAATTCAACAAACATGACCAACAAATTAGTTATAAACCATTAAATATATTCCAAATATTAAACTAAGCTTCCTATTTAAGTTGCAGTGATGATTAAAAGATATCAAACTGTATTTACTGAAAAACGAGTTGTAGTTTATTGACGACTCGCTAATGTTTTAGCTTTAGGTAAACGTGGGACTTTAGTCAAAATACATTAAAAGATAGGATTTTGCTCTTGCTGTATTTTAAGATGCCTACTCGGTACATTTATAAAATTGTAGTTCCTGATTTTTAATGTTTAAAAATTATCGATTAAAGGAAAACTATTTTAATACATAATTCGTTTTTGGCTTCGATTTCAATGTAGCTCCACTTGTAAATTATAAAAATATGAATAGAGCAGAAACATTTGTTCATTAGAGCGAAATAACTAAAGTGTATCTCTTGTATACGTTTCTTGTTTTCCTCTTTATCGTTTTCAGTTTCTCGGAAGGGCGCCGAAAGCCCCGTTGCAAGGTTCAGGTTTACATGGAAGTCTCGTAGTCGTGGGTCACTCGCTACGGTGTATTGTCAGCTCAGGAGTGCGTGGAGGAGCGGACGGAGGAGTTGCGGCGGAAGGTGTCCCGCAGGCCGCGGGCGGCGCGGGAGGCTCGGTCACGTGTCTTGCTGCGGGCGGCTCTAGGCACAGACTCCACACTGCCTCCCGTGCTCTCCTTGTCGGTCTTCTCCACCAGATTGTTGTAGATGAGGTAGATGATGACCACCATGACGCCGAACATGATGAAGCCCACGCCGCAGATCATGCCCACCAGCTCGTAGAAGGAGTACTCGGAGGTGTAGAGGTCCTTGAGCGTGGGGCCCTCGGCGTAGTCGCCGGCGGCGGGAGGTGCTGCCGCGGGGATAGGAGGGGGAGCGATGGGGATCTTGGGTGTCTCCCCGCAGGCTGTCAGGTTGGCGGCGTGCTGCATCGTGGGGAACGAGTACCCGCCGGCCACTTCCTTCAGGTTACCCGCTGACATTGAGGCGACCTGGAAATGTAAATATGGGTTTATTTAGAACAAAACAAATAATGGGACTTATGTTTTAATCCGCCTGATGCTTAACCATTGGATTCATAATTATTTTTTGTTTCTACATATTTTTCTTAACAATTTAGTGTGTTAAAATAACCACCTTCTTTCGCTCATTGTGTTTTGTGCATACATTAATGCAGATCTGTTTACTGTTCAATCGTTAAAGAATACATTCTCTCTTGTTTAACTGTTAAATATACACTGTGAAATTGAGGGACGGGATGGAGGATAGAGCAACAGTTTTACTTTTTGGATGGAAAACTTCCCTGACTTGCTTGCCAGCCCGAAACAGACGGTCTGTACTATTTCTTTAGCCTACCATTGACAAGGTTTATGTTCAGCTAGTAACTGCGGACTATAACCCTGCATGAAGGAAGCATTGTAGAAGGGTAGCTTGTCATACTGGTTAGCTAGAGGACTCTCTACATTCTATAAACTCGTCTATCACTGTGCTCAAGGTCGACCTCCGAGCTGATAAAGACCAGTCCAAATTTCATTCTGGGATCATCGAAATTCTCCTCCACAGCCTGCTGGGTACTTGGTACCCACCTTGACCAGATTTCCCTCGTTGTTGTCGCGGCTGTAGACGCTGAAGCCGGTGGGCAGCTCCATGAGGAACCTCACCCTCGTGTTGTCGGGTTTCCGGGTGGTGGCCGTGGCTCGGCGGAGCGCAGCGTGCCACTCGCCGGTAGGGAGCGCCAGCAGCTTGGGACAGACGCCGAACACGGGGGAGTTGCCGGCCATACAGCGGGCCCGGTGGGCGGTGCGCAGGGCCGACCCCACGAGCCGCACTCCGTTGGCCATCGCCGTTACTGACACGTCGATGTTCTCTAGCAGGGCATCCTACGACAGCGGATACGGTAATGTGTGTATAACGATGTCAGCTACAATAGGCGAGAATACTAGTGTCTACAGTTCAAAGATTAATATTGATGTATTAAAATACTACTAAGGAATTCACGGTTCATTGACTACTGATGCAATACGAACTTGTCATTTCAGTAAATCCATTAATCCAAGAACATATTTAAAGAAACTTAAAATGTTTTATGACAATACAGAAGTAGTCTAGCGGGTCTCAAATACGTGAGCGTGGAGCCACATCTTACGCTTTAGCTAACCAATCTCTAGATACATTGGAAAATACCGATCCTGATACATAAGTATTACAGACACACAATACCGTATGTAAAACTATGTATACTATATAAACAAGTTACTCCAAAGTAAATACCCTCTGGATAAAATTTAAACATAATAAAAGGACAATTCAAATCTACTTACAGAGTGAATTTCTAGTCGAATTTGGCCAACAATGATAAATGTTAAATCTCTTATTAAAACTTTGGATTTTATTTTATCATAGTTTACTTTTCATGGGATAGCAAAATCAGAAGACAAGCAAGAAACATTAACATATTTTGAGCGAATTTCCCCTGTAGGGAAGAAGCTATTATACAGTAAGCTCGAGACCAAGATAACTTTTTGTTTTGAGGTCCCCAGATGCCAAAGCAATATTCGTTCAAATTTATATATACATATATATGTAAGTGTGTCCGTTACCACGATAACTTTTGAAAGGAATTTTGATGAAATTTGGCACAAATGTGTGGAGTAACATTTATGACTTTAAGTTCGAAAACCAGATCGATCAGAATATGGGAAGGGGGGTTTATGGGGGTTTTGAATTTTCCAATAATCCGTTTTTTTTTTATTTTTCCCCCTAAAATTATAAAAACACTCAATTTTTGTTATAGCCATTTTATAGAGCTTAAAAAAATAATAATTTGGTATTTTGAATCATCAACCTAGGTTAAGTGGTTGTAGAGAAAAGTCAAAAAACGCGTCCATAAAATTTCCCATGTTAATCTTTTGGGAAAAAGATTTTTGGATTTTCCTCACATAAGTTTACTAAAATTTCACATTTCTTTTTAACAATCAGTTTAGCTCCACAAAACAATCATTTTGGTGTTTTAATTTTTGTTCTACGTCCAATCGTTGCAGAGCTATTCAAAGTGTTAAACACAGTACGTTGTCCAATGTTATCCTTATGGAGGATAAATAAAATTTTATATCTCGTTTATTTATGAATGTATTTTTATAAAACTTGGTATGTGGCTTCAACTAGTTGTGGTATATTGATATTTGCACAAAAAATGTTTTTTGTTGATTTTCCCCGTAGGAGCAAGCAGCAGCTTACTCGGCCCCCATGTTATTTAAATGGAGAATAAGTAATGTTTTATACATCTCTCAGTTATGAACCTAAATTAATAAAACTTGGTATGTAGCTTCACCTGGTTGAGATATATTGATAATTGCAAAAATATACATTTTTATCTTCCTCGTTGCAGCAAACTTGCGTATTTAGCCCTAATGTTTTTCTTACGGAGAATAAATAAAGTGCTATATATCACTTATTTTTGAATGTATTTTTGTGAAACTTGGTAAGTAGCTCTATATATTAGTGAAACACATATATATGTATTGGAAATGTGCTGTGTACGCAGATTTGCTGCAACGGGGGTATTATATAGCTGATAGCCGCAGGCTTCGCCCCGCAAATGATTTATAAAAACTATTACAGCTATGTGTGCTGCATTCTGTGGTTAGCCCGTGGAACTACTACGAATCAAAATCAGCTGTTTGTATTTTCATCAGCTCAAACCTAATTGAATGTCCATAAGGAATACATGAGATCTTTGTCGGGGTCTCTGGCGGAGCCCTAAGGTCAGATCAGACTAGAGGTCAAGAGGTGTGCCGTCGGAGCTGGAGCTGTTTGAATTGAACACTCCAGACACGGAGCCATTTAGTTTTCCTATTTTATGCCTAAAGAATCAGTGTTCAAAATTTCAGCTCTCTACCTACATGAGAAGGTGGAGAATTAGTGATGAGTGAGTCAGTCAGTCAGCCAGGACTTTTATAGATATAGAAGATAATTTTCCTGAATGAACTAGGTTTTTTGTTACGGTCGTAACCATATAGTCAAAATAGGTTTCATCAATACGTGAGCTAGATATAAAATCAAATTTATTTTTCATGTGAGTGACTTTGGACACCATAATGTATTTATACTTTTCAATATTTCTGAATCCACGTGATGAAAAACAAAATTACATGACAAAAAATGCCTATTACATTAGTTATAATAAATATAAGGTTTTTAATAAGATAACTGTAAAAATGTGTAATATTTACCATCACTAAAAGTAACATGGAGTTATTTATTATTAACATGAGATAAACACAATAACACAGTTAAACTTAATTACAATTAGTTACTAGCGCAATTAACTGAGCTTTAATTTAAATTCATCCGCAACCATTATTATGATTAGTCAATATTGATTAGCTCCATTTCAAAGAGAGTCTGAATTAAAAATCTGTAATTAAAAATGTATAGTAAAAGACAAAAAACATATTTTTCATACATGTTAAATGGTCTAAAATTAGTTTCCTATAGTTCAATCATCCTGGTTAACAAATTCATGACAAAATTTCATGCTACATTTTATAAAAATCTAGGTGATAGATAATTTGTTTCGTGAGAAAATATTTTACGTTGAACCCACTAGAGAGCAAATACCACAGTATTAATACACGTAATTAGTTCCACTGCATCACTGTCGTTACATTCTTAGGTTGTCTGCAACTTTCTAAAGTAAATGAGAAGAAGAAGTTGCACTTCATCACGAACATGACTTATTCCACTTGTTTGAAGATTTAGCCGCTGCAGTGCAAAAAAGTGATTAATTAAATTTTATCCATACACTTTTTTTATTGAGTTCTTTTCCTGTTTGTTGACGTTTCTCATTAAGAGTTATTAACTCAACACCTGAATCTGCGGCTCATTAGAAAGGACTTGTTTGATCATTATCGTGACAGCCGCCACGAAGAGAATTTTGTGCTACCGACCGTTCATTATTGATATAGACTGACTGATGATATCGGTATATTACTTTGAAACACTCATTTCTTGCCACTTATAAATACGAAACAGAAATCGCATATGAATTATGCAATAACGCAAAACTTGTTCAAACAAAGCTAACGTAATCTAAATCACATTATATAATATGTTCTCCCCCACCTCAGAAAATTAACCACAGCATTTATTATTACAAAAAACTAATATATATTTCCCTTAAAGGCTACAGACAACCTTTAAATTTAAAAGTGATAAAGGAAAACTGTATTGAACGAACTTATTACCTGGGTGTTGCTCTCGACGGCGCAGTCAGCGGCGTTGGTGATGTCTTTGCAGTGGACTTTGAACTCGGATTGTTTCTGGGTCTCGTATTGGGCCATCAGCGTTGTATTCAGAGTCTCGGGCACGTTCTCAACTGTGGCACTGTAAAGAGTGGATGCCTATTAGGTCTTGCGTAAAATATTTACTAATGTTTAGCACACAAATTTTTTCCTTAGTATGTTTGCCTAAGTTTCTGGCTTTTTGTCAATAGTCTATAGATAGTCAATAGTCAATAGTCAATAGTCAATAGTCAATACCTATAGTCTCTAGATCTCATTTCTTATTGAAGATTAATAGATTTTGAAGCACATGTAAAAGTTTTCTTTAAAATAGCAACAACCAAATACCAGTATTGGGAAGTGTCTTTTTTACAATAAGTAATCACTGGCACTGGCATGGAGGTCACTGGCATGATCCTCCGCTATATTTATGCTTGTGTGCTGGTTTATTCGGGATAAATTGTATATCACCAGACATGGTTTGGTGTTTGTATGGCAACTGATCATTGCATTTACCTCTGGCAACCACCTGAACTCAGTTTGCCAACCATACAAACTTCGTTTTAAATCTTTAAAAACGTAGAGAAAGAGTAATATGTTGTTACACTTTGTCAAAATTACACTATTATTCTATGAGATTACCAGATGTTGGGATGAATTCGATAACTTTTCCCTCCCAGAAACTCGTTCAGTACCGTACGACTCGCACCTGGTTTGCTGCATCAGATACATCTTGGAGGCAGACCGCGGCACCTGCCAAGCCTCCAGCCCCACGGTGCGGACCATCATCACCAGGGGAGTGGTTAGCGCCTGGTACGACTGCAGCACCCTCGAAGCCATCTGGTGGGAGTCCGCCAACACCACCACGCCGTCTTGGCTCCCTGGTGAACACATTATCTCGTTTATATGTTATTCAGTATGTTACTAAGGAAGCGACTATATGATTTTAGTAGTTCTAATTCAAAGTACCATTGCATATAAGGGAATTTCTGCTGATCAAAAAAGGATACACACTTATAACATGATTGCTTTTACAGACACCATTTATTTATTATTTTAAGTACTGAATTGATTAATGATGTCAGACTTTATATGTACTTTTCATACAATCGTACTTATTTATTAGTTTTGGTATACAAGCAATATACTGTAAGTAATATGTTGTTCAGTTAGTCTGAAATTATTTTTCTTGATTTATTTACCAAAGTTTTTCTAACAGGGTTAATATACCCTTTGATCATTTTCTAATGCTACTCACCAGCAAAGATGTTTGGAACCGGAGCCTGGACGTGCATCCTGGACACGGACCCCTTCACGCAGACGGAGCTGTCCTCTTTTGTGGCGTGAATGAGAATTTCGGCCAACTCGGACATTGGCTCTTCAAATGCCAACGAGAAACTTTGCCAGTTTAACTTCTTCACTAGCGTCAGCACACTCTAGAAAAGAATCTGAGTAAGACTATGGAGAAAAAGGGGTACCTTGGTACCTGGATCATTAAAGATCCAGATACACAAAAGCGGGGGATTTCTCAATGGCGAGCAGCATTTGTGCCTGCAAACGTCCCTAGTTAGAAGTTAAGTCCGAACAGATATTAGAGCGCTTAGACAGATACTACGGAACACGAGTACATTAATTTCAATCATAGTGGGGGAAGTGGGGATTCAGATACAGTGACGGTTTTTAAAAGCGGCTGGTTATGTTTTAACATGTTCATATCAAAATTATCAATTAAAACATTCCCTAAGTCATACCAATACTGATACTATTCTTCCTTTATAGAAATGAACTTATGCGAGAAAAAAAACGTAGTGAAAGAGGGACTTGCATTCGATCAACTTCTTGATGGATTGAACATTTAGATTGAAAATGAAAGTCCCCATAATAACAAATTTTGAAATCAAGTAGCCGTAGCATGTCAGTAGGTTTCTCTGGTGTAAACTCACCTGGGCCTGTTCCTTGAGCCGCTCCATGCTGACGTAAAAGACGGTCTCCTCCTCGGACTCCTTGGCGACACTGTGGAAGAACGGCAGGACGTGGGTGGCGTTGAACACCCGTGACACGGCCTTCACCTTAGCAAGAGACTCCGAGTCCTCAGGTCCTACCATACCTGCAACGCAATGGGAGAGAACAACCATAACTAGGGAATATAGTATTCAGACGAATCTCATTGAAGTAATAAGTTTATACAGAGTGTCACAAACATCCGGAACTGGCTATACATAACCATATTCTACATACAAAAATAAATCGAAAATGTTCAGTAAAATTTTTTCGATTTCAACTTCGTTTAGCCGCTATCCGCCAATTTGTTTTTTTCACTTAAACATTTCTATTTCCGTAATGGATTAATGTATCAAGTACAAATTTGGTATGGAGCTTTACAGGATAAATGTCTAAATCCACAAAAAAATTATTTTTTTCGACGTTTATTTTCAAAATGGCGGACACTTTAAATTTTTAAAGTCAAATTCCATGAAAACTAGCAACTGAAACAAAGTTTTACAAGATGTACAATTTAAAGCACTTTGTAATCCAAATCTAATGACATTTTTACTGTAAAAATCGGTTAATAAATAAAAAAGTTATGGCTATTTTTTATAATAAATTTCAAAATGGCGGCCATATAACATTTTCAAAGTCAAATTCCCTAGTGCATTTGACCAAGTCCTATAAATTTTATGTCTTGTAAAATTTTGTTTTAGTTGCTAGTTTTCCAGGAATTTGACTTTGAAATTTGTATATGGCCGCCATTTTGAAATTTATTATAAAAAAATTACCATAACATTTTTATTTATTAACCGATTTTTACAGTAAAAATGTCATTAGATTTGGATTACAAAGTGCTTTAAATTGTATATCTTGTAAAATTTTGTTTCAGTTGCTAGTTTTCATGGAATTTGACTTTAAAAATTTAAAGTGGCCGCCATTTTGAAAATAAACGTCGAAAAAAATATTTTTTTTTGTGGATTTAGACATTTATCCTGTAAAGCTCCATACCAAATTTTTACTTGATTCATTAATCCATTACGGAAATAGAAATGTTTAAGTAAAAAAAAAAACAAAATGGCGGATAGCGGCTAAACGAAGTTGAAATCGAAAAAATTTTACTGAACATTTTCGATTTATTTTTGTATAGCCAGTTCCGGATTTTTGTGACACTCTGTATGTGTCTCTTTAATTATACAGCACCAATATGACTGGTGGCTATGACAGTATCACGAATACTAGAGAGAACATTTGAGAAACGGTAGTTTAAGTAATATAAAACAAGATACTAACAACTTGATGTTATTATTTTTTTGAGTGTTAAAGGCTTTTACCGCGAAAACAATAATATATATTTATCGGTTTCTAAATATTGATAAACAAACTAGAGGCGGAGTGTTAAAAAACAACCGTAGGAATTTGTAATAGTTTAATTTAATTTCTTCACGTGTTTTCGTTGCTGCAAATAACTAGAATTGAGTGTAAATTGTGTGGTGTAACACTAATAGAGGAATTTTTAAAAGAGGGCAGATAACGCTTTTTAGGATGTATCCAGTCCCAACCAATACTTGTATGGGATACAAGCCCCCAGGAATCGCACCATATAAGACCCCTTGAATCAAAGCGCAACTTGCTACCGTTCCGCGGCTAGCGAGATTATCTGATACATTTTCGATTCATTCTAAAAGTATTCCCAAAACTGTCATTGTAACAAATATCTCACCAAGATAAAGGGGAGGGTTGGAGCAGGTCTGCTGAATGTCCACCAGAGTACGCAGTGCTGCTTTCATGGCACCTTCCGGAGTCGAGCAGGTGTCTTGCACTAATAGTCCTGAAGTCAGAAGACCCATGATCACTTCGCTTATCAAATCAAATCGCTTATAAACTCAATTTCGTTGAACTAATGCAAGATAATTACTACTGGTAAAACGGAACAAAGATAAGAAAACTGGTTATCCCCATTAACAAATTTCTTTCAAAATTGTAATGTTTTATTTGATAAATAAAATGGCCAACAATTAGTGCTATTTATCAGTTAACATCAAAAGCTGTTGCATCAGTTGATAAAAACAATAATTTTATATATGAGGAAAGCTTTTCATCTGTCTCAACATGAACAACTACTTAATGAGAACATATAAATAGGAGTAAGGGGATTAGCCATTGCACCGTTTAGGAGTTATTTGTTTAATATAACTTAAATTGTTGAAATCCCTTTACTGGCCAAGACAAGGTGAAACATTCTTTTGCAGTAATGGTGAAGTCAGATGTCCTCAAGGATCAATCCTCGGACCACCAATTTTCTTAATTTTGTTAATGATTTAAGAAATACAGCTAACATTTATGATATATGTCTTTACGTTGATGATACTTCCCCATTTTTTTCTAATAAAAATATTTATTAGCCTATATAAAAGATTTACAAAATCTTGAAAATAGGTCATATTGATTCGAATATATTAGTGCAATACTTTCATGATAATGGATTACTAACAAATGTCACAAAATAAATATTTTAAACCCTCCCAAAAAAGAAATAATGAAAAATGGAAATTAAATTTATAAAATAAAGACGTGTTTGTAGAACTGTAAGAAACCGTTAAGTTTTTAGAAATTTGTAAACTATCGATAAAACTTAAATTG
The DNA here is from genome assembly GCA_963675035.1 of Allygus modestus. Taxonomy (NCBI): domain Eukaryota; kingdom Metazoa; phylum Arthropoda; class Insecta; order Hemiptera; family Cicadellidae; genus Allygus; species Allygus modestus. The sequence goes on along the minus strand of OY776111.1, from coordinate 252,563,949 downwards.
TAAAGCACATGTTTATAACCGATTTAAAAAGCTTTTCAGTGATACACAGTTATAAGAAGAAGACTTGCAAAATTCTGCAACAAAATTATGTTATTATTTGTTTACTAAGGAACAAGAATATATCCCATTTTTCATCATATGCTAAGCCAATATGAGGAAATTTAACAAATATCAAAATCATATTTATACTACAAAAGTTTATGATGAGAATACGAGTAGTATTTTTTTAAATATTAATGCAAAGAATCTTTTAATGGGACGAATATTTTTAAATTTATTTATATTTGGGTGTATATCCTTTAAATTTGCAAAACAAAACCTTAATTTGATTACAACTAAAAAATTCCAACTAACATTTGGAACAACCTCAATCTCAAATTCCTGGTCACTTCATAAATTTGTCAATATTAAAGAAGTATTTACGTATACAGTAGACTCTCAGAAATCTGGACTATCGGCGGACGGCCGGTCTGGATTTAGAAAAATCCGGATTCCTCGGAGGTGGGCATGGATCAATTCCGCCTTTACAGTGAATAAGAGTGAGCTTCCAGAAGATACTTATAAATACTCTGTAACACAGAAGAACCAAACACATCGTCAGTGATGAGTCAACGAAAGGAGAAGACCTGAACGGAGCAGCGCACCGGATACGTAAAAAATAACAAACACCGATAACGGCATGTTTCATTATTATTTGCAACAAAAACATTTAAATTAAACCAAAATCGTCGGTCCTGATAACCGGAAGTCCGGATAAGTCGATCCGGATCTCTGAGAGTCTACTGTAATGGAGAAATTGTATATACGTTACTTCCCACTAGGACTAATACAAAGAAAGCCAACAAATTTAAGAAGACAATTGAGAACATTTTGCAAGCTGGAAAATATTACACAAATTAATGGATTTCTTGGTGATATAATAAAGTAAAACTCAATAATCCATCTAATTTATGAACAATTTCCGTTAGTTATACGTAAAAATTACTTTTTACAATGACAATGCAACACCACTGAATTGGTTATAGCCAATTAACTGTTATTATTACAACGGCAAATAGCAAAGCCGGGTTTAGAAGCCTGAAAGACCTGTGTTAGTAACCTTTGCCTTTGGAGTTAATAAACTTACAGCCAAGACCCACCTATAGTAAGGCCATCTTGAGCTTTCAATTCATTATTGACGTCACTGACAACAGACCGCAGTGCCGCCAACTGTTGCAGACCCCTGAGCTGCAGCTGCGAGCAGTTTTCGCCCGTGTGTAGTGGCAGCAGAGCTGATAATACCGCCGAGCTTGACCCAGTGCACGCCGCAGTCGAGGGAGGTACGAAGCATTGTAGAGTGAACAATGAGATTAACAAAGAAGCATCTGGAATCAACAGAAACCCCTTTATAGTAATAATATAACGAAATAATGGTGAATCCCATGATATACTTAACCATACAAATCTAATTCAAACGAGCAGGCCTGGGAGGGTCTGGCGACATTGGGGGCACGCTGCGGACACTTGCCATCCTTCCGCACACTCTTGACACACATATTACTTCACCATAAAACGGTACTCACAAGTTTGCATACATCTATTCTTCATTATTAAATTTGTTAATACCATTTTTCTTAACAATATTAACATTTTAAAATGGAATGATTTACTAAATTTATTGCATTCTAATAAAATAAGTGCTCTATGTAAAACTGTACAAGTTATACTTAAAAATCATTTAGACATTTAGAGAGCCAGAATCAAATGATGGTTAGATTAGCTAGAATTATAATGCTGAAAACCTTTTTAAAATATCAGAACCGTTTAAATTAATAAAATATCAGGTGGCTTAACAGTAGTAGTTTTGAAACCCTAACAGGGAAAATATATTTACGGCTAAGGTAAATTGTATGTGGAGCAATAATAGAAAGCACTAAATTAAATTGGTACTTCAGTGTGTATATAGAAGGCCCACAATAACGACTGAGACTGAGAATACTGCGTTACCGCATGGTAAGCAAGATGTTCAAAAATAACAAAGGTTTGACATCTTTGTTGAGGTTTTTGGGTAACTGTTTCCTATTATTTAAATTGGCTTGGGTAGCTTACTGAGTGGGTAACTTATTTAAATTATTGTTCAATTACGTTTTAACAAACTACAAAACAATTTTCTTTAATCCGCAATTTTGTACAACAACTGCTATAGGAGAGATATACATATTCAAAACGTCTGGCCAGTCTCGTTTTGGAATGTATCTCATGAAACAGCATTAACATGAAAAAACTACTTGCTTATTAAAATGATGAACAATAGCTGTAACAAACTGTTTATTTAAGTAGTAATAAAAGGAATATGATTTATACATTTAATTTACATTCTCTATATACATATTTTAAACTCTTATTCTAACATTGTAATGTATCTACAGCATAGTTATTCCCTATATATTCATAAAACACTTTATGAGAGAGTTTAAAAGTGTATTTGAACTGGAAAAATGTGTCTACTAAGACATTAGACTTATCAATAAAAAGTAACCTTCAACTCACAAAATTGAGTTGCTTTAAGTTCAGATTACTAAAATGGAATAACACATCTCTGCCCTCCGAAATATCAGAAAAACGTCCTTTAGTCGATTATCACGTACAAAATTTAAATGGAAGAAATTGCGGAAAAAGTTTATAATCAGGAACGAATAATCAAATTTCAGAATGTAAATATTGTATTCCTGGCTGTAGTTCATGAACTAGCCTGAAACAACTCTCTAAGGACACATTGCACAGCTTGTTCAGCCTAGAATTTGACCACATTTGATAAGCTTGAACAACACGTGATTTATTTCGTCTTTGCTCTTAGTATCTTTTCTGTTTCTCGCCGTTACAACACTTAGGTATTTTCATTATTAAATCCTACCAAAGCTAAAGCCAAACGTAAAAATATCCTTCTTGAAGGTATAAAATATTGATTTAATTTACAATTATGTTTGTATTATTCTAGTAAGTGAGTAATTGACAAGTTCAGTTTTGAAGCCAGTTCCACTGTTATACTTTACTGTTCAACGTGAACAGTTTTTTTCATTGTACGAGCTCATTTTAGTAATTAATACTTTGATGACTAACATCAAGTTAATACTGTTGTTTCAAAACGAAACCCATATTTCTCGGGAAGTGGTCCCAAAAAAATCGGACAAGTTGGCAGAACTCAGCGAGAAAGGTAAACAGGGGCCCCTAATTAGTAAGATATAACTATTTCAATATGCGACATAAACAAGAGTGTCACAAAACAACAGATAACTCCTACTACTTCCTTATGGTCTTGGGGATGTAGTATTGGATGACCATAGCGACTCCGTAGTTCCGTAGTTCTCGCGTAAATACACTGCTAGAAGGTTTCAGAAGACTCCCTTTTACAGTTTTAACTATTCTTTAGTATAGAATGAATTTCATTTTCATGAAATATGGTTTATTCAATAAAAACACAAATATTTTGAAAAATATCACTTCATAAAATGGTTTAATCGACCCAGAATTAACAAGTTTGATTGTCTTTTGTAGATCAGAAATAAACGTTAAAATATTACCTGATTTTCCCAGTATTTTTCAGTAGTATATGCTTGACCGACCAAAAATTAAAATTGTCCTGCCCATGGTATAATCACTGTTGACCATATTGTTGATGGTATACGTTTAAATAAAAATATTATAAAGTCAAATATATGGCTTATTAGATGGAGCAATTACCACGTCCAGTGCTTAAAAACTGCCCTTTCATGGTAACACGTTTTCTCTAGAAATATGTGTTTTTAAAATGGACAAATCATACTTCACACTTGATTCATTCAGAGACACCTTAAAACTGTGGTTTGAAATTTTAAGTAGTGACATAGAGAACACTGTTTTGGGATTGCAGTGACCAAAGTAAAGCCTTGCTATAAGAGGTTTGCCTGAGCGAAAATTGAAAACTTTACTTTCATAGTGAATGGCCTGGAGTTTGACCATTTTAGTGCCAATGATGCACGAAATCTGATGCACAAAAATAAACTTGTTAATCTAGTTTAATACGAAGAAATTAAAAATTGGTTTACAATATCCGAACAGATCCTGGACATCGGTGAATATACACTCATATTGTTGATTTATTTGCGTTACCTGACCTAAAAAAACTTAATCTTTATTATTATTGTATATTTATTTCCAACAAAACCCAGAGCAAATTGTTTTGTTGACTTTGCAAATCCATTGAAGGATCAACATAAATTCCTGTTAATCCTAAATGGTTCGTTTTAACGGATGGTTACGGTTTTCCAACTAATGCCATTACCACCGCAGATGAAGGACTTCGGCCGCGCTACAGGCTACCTCAGCAGGGCTTCGGTATGGCTTATTATCTACGGCTTCCTTAAGTTCATAGATCTTGATGTTGCGCAATAACATTCTCTCTAAAAAGTGCCTTTTCTCAAATGTAAAAAGAACATATGTGACACAGTAAAGTGAAAACTAGAGAATAATGCACTTTCACTCTGTATTTTGTAACAAGCATATTGAAGTTCATATTCTATACAGTAGGATGGTTTAGTTTCTAGATACTGTTAATCCAGTACAGGCAAGACCTCCTAGAAGGGCCTTGGAGACCTGAATACCTTAGCATAAACATAAGAGTAGAAAGGTACTATACTTAGTTTTAACAATATTAGTTTGCAATGCACACTGCTACGACCCAACCCTGAAAGAACAATAAGACCACAATTTCAGTCTTATTCTCACTTTTAAAGCTTGGTTTTATGATTAAAGGGGAAGTTTTTGTGTAGGTATTAATTTACTACCCGTGCACCAGAATTATGGGTGATCGAACAGCTTGTACAAATATTTGTCTATCGCAATATGATTTTTTTACATTAGTGATTTTTTTATATTTAGATTCTCACTTAAATTTTGGGGTCTATATAAAAAACTAAACTTCATGGTAAATTTACATTTATGAAACAACCAAAAACGTTGTCATAATTTAAGTTAAATGAGATCATCATTATCTTACAAGTTGATCAGTGTATTTTTTCAAATTACAAACAAAATGTTTCATGGTTTTTCTGGTTTTGGCGTTAACCACTACTTTGTCCATCCCTAAAATAAAGATAAATTACTTAACACTATAATTAATACCCTAATTCCACATTGAGGAGGCTGGATATTAAGGTACAAACTATGCAATACAAACCGTAGCAAATTAATATAAACTGAAATATGTTTATAGGTCCTGAAATGTCCAAAATTAATTCCCAAACGATTCATCAAATCGCAGAGAAGTGTTTTTATTTTATCAAGAAATGTTAGTTGGTTCTAAAGTTACCTAGTTTGTTATGCTTTTATTAAAAAAATACTCAGCTATATGTTCCTTTCATAACCAACTTCTGTTAGCTATATTTGTCTCAAATATCAAAATTGGGTCTAAAACATATCCAACAACCACTTTGGTTGGAGCCAGTTGTGTATCATTTACAGCCACTTTGTATGCTAATTTTAGAGTATCGCATCTTCGCTTGTAACCGTGATATATTTTACTTTGTAAATATTTTTCTATTGTTTGTTATATCCTCCCTACAATAGTTACTTTTTGTATATTATTGTTATTATTGTTGCTTGTTAGATGAGTATGTTATTTACAATATTAAATACTACTAGTTGCTTACAGGGGCTATAAACTTAGATGTCGTAGGCCCCGCTATAGCCCCTAACATATGGATTTGGTGTAAGTGGATAATCACAGCTGATCATAGTTCATTTTGCTTATTAATAAAAACACTGTAGTGATATTTCCATAAGAAAATCATTGGATCTTTGAAGTCCAGTGGGGCGTAGCCCACGTAATTTTTTACATTTTTGATATTTTTCCACCCGTCCTTGGCTCTCAAGCTTTAAAATGAATCGTCATAACCTAACTTAACTTCTTCCTAGCTCGAGATATTTCGTGGGGACCGATTCGCTTACGGAATTAGATATATACTGGTGGCTTGAAGGGGCCATTGCCCCTTTAACCTTGCTCTAATACCCTGCATCATCTGTATCACTCTTTACATACTGAGGAAAATAAAACGATATAAGGGGGAACACATGTCAGTTCGTAAACAAAGTAGACGTTTTAAAATTCCTATGCTTTTCTTATGGGGGATGTTTTAAGTTAATACTCGTTTTCTGGTAACATTTTGGAAATACTGCCATTTTTCCCGAGTCCCTGGAATCAAGACCTTTAATTTGAGCCGTCTCCCATCATCCTGCAATTTACCAAACTCCCAAAATTTTGACTTCAAAATTTCGCTTACAGAATTATATATAAAGAAAGATTTATTACCTCGCTGCATTTTATAATTGAGTTTAATATTAGGTTGAACTTGATTATGTCTATGTATTTATGTTTTTAGTGAATCAGTCATTAAGAATGATCGCCAATTACGCGTATTGAACTGTTTTAAAGGGTTGGCTCTCTATTTGATAGTATATTCTACTCTACTCTAATTTTAAACTGCATTGCCAATTTAAAACATGTAAAAATGGCTTAAGCTATTGATACAAATAAATAGATAAATCAGTTTTTAGAAAAAAGAAACTTCATTGAACTCGTGACTGTGAAACGTCTCTTGTAAACAGCGTGTTAAGATTTGCGGAAGGAAACTTAATGGTCATAAATTTATTCCTCAAATTTACTATACGATTGTAACAAAATTTAATTTGTTTCCTTCGTTGACGATTGTTAAGCTGTTTAAATTGTTTTGTTGTTGTTATCAGTGCCGTACTTACGAAGTGTGTTGTGTCGTCCCATCATGAGGTGGTGAGGTATTGGTTGCCCTCGCAGGAGAGGCGGGGATTTTAAACCCAGCGCTAAGCGAGTTAGGCTCTCTCCGGTCTTACTTTTGTTTGCATAATAGTATAGGTCAGGTTTCCTCCATACATCGCAGTTACATACAATTTTGACTTAGATCACCTAACTGGCAACGGTTACTATGAATATTATTTGAAGTATGACGACACGTTATAAAGATAAAAATAACATTATTAAACTTGTCAGTTAAAGTAGGTATTGATAAAATAAAACAATCTAGCGTATTATCCGATTATACCCTAAATTAACTTTTGAATTAATTATGTTTTGCTTGTCCCTATAATTACTGTTCCAAAAGGTAAAGTAATTTACAACTATATTATGAAAGTTTACATTTATCATGTTGTAAATCACCAAACCATGTTTTATAGCCGATGATCATGAGACTATAATGTTTAATCAGGATGCATGAGTTCTCGAATATCAGCGTTCTCACTTATGAACAATTTGGCGATTGTCATCATTTTCCAGTAATCTAGTTTGTGGATTAGTTTTGTATTTTAATTGAACCTATACAACAATTGGTATTATTTCACACCACATTGAGGATGCATTATTCACTTAATCGATATTTTACACAACACTACAGTTTGTTCATTGTTAGTTACATTACAGCTGTAAATAGTATACCTGACCTTCAAACCTTATAAATAAAAATAGTTTACATACATTACGTTTTATTAGCAGTTACATTTTAATAATTATTTTAATTTTAAATTACACACTGAAAATCAGGCCAATGTCATTTTACAGCAAAGGTAAATACACAAATGACACAGATTACGGGGATATAAAATTGTAAAGCAATTACTGTATTTGATGATATCCTTTGGAAGAAAAACAATAAAATATGTACACATAATTAATATTATAGGCCATTAGCAGTGTCTCCTTCTTCTTGTCTTTAAGTTACTATCAAGAAAAAGTAGGTATAAAATACTTGTCATGAATTTATTTGGGAAATAAAGTCAGGATTTAAAAATTATTTTTGTATAGTGGTGTCACATTTTATATTTTGCTGATGTAGGATAATTTACTATCCTGATGAGTATTAAATATTTAGCCATATTTATTTGTTTTTTTCCTGATAGATATCCGAACGCCTATCGATGAGGATGTTTAGAAGGTCGCCTTGCCGCGCGCCGGTCACGTTTGGTATCTAGATATTTACCCCCTTTCCGTTAAAGCCTATGAACATTAAAATTTGATCTTTAAATAATACTTTGAGTTCGTCTTGGTCTAGTCCAACTGTGTGAAAACGCCATTGAGCCAAGAATCAGTTCATACATTTCTTCCCGGTTTCCCTCACAGAGACACTAGAACTACAGAAACGTAACTACAGTATATATAATGTACAGTAGAAACTAGATCATTATTTGTGTGTTTGTAAAAAGAGTTCTCGTCTGCTCATGCTCATGGTTGTGCAGTAGGAGATGGACGTGAAGCGTGGATTTTTCTTCTGTGAGGATAGAGGACAACGTCGTTATTTATATTTTATGCAAATAAAAATAAATATTTGTTTAGGTTCTCTAGTCTCGCAAAATCTGTCTTGATCCCTTCGTTTGTCACTGATGACTAGCCTACATACTAAATAACATTCAGATTTCGGCCTCAATTAAGACGAAAAATGTAGGTTGTTATTTTACTACTCAAAATAAATTCTGAAAACTATATTGATCATGTTTGTGATTAAATAAATGCACATTCATCTCTTTGTTTTTTGAGATATTAGAACATTTTTGATCATGTATTCAAGAAATACATATCGCGCAGTTTAAGTTAATATAAGTTCTCCTGAAGTTTGATCGTCTATGCATTACTAAATTACTTAACATTTTCTTTTCAGATATTTTCTTAACAGGTGTTTCCATTAAACTTTAACTCGACCAAAGATTTCGGAAACCAAAGTTGAATACCAAACAATCTTAAAAGTACGAAGAAGTAGTTTACAGTGATTTATTTTTTTAATTTGTAGTAAATATAAAACAATTTTAGTTATAAAGTTCTTTGAATTGTAACATGCAATACTAGAAAGTGAAGAGTGCCAAAAATGACCTTGTGGGCTGTGATTGTACTGGCTAAGCCAACAGTACCGGCTCTAGGGCAGTGCGAGCCGTGCTCCAGCACGGGGCGCGCAGGGCGCGGCGCTTTTGGGGGGGCGGCGATCGGCGCTCATAACGGGTCGTGGGATGCGGCCGCAGTGGCGTATTGTCGTAGTTGGGTATAGCCGCCTTTAAAGGTGGCTTTGAGTTGGGAGCCTGGGCGGCGGATATATTGTTAGGGGCTATATATACAGTAGGGATTGAAGAGGAAAACCTATTCATATGTATGTGTACAATCATCGTACACATACATTCGTCCAGGGGAACCAAAACAATATTCAAAACGCTGTTCAAAACCGACCGCAATTCTGACGGTTCCTGGAATCTGTAAGGCTGAAGTTTTCGATGGATACAGCAAAGTTTGTTGTTGAGTTATTTTTGTTTTTGAAAAAAAACTAATGATATCTGAATATATTATTTGTTTAATGATTTTAATATATAACACGTTATTCAGTTATACTGACTATATCTTCGAGTATTTAATCTTTAAGGTTTTGTGTAGCTATAAAGCTTATTTTTAATTTTTTTTTATTCTGTGATATATCGAAACTTATCTTCTAAAAGTGTTTGGATCAATTAAGTTTAACACCAGTGACTCTAAAAACTCAAGTTGGGTGTAAAAATGTTTTTTCGATAGTACTATACTGTGATATACTGTCGCAACTTATTTAAAGTAATGCCAATTAGTAAGAAATACAGATGATTAGTCAATTAACCACGACCAGAGCTCAAATAATCTTAATCTGTAATGAGGAGAAGTATATGTTTAATTCTTAACATTTCCGACTAAATCTCCAATACTCCGAAATGGCTCAGTTAACAAGTAAGAACTTGGTTAAAATGGTTACTAAACAGACAGAACGATAAACTATATTTTTCAAAGTAAACTAAAGAGTTAACCTTACAAGTAACGATGTAAGGGGGTGCCAGAATCTGAGGAGGGTGCACCATATTTCCCCCTCATTTCATATAATACTAAACTCAAATAGATTAAATCCCTATTCAATACTCTTCAGCCTCCAAACCATATCTTTCCTTATCTATAGGAACTAGTTTTAAAAAATCGCGTGGGCGGATTAAAACAATTAGTTGCATTGTGTTACTTTATATTTTAACATTGCAAATTTCTTGCATCGTATTGCGAATTTTATTCTAACTCTCAATACCAATCAGTATGCCCTGAAGTTGTCACAAACCGTTAGAGGTCAAAACAGCTGCTCGTTTTGGAATAGAGGGGAGCAGAAGTTGTATTGTCTGATATGTAAATTTAATGTTTAAGTATGATGAAGGTGCAAAACATGGTGAATGTTCATAACTTTCTTTCAAATATTGCCTTTCAACAACTTATAATACTAATATACAACAATTTACAGAATCAGTTTGGTTTTGATATATTTACAAATACTTTATGTTAGCGCTACGGCCTATGCCGCCCACCCCGCATCAGGTGGTGTACTGACGAGGGGGAGGCGGTCCGCCCCAGGCCCCGCTTTGGCATAGGCCCTCAAATATTGAAAAATGTTCGAAAGTCTGAGCGAGTATTTTCCGCCGATCTCCGGAGAATCGCTACCGATCTTCTGTCATATTTTGGGCCGTTATTACGTAGTAAAGTCGTCATTTTTGGACCGTATTTTGTTTTCCGTCAACGTTTATAGCCGATATTACGCGGCAAGGACGTTAATTCCAGATTATATCATCTGTAACGTCTTCAACTACGGCCGATAAAACGTGGTTCGGTCGCCATTTACACAGTTAGGTTGTTTTTTATGTCCGATTCATGTGTAATACATAATGTTATGTCTCGGAATTTTCGGCCGATTATACGTAGTGCGATCGTCTTTGGCGGCCGTTTACTACGTGATTTGGCATGTCGCGATCGTCCAAAGATTGGCGAGAAATACTCGCTCAAACTTTGGAGTATTTTTCAAAACTTTGAGTCCATTTGACTATTTAAATACTCAAATTTTGAGTATTCGCACGCCCCTAATCATCGTACACATACATATGAATAGGTTTTCCTCTTCAATCCCTACTGTATATATAGCCCCTAACAATGTATCCGCCGCCCAGGCTCCCAACTCAAAGCCACCTTTAAAGGCGGCTATACCCAACTACGACAATACGCCACTGCGGCCGCATCCCACGACCCGTTATGAGCGCCGATCGCCGCCCCCCCAAAAGCGCCGCGCCCTGCGCGCCCCGTGCTGGAGCACGGCTCGCACTGCCCTAGAGCCGGTACTGACGAAATCTTTCCCACGCTCAGAACAGATGTACTGTTATCAGTTTGTACTTCACCGTTCCTGCTCAGTTTTAAGGGTTTGTTTTCATTATTATTTTTCTTAAAGAAACACATAATTGTTTTATGATACACAGTGTATTGTGATACGTTGATTACAAGTGTGCACATTTGTTGTTTTAAAATTTTAGAGTTTTTAATTATTTGAGGTTTTTAATTTTTTTATGGCAAAAAGTTTAGTGGCGCGGAAGATCGGAAACGGGATACATTTCCAGGACGATAATATATGAAATCAAGATTTTGAACTTCACAAGTCTCTTTTCTGAATGTGTTCCATAGCTTGTCATTTCAGGTGATTAGCTTAGCACGGAACCAGAAACATCGCAAACGCAACAACAAGCGAGGGAGAGATTCGTTCGTTTCGTGAAATTCCAGTGAACGGGAAAGTCCCTGGCCCATTGTGGCTGTTTAGGGCGCTTGGGCCCTCTTCAGCCGAATAAGGGAGAGAGGCCGAATAAGGGACGTGTCAGTCTATCTCAGAACTATGGGGTAGGGAGGTTTTGGATTATGGTGGGGGGCGGCAAATTTGGTCTTTGCACGGGCGCTGAAAAACTGACGGGCCGCCCCTGTAAGCCAATAACCTCTCGTCGTGGCTTCCCTTACACAAGAAGACGGCTTTGCTAGGTCTTGGCCTATGTTCACAGCCACCGCGTTACATCGGACTCTTCATAAAAGTGGCTAAACACTGGGTCAGGGTAGCGACTGCGATCAATACTACGATATTTGATCTGTGAACAAATAATCAAATCACCCTTTCGTTTCATGGTAACCTTAAAGATCGTACTTTCAGAAACAAACAAAATCGTCATAACGATGGGAAAATCATTCTTTTACAACCTAATGTAGTCGAGTGCAAAATATCCCTGTATTAAACCCCTTCATCTACCATGTAAAGCTGGAATCTCATTACTAACTCTCGGGAATGCAAGACAAATCATACAAGAATGAGGCTCTACTATATAAGTCACCTTGTACAACCAGCACGGGTCTTTAATTCATCTGGTTGGTTTGGCCAAACAAAAAACTTCCAGAGTACAAATTGGCAGTTTAAACTGAATTTGACATATTACAATGGTCAGTGGTCGGCTTGAGCCGACTAATCACCTCGATTATCCAGGGGAGGCAAATATAAATAATTAGAACCAGGACCGAGTTTATGTTGATGTTTTGTTTATGTTCTTACTTTAATTTTTCACCGCAGCCCCTCAAATTATTGAATAAATTATCTTCATTCAGTTCCCTTTCTCTTCATATAGGCGTATTTGTTTCGCTCATTCCTCTTGCTCCTTTTCATCACGGTAACTAGAAGAAAACTGCAAGTGACATAAACATAAATAGATGACGTCAGTGGATCGAATGTACACACGTTAGTTTTATTTACACATGGATATATCAAAACGATAGTGTGTACTCTGTTATCCCTGCAGACGATAATATTAGTTCAAAGAAATAAACTGAACCATATGTCAAGAAAGTTTGTTTATATTCGATCCAAATACGTCACTTGTTCATTTTTATGATCCCTACAGTTTCTTTTAGCGAATTTCCCCTATTGGGAAGAAGCTATTACCGTAGGTGGGTGGCATGGTAAGACTTAAGCCCGAGACCATGATAACTTTGGCATGGTTTTGAGGTCCCCAGATGCCAAAAACACTATTAGTTCAAATTTATATATATTTATATATATGTGTCTCCGTTACCGCGATAACTTTTGAAAGAAACGCCCGATTTTGATGAAATTTGGCAAAAATGTGAAGAGTAATATTTATGACTTTAAGTTCGAAAACCAGATCAATCGGACTATGGGAAGGGGGTTTTATGGGGGTTTTAAATTTTCCAAAAATCGGTATTTTGAATTTTTTCCCCTAAATTTTTAAAACACTTAATTTTGGTTATAGCCATTTATAGAGCTTAAAAAAACAAATAATTTTGTATTTTGAATCATTAACCTAGGTTAAGTGGTTGTAGAGAAAAGTTAAAAAACGTGTCCATAACATTTCCCATGTTAATCTTATGGGAAAAAGGTTTTTGGATTTTCCCCAGATAATTTTACTAAAACTTCACATTTCTTTTTACCAATCAGTTTAGCTCTACAAAACAATAATTTTGGTGTTTTAATTGTTGTTCTACGTCCAACCCTTTCAGAGATATTCAAAGTGCTAAACACAGTACGTTGTCGAATGTCATCCTTAGGGAGGATAAATCAAATTTGATATCTCGATTATTTATTAATGTATATTGATGAAACTTGGTATGTGGCTTCAACTAGTTATGGTATATTGATATTAGCACAAAAACAAGTTTTTTTATAGTCCCCATAGCAGCAAACCTGCATACTCGGCCCCCATGTTATTCATATGGAGAATAAGTAAAGTTGTATATCTCCCTTAATTATAAACCTAAATTAATAGAACTTGGTATGTAGCTTCACCTGGTTCAGTTATATTGATAATTGCAACAAAAACACATTACTATCTTCCTTGTTGCAGCAAACCTGCGTCTTCAACCATGAAAAATGGAGAATAGATAAAATGTTATATATCACTTGTTTATGAATGTATTTTTGTGAACTTTGTAATTGGCTTTATGTATCAGTGAGACATATATATATATATGCATTGGAAATTCGCTAAGTACGCAGGTTTGCTGCGACGAGGGTATTTTAATATCCGTGCTTTTCATGAGTGAATTTACTCCGTTTTACGACTTACCTGAAAAATTAAAGTTGTTAGTATTTAAGACCTTCAAACAAATTCGGAAACTAGGCAGAAACTAAGACTAATAAGACTAATTCATTTTCTACAAATATTTTTGTTTCAACGTAATAACACCTTTCTTTCGATGATTGTATTTAAAAGGTACCTTGCGCAAGTTACCTTATATTTGGTTAGAATTGTATCGCAAAGGATTAATTATACAGCAACCAACCGTTATCATGTGGCATTCAGTCATTCAGTCCCAAAGGACTTCCGTTGATAATACTAGGGCACTATCACAACTGCGCACCATTTGCTGTTACATGTTACATCCCACCGACGGGAGAGTTACTGCAATTCAATCTGATTACAAGGAAGGTTTATTTAAGTATTGCTTGGGCCGATCAAGTTCACGATGGCGATCAGATTTCTTCTAGTGGAGAACTGTTGCTTCTATCTACCTCTCGCTTCTGGAGTGAAATTCTTTGGCTTCTTGTCTCTGGTGAGTCTCTGAAGCAGTTTGCGTTCGCTTTGACGATGTTTGTTCATTTTCCAACAATATACTAACAAATAAATATGGGGCAAGTTATATAACTTGCTTATTACATTAAAAACGTAGTCTGCTACACAAAATCTATTAAAATCCCTTAGACCTTTAACATATAATTTGTATAGGATCCATTTCTAGAATCGAGTAAATTAGTACGGTATCATAAATTTGTTTATGCAGCAAATCAAAAGTTTAGCATGTGTCACGATTTTGGGATTAGGGATAAGATGCCGGAATCTTATTAACAAATATATTGTACTAGCTGGTACCTGGCGCGTTGCTGCCGCAGAAGAGGCATTGAATTTGTTTTATGTCAAATACTCGTTCATTTTCAATATGAGCTCGTTCGCTTCGCTCATCCGCCTCCGGGATTAGCTCGTTTGCTTCGCTCACTCGCCTCCCGGATGAGCTCGTTCGCTACGCTCACTCGCCTGTCGAAAAAAAATTTGAGTTGCCATTCAAGTAGTTTTTTTATTTCCATTATGAGAGTTGCCATTCAAGTAAGTTTTTTATTTCCATAATGATAAACAGCTGTTTACAATATTTTTAATTATAGATATCATCTGATAAAATCAAAAGAAATCTTTCTTCCATAAGATTAACATTGAAACTTTAAAGTCCAGTTGGGCAAGCTCTAATGTCCTAGGACTTCAGTTAATGGCCTATAACCTTCCCAGAGTAACCTGTGTTACTATGCAAAATTTCAAAGCAATTGGATGAACGGTATGGTAGCGAATAAAATACGAACGGACAGACGGACAGACGAACAGACGTACAATCATTTATTTTTGTATATTAGATAATTGGATGAAGCGAGCGAAGCGAGTTGAATCCTTCACACTCATGTAAAGTCGCTCTCTTAATACGCTAATTCCTTTTTAACGGTTTAATGAACTGCTTTGAAATTGTCAGGATAGCTCTTAATAGTAAAAAGGGTGGTAATAAACTACAATTGGATTATTATTTTGGTATATTTCTATTTTTTCATTTTCCAAAAATATTCAGATGTGTCTTGGGTTGGGTAGTAGGTGGTAAGCAAACAGTCGCTCAACTGATTTTGCAGTCGAACAGACTACGACCGGATGTTGACAATAGCAGCTAACCTAAACAACTGATTATGTCGTCTGTGGTCTGTGGTCTCCTGGCCGTCAGTGACCGGTTAGTTCAGTAGTTCAGTGTTCAGTTAATGGCGTTTGCGAATAAATAAGTTTTGAATCAAGAATTTTTAATAGAATCTTTCCACATTTATTCGTTTTAAAACAATCAAGATTATGTATTCAGAATTATAGTAAAAGTACCTATACAATGTAATGGAAGTTGTAGGCCGTATGGAAAGGCTATACAGTCTGTGTCTACTCGATTACAACTTTAACCTATGTAAGGTACGGTACGATGTAAACTATGGTTCAATATATCTAACCATAACGTAAGTTATGCGTTAGCTCTATTACTTGTCAGTGGCGTATTTATATAGGATTCTTTTTTGCGGTAGATAGGGTTTGGTCTTACTTACATCCTACTCTTTCTCCCGTTTTTCACAAGTATTTTTGAAATTTCAGGGGATATTCCCCCTGGATACGCCCCTGTTACATGTTGGTTATTGTTTATAAAAAATTTGGTTAGGCCTAGGCGTAGTCTAATGTTACACTTATATGATTATTATGACTTTATTATTGTTTGAATAACTTAGGTCATGACTTTGACATAAGAAGAAACTGTGAGATGTAAAACAATCAATTCTAGCCAACAACAATACTAAAGTCACCAAACAGCCTGAGATTAATGTATCGTTGTTCTATGCCTACGCTGTAGGTTAAAATTGTTACTTAAAACCTTATAGGGCCTATTTCAGTAAGAGATATAGATTTCTAACCCACTACATTTAATTTTTTTTTAACGCCTAGGTAGGTTATTTATGGGTTAGTTGTTGTAAACAAAGTTTCATATTTAACTTTTCTTCATTTGTGATTCTGACAATAAATTAAAATAGAGGATATTCTTAACTTTCATTTTGATACAAAAAATTACCTCGTAGCAGTAACGGATCAATATAGCCTAATTGTAGTTATAATTTTAACACAATTTTGTGTGTGAGACTTGTAAGTGCTGATATCTTGTCTTCAAAACTCGTAGTGTCAGTAATTTTGGTTAAATTGGAAGTGTTTGGTGCCATTGGAAAAACGCCATTAGTTGTTCTTGTTTTTCGTAACAATTATTTTTTTTAAATCAGCTGTCATGTCATGTGTTCAAATAACATTTTGGCTTTTGGCAAAACTCAAATTTTGTTTTTCAACTCATATGTTGTATAAAGTCATAAAAACCGTCATAGGTTAGTTATCCTAACATAGTTTCATAGCTATATGAATTTGCGATTTTGACATTAAATTAATGTTTGATAATAAGGAAGGCAATGGCAGATTTGAATTAACATATGACTACAGTTTTGCCCTAGTAGGTTCGAAGTAAGTGGGCTTTAAAGACTTACTCAATTTTTTACCCATAGCCTACTATGGTAACCCCAGGGCTCTGTGCCGGAAATATGCCACCCCTCAGAGCCTTGGGTTACCCCTATTATATTCTCTTAAACTTAACTCTATTCAAAGACAAATTTTAAATAATGGTTATTCCGAGAGGTATGTTTATATGTTTGTAAGTAGTTCTTTTTCAGGGTGTATAAATTTTGGTTATTCACCTAATATACTAGACTTTACAACTAACTGGAATGTGGTAGTCCAGTTAAAGTATTAATGTGGGCCTAGGTGAGGTTTGGTTTGTTACTCGTAGTCAATTAATCTGCGACACGTTACAAATATGATAATGTTTGTTTAGATTTCAACCAACGAGAATACTTTCACATTTGGCCTAGGTCTTAACGGATACTGAACTAGCTTTTTCCCTGGCAACAATTTGACCCATAATTATTGCCTGATTCTCAAAAGTGACATTGACTGAAGTTGTGCATTAGTAGGCCAGAAGTAAGTGGACTTGTTCAAATATATGCCCATTGCCTATAGCCTATTTGTATCCACTTCAACTTAACAATACAGAATTCAAAGACTAATTGTTTGCACAGTGACTATTCTGAGAGGAATGTGTATGTGGTAAGTAGTTCTTTTTCAGGACGAATAAATTTTGGCTCTTCACCTAAATAGGCCTACTAGATTCAACAGTAAACTGGAATGTGGTAAGCTAGTCGAAGTATTAATGTGAGCCCAGGTGAGGTTAGGTAAGTTACTTTTAATTAATTAATCCGGCACCTATACTGCGTATTATGGTGGTATTACAAATCCTCGCTTCATCTTATTACGGGACATAGGAGCGTATACCTAGTTATAATTACTAGAGACAGCCCAATGGTCGAAATTCGACCAAATATTATTTGACAAATATTTGAAAAGAAGATTGTTTAATGTCTAGTGGGTTTTGTTGCGCATCTCTCTCCCTCTCTATGTTAGGAAAATTAATCATTGGGCAAATTAATCATTATGATTTATTATATAGGGCAATTATGGATACTTCATCAAATGCAATAGGAAATAAAGGTATGCCTTTAAAGATTATTAGGTGTGTTTTTTTTCAGAAATAAAAGAGGTTTTGTGTTATATTTTTAATTTGTCACTGATTAAAAATGGGAGATATTTAAATATGCAATGATGTGGTCAAAAATAAGATACAAGTAAATTATTTATACGAGATTGAGAAGAGAGTCATTTTTTGATAACACACACTTTATTTTACAAAACTTTGAGAACCAACAATAAAATAAACAACAACAAAGATTATCTGTTTTAAGCTACCTACATCCACCTTTGAGAATATTGCAACTTATAAGGGAAAAGAATAGAGTGAGACGACACTGGCAGAGGCTCAGACTGCCGATTATCAAAAGGCAATGGAACGAACTTTCTAGACGAGTAAAACACAAATTGGCGCAATACAGGATAGAAAAATATAAGGATTACGTCGCTGATATTCATCCCAATGATCCAAATATGTGGAAAGCTACCAAACGCATTTTGCGAAATCGTCCGTTAATTCCTACTTTAACTCAGAACAATACTGTTTATGAAAGCGATCCGCAGAAGTGTAATTTACTCGCCGATTTCGTTGAGTCTGCATTTACTCCGAACGAAGTAATGGATGAAGATATTGCTGAGATCGTGCAGGAATCTGTTACTTCCACTTTTTTGTCTGCTGAATTACCGGTTAAGTATGTCACAAAGTCGGAACTGAAAAACATAATCACAAAATTGCCAAAACGCAAATCACCGGGCCACGATCTTATTCCGAAATTGATTTTAGCAAATTTTACTGATAAGGCTTTTGTAGTTTTAACTCGAATAATAAATGCCTGTTTATCAAAAGGTTATTTTCCGTCAACTTGGAAGCATGCAGAAGTAATAGTATTTCACAAACCCAATAAACCACAAGATTCCCCTTCTAGTTATAGGCCAATCAGTCTCTTGCCAACCTTATTAAAAGTTTTCGAAAAAGTTATTTCAAAGAGAATTCTGAATTATGTTGATGAATGTGAAGTAATTCCCCCCAATCAATTTGGATTCCGCCTGAAACATTCCACTGTACATCAAATTCAACGCATCTCCGAAACAATCGTACACGGCAAGGCCGTAGCCAATGGGGGGGGGTCAGGGGGTCGAAACCCCCCCCGAAATTTTGAGATAAATAATAAAAAACAGGCCAACAAAAAATGTGTAGAATTTTATCATAACAAATTGTTTGAAAATTTAATGATGACAAGGAATAAACTTAAAAACAAAGGAAATACAAATTTACTTATTTGTTTAATTAATTTTGTTCGTTCAAGTCATAACGAAAGTCGTAGTTAGTCAGCTGTGCGGACGCCACGTCGCGTCGTAGGGATCGCGGGGGAGTGTGAACGAATGAGCGGGAATTTGACATAACCTGACAATTCACTCATCAGGACGTATTCGGCTGATCGTGTGTGCACTGTGCAGTTTACAGTTTTTCATAGTGACAGTTAGTCTTACTAAAGCTTTGTGAAATTCCGACGGAAGATGTAATTAATAGTTTTTCCCAAAAAAAGAACTGGAGGCTTAACTTTGTTTTGTCAATGAAGTATCTTTCTTACAAGAACGTGTTTAGTTTATCTGTAATCATTAAAACTTGATTTTTCCATTTCCATATACTTTAGTTTTTTTTTCTTGTACCAACCACCTTCTATCATTATAGACTGAGGACTGAGTGAAAATATGCCGACAACGAAACTCTGGTATTTATTGTGTTGAAAAATATCCGTTTTATGTTGTTATAGCTTGTTAGTAGTGACATTTAAGGACGTTCAAAAGTATGTTTTTTAAGTTGGCAAGCTTGAAATAAAAAGAAGAAAGAAGAATTTAGTTGATACGATTACTGCTGTGTTTTCTGGGTTATTTAATAATAATAATAACTATATATATATATATATATACATATATATATAATGTATAAGTACTATTTAAATATTTAAAACTTCAAAAATCTAACTTTAACATTAGATTATATTAAGAATTGCGTTAAAATGAAAGTTTGGAAGTTACTTCCTATAACCGCGGAGCCCAAACCCCCCCCAAAAAATGTTCCTGGCTACGGCTTTGGTACACGGGTTTGAAAGGAAAAGCCATTCTGCTGCTGCATTTCTAGACATAGCACAGGCGTCTGGCATGAGGGTCTGATTTTCAAAATGGTTGAACATGCTGGATTCCCTCGGTACTTACTGAACATTATAAAATCTTTTTTGAGTAATAGGACTTTTTGTGTTCGAATTAACTCCTCTGCTTCTTCAATTCGGCCGGTTAGAGCCGGAGTACCGCAGGGATCCATACTAGGACCTCTGCTCTTCAACATATATTTATCAGATATGCCAGAACCTGAAGATGCAACATTAGCACTATACGCTGATGACACAGCTATTATGTGTCAGAGCTCAAACATTGATGAAGCTGTGCAATCCCTTCAGGCATCAATCGATATCCTAGTTCATTGGTTTGAACAATGGCGATTCAAACTAAACCCCGGAAAGTGTGAAACAAAAATATTCTCTTTAAAGAAGTACAATCCACCTCACCAAATCCACCTACATGGGGTTTTCATTCAGTGGAACCCAGATGACCAAGCTGTCAAATATCTCGGTGTATGGTTGGATAAAAAACTAAACTGGAATACACATGTAAATAAGAGATTAACTCAAGGTTATGCTCGATTAGCACAACTATTTCCATTACTAAATAGAAATTCATCGTTGAAAGCTGAATACTCTGTTTTGGTCTACAAATCTATTCTGAGACCGTTAATTTTATATGCCTCTCCTGTTTGGGGTTTATCCCTTTCGCAGAAGAAACTTCAACGAATCCAAGTGTTTCAGAACAAAATTTTGAGAATCACAATAAATGCACCCTGGTTTCTGCAAAATAAACATATACATGAAGAACTTGGAGTATGCCTAGTTAAAGACTTTATTACGAATTGCAGCCGGAATGTCATAAATGCGCTTGGAACTGTTCCCGGTGCACAGACTTTCAACATTGGACAACGTACTCATTACAGAAGACTAAAGGCCAGACTTTTCCAAGATATCATTGATATACTGGTGTAGTGGTTAAAATTCTTGTTCTTATCTTTTCTTTTCTTTTCTCTTTCTTCCTTGATCACTTTCTCATTATTTTAGTGTTATGTTTGTTTTGTTTTTGTTCCCTGGTGACTCCAGTTTAGAGCAAACCAACTACTGTTATTAATATGTTAAAGCTATATTGTTATGTATTCTGTGTATGATGTAAACATTGAACCGGAAATAAGTCTATTAATAAAAAAAGTAACAGATCTAAAAGATTAAATAAGACAGATGTTTACCTTTAGACAGAATAAAGTATCACATACTTTTAACATTCTCCCCCCCCCCTCCCATTGCGCCGAAGGAGCAAAAACAGTAACACACTATCAACTTTCTTCGATCGGGAGAAGGCAAAGGAGAAGACGATAGGTCTTTTTAGGGTTGTACTTGCTGTCTCCAAAGTTATCACCCTAGTAAGCCCATCACGTCCAGAATGTAGTTCGATCACTGTAGCTAAAGGCCACTTTGCAGGAGGAACCTGCTCATCTATGATGAGAACGACTGATATCCAACTTTAATGTCATTGGAGGGAAATCGCCATTTGTAGATTGCTTGAAGTTGTTGGGGGTATTCTCTAGACCACTTTTTCCAAAATGATTCCAAAACTTGGCGAGTGAGTCTTGATGTAGGCACTTCTAGTAGATTAGGTTCGGGAACCATTGTCAAGGCTTCGCCAACTAAGAAATGTGCTGGGGTCAGGATTGATAAATAGTCTGGATCTTCTGATAGTTTACAGAGGGGACGTGAGTTGAGTTCGGCTTCCTGTTTACACCAGAACTGTTGATAAATCTTCATAGGTTAGTGTCATGTTTCTCATTACTCTTTTGAGGTGATATTTTACTGATTTAACACTAGCTTGCCAATGACATCCAAAGTGTGGAGCCGCAGGAGGATTGAATCGCCACTGAGTTCCGTTATTAGCAAGTAGGTGTCGACGTCGATCTGATTCTTTTGTTGCTGCTTAAAATAACAGTTTGAGTTCTGAATCAGCAAAAGTTGTTCCGCAGTCACTAGTCAAAAGGTAGCACAAATACCACGACGTCCTGTGAATCGTTTGTAGTCTGCAATAAACGCCTCGGCTGAATAATTGATGACCAATTCCAGGCAGTGGCGGATCCAGGGGGGGCGAGGGGGCGATCGCCCCCCTCTCAAGCTCAGAAATGTTTGTGATGTACTGTATAAAAATAGTGCAGTTATTTAATTTGCATCTGGTTAAACGTGTTGCAATTAATTCTTCATCGCCAATCTAATTTATGGATTGCCTACCATAGGTTATTCTTCCAAACGGTATGTATGCATCCTAAAGTTGTGGAATCAAGCATAAACAGTTAGTGGGAGTGATCATTCGTTCTGATGACGCCTGACAGTTGGCTGCACTGACGTGATGACGCGACTTCCCTTATCCTGCCTCCTTTTTTACCCACGAAACCACCGTCTCGTTACTTGGGTGTGGGAGCCGGCAAACGTGTTTGGTAGCGTGCATTCTGTTGTGAGTGCAATGTGTCAATCAGATCTCAGATACAACAGCGGTAGCTCGAGTGAGCGGGGCGGCGAGGTGCAGGCTGAGTAGTGCGTACGTGACGTTACCATGGCAACGAGAGTTTGACCGCGCATACACTGTGTCCATGCGATATTATTAGTCATCACACCCTTACACTGCGCTTGAATGCTGTTCTGCCTTTTCTTAGTTCAGTTCACTTTAGTACATGTTGGGTTTAACTGTTATTTTTAGTATTTGGTTATTTATTGATTTTACAATAATTATCTGTAACTATAAAAAGCGGGGGGGGGGGGTTATACAACCACCAAGTTCGCCCCCCTCCCCCCGGACTCTAATGCTAGATCCGCCACTGATTCCAGGTGAATTGCTGATGTTGAAGCGCAGATGAATAAAGCAATGTAACCTTTGCTTTTCTTCCATGCCAGGATTTGATTGAGAAAGGTCTTGCGTAATCTACGCCAGAGTGAAGGAATGGACGAGATGGAGTTGGTCGTGAGGGAGGAAGTTGTCCCATAAGCTGATGAGATCTTTTGGAACGATAGCGAGCACAAATTACACATTTCAACACCTCCTTCTTGGTAATAGGTCTCCAAGGATCCAAAACCTTTGATGGACTGTAGCAAATGTATTACGTGTACCACTGTGAACAGATCTGATGTGCGCGTCATTTATAACCAGCTTTGAAAGATGTGTTTTTTTTGGAAGGATGAATGGATGTTTGGTGTCAAAATTTAAAGTGGAGTGATCAAGTCTGCCTTCAACTCTCAACAAACCATCTTTGTCGATAAAGGTGTTTAGACTAAGAAGGGGACTAGATTTCTCTAAATGTTTTTTGCTCATTAGCCTAGCAATGTCATTCTAAAAAGCATGTTTCTGAACGATACCCACCCAAAGTAGAAGAGACGTGGAGGTCTTGTGGAGTTAGTAGAGGTTGATTTTCCTTGGGAACAGATTTCCTAGATTTATTGATGAATTTCATGCACCAAGAAGTTATGCGTAACAGTCTTGATAAAACTGAGAAACGATTAAGCAGTTCTGATTCTTGTTTTGAATGTACAAAATTACATGCTTTTTTCACAGATCGAGGTTCAGATGAGGCCTCCTGAGTTGGATTAAATTTTGCAGATAGTCAGTTACTAACATTGTTTGATAACCACTTAGGACCTGTCCACCACAGTTCATGATTACTTAGAACCTTTGGACTAACACACCACGTGAGGCGCAGTCAGCTGAATTTTCATTACCTTCTACGTGTCTCCTCGTCGCCCATAAAATGATGTTAACTTTTGGGTTAATTATAAATTCATCATTTGTATCCTGCTTACTGAATAAAACAAATCTCAATAACAAAACTCTAATTACTACATTTTTTATTATTTAGTTAATTTTGTATTCGGTACATAATTTTTTAATTATTATTTCATTATATACACGTCAGTAGCATTTATTTTTCTACCTATTTTTAATAAACTACATTTATTTATTTTTTTATATTCTATAAATAGGCTACGATGAATAGTTTCATACATGATTATCTGTTCACTAAATTAATATGTTAACTAAATATAACTCTTCTCACCGGCTGTAATTATTTCAATAGGACTGATGTTTAGTAAATTTGTTAACAATGACTATGATTTATTTCAATTGCTTTGAACGGTTAAAGTGTTAACATAAGGGGAGAAATAATTACCTAATTTAAAACTAAAATACGCTTTTCTATTCCCCCCATTTCACAACTTTCACAGAGACTATAGTGGAGGCTAACTCCCCTCAAAGCAAATTCAAATTATCCCTTTAATCCCATAATTTTAGATCCTAAAAGATTGGAACTATATTAATTACAGATTGTTTATAAATATAGTTCCCTCGATTGCAATCAGCGAGTGTATGATGTCAGAGGCAAACATTACCAAAACAAATAAAAATAGAAATCCAACATATTAAAATTGAGAAACCATAATAACTAAGTGCTTGATAAAATAAGAGAAAAGGTCATAATACAAATCATATACAGTCTAATGTTACCATTACTCACACCAAAAACAATCGCGTCCCTGATTATGGTTTATTCTTCAACAAAAGAATACTTTTTTGTTGCAATTTGAATCTAATTACAAAATCCTTGAAGAGCTCATCAGTCTTTTACAAAATCTGTCTAAAAGAGACCCATTCAAATATATATAATTGACTGTTCCAATAAAATTAGAGTCAAAATATTTGAACAAATTTTCTAGTAACTTTTAATTATTACATATGCCATTATATTAATGCAAGCGGTAATATAACCGTCAATGGCACAACTGAAGCTCGAGATGGCCCAGCTGGTAAGTACCGGCCCTAGGGAGGTGCGAGCCGTGCTTCAGCACGGGGCGGCGGAGCTGGTTGTCTCAGTTACTCCGGCAGTGGAGTAAAGCCAAGCACAGGACAAGATATTCTGTGTGAAGTGTATCTTGGTAATTTTTAGTGAATTTCCTAGTGAAATATTAGCATGACCCTCCCGGTGAAACTTAAGCCCGGGACCACCATAGAAGTTCCCAACATCCCCCTGAACACATTTTGGGTGGCCGTTAACAGTTATATATACAGGGTGTTTCAGAAAAAGGTGCACTGGCTATGTATTTTCGGATTCTATGCTCAAAACTAAGTAAAAGATTTCGAGTGACATTTTTCAAAATTCCGCTACGTTTAGCGTCAGTCGGTCTGTTTGTGTTTTTTATTAAATTTAGTATATCTTTTGAACCGTTTAAGGTACTGTTTTGAAACTTGGCATACTTCATGCCTATACTTAATGATGTTTTGGTATTGAATTTAAGGTTTCTATCTTTCACCGTTTCAAAATAGCACCCTGTCAGAGATACCCTGTACATAAGTGTGTGTGTGTGTGTGTGTGTGTGTGTGTGTGTGTGTGTGTGTGTGTGTGTGTGTGTGTGTGTGTGTGTGTGTGTGTGTGTACTCTAGTGGTCACATTTTTTGTCCATTTTGTTTCAAATTTGGTAAGGACATTCTTTTCTATAATCAGTTGGACAAGTTTGTTGGGGATTTTAATTTTAGGTTTTTGGGCCCAGAGATTATTAGAAAAGCCTGAATGTAAATTATGCATGTAAAAAGATAGGGCTAGAGGACAAAAGTTGTAAGCCCTCTCTCATCATTCTAGCACAAATATTTACTGAATTATTAAAGAAAATGTCTATCTTTTGCTTAGTATTGAGCATAGAATCCGAAAATTCATAGCCAGTGCACCTTTTTCTGAAACACCCTGTATATATAATTGTTAATTGACTATACAGAGTATGTTGTCTTATATAGGGATTTTACATTAGAAAAGGCTGTTATTCATATGTTGATGTATTTTTATTATCCCCAGTATTCCCACCCCTACTTTCAATATTGACTGGACCTTCTCTTAACCTTATAACGCGCAACATTGTTTTCCCAGCATTACAGGTAAATACAACCAGGAGAATCAAAACAGCCAAAATATGGTTTCAGATTTGTTAACTCAGTTTTTGGTTTTTTAATGCGGAAATTCACTTCCCTCACGTCAACGTGCTGCGTGCAAACTCATTTTTCTTTTAGCCGGGGGACCCCTGGGGCCCCTTGAATTTGGGGGCCTGGGGCAAAGTGCAGCGGTTGAGCACCCTGAATTAGGTTGGCGGCCCTGCATCCATGGTCAGTTGTGTGCATATGACAGATTATTGTTTTAAAATATCTTTTATATCGTGTACATAAATGTCATAAAGTACAATTAATTTATATGTTTTGTTTATATACTATTTCAGAGTGGATGTATACTACTTCTCATTATTGGATGCTTAGACTTATTTGATATATCCCAACTGGCAGAACATGGAGAACCAACGAGTAAGTTCTAATTACATTAATGACCAAATAACCATTCCAGTAGTAAAGTAGTAGACAGTAGTTTACTACAAGACTACAAATGCACATAGCTTAGCTGCTGACATTCTTTTGTTATGAATCTATAATATTTTAAAGAAGAGGTGGTTTCTGTCCGTGTGTCTGATGTTCAAGGTAAACGCGAGTGAACGTCCTAAGTTTCAATGTTTCAATTTCAGAAGAAAGTAAACATTCAGAAACTGTAATGCAAACAGCTGAGGACACTTCCATTTGACAGCTTGAAGAGCAGAAGCAAGAACAGCTGTTTTAAGCTAACTTACCTTTCAAACCTTTGCGAAGAACGGGTACATTCCACTAGTAATCTATAATTTGGTAAGAAGACAGAGTTTTTCTGTGAGTGGAACTCCTCCTAAAAGTTGTTAACTTATTCTTATTTTTTAATGTCCTTGAGTAGAGCTTAGTCAGAAATTATTTTCAATAATAATTTCAGAAACTTTACAAATAATATAGCCACCCTCAATGTTTACACTTTGTCCATAAGATTAAAATTGAAAGCAAGTTTTATAGAATTTCACCCTAAAACAGTGGTTGGTACAGTACAATATTTGTTACACAAGTGTTAAAAGCAGAACAGAAATACAAAAATGCTAGAGAAATTACAAAATAATTTTCATTGTTGTTTTATGAGGGGAGGGTGAGTAAATCTTTTCCATAACAAAAACGACACTCATACAGGATGCCCAAAAGGGCTAGTCAAGGGAGAGAGTGTCGTAATTTGATAAAAGAGAGGCTTGGCTGGTGAGTAGGTGAGCTTCTTCAGAAAAAGGCTTATAAACCAATTTGCTGTAAAGAGGACTTATACTGACAGAGTCAAGCTTTAGTAGAAGGGATTTTATAAGAGCGTATAATGGTTTAAAATTGCTTTAATGTGGTAGCAGAGGTACAGGAGGATTGTGGAAGCAGGCAATACAGATCATTTAGAGCTACTGAACAGTTTCTTGACACCACTAGAGGTAGCTAGCTAATCATGAGTTTGCTTCTGTGTGGTAGCAAAGGTACCTACAGGAGGATTGTGGAAGCAGGCAATACAGATCATTTAGAGCTACGGAACAGTTTCTTGACACCACTAGAGGTAGCTAGCTAATCATGAGTTTGCTTCTGTGTGGTAGCAAAGGTACAGGAGGATTGTGGAAGCAGGCAATACAGATCATTTAGAGCTACTGTACAGTTTCTTGACACCACTAGAGGTAGCTAGCTAATCATGAGTTTGCTTCTGTGTGGTAGCAAAGGTACAGGAGGATTGTGGAAGCAGGCAATACAGATCATTTAGAGCTACTGTACAGTTTCTTGACACCACTAGAGGTAGCTAGCTAATCATGAGTTTGCTTCTGTGTGGTAGCAAAGGTACCTACAGGAGGATTGTGGAAGCAGGCAATACAGATCATTTAGAGCTACGGAACAGTTTCTTGACACCACTAGAGGTAGCTAGCTAATCATGAGTTTGCTTCTGTGTGGTAGCAAAGGTACAGGAGGATTGTGGAAGTAGGCAATACAGATCATTTAGAGCTACTGAACATTTTCTTGACACCACTAGAGGTAGCTAGCTAATCATGAGTTTGCTTCTGTGTGGTAGGTAGCAAAGGTACAGGAGGATTGTGGAAGTAGGCAATACAGATCATTTAGAGCTACTGTACAGTTTCTTGACACCACTAGAGGTAGCTAGCTAATCATGAGTTTGCTTCTGTGTGGTAGCAAAGGTACAGGAGGATTGTGGAAGCAGGCAATACAGATCATTTAGAGCTACTGTACAGTTTCTTGACACCACTAGAGGTAGCTAGCTAATCATGAGTTTGCTTCTGTGTGGTAGCAAAGGTACAGGAGGATTGTGGAAGCAGGCAATATACAGATCATTTAGAGCTACTGAACAGTTTCTTGACACCACTAGAGGTAGCTAGCTAATCATGAGTTTGCTTCTGTGTGGTAGCGGAGGAGATTGTGTTTGTTGCCGTAGACCTGACAGCGCAGATTATTCAGAGCTCTACAGCCACTTTGCTGCTGCTCGGCGTTTATCAGGTAATCAGTAAGTACGGTAAGAAAAGTATAATATCGTAAAGTAATGAAACCTGTAGAAAGATCTGACATTAACAACTTCAACCATCTTTTATTCTCCTATAGTTCCAAAACTGCATGGCAATAAAGGATCAATGGAAATAAGAATCTGAACCAAAGAAAATAGTAAAAGTTGTGTCCAAGTAGCTGCAGTAGCCAAGGGCGGATCCAGAGGTCATGTTTGGGGGGGGGCCGGTCACCGAAAGTTACCCCCCCCCACAAGGGGGGTCTCTGGCACCCCCCATTATTTATTTTAAAACTATATGAAATTATTCAACGAATGAAACTAAAGTTAAAATAATACATCAATAACCTAGTACTCAAGAAAAAAAAAAAACAATCTAAACATACTAAACAAAAAATTACTTAATTTTTCTGCTTCGCCCGCCTGACTGTAAATAAAAATAACACCTTTTTAGGCATTAAAACTTACGTAATATCTACGTCATCTGTGGGTGATTAAGAACAAGTAAGATGCCTAAATTAAATAAACTATTCATTTCAGATATTACACATGCGAAAAACTACTATTTACAAATTTATTTGAAATCTGCATTACTGATCTGGTAACGCTAAGATACAATGAAGATTGAGGAATGAGGCTGATGGCCAAGGTCAATCACTTGAAAAATGAAAATGTACCACATTTACAAAATGAAATAATTGGCGTATGAGCTTCAGTTTGCACACAATTTAATCTTTGTTTCCTCTTATTTCATTGCGTATAACTCAAGGCAATTGTTTCTCCTAACCAAGCCATTGGATAATTATTACCTTACAACGGATTAGGTTTACATAAAAATGAAACCTAACCTAGAGCTGAAGCAAACGGCGCGGCGGTCGACCGGTGAAATCCAGTAAAAAATAACCAACTAATATAATGGTACCAACCTTGTCTGTTTGCGGCTAAAATTTACCTCCAAGACCATGTTGAAAACACTGAATTTTTGTCATGTCAGCTACTGGCAAAACTGCAACAACTTCGCGATACTCGGGAATATAAATGTTTTTGTAAGATGCTTTTAGGTGAAAGACAAGGATCTAAGTAATGTGTTATATATCAAAATTAAGGTTTAGAATCTCATCTGTCTAATATATGGTATATATTTTATTCCATTTATTGAACGTTTAGTTTTAATTTCAATGTGACAATGTAGACGGGAGCGGCAAAATTTGACTCTCGCATCCAAAAAGCAGGATTTAGTGAGACTTTTTCTACTTCAATTTTCATTCGGATGTATTCAAACTTTCTACTTAGGCCTAAATAATAAAATAAAAACAATAATTGTTAATTAGGTTTGGGGGGGCGACCGCCCCTACCCCCTTGGATCCGTCCCTGGCACTAGTCAAAGTGTTAAGTAGTTTTATCAGGTTGTGTGCAACAGGACATAAGTTAATAACTCACAGATAAATTAAACATCTTTATCAATGTCTAAATTTATCACTATGTTATTTATTTTGGTTGATGCACAAGAATAAGTAGCAGCAGTAATTCAAATCAACCTATTAAATATTGATAGAATTTCCAGAGGTGGCTTATTAAAACATTTATGTAACATTAATTTGGTATCCTCTTATATAAGTACTCAGTATTTCAATTTTTTACCATGTACCAAGTGACAGTTCCTCATAATTAACTATAAAAATATGCAAAATTCACATTTACTTAAAAAGGAGTTATCCAATTGAACTTGCACAACTTTCATGCTTACATAGTTACAATCTAACATTGCATTTTTTTATAGCATCGAATAGTTTTGCTTCATTTTGATAAACAAAAAAGTATTAATTTATTTAACAAAAATATAGTTGTTACTATTAATTTTTGTTTAGGATTTGATAAACAAATAATTTGATCTTAAGTCTGTATTACTGGTAAATGATTTTAATATGAGATATTTTGTTCCATACACCCTGCAATGACATCTTGACAGCAAAAGCCTAAGCTGATCCCTTATTGGCTGATTACCACCCCGGTTTCAGCTCTCCTTGAGCTCACTATCCTAAGAAACGTCACACTCCAATTCTTCTACATTAGATACTACCAACTGGATTGGTTCATCATCAACTCAATAACTATGAGTAAGTATCTCTGGTGTTGCTTTATAAACGTCACTAGATAATATAAGCATACTGTAGGGTAAAACTTCATAAATTAAAATAAAGAAGTCCTAAATATTTACTACAATCAAAATAATGTAACAAAAAATAAGAAAACATTTTTCATTAGTGCCGAAAAAGATTACATGATTTGCAAGACCAAGCAATTTGTAAGTCAATGACTGAATTAAAGGCAGGATCACACACAAAGTAACCCATAACATTTTGAGTAATTCTTAAACTATTATCATGTATGATGATCTATTAAAAGTGTGCATTCCAGCCATATTAAATTGACCACCATTTTGTAAAACTACTGTATTCGGAAAAATAATGCACAATTTTTCATCCGTAAGCACATTTTATTTAGATAGATGTATAAGTTTCAGGTTGACAAGAAAATTAAAACTTTAGGGATTGTCTCACTTAGTAAAAAGAGAACATTTTTAGACCTGTACTTTGATTATGTTATGTTAGATTTTATTGAGGTGGCATGGAATGGTTTAGATAATCAAAATCATAATTTGTATTTATATTTAGGTTATGGCCAGGAGCTACTAAATAATATAATCTGTTTAATTATTAATTATGTAATTTAATTATTGTCATTCAAACTTAAGAATTTTTATTTTACTAATCAGTTTTAAAGTATTCAAAATATTATTAGAATCCGAAATTATCCATATATAATATATTGCAATAACATAATAGTATATTTCAATCATATCAAGAGTAAGGTGGGATTTTTCGTTTTCGAGACCATATGTTTGAAGTGCGAGACTTGTTGAGCACTTAAAATGGTTGAGAACATGCAAAACAATTTCACTTGAGTTTGAACAATATTTTTCACTATACTACTTTGAGATCAGCTGTTTTTGTTATGTGTTTATCATATGAGTTGTTGCTAATGGACAATTTTCCACAATAAACATTACTTTTCACTGTAAACATTAGACATCTGTATGTAAATATGAAGTTTCTCAGTTGATAAACACATAACGAAAATAGCAGATCTTAAAGTAGTGTAGTGAAAAATAACATGCCACCTACAGTTTAGTAAACAACGTTCTGCACACACCAAATACTTTTAATCAACATAATATACTGTTTTCCACTAACTGCTCTTTGACTAACCCCTGTGTCATTTATTTCAGTTGACATTTATGGCTGGGTGGTGAAGTACAGCTACTACCACTCTTTGACTAACCCCTGTGTCATTTATTTCAGTTGATGACATCTATGGGTGGGTGGTAGTAGGCGCGGCCCGTCAGTTTTTTAGCGCCTGTGCAAAGACAAAACTTACTGCCCCCCACCCCTATCCATCAACCAACACCTTCCCCCATAGCCATAAGACTGACACTTGTGCGCCTCGCTCCGTTGTTTGTTGTTGCGTTTGTGTTTTTATGGTTCCGTGCGATACTAATCACCTGAAATGACAAACTATGGAACACATTCAGCTCAAAGAAATGTGTAACTCAAAATCTTTATTTCATATATTATATTCCTGGAAATGATGAGTTTCAACAACTCTGAAATTATTAAAACAGTCATATCTGTATAGCTGTTTTGAAAAACCTAAATATCAAATGCGCACACTTGTAGTCAACGAACCACAATATAGGCTACTGCGTATTAACAAAAAACGATCAAGAAAATAATCATGAAAACAAACCTCAAAGCTGAGTAGGAAGTGGGAGGAACATAATGATTACAGTACATCTATCTTGAGCATGGTAAAGATTTCGTCCGGGGGTACCAAAACAATCATCAAAACCGACCAACATTCTGACGGTTCCGGGTATCTACGGGACTTAAGTTTGCAATGAAAACAGTAGAGTTTGTTTTTAGTGTTATTTTCGTTTTTGACAAAACTAAAGTTTTCTGAATTTAATTTATGTTTATCTACTTATATAAAGCTAGTCGGGTTCACTGACTGACTGACTCAATGACATAAATTATGAGGCACTTTCCCTAATCCAGTAGCATAACAGCTGGGCCCGCAGGGCCCGCAGTGAGGGGGGGCCCGCGTGCCTAGGGGGCCCGCGAGCCGAGGGGGCCGGGCCCTTGATCTGAGGAGCCCGCAGGCTGAGGTAAAAGCTCTGGCGGGCCCGCATTTTTGGACGAAATTGTTATATTTAATTTTGATAAATGTTAATAACTTTAGCCATTTTGAATTTGTTATTCTGCTGTTCGCTGTGTATAAGTCGTCTAAAAAACGCATAAGACAATAATGTTCATTGTGATGCCCACAATTTAAAAATTGTTTTAAATTATACTATTTCAAATATTCAAGAAAACAAAACATTTTGGTGTAGTTGATTAGTCGTGTAATTTTTACTTTCTCCCCCTATACATAGTATATGGAGAAAGTATTGTTTTGGTAAAAATTTTCGAATTGAGTTGTGTGTGTGTGTGTGTGTGTGTGTGTGTGTGTGTGTGTGTGTGTGTGTGTGTGTGTGTGTGTGTGTGTGTGTGTGAGTGTGAGTGTGAGAGTGTGTGTGTGTGTGTGTGTGTGTGTGTGTGTGTGTGTGTGTGTGTGTGTGTGTGTGTGTGTGTGTGTGTGTGTGTGTGTGTGTGTGTGTATGGATGTGTACAGAGCTAGAGCCCTAACATATGGACCGATTTTTATGAAATTTGGTATGTAGGTACTAATCCTCAATATCTCCAGGCATTTTTTTCATTTTTTTGAATTTTTTATTTTTAAGGGTAATTATCCCCCAAAAATCGCCAAAAAACATGTAAAATCCAAATTTCTTAAAAACGGCTATAACGATTTTGATTAAACTTTAGTGGTTTGTAGAACTTTAGGTTTCCAACAAAATGACACCACTCGCATTTCTGGAAAAATTCGGGTTCAGAAATTACAGGACTTTAAACATCCAAAATTCAGTTTTTTGGATTTTTTATAAAAAACCATAAATGTTAAAAAAGATAACTATTCACCATTAAAAAGAGCTCAAAAAACTAAATAAATTAGTATTTTAAA
Organism: Allygus modestus; assembly: GCA_963675035.1. NCBI lineage: Eukaryota > Metazoa > Arthropoda > Insecta > Hemiptera > Cicadellidae > Allygus > Allygus modestus. The sequence goes on along the minus strand of OY776111.1, from coordinate 252,530,267 downwards.
TTACTATTCTACGATTGCTAGTTGCGGAGAAAATTGAAAATTTCATTTAGCGGTAAACGCAGTACGTTGTCCAATGTTATTCTTATGGGAAATACAAAAATAACTATTTCTCTCTTATTTACTATTCAATTTCATTAAAACTTGATGTGCAGGTCAACATTTTAATTAGCATTGACCAACAGAGGATGTTTGAAATATGTTGCCATTTAACCCTGGGGGGGACAAGGGGGAATTTCCCCTCTCAAAACCACGTGTGTGGCAACGCACTCTATAGTGCCTCCCAAAAAGGGATTTGGGTGGATATTTCTGAAAACAACTATTTTAGGCAATTTTCTGTACATTTATCTGTACTTCCATATTCTATATTTAGTAAATAAAAAAAATATGTTTTCATTAAAGTTTGGCTAACAGGGAGAAAGTATGTGTCAGTTTCCTGATACCGTTTATTTTAGTAAAAGTATTAAAAGGTGGGACGTTTTAAGTTCAACTACTTACATTTGAAAAAAAAAAAACTGCGCTACACGCTGGTCATCTTGGATTGATTCTTTGAAAGTTCAATGAGATCATTGAGAAAAATGTTCTTCAATTCCTTTAATTAAAGAGAGAAAACTCAAGAAACCTCATAAAATATAAATATGGAAAGCTTTGAATTTGTGTTTCAAGTGGTTTTGCATACCTACTTTAATACTTGAGCCTACGAATTCGGTATCGAAAGTTCTTAAAAGAGACGGCACAGACCTGCCGTCAAACTAGCAATCAAACTATTGGTGAAATAAAAAATGAGCTGATAGATATAATAAAAACAATTATGGCACAGCAATTGTAATATCACAGCCATTATTGCTCACCAGTGGGGAGTTGAGCCATAGTTAAAAAGCAAAAGACGCCAAAAAGTTAAAAAAACATGTTGATGAACGTCTCACTGATCCTAACCTATACCGAGGCTTCAAGGCAGTTATGTATATTTTGGTTATTAGGCCTGTAATCAATCAAATTACTTTGATATTTTAAGGAAAATGAATAAGCAATAGTAGTGTTGTTAGTAGTAAACATTAGGAATTCGATTGTTAAGCGTAACACCCTTCATTCTTTGGGCATTTCGTTTTATAAGTAAATAAGCATATCGAAACAGCAATAATGTTGTTAATAAACTTTAAGAATTAACTTATTTTCGGGCTAATAATAATCAATTTCATTCTTTTTGCAAATATAAACCACTTTAAAACTGTAATAAGTTTTATTATTTTAATTTCCCTCAATTCTGATTAGGCCTACATTAAAATTGAAAGTGAGCTATTTTAACAATTTTTACACACAAATAATATATTTTATTATTTGGCATAGCAATTTAAAAACAGTTGTCAGTAGTGAAGAGTCAAGAGTGAATCAGCGTAAGTATGTGATAGTTATAAACGAGTTCGCACGCAGCACGCTGACGTGAGGGAAGTGAATTTCCACATAAAAAACTTTTGAAACTCAAAATCAGTGGAAAAACATACATTTGTCCAATTTTTATTAAAATCTGAAAACATTGATTTTTTGGCTGTTCTGATACTCCTGGTTTCATTTACTTGCAAAGCTGGGATTACAATTTTGCGCATTATAAGGTTAGGAGAAGGTCCAGACAGGCTTGCAAGTAGGCGTGAGGTTGCTGGGGACGATAAAAGTACTCTAACAAAGGAATAACAGGTTTTTCTAGTGTAAAACCCCCATAAGACAACGTACTGTGTTTAGTCTATACATATTTTCTTTAATAACTCAGTAAATATTTATGCTAGAATTACGAGAGAGGGCTTAAAACTTTCGCCTCTTTAATTCCCGTCTTTTTACATCCATTTATTTTACATCTGGAGCTTCTCTGACTCTTTTTGGGCCCAAAAACTCGAAATTTGAAAGATTAATCACCAAAAAAAGGTTTAGAGTTTTCCGATTTTTTGCCTAACGAACTTGTCCAATTGATTACAGAAAGGAACGTCCCTACCAAATTTGAAGTTCATCATTATTAGTGAAGTTCCTTTGGAAAGTGAACTATTAGCATGACCCGCACGGTGAAACTTAAGCCCGGGACCACCATAGAAGTTCCTAACATACAAAATGTATTCAGGGGGTCATGTTAGGAACTTCTATGGTGGTCCCGGGCTTAAGTTTCACCGTGCGGGTCATGCTAATAGTTCACTTTCCAAAGGAACTTCAATAATAATGATGAATCAGGGGCTCATGATAGGATCCGTTTTAAAACCTCAACGTACATCCGTAAACGCTATATAGCGGTGATTTTACTTCAAACCGAAACCGGATACACTCAAAATTATTGTTACACATTTGGACAGGAACAGAGCGAGTTACTGACCTAGGTCATTGACGTTATGAAGCTTCAAGGTCCATAGATACAAGGTTTGCTGAGTCGAGTTATTTAAGTTATTCTAGTTAACCGGAAGAGATTTCGTAAAATCAACTGTAATGTCACGTGATCACCAATCCAATCTGCAGTGTTGCTTGGATCACAATATTTATCGTACATGTACCATATTTTCTACATCATTGTAATTAAAATTAACATTGTTGAACTGCTTACATTCTCAGGTGTTATTTTATGATACTAATATATTTTTGATATATTTGTATTATTAGATTAATGGATTAAGGGTTTAAATTTTCTTTCTGTATGTCTAGTGACAATTTCAAAATAGCAAAATGACATCCATGGCTGGGTAGTAGCATATAGCTACTACCACTCTTTGACTAACCCCTGTGTCATTTATTTCAGTTAATGACATCCATGGCTGGTTGGTGAAGTACAGCTACTACCACACCCTGACTAACTCGTTTGTCATTTATTTCAGTTGATGACATCTATGGTTGGGCAGTGGCATACAGCTACTCTATTTGACTAACCCCTGTGTCATTTATTTCAGCTGATGACATCTATGGCTGGGTGGTAGCGAATACCTACTACCACTCTTTGACTAACCTCTGTGTGTCATTTATTTAATTGAATGAAATCTAAGGCTGGGTAGTGACGTGCGGCAAATACCACTCTTCGACTATCCCCTGTAACACTTATTTTAGTTTATGAATTTTATGGCTAGGTGGTGGCGTACAGCTACTACCACTCTTTAACTAACCCCTATGTCATTTATTTCACTTGATGACATTTATGGCTGGGTGGTGGCGTGCAGCTACTAAAACTCTTTGACTAGACCCCGTGTCATTTATTTCAGTTGATGACATCTATGACTGGGTGGTAGCATACAGCTACTACCACTCTTTGACTAACCCCTGTGACATTTATTTCATTGAATTTCATCTTTGGCTGGGTGGTAGTGTAAAGCTACTACCACTCTTTTAATAACCTCTGTCATTTATTACAGCTTATGACATCCATGGCTTGGTGGTAGCATATAGCTACTACCACTCTTTGACTAACCCCTGTGTAATCTATTTAATTGAATGAAATCTATGGCTGGGTGGTGGCGTACAGCTACTACCACTCTTTGACTAACCCCTGTGTCATTTATTTCATTGACTGACATCAATGGCTGGGTGGTAGCGTAGAGTTACTACCACTCTTTGACTAACGCCTGTGTAATTTATTTCAGCTGATGACATCTATGGCTGGGTAGTGGCTTACAGCCACTACCACTATTGGACCAACCCCCGTGCCATTTATAAAATTGAATGAAATCTATGGCTGGGTAGTGACGTACGGCTACTAATACTCTTTGACTATCCCCTGTGACACTTATTTTAGTTTATCAAATCTATGGCTAGGTGGTGGCGTACAGCTACTACCACTCTTTGACTAACCCCTATGTCATTTATTTCACTTGATGACATTTATGGCTGGGTGGTGGCGAAAACTACTACCACTCTTTTACTAACCCCTGTGTCATTTATTTCAGTTGATGACATTTATGGCTGGGTGGTCGCATGCAGCTACTACCATACTTTGACTAACCCCTGTGTCATTTATTACAGTTTATGACATCCATGGCTTGGTGGTAGCACATAGCTACTACAACTCTTTGACTGACCCCTGTGCCATTTATTTAATTGAATGAAATCTATGGCTGGGTCGTGAGTTAGGGCTACTAACACTATTTGACTAACCCCTGTTATTTATTTCAGTTGATGACATCTATGACTGGGTGGTGGTGTACAGCTACTACCACTCCATGACTAAGTCTAAGTCATTTAATTCAGTTGATGACATCTATGGCTGGGTGGTAGCGTATAGCTAGTACCTCTCTTTGACTAACCCTAGTGACATTTATTTCAGTTGATGACATCTATGGCTGGGTAATAGTATACAGCCACTACCACTATTGAACTAACCCCTGTGTCATTTATTTCAGTTGATCACATCTATGCCTGAGTAGTAGCGTATAGCTACTACCACTCTTTGACTTACCCCTGTATTAATTCAGTTGATGACATCTATAGCTGGGTGGTAGAGCGTATAGCTACTACCAGTCTTTGACTAACCCCTGTGTCATTTATTTCATTGACTGACATCTATGGCTGGGTGGTAGCGTAAAGCTACTACCACTCTTTGACTAACCCCTGTGTAATTTATTTCAGCTGATGACATCTATGGCTGGGCAGTGGCTTACAGCCACTACCACTATTGGACTAACCCCTGTGTAATTTATTTCAGTTGATGACATGTATGACTGGATGGTAGCGTATAGCTACTACCACTCTTTGACTAACCCCTGTGTCATTTAATTTCATTGACTGACATCTATGGCTGGGTGGTAGCGTAGAGTGAATGAATGAATGAATGAATGAATGAATTTATTCCAGAAAAACAAGAACAATAATAGTAACAAATACAAAATCGTACAGCACATATATATAATAAACAAAACACACACAAAAAAAAAATATATATATATAAATAACATTATTAAGTTTTTTGTTATTTTTTAATAAAAGAAAACTTTGAGCTAAGAGAAATTATAAAATAACCTTTATTGTTATAAACAAATGTATTTACGGTCTTAGGAATAAGCTGACATAGGCGCTAAGGCCTGTGCGTCTGCTCTGAGTTGTGTCCAAAAAGTAAAAATGACCAAATGATAATTGAAATGAAGTAAGGAAAAACAAAATATAGCAAAACAAAACAAAACAAAAAAGCTGGCAGCAGCTGAAAATGTCCATGCATGATGGCGAGGGGCAGGGGGTGGGGCTTGTGGAGGGGGGGGTGGGTAGATTAGTGGTGAAGTGGTGAAGGGCGGCAAGGGTACAAGGGTCAGTTCAGTGCCGCCTGTAATCTGCTGCAATAATAGACTCGGCCTCGTCTATTCCCAACCTGAGCAACCATTCATTAACACGTCTTTTGAATACATTTATGGAAGGGGAATTAAATAAATCCAGGTCTTGAAAATGATTACATAAATTACGGTACACGACATGAGAAATGAAAAATGCGTTAGTTGTAGAAAATGTTTTATAAATTTGTAACGAAGCAATTCCAACTCTAGATGCATACCTGGTGTTATGTGAGTGAGAAATTTGAAGAAAAAGATCGTTGTGATTCTTAAAAATATGAATTAAAACGTTTTTTATAAAAAGTTGTCTGATAGTTAAAACGGAAGTTTCTCGAAACAGTGCGTCAGTCGGGTATCGTTTACATTTTCCAAAACCTATTTTAGCGAATTTCCCCTATAGGGAAGAAGCTATTACCGTAGTCGGCATGGTAAGACCTAGGCCCGGGACCATGATAACTTTTCGTTTTGAGGTCCCCAGACCCCAAAAACACCATTCGTTCGATACTGTATATATATATATATATATATGGGTCCGTGAGCACGATAACTCTCGTAAAAATGATCCGATTTTGACGAAATTTGGTATAAACATGTAAAGCAGCATTTATGACTTTAAGTTCGAAAACCAGACAGATCGACCTATCTGAAGGGGTATTTTGCGGGGGTTTTGTACCCCAAAAATGGGTTTTTTGAATTTTTTACATATAATTTTTGAAAAAGTTAAATTTTAGTTTTGATCATTCGATTCAGCTTAAAAAAAACACACAATTTGGTATTTCGATCATTCCTCTACGTCAATTGGTTACCGAGATATTGAAAGTGCTAAACACAGTACGTTGTCTAATGTTATTCTTATGGAGGAAAAGAAAATTTTGTTATCTCGCTTATTTATGAACGTATACTGACGAAACTTGGTATACAGCTTCATCTCATTGAGGTCTATTGATATTTGCTCCAAAAAATTGTTTTTGCATAATTCTCCCGTAGCAGCAAACCTGCGTACTCAGCCCCCATGTTATTCTTATAGATAATAATTAAATGCTCTGTCTCCCTTAATTATGAACATAAATGAATAAAAACTGCTATACGACTTCACCTAGTTGAGTTATATTGATATTAGCATAAAAACCCATTTTTTATGTTCCTTGTTGCAGCAAACCTGCGTACTCAACGCCAATGTTATTCTTATGGAGAATAATTAAAATTGTATATATCGCTTATTTGTGAATACATTTTTATGAAACTTGGTAAGTGGCTTTATGTAGTATTAAGACATTTATATCTCCATTGGAAATTCGCTGAGTATGCAGGTTTGCTGCGACGGGGGTATTTAAAATAAACTTTTGCGTAATACTCAGTGGTTCCAGAATACTTTTAAAACATCCACCCCAGACTAGAATCCCAAACGATAAGAGCGATTGTACATATGCATAGTAAACCATTTTTATTTCATGATCATTGAGAAAGTGATTTAACTGTCTAAAGGCAAAAATTAATTTCCTAATTTTAGCGTTTACAAATTGTATATGACTCGACCACTTAAGACGTTTATCAAAAAATACACCTAAATATTTATATGACTCAACCCTTTCAATTGATTCACAAGAACAAATTAGGTTATTATAATTCCCGCAAGTATGTATTATAAGATCCTGCAAACTGTAGTCTGACATTTTACTAAGGGAGATGGGCATGAACTTAGTTTTTGAAGTATTTAAAGAGAGGATATTTTGGTCAAGCCACCTTTTCGTTACCATGAGGTCGTGCATAGCTTTATCACGTACCTCGGGCCAAGTCTTCCCTTTGAGGAATATTAAACTGTCATCCGCAAATAAAAAAAGCTTACCAAAAAGGTTCAGTTTTGAAATATTATTTATGTAAATTAAAAATAAAACAGGCCCGAGAGTACTGCCTTGGACCACACCGTAATCTACAGGCTTGATGTCACTGTTTGTATTGAAAATTGAAACAAACTGCGATCTATTTGAAAGATAACTTTTGAACCATGCAAGGGCATTGCCCTTAACACCTATTGCCTCTAATTTATAAAAAAGTTTAGAGCGATCTACTGAATCAAAAGCTTTTTTTAAATCTAAAAAAATTAAAATTGGACGTTCGTTACCAGAAATTGCATAATTTAAGTCCCTATTAATGTCAAACAATGCATCTGAAATATTTTTATCCGAACGAAACCCGTACTGACAATTAGTTAAAATGTTGTTTGCCTGAAGGTTTGATCTTTAACTATTTTCTCAATGACTTTAGGGAAAACGCTCAAAAGAGATATCGGTCTAAAATTGTTCACGTTAGACATTTCGTTTAATTTGTAAAGAGGAAAGATTTTGGCTAGTTTAAAACAATCAGGGAATGTGCCAGATGCAATGCTCAGGTTAATTATGTGCAATAATGGTTTACAAATCAAAGGGAAGTTAGTTTTGAGAACTTCGGCCGAAATACCATCGCAGCCAGGCGCAGACCCACCACGTAAGCTGTGAACGTAGCGTTTGAGTTCAGTTTCAGTTACAGTTCTAAGCGAAAAAGAAGAGTTTTGTGTAAAGTCACTGTCATTCACAACTGGGTCCCCATTCGCATCGATAGCACTCGCTAGGTTAGCACCTACAGAAGAGAAAAACGTATTAAAATCATTAGCTACTCTTTTACAATCGTCTGGGGTTACGCCGCCGTCTGGAATAAACTTGTTAATAGGAAATGGCTCATTTTTACAAACTCTCCCCGCAATTTCATTAATTAGACCCCAAAACTTTTTCGGATTGTTGCTGGCTTTGTTTAATTTATTCCGGAAATAGATTATTTTTGTTTGCTTTAAGGATCTATTTAAACTATTCTTAAAATCTCGGTAAAAGTTGTTGAGCTCAAAATTAAACGGTTGTTTCTTGATTTGTTTACTTAATTTATCTCTAACTCTTATCCTCCGTACTAACTCAGTTGTTATCCATGGTTTAAGTTTCTTTAATCTTGAACTATTATTTATAGCAACTGATTTACTAGCAGCTACAACGGAATTGGAAACTATCCTAGTGAAATGTTCGGAACAGAAGTTAACATCGTCGTGGCAGGCGATAATCGGTTCCCAGTTGGAATGTGTGAGGTAGTGAGATAGTAGTGCGTGGTCCAGGTAGGTGCGTGGCGGCGTGTCTGTGTGGGAGGCGCGATGGTTCGGTATGGAACAAGTGATAGTGATGCCAGTGCTGTAATGGTCTGTCACATTGGTCTGGAACACAGCTGATTTAACATTCTCCAAGTCGTCATATTTAATAAATATATGATCCAAGCAAGTGCTAGTATTTTGAGTCACCCTCGTCGGTTTGTCAATGCACTGTGAAAATCCAGCCCCAATCAAACAGTTCAAGTATCTATCAGTCAGCAAGTCATTGTTAAATAAATCAATATTAAGGTCTCCAAGAAAGATGCACTTACGATCCTTATTCATATTATTTAACAACACTTCAAGTTCATTCACAAAATTGTCAGCGTTACAGTCAAATGTCTTGTAAACAGCAAGAAGGTCAAAACATTTATTAAAAATTGAAAACCGTAATGCAATACCATAAATGTCCCCAACAGTGATTTCAGTGGCAGTGGCAAAAAAACGTTTGTTGATATAAACAATGACCCCGTCATTCTGGTTGCGGTGAGTCACAGTGTAAAAAAGGTCGAACCCCTCCAAGGCAGCCACCCCCTCCCCACCGGACAGCCAACACTCAGTCAAGACAATTATGTCAACATTGGAAATAAATTTGTTTAAATACACAAACAATTCATCAACATTTTTTCTATAGCTACGAATATTTGAGTGAAAAACACTAATGCTGCTGCTACCAACATTCCGTTTAAAAAATTCAGAAAAATGAGGTAATGAATTTAATTCTAAGCAGCTTAAATTTTGAACAAATATATTTTCTTCATCATCCTCGCGCATATACCATCCAAAGCGCCCGCTGTCAGCCCAGACCCAAATTCAAACCAAAGTGCCTAATGTCACTCCTTGACACAAAAAGTAAATTAAAATTAGTCATATAAATGAGTATTATTGAAACTAGCAATTTAAATTGACTATGTATAAGTGATGTGAACAAAAAAAAAAAAAATAAATAAATAAAAACAAATTCTACAAGCTTAAGTACAATGGACCATAATTCCTGTAAGTAATGTTAAGTAGGCCTACTAATAGCAAAAAAAAAAAGAGTTACTACCACTCTTTGACTAACCCCTGTGTAATTTATTTCAGCTGATGACATTTATGGCTGGGTAGTGGCACACAGCCACTACCACTATTGGACTAACCCCTGTATCATTTATTTCAGTTGATGACATCTGTGGCTGGGTGGTGGCGTACAGCTACTACCACCCGATGATTAACCATCGGGACATTTATTTCAGTTGATGACATCTATGGCTGGGTGGTAGCGTGCAGCTACTACCACTCTTTGACTAACCCCTGCGTTAATTCAGTTGATGACATCTATGGCTGGGTTGTGGCATACAGCCACTACCACTATTGGACTAACCCCTGTGTCATTTATTTCAGTTGATGACATCTGTGGCTGGGTGGTGGTGTACAGCTACTACCACTCCTTGATTAACCGCTGTCATTTATTTCAGTTGATGTCATCTATGGCTGGGTGGTATCATGTAGCTACTACGACTCCTTGACTAACCCCTGTGTCATTTATTTCAGTTGATGACATCTATGGCTGGGTGGTGGCATACAGTTACTATCACTCCTTGCTGACTCCTGAAGCTGCTGCTGTGTAGACAGCACCTATGAGAAATATCTGTGTAATCAAAACATTTAATTGGTAGACTTAGTGAATTAATAATAATAAATTCAATATGTTGGAGCCTGGCTTGCTGTGTCAGTAAAATACCTAATCCTTGATGAACAAATCCTAGTATTATTGAAGTTTTACAACTGAATCAGTTTTGCTTTTGTGGACAAGACCTAATACTTTAAACCATTTTTAAGCTTTTTGGATCAACCAAAATTATAATCTTGGGGAATACAAAAAATACCTCCAGATTCATCTCATAAAAAATGCCTTTACAACTTTGATCGAATAAAGGGCATAACCTTAAAATTTAAAATCAAAATGAAGACAACATAAGTCATTTTATTTTATGTGCGAGGATAACAGTGACACTTTAAATGAAAAGACCTTCAGACGCTCTTTCCACCCAGGAAAAATAAATCGGTCAACTAAGGCTCAAAAATCCCATCTCCTTTTTTCCACAGCTTACACTCCAGAAGACACTAAATGCTACTACTTGAAAAACTGAAATTGTTAATAAGAAATTTGTCTTTTAAACAGTATTTATTAAGTCAATTGATCAATACTACTAAACTATAGTAAAAAATGTTTAAGTATTATTTTTAAGCTCTATACTACAGGTTTAATTCTCTACAGGTAGTTCTAAGACATCCAAGGAAGAATAGCACATAGGTACATAGTGGTCATCCACCGCTTTCTCTTAAAAACACAGATTACTAAACCCACTCAAATCAATGTTGTCTCCAGCTCTCTGATACAAGTGACAAGCACTCAGCGGGTATGAGTGGCCCGCAGCGAACATATTAAAGCCGACTTTCAATGATTATAACTAATAGTATAACTATAATCACAATTTTAAGGCCATTCATAAGAAATTTGTTTACGAGGAGAGCTTTATTATACTCATTCATAAGGCAGAACTTTCCCATCTAAGACTCTTTCCGTTCCATTACAAATAAGTCTTTGGCGTCTCATGATAGGCATAGGCCATATTGTTCATAATATTTTCTTACATTGTATTTGCTATAGAATACAGAATATATAGACTGGACCTTAAAATGACAATCGTATTTGGTCCCTTATTAGCGATATGTTCTTGAACATAAATTAGTGTACTATCATTGTATGATGTCTACACAAGTACTTGCCAGTGTACAGTTCTCTGCACGGGAATCTCACAGGCATAGTGTCAGATTTTTTTACACTATTTCATTCAATATTGCTGACTACCTGAATAAAATAATAACTCCAAAAATTAACATTGGAACTTTTTAAGCTTATGGAGTGAATCCCTGAAAGTAGATGTTTTTCAAACCCACAAAAAACACATGTAGTTAAAGCATAGACTATAAACTTGTAGTAGACTGTAAACCTTATGGATGGTTCTGTTAACAAAAGAGGCGGGATTCTCCACCTAGTTCTGACAGCACTGGATAGAAATCACCACTATCGCACGAAACATCGGACGTAACTCTGGCTCATGCCGCTTGGCGCGCTCAGCTCGTCCGTGGCAGGTTTTTTAAAATCTCATTTTGCTAATAAAACAATTGTCTCGCTTTCCTCGAAACTCAGAAGTTTTAATATAGGTACGTTTTAACAGATTGTAAAAGCAAAGGTTGTGTGAAATAAAGATAAAATTGTAATAACTTAAATTAAGTAAAATTGCTGTCGACGTCATAGCCGTCTTTCATCAGCGTTAATCAAGTGTGGTCTGTCTGTTCATCTGCCTCTGCGATTCCAAGTAGTTCGCGTAATGTCTACTATAAGGGTTGCCACACATCTTGACGGATGAATCGGCGCTACTAAACATTTTGAAAACAACACTGTTTCGACATGCGCTGACTATACGGGTTACATAATCGTGTGTACATTGTAAGGTTTTATAAAAGTTAAATATTATGAAAGAAAAATAAATGGACAGCGGGATGTCGAAATAGTCTTGTTTTCAGAATGTCTAGTAGCGCCAATTCATCCGTCAAGATCTGTGGCGACCCTTATAGGAGGAAGCACATGCAATAGCCCCTGTTGCCGACCGCAACCAATATATTTTGCTGCTTTCTTTGTTAACCGATCCTAGCATTGCGTTTACAGTCTACTACAGGTGTATAGTCAATGGTTTAAAAGTCCAGAAATTTCCAAACATAAATCCAGAAATTGTTTTAATATTATGGATTTATGAATATATGTCAAACTTGGAATTATAATGCATTTTTTCCAAAAACAAATTTACCCATAAAGTAAGTTCAATTTGTTTTCCAAAATTGATATGTCCTCATATAAAAACGTCTCTATTTACAAAATGCCAATTCCAAATTTTGTAGGTTGTTGTCTACATTCCCTCAAAAATAAACTTTTAAAATGTTATAGTTTTTACCAATTTCAAAGTCTCCTTCCTTTGTAGATAAATAAAAATAGCATCATCAAATGTGGGAAAGTGTGGGAAAGTGACAAAGTATGGGGGCTTTCTGAAAGTAATCTAACTTTGAATTGTTTTTTTTTCAAGTTTGAAAACAAATTTTTGTTAAGTGTTTGTGAATGGGTTCATTCTTATTATATTGGCCAAACAAATATCCATGACAAGGAGAGCAGTGGCAGGCCATCAGTGGTAAATGATGAAATCATCCAGAATATTTATAAAAATAGTTTGTGAAAATCACAAGACTAGCGGCCATGTCACCTTCACTATACCAACACTGCTGCATGCTGACTGACCTGCCGCACATGTCTGTACAAAAGCGATGGCGCTCCCCTGACTATTTACTGCACAGGACCAAACGAAGGTTACTTTCTGGAAGGCCCTCTCATAAACAAGCTTTAAAGAATTTAAATTAGTTTCCTTGAACTTGACAGATAACAGCAGGTTTCTTGTTCCTACTAATAAAGGACTCCAATGAAAACTCAAATACAATTTTTAATATGCAAATCAATGTATTTAAAAATCCCAAATTACAACATAGTTTTGAAGCTCTATTAACTCTTAAAAATAAATAACATAAAACCTACTTAGGGAAAAGTTTACATAAAATGACAAACAACTGACATTGGAACTGATAAATAAGCAACACAAATATTTGAGTGTTTTAATTAACCTGTTTTCTTTCCTTTCACTTGCATCACTCTCCATTTTGTAAAGGTAAGAAACACCTGTGGATTAGGTCCGACATCACTCTTCATTTTGTAAAGGTAAGAAACACCTGTGGATTAGGTCAGACATACCCTTAAAATGTGCATTCTGATAACAAAAATTATAAAATCATTGTGATGCAGATACAGTTTCAATTTTTTTACATATTTTTCGGCCGAGGAGATCAAATTTGGCTTTGTTAATTTCTAGGTCCGAATCACTATCACTGCAACTATCACTGGAGGCCTCGTAGGAAGTGAGACCAGGCAAGATCCCAATGCATCGAAGAGGTGGTTCAACTGCTACTTCTGCTAACACACAGATATAGGAGACATTAACAGAGATAGTCATCAAGAGTATTAAACTGTTATGTTATAATCCCAAAAATCCAAGGACAATTTTCAGACATTTGAAAAATTGTATATTTCTGTTTCAACGTTGAAAAAAGCATAAAATACATGTATGTACAGTAACAAAGCCATTCTTTAACTAGGGTTTTAAAAGTATACAGCACAATGATACAACACTACATTATATTGTTTTTCACTATTAAAAGAGGACAAAATAGATAATAGTTCTTAGCAAAAATATTAGTTAGCTATACCACATTTTATAAGGGGCTGGTGTTTTTCCTGGATGTATTTTGAGTCAATCACTCGACAGAGTTTAATGGTTCCTTTTTGAAAGAAAGGAAATCCTCAGAAGAAGGGAATGCTGGAGCCAGAATATAAATTTAGATTTTAAACTACAGTAGACCTCAGAAATTATTCAGAAATCCGGCTGAAGGAAACTAGTGAAGGAGCATCTGAACAGTCAATGTGATACCATCAAATTTACCACTGAGTTAGAACATGGCAACAAATTGCCGTTTCTTGATGTTCTGGTTGAAAAACACCTTCATGGCTGGCAGACTAGTGTGAAAACCAACGGCAACTGTGAATTACTTGAATTTTGACTCTTAACAAACATGCTCATATAAAAACAAGCTTGGTCATTGGTCTAATAAACCGAGCAAAGTCAATCTGTAGTTATGATGAAACTTTGAATATCAAACTTGAACGAATAAAAGAATGCCTAAACAACTGTGGTTACCCCTCTTCCATCTTTGAAAAGGCTCTAAAATTTGTTAATAGCAATAAAACAATCAGAAACCCACCCCAATGATAACAGGCCTATAACGACAGTTTGCATTCCATAAGTGAAAAATGTCTTTGAGAAAATTAGACGGATAAATTCCAAACATAACATTCTAACTGTTTTCCAGTGGAAATACACAATCCATAGATGCTTGACCAAATTAAAACCTGGTAATGGAGATAGAATTTTGTTTACCAAATACTATGTTCATGAGGCAAAAATTATTTGGGGTAAACCTCCAGGCCAGTAACAATCCGCATTACTGAACATATAAAAAAATGTAAATACCCCCGTTGCAGCAAACCTGCATACTCAGCGAATTTCCAATGCATATATATGTGACTCACTACTACATAGAGCTACTTACTAAGTTTCACAAAAATACTTCCATAAATAAGTGATATATAGCATTTTATTTATTCTCCATAAGAATAACATTAGGGTTGAGGATGCAGGTTTGCTGCAACAAGGAAGATAAGTAATATTTTTTTGCAATTATCAATATAACTGAACCAGGTGAAGCTATATACCAAGTTTTAGGGAATTTCCCCTATAGGGAAGAAGCTATTACCGTAGGTGGCATGGTAAGACTGAAGCCCGAGACCAAGATAACTTTTCGTTTTGAGGTCCCCAGATGCCAAAAACACTGTTCGTTCAAATTTATATATATGTATATATATATATATATAGATATGTGTCCGTTACCGCGATAAATTTTGAAAGAAACACCCTGTTTTGATGAAATTTATATATAGATATGTGTCTGTTACCGCGATAAATTTTGAAAGAAACGCCCTGTTTTGATGAAATTTGGCACAAATGTGGAGAGTAGCATTTATGACTTTAAGTACGAAAACCAGATTGATCACACTATGGGAAGAGGGTTTTATGGGGGTTTACAATTTTCCAAAAATCAGTTTTTTACAAATTTGACCCCGAAATATTAAAAACACTCAATTTTGGTTATAGCCATTTTATAGAGCTTAAAAAAACAAACACTTTAGTATCTTGAGTCATTAACCTAGGTTAAGTGGTTGCGGAGAAAATCCAAAAAAAGTGTCCCATGTTAATCTTATGGGAAAAAGGTTTTTAGATTTTTCTCAGATAGTTTCAGTAAAAACTTCACATTTCTGTTTATTAATGTGTTTACCTCAACAAAACAAAAATTTTGGTGTTTTAATCGTTGTTCTACGTCCAACCGTTGCAGAGATATTCAAAGTGCTAAACACAGTACGTTGTCCAATGTTATCCTTATGGAGAATAAATAAAATTCTATATCTCGATTATTTTTGAATGTTTATTGTTGAAAATTGGTATGTGGCTTCAACTAGTTGTGGTATATTGATATTAGCACAAAAAACAAGTTTTTTGTTGATAGTCCCCGTAGCAGCAAACCTGCATACTCGGCCCCAATGTTATTCATATTGAGGATAAGTAAAGTTGTATATCTCCCTTAATTATGAACCTAAATTAATAAAACTTGGTATATAGCTTCACCTGGTTCAGTTATATTGATAATTGCAAAAAAATATTACTTATCTTCCTCGTTGCAGCAAACCTGCGTCCTCAACCCTAATGTTATTCTTATGGAGAATAAATGAAATGCTATATATCACTTATTTATGGATGTATTTTTGTGAAACTTGGTAAGTAGCTCTATGTAGTAGTGAGTCACATATATATGCATTGGAAATTCACTGAGTACGCAGGTTTGCTGTGACGGGGGTATTATTAATTTAGGTTCATAATTAAGGGAGACATACAACTTTACTTATTCTCCATATGAATAACATGGGGGCCGAGTATGCAGGTTTGCTGCTACGGGGACTATCAACAAAAAACTTGTTTCTTGTGCTAATATCAATATACTACAACTAGTTGAAGCCACAACCAAGTTTCATCAATATACATTCAAAAATAATCGAGATATAGAATTTTATTTATTCTCCATAAGGATAACATTGGACAACGTACTTTGTTTAGCACTTTGGATATCTCTGCAACGGTTGGATGTAGAACAACGATTAAAACACCAAAATGTTTGACTTGTTGAGCTAAACACATTAATAAACAGAAATGTGAAGTTTTTAGTAAAACTATCTGAGAAAAATCTAAAAACCTTTTTCCCATAAGATTAACATGGGACACGTTTTTTGGATTTTCTCCGCAACCACTTAACCTAGGTTAGTGATTAAAAATACTAAATTATTTTGTTTTTTTAAGCTCTATAAAATGGTTATAACCAAAATTAAGTATTTTTAACATTTTGGGATCGAATTTGCAAAAAACCGATTTTTGGAAAATTGTAAACCCCCATAAAACCCCCTTCCCATAGTGCGATCGATCTGGTTTTCGAACTTAAAGTCATAAATGCTACTCTCCACATTTGTGCCAAATTTCATCAAAATCGGGTATTTCTTTCAAAAGTTATCGCGGTAACGGACACATATATATATTATATATGTATATATATAGATATATATGTATATATAGATATATATATATATATATACATATATATAAATTTGAACGAATAGTGTTTTTGGCATCTGGGGACCTCAAAACGCAAAATTAACATGGTCTCGGGCTTAAGTCTTACCATGCCACCTACGGTAATAGCTTCTTCCCTATAGGGGAAATTCGCTAAAATAAGACACCTATGGCTCGCGGATTTGTGAACATGTAGTTGGGACAAACCATGTAGTGAGATGGGAAGATAGTAGGATTTTATACAGGGTTTCCACAGAATTTCAATTTTCTATTTCCCTGACTTTTCCCTGACCCTTCTGTAAAAGTCTCCTGACCAACTTTCGAAATATGTCGTAGCGTTTTTGCTTTATAAACAAGCATGTGTGCACAATTATTAGTGAATTTCCTTTGGAAAGTGAACTATTAGCATGACCCGCACGGTGAAACTTAAGCCCATGACCACCATAGAAGTTCCTAACATGACCCCCTGAACACGTTTTGGGGGGTCGTTCAAAATTTTATATATGAGTATATATATATATATATATACATATACGTAGACATATATATATATATATATATATATATATATAGACGTATATAAGGCTTTTCGAGGACCTGACTTTCCCAGGACGTGTAAGTTTATACGAAAATACGTATTTGCTACATTTCAAGGACCTATATACTGAAACAGTGTATAGGACTTTTTCGGGACCTGACTTTCCAGGACCCGGATGCAAAAGCGCGGGAATGTGCTGGTTTTTATAGTTTGTTATTACTGGTGCAACTTCGGGGCGATAGATGACGGGGCTACGCCAAGCCTTTGATCTTATCACCTGCCGCCCGATCCCACTTGCAACCCCCCCCCCATACCCGCGGCGGCACAGCGTCCCTGTACCATATTTCTGACCACCCCTAAAAAGTCAACCATTTATTACTAATGTCATAACCGAGTTCGGCACCTAGGAGGTACACAGTAAGACCACTTAACTAATTATTATCTTCTTTCTTTCCCATAAACTCTAGCAACCCAAACCCTAAACTCCTTTGGCTGTACGTTCTACAATAAAAATAAACGGTTGAAAACCAACGAATTATGATAATTCATTCCGGGGACTTACCTTCCCGGTTTACCCAATGCTTATTTTTCCAGCTTTTTAAGCTGAACAGCTGGCAGTTTAATTCCTAGAACCTAGATAGGTATTTAAACAATAACATTTTTAAAGAATTTGTACCAGTCTGCAATAACTATTAGCCAAATGATCTTATTTTAATTGCATTTTACCCTTCGTAGCCTAAATAACTATATTATGTTTATACCAAATACGTCTTGAAGTATATCGTGAATAGCCCACCTATACTTATTAACACTCCAGGATACAATAAACTAATGACGTGGATGTAATTTACGAGATAAATTGCTCGATTTTGTGTAAAATGTTTATTAGATCCACATTTATTTTAATCAAGGAGTACTTACATATGACAGTTTACATTTTAAAATGTAATGAGTTTAACAAGTAAAAACAACAAAATTAATAAATGAAATATAAAATTATAGAACAAATATGTTCTATGTTCAGTTAATATTCATAATTATTAAGATACATTTGAAATATATTCTTCATCGGTCGCTTGCACCAGCCTCTTTTGGTAATTACTGATTTGAATAGTACAGAAGTGAATTAATAATAACTAGTGGCTGAAAGGGGTTTTAATCACCCTCGCCCCCTAACCTTTCTCCAATACTCTGCTTTATGTGATTGTTGTTACTCTTTAAATGCTGTGGAAAATCTTAATATATACAAATGAATGGTTATTTCCCTTGGTTCCGCCCAGTTGCGGATCCAGCTTTAGAGTCAAGGGGGGCGAACTTAGTGGTGGAACCCTCCCTCCGATTAGTATTTTACGTATAATAATTTTAATAATAATCAATTACCAAAAATAACAGTTAAACCCAACATACACTAAAGTTAACTGAACTAAGATAGAAAGGCAGAGCAGTGTTCATGCGCAGTGTAAGGGTGTGATGACTAATAATATCACGTAGACACCGTGGATGCGTAGTCAAACTCCCGTTGCCATGGTAACGTGACGTACGCACCACTCTGCCTGCACCTCACCGCCCCGCTCACTCGAGCTACCATTGTTGTATCGGAGATCTTCTGATAACTACACAAAGTTAATCTTGACGTTTTCCGGCACCCACAAACAAGTACGGTACGGTGGTTTCGCGGGTAAAACAGAAGCAGGGTTTAAAGGGCAGTCGCGTCGTCGCGTCAGTGCAGCCAACTGTCAGACGTCATCAGAACGAAATTATCGCTCCCATTAACTGTTTACCCTTAGTTCCACAACTTTAGTATGCATACAGACCGTTTAGAAAAATAATCTATGGTAGACAATGCATAAATTGGATTGGCGATAAAGAATTAATCGCAACACATTCAACAGGAACAAATTACACAACTGCACTATTTTTATACAGTATATAACAAACATTTCTTAGCTTGACCCCCCCTTGGATCCGCCACTGGTCACGCCATAACTTGAGAATGAGTGCACCAAATTTAATAATTACTTTTTCTGTGTTCATTAATGTCAGCACAAGGTTCTTATAAAATAAAATTGTTAATCCGACCTAAGGGCTCTGTCCCACAGAGCTTCAAAGTTCCCATTTCTTTTATTAAAGTTCAGTTAGTTACACCAAACAGCTGTAAACATACTTGAAAGAATTAAACATATGTTCATTATGGAAATTTAAAATTACTGAATTGACAACTCAAATTCATTATCCGATAGGCGAGTGAGCGTAGCGAACGAGCTAATCCGGGAGGCGAGTGAGCGAAGCGAACGAGCTCATCTTGAAAATGAACGAGTATATGATATAAAACAAATTCAATGACATTAGGACAGGACAACGTCTCTCTGGCCAGCTAGTAAAACAATATAAGTGAGAACACGTGTCAGTTCGTAAACAACATGTAATTAAATTGTTTTATGTAAATAGAGCAGTCGTTTTTTAATCCCCATGCTTTTCTTATGGCAAATGTTTTACGTTATTTCTCATTTGCTGGTAAATTTTATAAATTCCCGCTATTTTTCCCAAGTACCTGGGATTAAGATCTTTAACTTGTGCCATCTCCCATCATCCTCATTTACCAAATTCCCACAATTTTGTCTTACAGTATTATGTATACAGATTATAATATACGTATATTCAGTACTAGCAGTTACCCGGCGCCGGCGCGCGTTGCTGCGCCAAAAACTTTTTTTAATTACAGCTGTTAATTAATTACAGCTGTTAATTTTGTAAACACTAAATTTCTAAAACCTGACACTGCACCCTTGTATGCACTCTGGGTCGGAGCCCTTTGAACAGATTTTCACCAAACTTCACACAAACCATCCTTGAATAATGCTTAATAACGCCTGAAAGTTTCATTACAATCTGTCGAGCGGTTTCGGAGTCCATAGGCTACATACATATATACATACATACTTCCTCTTTTATAGATATAGATTAAACTCAAATAATTGTTTTCAACGAATAACTAATAGACCTTGTGCGGATCTTCGTGAAACCTGGGTTTTATTGGTTCAAGTGGTTTAAACCTGTTTTTTTAGGGTGGGGGTGAGCGATTGACATCTGTTCATAGTCTGCTGACTAAAAATCGCTTGTGATGATCATCTGTTACGCACAAAACCAAAAACATTGCAACCGCGAAGTGATTGTTATGCAAATCTCTAATGTTAAGACTGTCCCACACATCTCGCGAACAGGCCTGAACATTTGGCCGAACATTCTCCCGAATGTTCACTGAACATTCCGTCCCGTATTCTTGCTAACAGTACACTATGGCCTAACAAAGGCATACTATGGCGAGCACGATAGTGTACTCAGTGTGCTCGTGTATGTTCGGGATAGTTTGCCTGGCCATGATTTGTGTTCGCCGTGCTCCGCTTTTGTCGGGTTTTTGGCACGAATCAAAATAGACGAACGTGAGCGAATGACGAGCATGGTATTGCATGGTATTGGGCGAGCGTGTACTTGGTTAGTTCGGTGTGCACATTCGGTTGATTTGGTGCAAAACTCGTGGTCGTAACTCGTTCCGAACATTCGGCGGGACATTCGAGTGAATCATTTGGTGACACTGTACGGGTACCAACAAGTTCATGCAGCTCCCACACTTCTCGCGTCTACTCCGAACATTCGGAGTTCGGTCGAGCGTTCGGGCGTATTCGCGAGAAGTGTGGGACAGCCTTTATTGATTAGGCCTAACACAAATCATTTTGATTTGCATTCAGCCTAGTGACTTTGTTGCGCCCATATGTTTAAACATTACTTTTATAGGTCAAAATATTGAAATTACACTAAACAACCAGTAAAAGCAAATACAGTTTTTTAATAGTAAAAAACTGCTGATAGAACAAGAACAAATATTCCAAATACTAGCAAAGTTTTTTTCCGCAGGAATAGTATTATGACACATGGTATTGTGAACTTCCCCTCCAACCTGATCCCCCCCACTCTTCTGCTGGCACCCCCTACTCAGGCTTCACGAAAATCCGCACGAGGTCTATCTAACAAATTTTTGATATAAACAAATGTCAGCGGTGGGAATTAATGACTTCAGGGCAATACTGTAAGTCGCATTTTGGCAATAAATAGGAGAATATAAACCACTTGAATTGGTTTCGCGTATTAATGACAATGTAACAATGCAATCAACCCTAATTTTTATTTTGGTTTGATCACATTAGGAAATTAAAAAATTCAGTTTAAGACATGTTTAACCAATGAAGATGTACGGATATGTAAGGATCGTACTGGAGACGAAAACAATTTGTCAGGCAACTAACAGAGCTTTACCGCTTGTAATATGACCTACTTTAAGATGGGAACTGTTCAAATGTTTTTTTATAGTTTATGAAAATGTGAAAACTGTAAAACCAAACAGTCGGCAACGAGCCACTGAAGGTTATTCTCCAAAATCCTGTAAAAACTGCATTTGTGCAGTTATAATATATATTTTTAAATTTGGATTGCCACATCAGTTGGGAATAAATTGAGGTCCAATATTATACATATCCATTTTTCAATCGGATTTGTGTAATTTGTTATAAATTGCCAATGTATCATGTTAAAAAACATAAAAATAGTTGTTTTAAGGTCTTAATTAATTAGTTGAACGGTTTGATATTATTTGTTACCGTTGGAAATGCCTTTTTACATTATTACTAGTGATCGTCCAGAGGTCGAAATTCAACCAAAAATAATTCTACATAAATCCAAAGCGGCACAAACGAATAATGACTCTCTGCGGTAATTTTTTGCCACATCATGACTGAGCATTTAAATAACATTCAATTGAACCAGTGTCCTTATGCAGAATTTCACGAATAACCTCTCTTTCTCTCTTTCCCTCTCCATCACACTCTCTTCCCTGAACTCTCCCCTCACATCCAAGTTTATTTTTGTTAACATGGATTTAAAACGGATAAAAGAAGGGAGTTAACATTCCATTAGCCAGTAATATTTTTATTTATGTTAGTTCTGAAACATCTGTTCTTGATTTTCTGCTTGTTATTATACCAGCTGTCAAATATACATTTTAATTAATTCCTATTCTTTCATAAGACTAGGGGCTTGAAAGGGCCAAAGCCCCTAACCTTTCTCCAATACCCTGCCTCATCTGATTTTCATGCTAAAGAAAATAAAACATTATAAGTAGGATCACATGTTTTGGGAGCGGCTCCATTACACATGATATCTATGGACCATTGACTCTCTTGTAAAACTTTAAAAAATACAAGCGGGTCTATGGCCCATTCCTTGGAACTGTTTAAGTGAATGAAAGTTATATTTACTAACTGGGTCGTGGTTCATCGACCCAAAATGAGTTATTTATAAAATATACAAATTTTGTCCGATGTACCATCGACCCTCTAAATTATTATTGTTTTAACCGGGTATATAGCACATCAATATGATGTGCTATAGAACCTATTTCTCTAAAAGTGTTTAAAGAATGGAGTGGCTCTATTACACAGCAGATCGATGGACCATCAAACCTTTCTTATTTAATAAATATTCGAGGGTTGATGGTCCATAGAACTGATGTGTAATAGAGCCACTTCATTTATTTAAACATTTTTATAATATAGACTCTATTGCACATCAGATCGATGGACCATCGAACCGTTGTTATTTTATGAATGTTAAGAGGGTCGATGGTCCATAGATCTGATGTGTAGAGCCACTTCATTTATTTAAACATTAATTATAATATAGGCTATATTAAATAAAAATTAATGGGCGATTGACCATCAGTTCAATAATATGCCGAGTTTAAACATGTAAAATAACAGTAGATTGTGTAAAGCTAAAACCACAAGTATAGATATCTATGTAAATATATAAATATGTTGTCCCGATGGTACATATTAACAATATTTAATTAAATTAATTTAACTATCCACTCCAATTGGGACAATTTAGTTATTGATAGTTATCTTCAGTTATAATGGGATATTTTAGTTATATTTAGTTGAGGCGGAGTTATAATTATCCATTACAAAGGTCATTAAATAATGGAGCAGCATTCACTGCTTAGAAGGTCTGCTCATTTTTGTTTTTAAGGTTTTGGCTGGATATTGAAATATGAGTAAGGTTTGATTGTTTGAGTCCGTGCGTGCTTGCTTTCTTCCTTGCTTGCCTGTTTGCTTGTTTGCTTGCAACTTTTATCTAAAAAAACGGAACCAACGATTTCCTTCAGATGTTGGAAATAACTAATTTCTGGGATAAAAATAAGTTCTATACAGGTCTCATCCCCCGGAAAAACCAAATAATGGTAAAAAAACGAAAATGAAAAGTTAAACAAAATTAACATTGGGCTTATGGAGTTTAAAATCAAAGCAACAGAATTGTAACAGCTGTTTATAATCAAGCTGTTTATAATTTTTTATCATAGCGAAACACGTCCGCTTTACTACTCCACAAAGGTATAAACACAAAGGTCTAAACCTTTTAAAATAATGGCACGGCAGTGAAACATTGGGTGCGGAACACATAAGCCCTTGCAACATGGTATTTAAAGCTCAGTTTGTCTCGCTAGTCATTGTAATTATAATACTGAATATTTTATGTGATTTAAGTCCACCATCAATAAGTCCAACAAAATACAAGTGTTGTTGAGCAGTTATTTGAAAGAAGCTGGGTCGATAAACAAAAAGAGTTTAACCTTATTCCCGTTCCAATGAGGCTCGGCTCTAATGACCTTCAGCATTTATATGTTAATCATGTACTTCCTACATTGATAGAGCAAATAACTGACAGCAGGCAATGCACTATAATCAGAAACATGTCTATAAAATCCGTCCCGCATGTCCTTTGGGACTTATCGCTCCGTCGGCCTTTAAAACTGTAAATTAATCAACACTGACGTTAGTAGTTAACTGGACCGATTGATCATACTTTTGTCAGGAGGATAGTTAGTACATCAGAATTAAACCTTTTGCCTACTCGTGCTCCAAATATGCTTTACTTCATGGCTCTCCGAATATTGGAGCCATCGAATTTAAGGGTTATTTAATGTGGCTAATCACATTGAATAATATTGTTTTGTATAGAAAATTATTCTAAAAACTAATATTGGGGTTATGGTTAATATTTGTAAATAAAAACAAAAGAATCTTAACAGCTGTTAAAAATTAATCATTCAATCGTAAAAATAACACTTACTTGGTAAAGTGCATGTCATTTTGTTGTGAGAATAGTGGTTAGACCTAATGTGTAGACTGAACTAAATATACATGATTATAGGTTATTTATAGATTATAGAGAACCTTTAAATCTGAATATTGAATAAAGCGACATGTCCAAAATGGAATTAATCGATCAAATAAGCAAAACAAATCATTATGCTCGCCTTGGAGTGGAACAGAGAGTATAAGAACTCTAGGCATTTATAACGAACTGACTGGCTTCTCGAGCAAAGCTCTGTCCCCCAGGTGTTTAACAAATGTTAACTAACTTCTCAAAAATGAAATCGTTATCGCGAGCTAAGCCGGGACGGGCTACTAGTTACCTTTTATCAGAATATTTGGGATTATCACAACCTTAATTTGTAATCTGTGCCTATTGTAAAATAATGTATATTTGGTTTCTGAAAATAGTTAAATATGCTTGGCCGTTTGTGAAGTCATTCAATTGAATTCATCAACCCAAATTATAAGAATCTAGGAAATGGACGCGCGAATTACCTTCATACAGTGATATTACGTAATACATCTAGGGAAATATTATATTTATAACTGCAACAAAAAGTTATTTATGATGAACTAGCAATTGCTTTATATAAAATAAACTAATAGTATCACATTCATCGTCTTGGTAAGCTGCTATCTGAGCTGTTACCAGTGTGTTTAAGCTGGAGAGACACTTTACAGGGGCGTGCAGGGGCGAGCGGGACTTATTCAGTCTCTCAGCTGGCATCCTGATTGGCATTTAATACGCGTTGCCAGCAGTACCAACATCACGCCGTTACAGTGCCCCGTCTTCTGAACTGTAGGTTTTAATAATTAACATTCCTTACTTTTACCTTTGGTTTTAAACTACCTAGTACACTAATACATGTATATCGATAAATATATTGTTGACTGTTGTTCTTCTATGTAATTATAATATTTCACCACTTTTTCATTATACATTTCTTCAACATGGCCTTCGAATTCTGGAATATTTGTTTTTGATATAATACTGGCTAGAGAACTGACTATATTGAAGTCATGTTATTTCACTGTACCTAAATATATGCCCTGTTACTGAAAATTTGTATTTTAATTGGTGGTGGAACCCTACATCTAAGTGTTCTTCTCGTAGGTTGAGTGGACCAGTGAATGACCACCCTCCAGTGAAAACAGTTTTGATAAAAATCATTTATAATAAGGCTTTAAATCTAAATACAAAAACTAAAACGAGCTTAAAGACAGTAGTTACTTTATACTATGATTATATTATTAACTGTGCTAGCATTGTTGATAATTATTGTGTGTATTGAAGCTTTGTTTTAAGTGTTTTTGATGTTGCCAGCTGAGGATTTATATTGCTGAGCTATTGTATTTTCGGTAATGCAGTATGCAAAAATGTAAATAGGCTTTCGCATGTATACGTTTTGTGACAATCCACAGTCATGAACAATTTGTTTCTTATTTTAAAAAAATATATATTTTTATACTTAATTAAATATTTTTCCATAATTTCATGTTCATTGACTAATAAACCTCTTATATATTTCTTGCAATACCTACCAAACATCGAAAACCATAATTTTAGGTTCTTGCTGGTAAGACATTTGCTTGTTTTCAAAGGCACACCCTTTGATGGTACGGTTGTTTTTTTATCCAACTTACTTGACTTGAACCTTTTTTTGTTAAACAACTACGTGCATGGCAAATTCTGCTAGTGGCTATGCTACGCCTTAGTAACTTCCGGATGCGCTAGGAACGTGAAATGTCCATGTAGCTTGTTACTAGAAACCATCGGAAAAATTGCCAAATCACATAATTTTGTAAACATGAAGTTGTTGAAATGTTAGAGTTTTTTAAAGTCTTAAAGTTAAATCGTTAAATTTAAAGTCACGTAAACTGCGTTGTATCTTAAGGATTTTACTGATGGTTCTATCCCCTAACAATATTAACGAATCGTATTTAACAAATTACAATAGTTAAAAATACATTTACGACTTTCATTATTCACAAACACTTGGTAATATAGGGTTCTACACGTCTACATGCTAGGAACAACAGCAGTCACATGAACAGTGTATTTATTAAAAACCCACAAGAAATAATTAAAATCTCTAAATTGTTTTAGATATTTTGGGATGATGTGCTCTCAGAGTAGGTGGGAAAAGCCTTAAGTACAAATGTTGTCAAATTAAGATAATAATTTAATCTTTTCCTATGTATTTTACTTAGAGAGTTTTAGATGTCTTTTAACTTAGAGAGTACCTGGTGGCGTAAAAAATGGCATAAGACATATCGTTAAACTATATACCAGGAGTCTCATATTTTGGTATCCGATTTCTGAATACGATGACTTATACGAAACAAGGTCAAATCAACAATTTCAATTATTTCAACCCCTCAAAACAAAATGCTTAATATTGGTTAAACATTGTTTCATGTTTGTCAGTTATGATCCTATAAAAAATAAGCCCATCTTTGCAATGCCATACAAGTCTTCTGAAATGAATATAGCATGATTGAGACTTTTTTATATTCGGTTGATCACTATGTGCAAAACATATAGCACAATAACTGTACAAATATGTCAAAGTTTAAAGATTACTATTTTGTTGGCTATTTAAATCATCAAAACTGGGTATATGACTGCAGATAAATACTTTGTACGATGTACACATAATGTGTGTCAGATAGTATGCTGCTAAGAACTATACTAGGACGAGAAACAATTCAAAACCACGAAGAGATGCCTTATGTAAAGCTCGAGCTAATACTATTGTTCGTTTAAAGTAGAATTTGTGGCATTGTATTGCATAGGTAACACTACATTTTTCAAATGTTGGCTATTTGTAAAGGTCTCTTCGTCGTTTTGAATTGTATGTCGCTCTAATTACTGATTACTTACTGGTTCTATGTTTTATTTCCACATCATTTTCAGGATAAGTTTTGACCGAATTCAGAGAATTTTCTACGGTTATTTCGTGGTTTTCAAAATTGTTTTCTATTAATACTGTAGTGAGAGGCCTAATTTTTTGCACACAATACTTTACACTTAGTAGACCAGCAATAGTAATTTAACCAGGTTTTATTATATCAACTCCTGATACAAGGTTATTGAATTCTTTATTAAATAATATTATAGATCGCAATAGGGCGATGGACCATCGAACCAAAACTTATTTTTATTTAAGGTTCGATGGTCCATCCATATGATGTGTAATAGACCCAGCCCCCATGTTTTAATGTAAACAAAGCAGACGTTTTTAAATTCCCATGGTTTTCTTATGGGTAATGTTTTACGATATTTCTCGTTTGCTGGTAGTTGTTTTAAAATACTATTATTTTTCCGAGTATCTGGGATCAAGACCTTTAATTTGAGCCGTCTCCCATCATCCTGCGATTTGCCAAACTCCCACAGTTTTGACATACAAATTTCGCTTACAGAATTATATATCAAGATTTGCATTGAAACTGTAAAGGCCTGTGGGGCGTAGCCCTGATGGTCGATGTAAATTATAAGGGGTTTCTGCACATTGACACGACAGTACCTTTATAATGGTATGCGTTTATTTCTCCTACGCTGCACACACGCCAAGAAAAAAGGAGGGACAGTTTTGTGCTTGCCTATTAATACAATGATAACTGCCAAATTATAAAAATAACCCTAAATTTACTAAAAATCAATCACAAATTTGAGGAAATGGAAAGAAAATTAACGTTGCATACAGAATTTAACCCGTAATTCAGGGATTGATATTAATTAGTAAACAATGCCTAACGATTTATGAAATGTGTAATGGAGAAAAAGGAATAATATCGTCAAAGGATACTTTTAAAACTACATCTTACTTATTAGACAAGAGATATGCTAATGTTAATATGTCTTTACAAAGTTTATTCTCTGCTCCGCCAATCGGTAATTGCCACGTAAGATTTGTACCTTTAGTTAGTTATTTTTGAAAAATTGTTGCGAACTATAGGTTGTGTATGAGTATAGTTTGTAGATATTGTACAACAAGTATAATTTTTTTTTTAAGATAAACTGTAGAAACAACACAAATTAGTTCTTTATTTTTGATTTTACTTGGCAAAAACTATAATATATCAGACAAAAGTTAATTATTTATTACATTTAAGGGGAATTTATTTTTAAACTCGTTTTACATTTATATATATTATCGGAACAGGAAATATACACAATTTATACTTGTAATCATATTAGTTTCATGACAAATAATGGAATAAACAAGTAGTGCCACAGTGGTCTGTGAGTATAGCAATATTATGTGGTTTTACAGGACGACAAAATAGTCTGTAAGTATTTTATAAATAATATTTCCAACTAAACTACTAATAATGATGTCTACTGTCTAATATTAAACATCAAAACTTTTGGCACATAACATGGTAAAACTTTCATTTTGAAGTGAGAATCTCAAGAAAAATTCCCAAACCAAAAGCATTTTAAAACAAATGCTCACGGCTCTTTGGA
The DNA here is from genome assembly GCA_963675035.1 of Allygus modestus. Lineage (NCBI taxonomy): Eukaryota > Metazoa > Arthropoda > Insecta > Hemiptera > Cicadellidae > Allygus > Allygus modestus. The sequence goes on along the minus strand of OY776111.1, from coordinate 252,501,236 downwards.
GTACTGATTAAAACTTTAAAACATGAAAAGTAATAGACAATTGAGAAAGTGTTTTTGTAAAAAAATAAAACGTTTTCCACAACCTATAGAATTACAGATGAGCATTGCACCGTTAAAACAATGAAAAATAGTCAAAAGAAACAGGATGTTGAATGATTGGCATTGTATTTGTATCTCTAGGTTTTGGAATGTTTTGAATGACATATTTGATTCTGATATCATGTATCATAATGGCTACATGTATCATTTATCATATATCATGCATGGTATTTTCTTTATATTAATAGGCAGTCACAAAACTGTCTCTCCTTTATTCTCAGCGTGTGCAACGTAGGAGAAATTCACACATACCGTTAGAAAGGTAAGGGCTACGCCCTGAGGGCTTTCAAAGGTCCAATCTTAACCCTCTGGAAGAGCATTAATCAATGAAATTGTATTTTTGACAGTTGATATAATAACAAATGCTAGCACAACAGCGAGAATAGATGTTTCAAGAGTAATGTAAGTAAAAATACTACTGACTGCTGGAATAGTAATGCTCTTCTGTTATCCGTTTTAACTCCACATTAAAAAAAATAAACATTGTGGTGGGAGAGGGGAAGGAGGAGGGAGAGCAAGAGGACCCATTCCTCTTAAACGTATTATTAAACTAATTAATTAGTTAGTTTAATTAGTTATTAAACTAATTTATTTAGTTATTTGTGAAGTTAAGAATCATGCTACTGATTTAAATGATTTGGTTCAACTACTGATGCAGGATAATGTGATAAAACATTCACGCAAAAACAGCCACTATTTGCCAATAATATTTGATCGAATTTCGACTTTTTGGGTGATCGCTAGTTATATTTAAACGACAATCATACATCGTTATGTTATGTATCATACGAACCAACCTTTAAATGTTATAAAACACATTAATACGGCACCTAACATTTCACCGACCGCCATAAAACACACGTACCCGTACCCACACTCTTATTACCCATGCCTCCTCCGTTACAGTTAAAATAAACACAAAATAACATTGGCTAAGACGAAATAAAAATATACATCGGTCGATTTTAAAATAAATCACTTTGAATTAAGTTTAAAGATGAGAAATATAACAACGTTCAGATTTTGGGATTGGCAGTATGGTAACAAAAATGTATTGTATTACTGTACTATTAAGGGAAGTAGTTATTAATTTTATAAATTATGTTTAAAACCAGCAAATGAGTCTAAATTGATTTCCAATGTTAATTTTCGGCCGTCTGAATCAAAATAAATATTGAGGAATGTGTCCAAGTACAGTTATGCTATTCAGAATATTTACGCGTGATTGGAATCGACCCATGGTTTTAACAGATTCCTGACCGCTGTGCGCAAAACAGGTATAAGCCCTGCCGGGGTTCACGAATTCGAACCAACCTTTAAATGTTATAAAAAACACATTAATACGGCACCTAACATTTCACCGACCGCCATAAAACACACGCACCCACACTCTTATTACTCATGCCTCCTCCGTCACTCCCTCCCTCTTACTAGCTGCTCTCTTGACCACCTCCCCGGATTTTTAATAGACTAGGAGCGACGAGGGTATTTTTTATTCATGATACATAGTTGGGTATAGGGGGAAAAATTGGTATCTCATCTACAAAATAACGGAGGAAAAACGTGTTCCACAATCAATAGTGTGATAAGCCTACTATGAGAAATATCAAAAGAATCATGTTTCAATTTGACAAATCATGTTAAATGTTACACATTTTATTATAATTTAAAAATTATTATTTAAAACTCCTAAAAGCCTCCAATCTAGTGCGTTTAGAATACCTTTTTATGATTTCATGCCACTTTCACTTTTGCAAACAAGTTATTTCCTTTAAATTGCATCGCGTAAAACATTGAACGGCGAGAAGTGGTTTAATTTTGACGAACCTTGCGGCCTTTAGCCTCAAGGAAGGATTACAGTTTTACACATTCTTCATTCATAAATTAGCCAGAGCGTTATCACGAGGCCTAAGCATTAAACAGTTCCATGACTCATGTTGGTTTTGAAACCCGGCAGTTATTGCACATTAAACACATTTTTAATCAAAAGCCTACTTTTTACTTTTAGTTACCTTTTACCTTTTAGAAAATTTGAACAACACAAGAAATACTTAACAAAAACTTAGTTTTCATTATTTGTACATCCACAGCATAAAAGCACTACTGTTTTTTCAAAAATATGTCCCCTTAAGGTTTGGCGAAGGATTGATCATGATTAAATCCTTTGGTTACTGTTTGTCAGGAATCAAAGTATGTCGATTGATCCAATTCCAACGTAAGAAGTAATATAATTACATTTATTAATTATTATTATTGGACCGCACACTGGTTGTTACGTTATACATGGATATATGTTAAGACAATAGGTCCTCCCACACTGAAAAACGTAAGCAAAAGAAGGGATCACTATATTTCTCGATAAATGTTGACTTAAGTGCATCCACAATATCAAAGTATAAATGTGCTACAATTGTGTGGCTTTAACGCCGTTACTGTGTTCCATTCACCTTTTCCCATGTGTTCTTTTATTTTGTATGTTTTTTTTATTGGTTGAAAACAAACCCATATTTAAATGGCAATTACATTTCATATGTGACATTGCTTAGAGTATTATTTGACAATACAGAGATCATAATGATATTATAAGAATAGTAAATTTTCCTGCCACAATGAGTGAATGCATGTATTTTGTTCATTTAATATCGTCCCTAGATATTTAACTGTCAATTGCACCAGGGAGTCATCCCACGGTTACCACTGATTCGTCACATTTGTTACCCAATACGTATAAAGTCAGGAGCGTCAAATTAGGCGGGCCGGGGATTTTGCAATGTTGCCAGTTTGTGCAAACAAACATTTGGGGGATTTCTCAGAAACACATATTTTCAGAACCCAGTGAACCCTTATGTGTTTTTATTTCTCAGATGATCGGCTGGCTTGTTTTATAAAACTACAACTGTAATTTCGTATCGATGATTCTGTATATTTAACAAATTGATCTAGCACCCAAAGAACCCATCAGATTGCGTAGGGTAGGATTACACCCAATGGTACACCACGGTAATCACGGCGTCTAACCTCGCTTCCGATGCCGGACCCACTCCAGTGGGTCATGTTAGTTTCCGTCAAGTGTTATTACCGTACATTGGCTTTATGACCAATGTACGGTACAACCTTCATCAACAAGTATTAACAGATTAAATGGGTCTTAATTTTTATCAGAATTTGATTGAACGGTACCCGTATTTAGTAAAATAATTAGAGATGACTTTATTGTTACAAAATGTCCAAGGTCATTATTGTCTCCTTTCCAGACACATTAATATTACATTAAATATACATTTCTACTTTAATGCTTCTGTATTCTGTGGTTCTGTTTTTGTGTTAAAAATTATTAATTAAAAATTATTCATCCTAAAGTACCACCATGTAATTTTCTATAGGAGGTTATAAATAAGCAATCGATTTATTGATTTTATTTGCATTTGAACACCTCGGCAGATGCTTTAGTCAAGTAGTTTTCCACAGCAATCTCGCGAAAACCACCTGCTTTGTGTAAAGCCCGCCATATACACGGCAAGCATTTTTCCTACACGAACAATCACACGAATGGTAACCCCTTCTATGGTGGATTTTTGCCCTGACGCAAACCATTTGTGTCGGTTTTCTGGCGAAGATCAAAGGAATCGTCGGCGTCCGGCAATGTACGACCATGTATGGATGGCTGTAAACCCAAATTACGAAGACAAATTTATAGGTATTATATATTATATTATACTATTAATAGACCTATTGTGTATTTTTGTATATTATTTATTATATACAAATGTTAAAAGTTGGGAATAACACTTTTTGTTTGATCATTTAAATCATTATTAATAATCCCAGGTAACCGTCGCGCGTCATATTTTATCTAGCGTTTTATTAACCAATTGAAACTGTTCACGCGATGGTCCAGACTGAATTTGGTCAGACTCCATGTTGCACCCAACCGTATAATTTACAAAAGTTACACAGAAACAAGGGAAAAAGAATCACAGAATCACCTATTGGACAAAGGATTGAATATAGAACATTTACTAGAACAATATTACAGTTGTAGTAAATTATAATTTGAAACTATTTAAAATAATTATCGATGTTCTAAACTTCAATATTTACTTATTCTCAAAACAAAAATATAAACAGATACAAAAACATATGACTTTATAAATTTAAACGTATGCATGGCCAAATTACAGACGCAATATCATGTCATCATGGGTCTCTTAGCGTTGCGAGTTCGTGCCCCAAAACCCACGATATTTAGTGTGGCCTTGGATTTTCGACCTAGACATATTATGCCAGAACCTCATATGGTAAAAATGCAAAATCCCTACCCACCTAATTTGACGATCCTGACTGTAGAGGATAAATTACCTCATAATGAATACAACAGATGCGGCGACTTCATTGCTGGCATCTTAACGTCACTGCAGCCAATCACGGCCGCATTCAGCCATTATATTCCTTACCAATTTACCCTTTGATTTTTTAAACTAATTGTTACATATTACTAGCTGAGTAAACAACTGGTTAAAATTTCTGCTGAAAATACATCTGTTTAAGTAAATTATCTGAACCATCTATCTATATATATAATACGCTAATCAGATTTTTGTGAACTGAACTCCTCCGTTATTTTTGAACTAATTCCGATTATTAAGGTGTCAACAAAATGGACCAGATTGGTAGTTGTGCAAAGTGGTTTTCAATTTTCAATATTTTTAATATGAAAGACAACGGTCGCCCTCAAAGTTCGTTTTTTCCGTAAGATTAATATGGGGAATAGTTTGAATTCAGTTGCATTCTAAAACAGGTGATGAGTAAAATACAGGTAAACAGTAATAACAATTGATTGCTCGATTTAGAGCAACAGGTCCACTAGCTAATCCTATTGCTCATAAGAATAACATTGTAACTTTAAAATTATCTGGGGTGAAGCCTTAAGGGATTGCCAAGATGGTTATATGCCTATATGTAGCCCAGGTAAATTATCTACTTACATGAAAATATTTAGCTCGATTGGATTAGTAGTTTTTACGTTAAAACGGAACATAAAAGTCGACAGACACACAACACCTTTCTTTTATAAATGTATTTGTTGAAGACACCCAACGCACATTAAGACTTAATTATTAAAACTATATTTAATAGTTATAGAATAATAATAAAGTAGTTGCATAGTAATAAAGTAGTTGTGCGTGTGTGCGTGTGTCCCACGTGATCTTTCTAAAACGGCTCCTAAAAACTGCTCCCGGACCATGCCACGTTGTTGGGGGGGGTAAAAGACGGATGTTTATTCCGACCTCAGAGGTCCACCCCACTGGCTTCTTTTATCATTTCCCAACATCCCGTTTTGACGTGTGATGGTTCTTTGGATTGTTTTACAAATCCGCATGTCTTTAATGATGTCCCAACGTTGGATATGTCCCACCTACCAACCTTAGGGCTCCGCCCCCTGGAAAAAAATGCCTCGTTGTTAGTTCCGTTATTATACGTGACTTTAGCCAGTTATCATTGATCCGAAACATTCTGATACTTTTTTTATAACATCAACCTAAGGGTTCCATTCTATTGGCTAAAACGTTGCCATGTCATTCTTATGGAGAAAACAGTACTCCAGGTGACTGCGAAAAAGGCTCCTCAACTCTGTTCCTAGGCCATACGAAGTGGTTGGGGGGATAACAAACTTCGAATAATTTTTTCCCAACCTCAGGGCTTCACCCCACTGTCTTTTATATCACTTCCCGACTTCCAGTTATGACATGTGATGATTTTTTTATTAGTTTTAAAAACCCGCATCTCTTGAATGAAGCTCCCGATGTTGGATACGTCCCCCCAGGAACCTTGGGGTTCCGCCTCCCGGCAAATTTGATTTGTTATTATTACAACTATACCATACCTTTGTAGGGAACCGAACGATTGAACATAATTTGTTTGTTTTTCCCTTAGGCCTCAGGACCCCATTGACACCAAAAGCTGTAATGTTATTGTTATGGGAAAGAAATTTTACTAAATGGCTTGAAACGTCTGTTACGTAGTTTTTTCGTTAGAATCACAAACTATCAGACACACTTTGAGATTTAAAATATTGGTAAGACCCGATAGTAGGACAGTATCATATATATGATAATAGCGAGTAATGGCGACGTGTAACCATTTCAGAGTAACTACTGAACTGAGCGGCCAGGTTGGTGGGCCAGATTTCCCTTAGCCCAAGAATGATAAAAAATACAATATCCTTATTTAAATTAGTTAAAAGTTTGCAATTGGCAAAATAATGCTGGTTTTTTGCCATTTTTATCATCCTATGTATAAGGCGACATGCATTCACTTATGTTAAGAAAACTACAAGACGTAGAGCCGCCAGGTTGGTGTCAATAGATTTCCCGTAGCTCAAGGATGATGGAAACTTATGACTGACTGATAATTGCCAAAAAAGCTTGTTTCTTTCAATTCTTAATTATTTTTGATAATTTTGGTTACCGCACTTTGTGTTCCCTTCTTTGCATCCGAATTCAATTTTAAGTTAATATTATTTTTGTAAATAAAACAGACAACTGTACTTGATTAAAATTAGGTTTTTTGATTCAAATTCCAAAGCAATATGCAACAAAAATTCACGCTGAGTGGAAAGAGTATTAATTTTTGTGTGTAAAAGTATCAGACAAATTAATTTGTGGTAGCATTCCAATTGTATCAATCAACGTCAATGACTTCCTGACTGATAATTATTTACTTACAAAGTCTACATTGTGGGTATACTTTTTTTTAAATGAGCAGGGGATTTGATTTAATTTGATGAAGTATATGAACATTTTAGTTTGTAAGCATCAATATAATTTAGTTAAAATTGTAAATATGTTGTTTTTTAGTTTTGGTTTGACGTGATCAATAAAAATGTATATGTATTTTGACTAATAAATTAGTTATTGAGAATATTAGTTATTTCAAGTTAATAAATAAGTATGATATGTATCTAGTGTGTAACGAAACTGTCGTACTGGTTTTATTTTTGATATGGATGTACAGAGATAAATTAGTTTGAATGATATAACAAACTGTAAATATAAATTAAGTTGTTTTTAGTTATACATGTTTCTAATACCTTTTTAGGATACACCGTATTCACATTTTCCGTTGACCGAAATTTGCCAAGAGCGCCCCCGCCGGTTCACGGCCCATCGGCACTCGTGTTTCTATCCTAAATAGCTTTCTGGGGAATTGTCTACACATTTCTATCTTTTGATGACATTACCCAGGGCCGGAGAGAATACCTATTAAGGGCTCTCAGCCACTCATACCACTGAAGTTTGACGTAAAAGCCGCCGCTGCCGTTGAATGAAGGGGTACTTTGGCCACGTGACGTACGTGAGGGGTTCGCTGCACTACCCTCCGCGACCCGACACTCGCCAGGCCACGAACAAAGTTGAAACATCGCGATTCGATTATGTTTCCCTTGTTATTGGTAAATTGTTGAAGTAGCTACGAAATTATGAGCAAAACGAGTCCAAACAAGAATAATTACAACGATTCTAAACGTGGCAAATACAACTCACTTGTACAAAGTACTAAGTATAATAGCCAAACAATATTTTGCAAAGTATTTGGGTTGTAATAACGTGTAATTTAATGTGCAATTGTTTTCAGAGGTTAAAAATAAAACAAGTGTTACTTAGCTAAACGTTACTTGTTTACTGATTTCTTATAATACGTGGTGTTGTAACATATATTTATAATTAGTAGGCCTACTATGGTAAAACATAAGTTTTCATAAAAAAACTAAAATTTTTGGTAAACAACATACAAATTAATATACCATAAACAATATATGCAAATGCATCAAACATACAGAATACTTAAGAGACATTAAGAAATATGTATGCATTAAGATTAAATATTTCAATGCACATCATGGTCGTACCCCGGGTAACCAAAGTGCTTAATCAACCTCTCGGGTAGGTTAATTTTCATTTGAATAGCTTCAACACGTTTTCTGAGTGTGGACTCATTGACCTTAGGTACGTGTCTTAGGTTCGATTCATTAAATAATGTTATTTGTGAACATAAATTGCAAACAACAGAGCGTGGGATTATCATAAAAATTTACCGAACAAGTAAAAACAATACTAGCAATACAACAATATGACGAGCCCTTAACATTCAATTTACATTCATTGTACACGGTGTTCATCACAAAGGTGCAAATGGCCCATATTAAATATTGCTGCCCTCTTGTCACAGTGTGTCCAGTGAATTCGTAAAACATTATATCTGTGTCGTGTTTGGACTCATTTTGATCGTCTTACCGTCTTTGGACTCTTTTATCACCTTAAAAATAGCTACCTCGATAACTGTGTCTGTTTGCATACACGGTCACTTTTAATCTGGCTAGAACTAACCCCTTAACCCCCTACTAATCCTTTACTTACTTTCTATAATTTAATGAGTTGAGTATGCAATATATCAAGAATGTAGTAACAAGTGTAGGATGATCTAATATTAATGTGTTTTAGATGTTCTCAAGGAATAAATATGCGTAATGAAAGCCTACGACCGTTGATCCTTACAGCCGCATTCTTCTTAGGAGAGTGACAAATTCCTTTTCCACCACCATCACGGGGTTGTCATAGGTATTTTTCTGGTTTCAATGGTAGGTGAGTTCCTGAATTGAAAATAATGCGTTTTGGGTATATGTATCTTAATTTATATCTGTTTCACTTGTCTATGCCAGTGAAATTTTGCATTTAACGTTTTTATATCTTAATTTTTACAGTTTTTAAACCCAAATATGGAAAAAATCTGTCGACATATTTTGGAGGCGTGCCACTCTCATCACTACATTCTCAACACAATACAAAATAAAGATTAGGCAGAACCAAACTATGTTTAGTATTTCTTAAATATTTTCAATCTAGTTTTTCAACGTACGTGTTTCACCACTTGCTACAAACAGTAGCCTATAGTTGTGTTAGAAAAGTTACATTTTCCCATCACTTCATAATAATAAGAAAAGTTGTTTTGCTTGTTTGTTTTTATATTAATAACTAACATGATTGTAATGATTCATGACTATGTAATCTGCAGTCGAGGCCATTAGTGCAGTATGCACTGATCGTGTGCGCAAAACGATTAGGACCGCGAGGGATCCCAAGCGACCGCTGTGCGCAAAACGACTGATGGATTTGACAGATTCTTTACTGCTGTGCGCAAAACGTGTATGCCCAGTCAAGGGTCCACGGGAGCTGAAGATGCGTAAACGTATGGCGAAAAATTATTGTTGAATATTATTTTATGGAACATGGTGATGGCTAAAATATATGTCGTCACTTTCCCAAGTGGTCGATAATATGAGGGGAGGGGGATAAACGTGGTGGAGCGCTATGGGTAAAAACCACACTATCTTGGTAATGATAGGATGTATAAAGTTAGTTAAAATGTCGTTCTATTCTAAAAATTATGGACAGCAATAATGGTCATAAGGTATGAGACCTACATCGATAGTAAAAGCTACATAATAACAAGTAAAACGTCATTTCAGTAAATTCTAAGGTTAATTTTTATTTTGAAATGTAATAAATCTGTATTTTTTATTTTAACTAAAATTACCTGGAATGTAAGTTACTTAGTACATTTTAGTGGTCATTTCAAAATAGATTAGCAACTGAAAGAAAACATTATAAATTACATGACGATATAATCAAAAACATTAACCTCTACTCAATTAATAATTAAAATCATAAACAATTATGTTTATACAATGTTGTAAATAACCATCAGGAAAATAAAGATTGCTTGGGGAAAAACCTATACTTTACCATAATGGCTTCTTTGTTGCTATTGTTATCTATAGTTGTTTAGATTGTTTAACATTATTTCAAACACAATACGGAAAATTTCATGAACAAACATCTGAACTTCATCTCCATCTCAACTCAACTCAATTTTAGTCACACCTGTGTGTGTATGTTTAGCAACGCAACTATACAACCGTAATCGCATCACAAACCAAATGAGGGTATTGTGTTAGACCAGTGATTTAGGGTGGTGAGGTTGGAGTTTGAGAGTTACGGGTTTGGGAGGACACGCTCACGTTAGGCTATAAAGTTAAAATATCATATTATTACTATTTTGTCAAACACATAATTATAGCTAATATTAAAACTAATAGTTACCTCTTTTAGGTTAAAACCTTTGTACTTCAACATTATTATTTTCGGTTATGCCTCTGTTATATATTAATTATTTGACTGAAGATAAATATGTTTTTTTCAAGTAAGAAATAGGCACATATAGAAGGAAATAGCTTTCTGCTAATACCAAATAATGAGTGATATGAAACTTTAGAAATTCTTATTCTCAAACTATTAACTTCAATTTAATGCCTTTAGAAGAGACTTTATTGCTAAGTCCACGTTTTTGAATACTAAATATTTTACAGTAATAGTACTTTTAAAATATACTAGGTCAACAACGGAAAGCCAGAATTTGACATTTTAAAGCTGAATTAAAAGCGTAAACACATACTGAGAGCATAAAGTGTCTCGTCACGGGACAACGTGTGACTCGTTTATTTCACAATCGGTCAACATTTGCTCGGGCTGAGATACATGCAGACACGGGAAATAAGCAACCCGTCAATAACAATCATACGTAATTACATACTATTTCACATAACCTGCTATACATAACTGCTTGGTTACACAAGTGCCAAACGAAACACACGCATGACCATTTAAAATTAATCTACCGTGAAATAATTGACGATAGCAAATATAAGAGTAGCATGGCGGTGACCTAGACAAAGGGTGGTGGTAAGCGGGTCACACGTGATAAGAAACATCACAAAAACTACAGGCTTGTGTGAGACAATAATACATAAAAACGTAATAAAACAACCTGCCAACTGTAATATTCGACAATACGAAAACAACGCACGTATTTCAACTGCAGGTAAATAATATTTATACTAATAATACATCAACGGTTGTATTCAAACATCTGAAAATAACCATGACATGATTTGGTTACCATGACACGCTTTTTTCAACTGTAGTCATATTACAGAGTGGTATAAAACCCGACTACATCAAATAACTAGTTTGAAATACGTAATACTAGCCAAATTCATGCAAGGGTCGAAATATGATTAAAGATGATTTGGAAATAAGTAAAACACAGCATTATTGTAAATTACAAAAATAGCAAATATATGTAAAACTCGAATTGAAATAACACCATCAATGGTAAATTCACCTCCCAAGCCATTGGAAAGTTATAAATACAGGCAACTGTACACAAGATAGGGGAGGGTGGTTAAATAAAATAATTGTCTTTAGTTTGACGGGACAGACTGTGAGTAGCTAGCGAGGGCCGCGCACCGCGCCGTGGCCGGACGTTGGTGTTGCTGTGGCGCGAAAATTATAACGGTTTCCTTTGTGAGCTCAATGATGAAATATTTGTACTGAGTGCAGTCTGCAAACATAAAGTGGTCATTTTGGGGACTATTACGCTAGGTCCTGGAAAGGCCGCATACCAAATTTTAATCTCAGGACTTAAGACTGTTAAAAACTATTCTAATTTATACAGAGTCCTCAAAATGACGTTTTCGTGTATGAAAAGCGGCGTTTTGAGGACCTGGCGTGAGGACTTGCAGGTCCCGAAAACGCCGCGTTCCAAGCACTTAGGTCCTGGAAAGGTCTTATATATGAATCTATATATATATATATATATATGTGTGTGTTTGCACTCTAGCGGTCGCATTTTTTATCCGATTTACTTCACATTTGGTAGGGACATTCCTTTCTGTAATCAGTTGGACAAGTTCGTTGGGCAACACAATCGGAAAACTCTAAACCCCTTTTTTTGGGGATTAATCTTTCAAATTTCGAGTTTTTGGGCCCAAAAAGGGTCATAAAAGCACCAGATGTAAAATCAATGCATATAAAAAGATGGGAATTAGGGAGGTGAAAGTTTTAAGCCCTCTCTCGTCATTCTAGCATAAATATTTACCGAGTTATTAAAGAAAATATGGATCGACTAAACACAGTACGTTGTCTTATGGGGGTTTTACATTAGAAAAGCCTGTTATTCCTTTGTTAGAGTACTTTTATCATCCCCAGCAACCTCACGCCTACTTTCAAGCCTGTCTGGATCTTCTCCTAACCTTATTATGCGCAAAATTTTATTCCCAGCTTTGCAAGTAAATGAAACCAGGAGTATCAGAACAGCCAAAAAATCATGGATACATTTGTCCAATTTTTATTGAAATCATGGATTTCAATAAAAATTGGACAAATGTATGTTTTTACACTTATTTTGAGTTTTACAAGTTTTTATGTGGAAATTCACTTCCCTCACGTCAGCGTGCTGCGTGCGAACTCGTTATATATTTAATATGTAAACATTTTCTACATCATGAATGTCATAAATGTTAGTAAAACAAATTAAATAAATTGATCTCAATAAAAACTCAATAATTGAGGATTAAAAGATGTTACGAATAAACTCCTTAGGAATCCTTCGATCATCAGCAAACCATTGGGACTCCACCTGAAAAATACTGCTACAGCTGCAACAGATTGTATACAGCCTGGAGCAAAGAATCCCCTCTGATTTTTCATTATCAGGGATCAGATGGAATGATAAAAGCACTGTATTGTCAAATAAATTTTATATGATGACTGGCAGGAAGTTATTCTTGTTGTGATAATGTCTCTCATATCTTTGTTGTATTTTCATATCTTTAGTATGTGGGGTTGAGACCTAACAATATCTCTGGGTTCCCTGACTTTCCCTGATCGAATTTTTAATTTCCTGACTTTCCCTAACCTTCCCTGACTTACCCTGACCGAAGAAACCCTGTTATATAAGGAACCTGAATGGAGGAGAACGAACATAGCGGAGTCACTATTTATGGCTATTGAAAATGAGCTTTTGTCTCGATCATCGGTTGATATTAGTCCTGTTTACTTGAATATTGAAAGATAAGAAACAGAGCGGCTAAAAGATAAGGCCCAACAGATGGATGTCTTATCTGAACAAAGAGATCTCCCTCCCCCCTAACCCTCCAGGAACAGCAGGTTCGTCAGTCGTAGATAGTCGTTCAGCCCGTGTGCGGGAGAAAATAAAGTCAACATCCCTGAAGAAGCGGGACATCATTTCTGTCCCACGGAACGTCGGATTGTCTTCTGGAACGATTGTGTCCGTGTTTTGTATAAGTGTTTGACGAGTTCCAGAACAACAAAAATTAGGTGAGTGAAGCCCAATATAATATCCAACAATGGAATACACCTCATGCCAAAACATGTTATTCAGAAACAAAACAAACATTACTTGAAAATCATTAATTGAAAATCTAGGTGGGTATGTTTTTGTTAATATTTTTAAATGCATGAAACTGGCTTTGAAATAATTTATTGTATGGTAATTAAAAATATCAAATGAATTTTGGTATATTAAAATTACCCTTTTGAGGATGAAATCAAAAATGGCCTGCAATATTGAAGACCCAAGGGTATATGATAAATACACTTTTAACACAAGTTTTACATTGTACATTTACTTATTAAGGATTTTGCAATGTTTAAAGACCTAATATTCCATAGAACTCAAACACTACAGAATCCTTAGCACAAAACACACAACAGAATCATATTGAGCAAATAAGCAAAATTTTGTGAACAGACTTTACCTTCAGATTATCAGATACAATACAACTATAAAGCTTTTGAAAACAGGTTTATTTTATTCTGCTCATCACCACTTTCTGCATTCTGCGTTCTCACTTTTTTAGCCACATACTAGAAATCAGCTACACCATTCCCCATGCTCCTGCTCTTTGTCACCAGAAGATGTTTTTAAACAGTCGATTAATCTAAATAGGCTTACAAGAAAAAACTTGTTTCTCTGTGATATAGGTAAAAACCACGGCTTTAACACTTATAAAAATCTGAAAAAATCCATAACACATAAGAAAATTTCATGACAATTCCACGTTTCCCATGACTGTGGAACCTTGATTTCCCTATTAGGCAAAAATCTGTCCTTGAAGACAAGAAAGGTTTAGACTAGGAAAGCGTGAGGGGTGAGGGGGGAGGGGTCCGGTAATTAGCTATTAAATCAGTTGTTTGTCCAACATCATTCCTTGAGGGACACAAGGAATATTATGTTATAATCATGTTCTTTCCCCATTATGATTTCAAATTAAACTGCTTTTATTTACGTATGATTATTATTATTGTTATTGAAGTATACTAGTGAAATAAATTTTAATTTTTTTAATTATAATTTTTGGTCCTATCAAAAAACGGACACCACCTAACACACGGATTTGAGACGATCTACAACTTTGGTCCTTTGACGTTTTGTCGTATCTCGCCTCCTTCACCCTTAGGGAGCGCTAGATTTTTCAAATTTCGTCATATTTTCAAGATTTTGTGGGGGTTTTTAATTTCTTATCACGTTAATATAATTGATGGATGCCTAATATTGGGCGCACAGTAGGTCTACATCTTACTCAATAAATAGCAGCAGTAATATGACCAGTTATTATTACTTAAACCTGCCGTAAAATAAATACCCCCCGTCGCAGCAAACCTGCATACTCAGCGAATTTCCAATGTATAGATCACAGGTAATTTTTTAACTTACCAAGTTTGACAAAAATACATTCATAAATAAGTGATTTATAACATTTTATTTATTCCCCATAAGAATAACATTAGGACTGAGTACGCAGGTTTGCTGCAACGAGGAAGATAAGAAATGAGTTTTCATACAATTATAAATATAACTGAACCAGGTGAAGCTAGTTACCAAATTTTATTAAATTATTTTCATAATCAAGGGAGATATAAAACTTTACATATTCTCCATAAGAATAACATTAGGGCTGATTATGCAGGTTTGCTGCTACGGGGACAATCACCAAAACATTTATTTTTTGTGCAAATATCAATATACCAGTACAACGTGAAGCCACATACCAAGTTTCATCAATATACATTCATAAATAATCGAGACATCAAATTTGATTTATTCTCCATAAGGATAACATTGGACAACGTACTGTGTTTAGCACTTTGAATATCTCTGTAACGGTTGGACGTAGAATAACAATTTAAACACCAAAATGATTGTTTTGTGGAGCTGAAGTGATTGGTAAAAGCAAATGTGAAGTTTAAAGTAAAATTAACTGAGGAAAAGTCAAAAACCTTTTTCCCATAAGATTAACATGGGAGATTTTATGAGCATGTTTTTTGGATTTTTCCACAACCACTTAACCTAGATTAATAATTCAAAATACCTTATTATTTGTTTTTTAAGCTCTATAACATGGTCAAATCCAAAATTAAGTTTTTTAAAAATTGTTGGGTGAAAAATGCAAAAAAGTGATTTTTGGAAAATTTAAAACCCCCATAAACCCTCCTTCCCATGGTTCGATTTTTCTGGTTTTCGAACTTAAAGTCATAAATGTCACTTTACACATTTGAGCCAAATTTTATCGAAATCGGATGATTTTTACTCAAGTTATCACATTCACGGACACACACACACACACACACACACACACACATATATATAAATACATATATATAAATTGGAACGAATAGTGTTTTTGGTACCTGGGGACCTCAAAACAAAAAGTTATCATGGTTGCGGGATTAAGTCTTACCATGAGACCTACGAGTCTTCCCTATAGGGGAAATTCGCTAAAACTTTAAATATCTTTAGATTTGTCCATTTTCTTAGTAAAAGTAGTAAGGAAATGCCGGTTCTGGACCAAATGGTATTAATTAGAATATTGATACGATGTAGGAGATGTCCTAGAGTTAGAAACTTAAGATTTGGCATGCTTTACACTTTCTAACCCCAGAGAAAATTCCAGTCTTACTTTTTCCACTTTTACTACCTCAATAACTTAATAATGGCGGATAGAAACAACCAAAATCTAGTGTTGTTTAAACAGTTCCAACAGCCATACAGATGCTCTCATAATATGAGAATATTATTTAAATGCAAATATTTATATGCAAATATTATTTAAATTTCTAATTATTTGTCTGTTTTCTTAGTATGAGTAGAAGTCTTATAGGGGTTCTGGGCCACTTGATATGACGCCACTTCAAAATGAGGCCAAACAGGGACCTGGGGGCGAAGCCCCCCACAGGGGTCTGGGGGCGGAGCCCCCAGGGAGCGAAGCGAGTTTTAAATTATATAAAACAGGTTTCAAAAATGGTTGAAAACTAATTAAAAAATAACTACTAACTTAATAAATTTCAAATGGTAGCATACATTTGTTATTGTTTTTTTGTGTTGTGATATTTTTACATACAAATATCTGTTATACGTTAGATTATTATGTGTGGTTTTGGAAAATTAAATTTTTAAAAATTATTAGGGGTGGGCAAGTAGTTGAGATTTCGAGAACCTGTAGATTACTTTATAATACTCGAAGGCCGATCGAGTATTAGAGACTGCTCGAAAATTTGTATAATATTGTTTTCAACAACCATAACAAACAAAAGACAAGTATTACAAGTATATATCCATACAACAATTTTGGGTTAGTTTATCAAAACCAGAACATTTGAACAAGAAAGTGATTTTTTGACCCTGACCCAAACACCCCCTGAGCCCCTCTCTTACTTATTTTAACTCACAGGTATTCATAAATAAGCCACCTGTCATTGTCTCCTTTCATGTGAGCTAAAAATAAATGTTAGGCTTATTTTTATTTATTTCAGTCACTTATTTTGTTAAATATTGGTTAGCAGCGTAAATGTGGGTCAACGGCGGGAGCAACTTTGCCATTTTCAACTATTTGGGGTAAATGGCGGGAGTAATCAACTACTCGACTCGAATTTTCGAGCAGTCTCTAATACTCGCTCAGTCTTCGAGTATTAGAAAAAACTCGACAGGTTTAGGATAAAAATTTTAATGATTTTTTTTTACTTTTTAAGGAACTACTCGACTCGATACTCGAGCAGTTTGGTTCAATACTCGACTCGACTTGACTCGATTAAAACAAAACACTACTCGCCCACCCCTAAAAATTATTAACAACAAACAAAATTTATTTTCTGATGAGGTTAATAGCTAATTATTTTAAATGTGAGATAGCCAAATTAACTTAATATCACTGTACTTTTATTACTTTCTTTCTTTATCTTCCAGTTTTACATGGTACTTATGTTTAAACGAGTCCGCACGCAGCACGCAGACGTGAGGGAAGTGAATTTCCACATAAAACTTTTAAAACTAAAAATCAGTGTAAAAACATGAATTTGTCCAATTTTTATTGAAATCTGAAAACAGTGATTTTTTGGCTGTTCTAATGCTCCTGGTTTCATTTACCTGCAAAGCTGGGAATACAATTTTGCGCATTATGTTAGGAGTAGGCGAAGGCTTGAAATGAGGTGTAAGGTTGCTGGGAATGATAAAAGAACACCAACAAATAAATAACATGCATTTATAATATAAAACTCCCATAAGACAACGTCGAAACACATTTACACATTACACATTTTGTTTAATAACTCGGTAAATATGTAGGCTAGAATGACGAGAGAGGGCTTAAAACTTTTGCCTCACTAATTCCCATCTTTCTAGATGCATTAATTTTACAAACGGGGCTTTTCTGACCCTTTTTGGGCCCAAAAACTCAAAAGTTGAAAGATTAATCCCCAAAAAAGGGGTTTAGAGTTTTCCGATTGTTTTGCCCAACGAACTTGTCCAACTGATTACAGAAAGGAATGACCCTAACAAATTTGAAGTAAATTGGACAAGAAATGTGACCGCTAGAGTGCAAACACACACACACACACATATATATATATATATATATAAAACATTTTGAACGAATCCCAAAACATGTTCAGGGGGTTACGTTAGGAACATCTATGGTGGTCCCGGGCTTAAGTTTCAACGTGCGGGTCATGCTAATAGTTCACTTTCCAAAGGAAATTCACTAATAAAGGGGCTGTAATATTTTGAATGGACTTTAATTTTGAATTTAGTAGCCTAACTAAATAATTTTAGAGTATTTTGATTTTAATCTTCAGTATTAAAGGTCTAATTTATAATTTCTTTTAGATTCACATTATACATAGTTTTAGCGAATTTCCCCTACAGGGAAGAAGCTATTACCGTAGTCGGCATTGTAAGACATAGGCCCGGGACCATGATAACTTTTCGTTTTGAGGTCCCCAGACCCCCAAAACACCATTCGTTCGAAACTGTAGATATATATATATGTGTCCGGGAGCATGATTACTCTCGTAAAAATTATCCGATTTTGATGATATTTGGTATAAACGTGTAAATCAACATTTATGACTTTAAGTTCGAAAACCAGCCAGATCGCTTTATCCGAAGGAGTGTTTTTGGGGGGTTTTGTACCCCAAAAATGGGTTTTTTGAATTTTTTACATAAAATTGTGGAAATAGTCAAATTTTAGTTTTTACCATTGTATTCAGCTTATAAAAACACACAATTTGGTATTTTGATCATTCCTCTACGTCAATTGGTTACCGAGATATTGAAAGTGCTAAACACAGTGCGTTGTCTAATGTTATTGGTATGGAGGAAAAGAAAAATTGTATATCTCGCTTATTTATGAACTTACACTGATGAAACTTGGTATACCACTTCATCTAGTTGTGGTGCATTGGTATTTGCTAAAAAAAACAATTTTTTGTTAAAGGCTCTTGTAGCAGCAAACCTGCGTACTCAGCCCCATGTTATTCTTATAGATAATAATTAAATGCTATGTCTCCCTTAATTAAGAACATAAATGAATAATACCCCCGTAGCAGCAAACCTGCGTACTCAGCGAATTTCCAATGCATATATATTTATCTTAATACCACATAAAGCCACATACCAAGTTTCATCAATATACATTCATAAATAAACGATTTATGACATTTTAATTATTCTCCATAAGAATAACATGGTGGCTGAGTATGCAGGTTTGCTGAAGCAAGGAGCACAAAAAAAGGGGTTTTATACAAATATCAATATAACTCATGTAGGTAAAGCCATATACCAAATTTCATTAATTTATTTTCACAATGAAGGGAGATAACACGTTACTTATTCTCCATAAGAATAACATGGGGCTGAGTACGCAGGTTTGCTGCTACGGGAGCCATTGGTAAAAAATTGTTTTTTTGAGAAAATATCAATGGTCCACAACCAGATTAAGTCGTATACCAAGTTTCGTCAGTATACGTTCATAAATAAGCGAGATATAAAATTGTTACTTTCCTCCATAAGGATAACATTAAGCCGCGTTTACACTGGAGTTCGGAACACGTGTTTACAACAAATGTTCCTAACAAACCAAGAAACACCACTTTTTGAAAAGAAACATTTTGATGTTCGGAACAGTTTTTTAGTGTTTACAACAGAAATTTTGTTTCCCGCCAGAAGTCGGTAAAGATCAAAGGGTGTTCCAAACATTTGTTTGGAATACATGTTTCAGTACTTCTTCGCTGTTTACACTTCCCCGCTACCCCCTGCGCCTAACCACCACCACGTGACCACGCACCGCTCCCGCGCTGTCATTATCCATTAAGAAGATCTATTACAGCTTCATACACCTCAGGTACAAATAAAGAGATCGTCGATTTTGAGATATTGAACAAATAGCTCAAGCTTGTGTATGGATCGCCACAAGCCAAAAAGCGCAAGGTAACTGCAAGTTTTTCTTTTACAGAAATAACCTTCCTGTAATTGGTGTCTATTTTGCTAATCTTCTGGCCAACCGTAGGGGTCAAATATTCAAAGTCAGCACTGGACATTCTCAAAAAGTTTTTGAAACTCCCGTCCGTCCGCAGTTCTCCCCATAGCAGGTCGATATCATCCCTATTTAAATGATCTAACACGTCATTACCACTGTATTTTGATCTGGATTGCAGTGACGGTCTCACCCAGTACCGTCTCGGTCTCCGTTGTTTAGATAAGATCACACACGCCGCCGCGGCCAGTAAAACATCCTCTTCTGTAGTCATCTCGAGAAGGACTGACCTCGTGTCCTCGGGAACGCGGGAACGGTGAATGAATTGTTTCGAACAAAATCAAAGAAAAGTGCACTATCTGTTGTAAACTTTTGTTACAAACGAATGTTAGAAACAAGTGTTAGCAACAAAAAGTTCCAAACATTTTGTTCCAAACTCCGGTGTAAACGCGGCTTTAGACAACGTACTGTGTTTAGCAATTTCAATATCTCGGTAACCAATTGACGTAGAGCAATGATCAAAATACCAAATTGTGTGTTTTTTTAAGCTGAATCCAATAGTAAAAACTAAAATTTGACTATTTCCAAAATTATATGTAAAAAATTCGAAAAACCCATTTTTGGGGTACAAAACCCCCCCAAAATACCCCTTCGGATAGAGCGATCTGGCTGGTTTTCGAACTTAAAGTCATAAATGTTGCTTTACACGTTTATACCAAATTTCATCAAAATCGGATAATTTTTACGAGAGTTATCGTGCTCACGGACACATATATATATATATTAGTGATGGTCAAAACCAGAAATTTTTAATCTCGAAACCGAAACCGAAACTTACAAAATCGAATCTCGAATCTTGAAACTCAAATCGCGAAACCCTATTTACTTGCCTGGGTATGGTTATGAAAAATAAATCCAGAAAAATTAATTAAAACTAATTATATATTTTGGTTAGAGTTGATCTTTCAGAAATAAAAAATCAATAATCCAAAAAAGGTGAAGGTAGACGACCGATGACAGTAGGCTTTTGACCTTTGCATCATTGATCGAAACACGGGCGTGATTTCTGTTAAAAAAACAACAATAAAGACACAAAAATCTCAGCAGTTTCGAGTTTTGATTCTCGAAACTCACCGATCGAATCTCGAAACCGAAACTTTTCCAAAGTTTTGGTGGTTTTGAGATTCAAGTTTTGGTTTTGACACATCACTAATATATATATATATATATATATATACAGTTTCGAACGAATGGTGTTTTTGGGGTCTGTGGACCTCAAAACGAAAAGTTATCATGGTCCCGGGCCTAGGTCTTACCATGCCGACTACGGTAATAGCTTCTTCCCTATAGGGGAAATTCGGTAAAAACTGGTATATGACTTCACCTAGTTGAGTTATATTGATATTAGCATAAAAATCCATTTTTTATGTTCCTTGATGCAGCAAACCTGCGTACTCAGCCCCAATGTTATTCTTATGGGGAATAATTAAAATTGTTTATATTGCTAATTTGTGAATATATTTTTATGAAACTTGGTCGGTGACTTTATGTAGTATTAAGACATTTATATCCCCATTGGAAATTCGCTGAGTATGCACGTTTGCTGTGACGGGGGTATTTAGTTTTACTTTGAATTAATGATACAATACTCTCCCAACGCAACCAGAATAGTATTATTTATAAAACTTAGTTTTTAGCGAATTTCCCCTATAGGGAAGAAGCTATTACCGTAGGTCTCATGGAAAAATTTAAGACCGAGACCATGATAACTTTTTGTTTGAGTTCCCCAGATGCCAAAAACACTATTCTTTCAAATTTATATATATGTGTATATATATACATATATATATATATATGTGTGTGTCCGTTAACACGATAACTTGAATAAAAAACGTCAGATTTTCATGAAATTTGGCTCAAATATGTAAAATGACATTCATGACTTTAAGTTAGAAAACCAGAAAAATAGGACCATGGGAAGGGGGGTTTATAGGGGTTTTAAATTTTCCAAAAATCAGTTTTTTGCATTTTTCACCCTACAATTTTCCAAAAACTTAATTTTGGTTTCAACCATGTTATAGAGCTTAAAAAAACAAATAATACAGTATTTTGAATTATTAACCTAGGTTAAGTGGTTGCGGAGAAAATCCAAAAAACCTACTCATAAAATCTCCCATGTTAATCTTATGGGACAAAGGTTTTTCGCTTTTCCTCAGTTTATTTAAATGTAAACTTGACATTTGCTTTTACCAATCTGTTCAGTTCCACAAAACAATCATTTTGGTGTTTAAATTGTAATTCTACGCCCAACCGTTGCAGAGATATTCAAAGTGCTGCAATGATTCACTTTTTATGTAAACATTTTCATCACATTTTCATACATTTATAAATAATTAATAATCATATTTTGCATATGTGCCCTGTCCAATTATTGAATATGTTAAGATACCTGTTCGTCCCCATGCGTTACTTTTTCCCAATGATGCATTAATATAGTTTAATATAATAAATGTGTATTAATTTTCCATCCCTCTGAATATTTCACTTTAGTTATTAACCATTTAATCCCATGAATAGATATTTCATTATAATTCACAATAGCCTACTTAACATTTAATTAATTTCAAGATTCATCCTGTACAATTATCTCAGATCACATTTTATACATAGCCTAAGTATTTAGATTCAAAATTTATCTCATTTTATAACCAGAAGTGAACATGTGTTTCCTCCAGAGAAAGTAACTTTGGGCTCAAGATTAGTGTTTTGTGTTTAGTTTTGTGAACCCTATAACAATCAACAGAGAAAGCACCTGGTGATGAAGACTCCTGGAGAAGACATGGCCTGTGTTAGATGTTTGGAGGACACTGTCCCAAATTTCATTTAAATTTCCCATTTAAATAGTATTTAGACATCAACAGTCTAATATTTTTATAGTCACCGGAGCCCAGATCAGTTACTTCCCTTATTTGGCCATCTCAAGAATAATTAATAATATCTGGGCGAAGAAATATGTTGCTGAATTGGTGGGATTGTTTCATTTAGTAGGCCTAACTACAAACTTCAAGACTTCACCAATATAAATTACTTCAAGAATTACTAAAATATTTAGTCATAAACTTTGAATCCGAAATAGGCTATTACTTTTACAGCACATCAAAATTACCATATATAAACTTTGAGGGAATATCAAGACTTTAAATATAGCCTAGAGAACTTTTGTTTATTGGCAACCATTTTGAATTCTATAGCATCTCAAAGACTATACCAACAGTGATTTTCATTAGTTTCATTAGAGATCACTAATTAGACTTTATTAATATTAAATTTGTTTTTCATTGGCTTGTAGACCAATTCTAATTTATTTTATAATATTTATTTACTCAATTATCAAGAGTTTTATGGAATTTTGTCGGCACGATCAACTACACCCTGAGACAGAACCCCTTGTGCATACCAATTGAGCTAAGCTACCATTATTGTAATTCAATTATTAATTCAAATTTTAGAAAGTCCCTATGATTGTAATATATAATTGTTAGTCCCTTTCACATAATTAATAGTCCAAACATATGTAAATTCCTTTAATAAACAATCTATCTACCCATTGTTAACAGCTGTTTCCTTTACCTAAGTTAAGTAGTTGTATAACAGCGAACAGAACATAAGAGGAAAAGGTATTTGAGTAACACAGTCAGTTGTCTCACCCCCTTTGTATATATATATTATTTCAATGGCGCCCAACGTGGGGCAAAATTCTATAACTCTCTTTCATAAGATCTGAGATAATTAGCCTAGTTAAGTTAGCCTAAGCCTATGTTAACATAGATTAAGCATACCTGTGATTTGTATCCTGTACTGTTTCCCCTTTTCCCTCCCTATATCCCACAAACGTGTTACCCATCACTGTTATTCCCCCTATTCAACTTTCATACCCCACTAAACATTTAAAATGACCGAACGTTACAATCTCAGACCTAACCCCAAAATGAGTCTTCGACGACAAGAGTCAGAATCCCCAGCTTCAGACGAGGACAATAACATTAACCAAGATTTACTAGAAACACAAAATAACATAGAACAATCTACACTAGTCACTGAACAACACACAACAGACGAAAATACAGTAACACCGCCAGTTGAGGAAATCGCCGACCCCATAGAAAAATTAGACATCTCAGCCCAAATCTCAGCCGCCGAGCCGACAGCCAGTACGACGGCGCGCGCATCATTTACTGTTTCTATGACAACGCCCCCTCCCTTCGACCATATCTCACTGAACGATATGCAAGTCACCCGTAACTCCCAAACCATTCAAGCGCCCACAACCACCGAACCTAGCATCGCTACACTCGATCGGCACGATCAAGTCAGCGGGTCAGACCCAAACCTCCTGTCGCAAATATTAACAGTAGTACAGTCATTAAAATCCGAATTAAAAATTAGCCAGGAATCATTAAAATCCGAATTAAAAATTAGCCAGAAATCATTAAAATCCGAATTAAAAACTAGCCAGGAATCATTAAAATCAGAACTTAAAAACGGTCAAGAAACCCTCAGGTCTGAAATACAAAATTGCAAAACCACACTTGAGCAACAAATCTCAAAGAGAAGATGAGATTGTGACATGTTTATCTGAACACTTTGATGATCTGATCCAAGACGCTCGTCGGGTACAGAACGTAGACTCCATAGTGGAATTTGAGGCTCTTTTACAAAGAGAAGACTTGAAAGACGCTCACAAAAGGTCCAAGATTGATTCACAATTCAGTACATATCGCAAGAACGAGTCTCCATACAATAAAAGTGAACACCGACCCGAACACAACCAATCAACCCCTCACAGACAACCTAATAATCAACAGACACAACACAGAAATATTGATAATCGAGCCTATAAACCCCAAAACCATAGTTACCAAAACAGAAATAACAACAGACAACCTAATAATCAACAGACACAACACAGAAATATTGATAATCGAGCCTATAAACCCCAAAACCATAGTTACCAAAACAGAAATAACAACTATCACAACCAAAACAACCCCCATACAAACTATGGCCAGAGATACAACAACCAAAATGGGAAACACGACAACTACAGAAGAACAAACAGTCCTACACGACCACGACCACAGTCCCCACACAACCCAGAACCCCGTAACACTAGCTACCCCAGTGACGAACATCGCAAGGTTTGCACAACTATTTTAGAAAGGACCCCAACCGCCCCCAGTGCACCTCAAAACCAAAGAAAGCCTTTAAACTAGAAAGCACTGTCGATATTGGAGGCCTAAACCCTGAAATATCATTTAATCACGATCACACAATAGCTTCAGTGCAAATTAATTCACTCGGATTAGAGAGGCCTGATGAAAATATATATAATGACACTCAAAATAACGATAATAATATTTCTAATGACAATAATCCTAATAATGTTAGTAATTTAAATGATGTTATAAATAATCAAAACTATTCAATGATCAGCAATATATATTGCAATAGAGAATTTCTATTATCTGAAGAATACGAAAATGTAAATAATGAACAACCTAAATCAATATCAAATTGTCCAGAAATAACAGTACAAATAAATAAACTAAACATAACAGCTTTAATAGACATGGGTTCGAATATAACTTGCTTATCAGAACAATGGTATGATGAAAATCAACAAAATATTGGAAAACATGAAGAGTTACCAGTTACGAACACCTACATTAGAACCGCCACAAATGAAATACCCCCGTCGCAGCAAACCTGCGGACTCAGCGAATTTCCAATGCATAATATTTGTCTGAATTCCACATAAAGCCGCAAACCAAGTTTCATAAAAATATATTCACATATAACCGATTTTAATTATTCTCCATAGGAATAACATTGGTAATGAGTATGTAGGTTTGCTGAAACAAGGAACAGAAACAATTGGTTTTTATGCAAATATAAATAGAATTTAACTAGGCGAAGCCACATACTAAGTTTCATCGATATTCAATCATAAATAAGCGATATATGACATTCTAGTTATTCTCTATAAGAATAACATGGGGGCTGAGAAAGCAGGTTTGCTGCAACAAGGAACAGAAAAATGGGTTTTTATATAATTATTAATATAACTCAACCAATTGAACCTACGTACCAAGTTTTATTAATTTATGTTCATAATTAAGGGAGTCAGTACATTTTACTTATTCTCCATAAGAATAACATGGGGGCTGAGTACGGAGGTTTGCTGCTACGGGAATAATCAACAAAAAATCAATTTTTTGTGCAAATATCAATATACCAGTACTACTTGAAGCCACATACCAAGTTTCATCAACATACATTAATAAATAATCGAGTTATCAAATTTTATTTATTCTCCATAAGGATAACATTGGACAACGTACTGTGTTTAGCACTTCGAATATCTCTACAACGTTGGGCGTAGAATCACAATTTAAACACCAAAATGATTGTTTTGTGGAACTTAACAGATTGGTAAAAGCAAATGTGAAGTTTACATTAAAATAAACTGAGGAAAAGCCAAAAACCTTTTTCCCATAAGATTAACATGGGAGATTTTATGAGCAGGTTTTTTTGGATTTTCTCCGCAACCACTTAACCTAGGTTAATAATTCAAATTCTAAATTATTTGTTTTTTTAAGCTCTATAACATGGTCAAAACCAAAATTAAGTTTTTTTTAAATTGTAGGGTGAAAAATGCAAAAAACTGATTTTTGGAAAATTTAAAACCCCCATAAACCCCTCTTCCCATGGTCCGATTTTTCTGGTTTTCGAACTTAAAGTCATGAATGTCATTTTACATATTTGAGCCAAATTTCATCAAAATCGGACGTTTTTTACTCAAGTTATCGTGTTAACGGACACATATATAGATATATATATAGACATATATATAGATATATATAAATTTGAACGAATAGTGTTTTTGGCATCTGGGGACCTCAAAACAAAAAGTTATCATGGTCTCGGGCTTAAGTCTTACCATGAGACCTACGGTAATAGCTTCTTCCCTATAGGGGAAATTCGCTAAAATCAAAAAGGATTTCACGTATTATAATGTTACCTGTTACAGTTCAGAATCAAACTACCAACATACAGATATTACTCATCCCAAACTTGGTACGCCCCCTGATTTTTGGAACTGACGTGTTAAGCATTTGGAAGATGGCAATAAACTTTGATCGTGAAGAAATAAACCTAATAATAAATAATAATAAAATCACATTGAAGTTTGGAACGGTAAACGCAGAAGGAATTACATGTCATATATTTGTTAAAAATAGCCAGAGGCAAAATAACAATAACGAACATAATAATGGTTATTACAATGATCTTGGGTCAACCAATACATATAACATCACCAGAAGTATATCACCTGAAACAATAGAAGAATCACTGAACACCAACAACCTACTAAACCCAACACAAAAGCAACAGTTAGCCGACCTATTATTAGTATACCAAGATAAATTTTCTGAACAGCCTGACCTTAATAATACGTACCAACATGTTTTAAATGTAGAGAACTCTCAGTATTTTAAATGTAATTCTTACCCAATACCATGTTTCCTCCTTGAAAAAGTATCTCCAGTCCCAGTGCCCTAACGAAGAGTAAAACAATTTATTTTATGAAGCCAAACAGTGATTATCTATCTCCCTTATCCCAGTGTAAATATATATTCAGTGTGTAGAGACCTCAAAACATCATAGTGAACATTAAACACCAATACATAGTGTATTAATACCCTACCAATACATCAATACATAAACCCTTGTAAATAGTGCATAAAGAAAAAGGAAGAACTAATTTAATCTCAATATTTCCCAATGTAAATAATATAAACAATCATCCCCCACAAGTGAAAACCTCAAGATAAATATTGTTAATGCCAATAGGAATCAAAATGTGTCACGGTAATCAACCAATAGACAGTAATAAAATGGTTAAAGATAATTAATCCCCTGTGTAAATAATTCCAATATAAACTCTGCTATGTCAGTGACCCAAAGTATATGTTTACCCCTAATGATTTGTGTGTGTTAAAATTATAAACCAATTAATTATTTGTTTGTGTTATGTTACTTTTTCAACTCCCACTTACCCTTGTTTCCTCATAATTTGATGTTTTTATTGTATGTCATTTTCATTGCCAGTTTGTTATAAATGTAATTCAAATGTTTTCATAATTGTTCATCATTATGTCGAAGTCATGTCACTCATTTCATTACCTACCATGACTTCTGAGGGGATATTGCAATGATTCACTTTTTATGTAAACATTTTCATCACATTTTCATACATTTATAAATAATTAATAATCATATTTTGCATATGTGCCCTGTCCAATTATTGAATATGTTAAGATACCTGTTCGTCCCCATGCGTTACTTTTTCCCAACGATGCATTAATATAGTTTAATATAATAATTGTGTATTAATTTTCCATCCCTCTGAATATTTCACTTTAGTTATTAACCATTTAATCCCATGAATAGATATTTCATTATAATTCACAATAGCCTACTTAACATTTAATGAATTTAAAGATTCATCCTGTACAATTATCTCAGATCACATTTTATATATAGCCTAAGTATTTAGATTCAAAATTTATCTCATTTTATAACCAGAAGTGAACATGTGTTTCCTCCAGAGAAAGTAACTTTGGGCTCAAGATTAGTGTTTTGTGTTTAGTTTTGTGAACCCTATAACAATCAACAGAGAAAGCACCTGGTGATGAGGACTCCTGGAGAAGACATGGCCTGTGTTAGATGTTTGGAGGACACTGTCCCAAATTTCATTTAAATTTCCCATTTAAATAGTATTTAGACATCAACAGTCTAATATTTTTATAGTCACCGGAGCCCAGATCAGTTACTTCCCTTATTTTGGCCACCTCAAGAATAATTAATAATATCTGGGCGAAGAAATATGTTGCTGGATTGGTGAGATTGTTTCATTTAGTAGGCCTAACTACTAACTTCAAGACTTCACCAATATAAATTACTTCAAGAATTACTAAAATATTTAGTCATAAACTTTGAATCCGAAATAGGCTATTACTTTTACAGCACATCAAAATTACCATGTATAAACTTTGAGGGAATATCAAGACTTTAAATATAGCCTAGAGAACTTTTGTTTATTGGCAACCATTTTGAATTCTATAGCTTCTCAAAGACTATACCAACAGTGATTTTCATTAGTTTCAT
Source organism: Allygus modestus (assembly GCA_963675035.1). Lineage (NCBI taxonomy): Eukaryota > Metazoa > Arthropoda > Insecta > Hemiptera > Cicadellidae > Allygus > Allygus modestus. The sequence continues at coordinate 252,472,180 of OY776111.1, read as the reverse complement.
TAGAGATCACTAATTAGACTTTATTAATATTAAATTTGTTTTTCATTGGCTTGTAGATCAATTCCAATTTATTTTATAATATTTATTTACTCAATTATCAAGAGTTTTATGGAATTTTGCCGGCACGATCAACTACACCCTGAGACAGAACCCCTTGTGCATACCAACTGAGCTAAGCCACCATTATTATAATTCAAATTTTAGAAAGTCCCTATGATTGTAATATATAATTGTTAGTCCCTTTCACATAATTAACAGTCCAAACATATGTAAATTCCTTTAATAAACAATCTATCTACCCATTGTTAACAGCTGTTTCTTTTATCTAAGTTAAGTAGTTGTATAACAGCGAACAGAACATAAGAGGAAAAGGTATTTGAGTAACACAGTCAGTTGTCTCACCCCCTTTGTATATATATATTATTTCAGTGCTAAACATAGTATGTTGTCCAATGTTATCCTTATGGAGAATAAATCAAATTTGATATCTCGATTATTTATGAATGTATGTTGATAAAATTTGTTATGTGGCTTCACATAGTACTGGTATATTGATATTTGGACAAAAAATTGATTTTTGGTTGATTATTCCCGTAGCAGCAAACCTGCGTACTCAGTCCCCATGTTATTCCTATGGAGAATAAGTAAATTAAAATCGCTTATTTGTGAATATATTTTTATGAAACTTGGTATGCAGCTTTATGTGGTATTAAGACATATATTACGCATTGGAAATTCGCTGAGTACGCAGGTTTGCTGCGACGGGGGTATTTCTGCTTGCATGATTTAAATCGATAGTTTTTATTTATATTGAAAGCAATATAATTAATCAGTTGAGCAACTTATACAATTGATTGATTTTCAAGTAATTTTTTAATTTATTTATCATGAATATTTCAAGAACTTGTATTAATAATATTAATAAATAAACGGTATCAGGAAACTGACACATACTTTCTCCCTTTTAGCCCAACTTTAATGAATAAATTACTTTTTATTTACTAAATATAGAATACAAAGTACGGTCGAATGTACAGAAAATCTTGTAAACAAGTTGTTTTAAAAATATCCATCCAAATCCCTGCTTTGGAGGCACTACAGAATCCATTGCTACACTCGTGGTTTTAAGAGGGGAAATGCCCCCTATTCCCCCCCAGGGTTATTAAGGGGCAACATATTTTGAATTTCCTCTGTTAGTCAATGCTAACTTGACAAGCATATCAAGTTTGAATGAAATTGATCAGTAAATAAGAGAGAAATAGTAGTTTTTTTATTCCCCATAAGAATAACATTGGACAATGTACTGCGTTTACGGCAAAATGAAAATTTCAATTTTCTCCGAAACCAGCAATCATAGAATAGTAATTCAAAATACCAAATTATTTAGTTTTTTTAGCTCTTTTTAATGGTGAATAGTAATATTTTTTTATATTTATGTCTTTTCTTGAAAAATCCAAAAAACTCAATTTTTGATGTTTCAAGTCCTGTAATTCCTGAACCCGAATTTTTACTGGAATGCGAGTGGTGTCATTTTGTTGGAAAACTAAAGTTCTACAAACGACTAAAGTTTAATCAAAATCGTTAGAGCCGTTTTTGAGAAATTTGGATTTTTCATGTTTTTTGGCGGTTTTTGGGGGATAATTACCTTTAAAAATCAAAAATTCAAAAAAATGAAAAAACGCCTGGAGATATCGTGGATTAGTACCTACATAACAAAATTTCATAAAAATCGGCTTATTGGTTAAGGCTCTAGCTCTTTACACATCCACACAGACAAACACACACACACACACACATGCACGCACGCACGCACGCACGCACGCACGCACGCACACACGCACACACACACACACACACACACACACACACACACACACACACACACACACACACACACACTCACAGACAGACATCACGTAAAAAACACTTTTTTGGGTTCAGGGAGTACCCAAACGAATATTTCCACTAACAACTCAAATTCAAAAATGTTGACGAAAACAATACTTTCTCCATATACTATGTATAGAGGGAGAAAGTAAAATGTTAAAATGCAATACTCCAAAGATGCAGATTTTTAAAATATTTTCATCCATAGTATAGTTATTAATTCTTTTAATCAAATTAATAATAACAACTGTATATGACCTTAAGTTTTGTACTCAATAATTTGTTTATGATATATACCAAATTAATATTTAGTACAAATTTGTATATATGACGGTACATTGTACCGTACCGAATTTGTACCGAGAACCGAGGTACAAAATCTTTTACCGTACCAATCTGAAATTTTTGGTACCGCAGACCCCTAATTTCATCAATATAAAAGTTGCTTTCACCACTGTTTCCCCATGGCCAGAGCAGTAGCAGTCTGGGTCTTTGTAGATTCGTCCTTCTAATTTTATTACAAAGTAGGTATTTTACACTAATTGTACAAAGACGTGAAACCCAGAATGTATTTCATTTTTACAGCTTTGAGTCTACTGTCCGATACAAACCGAAATATAACAAGCATGTAAATATTAACTTTCATACAGCTTCTACCTTCAGATTCACATCTTGAGCGTTTCGAGGTCTCGTCTTTGACACAAGAATCACCTAGTTCACTGGTTGACTTCTTTTCTGAATCTGATTCAGTCTTTTGTCTTTTTGGTGAGGTGTCATGAGCTTCAGCTGGCCGCTTCTTCACGACTGCACCTGCCAGCAATTTCATCTGTGATGTTCGCCCACTGCAAACAGAAAATTGGCAAGTATTTAAAATAAACTATGCCTTTTGCAATATTTTAATGAACAATTAGGAATGGATTCTTTAGATAATACATTACTAACGTCCCAGACAACCTTAACCCGGGAGGACTCACGTGCCAGTCGAAACAACTGGGTTGGTACTGCTTATAGTAAAACTTGTATTTAACGGGTGTCGGCAGTATTCATTGCCATCGTACCTCAGGCGCCTCTTTCTAGGAACAGCCTGAATCACTTCCTGCACTCGTTCTTTTCCTAGATTCAGTGCTCCGTGCGTTTGCATAAAGGACTGGTCAGTTCGACCGTGGATGAGTGACGGATTTAGTTTGTTGCCGGTTTGTTCGACCATGAGTGAGTGACCGCAGAAGTCTTATTGATTTTCTTTTAATGTCTTACTTAATTATTTATGATTCTAAATTGCTAACTCTTTACTAATTATTTGCTCGGATGTGCTCAGGAGAAGTGGATATAAAAGTGACGCTATCGGGGTCTGAGGGCAATGGCTACCATGTGCTAAGCCTAGCTTATCTTTACAATAATGAGTGTTGCTACTTACAAAATTCACTAGGCTATTTAAATATAGCTCACAAATGATCGTACTTGATTTCTCAATAAATATATTTATACCTATGGTCTTCTTTGGTTTATTGTAGTGGGTATAATGTGTTTTGTATTTACTCTGGATATCAACAAAGGTAGGTGTACAATTTCTAGAATTTCTTTAACTATTTGAATGAAATACAAAGTTACAGAGGAACAATATAATATTTATTTATCTAGTAGTACAATTGTGTTTTAAAAAGGTTCTCAATTAAAGGGATTTACAATAATATACAACTCCGGGGGAACAGTTACAATGAGTGGCCTAGGCTAGAAGGTGAATGACAATAATATTTGTAGGCCTAAGACTAAATGTTCATATTTTGGTTCTAAATGGGTTCTTTTACAAATGAGGGCTCTTTTTCTCAGGGGGGAAGTATCGTGCTGACTTGAATAACGTTAAAATGATATTTGAAAGAATATTTAATCCAATTAGGCTTATGCTGTTTACAAATTGCAACAATGGAAATTTTTGGTGTTGTCCAAAAGGAGAGTCCAATGGTTTCACTGAATTTACTAATGATTAAAATACTCAAAATTAAATTTAGAAAGATAGTTCAATGTAAAATAGTCTCTTGATGTTATTTTAACTTTCAGAACATTAGACTTGTTCTATTTAAATGTCTGTATTCTTTCCAGTCCCTAAGAGAATACAATGGAAGTAGTTTACCAATCTGCTCACAAATGTTCTTCGCTCAATACCAGTTTTTGGGGATAAAACAAATAAAAGGGAATGAATTTAAAGATGGTATTAATTGAGCAGTAAGTCCCTAATAAAATGAGCACTAAGCAATGCAAAACTTAGGCCATACTGGGTAAATTGAAATAGGAACTGTGTCCTTCACAGATTTTAGGTCTTAACACTATGGCATCTGGAACAAGAAGAAAGATCTAGCAGAGATGAGGTCTGGAAGCATGGTCCATTGTTGAGAAGCACATGGTCACACAATTGTTAACACTGGTCACTGTAATTTAGATTCCTTAAGGACTATTTTTGAAAAGTATATTATCTTAAATTTTAATTCTATTGCAATCCTCTCACATAACTTATATCTAAAATAATATTATTAACAAACATATTAAATTAAGTGAGTAGGCTATTAGATGTGAATAGGCTATGAATAATTATTGGTGATTTATTAATGAAATACATATTATTTTACAATTGCACAGATAAATAAACATTAAATACATAGAGGGGAATGGTTTTCTGAGGAGTGATGATAAGGATGATTATTATTAGGCATAAACATAGGGCAATTAATACAAATAACACATTTAGGGGAAATTAATTAATTAATACATTGATAGGGAAACTTAAATATAAAATAACACATAATAGGAAAATTATCACTAAATAGAATGAATGACATGTAATACTATAGAAGTCAAATCGTAGTTTTTAATAAAACTGATGTAGTATTATAAATATTTTTGAACTGGGTTCAGTGCTTACAAATATTATAAAAAACTATGTAATAAATAACAATAATTTGTATTGCCAAAAAATTAATGCTCTTAGTTTATGTCTCTTGATGAAATTAACTACAACTGCAAAGAGAAAATTCTACTAATTGTGTGTACAAAATGGACTCTATTGAACGTAATCGGATTGATAGACTACTGCAAAGTGTAGAACGAGAAGAGAATAGTGATCGTGTAAGAAGACCCCTCGGAACTTTTTGTCGAATACTCTTCAACGAATCAGATTGTGAAGGAGACGAAAACGACAGTGACAATGACAAAACTGAAGACTTATAAGGTATTTTAGTATTATACGAACGTTCCAATGAGGATAATGATAAGGAAAATTTACCCTTTGAGGATGTAAATGGTCAACAACATGAAGAAATTCCAGGTTACTATTTGGATCAAGATTTAGATGATATAGAAAATTTAAGCCTCAACAGTAGAACTGAAGAAAATAGCGGCAAGTCAAACATGAACACTATTATTACCTAATTTACAATAGTTTATAATAGTGTAATTTTATCGTAATTAACCTTTTCCAAGTTTTGCTTTAATGTCTAAAAGCCTACTTTTTACGTAATAGTGTGCAGTAACTTTATAACATTTTTATATAAAATTATTCTTTAGTAGTTCTCATTATTACAATTTAAAAATATATTATTATATTATTATTTTTAAACATATTATATAACAATTAAAATATATTATTCCATGTTTTCATATCATTTGGTACAAAAATAAATCAATTTTTAGCAAAATACAGCTGTTTTATTAATCCCGGTCAAAAAGACCTTGAGTGAGTCCTCACGTTTTCAATTTAAAGTGAGTTCTGCAGGGTTAACACTGGTCTATACCAATTTTGAGGCTGACATTGGGTACAGCAAGTTATCATTACGTTTGGTAAGTCTTTTGGCTGTCCATTATGGCAAACTTCCCTTTCACCTTTGGTCCCTCCATTTGCCACTGCAAATCCCACTGCATTTCCCACTGGTGGGGACAGAATCTCCGGGTTTGGTCCCCAACCTGAGAATGAATGGTCCCTGGCTGTTGTACATGGATACCCTGTCAGTTGAGTTGGCCAGTTGGAGGGCAGAATGCGGGTCCCCTGTTTGAGCCTCAGGGGCACGGGAGTTGGCCGTCTGAGGGTCAATTGCGCTGCCGTCCCATCCCACCCTTTCCTTTCTGCTATATCCTATCCTTCCGTTAACCTGCGCAATAATTTAGATTGATGAAGACGTGCCTAGCAGCTATGGTGGGGTTTCCTAATCCAACAAAAATGATGAATGATGATACACTACTAACCAGTGGGGGGGGTGATTCCTGACACTGTTAATCTGTCAGAACAGTTCCACCCAACACCCAGTTCCGGCACATCATTAATAGTTTGAATGTAATATAAATTTTTTTAAATAAAAAAAGCCTCTGGGATTTAGAAGGGGCTTCAGTCCGAAAGCCCTTAAATCTACCACTGCTTCCTACTGTGGTTTAACCAAAACAGCTACACACAACTATTGTTGTTATTCTGAATTCTCTGTTCTGGTTTTCCGGTTTTAGTGGATTTAATTTCTTATCGGAGTTGATATTCCTCTTTACATTTGGACATCCTTCTTCTTTCCCTGTGCAAGGTCGAATATGGATCCTGTTTCTTCTTTATACCCCCTCTTTGGTTCTAATGACTTAAGATTCTGGGTTCTCATCTTTCTTTATAACAATTCCTGGTATTCATTTTCTGATTCCCTTTTGAGTATAAACATTTTTGTTTTCTGACAAATCTCTCAATTGGTGGGCTCCTTTGTCATAGTAGACTTTCTGTTTACTTTGGATATTCCTTAGTTCTTCTGTTCTTCTACAGTTTCTTCAGTGGGATACAGTGGTTTCAAGGGTTCTTGTGAGTAGGCAAAATATTTCTTAATATTCTTCCCATCAACATTTGTGATGGAGATTTGAAATTCTCCTTTAGAGTGTTGTTATATTCCACGATACGAGGTTTAAATCTCCTTTTGACATTTTAGTTCTAAGCAACATTGACTTCACTGTTTGTATAGCTCTCTCTACCATTCCGTTTGATTTAGGGTAATGAGGCGAAGATGTACTAAGTTTTATGTTGTATATTTCTGGAAATGCTCTAAAAGAAGCACTATCAAAAGGAGGCCCGTTATCCGAATGTATCACGCTTGGTAATCCATGTGTTCTAAAAATCTGAGTTAAGCTATTGGTTACACTCTCAGAGTTAGTGCTATTCAGTTTTTTAATTTCAACAAAATTTGAATGATAGTCAACTACCAATATATGGTTTACATTGTCTATGTGGAAGAAACAAATTCCAAGCTCTTCCCAAGGAAGATCTGAAACTGGATATGGCTTTAAAGGCTGTTTAGTATTAGACCGCTGATAAGATTAACAAATATCACATTGTTCAACCATATCCTTTATGTCACTCATCATTCTTGGCCAGTATAAACATAAATTTGCTTTCCTTTGGCATGAATTGATTCCTTGATGTGAAGAATATATTTGAGCCAGAATTTCATGTCGCATCTCATTTGGTAATATCACTAGACGATCATCTACAAATATTAAGCCTTCAGAAATATGTAGTTCAACTCTTTTTTCCCCAGTACGGTCTCTATTTCCACATTTTGTTTGTGAGTGGGCCATCTATTCATAATATAATGCAATACTTTTTTGAACTCGCTGTCTGTATGGACAATCTTATTCGTTCAAGCACCTCGTCACTAGCTGAAACCAGAGAATAAATTACCTGAGCTCCTTTTTTCTAAGTATTCAGTGTCGGTATACAAATCTATGGGTGCCCTGGGCTAGAATCTGCAACAAACATTTTATTTCCGGGAACATGAACCAAAGTTAGATTATATCGTAACAATTCCATGACCATGCGTTGTAACCCAGGCGATAGCGATGAAATTAGTTTATCTAATATGCCTATTGGAGGTTTGTGATCTGTTTCAACTGTAAATTCAGTTGCAAATAAATAATAATGGAACTTCTTGCATCCATTGACAACAGCCAAAAGTTCATTTTCTAGTTGGCTATATCGTTATTAAGTATCATTTAGTGATACTGAACCATAACCTATTGGTTTACCATCCTGAAAGAGGACTGCACGAAGTCCACATTGACTGGCATCTAATGAAAGTACAGATCTTTTGTTGTCATCACAATAGGAAAGTACTGCCGCTTTGGTTATAGCTTCTTTGAGAAGTTCAAAGCACTTCTGTTCTGTATCCGACCATACAAATTCAATTTTCTTACTAATCAGTTTCCTCAATACACCTGTTTTGAACATCGGATTTATTTTCCAGAGTTGGATACTTTTGAATTGCTTCTACTTTGGAGTAAACAACCGTTACACCCTCAGGAGTGAGTCTGTGGCCCAAATATGTTACACTTTCTACGCCACTCTGACTCTTTTCTTTAGACATTTTTAGGTTGCTTGCACGGGCCCTCTCTAGGAAGGCCTTTAATCAGTCGTCATACTCCTGTTTGGTTCTACCATACACCAAAACGTCATCCATATAAGAAATAACTCCATCTAGTCCCAAAATAACACTATCCATAGCCTTTTGAAACATCTCCGGAGCACTATTCAGTCCACAAGGAAGCCTACAAAATCTATATCTTCCAAAAGGTGTTGTAACAGTACATAAGTGGGAACTGGCGTTTGATAAAGGAATTTGTAGAAAAGCTGAAGATGTATCAAGCACAGAGAAATATCTAGCAACCTCCAACTGTGAAAGTATTCCTTGTATCGTGGGCATACTGTAAAGTTCTCTTTTAATACTATTATTCAATTTTTTCGGGTCAATACATACTCTTACGCAACTATTTGGTTTCTTAACGATCACAATAGGGTATACCCAATCTGTCGGTACTTTCACTTCTTTCAACACTCCCGCTTTAACAATTTTTTTCAATTAGTGAATTTCCCCTATAGGGAAAAAGCTATTACCGTAGGTCTCATGGTAAGACTTAAGCCCAAGACCATGATAACTTTTTATTTTGAGGTCCCCAGATGCCAAAAACACCATTCGTTCAAATTTGTATGTATGTATGTATGTATGTATATATATATATATATATATATATTTATTTATGAGTCCGTAAGCACAATAACTCTCGTAAAAAAGGTCCAATCTTAATTAAATTTGGAAAAAAATGTGTAAAGTACCATTTATTTGAACGAGTTCGAAAACCAGATGAATCGCACTATCCGAAGGGGGGTTTTGTGCCCCAAAAATGTGTTTTTGGGGTTTTTACATGTAATTTTTATTTAAATCAAATTTTAATTTTTACCATTGAATTCAACTTAAAAAAACAAATAATTTGGTATTTTGATCATTGCTTTACGTCAATTTGTTATCGAGATATTGAAATTGCTAAACACAGTACGTTGCCCAATGTTATTCTTATGGAGAAAAAGAAATACCCCCGTCGCAGCAAACCTGCATACTTAGCGAATTTCCAATGAATATATAACATAACACATTAAAACACTTAACAGGATTCATAATAAATATATTCACAAACAAGCGATATTTAAAATATTAATTAATCCCCATAAGAATAACATTGGGGATGAGTAAGCAGGTTTGCTGCAACAAGGCACACAAAATAATGGGTTTTTATGCAAATATCAATAGAACTCATCTTAGTGAAGTTTCATCCATATACATTCATAAATAATCGATATATAACATTTTAAGTATTTTCCATAAGAATAACATGGGGACCAAGTACCTAGGTTTGCTGCTACAGGAACCATAGGCGAAAAATTGTTTTTTTGTGCAAACAACAATAAACCACAACCAGATGAAGCCATATACCAAATTTCGTCAGTTAATGTTCATAAATAAGCGAGATATAAAATTTTTCTTTTTCGCCATAAGAATAACATTAGACAACGTACTGTGTTTACCACTTTCAATATCTCGGTAATCAATTGACGTACAACAATGATCAAACTACCAAATTGTTGGTTTTTTAAAGCTGAATTCAAAGGTAAAAATTAAAATTTGATTTAAATAAAAATTATATGTGAAAACCCCAAAAAACACATTTTTGGGGTACAAAACCCCCCAAAAACCCCCCTTCGGATGGTGCGATTCATCTGGTTTTGAACTCGTTCAAATAAATGGTACTTCACACATTTGTACCAAATTTCATTAAGATTGGACCTTTTTTACGAGAGTTATCGTGCTTACGGACACACACACACACACATACATATATATATATATATATATATATATATATATATATATATATATATATATATATATATATATTTGAACGAATGGTGTTTTTGGCACCTGGGGACCTCAAAACGAAAATTTATCATGGTCTCGGGCTTAAGTCTTACCATGAGACTTACGGTAATAGCTTCTTCCCTATAGGGGAAATTCGCTAAAAATTGTATATCTCGCTTATTTATGAACATAAACTGACGAAATTTGGTATATGGCTTCATCTGGTTGTGGTTTATTGTTGTTTGCACAAAAAAACAATTTTCCGCCTATGGTTCCTGTAGCAGCAAACCTAGGTACTCGGTCCCCAAGTTATTCTTATGGAAAATACTTAAAATGTTATATATCGCTTATTTATGAATGTATATGGATGAAACTTGGTATGTGACTTCACATACATGAGTTATATTGATATTTGCATAAAAACCCATTATTTTATGTGCCTTGTTGCAGCAAACCTGCGTACTCATCCCCTATGTTATTCTTATGGAGATTAATTAATATTTTAAATATTGCTTGTTTGTGAATATATTTATTATGAATCCTGTTAAGTGTTTTAATGTGTTATGTTATATATTCATTGGAAATTCGCTGAGTAAGCAGGTTTGCTGCAACGGGGGTATTTTCCCTTTGACAGCTTCTATAAGGGCTTTGGGAATTGGTATGGACGGTATTATTTGTGGTTTTGCATCCTCTTTAAGTTTTATATCATATAATACAGGAAGCTTTCCCAAGTTAGCATCAAACACATCTTTAAATTTGTCAAAAACATATAGCTAGATAACTCTAGAGCATCTATTCTTGAAAATAGGTTTAACTCTTGACAGGTTATTAATCCTAAAATAGGACAACTTGTTTCATTCACTATGTAAAACTCTATCATTGAAGGTTCTGAGGCGTCTGAAGGTTTACACTCAAGAATACATGTTCCTAAAACATTTATTTTGTGATCTGAGTAAGACTTTAAACATCTTTTTGTTGAATTTAAACTTGAGTGTGATAGTTTGTTGAACATATTTAAAGGCAAAACATTTACTTCAGCCCCTGTAATAAGTTTAAATGACACTTTTACCCCATTAATTATAATGTTTTATTCCACTCCTTCTCATGTGGACTAAGAGTAAATACAGACTTAATTAAAACATCAGATTCATTTTTAAATTCCTGCAAGGGTTCATCTTCCTCTGGTTTGACAGTGTTTAATGTTCTAAACTTACAAGCCTTGGCAAAATGGTTTAACTTTCTACATTTAAGACATACTTTACCCCAGGCTGGACAACTTCTGTACGCGTGATTCATCAAACATTTAGAACATAATTTGTCACGTGAGTGTTGTTGATTATAGTTAAGACTTGCCGGTATTGATTTTGCTTACAATTACCTCATTTTTCACACAATCTGTATGACCAGGCTTACTCCTAATAGTATCTTCCTGCATCGATTTTACATGCTTTATACTCCCTTCCTTAGCCCTACAATATCGAATCGCTTTGTCTAAACCCAACTCTGGTTCAATTAAAGGTCTTTATTGTATCATTTATGCCAATTATAAGTAAGTCCCTTACTAAGCTTTCTTCTTGGTTCCCAGATTTACAAAGTTTAGCTTGTGTTTTAGCCTAGTAATAAAAGCATCTATAGATTCATCTATTTTGTCTCCAATTGAAAAATTTGTATCTATCAATTACAATGTTTTGTTTTAGGTTCAAAATATTTGTCAAAACAATCTATAATCATAGTCACATTTAGCACTTTCATCTAAGTTAAAATTATTCTATACATCTAGAAATGAATGAGCAGAGAAGAAGAGCAACCTTCTGTTTTCCTGGTTTCTTAGATTTCTTTTTTGCTTCAATTTATAAGGTAAACTTCTGTTTGAACCTTTTCCAGTTTTCCAAAATACTACCATCAAAGCATAAACTACCAGGGGCTTTTATACCAGTTTCCATCTTTAAAGAATATTCTTACTATAATTACTGTAGCTTACAAACATTTTAACCTCTGCCACCAGAAACAATGTGAGTATTTTATACAGAAATTAACCTTATTTCCACACTTGATGTTATACAGTCAAAATCTAAGATGTTTACTTTTTTTAGAACCAAAACATAAACAAGAGCTAAATTGTATGGAAATATGAAACACATATATGACAGTTTAAATACTTTATAGAAATTCAAAACTAAAACCTCATTGTTTTTCTCTGCCTTGATATTTCTGCTACCGACCGGCTGAGGTTTGTCACCGTCAGGCTTATCACTAAATATAGCAACGAATAATTACAGATAAAATGATCATAGTACAGTTACATATTAAATGGTATCAAAGGGAGTCTTTAATTAAATAAACTTGTATTTAAGATTGGGTATATTGTCACTGATAGAAGTTAGCCTATTTATTTCTGGGCAGTTGCCCTGTCAATTGCTAAGTAGTCTACTTGACTTCAGGTTAACTTCAATTTATTACCCTGCTCAAAACTATGTACGCTTGGTCTTTAGCTAAGTCTTTCTTTACCAGGTATATGACAACCCTGCTAAATGTGTGGTATGCAGACTCAATATCTATGCACTATTTCAGCCTAGCTTAGGATTAAGGGCAGTAGCATAACTATGTACCTCAGTCGATGTCCCATATACTTTGGACACCTGAAACGTGGCAATAAGAGGGGCGATCGCAACAAATAAGTATGCGTTCTTGAATCTGATCCTTATGGATAAATCATCAAATATAACTAAGACTGCCTTAAGCAGCTAACGACTCCCCTAGATCGATGCAGGGCAAGTGATGTCAATTTGTTCTTGACTCCCATATAGCTACTATGTTGACTGTCTCTACATCACCCAATAACCCCCTTCATCATATGTTTCAGTGCAGCATGTCCCTTGCAACCTAAGCGAGGCCAATGCTGTTAAATATGCCACCACAATAATTGACATCACGAGATACAACGTTTACTGGGAGTATTTTGTTGCTTTCTGAGATTCGTTAAAAGACGTTAATAATATGTTCCGTTTATATATGAGTAAGCTTGCTTGCTTGCAACTCTTAGGTCAAAAAACGGCACAAACGATTTCCCACTAAAATTAAGATTAACTAATGGATGGGTTAAAAATTATGTCTAGACAGGTCTCATCCTAAAACAAAAATTTGTAAAAAATTTAGCCTTTAAACTAAATTTAAATTATGGATTATATAGTTTATAATAACAATAATGAATTAAAACAGCTGTTGAAAAACAACCAGTCAATTATAATAGTATTACTCAAGCGAGTTCTATCGTGACTATTAACAATGAAAATATATTACTTTTAGATCATTTTCAGGTACTAAAAATAATTAAATAAAATCTTTTTAACAACAAATAGAACCAGCTCCAATAATTATTAAAACACACTAAAACGAGTAGAATAAATAATTATGTGTTTATTTAAATATACCAATGTCAGGAGCATTACATAAATAAATACACAGTAATTGTCTTAGGGCTGGAAATTAAGTAGGCCTACTAGTATAATTGTTGGTTTTGATTTGGAGTTGGTGCAACATTTGATAAACGGCACCAACTCCAAGTCAAAACAAACAGTTATACAAGTAGGCCTTCTTAATTTTCAGCAACTCCAAATCAAAACAAACAGTTATACAAGTAAGCCTTCTTAATTTTCAGCCCTAAAATAAAACAATTACTATATATTTATTTCTGTAACACTCCTGACATTGGTATATTTAAGGAAACACATAATTATTAATTTCACTCTTTTTAGCGCGTTTTAATAATTATTGGAGTCGGTTCTATTTTTTGTTAAAAAGATTTGATTTTGGTAAGCTATTGAGGAACCAACAAAAATTATTATTGACGGATTAACATATATATATATATATATATATATATAATAGTCACGAGGACTATTTTTTAAGTAAGGGCTGTTTTAATTTCAAAGCTTTTAAGTTCACGCGTGCGCCGCAGTTAGCGCATGCGTTGTCTCCCACCATGCTTAGCGAACGGCCAGATGGCAGTTGCAGCTCTGAAGCTGGCCTGAATGGTTCACTGTACATCATTGAAATGTTTAAGATTATTGAATTGCCCGCCGGGTACGAGATAGTCAGTGATACGGTCAGTGATACGTTTTTTAATTGCTAGAAACATGCCTGCTGTGGTCATTCCGTGAGGTGTATGGACCTAATGCGATGAGTGAAGGAAAAGTGAGAAAGTGGGTCAGAGGGTTTTAAAGCGGCCGTGAAAATGTCCATGATGAACCGCGCTTAAGCCGACTGCTGTAATCTCGGATGAGTTGGTCAAAGCAGTGAATAAAAAGAATACACGAAAACAGGAGATTCACAATATCCATGCAGTCCTGGAAATTTCCCCAAATGTCGAGGTCAGTGCTGTACAAAATTGTGACAGAAAACCTGATTTGTGATCTAGTTGGGTCCCAAAGCTCCTTACAGAAGACCAAAAAACAAGTAGATTGGGCTGCGCCTTCAGCTTTTTGGAACAGCATGACGATGAAGGTGATGACATTTATTAAGCCAAATTGTGACAGGAGATGAGACATGGGTGTCACACATCACACCTGAATCCTAGTCCATGCAATGGCACCACACGTCATCTCCCGTTAACATTAAAGCCAAATAAACACTCTCCAAGCACAAGATCATGGCAACAGTGTTCTGGAACAGATGTGGTGTTTTGCTCGTAGATTTCATGCCACAGGAGCAAACAATCAATGCAGAGGCCTATTGTGAAACCCTAAACAAGCTCCCTAGAGCGCAAATGGCGTGGCATCTTGACGAAAGGAATTCTGCTTTTGCATGACAACGCAAGGCCACACGTTGCTGATCAAAACAAGAAACTGAGTGATTGCCTGGGATGTTATTGATCATCCCCCTTAAAGTCTGGCTCTTGCTCCAAGCGATTTCTTGAAAAGCCACCTTGGCAGCAAACGCTTCAACAACGACAAAAAAGTAAAAACGACGGTGAACAACTGGTTATCCGAGCAGGCGGCCGATTTCTATGAAGAGGGTATACAAAACTTAGTAGTACGGTATGAAAAGAAAGGTAGGGAAAAGTGTGTAGGATCCAAAAATAAAAAGGGTTTTTGAAAATGTTGTGTGTTTTATTTCAGTTAAAAAACGGCCCTTACTTAAAAAAAACAGCCCTCGTATATATATAATAGCAGCAAAGCTCGTTGTAAAAATAATACAATGGTCTCTAGGCCAATGTATTTTGCACTTTCATAATGTTTTAATGAAAGTTTACTCCAGATTTAGTTGTACCCCTTACATTCATCAAATATTGCCAAAGATAGATTGTAACACTCAATCTTTGGAGGTTTTTGGTTTCTTGCCTATAGAATAAAACAGTGGGAAATTTGCCACAACAGATGATTTATTCTTGAAGCTTTTGAATTTAATTTAAATTGATATTTTGGCGACAAATCTGATACTATAAAAACAAATGTTGACTGAAAAAAAAAGTCTATTGAATATTTTTTGTATTTTTCTTCTAAATCCTTCTGATGTTGTTGAAGATGGTGATTGTATTCTTGGTTGACTATTAGGCACTCTCATCTTCTATAAAACTGTATTAAGTAAAACAATTTTAATTAAATTGGTTGTAATTAATACTTTACACTTTTTCCTCCAAAGATTACTAAATATGTCAGACTCATATTTATTTGACAATCTACACAATTTAAAGTTTCCAATGAGGGGGAATATTTAAATCCGTCAATTGGAATCCCAGATTTAGTTGTACAGTCAACTCCCAACTATCCGGGGTAATGACCGGTTGGAGGGTCACGGATAATCCAAAACCACGGTTAAAACAAAGTAATTCAATAAATTGAATATTACGAATATAATAAAGGTTTATCAATATTTGTATACTGCAATATTGTGTTTTAATGTAATTTAAGATATATTTATTTATGTATATTAAATACTTTTGAAAATCTTTAAATTGTGATAACATCTACAAGCAATCAAGATAATAATCGTTTAATACTAGCAATGGTTGATAGCAGTAAATACTATTAAAAACGCCGAATGATATTTAATAGGTTAAAAATCTCTTAACACCGAACTCTCTAAACTACACCGAACAGTATGCTAGTTAATTTCGCACTGGGGGAAAAACCCAATGAGGGTAAACAACGGCGGGAAGGGTGATTGTTTTGAGATGTTTCTATTTTTAGACGTCCATGTCCGACCGTCCGTTTGTCCGTCCGTCCGTCGCTGAGGGTGAACAGCAGCAGGAAGGGTGATTGTTTTGAGATGTTTCTATTTTTAGACATCCGTCGCACTGCCTAGCCAGGTAGTCAAGGTCATCGCTCCCCATCACGCGCCCACGGCTCATTAGCGAGATGACAGACTGTCAGGTTATGTTGTGTTTACTAAATTGTTTGTATAGTATTTATTCTGATAAACAAAGTAAATTAAATACGGTTTTGGAGATAATTTAGCAAAATAAATTGTTATTATTGCTCTATTTATGTTTAGAAGGGGATAAATAAAAGTAATAAATATAAACCTTTCGTGACCCTGGTTAAACTGCAACCCGATTAACCCGCTCCCGGATAATCGGGAGTTGACTGTACAAAGATACCACTTAATTTTAAGTATAGGCCCCCCTACTGCTAAAGATACGAGGGCCATCCAAAAAGTAAAGAACGTTTTCTTACTGCACCTAGCGCAGCTATCCCATCACCACGATTGTGAGTGTGGCAGTCCACTCACTTCCCCACCAAAGTATGAGCCGAGTTTCGTTGCTGTGCGGTCACAGGTTTTATTTCTACAGCGATTTAAATTAGCGGCGGTAAACGATATTCCCGCCAAATATGAGATACGCAGTATTATTCTGTTTCTGAGTTAAAAAATGCCCAGACCTAGACATTTTTTGAAAACACCAAAGAAATTTTATGGTGAAAGAGCAAAAAACAAGATCTTAAATTGATGTAATGTGCTAAGATTTTAGCAGCTGTTTTCCTCAAATTTTCCTCAAGTTTTTCTTTCAAATCATCTTTAACGAGCAATGACCTGCTACGCCGATCCTCGTCGTTCACGATGGATTTTCTTTCATTAAACCGGTTGCATCACTGTTTCCCCTGAATATTCGACTTGAAGACTTGTTTGCACTTTCACGATAAACTTTCTTTGGTGTTTTTCTAAAAAAATTATATATTCCCAAACATTTTTAAATTCAGAAACTGAATAATACTGCGTATTTCATATTTGGCGGGATTTTCGATTGCAGCCTCCATTTTGAATAGCTGTAGAAATAAGAAAGGTGACCGCACAGCAACGAGACTCTGCTCATACTTTGGTGGGGAGGTGAGTGGACTGCCACACATGCAATGGCGGTGATGGGGGAGCTGCGCTAGGTGCAGTAAGCAAACGTTCTTTATTTTCTGGATGACCCTCGTATATTACAAATTCTAAAGTTGGTTTGCATTTTTATCTATGATTAAAAAACGGTGGACTAATCAACCACGACAATTGGTACCTATTTTATTGAAGCTTATGAAATGTTCTTTACATCAATATAAGGCATTAGCTACAAAACTGATAATACAAAGACGATTGACTGGAAACAACAATATATTTTTTACAAATTTTGAATGAACCAATTTCCTATAATTTAACATTTTACACATTTTCCACTCTAAGTTATAAAACATGTCAAACTCATATTTCATATCTACACAATTAAAGGTTTCCAATGTTGGGCTGAACATAAAAATCCGTCTGGTAGAATTCCAGGTTTAGTTGTACAAAGATGCCCCTTACACACATTAAAGGTGTAATTAAAGATGTAATTAAAGATGTGATTAAAGATGTTTAAAGATGTAATTGAGAATTCCGAGGTCATTTAGGTATTTTACTTGTAACTCACTAACGGCTGGGATATCAACCAAAGTGGAGGAAGGTGATTTTCTGAAAGTACAGAAAATTTACTACAAACACCTAATATTATGCATTTCTTGATAAAATCCCCTCAAAAGTTGGATAGAACAAAACTGTATACCTATATTATAAATGTTTACAATTATGATTTTCAACGTATATTAGATCATAAGCAAATGTCTAACTTTTATATTTTGAAAAGCGGTGTAATCAGAGGTTTACAATGATGCAACAAACATTAAAATCGGTAAAGTATAACTCGAGATTTGGTTGTTTAAAGATAGATTTGGTTTTTCAGAGGTGGATAAAATGCATTTCAAAAAATTTCCCATGTATTTCTTATGGGAAACATTCATGTTTTTTACCCCATAAATAATGAAAAATTCACCACTTTCATAATTTGTTTACCCTCTGCACCGCTAGAGGTTTTGAATGACGCATAAATTATGAATATCGGCCAGCTGGAACTCTAGCTTTAGTTGTACAAAGAAATTCCTTACTCAATTATATAATAGAAAGAAGATATTCTTTATTATTTGTCTATAGGGCTAGATAAAAATATTCTTTTACCTGTTGGCAGATGGTGGTGGAGGTTTTCCTTTAATTTCAAGCTGTATTCTCTGTTCTAAGGACTGTTCTTGAAGAGAGGCAACCTTATTACGGAAGTCAGCCATTTCTCGAGCTTCCTCGAGTGATTTTTTACGTTCCTCCTCTAATTTACTTCTATCAACCAAATCAAGGAATTCTATTTCATCATCATCCAATCCTTTTATCATGTGCTCTGTAAGATATAAAATTTACAAAATTACAGATAAAAATGCTGTTATCCTTTGTAGGATTCTTATGCTAATTTTTAGAAACTGTAAAATTAACTGGAATTGAGGAGTTTTACTTGGAATTGTGGTGTATTAGACTTATACACAGATAAAAAAATTATACGACTTTCTGCATATAGTAATTAAGTTTGTAGGATAGTCTTTATAAACACGAGGATGGTATTAAAACTATAATTGACAATATACTCTTTATGTTTTGGAGTATGTTATTTAAAATATGTCTTAAACAATTCTAAATGTTTACGTTTCTTCTTGAGTATCTTTTAAAAATAAAATAATGAAATAGAATCGTCGACAAAAGCCTTTGAATTGTGTCAGTGTTGTAGGCAGTATAGTTGGAATATTTGTTCCTGCATGATCAGCTGTTTTTAACCCTAAAAAAGTTTATTTGCTATTGCTGATTGTTTATTTGTAATTTCAAATTTGTTCTATAAAACTAATGTTTAAATAAATTGGCGCAGCGAACTCGCTAGGTTGCAGGCAAATGAAAATAATCTTATACATTAATTAGCTAAGGAATTTGGTTTTTTTTTCCGGCCTGCTACGTTTTTATTTATCAACCGATTTAGACAATTGAAGTGTAATTTTTCAGGTTTTACACAGCAGATTAACAGAAAATTGTAAAACTAAAAATAACGCTTTATTTTTTAAAATATTGACAGTTAAAAAATTACTTCAGTTATTTAAATGGGAGAATATTTTTAAAGGAACTCGGCCTTAGTTTGAGAATACCAGGCAACGTGTGGTCATGGAATTTATACCAATTTGAAGCTTAAGCATTCCGATGTTCCCCAAAATTGTCAGATTTATCAATTTATCCGTTTAAGTTCGTTAAATGATAAGAAGTATAAAATCATAACATTTCTCCATGTTAATCATATGGGAGAATTTTTACCTAGGATTTTGAGGAATTTCGGCCTCAGTTTGAGAAAACCAGGTAACGTGTGGTCATGGGATTTAAACCAATTTGAAGTTTAAACATTCCAATACTCCCCAAAATTGTCAGAATTATAATTTTCTCCTTTTAAGTTTGTTAAATGATACAAAATGTAAATGTCTACAAACCGTTTTAGTAGGATTTGTTGTATGGTTTGTTTACAACAAACAGCTGATTAAAATCCTCACTCTGTGTGATTTTCATTAGACAGCCTGATCAGCTCATCAAGCTTTTGATTTATTTTCGAGTATTATCTATCTAAACTAATAAAGTAGTTGTGATTGTGTGTGCCCTAAGTGATTTCGAAAACGGCGTTGTAGGGGACCAACACATTTTAGCTAAGTATTTTTTTTTGCTTTTTCCCTAAACCTCAGGGCTGCGCCCCAGTGGCACCAAAAGCTGCCATGTTATTCTTATGGAGGAAAGGTTTTTCCTAAATTGGTCAAACGTCTCTTCAAATCTGCTCCCGGATGATACCATGTTGTTATAAAAGGTTGTTACTAAAGGTCTTTGGATCATTATTTTTGGCGGCTTCAAGGGTCCACCCCACTGGCTTCTTTTATCACTTCCCGACGTTCAATTTGGACGTGTGATGATTCTTTGGATTTGTTTAATAATGCCGTATGTCTTGAATGATATCCCAATGTTGGATACGTCCCCCCAATAACCTTAGGGCTCCGCCCCCTGGCAAAATTATCGTGATATTTTTCCTGTTTTTTCGTGAGTTTAGCCAATTGTCAAAGATGCATAACATTTGGGTAGGTTTTCTATGACCCCCAACCTTAGGGCTCCGCCCCAGTCGCTAAAATATTGCCCTGATTATTCTTAACAAAATATGAGTTCTCCAGGTTCTTGCAAAAAATGCTCTTCAATTTGCTCCAGGACCATAATATGTTGTTAGGGGACTAAAGGTCTTCAAATAATTTTTTTGCGACCTTAGGGCTACGCCCACTGGTTTTTTCTATTACTTCCTGACGTCTAATTTGGATGTGTTATGGTTCTTTGGATTTGTTTTACAAACCTGCATGTTTAGAATGATTTCCCAATGTTGGACACGTCCCCCCACAAACCACAGGCCTCCGCCCACCTGGCAAAATTGTCATGTTATTCTTTCAGTTTTTTTGTATAATTTGAGCCAATTGTCATTAATCCATAACATTTAGGGTATCGTAGGTTTTTTATGACCCCGACCTTAGGACTCCGCCCCAGTCGCTAAAACATTGTCATGGTTTTTCTTAAGGAAACTACCCCCACAGCAGCAAATCTGCGTACTCAGCGAATTTCAAATGCATATATATATATATATATATATATATATATATATATATATGTATCTTGATACCACATAAAGCCACATACCAAGTTTCATCAATATACATTCATAAATAAAAGATTTATGACATTTTAATTATTCTCCATAAGAACAACATGGCGGCTGAGTATGCAGGGTTGCTGAAGCAAGGAACACAAAAAATGGGGTTTTATACAAATATCAATATAACTCAAGAAGGTAAAGCCACATACTAAATTTGATTAATATATGTTCATAATAAAGGGAGAGAACACGTTACTTATTCTCCATAAGAATAAAATGGGAGCAGAGTACGCAGGTTTGCTGCTACGGGAACTATCAGCCAAAAAATGTTTTTTAGTGCAAATATCAATAGGCCACAACAATATCAAGCAATATACCAAGTTTCATCAGGATAAGTTGATAAATAAGCGAGATATACAATTTTTCTTATTCTCCATAAGAATAACATTGGATAACGTACTGTGTTTAGCACTTACAATATCTCTGTAACCATTTTACGTAGAGCAATGATCAAAACACCTAATTGTGCATCTTTTTAGGCTGATTCCAATGGAAAAAACTAAAATTTGACTTTAAAAAAAATTATATGTAAAAAACTGAAAACTCATTTTTGGGGTACAAAACCCCCAAAATACCCCTTCGGATAGTTCGATCTGTCTGGTTTTCGAACTTAAAGTCATAAATGCTGCTTTACACGTTTATACAAAATTTCATCAAAATCGGATAATTTTTACGAGAGTTATCGTGCTCATGGACACATATATCTATATATATATATATATACACAATTTCGAACGAATGGTGTTTTTGGGGTCTGGGGACCTGAAAAAAAAGTTATCATGGTCCTGGGCCTAGGTCTTACCATGCCGACTACGGTAATAGCTTCTTCCCTATAGGGGAAATTGGCTAAATGAGTATTCCAGGTTATTGCGAAAAAGGCTCATCAAACCTGCTCCCGGACCATGCCAGGTTATTAGGGGACTTAAAGACTTCGGAAAATCTTTTTCCGACCTCAGGGCTCCGCCCCACTGGCATCTTCTATCACTTCCCAACATCAAACTTTGATTTGTGATGGTTCTTTGGAATTTATCTGACAACGATTCATGTCTTGAATGGTGTCCCAACGTTGGATGAGTACCTCCTCCCCCCCACGAACATTTGCTAAAATTTTGCCATGTTATTTTTATGGACAACTGAGTACGCCAGGCGATTGCGAAAAAGGCTCCTCAAATCTGTTTCCGGACGATACCAGGTTGTTAGGAGAATAGAAAACTTCGGATAATTTTTTTCCAGACATCAGGGCTCCACCTCACTGGCTTCTTCTATCACTTCCCGACCTCTGATTTTGACATGTGACATATGTCATGTGGTTATTTGGATTAGTTTTAAAAACCACATTTCTCGAATGAAGCCCCAACGTAGATACCCGCCCAGCATCTTTAAGGCTATGCCCCCTGGCAAAGTTCATCTGTAATTTTTTTATTTGTTGCCGATTTTAGCCAGTTGTTATTAATGTATTGTATCCGTCGAATTTCGATGGGCACCTACTAGTTTGTGTTAATCAATAACCTTTAGTTCTTTGCATAACAATCAGTGGTGGATCTAGAAATGGTAGAAGGGGGGGCTAAAAAGGTGGTCAGGGAGGTAGTCCCTCCAGATTAAGGGGGGTTTCGGGGGCCCGACCCCGGAAAATTTAAAAATTGTAAGACTTAAAAACAATAATTTTAGGCTATTTCTTTCATCTTACAAATGCAACAATATGCACATTAAGTTACACCCTTAACTGTGTATTTATGGGGAAAATGTTCTTTGGTGCACGAAAATTTGTATTATGTTAATGATTATTGAAATTAGAAATTATGTGACACTTTAATAAAGCCTAGCTTGGATTTAATCTACATATTTAAAAAATTCCTGCTTTTAGTTCACTCACTTCCTGAAGTTAATACTTAACCGATTTTGATGATTATTTTTTTTTATTTAAAAGATAATTTCACGTTCTAAGTCACTGTCGAGCCAGAATTTCGATTTAGGCCCCAGGGTTCCGCCCGACGGGACTTCCAAGTCCCCATGTTATTCATATGGAGGAAAGTTTTATTGGTGTCTGTCAAATGTGTTTTTTATTAATTCAATAAACAGCTGTTATAAGGATTATATCCGCAACATATTGCAGGGGAGCGTCTCGTTTACTATTAAACTAGTAGGGGTGGGCGAGTAGTGTTTTTTTTAATCGAGTCGAGTTGAGTATTGAACCAAACTACTCGAGTATCAAGTCGAGTAGTTCTTTAAAAAGGAAACAAAAACTCATTTAAATTTTTTTTATTCTAAACAATTTTTGTATATATTAAACTTTAATTAGAAACATAACATTTTTTTGAATTATTAATGATATTATTTATTTTATTTTAACCTTAATTTTACCATGAATGAATAATTATTTAAATGAAAAATATATATATATTGTTTTCAACAACCATAATAAACAAAAGACAAGTATGACAAATATATATCCATAGAACAATTTTGGGTTAGTTGATCAAAACCAGAACATTTTAACAAGAAAGTGATTTTTCGACTCTGACCCAAACATCCCCTGTGCCCCTCTCTTACTTATCTTAACTCACAGATATCCATAAATAACCCAACTGTCATTGTCTCCTTTCATGTAATCTAAAAATAAATGTTAGGCTTATTTTTATTTATTTCAGTCGCTTATTTTGTTAAATATTGGTTAGTGGCACAAACGTAGGTAAACCGCAGGAGTAACTTTGCATTTTAAACTATTTGGGGTAAACGGTGGGAGTAATCAACTACTCAACTCAAATTTTCAAGTAGTCTCTGATACTCGCTCGGCCTTCGAGTATTAGAAAATATTCGACAGATACTCGAAATCTTGAGTACTCACCCACCCCTATAAACTAGAGAGAATTACTTAGTTGAATAAAATAAGAAACAATTTCTAATTGATATAGTTGAAATTTCCTAAGCCAGTGAAAATAGTATATTTTATCACTAGGTCCCGAGGTGAAGCTATTCGATACGAGCTCAGGCTTAACAGCCCAGGTTGGAAAATGAGCGAGGATCGAAAAGCTACTTTTGGTCCTAGTGAACTATATTTTTCATCATACTGCAAACAATATTAAGATAACAGTTTCACAACAACTAAATTTTGTTTACTTTTTTACCATTTACAATTTTCTTCCATGTTGATCTTGCTATTAAAGCTGTTTCCATTGTTGACAAGTTGAATAATTCGTTCAATTCATAATAACAGCTCGACCAACTTTTTGTCATACAGCTTCAAAAACAGCAGTTGTTCTTATTATTCCTTGGATAAAAAAGCATTTAATGACTCTTTTTGGTCAAGGTCAAATATGAATTGAACGAATTATTCAACTTGTAAACAATGAAAACTTGTGTAACTGCTGTTTGTTTAGAATCGCAAGACCAAGATAAAAACAAACTTTTAATGGTGAAAAAGTAAACCTAATTTAGTTTCGGTGAAATTGAAATCTTAATATTGTTTTTAACATGACGAAATAGTACCTATGCTATATAAATAAATAGTTTATATATATACAACTTTTGCACTTCAATGCATGAGTTGTTATTAAATGAACTCTCGACTACGATGGTTGTTTTGAGGTGAATAAAAGAAAAAAATAAGTGCTCACTCAATCAAAGTCAATCAGATATAAATACAAAGTTGTGGTTACAATGTTAAATTGGAGTTCTACAAATGGATTTACGTGTAAAAATAAAAACAACAAATTAGACTTCAGTTCACGACAGAATTATAGTAAGCTAACCTAACCTAACTCTGCAGAGCGATGTATGGTGGCCGGTCGTTGTGCAAATTACAAATAAATGAATTTGTAAAAACAAATTAAAGTAAAATTAAACAGAAATAAATTGCAGACCTCAAAAAGTAAGCAACAAAAGTAGGATTCAAACCCGTGACCACATGATCTTGAATCACCTGATAACATATCCACTGGGCTAACGCAGGCCCATCAAATTTATCATTCGATAGAACAAACAATCGGTTGATTACATTTTCCAATATCGAAACAAACGGTATTTGCGATATTGGACCTCCCATGTAGGCGATAATGTGCTCACCTTGTTTTGCAACAGCTGATTTATATAAACCTCATGTGAGCAAATTAGTATCGCCTACACGGGCGGTTTTTTTTAAATCAGCTGATACAAACATGTGGTATTAGCCAAAAATAGTTTGCTTTCATTAAACAGTTTTCCAAAACAGTACACATTTAAATGGGCCAAAATACTCAAAATAACTTCTTCTCCGATGAACAGCGGCTAAACGGATGATCGGATCTTAAATCTGACGAAAAATCGTGTGTTGGAAATTAAATTTTCTCAACTTTTGTATTTAACATTTTTTGCCATCTCTTACCGTCTCCTTACAAAACGCGCTCAAAGTGGAAAAATTGAAAAAGTGGAATTTCCCCGCCCCAAAAACTCAAAAATGTTAACTTTTGGTAATTTTTCTGGGAGTTTCTCGTCAAGAGCTTTAATTCAAGTATGGGGTCGAGGGGGGTTCGATTACAGGAAGTGCCTCATAGTTTATATCAGTGAGTGAATGAGTGAACCCGTCTAGCTTTATATATAAGTAGATGAGTTTATTTACATCCTGAAGAATTTAAAATGAGTTTTCTGCGGCTGACTGTTTAAACATGAAAAATGCCTATATGTATTAACCCATTGGCTTAGAATTGATGCCGTTCCTAACTTGTAATTTTTAAAACCTATGAATTAGAATAGAAAAATTGTGTTTTTAAATGTATTAATGTTGTATTTTAAATCAAATATTGTTTACATTCAGTTTAAAGAGTCACATTAGCAAAAACACAGTAGACATAAGTAAAAAGTAGCAAAATCAGTATTAACTATGTGTAACTCACAAAGAATTAACTGATCCCGTCAATTTTCAAGCAAGCCTGCCACCATTTATTTTACTTGGGCCCTCCAACCAACATTGTCACAGACAGGTTAACTCAATGTGAGTTGCACGACTGGTCAGTTTTGGTCGTGTGCGGGAATCAAATCCACAAACTTTGTACCAACACCTGGCATTTCCACAACTTAGCCTACACGGCTATCACGACAAGTGGCCTAGCAGCGTTAATTAGGTTTATAGTCAGTCCGCCCCCCTAGCGGAGAGAACCGTAGTTGCCCACAGTCATTAATTACAGATTTTGCTACTAGAGTGCAGCACCAATCAAATCTCATTGTAGGTTAAATTGTGAATGGAATAAAATTACTACCTTAATGGGTTAATATGTATTGTGAAACCATAACTGATTTTGTATTGTTTACGCTTGTCTGTAGCATAGAAAATAATAAAAACAACTAAGTTTGTTTTCAGATAAAATTTAATAAAATATACAGATCAATAAAATCTAAAATAACATTTTCACTCAAAAAGTATAAAACCACATAAACTTAAGTACCTAATATATTTTTTCGAACTAATTTTTGTTACTTAATAATTCAAAAGAGAAAAAAAAAAACTTACTTAGTCTGTGTGCTTCTTCAAATTCAAATTCCTTTCTCTGTTTTTGTTCCTGGAGACGATCAAACAGCGATCGGTGATCATATTCCTCTTCTGGCACTTCTGTAAGTAGAAACACTAAATTATAGTTGCGTATTTATATAATACTTACACAGAGAACCGCTTTTTGTAGCACGCCACCACGGTCAGGCTAAGTTAACCACAAATAATTTATGGGAGCCAGGAAAACGATCTTAATTATCACTAGTATGATAAATGCAGCCATCCCACTGTAAAAAATGGTTTTCCGTGTAATACCTGTAGCATTGAGAAATAACAGTATCTTTAAAATCTTTAAATAAACTCATCCACAAACAAACCCTTGCCATTATCCTCCACTAAAACTTGGATCAACTATTTTATATAGCCTAGTAAGAGTAAGATTGAAATTAGTCTTAAATAAGCCTTTATAAACAGTTATAAATGAAATCATAAATTTATAAGTGGAGTCGATATATATTTAAAAAAAAACCACATAAGAAACAAAAGTGAGCTCAATCTGCTATAAAAGAAACCAGGAGGTTATAACGTGTACAAAAACCGTTGAATCATAAATAAACAACAGTACCACTATTTAGATTATAATGTCATTACCTTGAAAGTGATGTTACAGGCGGTTTTGTTACCTACCTCAATCAAAATAAAGTAAAATAAATTAGTAGGCTAATGCTGAGTTTCCTACCTTCTGGGATTGGGATAGGACTAAACTGTAGATAGGTATAGGTGTAGTAAATTTGATAATGAATTGAACATAAATATAAGGCAAAGAGCCCAATACTAGATGGAATTGGGATGACAAATTAAGTTAGGTCTCTTTGACAAACTAACCATGGCAATCTAAGAGTAGGCTTATTCTTGATTCATTCTAAAAACAAACTAAGCAAACTAAGACAGAACAGTTTATTATTTAACAGTATATTATTTAACAGATATTGATTTAGAACTGGTAGGGATTCAAAATCACTTTCTTATAAATATACAATAACATAAACACATAAATAACCTATAAATTCAAGCTGGTAAGCCTTTTTTACATTTGTACCTGATGGTTTATGTAGTTACCATGTGAATCCATACCGATCATGGGTGCAACATTAGTGGAAAGGAAATTGCTTTACATTAGGGCCGATAAAACAAACCACACCACATTGCAACTGGCGATAAAATGGCAAAAGCACTCCCGTTTAACAAGGGGAAGATTCAGTAGGATTAAAATAGTTTGACCAAATGACATTTTAATTTGTATTTCTGACTGCATTCTCAAATTTTTGGATATGAACTTCAGTAAACTCTGTTAGAAAAGGGGTATTAATTTTTATAGAAAGTAATCTATATTATTAATACGCTACATGCAAACTTTGTAAACCATAAGGCTTTTTTGTTTCAAGACTTGCCCCCACATATTACAAACCAAAACGTGCATCTAGGTGTGCAGATGTGCAAACTGGCTTTAGATTTTTGATCTCGGTCATAGACCTCGAAAATATTGCAAACAACTGAAAGTCTGTAACATTTCCAATTTTCAATTCGAAAAACCCAGATAATTTGTTTTTTCCACCAAAATAATTGCAGCAGTTAATACATTTTGGACAGGTAATCAGCAAAAGTACATTTATCTATATAAATTAAAGCTTTCTTTATACTCCAAAATATTTGACAGAAAATAACGATCAATTTGTTGACAGCGGTAATGAAATCTACATACAACTAATGTAGTTTTTAACACGTTCAATGCGACTGCCCCGAGGCGGGTCGTTTGCAAAATGCGGCCCGCCAATCGCTGGTCGGGGTCAAATTTCTAAATCTTGGCTAACCAATGGCTGTAGCGCTCGAAGGCGCTGTACTACATTACAATATAGCTGAACGTAGTTCTAAAAAGGGCCAACAGATAGCAGCACAAGATAGGTCGATGTAGAGAGTCAGTACTGCCATTTCGAGGGAATTTATTAGCAAAAAGAGCAGTTTTTCCCAGTTCCGTAGTTGCGGGAATTGAGGGAAATTTCAGTGCCAACCTACACCAAAAATGTCACAATGGTTATATCTAACTGCGAACAGCGTAAGTACGTTCTCGTCAAGTGCTGAGCTCACACTGAAGCAATGTTTGGGAGGGGAGCGCGCTACTAGTATTATAGTAGGCCGCTTGGCGAGCTAGTGGTGAGGTACTATATTTAAAGTAGCCCGCAGCCTACATGTTAAAGAAATTTTCTAAACAATGCATTCAGATTTAATTAATATAAACAGGGTACAGTGGGGTAAGTGGGGCCACGTTTTTACATAGTTCAACTTTGAGCTCAATTTTCCAAATTATTATTTAATGTAAACTAATGAAAGTTGGCACGTATTATCTTTGTTTTATTGACTATCAGGTAAATTACCTTATTTTTTAAATTGTTTACTGTTTTTCCAAAAAAAATGTTGTTTTGTAACCATGTCGCGTGGCTGCACTTGCCCTTGTGGTCGGGGTAAGTGGAGCCACGGCCTGAGTTTTTAACTTAAAGCATGCTTAGAGCAATATGGGGCAAGTTGATTATAGCCCATTTTTCACTGATTTGAAGAGTTTTAAAATCATTGAAATATCTTTATTTTTTCAGGAGCTACGCAATTTTTTGCGATGAAAACCACGGATATGTAAACCACGGCCATCATTTAAATTCACATTCTTTTTGAAAAACAGTTTTTAAATGTCACTTGGGAAATTGTGCATGTTACTATAACTAATTTTTACACTTTTGAAGCTACAATAATTATTGTAGTCCTTTACAATTAAACTAAAAGTTACTGTAAACACGCTCTTTGTTGTAAATGAAGAAAGATTAACACTTAATTACTATTTTGAACAAACTTAAATGTAATTTCACTATTTACAGATGTCCGTGATTATTTTTATACTGCACATTGTAGGAGGAAAAAGATACTTTGAAGAGCAACTCTCCTCGGCGTCCTAGATTTGGTTCTGGAAGTACAAGAACCATGTCTTGTGCACCAACAAAGTGAATGTCTTTATTTTCAGGCCAACTGAAGGTAGTTCCCTTGTTATCGGCTTTACATTTTCTAACGAACACTACTTCAAAAACTACGGCGGATACCTTTGTAGTCACTTGACCTACATAATGTACGATCTTTTTCTTTGTAGAAAACTTTACCAGAATCCAATGATTAGGTTCAATGTTTCTTATGGAGCAGTACGTTTCATCTATGGCCCTTTCTTTTTCACCATCAACAATTTCCTGTGCATAATCGTCAACATTCGGAATGTCCGAGTCTTCATTGGGGAAAAAGTTGTCTGGATCACTTTCTGATTCTTTAAGTTTCTATTGCCTTAGAAGTAGAAGCCAAGTAAGCATCAAGCATTTTATTAAAATGCCATAAAAAGTATTGAAGCATTAATATAAGCAAGGACTGTGCTTTAAAATAAAAAAAACTAATTCGCAAGCAGCACGCTGACATGAGGGAAGTGAATTTCCATATAAAAACTTGTAAAACTCAAATTTAGTGTAAAAACATATACATGTATTCCAATTTTTATTGAAATCTGAAAACATTGATTTTTTGGCTGTTCTGATGCTCCTGGTTTCATTTACCTGCAAAGCTGGGAATACAATTTTGCGCATTATAATGTTAGGAGAAGGTCCAGGCAGGCTTGAAAGTAGGCGTGAGTTGCTGGGGATGATAAAAGTACTCTAACTAAGGAATAACAGGCTTTTCTAGTGTAAAACCCCCATAAGACAACATACCGTACTGTGTTTAGTCGAAACACATTTTCTTTAATAACTCGGTAAATATGTATGCTAGAATGACGAGAGAGGGCATAAAACTTTGACTTCACTAATTCCCATCTTTTTACATGCATTAACACGTTAACTGCCATGCCGACCCGATCGGGTCGGCCGCACAATGGCGCTAAGCAGGTCCATGCCGACCCGATCGGGCCAGCACCCGATCAATTAAACACATAGATAAACAAATTGCGGGTTGTAATTCTGACATTGGCGGTAGTTTACTTTTCCGCCGCTGAGTGCTCTCAGATGGTGTCTGGTGGCAATTAACTCGACTACGTGTGGAAGCAAGAGACCAAGCTAGAAGCAGAACATTGTCTGTATGGATTTAATTGGTTTGTTAGCACAAAATAAATGATGTAATTTTGCAATTTATTGTCGACCCGATCCACTGTTTTGTCGACTTGCTGTTTTGAGAAAATATGCAGGAAAATAACTAACATTTGGCTAAAAACCTGTTTATTTTACATTTCAACAAAGACTACAATAAACATAGAATGAAACAAAGAATGAATATAAACATAAAACGAATGATGACAATATAGTAAACATGTTTTTACTTGTGTAATTGTTTGAAGCAGTCATTGCATAAGAATGATATTATTACCCCAATCATCATCAACCATTGAATGGTCAAGTTCACTTGTCATGGGCTCATCAAAAAGCCTTTCTATATATTCATTGTCCAGATTATCACTCACTGTAACAGGTTAATAACTAACAAATCATAAATAACTAAAATATTCACGTCAGCAAACGCGTTTCACATACGAATGCCGCCAAACGCATCTCGTAACAGCAACAGGTAGGCGTGGCGGCATGGGGATAGAAACACGCGAGAAACAGTGTGCGTGCACCCGTAGCAGACGGACACAGAGTTTCTGCATCAGTGCTACCAACTGCGAATAATAAAATACCCCACTTTAACATCAAAATCTCTGCCCGACCCGATTGGGTCGGCGACGTTATTTTTCAACTACATGCCGTTGATTAAATATTAATGCCGACCCGATCGGTCCAAAACTACCCCCTACCCCTATTATCATATTTTCTTTACAATTACTATCCTCTACATACAAACGGATGATAAAATGCTATTTAAGTGTAAAACTATAAAAAATACGGAATGGCAGTACGACATAATTGAAAAAATAGCCCATGGCAGGTAACGTGTTAATTGCACATTAGGGGCTTTTCTGATCCTTTTTGGGACCAAAAACTCTAAATTCGAAAGATTAATGCCCAAAAAAGGGGTTTAGAGTTTTCCGATCGTTTTGCCCAACAAACTTGTCCAACTGATTACAGAAAGGAACGTCCCTACCAAATGTGAAGTAAATCGGACAAAAAACGTGACCGCTAGAGTGCAAACACACATATATATATATATATATATATATATATATACAATTTTGAACGACCCCCAAAAACGTGTGTTCAGGGGGTCACGTTAGGAACTTCTATGGTGATCCTGGCCTTAAGTTTCACCGTACAGGTGATGCTAATAGTTCTTTTTCCAAAGGAAATTCACTAATAACATATGGTACTTGTCTTACTGCACTTGGCCCAAGCTCTGTGGCTGCACTTACCCCTCATCAAAAATTGGTGGGGTAAGTGAGGCCAGCGCTCCAATCTTTTTAATAATCATTATTGAGCAAAATGGTTCATAGAGGCTTAATCTAGACATACAAATCTACCAGAAAAATTTACCCCTGTGAGTCAAGGTCTTTACAGTTAGTAGTAAGAGACATGCAAAGTTAGGCCATGGCACTTCCATTCTGTCGCAAAATGTAATGTTTTTTGTAATGTGTAAAAAAAATTGTTTGTCCTATAAAACTGATTATCTAAGTGAAATATATTACAAAAGTGTCCTAAAAAACACATGTTGGTGTCTTTTCTTAAAATAATATTTTACAAGGATGTGGTAGCCACTGGCTTCACTTGCCCCGTGGTCCCACTTACCCCACTGCACCCAATCCACATACAACTAATTTAGTTTTAAAGAGATTTTATAAAAAATGCATTCAGATTTAATTAATATAAGCATGTTTTTTTACTTATTTAATTTTTGTTGTTTTACTTATCTTTAATTAATTTGGTATCAAACTGAATACAATTACTTATAAAAGCAAAGTTTGCAATTTAATATTCATGCAAAATCGCACGGGTTCACCAAGTCTATAACATTAATACACTACATGCAAACTTTGTAAACAATAAGGTTTTTTTTGTTTCAAGATTTACCCCTACATATTGTACACTAAAACGTGTGTCTAGGTGTGCAGATGTGCAAACTGGCTTTAGATTTTTGATACAGGCCTTAGGACTCTGCCCCACGGGACTTCTAAGTCCCCATGTTATTCAAATGGAGGACAGTTTTGTTTGGTTTATGTCACATGTGTCTTTTCTTAATTCAATTCAATTAAATAAACAGCTATTATAAGGATTATATCTAACTACAGAGTACAGACTGTGACTGTTTTATTTACTATTTAACTAGGCCTATTTACACACGATGCATAAGCTGCGCATAGGAAATTCTAGTACCGGTATTTATTTAATCTCTTCACAATCAAATAATGGCAAACCATTTTAATTTAGTATATAAAATGCCTATATTTTAAGTAAATTGTTTGCTAAAACAGGGAGATTATGCAAATGGAACAAAATTGAGATGCAATGCTTACTGTTCAGGATTAACTGGATTTTGTTTAATTCTCTAAATAAAGTGTGTAGTTTCCACAATATTAGACACCTACAAATAGCCCATGTGTACCCTAGTGTTGTTCAAAAGAACATTTCTTATTAAATTAAAATCGTCTTAATTTGTGTTCTTGATAAATCTATCTAACTTAAATACAAAAAATGTACTCCTTCCTGCGAAAAATGCTATAGAAATTTCTTGTAAAACTTAGAATAATCTAAGCCTATAGTCCTATTCATTTTTATATTACCAAGAGGTTGATCAGGTTTTCTAACTTTCTCCCACTCTTCTTGCCGCATTTTTCTTTTCTCTGCAATCTCATTTTCAGATATAAACCCTGAACTCATATTTCTAAGTTACCTAAAACAAAAATTACATCAGTTAAAAAGTATGATTTTTTAAAGTAGCCTCCCACACAGTCAGTTTCAAATATAGGGTAAAAGAGTACAGAGAGTAAAGAGAGTTATATATTTTATAAAGTTTTGAAGCTACGAAAAGAAGTCAAACCCAAACTAAAAACAAAGGAACAATCTTTGTAAGCTAAATATTAAAGTGGAAAATATTAATTTTCTAGAAAACTTTGCCTCATTTTGGGCAGTTGTTAACAGTGTCTAAGCAAGCAGGGCCAGATTTAAGAGCTGATGGTCCCTCGAGCTAGGCCCAACTCGTGGTGCGGGGCCCTTTTTTGCTTGTTTGTATGTGGTTTTTGGGTATAAAGAGAATATAATAGCTACCTATTTTCAAGAATTCTGCTGTTACTGACAAATTTCACCAGCAAATGCCTTAGATGATCCTCATTTCTATCGGAATCAACGTTGTGATTGGAAACACAAACATTAGAAATTTAGTATAATATAAGATGGACGATTCTAATCTTTGCTGGCAACCAACAGTTGGAGGGGAGTAGTGGTGGTCTTGCAATAAAAATACTATGTGGGGTTCAGTTGCAAAGCAAGTAATGAAGTAACTTGCACAAATTGTTGTTACAAATTTTGTTGGTAACACAAACATATAGAAATAGTCATCATCATGTGACAGGAGCACCGACTGTGCAATGCTGTATGAGCATCAACAACTAAAGATGTGATGTGCAATGCGATTAATCACATCACCACGTCTTAACACGTTCCCTACCAGCCGCCGCGTATATGCAATGATATGCGTATATGAACAGTGCCATCTAAAGGTATATATTTCAAGCTGAATACAGCGCTACCATGCTACCTGTTCACCAGATACCAGATAAAACCAAAATTTACCCAGTTATGAAATTTTGATTGGCACAGTGTTATTTGCGATTTTGTAGGCTAACCATACATGGCGGAATCGACTTGGCGCGATATTTTCATTCAAATGTTACTATCAATTAAATTGATCTACTAACACTAACTTAGAAGGTTCTTTAATCATATAAGAAACTGAAAGTTTAGAATCTCATCTTTCGATTGTTATCAGTACGGTATTACTCAAATTCTCGTTCTTTTACAATACTTTACAGCTGTTTGGTAAAAATATGACATAGGCATGGCGGTTTCTCACATAAGAGCACCGAGTTACCAAATTCTAATGGCGATTCCACCAAAAGGGTGCTCAGAGGGTTAACATTAACTGTGAAAAATTAACCTATCCTAACCCCTGAAAGCTTGTATGATTTGTTTTAGTGTAATATATGTATTATAGTGGTTAGATATTTTATATACAATTCTTTTGGTGGACGCTAATCCTACTGTACCTATCATTAACCGTGATGCAATTGAGTGAACAAATAAAGTTGCTAAGAATATCAGCCATAACACAAGTAACAGGACCTAATCACATAGATATGAATTAAATACTAATGATTGCTTACTTGTTAAAACAATAGACATAAATACTAAGACTTCAATCTACAACCTAGGCCTAGTATACTATTTTGGTAGTCAACACATTACGCAAATTGTCCTGTTTTTCAACACAATAAGAAAATAAAAAAGTGCGTCAAACTTATTACCGAATTGAACAAAATCCACAAGTGAGTTATATATACTTAAAATTCGGTAAATAATATTTTTATGTTGAAGAATTGAACCACAACTATAACAGTAAAACAATGAAATGCATTTTCATTGCACACACACGCACGCACAACCGTATGTTTAGTTTTTTGTTTTGACATATTTAGAAATAACAGCTGATCACTTTGATCACTATACAGTACAAGGTTAAGTTGTGAACTTGGGGCCTTATGAATATTATACATATGCAATAATCATTACGACAATATTGACATTATGCTTGATACAATAGCCAGGGCCGGATTTAGGAGCTGTAATCCCTATCCTCAACCAGGGATGCGGGCCCTTGAATCCTTCCAGGACCAGGTTCAAGTTATTGAACTTTTTGTTTGTTTGTATGAACCTTTTGTATGTGGTTTATTTATTTATTTGCACCAACAGATTACACCATGATACAATACTTTTAAATATTATGAGACATTTCCAAGATGGTAGTAATAGCAAGCATACATGCACTAAACTACCAAATGTGGTTTTGGGTGATGGGGGCTCCTTGTGGTGCGGACCCTAGGTGCGCGCCTATTTAGCCTATACTTCCGACCCTGACAATAGTATAATAAGTTTGAATTTAGTAGGCGGATTTCTCATTTAATTATATCATAGTATATACAGGGTGGTCTGGACCTAGCGTTAAACAATTTTTTGGGTGATAGAACTACATAAATGCAACTTAAATAACTTACACAATTAAAAAAAATTATACCCAACACATCCACTAAACAAAAAAATAATTTTGCATTATATTTTTTAACCGTACTTTTACCAAAATACCCCCGTCACAGCAAACCTGCGTACTGAGCGAATTTCCAATGCATATTATATGTCTTAATACCAATTAAAGCCGCATACCAAGTTTCATAAAAATATATTCATATATAAGCGATTTTAATTATTCTCCATAAGAATAACATTGGTAATGAATACGTAGGTTTGCTGAAACAAGGAACACAAACAATTGGTTTTTATGCAAATATAAATAGAATTTAACTAGGCGAAGCCACATACCAAGTTTCATCAATATTCAATCATAAATAAGCACGATATAACGTTCTAATTATTCTCCATAAGAATAACATGGGGGCTGAGAAAGCAGGTTTGCTGCAACAAGGAACAAAAGAATTGGTTTTTATATAATTATCAATATAACTCAACCAAGTGAAGCTACATACAAAGTTTTATTAATTTATGTTCATTATTGTGGGAGTCATTACATTTTACTTATACTCCATAAGAATAACATGGGGGCTGAGTACGCAGGTTTGCTGCTACGGGAATAATCAACAAAAATCAATTTTTTGTGCAAATATCAATATACCAGTACTACGTGAAGCCACATACCAAGTTTCATCAACATACATTCATAAATAATCGAGATATCAAATTTTATTTATTCTCCATAAGGATAACATTGGACAACGTACTGTGTTTAGCACTTTGAATGTCTCTGCAACGGTTGGGCGTAGAATCACAATTTAAAAACCAAAATGATTGTTTTGTGGAACTGAACTGATTGGTAAAAGCAAATGTGAAGTTTACATTAAAATAAACAGAGAAAAAACCAAAAACCTTTTTCCCAAAAGATTAACATGGGAGATTTTATGAGTAGATTTTTGGATTTTCTCCGCAACCACTTAACCTAGGTTAATACTTCAAAATACTCTATTATTTGTTTTTTTTAAGTTCTATAACATGGTCAAGACCAAAATTAAGTTTTTTAAAAATTGTAGGGTGAAAAATGCAAAAAACTGATTTTTGGAAAATTTAAAACCCCCATAAACCCTCCTTCCCATGGTCCGATTTTTCTGGTTTTCGAACTTAAAGTCATGAATGTCATTTTACACATTTGAGCCAAATTTCATCACAATCGATCGTTTTTTATTTTCTCCCTCTATACATAGTATATGGAGAAAGTATTGTTTTCGTCAAAATTTTCGAATTTGAGTTGTTAGTGGAAATATTCGTTTTGATGCTCCCTGAACCCAAAAAAGTGGTTTTTACGTGATGTCTGACTGTGTGTGTGTGTGTGTGTGTGTGTGTGTGTGTGTGTGTGTGTGTGTGTGTGTGTGTGTCCGTGTGTGTGTGTGTCTGTGTGGATGTGTACAGAGCTAGAGCCCTAACCATTGGGCCGATTTTGATGAAATTTGGTATGTAGGTACTAATCCACGATATCTCCAGGCGTTTTTTTTCATTTTTTTGAATTTTTATTTTTAAGGGTAATTATCCCCCCAAAACCGCCAAAAAACATGAAAAATCCAAATTTCTCAAAAACGGCTCTAACGATTTTTATTAAACTTTAGTCGTTTGTAGAACTTTAGTTTTCCAACAAAATGACACCACTCGCATTCCAGTAAAAATTCGGGTTCAGGAATTGCAGGACTTAAAACATCAAAAATTGAGTTTTTTTGGATTTTTCATGAAAAGACATAAATGTAAAAAAATATTACTACTCACCATTAAAAAAGCTCAAAAAACTAAATCATTTAGTATTTTGAATTACTATTCTACTATAGCTGGTTTCGGAGAAAATTGAAATTTTCATTTTGCGGTAAACTCAGTACGTTGTCCAATGTTATTCTTATGGGGAATAAAAAAAATACTATTTATCTCTTATTTACTGATCAATTTCGTTCAGACTTGATATACTTATCAAGTTAGCATTGACCAACAGAGGAAATTTGAAATATGTTGCCCCTTAATAACCCTGGGGGGGAATAGGGGGCATTTCCCCTCTTAAAACCACGAGTGTAGCAATGGATTCTGTAGTGCCTCCAAAGCAGGGATTTGGGTGGATGTTTTTTAAAACAACTTGATTACAATATTTTCTGTACATTCGACCGTTCTTTGTATTCTATATTTAATAAATAAAAAGTAATTTATTCATTAAAGTTGGGCTAAAAGGGAGAAAGTATGTGTCAGTTTCCTGATACCGTTTATAACTCAAGTTATCGTGTTAACGAACACACACACACACACACACACACACACACACACACACACACACACACACACACACACACACACACACACACATATATATATATATATATATAAAATATATATTTATAAATTTGAACGAATAGTATTTTTGGCATCTGGGGACCTCAAAACAAAAAGTTATCATGGTCTCGGATTAATTAAGTCTTACCATGAGACCTACGGTAATAGATTCTTCCCTATAGGGGAATACTATAGGGGAAATTCGCTAAAATTAATAATTTCTGGGATATTTCGAAACATTTGTCAATCTATAATACTACCATCGTATTCTAAACTAGGAGTACGCTCTTATATCGCGTATAAGGATTGAGTGATCGCGTAAAATAAAAAAAAATGTTTCAATTGACAATATACCTCATGGGCCCTCCATTATAACTGCAGTTTGACAATGACATACAAATCCAGAACATGACAAACAATGAGGCCTGAAACCTGTCAATCAGTCAGACAAAGTGCATATGAAGTAGTTACTCACCCCTCAGTCTCACTGAGGGCTGTATCATCTAGGCCCTCATAATAATATTAGCTGAAGATTTTTATATAAAATGTAATATGTTGGCGGCAATAAAGGTCCCCAATCAGTGATAGCACGTGGTTTAAAAGTAGTTATTTACACTTTGGTTCCACTGGAGGACCCATCAGGATATTTATTTTATTGTAGCTTAATATTGCTGTAAAAATCTATAAGTATAAATACAGAACTTGATGAACAATACGTTTTAAAATCAGTCAATTGGTTTTGAATGCCTAAATATTTTAAACTCTAATCCAGAGGTTTTAATGTAACACATTAACCTTACTGGGGGGAGGGGGGCTGTGCCTCCCAGGCCTCCCATTGTTATTGTAGCTTTATACGTTTGTTCAAATACATAGGCAACCTATAAATGCAGAACTTAAAAAACAATAAGGCTTAAATCATTCAATTTGTTTTTAAGAAGAATAAATTGCCTCATTTTAAAAAGAAAAGAAAAGTAGTATCTTATGTTAAATATAATCTAGGAAGAAATTAAAACTCTTTGACCCACTTCTTAGAATCCACGAGTCATTATGTCAAGGTCCAAGATTTTGTATACATCTTAATATATAAATACCCCCGTAGCAGCAAACCTGCGTACTCAGCAAATTTCCAATGCATAAATATGTATCTTAATGCCACATAAAGCCACATATCAAGTTTCATCAAGATACATTCATAAATAAACGATTTATGACATTTTAATTATTCTCCATAAGAATAACATGGCGGCTGAGAGTGCAGGTTTGCTGAAGCAAGGAACTCCAAAAATGGGGTTTTACACAAATATCAATATAACTCAAGTAGGTAAAGCAACATACCAAATGTGAATAATTTATGTTCATAATTAAGGGAGATAACATGTTACTTATTCTCCATAAGAATGACATGGGACTGAGTACACAGGTTTGCTGTTACAGGAACTATCGGCCGAAAAAATGTTTTTTAGTGCAAATATCAATAGACCACAACGATATGAAGTAATATACCAAGTTTCATCAGCAAAAGTATATAAATAAGCGAGATATACAATTTATCTTATTCTCCGTAAGAATAACATTGGACAACATACTGGGTTTAGCACTTTCGATATCTCTGTAACCATTTGGCGTAGAGCAATGATCAAAACACTAAATTGTGCGTCTTTCTAAGCTGATTCCAATGGAAAAAAAACTAAAATTTGACTTTTTCAACAATTATATGTAAAAAGCTCAAAAAACCCACTTTTGGGATACAAACCTCCCCCCAAAATACCTCTTCGGATAGGTCGATCCGTCTGGTTTTCGAACTTAAATTAATAAATGCTGCTTTACACGTTTATACCAAATTTTGTCAAAATTGGATGAATTTTACGACAGTTATCGTGCTCAAGGACACACACACACACACACATATATATATATAGGCCTATATACAGTTTTAGAAAGAATGGTGTTTTTGGCATCTGGGGACCTCAAAATGAAAAGTTATCATGGTCATGGGCCATGCCGACTACGGTAATAGCTTCTTCCCTATATGGGAAATTAACTGAAATGGATCCCTATTTCCCTTGGTCACGCGATTACTTGAGAATTAGTGGACCAAATTGAATAATTATTTCTTGTTGAGTTCGTTTATGTCAGGACAAGGTTCTTATAAAAGACAATTTTTAATCTGACCTAAGAGCTCTGCCCCACAGGCCTTCAAAGTTCGTATTGATTTTATCTAAGTTCAGTTAGTTACACCAAGCAGCTGTAAACATACTTGAAAGGCATATACATATGTTGATTATAGAAATAAAAAGCTACTTGAATGTAAACTCTCATTTTGGAAATAAAAAGAGTACTTGAATGGCAACTCAAACTCTTTTTTAGCGAATTTCCCCTATAGGGAAGAAGCTATTACCGTAGTCGGCATAGTAAGACCTAGGCCCGGGACCATGATAACTTTTCATTTTGAGGTATATATATATATGTATATATGTATATATATATATATATATATATATATGTGTGTCCGTGAGCACGATAACTCTCGTAAAAATTATCCGATTTTGATGAAATTTGGTATAAACGTGTAAAGCAACATTTATGACTAAGTTCGAAAACCAGCCAGATCGCTCTATCCGAAGGGGTATTTTTGGGGGGTTTTGTACCCCAAAAATGGGTTTTTGAATTTTTTAGGTAATTTTTGAAAAATCAAATTTTAGTTTTTATCATTGGATTCAGCTTAAAAAACACACAATTTGGTATTTTCATCATTTCTCTACGTCAGTTGGTTACCGAGATATTGAAAGTGCTAAACAAAGTACGTTGTCTAATGTTATTCTTATGGAGGAAAAAAAAAATTTTATATCTCGCTTATTTATGAACGTATACTGACGAAACTTGGTATATGGCTTCATCTGGTTGTGGTATATTGATATTTGCTCAAAAAATTATTTTTTGCCAAAGGCACCCGTAGCAGCAAACCTACGTACTCAGCCCCATGTTATTCTTATGGATAATAATTAAATGCCATGTCTCCCTTAATTATGAACATAATTTAATCAAATCTGGTATATGACTTCACCTAGTTGAGTTATATTGATATTAGCGTAAGAATAAAATCGGACAACGTACTGCCTGTAGTACTTTCAATATCTCTGTAACCATTTGACGTAGAGCAATGATAAAAACACCAAATTGTTATTATTTTTAAGCTGATTCCAATGGAAAAATCTAAAATTTGACTTTTTCTACGATTATTTGTAAAAAACTAAAAAAACTTATTTTTAGGGTACAAACCCCCCCCCCAAAAAAAAACCCCTTCGGATAGGTCGATCTGTCTGGTTTTTGAAATTAAAGTCATAAATGCTGCTTTAAACAATTATCCCAAATTTCGTCAAAATCAGACTATTTTTACGAGAGTTATCGTGCTCATGGACAAATATATATATATATATATATATATATATATATATATATATATATATATATATATATATATATACAGTATATATATATATATGTATATATACAGTTTTGAAAGAATGGTGTTTTTTGGCATCTGGGGACCTCAAAATGAAAAGTTATCATGGTCCTGGGCGTAGGTCTTACCATGACGACTACGGTATTAGCTTCTTCCCTATAGGAGAAATTCGCTAATCCCTAAAGGGTAAATTCGCTAAAAATAAATAAAGTGTCCGGGTTAACCTGAAACTGGGAAACCAGAAGAAACAGACTATGGGAAGAGGGGTTTTTGGGGATTTTAAATTTTCCAAAAATCAGTTGTTTTTTTTTTCATTTTTCACCCTAAAGTTTTTAAAAAACTTAATTTTGGGTTGGACCATGTTATAGAGCTTAAAAAAACAAATAATATAGTATTTTGAATCATTAACCTAGGTTAAGTGATTGCAGAAAAATCCAATATACCTGCTCATAAAATCTCCCATGTAAATCTTATGGGGAAAAGGTTTTTGGCTTTTCCTAAGTTAATTTTAATGGAAACTTCACATTTGCTTTGAGCAATCAACTCAGCTCCACAAAACAATCATTTTGGTGTTTAAATTGTGATGCTACGTCCAACCGTTGTAGAGATATTAAAAGTGCTAAACATAGTACGTTGTCCAATGTTTATCCTTATGGAGAATAAATAAAATTTGTTATCTCCATTATTTATGAATGTATATCGATGAAACTTGGTATGTGGCTTCACGTTGTATTGGTATATTGATATTTGCACCAAAAAAAGATTTTTTGTTATCCCTGTAGCAGCAAACCTGCATACTCAGCCCTAATGTTATTCTTATGGAGAATAAGTCTATCTCCTTTGATTATGAACATAAATTAATTAAACTTAGTATGTAACTTTACCTGGTTGAGTAATATTGATAACTGCCCAAAAACATATTTCTTCTTGTTTTTGCAGCAAACCTGCGTCCCAGCCCTAATGTTATTCTTATGGAGAATGAATAAAATGCCATTGATCACTTATATACTTATGCATTTTTATGAAACTTGGTAAGTGGCTTTATGTGGTAGTGAGAAACATATGCATTATGCATGCATTGGAAATTCTCTGAGTACGCAGGTTTGCTGCGACAGGGGTATTTGAATTATTCATAAACGTATCATAGTAAAGCATAAAATAAACAAAATGAGATGTAATAAAAATTTACATGATGTATCAAATAAATATAATAAAATCATGCAGTTGTCTATAAAGGACATCAACAATAATTTCCAAATCGTATAATACACTTTAGAGGAAGTTACACTTTGTAGCAATAATTTAGAAAGCTACATCATATTTTGATATTACAGTAGGGTCTTATCTGTATATAGTATTGCCCATTAGCGTGCATTTTAATAAAAATGGCATACTAAAAAAGTAGAAATA
Organism: Allygus modestus; assembly: GCA_963675035.1. NCBI lineage: Eukaryota > Metazoa > Arthropoda > Insecta > Hemiptera > Cicadellidae > Allygus > Allygus modestus. The sequence continues at coordinate 252,429,135 of OY776111.1, read as the reverse complement.
TTGTGTTATTGTTTTAAATTTTAAATCAGTAGTTCTGAGTGAACAATTTAAAAATATTTTATTGTGAAGTAGAAATATATGTTTATATTTAAATTAAATCAATATATTCATAATATAAATTGAAGTCTCTGTTTGCGTCTGAATGTTTATCTGTTACCTCCTCCTAAACCACTCATCCGATTTCGATGAAACATTGCATGGTCATTCAGGTTAACCCTGGGAAGCCACTAATAAAAAACCTAGAACTAAAGGACTTCGCCCCACTGGATTTCAATGTTACCATGCTAATCACATGAAAGAACATTTTGTTATGTTTTTTTACAGGTAACTAATATAAAACGTTGTAAAAATCTGTCTATTTATTTAGGTAGCAAGCTGTAATGTAAATAGTATAAATTTTTGAGTGTCAAAACAAATCAAGACGGAAAACATAATCTCTCTCTAAATTACTTTTGGTTTCTTTTTACTTTACGCGCTCCTTAACCATACATCGAACTGCGGTGAAACATTGCACAGTGATCCAGGTAACCCTAGGAAGGTTTATAGCCATTTACTTAAAACCTAGTGCTTTGCCCCACTGGACTCGCTTGGAAATCCTATGGTCATTAGGGATCCTCTTGAGCGGTAGCAATGTACCTAATATATCAGAGTCAAACATAAGTCTAATCATGTTCTACAAATGTTTTAGGGCTCTGCCTTCTGGAAATTTAAAATACCTATTCCAACCAGCTTACTACTGCTGCTACTACTGGACTGAGAGGTAAAATTCAGTAGAAAGAAAGCTGAGAGGTTAACGTCAGACATAAACCTACCCCTGATAATAAATACTTTGCCCCACTGGAATATGATACCTGGTTTAATGAATCCCCCATAAATTTAATATTTTGTTTTGTAAATTCCAAAACATTGTTAAACATTGCCATGGAATAAAAATTAAATAAATAAATAAATATACCCATGTCAAACATTATACACCAATGACCACCGAACTGATGGTGCTGAAATTTGTTAGAAAAATAGATAATACACCAGAATCAAAATACACATTCCCTCAATCCAAAGATCCTTTGGGGTCCCGCCCCACTGGTACTTCACGCTATGTTTACCATCTTGCACCTACTGCTGCACTGATGAAGCCGAAGGTCAGTAGGATGATGGCTAAAGCACTCAAAGCAGAATGGACAGACATACTCCAAATGATTTTTTTTTAGAGTCCCACCCAACAGGCATTTATTATTCCCATATTCTAATTATCGCTCACCCAATTACCGGGGGGGGGGGGGGTTACGGGCTGCGTGACAGTAGAAACTGTTAAAGCATGCAAAATCGTCAGTTACAGTAACAAAATACCGTACGCCACAATCCAATACTTAAAAATTAATAAGTGTGACATGACATGGGTGAGGGGAGGAAATGACCAGGGTGACAGGGTGATAAAGGGCGGGAGGGGGTCAAAAAGGGCTGAATATAGCGTGACATAATTTACCAATGGCCCTTATAATATGAACATTAAAGATTGGACATATATTATTTCAAATTGTAGTTAAGCCATATTAATAGTTGATTGTTTTTGTAGTTAAGCCATATTTCCCTTAATAAATCATCGGAACGAATAACTGAGCTATCATGTTGAAGATACTTTTACCATTAAATGTGTAAAATAAAGAATTCAAAACCATACAAATTATAACATAAATGGGCGATTCTCACTTATTTTGAATGTATCGGTAGCACCACCATAGAAAGACACGTTCAAATAACCTAAAAAAGGTGTCTCATTGGAAGTTGTAGTACAACTAAATTGATAACAAATATATTTACAAACAAGTCTTGCCAATAGGCCTATGCAAATAAAATAAAGTACAAAAGACACACTCTTAACCACCCTCCATAGGACTGAGCCCTGGGTCGGATAACTGAAAGGTCGGTTAAAACGAATAACGTTTGGATAATTTGTCATATTAAGCACTAAAATTATAAAAGTCAAACGTCAGTTAAAAAAAGGGTATAAAAACAGGTACCAAGATGCAACTTTGGAATACTTGCTAACTATGGAAACATATGATCGATTTCTGATCTGATCTTTTTTTCCGGTGCAGTATCAGGAATACAGTTGCGGCGGCAGATGTGAGTTAACTTATTTCCTGGAAATAAAAAGGCGGTTGATACGATGGAAGGTTAAAGTGAGGATGGTTAAGAGGGTGTCTACTGTAATCAGATGAGCTCACAAAGTAAGGAAGATCTCATACCTGACTTCAATGCTTCTATTGCTAACGAAGTGATTCAAACTGGAGTGTCTTATGCACGATAACTACCGTGTCCATATCATAAAAAGTTAAAAAAAAATGAATATGACCGTATTTTGCATCTTTTAAGCATCCGGAACTTACTGAATCACTTCCGTGTAACATTTTGTCAAATTAATTTTTACGAAGGTATCTTCAGAAAAATATTAGTTGCACTCTGCTAAAAAGAATTAATGTTCGCACACACAATTAATAATAAATAGTATCAAGTTCAGTAGTAATACACTTCACACTCTAGCCAAATGTATTAGGTGAGCGACTCGCATTGAAATTAAACATTGTAAATAATCAATTGGAATAACATGAGCGGAGCCAGACTAAGTTACACATCCACTGACTCACGTTCATCGTTGCTCGCCTAGACTCGGCCAAAGTGTGAAGATGGCATACAAATAAATTTTGAATACCCATTAACTAAACATAGTTATATCCTTATTAATTAGTGAATTTCCTAAGGAAAAGTGAACTATTAGCATGACCCGCACGGTGAGACTTAAGCCCGGGACTGCCGTAGAAGTTCCTAACGTGCCCCCCTGAACACGTTTTGGGGGGTCGTTCAAAATTATATATATATATATATATATATATATGTGTGTGTGTGTGTGTGTGTGTGTGTGTGTGTGTGTGTGTGTGTGTGTATGCACTCTAGCGGTCGCATTTTTTTGTCCAATTTACTTCAAATTTGGTAGGGATGTTCCTTTCTATAATCAGTTGGACAAGTTCGTTGGGCAAAACAATCGGAAAACTCTAACCCCCTTTTAAAGGGATTATTCTTTCAAATTTCAAGTTTTTGGGCCCAAAAAGGGTCAGAAAAGCTCCGGACGTAAAATTAATGCTTATATTAATATGGGAATTAGTAAAGCGAAAGTTTTAAGCCCTCTCTTGTCATTCTAGCATAAATATTTACCGAGTTATTAAAGAAAATGTTTATCGGCTAAACACAGTATGTTTAGTCTTATGGGGTTTTTACATTAGAAAAGCATGTTATTATTTGTTGGTGTATTTGTATCATCCCCAGCAACCTCGCGCCTACTTTCAAGCCTGACTGGACCTTCTCCTAAACTTATAATGCGCAAAATTGTATTCCTAGCATTGCAGGTAAATGAAACCAGGAGCATCAGAACACAGCCAAAAAATCAATGTTTTCAGATTTCAATAAAATTGGAATAAATTAATGTTTTTACACTGGCTTTGAGTTTTAAAAGTTTTGGATGAGGAAATTCACTTCCCTCACGTCAGCGTGCTGCGTGCGAAGTCGTTTTCAAGTTTATATTTCCAACAAAATACACAACTATTAATAAAACAGGTTATGCTTCAATGAAATATCCTGAATACTGTTATTGGATTTAATATACCGGTTCGTAAGCGATTGGTTTTATTCTTTTAATATAGTTATCATATTGCAAGACGTGTGTCATTCATACTGTATCATCTTTGACATATTGTATAATTTGAAGTTTACTGATTTCCTGGGGTACAGTTCCGCAAACGTACCAACGATGTATTATCAAATGAAAATATCTATCGATTATAAATATCGTTTGGAATTTGGTATTTATTAGCGATCGAATTAATGGTTGTTATCGCTATTTCCAACAATATTTATAACGTATTAAATCATCTGTTTTGAAATATAATTTGTTTGCTTTATTTGTTTATGTTATTTCCTTTCCTTGGTAAGTGAACTAAAATGTTCTCTACAAGTGATAATATTCGTAGTTTAAGTATAAATGTACTTCAAAATAATTAATCTGCGTTTTCTTTGTAAATATATTTGTGGAGGAGCTTGAAAAGGTCTCTAAAAAGTGGTATAGAATCTGACGATTTGGCAAATAACTTATGCGAGTACCTTTATCGTAGGGAAGTCTTATTTTCTAATGAAGATCCATTTGAACACTTCTTAAAATCAGTACAAAAAGTGTACCCTGGTTTGTAAAGAAGTTTAATCTGTTGTGTAGTGACCGAATTTCAATCAATATTTATAATCGATCGATAGTTGCATTTGATATTATATCGATATTTATAATCAATATATATTTCCATTCGATAATATATCGTAGGTACGTCTGCGGAACTGTACCCAAAAAACATGCTACAGTACTGTAGGCAACAGTTCATTGTGCCAAATGCGTTCCCCAGAGCAGACTTACATTGTGTTGGGAAATTAAGCTTACTTTTTCGACCTTGTGGCAACAGGGTTTTAAAAATGGAAACTATAGCTAGTCTAACGTTGCTGCTCCAAATTTGGGGACTTTTAATTTGTTCATAAGAGGAAATCATTGAAACTCAAATGACACAATATGAAAACGACGATACAATACAAGAAATACCCTTCTAATGATACACGTCTCAACAGTGACGCGATACCACTTCAGTCATATCACGAAATGTGACCATATATTGCACATCACTACTCCTTATTCCTCTCAAGGAATGGTGTATTGGTATCCATGTTAAAAATGTCATCAGTCATCAGCATATAGGCCTTTAGATACTATACACCTCTAATCAATCCAGTTAAGTCAGTAAACAGAGTTTATACTGTATTTTCAATTCATTTAGATTACAAGTGTATTACAGTACTAACAACTATCAAATGAATATTTGGATCTTTACCGTTAATTTACCAGCACAAGCTTTTTGGCTTTCTGTTTATTTGCTACCATTCAAAATATTTTTTACAACTAAAGAAAATATTCCGCGCACCTGTTAACGTACATTCTCTTTTTCCCTGTTTCTCTGAAATTCCTGGGGTCTTATCTTAACAACGCTTATCGATATCTGCTCCACACGCTCAGCGGCCAGAAGTATTCGGACATCAAAGCTCCACCATCAATGTTGCCAATTCAGAAGTTGCATGAATTGCTTCTTGAGATGTAACTTTTAGCGTTCACGGTATGTCGTGGTAGCTCAGGTATGGCCCCAGAGTAAAATCGGATTGTGTTCCTTTATTTTAATTATGATTTACAGTAATTGTAAAACGTTACTTTGGTTTGTATGTACACCAAACGATTTGTAATATAGCCTGTGTTGATTTAGTTATTTTGGAGTTTTCAAAACAATTTACAGGCATGGTTGGTTGGTGGGAAGTGTGTATGAGTGCACAACCCTGAATTTTGTGTATGAGTGCTTAGACCTATGTTAAATACCTTACCGAACTCAACGTTACTTCACGTAATAAGCACAAATGTCAAACCCACCAACCACACACCAGAATTTATTTCCATTTGATTTTTACCCCTAATTAGGTTAGGTTTGAATGTGCTATCAGAACTAAATAGACCTATGAGTATTCCAGTCGGGCATTTTTTACTTAATCTTTAAAAAACCCCAATAATTTAGTTTATGTTAATTAAGTTTGGTTACGTTTTATGTTTAGATATTGAATAGGGCCTATGTACTACAAAATAAACATAGGGTACATTAATTTTTTTTCGTCGGTGGTATCTAGTGCATTTAACAAAATTAAAAACCCAAAAAGTCATGGTATTAACCCTTTCAATGCTGTGGACCGATATATCAGCTTTTGAATCCATTATCAATAAACACTGTTACTGCTTCATAAGCGATTGTACCGTTAGGCGCTCAGTCTGCAGTCTGAGTCTGACATGTGGTGAAACCTGGTAGACATGAATTGAACTACCTCGTCCAGCGCCTAGTCTCTATAATACCAACTGATCCACTGCAGCTGCTAGCCTGACCAGTGGCTGTGCGGTCTAAGGCGTTACCTTCCCGGCCGGGGGTAACACTTGGATCGAGGGTTCGAATCCCGTCACAGCCGGTGGTTTTTATGTGCAACTCATGGTGAGTTCACCTGTCTGTGGCAGAGTTGAGGGGGAGGGCAGATCTTAAGCAAACGGTGGACGGCTCAGGCCCAAGCTGACGGGATGGGTGGATTCTTTGTGATTTGCACATATGATCAGGTGTTTTACAACTTTTTACCTATCCTTTACTGTGTGTGTGTGTTCATCGGAAGCATGTTTTTATTAATTTTAACTGTTCAGGCGTTCAAGATATTTAAAAAATTAACAAAACATCAGAAATTCAACTACTCCTTTCAGAAGCTTAGCACTGAAAGGGTTAAAGGAAAGGATCCGAATATTTTCTTTCATTAGATCGTTAAGAATAAGTATAGCCTATTAACGTTTGTTAAATAGCCAAAATTACCCGTCACGGATAAACACACCAGATTGGAGAGAGGATTCTCTTGACTAATGCAGGGTGGTGTGAACTTAAAAATTCCATGAGAACGGAAGGGTACACTTTCATAAACGGAACAATACACAAAGCCGAATAAATTTATCGATATATTGATTAGATTGACTGTAAAATATTTTATCATCTGTATGTTAGTTATTACGTAATATTTGTTTTTTAGTTTCTTTTTCAAATAAACTTAAAATAAAAATGAAATAAACCTTACCTGCATAAACAAAATAATTGATTTACAAAACATAAAACTAAAAAACAAACAAATTTAAATGGTTTCTAGGAAATAACTTTCTGGTATTACAGCAGCATGTAAAAAGAACATACGATTTCCATAGGTCTGTTAAAAGGTTGCTCCCGAGAATACATATTTAAGTATTATTGGAATCAACGTTTCTTACCTGTAAAAATTTCCAGACAATATCTTCCACATCTTTGAGACCGAACATAACCGAATAACCTAAATAATAGTTATACCGTATCGAACAATTTCATTTTGTTTTAGCGAATTTCCCCTATAGGGAAGAAGCTATTACCGTAGTCGGCATGGTAAGATCTAGGCCCGGGACCATGATAACTTTTCGTTTTGAGGTCCCCAGACCCCAAAAACTCCATTCGTTCATAATATATATATATATATGTGTCCGTGAGCATGATAACTCTCGTAAAAATTATCCGATTTTGATGAAATTTGGTATAATCGTGTAAAGCAGCATTTATGACTTAAAGTTCGAAAACCAGACAGATTGACCTATCCGAAGGGGTATTTTGGGGGGGTTTTGTACCCCAAAAATGGGGGTTTTGCGTTTTTTACATATCATTTTGGAAAACGTCAAATTTTAGTTTTTTTTAGAATCAGCTTAAAAAGACGCACGATTTGGTGTTTTGAACATTTCTCTATGTCAAATGGTTACAGAGATATTGAAAGTGCTAAACACAGTACGTTGTCCAATGTTATTCTAATGGAGAATAAGAAAAATTGTATATCTCGCTTATTTATCAACTTATCCTGATGAAACTTGGTATATTGCTTCATATCGCTGTGGTCTATTGATATTTGCACTAAAAACACTTTTTGGCTGATAGTTCCCGTAGCAGCAAACCTGCGTACTCAGCCCCATGTTATTCTTATAGAGAATAAGTAACGTGTTATCTCCCTTAATTATGAAAATAAATTAATAAAATTTGGTATGTGGCTTTACCTTCTCGACTTATATTGATATTTGTATAAAACCCCGTTTTTTGTGTTCCTTGCTTCAGCAACCCTGCATACTCAGCCGTCATGTTATTCTTATGTAGAATAATTAAAATTTCTTATAAATCGTTTATTTATGAATGTATATTGATGAAACTTGGTATGTGGATTTATGTGGTATTAAGATACATATATATGCATCGGAAATTCGCTGAGTATGCAGGTTTGCTGCTACGGGGGTATTTTATATGATCGCTCCATCATTTATGAATGTGTACCCGAATGAAAAGTTTCTGATAAACACTGAACCTTATTTGTGAATGCTACAGTAAAAATCTTTCAGAAAAAATAATATAGGCTATGAATAAGTTATTGGTCCAATACTTTCTATTTCAACCGGTTATGATTATGCAACAGTTAAAACTGTTAACACACTGTGGTGGTCAGGATAAGATTAACGCGGTTTAAATAATTATAGAGCTTTGTCACTTTTGTTAAAAAAGTGAAACCTCACTGGAAAACATCTAGCCAAAGAATAATAAAGACTAACATAAGTTGTGAAGAGGGTATTTGATTGGTTAACATATTTGTTGCCATGAAGATCGGAGGGTATAGAGCGTCAAAATGGCGGTCAGCATGTAAGCACAGTTTTTTACCCCAGACGAGACCTCTATAGATATATACCTCGTTGGATACGATAGGATTTGTTATTTAAAAACAACATAAGATAACCTAACCTAACACACTGTACAAGATGGGTGGTAAAAAAAAAAATACCATTTCAACATCGAAGGTCACTCTTGTCACTGACTTTGGCAAAAAATCAATTCCTAGGTTCTAAAATATAGATACCCCCGTAGCAGCAAACCTGCGTACTCAGCGAATTTCCAATGCATATATATGTATCTTAATACCACATAAATCCACAAACCAAGTTTCATCAATATACATTCATAAATAAACGATTTATAACATTTTTATCATTCTCCATAAGAATAACATGGCGGCTGAGTATGCAGGCTTGCTGAAGCAAGGAACACAAAAAATGAGGTTTTATACAAACATCAAAATAACTCAAGTAGGTAAAGCTACATACAAAGTTTTATTAATTTATATTCATAATTAAGGGAGATAATAGGTTGCTTATTCTCCATAAGAATAACATGGGGCTGAGTACGCAGGTTTGCTGCTACAGGAGCTATCGGCCAAAAAATGGTTTTTAGTGCAAATATTAATAGACCACAACGATATGAAGCAATATACCAAGTTTCATCAGGAAAAGTTGATAAATAAGTGAAATATACAATTTTTCTTATTCTCCATAAGAATAACATTGGACAACGTACTGTGTTTAGCACTTTCAATATCTCTGTAACCATTTGACGTAGAGGAATGATCAAAATACCAAATTGTGTGTTTTTTTAAGCTGAATCCAATGGTAAAAACAAATATTTGACTTTTTCAAAAATTATATGTAAAAAATTCCAAAAACCCAATTTTGGGGTACAAAACCCCCCCAAAATACCCCTTTGGATGGAGCGATATGGCTGGTTTTCGAACTTTAAGTCATAAATGCTGCTTTACACGTTTATACTAAATTTCATCAAAATCGGATCATTTTTACGAGAGTTATCATGCTCATGGACACATATATATATATATACAGTTTCGAACGAATGGTGTTTTTGGGATCTGGGGACCTCAAAACGAAAAGTTATCATGGTCCCGGGCCTAGGTCTTACCATGCCGACTACGGTAATAGCTTCTTCCCTATAGGGGAAATTCGCTAAAAAAATAGCTAGGATAAACTGGAAAATACCTGAAACTCATTCCGTTAATATCAAAATAAAATTATGGCCCCTATATAGTCCTGACACAGACTTGCTTGCTGCATTGAGAAATACACCCGCTATTGGCTAAATACACGGCTAATTCATCTACTTCAGAACTTGACGTTAAATTAAAACATATTGTCAATATTAGCAAAATATGTACATACCACTAACTGTTTGTACGTTGTCTTCAGTTCCTCAATTGATAATCATCAAAAGTCCACATTTCTGATCCCAGTCATGGCCATGACGCCTCTAGCTTCCATGAAAAAAAAACCCTAAGTGCGAGGCCTTTGTAGGCACGAGGCTCTTGTGCGGCTGCATCTGTCGCGCCGCCCTAAGGACGGCACTGGGTCCTTATCACGTTAAGTAGATACCTTGGGTTAGGTAAGGTGTATGAGGTGGTGTGGTCTGTCGGATTCATTTTAGTGTTTGGCCATTCCAAGGAGGTCTACAGCTTACCTCAGCAAACTTCTCACAAAAAGCGAGTGGACATATGTGAGATTTTGTAAATCCCAAATATAGGCTAAGCTAGTCCTCTTATAAAATCCTCCCTAATAGACAACCAAGGCCTATATATGGATACTTACAGCAAGGCTAAAATTAGAATGTGATGGTTGACAAACAATAGCATTGGCCTACCGTATCTACATTATATGAAAGTTAAATAGGTATGGTAACTTAGTCTTAAAGAATACCATTTAATCTTCATATATTATTAAAAAGTTGTAGACAGTATGTCATGTATATTGACAGCATCAGAAGTTTGTTTTTAGTCACATCTTTCTTATATAGGCTACATGTTACTTATGAATAAAACTGTAGGCTATAGGCCTATACCAAAACATCAGGTCTAAAGTTATTCCCACAGATTATTTAACCAGTAATGGAATAATGTTCTCATTCTCGCCGATGTCACTTTTATCGTGTTAAATCCAACTAAACAAACCACAGTCTTATTGACAGATATGTATGAAACTACCATGGAAACATATCCATAACTCAGAAGGTTTACATTTGATTACCGGTATTCTTACAATGTAAATTAAAATATTATTATTGAGCATGAAGAACGTCACGTTTATAGTTTATGATTTTCGATCAAGATGTTAGAACAAATTATCAAAAAATAAACTTCTAGTTCGTAATCGTAACCTCAAAAAAGTAACGCCAAACATCAAGATGACAGCAACTAAAGAATTTTGACTGTTCTAAAGAGCCTGTGTACGGTGTGCCACTAAGGTCAAAAGTGGTAGGGTAACTTACTGAAGAATGTTAAAATAATTATTAAAATGTAATAATAATTCTACAATCTCCAGTATAGTTTATCAGAATCATTAAATCGTCAAATCGTTAACCTTAAAAATTTCATGACAATCCATCCACCGGTGGAAATGGAGAGCGTATCAGGAATTAGATTTTTAGACTGAGGTATAAGGATTTTCGCTTCGCTTCAATCCAATAAGATAACTTTATATATGAAATTATAAGGTTTCCACCAAGCTATATAACATAAATATTAATCAGTGTTAAGAATAGCAACCTAATTAATATACCGTAGCCTATCGAACAATTTCATTTGGTTCTTTATTTTGTTCCACTTATGAATGTATAGCCGAGTAAGATCGAAACCATATTGGATTCGCCTGGGTAAATTAAATGTAAGTTAAACAAGTCAAAGCCTATTTCAGATTTAAAATTTGTATCACTTTACCCTTGTTTCTGAAAAAACAAATGTGATTTCCAAACTCTAGAGGTAAATTTACATGAGGTTAGTTCAATGAAAATGATCATTTTCAATCGAAAAGTAGGCCTACGACGAACTTATGCCAAAAGCCACAATTATCCAGAGACTAAGTTTTACCTTACCGAACAAATTTATAAAATGTTTATTTTGGATAAAAATGAAGAAATTTAGTCAAAAATTGTATTAAAACAGTGGTGTATGGACATCATAAACTATGCCTAGAAAATTAAAGTCGATAGGCATACCTTACAAATATTAACCTCCAAAAAGGACCAAACTTATTGAGTTTGCCTTATTGAGTTTGAATAAACAAGTTCTGGTAATGCAATTATCATTTTGTAGGAAAATAAATTTATATTAAACTTCAGTTTTCAATCTGACAGAAAGGAAATAGGCTAGTCCCAGAAAATGGTGAAAAGTAATGTGCCACATAAGTTTTAATAACATACCATCATAGTTAAAAGCACGATGTATAGGTAGCTATAGTTTGTTCTGTTTTCTGTTCTTACAAATGTTAATTATTGTAATATTGTAAAGTTGCATTGGTGATAACCGCCAAATAAAAAACCAAAACATTAATTTTATTTGGTAACTTACCGTAAGTTTTATAAGCAAGATAATAATATTTTTAACAAATTAAGACTTTCTACTTTTAATGAGTGGAAATTGTAATGTAAATAATTACATATATTAGCGTATAATCACTTCAATAATTTTCTTGTTGACATCTTTACTTTCGGTTATAATTCTATAATTCTGTCTGTCGTCTGGAGTCTGGAGTCTGGACTGGACTGGCCAAAGTCCCATTAATAGTGCAGCGCTCAGCCTGCATTTCTTTACATAGAGTACGGTACCAATAAAGTTATTTATTATAATAGTATTTAAAATAATAATGCATCTTTTAATTAGTATAAAATAAAATATACATACAACTTTTAAAAGCTAATAAAATTTAAAACTTAGTTTTTGTGTTTCAAGTTACGAAAAGAAGTTTTTTCCTAGTCAACATGAACATGAATAACTAAGTTGCAGTTCTGTAGTGAATCTATGGCACTGTGACTTACGTTACTCTATAGTTGAAACATAGACGTTGGCTAAATATCAACGATTCAAGTACCACTAAAATGGCTCCCAATGTTAATCTTATGGGATAAAAAACAGATTTGTTTTAAAGATAATTTTATTATTACTTAACCAAATATTCCCAATAACGAACTTGACCGAGATTTCGTACTATAGAATCTATCTCTAAAGTTTGAAGTGCATCTGTAGAGGCGTTTTTGAGTTATTTATGACAAAGACACGCCAGTTCGAGTTGATTCTCTTACCACTGTAAGCAGTAAAGTTATGTATAAGGATTTCGTTTCACTCAATCCAATTAAATTTAAAGTAAGGACAAATAGGTTTTAATGAGCAAGACACTACATAATCACTTATGACATTCATTAGAAGTGTAAAAGTTATCATTTCCTTTAAAAAATTAAATACCCCCGTCACAGCAAACCTGCGGACTCAGCGAATTTCCAATGCATAATATTTGTCTGAATTCCACATAAAGCCGCAAACCAAGTTTCATAAAAATATATTAACATATAAGCGATTTTAATTATTCTCCATAAGAATAACATTGGTAATGAGTATGTAGGTTTGCTGAAACAAGGAACAGAAACAATTGGTTTTTATGCAAATATAAATAGAATTTATCTAGGCGAAGCCACATACTAAGTTTTATCGATATTCAATCATAAATAAGCGATATATGACATTTTAGTTATTCTCCATAAGAATAACATGGGGGCTGAGAAAGCAGGTTTGCTGCAACAAGGAACAGAAAAATGGGTTTTTATATAATTATCAATATAACTCAACCAAGTGAAGCTACATACCAAGTTTTATTAATTTATGTTCATAATTAAAGGAGTCAGTACATTTTACTTATTCTTCATAAGAATAAAATGGGGGCTGAGTACGCAGGTTTGCTGCTACGCGAATAATCAACAAAAAATCAATTTTTTGTGCAAATATCAATATACCAGTACTACTTGAAGCCACATACCAAGTTTCATCAACATACATTAATAAATAATCGAGATATCAAATTTTATTTATTCTCCATAAGGATAACATTGGACAACGTACTGTGTTTAGCACTTCGAATATCTGCAACGGTTGAGCGTAGAATCACAATTTAAACACCAAAATGATTGTTTTGTGGATCTGAACTGATTGGTAAAAACAAATGTGAAGTTTACATTAAAATAAACTGAGGAAAAGCCAAAAACCTTTTTCCTAAAAGATTAACATGGGAGATTTTATGAGCAGGTTTTTTTGGATTTTCTCCGCAACCACTTAACCTAGGTTAATAATTCAAAATACTAAATTATTTGTTTTTGTAAGCTCTATAATATGGTCAAAACCAAAATTAAGTTTTTAAAAAATATTTGGGCGAAAAATGCAAAAAACTGATTTTTGGAAAATTTAAATCCCCCATAAACCCCCCTTCCCATGGTCCGATTTTTCTGGTTTTCGAACTTAAATTCATGAATGTCTTGTTACACATTTGAGCCAAATTTCATCAAAATCGGACGTTTTTTACTCAAGTTATCGTGTTAACGGACACACACACACACATATATATATATATATATATATATAAATTTGAACGAATAGTGTTTTTGGCATCTGGGGACCTCAAAACAAAAAGTTATCATGGTCTCGGGCTTAAGTCTTACCATGAGACCTACGGTAATAGCTTCTTCCCTATAGGGGAAATTCGCTAAAAATGAATATTTGATGCATAATTCTTTAAACAATTTGCTAGAGAGTAGCAAATGCTATAAAAACTGCTTAAAAATGTGGGATTTCAGTCGATATGATACAACACTAGATTCGTTACCATTTTATTAGTACAGTAATGCGCGTTTGAATATGTTGTAACACGTGGTTTGGGAAAATAATAATTAAACTCTGTCATACTAAAAAGACACATATGAAAATTTTCATTATTACAGCTATATCATGAAGTTAAAATTCAATTTTTACCTGCAAAAGTACAAGATAAAATCGTAAATGTTAGATATTGCTTGTACAGTTCGGTTCACGGTGCTTGGCACCTGAGAAAGGCGAGACACTACTAAATAATTTCTCGTAAATAAAAGTAGACATTAACAAAAACAACCAAAACAAATGTTTTAAAATTAAATAAGTGATGTTTGCTTCCTGTTTACAAAAGTAGACTGTAACACTAACAGTACTAAGCCAAATAGAGGCGAAAAGTCATTCCAGAGCATACGATAACCAGATACCTATATGCCAAGCTCTGTGACCCGAACTGTAATAGAACTTATTTCAGTAAACAAGAAAAAGTTGTGCAAGCTAATTGTTCAAACTACACTGCAATTAATGATATATGGACCATGAAAATGTTCTTCCAGAACTTATAGTGGCTTAACTTATTTAGAACAGCAACTTATTGCTAAGATCCATCCTGTTGTCGGTGTTTAGAATAAGAGGACATCTGCCTGGATATAGTGGTAAAATGTCATCAATTAACTTCCGCCAGGATGTCAATGAATTTGCAACACACTTTGCCTCACAGGATTGCAGATTTTACATCAGTGCTGGCGCTGGCAGTAAGGTTAAAATACCCCCGTCACAGCAAACCTGCGCACTCAGCGAATTTCAAATACAAAATATATCTCTTAATATCTTATAAAGCCGCATACCAAAAGTGTCATAAAAATATATTTACAAATAATTAAGCGATATATACAATTTGACTTATTCTCCATAAGAATAACATTGGGGATGAGTACGTAGGTTTACTGAAACAAGGAACACAAACAATTGGTGTTTATGCAAATATAAATAGAATTCAACTAGGTGAAGCAACTTACCAAGTGTCATCAATATTTATTCATAAATAAGCGATGTATAACATTTTAATTATTCTCCATAAGAATAACATGGGGCTGAGTAAGCAGGTTTGCTGGAACCAGGAACGCAAAATATAGGTTTTCATGCAAATATCAATATTACTCAACTAGGTGAAGTCACATACCATCTTTTATTAATTTATGGACTTAAATAAGGGAAACATTACATTTTACTTTTTCTCCATAAGAATAACATGGGGGCTGAGTACGCAGGTTTGCTGCTACGGAAATAATCGGTAAAAATGTTTTTTTTTGTGAAAATAACAATAGGCTACAGCCAGGAAGAAGCCGTATATCAAGTTTCGTTTGTATACGTCCATAAATAAGCAAAATATACAATTTTTCTTATTCTCTATAAGAATAAGATTGGACAACGTACTGTGTTAAGTACTTTCAATATCTCTGTAACCAGTTTACGTAGAGAAATGATCAAAACACAAAAGTGTATGTTTTTTTTAAAGCTGAATCTAATGGCAGTAGGACTACCCCCACTTGAGCAAGCCAATCAGAAGCCAGCATTTTGGTCACGTGACTTGTGACGTCATTAGGCTCCGCCCCCAAGATGGCGGCGCCCATGGTGACTTCACTTTTTTCCCGCCAAATTACCTAATCTCACTTTTTTCCCGCCAGATTGTGCAGTGTTGCCAACCTAGCAGAGCTTATACCAACCTAGCAGCTGGCGACGTAGCTGTGACGTATTTGGCAATGTAGAGATCATGTGAGGCCAAGTGCTAAACTTACGAAAAAACGATTTTATTTTAACATTTTTAGTCTTTTGTTATGAAAATCTTACTTTTTTATTTTATCAATGAATTAAGCTCTACAAAACAAACAATTTGGGGATTTGATCATTAATGTCATAGCGGCCTACACTACTGCTCAGGCTAGGTTGAAACTGTATGAATATCTGGAGGCCCTGGGAACTCAAGTTTTGTACTATGACACAGACTCAGTACTCTACATTTATAAGGGAGGTTCGCACAGGGTTCCTACAGGGGATTACCTCGGGGAAATGACAGACGAGCTGGTTAAACACGGTCCTGGATCTTTCATCGTTGAATTCGTTTCTGGGGGGCCTAAAACATACGCATACCTTGTCTGGTCAACCAACAAACAAAAAATAAAATCTGTTTGCAAAATAAAGGGCCTCATCCTCAATTTTAAGACTTCTAAAACACTTAACTTTGAAAAAATAAAAGAAATGGTCCTCAGTGAATCATCTGAAAGTATTGAAATTAAGGAATCTAGAATCAGGAGGACGAAAGACCGCGATATTGTAACCGTGAATGAATCCAAACTTTTCAAAATTACAGGACCAAAAAGAAAACTTGAGGGTGAGTACGACACACTACCCTACGGTTACAAAATCCAAAAACTTGAGTAAACACGACCGGTAGTATTGGAAACAATTCATTCCCCTTTTTAAAAAACATGGTCACGTAGCCTAATTTCAGGTTTTAACTTGAATGATTTAATCCCCTGCTCTGCCTCAGCCACTTTGGTCACTTCTTCTACCCTACGTTGTTCTGATCTGTACTATTGCGCAATACTTAACATAAATGTCTCACTTAACTTCATGAACAGCCCAATTTTAAATATAGTTGAGCATGTCTTTGACGTTGCAAAAGTTCCGTGCCGTATGTATATCAGGGTGTGTGTGTGTGTGTGTGTGTGTGTGTGTGTGTTTGTGAATGAAGGTCAATGGCGTGGGGGACGAAAAGCCCCGTAAACCTGAATGTGAGATGAAGGGTCTTGTACATTGAGGCGTCTAGGTAAGCCCTTGACTACTCCCTGGAACGGTCCAGAGTGAATGTTGAATTCATGCTACTACTATAATTTGTACGGTGGGGATTGTAAAAGTAAAAAAATAAAAATGTAGGAGACAATTAGTTTGTTTTTGGAAGGTCTCCACGGGTCATGGCGATGGAGGGGCTATGGTCTTTTTTTTAAATACTCTGTCCTTTGTTTGTTAAAAGGGAGAGGACATTAGTTCGTACTGGGCAACAACCAGGTAAACTGGACGGCCTACGCACGGAATAATGTTTAACCTGGGTGCAAATGCACGGGATGGTCTCAAACCCCACCCAAGCAAACATACACTTAGTATACCGGGTTGACGGCTATGTACACTGGAAATAAAATTGTATAACACAAAGTCCATATATTTGCATTTGTCTGTGTATGTAGGTTTGCTGCAGTAAGGGTATTTTATGTGAATATTCATAGATCGGAACCACATAATGTCAGATACCAAGTTTTATCAATATATGTGGATAAATAAGTAAGATAGCAAAACGAATCATAATTTTGTTCATGATTAATATGCATACAACTGCCGATATTGTTTGATTTTTATTTTTTATTTGTGTTTGTAGCCTATTTAATCATCAAAATGTAAATGTAATTGTTTTAGCAATAATACGATGTTTTTTGATATTTTTTAAGTGCACTGAATTTGAAGCAGAACTCGTTCTCACGCACAGGCCGATTGGGCCTATGTGAGAATTTTTTTCCGCAATATTGTTTGTGTACATGATGTTGTATTTGTTTTTATTTGGAAATAAATTTGATTTGATTTGATTTAGATATTAAATTTGACTTATTCTCCATAAGGATAACATTAAAACCGACTACATACGTTTGCTTGTTTTTTTATAAAAATATCAATAAACCACAACTAAACTAAACCACATATTAAGTTTTATCAACTTATGTTTATAAATAACCAATTACCTGTATAACGTGTTACTTATTCTTCATAAGAATAGCATTAGACAACGTACTGTGTTTAATACTTTCAATATCTCAGTACTCTATTGACGTAGATTAATGATCAAATCCCCAAATTGTTTGTTTTGTAGAGCTTAATTCATTGATAAAATAAAAAAGTAAGATTTTCATAACAAAAGACTAAAAATGTTAAAATAAAATCGTTTTTTCGTAAGTTTAGCACTTGGCCTCACATGATCTCTACATTGCCAAATACGTCACAGCTACGTCGCCAGCTGCTAGGTTGGTATAAGCTCTGCTAGGTTGGCAACACTGCACAATCTGGCGGGAAAAAAGTGAGGTTAGGGAATTTGGCGGGAAAAAAGTGAAGTCACCATGGGCGCCGCCATCTTGGGGGCGGAGCCTAATGACGTCACAAGTCACGTGACCAAAATGCTGGCTTCTGATTGGCTTGCTCAAGTGGGGGTAGTCCTACTAATGGCGAATACTAAAATTTGACTTTTTTAAATATTACACGTAAAAACTTCAAAAAACCCATTTTCGGAATACTAAACCACCCAAAATACCACTTAGTTTGGGTCGATCTGCCTGGTTTTCGAACCTGAAGTCATGAATGCTGCTTTACACGTTTGTACCAAATTTAATCAAAATCGGACCTTTTTTACGAGAGTTATCACACCCACGAACACACACACATTTATATATATATATATATATATATATATTCCTAGCCTTGGGCCTTTGGGTATTCCGTGTACAAATGGCATTTGGGATATCCATTTGTTAGTGTTATACTTCAAATATGGGATGAATTCGCCATATTTCTATTACTTATATAGCTTATATGGTAATATTCTAGCCTATATATACCATAATTTCATAAACAATGGCTTTGAATATAAATTTACGGTTTTATATAGTTTTTTACATAGACGATACTTTGAGTACTCCACAAAATGGCGAGCTTATATAAAACTTTACAAATACGCCTGTTAGGGTACTCCTTCTTCCTCAGTTAAAGATGGAGGCGTGGCCTAGCTTCTGCGCAACCGGAGTACCCTAAGGTGTGACTGTGTGAATCTTGCACAACCGGAGTACCCTAAGGCGTGACTGTGTGAATCTATTTATAAACAATTTAAAATTGCAGTAGTGTTGTAGCTCATTTGTCTTTTTGATATTTGTGTTTTTTTCCATTGACTTGACTGTATTAATAATTAGTTTCATACGTATGTGCGTTGTACAAATTTACTTAAAAGTAAATACTGTCTGCCACTCTGTAGAATCGTTTCACATACCTAGGAGAACCGCCTTCAATAAATAAAAAGGTAAAACTTAGTGGAAATACCTAATAATAACACCAATCTATATTCGTGGTGAACACAGTAAAAAGAAGTGATAAAACAAATTAAATTCATGAAAGTGAAATAATAATCGTATTTTAAAGTAAACATTGACTTTTGCTAGTATCTTACAAAAATACTATCTTATTTAAAAAGTCTACATGCAATCTTATAAGTTTTATTATCAAACTTAAAAATGAAAAAAAAATCAGGAGCAAAAAAATGATTGACATACAATAATTATACTCTACCAGCCGGCACTAAGCTGGGGTTTCCTAATCTAACAACAATGACTGAATTAATTAATGACAATAATTATATGATAATTATATTACTTTATCAAAAAAGTATGCTAAAGTTTTCCCAATAAAATATTTGTAATTTTCCCTGACTTTTTTCATTTTTCCACAACTTTTCCCTGACCTTTTTTAGTCCTCTCTGACTCTCCCTGACTTTCCAGAAAGTGTGAACCATTAAAAACATGTGATTTAAAAAGGCACTGGTAACCAAAGAACATAAATATGACCTTATTCACTGGTAGCCGATGGCCAAATGAGCTCAGGGTGTGGAGGAATACGGCCGCGCCGAGACAGGCCTTTGATGTTTACCGACTTTCCACGGGAAAGCCCGCGCCAGCCCGGACGCGCCTGATGGACCGCGGGCCTCGTCGGGCCGAACTGATACACGGCCTGTTGTGCAGCAGGTTTTATGGCCTGGCCTGACAGATAACGGGCCGTGTATCATAGGCTTAAGCCTCGTTCTCACGACGCGTGGCTTGTCCAGTCACAGATGACCTTGATCTGTCAACGGTTGTCGAGTCGTCTGAGTATATTCAAGCCTTACTGTTCTCACGGCGTGTGGCAGCCTGTTGATTTGAAAAGCCACCGACGGGCTTGGAGAAAAAGACCGAGCCAGAAAAAATATTGGAGAAAATCGAGCTTGGAGAAAAATTGTTACAAAAGAGATGAGAAAACTAAGGACCTATCCTACTAGCATTGAATACAAATATTTTCATACATATATTTGATAATAATGTATTTTTTTTGGTCTCTCTTTAAATATGTAGTCTACAGTTATATTTATCTTTTTGTTTTAAATGTACCGAAAGTAGTTTAAGCCCGACGAACAAACTTTTAAATATTTAGGCCTAATGAAATGTAACTAGTTTTAAATGTTGTACGGTGGATTCCCATTTTATACAAGCGATTCAAAATTAGCTTTTGAAATGTACATTTCTAAATAGCAAATTTTAAGCTAATTGAAATTTATTTCATAACTTAATAGTTTTTTTTTCTACCCGTAATTTTTTATTGGTTATAAGATCTAGTATTTTATCAAAGAAACTATTTCAAAGACTTGATACATATCTTGGACTTTGTACACTTTAGTTTTTTAAGAGTTATAAAAGCAACCGGTTTAAATGTATTTACTGTCCTAGTATAGGCATTGACGTGTTGCGTGGTTGGATTAAAAGTGTAGCTATTGCCTGGTTTATATGTTTTGGTTAAAATATACATATATTAATAAACAAATAAACAGAAAGTGACACCAAATGTACTCCAGCGCTCGGCTCGACGACTGAACAGGCCGTGAGAACAGTGTATCGAGGCAAACCAAGGCTGGCGGTCTGACTGTCCACAGGCCTTTGATGTTTCATGAGTTTACCGAATCGGGCGGGAACGGCTCGAGACTTAACACGCCATCTCGAGCTAGCTGGAAAAGTCACAGACGAGCTGTTCTCACGACGTGATACTCAACAATCGGTAGATCAAGGCCATCGGTAACTCGACAAGCCACACGTCGCGTCGTAAGAACGAGGCTTTAATGCGATCCTACACTTCTCGCGAACACGCCCGAACATTCGGCCGAACTCCGAATGTTCGGAGTATACGCGATAATGTGTGGGAGCTGCAGGAACGATTGAATACATGCGGAAATATACAGGACGGAACGTTCAGTGAACATTCGGGATTGTTCAGGCCTGTTCGCTAGAAGTGTGGGACCGCCTTCAGGTGTGCGCAGCGTACAGCCGCGGAAACGGTGACGACTGTGCCCTTCGGGTGTTTTTGGAAACTCACGTATGCTTTCGTATCGGTTCCGTTGGACCACATGGTCTATACACTGTACAGTTGTTTTTGTTGTTGCTTGGTTATCTTTTGATTTTTTCTCGTAACTTTAATATAACTATATGTTATGCTCAGGCCTATCAAGTACCTCTCTGCCGAATTTCAAATCAATCAGTCCAGTGGTTAGAGCGTGGTTGAGCCAAAAATATCTAACCTACAAACAAACGAGTATTAGTAGGAAGTATGATGTTAAAGGTTGTAAGTTTGTTTCTATGTTCGTGGCTCAATCACGCTCTAACCACTGGACTGATTGAGCTTAAATTTGGCAGAGAGGTACATGATAGGCCTGAGTAACACATAGGCATATCAAATTTGCTTTCATATTAAAATACTGAACAGACTTTCTTTCATGAATTAACAAGTCACTAAACAAATGATGGAATTCTCCATATTGTTGTCGTTCCTTGTTTATTTCATGTATCCAAAAACGCTTTTGACGTTTTTCTTCCTCCTATGCCTGGGGTAAACAAGATTAAAATATATTTTCTTCTTCTGAACTTTAAGAAGTTAAAATCGGCTTGGAAATAACGAAGGAGTCCTTTTAATAAAAATTTACTTCACGTATTGTTATATAAGGTACAAATAGGCCTATTGCACCCTAATACGCCTTAAATTTGGTTAATATTTCAATAGACTTTTGTTTTTTCAATCACCTGCTTCCCCCATAAGGCCATTCTTAACTTTCCGTCCATTAATTAATTGTAAATGTATAGTTTCAAAGTTTTTAGCGAATTTCCCCTATAGGGAAGAAGCTATTACCGTAGTCGGCATGGTAAGACCTAGGCCCGGGACCATGATAACTTTTCGTTTTGAGGTCCCCAGACCCCAAAAACACCATTCGTTCGAAACTGTATATATATATATATATATATATATCTATATATATATATATATATGTGTCCGTGAGCACGATAACTCTCGTAAAAATTATCCGATTTTGATGAAATTTGGTATAAACGTGTAAAGCAACATTTATGACTTTAAGTTCGAAAACCAGCCAGATCGCTCTATCCGAAGGGGTATTTTGGGGGGGTTTTGTACCCCAAAAATGGGTTTTTCGAATTTTTTACATATAATTTTGGAAATAGTCAAATTTTAGTTTTTCCCATTGGATTCAGCTTAAAAAAACACACAATTTGGTATTTTGATCATTTCTCTACGTCAATTGGTTACCGAGATATTGAAAGTGCTAAACACAGTACGTTGTCTAATGTTATTCTTATGGAGGAAAAGAAAAATTTTATATCTCGCTTATTTATGAACGTATACTGACGAAACTTGGTATACGACTTCATCTGGTTGTGGACCATTGATATTTGCTCAAAAAAACAATTTTTTATCAATGGCTCCCGTAGCAGCAAACCTGCGTACTCAGCCCCATGTTATTCTTATGGAGAATAAGTAACGTGTTATCTCCCTTCATTATGAAAATAAATTAATGAAATTTGGTATGTGGCTTTACCTACATGAGTTGTATTGATATTTGTATAAAACCCCATTTTTTGTACTCCTTGCTTCAGCAAACCTGCATACTCAGCCGCCATGTTATTCTTATGGAGAATAATTAAAATGTCATATATCGTTTATTTATGAATGTATATTGATGAAACTTGGTATGTGGCTTTATGTGGTATTAAGATACATATTTATGCATTGGAAATTCGCTGAGTACGCAGGTTTGCTGCTACGGGGGTATTTAGGAATGTTGTACTGCTGATTATCTAGCGAATTCAGAGGAAACCTTTTCGATTTACGTTTTAAAAATCGATAAAGCCCCGTTTCTTTTCTAACAGTTTCTGCTCAAAAAAAAAAAAAATTCAAGTAAAACGTTTAATGGAAACGCTCGCAAACTGTTTTGAACATTGTTGGCCAACAAAATGTGTTTTGAGCTGATGCAGCTGACAACAAATGTTTTAGGAGAACTCAAAACATAATGGAAACGGTGTCCCAATACCCAACACTGTTGTGAACGAGTTCACGCATGCGCAGTGACCGGTAGTAGTCAACGCCACGGACCCCGCACCGTCACGCCTTTTGTCGCCGCGTCCTTTCCGTATTGTCCTTCAGCCTGTTAGATAGTAGTTGGACATTTATTTTGAACATAATTAAATCGTTCTACATATGTATTTAAAAAAACTAAGCACAGTAAACCAATTTATATTGTATTGATTTACTAGATATTTTGTAATAATCGTCAGAATTTTAATTTACTTAAACATTGTAAAATAAGACCGATATTTTCTACTTTTTTTGTTATATAAATAACAAAAAGTGATTTAAAGTTTTGAAAATCCGTAATATAAAAATTGACAATATATCCGTTAATTTGATAGGTCTCTCGTTAAAATCGCACTTTGGCCGTTTCGGAGGTGTCATACCGGAAACTCGACTATGCACAATTTCTGTGCGGACACTAGTGTAGTTCATGATTATCCTCATAGATTGCAGCATTCCAGCATATGGAATTTGTCATCCTTTGTAAAAAATAAATTTAAAAATCTAATAAAAAATAAGGCATTTCCGTAAACGGGCTTCCGGCGAAACTATTATATAGGTTTACAATTATGGCTGATGTGTTATTTGAATGTCCTTGGCATCTATATGTGCCTTTTGGGGGTTTGGATGACATCAACCTTCAGCCTTCAGGCCTTTAACCCCTGGGCACCCAAAGTTCCAATGTTAATCTTATGTAAGAATAGAAATAAATGTAATTTAACCTTTAACAGCTGTTGATACTAAGAAACAGAACGGAAAAAAGATCAGCTGATTTCATGTCTGGAATGGTATCTCTCAATGTAAAATAATAAGACTGTATGAGCTGGATATTACCAAAATGGAAATAAAATTTGCTCGAATTTGAGCAGCTACATTTGCTGTTCTATATTTGAAAAGCTAATTTTTGTATATATGTAATCAGATGAAAAATCCACGTGCCAAACTTAAAGGTGTTTTCTTTGCACACCCCGAACATGATAGAGCCACGATTCGATGTAATCACGCTTATTTTATCGTTGTATAGCCTTTACAGGCATATTAAATCCAGTCACTTGGTCTGAAACCTTTGCCAATTGTTGGATTTGTTTTTAATGTATTGTTTACAAAACAAACGTTGTATTAACATTTGATGGGTTGAATGAAGCCCCTCATGGAGCCAAGGAGAAACAATAGGCCTACGAACATCAGCGCTATGTTTTACTCTCAGCTCAAAGACGGAAACTAAAAATGATTAAGAAGGTATTCACTAATTGAAGGGTTATGTATACATTGTAGATTGTATCAATTAATACCATAATAATTGCAACATTAAAAAAAAATCTTTGGGCCAGCCTAAATCGACTTCAGTAATTATAATATATGTAGCGTTGAAATATACTGGTCACTAATGATTTTCTATAAGCCTGATAATTCCATTTGATACTTGTCTGTTCTTAGATACACAATTTACATATTTCAATAATCAGCTGGTTAGCGAAAGTTAAAATAGTGATAAAATCGGTTTTAAAAAGTTATTTTGTTGTATTCCAAATTAAATTATTTCAAAAATGTAAGTAGATTGTGCAAATATAGAGGGATTGATCTTTCATTAAAAAAAACCGCATGTAAAACGGTTCAGTGGAAACCTCAAGTGAACTTTCCAAAGGAGTGCAAAGTTGAAATTTTACCCCATGTTAAATTTCCATAAGAAAACTTGCAATTTAATTTTTAAATAGTTATTGACCAGGTGAAAAAATGTAAGGTAAAATGTGCAAATATAGAGGTTATTCCCTTTCATTTGATACCACCCGCGTGTAAATCGGTTCAGTGGATTTCTCACACGTTCTTCCGGAAACTTTTTAATTTTGTGTTTTAATATATAGGATTAGGGCCTATACACAACTTCTATTCGATTTGTCAGGACAAATTACAAGGATAGTTTATTTGAAATCAATGTATGGAAATAGTTTGTTGTTGTAAAACAGTTTTAACAAGCGCTGTAATAATTTTTGCGTTACATGGCATTAACATACTTGCGGGAAATGTTGGCACAAGTTGGGAGAATGTAAACGGCCTCCAACAAAAAAGCCCAAGTAAAAGATTAATGGAAACGGGGATTAAGAAAATATTTTTTTTTTCGTATTTTTAGCTGAAATTATCTATAAAACAAATTGGAAACTTTGCTCAGGGAAATAGCTTTGTTATTTCCTTATCTTTATAAAACAAACCATAAATCAACAATATCTGACCACCGTTTTAAGCTCGATGGAACTTGAAAGATGACGTTGCTCTTATGGGCGTAGAAATCTACCTAGATTTACTGGTGCCCCCTATAAACTGCGGTTTGTTTTTAAAACGCGGGAAAATTCCTGGACGAAGCTTCTCGTTTGAAAGGCGTCATCTGCGCCCACACCCGCGGTCGTATGATGTGGCCTTACAATCATTATAAATGTTACAGCCCCAATGCAATAAATATTTTAACTTACTTCATGAATCTTGGTTAAGCCTTAATTTTGTTGTCGTAGTTAGTCAATACTTTTGAACAGTGTTTTATTTAAAATTCTAAATAAAGTTAAGCTAACTTGTGGGAGCCCGTAAAAATTCGACGGATACAAAATTAGGTTTGAGTAATCTGACGGTATCCTATAGGAACAATCATCGACGGTAAAATAATTATCTAAAATATCACAAATTAAAATAAAGCACATTTATTTGTGGCACAATACAACTAAAAAGTCACAAAAACACAAACTGAACAATAAAAAATAATTAAATTTTAAAGATTATATTTGATGTTTACTATACACGAAAATAAATCAAAAGCTTGATGAGCTCATATCAGCTGTTTGATGAAAATCACCGAGTCAGGATTATAATTAGCTGATTGCTGTAAACAAAACATACTATAAATTCCACCAAAATAGTTTTTAGACATTGACATTTTGTATCATTTAGCAAATTTAAAAGGAGAAAGTTATAAATCTGAAAATATTTGGGAGTATCAGAATGTTTCAACTTCGAATTGGTACAAATCCCATCATCACACGTTAGGGTGCGTTCACGTAGAACGCTATTTACAAGCAACTAGTATCCGGCGGCTTGCCACAGGTGCCTTCAAGCGCGTGCAAATGCTTATGGCCTATCACATACAAAGCCGGAAACAAGTTCGAGCCCTCAGTCGTCGAGATGTCTTCCTGGAAGTGTCGATGACATTTTTCTGGAAGAGAATGTTGAGTTGACTGGGAAGAAAGAGAATAGGAGTTCATGGGATTAATTAAGGATATCCGCCTACTGTGTACAATAAAATTGGCCAATTTTGCAAGAAACACTAAATAATTGTTTGAAATAAAAGGTTATTAAAATTAATAGTAAACAAGGCTCAGACTATATTCAATTAATAGTTTAGTGATAAACGTAATTTATAAAAGGATTTTAACATTAAAATCAGGCATTTTTGCCTACACAGTATTTTTTAGTTTCCACAACAATCTAAATGTAATTTCCCTTTACAGATGAGAAGGCCTGTATGTAATTTATTTAGTAGGGTACAGGTGCAATTGTCAATTAAATGAATGTTAACAGAAGACAAACATCTTACCTGCAACTTTCATTTTAGGATATATCTCCTTCCAGCGCTTTTCAACAGCGATCTGTTACTATGAAGTTTAAATATTTTATTCCATATGGCTGGTCTTTGAAAAACGGGATATATCAGTTCTTGTGTATCAACTATTTTGACAAAAACTCGAAAAAAACAGTAAAAATCATCAAAACTGCACCCCACTCATACATAGTTGGAATATTCCAGAGCAATAAGCCCTGGAAATAATGTTTCAAACATTCTTGTTCACCGGTCGGTGCTTGCAGCTCGCGCTTATACGTCTGGACAAGCTTTGTCTGTGAACGAACACACTAGAAACAACGCAGACTGTTACTCGCACCTATGTTGGCGCTTAGCTCCAGGCGCTTATAACCAGCGTCCTACGTTAACGCACCCTTACCTGGTTTTCTCAAACTAAGGCCGAGTTTTTGGTAAAATATTATCCATATGAATTACATGAAGAAATTCTACGACCTTATACTTTGTATGATTTAACAAACCTACAAGGACAAAAATATAAATCTGATAATAACTAAGGCCAAGTTTTAAATATTCTCACATATGAAAAACATGGAGCATTTTTTTATTTCCATATTAAAAAAGCGGTATTTTTTAATTTAATTTTTATGTTAATCTGGAGTGTACAAACTTTAAAATGACACATCGATTGTCCAAATCGGTTGAGAAATAACGACGTAGTGGTCCTAAAACTAAATTCGTTAGCGAAATAATATATAAGATTATGCCAACTTTCAGTCACTAATATATGTTTTTTCTTCAAATTATTGAAACCAGTGTGTTGTTTTTTAAAACAGTAACAAAATATGTAACTTATAGGAGTGAGGGGAAACCCGGTTATTCAAATGCTAATATGCGTTTTGTATTATAATATAGGTTTAAGTTTAGGCCTCCTCAGATTTGTTTTAAGACTCATTTCTTAAATATATAGCCCAATTAAAAGCTTAAATAAAAACAGAAAACTTAAAAATAATACTAACTTGTACATTAGAGCCTAACTTAAACAGTAGGAGTGCCTATTTTAAGTTGTATAAACAATAAAAACCTTTACCAAACCTACTACTGAATGTTGTAAAACATAAACATTACAAACTGATAAACACTGTTACGTTGCAACAAACTTTAAAATCGAATCTTCTAACATGATCCCTTGCAAACATAATTTTGATGGTAATTATACCGACTTTATTCAAAATTGATAGCCTGCCCTTTATATATTGTACTTAACCTTCCATAATTGATCAAGGGGAATTATAGACATCATCTGGGAAATTTAACCTACTTTAAGCCTTTTTATGCTACAGATTTTCGAATGAAACAAGAGAATAGGCTACTATTAGTTTGGCTAATTATTTTGGTGTTGACAATTTTTTTATTACAAAGAAAATAACAAACAGGAGACTACACAAGTTAAATAAATAAATACAATGAAAATGAAAAAAATACTTATTTATTTCTGTGATCGCATGTAACACACCGAGCATGTAACGCACCGAGTTGTTTAATATCAGTGAATAAGCACATTTATTCACCACTGAGGGGGGGGGGGAATGCGCACTTGTTTCCTATTGGTTGGATTCCAGCGGATTGCTTAAGTATTCAAGTTTGTATGCAATTTATGTTTATTTCAACAGAGAGTGGACAAGTGTGCACCATTGTAAAAACAATATACTATATAAGTTTAAGAAGTTAGGTTAGGATGTTTACAATGATGCAGCTTTGGGATATCCGGAGATCCCTAATACGGGCTGGAGTACCCAAAGAGCAACGGATATCTCCAATACGCAACTTTTACACAGGTGGATATCCCTAAGGCCCAGGGCTGTACCTATATATATATATATATATATATATATATATATATATATATATATATATATATATATATGTTTCGAACGAACGGTGTTTTTGGGGTCTGGGGACCTCAAAACAAAAATTTATCGCGGTCCCGGGCCTAGGTCTTACCATGCTGATTACGGTAATAGCTTCTTCCCTACAGGGGAAATCGCTAAAACAAAACAAATGACAAAGTGACATTTGTAGATTTTTATGTTAGGGCAAAGAAAGTTTAAGATGCACTAGTGGAGCTGCAACAAAACAACCCTTACTACAGTGAGTTATTAATTAGTGAAGAAAATCTTACCTTGTTATCAGAGGATGGTACCATGTCCTCCTGTATACAATCAGTGTTTCAAGAACAAAATGAACAGCCCAAGTACACATCAACATGTATTTGCATTGACTTATGAGGAGGCGCACACTTTTCAATATCAATTGCAGGGTGCGGCGCAACGATCGATCGAGTCAAAGAAATGGGAACTACTTAAAGAACGACTCTTTTACAGAACTGTTCAGACTAATCGGCTCATTTAGACAAAATTGGACGATTTAAAATTCGCGTTTACCGCACAAATTATATACTGTGGGATTTAGACAAAATAGGAAAACTGATTTCCGTTTTAGGAAATGTGAGCGGAACTGGTTTTAGGCGATATGGGACTGAACAATATTTAGACAATATGGGAAGAAACTAAACTTTATTTTAAATATCCCACTCTTGATCTAATTTAAAGTGAGATCCCCCCATAATTTCTAAATTATTAGGCAATATGGGTCGATTTTAACTTTTAGACCTTCTGGGATTAGGTCAAATGGGACCTCGCCTTCCAAAACCATATTACAAGGAACTCAAATGATAACTTTGTATCAAGGTACTTTCTAATTATGTCTCAAGGTTATATAGTTAAGTTTAACGCCAAGTTTCACTTAAATTGCACAAGATATTAATATTTAAAGACTTTGTACATCACAGTTTTTACATTGAATCATATGGGAGATTTTGACACCTTCCCACGAATTACTGCCAACTTAAAGGAGCCAAAATTGGCTTTCACAACGACACGCTTTTTTAACAATGAGATTATACCATAGACTAACTACAGTAGTTAGTCTATGATTATACATAGATTATTTAGAGGTCGTTGCTTTGCTTTTACACTCCCACCTCAAAAGGTTTCATGCTTTAAACCAAGCTTGCTTTTAGAAAACCAGAAAATGAACTTTTACTCTTTTTAGCGAATTTCCCCTATAGGGAAGAAGCTATTACCGTAGGTCTCATGGTAAGACTTAAGCCCGAGACCATGATAACTTTTCATTTTGAGGTCCCCAGATGCCAAAAACACCATTCGTTCAAATTTGTATATATGTATATATATATATATATATATATATATGTGTCCGTAAGCACGATAACTCTCGTAAAAAAGGTCCGATCTTAATGAAATTTGGTACAAATGTGCAAAGTACCATTTATTTGAACGAGTTCGAAAACCAGATGAATCGCACCATCCGAAGGGGGGTTTTTGGGGGGTTTTGTACCCCAAAATTGAGGTTTTTGGGGTTTTCACATTTAATTTTGATTTAAATCAAATTTTAATTTATACCATTGAATACAGCTTAAAAAAACAAACAATTTGGTATTTTGATCATTGCTCTACGTCAATTGGTTACCGAGATATTGAAAGTGCTAAACACAGTACGTTGTCTAATGTTATTCTTATGGAGAAAAAGGAAAATTTTATATCTCGCTTATTTATGAACATAAACTGGCGAAATTTGGTATATGGCTTGATCTGGTTATGGTTTATTGTTGTTTGCACAAAAAACAATTTTTCGCCTATGGCTCCTGTAGCAGCAAACCTAGGTACTCGGTCCCCATGTTATTCTTATGGAAAATACTTAAAATGTTATATATCGCTTATTTATGAATGTATATGGATGAAACTTGGTATGTGACTTCACTAAGATGAGTTCTATTGATATTTGCATAAAAACCCATTATTTTGTGTGCCTTGTTGCAGCATACCTGCGTACTCATCCCCAATGTTATTCTTATGGAGAATAATTAATATTTTAACTATCGCTTGTTTGTGAATACATTTCTAATGAATCCTGTTAAGTGTTATAATGTGTTATGTTATATATTCATTG
The DNA here is from genome assembly GCA_963675035.1 of Allygus modestus. NCBI lineage: Eukaryota > Metazoa > Arthropoda > Insecta > Hemiptera > Cicadellidae > Allygus > Allygus modestus. The sequence goes on along the minus strand of OY776111.1, from coordinate 252,398,132 downwards.
GAAATTCGCTGAGTATGCAGGTTTGCTGCGACGGGGGTATTCTGGGCTTGTATGGTGTTTTAGCGAATTTCCCCTATAGAGAAGAAGCTATTACCATAGGTCTCATGGTAAGACTTAAGCCCGAGACCATGATAACTTTTCGTTTTGAGGTCCCCAGATGCCAAAAACACCATTCGTTCAGATTTATATATATATATATATATATATATACATACATATAAATGTATGTATACATGTGTCTGTAAGCACGATAACTCACGTAAAAAAGGTCCAATCTTAATGAAATTTGGTACAAATATGTAAAGTACCATTTATTTGAACGAGTTCGAAAACCACACAAATCGCACCATCCGAAGGGGGGTTTTGGGGGGGTTTTGTACCCAAAAATGTTTTTTTTTTTAGTTTTCACATGTAATTGTCATTTAAATCAAATTTTAATTTATACCATTGAATTCAGCTTAAAAAAACAAACAATTTGGTTTCTAGTTCATTGCTTTACGTTAATTGGTTACTGAGATATTGAAAGTGCTAAACACACAGTACGTTGTCCAATGTTATTCTTATGGAGAAAAAGAAAAATTTTATATCTCGGTTATTTATGAACATAAACTGACGAAACTTTGTATATCGCTTCATCTGATTGTGGTTTGTTGTTGTTTGAACAAAAAACAATTTTTCGCCTATGGTTCTCGTAGCAGCAAACCTAGGTACTCGGTCCCCATGTTATTCTTATGGAGAATAATAAAAATGTTATATATTGCTTATTTATGAATGAATACGGATAAAACGTGGTATGTGACTTCACATAGATGAGTTCTGTTGATATTTGCATAAAAACCCATTATTTAGTGTTCCTTGTTGCAGCAAACCTGCGTACTCATCCCTAATGTTATTCTTATGGATAATAATTAATATTTTAAATATCGCTTATTTATGAATATATTTCTTATTAATTCTTGTAAGAGGCTTAATGTGTTATTAATACATATATATTCATTGAAAATTCGCTGAGTACGCAGGTTTGCTGCGACGGGGTATTTTTTGTGTAGCAGTGTGTGGTATTGGGACATTGGTAGTGGTAGTGGGCAGTGGCAGTGGTATTGTAGTATGTAGCGTAGTAAATAATTACTTTAGTGTTGTTAGTTGTTACCTTTTTATGTAAATGTATTTCACTATTTTACGTAATTTGCACTCTTAAAGAAGTGTAATTTTTTTAAAGTTATGAATTAGAGATTTTATAAACAATCTACGAAGTATGATATTTTATTTTTGTAATTTAAATTAAGTCTGATATTTGATTTAGTTTTCGTTCCAAGTGAGGTTAGGTTAGATGAACTTGTATAGCCCTAGGCCTAGCTCATTGTTTCTTGATACTAAACAAACGTATTATTCATAAAACTAACGACACTAGTATATAATTGCAAACCATAAAACATTATATGTTACTTTATCAGATGACCAACATCATTTAAATATTAAGTTAGGCCTAATTTGTTATTCCATCTATTAACTTGGATAACCTATTTTGTCCAGGTGGGACACAGCACAAACTGTGGCGTGCGACTTCGGGGAGAAACGATGGCAAGAGTAGCTAGATTCTTAAATCACCGCCATACATGCCAGACTGCTGACATATCGCCAACAAAATGAGTGGGCTTCTCTGAATAACGTGACAAATACTCTACCAGAAAAGTCATACTGGTAATTAGTTCTGATAACCCAACCAAACCTATCCTAATTAGGGGTATAGGTTTATATACAAGTATCAAATGAACATTTACAAAATATTTTAAAAATATAATAAGTATTTGACCATAATAAGTTTCGAGCCCAGGATGACGTTATCAGAAGTTTATACCTATATCCACTAAACTATCACGACATATCGTAACCACTGAGATGTGCAAGTCCACAAGCAATGAACAACTTGGAAGCGCACTCTAGCAGTGATATCAGAAAATATTCTCGTCGATCGTTTCTTCCCTGAGTCGCTCCGCAAGTTGTGGGTAAGATTATTGCTTTTTTGTGAATGTTTCAATTTTTTGGTACAGTTATACAAACATACCTACGATATATATTTATCGAATGAAGATATCGATCGATTAGGCCTAAAAATATCGATTAGAATCCAGTTGACGTACGATATTTGTAATCGTAGCCTATGTATAACTTAGTAATTAAATGAAAACAAACTAAACTTAAATCCACAAATTTATATCCACAAATGTATTTAACAAATTAACTAGGGATAAAACATGAAACTAATTTGATTGTTTACATGCTAACTTATTAGGAATAAATTTGGGTTGGGAAATCCTCTGAAACCATTGGTGGGAGCATATCTCCCCCTAATTTTCTTATAATATGAAAGGTTCATAAATATGCTAGGTACTTTGGTATTATACGGATGCCACTATTTTTGGAGGTTAAATTTTTACCGGATACAAAGGATAACTACATAATTCGAAAAAACGTACTTTTATTGACTTACTGTACAAATTTTACATCATTCTGATGAGCGGTCTTTGTGTTGTGCCTCCCAAAAGGCAGCGATGTCCGCTAGGATCGTGTTGAATGCGTCGCCGCCGCTAGCAGGCAGACCCGATCGCCACAGGTACGCCGCCAAATATACATCGCGCTGTGGCAGTTCTGTTAGGATGGGTTATCATAAAAACACGTACGGTTTCCTCTTCATTTCGAGGTAAATCCCACACAAAAAGAACGTCACTCATTATGAAAACAAATGTAACGTAGTGCACGGCAATAAATCACTCATGACACTGACCCAGGACCCAGATTACAGGCGGTGACAGGTGATGCGCGCGCTCCGGTCAACGACCTGACCTTGGCCTATTTGGAGGGGGTTTGGCGATCGGAAGTATGACTCATCAGGTATCATTCGATTCGTAACAAAACAAGGAAAGTCCTACAATCATTTTTATGATAACCCATCCGAACATAACTGCCGCAGTGCGCTGCATAAGGGTGGCATCCGTATAATAACAAAGTACCATATGCTATACTTACTTAATACCTATACTACTATACTTACCTATACTTACTTACTTACCTATACGACTTACCTATACTTACTTTTGATTACCATCTAACTCCCCCATTTATAAACATGGCCCTGGGGAAAACATTAACCTATGTTATAAAGCTCATTCTCTGATTGGGCCTGATGATGACTGGTGTAACTTAACTGGTTAAAAGCGATCGCCTTGTACCATATTTTATGTATATTATACCGTCTTGTATGTAAGTACAGTATAAGTGTAAATATACTTTGTAGTGTTGTAAGACATATTTTATTCATCCTGCTTGGTTATAACAACACGTATCATGCTGATAAAGAAATTATAAAGCTATGGTAAACCTGCTGCTGAACCTAGTGATGTTGGTCACGGGGATATACCTAGGGTTTAGGAGGTTTATAAATGGGTATTTAAGTTACTTCGGTACTTTGGTATTATACGGATGCCACTATTTTTGGAGGTTAAATTTTTACCGGATACAAAGGATAACTACATAATTCGAAAAAACGTACTTTTATTGACTTACTGTACAAATTTTACATCATTTTGATGAGCGGTCTTTGTGTTGTGCCTCCCTAAAGGCAGCGATGTCCGCTAGGATCGTGTTGAATGCGTCGCCGCCGCTAGCAGCCACACCCGATCGCCACATGTACTCCGCCAAATATACAGCGCGCTGCGGCAGTTATGTTAGGATGGGTTATCATAAAAACACGTACGGTTTCCTCTTCATTTCGAGGTAAATCCCACACGAAAAGAACGTCACTCATTATGAAAACAAATGTAACGTAGTGCACGGCAATAAATGGCTCATGACACTGACCCAGATACAGGCGGTGACAGGTGATGCGCGCGCTCCGGTCAACGACCTGACCTTGGCCTATTTGGAGGGGGTTTGGCAGCCGGAAGTATGACTCATCAGGTATCGTTCGATTCGTAACGAAACAAGGAAAGTCCTACAATCACTTTTATGATAACTCATCCTAACATAACTGCTGCAGCGCGCTGTATAAGGGTGGCATCCGTATAATACCAAAGTACCGTTACTTCAACCCCAGGGTAAGTTTCCATTCACTTTGTCCTATAGTTTGAGTTTAGCTTAAAACCTAACATCATTATTTTGTATAAATCAACCAATCTATAGTGAATGACATAATTTACAATCTTTCTTGAACTAATTTTGAGTAACTTACCGGCATTGAATAAGTTTTGATCATCATTTTGATTAGGCCTAGCCTATTGAACATTCTTTGCTGTTCTCTAAAGCACCCTTTCTCCATATCCCCCATATATTATTTGTTTATGTTACTCTTTATTTAATTATGAGCACATCACTACCTCGATCTGCTCAGTTGTTGGGCCAGAGATCGCATTCCTTCTAGGTTTAATACCGTTGGGATGGTATGGATTATCACAGGTGATGAACAAGATTGAGATAGGCCTAGTCCTATTATGCATTAATTGAATTTCTCATTGTTGGTTCAGTTCGTACTTGTAACAGGAGTGTTAACAATTCATAGAATTTTTATTAGGAACCTCGCAACCGGTCAACTTGGCAAATTGGGTCAACTATGAATGAAAAGGTTTTGTTTTGTTGATGTCAAATGAGATTAGCCATTGGCAAGTTATTCAAAGTCAAGTCAGACTAGCACAGCGTTAATTCCAAAGGTAAAAAACCATAACAAATAAAAATCTACAAATGTTAACGTTGTCAGTAGGCCTTTGATCAAAATTTGTTTGCAAAACGGTGTAAGCACAAATTCTGCAAATAAGACAAAAGGTAATAGGCCTATTCTAAAAGTCTAATAATATGTGATGTTTCATAGTGTAGCCTAAAGGCCTCAAATTCACAACAGATTAAGTTTTGTGTGATAACTGGAAAAAGGCAATTCATATACCGAGTGTTTTACGAAGTAAACCTCACTGTTGTGTCGATTGGAATCCATCAAACCCCCTTACACACAATAGTACCACCGTATATCATAGAAGTGAAATAATAATGACAGTAAACCATTTTTTTAAAAAATTCCTTTTGTTCTTAAGACTACTTCTATACTTGATCTCTTTTCTCAATACCCTCATCTGCTGATGTTGAGGGGGGCGGGGGGGTACTTAACTGCTGATGTTAGGTCATTTTGGTACTTATGAGGTCTGGCAATAAAAAAAAAAAATCTTTTAACACGTCCCCCCCGGAATGCCACGCCACGTCAAAAAGTTTCACGCTTTAAACCAAGCTTGCTTTTAGAAAACCAGAAAATGAACTTCCGCCACCACGTTCTAGCCGGTTTTTCACTGGTGAGTGATCTACTTCCTTTCCGCTGAACGCTCACCGGTGAGTGCCGGCGTCACGTACTTTCCATTCAATTTCTGTACAGCAGTACACTAAGAAGAACGGGTATTTTTATGTCAGCGTTTAGCTAGGAATGCAAGCTTTATTGTGGTGTAGGTTGGTACTGTAAAAACTTGTATTTGTTAGAATTTTTGTAAGATCACTCTTGAATTTATTAGTATAATCCATTGATTGAATATTAACAGTTAAGGTTTGACAAGCTTTTCTACCAATATTTATAACTAGGCTTCTTTTTTATACAGTCCCTAATAATAATTTATGTTGTCCTGCAAATGTTTTTTAAAATCTCTAGTACGGTACCGGTATTGTGATTTTAAGTTGGCTATTGTTGATTAAAACTGGGCCTTTGGTCTTAACATACAGTAAGTGGCTATTTGAAAAATAAAGAGAAATGGTGTTGTTAATATTTTAATTTCTTTAAAATGTTCCCCTTACAGTGAGTTTTTGATGGGGCAGCCTTAACATTATTCGCAGCCCCCTTTTCGGCAGATGAAAATCTCCCTCATGTTCCTTTCCCTGGTATGGCTGCAATGTCACTGAGTAGGAGATGATTTTTAACGCATCACAATTCACCCTAAAAAAACCTGTGGGATCCTAAGTTTTGCTTCCCTTGGCCCCTCCAGTGATCCAGGTTTTGAGGCTGTTCATACAGCTGAGGCCTAATATATCATTCTTACCAAATTATATAGCCTATAATATTTCATAAAGTGTGTTGTTAAAATAAATATAACAAAAATTGTCAGAAATTTATAAAAATAACAGCTGTTACAAGCCAAAATACTATAACAGAATCACAATGCAAAAATATAATATAATTTTTGATTAGTCTCTGAATAGTTTATCTTAATAATAATTAAAAATAAAATAGCCTAAACCAAAAGAAAAGCAGTAGGCCTATTCTGCCACACATCCTGGAATATTCATCGTTATTTAGTTGCTAGTGGATGAAAACATGAAATAAAAGCGCATGCATGCTGCCGAAACCCTGCAGCAATGGGTCACCATTGCTTTCCCTAATAGCTGCCAGTATTATAGGTTTAAAAATTAAAACCTTACTTCTTTAAAAAATATGGATTAATGCTGTGGGGTAATGGGATAATTTAATTAATAGCAATAATAGTTTGTGGGAAAATTTTGGAGGACCAGCCGAGATCCCAAATGCTCGGCAATTAATGGGCAAAATAGTTTTGATGACTGAAATTTAAGAGAAATGTTCACTTGTAAATATTAATTAAAAATTACTTTTGAACAGTGCCTTGGAATTATCCACAGAGGGGGTAAATATCCGTCACTTTGTTGATTGTGTCAGTGATGTGGGCAGTGGAGTTTCCCAGGTAGGCTTGGTGATTTGGTGATGCTTGGAGGTGAGGAAACGGAATCGCTCAAAATGTTTATCCAGTAGCACTTTCTTCTTGCGCGACCGCGATACCGAAAGGAGGCGAATTCGCTGTCTTTCACTGCTTCCCGCGTACCGCGCACAAACAAAGTTCTGGACGAGGAGCTGTAGCACTTGGACGACACTGACACTGAGTTTAAGTTAAATGAATAAAAAGGTTACTAATTTACAATTAAGACAATATATAAACGATGAGTTTAGGGTTTAGAATGGGGAGAGAAATAAGAACATAGTAAAAACTATGACCACGAGAAAAATTGAGAATTTGACTATCGCGGAGTTGATAGCAAGACCGCCCTAAAGGAACTGTGTCGAGGAAAACCGTTTGCGATCGTATGGTTTTTGGGAGAGTCCTTTTTCAACCAGGAGGCAATCGGAGAAAATTGGCGCATGAAGTTTTGAGGGGTTTAAGGGGAATATCGTACGACACTGTGCGACAAAGAGGGCAGTACACTTTATCTCCGTCTCTCCTTGTGCTCACAGAATGTTTTTAGTTTCTTATAAATTAGCTAATGTAAATTTATTTAAAAATAGAAAATAAAAATTAAAGTAAATAATCTAAATTAGCTATATACAATCAATACTAAACAAATACTGTGCAACAAGCATGAGTCTTGAATGAATAAAATGGTGTGACATCATTTTAACCTATAATCTTTAGGCCTATTACCTAACTAAAACAATTTAAATAAATACATACTACACTTCTGTACCATACTTATTGTTGGCTATTTTGTAAACAAAAATGTTTAGTGCATATTTTAACGTGATCTAGCCTTTCAAAGCTTAGAAATGCTGTTACTGTACGTAGGTTTATTGTGCAATCTCTTTTATCCATCTGTTCAGTTAACCGTCACCGTACCAGTCTCGTCAGTGACGGTTGAAAAAATACCATAGAACATTTAAGCACCACCGCCTAGAAATATCCAAAAAGAAAACAGAATTTATATCAGAAATGATGTCTTAAGAAATTACCATGCATACCGTAATTAAAAGGAAAAAACAAAGCTAAGTTCTTAAAGAAGTTGAAATTATATTTACTGTGCTTAATTTGGCTCCTTATAGTATTGAGTAGGTAGTTCCGGAATGCTAAGTTTGCAAATAATAATTAGAAGTGTAACTTTTAATTGCTGGGTTAACATATTTAAGCCATAATTTTTTGTACATTGTTGTTTTATTGTAAAAAATACCGGTCGGTAACCTTGTTGTATGTTTTGCACATGACATAAATTATGAATTAAGAAATTGGTAATCTTGAATCTTGAACCACCATGAGTTAGTTAAATAAATGCAATTGCTTAAAGTCAGCTAATCTATTTTGTTTGTTTGTGATACAGGTTTTATGTAGGCATAGAAAATGGCCAACACAGATCCAGAGTTAAATATAGCAGAACTAATTAGAGAAGGAAAAAATAAGAAGAATGTATTTTGTATTAAGTGCCCTTCAAAAATAATGTGTAAAGGAGTTGGGCAGTACAAGGAAATTGAAGTAAGTCCTTAAATAATTTTAGGATAACTTTTTGTCTTAAACATAACTGTTACTATCAGGTGGGATCACACTTTGGCTATGAGAATGTTTTTTTCCAAATACCAGTCAAACCCCAGAAATGACTAACACTACATCAGCTTTACTGAGCATACCTACCATTATAGATAGGTAAGAGTGATTTTATCTGAATGATGAATCTTTGTGTTATATTATTGCTTTTACCCAGTTTTTACTTCCATACCACCTTTCTGAAACAGTTTTGGCTGTTCAGCAAATGAACGCTGATTTGTTGAGGTCTGGATACTCTGTCAGTAAAGTCATGGTCATTAACCAAACCCTAAGAAATGTCTAGTTCTCCTACTTCAGTAAAGAATATGACGAGGGATGCTGCTTGTGATATGTTTCCTTGGGTGGCAAACCATTGACTGTTTTTGGAACAGTGAAAATTCTTCGAGTAACATTTGACATACAGCTAACCTTCTCAAGCCTGTTTAGCCTGTTAATCGTGGTGCAGTTTGTAAAGAAAGTGTCTTGTTTAGATTTTGGTGGTTACATTAAAGGGAAGTTAAGCTACAAATTATAAACTCCGTGATATTCTCAGCAATATTATACACTCTCCAAGTGTTTTGAAGTAGATTGTACCTATAGGCACAGTCTTTCTTCAGAAGTTTCTACCATGCTGGTTTTCTGTTAATTTAGGTTTGTTAATGGTCTCAAGTAATTTGACCTTGTTAGTCAAAATTTCTCCTAAACAAATTAGGTACATCTTCTTTTTCAGGGGTTATGTTAGGATGATTAGAACGCTATGCTTGAGATGCTTAAAGTTGGACTTGAGGTGGGGAATGGGTTTTCCTCGGTACACAGACTTGTAACGGTATGCCACATTTAAGAATAAGCTAAGGCTAGCAATAGAGCAAGATTTTTGAATTTATAGAGGGATATTTTAACTATATATAATGTAAAAGTTTGTTTTTAGTTTTTTGGTACTAGCCAAAAATTGTTTAAAACCCTGTAAACATCTTTTATTGTGGCATTATATGATATAGGTATGCCAGTTGTTACAAAAAAAAAAAAAAAAAAAAAAAAAAACAACATGATGATGATTAACATTTCAGAATAACACATTTCTTTTTATACATTTAAGGGCAACACGAAAAGTGGTAGCCTACAATTGAAAAGTCAAATTAATTACAAATAATGCAAATAAAATCATCAGCCAGTTCATCCAGATAGCTTGGTATACGAATAAAGTGAGACTGGCATACTAGACTATGGTTTACTCTATAAGTTATTATCAGAATACTTTTAATAGACAAATTTATTTAATCCTTGATAAAGCACAACATTGTTCTTAATTAGTTTAAATTTTTCAGTACTCTTTACCAATTATTGAACAGAAGAAATCTTCTACAGAAGGTGAAAACAATGAAGAAGACATCAAGGAATATTGGCAGGTTGATAATATGTACAATTTTGAAAATATTGGTTACACAAACACAGTGGATGGAAGAAAGTTCTTGATCTGTGCAGATTGTGAATTAGGGCCATTGGGTTGGCAAGACTTAGAAACCAAATCAAGTTATTTGGCTGTTAAACGGGTAAAATACCAGGACTAAGTGATTTATTTTTAAGGTGAGATTACAGTAATTTGCCCAATCATTAGGCTACATTACAATACAAACCATTGCCACAGTTAAATTGAGATCCTCCTCTTTGTTGTTGGTTGGGGAAAGTTTGTTAAAAATAAGAGTATTTTATCCTCTTACGATGCTAACTTATAAATGTGCTTATATTACAAATGAAATGGTTTCTCATAATAATCAGTAGTCAAAATCTTTATTTATTTGCATGTACATAAATGGTACAAAGAACACTGTCACATAAAGTAATTATTATGTTAATCTAATATACACTTTTATCAACAATTAAATACAGCTTTTTTTAAATGAATCACTTATTTTTTTAGTTGATTTAGTAATCCACCCTAGAGCTACATTTTCTTCAGCTGCTACATTTGTTTCTAATGTTTGAAGGAATATAAAATTTGTGTTGAGCTTTTACTACTACCGTATTAGAAAATGGGTTCCATTCATGATTTTAACACATTCATTGCAGCTGGGTTAATTTAAAGCCACATTGGGAAAATGTGATTTGGAATACAATTCAGTTGATACTTTGTAGCCACTTATAGAATGATAAAGTAGAATACCTTTGGTGACCTTGGATTATATTTTCTTTCTATTCTATTCTTTCTATTGAAATATTCTTCTTTCTGACACCCTGCTTCCAGTTTGGATTTATTAATGTAGTTTATTTTATTTCTTCCTTATTTCACATGTTTTAATTATGTAGTTAGTGTTTTAGCATATAATGAAGAAGTGGAAAACGATATCGGTAGCTTAATATGATTGCTACCGCCATGCAAAAAATATTCACTAAATATAGCCCAGCCGACTCATATGTGATCCGCCCGGTTCCCTTAAGGTAGCCTGGCGGCTCACATATGAGCCGGCCGGGTCCCTCAAAATATCCCGGTGGCTCATACATGAGCCGGTGTTAAAACGCAACTAAGTGGTCAATTGTGAGATACCGGTCTATTTTAGAGGCTTGATACTTTCGTTGCGGTATATAGGGAAACTGTTCCATAAACAGTATGCTTGGTCTCTCGATTTCTTGATAAATGTGGTAAATACAATGTTGTAATGTTGGCACTTCTGAGTCACTCAGCTGTCTAATAGCAGACTATATTTTACCACGTTTTCACAACCGGAAACTAACCTCAAATGTATAAACACGTGCTTTTAGTTGTAGATTGTTGAAGTGATTGTTGTAGATTGTTGGTTTTGCGGTAACGCGTTTAACCTGTTGATAATATTTAATTGTGACAATGAGTCGTAGTAAAAAAATACGTTTGGAAACTGAAAGTGAAATTGATCGGCAGCTAAGTGATGGTTCTGTTAGTTCTCTGAGTTCGTTATTTAGCTCAGATGGTGGCAGCGAATACAAACCGACTGATGATTCGTATGATGACAGTGATGATACGAGTGAGAGTGATGAAAACAGTGTTGACGGTATATGAGAGCGTGATGATGCCGATAGGGTAAGTGGTATGGAACTTGACTCACAGAGAACACTAAACAATGATTCAAATGTTGATTTTACTCAACAAAATATAGAAGAAAATGAAATTAATTATATTTATAATGATCCTAATGTTCAACTCGCTGTGCAGAACATTCACGAAAATTATAAAACTGTTGAAAATGAACAGAACCTAAGGGAGTGTGGAGAATCAAGAATCAAGATCTTCATTGGCCATTAAATAAAATAAAAATGTTACATTAGGCTTCGTCATTAAAACTAAACATAAAAAATACAACAATAAGACAAGACATACAACATAAATAAGTTAAAACAACATAGGCCTAACAAATTTCTAAAAATAAATTGGTCATATCACAGTTCATAAATTCCTCAACCGAGTAAAAAGCTTGAAATTTTAACCATGCAGACATTTTTGACTCAAACTTACCAGGTGGTAATTCTCTTATTACTAGTGGTAGCTTATTGAACAGTCTGATCTGAAAACTAAAACTATTGAATGTCTTGGTTAATCTAATATTGGGCAGTACTAGATTATGCCTAAACCTGGTGTTATGGTCATGGATGAAATCATGAGAAACATAATCATTGATATTTTTTTTAACATAAACTAAGTTTTGCAAAATAAAAATACAAGCAAGGGGCATAATCTTAAAACTACTAAATGATTGCCTGCAAGATTCCTGAGGTGAAAGATTGGCCATTACTCTAATTGCTCTTTTTTGCCAAAGAAAGGCTTTATTTGCTGCATTAGAATTTCCCCATAAGCAGGCACCATAATTAAGATGTACATGAAACAGACCAAAATATGACATTAACAGAACTTCAAAATTTACACAGTGTTTCAATTTGCGCAGCAAAAAAATTACTCGTGAAAGTTTTTTACAAACACTATTAACATGAGTTTCCCAAGAAAGCTTACTATCTAAAAAAATACCTAATAACTTAACAGGCTTAACAAAGTCATTATTTATTTCAAAGTTTTTTTCTGTTTGCAAAAATTATACTATCAGTCTTGCTATCATTGATAATGAGTTTGTTGGCAAAATACCACTCTTTAGCTTGTTGAAGAGAATTGGTTAGTTTTAAGTTGAGGGCACAGTAATCAAAATCAGAACAGAGAAGAGTTGTATCATCTGCGTAAAGAAAAGACAAAGATGATATATTATTACTAAAATCATTAACGAAAACCAAAAACAGAAACGGGCCAAGCACAGAGCCTTGGGGGACACCTGCTACAATATTCTTAAAACTAGATGCCACATTATTAATACTGAGTTAATGATATTGATGATGTACAAGACCATAGCTATGACAATGCCGTAGTTGATTTTGTTATGGGACTAGACCCAAATAGTCTACTAAATGATGATCCCAATGTTGATTTTATGTTACGAAATAGAGACGAACACGAAGCAATCTCGATTTTAACAATCCCAATGTTCAATTCATTGTGCAGAACGTTCATGAAACCTATTAAGCTGCTCAAAATTTATGGGTTGATAGCAAAAATATACCCCATGCTCATGACTTCACTGGCCGAGAGAAAATACTTACACAGTCAACAATCCCAGTAGAAATGTTAGGCTCTATTTTGATGATGTTCTGATAAACAAAATCATAACATGGACGAATAAATGAGCTACAATTATGTATGAAGTACCTAGACCACGGCATAGTCATATGAAGTCTTGGACACCTATTACTGTAGATGAATTAAAGCGGTTTTTGGGTTTATGCCTGCTTATGGGGAATTTTAATTTCCCTTCACTAAAACATTTTTGGTCCACATCACCTCTATATGAGCATCCTATTTTCGGGAGGACAATGCCAAGAAACCGGTTTGAGAGCATTTTTAAATGTCTGTGTTTTCATGATTTACAAACAGTCAATGTTCGACATAAGCTACACAAAATAGATCAGGTTCTGAATTATCTATTGGGAAAATCCACAGAAGCTTTTTCTCCAGGAAAGTCCTTATCCCTTGATGAGGCGATGATCTTATGCCATGGTAGGTTATCATTTAGGCAGTATATATAAAAATAAACGCCACAAGTATGGAATAAAATTGTACGAGCTGTGTACGCCTGATGGCTATATTTTGAATATACTAATATATTCCGGTAAAGGCACAATGACTGATGCAGACAAGGGCCACATGTTTCATGTGGTAATGAAACTCATGGAGAAGTATCTCGGAAAAGACCACGCTGTCTACTTGGACAATTTGGATAACATTGTCCAACTAGCAGAAAACCTAATGGAAAACACAACAAACATGTGCGGGACATTACAGGCAAAAAGGGCTGGCAACCCGGCGGAAGTGACTGATGCAAAGTTAAAAAAAGAGGAAATCATCAGCCGTCAAAAGGGCAATGTCGCGATAATGAAGTAGAAGGATAAGGAACGTCCTCACCATTTCTACAGTGCATGGACCAACAATGGAGGATACAACTAACAGAAGAGGACAAATCACATCGAAGCCGAGCATGGTTGTCGCTTACAATAAGAAAATGTGTGGGATCGACAGAAGCGATCAAATGATAAGTTATTATTGTACACCAAGAAAATCACTCAGATGGTACATAAAATTTTTTTCCCATCTATTAAATACTTCCTTGTGGAACAGTATGTTTATTTGTTCATAGAACGGCAACAAGACTACCTGCCTGAAATTCAGAGACGTCATCATCGAAGATCTCATTCAGGTGCAGCCGGTGGAACGTCCTCCAGCAGGGGATCGCCCTGAGTGCAGCACATGCCTGAGACACTGGTGAAGGGAGTCAGGTGCCACCAGTGCCGACTATCAAAAGGTGAAAGTCGACAGACGTTTTTTGTATGTTCGGTATGTAAAGATGAAAAGGATAAACCATTCGGACTTTGCGTTCCTGCTTGTTTCGCAGCATGGCACCGTCAGTAAAAGTTGTACAAGGTTGTAGCATAAGTGTTTCCAGTGATGCGAAAAACAAATCTTGCCTCAGACTGTTACATATAGAAAATGGTCATTAGTGTGTTTTTTTTTCAAAGATAATTTTCTCAATAATTACCTTTTATAATTTGTATGGCTTCTCATATGTAGCCTTTCAAAACTATTACATTGTGTCATTATTTTAGCTTCTTATGAAACTTTATCCAATTATTTGCTTTTATATTGTATCCATTGTCACATTTCATTTTTTTGATTATTAACTTTTATTACTTTTATGCCTTCTCATATACAAGTAAATTTTGTTGTAGTTTTATTGTAATTTTCTAAAGCTTGTAAAATAAATTTATGAATCAATCTTCGTATTTTATTCATTCCTTGATTTTTTTTTTTTTATAACGAGCTTATATATGAAACTGCTGATCTATAGTAATAATAGAGGTTATTACAATAGGTTTCATAATGTATACCTTCTACATTGTTATCACGAAAAATTTGTAGAAGAATTGAGGTTATTTTTAAATGTGGCTCAGATATGCGCCGCCCCATCTACTGTTGAAATAACAACATTTGTAGCAAAAAATAAAGATATCATGTCAAAAATAGACCGGGCGGCTCATATATGAGCCACACTAAAAAAAAAAAAAAATTCTAAGGTTTTTCATATCTGCCAGAATGATATATAAGGTAAATATAATGAAAACAAATAAATATAATAACATTTTTCATCTGGTCCATAGGTTTGGTCACATTCATACCTATTTGGTCCCCAGCAGAGGACTTTCTTCTAGCTTAGCGGTCTGCCACAGTAGCCGGGGTGGCTCATATATGAGCCGGGCGGTAGTGAACGTGTTAAGATAAAATAGCTGTTTATAAAATGATCTATTTGAATGGAATTATTACTAATACTATTCTAACTAGTAACTCCACGGTTTGTTTAAAAATATTTTTACAGTTTTTTGCGTTTCCATCATTTGTGTTTTAATGCCTTTGTCTAAGTTTTGATTCCCTATATCAATCAGTTGAAAGGCATCCTCATCTTCCATATTATCGATCATCACAAGTGGCAATGTGTTATCGCAAGATTGGGTATTTACAATGCTTGCAGAAATTTGTGGAGTTTAGGCCTGATTTTGGTTCCCCACATGATTTCAAGTAAACGTTTGTGTCAGACCTGGATAATCAAGTCTAGTGATGCATTTTTCATGAGTTTTAAGAGAGAACCATCAAACAAATTTGATTTTTCAATATTTTCTATTTTGCATATTTTTATGAATGAAACTTAGTTAAAAAAACTACAAAGGCTTGGCTTGGTGGCCTTGGTTTAGCTTAGTTTTTAGCTTGTTCTAAATATTTTAACAAGCTACCTACCACCATAAGAGAAATCTCATGTTTTAATTCCTTTTGAAAAAAAAAAACTAAAGAATGGCTCTTAAGTCATCATGATAATAGTTTTATGAGCAATGTATTACCTTAATAACTCTTAAAATTTCTTTTGCTTTTGTTTTAGCGAATTTCCCCTATAGGGAAGAAGCTATTACCGTAGTCGGCATGGTAAGACCTAGGTCCGGGACCATGATAACTTTTCGTTTTGAGGTCCCCAGACCCCAAAAACACCATTCGTTCGAAACTGTATATATATATATATATATGTGTCCGTGAGCACGATAACTCTCGTAAAAATTATCCGATTTTGATGAAATTTGGTATAAACGTGTAAAGCAACATTTATGACTTTAAGTTCGAAAACCAGCCAGATCGCTCCATCCGAAGGGGTATTTTGGGGGGGTTTTGTACCCCAAAAATGGGTTTTTCGAATTTTTTACATACAATTTTGGAAATAGTCAAATTTTAGTTTTTACCATTGGATTCAGCTTAAAAAAACACACAATTTGGTATTTTGATAATTTTTCTACGTCAATTTCTTACCGAGATATTGAAAGTGCTAAACACAATACGTTGTCCAATGTTATTCTTATGGAGAATAAGAAAAATTGTATATCTCGCTTATTTATGAAACTTGGTATACGGCTTCATCTGGTTGTGGACCATTGATATTTGCTCAAAAAACAATTTTTTACCAAAGGCTCCCGTAGCAGCAAACCTGCGTACTCAGCCCCATGTTATTCTTATGGAGAATAATCAACGTGTTATCTGCCTTCATTATGAAAATAAATTAATGAAATTTGGTATGTGGCTTTACCTACATGAGTTATATTGATATTTGTATAAAACCCCGTTTTTTGTGTTCCTTTCTTCAGCAAACCTGCATACTCAGCCGCCATGTTATTCTTATGGAGAATAATTAAAATGTCATAAATCGTTTATTTATGAATGTATATTGAAAAAAAACATGGTATGTGGCTTTATGTGGTATTAAGATACATATATATGCATTGGAAATTCGCTGAGTACGCAGGTTTGCTGCTACGGGGGTATTTTCTACTGTATATGATTTTGATTTTAGTTTATAAGAAACTTGTAAAATTATTTTTATTTTGTTTTATTTTTGTAATCATACAAACACTGCAGATGGCGGTTGTTAACTTGTTATTACCAAGATGCTAGACTCAAATTATTATTATTATTTTTACATTATCTTTTATTTAAAACTGATCACACAACTTGAATTGTGATCAGTTAATTTCCAAGTTTATATATAGCATAATATTCTGTATACTGGAATGCTGCAATCTAAAATGTGTTTCTGGGAAATTTTTAATCGTGATTATTTTCTAACTAACCCGCTGATTATAAAAAGTAATGCAGTCATAGTTTGCCCCATGCATTTCTAAAGGCCTTTTCATACTTAGATCTGTCACACAACGCCTGGTAACAAATTCACACCGCAAGAGACATCCGCGAGGTACTGAAGTTATGGTGAGAGGATGTCTTGTGAACGGTAGTGTTTTCGTTGTTGAAAACACTACGGTTATACTACTATATATGTATTGCGTTGACTGCATTTATTTAAATGGTGCCATATTCAGCTTAAAAATTGGTGTTTTCAAAAGAAATAATGTTGCTGCAGTATGCTATGCTAAGCTACAACTACAGTACCATTGAAAAAGGTAGTTTTATTTTATTTTTGGCCACAGTGAATCAACATTATCAAAGACAATGGTAAACAAAATTACTGTTAGCAAATTAGTACACCCCCAAAACAAATTTAAATTAGTACACCCCCAAAACAAATTTGACCTCTCATAAGAATACTTAGTCCTAGTATTCTTTTAGATTAACTAAGTAAGCCTACATTAAAAAGTGTTAGCCTATATTCTTATTATTTAGAATATCGTATAAGCCTACTGTACCTCATATCAGAAAATGAACAGGAAAGTGAAACCATTTTTTCGAGGCCAAATACCATCAATTTCTTCCCAGGCCAAACCCTATAAATTGGTGTCCCTAAAACTCTCAGAAGTACAATCCCACAACTATAGACGGGCATATACCTCATCAATAAACTGATTCATGTTTATAATAAAATAACCAAATATCAATAAAAATGTTATGGTCGAATATTGAGCAGCAACGTGACAGCTCGGAAGCATGTGGGGCAGAAGACAAGTGGCTCAATGCAAGGCCACCGATGCCGCGCACGTTTCTAAACAAATCACTCCCCAAATTGCCCGATTTGAAACGTCAGTGAACAATGTTTTAAAAAGTCTGCCGCGTCCTGTCACATAACGTAACTTTAAAGGTAAACATATGAACTTACACCGTTATTATTTTCTTACCCGCTAGTTTTAGGAGATAATACCAAAGAATCAATGTGCCTTAAAGTTATATATAAATACTAAAATCACCATAAAAAGGGAAAATTCACGGTTAAAATGAAGATGGGACACCTCATTGGAAAATGGTGGCCAAATTTTGAAATTCTGAATTTGTATTTTAATGGACACTAAAAAGTAGAGAAGCCTATTTAGACTTGCGGTTTTTGAGGTGACAATTGTGCCCAAATTGTACACAACTTAATTATTTTTAGTGATAATCCACACTTTTGAGAACTACATTTTTTATCTACAGGACTATTACGGCTATAATAACAATTTTTAAGTTTTTAGCAAATTTCCCCTATAACTTTTTGTTTTTAGGTCCCCAGATGCCAAAAACACCATTCGTTCAAATTTATATATATGAGAAATATATATATATACTAGCTGCTATCGTATCCGGTTTTACCCGGGAATACAACAGTTATATGTGGTTCATTCTGTGGCTAACCCATGGAACTACTATGAAACACGATCAGCTGTTTGAATTCTCATCAGCTCAAACTAAAGTGAATGCCCATCAAAATAACACAGGATTAGAATTTTGAACCCTGTGAGGCGGAGCCCTATAGGAATTTCTTAAAATCCATTCTTAGTGGATACCTACGTTATGGAAAGAGTACACATGCCAAATTTCGTGATTGTAGGTGTAGAGGTTTGGCCTGGGGGATGATCGGTTTTTCGTATTTAAAAATTGTCTATAAGAATAACACAGGATTGGAACTTTGAAGCTCCGTGGGACGGAGCCCTATGGGAATTTCTTAAAATCCTTTCTTAGCGGTTACCTATGATATGGAATTAGTAAATGTGCCAAATTTGTTGGTTGTAGGTGTAAAGGTTTGGCCTGGGGGATGATTGGTTTTTCGTATTTGAAAATTGTCTGTAAGAATAACACAGGATTGAAACTTTGAAGCCCCGTGGGACAGAGCCCTATGGGAATTTCTTAAAATCCTTTCTTAGCGGTTACCTATGATATGTGATGAGTATACGTGCCAAATTTCTGGTTGTAGGTGTAGAGGTTTGGCCTGGGGGGATCGGTTTTTCGTATTTAAAAATTGTCCATAAGAATAACACAGGACTGGAACTTTGAAGCCCTTGGGACGGAGCCCTATGGAAATTTCTTAAAATCCTTTCTTAGCGGTTACTTATGATATGGAATTAGTAAATGTACCAAATTTTGTGGTTGTAGGTGTAGAGGTTTGGCCTGGGGGATGATCGGTTTTTCGTATTTATATATATATATGTACAGAGTGTCCAGCTTCCACTGGGACAAACTTTACCAGAATATTTGGGAGGTCAAAACAAGCAAAAAATGCAATACAACATGTGTCCTATCTTGAACCGTTTTCTGTCTGGCTGTTTGTATGTGTTTTTTATATAAACCTGAATATCTCAGAAACGGTTTAAGATACAGTAACTAAACTTGGTACACATGTACATCTATGTAACTATAATATTTCATATAAATTATATTTTCCTATATTTTTCCGTTTCAAAATGGCGGCTGGTTAAAGTTTTAGATTTTAAATATCTAAAGACCTGCATGTTTTACAAAAATATTACAGGATACCTAAAACATAGGAATTTTAACGACAAATCTAACGGTGTATCGTTTATTGAAATCGAGTAACGCATAACTGAGAAAATGCAAATTTAATAGTTAATGGTAAAGTTTCTGTAGAGCTGAAGGCAGTGTTATCAGAAGTTAAAAGTAAACAGCTGCTTGGTCAACAAGCTGGTTGGTCAAACAGCTGGTTGGTCTAAATAGCTAAAATTCATTGTAAAACATTGTATTTTATATTCAAAAACACTTCAGCATATAACACAATTTAAAGAACGAAAAAGTAATAAATTATAATTTGTTTATTAATGCGTACGGTACATTATCAATGCAAAAAAGATAATTACGAATAAAAATACAAATTAACAATACAATTCTAACTAAGAATATTGTATTCAGATTTAAACAGGCTATAATATTTGTTCAAAGTGTCGTCCTTCAACCTGGTTGCACAACCTGAAACGTCGCATGGCACTTTGTTGGACAGTTTCAAAATTGTTATTTTCGTTTATTCTAGCCGCAACTTCCACAATTCTTGCAACTAGGTCCAGTTCATCGGTAACAGGTGTCGCATAAACTATTTCCTTCATGTGGCCCCATAAGAAAAAGTCTATTGGAGTAAGATATCAGGTGATCTTGGAGGCCATTCTACTGGCCCACTACGTCCTATCCAACAATTTCTGTAAGTTGCATCTAGATGCTCTCTTACATTAGCTGAGAAATGAGGGGGTGCCCCATCATGCTGAAACCACATGGACTCTTGTACCTCAAGGGGGCCATTTTCAAGTAGCTCTGGTAGACTAGAACTCTCTCAAAAAACGAGGTAGGTTGGTCCATTCAACTTATTTGGTAGAATGTATGGTCCTATTAAGCAGTCCCCAATTATCCCAGCCCACACATTCACCGAAAACTTTTTTTGAAAATTCCGCTGCCTAATTCCATGTGGATTTTCATCAGCCCAAATGTGATTGTTCCTTGAATTGAAGACACCTTCCTGTGTAAAATGCGCTTCATCTGTAAATAGAACGTGTTGTACAAAATTTGGAAAAACAATTTCCTTGTGTAGAAACCAACGAGCAAAGTTGACTCGCCGTGGGTAATCTCTTGGTTCTAAGGATTGAACTTTTTGCAGTTTATAAGGGTAAAGAAGACTTTCGTGTAGAACATTCCAAACTGTGCTTTTAGATGCGCCTATGTTGTTAGCAATCAAACGGACACTTATGGAGGGATTGTCTTCAACTTGTTCCAAAGTTTCCTGTTCGAAATCAACAGTTCTAACTGGTCTTAGGCGTTCATCGGATCGATTTGGTGTCAGTTTTCCAGTTCCTTTCAGGCGGTCATGAACTCCAGAGAAAATACGATGATTTGGTTGAGTTCTGCGGGGAAATCGCTCAGCATGCAACCTGCTTGCTAGTCTAGCATTTCCATCAGCAACTCCATACATGTAATGAATAACTGTATATTCTGCCCAGCTAAAACGATTCATTTCACAGGGAGGAAAACTTGTGCAAGAACACTTTACAGATAAACCCTTAACAGGAAAATGGGAAGATATAACTTAAGATGTATTAACTATAAAACTATAAAACTCAATAAATAACTATAAAAATAAATAAAACTATAAAACTCAATTAGAAACTGTAAAACTGATAATAACGAATTCCAACGTCAATATCCAGTAATGTTTACTTCAACAATGGCCCCTATTTGTTGTTTCTAATGCTATTTAATACAAAACAGCTGTTTTTAGCCTAACATCAGCTGTTAATTGATATTTCTCATTTATTATACCAAAACCTCAATAAACAATAAGCAATATTTTAACTTATTTTATTCCTCTTTTAATTAAATAATTGATAGTGTTTTTGAATATAAAATACAATATTTTGATTATTTAGACTAACCAGCTGTTTGACCAACCAGCTTGTTGACCAGCAGCTGTTTACTTTTAACTTCTTATAACACTGCCTTCAGCTCTACAGCAACTTTACCATTAACTTTTAAATTTGCATTTTCTCGGTTATGCGTGACTCGATTTCAATAAACGATACACCGTTAGATTTGTCGTTACAATTCCTATGTTTTAGGTATTCTGTAACTTTTTCGTAAAACATGCAGGTTTTTAGATATTTAAGATTTAAAACTTTAACCAGCCGCCATTTTTAAACAGAATAATATAGGAAAATATAATTTATATGAAATATTATAGTTAGATAGATGTACATGTGTACCAAGTTTCGTTATTGTATCTTAAACCGTTTCTGAAATATTCAGGTTTATGTAAAAAACACATACAAACAGCCAGACAGAAAACGGTTCGAGATAGGACACATGTTGTATTGCATTTTTTGCTTGTTTTGACCTCCCGAATATTCTGGTAAAGTTTGTCCCAGTGGAAGCTGGACACCCTGTATATATATATACACACACACGTGTCTGTTACCTCGATAACTTTTGAAACAAACACCTGATTTTGATGAAATTTGACACAAATGTGGAGAGTAACATTTATGACTTTAAGTTCGAAAACCAGAACGATCAGGCCATAGAAAGTAGAACGATCGGTGTTTTTTGCATCTGGGGACCTCAAAACGAAAAGTTATCATGGTCCCGGACCTTGGTCTTACCATGCTGACTATGGTAATAGCTTCTTCCCTATAGGGGAAATTCGCTAAAAATTGAAATTGAGGGCGTCCTGTGCCCTTCAGCAAAACAGTATTGGAAATTGAAAACCATTTTGTACAACTGCGAATCTGGGCAATTTTTTTGACACCTTGAACATCGAAATTGGTTCAAAAATAACGGAGGAGGTCTGTTTATAAAAATCAGCTTATCATTTTATAGATTTATACTTTTTATAGGCAAGTAGGCCCAATGTTTTTAACTAATTAGATAAATAATTATTGTTTCCAGGTGCTGATTCCAAATGCATATTGAGACATCTGATTTCAAGTCAAAAATAAAATTGCAGAGCTTGATTGCTGGGTTGAGGAAGCATTTATTTTATGTTGACTGCAAAAAGTAGTTTTTAAGTATTGTATTACAGTATCTTAAGAAAGACGTGTTCAAGAAACAATTGCTACACTATCTCAACATTTTAAAGTATCATACCTACCATTTACCAGTATATAATTTCATTTAAGTTTTTGTATGTAAAACAAATATAAAACAAACTAAAAATGTTACATGAAATTCTTTTTTCCAGTGTTCATTTCCTTGTCCCAGGTTTTTTTTAGCAATAATTAATAATTTAAATTAATTGCATATTTTTATCCATATGAACTTAAACATTTTCATAACCACTAATAAATAAGGAGGGTTATCTTTATGATGACAATGTTGTGTATTGAGTTGCTCCTAGCAGCTTATTGTGACGGACCTCTCCAGAACATGTTCTCATATTGGTAGTGGAAGGAAAGAGATCAATTCCCCCAGCTTTAAGTACTTAATATAAAGCGTGTATACAAACTCTCTCGACACACTTTGTGTATTTGTTCTGTAAGTTAAGACAATCATAAAACACCATATAACCATAGGTCTTCAATTACATGCACATACAGAACCATCTCATCTTGTCCTGATGAACTTTACGGTTTTCATTTGACCTGACACATGAAAAAATCATTGGTGTGAAATCTGGTGATTGAGGAGGCCAGTGCACCACCACAACCTACTCAACATCGCCCAAAAATATCCCTCAAAAGTCTGGAACGATGGTACCAAAGTGAAGGTGCGCACCATCATGCTGAAACCAGATGTTTCTTGTTCTAAAATAATATCCTCCATTAATTCAGGTAGGATATTCCTGAGAAAAGTAAAGTAAATAGGAGTGTTTAGGTTGTTTGGCAAAATGTAGGGACCAATCAGTTAGTCCCCTAAAATACCGACCCAAACATTAATAGTAAACTTGGTTTGATATACTCTAGTAAAAGTTCCATGGGGATTCTCTTTTGCCCATATGTGACTATTCCTAGAATTGAAATTCCCTTCTCTGCTGAATGTCGCTTCTTCGGTAAAAAAGATCTTTTCTAAACTTCTCGGGCTATTTATTTATTTTTTTACATCATTGTCGGCAAAATTCCAATCGACGGGGATAATTTCTGAGATTGAGATCCTGGACTTTCTGGAGCTTGTAGGGGTAACATTTTTTACTCTTAAGGACGTTTCACACAGTCCTATGACAACAATTCATTTCCACTGAGATTGACCTAGTGCTTGAATCAGGCGAATCTTCAAATCAAAACCATCACAGCACAACTCCCTCAAACACATAATTTCCAATTAACCTTCCACATCCTGTAACACTCCTATTCACTGTGAATGATCCTGTTTGCCTTTATTGGTTATGAACGGCTAGAAACGTCTTGAAATTAGGGCATATTCTCACAGGAAAATACTCTCTATTAAGCCTATATGCTTCTCTGGCATTGCCATCAGCCAACCCTTAGAAATAATGAATATTACAATAGTATATTCTTGACATTTCTTGACAGAAAATTTGCACTTCCTCTTGACAACAAAAGAAAAAATGTCAGGTAACAGTTGTCATGTGTTAAAAACATTGTTGGCAGTTATTTATAGCTCTTAGTTTTTATGAAACTAAACAAATAATCAGCCAAATTTAAATAAAATTGTCATTAGCTAAACAAATTTGTTTAATTTTTTAAGGCTATAAGATCAAAAATTTTGTAAACAAATAATCAGCCACATTTAACTTAAATCTTCATTAGCTGAACAACTTTGTTAAATTTGTCATGGCTATTAGATCACAAATTTTGTACTATTAGGATTTGTTTGTCATTTGTCTAATATAAATTATTTGATGCATAAATAAAACATTGCCGTTTCAGGTTGTTCCATAACTAGGTAACTAGCTAATAGTTTTTGTATTCCTGGAAACAGTTTTTTATAAAACTAACGGTTTTTATGAAATTTGACATCACAAATTGTAAATGGCCACCATCTTGAAACTGATGCAGTTACATTAATCAAATTTTCTACACTTCTTATTAGTTTTAAATTACATATTGGAGCTACTTTCTTTCTTAAATAAAAGCTGAGTTATATAGTCCAGTAAAATTATACATGCTATCCTGCAAAAGATCGAGTATTTGTAAATTTTGGATATGTTATTAGGACTAAAACGAAGTGTAAAAAACCAATTTTGTGGAAAAAAATTACAGCGCCAAAACAAATTTGCCCTAATTTTTTTAGTTTTAGCGAATTTCCCCTATAGGGAAGAAGCTATTACCGTAGTCGGCATGGTAAGACCTAGGCCCGGGACCATGATAACTTTTCGTTTTGAGATCCCCAGACCCCAAAAACACCATTCGTTCGAAACTGTATATATATATATATATATGTGTCCGTGAGCACGATAACTCTCGTAAAAATTATCCGATTTTGATGAAATTTGGTATAAACGTGTAAAGCAACATTTATGACTATAAGTTCGAAAACCAGCCAGATCGCTCTATCCGAAGGGGTATTTTGGGGGGGTTTTGTACCCCAAAAATGGGTTTTTCGAATTTTTTACATATAATTTTGGAAAAAGTCAAATTTTATTTTTTCCCATTGGATTCAGCTTAAAAAAACACACAATTTGGTATTTTGATCATTTCTCTACGTCAATTGGTTACCGAGATATTGAAAGTGCTAAACACAGTACGTTGTCTAAT
The DNA here is from genome assembly GCA_963675035.1 of Allygus modestus. NCBI lineage: Eukaryota > Metazoa > Arthropoda > Insecta > Hemiptera > Cicadellidae > Allygus > Allygus modestus. Next base: position 252,372,816 of record OY776111.1, on the reverse strand, counting down.
GTTATTCTTATGGAGAAAAATACAAATTTTATATCTCGCTTATTTATGAACGTATACTGACGAAACTTGGTATACGGCTTTATCTGGTTGTGGACCATTGATATTTGCTCAAAAAGACACTTTTTTACCCAAGGCTCCCGTAGCAGCAAACCTGCGTACTCAGCCCAATGTTATTCTTATGGAGAATAAGTAACGTGTTATCTGCCTTTCATTATGAAAATAAATTAATGAAATTTGGCATGTGGCTTTACCTACATAAGTTATATTGATATTTGTATAAAACCCCATTTTTTGTGTTCCTTGCTTCAGCAAACCTGCATACTCAGCTGCCATATTATTCTTATGGAGAATAATTAAAATGTCATAAATCGTTTATTTATGAATGTAAATTGATGAAACTTGGTATGTGGTATTAAGATACATATATATGCTTTGGAAATTCGCTGAGTACGCAGGTTTGCTGCTACGGGGGTATTTGCTTAATATCTCCTTTTCTATGTACCGTAGAGCAAATTATGTTATTCTAAGATTTAAAGAGAACAAAATCTTCTACAACTTTGGTCTCTTTCAACTTGTTGATATGGACAATACTTTCCGAGCTACAAAGCTTTGAAATTTACATAATTTGTGTTTGTTAAAAACAACCAACGATTTTCTGAATTATTGATGAATTATTTGTTATGATTGGATTACATATTTTATTAGCCTAAAAAATAAAGTGCTATACATAAAATTTACACATACTGAATTTATGACCTTTGTAGGCCAAACAACAAAAACTCACTCAGCAGTCTTAAACTAAACAAACCTTATCGATCCCGCGGTAATGCTAGTTTAATCAACAGGAATAAATGTGGATTCTATCAAATAATAAATTAGCATTTCTCTTACCTAAAATTAAGTTCAGCTAAGTAACGTTATAATAGTTAATACCTTATTTATTCTTCTGAATTGGAAGGGCTTCAAAAAAGTTTTTGTGGTTCAAAATGTCTTTGTGGTATTTTCCAGTTAACTGAACGAATTAACTCTACGGATCGGGTTTCTTCGGAAGCGTTCGGCAATTTCGGCGATATGACCATTGAGCAAACTCTCATGAGATCCATAAAAACTTATGGTTGTTTGACTCATGGCCGTGGAATAACAGATAGCGTACTAGCGCGGTGGACTCTAGGGATGGTTAATTTACAGAGCATTTGTGATGAAGTGTAAAGATTTAGTGGGATAGACTGCTCTACAGGTGAACAGCATGTTGACCATCTCGAAATTACTAGATGGTGATCAGGCCATCTCGAATTACTAGAGATGATGCAGACGTGACCAAACTGTTGAGCTGGTTTGAGCATCATCATCCTTTTCCCAAGTCTGATCATATTGTATCCATCCACAGTGGAGTAGTGGGAGGGAAAGAAGTCAACTGCCACATGGCTCAAGATATTGGAATTCAGGGGATGTCAAGAATTGTTGGTGACAACTTCAGAACTGTTACTTTCAAGCGAAAGGAAAAAGTGGTTTCTCTAGCATCGGTCACAAGCACTGTCCAAATAGCTAACAAGAAAATTGTTATTGATCCCCTGACACTTTTCCAGAGAGTATGTATTATGAAATGGACAGATGAAGAGTTAAAGGAGAACTTAAAATATGAGCTCGCACCCTTCCCTATGTCTTTGTTCTCAGAAGGAGGAATGCGAAAGGGAACCAAATCCTCCATGTACGTAGATTTTACTTCAGCCTCCACAGAAGTATCATTCAGCACAAATGATACATTGGCCGTAGTGGATGGTGGGTATTTGCTACATAAAGTAATGTTGTACTGCAACGATTCACTTGGCTCAGTCATCAAAAGGTATATTGACTATGTGCAGAAACTCTTTGGAAGTAACGTATCCATTGTTTTTGACGGTTATCCCAAGAATGACTGTACTAGTACAATGCATGCAGAATGTATGTGCCGTTCCATTCTACAGTCATGTGCTGACATAATCTTATCAGATGAAGCAACACTCATCCCAGTACCCCAGGAGAAATTTCTATGCAATGAAGGTAATAAGTATTATTAAATTACTTTACAATGCTTTAAAAAAATACAAATATGAAGTCAAGCAAGCTGTGGAGGATGCAGATGTTGACATGGTCAACACAGGACTTTCTAAGGCCTCTTATAAGCAAGTCTTCATAATGGGAGAAGATATTGATATACTTGTGCTCCTCTGTGGTTTGGCTTCCAATGTAAACAAAGTGCACTTATACAAACCTGGAAGGGGCATGGTGCATGGTGTACTGTATCCATGTACAAGTCCTCCTTCAAGTACACTTTATCATGCTCTTCTCCTGGCATCATTCTTTTCCTACATGCTGTCAGTGGATGCGACACAACATCAGCTATTTTTGGTCAGGGGAAAACCAAATGTTGTACCATTCTCCACAAAAATCCAGAATTAATCAATATACTTTCTGTTTTCTTAGATCAGGACACAAGTGGTGTAGATATTGCGGAAGCAGGAGAGAAGTTTCTTGTCAGTTTGTATGGAGGTAACATGCACACACAACATTTGGATAGTCTCCATTACCAGTCGTTTATCAAGGTTGTTGCGAAAACCACACTAAGTTAAATCTTGCACGGCTGCCTCCGACACGAGACGCTGCTAAATACCATTTCTACCGGACATACCTCGCCATCCAGAAAGTGGTTTGGATTTTAAATACCACCAACAGGATGTGGTTGGATGCGTACTGATCTAGGTCTCGCACCAATCCAAGGTATTCAGGATCCTGCTCCTCAATCCTTATTGAAATTGATATCTTGTTGCTGCAAAAAGGAATGCAATGGGACTTGTTAGAAAGCTGGCCTTAAGTGCTTGAACTTTTGCGCTGTCTGTCTGGGGCAGTCATGCTAAAATGCTCCTACTAACGTCTTGGACGAGAGCAGCTACGGCTTAGACGATGAGGTCATTGATGCTCTTTAACTGTATGAGGAACTTCCCACTAATTCTCCCTATATTCCTCCAGCCGTGGGATCCCATCTGACCGAATCCTATCTGACCGAAACATATATAAGTTCAACTCTGTCGAAAACGGGATGTGTGCCATCGGACCGATGGCACAATTCTACTTTCGGTCATTTGCGACAAACTACAGAATCTTTCGGTCGTTTGATACTCGTCCCACTTTCGGTCAATTGCGACGAACAACGTTTTCGATGAAGTCAAACAATTTATATTTTCGGTTGAATGGAATTATTAATGTTTTCGGTCGTTTAAGATAGTTAATAATTTAGTGAATTGGTCAGTTTACATCGCCAGAAGGTAGGGAGGGGGCACAAACGAAAATATCGTACCGTTCCAGTTAAATTCTGGTAACCAAAAAACTATCGTACTAAAATTATCGTACTCAACCCTGAACCTTGCTGAACAATATTTTAACTTTCTTTTAGACATATATTTGTTAAAACCATCGAGGTAAAACTACTGGAGAGATCGCTAAGTGAGCTAAAAACGGTCCGCGTAGGACTGTGCGGATCAGAAATGGTGGGCCACTGTGTGCTCAGAGCTGTTTCTGGCGTTGAACGCGCTGTCGTTTACACGCTCCTGGACTTCACTGCTATGTTTGAATTGTAATGAAGTTTATATATTCTTTGTGTACGTGAACTAAGGAATCCGAAAGTATAAATATTGTTTTATTTTACCGTGTTTTAATATTTTTAATAATTAAAAATCTTACGTGTTATTAAAGAGGGACATGAAAAAGTTACTCAGCGAGGAAGTTTTTTATTTTTAGGTTAGAAACAAACTTCCAGCGGGAAAGTTGTAGATAATTAGTTTCTCTAAAACTTTTATTTCAAACATATTTCGGTAAAGTTGTTAGTTTGCCTACAATTCGTTTGGAAAGATGCTGAAACTTTTCGCCGCGCTCTATCCAAGACGTGCCACGCTGTTAAATTCAACTCAGTGATGCTGTGTTACAACATGGCCTAGTTTTTTGATAAAATACATAGTTATACGACTTTTGTTTTAGTCGTCTTTTGCTTACAACATTCTACAATGCAACTGTAATGTGTAATGTAACAGTTAATCAGTAAATAAAAATTAATTTTAAGAAAAATCATTTCATTTAATCCTATGCCTTCAAAAATACTCTTAAAACTGACTAATGCTACGGATACAATTATACTATACCCCATTATTATTATACTGTACTTGTATCGTCTCTTAAATAAATCATAATCGATTGTTATCATACACTGAAGATATTTTTTTTGTTATTCAATAGCGAAATGTTGTATTAATGCAACATTATGTAATCGTTCTTACTACTCTACGTGGACGGGTGAACGAACCATGTTGGTAATTAATGTTTATTAAGAATACATTTGCTATTAAAAAGTATTTGTCTTGGTATTCATTCATCAACAAAATTTGATGATATAGGCCAATTAACTTTCATACAATCTACAACTTTTGGCGAACGTCGAAGTTTATATGCTAAAATTCTAAGTTTCACTAGTCCAAAGAACGATATTACTGCTCATAAAAAATTCATTCCAGTACCAAAAACTTCAAAACATCATTATTTAACAACACTTAAAGCCTAGTGGATTGTACATAAATTTATATGACTGGAAATATGAAAGAATCAGCCATCGAGGAGATTATTTTACAAAACTCCTAACTTTCTGTTATTTTTACGCAACTAACCCTGGTCAAATATAGTTCGTTTCGGTATTAAAAATTCGAGAAACTATTCAGGAATACGGATCAGAAGGTCATTCAACCATAAAAAATGTTCTCTGGCTGCAAATTCAATTCAAGTGAGCGCGCGTCGTGTTTTTCCCTATATCCCCCATGCTAAGCGCTGCCGCGGTAGCCCACCATTCGCGGCGCGACCTCGAACGCGGCCGGACCGAAATTTGGTTCGCTTCACCACGGGCGCGAGCGGTCCAGTAGTTTTAAGTCTTTGGTTAAAACAAGGTTGAATTCCTTACATCCTAGTTTTGATCGTCCAGATCTGTTGTAGGCGTAATAATCATAACTAAAACCAAGGAAACAAAACCAGGGCGCAATTTGGATGGGCACGGCGCAATAGTGCAGTGCGAACGTGTCGTTGCTATGGAAACGTGAATGTGGAAGTGAAAGCGCGCGAATCGCGCAGCTACTGCTGCCTCTAGTGTTTCTTGTGCTGTTTACAGCGGCGAAGGTGCGAAGTAATGAGTCATCGCTCATCCCTCGCCCACCAAGAAATACCCTTGTTATCATCAGTGTACAATGCTGACAGTTAATGAAGAATAATAAAGACTAACACATGTTGTGAAGAGGGGATTGATTGGTTAACATATTTGTTGCCATGAAGACCGGAGGGTATACAGGGTCAAAATGGCTCCTTGTTGATTATATCAATCGTCTTAACATTCACAAAACTGGTGTGGTTGTTTGTTTATTACTCTGATTGTTAAAAGTCAATTCTCTCTGCTATGAAACCATATTATTTGTAAGAACAGATATCCCAAATTATTATTCAGTTATTTAAGTTATCTTAGTGTTCTTAGTGTTTATGTTTCACACTTTTTGTAAACTATCTTTGCTTTTATTAAAATACCCCCGTCACAGCAAAACTGAGTACTCAGCGAATTTCCAATGCATATATATGTGACTCACTACTACATAGAGCTACTTACCAAGTTTCACCAAAATACATCCATAAATAAGTGATATAGATCATTTTATTTATTCTCCATAAGAATAACATTAGGGTTGAGGACGCAGGTTTGCTGCAACGAGGAAGATAAGTCATATTTTTTTACAATTATCAATATAACTGAACCAGGTTAAGCTATATACCAAGTTTTATTAATGTAGGTTCATAATTAAGGGAGATATACAACTTTACTTATTCTCCATGTGAATAACATGGGGGCCGAGTATGCAGTTTTGCTGCTACGGGGACTATCAACAAAAAACTTGTTTTTTGTGCTAATATCAATATATCACAACTAGTTGAAGCCACATACCAAGTTTCATCAATATACATTCAAAAATAATTGAGATATAGAATTTTATTTATTCTCCATAAGGATAAACACACAAATTGGACAACGTACTGTGTTTAGCACTTTGAATATCTCTGCAACGGTTGGACGTAGAACAACGATTAAAACACTAAAATGTTTGTTTTGTTGAGCTAAACACATTAATAAACAGAAAAGTGAAGTTTTTAGTAAAACTATCTGAGAGAAATCTAAAAACCTTTTTCCCATAAGATTAACATGGGACACGTTTTTTTTTATTTTCTCTGCAACCACTTAACCTAGGTTAATGATTCAAAGTACTAAATTATTTGTTTTTTTTACCCCTGGGGGGGAATAGGGGGCATTTCCCCTATTAAAACCACGAGTGTACCAATGGATTCTGTAGTGCCTACAAGCAGGGATTAGGGTGGATGGTTTTTAAAACAACTTGTTTACAAGATTTTCTGTACATTCGACCGTGCTTTGTATTCTATATTTAGTAAATAAAAAGTAATTTATTCACTAAAGTTGGGCTAAAAGGGAGAAAGTATGTGTCAGTTTCTTGATACCGTTTATTTAATAATAATTTAAAAATGGAGGTCATTTTAAAATGTCAAAGTCAAATTTCATGCAAACTGGCAAGTAAAAAAAATGTTTGCAAAACATCACATTTAAAGCACTTTAAATTTAATATTTTGTATAACTTGGTTTTAGTTGGTAGTTTTCGTGAAATTTGACTTTTGACATTTTAAAATAGCCACTATTTAGACAATCATTACAAATTATCATTCATTAACCGATGTTTAAAATCAAAGTGTCATTGGATTTGGATTAAAAAGTGCTTCAAATTTCATATCTATTACAATTTTATTTTAGTTCATAGTTTTCGTGGAATTTGACTCATAACATTGCAAATAACCGCCATTTTAAAATTAGAAAATAAAAAATATATTTTTAGCTAATCTTATTAAAAAAATTAAAGTTGATAAAAATTGTCATAAAACTATCTATAAGGGTTTTTAAATTATTAATTATTTTAAATTAAATAAAAAAGGCGGTTTACGGCTTAACTAAGCCGAAAACAAAAAATGTTTACTGTACATTTTCGACTTATTATTCCTTTTAGAATCCGGTTCTTCACGCTAAGCATTTATTGACACCCTGTATAACAATAAACTAACAAAGAAATTTAATAAAGTTTTCCGTAAAAAAACACTTTTTAAATTTTTACACGTTGTAATGAATTTTTTATAAATGCATTGAGTTGGGGCTTTAGTACAATAACATCTTCTAATTTTGCACGGCAAATTCCCATTTCATTCCATGAAATTATAAATTAAATTGTGAAATAACAATTGTTAAAGAGCAATTTTTAAGCCACACAATTTATTTCATAACTAATGAAGAATAATTTCTTTAGTTTTTTAAGCCCGTCGTTTATTTTAAACACATTCATCGTCTTGGTAATCTGTTAACTGTAATGTTATCATTGCATTAAAGCTGGAGAGTTACTAGCACAGGCCAGGCAGGGGCGATCAGGGGCGTGCGGGTCTAATTTAGTCCTACATTGGCTTCCTGACTGTCGCTTACTAAGCGTTGTCAGCACTACCAACATCACGCGATTTCAGTGCCCCGTCTTCTGAACTGTCGCGTCGGTTTTAATTATTAACATTTCATACCTTTACCTTTAGTTTTAAATAACCTATTACACTACTATATTTATATATAAAATGTCTAATTGACCGTCGTTTTGCTCAGTAATTATAACGTATGTGTAATTTAAAGAACTAACATTGGTTATTCCAGAACCATACATCAATAATTAGCAATTAGTAATTCAGTTAGGCGTTGATATTTTTTTGCTAATACTATTTCAGTTCTAACATTGGTCAAAAAGTAATATAGGCTAAAAATAAGCCAGATATGAATGTTTGGCAATATAGTCTGCGAGCGTAAGACCAGATCCATTTCACGCAAAAACAGTTTTGTTGAAATTAAGTTTTAAACATTATTTCGAAATCGAATATCAGAATTTGTACTAACTAACATAAAAAACACCTCACCTTCATTTCAATTAAAATGCTTAAAATAAATAGTTTTGATGAAGTAAATAAGTAAAGGCTATGCAAAAAGTAACAAACTTAAGAATATGTGTTAGAAAAAAATCTATCCCCACTAAAATACTACTACATTACGTTCTACACACTATTCAATTTGTAAAGATAATTTATGGGAAACCGGGTATAAGGAATAAACTTAACTAATAATTAAATCGAACTCACTCAAATTTCTTACTCATTATTTCCCATGGTTTATTTCCAGTATACCTTCAGACCCGGGCCTTATAGAAAAATGGGTCAATTTATACGAAAATAAAACACTTTTTCCGTCAGATTCAAGTAGATTTTGTAGTCAGCACTTCAAACCAGATGAATTATATTGGTAGCCTTAGAATACGATTAAAAACAACGCAGTGACTACACTTTTTTATTTTTCGCAGGAGGCATTCCTCATTTTATAAACAGTGAAATAAATTACTTTGGTGACAACATATGTTGATCAAATCCGATCACCTCCCATTATGATGATCGGCATATGTTACAACTTGTAAAAACGTTTTGCTATTACTTTGAAACTATTATGACATGATTTAACCTGGACTCAATCCATGGAACAAAATACAGAATCAATGAACCTAAGGCAGAAATTAAATAACTTAATTTTATTTAATAACACTTAAGATGTCTAAAAATAACTTTATAATATTATATTATAATAAAATATCATTTAAAATTGGGTTTCAAATTAATTTTGAATATTAACCTGTTCCCTGTGAAATTTTACATGGTACCGTATATGTTGGTTCCACTTGTGATTCAGTTTATTTAATAAAAAACAGCGGCAATGAAACATATATATATATTTCTAAAATAAAAATAAAAATAGCTACCATAGACCACTTATTGCCTGTAAAATAATAAGTCATAGTTCAGCTTGTTAATACAATCGAATTCGTGTTGTATAGCAAAGTGTTGCGTCAGCTAGCTGGAATGAGTGCGGCAAAAAATTGTTTGAGCGCGGGAAACGTTGTTACCATATTTACAGAACAAATAAATCAACTTATGAAACAAATTTTGAGGTCAAAATTGTGGATCAAATAATTATCTACACCTTTTCCGCTGGAATTTTCTTTTCAACCACAAAACAAAAAGGTGGAGGCTTTTTGACTTTTTCGTGTACCAGCACTTTTAAAACACTAACTAGTTTTCATTAATACGAATAAAATAAATTACCAAACTACAAGAAGTTTATACCGTTAGATCCCGTAGTTCACGCATATCAATAATACAGGGTGTCACAAAAAAGTGTGATGGGCTATACAGGACCTAATTCTACATGCAAAAATAAGTCAAAAATGAAGAATAACATTTTTTGGATTTCGGCTTGGTTTAGCCGTAATCCGCCATTTCGTTTTTTTGGGAAAATATTTATTATTTCAAAAACCCAATGAGATATTTTTACGAAACTTGGCAAAAGTGTTTACACTAAAGTAAGTAACATTTGTAAAAAAAAAATATTTTTTTACCTTTCCAAATTTCAAAATGGCGGCCATTTGAATTTTTTATGCCAAATTTCATGAAAACCGGTGCCTAAATCAAAATTTTTCAAGACACAATATTTTTTGTATTTATTATAACAAATCCAACAAAACAAAAATGAATAAAATCGGTCCATAAATAAAGAAGCTGTGTTTATTTTAGTAATTTAGACTGAAATTACTTAATTACATTACATAAATTATTATTACATAAATTTCAGTCTAAATTACTAAAATAAACACAGCTTCTTTATTTATGAACCGATTTTATTCATTTTTATTTTGTTGGATTTGTTATAATAAATACAAAAAAATTTGTGTCTTGAAAAATTTTGATTTAGGCACCGGTTTTCATGAAATTTGGCATAAAAAATTCAAATGGCCGCCATTTTGAAATTTGGAAAGGTAAAAAAATATTTTTTTTTTTACAAATGTTACTTACTTTAGTGTAAACACTTTTGCCAAGTTTCGTAAAAATATCTCATTGGGTTTTTGAAATAATAAATATTTTCCCAAAAAAACAAAATGGCGGATTACGGCTAAACTAAGCCGAAATCCAAAAAATGTTATTCTTCATTTATGACTTATTTTTGCATGTAGAATTAGGTCCTGTATAACCCATCACACTTTTTTGTGACACCCTGTATATAAACTTTATTGTAACTACATGAATCTGGCGAGGCGCAAAAGCGTGTAAACGATAGGGCGCACAATGCTGAAATCAACTGAGCGGCCGTGAGTGCCATTGAAGGGGTGGGGGCAAAGACTGATTTATAGACACAGCCCTAGCGTTCCAGGTGTATTAATAGAGTTTTATGGTCGGGATAGACCAAAATTCGGTCCGGCCGGGCTCAAGGTCACAACTCAAACTGAAGGACTTGTCGTATCGCTCAGTACACCCTCTTTATGGGTTTTGGGCGACGCGTGCTCAGTTAAATGAGGTTTACAGTGCGAGGATTTAAAAAAATTTAAACTTGTCGGAATTGGTGTTACTGAATACATTCCTTATCTTTTGGTGCTAAATTAAAATTTATTTAAAATCAAGGCTTATTTTCAATATTACTATAAAAATATCAATGTTCACGTACTTAACCTAGATATTCATAAAAAAATTATTTACGACTCAATGGCTCTTGGAGAGACTTACTTTTGAGTTATGTAATACTGTTAAAATATTGATTCTATATTATTTAATTTATATTTTCGGTAGAAAGGCTTATGAACAACTAAGTATTCTTCGTATTTTAGTTTCTTGATATGTCCCTCTGTTTTTATCGCCAAAAACATTAATTGGTTATATTAAAGATATGGACTATTAGTTTTGTTTTGATATAAAAACATACAATCCTTATATATTACGTGAAGACGTTTTTTGTAAACACAACTCCTCCCTTATTTCTTGACCAATTACAATGTTTGAAGTGTCAAAATATTCGTTTTAGTTCATAGTTTTGCAATAAGGTTTTTAATTTTCGAGATTTATACTCTCAAGGGCACGGGCTGCCCTCAAAGTTCGTTTTTTCTTATAAGATTAACATTGGGGTTCATTTTATTTGTATTGCAGCTGTTAACACATTCTGGACAGTTTATTAGCTATACCAAATGTTACAAATAAGGAAAGTATTTTTCTATGTAAATAAAATAAGTTTTGTTTCTATATAGCTTTGAGCGGTGAAATGTCGTATGCAGTGGGAGATATACAAATTTTGTTTATCTGTTTGTTTGTTTATGAACCAGGTTTGTTCCCCTTTTCACAAACAAAATGAACCTAATGAAATAACATATTTTGCTCATTTTCGTGTGGGTCAGGAAACTTTTAGGCTTCGGCAAATCGTACGTACGTCATTAGGGTTATGCAATTGGTCCGTCACTGCTACAAAGAAGATCTATGGGTACCGGTGACTCAACCTTTCACTGTAGAATGCACCATATTTGTTCTAATGACCATTTAGTCAGCTAATTTACCTTTTACTACAGAATGGAGGAACACGAGCTTTACTAACTAAAAGTAAATTAGGGCAGAGGCCTATGGGATTTTTTTAAACGTATTCCTATTGTACATCTGCAGCATAAGGGGAACCACAATGCATAATTTCATATTCATAGACATAGTAGTTTTTTAGATCAAGCGATCAATATGTCAGTGAGTGCAGGAGTCTAACAAATGTAGATTTAGATTATATATCCACTCTGTACTCTTATGTTATTTATTACAAATCCTCACTCAGCGTTTTAAATTAGAACTGCAACAGCTGTTTATGGAATAATTATTCTTAAGTCATCATAAGATAAACTTTGCCCATAAAAATAACATTGGATTTTCAAAACCCCGTGGGGCAAAGTCCTGAGGTGATTTCAAAATATTAAACTACCTTAAAACCTTCTAACGCACACATAGAACATATAGACAAAAGTTTCATCGAAATCAGTGAACCCTTTTCTCTGTGAAAAGCGAACAAAACATGACCAAAACTACACTAAATTACGTTTTTGAGCGGACGCCATTCTTTTTCCAAAAGGCGTATGCCAGTTTACAGTGGCCTAAAACCTTTCCACAAATGTATAGAACAAAGAAACAATGTGTCGTCAAAGTCAGTGCACTCGTTTTCCCGTGAAAAGCGAACAAAAACCCGTCCTTAAGCGTTACCGACAGACAGACAAACAAACCGATAGACAGACAGACAGACAGACGGACAGAAATTGAGATAAGACTTGTTTTGGCTTTCCTAGGGTGAAAACTATAAAAATATGCAACAATTTAAGAATTCCAAACAATGGACTAAACTATAATTTTATTAAGCCTATATAGAAATGAATAATCCTTAGACTGAGTTTACAGGTTAGCTGCAACAGGGACCACAAGAATGTGGTCATTATGCTAATATCAATCGGGAACAACCAGTGTGAACGGATTAGTGGCAACGGTGTGTATCATCAAATTATCGTACTTTTACAAACTATCGTATCCAGATACAATAATTTCGTAGACACTCCGACAATTCAGCGGAGTCTACGGCGTGCTCTTTCGGTCGATTGCGACAGTATTCACTTTCGGTCGGTTGCTACACATTTGGTTTTCGGTCAAGTAAAACAACAGCTAGTTTCGATAAGTTTAACATTTATTACTTTCGGTCAGATAACACTAGTATTAAAACTTTTCGGTGGTTTAGGACTCTTCCAATATTCGAACATTTGGCACAGTTACAGTTTCAATATTTTTTTAATTCGGTCGTTTGGGACACATTTGCTTTTCGATGTTTTCAAACAAAATAACGTTTCGGTGCGATGGGATTCGGTCATTTGGCATCTCACCGTTACATAATACTCTTCGTAACTCACTGAGTTGGCTGCTGGAGGGGTGAGATGCCAAATGACCGAGTATGTGTTTGAGTTCTCTGAGTATGCAGGTTTGATGCAACGGGGGTATTTTATTGTTAATCATCATTGCAATTTATGGAATTTAAAAGGTTTAATTTGTCTAATGCAGTTCATGTTTTATCCTTCTGTAATAATAACATTCCAGAAATTTAATAAATACCAGATCAGTTCGAAACGAGATTTGTGCACATCCTCCATTTCCTGTGCATACAACGGGAGAGTGATCTCCACTGCCACACAGCCACACGTTTATCAGATCAGCCTTACCGCCTACCGATGCCGTGGCCGTGGCGGAAGCGACCGAGATTGCTCCCTGCGGGAATTTGGGAATCCCGCACTGCCCGACTTGGCAACAAGGCACCGCTAACTCAGACTTGAACGACGCGACAGCGCCTGCATTTCCATGATACCCGCGTACGATTTTTCCCTACTTCGTGACACTTCTGTACCTGATTTATTTTTCTATGGTAATACCTTTGCACGAGCCGATATAATGTCTAGACTAGTTCATTTTATTTAAATAAGCCTGGCAAAATATATTTAAAAGTGGAAATAATGATATGGTCAACTATAACGAAAATACAGTAATAATATTTCTAGTTTACTAACGGCGAGTGCTTTATGTTGTTTTACAAGTGACAATAAAAATCTTAAGAAAAGCAAAAAATGGGATTTTATTATTCCATAAATAAGGTAAACGACTTTTACGGTTCGCACGTAGCACGCTGGCGTGAGGGAAACGAATTTCCGAATGAAAAGCTTGATGAAGATAAAAACGGTGTTAAGACATACTATGTACTGAGACCAGGGCCGTAGACAGGCCGGTTTTCTCGGGCAATTTGTCCGGGGCCCGCGCCGGCGCTGGGCCCTGGACTAGGTCACACTTAAATATGCCTAAACACAAATTATTTAAAAATATAAATACACAAATTAATATACAGATACTTAATTGCCTAATTTTGTAAAGCAATATACACACATTCGATGATTTTATTTCACGTTCCGTGCTCTTTGCTTTGGTTTCTGATTGCACAATGTACAACCCAGTCTGTGTGACACGACGTGACGTGCCGTAGTCGTACTGCTCCTGCTGTGTAGAGGGTGGCGAGAAAAGCCAACTAGAAAGTAAAACTAAAAAAAATCCCCGGAATTTTAACTGGACACTACGAAAATTCCCCGGAAATTGTCAACGCCCAAGTCACACGCCGTGCATGACAACACTGACGCACTGCTAAAAGTGCCAGGCTTTGATTGGGCGTGCGCATCTCTAACCTCCCTTGCTCTTACTACGGCACTGACAGTGTTCACCTGTTGTATTTCGACTCAGTTTATTTGTTATTTGCGGTTCGGAGTACTTGTAATGTAGGCTAGTAGCCATTTTGATTCATTGGGTGACGTGAATTGTTTCTATTAGTTAATAGTTTGTTGGCGGAAGGAAGGTTTTTTTAATTTTGTTGGTGATTTTTAGTTTAAAACTTAGCGCCGGCATGAATACTGCCTGTACTTATAAATCAAGGTGCCAAAAGATAAAATCAAAATAAGCACGTGAGATGGAGGCTTCCAGAGGCCAAACATCTCTGAAAAGATAACAAAATTCTAATGATATTAAAAGTACAACAGGACGCTTATCATCACCGTATCAATATTTTCTTTCTTTTAATGAAGATAAAACAAGAGTGTCCGAGTCCAATCCCTTTTACCGTCGGTCAATCATCAGCCTACTTTAAATGAAACTGAAACAACTTGTTCTGATCCCGTAACATTGTATTCTGCAATCACAATCCACATCTTCAAGGACTGAGGAAGCAGGGCCCACACCCGAAACATTGCTGCCAATTAGGCTACCTGGTTTTATGACTGATAATGGAAGGTCCTTCTCACTCTTGTCACCCCTCCCCAACCTTTAAATTGATTATACTCTTTAAATATAGTTTTTATATTATGCTGAGTAACCTTAGTATTGTATTATATTTTTTAAATGATTTATAACTTTGTATCAGGACGTCACGAGAAGCAGACAAGTATGATTTTAAGCTTAACAGTTAGCTCCTTATTTAGTTTTTACAATATTTTAAAATTTATTTCGGACCCTTTCTTTCACCTAGATATTTGTTTGCACTTTGTAATTTGTGTGTTGTACATTTAGTTTAGTATAAATACAGATCCTACTTTCACATGAGATAAAATCTTTGTATATTTGACTTTTAAAGAGGGCTGGCTAACTGTCAAATGCTGTTTAGTCAATGTGTAGCCTACTGATAGCAAGAGATGGCAGAGGGGGGTGGGGCCCGGCCAAGTCATTTCGTCCGGGGCCCGTCAAAGCTGTCCACTGCCCTGACTGAGACAATGCATACAGAGTCATTGACTGTGTTTAAGTGATGCCCTTTCTTAAAACTCTGAGACGTATTGGAAAATCGATGTAAAAATATCTTTAATTTGTCACCTCAATGTTAAAATTCGTCCAGCCGTTATCAAGTTTTGACTGTGAAGAAAAACCCCCGCCTTATTAATATATAGGATATCAGACTATATTGTTAGTTATCTTATATGTAGGCCTATCTTAAAAACGTGAGTTTCGTTTACGAACAAGTTACTGGCTACTGTAAAAATTATATTATAATATTACTCAATAAAAATACATAGTGTAATTACAGAATACTTATATGTTTAGTCACAAGACAATATTTTTTTGTTTACACTATCTTCTAAAAAAACAATATCTCGTGCAGGCCGGTCGTCACTCCAAATTCTTGGTAAAAGTTAATGTTATAAAAAAGTATATATATATACATATATATATATATGGGTATAAAAATTAACAATAAATTATTAAAGTATATATTTTTGAGAGCTTATCTTAAAAAATATTAAAGAACAAGAACATTTAATGTCAGGAAGAATTAATTGTTTGCAATTTTGTCTAGGTAGCAATAGAATTGGATTTCTTAAATTCGGCGAGAGCGATGGAATTGTTATTTATATCGATAATTCTGGGAATTTTCCTATATCAATGTTGAAAAATCCTCTAGTGTAGTGTTAACACAAAAAAACTATAAGTAATGATAAAATAAAAATCGATCGAAAATTTAGTCTTAAAACGAAAAACTGTTCAATATTTATTGCCTAACACATATTTCAAGTATATTTTTTATAGCGCTTACCCCTTCCTATGCAGAAGCGAACTTAAAGAAACGAATGGATAAATATATCTCTTCATGAGCACGTGAATTCCAAATTATACTGTAGGTGTTTGTTTGTAATTGTTAAATATATAAGTTTACCTAAAAAATAGTAAATTCAGCTATAAGT
Source organism: Allygus modestus (assembly GCA_963675035.1). Lineage (NCBI taxonomy): Eukaryota > Metazoa > Arthropoda > Insecta > Hemiptera > Cicadellidae > Allygus > Allygus modestus. Next base: position 252,356,533 of record OY776111.1, on the reverse strand, counting down.
AGTATTTATTATATTATTGTTTTGAATGGTAAACTAATATTTAAACCCGTTCACTAAGAATTTTGTTTTGAGAAATAATTCTTCTTAGGCTTGTTGTTTGCATATGACAAGCAATTCCACAAAAAATAACTATAATCATCGATATTAAAATAAGAAATGCAAAAGGTTTTAAGTTTATCTAATTGCCTTTAAAATATTAATATTACATCTAAAGTAGTTTAATTACGCTAAATATTAATGTTTATTAAGTTACCTTTGGAATCTTATTACATGAACTCACAATAAATTTCACAATTCAAATATGTAAACGATAACTAGAAGTGTTCTCTTGAAACGTAAAGAAACAAAGAAACGACTGACTTGAATCCGAGGGCGAGAATGATGGGAATCGAAATGAGAGTAGAAGTATCTATTTTTATCCGGTAAGTCGAGAAGTAAAAATATCAGTTAAATTTGGATTAATATCTCCATCTAACAATGAACCAGAGGAGACCGGAAGGTTATTGTTATGTTGTCCGCACCACTCGGCGACCCGTTTCCCAAGAAATCTCTTGATCGCCAGGGGAAAAAGTCAAACTATACAGCTCATGATTTCCGTAGATGTGTTTCAAATTATCACTGATTATTTAACTACTACAATAACTTAAGTTACATTGAATAATGTTCCCGTTACAAAATTATAAAAACTAAAACTGCTATTTTTTAAAAAGCTAAAGATTATGTCATATTTATTACAAAAAACTTAATTGTAATCGCATTTTTCATACACTTTTAATTTTTTTGTTTACTCCCTCTAAATTATTGGTGGGGCAACGGCCCCCCGTGCCCCCCCTGAATTACGCCTATGCACATTATTATCACATTTGTTTACATGAAGCAATCGTCAAGATGTCACAACTTTTCACATGATAAAACGTTAAATAAATACCGGTAAACGAAAAATCACATTTTGATATCACCATATTTTATAATTTTTGAACATTTCGTTACGTTGTGAAAAAACTTACAATGATACAATTTCAAAAAGAGAAGATTTTGAATTTTTCAAGGAAAGTCCCGGATCAATATTTTTATCTTAAAACTCCGGTAATCTCCGGGGAATTCCGGTAACGTGGGAACTCTAGCTTAACGATTACTTTCCAGTACTGATTACAACTGATACAAGTACTTTTTAGTCCTGTTACAAATACTGATTACTTTGTATCAATGGTTTATGTCTTGGATATGTAAGCCTATATCAATAGTTATGAATATAAGGGACACGTCAATGATATGTCTTCAATTTTGTATACCGGTACACATTTTGTATCTGCGCTAGTCACGAGCACAGTTTTGTTTGGTATTCCCTAGTGAGATATCCCCCCTTGACAAATGTCTATCTACGCCACTGATTGGCTCTACAGCTAGCACTGCGTGTGGCAAAATTTGGAATCAGCGTTGTTCACTGCTTGATGAATTGTAACTTTCACAAGGTCTGACATGTTGTAGTAGCTTAGAGGATACAGCGTTGGATTCATGGTCATTAGGTCCAGGTTTCGAATCTAACTTTTGTTGTTTCCTTTTTAAGGTATAATGTTTTTTTTTAATTTTACTTTATTTTACACGGGTTTAAATCTTACTTGTACTGTTTTCTTTTAGAGTTATGAATTTTTTAAATTTATTTTGTTTACAGACATAATTTATTTGCAATATGTTGCATAACGAAGAGCCATATACAGCACTCTGCGGAGTTAGGTTAGGTTTGGTTACTATAAAACTTTGTCGTGAACTGCAGTCTTGATTTGTTTGTTATTTTTATACGTAAATCTATTTGTAACTAGTTGTCCTGTTGCTCGAATTCGAGCAAGTTTGTACCCAACGAAAGGTTACTTCAGCTGTAAACAAAAATTACTGAACATCTGATATTAAAATGGATGATAACAACGTACTTTCAATCAACACATAGTTTAGACTTCCGCCGACGGATAGCACCACTGTTCCGAAAATTCAGCCCATCACTGGATGATGCCCTTTCTTTAAATCCTGAGACGTATTGGCAAATCTACGTAAAAATACATTTAATTTGACACCTCAAACGTTAAAATCCGTCCAGCCGTTATCGAGTTATGACTGTGAAGAAAAAAACCATAGCGGGGGTCCTAAATAGCGGGGGTCCATAGCGGGGGAATATGGGGTCCTAAATTGAATGTGAAATCTTCAGGCGGCTGTTGGAGAGCACACTTAAACCCAACACGGAAGGGTGCTTGCTGTATTCGGCTATCAACGACAATAGTATTATTTGTATTTCGTTCGCGTCTACCAGTTAAAGTTCGTCGGCCTCCTCCTCTTGGCCGTCCTGGTCGACGTCTTATAGTCTCCATTATGTCAAACGTTTTTTTGGTTATGTTTTGATTTTGTGCAAATAAAAACTGGTGTTTTGTTGCCAGTTGTACGTTCAATAACCATTTTTCAGGGTCAGATTTTATTTGTTTAACGACTTCCTTAAATAAACAGCTGATTTCTCGATCGTTGATTTGTAGCTGCATATTATGTCTATGGGGAAAATCGCGACTTTGACCCCATATTTTCCCATGTCCACGGTGACTTTTATAAATTTTTTTAATTGATGGCAAAACTACATGCTAAGACCTTTTTAACAACACTTTGGACATGGTGATCGGTAGCACCACCGCTCCAAAACAATTATGACAAAAATATGCCTAGCGTATTAAAAATATAGATATATTGCATGAAAAAGAGCTGCCATACAACGCTAGTATAAACAAATCATAATCATATGTCATGAGGGAGTGACGTAATCATAGAATATGTAGCCCCTGGAGAGCCAATCAGATGTCTCCATTTAGGCCTTGTTGCAAAACTAATACTGAAATAAAAATTGTGCAAGTGGGACAGTCTTATTCATTGATTCAATTATAGAGGCAATTGATAAGGGTGAATGTACTGCAGGCATATTTATAGAGCTAAAGGAAATTTGTAACATTTAATTTTGATTAAAATACTACATACCGTAGGGGTGAAAAAAACTCATTGAACTGGTTTGAATCCTTCCTACATGAAAGGTACCAGTATTTAGAAGTAACTCACACACCATATAGTAACACAATTTTTAAAGGCTTGTCTGAATTATTACCAATAAATTTTGGTGTGCAACAGCTCATAGGGGTATAAGGGGTCCTTTGTTTTTATTTGTTATCTACAAGATATAAATAACATACTTTTCTTTAAGCCCAAAAGTGAAATATATGCCTTTATGCAAACTATATAAATTTGAAAATATTCAACAAAAACACTAAACTAAGAGGTCAAAATTTGCTCTTCAGTGAAATTAGAAAATAACAGATGCTTCTCTAAAAATTATAATCTAATAATAAATACCAGTAAAACCAAATTTGTCCAATATAAAACTTGTTCTCAAATTAGAAATCAAGAGGATCCAACAATAATCTTCTATATATTAATGTACTGTGTGTCTCAAAATTCCCACCCCCCTATTATTTTTGTAACGACTGTATATAACGAGATTATCTTCCGGGAAAGTCTTAGTGACCCAAAAAGGAAACTTGAAGAGTCCAAATTTTCAAACCCTCCCCCAAAATATGGATTTTGGGGGGTAAGTTAAAAAACTTATATGGTAACCCCCCTTGAGTGATGTATCATTTTAAAGGGCATATAAAAAGAAGAAGAATGAAGCGAGTTAGGGGTTTCTAGCTCTAATCTATCAAACACAGCGTTCAATTTAATTTTTGAATGTTATAACATCATTTTGCATTATTTTTGCATAGCAGTAATTTAAATTCACCAAAAACGTTTTGAAATAACAAGATTTTTCAATTGGAACGTTTAAGTAACTAAGCCGTGAACCTTTTAGTGAGTGAACAAGTTTTTGGCTCCATCCCCTAAAATAGGGGTTTTTGGGGCTAAGTCAAAAATGTTAAATAATAACCCTTACTGAGTGATACCTCTTTTTAAAGGTATTAATAAAAGAAGATGAATGGTGCAAATTAGAGGTCTCTATGATGATCCTCTAAATCATAACAGCTTATTAAATATCATTGTAAAATTAAATATTTTTTAAGCTGCCATGTTTTAGGAGAGGATAATCGTAGATTCCTCTAGTTTGCACCATTCATCTTCTTTTATTAAGTCCTTTAAAAAGAGGTATCACTCAGTAAGGGTTGCTATTAAACATTTTTGACTTAGCCCCAAAAACCCTTATTTTGGGGGATGATGCCAAACCTGTTCACTCACTAACAGATAAATGGCTTGGTTACTTAAACGTTCCCATCGGAAAACTTTTATATCAACAATTTTTTGGTGAATTTAAATGACTGTTATGCAAAAATAATGCAAAGTGACGTTTTAAAATTCAAAACTTCAATTGAACGCTGTGTTTGATAGAACAGATCTAGAAACCCCTAACTTGCGCCATTCTTCTTCTTTTTATACACTCTTTAAAATAATACATCACTCAAGGGGGTACTATTTAAATTTTTTGACTTACCCCCAAAACCCCTATTTTTTTGGGGGGGGGGGTTGAAAAATATGACTCTTCATTTTTGGATCACTAAGATTTCCCCGGAAGATAATCTCGTTATATGGAGACGTTAAAAAAATAATAGGGGGGGATGGGACTTTTGGGACAGACGGTATATCCATTTATACATCTATATATTTAATTCCGTAAGTGAATCGGTCCCCACGAAATATATCGAGCTAGGAAGAAGTTAAGTTAGGTTATGGTGATTTATTTTAAAGCTTGAGGGCCAAGGAAGGTAGGAAAAATATCAGAAATATACAAAATTACGGGGGCTATGCCCCACTGGACTTCAAATGATTTTCTTATGGAAATATCACTACAGTGTTTTTATTAAAAGCAAAATGAACAGCTGTGATTATCCACTTACACAAAACCATATGATAGGGGCCATAATCCCTGTAAGCCACTAGTAATGAAGGCTTTTTTGTTCTATGATTTACCCCCACATTTTATACACCAAAACGTGTGTCGAGTGTGCAGATGTGCAAACTGACTTTAGATTTTCGATTTAGGCCTCAGGGCTCTGTCTCACAGGACTTTCAACTCCTCATGTTATTCATATGGAGGAAAGTTTTTATTTGGTTTATGTCACATGTGTTTATTCATAATTAAATTAATTTAAATAAACAGTTGTTATAAGGATTATATATAACTACAGACTGTCATTGGTTTGTTTACTATTTAACTATTTACTATTCTCGCTTTTCAAAACAGGAATGCGCAGGCTGCGCATACAAAATTCTCGTAATCTTAAATTCAGAATTAATTGAAAGAAAAACAAGCACGGTCATTTTAGGCCTATAAAGATAAATTAAAACCTGAGTTGGGGTGAACAGTCTTGGCCAAGTTTTGAGCAAAGCTAATGCTGACATTTTTGCAATCAAACGTCTTATTATTGCAATTTTAAAACATTAAGAATTATTTATTTTGCTTAAATACACTTAAATATTTCGTTTGGCGTATGTCTATATAGGGTTACGAATAAAACCAAATATGGAAAAGCTATCGAAACAAAAATAACTGTTATAGGATCATATAGTAAATTTGGATCATGACGAAACGGCTAAGAATCATTTTGTAAATTCCTGACCGTAGGTGGATAGTAAATACTTGACAGCCTACTATTTTGATAGCTAAGAGCAATTTTTTATATCAAATTCTAAACTTAACCAACCCTATAATACAATACAAAAGTTAGACATTTTTCCGCCCCATCACAATCTTGAATTTTATTGAACAACCTACGTATAAAGAAATTAAAATTTTACAGCACATCCCAACAAATTTAAAATCTGGAAAAACCTTTTAAAGTTCAAACAAATGCTAATAGACTCTTGAAAATATTTTTTCCATTAGACAATTCTTTTCCACTCCTCATAAAATGTTTCTAAAAATAGCTGATAAGAAACATTCAATAATCAATAATCAACGTTTACTGTCAGATAGCACTACAATCATGCAAAAGACATTGTCAGGCAATATACATGCAATTGTTCAAAATTTCGTTATAATATAAAATAAGAAATAACAACAAGCAATAAAAACAAGCAGTAGGCCAAGGTAATAGAATAATAACCTAAATACATGCATAACAATCCATAAGTCCAAATGAGCAATTACAGTCAACAGTCAGCATTACAATTTCAAAAAAGATTAGACAAGCACTCTACGATTAAAAACAAAATTGTGCAATTCAAACTTAGGACAAACATTCATAATAAAAAATACAAAAAAATACAGGTACATTAACAATAACAATAAAATGGTACATGCAAAATCCTTAAGCGTAAGTACTGAACAATGAAAACATCTGATTTGGCAAGGTTTCTAAAATTGGCCAAGCCCTAATACTTATTTTTAGCGAATTTCCCCTATAGGGAAGAAGCTATTACCGTAGGTCTCATGGTAAGACTTAAGCCCGAGACCATGATAAATTTTTGTTTTGAGGTCCCCAGATGCCAAAAACACTATTCGTTCAAATTTATATATATATATATATATATATATATATATGTGTGTGTGTCCGTGAATGCGATAACTTGAGTAAAAACGTCCGATTTCGATGAAATTTGGCTCAAATGTGTAAAGTGACATTCATGACTTTAAGTTCGAAAACCAGAAGTATCGGACCACGGGAAAGGGGGTTTATGGGAGTTTTAAATTTTCCAAAAGTCAGTTTTTTGCATTTTCACCCTAAAATTTTTAAAACACTTAATTTTGGTTTTGACCATGTTATAGAGCTTAAAAAAACAAATAATATGGTATTTTGAATTATTAACCTAGGTTAAGTGGTTGCGGAGAAAATCCAAAAAAACCTGCTCATAAAATCTCCCATGTTAATCTTATGGGAAAAAGGGTTTTGGCTTTTCCTCAGTTCATTTCAATGTAAACTTCACATTTGCTTTTACCAATCAGTTTAGCTCTACAAAACAATCATTTTAGTGTTTAAATTATGATTCTACGTCCAACCGTTGCCGAGATATTCAAAGTGCTAAACACAGTACGTTGTCCAATGTTATCCTTATGGAGAATATATAAAATTTGATATCTCGATTTTTTATGAATGTATATTAATGAAACTTGGTATGTGGCTTCACCTAGTACTGGTATATTGATATTTGCACAACAAATTGAGTTTTTGTTGATTATCTTCTTAGCAGCAAACCTGCATACTCATCCCTAATGTTATTCTTATGGAGAATACGTAAAGCTTTATATCTCCCTTAATTATGAACATAAATCATTAAAACTTGGTATGTAACTTCACCTGGTTGAGTTATATTGATAATTGCAAAAACCATATTTTTATCGTCCTTGTTGCAGCAAACCTGCGTTCTCAGTCCTAATGTTATTCTTATGGAGAATAAATAAAATGCTATATATCAGTTATTTATTTAAGTATTTTTATGAAACTTAGTAAGTGGCTTTATGTGGTAGTAAGAAATATATTCATGCATAGGAAATTCGCTGAGTACGCAGGTTTGCTGCGACGGGGGTATTCCTTATACAGTATCAGACTAAAAAAAACTCTCTTGTATCGTAAAATGGATTCTTAGTTAGCCAATCATAGATCTTATTTTTAAAAGAACGAAAAGATAGCAGCTTTGTGTCAACATGCAGCTTGTTAAATAATTTGAGACATAAAATAGGGTAACTATCGGCACAAACACTTAATCTACTATATGGCACATCAGTGAAAGACTGTTTTCCTGTATTATATGCATGAACATCCATTCTAAGGGGGAAGTCAGCAGAGTTTTTATTTACATGCAATAAACATACAAAGATATACAGATTGACCCCGTCAGAACCTTAGTTCTAGCAAAAAGTTGTTTACAGTGGTCAAAGAAAGAAGATTTAGTAACAATCCTGATCGCCTTTTTTTGCAGTAAGAGTACATTTTTAATGTGACAACTGTTTCCCCAGAGGATCAAGCCATAACTTAAGATTGAGTGAAAGAAAGCATAATATGCAGGCAGAACATATGTTTCAGGAACGAACTTGACAAGGTTACTTAATAAATAAATTACTCGAGCAAGTCTGTTACATAAAAATTCAACATGCGGATACCAAGTCAAATTCCTATCAATAAACAAACCTAAAATTTTGATGTCATGCAAATTGTTCTCTGGCTCATTATCTATGCGTCCGCTCCTTGGCATGCAAATTAAACTCTGGGTTTTGTCCTGATTCAAAACCAAACCATTGGCACTAAACCACAAACTAGCTTCTTTGAGAACCTGATGAGAAATCAACTTTAATTCATTGACGTCCCAATGAGAACTCAAAAAAGAGGTATCATCAGCAAACATAACTGTAACTGAATTTACTAAACTACAATGAAGGTCATTAACACCTATTAGAAAAAGTAGGGGCCCCAGGACAGAGCCCTGGGGAACTCCAGATTTGACCATAATGCTTACGGACCTCTCGCCTCCTACATCAACAAACTGAACCCGATCAGACAGGTATGATGCAAAGAATTTATGAGGTGCACCACGGATGCCAAAGTACTTAAACTTTAACAACAGAATATTGTGATCGATACAATCAAACGCCTTGCTCAGATTACATGCAGTGATCTGAGCAATTTGCCTGTCCTCAAAAGAATTTAGAATCATGGACACCAGGGACCCCATGGCATCCGTGGTGGACCTACCACTCCGAAAACCAAACTGAGATTTAGAACAAATTTAAAGATTCAAAGTACTTACATACCTGTGACTTGATGGCCAGCTCAAGAATGTTGCCAATTGTTGGGACTAGCAAAATAGGCTGATAGTTTTCAACTTTTGACCTGTCTCCTTTTTTGAGGACTGGAATTACCCGAGAAACCTTCTGAGAATTAGTAAAAATTCCCTCAGCCAAACACATGTTGATGCAGAAGACAAGAGGTAACAAGATCAGATCAATTATCTTCTTGATCACAAACCATATACATCTTTACTTTTTGAGGGCTTCATAGTAGCCACTATACTAAGGACTTCTTCACATGACACACTTTCCCATTCAAATTCGACACTAGACCTTGGTGCTCGCTGGAGGAGTTGATCCACTGATACAGCAGGCTGTTGAATGCTGCTTTTGGCAAGGTTGATGGAGTCCACAAAATAGTCGCAGGCAGCCTGTGCTGATATCTCCGAGGTTGCTTCCTTCTGCTTCAGTGAAGATACTCTTTTTATTGTGGCCCATGCAGCTTGGCATTTGTTACTCGAGTTCTCTATGAAGTCTTGGTTAGCTTCAAATTTAGCTTTGTTGACTTTGGTTTTATAAAAATTCCTACAGTGTTTATACACTTTTAAAGCCTGTTCAGATTTTGTAGCAAGATAGACAGTACGGTAAGACATTACAGTTTCCTTCAATTTATGTAGTACTGGTGTATACCAGGAAACATTGACATTTTTTGTTTTTGATTTATTCTTTGTTATAAGCTTTAATGGACAGCATATAGATCATAAATTTCAATTAACTGGTTGAAAAACATATCAAATTTGCCTTCTGCAGTTAAGTCTTCTCTATTCAAAATAGAAAGCCAGTCAATACACTGTAGCCTACCTTTCAATAGTTCAATACAAGGATCAGATACATTTCTAATCATAAGAGTTTCAGTAAGGTCGGAAATAGTTTCATTAGACCCAACGGTGTAATCAGTTACAAACTGGAGCCCATCATGATCCGCTACATTGGGATACACAACATCAGATTTAAATGAATGTGAAGGTATGTCAGTCAATATGTTATCCAGACATGAAGTGTTACGAGAAGGTTTCTCATTAACATGGTAGCAGTTGAACTGCTTTAGAGTACAGAGTAATCTTCTTACGCTATTGTGTTTCTAAAGTTAGTTCTATATAGAGGCTAAAATCATGTAAACTTAGTTATATATAATGTAGTATAATATAATTCTTTGACACTGTCAAACTGCATAACTGTGCATGTATGAATAACAAGTTTTTTAATCAAATTGAATTTAGTATACAAGTGAATATTTTCCTAAAACTCCAATTTATTTGTTCACAACATTGTCAATATTTTACCGTGGACTAATATTTACTCAAGTTTTCTTTATCTTAAGTCACCTTACAAATGCATGCCTTTAAAGGTGGGCCATTTCTTGAAAAGAATACTAAACAATACCAATTAGAATTTTCATAAAGGTTGCTATTAAATTAAACTTAATGAATAAATTATCTACTAAAAATAAAAACAAACGATTTAATCCTTTTACATTCTTTAAATGCACTTTACTTTTAAGAGCAGCAGTAAATTCATCTACACAATATGCATCAAGAAAATGAGAAATGCCCGGAGAAATGATTCGTCTTGATGAAAAGAACTTTTAAGATTACTATAAAGAGGCGGAATGGCTTCTTGAGATGCACATCTGAGTAATCTCCGACTTGAAGATGAAACAGTATGATATTAATATTTTCTCCTTCCTAACACTTTATTAATTCCATCCTAAGTAAGTGTTAGGTATAGTTCATACAGTTTGGAGGAAATCAACACAATATTACTTAAAATAAATTCTAAAGTTATGAATAATTAAAATTTTATAACTTAAATATCTCTATATGTTATTTAGCAGGAGTAATTTTTTTTTTGGAAGGTCGTATCTCTTTTAATCCCTTATCAAAACCAAAAGTTGAGCAATAATTTTGAAAATTACCTTTACCTACAGCTAAATGTAAAAAATGAACAAACAATTCAAACCATAAATATTACGTATAATTTAATCAATTTGTTTATCACTTATTCGCCAACGTATTAGTGGCACCATATTACAGTGACAAGTTCAACAAACTCAAACAGGTGTTTTAATGTGCAAACTGTGGAAAATTCTAGTATTATATAAGTTCACCCTTCGCAGCAAACTTGCGTACTCAGCAAATTTACAGTGCATATTTATATAAGTATTAATACCACATAAAGCTACTTTCCAAGTTTCATAAAAATATATTCACAAATAAGCGATGTGTAACATTTTAGCGAATTTCCTCTATTGAAAAGAAACAATTAAAAACAAATACCCCCGTAGCAGCAAACCTGCGTACTCAGCGAATTTCCAATGCATATATATGTATCTTAATACTACATAAAAGCCACATACCAAAATTCATCAATATACATTCAAAATAAACGTGTAATGACATTTTAATTATTCTCCATAAGAATAACATGGCAGCTGAGTATGCAGGTTTGCTGAAATAACGAACACGAAAAATGGGTTTTAATACAAATATCATTATAACTCAACTAGGTAAAGCCACATACCAAGTTTTATTAATTAATGTTCATAATTAACGGAGATAACCTTTTACTTATTCTCCATAAGAATAACATGGAATAACATGGGCTGAGTACGCAGGTTTGCTGCTGCGGGAGGCTTTGGCAAAAAATGTTTTTTTAGCAAATATCAATAGACCTCAACCAGATGAAGCCTTATACCAAGTTTCGTCAGTATACGTTCATAAATAAGCGAGATATAATTTTTTTCTTTTCCTCCATAAGAATAATATTAGACAACGTACTGTGTTAACCACTTTCAATATCTCGGTAACCAATTGACGTAGAGGAATGATCAAAACACCAAATTGTGTTATTTTTAAGTTGAATCCAATGGCAAAAATAATTTTTTACTATTTCAAAAATTATATGTAAAATATTAAAAAAAATTTTTTTGGGGTACAAAACCCCCCCAAAATACCCCTTCGGATAGAGCGATCTGGCTGATTTTCGAACTTAGTCATAAATATTGCTTTACACGTTTATACCAAATTTCATCAAAATCGGATCATTTTTACGAGAGTTATCGTGCTCACGGACACACACACACACACACACACACACACACACACACACACACACACACACACACACACACACACACACACACACACACACACACACACACACACACACACACACACACACACACACACACACACACACACACACACACACACACACACATATACATATATGTACATTTTCGAACGAATGGTGTTTTTGGGGTCTGGGGACCTCAAAACGAAAAGTTATCATGGTCCCGAGCCTAAGTCTTACCATGCCGACTACGGTAATAGCTTCTTCCCTATAGGGGAAATTCGCTAAAAAATAGTGGGTTGAATTGTGGAAGGGAAAAAATGCATTATAGGGTACCGTTGGCAAAAATATATATTTTTTTATTGTAACTGATATATTATTATCAGTCATTTACTGATATAAAAATTCTTTTGTCGGAAAATCATATCTACCTGAACAAAACACTATTTGTTCTAACTTTTACATGGGTTTATAAGGGAAACATAAATTTAATTTTTTTGTGTTTGGGCGTGCAATCAATTTTGTAAAAATGGTCCGATTTTGATGAAATTCAGTACAGATTTGTAAAGTAGCATTTATTTGAAGGAGTTTGAAAACCAGACGGATCACATTATCTGAAGCAGTGGCGGATTTAAGCAATTGCCGCCTAAGGGCTATTAGGAAATTTGCCGCCCTCTACCCGCCACCACCATAACCTTTGTCCTTTTCGCCGCCCAGGTTTACCCACATTTTATATATATCTTGTTTGGTTATTTTGTGATAGTATCTAAAGAAGTTACGAATTAACTGAATGAATATGTTTAAGAAAATTCTGTTATTTCCTAGTTGAAAAAACACTAAAATAATGTATAATTGTCTTGATTCACATTAACACAGTTTAATATTCAATATAGTCTACTCAATAACAATCAGCCCTAGAGACAAATGTTCGTGTTAAAAGCAGTGAAGCAATGCTAGTGCTACTTTTAATAACAAGAAAATCCTTCAACAAAGGCCTAAGAATCCCTTCTTACACTTCATCAAAACATTAATTTTTACACCAACGCATTGACTACTGAAAATTATAATAAATAATCTGTAAATAAGATATGATGACACTGTAGCCTTAAAATTCATAATTCGGACCATTAGCCTGAAAAATTTTGACTTTTTAAATCCTGAATTAGCGCTTTTCAATACTGTTTTTCAGTCATTTTGTAATTGATACTTTTATACAAAGAATTTTTTATATGTTTTAAACGATCAAAATATAAAATTAATTGATGTAGGCCTAATCTTCATAAACCTCTACACATTTTCAAACACTTCTTCTTGTTTCACCTCCATGATGTTGTAGATCCAATGAATTAAAATTTAATACCATAAATTAAACAAACTCCTTAGTGGCATTAATTTCTTGTGGTATTCTTAATCTATGATAATACCTACAGGAGTCAATAATCTCTGACAAATAACCTTCATAAAGCGTGCCGTCCATATTTGGTATTTTGTCCTGTTGTGGTGTCAACTTGTTGGTGGGACGGTGTCATTCGACGTACAAGGCGGCTTGTTTTCAACACTATTTCCAAAGCCATATTACAACGGTGTTTTCATTTATCTCAAAACGTAACTTTTCTTCGAGATAAACAATAAGATTAAATCTAAAATATGTCTCAAGATTATAAAGTTAAGTTTAACATCATGATTCGCCTAAAATGCGACAAGATATTAATTTAAAGACTTCAAATTTCACAGTTTTTCATTTAATGAAATGGGAGATTTTGACACCGTCCTACCCAAAAAATATATATAGAGGTCTCGCCTGGAGTAAAAAACTGCAGCCTACATGCTGACCACCATTTTGACCCTCTGTCAACTATGCTCCTATGGCAACAACCAATCAGATCATCTCTTCACAAATTATGTTAGTCTTTATTTGTCTTTGGTCAGATGTTTTGTTTAAAAAAATATCCTCCAGAATGAACGATTGTGTGTGGTAGCCTTTGATGGTAAGTATAAGACGGCTGAAATAACTTTCTTTGTTACCTTGAGTTTGAAAATGAAACAAAAATATCATTGTAGTATAAATTTTGTTATTGTCATCTCAAATTCGATTGTTGCAACATTTCTCATCCGTGTGCCTTGGTCATTATTGATATTGTGTAAGAAATAATTGTAATGCCATGTGAATGTATGGGTAAAATTGGAAGTCCGTGAGTTGGACCATAGATTAAGAATACCACAAGGAGTATGTTTAATCTATGGTTGGACGTAGTTATAGTGGCGCAGTACCTGATGTAGTTCGTGGCTTGCCGCCCTTTCTCTGTAGCGTAATCGTCTTGTCGCTAGTACGGATGAATGACAAATGCATTATGGCTGATTTGAGGAACTGCAGTGTGAGGGACTGCAAGCGTTAAACATTAGTCTCTGGTTACTACCTTTACCTTTAAAAGGGCGGCACACCGTCACTGTCATCCGTTTTCGTCAAAATTTTCCCCGTTTCAACATTTATTTTGTAAAAACTTATTAATTTTCTGTAAATTTGCCGCCCCTAAAAACTTGCCGCCCTGGGCTACAGCCCCTATAGCCCCCCCCTAAATCCGCCACTGATCTGAAGGGGGGTTTATGGGGGTATTGTATGTGTATTGAATATGTGTGTCCGTGAATGTGATGACTGGAAAAACGCCCAAGTTGATGAAATTTGGCACAAATGTGTAAAGTGACATTTAGGACTAATTAGTTTGAAAACCAGAAACAAACTATGGGAAGGGGGTTTTATGGGGGTTCAAAGTTTTATAAAAACAGTTTTTTGCATTTATTCCCTTAAATAGAAATAAATAAAAAAAAAACTCAAAACTTTGGTTTTGACTATTTTATTGAGTTTGAAAACCAAATAATAGTATTTTGAATCATTAACCTATTTCAAGTCGTTTCGGAGAAAATCCAAAAATTGTGTTCTTAAAATTTCCTATGTTAATCTTATGGGAAAAAGGTTTATAGATTTCCCTCAGTTAATTTGATAACTTCACATTTGTATTTTCCAATAAGTTCAGCTCTAAAAAAACAATCACTTTTGGTATTTACAGCCGTTGCGGAGATATTCAAAGTAACAAACACAGGACCCGGGGGGGTAAAGCCCTATGGATGTGGACATTATCAGGTCCATATGTTAAAGTGATGTGTAAGCTATGTTCATGCAAAATTTTAGCTTAATCGGTTCAATAGTTTATGCATGATGGAACTCCGAATATCCATACATACATCCACCACCTTTCCCATCACCACCTTGTTTACTAGCTGGCCATCAAGTCGTCTCAGCACACTACTTGTTATGCTCAACTAAGAGAACTAATGAATGATTGTGATGGCGAGGGGGTAACTTTCCCACAACCACCTTGTTTACTAGCTGGCCATCAAGTCGTCTCAGCACACTACTTGTTATGCTAAACTAAGAGAACTATTGAATTATTGTGATGGCGAGGGGGTAACTTTCCCACCACCACCTTGTTTACTAGCTGGCCATCAAGTCGTCTCAGCACACTACTTGTTATGCTCAACTAAGAGAACTAATGAATCATTGTGATGGCGAGGGGGTAACTTTCCCACAACCACCTTGTTTACTAGCTGGCCATCAAGTCGTCTCAGCACACTACTTGTTATGCTCAACTAAGAGAACTAATGAATGATTGTGATGGCGAGGGGGTAACTTTCCCACCACCACCTTGTTTACTAGCTGGCCATCAAGTCGTCTCAGCACACTACTTGTTATGCTCAACTAAGAGAACTAATGAATGATTGTGATGGCGAGGGGGTAACTTTCCCACCACCACCTTGTTTACTAGCTGGCCATCAAGTCGTCTCAGCACACTACTTGTTATGCTAAACTAAGAGAACTATTGAATGATTATGATGGCGAGGGGGTAACTTTCCCATCACCACCTTGTTTACTAGCTGGCCATCCAGTCGTCTCAGCACACTTCTTGTTATGCTAAACTAAGAGAACTAATGAATGATTGTGATGGCGAGGGGGTAACTTTCCCATCACCATCTTGTTTACCAGATGGCCATCAAGTCGTCTCAGCACACTACTTGTTATGGTATGCTCAACTAAGAGAACTATTGAATGATTGTGATGGCGAGGGGGTAACTTTCCCATCACCATCTTGTTTACTAGCTGGCCATCAAGTCGTCTCAGCACACTACTTGTTATGCTCAACTAAGAGAACTATTGAATAATTGTGATGGCGAGGGGGTAACTTTCCCATCACCACCTAGTTTACTAGCTGGCCATTAAGTCGTCTCAGCACACTACTTGTTATGCTCAACTAAGAGAACTATTGAATGATTGTGATGGCGAGGGGGTAACTTTCCCATCACCACCTAGTTTACTAGCTGGCCATCAAGTCGTCTCAGCATACTACTTGTTATGGTATGCTCAACTAAGAGAACTATTGGATGATTGTGATGGTGAGGGGGTAACTTTCCCATCACCACCTTGTTTACTAGCTGGCCATCAAGTCGTCTCAGCACACTACTTGTTATGGTATGCTCATCTAAGAGAACTAATGAATGATTGTGATGGCGAGGGGGTAACTTTCCCACCACTACCTTGTTTACTAGCTGGCCATCCAGTCGTCTCTGGACACTACTTGTTATGCTCAACTAAGAGAACTATTGAATGATTGTGATGGTGAGGGGGTAACTTTCCCATCACCACCTTGTTTACTAGCTGGCCATCAAGTCGTCTCAGCACACTACTTGTTATGCTCAACTAAGCGAACTATTGAATGATTGTGATGGCGAGGGGGTAACTTTCCCACCACCACCTTGTTTACTAGCTGGCCATCAAGTCGTCTCAGCACACTACTTGTTATGCTCAACTAAGAGAACTATTGAATGATTGTGATGGCGAGGGGGTAACTTTCCCACCACCACCTTGTTTACTAGCTGGCCATCAAGTCGTCTCAGCACACTACTTGTTATGCTAAACTAAGAGAACTATTGAATGATTATGATGGCGAGGGGGTAACTTTCCCATCACCACCTTGTTTACTAGCTGGCCATCCAGTCGTCTCAGCACACTACTTGTTATGCTAAACTAAGAGAACTAATGAATGATTGTGATGGCGAGGGGGTAACTTTCCCATCACCATCTTGTTTACTACCTGGCCATCAAGTCGTCTCAGCACACTACTTGTTATGGTATGCTCAACTAAGAGAACTATTGAATGATTGTGATGGCGAGGGGGTAACTTTCCCATCACCATCTTGTTTACTAGCTGGCCATCAAATCGTCTCAGCACACTACTTGTTATGCTCAACTAAGAGAACTATTGGATGATTGTGATGGCGAGGGGGTAACTTTCCCATCACCACCTTGTTTACTAGCTGGCCATCAAGTCGTCTCAGCACACTACTTGTTATGCTCAACTAAGAGAACTATTGAATGATTGTGATGGCGAGGGGGTAACGTTCCCATCACCACCTAGTTTAGTAGCTGGCCATCAAGTCGTCTCAGCACACTACTTGTTATGCTCAACTAAGAGAACTATTGAATGATTGTGATGGCGAGGGGGTAACTTTCCCATCACCACCTAGTTTACTAGCTGGCCATCAAGTCGTCTCAGCACACTACTTGTTATGCTGAACTAAGAGAACTAATGAATGATTGTGATGGCGAGGTGGTAACTTTCCCATCACTACCTTGTTTACTAGCTAGCCATCAAGTCGTCTCTGCACACTACTTATTATTATGCTCAACTAAGAGAACTGTTGAATGATTGTGATGGCGAGGGGGTAACTTTCCCATCACCACCTTGTTTACTAGCTGGCCATCAAGTCGTCTCAGCACACTACTTGTTATGCTCAACTAAGAGAACTATTGGATGATTGTGATGGTGAGGGGGTAACTTTCCCACCACCACCTTGTTTACTAGCTGGCCATCAAGTCGTCTCAGCACACTACTTGTTATGGTATGCTCAACTAAGAGAACTAATGAATAATTGTGATGGCGAGGGGGTAACTTTCCCACCACCACCTTGTTTACTAGCTGGCCATCCAGTCTTCTCTGGACACTACTTGTTATGCTCAACTAAGAGAAATATTGAATGATTGTGATGGCGAGGGGGTAACTTTCCCATCACCACCTTGTTTACTAGCTGGCCATCAAGTCGTCTCAGCACACTACTTGTTATGCTCAACTAAGCGAACTATTGAATGATTGTGATGGCGAGGTGGTAACTTTCCCATTACCACCTTGTTTACTAGCTGGCCATCAAGTCGTCTCAGCACACTACTTGTTATGCTCAACTAAGAGAACTATTGAATAATTGTGATGGCGAGGGGGTAACTTTCCCACCACCACCTTGTTTACTAGCTGGTCATCAAGTCGTCTCAGCACACTACTTGTTATGCTCAACTAAGAGAACTATTGAATGATTGTGATGGCGAGGGGGTAACTTCCCCACCACCACCTTGTTTACTAGCTGGTCATCAAGTCGTCTCAGCACACTACTTGTTATGCACAACTAAGAGAACTATCGGATGATTGTGATGGCGAGGGGGTAACTTTCCTTTCACCACCTTGTTTACTAGCTGGCCATCAAGTCGTCTCAGCACACTACTTGTTATGCTCAACTAAGAGAACTATTGAATGATTGGGATGGCGAGGGGGCAACTTTCCCATCACCACCTTGTTTACTAGCTGGTCATCAAGTCGTCTCAGCACACTACTTGTTATGCTCATCTAAGAGAACTAATGAATGATTGTGATGGCGAGGTGGTAACTTTCCCATCACCACCTTGTTTACTAGCTGGCCATCAAGTCGTCTCAGCACACTACTTGTTATGCTCAACTAAGAGAACTATTGAATAATTGTGATGGCGAGGGGGTAACTTTCCCACCACCACCTTCTTTACTAGCTGGCCATCAAGTCGTCTCAGCACACTACTTGTTATGCTCAACTAAGAGAACTATTGAATGATTGGGATGGCGAGGGGGCAACTTTCCCAACACCACCTTGTTTACTAGCTGGCCATCAAGTCGTCTCAGCACACTACTTGTTATGCTCAACTAAGAGAACTATTGAATGATTGTTATGGCGAGGGGGAAACTTTCCCACCACCACCTTCTTTACTAAGAGAACTATTCATCAGATAAACTCGATTTTATACAGCTGTCATGAAATTAAAGCGTTATTGATTGTTGTGAATACCATGCAGTGCAAAATTCAAAAGTTTGAACGTTGCACTATACTGAGAGTATGTATGAAGCTGTAGGAGCAGGATAAATAAATGACTCCGTTGCAGCAAATCTGTATACTCAGCGAATTTCCAATGGAGATATAATGTCTTAATACTACAAAAAGCAGCTTACCAAGTTTCATAAAAATATATTTACAAATAAGTGATATTTTAATTATTCTCCATAAGAATAACATTGGGGCTGAGTACGCAGGTTTGCTGCAACAAGGAACACAAAAAATGGGTTTTTAGCGAATTTCCTCCATAGGGAAGAAGCTATTACCGTTGTCGGCATGGTAAGACCTAGGCCTGGGACCATGATAACTTTTCGTTTTGACGTCCTCAGACCCCAAAAACACCATTCGTTCGAAACTGTATATATATATATATATATATATATATACATATATATGTCCTCGAGCACGATAACTCTCGTAAAAATTATCCGATTTTGGTGAAACTGAGTATAAACGTGTAAAACAACATTAATGACTCTAAGTTTGAAAACCAGCCAGATTGCTCTATCCGAAGGGGTATTTTGGGGGGGTTTTGTACTCCCCCCCAAAAAAAGCTTCAAAGCTTTTTTGAATTTTTTACATATAATTGTAGAAATAGTCAAATTTTAGTTGTCACCATTGGATTCAGCTTAAAAAACACAAAATTTGGTATTTTGATCATTCCTCTACGTCAATTGGTTACCGAGATATTGAAAGTGCTAAACACAGTACGTTGTCTAATGTTATTCTTATGGAGGAAAACCAAATTTTTGTATCTCGCTTATTTATGAACGTATACTGACAAAACTTGGTATACAGCTTCATCTTGTTGTGGCCTATTGATATTTGCTCAAAAAAATATTTTTTGCCAAAGTCTTCCGTAGCAGCAAACCTGCGTACTCAGCCCCCATGTTATTCTTACATGTTATTCTTAATTATAGAGGATAATTAAATGCTCTGTCTCCCTTAATTATGAACATAAATGAATAAAAACTGGTATACGACTTCACCTAGTTGAGTTATATTGATATTAGCATTAAAACCCATTTTTTATGTTCCTTGTTGCAGCAAACCTGCGTACTCAGCCCCAATGTTATTCTTATGGAGAATAATTAAAATTGTATATATCGCTTATTTGTGAATATATTTTTATGAAACTTGGTAAGTGGCTTTATGACAGTGGGATTAAGACATTTATACCTCCATTGGAAATTCGCTGAGTATGCAGGTTTGCTGCGACGGGAGCCTTTGGCAAAAAATTTTTTTGACAAATATAAATAGACCACAACGAGATGAAGCCGTATACCAAGTTCCGTCAGTATACGTTCATAAATAAGCGAGATATAAAATTTTTCTTTTCCTCCATAAGAATAGCATTAGACAACGTGTACTGTGTTTAGCACTTTCAGTATCTTGGTAACCAATTGACGTAGAGAAATGATCAAAATACTGTAATACTGTAATGTTTATAAATTGTGAATCCAAATTGTAAATACCAAATTGTCCAAATCCAAATTGTAAATTGTGAAGCTGAATCCAATGGTAAAAACTAAAATTTGACGATTTCAAAAATTATATATAACAAATTTAAAAAACCCATTTTTGGGGTACAAAAGCCCCCAAAATACCCCTTCGGATGGAGCGATCTGTCTGGTTTTCGAACCTAAAGCCATAAATGTTGGTTTACACGTTTACACCAAGTTTTATCAAAATCGGACCATTTTTACGAGAGTTATCGTGCTCACGGACATATATATATATGTATATATATATATATATACCAGCCATATATATATATATACAGGGTGTCCCGTAAGTACAAAAACTTTAGGAATAGGTTATATGGGTCAAAATAAAAATAAAATCAAGAATAATGTTTTTTCTAAAAATGTTTTGTTACCGGCCAGGCCAGTTGTACAGGCCAGGCGCACCCTGGCAACTTCTCATTGTCTGCGACAATCAGCTAAAAATCAACTAAAAATACTGATTCAAAAGATTACAATTCTTACTTATCTAAACTAAATAATGCTTTTGTCCAAAGAGGTTATCCTCAAAAACTAATAAAAAACAGTTTAAAAAGCAAAAAAAAAACACGCTTAGTTCCACCAATTTTAAAGACGATCCCAAGTTCAAAACATCCTAGTTCCCTGGCCTTCACCGAATTAATTCAATTATGAAAACTGGATTCGAACTTTTAAAAAAACTCTTGCTTAACAGAAAATATTTTTTCTAGACCACCTAGGATGGTTTTTAAAAGACCTCCAAATTTAAAGAACATGCTTGTAAGGCCCAAGCTTGAAAATAGAAATCTCAATTTGGCCCATGGATGTGAACCATGTAATAAACCGCATTGCGGTATATGCAAAATTATGTCTAAGACAGACCACTTTCGAAGCACAGTCACGGACAAAGTTTACCCGATAGCTGGACACATGGATTGTTCATCCAACCATGCGATTTACCAGCTAACGTGTAAACTTTTTCCTAAGGAGTACATTGGACAAACATCCAACTCCTTACGTATTCGGATGACAGGACATCGGTTTTCTGTCAACCGTAAAGACAAACACAAGCCGGTGGCCTTACACGCTGTTCAACATAATGCTGAGTTTGAAGATTGTTTCGGTCTTAAAGCTATACACAAAATCCCACGCTGTTCAACATAATGCTGAGTTTGAAGATTGTTTCGGTCTTAAAGCTATACACAAAATCCAAAGTGTTGAAAACAAAGAAATAAATGACATGAATTTGAGAACAGTCGAGTTGGCTCACCAGTTAGTTTTAAGAACGAAACAACCTCATGGACTCCAAATTCGTTAATTTTAAAATTGTTTGCTCCTTATTCTTTCTATAGTATCAAAATAGTTTTATTCCACATCATCTGATCTTAACCAAATGTGTAAATAACATCTGATCCATTGTTTTTATATTTTATTTTTCATTAATTTTTGTGCTTATATTATATCGAAATATTACAACGAAATGGTTTTAATTCCTGAAATGAATATATATATACAGTTTCGAACGAATGGTGTTTTTGGGGTCTGGGGACCTCAAAACGAAAAGTTATCATGGTCCCGGGCCTAAGTCTGAACCATGCCGACTACGGTAATAGCTTCTTCCCTATAGGGGAAATTCGCTATAAGGAATTCATATTTTTAACTGACATATGAAAATTAACAACACATAACGTACGAAGTAATCTTTTCATGGGCACAAACTTTTGCTCGGATTCGAGCAACAGGACAACTAGTACTGTTGTAGTATAAATATGAAAAAATACTGGTTATGATAAAATGAAACATTTTAGCATAAATTTTATTTAAGGTAAATCTGTGTCACAAATTATCTTGACACCTAACTGTATGTGCTCCCCTGTGGAACTTCTGTAAGTCAGCAGGGGTTGAGTGGAGAAAAATAATATTCTATACAACTGAAAAATGTCATTGTCTTAATTCTAAAACTTTTAAGTTTTTATATTATTATAAATTTGACCCCCTGAGCGTGTTTAATGTATTTTGTTCAAAAGTATTCATACTTTTCTGACCTCCCTTTTCCATTAGTATTGTGGAAGGAACGAACCTTATAAAAATCATTGAAATACTTAAATACCCCCGTCGCAGCAAACCTGTGTACTCAGCGAATTTCCTCAGCATGCGTTTCTCACAACTACATTAAGCCACTTAACAAGTTTCTTAAAAATACATAAATATAAATAAGTGATCCATAGCATTTTATTTATTCTCCATAAGAATAACATTAGGGCTGAGTACGCAGGTTTGCTGCAAAAAGAAAAAGAAGAAATATGTTTTTTTGCAATTATCAATATAACTCAACCAGGTGAATCTACATTCTAAGTGTTAATAATTTATGTTCATAATTAAGGTAGATATAAAACTTTACTTATAGGACATAAATGATACAGAGTTTCCTTATATCTTTAATCGTTCGTAAACCTCAATGGTATGACAATGTTATTACATAAAGCTGAATATAACTGCAATAAACTACCCCTGGAACAGTTAAATAATCCTATTAATTCAATTGTATTATGTATGTATACTTTGACAAACTAAAGTTCCACAAAGCACTGAGACAACTGAAGGTCACTAGAGCTTGTCATCGTTTCTGGAAAACTCACAGTTCCGTTAGTTCAAATTCTATCCTGATATACCATTTCGGAAATATAAATGGAAAATCCGTGGCTTTGAGCATGCTTTTGAAGCTATCAAACTACGTAAAAGGTTGAAAATTGGAAAAATTGTAGAAAACTAAATGGAGAAACCCCCAAAGAAGCCAAATCTTTATTTTTACCCCATTATGTTCTCTCCTTAGAGTACAGAAAACTATGTCACAACCTTAAAATAAAAACCATGTGGCAGGTATAGCACACTTATAAGGCCATAAATTAAAAATTAAAGTGTCAAGTTAAAACACATTTTTTAAATATTGGTATTTGATGAGCTTTGTTATTTTATCATCCCTTAAAACTGGATTGAGACTAACAAAAGAAGCTGAAGAACAAGGTAGCATGCTGTAATGATTGCCTTAGTAGATTGACATGATATTTTTAAGTAAAAATGATACTACCACAAAATTCTGAGAAATTGTCGGAAAATACAACATTTATTTTACTGTGTCTTAACACTAAAAGAGAGTGCATCTGTGATCACTTACACAAGACTCCGCCAGTCCATCTTAGATGAATCACTGAGTAAAATCGTTGAATAAAAATAATTGGTTATTTAATAAAACGGAGTCTCAACCAAAGACGGAGTCCTAGGTTTTAAAATAATAATCTTGAAACCCCTACCATGGCAACTGACTACATTAATATGCTTGACCTACCTGCAGTTCCCCTTCTCGCCGAGAGATTATTCGCCCTCCAGTAGTATGATTGCAGTTGTGTGCGGCATTCTATGGTGAACACGTTGAACCACCTCGAATAAAGAGCAGCTGTTCAAGGAACTATCTTATTATATAAAACAAACTTTTCTTTAGATTAATATGGGGAAGGCCAGTAGTGCGAACCCTAAAGGATGTTCGAAACGGGAGTAGGCTTGTGTTTGCTTTGAGAGTTTTAACTATCTTCCAACTAGTGGCGGATCCAAGGGGAGGGGGCGATCGCCCCCTCAAGCTCAGAAATGTTTGTAATATACTGTATAAAAATAGTGCAATTATTTAATTTGCATCTGGAAATTCGCTAAAAACGCTTTAACACTTCAACGCGCAAAATAAAATAGATGTAGGTAGTCTGTAGTATGTGGGTGGGTAGATCAGCAATTTATGTGTATGGGCAAAGTAATGCAAAGATTGGCTGCCAAAACATTTTTTAGAAAGAGTATCTATGAATTAGTAATTCATTATATTACTTCACATCCTCGTCTTCAGTTTTCAGAACAAACTAGCATTCATAGTTTATCGTAACCAGTATTATAGTAGTGGTATAAATAAATCTTCCTTATTTATCTTGATAATTTCATATCTTATTTCTCAGTTCAATGCACACTTTCTGTAATGACTCATTTTATAACAAAATGGTAAGGTTTAAATTATTTCCATCTGATTTTATTTTTTACTGAAAATCATAGTTTGTTCTTGGGTTGATTTGAAAACTGCAGATATATACATAAACTGTTTTTGGGAAGCGACATCCATTTTACACTTACATAATTGACCACAAGTGTTCTAGCGAATGTTTTCTATAGGAAAGATTACAGGAAAACCCTAAGTCTGAGACCATATAACCATAAATTTTGGTTTTAGACCATTACAACTTTTGGTTCTAAGACCCTCAGGTGCTAAAAACACTACGTTATTCAGATTCATGTTTGTAATTATATTCATATTCATTCATATATATATATATATATATATATATATATATATATATATATATATATGAATGAATGTGAATATAATTACAAAGATGAATAACACATTCATTCATATATATATATATATATATATATATATGAATATGAATATAATTCAAACATGAATCTGAATAACGTAGTGTTTTTAGCACCTGTGGGTCTTAGAACCAAAAGTTGTAATGGTCTAAAACCAAAATTTATGGTTATATGGTCTCAGACTTAGGGTTTTCCTGTAATCTTTCCTATAGAAAACATTCGCTAGAACAATTATGGTCAATTATGTAAGTGTAAAATGGATGTCGCTTCCCAAAAACAGTTTATGTATATATCTGCAGATTCATGTTTGTAATTATATTCATATTCATTCATATATATATATATATATATATATATATATGAATGAATATGAATAATTTCAAACATGAATATGAATAACGTAGTGTTTTTAGCACCTGGGGGTCTTAGAACCAAAAGTTGTAATGGTCTAAAACCAAAATCGCATAGTAAATCATCCCCAACTACATGCAGCTAGGGACGATAAAAGAAAAGCTCAACATACAAAGAAAGGCAAATAGAATATTTTCGTTTATGCAGAGAGAGCAGAACTAGGTAATGTATTCACGAGCATGTTGAGGAAGATAAAGGAGAGAAATAAATAACTCTCCATGAAGAAACAATCAAATTCGCTTAACTTTCCAAAATAATGGCCAATGAGCATAGCAAATTTGCCTGCCAATTAAAACAAAAAGGAAAAATGAGGAATTAAAATTGACTTATTATGTTTATGTATGTATATTATATATCATATGTAGAGGTGCCTTGGCCATAATTTGAATAGTATATATATATATATATATATATATATATATATATATATATATATATATATATATA
Source organism: Allygus modestus (assembly GCA_963675035.1). Lineage (NCBI taxonomy): Eukaryota > Metazoa > Arthropoda > Insecta > Hemiptera > Cicadellidae > Allygus > Allygus modestus. Next base: position 252,330,679 of record OY776111.1, on the reverse strand, counting down.
TACACTATTATATATGATATATACTCTACATATGATATATAATATACATACATAAACATAATAAGTCAATTTTAATTCCTCATTTTTCCTTTTTGTTTTAATTGGCAGGCAAATTTGCTATGCTCATTGGCCATTATTTTGGAAAGTTAAGCGAATTTGATTGTTTCTTCATGGAGAGTTATTTATTTCTCTCCTTTATCTTCCTCAACATGCTCGTGAATACATTACCTAGTTCTGCTCTCTCTGCATAAAGGAGAATATTCTATTTGCCTTTCTTTGTATGTTGAGCTTTTCTTTTATCGTCCCTAGCTGCATGTAGTTGGGGATGATTTGCTATGCGATTAACATAGGAAATTTGTTTGATGCGTTTTATTATTTTATTTCCTCCACAAAACTAAACTGAGGTTAATGATTAAACGTCCTAAATTATATTATTTTTATGATCTATAAAATGGTCAACACCAAATATGGGCACCTCATAGTCCAAACTTAAACCCTCCAGACATTTTATATTAGGGGGAAACATGTGGTCAGTGCTGATCCATGACAACAACCATTTACGACTTCAATGACTTATCTCAGTAGTTACGTTAGTCAGTCAGCAACGCTTGCTATATGTTGGTGAATACCTGGCGAGAAATGAATATTGTTTTGTTTTGTGTAAGGTTGCAAATAGTAGGGCCCTATTTTTGTTGAAGTGAATTAAGGTTACAAAACACTTGGCAATATTTTCTTTTATATGAATAGAATTAATAAATGTGTTGTTTTTATATTTCACCGTTTAAGTTTTTCTTAAAATTAGGGAGTTTTTTCAAAGACCTGTTTATGTGTGTGTCCGGTAATATGCGATAACGTTTGAAAGAAACGTCCAATTTCAATACAATTATGTACAAATGTTAAATTACACAATTTCTGGGTTTGACCATTTTATAGAGTTTAATCAAACAAATAGTTTAGTATCTTAAATCATTAAGCAATTTAATTGGTTGCAAAAAATGGTTAAAAATCTTTAACTAAATCTTCCATTTTAATCTTAAATTAGTCACGTTTGTAGGTTTTTCACAGGTTGTTTTACTATTAAAACCCTGACCTTTTACCAATTAGTTCAACTCTAAAAATACCATTTTGGTGTGTAACTTTTGGATTCCTCATCAGGATGTTGAAGAGATATTGAAATTGCTAAACCCGGTACGTTATTCAATGTTATTTTCTTAAGAATAATTCAAATTTGATATCGCGCTTATTAATGAATAACATTTCAAAGCAACTCGGTATGTGGCTTCATTTGGTTGCGGCCCATTAACTTTTGAACACCTGACTTATGCAGCAAACGTGTGAGGTAGGCCTTATTTTATCGTTATTGTGAACTGATACAATGTTATATCTCACTTATTTTTATACAGTATATCTGATGGAGTACAGGCTTGGCTTCATGGGGTGGTTGCAGGTTTGCTGCGACAGTGATATTTTAATATGAATAATATAACATGAAAATAAATGTTTAAACAAATATTTTAATGACTTGGTGTTTTATTTTTAAAATTCAAATATAATGTTAGAATGTAAACTTGAACGATAATTGAAAGCTCAAACCATTGTTTCACTTGTTGGTTAAGGGTCTAAGTGCAACAACCCACTGGGAGGGGTTAAGAGGGTTTGAGGCAGGTTAATAAATCAAGAGCTGTTCACATCGAGTGCCCGCGTGTACACAAAGTGTTCCTATAATAATCCTACAGACACACCACCTGTATTGAAAGATAGTTATTTTACACGCCTTGTGTCTTTACTAATTGAAATATTTTCTGTAGAGAGTCAAACTGCCTGCCGCTCGACATAATAATAAATGTACCTGCACATCAGTGATATCACGGGCAACGGTTTGCTCAGCCCGCATGTCTCGATGTCCTTTGTATTTACCATTGCGGCCACCTAGTTCACTTCCTATAATTATTCAGAATACTAACTGCTCTGTTTAAAGTGTAAATAAACCAAACATATATACATAAAGGATGGTGCAAGGCGATCGATTTCAACTAATTTTATCGGCCATCATAATGCCAGAATGACAATCTGACATTGACAGAATCAAAATGGCGAACAACTTTTATTCTATTGGCTACCGGGAGTTCGGGAAACAAGTTACGTTAAAGTACCGCCAGAATCAAAGGTGACATGTGCATCAATTTAACCCTTTACTTTACAGTTTCCTTGAAAATAAACAACTTATCCTAATCATATTCATTAAATTCGATCTCTTACAAATATGTAGAGAACTTTCATTTTCTTCAGTTGTTCAAGTCAGCCTTGTCATCAACGTTTTGTAAGGTTTTCTATTTTCATTGTAAAGGTTATACAAACCTTGAACCTTGTACAAATACATTGTATGTATACATACTGCTTTCTTTCCCAGAGTATCGGGCCATTGGAGTACAAAAGTACAAATATGATACACAGAAATAACCTCAAAAATAACTTTTTTGGGTTCAAGGAACACCATAATGAATATTTCCACCGATAATAAAAATTCTAAAAGTTCGATGAAAACGATACTTTTTTCATATATATGGAAATAACAAAAATGCACAACTGAATGGCCCAAGTGAGTCTGAATTAAAATATCATTATAATATAAAGTGTAATACCTCCATTGCAGCAAACCTGCGTACTCAGCGAATTTCCAGCGCATAATATTTGTCTTAATACCACGTAAAGCAGCATAACAAGTTTCATGAACATATATTCACAAATAAGCCAAATATACAATTTTAGTTATTCTCCATAAGATATTATAAGGTTTAGTGCAACAAGGAACACAAAATATGGGTTTTCATGCAAATATCAATATAAACCACCTAGGTGAAACCACAAACCAAGTTGCATCAATATACATTCATAAATAAGCGATATATACCATTTTGATTTTTCTCCATAAGAATAACATGGGGGATGAGTACGCAGGTTTGCTGCAACAAGGAACACAACAAATTGTTTTTTATGCAAATATCAATATAACTCAACAAGGTGAAGCCACATACCTAGTTTTATTAAATTATGTTCATAATTAAGGGAGACATTACATTTTACTTATCCTCCATAAGATAACTTGGGGGCCGAGTACGCAAGCTTGCTGCTACGGGAATAATTGGTAAAAATTACTCTTTTTTTGCAAATAACAATAGACCACAACCAGATGAAGCCGTATACCAAGTTTCATAAGTATCCGTTCATAAATAAGCGAGATATAAAATTTGTCGTTCTCTCCATAAGAATAACATTGGACAATGTACCGTGTTTAGCACTTCAATATCTCTGTAACCATTTGACTTAGAGAAATGATAAAAACACCAAATTGTGTATTTTTTTAAGTTGAATCTAATGGTGACAACTAAAATTAGAATTTAAAAAATATTTCATGTAAAAAATTAAAAAACAAAAACCATTTTTGGTGTACAAAACCCCCCCAAAATACCACTTTGGATGGGGCGATTTGTCTGGTTTTCAAACTTAAAGTCACAAATGCTGCTTTACACTTTTGTACCAAATTTCATCAAAATTGGACCATTTTTACGAGAGTTATCGCACCCACGGACACACACACACACACACACACACACACACACACACACACACACACACACACACACACACACACACACACACACACACACACACACACACACACACACACACACACACACACACACACACATACATATATATATATACAGTTTCGAATGAATGGTGTTTTTGGGGTCTGGGGACCTCAAAACGAAAAGTTATCATGGTCCCGGGCCTAGGTCTTACCATGCCGATTACGGTAATAGCTTCTTCCCTATAGGGGAAATTTTCTAATAGTTATAGGATGGTACGCCCGTATGAAACTAAAGCAATATTGAGAATGAACTTTAAGCTGGTTTACTGCAGTTTATCCAAGTTTTATAATAAAACACCTGACGTTATGTAAACTTTGGTAACATGTACAGTCTTGCTTAATAAGTTTAGCTTATAAATCTGAACCATTCAACCATTTTAATTCAGACTGTAGTATCTAATGGAGGTTTAATATTTAATTTTAAAAAATGTTTAGCTTTATATAGTCAGAGAGGAGCAATGAGAACGTAAAACAATCCAAATAAAATCTGATATTATCTTAATACCAAGTATTGTGATCTACAAATAAAAAATACTATATTATATTGAAAATAATTTTAGATGCATAAACACAATATTATTGAACATAACATGTCTGATTTTTACATAGTATCCACCTAAGTATAAATAATTTTAAGAATTCACTGATGATCCAAATACTTGGCTGTAAACTTGCAATAAACAATAAACATAATATATATTAGATATAAACTGAAAGTTTAAGGTTCACATTTTAGAGGGAATGAAAATAACTCAATTGTCCGATTGTCCACAACGTTTCTGCAATCTGGTTTTCCTTTCCTCCAAACCTTTCTCCGGATTCAGTATTTTTACTTTGTGCATTTTTTTCCAAAATGATTAAAGCTAAAAACTAATAAAATATTAAATGTATAATCTATAATCCACTGTGTACAAACCCTCATATATTATTTTTGTATTGTTTATGTCACTGGATGATAATGTGTGTACATTGGTAACTCGGACATTATTTTGTTAGTAAAGTTTGGTTATCACAGACAAATGATTGTAGCTCGATGTAAGCTTGTAGAATTTCCTCCGAGAGTAATTTTTCGCCGAAACAAATGATGTCGCATTGACATTACAATAACTCAGTGCTGTCATCCCTACCTTCTTTATAATTCAAGGATATTGGTAAAGGAAGTACTGAAATAACCGGGTCAATAAAGATAAGCCAATGCATTAATTCGCCTCGCATCAATCTTTTGGTCCAACTCTGATTAAAATAGCATAGTTTATCATCATCATCATCATGTAGTGCATATTTTTTAAAATTGAAAAACTTGAACCAATCCGTCAGGCCGTTCTAGTATATATTTTTAAATTGAAAAACTTGAACCAATCCGTCAGGCCGTTCTAGTATATATTTTTAAATTGAAAAACTTGAACCAATCCGCCAGGCCGTTCTAGTATATATTTTTAAATTGAAAAACTTGAACCAATCCGTCAGGCCGTTCTAGTATATATTTTTAAATTGAAAAACTTGAACCAATCCGTCAGGCCGTTCTAGTATATATTTTTAAATTGAAAAACTTGAACCAATCCGTCAGGCCGTTCTAGTATATATTTTTAAATTGAAAAACTTGAACCAATCCGCCAGGCCGTTCTAGTATATATTTTTAAATTGAAAAACTTGAACCAATCCGTCAGGCCGTTCTAGTATATATTTTTAAATTGAAAAACTTGAACCAATCCGTCAGGCCGTTCTAGTATATATTTTTAAATTGAAAAACTTGAACCAATCCGTCAGGCCGTTCTAGTATATATTTTTAAACTGAAAAACTTGAACCAATCCGTCAGGCCGTTCTAGTATATATTTTTAAAATGAAAAACTTGAACCAATCCGTCAGGCCGTTCTAGTATATATTTTTAAATTGAAAAACTTGAACCAATCCGTCAGGCCGTTCTAGTATATATTTTTAAATTGAAAAACTTGAACCAATCCGTCAGGCCGTTCTAGTATATATTTTTAAATTGAAAAACTTGAACCAATCCGCCAGGCCGTTCTAGTATATATTTTTAAATTGAAAAACTTGAACCAATCCGTCAGGCCGTTCTAGTATATATTTTTAAATTGAAAAACTTGAACCAATCCGTCAGGCCGTTCTAGTATATATTTTTAAATTGAAAAACTTGAACCAATCCGTCAGGCCGTTCTAGTATATATTTTTAAATTGAAAAACTTGAACCAATCCGTCAGGCTGTTCTAGTATATATTTTTAAATTGAAAAACTTGAACCAATCCGTCAGGCCGTTCTAGTATATATTTTTAAATTGAAAAACTTGAACCAATCCGTCAGGCCGTTCTAGTATATATTGTTAAATTGAAAAACTTGAACCAATCCGCCAGGCCGTTCTAGTATATATTTTTAAAATGAAAAACTTGAACCAATCCGTCAGGCCGTTCTAGTATATATTTTTAAATTGAAAAACTTGAACCAATCCGTCAGGCCGTTCTAGTATATATTTTTAAATTGAAAAACTTGAACCAATCCGTCAGGCCGTTCTAGTATATATTTTTAAATTGAAAAACTTGAACCAATCCGTCAGGCCGTTCTAGTATATATTTTTAAATTGAAAAACTTGAACCAATCCGTCAGGCCGTTCTAGTATATATTTTTAAATTGAAAAACTTGAACCAATCCGTCAGGCCGTTCTAGTATATATTTTTAAATTGAAAAACTTGAACCAATCCGCCAGGCCGTTCTAGTATATATTTTTAAATTGAAAAACTTGAACCAATCCGTCAGGCCGTTCTAGTATATATTTTTAAATTAAAAAACTTGAACCAATCCGTCAGGCCGTTCTAGTAGTGGGCATTTGGGGCTGCTAGACCGGAAGTGACGTCATCCGGTCACGTGACCGGATGCGCTGAGTCATTAAACACGTCATCTGAGCCTCAGCCAGTGACGTAGGCGGTTTTGTGACGTAATGAGGGAAAGTTTAAAGGTCAAGGTCACGGGGAGGTAATTTTAAAAAGTACTACCTCGCACGCGTAAAATCCAATTGTGATCCGATAGTTTTCATTCGATAAAAATATCGAATGAAAAAATCGAATGAAGCAATCGAATGATACGAGTGCGAGGTAGTACTATTTCATTTAACTTTATTTTTACTTTTCTTTTTATTTACAATAAGTTATGTTTACAATAATTTATGTTTACAATAGTTCCCCGTTGTTTGTCATCATCGATGTTGTTGATCCGGAGTCGCGACCATCACTTCGCTTTCTGATGAAAGACGGTAGATACTTCGATTCCTGCGCAGAGTCCATGTTGTTTTTTGATGCGTAAAGTTCCAAAGATAAATCATAACCGGACGCAATGAGAAGTCTTAACTCTTCATTAAAAACCTCGAGGTCTTGGAAAGTCGCCAGATGAATAGAGTCATAATGAATACACCTAATTTTGATGGACATTTTAACAGAGAGCTCGATGTACACTGGTCAAGAGCCGGAGGTGTACTGACTATTCGCTAGCTAGCGTTTTGGTATCAAACAAAATGGTGGGGGTAAAAGTGTGGTGGGGCGGAGCAGATGGCGGACGGCAGATGGCAGGCGGCAGGTGGCAGCTGGTGCGAGGCAGATGGTTGCTACTACATCCACCATCATTAGTCAAACCCTATTAGGGATGCCATTATTGCTTCTGCATCAGAAGATATTGTGCTAGAAACTTCATGTACTTGTATTTCATCATTTGTATTGTCAGCTTGCTCAATATTAAAAGAAGAACATGTGGAAGAAACAGTAGTGCCTTGTATTTGCGAATCCATGTGAACTATGCAAGAGCCGCAGGTATACTGAAGTGATACAAGCATGTAGGATAGACACTCGCCTTTACCCCCCACCACACCAGTTTCCCCCACCAAGTTTTCACATCGCACAATAACTACGGGACATGCATTAGTTAGGGTCTAGCTCTGACTCTGTGAGGATCGGAGCTCCGTAACTGAAAACATTAACAATTCTTGCTCGACACTGTTTTTACGCAATCATAACAGTCACTGTGATCTAATTTATTGCATGTACTCATATGATGCATCTTGCGTAGCAGACAACTTGCTAAGAATGTTTCAGCCTGGAGTATTCTACGGCGAAATCGCTCACAATCCACTAACAGCGTAGACCTTTTATCTTCACAGTCGGAGAAGTAGAAGGTGGTGGCAGGCGACTGTTGAAGGACACCTTCGTCATATTTCTGTAAAACTGTGACATCTTTAGAATAACATAAACTCTATAGGTAGATGTTAATCCTGCAAGAGCTGAAAGTATAATGATATAGCACTAGCGTGTATGATACCCACCTGACCTACCCGCACCACAACGTTACCTCGGTATACTTTAAACTATAAATAACTTGTCGTAGTTTAATCCATAAACAAAGTATTTATTTATGTCAGGCCTTGAAAGTGTTGTTTTCGCGCTATTTCTTCCCTACTCTCAGTCGGATCTGAATTCTATTCGCACCATCTTGTTCGTCTGATTAACCCGCGTAATTTGAGTACCCACTCGCTATACTTTAACCCAATAATAAAGAAGTTATTAGTATGTAACCTTGAAAACATTGGTTTTTTCGCTATTTCTGCTATACCGTTGGTCAGATCTGAATTCTGTTTGCACCATCTTGTTCGTCTGATTAACCCGCGTAATTTGAGTACCCACTCGCTATACTTTAACCCAATAATAAAGAAGCTATTAGTATGTAACCTTGAAAACATTGGTTTTTCGCTATTTCTGCTATACCGTTGGTCGGATCTGAATTCTGTTTGCACCATCTTGTTCGTCTGATCAATTCGCGTAATTTGAGTACCCACATGACATACTTCGGACAAACTTTGTAGTTTTTTCGCTTCTGCTACTATACCCTTGGCCGGATCAAAACTCTGTTTGCACCTCCTTGTTCGTCTGATCAATTCGCGTAATTTGAGTACCCACATGACATACTTTGGAAAAACCTTGTACCCCCCCCCAACATGGGTCATGTTCAAGGTCAAGGTCAAGTCCAAGGACTTTGGGACTTAGAAATTTTCACAAAGTGGGCTGCACAAACAAAATCTCCTGCCTATGTACAGGCCAAGTCCCTAACTTGAAATGCTTAGGGTGGTCCTGAAAAGGACCGTTTGCGTGCTGAAGGTTGGTCGGGATAGGGATGGTCGGGATAAGGATCAGTTCAAACTTTATTCTTCAAAACCCACTTTACCCTCCCATCTTTTCTGGTTAAGAATAACTCCTGTGTATCAGGTATCAGAGGAGGTGGTGGTGGGAGAGACTGCGGCAGACGCACCTCGATGTAGTGGATGGTGTGTTGAAACAGGAACACGTGGTCCCCGTTGGTTGCCACATATTTATACTCCGTCATCCGCTTCAGATTTCGAAACTCGACCTTGGAGACTTCAAACGGCGTCACCAAGTCGTTCAGCCCCATCACCCTTGTCCTTTGCATCACCTCATCGACAGTCAGTGTTGGAGACGAAGGTTGAGCCGCCGATGTAGAAGGCCGAGGCTGAGCCGATGTAGAAGGCCGAGGCTGAGTCGAGGGTCGTTGTTCAAAATACAGCGGATGGCCACGGAGATTCCGTTTGAGAGACTTCAAAGTTGATGGTCTCTTAAACCCGCTCCTTCTTTCCGTCGACCTCTTCAAAGATTCCTTTAAGTGCTGGAGTTTTTCGGGAGTCAGAGGAGAAGACATGGTGTAAATAGGATGGAAGAGAAAATGGATAAGATAGAGTTGGATAGAGCACGTGTGTACTGGTTGCAAACCAAAGCTGGAATGAGGTGGCAGACAGAGTGAAGCAGGTCGTAAAGTGAAACCTTGCCCTATCCATACATGGGTAGAAAGCTGAGGACTGGTTTAGATCCGGTTACGTCAATCCCCCCCCTTCCCCGAGCATGAGCACCCCCCCCCGAGCCCCCCCCCTCGAGCAGCAGCACCCCCCCCGACCTCAACCCCCCATTTGGGTCATGTTCAAGGTCAAGGTCAAGGTCGAGGGAAAAATGTTCTTGGAAGTGCGGGATAAAATCCCGCAACGAAGCAGGGTTATCCCTTATCCCGCTTTCCCCTTAATATCCCGATTTCCCATTCTCCGTCTATATAACCCGAGATTTCGAGCGTCTCTTCGCAGTAGCCTGCCGCCCGTTGCGATGAACGTCCCACTGGGTTGCAGTGCCTGCTGCAGCGTAGGTCTGTTAAGTGTGCGTTGGGCCCGACGCGCAATTAAGAGATCCGCGCCCTTGCATGTTTAGTTAGTTTGTTTAAGCATGTTAGATAACGCTTGTAGTTTGCTGCTAGGTAATGTAGTTAGTCTAATATATATGTTAGTGTTTGGTATTGGTTTGAAGTGTTTTATTTACTAATAACATATGTACTCCCGGCCCTACAGGTCCCTCAACAACCTTGGTCAAAACTTGGGTTCGCAGCAGCCTGACGCCGGGTGTTTGGGTCTACGTCCCACCGGGTTTCAGTGATACTGTTGACCTTTGCAAAACCGACCTCGGCTGTTTTTGTAAAAATAACGTTAACTGATTAATTTGTTTCTTTTACATAGTTGCTGGTAAAGTCTTTATTTTCAAAGTAATGTATCTTGTTTCTCATCCTTTTCCTAACCCCCTGACAATAAGGTTCGGCCCTGAAAACCGGCCTTGTCAATAAGATCAATACGGCCATGCAAACCGGTTGACACCACCTATCTCACCCATGAGAAACGTTAAAATCAGTCTCTTGTTTGTTGTCTTTTGTCCCCTTCCCCAATACAGAGCGGGGAATAGAGCAGTATGTTATGCTCTATTCCCCGCTTTGGCATTATGTCAGATGACCTTGACCTACTGACGGGACTTAGAAAAACCGTCGTTTGATCAAATATTGGAAGAAATGTGGACTTAGAGATATTTCATGCGGACAAGGTTGACACAAAAATGTTGTATTAAAAATAAAAACTGGAGGGGGAAATGTTTTATATACTGCAACAGCGTGGTAAAAATCATCATATCGCTATGGAAGCTGTAGGTGTAAACACTTGGCTTGTTCCATCCGAGCTTGCTATTTCAGAAGCCTTTCTGTCCATCCTTACTTATGAGTTCCGAGGCATTAAATTAAAAGTAAAAATAGAGCTGAGACCGTTGAATAGAAATGATATGCATTGTATTTTGGTAGAATGGGAATCGCCCTCCGGCATTAATCTCTTCCATTTTATCAAAAGATCGTGCAAGGAGTTTTATGTAAAACGGATAATAGTCTTCCTTGTTTAAATGTAGTACAGCTTGCTTCCAAAGTAAAATAGCAAAGGTAACACCTTTGCTATTTTACAAAATATTTTAACGTGTCCTTGACCCAGTTACCGGACTTGGAGCAATTCAGAGTATGTGATACAGTGTTGGAACAAACTACTGTCGAAGTCCTTGCCCCCCCCATGATATATTCCTATAAAAGCGGGAGCAGCCCGCAGAGGGTTCGCAGTCGCAGGCCGACAGCCTAGCTAGCTGTTTGCCCGCGCTGTCCGCAATAGTATCTCTAGTATAGAGTTGGTACCACTGTATATTAGAGATGCTACCTTAGCTTAAGGCATGTCTGTTTATTATTAAGCATGTTAGAATAACGCTTGTAGTTTGCTGCTAGTAAATGTAGTTAGTTTAACTGTAGTTAGTTTGGTGTTGGTTTTAAAGTGTCTTTGAAGTGTTTTTATTTACTAATGAAATATGTACTTTTCTTTCACGTTCCCAATCAAAAAGGTATGGCACGAAAACCGACCTTATGTCTTTAAATATCTCAGGGGGGATTATGTTTCTCAAATAAACACCTTTCCTAACCCCTTACAAAAAGGTACGGCACGAAAACCGACCTTGAGTCATTACGGCATGAAAACCGGATGACTTTTTTTACCTATCTTAGCCCTCACTCACGAGAAACAGATTCAGTTAGTTTGCTTATCTTGGTTAAATCTAAAGGGATCTTGGTTAAATATTTGTAAAATTTAAGGGAATCTTGTTTAAATATCTGTAAAATTTAAGGGGATCTTGGTCAGGTGATTATTGTACTTCGGTTCGTAGTACTCTGGCGCCTACACAGTGATGAACGTCCTTGCGGTTTCAGAGTACGCGACTGTTGTAAACTGGCCATATTGCTTATCTTGGGGGATACATCTTCGGGGAAATAAACTTAAGGGGACCTTGATCAGGTATTATTGTACTTCGGTTCGCAAAACTCTGACGCCTACACAGTGATGAACGTCCTTGCGGTTTCAAAGTGCGCGACTGTTGTTAACTGACCATTTTGCTTATCTTGGGGGGATACATCTTCGGGGAAATAAACTTAAGGGGACCTTGGTCAGGTATTATTGTACTTCGGTTCGTAGTACTCTGACGCCTAGACAGTGATGAACGTCCTTGCGGTTTCAGAGTGCGCGACTGTTGTTAACTGACCATATCGTTTGTTTGTTGGGTGAATAATTCTTCGGGGGAGAGGTTAGTGTTCCGTTATCAGGTTTATTGCCTATAATTGCGAGCTTTAAACTAGTCCTCTTCTCCTAATACAGAGCGGGGAATAGAGCAGTTTGTGGTCCAAGTGAGAATCACTTACTGCTCTATTCCCCGTTTTGGCAACATGTTCAGATGACCTTGACCCACTTCGGGACTTGGAAAATTTTTGTTTGGTAAGATATTGGAAGATATATTTATTTCCTACAATAAAACTAGGGTCACATAGGCTAGAGATCATCACCAATCCTTTTGAAGAGAGAAATTTACCGATTATTGCAATAGGGGTTTGTCTTGTGTCTTTATTACACTACACGTTAAGTTAGCGACTTTTTCCCGAACAAGACATCGAACCAGCTATATTCATTGTAAAAGGGTGGGGGTACACAGATATAAGGCAGTCGGCTTCAGGGTATAGTTATTATTCAACTATGGATAGCCCAGGAGGTTCGTCTAACTTAGATGCTAAAGGCAAGGAGGAGAATGATAGAGAGAAAAGAAGGTGTGCTAGAGAGAGAAGAAGGATTGCAAAATTGAATGAAGCCTATAATTTATTACGAACAAAAGTACCTTTTCTTGAACCAAAAGCTTCAAGACTTTCTATTATAACACACGCCATAAAATACATTGAAATGTTGGAAATGTTGTCACAAAATACTTCATTTCAACTGCCTGAAGAATTGCTAGCAATAGAAATTGAAAAACCTTCTTCAACTAACTAAGAGTCTTTGGAAATACTGAACAGCGGAAGACAGAACGGGGAATAGATCAGTTTGTGGTCAAAGTGAGAATCACTTACTGCTCTATTCCCCGTTCTGGTAATAGTTTAAGGTGACCTTGACCCACTTACAGAACTTTATACTCTGTTAGTATTAAATTGTTCATATATTGTTACAATAATACCCCTTCCCCATCACTAATTACCCCCACCACTTAAATCGGGGGGTATAAAAAGAGGTTTTTCATCATTGCTTATCTCATTCTGCTACTTGTGTTAGCACTAGGATATATAGCAGCTATGTCACCAAAGGATAATATATTTCCTTCTGCAAAATCAATCGTGGGAAATATAAAACATATTGTGATTGAAAGTGAGGATGAAAATGAAGACGAATTGGGAGATGTTGAATTATTAAGTAATATGGATGCAATGGAAGATCTTGAATTATTAAGTGATATGGACAGTGATGATCTTGAAGCAGGATATATGGAACAAATTGAACCGTTAAGTGACGTGGAATCTGAAACCTATAGAATCTATCAGCATCTTCTCTGTTCTGAAGAAATACATGATGAAACTCCAACCACTAGTAGTAGTAGTTTGGATGGATTATTTTTAGATAGCGCACAAGGGGTATATCATATTCGTCGACGACTATTTCTTTCCGATTATTCTGATACAACTGATTCCGATTCATCAAATGAGTCTGATTAAGTGTTGTTTTTTTCTTGTCAACTGTCAAACTTTAAATACAGAGCGGGGAATAGATCAGTTTGTAGTCAAAGTGAGAACTACTTACTGCTCTATTCCCCGTTTTGGTAATATCGTTGTATAACCTTGACCCAGTTACAAGACAGAAAATATTTACCAGTTTAAAATATATTAAATTTTCCTGTTTTGTAGAAAATTGTCCTTGTTAAATACAAAGCGGGGAATAGATCAGTTTATGGTTTAAAATTAAATCATTTACTGCTCTATTCACCGTTTTGGCAAATATGCTCAATGTCCTTGACCCAAATACAGAATTTTGTAGCCTCCAGCTACAAACTTAAACTTAACCTAAAACGTACCCCCACCACTTTTTCTAGGGTATAAATAGAGGTGCATTTGCAGTGTTTTTTCATTATTGCGTTGACCCTTGTGAAGAGCACGCCTACATTATGAATCGCTGCGATATTTGTAAAGCTTCTTTCAGAGATGAATGGCTTTTAACCATTCATAAAGAATTGAAACATAACACCAATACAAATACAGAAGAACCAAATGAAGAAGAATTAGATTCAATCGACCAACAACTAGCAAAACATCAAGAAGAACAAAATGAAGAAGAACACAACGAAAAAAAATAAGAAAATGAAGAAAAAGAAGAAAATGAAGTTTCAAGACCGAGTGTCATTCATTATGCACAATCAACGCCATCAACATCGACTTCTACGCCTGCTATGTCTACACTTCACCATCCTTCAACATCAACACCATCGACTTCTACGCCTGCTATGTCTACACTTCACCATCCTTCATCATCAACACCATCAACATCGACTTCAACGCCTGCTATGTCTACACTTCACCGTCCTTCAACATCAACAGCTGCTATGTCTACACTTCACCGACCCTCAACATCAACAGCAGTAGATGTGGAACTACACGCTCAAGCACTACCTGGTAAGGTAGTAACACATTTTAAAATTGACAACGTAAAATTACAACTTGAAAACTTTTTACATAACGCCAAAGAATTAGTAACCAAAACACTAAAGAATGAACAAAAAAGATTAAATTTTATCAAATTTGGACTGTTGCTAGATGCCATATTCACTAACATTCAAAACGAAACATCACCAAGAGGTTTCATGACAAAAAACCGAACCATCATGGCTGCGTCAGATATTGAAAAGATCGTAACAGAATGTTTTGAGGAACTTTTGACGAAAATACAAGAGCATGAAGGAAGAGGATCTGGATGGACTTTATTAAGTATAACAAGTCTGGATGTTAGAGTTCATAAACACGGTTACGGAATGAGAGGAAGTAGTTACATTCCTCTTCCGAAAAAAGTAAGTGATACCAAATCCTGTATTAATGTGCAAAATGAAGATAATGAATGTTTTAAATTTGCTATGTTGGCCAAATATGTAAAACATCATGTGTGTAGACCTAATAGAGAATATGAAGAAGTTCAACATAAGTATAATTTCCGAGGAATGACTTACCCTGTTGCAATTACTGATATATCTAAATTTGAAAAGCAAAATCCGTCAGCTTCAGTCAACATATTTGGTTTGGATTCATCAAATAATGTGTATCCCTTGCGCATAACATCGAAAGAGTGCAACAATCATACTGACTTGTTATTAATCAATAAAGGAGAGATATCACATTACGTGTATATAAAAGATTTTGAAGGGCTCGTATGTAAACAGTTAACAAAACATAAAAGTAAAATCACAACATGTAAGAGATGCTTTTGCCACGTGAGCAAACCATTAAGAAGAGGAGGTACAGAATGGTTAGTAGAACATCAAAGGTTATGTAGTGGAAACTATGAGGTAAGAATTAAATTGCCACATCCCAGCAGAGCGCAAATAAAATTTGATAAAGTAAATCACCAATACCCTGTTCCATTTGTTGTGTACGCGGATTTCGAAGCATCCTTACTTCCAATTGAACAACAAGAAGAGGATATCACAAAAAGAAGCAAATATCAAAAAAATGCACCAAACAGTTATTGTATACTAACAAAATCCACGTTGTCTGAAGAACATCTTCAAGAATTTGGACTATCATCTGCTCCGAAGATTTATCGTGGTGAACAAGCAGCGAAACACTTTGTAGATGAGTTGTATTACATTGCCTCCAAGGTGGAAGAAATCTACAAAATTAAAATACCGATGCAGCCTATGGATGAACACCAACTTCAACATCACAATTTGGCAACAACATGTTATCTGTGTAATAACCTATTTACACCAGATAACGTTAAAGTGCGTGATCACGACCATCTTACAGGAGCCTACAGAGGTGCAGCCTGTAACGCTTGCAACTTAAATTACAAAGTACCATCTTTTATACCCGTTGTTCTACATAACCTTAGTGGATATGACTCTCATTTCATCATCCCGGAGTTAGGAAGAGATGATGGAGCAATAGATGTTTTGGCAACAACGATGGAAAAATTTATAAGCTTCTCTAAAAAGGTTGGCAAAATAAAACTTAGGTTTATTGATTCGTTTAGATTTATGCCTTCTAGCCTAATTAAATTAACTGAGAATTTAAAAAGAGAAGATCTGATAGAAACAAGCAAAATTGTAGCCAGTAGTAAAATGGATCTGGTTCTTAGAAAAGGAGTCTTCCCCTACGATTACATCGATGGACTGCATAGATTTAATGAAACATCACTTCCTCCACCAGAACAATTTAACAACAAACTCAATGAATCGGAAATTTCACTTGAAGACTATCAACATGCATGTCGAGTATGGAACGAGTTGGATATGAAGACTTTGGGAGAATACTCAGACTTTTATGTAAAACTTGACGTGACTCTTCTCTGCGATGTTATGGAAGAATTCCGAAGAACCTGTTTTGCAGCATACGGTTTGGACCCTCTACATTCGTATACATCTCCAGGACTAGCTTGGCAAGCAATGCTAAAAGAAACAAAATGTAAACTCCAGCTGTTAACAGATATAGATATGGTTTTAATGGTTGAGTCGGGTGTTAGAGGTGGATTAACTCAAAGCGTGACGAGACATGTTAAAGCCAACAACAAATATCTACCTGACTATGATCAAGAGAAACCTTCAACGTACTTGGGATATTTCGACGCAAATAATCTGTATGGATGGGCCATGTCGAACCCACTTCCATTTGACAACTTTAAATGGGTTGATCCTGACTGTATTGGCGATATTTCACAAATTCCAAAACATGGAAATACCGGATATATTTTGAATTGCGACTTTGAATATCCAGAACATTTACACGATCTTCATTATGACCTTCCACTCCTTTCAAGAACAGAAATTTCACCAACTGGAAAACACCCCAAATTAATGATGACCCTTAACAATAAACAACGATACGTAGCTCACTATTGGGTTGTTCAACAAGCTATCGAATTAGGTTTACGTCTTACTAAAATTAATAGAGCTGTGGAATTTTCCCAATCGTGCTGGTTGAAACCGTACATAGACTCAAATACTACCAGAAGAGCAGCCGCTACATCAGCCTTTCAAAAAGACTTTTTTAAATTGATGAACAATGCAATATTCGGTAAAACATTGGAAAACAAAAGAAAACATAAAAATGTTAAACTTATTACAGATCCAAACAAACTACAAAAACTTGTACAACAGCCAAATTTTGGAACATCTATAATTATTAACGAAAATATTGTAGCTGTATCTATGAAGAAAACCAGTGTGAAGATGGATCGTCCTTTGTACATAGGTATGTCAATCCTGGATATCTCCAAGACTCATATGTACGATTTTCATTACAAAAAGATGGTCACCTTTTATGGACGAGAAAACATCGGCATCTCCTAGATGGATACAGACGCTTTTATATATTGGATAATTACTAACGATATGTATGAAGACCTTCGGACATTTGATTACAAAAACGATTTTGACTTTTCCGACTATCCAAAAGATCATCCAAACTACGACAATGACAGAAACAAAAAAGTGCTTGGCAAATTTAAAGAAGAAGCCAATGGTGTTATACTTCAAGAAATTGTTGGACTAATGTCAAAATTATATTCTTTACAACTAAATGAAAACCAAGTCATTAAGAAAGCTAAAGGAGTAAAAAGTTTGTATTTAAAGAAGAATGTGCATTTTAATCACTATAAGAAATGTTTATTTGAAGATCAAGATATAACAGCAAAATTCAACACAATCAGAAGTTTCAACCATCAGCTGTACAGCGTGACGGAGGTAAAAAAAGCTCTCTCTTCAAATGATGATAAACGCCACATCCTTGCAGACAACATCCACACTCTACCATTCGGCCACTACTCCCTCAACCCTATTGACGAGTAACCCTTTCATCGTCCTACATCCCTTTTCCTTTTCCTTTCCGTATAAAAGGGGGAACACAGCAGTATTTTGCTGTGTTCCCCCTTTTATACATTAGTTTGTAATGACCTTGACCTATATAAGGTGATGTATTAAAAATGAATATTTAATACTATCGTAGCTGTGTTAGCAGAAACATCATGACGGATCTAAAGGAGAAAATTGTTGATGAACTTCATAAACCTGCAAGAATAAAGTTTCCAAGAAGAAATACTGTTATAAAAGGGATAAATGATCTATATCAAGCGGATTTAATTGAAATGCGACCGCATAGCAGAATAAGCAAAGGATTTAAATATATACTCACAATTATTAATTGTTTTACAAAAGTTGCAGACGCTTTGCCTCTAAAGGACAAGACTGGTAAAAGCGTAACAGAAGCCATGGAAATAGCCATAAAAAGAGATAAAAACAAAATTAAACATTTACAAACTGATGATGGAACAGAATACTTTAATACAAACTTTGCACAGTTAATGAATAAATATAAAATAAATCATTATTCTACAAATTCAGAGAAAAAAGCAGCAATTGTAGAAAGATTCAATAGAACCTTAAAAGGAGCACTGTATAAACAATTTTCAAAAAGAGGTTCTTACGTATGGTATGATGTTTTACCACAATTAATAAATGATTATAACAACAGGTTTCATAGAACTATCGGTATGAAACCTAACAAAGTAAATAGAAGAAATGCAAAAGATGTATTAAAACGCATAAAGAAAAATACAAAGCCTAAAGTAGAAAAAATGCAGCCAAGAAAATTTAATGTAAGTGATAAAGTACGGATTAGTAAATATAAGGGAGTGTTTACCAAGAAATACCTTCCCAATTGGACGAATGAAGTTTGTACAGTGTATAAAGTACAACCGACTGTACCTGAAACGTATATCTTAAAAGATAACAAAGGAGATTTGTTGCAAGGTGCATTTTATGGACATGAAATGTTAAAGTCAACAGTAGGTGATGTATATCTTGTTGAAAAAGTGTTACAAAGAAAAAAGGACGCAGTTAAAGTGCGGTGGTTAGGGTTTAACAAAACTGAGGATTCATGGATACCTATAAAGGACTTGTTGTAATGCAAGCAACTCATTTCATCGTTAACCTTTGAGCGGGATGGAGATTATTCACCATAAAGATCGATTCAATATTAATAACATAGATGATTTAACTGTGGATAACGTTAAAATCAACAATGGTAAACACGGTAGTTTACTTCCAAACACTGTTCGATGTATAGTAAGTGGCCCCTCAAACTGTGGAAAGACCAATGTCGTCTTTAATTTGATCACTAATCCGCAGGGATTAAGGTTTAATAACCTATATATTTTTTCAAAGTCTCTACATCAACCAAAGTATAAATTGCTGGATAAAATCCTATCTGATGTGTCTGATGTTAATTTTTACAAATTTAACGCTAGTGATAGCATTATGCAACCAAACGAAGCGAAACCGTATTCTGTATTTATATTTGACGATGTATCTTGTGAAAATCAGGATACTATTAGAAACTACTTTGCCATGGGAAGACATAATAACATCGACAGCATATATATAGGACAAACCTATAGCAAAATCCCAAAACAACTTATCAGAGATAATGCAAATATTCTAATTGTATTCAAACAAGATGATACTAACCTAAAACATATATATAACGATCATGTGAATGCGGATATGCCATTTGAAAAGTTTAAAGAGCTTTGCGGAAAAGCATGGGCGGAAAAGTATGGATTTTTGGTTATTATGAAAGATCATGCTATAAAAAATGGTCGTTATAGAATAGGTTTTGATAAATTCGTTTTAATACACTGATTAGTGTTATTACTGTACAAGTCGTCAAGGTGTGAAGATGGTTAACCAGGAAAAGCTATTAAAGGAAATAAAATCACTTAGTGATTCTATTAGACAAAAAAACCGAGCTTTAAAATCAGTTATAAATGAAAGAGAGCAATTTTTAGAAACAACATTCAAACCTGTTACTGAACCTTTAAAGCGATTAGCACAAAATATGGAAAAACCTTCAATTCGCTTCGAAGGAGACAAAATGCTACCAATTTCCAAATATGAAGAAGAATTTCAGAATGATGAAAGTTTTGGCCAGTTACATACATCTGAAGAAAGCGACGAGTATGAAGAAAGCGGAGATATAGAGGATTTAAAGGAAAAGGATATTGCAGAAGATACAAGTACAGAAGATACAAGTGTAGAAGATACAAGAGCAGAAGAAGAGGATATTAACCCATCCAACTTAAGCAAATTAGGCACGGATATTATGTTTAAAGGAACACTTGGAAGAACATATACGTTAAAAATGTTACACGCCGCACATGCTAATCGAAGTTATCATACCTTTGGAGCTAGAATAGAGGATAAAGGATTAATGATTGGAGATAGCAAGTTAGATATAAACGAAAATGATGATATAGTTATTGGAGATAAGAAATATAAAGGTACAAAAGGTTTGTTTGAACTTATCTTTAAAAATAATCCTGGTAAATATACTAAAAGGGATTTACAATTGTTTAAAAATATATTAGAGTATACAAATGCACATAGAAAAAAGTATTCCAAAGACCTACCTATTCATAGAAATCGATCAATAAAATATACAAGTATTATATCTAGTCTTTTCCCCTCAAAATCAAAAAAAGCTCAAATTAAAAGAAGAGCTTTATCTTCTGCTGAATTAAATGTTTTGCATAAAAAGAGAAAAACAAGTGATCCTACCACATCTGGAAGGGGATTATTGAAAAATTTGTATAAAACTAATATAATATATTACAACGATATAAATAAGTTAGTTGATCGAATGAGATTATTACATGAAGCCATGGAAGCCGGGCACACTGGTTTAGAAAACGAATGGGTAGCTTTGGTTGATGAACTGCGAAAACAAGGAATAATTGTTCAGTAGACGCATATATATATATATATATATATATATATATAATAAGAACCTAAACGATAGCGATTCAGTTACATCATGAGTGTGGACAAGTTTGGACGGTATTCCGAGTTTGGGGTAAAATCTGGATATAGTGAAAAAAGAGCTGGGTTTCCGTTAACATCTGACGGCAACTATAATTTTGAAGGAAAAGTAATTCAAAATGTTGGTGATCCGCTTATGTCGTCTGATGCGGTTACGGTACAGCACATGAAAAAAAGAACCCCAACTGTACACGAAGATCATTGGGGGTTTTCCGGTAAAAGGTTAAGCGATATACAATATCCCATTTATGATGGTGAAGCAGTAAATTTAGCTACTCTAAAATTGTTAACGATTTACAAAAGGAATAAAACTGACACAAGCTATGATGTAAAAAAATTAAAATTATCAAATGTAGGTGATTGTGAGCAGGATGGAGACGCTGTAAATAAGAAAATGTTTGATATTGTACACAAGAAATGGACTACGGAATATGAAAAACATTTGGAAAGGTTTGGTGCAGCTCTATTCCATTATATCCATCGGGCTTCAGGAAGAGATGCAGCTTCAGATGTTGACAGTCACAATTATTTAGACTGGAAAAATATACACAATCCAGAGAAACCTAATCAACGAGATAAACCGTCTAAGCCTTCTAAAGTCAAGACATTAGGAAAGGAGGATAAAGTGAATGTGATTAATGAACCAACAGAAAACAATGAAGATTACATAAGAGAAAAAAGAATTTAAAATACCCCCCATTATAAGGGATAAAGCATCAATCATATTCGAGAGACGATACAGAGAGGATGATGGAATCCAATATTACTGCGTGGAGTTTAATATCTCAAGAGCCGAGATTTCCCCAAGGAGTGTTGACAGATGGATTTGTTCAACGGTTTGATAGATATATGGATTGGGAACAACTTTCCATACACTACCTCTTTACAATGACTATGTTAAGAATTTATTTTCACAGAGTTAACTGGATCCATATTTTACAAAGACAACAGTTTTCAGAAGACTTCCTCGTAGAGATGACATCAAATTTTAATAACTGTTGGGAAGTAATAAGTAAATATCAAAATCTCTCTGAGAATTACATTGACAATTTTAAAGATAAACTAGACTGGGATGTGTTATTCAATTATCAACGATTAAGTGGCAAGTTTCTAAGGGAACATGACAACTATTTAAAGTTTATTCATTTTACCGAAGACAACGATACCATCACCAGCGGAGAAACATCTGGAACATCTTCAATTACACCTTATTTCTATTTTTAATACTTTTATTTAATATGTCTACATTTAATTAATAAATCCATTTCGATATAATAAATGGATTTTAAACAGTATATAATACAAGAAACCAAAACTGATATTACATTCATTGTAAAACATTTATAGAGTGCACCTACTGATTGTAAGTTTTGCTATAAATAGCCATGTCGAGGGTTAAACGCATCAGTCATAATCGAGAGAGATTACAGAGAGGAAGGGGAATAGCATCAACAGCATTTTCTCTATTGAGTAAACCGGTTGGAGCTATAGTTAACAAGGCGATTGATTTATTACCTGTGGAATTACATTTACCTGGAGGATATCAATATTGTGGTCCTGGAACCAAATTAGAGAAACGTCTTGCTAGAGGAGATCCTGGAATAAATAAGCTCGATCAGGCTTGTAAACAGCACGATATAGCGTATTCCAAATTTGGTGATACTAAAAATAGATCAATAGCGGATAAAGCACTTGCTGAGAAAGCTTGGCAAAGAGTAAAATCTAGTGACGCGAGTATTGGTGAAAAAGCAGCGTCTTTAGCAGTAACAGCAGCAATGAAAGCAAAAACTACGTTTGGAGGAGGAAAGAGAAGAAGGCGTGGGAAAAAACCCGCTAAGAAACAAGGAGGTAATATCAGAAGAAAACGTCAATCTACCAGTGGTAAAGCTAAAAAGAAACTAACAATATGGTCAATGATAAAAAAGGGAGGAGGATTATACCTAAGACCGTATCGTGTGTATTAAATAAGAAAGAGCAATTAATAATTAAAAACAAAGAATTGACCAATGAAGAACTGATTACATATG
Source organism: Allygus modestus (assembly GCA_963675035.1). Classification (NCBI taxonomy): domain Eukaryota; kingdom Metazoa; phylum Arthropoda; class Insecta; order Hemiptera; family Cicadellidae; genus Allygus; species Allygus modestus. The sequence continues at coordinate 252,307,720 of OY776111.1, read as the reverse complement.
CTTCTTGTTTGAAAATCCCATTTTTTAGAGGAGTATTTATGAAAGATGAGTTACCGGTTAAAATGTGGAAAAATGAGATTGGTATTGTAAATTTGGATAATAGTGAAGGATTAGGCACTCATTGGGTGTGTTACAAAAAACTTGGTAAAACCATTTATTATTTCGACAGTTTTGGAGACCTTCCACCACCGAAAGAACTTCAACAATACTTTCGTGCGGCAGAAAATGTTTTTTACAATCATACAAGAAAACAACCTGATGATACATCCATTTGCGGTCATTTATGTTTAGACTTTTTAGCTAAAAGTGTTAGTCAACTTTAAGATGTCCTCGTATACAGTGTCATTAACCGGTAACTCATGTACTTTGCGCAGTATTCTGTTTCCAGCGCTACGTTTGCAAAAAGGAAGACTATGGGAAGCCGCATTATTGGATTTAACAACATATAACTCTATTCCAAACGTTAGTGAAGGAATTAATAACAAAATACATTATTACAAGACAAAAGATGATAAAGGAAAGTATTCAGCTTTGGAAGAATTCAGTTTACCAACAGGAGCTTATGAAATTGATAATATAAATGAAGTTATACAAAAACATATGGGAAAACAAAATATAACGATAAAAGGCAATAACAATACAATGAAAGCCGAAATTACGTCTAAGTATTATATTGATTTTAGTCAAGAACATTCAATTGGTAGTTTATTGGGGTTTTCTAAGGAAACAAAAGTATTAGAACCTAATAAAACTCATTCTGGGAATAAAACTGTGACGATCATCAAAGTTAATAGCATATACATTACATGTAACATTATACAAGGATCCTACAGAGATGAATCTGTTAGCTGTTGCAGGATGGGTTGCACCAGACAAAAGTACAATCGCTCCTGACTCTTCGGGAAACTTTGATTTCTACGTACCTTTAAGATTACTCCTAGGATTTGCTGAAGACTACAGAAGAATAATAATAAATGTAAAACAAGAACTAGTTTTATTAAGATCATCAAACGATTAAGATATTATTAAAGCAGCTACTGGAACAACTGATGCCAATTTAGACTGGAAATTAACATTAGACAAGATTGTTTGGAGAGTACCACATGTGCGACTAAATGATGAACACAGGATTACATTATTAAGAATGTTAAAATCAGATCGAGACATTGTAATGCCATTCAGAAGCTGGGAGTTTCATGAATACCCCGTTTTACCTACAACACAACGGCATACATGGACTGTAAAAACTTCTACTCATTTGGAAAAAGCGAGATATGTAATATTTGGATTACAAACGAAGAAGAAAAGTATAATAACTGAAAATGCTGGTGAATTTGACCATTGTAAATTAACAAACTGTAAAGTGTTCCTGAATTCACAATTCTTTCCCTACGACAACTTTAATATTTCTTTTGATAAAAAAAGGTACAGTGTTTTATACGATATGTACGCTAGGTTCCAAAATTCATATTACGGCAAAACAAATACACCTCTACTATCTCCCGTACAGTTTGAATCGAAAGCTCCAATTGTTGTAATTGATTGTTCCAAACAAAATGAATCTGTAAAATCGTCTAGTGTTGATATAAAAATAGAAATGGAATTTCAAGAAAACGTACCTGCAAATACATCTGCGTATTGTTTAATTTTGCACGATAAAATTGTTACATACACACCGTTGACCGGTATTGTAAAGACAGTATTGTAAAACGTTGTACCACCACCGGCACCGCCACTGTCGCTAACCTATAAATAGCGGAGCAACAATGCAGGTCTTCAGTTGATCGTCTATCGTCGCATGGGTAACATCTTCTACAAAATGAGTTCTCCATCTGTTGTACAAGGTGATGCAGAGGTAGCACCGTTATTGGAACGTGATAATACTAGTGAAGAAGAAATCATCAAGGAAATAACTGCATTTTTAAAGTTTGGTAAAAGAGATAGAGAGGAGGAAAGTAATGCAGACCCATCAAAGGTAGTACCAAAGAGGAAGAAGAAAGTTGAAGAAAATATTCCTCCTCACATTTTAACTGAAGTTTTTTTGCGAATCTTTTACCCCATCTCAGCATGCATCAGTAAAAGTGTATCAGTTGGATTGATGAAGTCATTGGATTATTCCCCTACAGTAATACCACACCATGGAACAAAAAATGTTTTATTTTCGCAAAATGCTTGGGAGTCATTTTTGAAACATGTACATTTAATAGAATGTTATTTAACTAACAGTTTGTGTGGAAGGAAAACACATATTCGACTTTTGGATTGTGACAATGAAATCGATATTGTTAAACATCGCGGACAACTACAAGTGCGAATTAGAGACTTGACTCAACATGAAAATAAGATTCTACTGTCACGTGAAGAATTCTACGTTTTAAACTACGCAACAGAACCTATTACAAGGTACATGAGACAGTTGGTATTTTCAAGCGCTATTATTAAAGAATATTTGGTCAATACTTTGGAAAAACAACCTGATAGCACCATCGTGTACGGACCTGTGGATACATCTATTTTTAATAGAATACCTCATGAAGTTTGCATGTGGAGAAAGTTAAAGGATTTTGAACCACTTGTAGAAATCGCTACAGAAGCTACAGAAGAAACAACACAGGAAGAAGAAACGGAGAAACAAGAAGAAGAAGAAAACGAAACACAAGAAGAAGAAGTTAAAAAAGACTAAAGTTTGACTTAGTAAAGAAGAACACACGTGGGGTAGGCCTATTGGGGACGGTGCCCACGTTAAATATACACCAACGCGCCTGCAACTGTACGGCCTGGTATTTAACCTACTGTGGTGTGGAAAACAGTTTAGTTGATCGCTAGGTGCCATGATGAGCGGAGGGGATGAAGAAGTGAGTGTAAAGCCTTGTGTAATAGAATTTCAAGCATTTCGAAATAATGATGATAGGTTTATTATCAAGGAATTAGTAATTTTAGACTTGCTTACATTTGTAGCCTACCCATTCACGTTTGAAGCTCCTTTTTCTTTTAACAAACTTAACACCAAAGCAAAAAGTACAAACAAATGGATAACAAACTACTTTCATCACATACATTGGTATGAAGGATTTATAAGCTACAGTAATCTACACAGTATTATGTTTAACTTTTGCAAACAATATTCACATATATACACAAGAGGATTAGAAAAAAAGAACTGGATACAAAAGTACACGCACGGTGATGTTTTCGATATAACTATCAGTAAGGACTTTAACATTAATCTCGGTAATATTTGTGTCGCTGCAAAAGATCTTAAACACGGCCAAACAAACTGTGCATTGTACAACGCGTATCGTTTGGCTGCTTACTTGAAACAAACGTAGGAATGTGGTGGGGGTAGCGGAGAACAGAAATGTGGTGGGGGTAGCGGGGCCTATAAATACGAGGAGACAGCACCGCTCCAGCACGAGTATTATTCGAGACTCCGAAGAGGCAACATCACAGAAGACACCACAACCACCACTGACGAAGATGGAATCACAACAGTTTCTACAAACACTGGTTGATCAATTCAACACTCATTCAAAATCCGACCTTCTGCTAACTAAAAAGTGTTCAGAACTAAAAGAACAAAAACACTACATTATTCATAACATCAAGAAAGTGGAAACCACACATGGAGAAGCAATTCTAGTTTCATTGAGCGAAGGACCTTTCACTCCAGGAGATGAGCCGAAGTTTCAAGTATTTCTTCCAAAACGATTTGTTCAACTGCTACAAAATGAAGATTTGCGAGATATTCAACCGGGGACGTTGTATTTGGTATCACACGGTGTAAGCGGCAACAACTCGACGGAACTCACTCTGCACATCACGCATCCTTGTACATAATGTCTTTGTTTGTATTTTTCTGTTTGTATTTCTAGTCATCAATGTTAGACTTAAGCTTATTGTATTGTAAGATGTTTGTTTAATAAAGAAAATATAAAAAAAAATATAAAAAAATAAAAAATAAAAACAGCAACACAGCAGAATATTATTTTATATACTGCTGTGTTGCTTTTTTTTAAATTCAAATGGATGACCTTGAACTTTCATTCAGGGTTAACTTATGAAGAGGTATAAAAGAGAGGGAGCAGTGAAGTTAGTCTCAGTCTTGTCTAACACACGCTGCAGCTAACATGTCGGTGCCACCTATGAACAATTTATTTTTCGATAACAATTTGAAGACATATTGTTGTGAGTTACAATGTTTTAAAATACCAGGCGATCAAGTTGACGGGAAAGCTTGTCGTAAGTGCAAGTGTTTCAGCTATTGCATATGTAGATGTAAAACGTATCAAATGAACCGACAAGATAAAATACAAGAATTACGCCGAAGGATTGCATTACTGTGGCGGCGAATGTAGTAGCAACCATCTGCCTCGCACCAGCTGCCACCTGCCGCCTGCCATCTGCCGTCCGCCATCTGCTCCGCCCCACCACACTTTTACCCCCACCATTTTGTTTGATACCAAAACGCTAGCTAGCGAATAGTCAGTACACCTCCGGCTCTTGACCAGTGTACATCGAGCTCTCTGTTAAAATGTCCATCAAAATTAGGTGTATTCATTATGACTCTATTCATCTGGCGACTTTCCAAGACCTCGAGGTTTTTAATGAAGAGTTAAGACTTCTCATTGCGTCCGGTTACGATTTATCTTTGGAACTTTACGCATCAAAAAACAACATGGACTCTGCGCAGGAATCGAAGTATCTACCGTCTTTCATCAGAAAGCGAAGTGATGGTCGCGACTCCGGATCAACAACATCGATGATGACAAACAACGGGGAACTATTGTAAACATAAATTATTGTAAACATAACTTGTTGTAAATAAAAAGAAAAGTAAAAATAAAGTTAAATGAAATAGTACTACCTCGCACTCGTATCATTCGATTGCTTCATTCGATTTTTCATTCGATATTTTTATCGAATGAAAACTATCGAATCACAATCGGATTTTACGCGTGCGAGGTAGTACTTTTTTAAAATTACCTCCCCGTGACCTTGACCTTTAAACTTTCCCTCATTACGTCACAAAACCGCCTACGTCACTGGCTGAGGCTCAGATGACGTGTTTAATGACTCAGCGCATCCGGTCACGTGACCGGATGACGTCACTTCCGGTCTAGCAGCCCCAAATGCCCACTACTCGTTCTAGTATATATTTTTAAATTGAAAAACTTGAACCAATCCACCAGGCCGTTCTACTGGGTCGATTTTCATGATTATCGTTTTAACTGATAGGTAAAATTGTCTACATATGTCATCACTAATCCAAATTAACACATTTTCAATTGGCTTCGCCCCAGTGATTCTTAAAGTTTCCACGTTAATATTATGGAGACAGTTATAGTTTACATCAGATGATTACTTAAAAAATGTGTTAATTAACCAAGAGAGTTCATTTTGTTTGCCAAAGAATAATGAGTACATAATACAAATAATTTACCTGTGGGTGTTTTTATAGTCAAGAATGTACATATAATCCAGTTATTATTGAACGATGATAGATTGAGCAAGTCTGCTACGTGAGCTAAAAAGGCTTGCTATGTGTATTTCAGTAGGAGCATTTTATATTTTGAGGTTGTGCTTTACTTTAGGGCTTGTTTAAAAACTTTGAACCGATTGGCTTTCATTGCTTTCTTTAAACACATGCAGATTAATAAACCTTTTGACAAAATGTTATTTTCTTTTATGCGGTTAATGTGTTTCTGGGTTCTCTCTGCATACTGCATTAAATATTTCCCCATATAAACCTTTGGGGCTTCTCGCTGTTTTCTGTATGTTATACGTGGGGTTCTATATTTTATAGTATACCGGTAATCTACATATTTAAAAACTTCCTACTTTTTGTTCACTCACTTCCTGAAGTTAATACTTAATCGACTTTGATGATTCTTTTTTTATTTAAAAGATGATTTCACTGTCGAGCTAGAATTTCGACTTAGGCCCCAGGGCTCTGCCCCACAGGACTTCCAAGTTCCCATGTTAATCATATGGAGGAGATTTTTATCTGGTTTATGATACATGTGTTTTAGCGAATTTCCCCTATAGGGAAAAAGCTATTACCGTAGTCGGCATGGTAAGACCTAGGCCCGGGAACATGATAACTTTTCCCACAAAAACCGCAAAAAAACATGAAAAAAATCAAGATTTCTCAAAAATGGGTTTAACGATTTTGATTAAACTTCAGTCGTTTGTAGAACGTTAGTTTTCCAACAAATTGACACCACCCGAATTTTTGTAAAAATTTGGGTTCAGAAATTACAAGACTTAAAATATCAAAAGTTCAGTTTTTTAAATACTTTTTATAAAAAAACCTAAAAATAAAAAATATTACTATTCACCATTAAAAAAGGTTCAAAAAACTAAATAATTTAGTATTTTGAATTACTATTCTACTATTACTAGTTGCGGAGAAAATTTAAATTTAAATTTTGCGGTAAACGCAGTACGTTGTACAATGTTATTCTTATGGGGAATACAAAAATTACTATTTCTCTCTTATTTATTGATCAATTTCGTTCAAACTTGATATGCTTGTCAAGTTAGCATTTAACAACAGAGGAAACTCGAAATATGTTGCCCCTTAATAACTCTGAGGGGGGAATAGCTAGGGGGAATTTCCCCTCTTAAAACCACGTGTGTAGCGATGTATTCTGTAGTGCCTCCTAAACAGGGATTTGGGTGGATGTTTTTGAAAACAACTTGTTTACAAGATTTTCTGTACATTCGACCGTGCTTTGTATTCTATATTTAGTAAATAAAAAGTAATTTATTCATTAAAGTTGGGCTAAAAGGGAGAAAGTATGTGTCAGTTTCCTGATACCGTTTATTTTACATTATTTGATTTTTCCTGGGGAAGAGAAATGTCTAGAACTTATTTTAATACCAGAAATTAGTTATTTCCAATATTTGAAGGAAATCTTCGGAGCCGTTTTTGAGATCAGAGTTGCAAGCAAGCAAGCACGCACGCAAGAATGCATGCAAACCTTACTCACATTAGACTATAGGATAATCCTAAAGTTTGGGTTAACATTTTTATTAGAAGCAATTCTTGTTATTTATATAAATAAAATTAATAATACTCTGGTAAATATTAAGTAATTATAGCCATTCAAGATGATACCATAATGTTTTACATTACAAGAGTAGAAATTGCAGTTTGGATAAATAGCATTCCTAAAGGTAGGTGTGTTAATGGTGGGAGTGATCGTGGAAATTAATATTAATATTTTGATACAAATCAATTTTATTTCAGCAAGTATTCAAGTAAAAATATTTGTTTTGTGTACTAATGATATGTGTTTTACTAAATCATTGAAATTTTAAATGCTAGTGGTAGTTTTAGTTTACAAGACTAATAATTTGTATTAAATTATTAAAACTTATTATTTATTCTTATATATATATATATATATATATATATTATATATAATTAATTTATAAATATATATATAACTCAATATTTTCTTTATTGCTCACTCGCAAACACATTTTTCTGTATTTGCTTGGATTGGAATTTGTCGTTGATTCGTTGTTGATAATAACTAAAACTATAACTATATATTATTTAATATTTTGTAGTATGGGATATAATGTTATTGTTGTTATAACAGTTTTTTTTTATGTGAGGGTGTCTTAGGTTTCAGAGTTTTAGTAAGTTTAATTCATTATTATAATGATTATATTAACGAGCAAATCTAGCTGCTCGAGCTTGAGCAAATATTTTTCCGTTTTAGGAAAATTCAGCTTATCTACTGTCTTATTAGTTTACATTGAGATGCTATTCCAGAATTGTTCTTAAAACAGCTGATATTGCTTTTGTATCTTGCTTGGTCACGGACTCTGTTCTTCAGGGTTATTTTATATGGCAAATTGGTTTTTTATGCGTACTGGGAGTCAAAGGTTGTTCAATAAAATATTGATCATTATTTGTAAGGATGTAAACAAACTTATTAAGTTAGGTTGTTAATTGCAGGACGTAACTTATCTTTTTTGAAGTCATAGATTGGCAAAAAAGAACAGTAGTTTTTCTTAATAATTTATTTATTTACCCAGCAATTATTACCTTTTAATAGGAGATTAGGTGCCCTAGAAATCTAATAGGCTACTTTAGAAACCAAGGCAAGAAAAAAGATTGAGCAATTTTGGTAAACATCTGTTTGACAGTGTCATAAGACTAATAAAAACTTATATGTTATGATGTGATGTGGCATGAAAACATCCCTAAGACTAGCTTTTATGTTAGCTTACCTAAAACTTATTTGTAAGACTCGGTTTTTAAAACGGTTTCTTCAGCATGGCTCCTGGGTGAAGTTTCCTAGTAAGGGAGTAGGCCTCGGCTACGTCGTTGGTCATCAGTTTCCTCATTATAGACGCAGTCGATGACCTGCCATCTCGCCCAATAAGATTCGTACACATTTTCACCTGAAATTTATCCTGCGAACATATAGGCACACACTGCATCATTTTTAAGACCTTAACAGAACAGCGACAAAAGTAATGTATCAGAAAACTGATAATAAATATCGAGAGAGTTAATTTGAAATTTGTGATTCAAAACTAAATTAAAATAGGTAGCCTACAAAGTAACGTGCTGCTGCGATGGTTCAGTTTATTTCTTTCTAAACTAAACAATGCAGCCCACTGTCAAAGTCGGTACACTCCACAAATGGAGGTCTTTCGCTTAGGAAAAAATTGATAACTTATGAAATATAGATAAAACATTGCTAAATATAAAAAACCTCATTCAGTTGATAGTATCAAGAAATAAAGTACCCCCCTAGCAGCAAACCTGCATACTCAGCGAATTTCCAATGCATATATATATGTATCTTAATGCCACATGAAGCCACATTCTAAGTTTCATAAATATATATGGCAGCTGAGTATGCAGGTTTGCTGACACAAGGAACTTAAAAAATGAGTTTTTATACAAAATCAATATAACTCAACTAGGTAAAGTCACATTCCAAGTGTTAGGCTATTAATTTATGTTCATAATTAAGGGAGATAACCTTTTACTTATTCTCCATAAGAATAACATGGGGCTGAGTATGCAGGTTTGCTGCTATGGGAACTATCAAAAATCCTTTTTTGTGCAAATATCAATAGCCCACAACGATACGAAGCAATATACCAAGTTCGTCAGGATAAGTTAAGTTGATAAATAAGCGAGATAGGTATACAATTGTCTCCATAAGAATAACATTGGACAACGTACTGTGTTTATAAAGCTATCTTTAAATTCCCTACGCAGCTCTAGGCCAATTAGAGAACGATGATAATTTTAAAATACAAATTACCGCCATACAGGTCTCTGCAAAGTTAGGTTTTGCTCTAGGTAATTAATAGAAACACTGTTATTTTGTTTAAGTTCTGTAAGGTTCAGACAGTGACAAACAGGGATGAATGATGGCTGATTATAATAGGAAGTTGGCTAAGTTACACCTCTAATTGAATAGATAGACTACATTAAAGAATCGGACCAACCATCCGACACTATATTAAACCACAGACAAAACATTGTATTAAACTTAAGTTTGTAAGCCTATTGAATAAAATATTTGGTTACCAGCACCTCCTTACTGAATATTCCTAAAGGCTTAGTTATTGAATAGGTGGGGTACTATTAGAATCAATAATCTACTTTAATACCTATCAGTTGACACAAACTAAGAGGCTAAAGGAAACACAGAGTGTTTTAGGAATTTCTGAATAGGCTACAGCCTACCCCACATACAAAATTATCATAACGTTTTAGAAAAAATCGTTATCATGAAATTATGTTTAAATTCCCTACTCGACCCTAATTAGTGTAACAACTTCAGGGTAGGCCTAGGTTGTGCTGTTAAGCTAAAAGAAATAGTAAAATAATCAGGCAATCATGATTGATTGATACCTAGATCTGCATTGACAAGAAGGCTTCCGAAAAAATCAAATGGAGTTTAGGTACAGGGCCTAAATAATAATCTTTATAGACAAATAAAGTTGTGTAAAATAGGTAATCCAACCACCCATTATTCTGTCAGGCTTCAGGTTAGGTCAATCCCTAAATAGATTCCCTTGCATATACCTAATTAAAAGGCCCAATTGAGATTTCATAGATCTACATTTCAAGAGTGTGGGCTATATGAACACACAATATTAAATTAGGGCTGTTGTATATATTGGCTTAAGACTCCACTATGTACTAAAGTACGGTCTAGTAAGCTACGGTACTGGTTTCACATAATCAGAAATCAGAATCTTTGTCAACATTTTTAATGACTTTTTATAGGAACAAATTTGTATAAATGTATAAACAATTAAGTAACACTTACCTTAGAGTTAAGTGGTAAATATTCTTCAAGCTCAGATTACAAACTTGGTACACTTTCATAGCGACTTACAACGACAACAATAAAATGACAACTCCAAACAAATACAAAATGGAAGATGGAAGTAGCCAAGCCGGTTCAGTAGTTCTTTGTCCTGCCGCCGCAGAGGCATAGCGCTAGTGTGCTAGTCGGCTTTTAGAAACATTTACAAGTGACTTGCAGGCTTGCCGAATTTCCGGTTATCATTTAAAAATGGTTGTCAACCGTAAAGCCTTTCGCGGTATGCCTTGCAAAAACCTTTCCGTAATGTTTTTCTGTTGACATTGCCAACGAAAATTAAATATAAATTATTCGTAACGGTTTACGTAAGGGTCTGTGCTATCTGGGAAGGTGTTTTATGACAGAGACCGTCCCAGGACAACCTAAAACTGGTCTATACTATTTTGAGGCTGACATTGCATTGGGTACAGCAAATGAAGTTGTCATTACATATGGTAAGTCTTTTGGCTATCCATTATGACAAACTTCCCTTTCATCTTTGGTCCTTCATTTGCAGCGGCTGGAGACGGACACTCCGAGTTTGGTCCCCAACCTGAGAATACATGGTCCCTGGCTGTTGTACATGGATATACCCTGTTAGTTGAGTTGGCCAGTTGAAGGGCAGACCGGGTCCGAATGTTTGAGCCTGATCACAGCTGTCACAGGAGCACGGGAGTTGGCCCTCTGAAAGGTCAATTTGGCTGCCTGTACCATTCCACCCATTCCTTTCCTGCTATACCCTATCCTTCCGGTAACCTGCGCAAAAATCCCGCTTGTGGAAGACGTGCCTAGCAGCATTGCTGGGGTTTCCTAATTCAGCAACAATGAATGAATGATTGAATGAGCCCTTGAGATAATGGTACAAGATTGTTAAAAGATTGTATTTCAAAATTCTGGGGGGCGATGCCCTTGAAAATTTCGTATCGGGAATAGTCTTGCGTTTTGTTCTAATGTACAGTATTAGTTATGTTCCTACCGATTTTCAACTTACAAGGTCCAGTACTAATAAGATTGCCTTACAATTAAACTAGGGCAGAGGCCTATAGGATTTTTTAAACGTATTCTTTCTGTACACCTACAGCATAATAAGGGGAACCACCATGCATAATTTCATCTTCATAGACATTGTAGTTTTTAGATAAAGTGATCAATATGTTAGTGAGAGCATGAGTCTGACAAATATAAATTTAGATAATATGTTCACTCTGTATACTTATGTTATTTATTGCCAATCCTCCCTCAACGTTTTAAATAAGATCTGCAAAATCTGATTATGCAATCACCATACTTCTAACAGATCGGAATTTTAACACAACTTTATAGAATATATATTCTTAAGGTGATCATCTGGTTCAATATAAATTATTGCTTTGTCCATAAGAATAACATAGGATTTTAAAACCTCATGGAACAGAGTCCTAAGGTGATTTCAAAAGATCCAATTAGGCTAAAACCTTCTAACGCACATATAGAACATAGAAAAAACCTTTCATCGAAATCAATGCACCCGTTTTCGTGTGAAAAGTGAACAAAACACGACCAAAACCACAAGTTATCACGTTTTTGAGCGGCCGCCATTCTTTTTCTAAAATGCGTATGTCAGTTTAAAGTAGTCTAAAACCTTCTCACGCATGCATAGAACAAAGATACAAAGAGTCATCAAAGTCAATGAACCCGTTCCCCCGAGATAAGCGAACAAAAACCCGTCCTTGAGCGTTACCGACAGATGGACAGACAGACAGACAGACAGACAGAAATTGACATAAGACTTGTTTTGGCTTCACTAGTGTGTAAAACGTGAAAATATTCAAAAATATCATAATTCCAAACAATTTTCAGACAATACTCTAATTTTATTTATGTAGGTAGATAGATAGATATTTTTAATTTATGTACAATTAAGATCTGTAGAATCTGTAGAAGTTAAGGTAACGTATTACACTGGACAAACGTATTAATGTAAGTGGTAGTGAGAGAAAAGATGAAGGTGTATATTATATTTAAACATTATTAAGTAATATAAGTTGTCAAATTATAAACAAAAACTGAAAACCTGACGTTATTATAGTAACTTATAACAATAAATGTAAACCCCGAGAGAATGTTATAGTTTTTACCTAACAACTTTTCTGTAGACTTACCTTGAACTTAGGCTGTATTTATTCAGTGTAAAATGCAATCATCTGGATACGGCACCGAGGGAGGGATGACTGCAACATTATTTACACCAATCATTTATTAGGTAATCTTCAGCATAGCAAATCCTGGCAAAAGACGAAGACGTCTGTGTGTAACCGTGTAACCTATTGATTGTGGTGGCTTTCAAAATTACAAAAAAAATTTACAACAATACATTTACAGCAAGAAAATATATAGATGGTCCAAGAGACGACAGTTCGACAGTTTGACAGTTCATCGCCCCGGACACAACTTGGCCATCAACAGTGATTGAATCACTGCTATTACAAGTAAACTTCTATACGTGTGTTTGTGTGAATGTTCGATAACTCCGTGAATTTCGAATGGAACGGTCGATTTATTATAAAGGTTGGTATAGAAGAGTAAGATAGTAATTTATATTAGCCTATAAATTTCGAACAAGAGATACCGTAGCATTGGAAAGGCAATTTTGAGGCGTGTAACCTATTAAATCTGTAAATTTAAAATAATTTTATTTGGAAAAACAACAACGACCACTAACAACAGGTACGAATGATCTAATTAAACGAATCGGCTTGACTCTGTAACCGGCTACAAATAACAAAACTTGAAAGTTATAAGGCGTATATATACTAAACATTCTTCAAATTTTTCTTTCTCCCCCTTATACATAGTCGGCCTATATGGAGAAAGTATTGTTTTCGGCAAAATTTTTGAACTTGAGTTATTAGTGGAAATATTCATTTTAATGGTCTCTGATTCTAAAAAATGTCTGTTTGTCTGTCTGTCTGGATGTGTACAGAGCTGGAGACCACAACCGTGGTCCGATTTTGATGAAATTTGGCTTGTAGGTACAGTACTAATCCACGATATCGTCAGGTGTTTTTTCTTTTTGAATTTTTGATTTTTATGGGTAATTATACCCCCCCCAAAACAAAAAAAATCAAAATCTCCCAGAAACGGCTCTAACGATTTTGATTAAAATTTAGTAGGTTGTAGATAAAATTACACCACCTGCATTTCTGTAAAAATTCGGGTTCAGAAATTACAGGGCTTAAAATTTCCAAAATTCAGTTTTTTTGATTTTGTATACAAATTTTAAGTGCTAAATAAAATTTACTTATCACCATTAAGGAAAGCTAACAAAACCAAACAATTTAGTATTTTGAATTATTATCCTACGATTACTGGTTGCGAAGAAAATTGAAACTTTCATTTAGCCGTAAACATAATACGTTGTCCAATGTTATTCTTATGGGAAATACAAGAATTACAATGTATCTCTTATTTATTGATTAATTTAATATAAATTTGAAATGCAGGTACCAAGTTAGCATTAACCAACAGAGGATATTCAAAAATATGAATCCCCTATCCCTGGGGGGGATAATGAGTGAGTTCCCTCTTAAAACTACTGTGTCTAGCAAAGGATTTTGTTGTGACTTCAAAAATGGGATTTGGGTGAACGGTAAAAATTTCTGAAATAGGTTTTTTAGAAGATTTTCTGTGCATTATACCATACTTTATATTATATAGTTAGTAAAAACAAACAAACGATGTATTCATTAAAGTTGGGATAAAAGGGAGAAAGCATGTGTCAGTTTCCTGATACCTTTATTAACTAAAGTATAGTACTTGTGTTACAATATATTGTTTGCCCCTAGCTAAATAGATAGATGGGACATACAACAGATTTACAATTTTGTATCAATACTATAATTCGCATTTGTCTGAGGCTCGGTGCGCCCGTCCGCCCACGGCTGTTTCTGGAGCTGTAATGGCTGCCAAGCTACGAAAAGATGTTTTTTAGGGGTAATCGAGGTCGGGAAAGCTGTACGTGTCATTTGTTTTTCATGAAAAGCAACCTTATTTGAGTTACGGTAGCTTAAAGTTTTATGTTTTTATGGCATTTTAGCATATATTAGCGGAGCCGGGAGTATTCAGCTGTGGATTTATATTTCTACAAGCTTTGTTCCTGAAACAGCTGATTATTTCCTGCGGTCGCGATAGCGGCTGCCAATACTAGTATTTTTTATATTAGGCTTTAGTTTATTTGAATGAAAGAGATAAATTATTTTAGAAAATAGTGAGTTTTTTATAACTAATATTGTTGATGTTTCCTCTTTCCCTCAACTGAAGCAAACCTGTAAAAATTGTCACTTTGTTATTTAAGGAATTTTTGCGGAAATTTTCCATCGTTTATTAGTAAAAGCAAAGTTTCACGACGTTTTGGAATCTGGAATCCGACCCCGTCTTCAGGGATGCTCAATCTCGCCTGAGGATCTGCCGTGTTGACTTGTGTACTAGTTTGTGCGTTTGATTTTGTGTGTTGACTTGTTTGTTTATTGCAGATTTATTTTGTTTTTACTGTTTTTGCAGTTCTCTATTTTAACTTTTCATTGATTTTCCAGCTTGCCTGGATTGAGCCACTAATTTTGTTGTTCTAGGTATCAGATTCCAGATCCCGAAACGTCGTGAAACTTTCTTTTTACTAATAAGCGATGGCAAATGTCCGCAAAATTATAACAATTATAAAATATTGTATTTATTTGTAAATATTGTTTAACATAATATTATTGTATATTATAAAAAAAAGTATAAACCATCACCAACCATGACTTTTAAACAAAGAATTTTAACTATAACATGAAAAAGGCCTACTATGTCTCAGTAGGCGATTAGATACATCCTTTTCTTGATTTAATTTCATATGAAATTTGCTGAGGACGAAATATTACTGTGACGGAATTATACATATGACACATACACAAAATCTGTAATATTTTTGTAATAAATTTATAATTTGTAAATTATTGGGTTAACTTGATAAATTAATAAAATGTTAAAAGGCAACCACTATCCTTCAACTGAGGGGTCGCTGTACTTGTTACAGAGTTTGCTCAGAAGTTGTGTTGCAATATAAAGTTTTACTGACAAGGCAGTTTGTGGATCACGAGGGGGCTACTTAGCAGTGAAGTTGAAGACTTTACAACTCTGGTCACGGGTTTTACAATAAGTTGGGATCATTTAAACTGTAAAATATTTCTAATTATTTAAAGTGTAATTTTATGGTAAAATGTTTAAAACTATAAACTTAAAAATAGTTACTGTTATTTTCAATTTAAAACTATATTGCGTTTCGGTTCTTAACCGTGACGACTTAAAAAATGTTTTGTTTTCTTTCTTTTGCGAGTCCCGTTCCTTATAACAATTAAAGATATTAATGTAAAAAAACATGTTATTCCTCTATCTGTTTACGATTTTTAGTACGAATGGTAATGTCAGTAGCAAAAACTTGTTGGCCGCAATCGTATCCGAAATATTGTATATCCATTTTTTCCTTTTTACTTTCTCCCCTTATACATAGTATATGGAGAAAGTATTGTTTTCGTCAAGATTTTCGAATTTGAGTTGTTAGTGGAAATATTCGTTTTGGTGTTCCCTGAACCCAAAAAAGCGATTTTTACGTGATGTCTGTGTGTCTGTCTGTCTGTCTGTCTTCTGTCTGTTTGTATCGATGTGTACAGAGCTAGAGCCCAAACCAATGGTCCGATTTTTATGATATTTGGTATGAAGGTACCAATCCACGATATCTCCAGGCATCTTTTTCCTTTTTTTTAGTTTTTGATTTTTATGGGTAATTATCCCCCAAAACCGCCAAAAAACATGAAAAATCAAAATTTCTCAAAAACGACTCTAATGATTTGAATTAAACTTCAGCCGTTTGTAGAACTTTAGTTTTCCAACAAAATGACACCACCCGAATTTCTGTAAAAGTTTGGGTTCAGAGATTATAGGGCTTAAAACATAAAAATTAGGTTTTTGGATTTTACATAAAAACATAAATATAAAAAATCTCTATTCACCATTAAAAGGAGCTCAAAAAACTAAATAATTTAGTATTTTGAATACTATTCTATGATTACTGGATGCGGAGAAAATTTAAATTTTCATTTTGCGGTAAACGCAGTACGTTGTCCAATGTTATTCTTATGGGGAATACAAAAATTACTATTTATCTCTTATTTACTGATCAATTTCGTTCAAACTTGATATGCTTGTTAAGTTAGCTTTGACCAACAGAGGAAATTGGAAATATTTTGCCCCTTAACAACCCTGGGGGGGAATAGGGGGCATTTCCCCTCTTAAAACCACGTGTGTAGCAATGGATTCTGTAGTGCCTCCAAAACACGGATTTGGGTGGATGTTTTTGAAAACAACTTGTTTACAAGATTTTCTGTACATTTGACCGTGCTTTGTATTCTATATTTAGTTAATAAAAAGTAATGAAATCATTAAAGTTGGGCTAAAAGGGAGAAAGTATGTGTTAGTTTCCTGATACCGTTTATTGATAAATACATTAAAACATATCGTAGAATAGATTTTTTATAATTGATTGTTTTAAATTATAATTAGATACTGAAAGGGATATCACTAGTCAAATTGTGCATATTTTTAGTTTCCGTTATTAATTTTGCCTATAAAAGTGTAAAAACACGTGCTTGTGTAGTACACATAGGTAGATTATGTCCTCGTATATTGTAAAAGTTTACACCGTTTACAAAGAATTTAGTTTTAAACTAAGTTGCTGGTTGCCCGTCCTTAGCACGGGGATTCTATGGTGAAATCCGAACTGGCAAGACAAGAATATATTATAAGAGAGTAAAACAGTGGTTTCAAGCTTGAATAAATTATACTCACTGATATTAATTAGCCTCTCTGATTAGCCTTGGAACGGACCATGAGGCAGAACCTAATAACATAGCTTAATTACTGTAACTTTAAATAGCTGAAGAACCTTTACATGGCTCCATATGCCATGAGAGAGTAAAAAGCTTGACGATGTAGGAAAAAAAGTTAAGAGTTTACCGTGTAAAGCGAACAGAATATTGCTCAAAGGCATAACTGGCAGAAAGACATGTAATACCTCTATCGACTTTCTGACGAACGAAACGTCAAAGTAACAACAAATTCTAAATTCTAAGAAAGGTACAGATAAAATTGTAATTTTATAAATGTATAATTGTTATATACAGGGCGTAACTGAAAAGGTGCACTGGATTATACACCCATAGAGAAACCAAAAATTATTTAACACCATATGTTACACACGATTGACATTTTTAAACATTTTCTCTATAATTGCAGTTGAAAATATAAGTTTTTGGTTATTGTCGTGGTTTGGTTTTTCACTTTGCTGAAGTGACGTTTCTTTTAATCCACTCCGTTTAGCGTCAGTCAGTCTGTTTATGTTTTTGGCGAATTTCCCATTCTGGGAAGAAGTTACTACCGTAGTCGGCATGATAGGATCTATCATGATCAGTTTTCGTTTTGAGGTCCCCAGACACCAAAATGTGTCCGTAGGCACGATAACTTTCGTAAAAAAGTCCGATCTTGATGACATTTGGTGTAAGGCAGCATCTATTCTAATGAGTTCTAAACCAAATAGGTCGCAATTTGTTAGAGGTTTTTTTTTTTGGAGGGGGGAAGGTTGTACCCCAAAAAAAGATTTTTGAACTTTTAAAATATAGTGTTTTTTAAACCCACATTTTAGTTTGCACCATTGAATTATTCAGCTTGAAAAACAAACAATTTAGTCTTTTGAACTGTTGTTCTATGTCAATCGGTTACCGAGATACTGCTAAAAAGAGTATGTTGTCCTATGTTAATCTTATGGAGAATGAATAAAACTGTATATCTCGCTTATTAATAAACATATACTAATGAAACTTGGTATATGACATCAATTGGTTGGGGTTTACTGATAGTTGCATACAAAACCCATTTTGTTGTGGTCTCCATGGCAGCAAACTGCGTATTCAGCAGCTATAAAGTTATTCTTATGGAGAATAATATTCATGTGACATCTCGCTTGTTTTTGAACACACATTGGTAAAACTTAGTATGCTGCTTCATCTGGTGGTAAACTATTGGTATTACTATAAAAACCAGATTTGTTGTGGCCTTGGTGCAGCAACCTGCGTACTCAGTCCTAATTTTTCCTTATGGAGAGTAATTAAAATGTCATATCTAGCTTATTTATGAATATTCTTTAATGAAAGTTGGTAAGTGACTTCATTATGTAGTCAGGTACCATTTTAAATTCGCTGAGTATGCAGGTTTACTGCAGCGGGGGTATTTTTTATTATTTATTACTTAATTACGTTTATATTTTGTTTCCATAGTTGATGCTATTTGTTATTTGAAGTTTCTAACCTTTCACAGGTTCAAAATGGCGGTCCTTTTTGTTACTTTTATCCCGCAGTTAACAGCTTCAAATTATTATTTAAGGACACAACAATTTGGATTCTTAGAGATTTTTCCTAAATATTACAGAACGGTTTTAAGGATATTTAGCTTTGAAAAAAAATGGCCACCATTTTGAAACAGTAGAAGATGTACTGTTTAAATTAAATAGGAAAAGAGCATTAATTATAGATACAATATATGCCAAGTTTTAAATCAATTATAATAATTAATTTATAATTATAATTATAAATTAATTATTATTTTTTATTTTTTAACTTTTATTAATTATTTATTATTATAATTATAAATTTAAATCAATACATTTAACGGTTCATAAGATGTACTGAATTTATTACAAAAATACAAACTGACGCTAAAAGGAGCGGTGTTAAAAATAGGCACTCTACATATTTTTTTCTTTTGGGGTGTATATTCCGAAAATATATAGCCGGAACACCTTTTAGTTACACCCTCTCTCTATATAATTTGTTATATCATACTAAATTTAATTAAATTTTTCTGATGAACATATTAAACATAAGTACTTCCCTTAGTACCTTCCTTAAGAACAATAAACAAAGAAATTATAAATTTTGAAAAATGGTAATTTTGTTTCTTAGCACATGTTTTTAAAGCTATTGAACAACCTAGAAGACTGAAACTTGGAACTTGAATAGAAAATTAGATGGAAAAGAACCCAACGGAATCCAATTTTTTGTTTTGCTCTTACTTTCCCTTTTTTTACATGTCCTTAAAAAAACAAAAAAAATGTCAAAACCTTTAAATGATCTAATGATCAGCTTAAGATGGCCAAGCTTCCTCATTTAAAGCTGTATAATAACACATGTGTAAACAAAGCAAGCGGTAGAAGATATTTTCTCATTTACTCAAAGCATACGTCAAAGAATGCCTTGTGATTGGAACGACTCATTCTTAATCTTTGCTTGCGTACAAAAAACGTAACTAAGTAAATAGGGTTTTCAGGGTCTTTTGTTTTGGGCTCTTTATTTTATCCAACTGCCCATACCCAGCGCCATACCAACATCTACTGCTTTTCATTCAATTTCGCCAAGTATTATGTAAAATCATAGGGAATCGAGGATATTACTTTTTACCGTAATGAATACATCCAGTAGATTGGTATTGATTGAAAATATGAAAGTGTAGATCAATAATAGCATTTATAAAAAAACCTTCTAAGAATAAATTTGTCAGTAAATATTTTTGCTGAATAAACGAATAGTTTCCTACAAGGATGTCGATGAATAAAAACAAATCAACAAGTTCATGGGTAAATAAAATTGGCTTTATTTCTTTAATTGGAAACATTCTTGAGTTGAAAATAAATAAAATCTCACGTAATTTCTTTCCTAATAGTACTAAGAAAATAGCTTTATTAAACCCTTAAACTTTTTATGTAAAATGTATAATAATCTCAGTTAAAGTGCTGAACAGTCTGTTAATGACAAGTAGTTGAACGAATTCCCATACACTCTTTAATGAGTTTCTAACTTGAGCTTATTTTCCGACGTTGTTACTTAGTCTGCATAGTCGAGCTAAGGTTTAAAATATTTGTTTCTCAATACATAATCCAATCAGTAGGCACAATGCCCCACCAAACCCTCGGTATAAACACATTTTAACTTTGTTTATAATTTCGCCTTCCGAGGAATTCAAATTGTAGTTTTGAAAAAAATATAAATTTATGGCAAATACTTTACTGTAGTATTAATTTTCATTATTTATTAAAAATAATAATCATTTGACAAAACCGTTCGATTTCGATTAAATTTGGCACAAATGTGTAAAGTGACATTGAAGACTTTAAGCTGGAAAAATAGAAAGGTCGGCCCCATGGGAAGTGGGTTTTTATGGGGTTTTAAAATGTCCAAAAATCAGTTCGATGAACCTTTCTCACTAAAACTAAAAAAATACACACACCATTTTGGTTTTGCGCATTTTTATAGAGCTTAAAACAAATAATTTCGTATTTAAATCATTAACCTAGGTAAGAGATTACGGATCAAATTTAAAAATACATGTTTATAACATTTCCCGTGTTAATCTTATGGGAATAACGTTTTAGATTTTCTTAAGTTAAATTTGTTGAAAAATTCCCATTAGATTTTTACCAATAAGTTCTCCTCTAAAAACAAATAATTTTGGTGTTTAAATTGTTGTTCTACGTCCAACCGTCGCAGAGATTTACAAAGTGCTAAATTCATTGTCCAATGTTATTCTTATGGAGGATGAATACAATTTGACATCTTGGTTATTTATGAATGGATATCGATGAAACTTGGCTTCACCTCTTGGTGGTCTATTGATATTTGCACTAAAAGGCAATTCTTTGTTGATTGTCCTCGTATCAGCGAAGCCGCATTCTCAGCCTTAATGTTATTCTTATGGAGGATAAACAAAGTTTAATATCTCTCTTAATTACTCGTGTTAAAATCGTATGTAAAATTAATACAACTTGGAATTTATTACTGCATAAATAAATAGACATATTAATTCACTCATTCATTCTTTATACAGACCGAATTGATATTAAATACAATTATTAGATAGTTTGTCAGTCAATAACTAAACATAAAGCTATAAATAATAAAGCCAGGAATCTGAACTCAAATTACTCAAAGAGCCTATTAGCCTATTTTTATTTTCTATTAGTTAAATTGCAATTACCCATATCATAAATGTTTCTTTGCTACCAATATAGCCTTTAATATATGAATGCATTTATAAATATAATAATATAACCATAGATTTAAATTCTTAGACTTTTATTTTTAGTAATATAATTCTATTAAGATATTTCAATTACAATGTTGTTAAATGTTAAAATTCATCTTATATTTAGTTTAATGACATCGGTTTTTACTATTTATTTGTGTACACTCTTAAGCCTATGATTTTTGATACATTCACGGGTTTTAATTTGCTTTTAGTATACGTTGAAAGTTCAGATTAAATAACTTATGGGTACGCATGTCTGCTTTAAGACTACACAATAATAATTATTATCATTATTATTCCTGGCCCCTGGCCTTATAATGAACACCATTTTAGCATCAAATATCGTTTGGAATTTAGTAAATAGAAGTAGATTACAATAAGAACTACAACTACAATGAGGCAAACTACAAAATTAAATTTAATGTATCAACGATGTAACAAATTTTTATGATAAGAAATTAAATGTGTGAATGTTTTTAAAATATCTTGCGTGGGGTGTGAAAACGAGAGAAACAAGCACAGCTGTTGTTTTAAGCGCCAACTTGGAGCTGATAAAGCATTTAAAGACGCCAAAACTCCAAGTTAGACGTGACTCCAACAAAGTTTAACTATGATAAGAAAAGTTAAATAAATGTCCCTATCCAAAGTCTGACATTTCGTTCACTCCAGCGCAAATGATAGTTTTGCGTTTACGTAGCTATTGAGTAGATATACAATTAATTACTAACCTAAAGTTAATTATATCAGCTATTAACAACAGTCTTAAAAATTAATTAATTCAAAAGCTTTTCTGTCTATTTATGTTGGAAAAAACATTAGCACAAATTTATGATATCGGTCTTGAACTAGTTGTCATAATGTATATAATGAGAATCTTTTAAAATTACACGTTTTTGTATAATAGAAATTAAAACTGATCATTTCTCTAAAGTCTTTTTAGTATTTTCCGTAATGCTGTTTAACTAACATACGGAGGGTTAGATGTAGTTTTGTACAGACATTTGTAGTCCAGGTCTTAACAAATTATACAAATTAATCGAGGTTTAGCTTATAAAATTATAAAGAAGGTAATAAAAATAAACACAACCTTTTAAAATGTACAGGACCCTGACAAGTCTAGACCACATTAATTTGAAGATTACTATTTCACTTGTTACTTCATGGCCATATTGATTCTGTTATCTTGGGATATAGACTTTCACGCTACCAGTACACAAGCGTCAAAGTCTACAGTGAGTATATCTAACATGACGTTTAGTCAGTAGCCGATCAGTGAGATTGTATAATGTCATTGGTATTTTAAACTAGCAATCTCCCTCCGCCTAAACCATAGGGTGAACAAGGTGAAACATTTACTAAATTACCTTAATTACCTTGCAATGTTATATCACTAAGTACGTAATACATTCCGTGGAAAGTTTATTAAACTACCTACTTTTAAATTGAACTGTTTGCCCATTAGCTTAATATTGGAAGTTCGAAAGCCAGCGGGGCGAAGCTCTCAAATTGGAGAATAACAACGTACTTCAATATGTTTGTATTACTTTGTAATTTAAAATATGTGTAAATTTGTTTATCAATTATAAAATATAAATATAAAAATAAAAATATTATATAATATACAAATAAATTTGAAAGAACAATCTTACACAACAAGATTTAAATAGCGCTTATATTTACATATTCATTTATTAACAGAAAATCCATTTAAAAGTAGTACAAAATTATGAAGGTAAAATTTTAAAAATATATTGTATACTAAAGCTTAAATTGTTAAATTACTTTCAATTAAAAATATTGTCTTTGGCTTCAGTCTTAAAAATGTTTTAAGGCGACAATCAAACAGATCTAAACTTGTAGAAATTTAATACCCAATCCTATGTAGTTGTGGAAGAATACTATAATATTCAAAATTTGTTCCATAAAAATGTTTTGTAAAAGGGATATGCATTTCTGGCATTTCTTGAATGTTTAAAACTAATCTTTTGTGATGTTTCTGGAGATTGTATAAAACCATTAACAATTTTTAAAATAAATAGTGTGTCCAAATATTTTCTTTTGGTTTCTAGATTTTTTAAATTTAATATCTTTACTTATATATAATTCTGTAAGCAAAATGTTTAAGTTAAAATTATGAGAGTTTGGCAAATTGCAGGATGATGGGAGACGGTTCAAATTAAAGGTCTTGATCCCAAGGACTAGGGAAAAATAGCAGTATTTCCAAAGATTTTGAAATTTTAAGTATGAAATATTTCTTTAATATCATATTTTTAGAAACAGGAATAAACCCTAAAAATGATGGTAGTTATTTCGAGAACACCCACCGGTCACGACTCAAGTCAATACTACCTTATCTACTTATGAAGTGCATAACAGTTATTTCCAAAATTGTTAATTTATATTTAAAACACAACAAGTAACTAACTACAAACTACAGTCCTGTATGCCATGTATGTACAGTGCGTTGCACGAGTGAAAAACTAGACCGTCCATGAGACTAGTGTTCATTTCAACATGGGACCTATGGACGGCCTGGTGTTTCACTCGTGCAAAGCACTGTACATCCTGTATATCCTAATAATATTATGAACGTGAAAGGTGCAGGTGTGTTTGTATGTTTGTTAAGATATTTGTGGATCATTCACGCTCTAACCACTGGACTGATTGAGCTGAAATTTTGCAGAGAGGTTCTTGATAGTCCTAAGTAACATATAAGCGTAATAACGTTTTTAAAATCCTATAGGGCTTTGCCCCACGGGGGTTCAAAGTTCCCATGTATTCCTTAGGGACATTCATTTATGTTTGAGCTGATGAAAATACAAACACCTCATCTTGATTCGTAGTTGTTCCACGGGCTAACCACAGAATGTAGCACACACAACTGTCATAGTGTTTATAAATCATTTGTAGTTCGAAGCCTGCGGGTAACTTCTAGTATTTTCATGTATCCAAGTCATGTATTTCTGTATTAAAACTTTCTCAGTGTGATTGTTGTTTATATTTTAATTTATTGTTTGCAGATTTGTTGGATGTGTCCTTGGAGAAAACTTGTGAAGACAATCACAATTAACCTAATAAGTCTAAACAACAAAATAGGTCATGGGATCAACTTTTTTTGTTTTGCTGGCGGTTAGTTACAAACTTCAGTAGACACATTGTTCGGTGGCATCATATGGTTTGAACATTTTTGTAACTTTTTCGTTGTATTTTGTAACAGGAACACCAAGTCTAAAAGTCCTAGTTGCTGACACTTCCTTAGAAATAAATTTTCCAGTAATATCAATTTCCAGCTTACAATTGTTA
This sequence comes from Allygus modestus, assembly GCA_963675035.1. NCBI lineage: Eukaryota > Metazoa > Arthropoda > Insecta > Hemiptera > Cicadellidae > Allygus > Allygus modestus. Next base: position 252,282,917 of record OY776111.1, on the reverse strand, counting down.
TTTTCCTGCTTTCAAAGTGGATACTTGAGATTTTTGGTGTCTTAGCAGTTATTTAAAATTACATAATATTGAAATATCTCAACTTCAGGAAGACAGTGTTAAGTCATGGAATAGAAGTAGGTGGTTAGACGATAACATTCTTGATTCTTATTTTGACAACTTTTCAAAATGTAATGGTAATGTGCTGAAGAAAACGTTGTTTATTGGTCCCACTGTTTCGCAACTTGTAAAGCATGGTACGTAGTAACGAGGACATAAAAGCAACGTTAGATGACCTTTATTTCTCTTCTTCAGACTATGCCTTTTTATGCGTGAGTAACAATCCCGCTGTTCTTAAAGATGACACTGGTAGTCATTGGTCTCTATTGTTTATAGAAATTGGGTTAAAGGCAGCCTTTTATTTGGATTCTCTCAGTGGTATAAACAGCCAGCATGCCAAATTAGTTGCTGAGAAACTTAATTTCGAAAGTTTCACTGAGGTAGATTGTACTCAACAAAAAAATGGTTATGAGTGTGGGCTTAACGTTTTGGTAAATTGTAAATTTGTTCATGAGGGTTGCTGTAAGTGTCCTGCATCAGCCAATGAGCCTTTCATTGAGTGGTACCAGGAGCTCCATGAGCGGCCTAGCAATCATCCCATAGAAAAAGGCAATGATGCGAAAATGAGTGGCCCAGTTGTTGGCAACAAACTTCATACTGTAGAGCATGTTGACAAGAGCTTGCATCCAATTGTTGAAACTGATAGTTCTATTGAAAATAGTGTTTCAAGTCCTAGCCCGGTAAAGCTGATACAGTTTTTTTTTTTTTTTTTTTTTTTTTTTACGATAGGAAAATGCATTATGCACCGTCAGGGTTTGGTGTTTCCCCCGGTGTGTAGGACTCTCACCCACTAAAAACCTATCGGTCCAGGCAATGGAAGCCCTCTCGGAAACGCTGTTCGCAATACTTCAAGAGGGTGCCTTCGTACGCCAAAGATGGCATTTCAACCGCGATGCTCCACCAGGTTTAGCTGCGTCGATGCATCACAGCTGTTCTGTTCTCTTTTCTTTCAGCACCCTCCTGGAGAATGCAGAAACAGAGCTCCACGATTCGGGACTGGACAACATTCGACGAACGAGTGTGTCCGGCGAGATCGGGCCAACGGCCCCTTCGAGGTCCCTTCTGTCCGCTTCCCACCTCACGCAATGGAAGAAGGTGTGCAGTACATCGTCGTAGTCGGAGTCACCGTACTGACATTCCGGGCTCGCTGACTTTCCCATCTTGTGAAGGTAGGCCCCGAAACAACCGTGTCCGGTGAGGAACTGGGTGAGATAAAAATCTACCTCCCCGTGCCCCCGCTCAACCCACTCTCGGAGATCCCCAATGAGTCTCGCCGTCCATCTTCCCCGTTCGTCCCCCTCCCAGCGGTTTCGCCAATCCTCCATAGTGCGTTCTCGGGCTTCGGCACGGCTCAAAGCACCGTTCCCATCGAAGATCCGCTTCCGCTCGAAAGCAAGAAGATCGATGGGAATTACCCCAGCAACTACGAGGACGGCCGGCTCCGACACTGTGCGGTACGCCGAAGCGATCCGAAGAGCGCCTCTCCTCTGGACCGCTGCCATCTTTCCCCTCAGTCGTTTTTTCCGGAGGGCCTCTGCCCATGCCTCACACCCAAAAAGAAGAACGGAGTGAACCACAGACATCAGCACCCGCCGCTTGCTACCAATCGGTCCCCCGACATTCTTCATCAGTCTGCTCAAGTTGGCCACAATCTTTTCAGCTTTCTCCGTCGCAAATGTAATCTGATCCCGGAATGTGAGCCGAACATCCAGTCTCATACCCAGGTACTTGACAACGGGTTTAGTGACAATCACTTCCCGATTGACCGCGAGCTGCACAACGGGATTAATCCTCCGTCTGGTGAGAAGCACGATCTCGGTCTTCTCCGTCGCCAAGGACAGGCCGTGGTCACCCATCCACCTCGTCACTTGGCCCATGGCCATGGTCAACAGCCTCTGCAACTCATCGACATCCCGCGCAGTTATAATTACGGCGATATCGTCCGCATAACCGACGAGGAAAGTCTCCCGAGGCATTTCCATTCGGAGGATCCCATCGTAGGCGATGTTCCAGAGGTCCGGTCCAAGAATCGAGCCCTGAGCGGCACCCGCTGTTACATCTCTCCGCCGCGGTCCATCCGGCGTGTTGAAAACCAACTTCCGATCCTGTAAGTAGCTCTGCAGCATCCTTAACAGGTACGGGGGAATTACAAAATCCGTCTTCAATGCGCCCAGCATGTCAGCCCACCTGGCTGAGTTGAACGCATTTCTCACATCCAGCGTAGCCAACATGACTAGCCTTCGTGATCTGTGGTTCACCTGCTGAACAGCCTCAAAAGTCCTGATCACTTCACCAACAGCTCCAATCGTTGATCGGCCCGACCGAAAGCCGTACTGACGATCGGAGAGTCCACCTGCCGCTTCTACTGCCTGTGTGAGCCTCGGCTTCAGGAGTCGCTCAAAAAGCTTCCCTGCCGTGTCTAGCATACACAGAGGTCTGTATGCAGACGGGGTTTCAGGATCTCCCTTGCCTTTGCCGATCAACACGAGGCGTTGAACTTTCCATCGCAGAGGAAACAAGCCTTCCAACAAACAGCGGTTGTACATGTTCAGCAGCAGGCCTGGAAAGTCCAGACCTACTACCTTTAGCACTTCCGTTGGAATTCCATCGGGACCAGGAGCCTTTCGGCAGCGCAAAGAGCCAATGGCACTTGACAGCTCTTGTTCGCTGAACAAAGGTATTTGTTCGGGAACCACAGCAACCTCTTCATTCGGCCTGATCTGATGGGCCGGAAACAAAACATCCACGATAGCCTCCAACTGGACGGAGCTCAAGCTAGGGTTAGCTGATTGGGCACCGAGCCGTCGCATAACTACTCGGTAACCCAATCCCCAAGGATCATTGTTGAGGTCCTCCGTTAGAGCTTTCCATTTGGAGGCTTTACTTGCGGAGATAGCGCGCTTCAGTTCTTGTCTGGCCGCCCTGAACTCCTGCATAAGTGTTTCAGGCACCACGCCACCCCTTCTCCTACTGCGGGTGACCTTTCGTCTGAGTTTAGCTGATACAGTAGTGAATAATGGTATTGAATTACGAATATTTTTAATTCCTTTGTTGAGGAAATTGTAGAGCCTTCTAGTTCCTGCTCCAATAATGTACTTATAAGAAATAAGTATGTGATCTGGAAAGAAAAAAATAACTGTAGGGAAATTTTCAAATCAAAGGCTGTTTTAAGTGACCATCTGAGAACAGGAAATAATATAAGACTTGTAAATAGTGATAACATTAATGTAGAACCTGATGCTAGCTACGAAATTGAGGCTTCTTCGAAATGTGGAGATAAGTTGCTTTAGGGGGAATGTATGCTTGGGTCAGCCTCTGTTGCTTCTATGGGTGGTGTATTGTTGATTGGAGATTCTCTACTGCGACACTCTGGGAGGAGGTGTGGTCAGAGTGGTGCAGTGTTGGATGCTAGACCTGGGGCAAAAATTTCGACTATCAAAAGCAAACTTGAATCTTATCCGGTGGCAGCCAGATGTTATCTATTTACTTGTGGGGACCATGGTGCATTGGTATGACGGGGGTCCTGGCTATAATGGAGAGTGGGGCAAGCGCGCGGCTTTGCACAGCAGCTTTGCAGGTGTTTTTTTTTTACCTGTTGTATACAGCTAGGCGGCAGTTTCCTCAGTCCAAGATAGTAGTCAATAGTATTATCAGGGATATTAGTAATAGAGATTTATCCTGTTTCAATGATCAACTTGATTCGATGTACAAAAATTTCGGGGTTCATTTTGCCGAGGCAAATTCTATAATAGATCAAAGTCATCTAGGCCGTGATGGCAGACATCTCAGCAGGCAAGGTAATGTTTTACTTGGTGATTTTATATTCTATTACATCGGACAAGTGATTGGAACCTTTGGTCACCCCAAGTCAGACGGTCAGGTGATGGGGGCCATTGATTGCCACAAGTCTGATGACTCATCTAATGTTGGATTGAGCTGCACACCCTTACTTTCTGCCTTAGCCCCTTCTTCGGGAAATGAGTTGAACTTCCCGCCTCCACCACTAGAGTAGCACATGTGAACATACGTTCGCTAAATACCGGGTTTGAAGAGCTACGCTCTCTTGTGGATGATTTTAAGTTTAATTTGTTAGTGGTTTCAGACACGTGGCTCAAACTCGACATGTCCTCTGATTCATTCAATATTTCAGGATGCGATATGTGGCGTGATGATAAGACTTTTAGTGAGGGTGGTGGTAGTGTCACTCTTTATGTGAAAAGTGAGCTATGGTTTACACCGGTTCGTTCTTCTTATGTTGACAGCCATTTTCAGTATCTCTGTGGTATTGTAAATATCAAGTCTCAAAAATTGTGTATTCGTGTTGTATATAGATCTCCGTCAGTGTTGTATATAGATCTCCGTCAGTGTTGTATATAGATCTTCGTCAGTGTTGTATATAGATCTCCGTCAGCGTTGTATTCTGCTTTGAGTTCTCTGTTGTATTCCTTGCACATCAACGTTTCCCCAGAAACAGACGGAATTGTGCTATTGGGCGATCTGAAAATCAACATGCTTGATGTAAGTAAGCCGGGTACAAAGTTGTTAAAATGTTTGTTGGATTCTCTGGGAATTACACAGTTAGTAAAGGAGCCTACTCGTGTCACAGATACCTCTTCGTCCCTGTTGGATCATATCATTGTCGGTAAAAGTATGAATCTTTTTATTAAAATGATCGTCATCTCATCAATATTTGATAGCAGGGGGAAGAAAATTACCGACCCCCTGACTTATTGTGAATTGCCAAGCTTCAAGATTAAAAAGGTGGGCAAGTTTATATCATATAGAGACTATAACAACTTTGACATGGCACTATTTATAAAACTCAGTTCGAAGATGAATTGGGGTGCTGTAATAACATCAAATGATGTAAATTATATCGTAGATTTTATAATGAACAACATAATGCATGTATTTGACAAGTGTGCTCCTGTGGTGAGAAAACGTGTGACGAGAAAGAGGTCGCCTTTGATGAAGGGTGAGATTACAAAATTAATTAAAGAGAAAACAAGTTAAGAGACCTTTATAAAGAACACAGGCATTTGTTAGGCAATTGCTAAGGAATACTATGTCAGATGCAGAAATGAATTAAAGAGTGCTGTACGAAGAGCCAAGAAGGATTATTTTGCTCACAACATGGACTGCAAAGAGTCCAACATGTTTTGGTCTACTCTATCCAAAAGTGGAGTTTTAGAAAAAAAAAAACTACAAGGACTATTCTTGCCCACTCTCTCCCAGTGAGTTAAATGTGTATTTTGCTATCATGGGAGTAGGTAATTAAGTTGATCGAGAGAAACTGGCCTTTTATAAGGGAAACTACTGTGGAGCGGTAAGGGAAGTTTTCAGATTTAGCACCGTTCGCAAAGAAAATTTTATGGACACTATGAACAAAATAACATCAAAAGCGTTTGTTATAGATGGTTTATCAATAGACATGATAAAGAGTGTGAGCCCATATTGTCTGCCAGCCATTACGCATCTGATTAATGTGTCACTAACTACTGGTGTTTTCCCAGGCAGTTGGAATCGTGGCATTGTGATCCCGCTTCAGATGTGCTCGAACCCAACATTGAATTGCCATTTCCGTCCAATATCAATTTTACCTGCTTGCTCCAAAATTTTGGAGAAAATTGTTGTGGAACAGTTGGTGGATTATGTAGAGGTGTCAGATGTGCTGTAAGAGACAAAGTCAGGTTTTCGTAAGGGGTTCAGCACTTGTAATGCTCTTCTTAATATGACTGATGAGCTACTTCAAGCTAAAGACCAAGGGCGACACAGTATTATGGCGTCACTTGACTATTCCCAGGCGTTCAACTGTGTGAACCATGACATGTTTTTGTCAAAACTCAGGTTTCTCAAATTCAAAGAGGATTCTCTCAGATGGTTTTCTTCTTACCTAGGTCACAGATCGCAGGTAACTAAGGTGAATGGGAGGTACTCTGATGTACTTCATAGGGACGTATGAGTTCCGCAGGGAACTTGTTTGGGACCTGTTCTATTCATCTTGTATACACAGGACCTCCACAGAGTGCTAGAATTCTCAAGTTTACATTCCTATGCTGATGATTGTCAACTAGTCCTGTCTTATGTTCCTTCTGGATTTCATGAAGCAGTTAAGCTAATGAACTCTGATTTGTTCATGTTGAAGCAGTGGTCTGACGGTCATGGTCTGGTTCTTAATCCTGAAAAGTGTGCCGTGCTTAATTTTGGTTCCTCTTACTTGAAACCTACGAATAGTCTTCTTGGGAAGGTGGGGCTGGATGGCAGGGCTCTCTCTGTTTCTGACTCTGTCAAAGTTCTGGGCGTCAAAATTGATTCTCAGTTGAATTTTCGCTCCCATGTTAGTTATATTTGTCAGAAAGTTTAAAATAGCTTAAGAATGTTCCATCAACTGAAGTTTGTGCTGACTGAAACTGCTAAGCTGGAGTTGATAAGATCTATGGTCTTCCCAATAATTCATTATGCTCTTCCATCTTTTGGCGAATGTCTGACCCTGGATAGTAGAGTGCTTCTGATGAGGTTGCAGAATAGAGCCCTAAGGTTTGTTTATAATCTTAGGAAGTTTGATCATATATCTGCATATCGTGAACAGGCTAAGGTTCTCTCCTTGGGGAAGCAGTCTTTCCCTAAGACTGTATCAGTTGTACATAAGGTACTGTCTTCAAATGTACCTCTTTATCTTAAAAGGAAGCTTGTGCCTCGCGCACTGGTTAGGAAACGCTGTACCAGGCAGGATGCCTTGCTTGTAATGCCAAGAGTGCGGCTTGAGTTAGGGAAGAAAGGGTTCTCGTACTTTGGACCTCAAGCATACAATACCCTTCCTCCAAGCATGAAATCGTTGAATTATAACTCGTTCAAGGTCAGGTTGAAGTCATAGGTTTAATTAAGAGCATTTGGTTTATTTTTATAATCTGACCTGTATTTATTTATTTTTTATTTTGCTGTAATGTCTGTTATTTTTCTCTTGTGTTGTTTTGACTTGAGTTTTCTTGAAAAACAGTTTGTACTGAAGAACACTTGTAAATAAAGTCATTATTTTATAAAAAAAGTCAATAACCAATTGTAAAAGTTGTATATATAAGGACAAGAATAATTATATGTTGTTATAAAATACTGCCAGCGTTTTCCTAAATTTGGTTTCCGGAATTTGCATTGTTACGTTATATACGTTTCTTTAACTCATCTGTAGTCAAATATGTTATAATGTTATATGTCATATTTATGTTATAATACAATAAAATTACTTTTAAGCATATACCATCTTTTTTATCCTTTCCTTAGCACCAACCCATCAGTATTTTTTTTTCAATCACTGCTTCTTTCATTGTTGACTTTAAGAAGTGTTCTTATACTAGACAAATCACAACAACGAACATTTATTTTATAATTTAGAACTATAAAAAACTACTTTCTAACTTTATTTTTTATTTTTGTTTATTTGTTTATAAGATTTGAATGTTTTATGCGAAGCAAAATAAAACAGCAAAGAAGAAGTAAATGTGTTTCAATTATGTCTGTTCAGTATTTATTTTTACCAAATGGATTTTTGTAAATGAAAGTGATGCAGAGTAATTGTTGATTACATTTTTCATTGTAATTTGCAAGATTTGATTTTGCTCTTGTTAAACTTTTCCTATTAATTTAGTATTTTTTAATCTATCCTTAGCATTTTAGCAAAAATGTTTTCCTTGGCAGTTTGTTTATATTTTTGGCTAACATATGTTTATCGTTCTTGTTAATTGGACCTATTCTCTAAACAGTAATCATACTGACAGCTTGCCAACCGCAAATCATGAAGTACCGGTATATCAGCTGTGAATCAAATATCCCTCTGCAGCAAATCAGCTGTATTACTTTGTTTTCCTGATTTCTTTCTAGTATATAAGGATCAACATCCAGTTTTTTACGGATCAACACCAAGTGAAAAAGTGTCTCGCCAATAGCCGTCAAATCGAGTAGAATGTTCAAGATCAACTTATAAAGTGGATTTTTACAGATCAACAAAACCTGAACAAATTTGTAAGTATACATCAGCTGCATTACATATAATGAGCAATTATCGAGATCAACTTGTTTTATGAGGCTTTACAGATCATCATGAAGTGAACTTATTTACAATGTTATAGCTGCCATATTGTGTATAATAATCGTATTTAGGATCAACTTATTTTATGAGTTTTTACAGATCAACAAATTAAAGTAGTATTTCCAAATTAGGAGCAACATACAAATTGAAGTTTTTGAGGATCAACACCCAGGATTTAGCTGGGAATATATATATATATATATATATATATATACCAAAAATGTACATGGGTTGTCATGGGAGATAATCGGAGCACCAAGAGATAAACAAAAAATAAAACTTTCACCTTGAGATGTACAACAAACATGGTACTGTATATTTATTTTAGGACAAAAGAATGTAAACAAAAAAATAACATTAATACTGACACTCAGCTTGTAATAATAAAGTATTAAATGAAAGTTGATTTTAAGACAGTGAGAAACAAAATTTATATATTTAAAATAAAAGTTTAGCAAAACACCAGAGTTCTCTGAACATTCCGGCCACCTTGAAGCAATGCAGCTTCAATCAATGTTCATGTTAACGGCAGTGGGAAAAATTTCATTGCGGGTCTTTTGAAAATGCCAGTGGATGTTCTTACTGCTACAACTTGTGCGATTCCACCATTTCCAGGGTGAGTGTTGTTAACTCGGGCGAGTGGCCAATTGGGTGGGCTTGAAGGTGAATGGATCAACACAAGATCTCCAATTTGAAGATTTGGTGTGGATTTATTCCATTTGTTGCGTTGTTGGAACGTATGCAGATATTCTAAACTCCAGCGATGCCAAATGCGTTGATTGAATTGTTGAAGCAAATGCCAGTGTTTAAGGCGATTCTGTAGTGTATGTGTGCGATCAGGTTCAGACAATGAATCCAAAGGTCCACCCACCAAAAAGTGACCAGGAGTTAGAGCCAATAGATCGGGTGGGTCGTTGGATAATGGCGTCAAAGGACGTGAGTTCAGCATTGCTTCCACACGAACAGTCAAAGTGATGAATTCAGGGAGTGTTATTCCCAATGAATCGATTAAGATGGTATTTGGTACTTTTTATGGCGCTTTACCACAGGCCTCCTTGATGTGGAGCAGCAGGAGGATTGAAATGGAAACGTAGTCCATTGGTGGATGTAAATCACTGAATTAAAACTTTTGCAGAGCAGTCGTGGATAGTGGATTGAATAATCTTGCGTAATGCAGCATTTTCTCCAACAAAGTTTGTTGAACAGTTGGAGTATATGTCGGTGCATACTCCACGTCGAGACAGAAATCGTTGAAGGGCTGCTATGAAAGCATCAGTTGTCAGATCAGTAACAACCTAAATATGTACAGCTTTAGTAACCATGCATATGAATACACAAATATACACTTTTGTATATTTAACAAAGCGGAAGTTAAGCATCTTTATAGTATAAGGTCCACCGTCATCGCCTCCAGTTGAGGTGAATGGCTTAACAGGAGTAATACGAGAGGACGGGAGATCACCCATCAAAGGTGGTACATTGGTTGGTCTCTGTTTGAAGCATGTAATGCATTTGTGTATGCGTGAACGGATCGTATTTCGGGCACACAATATCCAAAATTGACGTGTTAACAACGATTGAAGTAATTGTGGTCCAGCGTGTAAATGGTACCGATCAAAGTAATCAATGAACAAGTCGATGACGTGATGGTGCTTCGGCAACAGAATAGGATATCTGGCATCGTAGGATAAGGAGGAGTTCGTTAATCGCCCACCTACTCGGATCAAACCATGGTCATCTAGAAATGGGTTCAGTCGTTGAATACGTGTAGTGAAATTGCTTTGATTATTTAAGAGAGAGAGTTCGTCTGAGAATGCTACACGTTGTACCATCTTGAAGATAAGCAAACGTGCAGTGCGTAGTTCACTGATGGTGAGATTACCAGGTCGACAATCCATAGATTGACAGTTATGAAACGTAGAATCCATGCTACAGTTCGATGTAAATACTCCCAAGATGAAAATTGAGATAGGAAGGACGAATCTTCATGTTTTGTGGTAGACAAAACTGTCAAAGGAGTTGGTTTGATTTCGTGGGATGAGTTTATTTGTACAGGAGTGAATATTTGGACAGGCCAATTAGCAGGAGGGAGCTGAAGCCACGGTGGGCCATTCCACCACTAAGGATCATTTATCAGTTGAGATACTGGTATTCCGCGTGATGCGCAATCAGCAGAGTTTTGAGATGAAGAAACATGTCTCCAAAGTTCTGTTGATACTAGTTCTTGAGTCTGCGACACTCGGTTGGCAACATATGTTTTAAGTCGATAAGACGGAGTGCGTAGCCATGTTAATACTACAGCTGAGTCACACCAGAGGTATATATTATCAGGGGTAACTTTATTCTCAAATGTTGACTGGCAATGAGACACCAGCTAGCTAATAGATGGGCGGCGCACAGTTCTAGACGAGGTAATGCCACTCGTTTGAGTGATGCCACACGGATTTTAGCCAGGACTGGAAGTACACTGGTTTCATGATTAGCGGTTTCGCAACAAAAATAAACTATGGCAGCGTATCCATTTTCGTAAGCATCACAAAATCCATGAAGTTCAATACTACATGAATTGAAAAACATAATGAACGAGGTATGGAGATCTGTGTCAAGAGCTCGGTATCAGTAATGAGAAAATTCCACTTTGCAGAGAGTTCAAGAGGCAAGGGTTCATCCCAATGTCCTTTAGACCCTAGAAGTTGCATGACATATTTAGCTAACATGGTGAACGGCGTGAGGAAACCGCATGGATCATCAATTTTGGCAATCATACTAAAGACAGATATTTTAGTATGAATATGATTGTGCGGGACAGTAAAGTTATAAAAAAAGTATCCTCCACTGGGGACCAGTGAAGACCTAAGACAGTAAAATGTGGTTGTTCAGATTCCTGAAGAAACACTGGGTATTCCAAATGGGAATAAGGCAAGGAATGGAGTAAACGTTGGGAATTAGTTATCCATTTACGAAGTTCGAATCCTCCACGTTGTAATAAAGCTATCAACTGATTTTATAATTCGAAAGCTCTTTCTTCGGTGTCTGCTCCAGTGATTATGTCGTCCCCGTAAGTGTGATTCTTCAACATTTGAGCTGCGTCAGGGAATTCATTGCCTTCGTCATCAGCAAGTTGATGTAAAGTTCGGATGGCAAGATACGGAGAGCTGTTCATTCCATAGGTGACAGTATTTAATTGGTATGTATATAGTGGTTGAGATGGACTGTCACGCCATAAGATTAGTTGGAAGTTTCTGTCATCAGGATGGATGAGAATTTGTCTATAAATTTGTCGGATATCACAACAAAATACATAGTTATGGCTTCGAAATTGCATCAAGACATCACAATTGTTTGTTTGTAACTTTCGTCCAGTAAGTAATGTGTCATTTAGAGATATTCCTGAACTACTTTTACTATTAGCGTCAACAACTGTTCTTAACTTAGTGATACTGCTGCTTTCCTTTAACACTCCGTGGTGAGGAAGGAAATAACGACGTTGGGACAGATTGATGTCAGTACATTTGGACATGTGACCTAACGAGGAGTATTCATCCATGAAGTCACGATATAGTTGAGAAAATCAAGAATCGGTAGTAAATTTGCGTTCCATGGATATTAGACGGCGTTCTGCTGCAGTTTGTGAATGTCCAAGTTGAGGTTCGGCATTTTTGAATGGAAGGCGGACAATATAACGTCCATGATCATCTCTCATGTGAGTTGAAGCACAGTGTCTGTCACATAAATTATCCCCTTGAGCCTTCTTTGTGCAAGTCGGAGGCTCTTCTTGTTGCCAAAATCTTTGCAAAGAAAAATGCAAGCCGCTATCACTGACTGCATGAAGGCACTCATTGAGATTTGAGTATGGAGAAGTTGTAGATGATGCAAATGAACCTATATCAGACTTTGCTGAAGCAGAACCCATTACAACATATCCAAAGCGAGTTCCGAGTATGTACGGCATATGTGGACCAAGCGAATGTTGTTCTTGATTGCGAGAACAGTGATCCTCAAAGTACAACGTCAATACGCCCGGGGATATGAAAGCTTGGATCAGCAAGTACCTCAGCAGAAATCGGCACTCGAGGAAGGTCTACAGTAAGTTTAACAAATATTAGCAATGGATGATGAGGAACAATCTGTTGACCGACAATGTCTCAATGTCTGCAAACATTAGTCTTCGATTACGAGTGACACTGTGACCTATACCTGTTAACTGAACATCTGATCTGTGTCGGTGAGTATTGAGAATATTAACTGCATGTTCCGATATAAGGTCGCACATACTCCCCTAGCCAAGGAGAGCTCGAAAAACATGCGAAGTTCCATCGGAAGATCTAAGTTGGATCAAAAAGGTTCCAAGAACAGTGACACTTGAAGCGGAAGTCAAAGATGAATCATGGGATGTCAAGGTAACGGATACTTTCTCGTTAGAAGTTGAATTGGCCTTACTAAATTTATTAGATTTGACTGGTACAGGTTCTTTGGTAAGCAGGACTTTACTTATATGGAATTTTCGCCACTGAAATGCAAAAGCGTATGATGCCGCTTATGGCAAGTACGACACGTGGACTTCGATTGACAGTGTTTTAGATCATGAGTCCCTAAGCATGAAATGCAGTGTCTTTTGGATTTCACGAGTTGATAACGCTCATGAGGAGTCTTCTTACTAAACAATGGGCTTAAATATATTTTGCGCGAGGTTTGGTCACGTGGAAAACATGGAAGAAGTGTACAATACGATTGAGTGAGTGATGACGAGGAGTCAATAGCAATAATGGTTACGGATTTACGAGGAGAATGTATATTTTGATTAGCAAATCTTCCGTTACGAACACATATGGTGTTAGTCTCAGTGGCTTGGGATATGGAATGCAGTGTGGCGTCTTCAGTTTGATTACACTCTGTAGTTAAGAAATAAATGATTTCAGTTACCTCAGGCAACTGCCTGCCTGTATGCTTAGTTGAATGTACGTTAGAGCGGAAGTTTTCAAGATGTTTATGCAATTCAGCATCCATCTTGCGTAATAATACAGTTGCGAGTAGAGGGTATATATATACCACTCATGTATATAGTTTGGGTATATATATACACTAGCTGATGTACCCGTTCTTCGCACAGGGGTTTTCTGTACCCGGTCTATAGTCAATGCAATTTTCATTTTATTTAGCTTGAAACAGTTGTTCTTGCTTCTGCTCTTTAAGCTGTCAAATGAAAGTATCCTCAGCTGTTCGCATTACAGTTTCTGAATTTTTACTTTCTTCTGAAATGTAAACATTGAAACTTAGGACGTTCACGGGGCGTAGCCTGAGGGGATTTTAAGGAAGTTAATAGTTATGTGTTGCATGGGTTCAAGATCTACCTTTGAGTAAAGTTTCAGCCCAGTCGGTTAAGTAGTTTTTGTGTTCACCCGGAACATAAGACAGACAGACAGAAAGACAGACAGACAGACAGACAGACGGACAGACAGACAGACAGACAGACAGACAGACAGACGGTCAGAAACCACCTCTTCTTTATAATATTATAGATATATATACAGTTTCGAACGAATGGTATTTTTGGGGTCTGGGGACCTCAAAACGAAAAGCTATCATGGTCCCGGGCCTAGGTCTTACCATGCCGACTACGGTAATAGCTTCTTCCCTATAGGGGAAATTCGCTAAAAAGTAGTCAGCTCAACATTTTGTTTTGTATAATATTAAGCGCACAACTCACACTAAAAAAACAGAACCGACAGAATCCCTCACTAGATGTCAATGTACAATTTTAAGTGTAAGGGTCATTGTCTTGGTGAATAAGAATTTACTAAATTGCTTATTTCATTATTTTGCTAAAAATATTACAGCAGAATATTTTCTTTGTTAAAATGTATTAATAAAATGTTCACTGCCTTGCAAAATATTAATTTTGTTTGCAAAACACCAGTTTCATTAATTTGATTAACGTTTTCAAAGGAAACCAGGTCTAAACCCTGATATTATCTACCTTTTCTGACAAAGCACAATTTAATTAATTGTACAATCAAATCACTTTAACATCCAGTCAATTCATAACGCTGTTTAGTAGAGTTCACATCACGTTTTAAAATGTGCGTAACATTTTGTGAATGCCTTTAGTGTAGTAAGAAATAATTGACATATATCAGATTAACCGTTTTCTTACAATGGGTGAAACCTGCTACACATCAACCCTTTGAAAATAACTGTGTCATTGAATTTACTAATAAATGCATCACTATTGACTTACTTTGGCTCCCTGTCGATTGTGAAGAGGTCTCGTAACATATTAAGATCATGAAAGCAGGAAAGTCTCCATGACATTATGTGGGATAGTTAAGGTAGATCAATATCACATTACGTTGTTTCTGTTTTGGTTAATTTTAATAGAGCTCTTATCTGGTTGAAGCAGGATCCTTTCATGACAAATTAAATATCGCCAAATGTATCCCTCTAAAAGGGAGAAAACTTAGTAAATAATAATGTTTTGTTGCAAGAATGAGAATACTAAGGCAATCGGTGTTAATTTAAGCTAGTTTTGCTCTTACTTGTCTAATAGACGGCAGTTTGTTTCGATTGGCAGCTATACAAGTTTGTAATGTGCATCATCAAAACAACTGTGGCACTTGATGCAGCAAGTCTAAAACTATCTGAGCCTTTAGTTTAATAGAAACAAGTTAAAATTCAAGTCACAGAAGTCTTCGCCATAAATTTCTCTTTGGGCCAGTCTTTTACATAAATCCTATTCATTACCTCTTGAACAAGATGACAGTTCTCTATTTAAAAAAATATAAATGGGTAAACAAGTATTTACTGATGTTTCTAAGTTTTACTAGGAGTTAGTTAAAATTTCCTGTGAACTTATATTCATCCCAAACTCAGCTATGGTTTATTTAGTTGGGGAAGTAGGTCGTGAACCATATTAAACCAATAGTTTATTTAAAAAAGCTGTTACCTCTTTAATTAGTGTACAAAACAAGCAAACACTCACTTCAATTATTACAAATGTACAATATTGTTCTCTTAAGCAAAATAAACAAATTAAAAGAAAATACCCCCGTCACAGCCAACCTGCGTACTCAGCGAATTTCCAATGCATTTATATGTTTCTCACTCCTACACTTTCCAAGATTCACAAAAATACATTCATAAATAAGTGATTTATAACATTTTATTTACTCCCCATAAGAATAAAATTAGGACTGAGTACGCAGGTTTGCTGCAACGAGGAAGATAAGAAATTTGTTTTTATTCAATCATCAATATAACTGAACTAGGTGAAGTTACCAAGTTCTATTAATTTATGTTCATAATTAAGGGATATATAAAACTTTACTTATTCTCCCTAAGAATAACATTGGGCTGTGTATGCAGGTTAGCTGCTACGGGGACAATCAACAAAAACATTTATTTTTTGTGCAAATATCAATATACCAGTACAACGTGAAGCCACATACCAAGTTTCATCAATATACATTCATAAATAATCAAGATATCAAATTTTATTTATTCTCCATAAGGATAACATTGGACAAAGTACTGTGTTTAGCACTTTGAATATCTCTCCAACGGTTGGACGTAGAATCACAATTTAAACACCAAAATGATTGTTTGGTGGAGCTGAAGTGATTGGTAAAATAAAATGTTAAGATTAAAGTAAAATTAACTGAAGAAAAGCCAAAAACCTTTTTTCCCGTAAGATTAACATGGGAGATTTTATGAGAAGGTTTTTTTTTTTTTCTCCGCAACCACTTAACCTAGGTTAATAATTCAAAATACTATATTATTTGTTTTTTTAAGCTCTATAACATGGTCTAAACCAAAATTAAGTGTTTTAAAATTTTTAGGATAAAAAATGAAAAAGAAAAACTAATTTTTGGAAAATTTAAAACCCCCAAAAACCCCCCTTTCCATTGTCCGATTTTTCTGGTTTTCGAATCTAAAGCCATAAATGTCACTTTACACATTTGAACCAAATTTCATCGAAATCGGATGGTTTTTACTCAAGTTATCGCATTCACGGACACACACACACACACACACACACACACACACACCCACATATATATATATATCTATATATATATATATAAATTTGAACGAATAGTGTTTTTGGATTCTGGGGACCTCGAAACAAAAGTTATCATGGTCTCAGGTTTAAGTCTTACCATCAGACCTACGGTAATAGCTTCCTCCCTATAGGGGAAATTTGCTAATTCCCTATAGGGGAAATTCGCTAAAAATAAAATGTATGTAATTTTACGTTGTTTTATTAAATTTATTTTGGTTAAGAAAAACTAGGGTGTCGTAAAAAAAGTAATATGGGGAAATAAAACACTCGAAATATGGGTATGCTACGCCTACTATAATAAGAAATTGTTTGTTTCAAAAACACTCCAAATCAGATGAATTCATAAGATTGGTTTAGTGGACAAATTTCAAAACAGGACAGTTATTCAGTATTTTAGTATAGAAAGTAGAAAAATCCTCCTTAATTCATATTAGTTACCTCTTTTGCTACTTAAAATTAATGATTTTTAAACTATAAAATAAACCAAATTAATTAAATTCCTACTAATTTAATTCTTAAGTTAGGCTCTGTAGAATTAATTACCGGACGCGGTAGCTCAGAGGTAGAGCACCGGCTCGGCGTGACAATCGTGGTCAAGCGTAGGTTCGATGCCGGCTGACTGCAATGACACTTTTTCACGACCAGTCGCCACTGGTTTGCCCAGACGACTAATGTTACTACCTCGCTGTCTTTGGATCGCCGCACAGAATTATTGACCTAGGCTGATGGGCGGTGGAGGTTTTTTAAAAATAAATAACAGTTGATTTCACATGCATGATATAATTTATTTGATAATCAGGGTAAATGTATGAGTGAGTTTGTGTATGCGAGTGAGGAATGGGTGGGTTTGTGGGTGTATTTTGTGTAATTGTTTGTGATTTTGTCTGGTCAAAGCGACAGTTGCAGGGAAGGGTTTGAGTCAGTCCTGATATACGATTAAAAATTGTTTAAAATTTTTTGTACATACCTTAACCTAACAGATGTTCTTGCGGTGACTAGATATGCTAGCATCAATGCACATGTTTAATCTATTCCCATAGCAAGCCAAAAGGAGAGAAAACTATATTTATCGTATGATTCACATAAAATATAGGTGATTTTATACAAACACTGAGTAAATAAACACCCCATACTATTTTTATTTGTTTATGAACCAACATATGTTATTTATTATGTTTAGCTAATATGTTAATATATTGAATTAAATATTTGATTAATTTTATATACGTACATGACACGCCCCTAAAACTTTAAAAACATGAATAGTAACTTCATATAAAATACAGTATTCCAAAAAAGGGCAGTAAGAATAATTTGCAATGTTCCTTATCGCACCCATTGCAAACCACTTTTTTGGAAGCTGAGAATTTTAACTCTTCCATCACTTTATGTTTTAACTTCTTTGTTTAATACACGGTGCAATATTAGTGCCTATCCCAAAAATAGTAACTATCATGTACATGATACAAGGAACAAAAATAATCTAAGGGTTCACCAATATTACTACACTTCCTCTAAAAAAAATCCCCATTACATGTCAATTGAACTTTACAGCTCACTTCCTGTTAGAATAAAACCGTTACCAAGTCAGTTGTTAAAGTCTAAAATTAAGTTACAATTAATTAATGAGTGTTTGTATCATGTAAACGACTTTTTCTCTGTTTTATGGAATGACTATTTGTAACTATTAGCCTATATGTTTTTTGTTACTAGGCTTACTTCAGATGTATACCAAGTATATTAGAATTACCAAGTATAAAGAATTATGTAGGGCCTAATGATGGTTTATCTTTGTGAGGTTTTAATTTCCGCTATGCTTTACTTATTGTTTTAGTGACTTAGCCAATCTGCTGTAATAAACAAACGCACCTGTCTTGCCAAACATGACCAAAGATACATTAGTAATAGTAAATGTTTTGTCCAAATATTATTTATTTATTGTATTAAACAATTTATATAGTTTTTCCATGTAACTAATTTAGCAGCATAAATAAAATCCGTCTTACAACACTACAATATTGTAGTGTTGTAAGACGTATTTTATTTATCCTGTTTAGTTGTAACAACACGTATCATGCTACTAAAGAAACTAATTAATTTAGGCAAATTGATTGTTAGCTTTTTTATTTTAGTTTAATGAATGTTGGCTATTATAAATAAATACAGTATATTGTTGAATTAATCACATACAACTTACCAATGATTGTGTTTGTTATATAGTTAGTACCTGGCGATATCAATACATTTTTGTAATGTCTTTACGACAGTAAAATTTCTGATTTCTGTAATATTATTTCAGATTCAGGATTTTGTTTTAGATAGTTCTATACAATATCTTTTTAATTAGGATTTATTATTTTTTTCCAAGCACTGAAAGGTAGTCTTTCATAGATTGCAATTTTTGAGTAAGTGCACCAGAAGAAATAATTAGTGAGAGATAAAATATATGTTAACTTTTGGGAGAAAGAAAGGTGTTGAACTTTAAACAAGTTTTAGCTGAGGGCAGATGAAACTTCTTTCAGTGCTGGGAGAGGAGATTATTGTTGATATTAATCATTCGGCGCCATCGCTTTGGGACATTAAGCATTCACTGTCTTTTTGTTAACATAAATGATAAAATATGTTAGTTAATATTACGAGCATCGTCATATTAGTTATTTTATCTCTAAATCTTGTTTTATTAGTAAATATATAAGTTTGCCAAAGCAAATCACTGCTGGAAGACCAGTAAAAGGGTTTTGATTCTCCTAACTTAAAATCCCCAAAAGTGGGTGAATTGTTTCAGGATTAATCCTGATTTTCAAACCCGCGTAAAAATATTCACCATCGTTTAGGAAAGATTAAAGAAAAGACCTATTGTACTAAATAAAACTTCTGCCTAGGTTATAACCATGTTAGCTTTGAAGACATCACAACCCTAATTACGGCAATCTTCTTTAATCATCGACATCACAGCATTCTTTTCAGGAGACAGGCAGAATTACAAATCAAAGTGTAAGATGTCTCTAAATTTTGGGACTGACGGGGAGGGGGGGGGGTCACTCAAACTTACTATGTATAGTTTTGTGATACATAATTAAACAGATTCCTCCTGTAATTTGGGTTTTTATATATACAAAACTAACATGGTTATAGGGGACACAAGGTTCATTTCATAGAATACGTTTGGAGCCACTATTTTGTTTTGGGTGTTCCAGTTTTTATTTTCTTTATATAATCTATCTTGAGTTACCAGTCCCTTTAAAATATGGTATTACACGACCATAAGAGATAAATGAGAAATTGCTTCTTCCTCCATAAGAATAACATTGTACAACGTAACTGCGTTTACAGTTAACTGAAAATTTCAATTTTATTCAAATCCAGTCGTAAAATAATAATAATTTAAAATACTGATTTCATTAGGGTTTTAAGTATTTTTTATGGTGATAAGTAAGTTTTTAGTGAATTTCCCCTATAGGGAAGAAGCTATTACCGTAGGTCTCATGGTAAGACTTAAGCCCGAGACCATGATAACTTTTTGTTTTGAGATCCCCAGATGATAAAATACTATTCGTTCAAATTTATATATATATACACATATATATATATAAATATATATATATATAATATATATATATATATATATATATATATATATACATATATATTTATTAAAATTAAGTTAAGTTAAATTATCTATACGTGTCCGTTAACACGATACTTGAGTAAAAAACGTCCGATTTCGATGAAATTTGGCTCAAATGTGTAAAGTGACATTCATAACTCATAAGTTCGAAAACCAGAAAAATCGGACCATGAGAAGGGGGGTTTATGGGGGTTTTAAATTTTCCAAAAAACAATTTTTTGCACTTTTCACCCTAACATTTTTAAAACACTCACTTTTGTTTTTGAGCATTTTATATAGCTTAAAAGAAACAAATAATATAGTATTTTAAATTATTAACCTAGGTTAAGTGGTTGCGGAGAAAATAAAAAAACCTACTCATAAAATCTCCCATGTTAATCTTATGGAAAAAAGGTTTTTGGCTTTTCCTCAGTTAATTTCAATGTAAAATTCACATTTGCTTTTAGCAATCAATTCAGCTCTACAAAAAAATCATTTTGGTGTTTAAATTGTGATTCTACGTCCAACCGTTGTAGAGATATTCAAAGTGCTAAACACAGTACGTTGTCCAATATTATCCTTATGGAGAATAAATAAAATTTGATATCTAGATTATTTATGAATGTATATTGATGAAACTTGGTACAAAAAATTGATTTGTTGTTGATTATACCAACAGCAGCAAACCTGCGTACTCAGCCCTACGTTATTCTTATGGAGAATAAATAAAATGCTATAGATCACTTATTTATTTATGTATTTTTATGAAACTTGATAAGTGGCTTTATGTGGTAATAAAAAACATATAAACGCATCGGAAATTCGCTGAGTATGCAGGTTTGCTATGACGGGGGTATTTAGTTTTATACAAAATTGAAGAATCAAAATTTTGGTACCTTTTACGCCTTATAATTTCTAATCTCAAATTTTCCTAGCAATAAGGATTGCCATTTTGTTCCACTAGACCCATTTGAATTATTTTAATTTAATTATTTAATTAGAATGTTTTACATTATTATTTACATAATAGAATAAACTGTAGGTAACTGTGAAAAAAGTGTATATTTTTTGTATGTAGAATGTCAATTTGCAGGGAACATTCCCGAACACAATAAATACTTAACTACTGTAAGTGCTAAACATGCCCTAAATGCAAACATCAATAATCGTTATAAAGACAACGCCCGTTACACTGCAAGACAAGTACATTACAGAGCAGATATTTAAAAATAAATGCAATAGGAAAACAAATCCGCATCCCACACACCCACTCATATCGTATCGTTCATGAAAAGCCAAGCAATAAGTTTTAATACAATTATGTTTCGATATTCCCAACAGACTATTTCATTTGTAGAGAGATCAATAGGTCAAACTAATTACTTATGCAAGTTTAAGTAATTTTAATTGTTTAAATTAATTTTAAAAGAAAATAAATACACTCTTAACAGATACATTTCCAATAAATGAGAATTTTTGCTGCATGGTGTCTGGAAACTGTGATTTGTAAAATAACTATAAATGATAGTTTTCATAGTAAATTCTTTTCTTTATTGTGTATATAATTTAACTGGTACGAAATAATTCCTATAACATTCAATAGGACCGAGTGGATTAAATGACAATTAAAACTAGAGATAAGTTTATCATAGAGTTGATTTTATGGCCTTTAATTTTAAAATCAGAAATTTGGAACCAATTAGACAATGTTTAGTCAATACAATAAGTTGTAGATTGATCTCAATAAAATGAATGTACAGCAAGATTTCCCATTGAGTACTTAATAGTATTTTAGAAATAAATCACGACATTCATGATTGAAATAAAATATGACTTTTGAGATACGGAGTAGACGGTGACGCATTGAATTAACTACAAGTTTGCGTCTAGGAGGCGTATATATGACAGGGGAGCTGCCATTAGTATCCATGAGATGTCAGGATGACGTCAGTGCTGTGCCTAGGGACAGTCAGCACAAATTCACCTTGTGGGTGGGTGGTTGTACCTTCATACACGTGCATTCTCAAACAACATTTCACTTTTCTATCTTTCAGTCCCCTGGCGAAATGAACGATGATAATGTAATACTTATTAAAACGCGTTTATGTTGCTCATTTAAATCAGAAACGGTCAGTTAAAATTAACAAAATAAATAAATAAGGTAAAGCATCTTTTCATAAACACGTACTACCAATTGTAGAGGGAAATCATATAAAGTCTGTGTTGAGTTTTCGAGTTTACACACACAACTGGATTAGTTATGTAGGCGGCCGGCAGAGTAATGGACGTGTTTAAATGTAATATAAAATAATACTTACCTTACGACACATAACAAGAGCAGTGAAGAGGCAAATAATGAATAAATAATAAGTCAATGAATTTTAGATTCTATTTGCAGAAGAAAATCGTTACAAAAACTTGTATTCACCCATGTCCTCACTATATAAATCCGGACTGACGGTTTACTTCTTAAAATTCTGAACATTTCTGGCGTTACCTACTTTATTTTCAATTCGAAAAAATAAAAGTTTTTTGATTGTCAATGACAAAGGTTACAAAGCGTGCACAACTTAAACGAAAATGCAGATCCGAAGTTCCATGAGAGTTCAAATTTCAAATGTATAAATTTTGTAACATTTTCAGACTGTGGGGGTAATATTACACTAAGGTGTGCAGATTATAAAGGCCATAGTACCCATTGGTCCTAGTATAATTTGGCCTCCCAACTGAAACTCCATTTGCCTCGTTATATTAAAGATATTACTGGTTTCAATAATTTTGTATAAATATGTTTTTAGTATAAAATTGAGATTTGTTGAGTCGTTGGTGTAGTGACCAAGCCGAACCTATGGTAGCGGCCCTGTGGGTTCAAATTACAGTCCTGGTTAGTAAATATTCTATCAGTACTGTACAACTCATAACGTAACGGCTCAACCCTTGCTTTACCAGATGTAGCCTGTGTAGGCGGGCAATGCAATTTTCCCACTCTTTTTCTGCTGGTGCCTGTGTCTCCCATGAGCCGTTCCTGGTGGTGCCCTTACAGGGCCACATAAGAGCTCATGCAGTTATATTGTTTTATACTTGTTCGTTATTTCCTGTATTATTGACATTGATTGAAAAGTGATTTATGCTTATTTTCTTGATATTTATTGATTTATATACCTACAATTATTTAAGATACCCGAAGTAGCCTATAGTTACTATCTACTGTTAATACATTCAACGTCTATATACTATGTTATCATATTTATTTTGCTAGTTCCTTGAAATAATTGTCATATATTGTTTTGGATGCCTGTTATTTGTTGAATGTTTGTTGAATTTTTCATGTGTTAAACCATCCAAGGTTTATACTGTTATTTCTGCTATTACAATTTCTTAGTTTATCAAGTAGCAACAATCAAATCTATGTCTTTCTTGCACTGCAATGTGATTATTTGTAAATTGTTTAACTTAACTTTTAGTGATAAGCCATCTTGGAAGCAATGTCCTCAATTGTAAAAATGGTGTACCGTTGAAATAAATAAATAAATAAGTAAATAAATGTAAGAACAAAGAGGTTGCTAACATCTACATAAATTTATTTGTTCATATATAGTACATATTTCGATGCTAATGTTAAATTAAGTTACATTTTCACTATAGTGTTTCATTTATTTTTCGAAGAAATTTCAAACTTACTGTGCAAGCAGGCTTGTCATGAACGGGATATTAAATTATTCAGTGACCCAATATCAAACTTATTGACTAAATAGTGGACACTCGTTTTAAAAACGGAATAAATTATTCAGTATTATGCAGAATATTTGTGCTTCAGAAGGCAATATTATGTAATCCTGAAAAATAACATACACATGTTTTATCATCTGTATTTATCCTACTAATATTATATAAAATATAAATTTGACCTATTAGTAATATTAAGACATGTAAACTAGCTTATATTAACTAAAATAATGAATTAATTATGAAATCAAGGTCATTGATGCACGTGACTAAAACAATGAATTAAATATAAAATCAAGGGCATTAATGCGCTCAATCATGCATTAAATGCGTGTCACATCCATCAATCAAGTCTTAATCTTTAAAAGAGACTACAACGTTACGCTATTAATTAATGCATACTATTAAAAATCAATAATTTATATAGTCATACGAAAAATATACAAATGAAATAAATGTATGTACATGCTATTCATATGCCATGTTCTCTATAGAAATTTAACACGCTGCAAACCCAACAATGGCTGGTAAACTCTAGTTAGCAAGTGACAAATGACATTCACTCGATGTAAACTTGTAAAGTTTCCTCTGAGAGCCATTTTTCTCATGGATTAATAACGCGGCCCAGTCCCTCGATGTTACAGCCCTGTTCGGCTCATTTCCTCGCGGTGGTAATTTTCAATGGGAGTTTTATGTGTTTGTCGTGTCTGTATACAACTACTCATTTCATAATGGAAAAAATAGTAATTAATAACCACCCTTTGGTGTTAACATTTAATATATATATTTTCGTGGAATATGGGTTGATGATTTGAATGGGTTTAATTATTCTGCTTAATTTGCCCGTTTTAACAGTGTTATACAAAATATTATTCAGAAGGATATTAGGATTGTTTCCTTTAAAAAAAAGTAAGATTTACATTGATTTAAAAATTAAGTTGTACGATTTTACTTTAGAGATATTACTTTAATATCAATGACGAACATTACTTATTATTACATTATTACGAGTCCGTCTATTTGATCCTTTCATATATTTATAATTGCTTTGTTTCATGATGCTGGTTATTAATCTGTGTCACTGTTACATTATTGTTTATAGTAATTACATTTCACTTATTGTCACCAAAATGTTAAAGTTTAAAAAATAACTTATTATGGATTACTTAATTACTTTAGTAGTGTTTAACTAAAATATAGAGCTAATACGTATTGGGGCATTTTACCATTTTATTTAAGTAATCAAAATCAGGGTTAACTACAAATACAGTGCATTATTACTTACTGATATACAGGCCTATTTCGAATTCTCCATCTGTTAAGTTTATTACAGTCACCTGTTGACATTAAGATTCTTGTTATAATACAGTAAAATCATACTTTATACATGCACAGTTTTTAAGGTTCCTAGCCGTTCTTACAATGGGACCTTCATGTTGAGGGTAACAACAAATTTAAACAAATAATCAATGATTGAATTCCCACCTTCTAATCTGTACCATTGATTATATCTATAGTCAATGTCTGCACTGTATAATATTACACATATGTTACTAAAATCTTACAATAACCTTGATAAAACCTTTTTCGTAAGGGTGGAATGTGGTTAACAAGTTACTATGAATGCTTTTCAACTATCCTTTACAGACTGGAAATACAAATAAATTATTTTTAGTGCAATTGTGTAGTTGATTTAAGACTATTTGAACAATTTACCCATTGGTGGAGGTTTCATTTGAATTTTACTAACACGGAATGTCTTAAAAAATGTTTTTTACCACAGTTTAAACATTTTAAGCACAATAGTTGCAGTAATAATAATTTAAAAAATTTTTACTGTGTATCTTAATTTGTTATTATTACGTATTATTGAATCGCCTTCAAGTTATAAATCAAAAGAATTTATTTTTATCTTCATATATCTTTACAATAAGCATTACTTGTATGAAACTAGGGTATATCTAACGTTAAACAGTTTTTGAAAATAGTTCTTAGTAAAAAGTATGTTATCATTTGTTATTCATAATTATTGTACTTATAAATACTACTAGGTGAACCCGTGCGATTTCGCACTAAAGCAATTTAAAAACAAATTGAAGATAAGTTTAAAGCAAACAAATCAAAATAATCCAAAAAATATGTTTATATTAGATTAATTAAATGTAAATGTATTATTTACAAAATCTCTTTAAAAACTACATTAGTTGTATGAATTACAATATCGCTGTCAACAAATTGTTTGTCAGTTTCTGTTACAACTTTTGAAATTTAAAGAAAACTAATTTTATTTACATAGATAAAGTTACTCTTGCTGATTGATTACCTGTCCAAAATTTGTTAATAGCTACAATTCAAATAAAATTATTCTCCATGTTAATCGTATAAGCAAAAAACAAACGTTCAGAGTGATATAAATAAATAAAACTTATTATATTTATATAGATAGATATATTATTGCTGACTACCTGTCAACAATGTGTTAATAGGTGCAATTATTTTGGTGGAAAAACAAACTAAACATCTGGGTATTTTAATTTTAAATTGAAAATGTTACTCACTTTCAGTTTTTTGCGATATTTTCGATCTTGTTGCCATTGTACCCGGTTTCATCCGGGAATACAACAGTTGTGTGTGCTGCATTAAAACCCTGTTGAACTACTACGAATCATGATAGCTGTTTTAATTCTCATCAGCTCAAACTAACGTGAATGTCCATAATAATAACACAGGATTGGAACTTTGATGCCCCATAGGGCATAGTCCTTTGAGATTTCATTAAAATCCCTTCTTAGTGGTTATCTATGATATGGAAACAGTACAAGCCAGATTTTGTGGTTGCAGGTGTAGAGGTTTGGCCTGGGGGATAATCGGTTTTTCGCATTTGTAAAAAGACCATAAGAATAACACAGGATTGAAATTTTGACTCCCCGTGGGGTGAAGCCCTATGAGAATTTCTTAAAATCCTTTCTTAGGTTACCTACGTTATGGAAAGAGTGTACGTGCCAAATGTCGTAGTTGTAGGTGTTGAGGTTTGGCCTGGAGGATAATCGGTTTTTTGCATTTGTAAAAAGCTCCTAAGAATAACACAGGAATGAAACTTTAACTCCCCGTGGGGTGGAGCCCTATGAGGGTTTCTTAAAATCCTTTCTTAGGTTACTTACGTTATGGAAAGAGTATACGTGCCAAATGTCGTAGTTGTAGGTAGAGGTTTGGCCTAGGGGAATGATTGTTTTTTCGTATTTATAGATACAGAGAAACAAATTATTAATTATATAAAAAACAATCTTTCAGGGCGGTATAAATAAATAAAACTTATTAGATTTATATAGATAGATGTAATCTTCCTGATGCATAATGTATAACAGCTGCAATTATTTTGATGGAAAAACAAACATTTGGATTTTTTTTATTGGATATTGGAAATGTTACAAACTTTCAGTTGTTGCGATATTTTCGAGTTCTATGACCTAAATCGAAAATATAAAGCCAGTTAGCACATCTGCACATAGGTGTATAATAGCTGTGGGGTAAGTCTTAAAACAAATAAGCCTTATTGTTTACAACGTTTGCATGTAGCGTATTAATAATATAGATTATTTATTCTTGGTAAATAATTATGAATTACTCTTTTAAAGGTAAAATTATTATAGTTATCTACTGAGTGGGTTTACATATACGTTCATATCAAGAGGTAACCTTGAGAATGTAATAAAAACTATTTATATTCTACTCGCAGTTATCTGCTTCCAAATGCACATCTCCAGAATCCTTTCAGCTTCTTTATGGGCGTCTTAAAGTCTTTTCATACAAACGAATAATTTATTCAGTCTTTTTAGCGAATTTCCCCTATAGGGAAGAAGCTATTACCGTAGTCGGCATGGTAAGACCTAGGCCCGGGACCATGATAACTTTTCGTTTTGAGGTCCCCAGACCCCAAAAACACCATTCGTTCGAAACTATATATATATATATATATATATACATGTGTCCGTGAGTACGATAACTCTCGTAAAAATTATCCGATTTTGATAAAATTTGGTATAAACGTGTAAAGCACCATTTATGACTTTAGTTCGAAAACCAGCCAGATCGCTCTATCCGAAGGGGTATTTTGGGGAGGTTTTGTACCCAAAAAATGGGTGTTTCGAATTTTTTACATATGATTTTGGAAATAGTCAAATTTTAGTTTTTCTCATTGGATTCAGCTTAAAAAAACACACAATTTGGTATTTTGATCATTTCTATACGTATTGGTTCCCGAGATATTGAAAGTGCTAAACACAGTACGTTGTCTAATGTTATTCTTATAGAGGAAAAGAAAATTTTTATATATCGCTTATTTATACTTACGTATACTGACGAAACTTGTTATACGGCTTGCTGCTACGAAACGGCAGGTTTGCTGCTACGGGAGCCTTTGATCAAAAAAACAATTTTTTATCAAAGGCTCCCGTAGCAGCAAACCTGCGTACTCAGCCCCATGTTATTCTTATGGAGAATAAGTAACGTGTTATCTCCCTTCATTATGAAAATAAATTAATGAAATTTGGTATGTGGCTTTACCTACATGAGTTATATTGATTTTTGTATAAAACCCCATTTATTGTGTTCCTTGCTTCAGCAAACCTGCATACTCAGCCGCCATGTTATTCTTATGGAGAATAATTAAAATGTCATAAATAGTTTATTTATGAATGTATATTGATGAAACTTGGTATGTGGCTTTATGTGGTATTAAGATACATATATATGCATTGGAAATTCGCTGAGTACGCAGGTTTGCTGCTACGGGGGTATTTTATTTTATTCCTGATCAAGTGAATTATTTTGAATCAAAGCATTGTATTGTTAAATGGTCTTCTTTCTGAGTATAAATGCAATATTTATTTATATTTCAACGGACATATCGTTTTACAGTTGATTACAATATATTATTTTACACCAGCTATGAAGCGTGTTGATGTTAGAAATACAGCTGACTTCGACAAATTAGTGTAAACTTTAAACAAATTACTATATTTCTATTAATATTACTATTTTGGAAAATTAAAAATTTTGATCTACACAATTAAGAGACTGCCAATAACGTTTTAAATATTATTTAAATAGAACACTAAATTCAACTGTATACAGAAACCTCTTAAACTAATTCTAAAATATTTATTGATTTTGCTAAAGGTAATTTTCTAAAGATGCACACTTGCAAGGTTGTTTTGATTTTTACCAAAAACTAGATAACTATGAGAAAACTAGTTATTTTCTTTAAGCTAAAAAAATCCTTAACATCTAATCTAAATATACAAAAATATAAAATTGGCTAAAAACATTAATTTTTTAATTTTTCGCTTTTAAGGGCGGGATTTTACCGGTTATCTCGACTTAAAACTTCAGGAAACATATGAAATCCTTAGGCTGGAATCAATAATAGTGCATAATAGTTAGGTTGTTTTGTAATGTTGTAAAACAATAAATAATATAATACGTTATGTAATGTTACTTTTAACCAATAACACTTTGCATGGAATTTTAGAAGGTCTAAAGCCATTAATCAAAGTCTTAGAACTTAAGGGCTTTGCCCCACTGGACTTCAAAATCACTTTGTTACTGTTACTGTTAACAGGTGTTTATTTATTCATGTAGCGAGTTGCAATGTAAATATTGTGAGAGGACATTTTTAACGCACCTCTTGGGCGCAGGTGCCGTGACAGCTGGTTTGCTATAAATAATTGCTAATATATTTTTTTTGTTTAAAGAAACAACTGACAAAACCATCTCAAAAGTTGAATGGGAAAAAGGCTTATTAATTAATATATCTTAAAATATTATATTATTTATATCTGTTGAAATGGGATATTTATATTTGTCTCACTTATATCATAATCAATTTCCAATTTCCATAAAAATTTGTGAATCTACGCACACTGAGTGTGATTTCCAGGGCCGTATTTCCCTAAGGGCGCACGGGGCGAGCGCCCGGCGCCCCGGGCCCGAGGGGGCCCCCAGGCCACGAAAGTGCGACCCCACGGGCCACTAAGAGGGACCTCGCGAGGCAGTGTTTTAATTTTGTTCTGAAAAAGTTTATTATTTTCCAACTGACACTAATACAAATACTTTTATGTGTAAAAGATGTAGGTTGAAAATTAGTCTCAAATCCAAAGTCATTCACTAATGTTTATTATTTTGAACACCGTGTGTAATTTGCCCTAATCCAGTAATAGGAATAGGCCAAGTAAGATTTGAAATTTTAGTACTGACCGTATTGTAGAGCACCTTATTTTGCTGAGTATAAAGTTGTAGAGATTGTATATTTGCAATAGACGATCTTGATCTGGAGCTATAATATTTGAGCCTATCCCCCTGACCCCATAAATTGTTTAATATCCGCCATCCTTTGGCGTACTTGAAAGTAGCATATTCCGTTCAAACCGGTTTAAGATAAGTTTGTTGGTCTTGTTGCACAACACTCAATATGATATATTATAAAATATTAGGAATAAACAAACAAACAGAAAGTAATCAAATAATAGTATCAAAATTATACTGTTAGGCCTACGAAAGTCAGTTAAGTGTAGAACACTGAGTAGTCTTAAGTGTTTGAGGTTATCCAAGATATGATATGATAATATATTGAAAGGGTAGCTTGTAGCCTGTTTTGTTGTTATTTTGTTTTTTAGTATTGTATTTCTGGATTTGATAACAGTTTGAAGGTTGTTTGATTTTAATAAATTTATACTCAATACTATTACCCCTGTCCCGGTCTTGATAAGGGTTCCGGGATGTGCTTATCATTGTTGCCAACACTGAATTCTCCGATTCAGCCCCCCCCCCACATTCAGTTTTAAATAACGTAGGAAGAGACGAGAGCCAATGATGAAGATTAACATTTAATTGTATCATCTTCATGTAAACTTAACATGGAAATAATGCACTATGTAAAATAATGAATATGACTAACCTTTTACTACATTTACAAATATTTAAATCTCTAAAAGAATATTTTTGTATGTGATAACACAAATGCATCCGCAAGAAGAAGATTTTTAAATAGTTTTAACTATTGAAAAGTTACCATTGAATTAGCATTAAAAGTCATTAAAAGCTTTAGCATCCTGAGTATAGAAAATGATACTCAAGGTTGCCTTGACTTTGATAATTAATGATTTGTCAGCCAATAAATGCCAAAAGAAGGAGTTTTTACTGTCTATAACGCATGGAATACTATCTAATAAAGTCTATCCGGCAGTATGTTGACAACAAAACTTTAAAAGAGTTCCTAATCAATGTGTATCGAATTCAAACTTATTTCTTTCATATATGCTATGTTTTCTTTACTTTTAATTATCTTAGTACAATAATGTTTTTGATAAAACAACTACACGAGATTATTTTATTTATATCTTTGTTGTTTTTGAACTATTCATGTAATGTTTGTATTGTAAATTAACTGGATATATAAACTAAGCTTGTTGTATAAAAGCTTAAGAGAGCTAAAACCGTATTAAATCTTGTTAGAAAAATTACATACAATATTTTTACTTCGTGAGTTTTGAAGTTATGATGATAAATTAAAATTGGTTATCCAGTCTATTAGTATGTTTGGCATATTATTAAAGACTAGACTATTGAAATAATAAGATTATATTTCGGAATAGAAAAATTAACTTT
This sequence comes from Allygus modestus, assembly GCA_963675035.1. Classification (NCBI taxonomy): domain Eukaryota; kingdom Metazoa; phylum Arthropoda; class Insecta; order Hemiptera; family Cicadellidae; genus Allygus; species Allygus modestus. Next base: position 252,251,678 of record OY776111.1, on the reverse strand, counting down.
CGTTTGTACATATACCTAAATACATGCTTGTTAGGGGGGGCCAATTTTCATATATGCCCGGGGCCCCAGAGGTCCTAAATACGGCCCTGGTGGTTTTCAATGTCATACGTCAAACGTAAACATTTTAATAAGCCCAATATAACTCTAGATGTAATTTTGTAGAAATATAACCTTTTCAGATGTTTAATAGCAATAGGCAATATTAAAATTTAAAACGTATAGTTGAATTATAAAAAAAACAACATCTCGTTATAGTTGCTTACAATACTTTTTGAAAACCAATAGCAATTATGTTTATACAATATTTCAAGGTAAAAATGGAATTGCAAAAGTATACAGACAACTTATGCTCTAAAAGGACCTAACAAACATATTAGCTCATAATGTACTCTTCTAGGTACAACATAATGTGTTGTTCGGGATAGATGAACAATATACTTTCTGCAGGATATATAATGCAATATACGTTATATTACATACTAGTGCACTCGTCACGGTTCATATTGAACAAAACACATATTTGACCCGCGACCCGAAACAGCGAATTAATGAGTTATCATTTCAGTTGACATTAAGCTACACACGCTTCAGAATAGTTCTCCTTAGATCTTGTTTAAGAACTAGCAAGTTTCCAAGTTTACGCAAGTTTCCGTCCTGAATTTAATTTGATTCTGAAACTCCAAAACAAGATTAATTAACTGGAAGATTAATTATTCTTGGTAAATATAATTAACTGCATTTGAAATTGAGTTTCCACCAACACCAACAACTTCCTCAGATATCTATGGAAATTAAACAGTCTTCAAGAAATTCCTCTACATAAATTAATTATTAACCTGACTTGTGTTCTTACTGAGTACTGTAATAGGAAGTACTACGTATATTTTACTTTTAGCTATTTTTGGAATTTATGTAATTCTATTTTGCTTTTAATTAAGATCATAATATTTGTTTTTATACCCAAAACCATAGTAAAATAGTTGTCATATGTCGTGTTTTAGTTAATGGACATAGCCTACAATGTAATTCAAATGAAATGAATCTTAATTTATACAATTTAAATTTATAACGAGCAAATATAACTATTTATAGAATGTAATTTAATTGTGTGCCACCGTAACCGTAACCCAAACTGTAGTCTAGTCACCATAAGCTTAGACAATTAATGTATTTCTGCTTGCGTTCGTGAAATTCCAGTGAGCGGGAAAGTCCCTGGCCCACTCTGGCTGTTTTAGGGCGCTTGGGCCCTCTTCAGCCGAATGTATTTCTATGTGTATAAAGAGAAACACAAATTAGTGTATATTAGTGTATTAGTATATTAGTGTATTAGTGTATTAGTGTATTAGTGGATATACTTTTGGATTGGTTTTGGTAAAATTAACTTTTTGGAATCGCTTACATGTTTCTTAAACTGTAATCAATTTACTGTATAACCTTTATAAAATGTACAGTTCAAATAAATAAGCTGCGGTCGAGAAAGGTAGAAACAAACTGATTATATTACAATAACAAACTAGACTTCTACGGGTTGAATTATTACCCATAGATTAAATAGCATACATTGCTCGGTCGTTGTAAATGAATATTTATAAGCCAATAGTCATGCAAATTACAGAATTGGGGGAATGGAATAATCGTTATTATTTGATTATTCCGGTTGCATTTGCACATATACCATTTTTGACGTTTGAAAAATATATTTATTTTTTATAAAAAAATACAAACAAGTAACAATATAACACGTTTTTTTTGTAAACTATCTCTTTTAATTATTTAAATTGGTTTGAATTGGTTAAATTGGTGCAAGTCTTGAATTAAATTAGCCTTTTTTTATTAAATCTTATTCAGTTAAATAGGTTTTACACAATAACAAAAAACAAAATGTTTGTATTCAAAAATTGTGAAACATCGTGAAATTAACTGATCAATAGTTAAATGTTCATAAATATATCTGACTTGGTTAAACTATGTACTAGTTTGAGAGTTTTGGGCGAATACTCGCATGAGTTTAGATTGGCATTTAAAGACGTAAGTCCAGTTCGGTTATCCGGAACGCCATCGCCATTAATTTTGAGGTTAATTTGTATTTATTTCTAACTAATTATAATTGCTCCGTAGCAGGGCGCTCGCCTCAAAATCAAGACTAAATTTAAAACTGTTGCCAAAATCTTTAGAATTTTGTGGAGATTCGAAATGTTGCTGCCTTTTGTGCCATTTTTTAGGGTGTGGAAAATTAATTAGATTTTCTAAGAGAAGATCAACCTTCAGTAGACAAGGCCAAGTTCAGTAAGACAGGTTTGGACCGTTCCCCTATCAAAATGTGAAACGGTATAGATTGATACACACAAAAAAGACAAGCTGGCTTATAAACTGATGAATCCAGTGCTATAATATAAGGTAAAAGTAGGGGATGGGAAAAAGAAGCATCTACGTGTATAATCCCGTACAGCCTACACTGGTGACGCGACACCACGCCGACGCCGACGCCGCGACAGCTCGACACTTGATCGCTCTCGACACTAACTTGGCAATTGACAAAGATTGAATCGCTACTTTTCCTCTTATATTCTTGACCAACTAGTGCAGTAATGATTTTGGGGCCTTGATAATTTATTGGTTTTGCTAGTTACTTTACACAACAAATAGAAAATAATGTTTTTTTTTATTTAAGTTGATACAAAATAAAACATGCTTGTTATTGATAGCGGTTATAATTTAGGATATAGTAGACAAGTTCAGGAGTTCAATAAAATTAACCTTAAAAAGCAAATATCAAGCTAATATTCTTTGGCTAAAACGTTTGTTTCTTCTTTCTCAACAAGTAGGTTTTTTTAGTACTGTATATTTTTTGAAAGCTTTGGCATAATATAACAAACCAGTACTTTGAATCTTCATTTGGTTTAATTACCACCGCATTATTTAGAAAAATAAATACCGGCTATAAAATAAACGGCAGCACTCGAATATGGCACCAAATCTGACCCTCATTAAGAGTTGAACCAGGTGTTATTAACTCCACGCTTTAATACGGCACCAAGGCAATCTACAGGTAGGATAAAGAGGTTCCCCCTCTACAACCTGATATATACTCCCCTCATTCTCTATTAGCCCCCCCAACTATTTCAGTCCCATCTGCCTCTAATTATTTCAGTGCATTAAAGCTCTGGTTTAACCTGCGAACACAGAATAATAATACTACGAACACGCCTTTTAAAAAGCAAAACCGAAAATATCCCCGCTTACTTAAACTTCCATAGGTTGTAACTACCCACTTATTAGTGAATTTCCTTTGGAAAGTGAACTATTAGCATGAACCGCACGGTGAAACTTAAGCCCAGGACCACCATAGAAGTTCCTAACGTCACCCCCTGAACACGTTTTGGGGGGTGGTTCAAAATTTTATATATATAACGTCTGTTCTTTTCCTCTCTTATGAACACATATATATATACACACACACACACACACATATATATATATATATATATATATATATATATATATATATATATATATATGTGTGTGTGTTTGCACTCTAGTGGTCGCAATTTTTGTCTGATTTACTTCAAATTTGGTAGGGACGTTCCTTTCTATAATCAGTTGGACAAGTTTGTTGGGCAAAACAATCGGAAAACTCTAAACCCCTTTTTTGGGGATTAATCTTTCAAATTTCGAGTTTTTGGGCCCAATAAGGGTCAGAAAGCCCCAGATGTAAAATTAATGCATGTGAAAAGATGGGAATTAGTGTGGCGAAACTTTTAAACCCTCTCTTGTCATTCTAGCATAAATATTTATCGAGTTATCAAAGAAAATATGTATCGACCAAACACAGTACGTTGTCTTATGGGGATTTTACATTAGAAAAGCCTGTTATTCATTTTTGGTGTACTTTTATCATCCCCAACAATCTCACGCCTAGTTTAAAGCCAGACTGGGCCATCTCCTAACTTTATTATGCGCAAAATTCTATTCCCAGCATTGCAGGTAAATAGAACCAGGAGCATCAGAACAGCCAAAAAATCAATGTTTTCAGATTTGAATAAAAATTTGAATAAATGTATGTTTTTAACTGATTTTGAGTTTTACAGTTTTTTATGTGGAAATTCACTTCCCTCACGTCAGCATGCTGCGTGCGAACTCGTTTTTGTTATTCATACTTTTATTATTTGGTAAGTGACTCTTAACTGATAATAAATATTGAATTATTCTTTTCTTTCTACTTAACCTATCTCAAATGTTTACAAACTCAATCTCAGGTGTTCTTTGCTCGGCTGCTAGTTCATACAAGAGCTTATGGGTAAAATCAAACTAACTGACTCAGGTTTCTTCTTCACCTTCTACCACTAAAATAAAATAATGGCGTCTTAGCCTGATAATAAATACTCAGGAGTACAAAAACAAATCTACATTTATTTTTAACCTTATAATATTGATGATTGTTGAAATAAAAGAAGGGGCTAAAAAAATGTTGTACAAAATCTGGGAAACTCTATTATTTACTTTGATATTCAAATTACTATACAATAGTCTTTAATGTCTCAGGGTTCACAAGGGCTCTTATATCTCAAGTGGGGAACTCGTGCGGTTTTGATTGAATGTATGCTTATGATATTTTATATAATTTAATAAACTCTTGATAATCAAACATAATATTAAATAATGTTATTAGTAAATTATGACTTGGAATCTGAATAATTAAGCATTGCTAAAAAACAGATGAAAAAGTTTCTGTTCACTGGAGAGCTTCTTAAGTCCAGATGTAAGGTGACTGTAAGGTGACTGTAAGGTAACTGTAAGGTGACTGTAAGGTGACGCTTTCGATAAATAGCTAGTAGGCTATTAATTTAATTTGATATTAAGCGTTTCAAAATTAATTAAACTTGATGGTATAAAAATTAATTAAAAATTCTTCTTGATAAGAGACTGAACGATTTCGATTAATGATCTGTTTGGTTTTGACTTTAATTACTTTGATAGTTCTTTAGAAGTTGATGGCCTAAAAATAAAATTCAAATGGCTTCCACTGAACAAAAAAATGGGTAGATCTCACCACAACTTCAAACTCATCACTACATGTTTTAAAACTCTTCTCGGCCTTTACTAAGGGTAAATAAAATATGGCCTGTAGCTCTTCTTTATTTATAAAATATGGACTGTTAGTGTCCAAATACTGAGTTGAGGGGAATTTATTACATTGGGAAAATGTCCCACTTATTTCATATGTCTTAACACCAGGCCATTACTCAGGAGAAGAAAGATGCTGGTATTGTTGAAATAATTCACACATGTCATGGTTCCCTGAATCACTTTGTGGTCTTGATGCCCACTGTCAGATATGAAAACTGCTAAAGAGCTAAATTTTGGATTTTGGAAAATTATAAAGTAGATTGATATTAGTTATGAAGCAATTTTTTACATGGTAATATAGGCTATTATTGATTTATTTACGATACTTTTCCTCTCTTAAAATAATAACTAATTAATTAATAGGTCTATTTACATTATTCCTAAGATGGGATTTTCTGTTATTGCTGGTATTTAAAATTACATATAAATTACATATCACTTATGGGGAAACATGAAATTAAAATTAATAATTTTGGAGCAAAATAATCAGGGTAAATATAAGAGTTGTTGCAAGGTCCACGGGCTTACTTATGGGGGTCCATAGTTTCAATATATATAAATAAAATTAGAGTATTACCTATGAAATGTAGTATTTCAAAATTTAAGCAGAAGAAACCTACTTATATTCTACGAAATTACGCTACATTTACGAAACAAATTATAGTAAACTAACCTAATCTAACTCCGCCGTTTTTGTATATGGCGGCTCTTTCCCTCGTACCATATTACAAAAATGGGTTTGTGTAAAATATAACAAATAAACGGTATCAGGAAACTGACACATACTTTCTCCCTTTTAGCCAAACTTTAATGACAAAAATATTTGGGCACACACATTTATAATCCAGGAGTCCATTTGTTCTACATGATTTGAACTATCCTAGATTATTTCCAATAAAGTAGAATATTACTGTTGAATAATATAACTGACAAATAATTTCTGTTTAGAATAATTGCAGGAAATACGTCGATTATGTGTTAAAAGCAGAAACGGAAAGAATGAAATCACAACCGTTTATGAGGAAATTGATAAATTAAAATGTAAGTGAAGGAAATTTAAATCTGAGTGGCATTACTTTGTAAGTGTTTCCACCAGCCAACCCCTCTTAACGAAGTCGTTAAACCTCCAATAAGGAGAAAACCTTTACCTCCCTAGAGACTAGTAAACTAGTTTATATAATAGCTGCTGAGCTTTTTAAAATAACTGGGTCTAAAGTTTATAAACTGTGGAGATCGTTAAGATGGCTCGAGTTTGTTCAGTAGTGGGCTACAGGTGCGTTGGATGGGCAAGATGAAACTTGATCACTTCCCTTAGCTCGCCTTTCACACCTTTATTTAATTAGCTACACATAGTTTTAGTCCTTAATCCTTACATTTTAAACAAAAAATGAATTCTATATGCAGTTCGTCTGAGACTTTCACTTGACCAAAATGCATACGATTTGTACTAAATGAATAATAATTGTTCCGATATTTTCAGATTTTGTTTGTATATATTAGTTTAATAACAAGAATCACTGTTTTCCCATGGCATTTAACATGGTGTAACATTTCACTTTTCCAGACATTTGGATAGTTCGCTTGAGGCTTTTACAATACCAAGTTACATGCGGTTTGTACTAAATGATCGTTAAATATTTATTCATTTGCAGATTTGACTTTTTTTATGATTTATTTTCTCTTTAAATTATAAAAACTTCGTTTTAAAATACATTTCAACCTTTTATTTTTGTATCGACTTAATTAGGTGATTAATACAACACATGTTTATCCCTGTACAAACTGTTAAAGGACAGGTCGTAAACTTCTATATATATGTATATATATAATTCATGATCAAAACAATATGCGTTTGCGTGCCAAAGATTTGGTGAAGTGAATTGAATTTCAATGACTGTATGACCTTCATCGACGTCACGTCGAGTCGTCGTGACATTTATTTTGGAATATTCCATAACACTTTCAAGAGTCACCTATGGAAGTAATAATTATAAGTATAAATGGCTGGCAATATTACTGTTTATAACTACCTATCAAAGACGGCGACGCGACGTAACTATGGCGTATTTTTAGGTGAATATGAATTTATTAGTAGTGTCGAATGACAGATATGCCACGTGAAGCCTTGTTACTGATTACAATATCTTGAGGATTTTGTCATGGCCATAAATTCAGAGCTGATCAATGACAGTTGGGTCCAGTTTCGAACTTCCACACCATCCTTTTTGGTTTTAGTCCGGTTCCATCTGGTGAACCTCAGATCGGGTCTTACGTTTTTATTTAGTAGGATCAATATACCTTATTTTGTACACAATTAATTAGTTGATGAAACGTTTCTTAAGGATGATACGGACTGACATATGACATATGGATGGATGGGTTTGACATCATTATTTATCATGTTATCAACTTGGCCTAAGAACTCAGCTCACTCACCTGATTTAAATTTTAAAACTATGTCAAGATTATTTGGTTATCTTATGATATATTTTTTATTTTCTTAAACATGATCCTTTGATAAAAGTTACCCTTACCTTTAGGAGAAAGTTGATTTTAACAAGTATTTTTCTCATACTTTATTTTCCTTCTGACATTTATTAATTGAAAGGCGTTGAAGAGTAACAGATTTACAGTTTATTTAAAAGTTTGTTGTTCGATTTATAGTTATAACTTGGAGGTGAATTTCATATTATATTTTGATATAATAGAACAAATATTAGCGAATTTCCCCTATAGGGAAGAAGCTATTACTGTAGTCGGCATGGTAAGACCTAGGCCCGGGACCATGATAACTTTTCGTTTTGAGGTCCCCAGATGCCAAAAACACCATTCGATCAAAACTGTATTTTTATATATACCGGTACCTATATACATACATAGGTACGATAACTCTCATTAAAAAAATCCGATTTTGGCCAAATTTGGTATAAACGTGTAAAGCAGCATTTATGACTTTTAAATTCGAAAGCCAGACAGATCGACCTATCCGAAAGTGTATTTTGGGGGGGTTTTGTACCCCAAAAATTGTTTTTTTTTTTAGTTTTTTACATATAATTTTTAAAAAGTCATGTTTTTTCCTTTGAAATCAGCTTAAAAAGACGCACAATTTGGTGTTTTGATAATTGCTCTACATCAATTGGTTACAGAGATATTGAAAGTGCTAAACACAGTACGTTGTCCAATGTTAATCTTGCCGGTGAGAAACCCTGTTAAAATTCTTAGGCTGTTCTTGTTGAGCCTGATCACATTCTAAGATCTCCTATGATTGAAGTTGCCTACATCCTTGGCTTTCCTTGGCTTGCCTACATCCAAGAATTTGCTCTCTCTGCATCTTCCATCTCTTTGAGTTTCCTCCCGAAGAAGGCAACTTATCTTGATGAAACTTGGTATATTGCTTCATATCGTTGTGGTCTATTGATATTTGCACTAAAAAACATTTTTTTGCCGATAGTTCCCGTAGCAGCAAACCTGCGTACTCAGCTCCCATGTTATTCTTATGGAGAAGAGTAAGTAAGCGTGTTATTTCCCTTAATTATGATCATATATTAATAAAATTTGGTATGTGGCTTTACCTCCTTAAGTTATATTGATATTTGTATAAAACCTCATTTTTTGTGTTCCTTGCTTCAGCAAACTTGCATACTCAGCCGCCATGTTATTCTTATGGAGAATAATTAAAATGTCAAAAATCGTTTATTTATGAATGTATATTGATGAAACTTGATATGTGGCTTTATGTGATATTAATATATATATATATATACAACATACAATATATATAACAATATATTACAATATATATATAACAATACAATATATGAATTGTAAATTAGCTGAGTACCCAGGTTTATTGCTACGGGGGTATTTTTAATGCTGTAACCTATAGTGGCTATGGAAGAGCAATTCCTCTATACGTAGCCACGTTTTAACTTCTCAACAATTTCACTCTGTTAAATCAAATAAAAAATGTATAGCTTCTCTTAATACTTACACTGCATTCAAAAAGTTTTTACAGATAGGAAAAGCTCCTCTACTCATTTATGGGAAAAACAGTTTTACATTGTAATATGTCATGTGAAAAATGCAAACTGTACTCATCGATAGTCATGAATCGTGTGTTTAGTGGAAATGCTATTGGGCTTGACAATTGAAGCACGTTAATTGTTTACATACTGGATGAATACAGAGCTACGTGTTTAAGTTTTTTAAATTCAAAACATGCCACTTAAATGCGTGAGAATTTCCATTAACTGTTGTAGTTTCCCGGCACGCAGCTGATTTTTTTTGATACTAGAGAGACTAAAATGACAGAAAGAAAAATACAAAGCAAGCCATACGATATTATTTGTTGTGATTGAGTCAATATTGAGTACAGTAGAACTTACCAATATGTTATTCTATCCATCTATCTATCTTGCTCTTCGTCGTTGCCTGGGTTGAACCAGATAGACTGTGTCCCAACTTAAAAAAAAGCTAAAAAACCACACAAATTGAAACTAATACTATTCACAAAATGGCGGCTGAACTTCAGCAGCGAGGATTGTGTCTATGTTAGTGTCAAGCACTTCATTTATAGAGTATGGAGCCAGAGAGATAGCCAAGCCTTGGTTCTTATTTTGAAGGCAGCCGCCTCGAGCTGACGCACATAATTAGGTATAGGAGATTGTATATTCCCAGTCCGATTAGAGTAAAACTTTCTCAGAGCGAACCTAGTGCAGGGGATATCTCAGTTGTCCTTGTGTCGGGTACTGTAGCAGTGGAATTTCTTCCTTCTTGTAAAGCAGGGAGCATTGTCATGGATGTGATGGATGGTATTGTCTGGACCCAAACGCCTTAACACTTTATAATAGGAAAGAATTTAATTGATTTAGTGCCTAATTTTGGAACCGTAATGGTAATGGGAATATAAAATTGATATAATGGAATTAAAATAAATAGCATATTGTTTTGGATGCTTGCAGTTTCCTAGGTATTTTCCTAAGAAAATTTAGAAAATGCGGTCTAAATGAAATTTTAACTTTGAGTTCGTTCGTCCATCTCACAATAATTTGTAATAAATCAAGTTAAATGACATAACAATTAAAGGTTCTACCATGGTTTAGCTAAAGTAGGATGTCCAAGGTACAAAACCCAAGACGAGATAAGAGTATTTGATGGAGGTTAATAAATCAAGAGGACTTGTTCCTATCGAGGGCTCCTCTGTACACAAAGTGTTCTTATTAAAGGCATCAGCTTACACCACCTGTGCCGCTAGGAGTAACCTTTCTGACTGCTTGCTATATTTGTTATTTTACTCTTTTACACGATAAGCGTCTTAGAATGTATTTAAGTAGGATTTATGATTAAAATAGAAGATTAGAATTAACAGCACCGCATCTACAAATTACGTTACTTTGTCTATAATTATTCTGAATTAACAGCACCGCATGTACAGATTACGTTACTTTGTCTATAATTATTCTGAATTAACAGCACCGCATGTACAGATTACGTTACTTTGTCTATAATTATTCTGAATTAACAGCACCGCATCTACAGATTACGTTACTTTGTCTATAATTGGATTGAGTGAAACGAAATCCTTATACATAACTTTACTGCTTACACTGGTAAGAGAATCAACTCGAACTGGCGTGTCTGTGACATAAATAACTCAAAAACGCCTCTACAGATCCACTTCAAACTTTAGAGATAGATTCTATAGTACGAAATCTCGGTCGAGTTCGTTATTGGGAATATTTGGTTAAGTAATAATAAAATTATCTTTAAAACAAATCTGTTTTTTATCCCATAAGATTAACATTGGGAGCCATTTTAGTGGTACTTGAATCGTTGATATTTAGCCAACGTCTATGTTTCAACTATAGAGTAACGTAAGTATTGCCATAGATTCACTAGAGAACTGTAGTTATTCATGTTCATGTTGACTAGGAAAAAAAACTTCTTCTCGTAACTTGAAACACAAAACTAAGGTTTAAATATTATTAGATTTTAAAATTGTATGACTATTTCATTTTATACTAATTAAAAGATGCATTATTATTTTAAATACTATTATAATAAATAACTTTATTGGTACCGTACTCTATGTAAAAAAATTCAGGCCGCTGGACTTAGACCTCTCTGACCTCTCGACTCCAGACTCCAGACGACAAAATGACTGAAAAGAAAAATGTCAACAAGAAAAGTATTACGGTCCTTCTTACGTGATTAAAGTGATTTAAACGCTAATAAATGTAACTATTCATAGTATAATTTCCACTCATTAACAGGAGAAAGTGTTAGTTTGTTCAAAAAATTATTATCTCACTAATAAAACGGACGGTAAGTTACCAAATAAAATTAGATGTTTTGGTTATTTATTTGACGGCTATCACCAATGCAACTTTACAATATAGGTAACAATAACCAGGAATACGCTCATTCTTCACGTATGAGGATGATCGGACCTTTCGTAATCCCAAAGTTTAATATATTGTGTAGAAATGATGAGAAACTTGTCACGCAATATCTTTCCGACAATACAACAAATTCTCTTAACAGGAAAGAAATTATTACTTTAGCGCTCATGGCAGTTTCTAACTCCGAGTCACAAAGTTTCATTTAAGGACTTCATGTATATCAAACACTTTCTAGATGCAGTGAGTACAAGTGCAGGCATGTCTTTGAGTACTGTAATTTAGTACGCGAATACTTTGTACTTGAGTATAAACATCATTTACGTTTATGCAAGAGGCATGGAGGTGCCCGCGCTGTGGCGGGAAATTGCAGCTTACTTGGCCGCGAAGGATAAATTTGGATTTTTCAATACTTTAAATGTTATTTTAGTGATGTAGGAAGAATAACCTCCTAAACTTCCTAAATTGTATTGTGTGTTACAATTATAGAGAAATGTTATATTATAGAGAAATGTAACGTTTCAAAATCAAATAATAAAGACTAACATAAGTTGTAAAGAGGGGATTTGATTGGTTAACATATTTGTTGCCATGATGGAGACCAGAGGGTATAGAGAGTCAAAATGGCAGTCCGTATGTAAGCACAGATTTTTACACCAGGCGAGACCTCTATAGATATATACCTCGTTGGATGAGATAGGATTTGCTATTTAAATAACGTAACATAACCTAACCTAACAGCTGCAGCACACTGTACAAGATGGGTCGTAAAAAACAAACAATACCATTTCACCATCACAATATAGGTAACAATAACTAGGAATACGCTCATTCTTCACGTATGAGGATGATCGGACCTTTCGTAATCCCAAAGTTTAATATATTGTGTAGAAATGATGAGAAACTTGTCACACAATATCTTTCCGACAATACAACAAATTCTCTTAACAAGAAAGAAATTATTACTTCAGTGCTCATGGCAGTTTCTAACTCCGAGTCACTCACAAAGTTTCATTTAAGGACTTCATGTATATAAAACACTTTCTAGATGCAGTGAGTACAAGTGCAGGCATGTCTTTGAGTACTGTAATTTAGTACGCGAATACTTTGTACTTGAGTATAAACATCATTTGCGTTTATGCAAGAGGCATGGAGGTGCCCGCGCTGTGGCGGGAAATTGCAGCTTACTTGGCCGCGAAGGATAAATTTGGATTTTTCAATACTTTAAATGTTATTTTAGTGATGTAGGAAGAATAACCTCCTAAACTTCCTAAATTGTATTGTGTGTTACAATTATAGAGAAATGTTATATTATAGAGAAATGTATCGTTTCAAAATCAAATAATAAAGACTAACATAAGTTGTAAAGAGGGAATTTGATTGGTTAACATATTTGTTGCCATGATGGAGACCAGAGGGTATAGAGAGTCAAAATGGCAGTCCGTATGTAAGCACAGATTTTTACCCCAGGCGAGACCTCTATAGATATATACCTCGTTGGATGAGATAGGATTTGCTATTTAAAAATAACGTAACATAACCTAACCTAACAGCCGCAGCACACTGTACAAGATAGGTCGTAAAAACAAACAATACCAATTCACCTTTGGAGGTCACTCTTACCACTTTTGGCAACAAATTAATAAGTAATACGCTATGATTGGCGCCATTCTGTACTATTTGTATTGCAATGAATAAAGATGATTTGATTTGATGTAAAATATGGACAAAAATAGCTAGGATAAACTGAAAAATACTCATTCCGTTGTATTATCAAAATAAAATTATCAAGTACTTGAACCGCTTATGAAACTCAAGACTCTACTGTAGGCTTAGGCTAGGTAATAACTAGGAGCACACTCTTTTACCGCGTAACAGGCTGAGCTCACAGTTAATAATTTAAAAAAATGTTTCAATTCACAATACACACCATTGGCCCCCATTGTAACTGCAGCTTGACAATGCCGTTCAAATATAGAACATGAGAAACAAACAATGAGGTCTGAAATCAGTCAATCAGATCAAAAGTGCATTTGAAGTAGTTGTTACTCACCCCTCACTCTCACTGGGGGCTGTATCACCTAGACCTCCTTTATTATATTAGTTGAAGATTTTGTTGGAAGTACAAAATTTTGATGACAATGTAGGACCACAATCAGTCAAACCAAGTTTTATTTACAATTTGGTGTACACTGGAGGGCTATACACATCCCAGGACCCACACTGTTATTTTATTGTAGCTTAATATTGATGTTAAATATATCTAAATCTAGAAGTTGATGTGTACAGTATGTTTTAAAATCAGTCAATCGGTCTTAAACGCCTAAACAGTTAAAACTCTAAAGAGGTTTTAATGTAGCACTTTGGTCTTTCTGGGAGGCTATGCCCCCAAGCTCTCATTGTTATTGTAGCTTGATATTGTTGTTCAAATGGGAGCGGCTCTATTACACATCATATCGATGGACCCTCTTGTAAAAATTAAAAAAATACAAGAGGGTCTATGGCCCATCGAACCGTTTAACACGTTGGCTGCTTTCGCCGACTTTAGTCGGCGTCACTAGCGCTGCCAAGTGGCGCGCGCCGACTATAGTCGGCGCCAGACAAACTGAAATACATTGGGTCGGTGTGAGCTTAGCCGCGGACGGAGGAGGTTGTTTCTGCTTGCGCCACCTGTTTCCATCTCAATCTTTGCCGTGTTGGTGCCGTTGCCGGATTCCGCGACTATTTAATTTTTTTTTCGTGATTGCGTAATAGTGCGTTACTATGGATTCTTAGGTGGTTCATATTGAACAATAATGGCTAGTACGTCTGTCGTACTATTATTATGATCGGATGTCGTGTACTTCTGTCCAGCTTGTGAACCAGGCCTATGCCCTATTCGCTGCTTCGACAAGTTTCACGACTCCCTGTAACGTTGAAACAGACTCTGTAAATATTTGTAAATATTTAGTAGTAGTGATTGAAAAAGTTAAAAAAAGGTTTACATTGCTAGGATATAATCATAAACTGACTAATAAGTAAAAATATTGTGACTGTGCTGCAATATCTCCGAAGCGTCGCACCCAGGTGGCGTATGCCGACAAAAAGTGGCGGAAGCGATGACGTCACGGGACGACCGGAAATTATGATTTTTTTATGACAGCGACCCCGAACAAGACTAACAACAGCATTTGGAAAGTGATTTTGACATAAAATAGTTTTAGCCACAGGTGATGGTATGTACTTATTTTTCAGCATTCAACGTGTTAAGTGAATAAAAGTTATATTTACTATTTGGGTCAATGGACCATCGACCCACAATGAGTTCTTTTTAACATATACAAATTCGGTCTGATGTACCATCGACCCTATAAATTATTATTTAAAAAAACGGGCCCCCTATATTTCTAGTTGTCAAATAAATTAAGTGGCTCTATTACACATCACATCGATGGACCATAGACCCTCTAACATTTATAAAATAGGAATGGTTCGATGGTCCAACGACATCATCTATAATACCCACTTAAACCTTTACCCAAAATGCCTTCACTTAAATGTTTTATTTATTTGTTGTAGGTTCGATGGGCCATCGAATCATCTTGCTTTAATCTATAAAAACTAATTCCAATTCACAACTAGAGCCAATTCTTTATTAAATTATATTATAGATCGCACTAGTGCAATGTTATATCGAACCAAAGCCTATTTTTATTTAAGGTTCGATGGTCCATCGATATGATGTGTAATAGACCCAGTCCCGTTTAAATATATATAAATGCAGAAATTCAAAACAATGATGCTTAAATCTGTCAATCCGCTTTAAAGAAGATGAAATTGCCTTATTTCTTTTTAAAAAAGGAAAAGTATTAGTATCTGATGTTATTAAATATAATATAGGAACTAAAACTCTTTGGCCCACTTTGTTTGCCAGTGATTGTTTCAAGGTCCAACATTTATTATATATATTTATGATTACGTGAAAGGTTCAGTTTAATAGTCCCCTGTGTAGCATTTAAGTTCCCAAAAAAATTATGATCGCATCCTTTTTAAGGAAAGGGGTATTATGATTATTCTTATGTTTAATAATATTTACTACTGTACCTCAAGTTTAATTTATGACAATTGTTTTGCTGTAAAATAATATGCAGGGAATTAACTTGGATCAAACAATTTGTATAACAAAATACCATAATAATGACTTTTCCTTCCATTGTTAAGATATATTGTAAAAGTTCACACATGTAAAAAAATAGTTTAAAATAGTTATGAACATAGTAAACAAATTTCATAATTGGCCTTGAAGGAAGAGTACTGTGATCCATTAAAACATAAATTATTAACATTTCTGGTAAATAGTCCAACTAAATTTGACCGGGATGTTAAATAGGAGCAGCTCTTAAGGTGATCAATTTGAAAAGTATTTTTTCAAAGAGAAAATCATATTAAGTGAAAATAAAAGTATGGTACCAATAAACCTCTCTAGGACAGGACCTTCGATTGAAGACCAAAACTATTGAAATTGATCCAGTCGTTTTTGATAGTGGATTTACAAAAGGAATGTTGTTGAGATTTATCATTTGGTATTAAGAACAAAAAATCTCAACTAAAAAAAGGTATTATGACATGAGCGCGGATCAAAACTATAAATTTAATACAAAAACTGTTTATATTTTGGCCCAGTAGTTTTTGCTAGTGGATATATACAAGTGATTTGTTGAAAATTTAACACGATCTGTTATGGGAACTATTAACTAAGTAGTTTTGCACCAAAAGATCACATAATAAAATGTAGTTGACATAACTATATGCCAAAACCTTCATGATAGACCCCCTACTAAATCCGTTAAAACTGGATCAGTAGTTTTTTACAGAATAGGACCGCTAGATAAGGAATTTTGTTGAAATGTTAACCGGGCTTTTACAAACAATAGTTTCTGGAAACAAGATTACATTTTTTTTAGAAAGGCGTTTTCCAAAAATTTTAATGACTTAAACATGCATGATAACTACCCAGTTATATCTTACCAATTTAATCATGGTATAATTCTGGAGTAATGGGGTGGGGGACATAATGTTTAGGAATCTTTCACACGAGCAACCTTTTCCCGCAGCAAGTTTTCCCCGCTGGGATAAATTGAGTAAAATGAGAGCTTTCACATACCTAGAGTGGTTTTTTGCCGCGCGGGTCAAATCCACCCAGTGGCTCTAAAATCACCCGCTGGTTTCTACATTCGATTTTTTGGCCGCGCGGGGAAAAATGCTCCTCTCCAATTGCAAAGCATTGATTCAGATGCACGTTTTCACGCGAGTGGGAAAAAACCGCTCTCCTCAACGGTGTTTGTTGAGTCAGTGTATTCTTTTCCAACATGGATGGTTGTAGTCCACGTTTTTCTGATGTAATTGTGTATTAGCAAATTTCCCTTATAGGGAAGAAGCTATTACCGTAGGTGGCATGGTAAGAGTTGAAGCCCGAGACCATGATACCTTTTCGTTTTGAGGTCCCCAGACGTCCAAAACACCAATAGTTCAAATTTGTATATATGTATATATAAACATACATAAATAATATGTATATATATACACACATATATATATATATGTCCATTAACACGCTAACATGAGTAAATAAGTCTGATTTTGATTAAATTTGGCTCAAATTTGTAAAGGGATATTCATGACATTTAAGTTTGAAAACCAGAAAAATCGGACCATAGGAAGGGGGGTTTATGGGGGTTTACAATTTTCCAACAATATTTTTTTGCATTTTTCACCCAACAATTTTTAAAATACTTAATTTTGGTTTTGACCATTTTATAGAGCTTAAAAAACAAATAATATAATATTTTGAATCATTAACCTAGGTTAAGTGGTTGAGGAGAAAATCTAAAAAAACGTGTTCATAAAATCTCCCATGTTAATCTTATGGGAAAAAGGTTTTTAGCTTTTCCTCATCTCATTTTAATGTCAACTTCTCATTTACTCTTACCAATCGGTTCAGCTCCACAAAACAATCATTTTGGTGTTTAAATTGTGATTCTATGTCCAACCATTGAAGAGATATTCAAAGTGCTAAACACAGTTTGTTGCCCAATGTTATCCTTAAGGAGAATAATTCAAATTTTATTTCCGGTTATTTATGAATGTATGTTGATGAAACTTCACTTAGTACTGGTCTATTGATATTCGCACAAAAAAAATTTGTTACCGATTTCCCCTACAGCAGCAATCCTGCATACTCAGCCCCCATGTTATTCTTATGGAGAATAAGTAAAATGTAATGTCTCCCTTAATTATTAGCATAAATGAATAAAACTTGGTATGCAGCCTTGACCGGTACAGTTGTATTTATAATTGCATAAAAACACATATTTTTTGTTCCTTGTTGCAGCAAACCTGCGTAATTAGCTTTCAATGTTATTCTTATGGAGAATAAATCAAATGCTATATATAATTTATTTGTGTAGTTTTATGAAACTTTGTGAGTGGCTCTATGTGGTAGTGAGAAACATATACATGCATTGGAAATTCGCTGAGTGTGCAAGTTTGCTGCTCCAGGGGTATTTGTGATTATGTCATATCGTGTTCAAATCAATTCCATGACAACATTTAAATTTTTGTTTACCTGTTAACATTTTGAAAAAGTAAATCATTATAATTCAGTTACATGTGCCTTTTATACATTGAGTTAAATTAATAAGAAAATGTATTTATGAAATTGAGGAATGTTGCTGATAACTACAATCATATTGTATAATTAATTAACAATTATTGTATTTATTTTACTTTTATACATCCAAGGATGTCAAATAAAGTTTATTATTATCTTTATATATAAAACAAGTGGTATTAATAACAAGTTTTATAACACGCAAGAACGGCTGAATGAATTTAAAGGAAATTTTGCACACGGATAGTTTATTACCTGGATAAACACATAGGATACTTTTTACCCCGGAAAATGTGAAGGGCTCTACTCCTTTGGCTTTTAAAGTTTACATTTTTTCTTTATGGGAACATGTGTTTATCATGTTTCTGTTTTTAATTAATAAGCAGATAATGTTTCGATAAAACAGCTATTTTTGTAAACATAGTATTTGTCCAAACATGGCATTTAAAAAATTACATTATCATAGTTTTATGTTAGGAGTATATCTTAACATAATTGAAAGCCATAAATATATGTTCATTATGTAAATAAAAAACCTACTTGAATGTCAACTCTCATAATGGAAATAAAATACCCCCGTAGCAGCAAACCTGCGTACTCAGCGAATTTCCAATTTATATTTATGTATCTTAATACCACATAAAGCCACATACGAAGTTTTATCTATAAACATTCATAAATAAACGATTTATGACATTTTAATTATTCTCCATAAGAATAACATGGCGGCTGAGTATGCAGGTTTACTGAAGCAAGGACAACAAAAATGGGGTTTTATACAAATTTCAATATAACTCAAGTAGGTAAAGCCACATACCAAATTTTATTAGTTTATTTGGTGACATATATCAATTTATTTTATTAATATATATGGTGACATGTTAATGGGAAGGCACTATAACCTAAAAATAGTAAAAAAGTGTCCGGGTCAAGCCTGTTTTATTGTAGGCCTAACTGAAACCTAAATAACCAAAACCTTAATAGGCCTAACTGAAACCATAACCGAATAACCTAAATAATCGTTATACCCTATTGAACAATTTCATTCGGTTTTTTATATCGTTCCACTTATGAAAGTCTACCCTGGTTTCGGTTTTTTAGATTTCAGTTATATTCGATCTCAAAAGATATTGTCTTATAATTTGTCCAGCTAACAAATGTTGATTC
Source organism: Allygus modestus (assembly GCA_963675035.1). Lineage (NCBI taxonomy): Eukaryota > Metazoa > Arthropoda > Insecta > Hemiptera > Cicadellidae > Allygus > Allygus modestus. The sequence goes on along the minus strand of OY776111.1, from coordinate 252,232,337 downwards.
CACTGATCATGTTTTTCATCTTAAACATGTTTTGCCGGGAACAACCATTGTAAGGGATTTATGGAAATCACACTAAGCACTGATTAGAATATCCAGTCTTTTAGTCCCACAACAATGTGTTAAGGTTTGAGCAAGTTTGAGGAGCCGTTAGAACAAAACATTTTCTCTATAAGAATAACATGGCGGCTTTTTATGCCACTGGGGCAGAGTCCTGAGGTCTTGAGGAAAAACAAAAAAGTACCTATCTGCAATTTGTTGATCCTCTACAACATTATGGTCCGGAGCAGTTTTGAGTTGGCATTTTCAAAATCCCCTGGGACATACACGCAAATGCACAACCATTACATTATAAGTATGGATTTTTCTCAATACAAAATACTTTTAGCTCCCGAAACAGCCCGATTAACATTAAAAAAAAATTCTTTACGTTAATCTATTAGCAAAAACTACTGTGCCAATTTTAACTGTTTTAGTATTAAATTATAGGTTTTGGCCTGCAGTTTGTCATAATTACATTTCTTTTCTTTTTAGGTGTTTTTTAACGCACAATGTTTGCGTTTATTATTCCCATAACAAATATTGTTCAACTTTCAATAAATCACTTACGGTACATTACTAGCAAAATCTATTAAATATAATACTTATGTAGGTTATAATAGCTTAACCTATATAACTTATAATAGGTTTTGACATACAGTAATGTCATCAATATCTTTGTTTAGTTTAGATGTGTTGTTTCTAATAATAAATTAATTTTAATTTTTGGCTCTCATAAGAGCACATGTTCAAATATCAACAACATTCATTTTGTAAATCCACTAACAATACCCCCGTCGCAGCAAACCTGCATACTCAGCGAATTTCCAATGAATATATAACATAACACATTAAAACACTTAACAGGATTCATAAGAAATGTACTCACAAACAAGCGATATTTAAAATATTAATTATTCTCCATAAGAATAACATTGGGGATGAGTACGCAGGTTTGCTGCAACAAGGCACATAAAATAATGGGTTTTTATGCAAATATCAATAGAACTCATCTTAGTGAAGTCACATACCAAGTTTCATCCATATACATTCATAAATAAGCGATATATAACATTTTAAGTATTTTTCTATAAGAATAACATGGGGACCAAGTACCTAGGTTTGCTGCTACAGGAACCATAGGCGAAAAATTTTTTTGTGCAAACAACCATAAACAACAACCAGATCAAGCCATATACCAAATTTCGCCAGTTTATGTTCATAAATAAGCGAGATATACAATTTTCCTTTTTCTCCATAACAATAACGTTAGACAACGTACTGTGTTTAGCACTTTCAATATCTCGGTAACCAATTGACGTAGAGCAATGATCAAAATACCAAATTGTTTGTTTTTTTAAGCTGAATTAAATGGTATGAATTAAAATTTGATTTAAATTAAAACTACATGTGAAAACTCCAAAAAATAAATTTTTGGGGTACAAAACCCCCCAAAAACCCCCCTTCGGATGGTGCGATTCATCTGGTTTTAGAACTCGTTCAAATAAATGGTACTTTACACATTTGTACCAAATTTCATTAAGATCGGACCTTTTTTACTAGAGTTATCGTGCTTACGGACACATATATATATATATAAATATATATATATAAATATATATATATATTTATACATATATACAAATTTGAACGAATGGTGTTTTTGGTATCTGGGGACCTCAAAATGAAAAGTTATCATGGTCTCGGGCTTAAGTCTTACCATGAGACCTACGGTAATAGCTTCTTCCCTATAGGGGAAATTCGCTAAAAACTAAAGGACCGATTTAAATAGTTTTGATCTGTAATTGAAGCTCCTGTTCTACAGAGATTGGTACTTTTATTTCCAGAAAACATGTTTTTCTCAGTGAAAAATTACTTTTCATGTTTAACAAGTAAAAGAGATGCTCCTGTTTAACATTTTGATCAAATTTAGTTGGACTATTTACCAAAAATTGGAATTATATATGTGTTAGTGAACTGTGCAGGACTTGTCCTTTCAGACCGATTATGAAATTTGTTTACTAAGTTTTCTCTAACTTTTTGCGTATGTGTGAACTAATACAATACATTTTAAAAATGGAAGGAAACGTCGTTCCTATCTTGTATAATAAATTTTGTTTCCCCCCACCTACTTAGTAAAGTCAAATTTTACTCCTTGTATTGAAGGAGTATAGTGCTACTTTGTCTCCCGGAACAGAATCAGCTGACATTTCGCTGCAATCATTAATGCTGCAGCTATAAGGGAATCGGATCAGCTGATTGATATTTTGCTCCAGCTCCAATTAACGTTCCGAGTTTAGTTATTACGCATTACGCAACCAACATGGAAAGCGATTGTGAATGTGAATACTTATCAGTACTTGTGGCTTTTGGGGTGTGGGAAAAATGTTGTGTGTAAATTTATCGCCCTGGCCTACGGCGTCAGGCGCCAACAATTTCCCTTAGGGAACAAAGTTGCACTTTACTCCCTTAATACACAAATAAATATTGTTTCAAGCAGAAGTCCCCGTATTATTTTTACTGCAAAGAAATTTTACATAAATTAAACTTGAGATAGTCAATAATATAAAACATAAGTGGGATTATAATACACCGTTACTTAAAAAAATGTGATCATAATGTTTTTGGATACTTAAATGCTACACGCTGTCTGTAATCATTAATATATATAACTAGCTGGCCCAACATACGTTGTCCTGTCCTAATGTCATTGAATTTGTTTTATTTCAAATACTCGTTCATTTTCAAGATAAGCATGTTCGCTTCGCTCACTGGCATCCCGGATTAGCTCATGCGCTATGCTCACTTGAATATAAAAAAAGAGTTTGAGTTGCCATTCAGGTACTCTTTTTATTTCCAAAATGAGAGTTTCCATTCAAGTAGCTTTTTATTTCTATAATCAACATATGTATATGCCTTTCAAGTATGTTTACAGCTGCTTGGTGTAACTAACTGAACTTAGATCAAATCAATAGGAACTTTGAAGGCCTGTGGGGCAGAGCTCTTAGGTCGGATTAAAAATTGTCTTTTATAAGAACCTTGTCCTGACATAAACAAACTCAACAAGAAATAATTATTCAATTTGGTCCACTAATTCTCAAGTTATGGCGTGACCAAGGGAAATAGGGATCCATTTGAGCGAATTTCCCATATAGGGAAGAAGCTATTACCGTAGTCGGCATGGCAAGACCTAGGCCCATGACCATGATAACTTTTCATTTTGAGGTCCCCAGATGCCAAAAACACCATTCTTTCAAAAACTATATATATATGTGTGTGTGTCCGTGAGCACGATAACTGTCGTAAAATTCATCCGATTTTGACAAAATTTGGTATAAACGTGTAAAGCAGCATTTATGACTTTAAGTTCAAAAACCAGACGGATCGACCTACCCGAAGGGGTATTTTGGGGGGGGGGTTTGTATCCCTAAAGTGTTTTTTTTGAGCTTTTTACATATAATTGTTGAAAAAGTCAAATTTTAGTTTTTCCCATTGGAATCAGCTTAGAAAGACGCACAATTTAGTGTTTTGATCATTGCTCTACGTCAAATGGTTATAGAGATATCGAAAGTGCTAAACCCAGTATGTTGTCCAATGTTATTCTTACGGAGAATAAGGTAAATTGTATATCTCGGTTATTTATATACTTTTGCTGATGAAACTTGGTATATTACTTCATATCGTTGTGGTCTATTGATATTTGAACTAAAAAACATTTTTCAGCCGATAGTTCCCGTAGCAGCAAACCTGTGTACTCAGTCCCATGTTATTCTTATGGGGAAGAAGTAACATGTTATCTCCCTTAATTATGAACATAAATTATTCACATTTGGTATGTGGCTTTACCTACTTGAGTTATATTGATATTTGTATAAAACCCCCTTTTTGGAGTTCCTTGCTTCAGCAAACCTGCACACTCAGCCACCATGTTATTCTTATGGAGAATAATTAAAATGTCATAAATCGTTTATTTATGAATGTATATTGATGAAACTTGATATGTGGCTTTATGTGCCATTAAGATACATATATATGCATTGGAAATTTGCTGAGTACGCAGGTTTGCTGCTACGGGGGTATTTATATATTAAGATGTATACAAAATCTTGGACCTTGACACAATGACTCTTGGATTCTAAGAAGTGGGTCAAAGAGTTTTAATTTCTCCCTAGATTATATTTAACATAAGAAACTACTTTTCTTTTCTTTTTAAAATGAGGCAATTTATTCTTCTTAAAAACAAATTGAATGGTTTAAGACTTATTGTTTTTAAGTTCTGCATTTATAGGTTACCTATGTATTTGAACAACCGTATCAAGCTACAATAACAATGGGAGGCCTGGGGGGCACAGCCCCCCTCCCCCCAGTAAGGTTAATGTGTTACATTAAAACCTCTGGATTAGAGTTTAAAATATTTAGGCATTCAAAACCAATTGACTGATTTTAAAACGTATTGTTCATCAAGTTCTGTATTTATACTTATAGATTTTACAGCAATATTAAGCTACAATAAAATAAATATCCTGATGGGTCCTCCAATGGAACCAAAGTGTAAATAACTACTTTTAAACCACGTGCTCTCACTGATTAGTGACCTTTATTGCCGCCAATAAAGGCAATATTTTGATATTATATTTTATCAAAATCTTCAGCTAATATTATTATGAGGGCCTAGATGATACAGCCCTCAGTGAGACTGAGGGGTGAGTAACTACTTCATATGCACTTTGTCTGACTGATTGACAGATTTCAGGCCTCATTGTTTGTCATGTTCTGGATTTGTATGTCATTGTCAAGCTGCAGTTATAATGGAGGGCCCATGAGGTATATTGTCAATTGAAACATTTTTTTTTGTATTTTACGCGATCACTCAATCCTTATACGCGATATAAGAGCGTACTCCTAGTTATTCTGAATTAACAGCACCGCATCTACAGATTACGTTACTTTGTCTATAATTATTCTGAATTAACAGCACCGCATGTACAGATTACGTTACTTTGTCTATAATTATTCTGAATTAACAGCACCGCATGTACAGATTACGTTACTTTGTCTATAATTATTCTGAATTAACAGCACCGCATCTACAGATTACGTTACTTTGTCTATAATTATTCTGAATTAACAGCACCGCATGTACAGATTACGTTACTTTGTCTATAATTATTCTGAATTAACAGCACCGCATCTACAGATTACGTTACTTTGTCTATAATTATTCTGAATTAACAGCACCGCATGTACAGATTACGTTACTTTGTCTATAATTATTCTGAATAATGAACAACAATGTTTGAGTGATCTAATCACCTAATATAAAATTTAGTTAAATGCTCGATTGAACATTTTATTTATTTTATAACGTCAGATACAGGAATATAAACAAAACATTCGTGCATTCATACATATGGGGAGTTAAAAACGTTTCAGGCTTTCGGGAAATGATTACTTACACACAAATTAAGAATAAAGTTCCTTTGAAGGTATGTCCTAAACGCTTAGTCTGTCCGTATGTGATATCCCGTTAAGGTATAATACTTCAAACTTAACACATGTATGACGACTAATAAGTACTATTTCGGTATGGAGTATGAAGTTGCGACTTGATCCAATTATTTAAAAATGGGAATCGAATTTCCTTAAAGCTTAACATCTTAAAATCCATAAAACCAAATTAAAGTGTACATAAAACTTATAACTTCATAAACCTAAGCGTTTTAGTTTAGTTACGTTTACAGTAATTCATATGTTTATAAGTAATCATATTCCGAAGTCCTAAAACATTTTTTGAACAACCTGATACAAGGATGTTAAAGATAATTATAAAATGTATCTATATTATTAAAAGAATTTCTTGAATTTTGTTCGGCGATTTTCGACCCCTAAAAATTTAACTTTATATACATATCTGGTATCAATCGAAAGCTCTTAACCTCTAGATGTGCCTTTTGGGGTTTCCATAAACTCTCGACCACGGGGCTTTGCCCCACGAGCTCTAAAAGTTTCAATGTTAATCTTATGGAGTTATATTCTATTTAGTTATTCAGCTGATTGTAATGTAAATCTTATATATATATATATATATATATATATATATATATATATATATATATATATATATATATATATATATATATATATATATATATATTAATTCGCTAAGCCAATTTTTGTTAAGAAAACTCCTCCGTTATTTCTGAGCTCATTTTAACGATTGAGGTATCAAAATATTCGTCCTGATTCTTAGTTGTGCAAGTTAGTACATTGTTCAATTATTAATCATTGTTAAACATTATTGTTTTCATTGTTTGACATTATCAATCAGAAAGGGCACAAACCGCCATCAAAGTTAGTTTTTTCCCCAAAAGATTAACAAGGGGAATAATTAGATTTCAACTGCAGCTGTTAATACAATATGGACATTCGGTATTAGCAATACCAGATTTTACAGGTAAGGAATCTATTTATCTATGCAAATAAAATAAGTTATTTTTCTACATCGCGTAGAGCATTGAAATGTTGTATGCAATCTAGATATTTATATTTTTGTAAACATTTGTTTATCCTTCAGTCTGTTTATCAGCCAGCTTCGTTCTGAGTTTCTCAAAAAAAGACTGTACTAAATGAAATAAAATATTTTGCCCATTTTAGTGTGGAGGAGGAATCCTTTTGGCTGTTTTAAATTATAGTACGTGATTAGGGTTTTGACCCTTTTTCCGTCACTGCTACAAAGTCGATCTTAAGGGTACAAGTTACTGAACCTTTCACTACTGAATGCACCATATTTGCTCTAATGAGCATTTAGTCAGCTAATTATATTTCATCACAGATCGGAGGAACACGGAGGAGGAACCACGTCTGCTTTACTACTCTAGAAAAGTAAACTAAATCAAATAAATAACGGCATGACAATGAATCATTTGTAACGTAACACGCAAGCCCTTGCAACATGGTATTTGAAGCTCAGTTTGTCTAGGTATTAATTATAAGTAGTCATTCAATAGGCATTGTGATTATAATATCAAATATTTGATATGTTTTTATGTCCACCTTCAATAAGTCCAACAAACTAACGGAGTTATGGCTTGGCCCTAACGGCCCTCAACTATTTGGTAGGCACACAGCAGACAATGCACTATAGTCAGAAACAGGCCTATACCTTCCATCCTGTATGCCCTTAATCTATAGTTTTATGGCAGACATAGCTGGATGGGTTAGGTATTAGTCTAATGGGTTAGCTATTAGTCTCGAAAGACGTGGGTTCATTCCGGATTAATTCATGTCACCTTTATAAAATTTCCCGTATTGGAAAGAAACTATTACCGTAGTCGGCCTGATTAAACCTATGCCTAGGACCATGATAACTTTTTGTTTTTAGGTCCCCAGATGCCAAAAACCTCATTCGATCAAAACTGTATTTTTATATATACTGGTACCTATGTACATACACACATACATACATATATATATATATATATATATATATATATATATGTATATGTCCGTGGGTGCGATAACTCTAAAAAAAAATAGTCCAATTTTGATGAAATTATTTGTAAAAACGTGTTAAGCAACATTAATGACTAAGTTCGAAAACCAGAAAGAACCAGAAAGAAAGGGATATATTGGGGAAGTTTTGCACCCAAAAAATGTTTTTTTTTAACTCTTTACACATTATGCTTTACAAAATCAAATTTTATTTATCACTGCTCTTTGTCAGCTGGTTACATAGATATTAAAAGTGCTAAACACAATACGTTGCCCAATGTTATTCTTATGGAGAATAAGAACAATTTCATATCTCGTTTATTAAAATTGAACGTAAACTGACAAAAATTGGTATCTGGCTTCATCTGGTTATGGTTTATATATATATATATAGTTTAAAATTATGTTTTAGTACCCATGTAAGTGACAATGTGCAGATAATTTTATTTTTGTAAACTATATGTATTGAAAAAATGCAATATTGTATTGATACTGGTCTCAATAAAGAATTGAATTTAATTGGTCTACTGTTATTCGCAAAAAACATTTTTTCTAATGCTTACCGCATTGACAAACTGCGTACTCAGGCACCATGTTATTCTTTAAATATAAGTAAGCTGTTATGTCTCCCCTAATTAATAAAACTTGGTATGTGGCTTTAACTAGTTGAGTTCTATTGATATTTACATAAAAACCCATGTTTTGTGTTCGTTGTTGCTGCAAACCTGTGTACTCATCCCCAATGTTATTTTTATATGGACGATAATTAAAATGTTATGTATCACTTATTTGCGAGGTTACATATTTTGTATATTCATGAAACTTGGTCAGTGGCTCTATGTGGTATTAAGACAAATATATGTATTTTTGAAACTCATGATTGTGATGGATTTGAATTTATTATTGATTTATTTGGACTTTACCTATCGCTTCTAGTGTTTAAAACCACACTACGTTTCGGGAGGCAAGAAAACTCCGTTATCAAGTGAACACTACTTACATGTAAACATACCTAACTAACATACATTTTTTTGGGGTAGGTTTTGGGTATTTTTTTAGGCCATGTTAGACACTAGTGCGGCCTAGGAATTGAAACCCTGGGAGCAGAACTTTGCCAGAATGGTAAACGAAGTTTACAATTTATAATTCATGTTTAAGGGCATTATATGTTTATTACGTCATTATTAACTTTTATTTAATTACCATATGCATAATATACATAAGCTTATGAGCAAGGAGATTCTTTGAACAACTAAATATAGTTTCAGTAGGCCAATCTTCATAATTGACGCGTCATTTTCTCTACGGATGTAGACGGTTAAATAATGATGAAAGTTGTAATATTTTAATTATTTTTAGGGTAAACAACATAACATGTTTCCCGTATGAAGTAAATGGGTATGCTGTCATAAATTACTTTTTATCTTGTTGTACATTTGCTTGTGATACAAGCATGACAAATAAAAAATATCTCATGTTTACAATGTTTCTAATAGTTTTTCGTTTAATTTTTAGTTAGTTTTTTTTAATAATTTTTGTAAAGAAATGCTTGCAAGCTGTTTGCAGCAAATTGTCTAGACTTTCAGAATATCACCATCCATCTTGGTCGATCTTTCAACAGTTTTTGAGTTACACGTTAAAATCCCTAAATGACCTTCGTTTTGGCAAGTATATCTTTGTAAACATGTAAAGAGTATAAGGGGTATAAAAACAAGCGGTTGTATTACTAAATTTTGAGTTCCACCTGACGGATTTCAATATTTAATTCCTCATTAGAAACTTGCAATTGTGAAAACTATTTGACATGCTGTACAATTTATGGGGGAAAAACGTAAAATGTTAATTTATATGAAATACATTAAACATTTCGAAAATAATTAAACATAGGTTTTTCCAGTCAACCTTTGCCTTTGTTTTATCAATTATCTTAAGTAATGCTTCACATAGAGTTGTGGAATTTATAGACTTTAAGAATACTACAACAATTGCGATCAGTGTTCTCCTCGTTTATGTATTATAGATACAAATTCAGAACAACCCATAAATTTGCAATGAATCTTTGGTAATTTATGAAATATGTTTCTTTGAATAATTAAATTAGGAGTTCCACCCGACAGATTTTAATATCCAACCCCTCATTATATAACTTAAATTGTGTAGATTGTCAAATAACTATGACAATCTGACATATTTTATAATGTTAGAGGAAAAACGTAAACTATGTAACTAGAAGAAAAAATATGTTAACAATTGGTAACTATTGTAATTGTTTTGTCTAGTCAACCTTTGCGTTTTTTCATGAGTTATGAGTTTATTTTGAATTTTTTCTTCATTTAAAATTGTGGGAAACCCATAAGCTTCTTGAATACTACCTACATCTACTGTGGTTGTTATTTATACAGTTTTTGTATCATGTGTAAAAACTCAAAACAACATCATAATTTTCATTCAATTTAAAAAAATTTGTAATGCATGTAATGGGTTTCTTTATGCAACTAAATCTGGAATTTCACTACAATCGTGGCGGGATTTAGTAGTCACATAGAAACCTTTATAAGTCTGACATTATTAATGGGTACAAAAGTGAAATATTCTCTTTTAAAATAGTTCTATGATAATAAAATTAACAATAAATATCTGTTCATTAATAGCCAATCTTTGGCTCTGTTTTACCTTTACTGAAGTATAACTCAGCAGAATTCATTAAAATAATTTGAAAGTTCGTAATTTGTTTTTACAAAGACTGTTTTTTTTGTTACAACGGGCTTTTTTCTAGTACATGTTTCAATTAAACAGCTTAAGGAGGGTAAAATACTTTCATGTATACAGAAAGATTAGTGTTAATAGTTCAGAACTAACACACACACACCCATACGGAGTCGGACTACATAGTTGGATGGATCTCCCTGGCGTTTTGGACCAATAGGGAGATCAAAGAGATCGCCTGGTAGTCGCAGACGGTGCCATAAACTAGTTCTGCTGCAGAAGCTTGGAGTTCTTCCCGAAATGCGCTGCGGATCCCAAGGAGCACGATTGGAAGCGCTTCAAGCCAAGATGAATCATTGTGGCACATCAGGGCTGCCTTCAGTTGACGATGTAGTCTTTCAATCATGCCATTAGCACAAGCTAACGTTCTGATACGTTCGGAGACAAAAGTATTCCCGAGGGCACGGAAGAGAGCCGATTAGAATTGTCGTTCTTGATCAGTGGAGATGCGCACAGGCGAACCGAATCGGGAAATCTAATACATGAACTAGCGCTTCAGCGACTTCATTGGCTGTGATATTTTGAAGTGGGTAGACTTCCGGCCACCTCGTGAAGCGATCTATGGCAGTAATGCGATAACGATATGGTCCTGCAGGTGGGAGAGGTCCAATTAGATCTATATGTACATGCTCAAAACGAGCAGAAGGAAGAGAAAAGTTCTCAATAGGAGTATGTACATGACGAGTAACTTTCGGTCATTGACATTGTTGACAGGCTCGGGCCCAGATCCGACAATCTCGTTGAATATGGAGCCACACGAAACGCTGAGAGGTGAGCTTGACCGAGGCCTAAATTCCAGGATGGCTAAGGTCATGTAGTGAAGCAAATACTATATGTCGCAGGGGTTCCAGGACAAAAGGACGATGAGTATTAGTAGTAGTGTTACGATAAATGTGAAGATCTGTTCTAGGTATATTTACATATTCAAGGCGAAGGGTGGATTCACCTTTCAGAATGTCTTGCAGTTCAACGTCAGAGGCTTGATATTGTGCCAAAGTCTTGACATGTTGACTTCGCATGATGTAGCAGTAGTAGATAGGGCTTCAAAACGTGTGAGGCTGTCAGCTACAATATTGACCGAACCGGAAACATGGCGTATATTTGTCGAAACTGGGAAATGAATGATAGATGGTTCTGCTGGACAGGTGGAAGTTTTTCACGGTTCTAGCTGAATGCAAAAGTGATGGGTTTATGGTCTGTGAATATAATGCAATGTTTGAGCCTCAAGGATATGACGAAAGTGGCAAACTGAAGCGTAGATTGCAAAGAGTTCGCAATAGTACGCTGGCCACATGGACTGTCTAGTTTTTGTGAAAAGAAAGACAGTGGTTCCCAAGTCTTTTCGTCAACCAATTGCTGAAGGACTGCGCCAGCAGAACTACCTGATGCGTCACAAATTATCCGAGGGGAGCATTGCACAGAAGATGGGTTCATTGCACTAGTAGGGTTGCATTGGCAAGATGGTCTTTGCATTTGGCAAAAGCTGCATTAAGATGTAGCGTCCAATTCATCAGTTAGTTTCCACGAAGTGAAGATAGGGCTCTGTGAAGAGGTGCCTGATGTTCAGCAGCAGATGGTATGAATCGGCGATATAAATTGAGCATGCCTAGAAATCGGTGCAAACCTTTCGCTGAACTAGGGTGGGAGAAATTTCGTAGGGCCTCTACATGATCAGGGAGAGGCTTATTACCAGCAGCGGAAACCTCATAACCAAGAAAGGTAACACACGGTTTCAACACGGTTTTCTGTATGTTTACAAGCATGCCGTAGTCAGAGAGACGTTTGAATAGTGTCTGCTGATTAATCTCATGTTCTGATTCATTCTCTTAGAAAACTAATATGCCGTCGATATAGGAGAAGCAAAAATCCAGACACCTCATTCAATAAAAACATAGGCAGGGCAACACAAATAAGCAACTTCAGGGCAACTTCATCAATAAAGTGTTGGAAAGTTTAGCCAGCGTTGCGTAGACCAAAGGACGTAAACCGAAATTCAAATAGTCCAAAAGGAGTCGTGATGGCTGTCTTAGTGATGTCGTCTGGGTTGTCAAGGATCTGAGTGTAAGCTTTAACAAGATCGATTACAGAGAAAACTTTGCTTTCACGTAGGCGTTATGAAAAATCATGAATGTGGCGGACCAAATATCTTAAGGATTGTGCGAGCGTTAAGGGTGCGATAATCTTCACAGGGGCGCCAACCATCTGATCTTTCAGGAACCATGTGAAGTGGTGATGACTAAGGACCGTCGGAACGACGAGCAGTCCCTTCACGAAGCATAGCATCAAACTCAGCTTTGACTAGAACAAGATGTTCAGGGGCGAGACGCCGAGGGCGGGAAGAAACAGGAGGTCCGGGGTTGTTTTAATATAACGCAATGTCGAATGAAGAGTGTTCCTGGGTGTTCCTGCAGGGCGACACAATTCAGAAAATTCTGACAAAATCGAAGCAGTCTTCGGATCGGGGGTGATGGTTATAATACTGAAGTGGGAATTCATCACTGGCTGGCCAGGGATGGACAAATTAGTCAAACTATCAATCAGTCACGTGTTGCAACAGTCGGGAAGCAAAGCGAAATGTGTTTAAAAATTGGATCCTAGGATGGAGGACTCACATCAGCAACCATGGAATTCCAAATGAAAGACCGTCGTAGACCAAGATCTAGGTTTAATGTCAAACTCCCGTAGGTAGGATTTTTGGAGTCATTAGCAGCGCGGAGTTCAAACTCTGCACAAATTCGGCACCCTGAGAGGTAAGATTTAGGAAAACAACAAATGTCTGAGCCAGTGTCAATTAAAAATTAACAGTTTGTAGTTCTGTCTGAGACCATCAATCGGCTCCCACCAGATTGGCAGTCAGTTGACGTCATTACTGACTGCCGTTGGAATTTGATGACGTTTTGAAAATACATGGTGATATACACAGTTGGCTTGATTTCCGAAGCATTTGTAATACCAACACACCTTGACTTCTTCGGAATCTTTAAGGGGATTTCTATTACGTTGTCGATGATTGCATGAACTCCTAAAACGTGATATTGACAAATCAACACGTAAGGTTTGCACTTCATCTCGTAAGGATCATCATCATCATCATCATCATAATTATTGCGGATTAGGAAACCCCAGCATAGCTGCTAGTCACATCTTCCACAAGCGGGAATATTGCGCAGGTTACCGGAAATATAGGATATAGTAGGAAAGGAAAGGGTGGGTTGGGACAGCAGCCAAATCGACCCTTCAGAGGGCCAACTCCCGTGCCCCTGTGATAGCTGGGATGAGGCTCTCAAACAGGGGACCCGCATTCTGCCCTCCAACTGGTCAACTCAACTGACAGGGTATCCATGTACAACAGCCAGGGACTATCCATTCTCAGGTTGGCAGGTGGGGACCACCCGGAGATTTTGTCCCTAGCCGCTGCAAATGGAGGGACCAAGGGTGAAAGGGAAGTTTGTCATAATGGACAGCCAAAAGACGTAAGGATTTGATCTCGAGTTGCATTGCCGAAAGTTGATGAAAAATGTACTCAACATTGTTTCGGTTTTGAAAATTAGAATGGCTGGTGGAAGGAGAACCAGTGTTAACTAACTTTGCATTATTTATAGGACAGAATAATGAACCAGGCTGTACATCGAGTATTTTGTTGGCGGTCATGGCTAGAGTGACTGTACTTACTCCAACCTGACCCGACTGAGTTTGCAAAATACCCTGAACATGTGCCGGTAACCGTTGCATCAATACAGTCCTCAACAGACTATCCTGTACGGTAGCTGTTCCAGCCAATGATCTGATATGTCTCAAGAACTGGGATGATCACCTAGTTCCTCCTCCATGAGTAACTGCCGGACACACCGCTCCTCTGATACAGAGAGACGTTGTAATAACTCTGATTTTAATGTGCTGTACGGTGCCTCAAGTGGTGGCGTCTTCGAACTCGTTGGCAAAACGTTCTTCAAGGTTATATATTACATAAGAGAATTTTGTACTTTCATTAGTGATCATTGCTAAAGAAAATTGTGCCTCAACTTAAGCAAACCATAAACTACCATAAACCTCGGTCTACCAAACCATAAACTTCGGTCTCATTCCGAAATGGTGGCAGCTTGATACTCACTCGGTTAACGCTTAGTTGATTTGGAAAGTCCAGATCTGCAAATGAGGTCTGAGGAAGGAGGGTTGGTGCAGGGGGTTGATCCTGAAGGCCAGAATGTTGCGGAGTAGCAGAATGGTCGTTTTCTTGCAAGTGACGTTGATGTTCTCGCTGGTTGTTCCCCTGAAGCTGACGTTGGATATCTTTATTCCTCCGTCGAAGCTGAGCCAATTGTTCACGAAGTTCGTCCATCAGGTTGAGGCAGTGAGGTGAAAATAAGTTGTAAGGGTTGTAAAAGAAGTGTTGAAAAAGGCCAATTATTCAGTTTAAATTGTGTTTTGTTTTAATGAATAGTTTGTTGTCGGGGTCACCGAAAATGTGGAAAGGTTAATCTAAATAAAAGTCTATCCACACATGTAATATTTCACAATTTATTAGTAAAACAAATCATACAAAGGTTGTTGGTAGAAATATTAGAACTAGAATTTTTACATAACAAAAGTTGTCCATAGTGACGTTTGTAAATAAACTTAATAAATACAAATACACTAGCTGATGTACCCGTCCTTCGTACGGGTTGTACATAAATGGTAGATTAACTAAAAATATTAACAACCCACATAATTTTACAATATTAAAATTAAATTTTACACTTTTAAAGTAGAATTAAAGTTAACGAAATATACTATGGCAGATAGTTTGGGTACTGCTGCCAAGTCGAGGAACTCTGTTGGGTAGTGAACGGTGTGGTTTTTGCTACTCCAAATCGGTACACGTAACACTTTGGATTCGATTTTAGAAATAACAGAACTCAAGTACCTACAACAAAATATTAACCCTGTTTAATTTAACATTTTAAATACTTTGATACATTAATCTTTACATTCCAATAAATTAATAGTAATGTAACGAAACATTAAACTTTAAAAACATTGACAAACCACTTTTAAAATCACCATTCTTGCCAGGTCCTGTTTTCAATATAATTGTAAATAAACAATTTAAACTTGGAAAAATCATATGTTTTAAAAACATATGACTACTTGATTTTATTTAAATAAATGTAAATCAATATATACGAACTGTTCTAACAGTGGTCATGGTTAAATGAACGGTATTAAATATTGTATATGTTCGTTCCTCCCTTTGGAATAGACCTACATTTGTGTTTATCTCCGTTTCTTGTTCATTGGTGGACGTGAGGATGGCACAATCACAGAGCCAGTCACTTTCCAGATTAAACTGTTTATGAAACTCGGTGTAATAAACTGTTAATCAATAAATCCTGTGATTCATCGATAGTGCCGAGTGAAGGATAGATTTTTCTGAGACTTAATTTGTTTTTCAATGTCCCAAACTCAACTTTTAAAAGCGCATAAGAAAACTGCTCAA
This sequence comes from Allygus modestus, assembly GCA_963675035.1. Classification (NCBI taxonomy): domain Eukaryota; kingdom Metazoa; phylum Arthropoda; class Insecta; order Hemiptera; family Cicadellidae; genus Allygus; species Allygus modestus. The sequence continues at coordinate 252,216,565 of OY776111.1, read as the reverse complement.
CCCCTTAATCTTCTCAAAAATACATTTTCATATTTACTGTTAAGTTCAAACGCTCAGTGGTCGGCTACATAAAATATACGAGTATTTTTAGAGAGGCGTAGACTCGTCCACTCATGTCTCTCTTACGACAAAGGGTCTGTATGAGATCTCCAGAGAACAACACCGTGACTCCCCATGATGTTGTTTCTTATTTCCTTTAAGGCATCAAATTTCAGCTCTACTGGTTGAGTAGTTTGTGTGTTATGACTAACGCGCTTATATTAAAGGCCATTGGGCCAGAGTCCTTGAGTATATTTGTGTCTGGAGTAGGTAAATGTCTGCACTGACCTATCAGCTACATTCCTACCAGATTTCAGATCCATCAGTCCAAGAGTATGTGCAAGATTGTTAAAATATTGTATTTTGAAATTCCGGGGGGCGAAGCACATAAACATTTTCGTAACAGGAATAGGCTGCGTTTTTTTTCTGATGAATTAGTTATGTTCCTACCGAAATGTAACTTAAAAAGGTCCAGAAAGTACTAATACTCATACAATTGCCATAAAAGTAAATTAGCGAAGAACCCTATAGGACTTTTTTAAACGTATTCTTATTGTGAATCTGCAGCATAAGGGGAACCACCATACAAAATTTTATTTTCAATAGACATTGTCGTTTCTTAGATAAAGTGATCACTATGTCAGTGAGTGCATGAGTCTGACAAATATAGATTTAGATGATATATACACTTATGTTATTTATAACCAATATTCACTCAACGTTTTAAAAAAGAACTAATAAACCTATTTATAGAATAACTATGCCATCATCTGGTTCAATATAAATAAATGCTTTGTCCATAAGAATAGCATAGGATCTTAAAAACCCTATGGGGCAGTGTCCTAAGGTAATTTAAAACAATCCAATTAGCCTAAAACCTTCTAACGCACATATAGAACATAGCAAAAAGTTTCATAAAAGTCGGTGCACCCGTTTTCCTGTGAAAAGCGAACAAAACATGACCAAAACCGCACAAAATCACGTTTTTGAGCGGCCGCCATTATTTTTTAAAAAGGCGTATGCCAGTTTATAGTACCCTAAAACCTTCTCACGCATATATAGAACAAAGAAACAAAGTTTCATTAATGTCACTGCACCCGTTTTCCAGTGAAAAGCGAACAAAAACCCGTCCTTGAGCGTTACCGGCAGACAGACAGACATAAATTGAGATAAGATTTCTTATGGTTTCCCTAGGGTATAAAACGTAAAAATATGCAAAAATTTCATAATTCCAAGCAATGTACAGACAAAACTCTAATTTTATTTATATAGATTAATTATACGGTATATTGAAATAAATATATATATACTTGATGTACACGTTCTTCGCACAGGGGGTTTCCTTACCCGTTCTATAGTCAATGCAAATTTCATTTTAGTTAGCTTGAAACAGCTGTTGTTCTTGCTTCTGCTCTTTAAGCAGTCAAATGTAAGTCTCAGCTGTTCGCATTACAGTTTCTGAATGTTTACTTTCTTCTGAAATGTAAACATTGAAACCTGGGACGTTCATGGGGCGTAGCCCGAGGGGATTTTAAGGAAGTGAATAGGCCTATGTGTTGCGTGGGTTCAAGATCTACCTATGTGTAAAGTTTCAGCTTAGTCGGTTCAGTAGTTTTTGTGTTCACCCGGAACATCAGACAGACAGACAGACAGACAGACAGAAACCACATCTTCTTTATAATATTATAGACGAACAGATTCTTTACATTTATTAGAAATCATATCACCACAGATCTTCAGCCTGCAGACACAGTTTAGCTTTTATCATTCTATTTTTAATATACCGCTACCTTTAATTGTTTCGTGCATCCAATAAATAAATAAAAAAACAAATGTATATAAAACAAAGAATTATGTTCCTATTATCAGTAGTTTACACGTGTTGTTTACTGATAATGACACCAAATAATATTTTGTAAGATAAATGTAAAAACTTTATATTGATAAGAATTATTATAACCATGGTGTAAAGAAAATGTGAACCATTATGACTTATTCACGTCGTTTGTGAACCACCAAAATAAACTGTGTTAGATTACAACCATAATTTTGCTGCCAAGATTCTAGGAGGGATTTGCGGTATTCGTTATTGTTACTCCCTGTAGCTAATCACTTAAAAGAATTAAGTGTGTAAGTTTTAGTGTTACCAGACTTCAACGAGGAGAAAGCTCGATGAGTGAAATTTGTTTAAGCTTGTTTGGTTAAAAATAATTAAATACTTCGTTACGCTGGTTTTTGTTAATGAATAAACTAAAAACACGGCAGGTAAACTCTTGTTAGCAAGTTAAAAATGAGATTCGTGCGATGTAAACCTGCAAAGTTCCCTCTAAGAGCCATTTTTCTCTCGGACAAATGATGCGTCCCCGTTAAGATCGTCCCGTGGCTCTGTGAGGCTCGTTTTACTAGGCATGTTTTAAATATGGTATATATAGTCAGTTTAACATATTTTCTCAAATAGACCCGTCAAATTACTGCCGTACCATAATATTCTCTATAACATATTTTTCAAAAGTAAGGTTTGTTGGGATAGTAAAATAATGAGAAACCTGTAAACAATTTTGTTAATTCTTGACGACGAATTAACACCAAATAGAATATAAATTATGTTAATGAGCATGAAAAAGGAAGGCTTTTACTTAAAATATACGCACCCGCTTATTATCAACTGGCTTAAATAAGTTTTAACTTATGTTTGTTGTTTATTTTTATTCTGTAAAGAAAATAGACATCACTTTTTTATCATCAGAAAGAAATAAAAACCACGATAATCATGACTGCTAGTCAACTACTTTGTGTTATGTACTCCTCTGTTCATGTCCACGCTTAAAAGTTATTATTGATCTATTATAGACAGTGTTAACTTTGAAATAGTTTTGATTTATTTAAGAGAACCTAGCTTAGCAAACATACTGGTTTTGTTTCATGAAGTTTTCGAATTGAACCCATGACCTCCAGCGGTCTTCAAATTGGAGCGAAACAACCTTTGATCTTAGGGATTTTCCAGTTTTGGGAGGACATCCCCTTTCTGGGTATGTCCTGAATGGACATATTTCTGAATGGATATGTTTCTGAATGGACTTAACCATAGGTTCCGACCATTCAGGCTTGACGTTGCTCTTAATCTGATCCATGGCGTCGGTGAATGATCGCTCCCTTGAGGGCTTGGATCAGTCTCACCTTGGTCGGAGGTTTCCTTAGTCGGAGTTTCTTTGCCACTGGAAGAGTGTTCTCTGCTTCTTCCCGCTTCCCAAGCCGAAGCAGAAACTTCCAACTTTTATGAACAGTGGAAATTCTTCCTTAGCTAAGTACCAGGTTTTCTCTCCTGTTAATGGCCTTGTTGGCCTCCTTTTTCTCTTTACCTCTCGAATAAAGTGGATATTCCTTGTATCTTGGAGAATTTGATGACCAGAATGGTGTTTTTGCACACCTGCTGATATTTATCTGTTTGTTGTCCCTCCCCATCACCTCAAGTAAATCTTGCCTAGGTCCGTAGACCTCTATTCGTCCACGAAGGCAATCCTCCCTTAGTGGGAATTCCAGGTACCATCTTTAGCGATGTCTTAGAAGCAGCGGTCTCGGTATCCTGCTGGCCATCATTTCCTTGTCATCCACTCCTGTTTCCTTATTGTCTGCAGAGTTTAAAGGTCGTGAAGAATAGTAAAAGTATTTGAGTTAGTAAAACCTCTCTGTAGCGCACCCTCACTGTTACCAATTGTCTTGGTGATTCATGATGATGGTGATCTTGGGAACTTATGTCGTTTTCTAATGAACTTTGAGCTTGCCAACACCACGGCTTGCCTTTCAGCAATAATTATAGAAAGCATTATGATCTGGTTACCTTCTGCAAATGCTATGTCACGTCGGAGGTTGGTGCCTAGTTGATGTTCCCTCCAGAATTCTTGGGACAACCGAAATTAATGGGTGGGATTTTGGAGAAATCTCCCAAACCCTAAGGTTAAAATATTTTACCGTTCTTTTTCTGAGGCCAAAAAATAATTAAGTAATTAATTGGCATTGTTTAATTGAAACCCTCGGGTTATGAGATCCATTTTACTCGCAAACATTACTCGTATTAGAAGGGTTAGATCATAATATATGTTTGTATTTAATAATAATGTGTGACAAGTAACAAACCATCACTTGTTATCTTGTCTCATTCTTGTAATGGTTAAAATCAAATGAAGTATTGAGCAGACGAAGAAAATAATACAATGCGTGCAAATACAATTTTACACGATTATTATATTATAACGTAATAATACAGTAGCCATAAATCGAAACGAAATAGTATATTTCGCACCAAGGGCCGAAAGTGGGGGTTTGCCGGCCCGAGATCGTGTTTTATGACCGAGACGAAGTCAAGGTCATAAATCGTTCGAGGGCTATGCAAAACCCTTTCGGCAGAGGTGTGAACGCTATTTTTCACCATACTACAATTATTAACGGGTTAAATGTGACCGGTCATAAAACACGAGCGGCTTCATGCAATCTCGGACTAAAAACAGTTAACCAATAAACAAATCAGCGATAGTACAATGTTTTGAATTTTATTGTTATTTATTCCAGTGTTTCAACCAAAGAACACAAAATAGTATGCACGAATTAACCAGGTAACGTCGTGTACGCTTGAAAACAAGTTGGCAACACTGGCTAAATAGATCAGCTGACTTTCGGCCCTTGGGCGGAAAAACTCTACTTTCGGTATTCAAATGACGTTCCGAAAACAGGTGATTACATCGTAGTGTGGTGAAAAGTATATTTTCATCTTAAATTAATTTTAGGAACTCCAAAAAAACCTGATACAATTAATGGAACAGATAATGTAATGCAGATAAACACAAATTCAGTTCTGTCAAAGGCGTTCCTCAGTTACGAATTAAATAAACAACTTCTCCCTTCCGCTGTAATAAAGTAACTGGGTTTCTTGAAAGATCCAGCCCGCCTTTGCAATTATTTACGAACGCCTCAGCTTATGAAAATGAAGTTGATTACTTGTTCTCATTTTTAAAATCTTAGCTCATAGAGCTTGGTCTTCCGACGGATTAGTTTCACATTAAATACGTAAAAAAATAGTTTCAAACACTATATGTGAGTGACATAAACGATTTATTTAAAATCAGTTTTTATAAGAATAATTATCACTGCTTCTTGGATACATAAAACACCACCGGTCAAACCGTAGTCCTTTTATATCAATTTGGCCGTAAAAGTTATTAGCTGACCAAAAATCAATCAATTAGGGCTGAGTTCACTGCCTGATGTAATTATTTGATACACGTTTTTGATTAACTGTACTTTAACTCCTTCCTTGCATGCTGAGAATAATGTCACGACACGTTTTTGGTTTCTTTGAATACCGGATAGAACGTTATACGGGCGAAATGTTAATCACGAGATATACGGATAAAGCGTTATAATTTGAGGACGGATATCTGGGTCGGGTCTGATAATGATCTATGAATATATCTGCCATTCATAACGTTACACATTTATTTCCTCTTGAACTGCGCTAAGTTTTATATGGTAAATTAAAGATTTTTTTTAATTTTGGCTATTTATGCCTGGATATGCCATCACGCATCTAAATATAATTTATTATTAAGGCTTCACTTCATTGGCCTTCACATTTTCATGATAATATCCCATGATAATCCAATGAACAATTTTTATTTGATCAAATTGTTATAAAAACATGTGTTCATTTTTTTCACAGAATAAACGGAATAAAATAAACTGTATGTTTAACAATATATGTACAACTGCGTACTTCAAATGTGCTTATTTAGATTTTTCGCCAGGTGTTTTCTCGTAAAGTTCAAACGTAAACTATTTAAAACCGTAATTTTTTTAGTTTAACTATAAAAAATATAAACAATTATGGTTTGGTAGTTTAAAACAGATAAGCAATATTGCTTAATAAGAGGAATATAATCTTTGTTTATGAACCTTTTTTGAGTGATTTGCTTGTTCAATCCTCGTAATACATATTATTTTGGTATCGGCCTGATGAAAAATATCTGACTTGTAATAGACTGAACGACTTTTTTATTGGTATGAAATCCTCAGACAGTTGAAAAAAGAGGAAAGTTAAAGCGTGGAGAAGGAAGGTTGACAACCGTATGCAAATCCTTTAATTTCACAGATCACTGATCTATTGGCAGACCCTATAAATTTTTATCCATGTTTAGTTTTCTGAAAAAAGTAACTAATGTTTTTACAAAAAAAGATTGAAGACTAAAAAGATTGAAAAAAGGTTGGGCGATATTCGAAAAATATCTTTATTTTATAGGCACGACCCTTTATAAATAAAGCTTAATCAGATATTTCAATAGCTTTTATTTAGCTCTTCTTGCAGGAAAGCTCGGCCCTTTTGAAATTAGAATCACATTAAACCTTGATAATAACAATGATCGGTGCTGACAAAACTTAACCCACATTTAATATAAATCCTCCCCTCCCAGCAAACTTGATTCTCTTTTATCTTCTGGCAAAGCTCAACTGTGGACTGTTGGATAAATGCTTGAGGTAGTCTGTTTAAGTGTCTAGTACAGTACAAAAATAATATTTTAATACTATAAAGGTAGATAAATTAGTTGTCGCAAGTGCCAAAGGTTAACCATATTCAAGCTCAATCATAAAAACATTTACCCCCAAATATTAAACAATTAATGGTTACCGTTGTGATTTTTGTGAAAATAACACTCTTCCTAATGCAATTCCCCTTTCAAACTTTTGTACAGCTTACCAGCTATTAAATAAATTAAAGATCCCAAATAGGTGGAGTTTTCATCACTAGGACCAAAAAGACACTTAAGCTCCAAGTGACGAACAACGTTTTTTATCATTATGCGGAATTAGACTGTTAATCGTTGAAAATTTTATCTATAAAGTTGTATTTTTGAGGTTATGTTTACAAAGTAAGTATTATACAGTGTTTACATTTCTGTTATTTACAAACAATACTTTTTATAACGTGTATTTCACTATTCTGCATATCAAAATTGGTGAGCACTTTTTCGTCTACAACATTTAGAGGTTGTGACGTCACGACCAGAACCACCGAATCATCAACCAATTGTTTGTTTGTTTTATCGAATGAACTTTCAACTACGATTGTTATTGTTTTGTGGTGGAAAAGCATAAATGGTGATTCGATTAAAATTCAAGCAGATATAAGTTAAATCAAAAGTTGTGGATACAGTGTTAAATTGGATCTAAAAATTGATGTACGTGAACAAACAACTAGGTTGCAGTTCACGACAAAATTATAGTAACCTAACTTAACCTAACTCCGCAGAGCGCTGTATGGTGGCTGTTAAATGGATCTAAAAATGGATGTACGTGAACAAACAACTAGGTTGCAGTTCACGACAAAATTATAGTAACCTAACTTAACCTAACTCCGCAGAGCGCTGTATGGTGGCTGTTCGTTGTGCAACATAATTACAAATAAAGGGATTAGTATAAGTAAATAAAAGTCAAACCTAAAAAAGTTAACAAAAAAAGTGAGATTTAACCCCGAACAAATTAAAGTAATCTTTAAAACACATTTCAGATTTCAAAAAGTAAACATCAAAAGTAAGATTTGAACACGGGACCGCACGATCGTGGATCTGACGCCGTATCCACTGGGCTACCGAGGCCTGCCGCTTTATCCGAAAGTTTCAATACATCAGGCAGTGAGCAACGATTCATTCGATAAAACAATCGGTTGGTCGGTTGATGATTCGGTGGTTCTGGTCGTTCCGTTTCATATTGTCGTGACGTCACAACCTCTAAATGTTGTAGACGAAAAAGTGATCACCATCAAAATTAATCAAACAATAATATTTAGCAAACAGCTGACTTTTTATGTCCTAGGACAAAAAAGTGACGTGTTGAGTACTATTTAGATAACAAAATACCCCCGTCGCAGCAAACCTGCATACTTAGCGAATTTCCAATGAATATATAACATAATACATTAAAACACTTAACAGGATTCATAATAAATATATTCACAAACAAGCGATATTTAAAATATTAATTAATCTCCCTAAGAATAACATTGGGGATGAGTACGCAGGTTTGCTGCAACAAGGCACACAAAATATTGGGTTTTTATGCAAATATCAATAGAACTCATCTTAGTGAAGTAACATACCAAGTTTCATCCATATACATTCATAAATAAGCGTTATATAACATTTTAAGTATTTTCCATAAGAATAACATGGGGACCAAGTACCTAGGTTTGCTGCTACAGGAACCATAGGCGAAAAATTTTTTTGTGCAAGCAACAATAAACCACAACCAGATGAAGCCATATAACAAATTTCGTCAGTTTATGTTCATAAACAAGCGAGATATAATGTTTTTCTTTTTCTCCAAAAGAATAACATTAGACAACGTACTGTGTTTAGCACTTTCAATATCTCGGTAACCAATTGACGTAGAGCAATGTTCAAAATACCAAATTGTTTGTTTTTTAAGCTGAATTCAATAGTATAAATTTAAATTTGATTGAAATAAAAATTACATGTGAAAACCCCCAAAAAAACCCCTTCGGATGGTGCGATTCATTTGGTTTTCGAACTCGTTCAAATAAATGGTACTTTATAAATTTGTAAAAAAATTCATTAAGATTGGACCTTTTTTACGAGAGTTATCGTGCTTACGGACACATATATATACATATATAAAAATTTGAACGCATAGGTTTTTTGGCATCTGGGGACCTCAAAACAAAAAGTTATCATGGTCTCGGGCTTAAGTATTACCATGAGACCTACGGTAATAGCTTCTTCCCTATAGGGGAAATTCGCTAAAACAGGTGGATTTCATGCAGAATGATAAAAAATTAGTAATGTTTTAAAACAGGAGCTCCAACTCACAAAACCTTATGAAGGATAATGTATGGATATAACTGTATTTATAACTTTTATTTATGAGCGTTCAAGAGAAACAACAGATGAGTAATTAACGTGGAGACTGAAGACAAGGGACTAGAGTTGCAGTTGACAAATCATTAGGCTGTTGCTTGAACCGTGACAACATTGACTCAGGAGGGTGATAGTCTCCCTTAGACCCAGCTAATCGTAGGATTGATGACGTATAGCCGGCGACGAAGGCACAAAGCCTATGAACAAAGATTCTGCCACTGATTCATTATGAGCACTGCTCAAACAACCAGATCAACATAACGCACTGTTGGTTTTAAACAAACTTTACTTCTACATGAGAATTTTTATAACAATAACATTGTTTATTTTATGTTTACCCAATTTACAGTTCCTAAAATGCATGTTTTATGTTTGCAATTAGTTATTAAATAACGCATAATGTTTTGGATACAGGGTTGCCATATTTTGTAATGATTTTTATATTTAAACTTAACGTGTTAGAAGGTAGTATGGCTTAATGTAAGTTATGTTTTGCAGATTCTTAGTGATTATGGGACTTATCTGTAAAATCAACATTAGTTTATTAATTTGATAATCCTTTACTTATCTCTTCAATCATAACATTTAAGTGTCTAAATAAATACTTCTACCAGAATCTACAGAGTGACTAGCTCATTGAGGATGTAAGTTTCTTGTTCTGTAAGGAGTATTTTACCTTGGGTGTTTGATGTGCTTTTAATTCGTTCACAATTGTTTGACCCACAAATCTTGGTATGACGTGGACAAAAATGAGACTGATTATATTTTTTAAATATTGAAGTTTACCTAAACGTTGGTATCTGTGGAAGTGAAATGAAGGGTTATCTGAAAGGAACAAAATAACATCACAGAAATGGCCGGTCAGGATCAGAGAAACAAAGTTTGACACATTATTTCAGCAATTCCTAACCTTAAATGTTGTATAAACTTGTATATAATTAGATATGTTTTTATTAAAAGAGCCTACATTTTACATTGATTTGTCACGTTAGTCCATTAATTTCTTTAGATTAGATACAATTGACATATAAAACAATCCAACTAACCAATTGTTCGACGAATTTGAGTTATTATATACCGTGCGTCCAAAAGTCCCAGCCCCTTTTATTTTTTTAATGACTGCATATATCGAGATTATCTTCCGGGGAAGTCTTATTGACGTAAAAAGGAAACTTTTGATGAGTCCAAATTTTCAACCCCCTCCTCCGAAATAGGGGTTTTGGGGGGTAAGTCAAAAACTTAAATGGTAACTCCCCTTGAGTGATGTATCATTTTAAAGAGCGTACAAAAAGAAGAAGAATGGCACGAGTTAGAGGTTTCTAGCTTTGTTCGATAAAACACAGCGTTCAATTGAATCTTTGGATTTTAAAACGTCATTTTGCATTAATTTGCGTAGCAGTCATTACAAATAACATTACAAATAGCAGTGTTCACCAAAAATGTTTCGAAATAATAAGATTTTTCGATGGGAACGTTTAAGTAACCAAGCCATTTATCTTTTAGTGAGTGAACAAGTTTGGCCCCATCCCCCAAAATAGGGGTTTTTGGGGCTAAGTCAAAAATTTTAAATAGCAACCCTTACTGAGAGAAACCTATTTTAAAGGTCTTGATAAAAGAAGATAAATGTTGCAAATTATAGGTCTCCACGATGATCGTCTAAATCATAACAGCTTATTAAATAAAATTTGACTTTTAATAAGGTGCCATGTTTTAGATTGTAGGGCTGAAGATCCCAGGGTTGCCCGATCAAGGGTCGGTCGTAAAATATTTTGGCGAAGCTTGACTCAGGGTCCCCTCCCTAGCCCTCATTAGTCCTGGGATCTTCTGTCAAGCCTCTAAAACAGGTATACGGCACTCCGGCCTCCACCTCTACCTGCCATCTCCTCCTTCATAATTAATTTCTCCCTCCCAGTCGTGTTATAGGATTTGTACTGAAAATCTTAGACTAAAACTTTATGTTTTTCTGCTATTCTTAAAACAGAATTATTAAACTTATCGAACACATGTTAAAACACACAACAAAAAATAAATAGGTTATGTATTATTTTTATAGCAACCAGACTATGATTCAATTGATATAGAGTATAACTTTATATAACCGCACCAAATCAAAACTGAATAAAATAGAACAAAATTTGTTTTCACTCTATTTAGTTAAGTCAAAACTACATTATTTTATTTTTTATTTTTTTATAAATATGCTTTTCCCACGAAAATCACTCTTATAATTCTCTTTATACTTGTACAATATTCATCCCGTCAAAAACCTGCGTATTTAGTGAACGTATTATTGTAATGTTATTAATATACAACAGTTAACGCGCAAATTTGCATTTTGTTTTTTAATAACATCCTCAGTCAACATTGATAAAGACAGGACAAATAATTAACAACAAAATAAGAATAAATAATTCTTTATTGAGAAATAGAAAGATTCAGAAAACTGTTAAAAATTGAAATGGCTAATTTAAAAAGCTATGGTTTACTAGCTATAGCTAAAGCTATACTAATGGTTTAATTCGTTTGTTTATTCGTCGCATTTAGCGGTGAAGGTAATCTTCGAAATTATTGTCTAATTATTGGTTTTGATGAAACATTAAGGTAGATATGGTGAACCGGAAAGCTTATATAGAGAAATATATCTATATTATTAATACGCTACATGAAAACTTTGTAAACAATAAGGATTTTTCGTTACCCCCACATATATACACTAAAACGCGCATCTAGGTGTGCAGATGTGGAAACTGGCTTAGATTTTCGATTTAGGCCTCAGGGCTGTGCCCCACGGGACTTCCAAGTCTCCAGTGCATATGGAGGAGAGTTTATTTGGTTTATGTCACATGTGCTTTTTCTTCATCCAATTAAATTAAATAAACAGCTGTTACAAGAATTGTATCTAACAACAAACTGTCATTGGTTTTTTACTATTTATCTATGCACTATTCTCGCTTCTCAACACGGGATGCGCAAGCTGCGCATAGAACATTCTAGTAATACATAACTGTACTAGATGTTACCTGCGGCTTCACTTGTGAACAATTAAACCAAATTACAAATATTAACCTGACCAGCACTATAAAATCGTTGTTTACGTTATCAGGTCTTTATGTTAATGTGATATATAAGCTCATGCGCAATGTTACCTTAATAGGTTCAGTCGTGTTTGGGTGCGATGAATCATCCATCTATATACCAAACTGTCACATTTCGAATATAAGTATGATATATTTTTGATATCTATGAAAATATAAGGGGAAATCTATCATGACTGCAGTCAAAAAGAGCAAACTACCCACATAAGGAAATAATGGAGATTGAATTAGATGTTTTGTTGTATTGTTTTGTACTGAAATACAGGGTAGGAACTACAACCAATAGTTAATATTTTATTTTAAATTACTGCAAAATGTAAGTGACCCATGGTGTGAGGTGTTATTGGTGCCCCTTGTCAACCTCATCAAACTCAATGACAGTCCCAAGAGCGAGGTTTGACTCAGGATCCCAGCTCGACCCCTCATTAGTGCTGGGAAGTAGGGTAGAATGGAGTCTCCGACCCCAGGAGGGACAGGAGGGCCACCCCCCCCCCCCCGAGGTCTCGTCTGTGACACTTTGCGAATTTTTTTTTTTGCGAACTTTTTTGCGAACTTTTTTGCAAACTTTTTTTTGCGAATTTTTTTTTTTGCGAATTTTTTTTTTTGCGAATTTTTTTTTTTTGCGAAATTTTTTTTTGCGAATTTTTTTTTTTGCGAAATTTTTTTTTTTTTGCGAATTTTTTTTTTGCAAATTTTTTTTTTGCGAAATTTTTTTTTTTTGCGAATTTTTTTTTTTTGCGAATTTTTGTTGTTGCGAATACTAACCTAACCTAACCTAACGTAACGTAACCTAACCTAACCTAACGTAACCTAACCTAACCTAACCTAACCTAACCTAACCTCGGATCAGATTTCTGATTGCAGATTCTTGTTCGTCTAGTCGAGCCGAGTCATTTGAGTACCCACATCGTACACTTTGGATGATGTTTACAAAAAAGGGGCCCGCACCACACTTTTGACCTTTTTTTTTTTGCATTTTTGGATTCTCCTCGTCAAGCCAAGTATTCTCAGTACCCACATGACATACTTTGGATAATTAATACAAGAGTTGATCAGGGTAACGCTACAACCAACAGAGCTAGCCCATCAGCGCTTGCGGTCAATTGAACTAACAGTGAATGCAAATTTTAAGGAGAATATAATTGCAATGCTTTGAACATATACTGCAAAGGGGGGTGTATCGATACACCCCCCTTCAAGTACTCTGCACCGAGGCAGCTGTTCGCACAAATAACCGTCGCGTCCAGTCTACTGTCTGGGAATGCGGATGTTGTAATTTGATACCTCGACTGGAGGGTGCAGGTGTTCACACAAAAAACCGACAAGTCGAGACCTGTCTGGGAATGCGGATGCTGTAATTTGATACCCCGACGGGAGGGCGACGCGACCCTTCCAGGAACCCATTATAGTCCGCCCGTATCGAATTCCGAGCAATAAATCACCAGTTGTCAAACACCCACGTTATCAATCTTGTTTTAGGCTTCAACAATTCCTGACGTATGGGGGAGCGAAAATCTCCCCCTAAGCCATTATGTGTTAGGGGGAGCGAAAATCTCCCCCTAGTAATTAAATCAACAGAGCTAGCCCATCAGCGCTTGCGGTCAATTGAACTAACAGTGAATGCAAATTTTAAGGAGAATATAATTGCAATGCTTTGAACATATACTGCAAAGGGGGGTGTATCGATACACCCCCCTTCAAGTACTCTGCACCGAGGCAGCTGTTCGCACAAATAACCGTCGCGTCCAGTCTACTGTCTGGGAATGCGGATGTTGTAATTTGATACCTCGACTGGAGGGTGCAGGTGTTCACACAAAAAACCGAGAAGTCGAGACCTGTCTGGGGTGCAGCTGCGCCCGACCCCAGGAGGGGCAGGAGGAGCAGGAGGAGCAGGAGGGGCAGGAGGGGCAGGAGGAGCAGGAGGGGCAGGAGGGGCAGGAGGAGCAGGAGGGGCAGGAGGAGCAGGAGGAGCAGGAGGAGCAGGAGGAGCAGGAGGGGCAGGAGGAGCAGGAGGAGCAGGAGGGGCAGGAGGGGCAGGAGGAGCAGGAGGAGCAGGAGGGGCAGGAGGAGCAGGAGGAGCAGGAGGAGCAGGAGGAGCAGGAGGGGCAGGAGGAGCAGGAGGAGCAGGAGGGGCAGGAGGGGCAGGAGGAGCCCCCCTGCCCCTCCGGGCAAGGTTTCGTCTGTGACACTTTTGCCAGCCAAGACGCCTGCGGACAATTGAACTACCAGTGAATGCAAATGCGGATGTTGTAATTTGATACCTCGACTGGAGGGTGCAGGTGTTCACACAAAAAACCGACAAGTCGAGACCTGTCTGGGGTGCAGCTGCGCCCGACCTCAGGAGGGCCAGGAGGGACAGGAGGAGCCCCCCCCCCCCAGACGCCTGCACCAACACTTGGAAGAAAATCCTCCTACATTAGAAGGATTTCCTTCTGTTCCCTAACATGAAAAGCTTTTGTGGCCTTGAAAAAGGCCGATTATGATGGTGGGATCAGGTGGAGGCTAAGGTGTTGGAAAACGTTTATTTTTTACTGTTGAAAAACTTTGTTACTTCATCAGGGTGCAGTTCATCGGTCCGCCGATTCCACCACATTTCAACAAGCATCATGTACTTCTGCTCATGTTCAATGGCGTAGAAGTGCTCCTCTTCAATGGGGTAGAAATTCATCTTGTAGTCCATGTCACGCTGCCAATATTCCCACTCCAAGCCGTCCAGCGGGCAATGGTTCCACATGCTGTTGATTCCCCGTCGTCTGGAGTACAGAGCGTCGTCAAGATCTTGAGTAGTTGAATACATTTTTGGTTCATGAACGTACTTGAACTTTTTGTCAATGCGCCATAGCCTCTTCTTATGGAAATGCTTCAAGGTGCATTCATCGTCGTCTTTTCGGTTGTAGAATTCATCACCTTCGAAGTAATCATCTTCATCGTCAAACGGTCTCTTCTTATTATTGCTATTCATTGTCGTTTCCGCTGCAACACATACATCCTCCAACTCAACGTCTGTGATGTCACAATCCCACTCGATGTTGGCCATGATCTCTTCGTAGCTGTTGACGCTTCGAAACTCAAGACTAAACTAAACTTTACTGCTAGGGGCGGGCTGTGCGTCGTGGGATGATGGGCGCAGGTGTACAGACAAAAAACCGTCGCGTCACCCTACTGTCTGGGAATGCGGATGCTGTAATTTGATACCTCTACGGGAGGGCGCGGGTGTTCACACAAAAAACCGACGAGTCGAGACCTGTCTGGGAATGCGGATGCTGTAATTTGATACCCCGACAGGAGGGCTACCGACCCTTGCAGGAACCCATAATTATAGACCACCCGCGTCGAATTCCGAGCAATAGTACACCAGCTGTCAAACACCCACGGTCTCATTCTTGTTCAAGTCTTCAACAATTCCTGACGTATGGGGGAGCGAAAATCTCCCCCCCCCCCTAAGCCATTATGTGTTAGGGGGAGCGAAAATCTCCCCCTAGTGATTAAATCAACAGAACACCAGTTGTCAAACACCCACGGTCTCATTCGTGTTCGGGAGTTTGAAGTGTGTGGCTGTGTAATAGTGTTGCTGTGTGACATTCTGTCAGAGCGATCGCCCGACGTTTTGACCTAACCTACAAAATGAACCACTTAACCGCCTATGTGTTTAATGATCGGCCTTTGTCTGTACTGTTTGACAGCAGCGATAATCCATGGTTCAAAGCTAAGGATGTAGCTACAATATTGGGATACGCTAACCCTAAAGAAGCAATCAGAGCACATGTTAGAGAAAAATATCGCAAAACAATTCCTGAAGTATGGGGGAGCGAAAATCTCCCCCTAACCTATAACGAGAAACATTCAATCTTTCTTAACGAGCCGGGATTATATTCGTTACTTATGAAATCTAAAATGCCCATCGCCGAGAAGTTTCAAGATTGGATCTTTGAAGAAGTTTTGCCATCCATTAGAAAAAATGGTCAGTACAGACTTATAAACGAGAACCAACGGCTGCTACAATCACTTACAAAGTCGCTAACAAATAACCGAAAGCTAGATCAAACAAATTCCGAGTTTAAAACTACAAATGATATATTGTGTATGGAAAACCAATCCATGAATCAAACGCTGATCGAACAGACACCTAAAGTGGCAGTGTTGCCTGAAGATGTAAATCTGAAGCATATATTTTGTGTGATGATTAGGGAAACCCTTCTAGAGCAGTACGGAGTTTGTGAATACAAGTGCATTCGAACACAGAAGAGGAATTTCAAACAAGCCTTGAAAAAAGCAAAGGAAGAAGGATTTACAATGTGCTACTGTAGAGAAAATGTCCCCAACGGCATAAACATAGTGAATAAGGCTAAAGAAGTGATGAAGAGTTACGGCATGCACATTGACTGCAGATACAACAACATCCTAACCTCGCACAATTTCATTAATGTAGTTGAACATATCTTTGACAATGCATAGGTCTGCGCTTGTGGACTCGTTCCAGAACCTTCGACGCTAGTCAGGTAGTAACAGTCGATACGTGCTCCAAAGATGACCAGTGTGGATGACGCAAGAAAAGTAATCACCATATCAATGAACAAAATACGTTATAAACGTAACAACATCCGAGAAAGGCTCGCAATCAAGTTAGTGTTGGATAGAGCGAGAGATGTGTTTGAGAGAAAATATCATATGAAACAGCATACTTATGAAAAAAAAAAAAAAAAAAAAATATTGAATATCATGTGAAAGAATATAACTATGAAGAAAACAAAACAGACTGTTAAATTTAACGAGGAGCTAAATACACAGTACACTTACGAGCCCTGTGAGGATGTACAACAATTAACGTGGACTCAAATCGCAATAGATGAAATGAGATTCCGCAGACCGTTGGAACTGATGTTGGGTGAAAAAATCAAACATCTAACCTATTGCAACAAGATGTGTCACAGCGAGTGCATACAGTTTACTTCAAGGGTGAGCAGACGCACCACCAGTCCGTAGTACGGTAGAAGTCACACGGTAAGGACGTCAACATGGACGCTTACGTTTCTGCGGACGACTATATCAAATCGTTTATTCAGGAGATTGAGGTTATGAACAATAATGCTAGTGATCAGACATTGGCATCACCTCAGACGTCATCTGTAAAACCGATCACTGCCTGCAAGAGACGAAGGAGGCCAACTCTCATCGAAGTGGAAACCAAGAAACCAGGATGGGTGCCAAAACCAACAGATGATTCTCCCATAGTGTCATGGATGGACGATGGGAATACTTTTGCTGTTCAAAACCCGGGAAACAAAGGACAAATTTTATTGAAAATGGAAATGTACGATGGTACAGATATGGTGTTCATGTGCAGTTTATTTTTGGACAAAGATGGTGAAATGCTCCAAAGTGTTAGACAAGTAGTTGATAAAGTGGAAAACATGTGGATCGATAAATCAACAGGAGTACCGAAAATTACAGGCTTAACTCAAACTGTTACACAACGCAGTGCAGTTTCGCAACCAACGTCGAAGAAGCGAGCTGTGAGGAAGAAACAACGAGTGTCGCCAGCAGTCAATTAAAGCATCAGCATTCCCAGACAGGAGGGCGACGCGTCGGTTTTTTGTGTGTGAACACCTGCGCCCGGCCAACTACTAGAGATGTCCAGCAGCAGCACTTTCAAGCTAGAGTTTCCGAGCGTGAACGGCACTGCAGCAACCGAGGACCTGAGAGCTACCCTCAACAACTGCAAGTCCGACTCTCCGCTCTACACCAGGATAGACGATCTCAGAGAGGAATGCGGCTATCTCATCACTGCGATGGAGCGAGCCACAACACCCTTTGGCGAGACGATCATCGTGATCCTGGAGGGACAGGTCGGGGACGACTTCTTTCTGCGAGTCTACCCGCCTAGGCGCTTCAACGAGGTCCTGAGCAACACCGACATCGAGCGCTACAACAGCGGGTTTGGAGAACGCCTTCGCTTGGTGAAGCGCAGCCCGAGGGGTTCCAATAGCAGATTCACACCTTTGGAGTTTATGTAAAGCAAGACTTGAAGATTATGTAAATACCTTTGTAAATTAGTTTTCGTAGTCAATACTTATAGTCACGTTCAGAACATAACCACTGTGTTATTTATTTCACTTAACCCCAAAAATGTCCTTTGGTAGTAAGTTTAAGAGCGTGAGTATGGTAACTGTGAGGTGTTTAGCTCATCAGCGTCATCATCAGAATCATCGATATTTGTACATAGATGTAACCCACCGCGTAATGCGATACAATTGATTGGAGCGCATCGTGTGTGAGCTGTCTTGTGATGGCGACATCGCACTGCGTTTGTAACAAAATAACGTGTACATTAACACGACGATCACTTTTCTTGCTTAAGTCACGAGGGGCATTATGGCGTACGGGACGATTGGTAATAACAGCGTTTAAAGTAAACTGTGCACATTCGTTGTGATACGTCTTGTCACAGCACGTTAGATTTCACATTCTCACATTCTACATCAATTACAATTGTAGACGTAATCTCATTTCATCTGTTGTGATTTAAGTCCACGTTAACCGTTGTACATCCTTACGCGGCTCATAAGTGTAATGAGTATTTAGTATGACAATAAACTTCTCGAATGTTAGTACGTTAAATCGTAGCTTGTTCATTGACGCATCGATCCCTATTCTTGTTTCAGTCTCAATATGCATTATGGCGTACGTGCCAGATGGTACTAACAACGCTTGAAATAAACTGCACACATGTGTTGCGACACATCCAAACACAACAAGTTAGATGCATCATTCAATCATTCAGCATCAATTGAAATGTTATGCGTGGCATCATTTCATCTGGTGTAATTTGAGGGAATAACTCGACTACGAACCTTTATCGTATGTTAGTTCGTTAACAAAGTAAATTGTACATTAACACGACGATCGCTTTTCTTGCTTAAGTCACGATGTGCATTATGGCGTACGGGACGATTGGTAATAACAGCGTTTAAAGTAAACTGTGCACATTCGTTGTGATACGTCTTGTCACAGCACGTTAGATTTCACATTCTCACATTCAACATCAATTACAATTGTAGACGTAATCTCATTTCATCTGTTGTGATTTAAGTCCACGTTAACCGTTGTACATCCTCACGCGGCTCGTAAGTGTAATGAGTATTTAGTATGACAATAAACTTCTCGAATGTTAGTACGTTAAATCGTAGCTTGTTCATTGACGCATCGATCCCTATTCTTGTTTCAGTCTCAATAGACATTATGGCGTACGTGCCAGATGGTACTAACAACGCTTGAAATAAACTGCCCACGTGTGTTGCGATACATCCAAACACAGCAAGTTAGATGCATCATTCTAACATTCAGCATCAATTGAAATGTTATGCGTGGTATCATTTCATCTGGTGTAATTTGAGGGAATAACTCGACTACGAACCTTTATCGTATGTTAGTTCGTTAACAACGTAACTTGTACATTGACGCATCGATCACTTTTCATGCTTAAGTCACAATGTGCATTATGTTGTATGTGACGACTGGTAATAGCAATGCTTGAAGTAAACTGAGCACATGTGTTGCTATACGTCTTGTCACAGCAGGTTATATTGCTCATTTCCCCTTTCAACATCAGTTACAATTGTATGCGTAATCTCATTTCATCGGTTTTAATTCAAGTCCGCGTTAACTGTTGTACATCCTCACGAGGTTCGTAAGTGTAACGAGTATTTAGTTTTACATTAAACTTCTCGTATGTCAATCCCAAGTAATCGGTGTTTGAAGAAGTTTGCCTTTCCCTCAAGAATTGTCACTAGCATTATAACATACGCGTTTAATAACCAGATCGCACTTGTAATATTTTTGTATACCAATAACAATTCCAAGTAATCGAGGTTTGAAGAAGTTCGCACATTGATAAAAAAAAAAAATCCAAGTAAACGATGTTTGAAGACGTTTGAGTTTTCGCCATCACACAAGTTCCAATCTTGAGTAATGTCAACCCAAGAAAATGAAAGCTAACAGCATCACGTAGTTGTGTTAAGTTACGATAGGTATAGTTAGGTTTATTAAGACTGTTTCCAGTTAGAAAGGGGAAACATGGAGAGACTTATCTCATCGTTAGGTTACGATATCCAGTGTAAAGTTAGGTCCCTGCATAGAAATAGGAAACGTAGACAGTTGTATCTCATCCTTAGGTTATGTTATGCTCTGTTAAGTTAGGTTTGTGCTTATAGATAGGAAATATTGTCAGTAGTATCTCGTCGTTAGGTTAAGTCATGCTCTGTTAAGTTAGGTTTGTTGTTGAATATACAAAAAAAAAAAAATCTGTACCTTAATGTCGGCGTGCGCATTATGATTATACCATTTTTAAATTGCGCACGCCGACATTAAGGTACAGATTTTTTTTTTTTTTTGTATATTCAACAACAAACCTAACTTAACAGAGCATGACTTAACCTAACGACGAGATACTACTGACAATATTTCCTATCTATAAGCACAAACCTAACTTAACAGAGCATAACATAACCTAAGGATGAGATACAACTGTCTACGTTTCCTATTTCTATTCAGAGACCTAACTTTACACTGGATATCGTAACCTAACGATGAGATAAGTCTCTCCATGTTTCCCCTTTCTAACTGGAAACAGTCTTAATAAACCTAACTATACCTATCGTAACTTAACACAACTACGTGATGCTGTTAGCTTTCATTTTCTTGGGTTGACATTACTCAAGATTGGAACTTGTGTGATGGCGAAAACTCAAACGTCTTCAAACATCGTTTACTTGGATTTTTTTTTTTTATCAATGTGCGAACTTCTTCAAACCTCGATTACTTGGAATTGTTATTGGTATACAAAAATATTACAAGTGCGATCTGGTTATTAAACGCGTATGTTATAATGCTAGTGACAATTCTTGAGGGAAAGGCAAACTTCTTCAAACACCGATTACTTGGGATTGACATACGAGAAGTTTAATGTAAAACTAAATACTCGTTACACTTACGAACCTCGTGAGGATGTACAACAGTTAACGCGGACTTGAATTAAAACCGATGAAATGAGATTACGCATACAATTGTAACTGATGTTGAAAGGGGAAATGAGCAATATAACCTGCTGTGACAAGACGTATAGCAACACATGTGCTCAGTTTACTTCAAGCATTGCTATTACCAGTCGTCACATACAACATAATGCACATTGTGACTTAAGCATGAAAAGTGATCGATGCGTCAATGTACAAGTTACGTTGTTAACGAACTAACATACGATAAAGGTTCGTAGTCGAGTTATTCCCTCAAATTACACCAGATGAAATGATACCACGCATAACATTTCAATTGATGCTGAATGTTAGAATGATGCATCTAACTTGCTGTGTTTGGATGTATCGCAACACACG
This sequence comes from Allygus modestus, assembly GCA_963675035.1. Lineage (NCBI taxonomy): Eukaryota > Metazoa > Arthropoda > Insecta > Hemiptera > Cicadellidae > Allygus > Allygus modestus. Next base: position 252,195,121 of record OY776111.1, on the reverse strand, counting down.
TGGGCAGTTTATTTCAAGCGTTGTTAGTACCATCTGGCACGTACGCCATAATGTCTATTGAGACTGAAACAAGAATAGGGATCGATGCGTCAATGAACAAGCTACGATTTAACGTACTAACATTCGAGAAGTTTATTGTCATACTAAATACTCATTACACTTACGAGCCGCGTGAGGATGTACAACGGTTAACGTGGACTTAAATCACAACAGATGAAATGAGATTACGTCTACAATTGTAATTGATGTTGAATGTGAGAATGTGAAATCTAACGTGCTGTGACAAGACGTATCACAACGAATGTGCACAGTTTACTTTAAACGCTGTTATTACCAATCGTCCCGTACGCCATAATGCACATCGTGACTTAAGCAAGAAAAGCGATCGTCGTGTTAATGTACAATTTACTTTGTTAACGAACTAACATACGATAAAGGTTCGTAGTCGAGTTATTCCCTCAAATTACACCAGATGAAATGATGCCACGCATAACATTTCAATTGATGCTGAATGATTGAATGATGCATCTAACTTGTTGTGTTTGGATGTGTCGCAACACATGTGTGCAGTTTATTTCAAGCGTTGTTAGTACCATCTGGCACGTACGCCATAATGCATATTGAGACTGAAACAAGAATAGGGATCGATGCGTCAATGAACAAGCTACGATTTAACGTACTAACATTCGAGAAGTTTATTGTCATACTAAATACTCATTACACTTATGAGCCGCGTAAGGATGTACAACGGTTAACGTGGACTTAAATCACAACAGATGAAATGAGATTACGTCTACAATTGTAATTGATGTAGAATGTGAGAATGTGAAATCTAACGTGCTGTGACAAGACGTATCACAACGAATGTGCACAGTTTACTTTAAACGCTGTTATTACCAATCGTCCCGTACGCCATAATGCCCCTCGTGACTTAAGCAAGAAAAGTGATCGTCGTGTTAATGTACACGTTATTTTGTTACAAACGCAGTGCGATGTCGCCATCACAAGACAGCTCACACACGATGCGCTCCAATCAATTGTATCGCATTACGCGGTGGGTTACATCTATGTACAAATATCGATGATTCTGATGATGACGCTGATGAGCTAAACACCTCACAGTTACCATACTCACGCTCTTAAACTTACTACCAAAGGACATTTTTGGGGTTAAGTGAAATAAATAACACAGTGGTTATGTTCTGAACGTGACTATAAGTATTGACTACGAAAACTAATTTACAAAGGTATTTACATAATCTTCAAGTCTTGCTTTACATAAACTCCAAAGGTGTGAATCTGCTATTGGAACCCCTCGGGCTGCGCTTCACCAAGCGAAGGCGTTCTCCAAACCCGCTGTTGTAGCGCTCGATGTCGGTGTTGCTCAGGACCTCGTTGAAGCGCCTAGGCGGGTAGACTCGCAGAAAGAAGTCGTCCCCGACCTGTCCCTCCAGGATCACGATGATCGTCTCGCCAAAGGGTGTTGTGGCTCGCTCCATCGCAGTGATGAGATAGCCGCATTCCTCTCTGAGATCGTCTATCCTGGTGTAGAGCGGAGAGTCGGACTTGCAGTTGTTGAGGGTAGCTCTCAGGTCCTCGGTTGCTGCAGTGCCGTTCACGCTCGGAAACTCTAGCTTGAAAGTGCTGCTGCTGGACATCTCTAGTAGTTGGCCGGGCGCAGGTGTTCACACACAAAAAACCGACGCGTCGCCCTCCTGTCTGGGAATGCTGATGCTTTAATTGACTGCTGGCGACACTCGTTGTTTCTTCCTCACAGCTCGCTTCTTCGACGTTGGTTGCGAAACTGCACTGCGTTGTGTAACAGTTTGAGTTAAGCCTGTAATTTTCGGTACTCCTGTTGATTTATCGATCCACATGTTTTCCACTTTATCAACTACTTGTCTAACACTTTGGAGCATTTCACCATCTTTGTCCAAAAATAAACTGCACATGAACACCATATCTGTACCATCGTACATTTCCATTTTCAATAAAATTTGTCCTTTGTTTCCCGGGTTTTGAACAGCAAAAGTATTCCCATCGTCCATCCATGACACTATGGGAGAATCATCTGTTGGTTTTGGCACCCATCCTGGTTTCTTGGTTTCCACTTCGATGAGAGTTGGCCTCCTTCGTCTCTTGCAGGCAGTGATCGGTTTTACAGATGACGTCTGAGGTGATGCCAATGTCTGATCACTAGCATTATTGTTCATAACCTCAATCTCCTGAATAAACGATTTGATATAGTCGTCCGCAGAAACGTAAGCGTCCATGTTGACGTCCTTACCGTGTGACTTCTACCGTACTACGGACTGGTGGTGCGTCTGCTCACCCTTGAAGTAAACTGTATGCACTCGCTGTGACACATCTTGTTGCAATAGGTTAGATGTTTGATTTTTTCACCCAACATCAGTTCCAACGGTCTGCGGAATCTCATTTCATCTATTGCGATTTGAGTCCACGTTAATTGTTGTACATCCTCACAGGGCTCGTAAGTGTACTGTGTATTTAGCTCCTCGTTAAATTTAACAGTCTGTTTTGTTTTCTTCATAGTTATATTCTTTCACATGATATTCAATATTTTTTTTTTTTTTTTTTTCATAAGTATGCTGTTTCATATGATATTTTCTCTCAAACACATCTCTCGCTCTATCCAACACTAACTTGATTGCGAGCCTTTCTCGGATGTTGTTACGTTTATAACGTATTTTGTTCATTGATATGGTGATTACTTTTCTTGCGTCATCCACACTGGTCATCTTTGGAGCACGTATCGACTGTTGCTACCTGACTAGCGTCGAAGGTTCTGGAACGAGTCCACAAGCGCAGACCTATGCATTGTCAAAGATATGTTCAACTACATTAATGAAATTGTGCGAGGTTAGGATGTTGTTGTATCTGCAGTCAATGTGCATGCCGTAACTCTTCATCACTTCTTTAGCCTTATTCACTATGTTTATGCCGTTGGGGACATTTTCTCTACAGTAGCACATTGTAAATCCTTCTTCCTTTGCTTTTTTCAAGGCTTGTTTGAAATTCCTCTTCTGTGTTCGAATGCACTTGTATTCACAAACTCCGTACTGCTCTAGAAGGGTTTCCCTAATCATCACACAAAATATATGCTTCAGATTTACATCTTCAGGCAACACTGCCACTTTAGGTGTCTGTTCGATCAGCGTTTGATTCATGGATTGGTTTTCCATACACAATATATCATTTGTAGTTTTAAACTCGGAATTTGTTTGATCTAGCTTTCGGTTATTTGTTAGCGACTTTGTAAGTGATTGTAGCAGCCGTTGGTTCTCGTTTATAAGTCTGTACTGACCATTTTTTCTAATGGATGGCAAAACTTCTTCAAAGATCCAATCTTGAAACTTCTCGGCGATGGGCATTTTAGATTTCATAAGTAACGAATATAATCCCGGCTCGTTAAGAAAGATTGAATGTTTCTCGTTATAGGTTAGGGGGAGATTTTCGCTCCCCCATACTTCAGGAATTGTTTTGCGATATTTTTCTCTAACATGTGCTCTGATTGCTTCTTTAGGGTTAGCGTATCCCAATATTGTAGCTACATCCTTAGCTTTGAACCATGGATTATCGCTGCTGTCAAACAGTACAGACAAAGGCCGATCATTAAACACATAGGCGGTTAAGTGGTTCATTTTGTAGGTTAGGTCAAAACGTCGGGCGATCGCTCTGACAGAATGTCACACAGCAACACTATTACACAGCCACACACTTCAAACTCCCGAACACGAATGAGACCGTGGGTGTTTGACAACTGGTGTTCTGTTGATTTAATCACTAGGGGGAGATTTTCGCTCCCCCTAACACATAATGGCTTAGGGGGGGGGGGGAGATTTTCGCTCCCCCATACGTCAGGAATTGTTGAAGACTTGAACAAGAATGAGACCGTGGGTGTTTGACAGCTGGTGTACTATTGCTCGGAATTCGACGCGGGTGGTCTATAATTATGGGTTCCTGCAAGGGTCGGTAGCCCTCCTGTCGGGGTATCAAATTACAGCATCCGCATTCCCAGACAGGTCTCGACTCGTCGGTTTTTTGTGTGAACACCCGCGCCCTCCCGTAGAGGTATCAAATTACAGCATCCGCATTCCCAGACAGTAGGGTGACGCGACGGTTTTTTGTCTGTACACCTGCGCCCATCATCCCACGACGCACAGCCCGCCCCTAGCAGTAAAGTTTAGTTTAGTCTTGAGTTTCGAAGCGTCAACAGCTACGAAGAGATCATGGCCAACATCGAGTGGGATTGTGACATCACAGACGTTGAGTTGGAGGATGTATGTGTTGCAGCGGAAACGACAATGAATAGCAATAATAAGAAGAGACCGTTTGACGATGAAGATGATTACTTCGAAGGTGATGAATTCTACAACCGAAAAGACGACGATGAATGCACCTTGAAGCATTTCCATAAGAAGAGGCTATGGCGCATTGACAAAAAGTTCAAGTACGTTCATGAACCAAAAATGTATTCAACTACTCAAGATCTTGACGACGCTCTGTACTCCAGACGACGGGGAATCAACAGCATGTGGAACCATTGCCCGCTGGACGGCTTGGAGTGGGAATATTGGCAGCGTGACATGGACTACAAGATGAATTTCTACCCCATTGAAGAGGAGCACTTCTACGCCATTGAACATGAGCAGAAGTACATGATGCTTGTTGAAATGTGGTGGAATCGGCGGACCGATGAACTGCACCCTGATGAAGTAACAAAGTTTTTCAACAGTAAAAAATAAACGTTTTCCAACACCTTAGCCTCCACCTGATCCCACCATCATAATCGGCCTTTTTCAAGGCCACAAAAGCTTTTCATGTTAGGGAACAGAAGGAAATCCTTCTAATGTAGGAGGATTTTCTTCCAAGTGTTGGTGCAGGCGTCTGGGGGGGGGGGGCTCCTCCTGTCCCTCCTGGCCCTCCTGAGGTCGGGCGCAGCTGCACCCCAGACAGGTCTCGACTTGTCGGTTTTTTGTGTGAACACCTGCACCCTCCAGTCGAGGTATCAAATTACAACATCCGCATTTGCATTCACTGGTAGTTCAATTGTCCGCAGGCGTCTTGGCTGGCAAAAGTGTCACAGACGAAACCTTGCCCGGAGGGGCAGGGGGGCTCCTCCTGCCCCTCCTGCCCCTCCTGCTCCTCCTGCTCCTCCTGCCCCTCCTGCTCCTCCTGCTCCTCCTGCTCCTCCTGCTCCTCCTGCCCCTCCTGCTCCTCCTGCTCCTCCTGCCCCTCCTGCCCCTCCTGCTCCTCCTGCTCCTCCTGCCCCTCCTGCTCCTCCTGCTCCTCCTGCTCCTCCTGCTCCTCCTGCCCCTCCTGCTCCTCCTGCCCCTCCTGCCCCTCCTGCTCCTCCTGCCCCTCCTGCCCCTCCTGCTCCTCCTGCTCCTCCTGCCCCTCCTGGGGTCGGGCGCAGCTGCACCCCAGACAGGTCTCGACTTCTCGGTTTTTTGTGTGAACACCTGCACCCTCCAGTCGAGGTATCAAATTACAACATCCGCATTCCCAGACAGTAGACTGGACGCGACGGTTATTTGTGCGAACAGCTGCCTCGGTGCAGAGTACTTGAAGGGGGGTGTATCGATACACCCCCCTTTGCAGTATATGTTCAAAGCATTGCAATTATATTCTCCTTAAAATTTGCATTCACTGTTAGTTCAATTGACCGCAAGCGCTGATGGGCTAGCTCTGTTGATTTAATTACTAGGGGGAGATTTTCGCTCCCCCTAACACATAATGGCTTAGGGGGAGATTTTCGCTCCCCCATACGTCAGGAATTGTTGAAGCCTAAAACAAGATTGATAACGTGGGTGTTTGACAACTGGTGATTTATTGCTCGGAATTCGATACGGGCGGACTATAATGGGTTCCTGGAAGGGTCGCGTCGCCCTCCCGTCGGGGTATCAAATTACAGCATCCGCATTCCCAGACAGGTCTCGACTTGTCGGTTTTTTGTGTGAACACCTGCACCCTCCAGTCGAGGTATCAAATTACAACATCCGCATTCCCAGACAGTAGACTGGACGCGACGGTTATTTGTGCGAACAGCTGCCTCGGTGCAGAGTACTTGAAGGGGGGTGTATCGATACACCCCCCTTTGCAGTATATGTTCAAAGCATTGCAATTATATTCTCCTTAAAATTTGCATTCACTGTTAGTTCAATTGACCGCAAGCGCTGATGGGCTAGCTCTGTTGGTTGTAGCGTTACCCTGATCAACTCTTGTATTAATTATCCAAAGTATGTCATGTGGGTACTGAGAATACTTGGCTTGACGAGGAGAATCCAAAAATGCAAAAAAAAAAAGGTCAAAAGTGTGGTGCGGGCCCCTTTTTTGTAAACATCATCCAAAGTGTACGATGTGGGTACTCAAATGACTCGGCTCGACTAGACGAACAAGAATCTGCAATCAGAAATCTGATCCGAGGTTAGGTTAGGTTAGGTTAGGTTAGGTTAGGTTACGTTAGGTTAGGTTAGGTTACGTTACGTTAGGTTAGGTTAGGTTAGTATTCGCAACAACAAAAATTCGCAAAAAAAAAAATTCGCAAAAAAAAAAAATTCGCAAAAAAAAAAAATTTCGCAAAAAAAAAAATTTGCAAAAAAAAAATTCGCAAAAAAAAAAAATTTCGCAAAAAAAAATTCGCAAAAAAAAATTTCGCAAAAAAAAAAAAATTCGCAAAAAAAAAAATTCGCAAAAAAAAAAATTCGCAAAAAAAAGTTTGCAAAAAAGTTCGCAAAAAAGTTCGCAAAAAAAAAAATTCGCAAAGTGTCACAGACGAGACCTCGGGGGGGGGGGGGTGGCCCTCCTGTCCCTCCTGGGGTCGGAGACTCCATTCTACCCTACTCTGGGACCTTCGGTCAAGCCTCGTCAAAACAGGTAAATAATTCTCAGGTAAATTTTAACCCTGGGATCTTCAGTCCGTCTACCCATGTTTTAGGGAAGGATTATCGTAGAGACCTCTAGTTTGCTCCATTCATCTTCTTTTATTAATTCCTTTAAAAAGAGGTATCACTCAGTAAGGGTTGCTATTTAACATTTTGACTTAGCCCCAAAAACCTCTATTTTGGGGGATGGGGCCAAACTTGTTCACTCACTAAAAGATTACAAATATTAACCTAACTTGGCAAATTGCTTGGTTACTTAAACGTTCCCATCGAAAATCTTTTTCGAAACGTTTTTGGTGAATAATGATATTTGTAATGTTATTTGTAATGAATGCTATGTAAAAATAATGCAAAATGATGTTTTAAAATAAAAAAAAACTCCATGGAATGCTGTGTTTGATAGAACAAAGCCCTAACTTGTGCCAATCTTCTTATTTTTGTATGCCCTTTAAAATTATACATCACTCAAGGGGGGTTAATATTTAAGTTTATTGACTTACCCCCAAAATCCCTATTTTGGGGGAGGGGGTTGAAAATTCGGAGTCATAAAAAGTTTCCTTTTTGGGTCACTAAGACTTACCGGGAAGATAATCTCGATATATGCAGTCGTTTAAAAAATAATAGGGGGGGACTTTTGGGACACACGGTATACGATCTGGTCAAACAGATTTGAAGCTTAAAAATAACACGGAGGAAAGTCAAGACTACTAAACAATTTTTGACTAAATGCTTTATGCATAGTTAGTTGTGACAAGAGATATCCCCGTTTTCAAAGACAACACTGCACACTGGCATGTGGCTTCACCTAGTACTGGTCTATTGATATTTACACGAAAAATAATTTTTTGCCGATTTTACCCACAGCAGCAAACCTGCATACTCCAATTGCGTTGACTCTGCGTTGTCCAATGTTATTCTTAAGGAGAATAAGAAGAATGGTATATCTCGCTTATTTATCAACTTATCCTGATGAAACTTGGTATATTGCTTCATATCATTGTGGTCTATTGATATTTGCACTGAAAAAACATTTTTTTGGCCGATAGTTCCCGTAGTGGCAAACCTGCGTACTCATCCCCCATGTTATTCTTATGGAGAATAAGTAAAATGTAATGTCTCCCTTAATTATGAACACAAATGAATAAAACCTGGTATGCAACTTCGATTGGTTAATTTGTATTGATAATTGCATAAAAACACATATTTTGTGTTCCTTGTAGCAGCAAACTTGCATACTCAGCTTTCAGTGTTATTCTTATGGAGAATAAATAAAATGCTATATATCACTTATTTATTCGTGTATTTTTATGAAACTTGGCAAGTGGCTTTATGTGGTAGTGAGAAACATATACATGCATTGGAAATTCGCTGAGTACGCAGGTTTGCTGCTACGGGGGTATTTCTGATTTAAGAGCGGTAAAAAAATCCAATTATCCATATCGTACTGATGTGTAACTACGATAGATAAGTGATCGAGATACAGTACAGTGGAAGAATTGTGATTGAGAATTTCTATTGTAATTACAAGCAGTTCACGTCAACAGAGCTTTACCTTATCCTGGTGAGACAACGCGAGTTTGCGCGTGTTTTAGGGGAAAAAATAAAATAAAATTTGAAGTCCATCAAAATTGTATTAAATGATATTTAATATCAATGTGCAACGCTCAGATTGCTTTATATGTGGCATCAAAGTCTTGGCCACGACCTTTGTACAACTTCAACTATAGGCCTTACATATAATCAGAAGGTCCAAAAGAAAACTGAATATTTATGTATAAATGTTACACAAGACAACTGCAAAAATATATTTTTGGTAGTAATCATAATAAATTATGTAGTATTTTGCTAAGGAATACTCAAAGTTCGTGTACATATAATGTGATCGTAAAATTAATACCCCCGTTCCAGCAAACCTGCGTACTCAGCGAATTTCCAATGCATATATATGGGTAACACTACTACCTAAAGCGACTTACCAAGTTTCTCAAAAATACATTCATTAATAAGTGATATATAGCATTTGATTTATTCTCCATAAGAATAACATTATAATTGAGTACGCAGGTTTGTTGCGACAAGGAAGATAAGATATGTGTTTTTTTTGCAATTATCAATATAACTCAAACAGGTGAATCTACATACCAAGTTTTATTAATTTAGGTTCATAACTAAGGGAGATATTAAACTTTACTTATTCTCAATATGATTAACATGGGGGCCAAGTATGCAGGTTTGCTGCTACCGAGAAAAATCAACAAAACCATTTTTTGTGCTAATATCAATATTCTACAACTAGTTGAAGCCACATACCAAGTTTCATCAATATACATACATAAATAATCGAAATATAACATTTTATTCATTCTCCATAAGGATAACATTGGACAACGTACTGTGTTTAGCACTTTGAAAATCACTGCAATGGTTGGACGTAAAACAACAATTAAAACACCAAAATGATTGTTTTGTAGAGCTAAACTGATTGGTAGAATGAAATGTGGAGTTTTTAGTGAAATTATCTGAGTAAAATCTAAAAAAACATATTCCCATAAGATTAACATGGGAAATGTTATGGACACATATTTTGACTTTTCTCCACAATTACTAAACCTAGCTTAATGATTCAAAAATTAAATCGTTTGTTTTTTTAAGCTCTATAAAATGGTTATAACCTAAATCTAGCGTTTTTAAATTTTAGGGTAAAAAGTTAAAAAAACAGATTTTTGGAAAATTTTAAACCCCCATAAAACCCCTTTTCCATAGACCGATCCATCTGGTTTTCGAACTTAAAGTCATAAATATTACTTTCCACATTTGTTCCAAATTTCATAAAAATCGGGCCATTCTTTCAAAAGTTATCGCGGTAACGGACACACTTACACACATATACATACATATATACCGGGTGTCCCACGTAAGGTGTCTCAAATTGATTACGGGAAAACGGCTTAACGTAAAAGGATGAAATAAAAATATTTCCAGCTAAATCGACCCCAAGGAATAACGTAAAAATATTTTTTAACTTTTTTCCCATACAGGGTGTGCCAAAAACTGAGGGCCACTAGTTCGAATCTCGGAATTTTCTAATGTAAACATATGCCATGTTATACATAATTTTAAAGGTATTTAATAGACAAACATTTTGGCGAAAACAGAAATTAATTATCTTTTTCCGTTTCAAAATGGCGGCAGTTTTTTTGGGAAAAATCAATATGTTTTTAATACTCTGTGTTTCCTATACCAATGCACATAGCCCTTCTCCGGTTGAATTTTCTTACTCGTTATGAAATTAGCTTTACTGTGATATGCTACAAGTAACGGTTTTTTGAAATAATAAAAATTCCAAAAAATTGATTTTTGAAAATTTGCAAATGCCCATTGTTCAAAATTTCCAAATAGCAACATATGTCAAGTGGCATATCATTTTATAGGTTCTTTAATTCTTAACAACTTTCCAATTTACACTTACTTCGTATCTCTTTTAGTTTTTGTGAAAATAACAAAAAACCTAATTTTCCTATATCAAATGCATGTTATTTGGGTTTAACAATAAACAGCTGATCATGGCCCCATTTCATTTAGTGTTAAACCCAAGTAACATGCATTTGATATAGGAAAATTAGGTTTTTTGTTATTTACACAAAAACTAAAAGAGATACGAAGTAAGTGTAAATTAGAAAGTTGTTAAGAATTAAAAAACCTATAAAATGATGTGCCACTTGACATATGTTGCTATTTGGAAATTTTGAACAATGGGCATATGCAAATTTTCAAAAATCAATTTTTTTGGAATTTTTATTATTTGAAAAAACCGTTACTTGTAGCATATCACAGTAAAGCTAATTTCATAACGAGTAAGAAAATTCAACCGGAGAAGGGCTATGTGCATTGGTATAGGAAACACACAGTATTAAAAACATATTGATTTTTCCCAAAAAAACTGCCGCCATTTTGAAACGGAAAAAGATAATTAATTTCTGTTTTTGCCAAAATGTTTGTCTATTAAATACCTTTAAAATGATGTATAACATGACATATGTTTATTTTTGAAAATTCCGAGATTCGAACTAGTGTTTTTGACACACCCTGTATGGGAAAAAAGTTAAAAATATATTTACGTTATTCCTTGGGGTCGATTTAGCAGGAAATAATTTTATTTTATCCTTGTACGTTAAGCCGTTTTTCCGTAATCAATTTGAGACACCTTACGTGGGACACCCATATATATATATACATATACATTTATATAAATTTGAACAAATATTTTTTTGGCATCTGGGAACCTCAAAACAAAAAGTTATCATGGTCTCGGGCTTAAGTCTTACCATGAGACCTACGGTAATAGCTTCTTCCTTACAGGGGAAATTCGCTAAAATCAATAAAAAATAAAATTTCTGGAAATTGTTATTTTACTGGAAATCTTAGTATTTCACGGTTATGAAGAAATGAAAGGCTGTCGTTGAGATGGAAGAGAAAGACGGTCTTCTCTTTCTTCGGTCTGGGAAGATCAAGATTGGCTGGGTCGTCTGCCGAGTTCGGCAGCGCCTTGAGGTAGAACGCTGTTTTCGATGCCTCGGGTACGGCCACACGCGTCGGAGTTGCTCCGGTCCCGACCGCGGCAACAATTGTTGGAAGTGCGGTAGCGGCGAACATAAGGCCGCTGCTTGCACAGCGGCCGCTTCTTGCGTTCTCTGCACCGGTACACCTGGAGCGTCCGCGGACCACATTCCGGGCTCAGGGGCGTGCAGGGCTTTCAGGAAAGCCCAAGACGCTAAGAGGGCTCGATCTGCCACGAAATGATCCGTTTCGTCCAGGCAAACCTGCAGCGGAGTCGAGCAGCTGACGCCATTCTTGAGCAGCTTGCTTGTGAGGTCAAAGCCCAGATCGTGATCGTCAGCGAGCCCTACCGGATCAAAACCAGTCCATCTTGGTTTTATGACCGGCTTGGCACCGCGGCTCTCTGGATTTCGGACAGTCGGGGGATTCAGGTGTTGGGTCACGGATCCGGTGACGGTTACGTCTGGGTGAGACTTCGGCGAGTCAACGTATACAGTGTCTACCTCTCTCCCAACTATTCCGCCGAGGAGTACCGGGAGAGGCTGGAGGCGCTGGAAGACAGTCTTCAGGGTGTCTCGGGGGGCGTAATAGTTGCTGGGGACTTCAACGCGCGTGCCGTTGAGTGGGGAATGCCAGTCACTAACGCCCGGGGGAGACGAATCTTGGAGATGGCCTCGAGGCTCGACCTGGAAGTGGCGAACAGAGGGGACATGCCGACATACCGAAGACCTGGTTTTGGTGACTCCATACCAGATGTCACGCTGGTATTGGCAGGGTTGTTTCCTCTGGTAGCGGGGTGGGGGGTGATGGACGTGTACACGGCCAGTGACCACGAATTCATCTCCTTCAATCTGGAAAAAACGAGTTTTCTCGTCGATGCAGTACCCGAAACCCAATTGGCTGGAATCAGGCCAAACTGGACAGGGGAAAATTCGTCGAGCGGCTCAGTCGTAGCCCCGAGGCCGGTTTGACGGAGTGCTTTGACTCCGCTGATCGAGATCGGGTCGAAGCTCTCGTGGGTTCCACAATGCAGCTGATCGAGCGTGCATGCGACTCGTCGATGCCTCGGAAAAAACCTGTCCGGGGTCGTCGCCACGTGTACTGGTGGACGGACGAAATCGCGGAGCTCAGGAGAACGGCACTGATGCTTCGCAGAAGAGCGCAGAGAACTCGAAACCAACCGGAGGCTTTGGCCAGGTCGGCAGAGCACAAGACTGCGAAAAAAGCTCTTGCCAGTGCAATTCGCCTGAGCAAGGCTCGCTGCTGGAAGGAGCTGTGCCGGGACGTGGACTCCGATCTATGGGGAAAAGGGTACAAGCTCGTCACGAGAAAGATCGGGGGAATGGGGGCCAGCAGTGCCTCTATGCCTGCAGGCACGATCACGGCCATCGTCGATGCTCTCTTCCCAAGTCACCCTGTGAGGCGAGAGGAAAGAGTAACGGGGCCGGTGCCTGATGTTCCTTTGTTCACGGAACAGGAGCTCGTGGCAGCGTCGTCTGCCATGCACAACAACAGAGCTCCAGGCCCTGATGGCATTCCGGTTGAGGCTCTGAAGGTTGTGGCGGGAAGTCACCCACATCTGCTGCTGCGCATGTTCAACGCGTGTTTGACAACCAGACTATGATTCAATTGATATAGAGTATAACTTTATATAACCGCACCAAATCAAAACTGAATAAAATAGAACAAAATTTGTTTTCACTCTATTTAGTTAAGTCAAAACTACATTATTTTATTTTTTATTTTTTATAAATATGCTTTTCCCACGAAAATCACTTTTATAATTCTCTTTATACTTGTACAATATTCATCCCGTCAAAAACCTGCGTATTTAGTGAACGTATTATTGTAATGTTATTAATATACAACAGTTAACGCGCAAATTTGCATTTTGTTTTTTAATAACATCCTCAGTCAACATTGATAAAGACAGGACAAATAATTAACAACAAAATAAGAATAAATAATTCTTTATTGAGAAATAGAAAGATTCAGAAAACTGTTAAAAATTGAAATGGCTAATTTAAAAAGCTATGGTTTACTAGCTATAGCTAAAGCTATACTAATGGTTTAATTCGTTTGTTTATTCGTCGCATTTAGCGGTGAAGGTAATCTTCGAAATTATTGTCTAATTATTGGTTTTGATGAAACATTAAGGTAGATATGGTGAACCGGAAAGCTTATATAGAGAAATATATCTATATTATTAATACGCTACATGAAAACTTTGTAAACAATAAGGATTTTTCGTTACCCCCACATATATACACTAAAACGCGCATCTAGTTGTGCAGATGTGGAAACTGGCTTAGATTTTCGATTTAGGCCTCAGGGCTGTGCCCCACGGGACTTCCAAGTCTCCAGTGCATATGGAGGAGAGTTTATTTGGTTTATGTCACATGTGCTTTTTCTTCATCCAATTAAATTAAATAAACAGCTGTTACAAGAATTGTATCTAACAACAAACTGTCATTGGTTTTTTACTATTTATCTATGCACTATTCTCGCTTCTCAACACGGGATGCGCAAGCTGCGCATAGAACATTCTAGTAATACATAACTGTACTAGATGTTACCTGCGGCTTCACTTGTGAACAATTAAACCAAATTACAAATATTAACCTGACCAGCACTATAAAATCGTTGTTTACGTTATCAGGTCTTTATGTTAATGTGATATATAAGCTCATGCGCAATGTTACCTTAATAGGTTCAGTCGTGTTTGGGTGCGATGAATCATCCATCTATATACCAAACTGTCACATTTCGAATATTAGTATGATATATTTTTGATATCTATGAAAATATAAGGGGAAATCTATCATGACTGCAGTCAAAAAGAGCAAACTACCCACATAAGGAAATAATGGAGATTGAATTAGATGTTTTGTTGTATTGTTTTGTACTGAAATACAGGGTAGGAACTACAACCAATAGTTAATATTTTATTTTAAATTACTGCAAAATGTAAGTGACCCATGGTGTGAGGTGTTATTGGTGCCCCTTGTCAACCTCATCAAACTCAATGACAGTCCCAAGAGCGAGGTTTGACTCAGGATCCCCGCTCGACCCCTCATTAGTGCTGGGACCTTCGGTCAAGCCTCGTCAAAACAGGCAAATAATTCTCAGGTAAATTTTAACCCTGGGATCTTCAGTCCGTCTACCCATGTTTTAGGGAAGGATTATCGTAGAGACCTCTAGTTTGCTCCATTCATCTTCTTTTATTAATTCCTTTAAAAAGAGGTATCACTCAGTAAGGGTTGCTATTTAACATTTTGACTTAGCCCCAAAAACCTCTATTTTGGAGGATGGGGCCAAACTTGTTCACTCACTAAAAGATTACAAATATTAACCTAACTTGGCAAATTGCTTGGTTACTTAAACGTTCCCATCGAAAATCTTTTTCGAAACGTTTTTGGTGAATAATGATATTTGTAATGTTATTTGTAATGAATGCTATGTAAAAATAATGCAAAATGATGTTTTAAAATCAAAAAAAACTCCATGGAATGCTGTGTTTGATAGAACAAAGCCCTAACTTGTGCCAATCTTCTTATTTTTGTATGCCCTTTAAAATTATACATCACTCAAGGGGGGTTAATATTTAAGTTTATTGACTTACCCCCAAAATCCCTATTTTGGGGGAGGGGGTTGAAAATTCGGAGTCATAAAAAGTTTCCTTTTTGGGTCACTAAGACTTACCGGGAAGATAATCTCGATATATGCAGTCGTTTAAAAAATAATAGGGGGGGACTTTTGGGACACACGGTATACGATCTGGTCAAACAGATTTGAAGCTTAAAAATAACACGGAGGAAAGTCAAGACTACTAAACAATTTTTGACTAAATGCTTTATGCATAGTTAGTTGTGACAAGAGATATCCCCGTTTTCAAAGACAACACTGCACACTGGCATGTGGCTTCACCTAGTACTGGTCTATTGATATTTACACGAAAAATAATTTTTTGCCGATTTTACCCACAGCAGCAAACCTGCATACTCCAATTGCGTTGACTCTGCGTTGTCCAATGTTATTCTTAAGGAGAATAAGAAGAATGGTATATCTCGCTTATTTATCAACTTATCCTGATGAAACTTGGTATATTGCTTCATATCATTGTGGTCTATTGATATTTGCACTGAAAAAACATTTTTTTGGCCGATAGTTCCCGTAGTGGCAAACCTGCGTACTCATCCCCCATGTTATTCTTATGGAGAATAAGTAAAATGTAATGTCTCCCTTAATTATGAACACAAATGAATAAAACCTGGTATGCAACTTCGATTGGTTAATTTGTATTGATAATTGCATAAAAACACATATTTTGTGTTCCTTGTAGCAGCAAACTTGCATACTCAGCTTTCAGTGTTATTCTTATGGAGAATAAATAAAATGCTATATATCACTTATTTATTCGTGTATTTTTATGAAACTTGGCAAGTGGCTTTATGTGGTAGTGAGAAACATATACATGCATTGGAAATTCGCTGAGTACGCAGGTTTGCTGCTACGGGGGTATTTCTGATTTAAGAGCGGTAAAAAAATCCAATTATCCATATCGTACTGATGTGTAACTACGATAGATAAGTGATCGAGATACAGTACAGTGGAAGAATTGTGATTGAGAATTTCTATTGTAATTACAAGCAGTTCACGTCAACAGAGCTTTACCTTATCCTGGTGAGACAACGCGAGTTTGCGCGTGTTTTAGGGGAAAAAATAAAATAAAATTTGAAGTCCATCAAAATTGTATTAAATGATATTTAATATCAATGTGCAACGCTCAGATTGCTTTATATGTGGCATCAAAGTCTTGGCCACGACCTTTGTACAACTTCAACTATAGGCCTTACATATAATCAGAAGGTCCAAAAGAAAACTGAATATTTATGTATAAATGTTACACAAGACAACTGCAAAAATATATTTTTGGTAGTAATCATAATAAATTATGTAGTATTTTGCTAAGGAATACTCAAAGTTCGTGTACATATAATGTGATCGTAAAATTAATACCCCCGTTCCAGCAAACCTGCGTACTCAGCGAATTTCCAATGCATATATATGGGTAACACTACTACCTAAAGCGACTTACCAAGTTTCTCAAAAATACATTCATTAATAAGTGATATATAGCATTTGATTTATTCTCCATAAGAATAACATTATAATTGAGTACGCAGGTTTGTTGCGACAAGGAAGATAAGATATGTGTTTTTTTTGCAATTATCAATATAACTCAAACAGGTGAATCTACATACCAAGTTTTATTAATTTAGGTTCATAACTAAGGGAGATATTAAACTTTACTTATTCTCAATATGAATAACATGGGGGCCAAGTATGCAGGTTTGCTGCTACCGAGAAAAATCAACAAAACCATTTTTTGTGCTAATATCAATATTCTACAACTAGTTGAAGCCACATACCAAGTTTCATCAATATACATACATAAATAATCGAAATATAACATTTTATTCATTCTCCATAAGGATAACATTGGACAACGTACTGTGTTTAGCACTTTGAAAATCACTGCAATGGTTGGACGTAAAACAACAATTAAAACACCAAAATGATTGTTTTGTAGAGCTAAACTGATTGGTAGAATGAAATGTGGAGTTTTTAGTGAAATTATCTGAGTAAAATCTAAAAACATATTCCCATAAGAAAAACATGGGAAATGTTATGGACACATATTTTGACTTTTCTCCACAATTACTAAACCTAGCTTAATGATTCAAAAATTAAATCGTTTGTTTTTTTAAGCTCTATAAAATGGTTATAACCTAAATCTAGCGTTTTTAAATTTTAGGGTAAAAAGTTAAAAAAACTGATTTTTGGAAAATTTTAAACCCCCATAAAACCCCTTTTCCATAGACCGATCCATCTGGTTTTCGAACTTAAAGTCATAAATATTACTTTCCACATTTGTTCCAAATTTCATAAAAATCGGGCCATTCTTTCAAAAGTTATCGCGGTAACGGACACACATACACATACATACATACACATACATACATATATACCGGGTGTCCCACGTAAGGTGTCTCAAATTGATTACGGGAAAACGGCTTAACGTAAAAGGATGAAATAAAAATATTTCCAGCTAAATCGACCCCAAGGAATAACGTAAAAATATTTTTAACTTTTTTCCCATACAGGGTGTGCCAAAAACTGAGGGCCACTAGTTCGAATCTCGGAATTTTCTAATGTAAACATATGCCATGTTATACATAATTTTAAAGGTATTTAATAGACAAACATTTTGGCGAAAACAGAAATTAATTATCTTTTTCCGTTTCAAAATGGCGGCAGTTTTTTTGGGAAAAATCAATATGTTTTTAATACTCTGTGTTTCCTATACCAATGCACATAGCCCTTCTCCGGTTGAATTTTCTTACTCGTTATGAAATTAGCTTTACTGTGATATGCTACAAGTAACGGTTTTTTGAAATAATAAAAATTCCAAAAAATTGATTTTTGAAAATTTGCAAATGCCCATTGTTCAAAATTTCCAAATAGCAACATATGTCAAGTGGCATATCATTTTATAGGTTCTTTAATTCTGAACAACTTTCCAATTTACACTTACTTCGTATCTCTTTTAGTTTTTGTGTAAATAACAAAAAACCTAATTTTCCTATATCAAATGCATGTTATTTGGGTTTAACACTAAACAGCTGATCATGGCCCCATTTCATTTAGTGTTAAACCCAAGTAACATGCATTTGATATAGGAAAATTAGGTTTTTTGTTATTTACACAAAAACTAAAAGAGATACGAAGTAAGTGTAAATTAGAAAGTTGTTAAGAATTAAAAAACCTATAAAATGATGTGCCACTTGACATATGTTGCTATTTGGAAATTTTGAACAATGGGCATATGCAAATTTTCAAAAATCAATTTTTTTGGAATTTTTATTATTTGAAAAAACCGTTACTTGTAGCATATCACAGTAAAGCTAATTTCATAACGAGTAAGAAAATTCAACCAGGGAAGGGCTATGTGCATTGGTATAGGAAACACAGAGTATTAAAAACATATTGATTTTTACCAAAAAAACTGCCGCCATTTTGAAACGGAAAAAGATAATTAATTTCTGTTTTCGCCAAAATGTTTGTCTATTAAATACCTTTAAAATAATGTATAACATGACATATGTTTACTTTTGAAAATTCCGAGATTCGAACTAGTGTTTTTGGCACACCCTGTATGGGAAAAAAGTTAAAAATATATTTACGTTATTCCTTGGGGTCGATTTGGCAGGAAATAATTTTATTTTATCCTTGTACGTTAAGCCGTTTTTCCGTAATCAATTTGAGACACCTTACGTGGGACACCCATATATATATATATATATATATATATACATATACATTTATATAAATTTGAACAAATAGTTTTTTTGGCATCTGGGAACCTCAAAACAAAAAGTTATCATGGTCTCGGGCTTAAGTCTTACCATGAGACCTACGGTAATAGCTTCTTCCTTACAGGGGAAATTCGCTAAAATCAATAAAAAATAAAATTTCTGGAAATTGTTATTTTACTGGAAATCTTAGTATTTCATGGTTATGAAGAAATGAAAGGCTGTCGTTGAGATGGAAGAGAAAGACGGTCTTCTCTTTCTTCGGTCTGGGAAGATCAAGATTGGCTGGGTCGTCTGCCGAGTTCGGCAGCGCCTTGAGGTAGAACGCTGTTTTCGATGCCTCGGGTACGGCCACACGCGTCGGAGTTGCTCCGGTCCCGACCGCGGCAACAATTGTTGGAAGTGCGGTAGCGGCGAACATAAGGCCGCTGCTTGCACAGCGGCCGCTTCTTGCGTTCTCTGCACCGGTACACCTGGAGCGTCCGCGGACCACATTCCGGGCTCAGGGGCGTGCAGGGCTTTCAGGAAAGCCCTAGACGCTAAGAGGGCTCGATCTGCCACGAAATGATCCGTTTCGTCCAGGCAAACCTGCAGCGGAGTCGAGCAGCTGACGCCATTCTTGAGCAGCTTGCTTGTGAGGTCAAAGCCCAGATTGTGATCGTCAGCGAGCCCTACCGGATCAAAACCAGTCCATCTTGGTTTTATGACCGGCTTGGCACCGCGGCTCTCTGGATTTCGGACAGTCGGGGGATTCAGGTGTTGGGTCACGGATCCGGTGACGGTTACGTCTGGGTGAGACTTCGGCGAGTCAACGTATACAGTGTCTACATCTCTCCCAACTATTCCGCCGAGGAGTACCGGGAGAGGCTGGAGGCGCTGGAAGACAGTCTTCAGCGTGTCTTGGGGGGCGTAATAGTTGCTGGGGACTTCAACGCGCGTGCCGTTGAGTGGGGAATGCCAGTCACTAACGCCCGGGGGAGACGAATCTTGGAGATGGCCTCGAGGCTCGACCTGGAAGTGGCGAACAGAGGGGACATGCCGACATACCGAAGACCTGGTTTTGGTGACTCCATACCAGATGTCACGCTGGTATTGGCAGGGTTGTTTCCTCTGGTAGCGGGGTGGGGGGTGATGGACGTGTACACGGCCAGTGACCACGAATTCATCTCCTTAAATCTGGAAGAAAACGAGTTTTCTCGTCGATGCAGTACCGAAACCCAATTGGCTGGAATCAGGCCAAACTGGACAGGGGAAAATTTGTCGAGCGGCTCAGTCGTAGCCCCGAGGCCAGTTTGACGGAGTGCTTTGACTCCGCTGATCGAGATCGGGTCGAAGCTCTCGTGGGTTCCACAATGCAGCTGATCGAGCGTGCATGCGACTCGTCGATGCCTCGGAAAAAACCTGTCCGGGGTCGTCGCCACGTGTACTGGTGGACGGACGAAATCGCGGAGCTCAGGAGAACGGCACTGATGCTTCGCAGAAGAGCGCAGAGAACTCGAAACCAACCGGAGGCTTTGGCCAGGTCGGCAGAGCACAAGACTGCGAAAAAAGCTCTTGCCAGTGCAATTAGCCTGAGCAAGGCTCGCTGCTGGAAGGAGCTGTGCCGGGACGTGGACTCCGATCCATGGGGAAAAGGGTACAAGCTCGTCACGAGAAAGATCGGGGGAATGGGGGCCAGCAGTGCCTCTATGCCTGCAGGCACGATCACGGCCATCGTCGATGCTCTCTTCCCAAGTCACCCTGTGAGGCGAGAGGAAAGAGTAACGGGGCCGGTGCCTGATGTTCCTTTGTTCACGGAACAGGAGCTCGTGGCAGCGTCGTCTGCCATGCACAACAACAGAGCTCCAGGCCCTGATGGCATTCCGGTTGAGGCTCTGAAGGTTGTGGCGGGAAGTCACCCACATCTGCTGCTGCGCATGTTCAACGCGTGTTTGGCGGCGGGTGTGTTTCCGTCACGCTGGAAGACAGCTAGACTGGCGCTCATCAGCAAAGGCAAAGGTGACCCGGAGTCCCCGTCGGCATACAGACCACTCTGTATGTTGGACACGGCGGGTAAACTCTTTGAGAGGTTGCTGAAACCCAGGTTGAGGTTGGCCGTCGAAGCCGCTGGGGACTTGTCCCCCCGGCAGCACGGCTTTCGGAAGGGCCACTCAACCTTGAATGCCGTGGCTGAAGTCCTGGGCGCCGTCCAGCGGGCTGACACGGCCTGCCGTCAGGCCAGGCCGATCGTGCTGCTGGTCACCCTGACGTTAAAAAACGCTTTTAACTCGGCTCGTTGGGTGGACATACTCGAGGCATTGCAGCGGGACTTCAGGGTACCCGACTATCTCTTGGTCGTGGTACAGGACTACCTGAAGGAGCGCAGGCTGCTATATAGCACAGAAGCAGGGGTCCGTTCCAAAGTGGTCACCGCCGGCGTGGCGCAAGGGTCGATCCTTGGCCCTGACCTTTGGAACGTGGCATATGACGGAGTGCTTCGCCTCGAGATGCCACCACAAGCCTATCTCGTGGGCTACGCAGATGATGTAGCCGCAGTCATCACGGCTCGGAATCCGGAGTTAGCCCAGCTTCGCCTCAACCAGGTGATGTTTCGGGTCAACAGATTGATGAGCGGTCATGGACTTGAGCTTGCGGGTGCCAAGACCGAGATCGTCATGCTCACGCGACGGAGGATCCAAACAGTAATCCCTATGACTGTTGGTGACGTGGAGGTCCAGACGAAGACTGCGGCGAAGTATCTGGGAGTGGTGCTTGACCGCCGCCTCACATGGTGGGAGCACATCCAGGCGGTTTGCAACAAGGCGACGAGGGTTGTTCTGTCGCTCAGCAGATTGATGGGGAATGTCGGAGGCCCGAGGTCCAGCAAGAGGCGACTTCTCATGTCCACCGTCAACGCCACTCTCCTGTACGGCGCAGAAGTGTGGGCGGGTGCCATGAGAGTCAAAAAACACAGCAAGAGAATTCTCTCCGTTCAGCGCAGGGCGGCTCTTTGGGTTGCCTGTGCGTATCGCACTGTGTCTGGACTGGCTGTAATGGTTGTGGCTGGAGTGTTTCCCCTTGATCTGCTCGCCGCTGAGAGGCAGAACATCTTTCGCCGTGCTCCTGATCTCGGAAGAGACCAAGCTGCTGTGGAAACCAGACTCGAAACTCTGCGAGTTTGGCAAGAGCGTTGGAACGGTGGACTGGAAGGGCGATGGACGTTTCGTCTCATCAGAGACATAAGCCCGTGGTTGAGCCGTGCATTTGGGGAAATTGTCTTTTTCTTTCGTCAATTCCTGACGGGCCACGGGTACTTCAGGGAATACCTTTTCCGCATGGGGAAGGTAAGGTCACCTCAGTGTAGTTACTGCCCGGAGGAGGTGGATGATGCTCATCATACTTTCTTCCGGTGCAGTCGTTTCGCTGAAGACAGGAGGAGGCTCGTCTCTGCTGTCGGCGATCTGTCCCCGGACGTCGTGGTGGGGGCGATGCTTCGAAATGAAGACTCCTGGAGAGCGGTTGCGCTCTTCGTGCAATCCGTTCTTCGGGGAAAGCGAGACGAGGGATGCTTAGGTGACCTCTAAGTTTCCCGAAACGGTGACGTGACCCGTCTGGGCGCAAGACACGCGGGCCAGTGCCGAAGTTATCCGATAAGGGTTCCGGCCTGGTTTTTCCCCCGCGGCTCCGTAGGAGGTTTAGTGGGTATACCTCGTAAGAGTGAGTCCCACACTGTTCCTTTGGGTTCGCGCATTAAGCGTTCCTCCTACGTAAAAAAAAAACAAAAAAAAAAAAACATGCATTTGATATAGGAAAATTAGGTTTTTTGTTATTTACACAAAAACTAAAAGAGATACGAAGTAAGTGTAAATTAGAAAGTTGTTAAGAATTAAAAAACCTATAAAATGATGTGCCATTTGACATATGTTGCTATTTGGAAATTTTGAACAATGGGCATATGCAAATTTTCAAAAATCAATTTTTTTGGAATTTTTATTATTTGAAAAAACCGTTACTTGTAGCATATCACAGTAAAGCTAAAGTAGGGGGCATTGGTTCCTTCTGACCCAGCACAGGCGTGAGAGGAGGAATGAGGAATCACCCCTCCCCCCGGATGACCTTGACCTTGACCCCCAAGGTCACCCCCTGAGGGCCCCCCATGACGTCATCCCCCCCCCCGTCACGTGACCTGGCGGAAACCTAACATAGGCTGAGCACAGGCGTGTGAGGAGGAATGAGGAACACCCCCCCCCGTCACGTGACCTGGCGGAAACCTAACATAGGCTGAGCACAGGCGTGTGAGGAGGAATGAGGAACCCCCCCCCCATCACGTGACCTGGCGGAAACCTAACATAGGCTGAGCACAGGCGTGTGAGGAGGAATGAGGACCCCCCCCCTGGTCGTCTGCAGCACTTTTCGTGATGAGGAAAAAACTTTCGAAAATTAATAACTAGCCTATTTACTCACCGATTCCCACGGGACTTTTTCCAGAGTGTAGGCCTATCCCAGAGGAAGCGAATGACGAAAGAACCCCATAGATCCGCCATCAAACAAGGCCGCTATTAATTTATAACCGCGTTTTCCTTATGGGATCTCAGCTGTTTACCGACCGATTTTGACGAAACCTCACCACATGTCGGGTGACGGCCTAAGTAAACCATCCCTTAAAGAAAATTGAAAATCAACCGTTAAACGGGCCCGCTATTAATTTTTAAACGCGTTTTCCTTATGGGATCTTAGCTGTTTACCGACCGATTTTGATGAAATTTCACCACATGTCAGGCGACAGCCTAAGTAAACCATCCCTTAAAGAAAATTGAGAATCCACTGTTAAACAGGCCCGCTATTAATTTTCAAACGCGTTTTCCTCATGGGATCTTGGCTGTTTTTCCAGACCCCTCACGATGGTTTAAAACTAGCAAAGGCGTGGTGAGGATGCAAGTCCCCCCCCCCCCGGTGAGCGGCTCCGCGGAGTCACGTGTCGAGGCGCGTGCTAGGGCCTACGTGACCGCCCGGAGCTGTTAACTCATCAGCGGTTCCGGGAACTGTTTACCGCTTACTCCTCCCGACTGGAGTGCTATTTATGAGCACGTCCTCAAGGGTTCCGTCAGTTTGTCTTTGGAGCTCTTACTGTGCGGACGAAGTATTGCTGTCTTTGCGATACACCTACACAACCTGCTGTTCATTGCCTTTGGATTCCCGTAAAAGTCAACGTAAGTAACAACATATTTATTAATTAGCGTTTCTATTTTAATTATTCGTTATTTTTAATTTTCGTTACTATCGCGGTGATTACTTATGCGACTGTTACGACTTTCTCTTTGAATATCTTAAAATGTAAGTAACATATAATTTACTTTTTCATCAGCAAGTTTACCAATGCTCTAAAATCTTATTAGCTAACATTAATAATTAATCTTTTACATATCCCAGTACACTGAGCCTTGTCGTTGTTTCTTTTTCCGATGGAGATGAGTGGAATTGTAATGACCTTGAAACAGTTGTGTTTTATAACGATTAAAATTAATGAATCAAACTTAAAAAGCAAAATAGATTCACTACCACTCTTAAAAAAAAAAAATGTTTAAGCGAAATGAAATTAGGTTTTGCTTTTCAATCAGATGGCTGTTCCTCGTATGTGTGAGGTCTGCGGTCGCGTCTTCGCGAACGCTGGAAACCTGACTCGTCACACGGCAGCCGCTCACAGGGACCGCCATTTCGACTGCGACGTCTGTGGGAGACGCTTCGGGCGAAGCGACAACCTGCGACGTCACCTCATAGCAGTTCATCCTCCCACTCCTCACGACCAAGCGCCAGGTACGGGTTTAAGTTAAATAGGAAACCGTCAGTAGATTTGTTAAGCACGCCTTCTTCTCCGATATCCTCATCCAAAGTTCCTCACCCTTGTATTACTGGACTCAAACTGGCGATCGAGATGAGGAAGAGGTCACCAGTCCTCTATACAGTTCCTCACGATCAAGCGTCAGGTACGGTTTTTATGTTAAACAAGAAAGGAGGCTGCCAGCCTCTGTGTGTTCCTCACCCTTGTATTTATTGGGCTCAAACTGGCGATTGAGATGAGGAAGAGGTCGCCAGTCCTCTGTGCAGTTCCTCACGATCAAGCGCCAGGCACGGTTTTTACGTTAAACAAGAAACCGTCAGTACTAATGACTTGTTTTCGAGAGAGTAAACGGCTTTAGCCGAGTAAACAGATTCAAGTAGTAAACAAGGGGCAGCCAGCCTCTGTTCAGTTCCTCACCCTTGTATTACTGGGCTCAAACTGACGATCGAGATGAGGAAGAGGTCGCCAGGTCTCTGTGCAATTCCTCACCCTTGTATTTACTAGGCTCAAACTGGCGAACGAGATGAGGAACGTCAGGCACGGTTTTTACGTTAAACAAGAACCCGTCAGTACTAATGACTTGTTTTCGAGAGAGTAAACGGCTTTAGCCGAGTAAACAGATTCAAGTAGTAAACAAGGGGCTGCTAGCCTCTGTTCAGTTCCTCACCCTTGTATTACTGGGCTCAAACTGGCGATCGAGATGAGGAAGAGGTCGTCAGGCCTCTGTGCAATTCCTCACCCTTGTACTTACTGGGCTCAAACTGGCGATCGAGATGAGGAAGAGGTCGCCAGTTCCTCACCCTCGTGTTTATCAGGGTCACTAATAGGACTTGTTTTCCTGTTCGCAGGCCGTCCGTGCCCGTTGTGCTCCGTTGCCCTGGCGAGTCCTGAGGATCTGCGCCATCACATGGAAGCGGTCCACGGTGCGAGCCCGTCAGCTTCGACCTCCTCCTCTTCCTCCGCAACGCCACCCGTCAGAGACCCACGGCCCGAGTGCGACGCGTGTGGGCGGCGATTCGCCCGCGAGGATCTGCTCCGGCGTCATGTGCAGCTGGTGCACGCTAACGGGGTCCACTGTCCCGATTGCGGCGCCCTTTTCCGCAGGGCCGCTTATCTCCAGCAGCACGTGGCGAGCGCTCACCGCGGCATGAGGTTCGCGTGCGCCTACTGCGACCGAGGCTTCACCCGGCGCTACAACCGAGACCAGCACGAGGCCCACAACTGCCCTGTCGTGAGGAACCTCGTTGTGGACGAGATGCCGCACCTGCCCGTCCTGTCACCCGAGCCCCGGCCCAGCCGCGAGCCCCAGCCCGGACCCAGCCGCGAGCCCCAGCCCGGACCCAGCCGCGAGCCCCAGCCCGGACCCAGCCGCGAGCCCCAGCCCGGACCCAGCCGCGAGCCCCAGCCCGGACCCAGCCGCGAGCCCCAGCCCGGACCCAGCACGGCACCCGACGGGATGGTGGGTGGTGGCGGCGATGGCGGATTGCCCACGTTCCGTGCCATCCAACGGGGTTTCCGTGGACGGCTCCTGACCTTCGGCCTGTCCCGGCCCATGGAGGACTTCTTGACCGTGGAGGACGCGCTGGTGCTACTGTTCGACAGCGTCCTGGAACTGCTGGCCGACGTCAGGACCCGACACCCGAACATCAAGGTTAACATGTTCTTGGAGTGCGAATTCGCCAACGTTCACGGGGCCACCTGTCTGCGGGCCTTCAAGACAAAGAACGTGCCTCTCACAGCCGCGTCCAACTTGGAGGACTTCCTGTCGGCATCCTTCCACAAACTGGAGGAAGAGAAGGAGCAGTGCCTGCTAGTGGGCAGCGGGTGGAGCTATCTCCGGATACGCGACCTGGAGATCCGCGTCAACCTCTACACCCCGTTGGGAGAACGCGGAGCTCGGTTCGTCCAGCTTCCCAGGACCATCTGCGACACGCACGCCGTTATCAACGTGCAAAACGTCGATGACATGTGCTTTGCGTATGCCGTCCTGGCCAAGTTCGTCGCGCGACACCCGGAGAGGCCCACATCATACACACCGGACGTCATGGCACGCTACGACTGGGTCGGCCTCCGCTTCCCCGTGGCCGTGAAGGACATCAAAGTCTTCGAGAGGAGGAACCCCATCAGCGTCAACGTGTACGGGATCGAGCGCACCATGGTGGGGAGACGCCCCGACGGATCGCCAAAGTTCCAGGACCGCGTGTTCCCGCTGAAGATATGCAAGCGGGAGTTGGAGGATCACCGGGACCTGCTGTACGTGACCACCGGCGGAGACAGTCACTACGCCTACATCGCGAACGTCAGCAGGCTGGTGCAACCCCAGCTGACGTCCCACCGCGGCACTATCCACGTGTGTAAGCGATGCTTCGCTTACTTTGACAACCGGCCTGACAAGCTGCAACTGTCTGGTGCTGAGCGTCTGGAGGAGCACATGCGATACTGCACCGCCAAGGCTCCCCTTCGCCTGGACTTGTCGAAGAAGCAGCAGATCCGCTTCACCCACCCTGAGTACACTAGGCGGGAGAGGTTCTGCATCTACGCGGTCTTTGAGTGTGCTCTGCAGCCCGTCGCTGTTGACCCGGTGGAAGCGCCGCCCGGCACGAGGCCCCTGCAACTGCACGTCCCGTACGCCTTCGCCTACCAGATCGTGGACTCGCTCGGCCTGGAGGAGTTTGAGCCCCGCGTCTACTTCGGGGCTGACGCGTCCAAGGTCTTCATGGAGAGGCTCAAGATGGACGTGCTGGCGCTGTGGGAGTTCCTGTTCAGCACGAGAGCTCTGCACCCTTCTCTGACCCGGCAGGAGATGGATGAGTACCTGGTGGCGACTCACTGCTACCTCTGCGGGAAGGAGTTCACGGACCAGGACGTCAAGGTGCGGGACCACAACCACGCCCCGCCCTACGAGTTCCGAGGAGCCGCTCACCGCTCGTGCAACCTCAGGTACCGGGAGCAGCGGCACATCAACTGCTACTTCCACAACCTGTCCAACTACGACGCCCACTTCATAGTGCGGGAGCTGGCCATCGACCCCGGCGATGTGGACGTGCTGGGGCACACCGAAGAGCGCTACATCGCCTTCACCAAGCGGTTTCACTTTGGTCAGCCCGGGGACAACCAACGACAGAGCAGTTTCGCGGTGCGGTTCCTCGACACCTACAGGTTCTTGTCCATGAGCCTGGCCAGCCTGGCAGCGGGACTGCCCACTGACAAGATGCGCGAGACGAGGAAGCGCTTCCCCGACGACCGGCTGTTCGACCTGGTGCGCAGGAAGGGCGTGTTCCCCTACGACTTTGTCACGTCGTACGACACGTTGTACTCCACCAGGGAGCTGCCTCCCAAGGAGGCGTTCAGGAACTCCATGACCCTGGAGGATATCAAGGAGGAGGAGTACGAGCACGCCCTCAACGTGTGGCGAGCCTTTGACTGCAACCACCTCAAGGACTACGCGGACAAGTACCTGCGATGTGACATCGCCCTGCTCACCGATGTCTTTGAGCAGTTCCGTGATACGTCGCTAGCAGAGTACGGGCTGGATCCTGCCCACTACTACACCCTGCCGTCCTACGCCTGGGACGTGATGCTCAAGACCTGCGGTGTGGAGCTGGACACGCTGCAGGACTTTGACATGTACCTGTTCGTGGAGCAGGGGATCCGGGGAGGCATCTCTCAGGCCATCACCCGCTACGCCAAGGCCAACCACGACAGGTGCCCGGACTACCGCCCGGACGAGCCCACGCGCTTCCTCCTGTACCTGGACGCCAACAACCTCTACGGCTGGGCCATGTCCCAGTGCCTGCCGACCGGAGACTTCGAGTGGCTCAGCCGTGAGGAAATCCAGGCGTTGGACATAGCGGCACTGGACACGGAGGCCGATCGAGGCTACATCTTGGAAGTGGACCTCCACTACCCCGCGCGCCTACACGACCTGCACAAGGACCTTCCCTACTGCTGCGAGACGAAGCGTCCGCCAACAGGGAAGTTCCCTAAACTGTTGACGACCCTGGACGACAAGACACACTACATCTGTCACTACAGGGTCTTACAGCAGGCGCTACAAAACGGATTGGAGCTGGTCGCGGTGCATCGGGCGATCTCGTT
Organism: Allygus modestus; assembly: GCA_963675035.1. Taxonomy (NCBI): domain Eukaryota; kingdom Metazoa; phylum Arthropoda; class Insecta; order Hemiptera; family Cicadellidae; genus Allygus; species Allygus modestus. The sequence goes on along the minus strand of OY776111.1, from coordinate 252,166,367 downwards.
TCACCAGTCGCGGTGGTTGGAACCGTACATCCTGATGAACACGGAGCTGCGGAAGAAGGCCAAAACGAAGTTTGAACAGGACTTCTTCAAGCTCATGAACAACGCGGTCTTTGGCAAGACCATCGAGAATATACGGAAGCGCCTCAACGTGAAGCTGGTGTGCACCCCGGAGAAGTTTTCCAAGTACGTCGCCAGATCCAACTTCCTGGACCGGACGTACTGCACGGAGGACGTGGCCCTGGTGCATCTGTCCAAGGTCAACATTGTGTTAGACAAGCCCGTCTACGTAGGCATGTCAGTCCTGGAGCTGAGCAAGTGGCTCATGTACGAGTTCCTGCGCAAGATGAAGGAGCGCTACGGTGACCGCCTCACCGTGGACTACATGGACACGGACAGCTTCGTCTTTGACATCGTGTCCCAGGACGTCTATGCTGAGATGAAGGAACACCTGGACGACTTTGACACCAGCGGCTATCCAAGGTCTCACCCCTGCTACAGCCCCGTCAACGCCAAGGTCATCGGAAAGTTTAAGGACGAGTGCAACGGCCTGTCCTTATACGAGTACCTCGGCCTGCGGTCCAAGCTGTACTTCATGGACATCGAGGACGCGGCGACAGGCGGCAGCAAGGCTCTCAAGCGAGCCAAGGGGGTTGCGAAGGGCGTTGTCAAGAACGTCCTCACCCCCGACGACTACAGAGAGTGTCTGTTTGACGGGGTTCATAAACACACCACCAACGTCCGGTTCCAGTCCCACTTGCACCGTGTGTACACCGTGCAGGTGGACAAGCTGAGCCTCAGTCCAGCTGACGACAAGCGGTGCGTCCTCCCCGACGGCATCCACACTCTGCCATGGGGACACAAGGACGTCCCGCCACTACCGCCAGCCAGGAGGAGAGGAGAACATCCGCAGCGGATGGAAGTGGACGGCGAGGAGGAGGAGGGTCAGCGCCAGGACGAAGACGAGGAAGAAGAGGAATTCCCCGTCTAGTTGTATATATTAGTTATAAGAGAAAAAAATTTTAAATAGTATTTGTAAGAAAATATAATAGCTTTATGTACAGCATGAACCCGAGTTGTTTATTTCCTCCCTTTGCTCACTCAAAAGTCACAAGCCGTTAGGCTCGGAAAGGCGTTATGGGCCGTTTGGCCCGAGCCGTGCAGCTTAAAAAGCCCCCGCCAACCGGGAGCGGTTGGCGGCGCGTGTCGGGGACGACCCTGAAGGAGTTGCCCAGGAAGGAGTTGCTAAGTGGTTTGCTGACGCTCAAGGTTGCACCCTCGAATTACTCAGCGGTTTGCTGATGTCCGAGGGGTCTCGTGGCGCGCCCTCTTTGGCGGCCTTCACTGCCGCTTGGCGGGGGCTCAGCCAGTGACACGCGCCGCTGGTATATAAACCTGAGGTCCAGCCCCGCTGCCTCAGTTTTGCTAATTTTTTTAAATTTAGTAAGGAGAAAGGAGAAATGAAAACACAAGCTTTATCATTATGAGGCATGTATTGTACAGTAATAAGGTTACATACGCATACTACAAAAACCTTACAAACTAGTTTTAAGCGAATATGGAGTGAAAGAGCCTGCGGACCAGAGTGTCGTTCGCGGCGGGAGCGGCAGGGTCGAAGAGCTGGACGTAGTCGCTGAGTGACGTGCGGAGAACAGCCCGGCAGTACAGGTAAGTGAGGCAGTAGTAACCGCAAACAGAGGTATCGTAGCCCTGGAGTCGATACCTATTGTAGACGTAGTGGCGGTGATGAGGATTGCGTCTCAGGAACATTTGAAAGTCGGCCTGGTATGGCGGCCTTCCGTAGCTGTCCAGGTACTCGAGTCTGTCCTCTTCCGAGCAGTAAAACGCCACCCAGTGTTCGCCTCCCTCGGTGAGTGCTACCGTGTTGGACACGATGGCGGTGAGAGGCTTGACCGGCACGTCCGGTAGTTGGTCAGAGGCGTAGACCGCAACGTTCCTCAGTCCGGGGATCCTCACCAGGCATTCTCTGATCTGGACGGTATTCATCGTGGGCGGAAGCAGCACAGGCAGCTTGAGACGGACGGGTCCGGCCTGTCGTTATCCACGAGCCAGTCCCGCAATACTATGCAGTTATGAAGGGCGCAACGGTTGTGGGAGCTCTTATGGTGGCGACAGCGCAGGGTCCGGTAGGTGGGTGGACCGTTGAGCGACCCGCAGCCCAGATCCTCCATGTCCTGAGCGGTGGCGGCGGGCTCAGTTATGAGGTGGCGTTGTACAAAGTCCCTCTTCTGCGATCCTTTGACGTATACCAGGGGGCGGTGGATGAGGCAGGAGCGCAGCTTGTCCAGCAGGGCGACGTACGCGATGTCCCCCTGGTCCCACTCCAAGCCGTGGCAGTGGCGAGTGACCCAGACGCTCTCGCGCTGTTTCTCGGAAGTCAGGAGGTCCTTACTGAAGGGTGGGCGGGCGATGTGATGTAGGAGCAGCGTGCCGGTAGTCACGTCCACCACGCAAACCTCTTTCAGTAGAAAGTCATTATCACTGTCTTTAAAACACTGCATATCCATCACCACGCTTCCGTGATGACAGCGCGCTGGTGGCGGCTCGTTATAGATCGGTGGCGGCACGTCCATCCCGTACGGCTGACTGAACTCGACTGAGCGCCGGCGGGAGCACGCCTAGCGGGATAACCTTGGGTGCGCGTGCCGCCATCACCTAACGGTCCGCACGCGGTGACCTTGAGCGCGCGGCAACTCGTTTACCCGCCAAAGTCGACTGTGACGTTGCGATGACGGTCCACCTCCACGACGTTGTCCAATTCGGCGTACACTATGCAGTTGAACGCCTCCGCCAAGGCTTCGGAGAACCCAATCTCTATGCGCAGGTTACCGTTACGCACCAGGTTCCAGTGGCTGGATTGAGAGGCTGCCATATCGGGCGTCAGATCAAACGCCATCAGGCAGTATCCGTAGGGGTATTCGTTGCGACTGACTTCGTTACCGCAGTCTGAGAAATTGATGCCGGTGCCGGTGTACAGCGTGTGGTAGGCGAGCACGCACAACTCCTGACCGAACGTGTAATCCGGTTGAAGCGGCTTACATGGCACTTGCTCACCATCTATGTACAGCACGAAGAAGTTCACGTGGCTGTGGGTGAAGTTGAACGGGTTCTTCTTGTAGTCCCCGTTGAACGCCTGATTGCTGACCAGGCCAACTATAACGCGTTTCGGCAGTTGACCCAGAAACACACTGTCCAGAGTCTTGCTGCTGATACCGGCAGGTAGCGTGAAGGATTTCACTTCCACGCGCGTAATGGGATATTTGGCTGTGCCCGACTCCAGCGTCCTGCTGTGAGCCAACAGCACGCTCGGGTTGATCTTACAGCGGCGCATAAACAGGTTGACTTCGGCGATGTCCACTTTGTAGTCTGTCACGGTTTTGGACATGATGGAGAATGAGTTCTTTGACCTGATCAGGCGAAAGCGCATCTCCACGCCGTTTAACATGAACTTCTCCTGGTTGCACAGGTCGACGTGCAGATGTCCGACCATGTCCGCGTACCGGCTGCCCTTGACAAACTCCCTCCGGTTCTTGAGCCCGGCATTATCCTCCTCAGTATTGTCCATGTACCCGGCATAGTCCTCGTAGAACAACTCCGCGGTGAGGTGCGATGTCTTGGCATCATTGCCATAGGACAACAGGTTCTCCAGGTAGGCGCGATAGGCGTACGTGTTGTTCTGAGGAGACACCAGTTTGTTGTTCAGGTACAGGTCCACTTGACTGAACAGCGAGTGCAGCCAGTTGTTAATCGGACCCACCTCTTTTATCGCTTGATCACCTGTTACAGCGCCTCCATTAGCCGATCTAATGGTAGCCTTCACATGCAGTACCGTCTGTGACAGATCCGTGTACTCGTCCCCATGACCCGGAACTATGAACTCAACGGGTGAGTCGTCTGTCAGGGAGGAGATGGGCTTGTACTGCACCCATTTACCGCTCTCTATACTGGTCTGCGTGGGCGGTAGCGAGAACAGGTCCAACTCGGTCTTGACACACTCGCACGACTTCTGATGTAGAAAAGCCATTATCCAAAAATGTCCTTCACGGTACTCTCACTCTTCTTGCTTCTCCTCTTCTTAGCGACACGTTTTGCGGGCTTCCTCTTGGGCGCAGCGCTCTTCTTCCTCGCTCCGAGGAGTTTCGCCAGAGACTGAGGAGTAACCTGCTGTACACGCCTCCTCTTATAGGCGCCACCACCGCTCAGCACGCGATCCAGTTTTTCATCGGCCTTACGTTTCAGCGACCCGGTAAATTGCCTGAGTCGGGCGTTGGCTGCGACTCGGGGGTTGGCTGTGCCCGCCGCCACGTCGCCCAAGAAGCCCACACCGGACCTCAGCGCCTCCTTGCCCAGCGCCGATGCGCCGGATCTGATCAACGGGACCACTGTACGCATCAGCCCGCCTAGGAAACTGCCGATGCCGTGACCGCGTTGGAAAGCGGCTCCTCTGAATACGGAGGATACGCCATGGCCCGCCTGCTGGTGGCGGTAATACGCCAGATAGGGATCGCTCGGATTCATTGCCGCTGCCTCTCTTTCCTGAAATGAAGCTTCATGCACGTGGTCCCGAAGTGGAATGGCAAGTGTCGCCCTTGGTTGTCCCTTAAATCGATTTCCACGCTCTCGAATGAGGTTTTAATCACCGGCACGTAGTGCGGGTCTATTATATACACTGTCGTGTTGGCACCGTACGTGTAATTCCTGATGTCGATGTTGAGGATCTTCAGTAGTGGCGCCACAGCGTCGCCCACCAGTTGGGGTTCCACCAGGTCGCAATACACGTACATGTGTGATGGCAGACCGGCGAAGAGGTTAGCCGGCCTCACGGACCTGTGACGCTTGACGATATCCGTATCCACCTCGTAGCCAAACTGTAGCGCCAAACTGGGGCTCAGTTTGAGGCTCTGAACGGCTGAAGACGTCGACAGCAATTCCACCCTGGAGGACCTCTCGTCATACGAGAAGGTGCACAGGTTACTCTTCATTTGAGGGTGGTTGTTGATTGCGTGCACGAGTTCCTCGGTACTACTGTAATTGCCCGGCTCCACTTTGATTGACAACTTGTCCACCATGGCCAACCCGCCTTTCGAGTCCCTCATTCCCAGCACTAGTTTGATGTAGGTTCCCTCACCGACGGTCAGAAAAGAGAAGGGGTAGTGCGCCTCCGCCAGAGCGACCTCCCACTCGCCGTCTGACAGATCAACGGTCGAGGGTAGATGGGTCGTGTAGTTTGTCACCATGTTGTTGGGATAGTACTTCATTGAACTGTTACTGGGCAACGTCAGGTAAAACTGGTCGTGCCTCGTCATCGCAGCTGTTGCACTTCAGATGCAGGTACCCACGAGTTGAAGTCCTCTCCGTAACCGACCCACTTGACTAGGTAGCGCTTACTGGAGCCTCGCCCCTCGGTGTCCAGTATTTTATCTATTTGATACAGGCGGTCCGGGGCGATCGTCACCTTTTGCATCTCGTGCTCGTAGAAGCGCCCTTCCAGCAGCGTCCCGTTCAGGTCGCGTAACACATACAATGGCAGAGGATGCGACCCGTATACGTGGTCTACCACAAACAGCTCCTTACTCCAGTTGGTCTCGTAACCTTTGGCGAACGTACCCTTCTCCTTGGCTATGCGCACCGTGTCGCCCGGCTCGAACCTGGGCTTGTGTCGCCGGATCGCCTTTCCATACATGTGACGCCACACCTTGTACACCGTTTGACCATCGCCGCTGTCCGCGTCCACGGGTCGTAGGCCACCGCCCAGGCTCCTGTGCGGGCTGCGGTTGTAGGCGTCCACAAGCCTGTCCAACACGTCGATGTAGCGATACGTGTTTTTGTAGGTCAGGTAGCGCCACATGCGGGTCTTGAGCGTGGGGTTGACTCGCTCCACCACCGCCGCCTTCACGTCGGGGTTCTGCGTGGTGAAGTAGTTGACACCGTGACTCTTGAACACTCGCTTGGTCGCAGCCCCGGTGAACTCCGTCCCCTTGTCGGTCTGTAGGCAGCGAGGAGTCGCCTCAGCGAATATTCCCTCGAACGCAGCAGCCACCTCAGGCCCGCTTTTCCTCTTCAGTGATACCGCGAACAGCCGCTTACTGAATACGTCTATCACAGTCAGCAGGTAGTTGACTCCGTCGTTGTACCGGCTCAGGCCGCGAATGTCGTTCAGGTCCGCCTGCCACAGCTCCCGGGGCCCGAACACGACGTAGCGGTTGCGAGGAAACCGCTTGCGCGCAGGCTTGTGCAGCGTGTAGGTGTCCTGGGCGCGCAGCCAGTCGGCTACCCGACGTTTCGGTAGGCGCGCGGCTCTGGCCAGGGCGGCCACCCCGCCGAGGGAACCGGGCTGGCTCGGGTCGTAGTACAACTTCTCCATTACGGTGTGAACGGCTCCCAGTTGTCCAATGACGATTCCCGGTCGGGTTCCTCGGTTATTATCCTTCTCCTAGCCGCTGGGGGTCGCGGTCTCAGGCGATCCAGTATCGGTGTCAACCTCGGTGAGAGGGGTGTTGAGGAGGCCGTTGTGTCTCCCCAGGGGCTCGATGCCGAGTCCAGCCCCACGCCTAGGTAACGCAACGCCGTGGGATTGCTCACGTATTCTTTGGGCACGTTCATGTCCTTCAAGGCGGCCATCACTTGATGCCAGCCGGTAGGCAATCGGTCCGCCCTTCGCGCTCTCACTATGCTGTGCGCGATGTCCACTATATTGGAATCGGGGATCTTCACCTTGTTCACGTACACCGCCCCACTGGCGTCCCAGGAGATGGGGCTGCCTTGCCGGGTCATGAATCGCAACAAGTTGCGCGCCACCGACCTGTAGATTTTTGAGAACGATTCCACAATGTCCTCCTCCGCCGAGGCGCTAGACTCGCGCTTCATCTGACTCGGACCCCCCGCCGCTTCCTCCTCCCTCTCCTCCCCCTCGATGATTGACAGACCTATGGGTTGACGTTTAGCCACGGAAAAGTGCAGGAACCGCTGTAACACCTGCTGATATTGTTTCCATTTCTCCGTATCATCCAGCCGCTTGTCGCTCAATATGCGATGCATCTCAGCGTCCAGGCTGGCTGGCTTATTGGCGCTACCTGCTCCTCCTCTTGGCTCGGGCCCTGGTCCCGGTCCTTCTCGCAATCTCTCGATGAGCTCCTGCGGTACAACCACCATTTTCCTAGCGTACTCCATGTCCGATTAGCTTCTGCGCTAGAACCGGCAGAACAGCGTTCAACAGCAGAGGTAGGAGGATCCCTCCGCCCCGTTGGACGAGGTAGTGTCGCTTCTTGGTCCAACCCTCGCCGCGTTTCACTAGCCGTCTGAGCGCCTGTTTGTGTTTGCTCAATTTGCGTTTGAGACAGGGGGAAAGCGGTACGTTTCCGCGTAGCACGTTATACGCGCACTCGCACAATGACTTGATGCGACTCTTGTCGCACGCTTTTAACAGGGCCTTGCGTTCTTTGGGCGTAGCGTGTATTAGGGCCCTCAGCAGCGCCGCGTCCTTCTTCACGCGGTGTGACATGATGACTGACGCTGGCACGCGCTCGGCCTATTTATCACTTCTTCTTGGGCAGGTACACGTAGTTCACCGGGTCGTCTGGGAAAATGGCCGAACGTACGCGCATCTCTTCGGGCGTGGACTGTTTCAAGTCTATGAGCAGGTAGGCGTGCGGATCACGCGTGGCGTCCGCGTAAGCCTCCTCCACGAATTTGGGGTTCTCCGGGTATACTTGACGGGCCAGGTGTTTGATCTGAGCGCGGTCCCTGGGATTCTTGAAGCACACTATGTAGTGGGCGTTCAGCGATATGTCGCGCTGGCCCCTGCCCTGGTGAAACAGGTTTTGCGTGATGAAGAACACGCTCATGTTGCGGTGGTGCGAGCCCTTGGTGAACAGGTCCGCCACGCCGGAGCCGGCCTCGCGCATCATGTCGTCGACGATGACCAGGGCGGGCTCGCTACCGTCGTAGTCGTCCAGGTCTGGCAGGCCGGCTACGTAGCGCACGGCAGAGTCCGCACGGCTCTTGCCACCGCCGCCACCGCTGCCATAGTGCCAAGTGATACGGGCGAACCGCGTATCGCACATGTGGTCGGCGTGCTCTATGAAGCGAGCCACGAAGTGCGACTTGCCGCTGCCTGAGGGCCCGGCCACGATGGCGGTGAATGGGTGTTTCCACCTCAAGTCCATGGCGTCTACTGACTGCCATGCACCGCCACCTCGGCTCTTAAAACTAAATTCTTTTCTCGCTTTTTTTTATTTGATTTATTTTTAATTTTTTTTTAATATTGAAGGAAATAAGGGAATAAGGAATACCATTTATTTATACAAATTCTAGGAGAGGACTTTTACTGCCTGAAGAGCTGCTCCTCTTCACAAGGCTCATCCTCGGCCTCACGCCAACGTTATACTGCGTGATGGTGTTATCGTCCAGGACCATGAGGTACCGCCGGGGCATGTAAATCCGGATCGGGTCGTCGCCGACAAGACCCTCCAAGGTGGCCATCACCGCCTCGCCGTACGGTGTGTCCACTCACTCAAACGAGCGAATGGGATACACCACGTTCTCCTGTAGGTCTACGATGCGGGTGTAACCCACGGCCTTGCAGCTGTTGAGGGCTGTCCTGAGGTCCATCTTCTGGTCCGTGTTGAGCATGACACAGTGGCTGGATGCAGAATGACCGGCTCTCGCTACCGAGTCGCCTTTTGTAGGCAACCGCGGAGGAGGTGCAGTGATGAAAACATCAACTGGCGGAGTGGAGGAGGAGTGGAGGAGGAGTGGAGGAGTGGAGGAGGAGTGGAGGAGGAGTGGAGGGATGGTGGAGTGGAGGAGTGGTGAAGCTGGATATGTATCTCGAGGAACACGCTCATTCGCCTTATTATGTTATTTATTTTTTTATATTTTATTTTACAATAGTGTACATTAAGGAAAAGTAGGAAAGGGAAGGATCGAATTACTTAATTTTTTTCATTTATTTTTCGTCTTTTTCCGCTTTTCGGGGATGGTGACGGTGGAAACGCACCGATCCGCGATCTTCCTCCAGGTGGGCAGTGGACTGACGGTCCTGACGATTCCGTCGAATCTAGGCTCTCCCGTCTCGCTGTTGGTCAACCATAGGTTCTGCAGCCTAGTCAGCAGATCCGTCAGAATCATGCAGATCTCGTCGTCCCGCTGCTCGTCTAAATACAGGCCGCAGGCCCAAGTCGAGCGACCTCCTTGGAAAACGTTCATCTTCAGAAGGACGTTGCCATTGTTGGCCGGGTTCTTCACCGTATACTGGCGCTCGCCCGCGGTCCAACTCAGTGTAGGGGAATCACCAGGCACTTCTTTATTCGCGGTCCACCCGCCGTTGGACTTCCTCTTTTTAGCCGTCCGTTGTTGCTGCGGCGGTATGGGGATGGCGGCGTTGGCGTTCTCTTCGTTGATCGCGTTCCACTCCTCCATAAAACAGCGGATCGTTCGATCCACTTCGGCCGCGTTGCTCATGCTGCTGCTGTGACCGCTCGTGAAGAAGTCTCGGACGAAACTGAGACCGTGCGCCGCCGGACCTAGGGTCTATTGCACTCCTCCGGAGACGCCCACGCCCACCCTCTCGAACCAAGTGACTTCGGGGGGGGGGGTGCTTCCTCGCATCCTCACGCCAGATGCCAGGTTTAAGTTAGGTTAATGGGTCACGTGATGGGGGGGGGGTTGCTTCCTCGCATCCTCACGCCAGGTGCCAGGTTTAAGTTAGGTTAATGGGTCACGTGACGGGGGGGGGGGGGCACGCCCGATCTGTTTTGAGGAAATTTCCGACTGTTGTTGTTTATCTAGGGAAAATTCCAACTGTTTATTTGTGTAATCGTCCCGCCACCACTGTCGTCAGTCTCTCCACAACCGCCCGACACTATGTACCCCTGCCCCTACTGTTCAAGACGCTGCAGCCGCACAGACAACCTGCTCCGACACGCGCGGAGGTTTCACGGTCACGCGCCGCTATATGATTGTTCCGTCTGCGGATCGGCCTTCCAAAGTCTGACTGAAGGGAGGAGACATGCACGAACGCACGAGGCGGCTGAGGTACGGGCGATTCTACCCACCTCGACTCCACCCGAGCCACAGCGACCCCCGCCGCCGCCTTATCCCTTTGCGGACGCCACCGCTTCCGTCGAGGACGCCACCGCCCTTCCCCGGTACCCTGAGGAGGACCTCCGGACGTTGCTCCAGGACTTGGAGGGCATGTCTGGGATGTCGGACGTCGCTCCCGTCGGGGACACCGCCACTCCTGTCGAGGACACCGCCGCTCCCGTTGGGGACACCGCCGCAGCCGCGCAGATGGATGAGGAAATGCGAATGCTGGAGGAGCAAAGCCAACTCCTACTAGCACAATTAGAAAATGTAATTGCGGAAAAATTCGATAATAAATAAATATACCTTTAAACCCTTTTCCTTAATTACCTCTTCTATGGTAAAATACACATTATAAAACTAAAAGAAATAATAGAAACGAAAGCGAGGTTTACAGATGCAGGCTAGAGTAAGGTTAGACGAGTCGGGGGGGGGGGGTTCCTCATTCCTCCTCACACGCCTGTGCTCAGCCTATGTTAGGTTTCCGCCAGGTCACGTGACGGGGGGGGGTTCCTCATTCCTCCTCACACGCCTGTGCTCAGCCTATGTTAGGTTTCCGCCAGGTCACGTGACGGGGGGGGGGGAGGATGACGTCATGGGGGGGGGCCCTCAGGGGGTGACCTTGGGGGTCAAGGTCAAGGTCATCCGGGGGGGGGGGGTGATTCCTCATTCCTCCTCACACGCCTGTGCTGGGTCAGAAGGAACCAATGCCCCCTACTAGCTAATTTCATAACGAGTAAGAAAATTCAACCGGGGAAGGGCTATGTGCATTGGTTTAGGAAACACAGAGTATTAAAAACATATTGATTTTTCCCAAAAAAACTGCCGCCATTTTGAAACGGAAAAAGATAATTAATTTCTGTTTTCGCCAAAATGTTTGTCTATTAAATACCTTTAAAATGATGTATAACATGACATATGTTTACTTTTGAAAATTCCGAGATTCGAACTAGTGTTTTTGGCACACCCTGTATGGGAAAAAAGTTAAAAATATTTTTACGTTATTCCTTGGGGTCGATTTAGCAGGAAATAATTTTATTTTATCCTTGTACGTTAAGCCGTTTTTCCGTAATCAATTTGAGACACCTTACGTGGGACACCCATATATATATATATATATATACATTTATATAAATTTGAACGAATAGTTTTTTTGGCATCTGGGAACCTCAAAACAAAAAGTTATCATGGTCTCGGGCTTAAGTCTTACCATGAGACCTACGGTAATAGCTTCTTACTTACAGGGGAAATTCGCTAAAATCAATAAAAAATAAAATTTCTGAAAATTGTTATTTTACTGGAAATCTTAGTATTTCATGGTTATGAAGAAATGAATTTATCGCCTAACAAATCATTTGTCAAATGACTATGTTACCCCAGAGTGTAATGCGGTACGTCTCTATTGTCTTATAAATTTAACCTTTGCATCCTGCATTGTCTACAGAAGTACTCATTCAATGTATTATTCATTTCAGAACCAGTATCAAATTTTTGTTAACCTCTATTATTATCTAGGATACCAATATTTTACTTTCTGTAGTAAATGGTAGAATATTTGAAAATATATATGTATATATTCAAAAGATTACAGTAGTGGTGAATTACCGGGGAGGCATACTATTCGGCGCTTTTTTCCCATGTTATTCTTATGGGGAGCCGTTTTTGCGCCGACACCAGCTCCCGCCTTACACAAGTTTCCTTGTTAGCCTGTACTAATGTCCAACCCTTGCCTATATTAAATATATTTTCCGAATCCCCATCCCTCCTCTATATTTTTTAAAATTAATTTTCAAATTCAGGCTAAAAAACTATCTTTAGTGTTTATGGTCCGATTTGTTTAAAACTTGGATATGTTATTGTCGTAGGCAAGTGTTTTAATAAATTACACTTACATTTCAGTAGTGGGTAAACAGGAAAGAGGCATACTATTCGGCGTTTTTTTCCCATGTTATTCTTATGGGGAGCCGTTTTTGCACCGACGCCAGCTCCCGCCTATAGAGCTCCCGCGCGCTGGCCTATATTAAATATATAGGCCTAAATATATATACCCTTGCCTATATTAAATATATTGTCCCTCCTCTTTTTAAAAATTAATTTTCAAATTCAGGCTAAAAAACTATCTTTAGTGTTTATGGTCCGATTTGTTTAAAACTTGGATATGTTATTGTCGTAGGCAAGTGTTTTAATAAATTACACTTACATTTCCCAAATTCACTATTACGGTCAAATTAAAAATTATTTTTGAAAAATACTGCCGCCAACTTCTTTATTTACTGTCCGATTTGTTTAAAACTTGGATATGTTATTGTCGTAGGCAAGTGTTTTAATAAATTCCACTTACATTTCCCAAATTCACTATTACAGTCAAATTAAAAAATATTGAAAAATACTGCCGCCAACTTCTTTATTTACTGTCCGATTTGTCTGCAATTTGGATATGTTATTGGTGTTTTAATAAATTCCCCCTAATTCCAAACTGCCAATTTTGACCCTAAAATTTATTTTAACACATCCTTTGCAGAAATCCACGAGTTCTGGCTACTTGGGAACCCGAGCCATTTGACATATAATAAATCACCCTTCCTCCTAATTACCTTCTCTACCAAATACATGTCTTTATATTTAGTTTTTAACAATTCTTCTGTATAAAATCCTCCTTTGATTATATTGCCATTCTCATCTTTCAAAATATAAGTCACAGGCTTTGTTTTCTTAACTTCTGCTATTGTAAAAAGCTCTCCCGTCCAGTTGGGGGTATATCCTTTACTAAATACATGTTTATATTTAGATATCCTTACACTATCCCCCACCTTATATCTTGGCTTTTTAACTTGTACTTTAGATGCTAACCTTTCATGTACATCTTTAGAGTTCTTAGCACTTACTTGGTTAGGCTTCATGCCTATGGATCTATGTACTTTATTATTATATATCCTTATTAACTTTGGAAGTAAATCCAACCACTTGTAACTCCCTTGTGCACTAAACTCTCTATACAACCAATTCTTTAAAGTTCTCTGGAACCTTTCCACAATAGCTGCCTTAGTTGTAGAGTAAGTGTGGTAGTGATTAATATTTAGAATTTTCATTAGTTTGGTAAAATGTTCATTAAAAAATTCTTTTCCGTTATCAGATTGAATATTTTTAACTCCCTTTGGGAGAATAGTTTTTATAGCTTCTGTGACTACTAATCCAGTTTTATTCTTTAGTGGAGCAGCATAAGCTTTTTTAGAAAATGTGTCTATTAAAGTTAAAATATATTTATTCCCAGAATTCTCTCTAGCATAATTCCGCATATCTATTAAATCTATTTGAACAGTTTCGTTTATACCCAACACCTTAAAAGACCTTCTAATAAAGTTCTTTCTCGCGGGCTTATGCAACTCGTAAGCAATTTTTTCCATTTTTTATTCTTTATTTTTAATGTTAACGTATCTGCCAGTCTCTGTCGTTTCAAAAACACCTCCATTGCTACCAACTAACATACCATCACTCATTCTTTGATATACATAGTTTTTTGGCAAATATGCCCCTCCATCTAAAGTCTTAAATCCGCTTAAAGATGTAGGGTCTGCAACCAACAATTTAGGATTGTACATCATCAAATCGATTTCATTATTGTCTTGCATAAATTTATTAGTTTTATTGTTAAACCTTAATGCGTGTGATTTTAAACAAATATCAAATTTAATATTGTCTTGTCTAAAAGTTTTAATATTATCGTCATACCTCAAAACCTGCGACATTAAACAAATATCACTCCTATCTTTGCCTTCAGGTACATTCTTTATTAATTTGTCCTCTGCATCCCACATATCTCTATCTAATGTTAATACATTATAATATTTATCCCCCTGTTTTATTATGCTTTTCTCACCTTTTGTTAATATTTGCTTAACAACAGCCACATCATTTGGCAATGTCCCAGGTAAAATGTTTGTTAATTGCTTATTTTTACCATCAAATTTAAGACCGTCTAAAGTCACAGTCTGATGTTTTGTAACACAATCGTTCTCATCAACAGCGGGTTTAACACGAACTAGCCTTTTATTATTAAAATCCCAAAAGTTTAGATCCATTTTTGGTACTTGAGAGACGTTTACAACATCATCGCTTTCTTTACCAGCCAACAAATTACTTATTTTTCGCTTTTTGGCATTCCAAATATTTCCCTCCGATTCCAAAAATTCATAATTATTTTTGTCTTGTACAAAGACACCATCTTTTCTTATTAAAGTTTGCTCTAATGTGGGCACATCGGTTGCGCTTTCACCCCGTTTAACATTAGTAATTTTGCGTTTATTAGCGTTCCAATTATTATTCTTGGATTCTAAAAACTTATATTTAGTATTACCTTGTACAAAAGCATCACCTTTTCTAGTTAACGTCTGCCCCAAAGTCGATACATCGTCAGTAAACTCCCCACCTTTAACATTACTAATTTTATAATTTAAAGCATTCCAACCATCATCTTTTAGATTTAAAGTAGTTTCTTTAAAACTTCTAGCTTCTGGTTTACTATATGGGTTATATACGCGATAAAATTTATCTATCATCTTTTTATTTAATAAACAATTCCACTTTCCCTCAATTCTTCTATGATAGAATCTATCTCATTATCCACTCCAGAATTTCCCGCCAATCGGCTTAACCAAAGCAGTCTTAACCTATCTACAAGCTCATTAGGATCATCCCAATAAACATAGTCTATTTTATTACCAGTTACCTGCCTTAAACCTTCACCAACAGTCTTAAACAGGGGTTTAATTATATTAAGATATTTAGTGTGTTTATTACTTGACATCGCCGCACCTGGTTTATAACCCTTTAAATGTGCATTTGTAGCTTCCAAAATCTCTTTATAATTTTGCAAATCAGCCTGACTATAGTTTACGGGTTCTTTTAAAGTTAACAATTCCCACAATCCCTTTGTCCCTTTATAAATTGTTTCTCCAACTGTAACATCGTCATTGGCAATTTGAACTTCCTGATTCCCAATAAAAAATTTATTTCCTTCTCGCCTAATACCATATGTGGTGTCTGTCATACTACTTCTACTAAGGTAATTTCCTAAATAGTCTGATGCTAAAAGACCAAAATCTAATTTGTGTGGTGTTATCTGGGTTATTCTTGGTATTCTAGACGGGGTCTTTTCTAAAATCATTGGGAGAACTGGCCTCTCTGTTTTTGTGGCTAAATTTTTTAATTCTTGCAAAGGCTCTATTAACGGTTGGAATGTTTGGAACCTCTCTTCAGCCTCTAGAAATTTACCACGTTTTAACGCCCTATATTTTTCTCTTATTTGTTTTGCAGACTCTACCAATTCTTGTTGAATATTTGTTTTCATTTTATTTACATTTTATTTATCTCATTTGTCAAAGGATTATACTCAAACACCTTATCGTGTATTATTAGGCAATATGCAGATGTGTTTGAAGGGACGTTTTCTGCAGTTTCAATTTCTAATTTAATATCTACAACCCCCTCTTTGATTGATTCATTCTGCCTAGAACAATCTATTACAATTAGAGGATATTTATTTATAAAGTCAGCTCTGTTAAACATAGGATCGGGGACGGTGTTGTAGTAACTCTCCCTAAACCTCACAAACATCTCATAAGCTTTAGAGGCATCTCCATTTTCAAAGTCGAGATTTAAATCACTATAAGGATAATATTCAGAGTTTAAAAACACTTTGATATTTTTCAATTTACAGTGATCAAATTCATCAGTTCTTTTTCGTGCACTGTTGTCCCTACCTGTTTGGAAACCAAATATAACATACCTGGGCTTCTCCAAACTCGAAGACGTCTTAACTGACCATGTGTGTCTCTTGGTTTCGGGGTATGATGGGAGTTCGTGTAGCTCCAAACTTCTAAATGCAATTTGCAAATTTTTATTTTGCAATAACATCTTTTGTAATTGAAGCTTCTCCCCATCAGATGGTACCACGTGCGGCATCACCCACTGAATCGATTTAAGTGTAATTTTAGGAATAGGATCGACCCCAGTTGGAGCATTAGATGTTGTTAATATACAATTTAAGTCGTTTTTGGATCTTTTCAACACCAATTCTTGTTTAACATTTACTAAAACCTTATTAAAATCCTCAAACACACCCAATAACAGCTCTAACGGGACACAAGTACTAAACTTGCCGCTTTTATGGAACTCCTTTAAATTTTCATCAGAATCAAATGCTACATTTGACAATTTAGTTGTTTTATTGTAAGAGCACAATTTTTTCATAAGACTGGAAATTCCCGGATTTCTTACAATATCTATTTCTTTACCAGCAACTTCGTATCTAATTTCGTCAAATAAGAATGCAAATGCATTATTTATAAAATGTCCTTTATCATGATTCTCTATTTCTCCTTTAATATACAGATAACACCTACATGGGAGTGTTAGTAAATCTTGATTATTTATGCATATTCGAATTTCATCGGAATTATTTATTGCTAAAGTGTTGTGTGGAACATAGGAGTGATTTGTAATTTTAACCAGGCTATCATCGTATTGGAATTTTCCTGCAACGTCTAGAAAATCTTCCATTTTTATTAATAGAAAATTTTAACTTCAACCCAATTGATCGCAGAAACCTGGCATTTTGCACACTCAGCCCGTTCTTGTAAATTCTCATATCTTTTTTATATGACAAGTAATTGTAGTTTCTTCTTTATTAAAATCAATTGGCTTGTCGTGTTGATCTGCAAATGTAATGCTAACAACATCTAAACTTCTCTTATTGACAGGGAAGTATATAATATTTCTGGGAACCTCAATAATTTTGTAGCCCGGAGGAGCTTCTGGGTAAAAACTGTGTATGGTGTGTGATTTGTCACCATTTAAATAAGACCCATTCGCAATATTACATTTTACTCTAATCACATTTACATTATTTATGTTGATTTTATTTACGGATTTAAACGCAATATCTGGAGTAGAAAATCCTTTAAATCCCAATAATTCAGACCCTAAACACGGTTTTGTAAAATCAAACACACGGCCAGAATGTAATGTGGCTTTCATAGTTTTATTATCGGCTATAAGTACAAAATCTGGGAGTTGCTTTTGAATTTCCTTCGCAAGCTCAAACACCTCGTATGTACCTTCAGCAATTTCAATTACATTTGGAGCTTTGTGATCGTAATAATACACATCCTCACCCTCGTCTATAGTTAATTTTGTGTCTTTAAGTTTATTTAATTTTGGAACTAGCCCTTTGTAAAATATAAGTTTGACTTTTGTATTAATTAATGCTACTTTATTTTGTATAATAACTTCAACTTTACCATCTAATGCCCGGTTTAATTCGTCAATTGTGACCTCCCCTTTTGGGGTTGTAATTTTGTGCATTTTGTAATATGTCAAAGTATTTAGAGGTTTTTTAACATTAAATATAGAATTATAACTTTGAAAATCTACCAGTCCAATTACATAATCACCATTTAATTCTATTGAAGGAAAGAACACAGACTTCAACTCTGGCTCTGTACCCGTGAATGTTATAGTAAATGAATCCATTTTTATAAACTAAAATTTTTCAGAAATGATAAACATAAAATTCCACAAATGGAACTGTTTAAATCTTGTATTTGATCGGTTGTATAGTAGATTTTAGATGGTACAAAATATTCAATTACCTCTTTTGGAGGCTGTATTCCGAAAGGGTCAAAATATATTACAATATCTTTATTTTTACGATATGCTGTCCAATGTGTGCCCCTGTCACTGTCTAAATTAATAATTCCACATTCTCTTACTTTTGGTCTCTGTTTTCTTAGCTCGTTTTTTAGGTACACTCCTCGAAAGCGAGGCACGTCTCTTGCTGCCTCTAACAGCTGAAAGTTGTCCATCTTTTTTATTAAATTTTAATCCCATTCCCATTTTTGCCTTGGCCTTCATCAAATTTGTCACTGCATAAGCTGCTGCTTTTTCGGCCAGATTGGCGTCCTTTGCCGAAACCCTAGTCCAAGCCTGGTCCGCTAATCTCATATCTGCCTTGTTCCGGGCGGCTGTATCAGGATTATTCATGTAGAATATGTCGTGCTCTTTACAATAAGAGTCTAGCTTATTTTTTGGAGGTACATTTCTGGCTAAATTTTCACGCACGTTAGTTCCGGGCCCGCACCATTTATAATTTCCAGGCAGGTGGAGAGGGAAAGGAAGGTTGTTTATAAGGGTATTTAACAAGCCGCGGCCTCTATATGGCTTTAAGAATAATCCCTTACCTTGGACCGTTTTACACTATCTCTTTGCCATTTTTATTATATAAAAAAATTATTCAACAAATTTAACACATAAAGAAAATACACCATTATATAAAAAATGTAATTTATTCAACAAAAGAACAAATTTAAAATTGCACATAAAGAAAATACACCAAAGAAGTTGGGTCTATTTCCTAATAATATTCGCTGTCTTATAATAGGGCCCAGTGGTTCGGGGAAGACTGTTGTAATTTATAACTTAATTGTAAAAAAACAAGGATTAAAGTTTACAAATTTATATATAATATCCAAATCTTTAGAACAAGAAAAATATAAAAAAATAATTGAAATATTCCGTCTGTGTGATGAAGTTAAATTACACACATATTCAAACTGTGAAATCACACCAAATGATGTAGAATCACACTCAATAGTTGTATTTGACGACATAAATAGTCCAAATATCACACAATTTTTCTCAATGGGCAGACACAAAAATGTTAACAGTTTTTACTTGTGTCAATCTTACAGTAAAGTAAACAAACATTTACGTGACAATGTTAATTTTCTAATATTATTTAAACAAGACGATTTAAATTTAAAACATGTGTATAACAATCATGTGGGAAATGATTTTTCATTTAACCAATTTAGAAATCTCTGCCATCAATGCTGGGATAGGTCTAAATATGGCTTTTTTGTAATAGACAAGGAAAGGCCAAAGAATAATGGCAAATACAGATTTATGTTTGACCAATTTTATAGTGACCAAGGGCAAGGGTGTTGATGCCATCCACAATAAACCTCTTGTCGTCATCAAAAGAGAGTACCTTTTTGTTCATCGTTAATGTTTGCAGATGGTGGTTTGTGGATTTAATTCTTGTAACATTCTCGTAGTAATCTTCTCCGGTTGCAAGACAGTGTAAGTAATGTTGGTGTCTTAAGAGATGTTTAACTGTAGCGCCGTCAGCTCCTTTTGCCTTTTTAACCTCTAGCTCATTTTGCTTTTCTTTTTCGTATAACCACTGTAGAGGAATGAAAGAGTATAATTTTGGCCTTAAACCACAATATTCATACATAATTTGACCATTTAATTCGTCTTTAAACTTGCCCGTAACTTTTTTGTTTTTATCAGAGTATAAGAAATGATCTTTACTATATGCAGAGGTGTCAAAACGGTCCAAGTCACATTGTATTTCCTTGTAAAAGTCCTCTGTTACTATAGAATAAAGAAGGCTGTCTGTGTCTGTCATTAAGAACTTTTTATTCTTAAATTTTGACATATAATTATAGTGGAAATCATACATTATTACTTTGCTGATATCCAAAATGGTCATTCCTAAATATATTGGTTTATCAAACTTTACAATTAATTTATTTAAATGCACAGCGTGCAAGTTGTTATCAAACTTTTTGCTGCAGTCAAATCTTGGCTTTGTAACATACTTTGTTAACTTAGACTCGTCTACAAGATGTATATCACGAAACTTGCGTTGGTTCATAATTGTTCGACCAAAGAGACTGTTATTTAACAGTTTGTAAAAGTCTTTTTCAAAATCATGTTCAGCTTTTTGTCGCTTTTCAATATTAAAATTAATATAGGGGGCGAGCCATTTTGATTGTCTGAATTTTAAGATTCTGTGGTATTTTGTAACTACCAAACCCAGTTCTTCGTATTTTTTTAGTGCTTTATAATGCAAAATATATTTGGTTTTGTCATTTAAATTTGGTATTAATTTTCCATTCATTTTTTCTGGTGCGAGCGGGTAGTCATTATGCAAATCGTGTAAACTTTTATCGTATTTTAAATCAACTTCCAAAATAAATCCAAAGTTTTCATTTTGACTGTATTTATAATCTTTCTCATTTGTCCATCTAAAGCCATCAACGGGCAACGACTCGCACATTGCTGTAGAGTATAGCGAGTTGCAGTCTAAGTATACAAGATAGGTGCTTTCTTGATTTGGGTCATAATGTTCGCCCATGTACTTATTGTTGGCTTTAGCGTAGCGCGTGGAAATCATGCTTACACCGCCTCTAATGGCGTGTTCTATAAACAAATGCATGTCAATGTCTTGAAATAATTCTAATTTTATGCCGGTCATTCTAAGACACGCCTCCCATGTTAGTCCAGGCAGTGAGTACATGTGGACAGGGTCGAGTTTATAATCCTTTAAACTCAAGTCCCTAAATGTCTCAAACACATCAGCCAATAACAACACATCTGTTTTAAGGTATAAATCGTGATATTCTTTTAAATTCTTTATATTAAAATGATTCCATACGTTTTTAGCATGTTCATATTGTGCAGGAGATATACATTCTTTAGTTAGACTGCTGTAAAATGCCTCTATGGGTGGTAGGGGCTCTAAAAACTTTTCTGGTCCTGTCATGTATTCGTACGGAAATTCACCCTTGCGTTGTAGTAGTGGATTGTCTATAAATCTAAACGTATTTAAATTGGAAGCTAATTTGCTTAAGGGAAGAGACAGAAAGTTGTATGAATCCAAAAATACCAAATCATCAACAGAGAACGAAATATATTTTTCCATGTCTTTGGCTATGCAATTCAATTTCCGATTGAATTTTCCCAAGTGTTGCATTATTAAATGACCGTCATAGTTTTTAAGATTGTGGAAGAATACTGGAATTTTCTTGGTTACTTTATAGTTTAAATTGCAAGCGTTGTGGGAGGGTCCTCGGAACTCGCCTGTTAGGTGGCAGTGGTCGCGCACTTTATCACACAGTAACAGTTGTTGGCATATGTGGCAGTGTTTAGAGTTTTGGAAGGATGCCTCTTGCTCTGGAGTCATTACAAGGGGAACATATACTTCCATCTGACTTTTAATAAAGTCATAAGTTTTAAATAACTTTTCGAAAAATACATCCATCACATTTTCACCGCTGTACAACTCTTCGTAAATAATTTTAGAGTCTCTCACCACAACATAAGCAAATCCAGAAGGAGTGTGTTTGTCGCAGTTTATAAAACATTCGAAATCTGCATAAATCACAAAGGGAGCTTTAAGTTGATATTTGTAATTCGTAAATTGTAGTGTATCTTTTTCAGACATTTGTACTCTTTGAGCATCAAAGGTTTTACAGTGTGTCGTGTGACGTTCCAATATATCTTTGGTGCCAAAATGTTGCAAACAGAACTTGCAAAAATATTTCTTACTATTGTATTTTGTAGACCGCAACATTAACTTGTCAAAATCACGAATTAAACAGTAATGTGATTTCCGACCTTGTTGTAGAAGCAGCAGGTTGACGTGCGTGTTACTATTTAGTTTAGTTATTCTCAGTGGATATATTAATTGTCCTTCAATTCCATATACGTTAACACTTATGTTGTTTTGTTTTTCAAATTTATCAATGTCGGATATTTTTACTGGATATTTTATGTTTGTCATATTCAACTGGCCCATGTGGGGTTCGTAGTAAAATACTCGATTTGCATTTTCTTTACGATTCCTTGGATTCAGGCTTGCTAAAACACTCCACACGAAACATTTATTATCACTATTTTTAATATTTAAAACAGCGTGTTTTGATTTTATATTTTCTGGTGTGGGTATGTATGAGTTGGGAGTTAGGGGCTTATATTTGTAAACATGCAGCTGCCAGTATTTAGTGTGGTCATATATCCATCCACTGCCTTGGGCTTGATACTTGTGCATGGAGGTATCGATCTTAAAAAGTGCTTCTTTAATTTGAGTCTTTAATTGTGCTTTCTCAATTGATAAATTAGTTAAACTTCGAAAATCAGCAATACATTCTTTGTCAATGATTAAATCACCATTATTGTCCACTGTGTGTTTGATAAATTTCACTCTCCTAATAAGAATCCATTTTATTGGTAAAGGACATGATTGAAGGGTGTTTAATATATCCACGGACTCACCGTTAAAAATATACAACTTGTAAGGTCGTTTGTCACATCGTAGGTGGTGGCGTTTCTTGTTCCGAGTGACGACTCTCTTACACACAATACAAGTATTATGTTTTTCTAGCATGTGAATTTTAAAATTTTTATTATCAAATATTTGATGACATGTTTTACAAATTATAGGAATAACTTTGTGAATGTTACGATAGTGTCTGATTAAATTGCTTCTTTTGGAGCAGGGCGTGGAGCACTGTGCACAGGTCAACATTTTTTTTTGGAATGAGGGTGGTGATTTTGGGGCTTCTATATATAACCCTGGTTGAAAATTTTAAAATTTTATCTTCTTTAAATAATAAAAACATATTTTTTAACTCTAAAATAAGACATTTTTGCAGTTTAATTACTGCAAAAATTAAAAAAATTTCCAATTTGGTCATGCAATATTATTTTTTCATACACATTTTAGGTATTAATACACATTCAAGAGATATATATGGGTATCAAAGTGTTGAAAGTGGCTTTAAAACATATATTGTTTTATTTTTAATATTGAATTTGGAAATGGTGAATTAGAGATTTACAAATATTAGGCTATTTCACAATTATAGTGATGGATTAACAGTTGTCCCTAAAGACATCACCTACACCATTGCTAACACTCACACAGAGTCCTAGGTGGAGAGGCCGTGGCGCGGAGACGCGGAGAGGCGCGGTGAGCCGAGTGTGGTAACGTCCGGTGGTCGCTGGAGTGTGGTGACGTCATCTAGTGGTGGTGGTCGCTGGAGTGTGGTGACGGTGGTCGCTGGTGGCGTCGGTGCTGGTGGTGGAGGTCACTGTTGTTGTGTGTTGTCGGTGGCACCTTATATACACATCAGATTTTCAATTTAACCAGGAAATTGCGTTGGCTGGACTTTCTAAGTGGAAATTCTGGTCAATGTGACGCGTGCTTGCGCATGACTGACTTAGTGTGTTAGTATGTCAGCGTGTGCAGGCGGCGGATCGTTGCGTGAGCAAGCGGCGGATGTTTTAATCAGTTGGCAGTTCGACCGTAGTTGGGATTAAAACACTACGACAATCAAGTTGGCGGCAGTATTTTTGGGGGAATTTATTAAAACATTAGGACAATATCATATCCAAGTTTTAAACAAATCGGACAGTAAATAAAGAAGTTGGCGGCAGTATTTTTCAAAAATATTTTTTAATTTGACCGTTATAGTGAATTTGGGAAATGTAAGTGAAATTTATTAAAACACTTGCCTAGGACAATAACATATCCAAATTGCAGACAAATCGGACAGTAAACACTAAAGATAGTTTTTTAGCCTGAATTTGAAAATTAATTTTTAAAAAGAGGAGGGACAATATATTTAATATAGGCAAGGGTATATATATTTAGGCCTATATATTTAATATAGGCCAGCGCGCGGGAGCTCTATAGGCGGGAGCTGGCGTCGGTGCAAAAACGGCTCCCCATAAGAATAACATGGGAAAAAAACGCCGAATAGTATGCCTCTTTCCTGTTTACCCACTACTCATTTCCCAAATTCACTATTGCAGTCAAATTAAAAATTATTTTTGAAAAATACTATAGTGCCATTTGCCAACTTCTTTATTAAATGTCCGATTTGTCTGCAATTTGGATATGTTATTGTCCTAGGCAAGTGTTTTAATAAATTTCACTTACCTATCCCAAATTCACTATTACGGTCAAATTAAAAAATATTTTTGAAAAATACTGCCAATTGCCAACTTCTTTATTTACTGTCCGATTTATTTAAAATTTGGATATGTTATTGTCCTAGGCAAGTGTTTTAATAAATTCCACTTACATATCCCAAATTCACTATTACGGTCAAATTAAAAAATATTTTTGAAAAATACTGCCAATTGCCAACTTCTTTATTTACTGTCCGATTTGTTTAAAACTTGGATATGTTATTGTCGTAGGCAAGTGTTTTAATAAATTCCACTTACATTTCCCAAATTCACTATTACAGTCAAATTAAAAATTATTTTTGAAAAATACTGCCAATTGCCAACTTCTTTATTTACTGTCCGATTTGTTTAAAATTTGGATATGTTATTGTTGTAGGCTAGTGTATATGCACCATCCACATTTTACAAATTCAATATTGCGGTTAAATTTTAAAAAAATTTGGAAAAATACTGCCAATTGGCAACTTCTTTATTTATGGTCTGATTTGTTTAAAATTTATATATGTCATTATTCTAGGCTAGTGTATATGTACACACCATCCACATTTGACAAATTAACTATAATGGTCAAATTAAAAAAATATTTTGAAAAATATACTAACAATTTCAAACTTCTTTATTTACTGTCTGATTTGATTTATTTTCGGATATGTTATAGCTCTTATATAGGTAACAAAACCACACTACCACACGTTCCATTACCCCCTACAATACAGTATTTTGTCTTTTTTGTTTGTTTATTTTGCTGTAATCCCAAAACTGACTTTGCTGTTTATTGTCCGATTTGCCTACACTTTGGATATTGTCCTAAGCATTTATTGTCTGATTTATTTTTGGATATGTTACAGCCCCCAACTATTATATCTAAAATTACAATATTATTTCCACCTATAATACAGTTGATGTGTTGTTTGTTTTGCCGCAACCTAAAAACTAACATTGGTATTTGTGTTTTTACAAAACTATATTTTGCGGTTGGATTAAAAAAAAATAAATGCAAGCTTATTATATTTGCCACAAGCTTATTATATACATCCAGCTGTTATATTTGCCACATTTCCAATATTGTTGTGACCCTCTCAACTACCTCTCATTGTAATATAATAAGTAATATATATCCACAAAATATTTATGGTCAGAACTGCCTAAATTTTGGATATGTTTTAAGCCAATGCGATAACCAAAAATAAATTTTTAAAACCCAAAACAACTAAATACAAAACACTAATCTTTCTTTGTGCTTGTTTGGAGTAGTCTTTATTTTATCCAACTTAATTTTGATTTTGTAGTTAAAATCAAACTTCCCACATTCTAGCTCCCTTTCCAGCCAGTGGTTGGAGACATAAAGGTTACGAATATTTTCAAACTGTACAAATACCAATGTTAGTTTTTAGGTTGCGGCAAAACAAACAACACATCAACTGTATTATAGGTGGAAATAATATTGTAATTTTAGATATAATAGTTGGGGGCTATAACATTTACAAAAATAAATCAGACAATAAATGCTTAGGACAATATCCAAAGTGTAGGCAAATCGGACAATAAACAGCAAAGTCAGTTTTGGGATTACAGCAAAATAAACAAACAAAAAAGACAAAATACTGTATTGTAGGGGGTAATGGAACGTGTGGTAGTGTGGTTTTGTTACCTATATAAGAGCTATAACATATCCGAAAATAAATCAAATCAGACAGTAAATAAAGAAGTTTGAAATTGTTAGTATATTTTTCAAAATATTTTTTTAATTTGACCATTATAGTTAATTTGTCAAATGTGGATGGTGTGTACATATACACTAGCCTAGAATAATGACATATATAAATTTTAAACAAATCAGACCATAAATAAAGAAGTTGCCAATTGGCAGTATTTTTCCAAATTTTTTTAAAATTTAACCGCAATATTGAATTTGTAAAATGTGGATGGTGCATATACACTAGCCTACAACAATAACATATCCAAATTTTAAACAAATCGGACAGTAAATAAAGAAGTTGGCAATTGGCAGTATTTTTCAAAAATAATTTTTAATTTGACTGTAATAGTGAATTTGGGAAATGTAAGTGGAATTTATTAAAACACTTGCCTACGACAATAACATATCCAAGTTTTAAACAAATCGGACAGTAAATAAAGAAGTTGGCAATTGGCAGTATTTTTCAAAAATATTTTTTAATTTGACCGTAATAGTGAATTTGGGATATGTAAGTGGAATTTATTAAAACACTTGCCTAGGACAATAACATATCCAAATTTTAAATAAATCGGACATTAAATAAAGAAGTTGGCAATTGGCAGTATTTTTCAAAAATATTTTTTAATTTGACCGTAATAGTGAATTTGGGATAGGTAAGTGAAATTTATTAAAACACTTGCCTAGGACAATAACATATCCAAATTGCAGACAAATCGGACATTTAATAAAGAAGTTGGCAAATGGCACTATAGTATTTTTCAAAAATAATTTTTAATTTGACTGTAATAGTGAATTTGGGAAATGTAAGTGTAATTTATTAAAACACTTGCCTACGACAATAACATATCCAAGTTTTAAACAAATCGGACCATAAACACTAAAGATAGTTTTTTAGCCTGAATTTGAAAATTAATTTTAAAAAATATAGAGGAGGGATGGGGATTGGGAAAATATATTTAATATAGGCAAGGGTTGGACATTAGTACAGGCTAACAAGGAAACTTGTGTAAGGCGGGAGCTGGTGTCGGCGCAAAAACGGCTCCCCATAAGAATAACATGGGAAAAAAGCGCCGAATAGTATGCCTCCCCGGTAATTCACCACTACTGATTACGTTAAATGTTGCAATGGTTTTAATTTTAATGATTCGTTACACAATATTTCTGGTCATTCGTTTTAACAGTTATTATTAGAACAATAGTACTTTTAGGACATCTTAAAAGTACTTGAACATTTCACCGGCTTTATTTATTCATCCAACATAACTATTAGTAATTATACTAGCAAATATATATATCTGATCCTAGATCTATGCCTGTATACAAGCGGGGATGGCAGCCAATATATTCGCCTGTTATTATTTAGTAAGCTGATTGGAAATAGTTCTTTCAAATTAAATTCATAATAATAAAACTCATTGATTTTGAATATTTTGTTGAACTATTTTGCGAAAATTGTAAAAGAAGTTTAATTTATTCTACGTTTTATACCTTGTAATATGTTTTACTTATTTTATTTTGTCAATATAAAAAGGACCGAATTTTATGATGAAGTCAAATTATTTTCAGAAGAACGATTTTAACAACTGATAAAAATAATTTGTTTATACATATTACAAGTAAATTATGGTTTATGGAATTATTACGTATTATGATTGATCGGCTTTAAAATTACTTTTTTTCGCAAGCCATTTTCCAGTTGACCTAAAATATTACATTATAATTATAAAACATATACATAGTCTACACTATACTCACGATTTAAGTTGTCTAATATTATTGAACAAAGTACAATATTTAGGTTAAACTGGGTATTTAACTGATGCTGTACATTTTATTATATCCATTATTCAATAATTATTAAATTTATATTTCAATGTAAGTAGAAAAAGCATATTTAAGTCTACATATTTCTAGGCACCCGGCTCCGGTATCCACGTACCCCAACAAATATTATATTATCTCACGACTTTAACTGCGTACAAAATCTACTGTTCGATAAGTACAACATTTCTTCAGTAAATGTATTCTAGAATTTGAATGCAACTGAATGTAAGAGGTCCATTAGTAAAAGAGGTATTTAAAAGATAAATTCAGAGTAGAGGGTAACCTTACAAATGCTGTCATCTGCAAGATTAAACCAAACATTAATTTACTGCATTACAGCTCTCTCATTTCAGTAAAGGTCTTAATTTTGGAAAAAAATACATAAAAACTGCTCACTGAAATTTTTACAGAACCTCCCACTGCTAACTTTTCTGCAATATCCTAATATTACGAATACCCATTGCTTATAACCTACAACTCATTGATTTCCTTTGAATGAATATCACAAATGAACGGCTCTGAACCAATGAAATTAAAATTGTATAGTATAAATCTTATGGCTGAAACAGGGTGATAATTGTTTGTCACAAGTTTCCATTATTTTTATAAAAAAACTTTAACACTCGATGAAATAAAAAAAATATAGGCCGTCAATATTTTATTAAAATAAATTAAATGAAAAAAACACTCCATGAAAACATCGTTAAACATGAGCAAATTATATTTCCAAATTTAAATCATACAAGAACCTGATAACTAGTACACGACATTATATTCTGGGGTTTCAATGAATTGGTATTACACAAATGAGTTGATTTGTGCCGAAAAATACTCACTGCGTTAAGTATTTAATTTAATATTGAAAATCTTCTATTATTAGGCTTAACAAAATGGAAACACTTTCCAAACATTCAGATTATATCCAAATGAGAAATTCCAGGAGAATCCGTCTTGTTGAAAAGAGATAACTCCTCAACAACCTCACTTAACTCTTTATACGTGCCTTGAGATCAGTCAGTTTGAGTGGAGATTATGTATTATATTGCTTGGTTTTAAGTTTATTGTATCTTAGAAATAATAATTACAATTAAAAATTCATTAATTTTTACGGATAAAAAACACGATTGTACGATCATTTTCATGTGATGTGTGATTATAAAAAAGACTGTAATGTAATTTGATAACATTGAAATATTTTATAAAGTTCAATTTTTGATACTAACGTAATGAATGAAAGTACAATGAACTTTGATACTCTGATGCTATTTCAAACTAATACTGTAGCATAAATGGTAACAGTGGGAGCACGAAGGCTTTGGCTGTTCAATCTAGCAGCCTGGGGCGGGAGAGATAGAAACTACCCCCTCACCGATTCCTCTCCATCGGTTACGTACAGTTAACTAACAATTTTGCATGAACATTGGTGTGATTATTAATGCCTGCGGATATGTTTACATACTTTATTTACGTAGCGATTGCATGCATAACGCAACATTAGTACAAATGTAAACAGTTATCTAAATAATGGAAACATAAGTTTTGACAAATAACTCTATAAAGGTAAGCTGACTGTACTCGCTTGGAGGGGGATATTCATTTCTGCGCAGGTTCACACCAGACGCCACGTACAACGAAACTACCTGTAAATATATACCCTTAGCCCTAGGACTCATACAGAACAAAAGTACGTTGAGCTTATTAAGATATTTATGAATTTAGGGTCACTAAGAAATGTATTAATTATGAATAAGTATTTTGAGGAAAAATATTATTTTCAAAAGTAAACTGTTCTAAATCCCTTTATTGTTTTTATTTTAGCAATACCATATAAATGCTGTATCGTATTTAATGTAACAAGTATTTGTAATTTAGAGTTTTTTTTACCTCCCTCATTCCCTTCCTTTTCTAGACAATATTTGTTATACAATTAGCACCAGTTTGAGTCTGTGTTTCAATAGTTTATTAATAATTTATGTAAAATAATGAGCCATTCTATCGTAATAGACAGACGACTTTATGTTTTAAAGTTATACTAAATTAAATGTTTTTTATTTTATTTTACACTAACGATATAATTAATATATTGTTTAGTCTGTCATATTTAAATCAAATATTTGTTAGGAAATGATGAATATTCTGGTAAGGATATATACTATTTATATGGTAATTATAAAAAAACATCAAACTGAGTACCCTGCTTTTGGTTGGTATTATTTAATTTAATTGACGACATGTTTTGGCTCATATGACCACAGGGAGGTTTATTGTATAACTGGAGGTAACACTGCTTCACTATTTTTCTCGAAAAAGCGAGCCGGAGGTTTTCTCAGGGTGGTACACTGGTGAGGCAAATTTATCGTTCTTTTAACTATCCTGATTGGTTGTTTTAATCCCATAAGTGAATATACTCATGCAAATCACGGGAATAAAAGTAGTAAAAGTTGGATCAAATTCATTTTTTCGTTTGATTTATGCATATACTCTTGTCGTGATAAATTATGAGCAAACAAACAAATACATGTTTATTAATGTTAAAATCATGAGTAGGTATTTGTGTGAGTCACTTTGCCGACTCGTTCGATTTCAGCGATTAGTTATTTGCCTCACAACAATTTGAAAAGAACGGCTCGCAGTTTGGTTCATCAGTGCTACCTCCAGTAATACCACTCCTTTTGTGGCCATTATTCAAGTCAAGAAAATCCTAACCTAAAATAAACAAAGTACAAACGAATATGCAAAAATTAGAACTATTATATTATTTATAATATTTAAGATCGAGCATAAATAAATGCCCTAGAAGTCTACGGTGTAAGACCTATGTGAAAGGCAAAGAGATTAGTTATAGAATTTAACTAGTTACTCTCAACATTTACTTTCTATATGATTGCTGGTTAAAATATTAAGTTTGCATTTAGTCACGAAACGAAACAAATTGATGTTATTAAACTAGTTTTTATAAACAATAACAGAAACAATTTAAAAGGAATCATGCAAAAAAACAAGCAATTTTGTATTGAACTGTGAAATGTCAACAAATAATATTGTTAATTCAATGGCGATAATTTAATTACCGATTTGTATAGTATTTCTGTTAGGTATTCAACACTTTTAGATTGATTATGCAGTTTTTTATTTATAATTTTGGATATTAAGCAAAATGTTAATTATTTACACATGTTCCTAGTGTTAACATTCGTGCATGGAGATTTGGAAGACAGTTTTTTATAGATATATTCCTGAATAAATGAGAGTTATAGCGGGGAAGCCCCACTCGATAATCACCACCGCTGGTCTGGTCTGATTATCTTGTCCCATGTTGTTATTTCTTTCCCTAACTCATCGTTATTTTGAATTAGCTTACTTAATTATTACTTTGCTCCTCGAATTTGTAATACCTTTCTTGACTAATCTATTTATGCACGATGGAGTATCATCTATTTGTGAAAGACATATGTAAAACACGTTGGCATTGTAGAGGTTCGGGGTCATAATCAGATTATACTCTTCGAAAACTGTAATTTTATTTTTATACCTTAACGTTTAGCATAATGGGTGTAGGAAAGTGCCCCAAAAACTGTTACATTGAAACATAGATTATTTTAGTTAACAACGAAGGTATTGTAAATTACAAAATTTGTACTCCCGATATCCTGCCAAGTAATGTTTTCAGACAAACTGTAATTATTATTTTTTTTATTGACACACCTAATTATAGCTATTACCTATTATCTGTGTATCACTTGAGAAGAGTCATATGTATTTTGCAGTTGATTAGGGGAGAGTTAGGGGTGGCTTGGCTCAACAAATACCCTGGGGATTGAAACTCTGAAGATTGCCTAGACGAATCTGACAAATTAAGAAAAGTATTAAAGAGAAAAGCAGAATATACAATTTAACACTGTAAAAATAGTTATTAACTACAAGAAAAAAATGGAAATACCATGAATAAAAATTTCAAGTATAATTAGTTTGTAGATTGTAAGTGACAATGGAGGCTTATTAAAATGTACATAGCATATTCTTTCTCGTTACAATTTATTGTTTCTGTTACCTGTCTGAATATGTTAGCGTTATTTACTAATTATCCTATAGGACCCTTATTAGAACTTTTATAAAATATTAAATCTGACAATCCAGGTTACACCGCGAAAAGATTCAAGGAGAGTGAAACACAATTATTTGTGCTGCAGTGCTTAAATGTGCGAAGCTTTATGGCTTATAAAAACGATAAAATAATCAACATCAAACCACATAAACATCATTTTCTGTGTGTGCAAATAATATTCTGATCAAATATCAACACTATCTCCATTAAATAAACATTGATTCCTTAAAGGTCAATGAGACAACGCCGTTAGAGATAGTACAATATTTGTAAAATATGCTTTAGGATAAGGGTTTTGTAAAACGCTAAAGGTTGGTAGATGGATTTCTCAGTTTGTAACTTATTTACAAATTCAGAATTTAAAATACATATATTTAACAAATATTCATAATTATATATTTAATTTCTCAATGTATCAATGCTTCTGCAATGTTCATTAAACATGGTTTTAATTTTGCTTGTAATGAAATCTTTAATATTTTCAAGTAATGGTGGAATTTTGAAATTCCTCCCTTAGAAATTATTTCAAAAACAGAGCCTAACATCAACACTGAGAGACTGAAGCCTCGTGGAATCTGCCAATAATCTAGCGAAGGGGAAAATGAACTTGCGTCCTGGCTTGACAAGACTACATTAAATCTAACAGAAAGATGCTGCAATGAGGTGCGTCTTGTATTACCATGCATATCCAGTTTTTAATTTGCATTTTAATTTGGCTTATTTTAACGAATAATCATGCACTAGTTAAATTTTAACTGATAAATGCTAATAATTCGCTTTTAAAATAGCATGACAGTACTGTTAACATTGGTTTTCCATTGAATCTCAAAACCTCTTCAACAATTAAATATAAATAGCAATATAATAATAATAATATTTAATTAAAAAAGGTTATATGCAAAAGGATAATATTTATATAATTGGAAAGGAGCCAAATAAAATATATTGGATGTGAGAATCGAACAAATAAAAGGTATATCAACACATTTGAAAGTAATACACATACAAAAAGTCCGTTTGGGTCAAGATTTGTCCGGAGAAGACTGGTCAGCTTCTACAAAAGGCCTAGAGAAGTATTTACCTGGACTCCAACCAAGAAGAGCATGTTTGCTATATGTTTGTCCCCATTCCAGATAGCGCGGCCAATCCATTTACTTTAACTCGATTTCCCACCAGGTGATACTTACTGTCAGTTCATTACGTATTTTACTTTTAAGCAATTGGGTCTCAGGTCTCGTAGCGCAACTACGAGAGTTTTTGTTCGTTGAAATATATTTTGGTTGTTTATGAAATCACTACAGGGAATTGCCATTAATGACTCAAGGGAAACAAACTTCACGTAGTTTCAGGATGTGTAGCTTAATATAATTCTGTCTGTAGATGAGAAAAGTATCTTACACTCAACAAATTAGGTAACGACGATCCCAGCAAAGGTAAATAAAATTCATTAATTAACTAAAACAGAGAACTGAAAAATCAGTCAGAAGTTCAGAGAGAAAAAACAATTCACAATAATAAATCTCACAGGAGACTCGCTGTGCACTGAATACAGCAGTGACTCGAGCGGAGAATGCCTTACTCAAGTCACTGCGTCACTCTCCTTAAATAATCATCAGGAGACTCGCTGTGCACTGAATACAGCAGTGACTCGAGCGGAGAATGCCTTACTCAAGTCACTGCGTCACTCTCCTTAAATAATCATCAGGAGACTCGCTGTGCACTGAATACAGCAGTGACTCGAGCGGAGAATGCCTTACTCAAGTCACTGCGTCACTCTCCTTAAATAATCATCAGGAGACTCGCTGTGCACTGAATACAGCAGTGACTCGAGCGGAGAATGCCTTACTCAAGTCACTGCGTCACTCTCCTTAAATAATCATCAGGAGACTCGCTGTGCACTGAATACAGCAGTGACTCGAGCGGAGAATGCCTTACTCAAGTCACTGCGTCACTCTCCTTAAATAATCATCAGGAGACTCGCTGTGCACTGAATACAGCAGTGACTCGAGCGGAGAATGCCTTACTCAAGTCACTGCGTCACTCTCCTTAAATAATCATCAGGAGACTCGCTGTGCACTGAATACAGCAGTGACTCGAGCGGAGAATGCCTTACTCAAGTCACTGCGTCACTCTCCTTAAATAATCATCAGGAGACTCGCTGTGCACTGAATACAGCAGTGACTCGAGCGGAGAATGCCTTACTCAAGTCACTGCGTCACTCTCCTTAAATCATCATAAAATTGAATGATTTTGTTTGTAATAATAATGCTCTACAAGGTCGAGGTCAAAGGTCAATAGTCACCGAGGCAAGACCCGTAGAGGTAAGTGAGCAAAAGGAGGGTATTTCGCCTGCTGTAACTAACGTTGCCGATGATCAAGGTAATACTCCGTGAGAATGTAGATGAAAGTACAGTCACAAGACAGGCACGTGAGTCCCAAGAAGGCGTTAGTCTAAAATTATATGTAAAATTTAGAAATCATTAATTTGTTAAGCTTACTAATCGAGAACTTTTCCTCTGTTTGAGCGTAGTTCTTTGAAAATTAATAATGAAAATGGTACAATTGTTGTATTATTACAACTTTGGAAAATAAACAAGGTTTTCTTAGGCTCTTAAAAATGTGTTCAGAAAGCACTTACACTGGTTGTTAGTACAATATAAACTAGGGTGTTCAATATTCGTAAATTTCTCCCACAAACTACTTAACTGGCAGCCTAGTTGATAAGAGGAGGGTCTGCAATGAAATACATTCTTGGTTCGTCTCTCGAGTTGCTCTCAAACTTTATTTTATTTTTGTAAATATAATTTTAACTATCCCATCCAAGCAGTTTTTTTCACCCTTCTAAGCAATCACAAATATTCTGCTTCCTTATACCCCTAATTAGGATAGATAGGTTACGTTCCATAGTTTAAATATTTCCATATTTGTTTGCTGCATATTATAATTCCCTCGTTCTACAGCGCCAGTCGCTCAGTTCCTCTGCGATTCGGCTGTAACAGTGCATATCTGGACATTATTAAAAGCCTAAGAAACGCTTGATGTATTTTAAGATACTTAAAGTTTAGAATTGAACTCACTAATTCTGTAATATGATATCTACGTGGAGTTTCTACTTATGTCGTTTGGTAAGTAAACATAGCTGTCAACTTCAATTTATTTTATAGAATTATGGTAATAATCGTAAACATGTGTGCTTGTAAAGACAAATTGAGAGTAAGCTGTCGTAGGAAAGTTGGTGGAACATTGAGAGTAAGCTGTCGTAGGAAAGTTGGTGGAACATTGAGAGTAAGCTGTCGTAGGAAAGTCGGTGGAACATAGAGAGTAAGCTGTCGTAGGAAAGTTGGTGGAACATAGAGAGTAAGCTGTCGTAGGAAAGTTGGTGGAACATTGAGAGTAAGCTGTCGTAGGAAAGTTGGTGGAACATTGAGAGTAAGCTGTCGTAGGAAAGTTGGTGGAACATTGAGAGCAAGCTGTCGTAGGAAAGTTGGTGGAACATAGAGAGTAAGCTGTCGTAGGAAAGTTGGTGGAACATTGAGAGTAAGCTGTCGTAGGAAAGTTGGTGGAACATATGAAGGTTGATGAATATATGTACATATATTTATGGTTCGGGTATGAATTAAATATATTATACAATATAAAGTATACCTTCCTTCCTGGGATTTACAATATCCTAAGGTGAAATTACAAAAAATCCATGATTTGTTTCAATATTGTACATTTATTTTAAATAAGACCCTCCACCATTTGGCCATAAGACTTTTGCTAAGCACATTGTAATTAACAAATCTTAAGGGCATTTTGTGTCCATACATACTGCGTATATAATTGTAATTTATTACCCATCATTATAATTCATCATTAAACTAACGAACCGTCACTTAGTAACGTACATATTAATTGATTAATTACATATATCTACTCATGTTATGCTAATTTTGCATCATGCGAGCATGTACTACGGAGGGGGAAGTGGATACTACGGTGGGCGGTCGTATACTTTGACGAGCGACATAACGCCGTAAGTAGAGATAATTTTGAACAGCGCATTGTAAACTCCACTGGAGATGTAAACTGAACTTTAGTGTTAATCCTTTAGAAACACTTATCCCAAGAGTACATAAGAAAAAAAAACATGTTATTGCTAACTATGAAGCCAAGTCAATTATTGCTTTCTTATCTTCATAAATAAAATGACAATGTCCCGATATGCTGGAGAGGTGAAATTTGGAGCACTGATTCCAGAATAGAAAATTTAAGAAATCTGATCCCGGTCTGACCTTAGGGTTCCACCCTACAGGTAGTTGAAGTTCCAATGTTATTTTTATAGTTATACATTTAATTTGACTAGATGAAAACATAAACCATTGCACAAACAGATATTATTTATATTTTTATTGGAAATAGTTGAATACGTTAAAAAACAACATGCACCAAGGCTCAATTTATTGTTGTTGAACTACAAATTTTTGTTTTAGTTAATTATATTCTCTGCAATATCTTGCATTTCACAACATCAATTACTGAGAGTAGCTATCACCTAGGATATAAGTTATACTCATCTGTTAACATATCAACAGTAATAGACTTGCAAATAATAGACAGTTCATCAATTGGTTACGGTTTTGTCTGTATTTACGTTGTCAATGATTATTATCTATCCCAGCTCAATTTATTCTTGTTTTACTGTTGTTGGAACGAATGCCTTGAACTGTGTCATTGATTTATGTGGTATTTTAGTACTGCCATTGGCTATATATATAGTCAATGTTACTACACTATGGTACTAATGAAGATTCCTATGCACAACATCAAAAGCACTTCATCGTTGCTAGGTGGTGTTGTGAGGGCTGACAATACCCGAGTGACTGACTTTAGAGCTCAGTATTCTGTCATATTGTTTACAATAACAATTCTTAGAAACTTGTTACTTTTATTTATTATGTTACAGTGAAAAACCGAAGTATTTAAATCAAAATGCTTTATAAAAATCGAGGTAATCTTAAGATTAAACCGAAATAATCACACTAAACATTAGGAATCAAACATAGAAAT
The DNA here is from genome assembly GCA_963675035.1 of Allygus modestus. Lineage (NCBI taxonomy): Eukaryota > Metazoa > Arthropoda > Insecta > Hemiptera > Cicadellidae > Allygus > Allygus modestus. The sequence goes on along the minus strand of OY776111.1, from coordinate 252,129,765 downwards.
ATCAAAAAATATATGAAAAAAAACATTTAAAAACTCTCAAACAATTTCTGTGTTTTCACGATGAGATCAAGAAGTTACATTACGTATAAAATCCGAGAGCAGGTTAATTATTGTACTAACACCTGCCCAATATGTACATTGAGGTAACACGTTTAACTGAAATTTCTCCACCGGAATATTTATACCGATATATTTAAAAATTTTTAACAACCTATTTTAACAGTGTCCATATACTGATGGATAAGGGAATGTGCGTTCTTCTAGCTGTATAAAATCCAAATGTGATTTGGATGGTTGCACGTTACTTTACAATCTGTTGCTCAATCCAATGCCTTACTTTCGTTATTCGTTTGTCATAACGTTTTGAAAAGGGGGAAAGGGAGATAAGGCATTAACTGTCTATCATTGGAAGCTACTCATTATGGAATATTGTTATAGGATTCTTTGATATTGTTTTTATTATTATAATAAGAGATTCCCTAGCATGTTTCACCATCTCATACGATACCAATTTGTAATTATATTTATTTTGAAACATTTTCTCATCATGTAAAAATATATTTAATGCTAATTTAAAACCACACAGAGACATAGGTTTGCTATGTTAGTTCAGGGAACACAAAATTATGATTTTTATTCGACTGTTAAAAGAACTGTTCTATCTCCACATATCCCTACGTACACGTTACTCGCGATAAGCTGGTCGGTGGTTCTTGACATAAAGTGTGCTGTTCACGAAAACCATATGCTTATGATTATTAATACAAACATATGTTTAATACATGATTAGTAATAACTATTGTTCCTTTTATATTGACATACTGACATTTATTAAAATGAAAATCGACATACTTATTTTTTTTAACATATTCTATAAATAAAATAGTACTATTTTTTGTAAGAAAACTAATAATTAAATTTACTTAGTGATTATATTATTTAACCTGTGAAATTTTTTACCATACGACAGAGTAATTCATAACAGTTTTTATAAAGATTTTATATGTTGATATATCCGTACATATTTAATCGGTATATAAGGACAAACCATCCTAGGAGTCTTTGAGAAAACCATAAGCCATGTATTAAATAAATGGTCTGGATGAGAAAGGGTCTTCTAAGGGTATCCTATACTCTTATATGAGAAATGTTTGCTTGATTGTTAGGTTGGTTAGTTGGTTGCACAAGTATATTGAAAACGGCTACGACGATTTCCTTCAAATTTGTTATGGTATAAATATATGTTATTGACAGGTCTCATCCCCAGTAAAAATCAAATAATGTTAAAAAACGAAATTGAAAAGTTACAAACATTAACATTGGGCTTATGGATTCAAAAATCAAAACAAAAGAATTGTAACAGCTGTTCATAATCAATCAGAGAACTGTTAAAGTAATACTAAAATGTTGTTTATAATTATTAACATGTGGTTTCCTGAGAGCAGAGATTAAAAGATTTGAGTGAAGATTACATATATAGAGTAGTAAAATAAATCAAAGGGACATTGAGCTATAAATAACAACTGGAGTGACCTTAAAAATGTAGAAGTCCAAGTCATCTAAACAAACTGAAAGGCCTTCCTCCGAGAAAAGCTCGGCCAACCCAGGTACTACATCAAACAAAAGAAAAATTGAAAAATTGATCAGCTGTTTAATTTTATTTGAATATATAATTGAAATCAGGTGATCAAGTGGATACACATTACATTGTTGTCCTCAGCTACTGTGTATCCTGCGAGCAATTTTTCAAACACTGTTTTAATTGACAATTTCCTACCCATTAGATTGTCTAGATCATCGGACATTACCCATTGTGGATCAGTTCTACGCTGATAAAGGTATTAATATGAAAAATATAAAATAAAAAAAAATACTGAAGCATTTAATAACAAGTTCGGTGAAGTTATGGTTCCCATTCAGTTTTAATTAAAGCCCAATGATTTTCTTACCTAATATATTGCTGTTTATAGTGTGAACTGGAATTAGTTATTTTATTTTTCTCCTTTTGACGTGTCTTTAATACAGTAACAATTTATGTTACACCTGTAATGAATTAACAGCAATTAAATTTCACTTGCAATGTGAGTTCTTTTACTCCATGCGTGATTTACATTTTCCTTGCTATGCGAGTTTTTTACTCTATGTTTGAATAAAAGGATCTTAATTTTAATTCAAATGGTTTCAATTCATATACAGTATGCGATCTAGTAATCTCTAGTAACAAATTTCTTTGCTAACAATGTTTAAATTTTGTTTGAAAGTATTCAGTGGTTTCTTACTTGAAGTTGTATTCAAGTTGTTAAAGATTTTCCTCAGGGAAAATAGCAACTGCTGGACGTGACTTGACAAATTTGATGTCAATTCCGAAATCCAATGAGACTTTTCTCGCTAACCTCATTTACTTTTTCGTTTATATTTTAAACCGATATCTTTCTTTCATTGTAATATGGAGTACTTTGGATTTTTTATATCAGTATAACAAAAAATACAAAATAGTCTTCAGTTTTATTAATAAGGCGCTACTAATATGATAAGGTTAAAATATTTTGTTTGGGCCCATACAGTGTCTATTACTGGACCGATTATAACTGAATCTGGTAGGAATTTAGCTAATAAACCTAAAGTAAACTTGCATTTTTTTAAATCTTTTAGAGCTACACCCCACTGGCATTGACATTTTACATATTGCTCTCATTCCAGAAAACTCTTCGATGATTCTCCTAAATACAAGAGTGGATATTTATCAGGAATATGGCCTGTGATGAGGATATTTATCAGGGATGTGGCCTGTGATGAGGATATTTATCAGGGATGTGGCCTGTGATGAGGATATTTATCAGGGATGTGGCCTGTGATGAGGATATTTATCAGGGATGTGGCCTGTGATGAGGATATTTATCAGGGATGTGGCCTGTGATGAGGATATTTATTCTTACGCTATTAGTAAGCCCATTACAAATGAGAGACATTAAAAACTATTTTATTTTGTAATATATAACGCTATGATTAGACATAATATACAATGTTCAATTGTTTTATAGTAACTTCAATATTTGTGACGGTTTAACTTTATCTCAATAATTTAAAAATGAATCAAAGATCTTAAATATTTTGTTAGTAGCGAAACTAACCTGTCCTCATTTTTACATTTACTATTAATTTATTTAATTCATTCTCATTTTTTGATGTACTTGCCTTCATGTCTCTAAAACCCCATAATTATGCCTCACAATAAAGTATTGTTATATGTTGTAGTCTTTCATGTTAAGCTATTTTTTATTAATTGTTTCATAAACTCCAATTAACAAGCTTGCCCTTCGATTACTTGTCCTTCCTATGTTTATTAAATTAGACCCAAAAATATTTTTAAATCTTCCCAAACAAATCGCGTAAGAAACGCGGAGTTAGTTTTAATGGAAAGTAGGTATTTGAAAGATAATTTCCCTAACAGGCAAGTTTAATAAGAGAATTTCTGATCATGATAGTATAAGACTTATTAGTTAGCAGTTATTTGTTGGATCAGAGTCTTATACAAAGGAGTACATTTAAAACCAAATAACAAGAGATTCAGGTTGTATTTTTGATGAGTTCAAATAAAAGACGTCAAATCTAAAAATAAACATAAAAATCAACAGTTACGTTTATATCATATTTTTAGTTTGTGAAATAACCTACACAGCAATAATTTAGTCACCGTCAAAAAATGTTACTTGTTCTAACCACATAATCTATACTTGTTTATGAATACATATTTTCAACTATTGCTATTTTAGATGGTGTTAATTATTTTTATGAAAGAATTGAATCCTCGTGTTATGTGAAATAAAAAAATAATGTTGCAATAATTTAAAATAACATAAAATGTGTATGAATTTTAGGTTTTGCAGCACGTCCGGCCGATTTGAGGTCATAATAAGGTGCCATTAAGGTAGTCGTAAAACTGATATTAATAGTCAACACCTTGCCGCTAATTATCTGCTTTTAACACTGTATTGCATTACAAAATAGCATTAGTAAGCCTAAAACACCATCATTATTATGATCATCATTAAAGTTACTGATACTGTAACACCGACAGATTAGATAGTTAAAATGCCACTACGCATTTTAGTAGACCCCGCATGTGTTTTGGGTTACCAAAACTCAACAGTATCAAGTTACATTTGCGGGAATTATCATTTAACTTTTAAAATTAAATCGGCAAGTCATCTATTATTTATATTATTGCTAATACGTTTTAGGTGGGTAGGATTTATTCAAAGGTAGGATTATGTTAAATTTATAATCTTTTCTTTAAGTAAAAGTCGTGGACCTTTATTAATATCGAGTGTCCTATTGTAGAAAGATGCAAAACATCGCTCCAAATATCTTAATTTAAAGAGTTTTGAAAAGGAATTTACCCACATACAAACTTATTTATGACGTAATAAATTTTAAATTATTTCAGAAAAAATACATCTTGAGAGAGAGAGAGATAGGGGGGGGGGTGATGAGAGAGGTTTATGATCATAAACCTTAAAACAGACCATAACCCTTGTACATGAGCACAAGCTATTGTCATGGTCAGTGGAGCATTTTTTGCGACTTTACCACTCACCACTCACCACTCACCACCCACCACTCACCACTCACCACTCACCACTCACCACCTACCACTCACCACCTACCACCTACCACTCACCACCTACCACCCACCACTCACCACCTAGATAATTATAATAACAGATTCTTTATCTGATGATTTGTAGGATATTATACTATTTTAATTTTTGCGATAGGTCCGATAGAATTAACTATAGGTTTCAGAGTGGTTTGAAGACTCTATATTATCTATAAACTACCGTATAAACTTATCTATAAACTACCCTTTTATGTGTGCATAATTCATGCAGATAGCTACAAAAATATACCCACACACAAAACTGCTTAATATACCTAACTCATTATAACTCCTCCAAGCTGCCAAGATGTATTAATGAAACAAGAACATCAAATGAACTACTTAATAATCTTTTATGCACGAGTTAATCTCGTACAAAGACAGCATTAATCTCTATAATAATTAATCTCTAAAGCGAGCAAATATTATTGAAACTAACTTTGACCTGGCTTTCAGAATGAAGAGTTTACTGCACCTAATTAAAACAGCTGCCTGAAACACTAACCATTGCTTTAAATAATTATATTTAAGTATTAAAAAATATGTATTTAAAGAAAACTACCTATATTTAGAATAACTTTAATTTTAAACCCCCTTTTCGTTTTACAGGTTTTGTGTAATTTCACAAAATGTATAGCGTTATTAAGTAATATAATTAGAATTCTAGTCAAATGATGTTTTAAATTTTACATTATACGAGGAAATGTAACTTTCTGTTCAAAACGGCGTATATGAACTGGCGATCGCCCAGAGGTCGAAACTCGACCAACAATAATTCTACGTGTAGGCTTACCATACGGAACATTGCTGTTTCCTTAAATGTTTTGCCACATCGTGCATGAGTGGTTAAACGAAAACAAAATAGTTGTTTGTTGTTCAGTCAAATGGAAATATAATTTATATTTGTTTCATTACTCACCTCTTTACTGATTTTGATAAAGAAAATTTGTATTCCATTAAAGATTTAAACCCGGTAAAACTTCAGGTTTATTTTTTATATGGACTTAAGCAGACAATAGAAGGGCGTTGTCATTCCAGTAGTCAGTAGTATTTTTATTTACATTATGCTTAAAACATCTGTTCTTGCTGTTGTATTAGCATTTATTATTACATCAACAACTGTAAAATCCACAATTTAATTGATTACTGTTCTTCTATAAAATTATCATTGAAACATTAAAGCCTGTGGGGTGCAGCTCTGAGGGCCAATGTAAATTATATGGAATTTTGCACATCTACACGACAATACGTTTCTAACTGTATGCGTGAATTTCTCCACCGATATACAAATGCTGAGAAAAAATAATAAATAATGGGATAGAAATATTTCAGATTAATAATTTACACTGTAGAAAAAATGAATTTCACTATTATAAAGTCCGTCAGGACAACATTCCCTAAACAACTCTAAATAAATCAAAATTTTTAGAAACTAAACTTCTTTTTGAAATGTTTAAAATTGTTACCTTAAAAATTTAACTATAAAATCCTAGACCTTTTAACTGGGCGCAGAACATTATTACAAAACCAAATTTAAGGAACTAACCTAAAACTTAGTAAACTAACCTAAAAGGATAAGTGTAAAGTTGCTACTGATGTTTATCTGAGATAATAATATCAGGAAAAGGGTTATTATTACTATTATTTATTTGTTTACTTATATAGCTTACCATGTTTGAAGACGTCATTAAAATATAACAATAAAACAGTCAAAATAAGTAAGTGGAATAGCATACCAGCAATTCAGCTTTGTTGGTAAGTGAAGATCGATTCAATGAAAATAAAAAGTGGTTAGCAACCTTACTCTTTTAAGCCTGACGTCAAGACAAGAGATGAACTGAAATTAATGATAGGTCTCTGAACCTAGAATTAATCAATTCCTTTAATAGTTCACTTCGTCGATGCATAACAAGTATAAATTGTGCATGTAATTATGAAAAGATAGGTACATTTTTCATATGCATTCAAAATTAAAACTGTACCCAGAATACTACAGCTTATAACATGGCTGTTTGCCAATAACGTCATTATTCTGTACTTTTGTTGATTATAATCAAGGATTGCCCAAGGTCAGCAATTGGTGAAGTAGACTTAATTAACGCCAATTACCGTACAAAGCATCAAAACTAAATCGAGTCTGAAAAACAGTGATATATCTGAAAAACGAATACAAGGAAATACTTGTTATAATGATTCAAAAAGCAAAAGTCTAATAAATTGTATAAGCCAACCCTATAATTAAATCAAGTTTAGCAAATTTCCCCTATAGGGAAGAAGCTATTACCGTAGGTGGCATGGTATGACTTAAGCCCGAGACCCTGATAACTTTTTGTTTTGAAGTCCGCAGATTCCAAAAACACTATTCGTTCAAATTTATATATATATATATATATATATATATATATATATATATATATATATATATATATATGTGTGTGTGTGTGTGTCCGTTACCGCAATAAATTTTGAAAGAAACGACCGATTTTGATTAAATTCAGCAAAAATGTGTAGAGTAAAATTTATGACTTTAAGTTCGAGAACCAAATCGATCGGACTATGGGAAGGGGGATTTATGGGGGTTTTAAATTTTCCAAAAATCAGTTTTTTGAATTTTTTTCCCATAAAATTTTAAAAACACTTAATTTTATTTATAGCCATTTTATAGAGCTTAAAAACAAATAATTTGGTACTTTGAATCATTAACCTAGGTTAAGTGGTTGTAGAGAAAAGACAACAAACGCGTCCATAACATTTCCCATGTTAATCTTATGTGAAAAAGGTTTTTGGATTTTCCTCAGATAATTTTATTAAAAACTTCACATTTCTTTATACCAATCACTTTAGTTCTACAAAACAATCATTTTGGTGTTTTAATTGTTGTTCTACGTCCAATCATTGCAGATATATTCAAAGTGCTAAACACAGTTCGTTGTCCAATGTTATCCTTATGGAGGATAAATAAAATTTGATGTCTCGATTATTTATGAATGTATATTAATGGAACTTGGTATGTGGCTTCAACTAGTTGTGATATATTGATATTTTCACAAAAAAGGTCTTTTGTTGATTTTCCCCCTAGCAGCAATCCTGCATACTCGGACCCCACGTTATTCATATGGAGAATAAGTAATGTTGTATATCTCTCTTAGTTATGAACTTAAATTAATACAATTTTGTATGTAGCTTTACCTGGTTAAGTTATACTGATTATTGCAAAAATGCACATTTTTTATCTTCCTCGTTGCAGCAAACCTGCGTAATCAGCCCTAATGTTATTTTTATGGAGAATAAATCAAATGCTATATATCACTTATATATGAATGTATTTTTGTGAAACTTGGTAAGTGGCTCTAAGTAGTAGTGAGACACATATATATGCATTGGAAATTCGCTGAGTACACAGGTTTGCTGCGACGGGAGTATTTCAAATTAAAACGAATAATTTTCTTCCTCAAGATTAAATTGAAACGTAAATCGATAATTTCATGGTCACTCATTACTATTATAACCTGCACGTTTGTGATGCAAATATGACGGTGCAACTACGACAAAATAAAGAGTAAGCTCGCCCGCAATATTTATCAGGAAATGGGTATATAAAGGGTAATATTGAACTTCACTTTTAGCGAATTTCCCCAATACGAAAGAAGCCATTACCGTTATCGGAATGGTAAGACCTAGGCCCGGGACCCTAATAACTTTTCGAGTTGAGGTCCCCAGACCCCGAAAACATCATTCATTCAAAACTGTATATTCTGTATATATGAGTCCGTGGGAGCGATAACTCTCGTAAAAAAGGTCCTACTGTGTTGAAATTTGGTACAAACGTGTTAAGCAGCATTTATGACCAGACAGCTTGACCTATCCAAAAGGAGTATTTTTGGAGGGTGCTATACCCCAAAAATGTTTTTTTTTAAGTTTGCACATGTTGTTAATACTGTTCCTTGTTTCAGTAAACCTACGTACTCATCCCCAAATAATATTCTTATGGAGAATAATTAAAATTGTATATATTGCTTATTTGTGCACATATTTTTATGAAAACTGCTAAGCAGCTTCATGTGGTATTATGACATAAATATGCACTGAAAATTCGCTGAGTTCACAGGTTTGCTGCGATGGGGTATTTAATGTTTACTAATATTTTGTTACCATTTAATTTTACCTATAAATTACCAGTTTTTCCCAGAGTGATAAGCAAAAGGGCAAAATCTTTTGCTATTTTGGAACCGAAGTTATAGCTAATATGCTTACCACATTGCTTAGTCTAACATCAATTTTAATGGTTTGATTGTACATTGTGTTGACTTATTTAAGGTTAATAGCTGTTCTAGACTTCAAATACTGATTTAGACTAATTGAGATGACTGTAAACAGTAACTATTGATATTCGAACATGCATTGTATGTTCGATTTCGCTATTAAATTTGCTCATGAGAATATTGGAAATAACATTTATATAAATTCTTCTTATATAAATAAATTTATCTTCACTACTGGCTGTGTAAACACGGTCATTTTAAAACTCAGTTTGGCAGGTACCGTATGCACTATATGAACTGTGCAGGGCAACGCGCAGATTAGGCCTACTTGCTTGTGAACAGTAGTGGATTGTATAACACGTTACTTTTGTGGGCTACCGGCCGGCGTAAAGACTGCATCAAAGAGTTAATCAAATTAAATGCATAATATTAACACATGTGTTTTATAATCAAAATCTGTTCAATAAATTAAAGTGATTTAGAGGAGAGCGGGTATTTCTGTTGATACAAGTATACAAGTTCTGTTCAAAGTTAACTTTTTGGAGCCTAAAAATATCCAATCAGAATTCAACGAAATATGTTGATAGTAAACGAATAAACATTTAACCCTCCGCCCACCTTAACGGTAGATAAACAGATTCACGTTTATATTTGAAATTCCAGGAAGGATACATTTGAATCCTAACGATATTATGTACTGAAGTAAAATAAATAATGAATCACTTATATTTTATTTATACACAGAAAACAACAAGACGTTCGGTTCGTTATATAAATGTGCAGTTCTGCATACAACCATTAGCCTATTTTAATATGCGATAGCTAAGAAAACGATATTGTAACCTCCTTCTGAGTTACCATTTTATTTTGTAACTGTGGCCGTGTTTTGAACTGGTTACATTGTAATTATAACATTTGTTTAAATGTGTATTTTATTATATTTTGGTTAAAAGATCGGTACATAAATAGAGTGTAAATATACTAATAGTAAATATATTAGAAAGAACTAAAGCCTAGCAAGAAAAACTCCAAATCATACTTAAAACATATGGCTTTTGTTTACTTAAGGTTTTGTTCTAGTTGTTTCTGCTAACTAAAAAGGTTAACAATTTCTTTCTGTTTTATCCTAATGAATGATTTGTTTCTACGTTAAACTTATGCATACAGTAGAACATGAAGATGGTGAAGGAGAGATAACGGGGCGGTAATTTCTTGCAACGGAACAGTCATACATTTTTATGCCTTTAAAAAGAAGATACATAGTTGCCTTTGAAAGGGGGTTTTGTATTCTAAAAACGAGTTTTAATTTTTTTATTGCATTACAAAATCTAATTTAGTTCCCACTAGTAAGCAAAAAAAAAATTCAGCGCATTAAATCAGTGATTTACGTAATTTGATTAAAAAAACTGAAAGTACTAAACAGAGTACGTTCTCCAATTAGGGATATTAAATAACCTCTTACATCTACCCTATTTACGAATATATTTTTAAATGTGCCTTATAAGCTTTTTGGTGATATTTGCAAAAAAGATTGTTGTGGTTCGCGTTGAAAAAAACCTGCGTTCTCCACCCAACGTTTTCTAATTCATTCAAAAAAGGATGAATACCTAGGGTGTCTAATTTATTCATCAATATATTTTGCTTGAAATTGATAAGACGTTTTATATGGCAGTGCATGGGAGGTATGTATATATTTTCACTGGATATTTTCTGAGTACGCTAGTTTGCTGTGATGGGGGATTAGAATTGTGCATATCCAAATAAATAATTTTGCAGAATATATTAGTAATACACCCATAAGGTTTTCCGACGTTTAAGATAATAATTTGGAGTATATTAGGATCAGTATAAATACATGTTGTTTGCATCAGAGGCGCCTAACTCCGTTGTGTTATGTGACTTGGTTTCCAAGCGGGTGTAATCAATTAAGAAAAGAGGGAGGTTGAAAGCCATTTTTCTTTGGCTGAGCATAGCCACCAGAGACTAGCTGAGATTAATGGAGGAACGGTAAACCGAACTTTCATTCATTACATTTTATTGGTTGCTGTATACATTGATTTACTGTTTATTAATTTGTTAAAGGTATCGCTTTTTAATACCAAAGAATGGTTTACAATTGCAAACCTCAAAGCTGATTATCACATCGTTGCATAGGAAGGCTTTTAATATACAATAACAATATTTGCCAAACTACCTTTTTAATTATTTAAGGATAGTGTTACGTATTATAATGAAAATTTCGATGTGTATGGATTGCATTTATAGTGTTTTGACATAATGAGAAAATTTATTGAAGTTCGAAATTGATCTGAAACTATAAGCAAAATGATTATAAATGTTTACTATATTTAATATTGAAAATTCTGTGTTGACCATCCATTTCTTCATCACTGGAAGTGTTGCTGATGAGTTGATTACCGGGGGCCCCCTCGCTGGAGAGAAGACATCCTGGAAGTCCTGGAGACATCATCATACACATCATACACAGACGGATCGATTGACAAGGTGGGAAACGACCGCAATTCCACGGACAATGGTACTTGGGCAGAATGGCCCAAAATAACGAGTTTTTAATAGGATGATCAACGAACGTACATGCTTGTGTTACAAACGGCGAGCGGGTTTTAAAGTTGGACATGAAGTGATAAGAAAGGGACTAGAAGACGAATATCAGTACATCACTAGTTTAGCGTTGCCAAAATTGGGGTATAAAATTAACTTGCACTGAGTTAATTATTTATATGGAAATACCGTACTGGGTTTAACTGATTGCATTTGATTTACATTAATATTTTATAACATTTAATTAAGGTTTCACTCTGTCTGTAAAATATATTGTTCAGTATTTATTTAAACTATATACACAACAATAAGTATATAAAATAAGAAACGTAAATAAATAACCAATTATCATTGTAGGTTTAATGATGACTATACTGTATAAATGATTAAAGTCGTAAGGATTGTTATATATTTATATGATTAAGCTTTAATGATATTCAAGCCGTTCAATTGGCACAAAACAGCAAAAACTGAACTTGGCTTGAATCAACTATTGAATCCTGGTATTAGAGGGCTTGAATCAACTATTGAATCCTGGTATTAGAGGGCTTGAATCAACTATTGAATCCTGGTATTAGAGGGCTTGAATCAACTATTAAATCCTGGTATTAGAGGGCTTGAATCAACTATTGAATCTTGGTATTAGAGGGCTTGAATCAACTATTGAATCCTGGTATTAGAGGGCTTGAATCAACTATTGAATCCTGGTATTAGAGGGCTTGAATCAACTATTGAATCCTGGGTATTATAGGTTAATATTTACAAACAAATTAACAGTTCAATTTCAACAGGTTGCTTTACATTTATATGATTAATTAATTGGTGGCATTCTTTTCTGAGTTTGGTTTAGCGAGAGTACAAAAATATGAAACAGGAAGCAGTGGAGAGGTACAAAATAATAGTTCTCGGATATAATTATAATTAGTCTATTTGTGAAGGGATATGCCTTGAAACGTGTAAAATAATTTTACATAGTAACATGTCGTCGGAAAAGGTAATATAAGTTTGTTATACTATCATAAGGTAGTATCATAAAAGGTACATTACTTGGAAACTGAAACTACAATGAAGTCTATTTTATTATTACTGTCTTGCTCGACATTAATACCACTTAACAGACAACTTTTGTATTGAACTGGAGTTTTATTATTATTGGTGACAGCTATACATTAATTTTAGGTTATAAGAACTATTCCAGTAATTTAACACCTTGACTCATAGCCCACCCATCCACCATGATAAAGAGGCGCCTCGGTATAGGTGGGGAACGGGTCAGCAAAAATATATGAAAGTGACAAAAATAGATTGATATGTAAATATGGACTTTACTTTAAATGTTTTAAAGATGATGGGATTCAAAAATAAAAAAAAATATTATTTTGTTTAATGGGTAATCAAACTTGTGTGAGAAAAAAGGTTTGACGACATTTTCTGGATACACCTAGAATCTGACACCGTGTTTAAGTTTAAAGAATACCTAAACAATTACAAGAGTAATGTCAACAATCTAGGTGAATGGGGATAGAATTAAAAATAAGCTGAACCAATTTTAAAGCCTGTTTAAATTTTTAAGAGTTGTTTTTTTATCCGGCTTTGCTTGGATTGTTGGCACTAAACTTGTTATACTCGTATTATAAGTATTCTTCACACTAAACTTGTTATACTCGTATTATAAGTATTCTTCACACTAAACTTGTTATGCTCGTATTATAAGTATTCTTCACACTAAACTTGTTATACTCGTATTATAAGTATTCTTCACACTAAACTTGTTATACTCGTATTATAAGTATTCTTCACACTGAACTTGTTATGCTCGTATTATAAATATTCTTCACACCTGGTGACAGAATCAGATCCCGAAACAACGTGAAAATTGTTTTCTCTAATCGATATGAGGGCATGCCCACAATCATTTTTTAAACTACTTAAAGTTATCCTGACTAACATTGAGCTTAATTGGATTAAGACAGATTTAGTTAACTTTATATTACTTTAGACGCCACGGAGGGTGGCAAGATTTGTTTTTTTTCTAAGAAATACTGGAATTAGTATCAATGTTATTACAACTGTTTTTTATATTGTAAACGTTGTTACAATTACTGGACGCTGTGGCAACGTAATTCCGGAAAAATATTTCTGTGAAATGTATTTATGTCAATATTGGAGAAATAAAGTCATTATTTTATTTTATTTCACTTTAAAAACACCATAGTAATATTTACATAAAAAGTGAAACGAGTTTAGGATAAATGTGATATTCATTGGATCCAGTTTAAGGTATTATTATTGTACTTTAACATTATATCCCATGTAGTAATTACTTTGCGCCCCATACCATTTTGAACAAGGACATTGGATATTGAACCTTTATTCACAACGAGGAAATTGTAGTGTGCTTCAACCGTTGAAATCGGTAAAGAAGTAACGAACAAATCTAAAAAAAATCGAATAAACGTATTACAAATCAAATTCAATAACGTTCTCACCTTCGCAGCTCGTAAAATGAATTTTAAATTTCAACATTAAAGGGTTTTGGTCTATTGTGTAGTGGAAGCGTTTAGGATTATATGTCATAAACACAATTACACACCAAGAATGATACTTACGACTTATCATATTCTTTTAACGAACATTGTCTGCAGTCTCGTATGTCAAATGGATTTCCAAAACCCGAGAAGAAATGTTGCTTAAACTTTGAAAGTAGGGGTTTCAGCCTCAGAACCCAATTAGCAAAGTCCGTAGGAAAACTCATTTGAAAAATAAAAATAAAATATTGGGCTTATGGAGTTTTAAATCATAACAGCTGATCAAAATCAAACACTGGGCTGTCAAGATAACACTCATGAGGTAAAGTATCAATACATAATACAAAGTTTGGCTCAATATACTCTACATTGTAACCTACACATGTAACCTTTATACTCATTCCCATCTATCTATTTAAGACGTTGACATTATAGAGTTTCGAGTTTCGTGTAAATTATGTACTATAATAGTAAAAGCTTAAGAATATATGTTAGTTTTAAACTTCAAACACTAGGGTATTATAGAACATTCAGACTATTAAATATATGTTTGGCCACATAACAAGTTTGTCTACGGAGGTAGATGAAAAGTAAACTATACATCACAATGTAAATAGTTTGCTTCGTTTTAATATTTTAATATTTCCTGATAGCATTTATTAAAATTAAACCCTTTAATATCCAGGTTTGGCGGATACAAAAATGAAAGATCTTTGCTTAAAATTCATTGTTGGTAATGGTGAGTCTATTTAATTTAAGAAATTAATGCGATAAACTGTAATAAATACTGATTGGAGAAAAACAAGTTTCACGTGGCCCGGACCCTCCAAAACGACAGTTTTACTCGAGTCCTCGCGCTGTGCAGTTTTCCGTCCCGCTTTGTCACTTGAATGTTTGGCTTTTATTCGGCATTTCCGTTTTATTGTTTTATAGGCCTTTGATTTACCTTTTTGGTGTTTTATTTACAGCTTTATCTGGATTGTGCCAGGAATTTGTTATTTTCTAGGTAATGTAAAGAAAATGTCGTCTAGAAATAAAAATATTTATTTGAAATGGAATCTCACCCGACTACGGGATCAGATTCCAGACTCCGAAGCCTCGTGAAACTTGTTTCCTCTAATCACTGATGGCAAATGTCCGTAATACTAGTAATTTATTAAATAACCGTAATGACAGAAACGTTATTAGAAAAAAAGGAAATGAAATGAAATATGTTTCCCAAACATTGTGATGACCACTAGTCAGTCAGGCAAGTGGGGATGTTTTTTTACGGTTTAGGTTGAATTCCCCTAGTCATTCTTTTAGAAGATTCGTACCTCATGATGTTTACATACATGTCAGTTGCCCAGTCAACTGTCACACAAACGAGCTGATGGAGGATAACAGTAGTATAAAGCTAATTTTCTCCATCGACCGCTACCAAGTACACAAGTGTCTAACCAAAAGTCTCCTCCTTCGCGAAGTTAGTTTTACACAACTGTTACCTCCTACAACCATCACAGCTGGAAACTAATGTAACATTTCAGTATTAAACAGACCACTGTTATTTTTAAAACTCAACAAGACAGCTAGTACACTGTATTATTTTCAGATACTTTCAAAAATGTTCCTTAATTTCTTAAGTCGTACCAGATATTTTTGTTAATCGATATCAAAATGTGATTTCTCAATTATACTATATACTTATATTAAGTTAAAAAATAACAAGAATTTTCCATGAGAAAAGCCTTTTTAAGTTTTTTTCCGGCTATTTATGGGCTTTAAAATTATATGCGACCAGATTTACTTTTATTTTTAATAACCAATAATAAACAATTTAAGTTCAATATAACATTATGTAAAAATTTTAAGATATCTTATAAAACAATTTACAAAATAAATACGGTGAAATTATAAAGAAGCAATGGAACGTAGAAAAGTTATTTTGCAGCTGGCCAAGCATCGACAGAGGACAGCTGTTGCTGATATTGCTCGTCTGGCGTCAGCGCTGCTGAAATGCTTCTCATTGTCGTGGCTGAGCACCAAATCTCCCAGATCAATAAATACATAATCAAAGAATTCATTCGAAGTTATAAAGTATTGATACTGAAATACTTACTGATTACACTCAAAGGGATAAATATTTAAATACCCCCGTCACAGCAAACCTGCGTACTCAGCGAATTTCCAATGCATAATATATGTCTTAATGCCATATAAAGCCGCATACCAAGTTTCATAAAAATATATTCATATAAAAGCGATATATACAATTTTAATTATTCTCCATAAGAATAGCATTGGTGATGAGTACATAGGTTTGCTGAAACAAGGAACACAAACAATTAGTTTTTATGCAAATATAAATATAATTTAACCAGGTGAAGCCACATACCAAGTTTAATCAATATTCAATCATAAGTAAGCACTATATACCATTTTAATTATTCTCCATAAGAATAACATGGGAGATGAGTAAGCAGGTTTGCTGCAACAAGGAACTACAAAAATGGGTTTTTATGCAAATATCAATATAACTCAACAATGTGAAGCCACATACCAAGTTGTATTAATTTATGTTCATAATTAAGGGAGTCATTACATTTTACTTATTCTCCATAAGAATAACATGAGGGCTGAGTACGCAGGTTCGCTGCTACGGGGATAATCAACAAAAAATAAAATTTTTGTGCAAATATCAATATACCAGTACTACGTGACCCCACGTGTCAAGTTTCATCAATAATTCATTAATATTGGAGATATCAAATTTTATTTATTCTCCATAAGGACAACGTACTGTGTTTAGCACTTTGAATATCTCTGCAACGGTTGGACGTAGAATCACAATTTAAACACCAAAATGATTGTTCTGTGGAGCTGAATTGATTGGTAAAAGCAAATGTGAAGTTTACATCAAAATTAACTTAGGAAAAGCCCAAAACCTTTTTCCCATAAGATTAATATAGGAGATTTTATGAGCAGGTGTTTTTGGATTTTCTCCGAAACCACTTAACCTAGCTTAATAATTCAAAATACCATATTATTTGTTTTTTTTAAGCTCTATAACATGGTCTAAACTAAAATTAAGTGTTTAAAAAATTTTAGGGTAAAAAATGCAAAAATCTGATTTTTGGAAAATTTAAAACCCCCATAAACCCCCCTTTCCATGGCCCGATTTTTCTGGTTTTCGAACTTAAAGTCATGAATGTCACTTTACACATTTGAGCCAAATTTCATCGAAATCGGACGTTTTCTACTCAAGTTATCGCATTCACGGACACACACATATATATATATATATATATATATATATATATATATATATATATAGATATAGATATATATACATATATATAAATTTGAACGAATAGTGTTTTAGTCATCTGGGGACCTAAAAAAAAAATTTGTCATGGTCTCGGGCTTAAATCTTACCATGAGAACTACGGTAATAGCTTCTTCTCTATAGGGGAAATTCGCTAAAACAAATTGGAAACTATTGTACACTATTCATTTTTAATGTAAAGTCACTGTATAGTTTGCAATAAAATATATTTGCAGTTACAAAAATGTATAGTTACTTATGCTACTACTAAGTATAATCTCATTAGTCACACTAAGTTATTGTTATACTTGACGACGGTTATTTCTCCCGTACAATGGGAAATGTGTAAAATATGTGTTGTTTACAATAATGCTTTGGTAACTGATTGAAAAAGGCTCTGCCGATGGTATATAAAATATTTAAAATAACAATAGTTTTGTATAAAACACTCCGTATGGGCCGAGGTGCCGTTTGCAATTTGCTGCATACCATATTAATTGTTCTAGAGCAATAATAATGTATTTTCCTAGTTTTGGCATTTATACCATTTGAAAGGAATTAGACAGGCTTCAATAAAGGACTTTAAAGCTCTTTATAAAAGTCTACCGTTGTTGAGTTATTTGTATTTAAATACTTAAACAGCCACCAGTTTGAAACGGATAAATAAACTAAGTTGATTATTAAAATTTTTAAGCCTTGATTAAGTAAATATGTATACCAAATCTGACACTGGCGAATATAGATAATATCTTGGGGGAGGGGGGACAAGACCAAAATAAGTTATTAGTAAAGTAGTGACACTTCAATGTTTTACATTACCGCTACCCCACGGAACCAATAATACACATCTGTTCAAAGGTTATGTTCCGCTACTCACTCAATATATATATATATATATATATATATATACTTTGTATCGCTATTTTCTCTCGGACTTCATGTTTATAATCATTCAGATAAGTTAATGTTGAACTATTTTTTCATTTGGGGGGTGGGGGGCCTGGGCCCGTCCTTATATACGCCCCTGAAATTTGAAATGATTCGGCTTGACCGTTCAAGACATATAAATTATTTGTAATAGTTATAATAAAATAATATGCGTTAGAAGTGAATCCTGTAAACTAACAATTTCATAGTTAGAGAACATATTATTAAAATGGATTTGAGAATTCCGAGCGCGAATACACAATAAAATGTTAAATTAGATTTGACATGATTTATTTTTACCGTCTTCATCTAAAACAACTTTCATAATTTATGATGCAATATAAAATTCACATTTGAAGTTGCATTAATTGCTTCACTAAATCCAAGTGATCGGAGCTCTGGTTGTTAGTTTTCAGTTCACAGAGTTCTCTGTAATAACATTAAAATCTCAACTTCTAATTCCCTCGATAAAGATAACCTAACCGTTTTATTTCTTCTTTCTGAACGGCCAAAATTTTAAATAATAAGCTATAATTATGACTATATAAAATCTACAACGCGGGTATTCAACTTAATTTTGCCTAATTTTATATTTCATAGTATCAAGTAACAATTCATATATGGGTTGATCACCAATATCATAAATGTTTCTATCACATTGATTACTATTAGCTTTGATAATGACGAGAATAATGGGAGTAATATTAACATATCTAGTGAATTATTTTAGTACGACATAGTACCCTAACATGTCCTGTGTTGGCTTTTAGTAGTTTCAAACAGCATCGAGTAACAATGACCATGTTTGTCATTAAACATGCAATGGCAACTCGGAGAGTGTGATACCTGTAAATGGATTCTTCTTGATCTATTTTTATAACTATCTTGAATATGCTGGGTTTATTATTACAAACTATATAATCAGTATAAATTATTCATAAATAAAGTTACTAATGGTTTTAATCTTAAAATGCTGATGAAATACAGGCGACCGAAACCATTTCTCTAACTGTCCAATATATATTTTTTCTGCCCTCTTCGTTATTGCTAACTTATTAGACTCATATATGGCATTTAAGAATTACAATAATCAAGTTTACCAAACTAACCAAAAATAATAAGTTTTAAACTCTAACTTTATTATTAATACAGAGCCGGTCTCTACTTTTGTGTTGTGCGAGAACACAAAGAGTACGTCAGTCATTCTGCGGACAAGACGCTGTCACTGTCAGAAATCATACTCACGTATCGTCATCCTTGAACTGATTTGAAGATGACTATCGACTTGTGACTGATATCGAAAAGGCTAATAATCTGATGATGAAGACAAGCCTTAGTTGTAACGGGTAAAGTGCGAGCTAGTTAAAATGTGAACAAAACCTGCCACACTTTTCCTTACAAGGTGGTACAAATATAGATTAAACTATACATAACTATTTATTTTGTATACAATATATTCATAAATATTATGAAATGTCTTTATTTATTCATTAAACAATTTCAAACATTTTCCATTAGAAGTAGGTAAAGACGTAATGAGTTTCTTGTAACGAAGTTGTTCTTACTGGTGGAGCGGAGGTCTCGGGAACGATAAATAATTGCTTGTAGCGATCTGGTGGGATATAATTATACTACATCGATCCATCCATTACAGCTCGTTAAGTCTTCTAAAGTTTACTAACAAGAAACACATTCAGTTGTAGAAATAGTTTATTTTTTGAGACACCAAATAAACCAAGATATAGTTTATGATAACAAAGGCGTAAGGCCTAATTCTACTAATCTTATACAATTATCGATCTAACTAGATTTTAAAATTCTAATTCTCGCTGTCATCTCTGAACTATTTTATCTAGTTTAATAAGTATTTGTCTATAACAGTATTAGCCTTGATACGTCACACTTATTTCAAAATCTGGGATGTATGCCATGACAAAATAACTATGGCGATAACAATGGATGCAGGACAAAAGATTTGACGGAACAATTTACAATGGGTTCATTTATCAGGATAGTTTTAGATGAAACCTCTCAAATGTATTAACAAATAATACTTTAATAACTTGTAATGCAGACTGGTACGTGGTTGAAATAAGTGTTTTATAAAAGTAAATTGCTAAAGAAGATCCCATTAACAGGTGACCCTCTCTTCGAGCTGACATTAAATGTCATCTTAACAATCATGGCCATTTTCAATTTATACGGTTTGTGCCAACTCGGATACAAAACAATATTACCTACTTGTAGTCCGGTGTTCAATGAACACCTTACTTAAGAAAGTAAACAATTTCAGTATATACGATTTTTTGTGCTAATTCTGATGGAAAATAATGTGCTGGATCCGAATATAACGGGTGCCACTTCGGTACCCTTGAGCATTTTGAGATATGGTGTCATGAACATATTGGAAATCATTATATCATTTATTCAGAAGTCACTTTATATATTCACCGCAGGGTAGTCATGTGTGGTATCAAATTAAAACCCTTGACTTGAGTAATGCAAGAAACACAATTTAAAGCACATTTACTCACGATTGAATGAGTAAAACGTAAAAGACCCAGACAAATTGTAAATAAATGCAATTTAAATCTGTTATGTATCTTCTTCAAAGTTATACCATACTCTGGAAGAGTCTGTACGTAAACAAACACAAAGACACGTTTATTTATTTGTTATGAAACTATATAAAGTAGATTTTTTAGGCCTTACTCTGGGGCCAATAGTACAATAGTATTTTACTTGAAAATTGGATATATATTTTAGTCTGCTTATTATAACTTTGTAATAACATGTAATATATTTCTAAACTAATTTCAATTTAATTGTTTATCCTAGATTTGTAATTTTATTACCTCATATTTTATTCTATGAATGCCAACAATCTTTATACCAAACTTGTACAACATCGTAAAAAAATAATTATAAATCAAAATTCATACAATATTCCATTTAAATCAAATTTAATTTTAAACGCATAAGTCTTAACATATTTCACATTTCCAAGGCTGTCATGTATCATTTGAAATATTTAAATTTAAATTCGTTATAATAATACAAAGGTTGGTTTTGACATAATTATGGCAGGTTAAAATGTTTTGGATAAGCAACAAAGTCCGTTGTATCAAAAATGCAACGGTATGAAAATAAATAAAAACATCTCAAACTCAAAAGTCATTTTGATAATAATTGATAAATTTATCCATTTAAAAGGTACTATTCATGAAGATCAGGAAATCTTATACAAAATGCTATTATGTATTTTTTAAAAATAACAATAAGACTGAGCTGAAAGCCGGATAAAATTTAATAAATTATTACTTTTTATTGTTTTTCACATAATTCCTTTAAAGGGAAAATTGTAATTTTGTACCCTTTTCATTACAAGTTAATTTCTGACACAAAATTATTTTAAAATACACACAACTAATGGTTTACAATGAGGCAGTATCGAAATCGATCCAGTGGAACTCCAGCATTAGTTGTATACAATGCTATTCCTTAGACGCATTATATATTGTCAAAAACTGGTTGCAAATTTGGAGGTTATTTTGATTTGTTATATGCAATTCTAAACCGGTGGTCAAATAGACCACAATATACTATTCTTGATGAAATATTCTTGAAGCTTATGCGATTTTCTACTGAACCATATGAAGCATTTGTTCACATAACTGAAAACAAAAACATGGCTTCATTAGTAAAAACTCTAATTGTTTAACACATTTCATTATTTTACGATCTATACCAGAAATTTACAGGCTAACAGTAGGTTAAGGGTTTCATATGAGCGGTTAAATATTAAAATCTATCCATAGGAACTCCGGATTTAGTTTTAAATATATAATCCTTACACTAATTTTATATTGCCAAAGAAGAATTACGAATTTGGAGATTGTTTGTCTTTTTATCTAACTCATAAACGGCGGACAGATCTATCACATTAGATGTTATATTTTGAAAATTATAAAATTCTCTAAAAATCTTTGTGAAACACTAGTTGACAGAACTGATCAAACAAATGCAAAGGATTACTGGAATAAAAAAGTAATTTTTTAACAATTGTTTAATGTATTTCTTGCTGTTTAATATTTTACGTTTTTCTCCATAAACTACAAAATATATCAGACTTTCATAATTATTTGTCAATCTACCAATTTCGAGTTTCCAATGACGTGTTTAATATTAAAATCCGTCCGGTGAAACTCCATATTTAGCTGTACAAACTTACCCCTTACACTAATTATATTTTTCAAAATATATATATTATATATATATATATATATATATATATATATATAATCAGAAATTCCGAAGTCGTTTAGACTGGTTACCTGTAGTTAAAAACTGTGGGAAATAAACCAAAGTGGATGGTGATTTTGTTTAGGCTTCGAAAGTTTACTACAAAGTAATGAAGTACATTTCTTGAAAAAGTTATGAAACCAACTCAAAAGTTGAACTAAAATGGGATATTTAAAAAAATATATTTTTGAAAACACTCATATTTTTATAATTTTAACGCATATATCATAGCATCGTTAGTGATATTTCACAAATTAGTGTGGTCAGAGGTTTGCAATGACGTGTCAAACATTAAAATCGGTTCACTGTAACTATAGATTTAACGTTTTGTTGTTGTTGTTTTTTAATGATATTTCTGAATTCTCAGGGGTGGCTTAGAATGCATTCCTAATATAACGAATTTATCATATACTTATTACGACGGACATTTTATTATTTTTATCCCATAAATAATACAAAATTTAGAACTTTGTCCATCTGCACTGGTAGAGGTTTAACAATGACGCATCGATTATCAAAATCGGCCTGCTTGAATCCTATAGATTTAGGGGAATTGAAATTCCTCATTCAATTATATATAAGGAGAATATCTATTCAGAACACTTTTCCAAATTGGACTAAATCCAGAATGTACTTTATATGTACTTTAATTAAAAATAAATAAATACGTCCTTGTGTGTGTTTGCGGATACCGAGTATCCGAGTATGGTATATTTTTGAGGGAGATACTTCATAGTTTGTATCTTTATTTCTTAACAATTTGAATAGCTTTTTTACGTTTTACTCATTCAATAATGAGTACATGTGCTTGAAATTGTGTTTCTTTCACTATTCGAGTCAAGGGCTTTAATTTGACACCACACATGACTATCCCAAGGTTAAATTTATTAAGTGACTTCTGAATAAATTGTATTTTACTTATAATATTTTCATGACGTCATATCTCAAAATGCTCAAGGGTACCGCAGTGGCACCCGACAAATTCGGAATCAGCACATTATTTTAATTCAGAATCAGCAAAAAAAATCTTATATACTCATTTTGGTCACCTACCTTATCGGGCACCGGACTATTGGTATAATCCTACCTGGTATTAATTACTACGTAATTTTTAAATCATTAAATATATATCGCTTTATCTCCCTCAATCTAAGTAGCTAATATAAATAATTACATTTTCATGATGCCGGTGATAAAATTATAATATGAAAGCTATGCCGTAATGTTGTCTAATGTTATAATAGATAAAATTGAGGTTAGCCATCCTCTCGTAACTATATTAACGTAATAGCAATGTAAATTCCAATATTGGTTATTCTGAAAGCGAAAATTAAAGAGTTAATTAAAATAAAATAATATTAGTAAACATATTTGATAATATTGTATTAAAATATTCGATGTGAGCAATAATAGCCAGAGTATTACAATAAGCGTTTTGATAAATAGTTTATAATTACATGCATAATGCCACTAAAATATGGACCTTATATTAATTTTGAAGTAGTGAACTGTTAATATTGGCTGAGTAGCGCAGTGGTTAGAGGACTTGCCTCATAATCAGAGGTACAACGACCCATCCTGAGCAAACAATATTTAATAATTAAGTTGGATACGTAAGTATAAAAACATAATTTTATACCGAAAAATCAGTTAAATGAGAAATTGTATTTGTAATTTGATCATGCGACTGATAACTCTTGAAAATAGAATAAGAAATTGGTTAGTTAAGCATTTATCTTTTTTTACAAAACCACGTAAGTATTATTATGATTTGAATGCAATTGTAGTAAGATGCAGTAAATTTTTATTTTTATTATTAAATATATAAGATGTTCACTGGTGGTCTTTGACATTTTTACAATGATACAAATCGGTCATATTCTGCTAACTGTGTCTTTAAAAGCACATCGACGTCTGCGGACTTGGTAATATGCATATTTGTATTGGATATGATTTAAGTAGATCTTGGGATTTACTTAAATAAATGAGTTACAATCAAATGGTGGTAACTGTGTTGTTTCCTGAAGTTCAAGCGTTAGTTACGAAGTTCATAACATTTAACTTCGTTACAATAATTTGAACTTACCCGGGAAATACCGGAATAACTGATTGCCTTTCTAGTTACTAGCTTCAAAATTTACTTAACAATTATTGTAAAATTAGCTAGATTACTCACATTAAACTTCACATTTAAATTCATACCAATAAACAAACAAAATTACATGCCTAAACTTATAAACGTTTTAAAAAAATTTGACTCATGTATCCATTGGTTGAATTAATAATCTGACTTGCAAAGCACAAATAAAAAAAAAAACGTATTATTAAATATCGTATGTCCAGAAAAAAGTATTTTATATTTGTTCATAAGCTCCTTGCAAGTAAACTAATAGACAGGTGTTAATCTAAGCAACAATCAAACGTTGTTCTGCAGTATTCGAGAGAAGTGTGCAACAGCCTTAAGCCTGAATACAACAGATGCAGTGTGCAACAGCCTGAATACATTGTAACTTTAAAGCCCCGTGGGGCAGAGCCCTAAAGATGAATCGGTATGTAAACACTATCTTTCCTATTTTAGACCTAAAGAATCAATGTTACAAACTTCATCACTCTAGCATGCAGAGTAGTTGGAGAATTTGTGATGAGTAAGTGAAGGTATTGTCTTTTATAGATATAGATGCGCCTTTTTTGTTTTGTTGGGGCGGTACCTTAGTTACATGGAAACTATTTTCTTTTTCAATTTGCTTAATCTGAGGGAAAACAAGTATCGTAAGCATGTCTAGATGAACGTCCCCTCTAATTCCAGTGAAAAATGATTTAGTTGAATAACGCACAGCACTAAATGTCCATTTTCAGAATTGTTGGATTGGTGGAGCTTTCCCCATTTCTTGTACAATTATAAGCAAAAACATCATTCCAACGGACTTCTTCTTCTGTGTGCACATTAAACCATCTTTTTATGTAAAAATGTATCTTAGCGTGAGTTCACAAGAATACATGCTTAAATATTTATAAAAGTATTTTTAAATTATTTAACTCAATATTCGTCTACGAAATGTTTTTGGATGTATTTGTTGTGTTTTGGCCAAGTAAACTATTTAAACTGCTGAACTGGAAAACCGCCTCCTAACAGGTAGTTAAAACCTAATAACATTTACCAGAAGACGTCAAGACGAGATTAGTTCTACTTCCGGTAACTACATTACCGCCTCCTGGCGGTGAGCTGAAGAATTAACCGATCTTCTTCCTGACACCCCTAATTTGTTTCCATAAATCCCTCGTTACATTTTCTGAAATTAATTGTTGGAATTCCAAGGCAATCTTGCACTTATATATCAATAACTATTTCAGAAGTGAAGTATATAAATCTAGTTTATTATAACGTATAGATGCGGTTTGAAGTTTGCATGCATTTATTTAATCATTACATGTAATTAGTTTTTTGCCTGTGACAAGACCAAAACGTTTTGAATATGGTTCGTGTGATTAAAAAAACATTATCACGATGTTATTAATTTAAGTATATATTAGCGAATCCAGCTGCTCAAATTCGAGCAAATATTTCTTTCACTTTGGAAATATCCAGCTCATATACATTACTTTACATTGAGACGCCATTCCAGAAGTTTTTTAAAACAGCTGATCTTGGTTTTGCATTGTTTGTTCGTATCAGCAGGTGCTGTTAAATGTTCAATTACATTTATTTCTATTCTTCCAAAGATTAAAATTGTAACTTTGAAAGTCCATGGTGCAGAGCCCTGAAGATGGACGTCTTCTAAACCCACAAAAGGCGGAACTAGACGCCAAGGGCTTCCGAAGGAGTCAATCATGAGTTTAAACCTAACAGTTTCGCCGGGTGCCCATTCACATAAATCACCTTATTTTGTTAATAATATGAATGACTAAACGTAATTTTAAAAGTATGTTTTATAAACAATAATATAAAAAAAACGTATAACAATATTACTAAAAGATGCAAAGCTTTTGGACAGCTATTATGAAAACTAAAAAGAAAATAGTGGAAAACTGTTTATGTTAGTAAAGTAAAATTATTATTATTATTAGTATTATTATTTAAGTTAGAGTTAAAATTTCTACCCATGTTAAGGACTAAGACTAAACGATAACTGAAATCTCCAATTCGTGTCAGTACGTATATCACTACGAATCAGAAACTAAAATAAAATAGTTCTGCATAAATTGTTAATATACTGAGATAATACATGCAACAATATTGATACAAATTTCAATTGGTGTTTACCCGATGTCGGACCATTTACAAGATCATCACTTTTTTGAAACGATATACCTACCGGTTAAACTGGAACTTTACTACAAATTATTACATTGCTTAGCGATAAAAAAAACACACATGTTAATAATAGGTAACAACCTTCAGCCATTATCGTGTAACAGAACGTTAAGATAAAATTCTAAGTGATGGGATCTACTACGGGGGTCAAGCAGGAGGAGGGATAGAAGACAGACCATTTTAGTACTAAATAACAAGGCCTCTTTAAGGAACACAAGAAGATTGACGGACAGGACGACACGAAGATAAAGAACCACATAACAAGACCTCTCTGCGGGAACCAGGCAGACGGATGTAAGGTAAGGCACACTGATTAAGTACTAAATGACAAGGTTTGGCGATGCTAACATGCTAAGTTTAACTCAGGCTACATAAATAAACACAGCATTTTCATGATTAACACAAAACGAGCTGATTTATTTTGTTAACTGTAAATTTTATACTTTTACACTTAATTACAGTTTTGTATTACACTGTGACTATTTTTAAATCATTAAAAGTTTTACTAACCGTATAGAAAATGATGGAACTCTCGTAGTGGTCAATTTATTGAGATTGATTGGTATTGTATATACAATTTAATGATATGGTTTAAATGTTTTTCGATATTATTTATGTCGTTTCCATTAAGAACGCAATAAGCAGGCAAAATATGTAATGTTTCACTATCGTCAAGTAAATACTGTGACTATGGAAGTGGAACTAATGTACATTCAAGTGTATTCAGCTGTATGTTTGTCTAATCCGTTTCTTGTGAAAGACAAAGCATTAAAATACGAGCGTGTGGCTCGACACCTGCAGTGATAACACGGGTTAAACGGCTCCAGACAAATAAGTCTGTAGTTTCTGTCGAGTCTACTGAGTCTTTTAGAAACATTTGTGGAGGTTCGTATTTCCATATTTAGCTATAAATTAACAAATGCAGTGGTCTAGGAAATGAACTATATTTACCATAGTTTCTTTATACAGTATAAATGTTACATATTTCATTATTTGTATTAACAAACTAATATTACAGTTTCGAGACCTGACAATCTCAGTTACACTGGGATGATTCATGAAGAGCGATTAACATTTGCTGCATTCTGTTGTGAGACTGGGGATATTTTTTGACCAATTAACATTTGTTTAAGTTACCGCTTGAACAAATAAAATCATTGTATGCAGTACATTAACATTGTAATTTTAAATAGTGGGAAAACCTAAGAGATTTTTAGTGAATTTAGTGAATTTTAGTGAATTAGGAAAGGGAACTATTAGCATGACCCGCACGGTGAAAATTAAGCCCGGGACCACCATAGAAGTTCCTAACGTGACCCCCTGAACACGTTTTGGGGGGTCGTTCAAAATTATATATATTTATAGACATATACATGTGTTTGCGCTCTAGCGGTTGCATCTTTTGTCCGATTTACTTCAAATGTGGTAAAGACGATCATTTTTGTAATCAGTTGGACAAGTTCGTTGGGCAAAACAATCGGTAAACTCTAAACCCTTTTTTTGGGGATTAATCATTCAAATTTCGAATTTTTTGGGCCCAAAAAGGGTCGGAAAAGCCCCGGATGTAAAATTCATTCTTGTAAAAAGATGGAAATTAGTGAGGAAAAAGTTTTAAGCCCTCTCTTGTCATTATATCATAAATATTTACAGAGCTATTAAAGACAATGTGTATCGACTAAAGAAAGTACGTTGTCTTATGGTGGTTTTACATTAGAAAAGCCTGATATTCATTTGTAGGTGTACTTTTCTCATCCCCAGCAACCTCACGTCTACTTTCAAGCCTGACTGAACCCTCTCCTAACTTTATAATGCGCAAAATTTTATTCCCAGCATTGCAGGTAAATAAAACCAGGAGCATCATAACAGCCAAAAAATCAATGTTTTCGGATTTAAATAAAGATTTGAATAAATGTTTGGTTTTACACTGATTCTGAGTTTTAAAATTTCGTCTGTGGAAATTCACTTTCCTCACGTCAGCGTGCTGCGTGCGAACTCGTTAATATTATCCAAATCTTAAAGGAAACATAACGAACATTTTGTTGTGATACATGACTGGTTTTTGTCCCGATAACACATTAAGATTTGGAACGGCGGATTTCCCATTTGAATATATTCATTCAGAAATTAACATTTAAAATTTAGACTAGCTGATGTCGCGTTCTCCGCACGGGGATCTAGCGGGCATAGAGCCAGTTGTTTTACAGTGTTTTAAGTTGGTTTGCATTATTATCAGCTCACAAACTAAATAAAGTATAACTCCATAAGATTGTCATTGGAAGAATGAACGCTTATAAAATGATTCGCTAAAGGCGGAGGGTTTTCAACTCCCTAAAAGACACAGAGATAAGAGGCATAATAGATTTTCATTCATACCAAACATGTACACACAATACATGTTTTAGAGGATGAAAATCGCCGAACAAAAACAAAAAAATTCTTTTATTAGTATAGACGATTATTAAATCTAGTACATCGGTTCGTTGGGAAATAGTTGATGCGTGGTAAGATCGACTTTAAACAGCTATATTAAGATCAAACAGTGATTAAACATGTTAAACAAATTAAATGATGCATCCATATAATATCTAAATTTGTTGAACTAAGTAATACTAACTCATTATGTTGATAGATGAGCTAATACCCCCGTCGCAGCAAACCTGCGTACTCAGCGAATTCCCAATGCATAATATTTGTCTTAATACCACATAAAGCCGCATACCAAGTTTCATAAAAATATATTAACATATAAGCGAATTTAATTATTCTTTATAAGAATAACATTGGTAATGAGTACGTAGGTTTGGTGAAACCAGGAACACAAACAATTGGTTTTTATGGAAATATAAATATAATTTAACTATGCGAAGCCACATACCAAGTTTCATCAATATTCAATCATAAATAAGCACTATATAACATTTTAGTTATTCTCCATTAGAATAACATGGGGCTGAGTAAGCAGGTTTGCTGCAACAAAGAAAAAATGGGTTTTTATGCAATTATCAATATAACTCAACCAAGTGAAGCTACATACAAAGTTTTATTAATTTATGTTCATAATTAAGGGAGTCATTACATTTTACTTATTCTCCATAAGAATAACATGGGGGCTGAGTACGCAGGTTTGCTGCTACGGGAATAATCTACAAAAAATCAATTTGTTGTGCAAATATCATTATACCAGTACTACGTGAAGCCACATACCATGTTTCATTATCATACATTCATAAATAATCGAGATATCAAATGTTATTTATTCTCCATAAGGATAACATTGGACAACGTACTGTGTTTAGCACTTTGAATATCTCAGGAACGGTTGGGCGTAGAATCACAATTTAAAAACCAAAATGATCGTTTTGTGGAACTGAACAGATCAGTAAAAGCAAATGTGAAGTTTACATTAAAATAACCTTAGGAAAAGCCAAAAACCTTTTTCCCATAATATTAACATGGAAGATTTTGTGAGTAGGTTTTTTGGATTTTCTCCGCAACCACTTAACCTAGGTTAATAATTCAAAGTACTATATTATTTGTTTTTATAAGCTCTACAACATGGTCAAAACAAAAATTAAGCTTTTAAAAAATTTTAGGCTGAAAAATGCAAAAAAAGATTTTTGGAAAATTTAAAACCCCCATAAACCCCCTTTCCCATGGTCTGATTTTTCTGGTTTTCGAACTTAAAGTCATGAATGTCATTTTACACATTTGAGCCAAATTTAATCGAAATCGGAAGTTCTTTACTCAAGTTATCGCATTCACGGACTTATATATATACATATATATAAATTTGAACGAACAGTGTTTTTATCATCTGGGGACCTCAAAACGAAAAATTGTCATCGTCTCGGGCTTAAGTCCATGAGACCTACGGTAATAGCTTCTTCCCTATAGGGGAAATTCGCTAATAAAACGTTGACCAAGCTCTCTACTACAAGTATTTTACACATACATTGCTATTGTTCTTTTTTCTAATTTAAGACCTGTATTATTATTATTATGTTACAGAGCTGTCGATGTACTTACTTAATGTAGGCGAGCGTCTATAAATCTGAAGTGAAGCATATGCAACTGTTAACTGAAGCATAGAGACCATTACATTTCACGAACTCGAAAATAAGGGACAAATTCGTTAAACAACTAGTTAAGTATGTTTTACAATATGTTATCGCACAGCTGACGTTTAAATAATAAGTATTTATCTATACATTATTTTATAAATTAATATTATATATTCATTGTAATTTGTATTGATTTTTTTATTTGGCCACGACAATGAGAAGCATTTCAGCAGCGCTGACACCAGGCGAGTAATATCAGCAGCAGATGTCCTCTGTCGATGCTTGGCCGGCTGCGAAATCATTTCCTCTACGTTTCTCTGCCTCTTTATCATACTTATGCTATAGTAGTTAGTTATGTTAACATCATAAGGCACGAACTTCATAGCATAAAATATGCAGGTAAGGCTCTGATATTACACTTTAATTTCTGTCTCGTATACCGTATCACAGTCAGAGTTTAGAATGTTGTCGAGTCTGCTTTGCTGGATGTGGTTTAGTAATTTACTGCTATATTCAAGTTATATTTCCAGCTATTATCCGTATTCAGTGCACCGTTTTCACCGAACCAAACATTTGATGAAAAGTTTGGATCGGCTATCTCTTACGTGTCAGATTTTCTCTTTGTCATACCTATTTGTAATTATTATAGTAATTTACGTGTGCTCAGTTACGGTTGGTAAAATATTACTAGGCAAACTTTATTTTCAATCGGAAAAATTTCCATCAGAAAACTTAACGTTTGCACCATCTAGTATTTAGTAAGGTGCATGCATTTAGTAAGGTAGATACCTCTTTATATTGTAGCATATTTACAGAAACTTTTTATTTACATATTACATTGTTGTACTTGTTATGTGCCAAAGCTGCTTTGTTTGAGCAATTTTCTTTATTTAGTGAATACAATCGATTATAATAAATTGAACTAGTAAACTTTTATACTCGTGTTAGTATGCATTTACTTCTCTTGATTAGTTTGTTTCTTAACGAAACACACATTTTTCGATTAGTTTTATGGTGCTTTGTTTTCATACTCTTTTGGTTCGTTTATTTATAATATAAATAATCATATGAAGAAAATATAAGAAATATAATAAAGCAAATAAATGGTATATAATATAAGAATAAAAGATTACGAACGATATGTTCATAACATTCGTCGGTTACTACTTTCAAAGGCACCTGTGTGTAACAAACTTTACAAAATAATCCCCTACCAAACAAACATTGTTGACATTGTATGGCCTAACTTAAGACGTCAACATCATAACCTAAGTAGCCAACCTTTCTTTAGAATACCAACATTTTTATTATAAAGTTTCCGCAGGAATAATTAGGAGAGCCGACTTTAATTGTAAAAGTATTTGTAAGGAAGTAAATTCTAAGCCTATCATGAAGTATTTTAAGATTCAACGTTTATCAAGTATGGTACACCAAATTATCTGTCAACATTGCAATATCTTATTTAGATGTCACATTTCAACAACGAAGATATGGGACACGATATGATGAAAAATATAAAATAAATGTCAGGAAAGCTTCCAATAGAAAACTTATTTAGTTTGATCTAAAAAATTAATTTAATGGTCTTAATAAAATAAAAAAGAATGAATCAGAAAAGTTTAGAAGGACTACTATTTTTTATAAAAACCTTTTTACTCCAAAAACTGCCTCCGATAGTATGGTATAAAAATTGGGTAATTTGATAAACCAGTTGTAATAAACGGTAGTAAGTTGACATGTAAACCATAAATCCATAAATCCATAAATCCATAAATCTGAATTAATAGTTGCAAATATTAAATACTAGAGTGTAACTGTAAAATATTTTTTATTTACGAAGGTCATCATAATTAAATCTAGGAGCTACTAATTTCATGTCATAGGTTACTGAGTATGTACAAATTGTTTCATTCCTCATGAATTTGCATTTAGTTAAATCTTTGTTATCAATGTAACTATATAATTTATTTATATGTAATAATGCTCCAAGTTCCATTATTTTAATCCACCATGAGTAAAAACAAAAAAAAGGCATGAAAAACAGGAAACAACCAAACCACTACCCAATCAATGCCAATATGAGTGGTTGATTTTATTTCTGCTTGTGTGTATGTTTTTGTTGTTTTACAAACAAATCATTCACATTACCAAAGTGCACTGAAGTGCAACATCAATGTCAATATAGTGAGAAGTGATAAAAGATTAAACAATGAGGTAAGTGATGAATAAAATATTTTTGTTTTTCAAATACCCACGTTTTTAAAACGGTCTAAAAAGTATGAAACAAATGATATTTTTCCTATATGGATTGTCTTGATAATTGTGATTGTGAATATTTAGTAGCTATGGAAATTCTTGCAAGATTTAAAACGAAAAACGTGGGGGGGCGCAAGCAATAGATAATTAACTATTATCTACCTATTGAATTATGAACTATTTTTTACCTCACTTACGAATAATTATAGATGTAAATGATACGAACTAATGTACTGATGTGAAGCTGTTGTTTTTCTACCGACAGCTTTACCCTCCTTAATAGTATCTATTGTATGCGCCCCAGGTTTTTTGATTCAAATTTTACATATATATTCTTTGTTGTCTTGGATATGACAAGAGCATGTGGAAAATGCAAGGTTTATTTGAGTTTCTTTTCATATGACTTGATTTCATTTACTGTTTTCTTTATGGGATGGTAAAGCAATAAGAAATATTGACATATGTTAATGCATAGCCAAAGTAAATAACTTTTTCTGTACTCAGATGTGCTATGTTTACACTGAGATGTTTGTTTATGTTTAAATTTACATTATTGTGAGTTTAAACTTAAACTAGTGTTTTGAAGGGGCGATAGCCTCTAACCTTGATCCACTTCTGATAATTTTATTCTTTACATGCTGAGGAAAATAATAGGAACACATCGAGTAAGTGAGGTATAATACAAATGTACTATATCCAAAATTATATATAAAAAATTCGAAAAACCCATTTTTGTCACGTTAACAAACTATTACCAGGGTTTTATATTTATTTTGAAAAATATTCAATTGGAATGGTATGTCAAGTTGGTAACAAAGTGTTTGCATTAATTAAGATATTATTTCCTCTCTTGTCACCTTTTTCGGGTTCTAAATCTAGCTTGGCGTATTTGTTTTGGAGTATGTGAGTATCTCTCGGGAGTTAATGATAATGTAAGATTATCTTGAAATCTTTGTTCGTAAACAAAGTAGACACTTAATCACATGTTTTAATGTAAACAAAGCAGACGTTTTTAAATTCCCATGCTTTTCTTATGGGGGTTGTTTTACATTATTTCTCGTTAGCTGGTAACCTTTTGGAAATACTGCTATTTTTCCCGATTCCTTGGGATCAAATCCTTTATTTTGAATCGTCTCTCATCATCCTGCAATTTTCCAAACTCCCACAATTTTGACTTAACAATATCGGTTACAGAATTATATATAAAGATAACATATTAAAAAATAATTTTTTACAAGACAATGGTTTAATACTGCATTGTCATCTGTTTATGAGCCATGTTTAAAGTTTAAAATCTCTCGCTCATCGGGATTAGTTTAAATTCGATTACAAAATGTTTACTGAACAGACAAGAAAGCTAGTTAATAGAACATGTTAATAAAAAAAATGAAAATAAAAACAAACAAGATGATGTGAAGAGGAAATTAAGTATGGAATTGAGTTGTCAAATCTTTAATTTTGAATTAAAAACTATCCAGGTATTTAATAATTCTTACTTAACAAGTTAAATTAATTTAAAATTGAAGCCATCAGAAGCAACACATAAATTAAGTAAGGGGTTAGAACTTATTTCAAAATGAATACAGAATCTTATCAAATTATTTTATTTATCTAACTTTATGCATTCAAGATTTTCTAACTTTTATTTGACCTATCTTTACATACTTTTATAACATAAATATTCAAAAATTGTATGCGAATAATCGCATTTCAGAGAAGATTATTAAGTAACTAGAACCTTTTATTTTATTGGTTCCATTTAACATATTTTTTATTTACCTAAACTATTTTACCAATCACGACACCCTTGACTAGCCATGGCAAAGAACCCAGTTCTGGATAAGAAGTTAGGCAAACTATTGTACTAGACCTATCTGATGAAAATTTAATTAGTGAATTATCAATAGTTGACTGGTATACATTTTATTTAAATTAATTTCAAATACCTACTATTCCTGAAATAGTTTAAGATTTCTAAACTAAATTAAATAAATACTTATTTTACTTGATATATATGTGTATTATCTTGAATAGGAACACATAATAAGTTATTGGTATGGGGATACTGGAAGATTATATGGGTAACATCATGTGTCAGGCTGGTTGTAAATGTTTAAATAAATAAAATAATTCTTATGTAGCTATGAAACAAAAGTAAACATCTGCTCATTACAAAGTTACTGTTAAATAAAACTACTATTAATAATAATGATAATCCCAGAATCACACTTTAAACTATTATTTTACATTATTATACTCATGCCAAAGTAAATGGAGGTCCAGTGATGAATACCACTAATCAATTCATTACTATACCGTGAAACAAACTGTTAGAGTTAATGTCGTAAGTTGGTTGCAGGTTTCAACCACTAATGTCAGAGTTCAATTGTCGTTTGAAGCAAAGTTTAATAGGTAATGTTTTGTCCTAACCCAAAAGGTTAAAACCAAAGGATTATATATATATCTAAAATAAACTCTCACTCCTATAGTGGTGCGAATGCTATGGAAATTGTGCAACCTACACCAATATTTTAAACTTTTGGGGAGTCTTTCTTTATAATACTTATTTTTGAACACTCGGGTGCAATTATCAGTAGATTACCATCGTTAAGTCTCTTTAGATGTTGTAATCTGTTATATAAAAACAGAAACTCTTTCATTAGGTGATAGATTATCTGATAAGTATCTGTATTAGTATCAGATAAGTATTATAGTGATAATATTATTAGTGATAAGTATCTGTATTAAAAGCCCATGAGTTAACATAAATTAATATAGTAACCTTGAAAATGGTATGAATGAAAGTTCGGTTTATCGCCAGTCCATTAATCTTCGCTGCTCTGGTGTGGCGATGCTCAGCCTATGAAGAATGGCTCTCCAACTTCCTATTTCTTGATTGTTTACACCCACTTAGAAATAAAGCCAAGTTACACAGCGAAGTTTTATTGTTTATCCAATGAAACCAAATATTGTACAATAACGTAAATAATTGTTAGGTACATCGTATTCAATCATCTTAAACGTTAACAAACGTTTTTATTACCTGGGTTTTATATTTATTTTGAAAAATATTCAATTGGAATGGTATGTCAAGTTGGTAACAAAGTGTTTGCATTAATTAAGATATTATTTCCTCTCTTGTCACCTTTTTCGGGTTCTAAATCTAGCTTGGCGTATTTGTTTTCCACCTATTTGGTTACGCTCCAGGTAACCTTCGGAGAAACATGATTTCATCTGCTACATTTATACAGTACATTTCAATAAGCATATTTAAGTTACTGTTTGTTTAATCACTTCATACGAGCATTTGGTTGAACATTTTTGAACTTTCTTTATAATGCCAATGTAGATGTGTTATCTCTAAGAAGCCGACTTAAGCCTTCTAAGAAAACAATTACGGATTGTGAAATGTTTTGTAAGTGATGATTAGTGAATATGAAGCCGTTACATGCACACACATAAAATCATTGGTTATTAGTGGGTATAAAGTATAACTCTGCGTAAAATTATTTTACGATGATGTTTTTTACGGTGTCTGGAGACTTTCTGATGGACCACTAAATGAGATAAATTATGAAAAATTCCACTGTATCAATAATAAAGTAAATACCGTATAACAAATTTCAATATAAAGACCAATTTAAAATATAGAATGTAGTTTGGAAGTGTTACTGGGAGTTTGAACACCACAAACCCAAAGACCGCAGGGTTTACTGAGTTTTCTAGCCACTAATGTAATAGTTCAATCATCGATATTAGCAAAACTCGACCAAAACTTAATATTAATATTTCAGATTTGTTCATATTTTCAACGCCAGATAAGCATACGATTGCAATTATTGCATATTAAGTGATGGGAAATAAATGTGCCAATAATTTTATTTGTATAGTTTTTAACCAATATTTGAAGTCTATGTAATCTTAACACTGTGTACGCCACTTAATGTTCTTTAACAGGTCGGAATAACAAAAAATTATTATTTTCATGAATCGAGTACAAAATTTAATAATTAGTTATATTTTAATCAAATTGGGTTACCAGTGTCAACTACAGTTAATCAGTTTTTATATTAAATGAAAATACGAGATCGCACGCAGCACGCTGATGTGAGGGAAGTGAATTTCCGCATTAAAACCTTAAAAAGATCAAATAAAGGGTTTAAACCAACACTGGTTACATTTTTTTGAAAATTGAAACATTTTATTTTTTGCTGTTTTGATGCTCCTGGTTATATTTAAATTCACTAATAGGATGCCAATGCTGTACATTATAAAGTTAGAACGAGGTATTGTTGGTATAACAAGTTGGTATGGGGATATGGGGGGTGAGAAAACGATATTAAGATATGAAAAACAGCCTTTTCCAGTGTAAAATCCCCTTAAGACAACGTACTGTATTTTGACAATTAACATTTTATTTAATAACTCGGCAAGTACTTATGTTATAATGATGAGGGAGGGCTTAAAATCTTTAGCTTTTTAGTACAATAGCTTAATGTGCAATAAGTGTACATTTGGGGCTTTTCTGACCCTTTTTAGGCACAAAACCCAAATTTTTAAAACTTAAAATTCCCAAAAAAGGGGGTTAGAGTTTTCCGATTGTTTTGCCCAACGAAATTGTCCAACTGATTATAAAAAGGAATGTCTCTACCAAATTTGAAATGTTGTATATATATATATATATATATATATACATTATGTTGTAATATATATATATATATACATTATATTGTAATATATATATATATATACAACGTTTTTAGAGACCCCTCAAAACGTGTTCAGAGGGTAACGGTAGGAACTTCTATGGTGGTCCCGGGCATAAGTCTCACCGTGCGGGTC
The DNA here is from genome assembly GCA_963675035.1 of Allygus modestus. Taxonomy (NCBI): domain Eukaryota; kingdom Metazoa; phylum Arthropoda; class Insecta; order Hemiptera; family Cicadellidae; genus Allygus; species Allygus modestus. The sequence goes on along the minus strand of OY776111.1, from coordinate 252,091,749 downwards.
ATGCTAGTTCACTTTTCCTTAGGAAATTCACTAATAATGGTAACAAGTAAAATGGTAGGATTTTTATTAACCAGAGTTCAGTTTGATATTTTAAGATCTAATTACTATGTATATAAAATAGCTTTCAGTCCTCTATTATACTAATTAAATACTCGTGGTATATATTCCTCCTATATTGGGGGAATAAATGAGCAAAGGAACTAATCAACCATCGGTTCATTGTATCACCATTTAACTATCGATCTAATTTATTTTCTTGTTTCGCTGGGCTTAGGAGAATTAGTTTACTGACTCCTACTTTTATTAATTGAATTGATCAACCCATCAACTAAGCTGAATTACATTTATAACCATTCTACTTAACTCATCACCTTGCTGTGTCTTACGTTAGCTTCTTAAATGCTTACTAGATGTAACTGGTCCTTTTCATACAAATATAGTTTTGTATTTCTTTACTATTTTTTTTTTACTTTGAAATAAAAATTATTTTCAATACTCCTAATCCATCCCATTATGAGTAATTTTTACCCAGGTGATTTTGTTAATAATCTTTGAAAAATACCACACTGCTATCATAAAGACCATAAAAATGCATCTATAGAGATTAAAGAGAAAGTCGTAAAGGAAAATAAAAAACAACTGGTCCAAATATTGCATTTATTTTAACTGAATAACGTACCACTATTACGTACCATTACGAATAACGTTCCATTTTTGTTGTGGTCGTGGAATTGAAACGACTACAAAGTAGTTATATAATGGAAGCCAATTAACAAATTTACAACAGTACCAAAACTCAAATCCATCTTGATGGTCCTATTTTATTTTTATTTTACTAACTTGGATTAATACATACTTCAACGATTCACAGCCGCATATTGACTATTATTAGCATTCTTCTAATTTTTAATATGAAACAGTGACGTCCGTGTTCTAGGTGAGACACTTGATCAAAAGTGGTTTAATCTAGAATAATCTCGTGCCATATGTAAAATATAATATACAGTATTATAAAACTTACTTGTGCGATTAGGGGATAAAATCAAAGAAACAGCCTTGTTAAGTTTGTTAGTAACAATAATATAAGATAGCATGAAAATCTCAAAGAGGGTACAAGTTACCTTGCCAAAAAAAGGTTCGTCCTACCTCAGAGACTGTGAGCACTAAACTAACCTTACCTGTAAGCATCTATTTGTAGGTAATGATTTTAGAGACTTCTGATACAAGTAATTATGTTTATCCTCTAAAAAAGGGCTACAGTATTATGTAGAAAATTAGCTACAATGTGTAGGATTATAAAAGATTTAAATTAGATAAGACCATTTACGAAATTAACAATTTTATCAAGATATAGTTGTTTATTTTATACTAATTCATAACTTATTGTTTAGCATGCCTTTTTTTATCTAATTACATGTCTTACAACCTTCAAAACTACATTAAAACTTCTACTTTACTTACATGCAAGACGACAAATATAAATAAATGGTGCCTTGTTTTAAGTTTTGTTTAACGATTTTAAATGAGATTCTATGCTAATATAAATATTTATATTTATGTATTCACATTGTTATAACAAGTGGACGGTAATTTTCAAATTATTAATCTGAAACTGAAACTGACTAACACTAGTCGACGCTGATAATCGACTTTGATACAAATATAACGAGTTATTAAATTTACTAATCGATGTATGCATAATTTTTATATTCTTTATTTTGACCGGTTAAAAGCATGTAAAGAAGTAGTGTACACAGTGGTAATATTTTATACATTTTAAATATTAGTTTAAAAATATAAAAATAAAACTTAGCACAGATATTGTGCATGAGAGTAGGGGGCATTAGAGCGTTCAAAACCAGCACAGGCGAAGTGAGGATGCGAGGATGCTCCCCCCCCCGGATGACCTTGACCTTGACCCCAAGGTCACCCCCGAGGGCACCCCCGAGGGCAACCCCCCCCCGTCACGTGACCCATTAACCTAACTTAAACCTGGCACCTGGCGTGAGGATGCGAGGAAGCCCCCCCCCCGTCACGTGACCTGGCGGAAACCTAACATAGGCTGGCGAGCACAGGCGAAGTGAGGATGCGAGGATGCCCCCCCCTCCCCCCCCGGTCACGTGACCTGGCAGAAACCTAACATAGGCTGGCGAGCACAGGCGTGTGAGGAGGAATGAGGACCCCCCCCCGTCACGTGACCTGGCGGAAACCTAACATAGGCTGGCGAGCACAGGCGAAGTGAGGATGCGAGGATGCCCCCCCCCGTCACGTGACCTGGCGGAAACCTAACATAGGCTGGCGAGCACAGGCGTGTGAGGAGGAATGAGGACCCCCCCCCTCCCCCCGGTCGTCCGCAGCACTTTTCGTGATGAGGAAAAAACTTCCGAAAATGAATAACTAGCCTATTTACCCACCGATTCCCACGGGACTTTTTCCAGAGTGTAGGCCTATCCTAGAGGAAGCGAATGACGTAAGAACCCCATAGATCCGCCATTAAACAAGGCCGCTATTAATTTTTAAACGCGTTTTCCTTATGGGATCTCAGCTGTTTACCGTCCGATTTTGATGAAACTTCACCACATGTTGGGCGACGGCCTAAGTAAACCATCCCTTAAAGAAAATTGAAAATCAACCGTTAAACGGCCCCGCTATTAATTTTTAAACGCGTTTTCCTTATGGGATCTCAGCTGTTTACCGACCAATTTTGATGAAATTTCACCACATGTCAGGCGGCAGCCTAAGTAAACCATCCCTTAAAGAAAATTGAGAATCCACCGTTAAACAGGCCCACTATTAATTTTTAAACGCGTTTTCCTCATGGGATCTTGGTTGTTTTACAGACACCTCACGATGGTTCAAAACTAGCAAAGGCGCGGTGAGGATGTAAGCCCCCCCCCCGTCACGTGAGTTGGCGGAAACCTAACATAGGCTGGCGAGCACAGACGTGTGAGGAGGAATAAGGACCCCCCCCCGACATCAACTGGTGTGAGGATATACCTGCCTCACAACATAGCCTGGCGTGAGGATATACCTGATCCCCCCCCGTCACGTGAGTTGGCGGAAACCTAACATAGGCTGGCGAGCACAGACGTGTGAGGAGGAATAAGGACCCCCCCCCCCGTCAGCGATAGACCACCTCTCACGTTTCTGGAAGCTTCTAGAAGGTTCGCTGAAGCGTGCAACCTGGGTATAAAACCGAGGCAGAGCCGCACGCGCGACCTCAGTGTTGTTTGAGACGTCACCATGAACGGAAACGGAGTCAGTGCAGCTGAAGTGGACCAAACGATCCGCTCCTTCCTAGAGGAGCTGAACGCAATGAATGATGAGAACGCCAACGCACCGCCAGTACAGCAGGGATGTACGTCAAAGAAGAAAAAGCTCGATGGGTGGACTGTAAAGAGGAAGGAAGTGCCTATCGATTCCCCGACACTGTGCTGGTCCGCTGGCGGATATCAGTACATTGTGAAGAACCCTACCAACAGCGGTAATGTACTGTTAAAGATGAACGTGTTCAAAGGAGGTCGCCCCACGTTCAGTTGCGGCTTGTACTTGGACGAGGAGCGAAACGATGAAATCTGCATATGTCTAGAGGACCTGCTATCCAGATTGCAAAACCTATGGCTGGCAAATAGCGAGACGGGAGAGTCAAGATACGACGGGATCACTAGGACCGCTATTCCTCTACCCACCTGGCGAAAGACCGATTGCGTCATCTCAGGGAAAACCAAGAGGAGCGTACACTCCAAGCGCGCTACCCAGTAAACGAGAGAGCGTGGAAACTTCCATTACGTCACTCTTCCTGGAATTGAGCGTGGAAAATTCCACTAAGCAGTTGATAACCGAGACGCTTCTAGAACAATCCACTTGTTTACGCAGTAAAGCTTTCCATTACATCACCCTTCCTGGAATTGAGCGAGTAACTATGTCATCATGTTGTTGATACGCGCGAGTCGGCACGTAGACACCACCAATAAAAGGCGACTCGGTGGCAAGAGCCGATCATTCTGCATCCAGCCGCTGCGCCATGCTCAACACGGACCACAAGATGGACCTCAGGACAGCCCTCAACAGCTGCAAGGCCGCGGGTTACACCCGCATCGCAGATCTGCGGGACAACGCGGTGTATCCCATTCGCTCGTTTGAGCGGGTAGACACACCGTATGGCGAGGCGGTTATGGCCACCTTGGAGGGTCTTGTTGGCGACGACCCGATCCGGATTTATATGCCTCGGCGATACCTCACGGTCTTGGACGACAACGCCATCTCCCAGTACAACGTTGGCGTGGGGCCGAGGACGAGCCTTGTAAAGAGGAGCGGCCCTCCTGGCAGCAAACTTCCTTTCCTGGAATTTGTTTAAATAAACGGTATTTCCTATTCCCTTATTTCCTTTCAATATTAAAAAAAAAAAAAAAAAAAATCAAATAAAAAAAAAGCGAGAAAAGAATTTAGTTTTAAGAGCCGAGGTGGCGGTGCATGGCAGTCAGTAGACGCCATGGACTTGAGGTGGAAACACCCATTCACCGCCATCGTGGCCGGGCCCTCTGGCAGCGGCAAGTCGCACTTCGTGGCTCGCTTCATAGAGCACGCCGACCGCATGTGCGATACGCGGTTCGCCCGCATCACTTGGCACTATGGCAGTGGTGGCGGCGGTGGTAAGAGCCGTGCAGACTCTGCCGTGCGCTACGTAGCCGGCCTGCCAGACCTGGATGACTATGACGGTAGCGAGCCCGCTCTGGTCATCGTCGACGACATGATGCGCGAGGCTGGCTCCGGCGTGGCGGACCTGTTCACCAAGGGCTCACACCACCGCAACATGAGCGTGTTCTTCATCACGCAAAACCTGTTTCACCAGGGCAGGGGCCAGCGCGACATATCGCTGAACGCCCACTACATAGTGTGCTTCAAGAATCCCAGGGATCGCGCTCAGATCAAACACCTGGCCCGTCAAGTATACCCGGAGAACCCCAAATTCGTGGAGGAGGCTTACGCGGACGCCACGCGTGATCCGCACGCCTACCTGCTCATAGACTTGAAACAGTCCACGCCCGAAGAGATGCGCGTACGTTCGGCCATTTTCCCAGACGACCCGGTGAACTACGTGTACCTGCCCAAGAAGAAGTGATAAATAGGCCGAGCGCGTGCCAGCGTCAGTCATCATGTCACACCGCGTGAAGAAGGACGCGGCGCTGCTGAGGGCCCTAATACACGCTACGCCCAAAGAACGCAAGGCCCTGTTAAAAGCGTGCGATAAGAGTCGCATCAAGTCATTGTGCGAGTGCGCGTATAACGTGCTACGCGGAAACGTACCGCTTTCCCCCTGTCTCAAACGCAAATTGAGCAAACACAAACAGGCGCTCAGACGGCTGGTGAAACGCGGCGAGGGTTGGGCCAAGAAGCGACACTACCTCGTCCAACGGGGCGGAGGGATCCTCCTACCTCTGCTGTTGAACGCTGTTCTGCCAAGTCTAGCGCAGAAGCTAATCGGACATGGAGTACGCTAGGAAAATGGTGGTTGTACCGCAGGAGCTCATCCACAGGATTGCGAGAAGGACCGGGACCAGGGCCGGGGCCAAGAGGAGGAGCAGGTAGCACCAATAAGCCAGCCAGCCTGGACGCTGAGATGCATCGCATATTGAGCGACAAGCGGCTGGACGATACGGAGAAATGGAAACAATATCAGCAGGTGTTACAGCGGTTCCTGCACTTTTCCGCGGCTAAACGTCAACCCATAGGTCTGTCAATCATCGAGGGCGAGGAGAGGGAGGAGGAAGCGGCGGAGGGTCCGAGTCAGATGAAGCGCGAGTCTAGCGCCTCGGCGGAGGAGGACATTGTGGAATCGTTCTCAAAAATCTACAGGTCGGTGGCGCGCAACTTGTTGCGATTCATGACCCGTCAAGGCAGTCCCATCGCCTGGGACGCCAGTGGGGCGGTGTACGTGAACAAGGTGAAGATCCCCGATTCCAATATAGTGGACATCGCGCACAGCATAGTGAGAGCGCGAAGGGCGGACCGATTGCCTACCGGCTGGCATCAAGTGATGGCCGCCTTGAAGGACATGAACGTGCCCAAAGAATACGTGAGCAATCCCACGGCGTTGCGTTACCTAGGCGTGGGACTGGACTCGGCATCGAGCCCTTGGGGAGACACGACAGCCTCGTCGACACCCCTCTCACCGAGGTTGACGCCGATGCTAGACCGCCTGAGACCGCGACCTCCAGCGGCCAGGAGAAGGATAATAACCGAGGAACCTGACCGGGAATCGTCATTGGACAACTGGGAGCCGTTCACACCGTAATGGAGAAGCTGTACTACGACCCGAGCCAGCCCGGTTCCCTCGGTGGGGTGGCCGCCCTGGCCAGAGCCACGCGCCTCCCAAAACGCAGAGCGGTGGAATGGCTGCGCGCCCAGGACACCTACACGCTGCACAAGCCTGCGCGCAAGCGGTTTCCTCGCAACCGCTACGCCGTGTTCGGGCCCCGGGAGCTGTGGCAGGCAGACCTGAACGACATGCGCGGCCTGAGCCGGTACAACGACGGAGTCAACTACCTGCTGACTGTGATAGACGTATTCAGTAAGCGGCTGTTCGCGGTACCACTGAAGAGGAAAAGCGGGCCCGAGGTGGCTGCAGCGTTCGAGAGGATATTCTCCGAGGCGACTCCTCGCTGCCTACAGACCGACAAGGGGACGGAGTTCACCGGGGCCGCGACCAAGAGAGTGTTCAAGAGTCACGGTGTCAACTACTTCACCACGCAGAACCCCGACGTGAAGGCGGCGGTGGTGGAGCGAGTCAACCGCACGCTCAAGACCCGCATGTGGCGCTACCTGACCTACAAAAACACGTATCGCTACGTGGACGTGTTGGACAGGCTTGTGGACGCCTACAACCACAGCCCGCACAGGAGCCTGGGTGGTGGCCTACGACCCGTGGACGCGGACAGCGGCGATGGTCAAACGGTGTACAAGGTGTGGCGTCACATGTATGGAAAGGCGATCCGGCGACACAAGCCCAGGTTCGAGCCGGGCGACACGGTGCGCATAGCCAAGGAGAAGGGTACGTTCGCCAAAGGTTACGAGACCAATTGGAGTAAGGAGCTGTTCGTGGTGGACCACGTATACGGGTCGCATCCTCTGCCATTGTACGTGTTGCGCGACCTGAACGGGACGCCGCTGGAAGGGCGCTTCTACGAGCACGAGATGCAAAAGGTGACGATCGCCCCGGACCGCCTGTATCAAATAGATAAAATACTGGACACCGAGGGGCGAGGCTCCAGTAAGCGCTACCTAGTCAAGTGGGCCGGTTACGGAGAGGACTTCAACTCGTGGGTACCCGCAGCGGACGTGCAACAGCTGCGATGACGAGGCACGACCAGTTTTACCTGACGTTGCCCAGTAACAGTTCAATGAAGTACTATCCCAACAACATGGTGACAAACTACACGACCCATCTACCCTCGACCGTTGATCTGTCAGACGGCGAGTGGGAGGTCGCTCTGGCGGAGGCGCACTACCCCTTCTCTTTTCTGACTGTCGGTGAGGGAACCTACATCAAACTAGTGCTGGGAATGAGGGACTCGAAAGGCGGGTTGGCCGTGGTGGACAAGTTGTTAATCAAAGTGGAGCCGGGCAATTACAGTAGTACCGAGGAACTCGTGCACGCAATCAACAATTACCCTCAAATGAAGAGTAACCTGTGCACCTTCTCGTATGACGAGAGGTCCTCCAGGGTGGAATTGATGTCGACGTCTTCAGCCGTTCAGAGCCTCAAACTGAGCCCCAGTTTGGCGCTACAGTTTGGCTACGAGGTGGATACGGATATCGTCAAGCGTCACAGGTCCGTGAGGCCGGCTAACCTCTTCGCCGGTCTGCCATCACACATGTACGTGTATTGCGACCTGGTGGAACCCCAACTGGTGGGCGACGCTGTGGCGCCACTACTGAAGATCCTCAACATCGACATCAGGAATTACACGTACGGTGCCAACACGACAGTGTATATAATAGACCCGCACTACGTGCCGGTGATTAAAACCTCATTCGAGAGCGTGGAAATCGATTTAAGGGACAACCAAGGGCGACACTTGCCATTCCACTTCGGGACCACGTGCATGAAGCTTCATTTCAGGAAAGAGAGGCAGCGGCAATGAATCCGAGCGATCCCTATCTGGCGTATTACCGCCACCAGCAGGCGGGCCATGGCGTATCCTCCGTATTCAGAGGAGCCGCTTTCCAACGCGGACACGGCATCGGCAGTTTCCTAGGCGGGCTGATGCGTACAGTGGTCCCTTTGATCATATCCGGCGCATCGGCGCTGGGCAAGGAGGCGCTGAGGTCCGGTGTGGGCTTCTTGGGCAACGTGTCAGCGGGCACAGCCGACCCCCGAGTGTCGGCCAACACCCGGCTCAGAGAGTTTACCGGGTCGCTGAAACGTAAGGCCGATGAAAAACTGGATCGCGTGCTGAGCGGTGGTGGCGCCTATAAGAGGAGGCGTGTACAGCAGGTTACTCCTCAGTCTCTGGCGAAACTCCTCGGAGCGAGGAAGAAGAGTGCTGCGCCCAAGAGGAAAAGGAAGCCCGCAAAACGTGTCGCTAAGAAGAGGAGAAGCAAGAAGAGTGAGAGTACCGTGAAGGACATTTTTGGATAATGGCGTTTCTACATCAGAAGTCGTGCGAGTGTGTCAAGACCGAGTTGGACCTGTTCTCGCTACCGCCCACGCAGACCAGTATAGAGAGCGGTAAATGGGTGCAGTACAAGCCCATCTCCTCCCTGACAGACGACTCGCCCGTGGAGTTCATAGTTCCGGGTCACGGGGACGAGTACACGGATCTGTCACAGACGCTACTGCATGTGAAGGCTACCATTAGAACGGCTAACGGAGGCGCTGTAACGGGTGATCAAGTGATAAAAGAGATGGGTCCGATTAACAACTGGCTGCACTCGCTGTTCAGTCAAGTGGACTTGTACCTGAACAACAAACTGGTGTCTCCTCAGAACAACACGTACGCCTATCGCGCCTACCTGGAGAACCTGTTGTCCTATGGCGGTGATGCCAAGACATCGCACCTCACCGCGGAGTTGTTCTACGAGGACTATGCCGGGTACATGGACAATACTGAGGAGGATAATGCCGGGCTCAAGAACCGGAGGGAGTTTGTCAAGGGCAGCCGGTACGCGGACATGGTCGGACATCTACACATCGACCTGTGCAACCAGGAGAAGTTCATGTTAAACGGCGTGGAGATGCGCTTTCGCTTGATCAGGTCAAAGAACTCATTCTCCATCATGTCCAAAACCGTGACAGACTACAAAGTGGACATTGCCGAAGTCAACCTGTTTATGCGCCGCTGTAAGATCAACCCGAGCGTGCTGTTGGCTCACAGCAGGACGCTGGAGTCGGGTACAGCCAAATATCCCATTACGCGCGTGGAAGTCAAATCCTTCACGCTACCCTCCGGTATCAGCAGCAAGACTCTGGACAGTGTGTTTCTGGGTCAACTGCCGAAACGCGTTATAGTTGGCCTGGTCAGCAATCAGGCGTTCAACGGGGACTACAAGAAGAACCCGTTCAACTTCACCCACAGCCACGTGAACTTCTTCGCGCTGTACATAGATGGTGAGCAAGTGCCATGTAAGCCGCTTCAACCGGATTACACGTTCGGTCAGGAGTTGTGCGTGCTCGCCTACCACACGCTGTACACTGGCACCGGCATCAATTTCTCAGACTGTGGTAACGAAGTCAGTCGCAACGAATACCCCTACGGATACTGCCTGATGGCGTTTGATCTGACACCCGATATGGCGGCCTCTCAATCCAGCCACTGGAACCTGGTGCGCAACGGTAACCTGCGCATAGAGATTGGGTTCTCCGAAGCCTTGGCGGAGGCGTTCAACTGCATAGTGTACGCCGAGTTGGACAACGTCGTGGAGGTGGACCGTCATCGCAACGTCACAGTCGACTTTGGCGGGTAAACGAGTTGCCGCGCACTCAAGGTCACCGCGGACCGTTAGGTGATGGCGGCGCGCGCACCCAAGGTTATCCCGCTAGGCGCGCTCCCGCCAGCGCTCAGTCGAGTTCAGTCAGCCGTACGGGATGGACGTGCCGCCACCGATCTACAACGAGCCACCGCCAGCGCGCTGTCATCACGGAAGCGTGGTGATGGATATGCAGTGTTTTAAAGACAGTGATAATGACTTTCTACTGAAAGAGTTTTGCGTGGTGGACGTGACTACCGGCACGCTGCTCCTACATCACATCGCCCGCCCACCCTTCAGTAAGGACCTCCTGACTTCCGAGAAACAGCGCGAGAGCGTCTGGGTCACTCGCCACTGCCACGGCTTGGAGTGGGACCAGGGGGACATCGCGTACGTCGCCCTGCTGGACAAGCTGCACTCCTGCCTCATCCACCGCCCCCTGGTCTACGTCAAAGGATCGCAGAAGAGGGACTTTGTACAACGCCACCTCATAACCGAGCCCGCCGCCACCACCGCTCAGGACATGGAGGATCTGGGCTGCGGGTCGCTCAACGGTCCGCCCACCTACCGGACCCTGCGCTGTCGCCACCATAAGAGCTCCCACAACCGTTGCGCCCTTCATAACTGCATAGTATTGCGGGACTGGCTCGTGGCTAACGACAGGTCGGACCCGTCCGTCTCAAGCTGCCTGTGCTGCTTCCGCCCACGATGAATACCGTCCAGATAAGAGAATGCCTGGTGAGGATCCCCGGACTGAGGAACGTTGCGGTCTACGCCTCTGACCAACTACCGGACGTGCCAGTCAAGCCTCTCACCGCCATCGTGTCCAACACGGTAGCACACACCGAGGGAGGCGAACACTGGGTGGCGTTTTACTGCTCGGAAGAGGACAGATTCGAGTACCTGGACAGCTACGGAAGGCCGCCATACCAGGCCGACTTTCAAATGTTCCTGAGGCGCAATCCTCATCACCGCCACTATGTCTACAACAGGTATCGACTCCAGGGCTACGATACTTCTGTTTGCGGCTACTACTGCCTCACTTACCTGTACTGCCGGGCTGTTCTCCGCACGTCACTCAGCGACTACGTCCAGCTCTTCGACCCTGCCGCTCCCGCCGCCAACGACGCTCTGGTCCGCAGGCTCTTCCACTCCATATTCGCTTAAAACTAATTTGTAAGGTTTTTGTAGTATGTGTATGTAACCAATGTGTGTATGTGTTTTTGTAGTATTACTGTACAATACATGCCTCATAATGATAAAGCTTGTGTTTTCATTTCTCCTTTCTCCTTACTAAATTAAAAAAAATTAGCAAAACTGAGGCAGCGGGGCTGGACCTCAGGTTTATATACCAGCGGCGCGTGTCACTGGCTGAGCCCCCGCCAAGCGGCAGTGAAGGTCGCCAAAGAGGGCGCGTCACGAGACCCCTCGGACATCAGCAAACCGCTGAGTAATTCGAGGGTGCAACCTTGAGCGTCAGCAAACCACTTAGCAACTCCTTCCTGGGCAACTCCTTCAGGGCCGTCCCCGACACGCGCCGCCAATCGCTCCCGGTTGGCGGGGGCTTTTTAAGCTGCACGGCTCGGGCCAAACGGCCCATAACGCCTTTCCGAGCCTAACGGCTTGTGACTTTTGAGTGAGCAAAGGGAGGAAATAAACAACTCGGCTTCATGCTGTACATAAAGCTATTATATTTTCTTACAAATACTATTTACAATTTTTTCTCTTATAACTAATATATACAACTAGACGGGGAATTCCTCTTCTTCCTCGTCTTCGTCCTGGCGCTGTCCCTCCTCCTCCTCACCGTCCACTTCCATCCGCTGCGGATCTTCTCCTCTCCTCCTGGCTGGCGGTAGCGGCGGGACGTCCTTGTGTCCCCACGGCAGAGTGTGGATGCCGTCGGGGAGGACGCACCGCTTGTCGTCGGTCGGGCTGAGGCTCAGCTTGTTCACTTCCACGGTGTACACCCGGTGCAAGTGGGACTGGAACCGGACGTTGGTGGTGTGCTTCCGGACCCCGTCAAACAGGCACTCTCTGTAGTCGTCGGGGGTGAGGACGTTCTTGACAACGCCCTTCGCAACCCCCTTGGCTCGCTTGAGAGCCTTGCTGCCGCCTGTCGCCGCGTCCTCGATGTCCATGAAGTACAGCTTGGACCGCAGGCCGAGGTACTCGTATAAGGACAGGCCGTTGCACTCGTCCTTAAACTTTCCGATGACCTTGGCGTTGACGGGGCTGTAGCAGGGGTGGGACCTCGGATAGCCGCTGGTGTCGAAGTCGTCCAGGTGTTCCTTCATCTCGGCATAGACGTCCTGGGACACGATGTCAAAGACGAAGCTGTCCGTGTCCATGTAGTCCACGGTGAGGCGGTCACCGTAGCGCTCCTTCATCTTGCGCAGGAACTCGTACATGAGCCACTTGCTCAGCTCCAGGACTGACATGCCTACGTAGACGGGCTTGTCCAACACGATGTTAACCTTGGACAGATGCACCAGGGCCACGTCCTCCGTGTAGTACGTCCGGTCTAGGAAGTTGGATCTGGCGACGTACTTGGAAAACCTCTCCGGGGTGCACACCAGCTTCACGTTGAGGCGCTTCCGTACATTCTCGATGGTCTTGCCGAAGACCGCGTTGTTCATGAGCTTGAAGAAGTCCTGTTCAAACTTCGTTTTGGCCTTCTTCCGCAGCTCGGTGTTCATCAGGATGTACGGTTCCAACCACCGCGACTGGCGAAAGGAGATCACCCGATGCACCGCGACCAGCTCCAACCCGTTTTGCAGCGCCTGCTGCAAGACCCTGTAGTTACAGATGTAGTGCGTCTTGTCATCCAGGGTCGTCAACAGTTTGGGGAACTTCCCTATCGGCGGGCGCTTCGTCTCGCAGCAGTAGGGAAGGTCCTTGTGCAGGTCGTGTAGGCGCGCGGGGTAGTGGAGGTCCACCTCCAAGATGTAGCCTCGATCAGCCTCTGCGTCCAGCGCCGCGACGTCCAACGCCTGGATTTCCTCACGGCTGAGCCACTCGAAGTCTCCGGTCGGCAGGCACTGGGACATGGCCCAGCCGTACAGGTTGTTTGCGTCCAGGTACAGGAGGAAGCGCGTGGGCTCGTCCGGGCGGTAGTCCGGGCACCTGTCGTGGTTGGCCTTGGCGTAGCGGGTGATGGCCTGAGAGATGCCTCCCCGGATCCCCTGCTCCACGAACAGGTACATGTCAAAGTCCTGCAGCGTGTCCAGCTCCACACCGCAGGTCTTGAGCATCACGTCCCAGGCGTAGGACGGCAGGGTGTAGTAGTGGGCAGGATCCAGCCCGTACTCTGCTAGCGACGTATCACGGAACTGCTCAAAGACATCGGTGAGCAGGGCGATGTCACATCGCAGGTACTTGTCCGCGTAGTCCTTGAGGTGGTTGCAGTCAAAGGCTTGCCACACGTTGAGGGCGTGCTCGTACTCCTCCTCCTTGATATCCTCCAGGATCATGGAGTTCCTGAACGCCTCCTTGGGAAGCAGCTCCCTGGTGGAGTACAACGTGTCGTACGACGTGACAAAGTCGTAGGGGAACACGCCCTTCCTGCGCACCAGGTCGAACAGCCGGTTGTCGGGGAAGCGCTTCCTCGTCTCGCGCATCTTGTCAGTGGGCAGTCCCGCTGCCAGGCTGGCCAGGCTCATGGACAAGAACCTGTAGGTGTCGAGGAACCGCACCGGGAAACTGCTCTGTCGTTGATTGTCCCCGGGTTGACCAAAGTGAAACCGCTTGGTGAAGGCGATGTAGCGCTCTTCGGTGTGCGCCAGCACGTCCACATCGCCAGGGTCGATGGCCAGCTCCCGCACTATGAAGTGGGCGTCGTAGTTGGACAGGTTGTGGAAGTAGCAGTTGATGTGCCGCTGCTCCCGGTACCTGAGGTTGCACGAGCGGTGGGCGGCTCCTCGGAACTCGTAGGGCGGGGCGTGGTTGTGGTCCCGCACCTTGACGTCCTGGTCCGTGAACTCCTTCCCACAGAGGTAGCAGTGAGTCGCCACCAGGTACTCATCCATCTCCTGCCGGGTCAGAGAAGGGTGCAGAGCTCTCGTGCTGAACAGGAACTCCCACAGCGCCAGCACGTCCATCTTGAGCCTCTCCATGAAGACCTTGGACGCGTCAGCCCCGAAGTAGACGCGGGGCTCAAACTCCTCCAGGCCGAGCGAGTCCACGATCTGGTAGGCGAAGGCGTACGGGACGTGCAGTTGCAGGGGCCTCGTGCCGGGTGGCGCTTCCACCGGGTCAACAGCGACGGGCTGCAGAGCACACTCAAAGTCCGCGTAGATGCAGAACCTCTCCCGCCTAGTGTACTCCGGGTGGGTGAAGCGGATCTGCTGCTTCTTCGACATGTCCAAGCGGAGGGGGGCCTTGGCGGTGCAGTATCGCATGTGCTCCTCCAGACGCTCGGCACCGGACAGCTGCAGCTTGTTAGGCTGGTTGTCAAAGTAGGCGAAGCATCGCTTACACACGTGGATAGCGCCGTTGCGGGACGTCAGTTGAGGTCGCACTAGCCTACTCATATTTGCGATGTAGGCGTAGTGACTGTTCCCGCCGGTGGTCACGTACAGCAGGTCCCGGTGATCCTCCAACTCCCGCTTGCATATCTTCAGCGGGAACACGCGGTCCTGGAACTTTGGTGATCCGTCGGAGCGTCTCCCCACCATGGCGCGCTCGATCCCGTACACGTTGACGCTGATGGCGTTCTTCCTCTCAAAGACCTTGATGTGCTTCACAGCTACGGGGAAGCGTAGGCCGACCCAATCGTAGCGTGCCATGACGTCCGGTGTGTACGATGCAGGCCTCTCCGGGTGTCGCGCGACGAACTTGGCCAGGACAGCGTACGCGAAGCACATGTCATCGACGTTTTGCACGTTGATAACGGCGCGCGTGTCGCAGATGGTCCTGGGAAGCTGGACGAACCGAGCTCCGCGTTCTCCCAACGGGGTGTAGAGGTTGACGCGGATCTCCAAGTCGCGTATCCGGAGATAGCTCCACCCGCTGCCCACTAGCAGACACTGCTCCTTCTCTTCCTCCAGCTTGTGGAAGGACGCCGACAGGAAGTCCTCCAAGTTGGACGCGGCGGTGAGAGGCACGTTCTTTGTCTTGAAGGCTCGCAGACAGGTGGCTCCGTGAACGTTGGCAAATTCGCATTCCAGGAACATGTTGACCTTGATGTTCGGGTGTCGGGTCCTGACGTCAGTCAACAGGTTCAGGACGCTGTCGAACAGCAGCACCAGCGCGTCCTCCACGGTCAAGAAGTCCTCCATGGGCCGGGACAGGCCGAAGGTCAGGAGCCGTCCGCTGAAACCCCGTTGGATGGCACGGAACGTGGGCAATCCGCCATCGCCGCCACCACCCACCATCCCGTCGGGTGCCGTGCTGGGTCCGGGCTGGGGCTCGCGGCTGGGTCCGGGCTGGGGCTCGCGGCTGGGTCCGGGCTGGGGCTCGCGGCTGGGTCCGGGCTGGGGCTCGCGGCTGGGTCCGGGCTGGGGCTCGTGGCTGGGTCCGGGCTGGGGCTCGCGGCCGGGTCGGGGCTCGGGTGACAGGACGGGCAGGTGCGGCATCTCGTCCACAACGAGGTTCCTCACGACAGGGCAGTTGTGGGCCTCGTGCTGGTCTCGGTTGTAGCGCCGGGTGAAGCCTCGGTCGCAGTAGGCGCACGCGAACCTCATGCCGCGGTGGGCGCTCGCCACGTGCTGCTGGATATAAGCGGCCCTGCGGAAAAGGGCGCCGCACTCGGGACAGCGGACCCCGTTGGCGTGCACCAGCTGCACGTGGCGCCGGAGCAGGTCCTCACGGGCGAATCGCCGCCCGCACGCGTCGCACTCGGGCCGTGGGTCTCTGACGGGTGGCGTTGCGGAGGAAGAGGAGGAGGTCGAAGCTGACGGGCTCGCACCGTGGACCGCTTCCATGTGATGGCGCAGATCCTCAGGACTCGCCAGGACAACGGAGCACAATGGACACGGACAGCCTGTGAACAGGAAAACAAGTCCTATTAGTTACCCTATAAACACGAGGATGAGGAACTATACAGAAGACTGACAACCTCTTGTTTTTCCCCTAGAGTCTGTTTCCTCATCTCGATCGCCAGTTACCCAAGCCTGTTAAATAGAAGGGTGAGGAGGTGGCGGTGAGGAACTATACAGAGGGCTGGCAACCTCTTGTTTACCTCTCGAGTCTGTTTTCTCGTCTTAATTGCCGATTTACCCAGTCAAGGCCGTTTACTCTCTCTCATAAAAACAAGTCATTAGTTATCAACCTCTTGTTTTCCCCTAGAGTCTGTTTCCTCATCACGATCGCCAGTTACCCAAGCCTATTATACAAGGGTGAGGAGGTGGCGGTGAGGAACTATACAGAGGGCTGACAACCTCTTGTTTACCTCTCGAGTCTGTTTTCTTGTCTTAATTGTCAGTTTACCCAATCAGGACCGTTTACTCTCTCATAAAAACAAGTCATTAGTTATCAAAGTCCGCGGGCGCGCCGTGACGTCGTGGGTGAGGATACTGGAGAAGAAAGCATACTTAATAAATCTACTGGCGGTTTCTTATTTAACCTAAAACTGTACCTGGCGCTTGGTCGTGAGGAGTAGGAGGATGAACTGTGGTGAGGTGGCGTTGCAGGTTGTCACTTCGCCCGAAGTGTCTACCGCAGACATGGCAGTCGTAATGGCGGTCGTTGTGGGAGGATGCAGCGTGACGAGCCAGGTTTCCAGCGTTCGCGAAGACGCGACCGCAGACCTCACACATACGAGGAACAGCCATCTGATTGAAAAGCAAAACCTAATTTCATTTCGCTTAAACATTTTTTTTTTAAAGAGTGGTAGTGAATCTATTTTGCTTTTTAAGTTTGATTCATTAATTTTAATCGTTATAAAACACAACTGTTTCAAGGTCATTACAATTCCACTCATCTTCATCGGAAAAAGAAACAACGACAAGGCTCAGTGTACTGGGATATGTAAAAGATTAATTATTAATGTTAGCTAATAAGATTTTAGAGCATTGGTAAACTTGCTGATGAAAAAGTAAATTATATGTTACTTACATTTTAAGATATTCAAAGAGAAAGTCGTAACAGTTGCATAAGTAATCACCGCGATAGTAACGAAAATTAAAAATAACGAATAATTAAAATAGAAACGCTAATTAATAAATATGTTGTTACTTACGTTGACTTTTACGGGAATCCAAAGGCAATGAACAGCAGGTTGTGTAGGTGTATCGCAGAGACAGCAATACTTCGTCCGCACAGTAAGAGCTCCAAAGACAAACTGACGAAACCCTTGAGGACGTGCTCATAAATAGCAGGAGTGAGAGGTCTGGAAGGCCGCTGATGAGTAAACAACCCCGGGCGGTCACGTAGGCCCTAGCACGCGCCTCGACCCGTGACTCCACGGAGCCGCTCACGGGGGGGGGGCTTACATCCTCACCGCGCCTTTGCTAGTTTTGAACCATCGTGAGGTGTCTGGAAAACAACCAAGATCCCATGAGGAAAATGCGTTTAAAAATTAATAGTGGGCCTGTTTAACGGTGGATTCTCAATTTTCTTTAAGGGATGGTTTACTTAGGCTGCCGCCTGACATGTGGTGAAATTTCATCAAAATTGGTCGGTAAACAGCTGAGATCCCATAAGGAAAACGCGTTTAAAAATTAATAGCGGGCCCGTTTAACGGTTGATTTTCAATTTTCTTTAAGGGATGGTTTACTTAGGCCGTCGCCCAACATGTGGTGAAGTTTCAACAAAATCGGTCGGTAAACAGCTGAGATCCCATAAGGAAAACGCGTTTAAAAATTAATAGCGGCCTTGTTTAATGGCGGATCTATGGGGTTCTTACGTCATTCGCTTCCTCTAGGATAGGCCTACACTCTGGAAAAAGTCCCGTGGGAATCGGTGGGTAAATAGGCTAGTTATTCATTTTCGGAAGTTTTTTCCTCATCACGAAAAGTGCTGCGGACGACCGGGGGGAGGGGGGGGGGTCCTCATTCCTCCTCACACGACTGTGCTCGCCAGCCTATGTTAGGTTTCCGCCAGGTCACGTGACGGGGGGGGGGCATCCTCGCATCCTCACTTCGCCTGTGCTCGCCAGCCTATGTTAGGTTTCCGCCAGGTCACGTGACGGGGGGGGATGACGTCATGGGGGGGGCATCCTCGCATCCTCACTTCGCCTGTGCTCGCCAGCCTATGTTAGGTTTCCGCCAGGTCACGTGACGGGGGGGGGGGCTTCCTCGCATCCTCACGCCAGGTGCCAGGTTTAAGTTAGGTTAATGGGTCACGTGACGGGGGGGGGGTTGCCCTCGGGGGTGCCCTCGGGGGTGCCCTCGGGGGTGCCCTCGGGGGTGACCTTGGGGTCAAGGTCAAGGTCATCCGGGGGGGGGGAGCATCCTCGCATCCTCACTTCGCCTGTGCTGGTTTTGAACGCTCTAATGCCCCCTACTCATGAGTTTCCATGTTTTAAACTGTATGATTATGTTCGGTGTTGAAAATATGATCAAATCTGAAACATTAACAATTGCTAATATCGACGATTGAACTCTGACATTAGTGGCTGGAAAACTCAGTAAAGCCTGCGGTCTTTGGGTTTGTGGTTTCCAAACTCCCAATAACACCTCTGACCTAAATTTTGTATTTAATATTGCACTTTATATTGAGATTTGTTTTATTTACTATAGTGTTAATAAGTAGAATTGGTCATACTTATCTCAGTTAGTGGTTCATTACAAAGCCTCCTAAAATATCAAAAAAACATCTCCGTGGCATAATTTTACACGGAGCTATGTTATATACCTTCAAATGGCAGTGATTATAAATGCGTCCATACAAATTCTTATATTCAACACTGTTATGACATTTCACAATCTATAACTATTTTAGGTCCAAATCAGCTTCTCAGAGATAACACATCGGTATTTGCACTCTAGACAGAATTCAAGAACAATCAACGAAATATGAAGTGATTACACCTAAAACAGTAAGTTAAATAGGCTCATTGTTATATATAAATGTAGCAGATGAAATAATGTTTCTCCGACGATTACCTGGAGCGTGACGTAACCATAAAGGTGACAAAGTCCAGGCAAAGCTAGATTTAGATCACGAATAAGTTGAACAGAGTGATCATTTCGCCAATAATATATTAATAAATTAATGCAAACTCGTTATTACCAAGTTAAGATACCATTCCAATTCAATATTTTGAATAGTCCCTTGTAATAGTTTTTTTACGTTTAAAGTGGCCAGATAAAATATAATTTATGTATGATATTTGTTTTCATTCGGTAAAAAATCATTGAGGCTTCGTTAAAAAAGCTTTAATTATTAACGGAACAATAAAGGAACTGGACAATCCAATAACATAGTGACATAAATCTCCATAATGAAACGGGGTTCTTATTAAAATTATCTATACAGCCCGAAACAACTTTATAATATTTGAAGGTATTATATTCGCGACAGTTTGAATTAAATACTAGTGTGAGTAGAGAATGGCGGGTCGTCACTGGTGCCTGGTGACCACCACGACTGTCCGTGTCATCACATGTTACGAGTACCACCGTAGTTAAACAATTAGTATGTTTAATCTATGGTACTACAAATATGGCCTGTTGTAAATACGACACACGGCACAAATACGACACTTCGCGTTCCATTTGAAATTAAAGGGTGCGCCCTACCCAGAATGAATTCATTGTTGTTTAGCGCCGCGCGCCGGCGCCGCCAACAAGCAGGGCCATGCAGATTTACGCTTGAAGACCATTTTGTTCTCCTCGATCGCACTGTTATTTTACAGATTTATACCAGACTATTTGCAGTTTCACACTTTTCAGATTCCAATCTAGGGATCATACGGCTCCTTTTCTCCAAAATAATTTTCTCCATACGTTAGGAATCTTTAGAAAAAACGCTTAATTTGAGAACTTTACTAATGGCCTACCACTTATTTTGAATTAAAATCACGATTTTTAAATCGTATGATCTCTAGATGAACATTTATTGAATTAAATAACATCAAATTATTTTTAATTGGTTAACAATTTAGCCTACAATGAGGGAGATGCAAACCCCTTACTTTGGCGTGCGGAAGGGAGGTACGGCGCACCCTTAACCACTTTATCTAAGAGCACTCTACCAAGATTGTGCTTCTAAGAATTCTGTATATTATGTCAACAAACCACTACTTCATATAAGAGTTAGGAAGTATAACGCAGCATGTAAATCATAATCGGTGATGGACAATTGTCGCAATAATTTTGCAAATAACATTGCGTAGAGAGTTAGATTAAACATAACCAAAAATATACCATTGTTCTATTTTATTTTTTTAAAGATTTATATTACCTGCAATCCCTCTTGCATACGCTAACTTATCATTTAATTAGATTTGGAATTTAATTCTATTAGAATCACTTGTAGAGCAATATTTGGAATTTTACTGCAAAAAGACGCAAAAGGAAATGAGATAGAGCCAAAATCAGGCTGGAAATAAACCGTTGCTTGTTTTCGAAGTTAATTTTCACAGAATACATTGCAAGGGAATATTTGAACTTTTACCCCAATAAGTAAAAAAGTCTCTCTTTAATTATTATTTGACAATCTTCACAATTATAGGTTTTCAATGAGATATTAAATATTAAGCTACAGCTATCTAGATTTATCTGTGTACCCCTTACACTCATTATGTTCTACCAAAAGTAAATTGCAAATTTGGAAGTTGTGAAAAAGATGAAACCATTTTGCATACATTTCTTTTTAAGTATGCAATACCTAATTTATATGAAAATAAATAAAAAAAGTTGAAACTAAAATTGTATTTCTTAGTCCTAATAACATTATAAATTTAAAGTTTGGATGCATTTATGGATATTTTGGGTTCCATCACGCATAAAATACTGGACAGAATAAGCAAATATTTGTTTAAGAAAATATAAATATCTTTTGTTTGGTTGCAATCAAATTACTATCCATTTATACTCTGTAATACAGCTCCACATTTAAATGTTCTTCTTTTGTTAATAATTCAATTTGATCTTGAATGTTTTCAAGGTTTGTACCAAGTTCATTCACGTGTCTAACTGTAGCCTCTGTTATGCCGCAGTGTTCTCTAGGTAAATTGTTGTTTACATTTGTTAGCTGTGCTTTCATAGTTTTCCTGTGTTTCTTGTACTTTATGAGACTTTGCTCTTTATCTTCTATTCTGTGAGTTTCCTCTATTATACTCGTCACCATTTTGTTAAGTATGTAATACCTAATTTCTATACAAATAAATCAAATATAAGTTGAAACTAACATTGTATTTCTTAGTTATACATCATACATCATCTTAGTCATTCATACTGAACTGTTAATAAATAGTAACACTTTGATGACAATCAACATAACAAAAACACTATTGGTAACACATGATTCAGTATATTTATCATTTCTAATCTATTATAAAATGGTAGAAAATATGCTAACCGTTATTAATATGCATTTATTGAAATACTGTAAAGTGATATAACCTACTCAAAAGGTAAATGAAATGAGTTCGCATGAAGCACGCTGACGTGGGGAAAGTGAATTTCCACATTACAAACTAAAAAAAAAACTAATACAGAGATAAAACAAACAATGGTGTCATTTTTAAAAATGGAAAAATGTTGGCTTGTCTGATGCTCCTGGTTCTATTTGAATTCATTACCAGGTTGACAATTAATTGTACATTATTAGGTTGGGAGAAGGTTATCCTCAGGATCAAAAGTATATTGGGGGTGATAAAACTACATAAAGATATGAAAAAGACCTTTTCCAATGTAAAATCCCCACAAGACAATGTACTGTGTTTTGTCAACTAAAATTTTCTTTTATATCTCGGTAAATACTTGAGCTAGAATAATGAGAGAGGGCTAACAACTTTCAAAGTTTTACGTACAATAACGTAATATACAATAATGTTAATTTCGGGGCTTTTCTGCCCCATTTTTGGCCCAAAAACTCAAAATTAAAAAAATAAATTCCCCAAAAGAGGGGGGTTGCAGTTGTCCGATTGTTTTGTTAAACGATCTTGTCTAAGCGTTTTCAGAAGAGAAGGTTCCTCCCAAATAAAACGAGTTCACATGTAGCACGCTGACGTGAGGGAAGTGAATTTCCAAATAAAAAATTTTAAAACTCAAAATCTGTGTAAAATACCTACATGTATTCCAATTTTTACTGAAATCTGAAAAACATTGATTTTTTGGCTGTTCTGATGCTCCTGGTTTCATTTACCTGCAAAGCTGAGAATACAATTTTGCGCATTATAATTGTTAGGAGAAGGTCCAGGCAGGCTTAAAAGTAGGCGTGAGTTGCTGGGGATTATAATAGTACTCTAACAAAGGAATAACAGGTTTTTCTAGTGTAAAACCTGGGATTAATCCCCAAAAAAGGGGTTTAGAGTTTTCTGATTATTTTGCCCAACGAACTTGTCCAACTGATTACAGAAAGGAACGTCCCTACCAAATTTGAAGTTAATCGGACAAAAAATGCGACCGCTAGAGTGCAAACATATATATATATATATATATATATATATGCCTGTATATATATATAAAATTTTGAACGACCCCCAAAAACGTGTTCAGGGGGTCACGTAAGGATCTTCTATGGTGGTTGCGGGCTTAAGTTTCACCGTGCGGGTCATGCTAATAGTTCACTTTCAAAGGAAATTCACTAATAAATCGGACAAAAATATCTACCGATAGAGTGCGAACACACACACACACACACACACACACACACACACACACACACACACACACACACACACACACACACACACACACACACACACACACACACACACACACACACACACACACACACACACACACACACACACACACACACACACACACACACACACACACACACACACCACACACACACACACATATATATATATATATATATATATATATATATATAAAGTTGTTAGTGACCTCAAAACGTGTTTAGGAGGTCACGTTAGAAACTTCTATGGTAGTCCCGGGCTTACGTTTCACCTTATGGGTTATGGTAATAGTTAAATTTTCATAGGAAATTAACTAAAAAGGGTGTAATTATCATATAATATTGTTATTTACCTGTTTTCTCATCTCGGAAACACAAATGATGACTATAAAAAGTATGATTTTACCTGAGGATTTTACCTGTCTAGTGGATACAGTGGATTACTGTGGCAGACTCAGAGAATATAACACAATTTATAAAATATACCTGTACACATGAATGTTTTAAATGTGTTTACGCATATATCATAAATAATTGTCCAACTTTCATAATATAATTTGTTTATTCAGAGGTTTGCAACTATGCGCCAAGTATTAAAACCGATCCGGTAGAACAGTATATTTAATAGGACGATTTTCAACTAAGAGAAGGCTTTCTCAGGTGTGGCTAAAATTGATGTCCAAATAATTGACAATGAATTGCTGATAAAAAAAGTTAAGGTTTTGTTTGTCCAAAAAATAAGAAAACATGTACAACTTTAATAACTATTTGACTATCTGCAACGGTGGAGGTTACCAATGACGCATAAATTATGAAAATTGGCTCTGTTGAACTCTAGATTTAGTTGTGTATGAAATGCCTTACTAAGTTATTTTATAAGATAATACACCGATTGTGTTTAAAAATATCAATATAATACCAGTTTATGTTACATTCTATACCTGAACTTAGGAGACACACTAATGGATCTATAACTAGAATGCATTAATTAAGCATTACCCAATCATACCCAATCAAGTGATTAAAGTATCAGTAACAATAATAATGTTAATGGTAATACCGATGGTTTAGGCTTACTAATGCTATATTTAGTGGTGTAATGCTGTAATAAAGGCAGATCATTGCGAGTTAAATTGCAACAATGTGTAACCGATTTCAGTAGTTCAATAATTACTAAAATAAGACCTTTTCATTCCTAAAATTGCCAGTCGTGATACAGACACTAAAGTTGATTCAAATATAATAATTCTTTTTAACAATCGCAACTTAGTAATTCAGCCAATTTCTTTATCTATATTCAGTTTTTAAAAAACAAAACCAAAAATAAATCACGTAAAACAGTTATAGTCAAATATATCTTTATCTGTAAATATTTATTGTTTAATTAGCATTGAAAACATTCAATATTTCATCGGAAGCGCTATTGTTGGGATAATTCATCAAACTGAAAGATAGCACAAATGTAGAGGTTAGTTTTATGTTTATTTTTTAATTTGAGAACGTTTATTTTAACTCATCAAAGGGACCGGCCTGTTGTTCTTTTCATTGTACTTCAATATAATTAAGCTTTATACAGTGTAGACGCTAAACGAACAAGTACTCCACGATTTGGCTACCTACGATGTAAGTATTTTTTTTTAAACTAAACACAACGCCTTTATTAAATAACCTAACTGAGAAACTTAACTTAAAACTATTTTATATTGCGCTAAAACATTAAATTTATTTTTGGAAGAAAAGAAAATATAAAAACACCACTTAAGCTACATAATGTGGAAAAAGGGAGATTTTACTGCAGTGTTAGCACCATTATTGAAAGATGCTAACATGTTTTCTGTGCATGTTAGATAAGGGGATGATATTTCGCTATAAATGATTCAGGGTGTCCCGCAAGTGAATGATACATTTGCAGGATTTTGTTGAACATAAGGATAAAACTTCATAGAAAAATCTTTTTATTAATCACTTTGTATATTTCTGAATGTTTAAAATAATATAAATCTACTTTACTACTTTAATTACGAAGTCCTTCAGAGTTTTAATTAAAACGATCAGGCAAAGTAAATATTTCTTCAGACATAGCGGCTTCTGAATTAAATCCAAAACTGTAAAACTGCAAACTGTATCAAATTCATGGATACAAAGGTTTTGATGAGCTATATTCTTCTTGAGTACTTTTCCCCGGAGTTTGAGTTTTATGATCTTAATTCTTAATCGGTTAATCAGATTTCCTGAACGTCAATTTGGTTTTACAGCATCTTTAGTTTGTTTGCTTCTAGAGTTAAAAGTCAAGTATTACAGCTCATATTATTTTTGCAACAAATCATTGTCATTCGAACATATTGTGGTGTATAGTAAAATATGCAACAGTCATAGCTGCTAGAAATGTACAAGCAGAAATAGGATAGCACAAAAGTAATCAATTTGGGTTTTTTTGTAGGCATTCATGCCAATGTCAGAGCCAAAATGTTATTTGTATTCTTTTTCGATTTCACCGGCGTCGTCGTAGTCTTCGCGCTAGTGTCAAACATTTCACTCATGGTATGGAAAGGCAGCCTCAGTGGGTACATCTTGTCATTCGCTGTTACAGCACTGAGTTCATCACCCCACGTTTCCCTTTGCAAAGGGCTTTTAAAGATGTGCAAATGCTATGACGCATCCCATACATCCGTGATTTAGCTATTTGTTTTCAAAATATTCGGTGCTCGTTACACTACACAAAATGATAAACTATAAAAAAGGTTCATTGCTTTTGATCCAACAATGGCCACACAGCAATCATGATAATGTCGGTAATAATCATTATCTACACAAAGACGGAAATAGATGTCATCAATTACCGGACAGACTACTCGCAAGCTTGCAACTCAATTACTGTTGACAAGCAAACTATTGAGTACGGTCCTATGTGATCAGTATGGCCAATGCTTGGTGTGAAATACACGACATGTTTTTACGAGATTTGTTAGTGTTCATTAGCGATAGTAAATGATATTTCGTTTCGTAAAGTTGTATATAATTTAGATAATAATAATACCAAGGAAATTTCGATGCACGAGAAGTTAGATTTGATACAGTAGCTTCATTAATTAAAATAATCAGCTTAATTCTTTTCAGAGTTTCAGCGTGATTTCGGAACAGGGATTATGATGGGAAGACACCCCACCCTTTTAAATAGTATAGATGAATAAAAAAACTTGCAACGTAAACCGAGCCAACAACAGACTTTCAACGGCGTCTACCTTTGTATGTTTTCAACTAATTTAACTTTTTTTATTTAATGTTTGTAGCCATTATAAAACATTTCAGTTTTATCTACCTTGAAATATTTATAAAATACCCAGTTATTCCTTGTTTAAGAAAATGTTGTTTTTTAAGTTATGCTACAACTTAAGGTAAAGTGTTTACTATGAACTCGAACTAAGTTCCAAATATTCATACATGTTTGCATACTAATATTTAAAACAAAAACAGTTTTAAAATTTATTTATTTGTATTGAATACTAAAGTATGCCGGATACAACAAGATCTACCATATTCTGGAAATCAAAATTTATAAGACTAATAAAAACACTTTTTAGGGTGAAAATAAAATACAATCAACACACACACACACACACACAAATAAAGACAACCCACCAAGCCTGCCTCCATCATTTACAGGCAGGCAAACCATATCAACATATAAAACTCATATAAATTTACCTTCAGCATATGCCAATCAAACTATTGGCATTTAAAATTAACGAGCAAGGACTGTTATGCCCTAGGTTATGCATATGAAAAGCAACCATCAAGGTTAACCCCCCAATTCTTCAAGGCAACTTAATTAATACAGAGTAATTATGATGGTTTACAGATTTGTGGGGTTAATCTTGATGGTTGCTTTTCATAGTCATAAAAGTCCTTGCTCGTTAATTTAAAATTACTGAAAAAAACGTTCACTATCTCTGGATTAGTTTAAATGGCGAAGTGCTTATGCACGTAGTACCAGTTTGCAATCCTGGCACATTAATTGCTGTATCACACTAAACCACTAACTGGAGGCTGAGAGCATCAATTTAACATGAAGCCCTACTCCGCTACCACAATGGACAGCCATCACAGTCGAATAATATCGAAGTAAATATGAATGTTGAATTTATTATTTATAATAACTTTTCTGTTTAAGCTTATTATTTCATAAACAAATCTGTTTAGTGTTTTTTCAATAAATTACAAATAACTTTATATACTCTATGCTATTGAACTTTGCTAACGGTTATTTAGCTTTGGATGAATAACTTAGTCTATCGGATGAGTAAACGTTCGTAACAATACATAATCAAATAAAAACGTTTACTTATAAACTAAATAGTTGAGTTTTTATTTTCATTTTTGCTGAAGCCACTGTGCGCATTAATGTAGAATAAATATATATTTTAGCATTTGAATAAAATTTGATCACTAAAGCAATCTAAATACTGGAAATTCATTATTTCCATATTCATAGTTAAAGTTATTAAAATGTATTTAAGCTGAAGAATATTTTATACACAGAAAAAGTGTTATTTCAAGTAAAAGCTATTGATTTACTTCTTTAAATTAATTACTTCCTAAAGCGAATTAGGTACTCTCATCTTGAGAATTTCGTATTAGTAATTGGCAAATTAAATAACCTCTACGTGATGTACGTGAAATCTACGGAAAAATTAAAGTTTTAAAGAAAAATGGCTTAATTTGAATCAGCAGAACAAATATTTGTATATACATGTTAAGACAATTGAAAAGATTATTCATTCCGATCCAAATTTTAGCATCAGTAGTTTTGTTAATACGGCTTCACATATTTTATACACATAATCATTCGAATGGCATTTGTTAAGTATATTCTGTACATTTGAACCATTTGTCCAAACAAACTGTTATGCAAAAAGTATGACTTTACGTTTTTCCTAAAATGGCCATCTTTTGCTTTTGCTAAATATTTTGTGGAAGACGGTATAGAAGCAACACAAATGTGATAGACAATTGAATAGTCAAGGTATTAATCTCACTCATTGCGTAATAATCAGTCACATTCAATATTTTTTGAAAACTTTATATGATTAGTAGTTAATTGTTGTAACATATTAATCACTGTTTAGAAAATTGCTGATTAAACTAATAGTCTAGTGCAATTAGCTCTAAAATAGCAAATATGGGAAATAAAAAAAGTTGAACCCTGTTGGAAATGATTTATTAAGGTCTCCTGGACCCACATAAGAAAGTCCCACAAAATCCCATGGGGTCTTTTTCGCCATTTTGAAAAATAAGTCGGCCATGTTGGATTTGTGCAGGGGTTTACGGAAATGGGTATTACTAGTAGTCTAATTGACTTAAAAACCTCCAGTTTGCATAACAATGTCTCGGTAAAAACCTGGCTATCCATTATCTAAAGATATGAGTATTATTTTTTTACATTTTGTTAATAATTTAAAACATATTTGTTTTTACATATTGTAACTAATAGTTAGCATTTTTCACCAACTATCCTTTTAGTTAGCATATATAGGAAAAACTGTTAATTCAAATTGCAGAGCATAACATCCCCTTTCAAATACATTATAACAAGTTTTACCTGAATATTCCAAGCATCCTACTCAGGAATGAATAGAAGCGTTCGCTACATTTTCACTCAGGCGCTCGGTGCGGCGCTTGGCCACCTAGCCCAGTCAATGAAGGAAAAACACGAGAAAATTCATTCTTAATTCGGCTTCGTGGTAGTATTAACTCGCATACTCCTATGAGGAAGGTGGGACCAACATCTTTCCCCCCCTAGTTCAGTAGGGCTAAAAAACATGGTTTTGGAAAAGAAGAAGCTTCATCGTGTCTATAAAAGGTCTGGTATTGATTTTCATTATATAAGCTTCACGCAATTGAGTGGTGCTTGTAGAGTAAGGTCCTTTCAGGATTATTGGGCATATGTAGCTCACATAGATGCCGTTCTCCCCACGAATTCTAAAGTGTTTTGGAGTCATGTCAAGAACATTCGTTCGTCATCTTCAACGGCAAATGCAACGAGACTCGATGACGGAGAGACCGGCCAGCCAGGATAAATGGCCAACCTATTTAAAGAGTAATTGTCTAGAGTATTTCCCGTAAGTCAACCCCAAGTTCCCGATTATGATGTGAAATTCTCTAACTTCGATCTGTCTATAGTTCAAACTACGCCTCAGGAAGTAAAAAGAAAGCTTGACCATCTTGATAACAACAAAAGTACAATTTGTATTAACAGTTTTTCCTATATACGCAAAGTAAAAGGATACTTGGTGAAAAATGCTAACTATTAGTTACAATATGTAAAAATAAATTTGCTTTAAATTATCAACCAAATGTAAAAAAATAAATTAATACATATATTATAATATAATAGCTAGCCTGGTATTTTCAAGACATTTCTATGCAAACGGGAGGTCTTTAAGACAATCAGTCTACGAGTAGTACCCATTTCCGTAAACCCTTGCACAAATCCAACATGGCCGAACTATTTTTTAAAAAAGGTGGAAAAGTCACAATGGGATTTTGTGGGACTTTCTTCTGTGGGTTCAGGAGACCTGAATAAATTATTTCAAACAGGTTTCAACTTTTTTTAAATTATCTTACTCAAATGCTAAATGCACTGGACTATAAATAGGTCAGGGTATGATCTGTTCATGTTAGCTAATTTTGCACGATGTAAGCTTACAGGGTAGGGGTGGGGGATTCTACGGTACACGGTCGTATACTTTGACGAGCGACATAACACCTTAACTAGAGACCATGTAGATGCAGTGCATTGTAACCTCTACTGAATTTGTAAAGCGAGCTTTATTGTTAAACGTTTCGAAATCTGTAGTTTGAAGAGGTTATGACAACTTTTGTTTTATTAAGTGTTTTCTTCGTACAAAATACATCACTATAATAAATCTATTCAAGAGTTAATAGAATAACTTCCATTACAAATTATTTATCTCTCTCATAATACTTTAAGTATTTTATTTTATCTTAAAAAATTGTTTGTGACCTATGTGGGATATTAAAAAAAATATAAATACATAGTTTTCTCTTTTTATATTTGATAAGGCTGGTAGAGTAAGTATATTGAACATTTGGGACCCTCTTATATAAATGACAATAACGGCAAACGGCTGAGTAAGAAGGTCACTTTTTCAGCAGCTCAGTTACACTTTGACCTTAATAATTGCTGTAGAGTCATTTGTTTAAATACAAATAGCCGTTATTAATTTTATATTTGTACCATATGCACATTAATAAAGTTTAACCATGTTATACAAATTATACGCCTCAGGAAGTAAAAAGAAACAACACACACACACACACATAGATGCCGCAATTTCATATATTATTACAAAAAAGTATTATTGGTTTACCATGTAATGGCAAGGTAGGGCACAGCCAATTAAAACCAGGGCACCGGTCGTAAGTTGTGTATTTTCCATCATCACCGTGGCGTATAATTAACACTTCCACCATTGCACTGGCCTTATTTACTAATTGGTTAATTGTCGTGTGCGGAACTGATGCAATACACCTTTATTCATTTCCAAGATTGTGGGTGAGTATTGTTTACGAGGGAATTAAATAGATTAAATTATTGATTTGTAATGTATACATATTATACTTTTTGCAGCACTTTATAAAATACCAGTTGTTCTATGAAATTGGCCCTTTTTCATATAGTGATGCTATAAAAACAATTAATTTGTAAATACCTATTTGGAAACTCAGAACTTCAAAAGTGTTCAATAAAGCCAATAAAGAATGTTAAATTTCGAAAAATAGGTTTTTTTATATGATGATCCCGTATGAATCGGAATTCTTGAAATATTATGAACTGTCCACTGACAAGTTGAACATAACCATTTAAAGTGAAAAGTAGGTATATCTTGATTATCATATCATGTTAATGTTGAGAAATAATGACAAAATTTAGATTACTTTGAACATATTAGTCACAAAGATAGATAATTTGTTACGTGTTTTGTTGTAATTTTGGACAAAGGAAAGGGATAAATTGAAGTTTTAAGCAATGCATTTTCGTATAATGAGGGATGAGACGGTTTTCGTTGAAATTACAATGAGCTGCTCTTTTTGTGGATCGAATAACATTACCTAAATTAAGCAGCCATAAAACAGTTAAATTAATTATTGGTTTACATCTTATTAAAGAAGCGAAAATATTGATTATGTTAATTTGTAATGTCGACCTTTACTGAATTTCGCTTCTAAATGGATCCATTAAATTCGTTTGCCCTTTATGATTTATTTTGTAAATCTTATGTCGTTAATAGTATGAAATATCTAGCTTTTTAAAACATAAACAAATTATTAAATGATATTTGTATTTAATTAACAATGCACGTAAAGCTATGGTCGTGTGTTTCGATACACTAGGAGTACGCTCTTATATCGCGTATGAGGATTGTGCTCACAGTTACAAATACAAACAAAAATGTTTCAATTGACAATATACCTCATGGGCCCCCCATTATAACTGCAGCTTGACAATGACATACAACTAATCCAGAACATGACAAACAATGAGGCCTGAAATCTGTCAATCAGTCAGTCAAACAAAGTGCATATAAAGTAGTTATACTCACCCCTCAGTCTCACTGAGGGCTGTATCATCTAGGCCCTCATAATAATATTAGCTGAAGATTTTGATAAAATATAATATGTTGGCGACAATAAAGGCCCCCAATCAGTGAGAGCACGTGGTTTAAAAGTAGTTATTTACACTTTGGTCCCACTAGAGGACCCATCAGGATTGTTATTTTATTGTAGCTTAATATTGCTGAAAAAATATATACGTATAAATACAGAACTTGATGAACCATACGTTTTAAAATCAGTCAATTGGTTTTGAATGCCTAAATATTTTAAACTCGAATCCAGAGGTTTTAATGTAACACATTAGCCTTACTTGGAGGGGGGCATGCCCCCCAGGCCTCCGATTGTTATTGTAGCTTGATACTGTTGTTAAAATATATAGCCTATAAATGCAGAACTTAAAAAAACAATGAGGCTTAAATCAGTCAATTTTTGTTTAAGAAGAATAAATTGCCTTATTTTAAAAAGAAAGAAAAAGTAGTATCTAATGTTAAATATAATCTAGTAATTAAAACTCTTTGACCCACTTCTTAGAACCCACCAGTCATTGTTTCAAGGTCCAACATTTTGTATACGTCTTAATATATACAAATGGATCTCTATTTCCCTTGGTCACGCCATCACTTGAGAATTAGTGGACCAAATTGAATAATTATGTTTTGTTGTGTTCGTTTATGTCAGGAAAATGTTCGTATAAAAGACAATTTTTAATTCGACCTAAGGGCTCTGCCCCACAGGCCTTCAAAGTTTCCATTGATTTTATCTATGTTCAGTTAGTTACACCAAACAGCTGTAAACGTACTTGAAAGGCATAAACATATGTTGATTATGGAAATAAAAAACTACTTGAATGGAAACTCTCATTCTGGAAATAAAAAAAGTACTTGAATGGCAACTCAAACTCTTGTTTTCGATATTCAAGTGAGCATAGCGAATGAGATAATCCGGGAGGCGAGTGAGCGAAGCAAACGAGCTCATCTTGAAAATTAACGAGTATTTGAAATAAAACAAATTCAATGACACTAGGACAGGACAACGTCTGTTGGGCCAGCTAGTTATATATATTGATGATTACTTGTATGATTCAGTTTTAATAGACGCTGTGTAGCATTTAAATTTCTAAAAACATTATGATCACATTCTTTTTAATTAACGGTGTATTATTACCCCACTTGTGTTTTATATTATTGAACACCTCAAGTTTAATTTATGCAAAATGTTTTGCTGTAAAAAATAATACGGGGACTTCTGCTTAAAACAATAGTTATTTGTTTATTAAGGGAGTAAAGTGCAACTTTGTTCCGTGAAGGAAATTGTTGGCACCCGACGCCTTAGGCGAGGGCGACAAATTTACACTCAACATTATTCCCACACCCTAAAAGCCACAAGTATTGATAAGTATTCATATTCACAATCACTGTCCATTTTGGTCACGTAATGCGTAATAACTAAACTCGGAACGTTAATTGCAGCTGGAGTGAAATATTAATCAGCTGATCCGATTCCTTTATAGCTGCAGCATTAATGATTGCAGCCAAATTTCAGCTGATTCTATTCCGAGGGAGACAAAGTAGCACTATACCCCTTCATTACAAGGAGTAAAATTTGACTTTACCAAGTATTTTTGGGGAAACAAAATTTATCACACAAGATAGGAACGACGTTTACTTCCATTTTTAAAACGTATTCTATTAGATCACACATACGCAGAAAGTTAGAGAAAACTTAGTAAACAAATTTCATAATCGGCCTGGAAGGACGAGTCCTGCACAGTCCATTAACACATATATAATTGCGATTTATGGTAAATAGTTCAACTAAATTAGATCAAGATGTTAAACAGGACCATCTCTTTTACTTGTTAAATATTAAAAGTAATTTTTCACTGAGAAAAACAAGTTTTCTGAAAATAAAAGTACCAATCTCTGTAGGACAGGAGCTTCAATTTCAGATCAAAACTATTTAAATCGGTCCTTTAGTTTTGTTAGTGGATTTACAAAAGGAATGTTGTTGATAATTGAACATGGGCTCTTATGAGAGATAAAAATTGAAACTGATTTCTTATTAGAAACAACACATCTAAACTAAACAAAGATATTGATGACATTAGTGTATGTCAAAACCTTCAATTTAATACAAAAACTATTTAATAGTTTTTGCTAGTAATATAAGTGATTTATTGAAAGTTCAACAATATTTATTATGGGAGTAATAAACGCAAACATTGTGCGTTCAAAAACACATAAAAAGAAACGAAATGTAATCATGACATAACTGCAGGCCAAAACCTTTTATTTAATACTAAAACAGTTACAATTGGAACAGTAGTTTTTGCTAGTAGATTTACATAGAGAATTTTGTAAAAAATGTTAATCGGGCTGTTTCGGGAGCTCAAAGTATTTTGCATTGAGAAAAATGTATACTTATAATGGATGTGCATGTGCGTGTGTGCCCCAGGTGATTTTGAAAACGCCTACTCAAAACTGCTCCGGACCATAATATTGTAGAGGACCAACAAATAGTAGATACTGTAGGTACTTTTTTGCTTTTCCTCCAGACCTCAGGACTCTGCCCCAATGGCATCAAAAGCTGCCATGTTATTCTTATTGAGAAAAGGTTTTGGTCTAACGGCTCCTCAAACTTGCTCCCGGACCTTAACACATTGATGGGGGACTAAAAGACTGGATTTTTTCAGTGCTTAGTTCGATTTCCATAAGTCCCTTACAATGTTTGTTCCCTGCAATACATGTTTAAGTATTAGTGGAATCAACATTTGTTATCTGGACAAATTATAAGACAATATCTTTTGAGACCAAATATAACTGAAATCTAAATAACCGAAACCAGGTTAGACTTTCATAAGTGGAACGATGTAAAAAACCGAATGAAATTGTTCAATAGGGTATAACGATTATTTAGGTTATTAGGTTATGGTTTCGGTTAGGCCTATTAAGGTTTCGGTTATTTAGGTTTCAGTTAGACCTACCGTAAAACAGGCTTGACCTGGACACTTTTTTAATATTTTTAGGTTATAGTGCCTTCCCATTAACGATGACACCAATAAAAACCAGACCATTGAAAAGTGTGTGTACTATTCACTATATCCATTTTCCTTTAGCCTAACCTATATATTATTATGTTTGATGTTATTATAACAAAAATGAAAAATAAATAAAGTGTCCGGGTTAACCTCCACAAACGGTCTTGAACCGGACACCCACCTTGCTAACATTATAAAATATAAACTAACCTCTGCTGTCCGTAGTTGGACGGTGTTTTGAGGTCTGCAGATGCCCTTGAACCAATCAAAGGCTTAAAATTAAAATAAATAAAAAATTGTTATTGGTTGGGGATTTTATTCTTTGCAACTAAAATGAAACTAAACAAAGAACCGTAAGGGGGAAAATACGTTTAAAATGCAGTTTGAAACATGGGGCCCATTAAGTTATATTTTCCGCATACATGATCACTTATGGGCGATTTAGGCAAAGAATACTTTTTCGCCGCTGCTCTTAAGAACAATACCGTATCAGAGCTAAACACCACAATGTTGTTATTTAGTTATGGCGGGAATACTGTGTTTATGGCAGGGACGAGTCGTAACGGTTGACATCCACGGAGTATAATAAAAGTGTCCGGGTCAAAACTGGAATAAGCCTGTCGTAAATGTGAAACTTTTTTACACATAAGTTGTTTATCTCTTTAAATGGCATGGCATTATGCGCGATTAAATTTTGAATAAAAATATGCGCTATTCACAAAAAAATTGGACAAACGTGAAAAAATTACATGTCTTAGTTAGACATAATATTTTATTTTTTGGAAAAGTCGTCAGTTATAAACGATTAGAGCATGCCTCGTTTAAAACAAATGAAGTCCTACCTATAACGAACGACTGCTCAACTTTGCAGGTTAGTTTAGAAATATTTAAGTTTGAAAATATGTACGTGTCCGGGTCAAGACCCCCTGTTCGGGTCTAGCCGGTTTTACGATACGGTATGTTATTTTTCAGTTTAGGTGTCTTGAAATTTGTCCAGATAACAAACGTTTGTTCCAATATTACTTTTAAACATGCATTGTCAGAAACAACATTATCATGTTATGTTTGTTTATTTTTTTTATTTTAAGTTTAATTGAATAACAAACTAAACTAAACAAACATGACGTAGGTACGGTAATTACAAACATAAAAGCTATTAAATATTAATCAGTGTTAAAAATATCAACCTAATTAATATACCGTCGCCTATCGAACAATTTAATTTGGTTCTTAATTTTGTTCCACTTATGAAAGTATACCCGAGCCGAGTAAGATCGAAACCATATTGGATTCGCCTGGGTAAATTAAATCTAAGTTAAACAAAAGTCATAGCCTATTTTGAATTTAACATTTGTGTCACTTTACCCTTGTTTCTGGCAAAAACATATGTGACTTCCAAACTCTAGAGGTAACTTAGATGAGGTTAGTTCAATGAAATTGATCATTTTCAATCGAAAAGTATGCCTAGGATGAACTTGTGCCAAAATTCACAACTATCCAGAGACTTAAGTTTTAACTTACGGAAAAATTTTGGAAAATGTTTATTTTAGATAAAAATGAAGAAATTTAGACACAAATTTGATTTAAACAGTGGTGTATGGACATCATAAATTATGCCTAGAAAATTAAAGTCAATAGACACACCTTACAAATATTAACCTCCAAAAAGGACCTAACTTATTGAGTTTGCCTTATTGCCTTATTGAGTTTAAATAAACAATTATGTAGGGCAGTTCTGGTAATGCAGTTTTCATTTTTGTAAGAGAATAAATTTATATTAAACTTAAGTTTTCAATCTGAAAAAAGGAAATAGGCTAGACCCAGAATTTGGTGAAAACCAATATGCCACATTTAGTTTTAATAACATATCATCATAGTTAAAAGCACGATGTATAGCTATAGTTTGTTCTTTTTTCTGTTATTTCAAATTTTCTTTATTGTCAAATTATAAAGTTGCATTGGTGAAAACCGTTAATAAATAAATAAATAACAAAAACATCTAATTTTATTTGGTAACTTACCGTACGTTTTATTAGCGAGGTAATAATTTTTTGAACAAATTAAGACTTTCTACTGTTAATGAGTGGAAATTATAATGCAAATAATTACATACATTAGCGTTTAATCACTTTAATCACGTAAGAAGGAGGTTTATCACTTTAATACTTTTCTTGTTGACATCTTTCCTTTCAGTTATTTCGTCGTCTGGAGTTTGGAGTGGCCAAAGTCCCATAGTCCAGCGCTCGGCCTGCATTTGTTTACATAGAGTTCGGTACCAATAAACTTGTTAATTATAATAGTATGTAAGAATAAGAATGCATCTTTTAATTAGTAGAAAATAAAATATACATACAACTTTTAAAAGCTAATAATATTTAATCCTTAGTTTTTGTGTTTCAAATTACGAAAAGAAGTTCTTTCTCCTAGTCAACATGAACATGAATAACTACAGTTTTGTAGTGAATCTATGGCACTGTGACTTACGTTACTCTATAGTTGAAACATAGACGTTGGCCAAATATCAACGATTCAAGTACTACTAAAATGGCTCCCAATTTTAATCTTATGGGACAAAAAAATAGATTTGTTTTAAAGATAATTTTCTTATTACTTAACCAAATATTCTCAATAACGAACTCGACCAAGATTTCGTACTATAGATTCTATCTCTAAAGTCTGAAGTGAATTTGTAGATGCGTTTTTGAGTTATTTTGGTCACAGACACGCCAGATCGAGTTGATTATTTTACCAGTCAAAGCAGTCAAATTATGTATAAGGATTTTCCCTCACTTTGTTCACTCAATCAAAAATATTCGTGATGTAACACTTGCTTATGGATTAAGTGATAATAGTAATATCAAAATATAGAACTGAAATAAATGACTTTAGGTTCGTTGTAAAATTGGGCTAATTATGTAAAATAAATAAATAAAAAATTAAAATATGTTTTCGGGTTTAACATCTTGAACTTTAAACAGGGAAATGAAAATACACACGTTTGTTCAAATATTTTAAGTTATATATTAGGTACTACTGTTCTAGTATCAACTGTACAGATTTATGTATAGATAGTCTATTATTTATGTAAACATTACTTATGTAATATTTGTCAGGTTTTATGTACAATATATATTTGTCTATTGTCTATTATGAAATGCCGTAGCAGAAAATAAATGGCATCATATAATTTATATTATATATCTTAAATACATAAATACATATTGCTGTAGGGTTTACACTTAAGTGGCGATGACAAAATATTGTAGTCACACAAATTAACGAGTATTTAAAGTGTGTCTAACGTTTATAACACATGGAAAGGGCACGTCTTGATAAATACGGAATGCGAAGGATATATTTATAAGGCAGCAGGGACGTAATAACATTACACTCTGGGGTAACGTAGTTTTTCGACAAAAAGATTTCTTAGACGATAAATGTCTCTCTTCCCATAACCATGAAATACTTAGACTTATAGTTATAAAAAGAAATTTTTTGAACTTATATTTTTAAAATTAATAGTACTTTTTTAACACATTACTTTTAAGAAAACGCCATTTAAGATTTGTACAATTACTTCTATAATTAATTATGTAATGATTATATTTTACAGGTCTACAACTTGAGACCTAGAGGTGTTCACGTAAAGATGAACTGAACTACTTGGTCTGATTATGGCAGTGACAATAAATCCATATCTTAAATTCGTATGAAAATAATTAAATAAGTTTAACATCTTTTGGTTGAACGATAATTTTTGAAGTATCGTTCAAGATAGTTTTTCGATTTTGGTATTAGAAAACTCGCGCAAGCTTTTTAGTCACTGCAGAAGAGGGTAACACGTTACCGATGTCGAGTGTAAGGTGGGCTACCAATACCATCCAGAATATAATTAGTGCCGGTTATTTGATCTTCTAATTTTATAACACCCTAACGCGTGGATTATTTGCTATCCGTGGCCAGCTGCATAGGTGTCACACAGTCGGGGAAATAAGAGGGAAATATATTAGGGATAAGAGAGCATGGCGGAATCTGGGATTTATATTTGCAATGCTTGATTCCCAATTTAAATTCAAACTTATAGGCATTGCCACATTGTCGTTATTTGTTATAGTTAACTTACAGCGAATATAAAAGCAAGAGTAGATAGCAATCACCATATAATCTGATTACGTTTGTTATAGAAATGTGCATGAATATACCGGCCAATAGCATATCTGATACTTCTGTGCTCACTAATCTTAAAAAAAGGCTTCTTTATCTTTTTAGATTACCTCTATTAACTTTCTACTTAGCTTATCCTACTTATTAGTGGGAGATAATCTTACATAATGTAATTCTATTATCTTATTACACCATAACATTGACTAGTTTTAAATACGAAGTTTATTTAATTACATATGGTACTTTGAAAATGTTTCCAAATTTTCCTTTAGGAAACTATAATAATTACATCCTAAAAAAATGTACCGTTCAATTAAAATGCATATCAACCCCATTTAATAATAAATAAATTGATTTTCTTCCCATATTTCTTTTTAATCAATTACTATTTTCCATGCACAGTAGCCGATTTTATGGAAAGATGTTTATTTTTATATCCTTTCTGTGTATATCTGAGTATAGTGTCTAAAGAGGTGAGTTCTTAAAACACGGTGACCAAACGACGGCTGACTCAAATCTTGTTTCCCTTTCTCTCTCACCAAACCTTCCGGGGCCTCCGGCGGATCGATAAAACCTAGGGCAATAATAAAGTAATTTTAAAAATGTAATTGAACGGGATACTTGTGTGTGCCGATGGCAGAAAATCCAGAAAATCTCCCGCCGAAGAAAATTTCACAAAGTAACGGCGTACGTCCAGTAAAAACTGTTTCCATACAGGTTTTTATCCTAACGTAGCTATCGTATTGAATGATGGATAATTTGTATGGTTAGTTAAGCTCCTTTATGTAAAAAAGCATACTGATTTATTTTTGAGCTTATTAGTCAATACGCCATAACCCGATTGGTATTAATAGTAGTAAACTCTTTATTTTTAACAATCTGATTTAATACCTAGCTTCACCTAGGACATACAACAGATGTGTTGATGTATTCTGTGGCTAGCCTTTATAACTCTTTCAAATAATTAAAATCTGTTTAAGATTTTTTAGCGACCCGCACTCAGCTGTTATGTTATCAAATTAAGATGAATTTATAAAATAATTTAAACTTCAAATTGTTTCACTTCAAATTTTGAACTTCAAAGTGGAAGGAAAACACTTTATTTTTAATATTTGATGTCTAAAGAATCAATGAGCAAAATTCCACCTCGGAAAATTGAAGGGTTAGAGTCAGACAGGCATTGTCCATGTATGATTACTAAACAGTAGGAGTTCGTTGAAGATAAAATAATTTATGTTGGTTCCAATTAAAACACACATTAAAAAAAGACACATTAAAAAAAGTTATCCAGTTGAAAATGTAGCTGCAAGCTGATTTAAAATATCCTAAATAACAAAAGAGGTAAATATAAAATCACTCGTAGTTGAATAACCAACAAAAAACAATTTAAATTATATTCATCGCAAGTTATCTTATTTGCTACTGTATATTGTAACAAAATTTGTTTAACATATTTTGCGGAAACGTTTAGTCAAATTCTGTAATTATTCGAACGTTCCCGTAACTAATGTGAATGAACTTGTTTCATTATATTACAACAAACTAAAATAGTATTGAAAGAAAGAATGTGTTGACTTTTCTCCACTTGCATTGTACAGCACTAAAAAGTTGACTTGGGATTCAACTTTCACCGTCAAATCTGCCACACGTACGAAACTTCCGTCGTTACTTTATAAAGACTCCGCGGGGAATTTGAAATTTATTCTAATAGTTATTCCAATTCTCCGTTATTTTCTCAATACTAACATTTGAGATGCGGCATGGTTGTTATTAGAAAAGCAAAGTAAAAATATGCCATGCAAAAACGAGATAATTTTACCAACCAGGTTTTCGAAGTTTTATCGCTATAGGTTTTGGTATTTTCAGAATTTGGGAAATCTGTGTATGATGAAGCTAGCCTTTGCTGTGAGTGACATAATCTCTTGACAAACTATGATAAGCGCTCCGAGTACAATATTTTTTTATACGCTATACTACCTAGTTACATTTACTAAACTGATATAATGCTTACAAAACAATATTTTTTTATTATAGATTATATAACATCTTGAATTATTTTAATTAAAATCCCCTTTTAAAATAGTCTTAAACAATAATCACGTCTTCCTGGATGTTAAATTTGTTTAATGTTATGTTAATGCAGTGAAATAAACTTTAACACTGGTAATATATATATATAGAAATAATGGAAAACTACTGACAGTAACCAAGATTAAAATAGAGTTTAGGTTAGTATTACCAGAGAAGACTTGTCAAACTTTGCTTTTCTGGTACTGACTCGCCGTCTCTGAGTTATTCTGTTTCTCCTAGAAAATCCTTCATTTCACTTTCACAGGGATTCAAGTTGATCCAAACTTTACCTCAAATGCAATTATTGTTACAACTTCGTTGAATCTTCCAGTTCCACTTTATACTTTTATTATTTTATGAAGGTTTCTTATAACTTACAATAAAAAAACAAACAGGAATACTCAAAAGATAGTTTACCATTTAATTTTGTGACACATATTAAAAAACAATTTTTTTACTTTGAGTATTTTCCGTCAAAGTGGTTCTGACTTGTAAAAGATACTAACATTCGTTCGGTAAAAACTAGTAAAGATTAGTAATGTACTCAGGTAGGCCCTCGACGGCTCTCTGACTGGTCTATAATAGTACAGAGGTCCACATTGGGTACAGAAAAATGAAGCTGTCACAGTATTGGTACAATCGACACATCATTTTCACTATCACTTTCAACAGCGTCGTTGACTTCAGCCGCTTCAACCCTTCCATCATCAGACCACGGGCGCCAAATTTCGATGATGTTCACTAGTGAAACGCAACTGATACACTAAACCAGATTAGGTATTTTGGGATGACTCATAGCCAACCGATTTCCCTGATATCCCCGCAATATACTTGAATCGACTTGGTAAGTCTTTTGGCTATCCAGCGTGACCAACTTCCCTTCCTTGGTTCCTCCTTGTCTCTTCTGGGGGCTTGACTCCAAGTTGAGCCTGGATACCCAGTCTAGTCCAAGTCCTTGGAGGGAGTAGTGGATCTTCCTTACAGCCTGGGGCGGGTGCCTGGGAGGATGGGCCCTTACCCGAAGGTCTCCGGTCTGCTGGCTTGGGGGACGAACCGTCCTGGGAGCACCCGACCCCTGAGTGGTTGGAGACTCTGTGCGTTGGCGGTCCCTGTCTGGTGGACTTAGGGGGACATCGTGTTAGAGGGCGAATCGTCCTGGGGTGTTGTCACCCACAGAGCCCGGGAGCTGGGTAAGGCTTTCTCTCCCTTTCTGGAGCGAGGCAGACTGACCCCGACCTACCACCTTTCCCATCCCTCTTTTCCCTCTTTCCGGTAGCTGCACAATATCCCAAGGGAGACGTGCCTAGCCGGCTATTCTGGGGCCTCCTGATCCCCCCAAAACTAACCAACCAACCAAACAAACAAACAACAATGTGTTCAGGTATCTATATATAATTATAGATTTATAACTACATTATGGCTGTAAAAATACCATACTGCACAAGAATATGTCACGCATTTACACGTGACAGCAGAGTGGGGAATAACTGCCCCTCTCCAATGTAGTCTTTGTGGACTCCTTTCCACCAAGATCATCCCACCTCAAATGTACCATGGAAAAGCTTGAAATAGTTTTCGATGCATATGTTTTTCTTCTTGTTGCTTCAAGTTATTTTGCGTCATATAACGTAAAAGAGTCTTAATAAGCTTAGTAATTGTACACTAATAAGCTCAGGCAGATAAAGTGGTGCTATGGACGTCAGATGGTACTAGTGAGAGACGATGTTTGTTTCATAATTGAAATATGTATAAAGGTTCCCCTGTAGCATAACTATATACTAACTGGTAGTCACAGATTTATATTGAGGTTTGCATTATTTCACATTAATGTTTTCTTGAATAAGGGATGCACTTTAAAATCACTTTTACAAGTTTTTTCCCTAAAGTCACTGATTAAATGATAACTAAATCAGGTTACACTTATTTAAATGTGAGGATAAAAGAACTGTCCGTTAGAGTGGTGAGTGAATGAATTTAGTCCAGTAGGATAAAGTATAAAATTTCCTAAAAGTAGCTGTCAGTCATTAGTACTTTGTAATGTAACCTCACTATTGTTACACATACTTATCTTATCACGATGTACAGCAGATATTTCCTTGTTTACTACTTGATATAACTTGATATACACGTAACAATGTACGTTCCGAGCCAGGTGTAAATGCGTCAAGCCAGTCTCACTCTCGCAAAACTGGTGTCACCCAGTACCACCAGCTATGACTACCACACTCTTTTGGATTACGCCCACCATATTTTTTGCTTGATGTAGACTTGATTGAGTTTAATTTATTATATTTAATTTATACATTGGAGAAATGCCCAAATAATAAAAAATACTGCTTCGGAAATGGGATCTATCTTCATTATGATTTAACCTAAAATGACTACAAATTTATGTGGACTTCAACCGTATCTCAAGTCAGCCCACGTACTAGCTTTTACCTATTTCATAACCTTTGTATCTTCTACTCGGACCTTCTGCATTGATTTCACCCACCCTTTATTGAGAGCGTAATACCATCTATATATTTAATTCCGTAAGCCCAAATTTGACAATGAAATTGTGAGCGAACGGGAGGTCATAGAAAGCTGGGAAATGTCTTATTTTAAAGGCCTGGGCAAGCAATACAATTTGTTGCGTAATAAAATGTAAAAACAATGTTTTGCGAAATAAAATGTTTCCTTTTTAAGTAGCATGGGGATTTAAAATTGTTTGCTTTGTTTGCATTAATACATTAAGTTACCTACTACCGTACTTTGTTTAGTTAACTACAACATTCCTATTTATATTGTTTTAATATCCTCAGCGTGTAAAGAGTAAAAATAATCAGACGAGGTAGAGTATTGGAGCAAGGTTAGGGATTATTTAATTTAGTAGATAATATAGATTCTCTGATTGGGCCTGATGATGATCGGTGTAACTGGTTGAAATCGATCGCCTTGTAGCATCTTTTGTGTACATTTTACCGTCTTGTATGTAATTACAGTATAAGTGTAAATATACTTTATAGTGTTGTAAGACGTATTTTATTTATCCTGCTTGGTTGTAATAAAGAAAGTATTGTATATTTAAGTAAAAAACGCCTTTGACCTTTTTATTGACGCCTTTGAATTATCGGTTTTATATTTAATAATACATTTCATATACAGTATTAGATTTACCAGGTTTATCATAAATAACTAAAATTAATTTACTTTTATATAAATTACTTTGAGTAACATTATATATTTTTATATTTTTAGTCAGTTTAAATTACTAAAAATCGTGGTGAATTTTCTTTGAACAAAAACCTTGACGGGGAAAACCCCTTAGAGGATTTAGATGAGAAAGGATCAGATAGATGGAATTACAATCTTATACTTACCTTAAGTGGGTACTAAATAATAAAATATAAAAAGACCTGATTTTGCCTGATCTCACTGGTCTGTTACTTCTCTAATTTAAAATATTGTTAATGTTGAATTAGTTTTTAATAGATAAAAACTATTTTTAATATTTAGACTGATATTAAAATCTGCGTTTACTTTTATGACTTGTATAATGAACCATGAGTTAAAACAATTCATACACCCTATTGTACAAATTTAACTTTCCAAATTAAGTAAAAAAATGGGTAATTTGATAGTGTGTAAAAGTAGATTGATCCCAAGACAATGGTAGTAGGCCTAAATATTAACCCAAGGGACAGCAGATTTATTTGACAGTATTTTTTTATCCTTAAAATTCTGATTTTCAATATATTTATGAAACTTTCAAATCTTGCAGGCACTGAAGCATTGCTGGACTAAGTCACGTTTTCTTTCAGTATTATCTCAATTTA
Organism: Allygus modestus; assembly: GCA_963675035.1. Lineage (NCBI taxonomy): Eukaryota > Metazoa > Arthropoda > Insecta > Hemiptera > Cicadellidae > Allygus > Allygus modestus. The sequence continues at coordinate 252,047,298 of OY776111.1, read as the reverse complement.
AAAGATAACCCTGTCATTCTGTAATAATGACCTTGCGATAAACACATTTTATCATAGCTTTGAAAAACTGAAGAATACAAAAGAAGAAGTAGTTGACTAACATTATTGATAATAATCATATTTTTTTCGTGCATGCTGATGTAAAGATTGTTATCATATCTTTAGCTTTGGATAAAATAAAAAAGTTTATTATAACTATACATTTCTGCAAATGATAAATCTGTTAATAAGTTTATTATATTGTAGTGGTATATTTATTTTATTAGTAAAGTATATTTTAAGTCCACTTTTAAATCTTCTTTCAATATATATGTATATTCTGATTAATATAAAGTTTACCGCCGATGTTTTAATATGTTACATTATTTAATTTATCACTACAAAACTGACTATAGGAAGACAAGAGAAATTCAAATTCTCTTGAAATATTAACTGAAGTTAAATGTAGTTAAGGAAACATTTTACTCAGGCAATAGAAGTTCTAAAACATGCCTAGTTATACAATAACAAAATAATTACAATTCATAGAGTCTCATGGAGCTAAATAACGTTAGAAACAGGGCCACGTACTTGACTGGGAGAAGATTTAAATGACTCTCAGAGGGAGGTTTGCAGGTTTAAATCTCGCGAATATAATATGTAATCCCCCAATTAGAGATTACTTGCAGTTTTCCTTTAAGTTTATTCACTAGGGCAAAAACGAGGAACGAATTACTTCAACATACTAAACTACATATTATTATTAGCATTGTTATACTCAGAAAGCTTTAAAAAACTACCCAATGGGTTCCTTACATCTTTCAAAACACGTACTCATTTATAACAGTATTTTTAATTTATAAAGCAATTGCAAGAAAATAGAGTATATCACAAATCACTCTTTGGCTCTAAAACGAATATCGGCTCTAAAGTTTCATGGTTCGCATCGATGCTTCAAAGAAGACCGGTCCACGAGATAATGAATCGCATTCTGATAAAATGCAGTCATTAAATATAAAAAATATATATTTTAATAGTGTTAACCCATACCAATAATTGTTGGTAATTAATACACGAAGCGTGTTACATAGTAAAATAAATTTGCAGTTTAATATGATTTGGCTAGTTAATAAAATAAACTTGATACCTTTCAATATCCTGTTGTGTTGGAACTATGCTACATGTTTAGTGGCAACAACCACATCTTCAGGCAGCATCTTAAAGATTTGTCATATAAAGTTAAATTTGAAACACGAACACATATAGTACAATGACACACAAGACACAATTAAATACCCCCCTTGCAGCAAACCTGCATACTCAGCGAATTTCCAATGACTATATATGTCTTAATAACACATGAAGCCTCTCACCAGGATTTATGAGAAATATATTCATAAATAAGCGATATTTAAAATATTCATTATTCTCCATAATAATAACATTAGGGACGAGTACGCGGGTTTGCTGCAACAGGGAACACAAAAAATGGGTTTTCATGCAAATATCAATAGAACTCATCTAAGTGAAGTCACATACCAAGTTTCATCCATATACATTCATAAATAAGCGATATATAACATTTGTATTACTCTCCATAAGAATAACATGGGGACCGAGAACCTAGGTTTGCTGATACGGGAACCATAGGCGAAAGATTTATTTTTTGTACAAACAACAAACCACAACCAGATGAAGCGATATACCAAGTTTCGTCAGTTTATGTTCATAAATAACCAAGAAATACAATTTTTATATTTCTCCATAAGAATAACATTGGACAACGTACTGTGTTTAGCACTTTCAATATCTCAGTAACCAATTGACATAGAGAAATGATCAAAATACCAAATTGTTTGCTTTTTAAGCTGAATTCAATGGTATGAATTAAAATTTGATTAAAATAACAATTAGATGTGAAACATCAAAAAACCCATTTTTGGGGTACCTAACCCCCCAAAAACCCCCCTTAGGATGGTGCGATTAGTCTGGTTTTCAAACTCGTTCAAATAAATGGTACTTTACATATTTGTACCAAATTTCATTAAGATCGGACTTTTTTACGAGAGTTATCGTGCTTACGGACACACACACACATATATATATATATACATATATATATATATACATATATATATATATATGTACACATATATATATATATATATATACATAGTTGCTGCTTCTGTTTTACTACTAATACTACTTCTTCTACTGTCGGTATCGTTACAGTAGAGTGAATACCACATAGATACAAATGTATCTGTTCAAACTACCTGTACAGAATGTTGGGGTCTACGCTGCGGATCAATTACCACATTATATCTCACCATCTACTGCTATGATTGTGAATACTGATCCGCACAATGAATAAGGTACTCACTGGGTGGCTTTCTACTTTACCAAAGGAGGAGGCAAAATGAATTCTCTTACAGCTACGGACAACCTCCACATCTACAATTCTACCAAGGAATCCTGAGACGCAATGCTCGTCACTACTTGTACAACGAGCATCGCCTTCAAAGTGACAACACTCTGGTCTGTGGTCAATACTGCCTTGTATACCTGTACTGCAGCACCCACTACAGCATGAAGAGGTTGTACTTTGTGCAGCTCTTTGATTACACTTCTACTGCTCACAACGATGCACTGATCAGAAGAGTCATTGTACAAATGCATAAAAATTTGATTTTGAAAATTGCTTTTTTCAATAAATTAGTTGTGCACTCAGAATAAAAATGTTCTTTTTTTCATCCTCCTTTTTTAGTATTTAGTTTACAGACTCATATTCAATGAAACACAACAATAAATAAATAAAATATAACTAAATAATAAACAGCTCAAAATTACCACACACACACACACACACACACACAAATAAATTTTAAACTTAAAACTAAAGAAGATTGTTTGGGGTTAAGTGTAATAACTAACACAGTGGTTATGTTCTGAACTTGGCTATTTGTATTGACTAAGAAAACTAATTTACAAAGATATTAACATAATCTTCAAGTCTTGCTTTACATATTTACATAAACTCTAATGGTGTGAATTTGCTATTGTAACCCCTTGGACTGCGCTTTTAAATTTGCCTGTCTGGATATATTTGCCTGGCCAAGTACCTAATCTGCACCTTATCTCTAGAATTCGTAAAACACACAATGTAATGTGCATTCAATGAGATATCCCTCGGCCCACAAACAAATCCCTCTGTCCTTGATGAAACAAATTTTGAGTGATGAAAAACATACTAATGTTTGGATTATGACATCCTTTAGTTTGGGCAGCTGCTCTAAATGATTGATGATGCCGCTCGTATCTTGTGGACTGCTCTCTTCTTCGGCGTTGATTGTGAAACTGTACTGCGTTGAGTAACAGTTTAATTTAATCCATTAATTTTTGCTTTTACTGATGGATTATCAATCCACATATTTTCCACTTCATTAACCAATTGTTTAACACTTTCGTGAATTTCACCATCTTTGTCCAAAAATAATCCACACATTTACACCACATCTGTACTATTGAATAATTCCATTTTTAATAATATTTGTCCTTTTTTTCTTGGGTTTTGAACAGCAAATGTATTACCATCCTCCAGCCATGACACTATGGGGCAATCATCTGATGGTTTTGGTACACATCCTGGTTTCTTAGTTTACAATTCGATGGTACTTGATCTCTTTCACTTCTTGCTGACAGTTGATGGTTTTAAAGGTGACGTCTGTTTCGGTGGTGTCGTCAATGAATGAACACTAGCGTTGTTGTTTATAACCTAAATCTCATAAAAAATGATTTGATAAAATCGTCCGCGGAAACGTAAGTGTTCATGTCTGTAACATGCGACTTATACCGTGCTTCTAACTGGTTTTGTGTCTGCTCACCCTCGGAGTAAACTGTGCGCACTTGTTGTGACACATCTTGTTGCAACAGACTAGATGTTTAATTTTTTCTTCCAACATCAGTTCCAATGACCCACGAAATCTCATTTCATCTATCGCGATTTGAGTCCACGTTAATTGTTTTACATCCTCGCCCGATTCGTAAGTGTAATGTGTATTTAGCTCCTCATTAAATTTAACAATCTTTTTTGTTTTTTTCATAATTATGTTGTTTTATATGATATTCACTCTCAAACACATCTCGCTCTATCTAACACTAACTTGATTGCTAGCCTTTCTCGGATGTTAATGCGTTTACAACGAATTTTCTTCATTGATATGGTGATTACTTTTCTTGCGTCACCCACACTGTTCATTTTGGAGTACGTAGTGACTGTTGCTGGCAGACGATCGTCGAAGGTTCTGGAACGAGTCGAAATGTAGAATTTTGCATTGTCAAAGATATGCTCAACTATACTAACGAAATTTTGAGAGGTTAGGATGTTGTTGTATCTGCAGTCAATGTGCATGCCGTAACTCTTCATTACTTCCTTAGCTTTATTTACAACATTTATACCGTTTGGAACATTTTATCTAAAGTAGCACATTTCAAATCCTTCTTTCTTTGCTTTATTCAAGGCTCGTTTGAAATTTATTTTTTGTGTTCGAATGCATTTGTATTCGCAAACTTCGTTTTCAAACAGTACAGACAAAGGCTTATCATTAAATATATAGGAAGTTAAATCGAACATTTTATAGGTTATGCCAAAAAGCGCAGTGACCACTGTCATAACAGGACACACGGAAGCACAACAACACTATTACACAAGCACACACACACACACACACACACACACACACACACACACACACACACACACACACACACACACACACACACACACACACACACACACACACACACACACGCACGCACACACACACGCGCGCGTGCGCGCACACACAAACACACACAAACACACACCGTGAAGTATAAAACGAGTATGAGATCGTGGTTGTTCAAAAAATGGGGTGAGGGAATCACTCACCCCTATTTTGGGGGCTTGAACCCTTTGTCGGTGTGCAGGTGTTATGGAAAAACCACCCTCAGTCTGAGAATGTTAATAACACATAGTGAGGGTTGTGGGTTGTGAAGCTTTAGGCGGAGCAATTCCCATGGGCTGGTGCAGCTGCAGCGCATGTGTTGGCACGGAAACCCCCCATGTATAATTAATTCGGAGAAGGGTCTATTGTTAAGACCACCTGCTGGGTATTAACTACCCTACTATAATGGTATTCGGAAAAGGATCCTTTTTTAATGACCCTCCGCTGGGCAACCCCTTGCAGGTGTGTGTCGTTAATCAACCCTACTATAATTAAATTCTGACAAGGGTCTTTTGTTAACGAAATTACATGGCAATAAAAACAACCCCATCTCTTGGAATGTTGGAGTGGATCCTTAGAAATAGGAAATATCGCCAGTCGTATCTTGTCGTTAGGTTAAGACTCTGCTCTGTTAAGTAAGACTGTTTCCAGTTAGAAATGGGAAACATGGTGAGACATATCTCATTGTTAGGTTAAGATATACAGTGTAAATTCAGGTTCGTGCATAGAAATAGGACACACAATTTAAATTCGCGAACAATTTTAAAAATAGCGAACAAAATTTGCAAAAAATCTAAAAAATACTTGCGAAAGAAAATAAATCAGTGAAACAAATCTGCAAACAAATCCGTGGAAACAAATTTCAAAAAATAGTGAAATTTAAAAAAAAAATTGCGAAAACAATTCGCCTAAAAAAATTTTCGGAAAAAATCTGCAAACAAATTCGTAGAAACAAATTTGCAAAAAAAATCGCGAAAAAATCTGCAAAAAATAAATCACGAAAAAAATCTTGGGGGGAGCAAGTCTGAGAAGCTATGGGTGGAATGTTTCCCATGGGTTGACGCAGCTGCAGCACAAGTGCTAACACAAAAAAACACCCTTGTCTAATTAATTCGGAGATGGACCCGATCAACCACACGTCTGGGAATGTTGGGGTGAATCCGCAACGTAGGTGCGTCGTAAATCAACCCTACTATAAAAAAATTCTGACAAGGGTCTTTTGTGAACGAAATTACATGGTAATAAAAACAACCCCACGTCTGAGAATGTTGGGGTGGCTCCTTTGTCGGTATATCATTATCATAAATCACTCTCGGAGCAGGGTCCATCGTTAATGACCACCTGCTAGGTAATAACTACCCTAGTATAACGGAATTAGGAGAAGGGTCTTTTGATTGTGATTGCTTTCGGGCAATAAATTTGACCCTCCGTCTATGCGTCCTTTGTCCCAAGGACATTATTATCGATCACTGTCATGGTGTTTAGGGGAGGGATTTTTTTATTCCGTTTTAATAAAATTTAATTATGCGCAGTTACTCTAGTTACGTCGATTTATGCACAATTACTCTAATTTACTTATGTTTATTCAAAATATGAATATTAATTAAGGGTAATTAATTTAAAAAATATTAATTGGGTTAATTAAAAACAATTTTTGCATATTAGTTAGGGTAGTAACAAATTGTCATATTAAAAAATTGCATATTAATTAGGGTAGTTAAAAATACCCCCGTAGCAGCAAACCTGCATACTCAGCGAATTTCCAATGAATATATACGTATCTTAATACCACATAAAGCCACATACCAATTTTCATCAATATACATTCATAAATAAACGATTTATGACATTTTAATTATTCTCCATAAGAATAACATGGCGGCTGAGTATGCAGGTTTGCTGAAGGAAGGAAAACAAAAAATGGGGTTTTATACAAATATCAATACAACTCATTTAGGCAAAGCCACATACCAAATTTCATTAATTTATTTTCATAATTAAGGGAGATAACACGTTATTTATTCTCCATAAGAATAACATGGGGCTGAGTACGCAGGTTTGCTGCTACGGGAGCCTTTGGCAAAAAATGTTTTTTTTGAGCAAATATCAGTGGTCCACAACCAGATGAAGCCGTATACCAAGTTTCGTCAGTATACGTTCATAAATAAGCGAGATGTAAAATTTTTCTTTTCCTCCATAAGAATAACATTAGACAACGTACTGTGTTTAGCACTTTCAATATCTCGGTAACCAATTGACGTAGAGAAATGATCAAAATACCAAATTGTGTTTTTTTTTAAGCTGAATCCAATGGTAAAAACTAAAATTTGACTATTTCAAAAATTATATGTAAAAAATTCAAAAAACCCATTTTTGGGGTACAAAACCCCCCCAAAATACCCCTTCGGATAAAGCGATCTGGCTGGTTTTCGAACTTAAAGTCATAAATGTTGCTTTACACGTTTATACCAAATTTCATCAAAATCGGATAATTTTTACGAGAGTTATCGTGCTCACGGACACATATATATATATATATATATATATATATAGATATATATATATATATATATGTACAGTTTCGAACGAATGGTGTTTTTGGGGTCTGGGGACCTCAAAACGAAAAGTTATCATGGTCCCGGGCCTAGGTCTTACCATGCCGACTACGGTAATAGCTTCTTCCCTATAGGGGAAATTCGCTAAAATGAGGGGGAATTAATTATGCAAATTTCACCCGCCAACCATGGTATCGGCTAAACCCCCCTACTCACGCTAGGTCGTACTGGCGGCGACTCAGTTACGACCTAGCGTGCACGAACCGCGACGGGAGCATACTTATAGTTACCAAAAATGACCGGTCTTCTTTTAATTAATTGTTTCTTGTGTGCCATTGTACTATATGTGTTCGTGTTTCAATTTTAAATTTATATGAACAATTTTGAGGATGCTGCCTGAAGATGTGGTTGTTGCCAAGAAACATTTAGCATAGTTGCAACACAACAGGACATTGAAAGATAACCAATTTATTTTATTACTGATTTAAACATCAATATCCAGCAGTAGGAAAATGAATTCAGATTGTATTTATCTTTTACGTTGGCGCACAAAACACTTAAAGCTGATGAAATAAAAGCTAAACTGTGTCTGCAAACTGAAGATCTGTATAAACAAGGAATGTGAAATAGAAAGTTAGAAAAAAACTGCTCTTAGGAAAGGTTTATAGTATTGATATTGTATAATATACGTCATAGCAGCTTATTAATTTTTATTTATAAATTTTTTTAAGGAGGTTGGCAGCCTATTTTTGTTATACTTTGCCCGTTTACATATACTATAGATATGTGAGTGTATCGTATCCAGAAAAGCAAGGGGTGAGCCTTTACAGTAAGTTGTACAGTACTTATACAATTTAGATACCAGGTCTAGGATTCGAACCAACGACAGGGCCATCAATGAAATAAACGGTATCAGGAAACTGACACATACTTTCTCCCTTTTAGCCAAACTTTAATGACAAAAATATTTGTTATTTACTAAATATAGAATATGAAGTATAGATAAATGTACAGAAAATTGTCTAAAATAGTTGTTTTCAGAAATATACACCCAAATCCCTTTTTGGGAGGCACTATAGAGTCCGTTGCTACACACAGTGGTTTTGAGAGGGGAAATGCCCCCTTGCCCCCCCAGGGTTAAATAGCAACACATTTCGAACATCATCTGTTGGTCAATGCTGACTTGACCTGCATATCAAATTTTAATGAAATTGATCAGTAAATAAGAGAGAAATAGTTATATTTGTATTCCCCATAAGAATAACATTGGACAACGTACTGTGTTTACCGCTAAATGAAAATTTCAATTTTCTCCGTAACTAGCAATCGTAGAATAGTAATTTAAAATACTAATTTATTTAGTTTTTTGAGCTCTTTTTAATGGTGAATAGTAATATTTTTTAACATTTATGATTTTTTATAAAAAATCCAAAAAATTGAATTTTGGATGTTTTAAGTCCTGTAATTTCTGAACCCGAATTTTTCAAGAAATGCGGGTGGTGTCATTTTGTTGCAAACCTAAAGTTCTACAAACCACGAAAGTTTAATCAAAATCGTTAGAGCAGTTTTTGATAAATTTGGATTTTTCATGTTTTTTGGCGGTTTTTGGGGGATAATTACCCTTAAAAATCAAAAATCCAAAAAAAATGAAAAAAATACCTGGAGATATCGTGGATTAGTACCTACATACCAAATTTCATAAAAATCGGCCCATAGGTTAGGGCTCTAGCTCTGTAAACATCCACACAGACACACACACATACACACACACACACACACACACACACACACACACACACACACACACACACACACACACACACACACACACACACACACACACACGGACACATACACACACACACACACACACACACACACACACACACACACACACACACACACAGACAGACATCACGTAAAAACCACTTTTTTGGGTTCAGGGAGCACCAAAACGAATATTTCCACTAACAACTCAAATTCGAAAATTTTTACGAAAACAATACTTTCTCCATATACTATGTATAGGGGGAGAAAGTAAAATGAACAAAATGAACAAAACGTTTATTCCAACATAGTTACAGCTTTTCACTTAAATAATACAGTTATTACTAAAATCTATACCACTGTAGAAAAATTAAATGAAAAAGGTCATAGGAATCAGCCACTACCTGCCACCACTACGCCACGCTACCTGCCACCACCACGCCACACTACCTGCCACCACTGCCCCACACTACCTGCAACCACTACGCCATACTACCTGCCACCACTACGCCATCGACTCACTAAAATTGTTTTTAAGTGTGTTAGAAGAAAGTTTTTAAATTCTGATATTAAGAAAGTAACAAGACGTCTTCTATATATCATGCATGGACTGTGGAAATTATCTTTTTAACTTTCCAGAATGAAGATCCTGCATTCCTGCAATCCTGCATGTTGAATTTGAGTTGTTAGTGGAAATATTCGTTTTGGTACTCCCTGAACCCAAAAAAACTTCATATTCTATAATTAGTAAATAAAAAAAACAATTTTTATTAAAGTTTGACTGAAACGGAGAAAGTTCGTGTCAGTTTCCTGATACCGTTTATTTCGGTTGCAACTCTGTTAAATAATAATATATAAATTATGGTATTAATGTGTAACAGGGTAAACGTACTGTCAAAGGTGACTGTTAAAGGATTACTATTAAATGTTTTATATAATAAAAATATCATATATGTATACAAATAAAGTATTTAAAATACGTGTTTCTTCAAAAATAAAGTATAGACTATCATAGGTTACTAGAGCACAGTTAATAGAGACAAAATCATCGTATATTAAATCGTACAAAAACGTAATAGTTGATGTTCATTTGCCAAATTTGATAGTCACTGAATAAAATAGAAATAAACATGCCACTAGAAATAATTAATAACAAGCCAATCCTACTAACTGTTGCTGTCGTCCGTGTGAATTTATAGTTTTGTTACTGTAACATACTTGGTTATGTATTTATACTATTTATTTAATTTATTATGTATTTACTACGCATTTCAAACACGGAAGTTAGTTAATTAAGATACTGAAACTCGGCCTAGTTTGATAGTTGTGTTTCTTGGTTGAGTTTGCACGTGATTAGCGCAGTTAATGAAGACTAAACCAATAGACTTAATTGGATCTTGACACCTAACTAGGAAAAGCAATTTTGAAAAATATATAGTTCCTAAATTGATTTAAACATAAGGAGTGTATTGCTGCAATTTTTATTATACAAAACAAGTTAATACTTCAATTGTTTCCCTTAATTTACTTAAAAAAATATGATATAAATGGAGGAAACGTGTATAAGAAACCTAAGCACCGTTCAACGAATCATAAATCCAAATACATTAACGTTCCATTAAAACTAACGTTGCTGACTGGCATCGAAAGCTCCAGGCTGAAGGCATGTGATAAACAGTTCCCGGGATAGAGGAGGCTTTTCAGTGGCTAAACTACGTCTGGTAAGAGTCCCACATTACAGGATGACCATCTGTGTACGTAAAGCATTATACACCTCTCCCTAAAAAAACAAAATAAAAACAATAAAACATAGGTAAGCATGAGGTAGCATAACAATTTATTTAAAACATATTAATATGTACTTAATCATAAACCTTTAAAATCAATCTTGTTATGTGTTTTGTAAAAAATCACTTTTCTGACTTTTATTTCGTAATCCATTACTTTGTTTGCAAATTGCTAATAAATATGTTTGCAAACAATGACGAGTATCTGTACTTCCGTGCGGTGGGGCGACAATCAAAAATTAATTTTGTATGGTGTATTATACTGTAATATGAATATTAATAACATAAATTATATTCATTTTATATAAACTTTAGAAACCTTAAACCTTGTGAAGTTTATATTGAAAATAATTAGAATAAGTATACTAAAAACGACTGAAATTTAGTAGTAATGGCTATATTCCAGTAATATTAGGCAAGAATACCCCTTAAACTGGAATAAATGTCATTAAGAAATAATTTCATCATACCAAAAGAAAGAAATAAAAACTACTTTAGTAATTTACCGAACAGATTCGTAACGTTATAACAATTACCATAAACTATACAATTGGTTTTATTTAAGGCTTTTATCAAGGCTTTATTTTAATAAAATTAACTAATACTATGAAACACTGAAAACAAATACACAACCTTGGATTAGATAATAACAAAATCAGCTTGTGATGAGTAGATTAATTAAGATTTGAAAACTCATGGGGCTAAGAAATATACTGGCTATTTTAAAGCGTCTTTCGTCATTATTGCTATACTACATAGTACACCTTAGCTCCAATATTAATCTTATGGGAATTCATAATTTGTTTCGGCAAATAAATAATATTATTATTGATTTGTATTATTCTATTAACAGTAAGTAAAATGTAAAATGTTTAATGATCTTGCCTATGACTGCAAGATCCCTATGACCGGTCGTGCTTCCCTTGCCTGAAATTACAGTGGGGTAAAAAACCTGTTTGTATGTTTATCTTTATGTAACATAAACTATTGACGCAAAAGTAATAATTTAGTAACGATTGTTCTTACTTGGCTCACTTGCAGTTTTTATGTTGAATGTGTTATTGAAAATATTAGTTAATATATTTTTTCCTTAAAGGTTTTAAATATTGTAAAAAATTGAATTTATATAAAACTTAAACTCAAATATATGTATCAAGGCTACGTGACTTTGTTACCAAGCGACGGTAATCAATTAAGAAAAGGAGAGGTCGACAAGCCATTTTTCATTAGCCAAGCATCGACACAAGAGAACAGACGAGATTAATGGAGTGGCGATGAGCGAACTTTCATTTATTCAATTTACTTTGTAACTAAGATAGTTTACAACAGAATTTTGACAGTATACACTATAATATTGATTTAGTTCAGAACCGGGTTTTTTAAAAACATGAGTTGTTATTATAACGCGGAGTCTTTACTTTGTAAAATGCCAAAGTAGATAGTGTATTTTTATTTTGTTAGCTTTTCATTTATATTGAAGATAAGTGCTTATTAATTTTGCCTACGGATTATAAGTCAGTATTACATGTTTACTATGACACAAGGCTCTTAAATAATGAGTTATAAATATTCAAAGCAACTTGATGTGGTGTTACTGTGCAATAAATACTGCTGTGCATTGTTTCAGCGATTGAAGCATCCAATTTCTACTTCCTTACATTCGTTTTATGTGAAAGTGTTTTGATAAACTACCAGTTCATCAGTAACAGTACAATATAAATAATCATACTCACGTGAAATCCGTAGCTTATACATTTATAGCTTTCCCAATTCCAAACGACAAATTAACTTATCTCCTATTGCGCAAATATATGAAACAAGCAAAAGTGTCACCTTCGTTTTCTTTAACTCATTGCTCTTTCTTACGTGCCTTTGCATTCTATTGTCAACCTCAAATTGGATAAGATCATATTTCCGTAAGCACTTCACAATGTTTCAATTGGTTGCTGCGAAATACAATTCGCATTACATTCGTCTGTTGTAAAACTGTAAGGAGACGAATACGTCCATTCGTCATTTATTGCCTATGAAACGTTCAAGCCCAGGATTCGCTCTTCATGGTTTACATATTTACTTCTATTCACATCGTAGGTATCGCAGATGAACCAAGTCGTTAATACTAATTGGCACTATAGTAACACTCTTAGGCAGCAAGTAGTAAAAGTAAAGTAAATCATAGAAAAAGTTGTATTTGGATTTTAAAAGATTTTTAACCAGTACAATTGTAAACTTCATGCACTAGTTTGCAGATATTATTGACATATCTTAACGGTAAAATATCTGATTCCATTACTTTTAGCAAATTTACCCTATAGGGAAGAAGCTGTTACCGTAGGTCTCATGGTAAGACTTAAGCCCGAGACCATGATAACTTTTTTGTTTTGTGGTCCCCAGATGCCAAAAATACCATTCGTTCAAATTTGTATATATTTAATCACATAAATACATATACACATAAATACATATATATATGTGTGTGTGTGTGTGTGTGTGTGTGTGTGTGTGTGTGTGTGTGTGTGTGTGTGTGTGTGTATGTGTGTATCCGTAAGCACGATAACTCTCGTAAAAAAGGTCCGATCTTAATGAAATTTGGTGCAAATGTGTAAAGTACAATTTATTTGAACGAGTTCGAAAACCAGACGAATCACACCATCCAATTGGGGGGTTTTGTACCCCAAAAATGGGTTTTTGGGGTTTTCACATGTAATTTTTATTTTAAGCCAATTTTAATTCATTTGAATTCAGCTTAACAAAACAAACAGTTTGGTATTTTGATCATTGCTCTACGTCAATTAGTTATTGAGATATTGCAAGTGTTAAAATATCGTACAAAAACACACATTACGTTGTCTAATACTATTCTTATGGAGAAAAATTAAAATTTTATATCTCGCTTATTTATGAACATAAACTGACGAAACTTGGTATATGGCTTCATCTGGTTGTGGTTTTTTGTTGTTTGGTTCCCGTAGCAACAAACCTAGGTACTATCGGTCCCCATGTTATCCTTATGGAGAATAATTAAAACGTTATATATCGCTTATTTATAAATGTATATGAATGAAACTTGGTATGTGACTTTACTTAGATGAGTTCTATTGATATTTGCATAAAAACCCATTAGTTTTTGTTCCTTGTTGCAGCAAAACTGCGTACTTATCCCCAATGTCATTCTTATGAAGAATAATTAAAATTGTATTTATCGCTTATTTGTGAATATATTTTTATGAAACTTGGTATGTGGCTTTATGTCGTATTAAGATATTGGAAATTCACTGAGTATGCAGGTTTGCTGCGACGGGGGTATTTTGATAATGCCATGTAAAATATAAGCCCTAATATAACGTTTTTAAAAAGTAAGTTTTTTTAATTTTTACTATATAATAGGTAGAAGAGACCCACACTTACTTTACAATCTCAATACCTTATGATGTATTGAAGAGATTACGTTCTACAATTTATCCAAAGTATACCTTTAGTGGTCAGATTGAAGCCTTGGGATCTATTACTGAGCATACCTCTAACTAGCATACCTCTAATCGTGCTTACAAATGCCATGCAATTTTGTTTATTTACAATAAATGAAGAAGTAAACATCAAATATACAGAATGTTCGAAAAAGTGGGTAATTAATTTACGTCGTGATTCCTTGGGTTAAAATAAACGTATATTATATGTTTATATAAACATATGTCCTATCTCCTTTCGTTTAGCGCCTGTCTGTCTGTATGAGTTTTTTATAAAAACATTCATAGCTCCTTAACTGTTTGAGCTAGAGCGTTGAGATTCTGCACGAATGTTGATCTTATTGACCGCTATCTTTGTGCAAAATGTTAATAAAAACTCTTCATTAGTTTTAAAATGGTGGCTATTTTAAATATTTTACACCTAATTTCACGATAAACCGTTACTTTTACCAAACCAATTGCAAGATACATCAAATTTACGAAATTTTCGCGTAAAATGTTTAAAATAGCCACCATTTTGAAACTGATGAAGAGTTTTTATTCACATTTGCACAAATATGGCGGCCAATAAGATGAACATTTGTGCACAATCTCAACACTGTAGCTCTCAAACCGTTAAGGAGTTATGAATGTTTTTGTAAAAACACATACAGACAAACGCTAAACTAAACAAGATAGGACATATGTTTATACAAACTTCTTTGCTTGTTTTGACCCAAGGAATCACTGCGTAAATTATTTACCCACTTTTTTGAACACCCTGTATTTGCAGCTGAACACAGAGGAAGTGATATTTTCAACCAGATAACAATTGACAGAGGACAACTGCTGCTGATATGAATCATCTAGCGTCAGCACTGCTGAACTTTCAGGGTCGTGTCTCCTCATGCTTCTTATTATAACTGGGGCTGCAAAACTAATCCGTATTCGAGTCTTAGAAACCTAGAAAACGTTAATCTTAATTACCAAAAAAAAAAACTCTTTCGATTTATTTCGACGAAAAATATTGAAAACTCGAACATGTTACAATAGAATATACGAACTTGTTTTGGAGCTGGTAATTTAGTTTTGTCGTTGTTTATGTTAGATAAAAGTGTTCGGGTTAACGGGTAGACTAAAATATATAAGTGATCGATTATTTGCTTAATTATACAGTTCTGAAACGGTCCTTCTGTTATGATCTTTCAACCTAAAACTCGCATACTATTTCAATAAATTTTCGAATTAAAGCATTCTTGCTCTTATTCGCAGATTAGCTAAGTTTTGACAAGCAGCAAGTAGAAGTTGATAACATTTTAATGAAGAGGTATCAGTTTCCAAACACTACTTTAGGACTAAATCAATTTAAGATATATAAACTAATTAAACATAAATCAATGGCTTAACGCCAAAATCCAGTGTCTCAAAGTTACTTTTATAACCTTGCATACAACTGAAAAAACATTATACTCCTACGTATAAGTTTACTTTTACTAATTGCCCATCGCTAAAAACATTATGTTAAATATATATTTCCCATCTGTAAGTAAATCATTGTATACATTTATTTTTGAGATAATAATGTAAAACAAGAAAATAAAACATAACAGATGTTTTATGCGAACGACGGCGACGGGAAGAGGTGCTGACACAGTCAGTAGTAATTGATACATTGACACCGTTATAAAATATGCAAACACCAGAGTAATCAGAAAAAGGATATAACAAGTGAAATCGAGCAGTACTGATTATTGTAATGTTGTACACGAAAACTGGTTTGCGTTTCGGAGGTAATTAGAAATATCTAAAATAATACGATTTTAAATTTGAATTTCTGCAGAATAATAACTGCATTGGTTTAGTTTATAAAAATAAATACTTTGTTTACTTGTTATGTTAAAAAAGTACCTTCTCTGTTGTTTCTTATTAGTGAATTTGATTTTGTATAACGCAGTATTAATGAACCTTTTAAACAGTATGTGTAGAATCTGATTAAATCGCAGTCACAATCAGTTTAAATCACAATCACAATATCTGTTTAAAATCACAATCAGATTTTGTAATTGTTTGCAAACAAAACAATAATTAGAAGTAATTGCGAGTTTGAAGGTATTTTATAGAATGTTTCCCTACCTACACATTTAAGTTTAAAACGTTGACAACTTTTTAAATGATACTTTTATATATGTGTTGTTCTATTTGTGTATAAAAGACAATAAACCGTTTTATAATTATTGTATGTTTTTCAGCTTCCTTGTATACTTATAGCTTTGAATGTGATGCAGTTCTTAGAGTTTTGTATTGAATGCCAAAACTAATTTTCCTGTATATATATATATATATATATATATATATATATATATATATATTTTTTTTTTTTTTTTCACATACAAATCCACACATTTATTTGTTATTTTATTTATGGTAATAATCATTTTCCTGTTAGGATTGCAGTCGATATCTAAAATATATTACTCTGTGAAACAACTTGAAAAGGCCAGACCAAGCATTTTTGAGACGAAATATAATGTAAGAATATCAAGAGCGCTATATCAGTAAATCCAATATTATGATGAGGAACGAAGTAAGAGAAGGATGCTGTGTTTATTGAAACCACATCCAGTATCTACAGTATTAGGCCATTCTTTGGATGACATATTTATTATTGTAAATGAATATTTGTAATGCAAATACCTATAAACACAACATTCCTGATGCAAGCGTATATTTCCTATATTTACAGAGTTTTATAGTTTGTATTAAATAATCACTATACATGTTTTAGCGAATTTCCTCTATAGGGAAGAAGCTATTACCGTAGGTGGCATGGTAAGACTTTAGCCCGAGACCATGACAACTTTTTGTTTTGAGGTCCCCAGATGCAAAAAACACTATTCGTTCAAATTTATATATATATATCCGTTACCGTGATAACTTTTGAAAGAAGCGCCCGATTTTGATGAAATTTGGCAAAAATGTGGAGAGTAACATTTATGACTTTAAATTCGAACACCAGATCGATCGGTCTATGGGAAGGGGGTTTTATGGGGGTTTCACATTTTCCAAAAATCAGCTTTTTGAACTTTTCACTCTAAAACTTTAAAAACACTAGATTTTGGTTATAGCCATTTTATAGATCTTAAAAAACAAACAATTTAGTATTTTGAATCATTAAGCTAGGATTAGTGGTTGTGGAGAAAAGTCAAAAAATGGGTCCATAAAATTTCCCATGTTAATCTTATGGGAATATGGTTTTTAGATTTTCCTCAGATAATTTCACTAAAAACTCCACATTTCTTTCTACCAATCAGTTTAGCTCTACAAAGCAATCATTTTGGCGTTTTAATTGTTGTTTTACGTCCAACCGTTGCAGTGATATTCAAAGTGCTAAACACAGGACGTTGTCCAATGTTATCCTTATGGAGAATAAATAATACCCCCGTCACAGAAAACCTGTGTACTCAGCGAATTTCCAATGCATATATATGTGTCTCACTACTACATAGAGTTATTTACCAAGTTTCACAAAAATCCATTTATAAATAATTGATTAATAGCATTTCATTTATTCTCCATAAGAATAACATTAGAGCTGAGTACACAGGTTTGCTGCAACGAGGAAGATAAAAAATGTGTATTTTTGCAATTATCAATATAACTTAACTAGGTAAAGCTACATACCAAGTTTTATTAATTTAGGTTCATAACTAGGGAGAT
Organism: Allygus modestus; assembly: GCA_963675035.1. Taxonomy (NCBI): domain Eukaryota; kingdom Metazoa; phylum Arthropoda; class Insecta; order Hemiptera; family Cicadellidae; genus Allygus; species Allygus modestus. Next base: position 252,029,281 of record OY776111.1, on the reverse strand, counting down.
ATAAAACTTGACTTATTCTCCATATATGAATAATATGGGGGCCGAGTATGGAGGTTTGCTGCAACGGGGATAATCAACAAAAAATCCACTTAGTGTCCAAATATCAATATACCAGTACTACGCGAAGCCACATACCAAGTTTCATCACTATACATTCATAAATAATCGAGATATAAAATTTCATTAATTCTCCATAAGGATAACATTGGAGAACGTACTGTGTTTAGCACTGTGAATATCTCTGCAACGGTTGGACGTAGAACAACACCAAAATGATTGTTTTGTAGAGCTGAACTGATTGGTATCAGCAAATGTCAAGTTTTCAGTAAAATTATCTGAGGAAAATCCAAAAACCTTTTTCCCATAAGATTAACATGGACAATTTTATGGACGCATTTTTTTTTACTTTTCTCTACAACCTCTAAACCTAGGTTAATGATTCAAGATACTAAATTGTTTGTTTTTTAAGCTCTATAAAATGGCTATAACCAAAATTGAGTGTTTTTAAAATTTTAGGGGGAAAAGTCCAAAAACTGATTTTTGGAAAATTTAAAACACCCATAAAACCCCCTTCCCATAGTCCGATCAATCTGGTTTTCGAACTTAAAGTCATAAATGTTACTCTACACATTTGTGCCAAATTTCATAAAAATCGGGAGTTTCTTTCAAAAGTTATCACGGTAACGGACACAAATATATACATATATATAAATTTGAACGAATAGTGTTTTTGGCATCTGGGGACCTCAAAACAAAAAGTTATCATGGTCTCGGGCTTAAGTCTTACCATGCCTACGGTAGTAGCTTCTTCCCTATAGGGGAAATTCGCTAAAATGTTATATTTTGATTATTTATGTATGTATATTGATGAAACTTGGTATGTGGCTTCAGCTAGTTGTTGAATATTGATATTAGCACAAAAAAAGGTTTTTCTTGATTTTTCCCAGTAGCAGAAAACCTGCATACTCGCGCCCAATGTTATTCATATGGATAATAAGTAAAGTTTTATATCTCCCTTAGTTATGAACCCAAATTCATAAAACTTGGTATGTAGCTTCACCTGGTTGAGTTATATTGATAATTGCAAAAAATACATTTCCTTTCCTTCCTTGGTGCAGCAAACCTGCGTACTCAGTTATAATGTTATTCTTATGGTGAATAAATCAAATGCTAAATATCACTTATTAATGAATGTATTTTTGTGAAACTTGGTGAGTGGCTCTAGGTAGTAATGATACCCATATATATGCATTGGAAATTCGCTGAGTACGCAGGTTTGCTGTGACGGGGGTATTTTTTTGTATATTCTCAAACGTTATCTCAAATGCATTGGTGGTACAGTAACGTCACACCCATTACTGTACATTCCATCCTATTTCGGACATTAGTTCTCTATTAGAGGGTCTTATTTCCAAAACCTTATTTCAAAAACTAAATCTATTTTACCAACACTTGTATTTTTAATTTATAATATTTGTGAGCTTAAACATATATCTATAAAAGTATTATTAGAGTAATTTTAAATATACCTTAGGAAGACTTCATTTGCATCCTCTCCGAAACATTTTTTGATATAAAGACGCAAAAGTGAATCCCATAAATTTATTTAATATCTGTTAACATTTGGAACACAATGTTATAGTTATTTACCTATATTAACAACTTACAGTCGTAATTAATAAACATTCACCTTAACATACACACTTATGAGTACCGGCATCTTAATTAATAATAAAGAAACTTAAGTCCACGGTTATAGGGACGTGTGATTCAACACACATCTATCCCATAGGAAACAGAGCTTTTCATTCGTGTAAATGACTTGACATGCAATTAAAATTGCGGGTCCCATAAGCGTCTGATTTTTTTGAAAGGTAAATGAGTTCATAAATATCTGTTTTCAATTTATATTGTGGTCAAACTAGCAAAACTTTATTTATCACCATTTGTATTCACAGTTCTATTGATGAACCATTAGGAGAAACATTAAATTTAATTAAAAAAGTGATGAGATTGAAGAGCGTTTAAAAGTTTGAAATCTGCAGACTTACTTTGAAAATTAAAGACGTTTAAAGAGCGTTTATCACTACGTAAAAAGTGAGTGTTTTTACGATTATTCGTTTTTCGCTGACTATCTGAGCCTTGGGAATTCTACCATTTATAAATTTAAAATTATTTTTCAATGATCTGTCGACTACACTTCGTGAGTTCTGTAGTAGAGCCAGGCATATTTAATTATCACTTTTATAGGTGGAGTGGACTGCAAAGGTCAAGTTGAACTAGGTAACTGTTTGTATTTTTTGTTTACATTAAAAAATATATATCATTTAACTAAAAAAATCTGTTTATATTAATTTTTCTGTAGTAATACCTATGTGTGGATTTAACCAAACTCCCCATCCCTCCCTCCAAATGATCACTCAGAAAAGGACTTGTCCAGGGAGAAATTCCCCAACGAAATGTAGTGTTTAGGCTCACAAAGCAAAGGCATTCGAATGCACTTTTAATAGAAGGTTATTAAGCGAGAAATTAATTGTTTACAGTGTTATTCGTTGAACACCCATTACATAATTATCGTTTTCAAAATTTCGGGTAAGCAAAATTTAAAACTTACGAACTTTCAAATAATGTACAATAGCGAGCATGATTGCTATGGGTAGTTTTGCAGTGTTTTAAAGATATAAATACTGTTTTTAAACTTGCTAAAAAGTTCATCACGATGTTTAAAAAATCTGGGAAGATTTTTGTTGAACACAGGAAAATACCAAAAGAATACAGAACTGGTTTCCGAGCTTTTTACGGAATTACAAAATCAAGGAACTTTGGAAAAGATTTTATTGACATATGAATAATATAATTTTTCCTCTAGTCAGTAAGGAAACCATTAAGAAAAATAAACGAAAATATAATATGTTCAATACGATATGATGTTGAAGCTCAAGGAATAAAGTCGATAGTAATTACTATATTTATATAGGAGAATTTTTTTATTAATTCAAGTACTTTTTTTTTAGGAAAATACTTGAATTAGGTATGATTTATCTCGGACATAATATGACAAGTATTTGACTTTGGATATAAAAGGAAAATAACAAAATTATCTTTGAGAAGAACCGAGTTAACAAGAAGCTAGTAACAAATAAATTCTTTATCGGAAAGAGATAAACAACTCTCTGTTAAGATTTAATGGGCTGCAATTTATTGGCTCTTCTGTGAACGTAGCACTGTGATTATAAATATTTACTATAAACACCCTTGGAGATAATTTAGTAATTTATTCAACGTACTAGAAATATGTATTTTTTGGTGTTTCCGATATTAGTCATATCAACGTCTAATATCCATATAAAAGATTTATTACATTTATATTATCCTTATGATGTTACGTTTTTACTGCCTTTGTGCTCCAAAAATATTGGCATGATTGGCACAAAGAAAAATCTTTTTGAAATGCAATGGTGATTCCTGGCAGTGAATGAGACGACATGACGTGATTATTCTTATTTTTTATCTTGAATATTTGTTATCGAAAATAGTTTACCTTACCTCCCTCCATTACTATCTCTGGATTATACATTTGCTTCACACACACCCACACTCACACACACACACACACACACACACCCACACACACACACACACACACCCACACCCACACACACACACACACACACACACATCACACATAGCAATTTACACTAGTGACGGAAAAACTTTGGGAACTCAATTTGGGAAACCAGCATTTAAGTAAGCTAATAAACTATCGGGAAAACTGTGCATTTCAGGTTCTCAGGTTATATTATATCACCTGATTGTGGTAATTAGTTCAAGGCCCTTCTACCTAATCAATGTTGTGTTAGCCTGCAGCGTTAGCTTTACGCTAAACACATATGGTGCAATTGCCTTAGCATTTTCATACATTATGTGAAATTTAAAATGAAGCATAATTTACGGTTCAACTGAGCATAAATCATGCTGAATTCTGAGATGTATCTTTCTTTCCTTGCATTTTGATGTATACAAATAAAATAAATTTAACGAAAACGACTATTTATTTTCGTTAAATTACTTGTGTACATCTTAAAACGGAGTTATCAATGGGTAGGATATTCCATATATAACGTAACTTTATTTGACAACTAAATAGAAGGATTATGCTTTTAACTACACACAATTGATTAAAATACTAGATTTAAAAGCTGGCAAATTGAAAAGAGAAAACGAAAACTAACTCTTATTCTTACACCTTAAATCGCTGTACTTTACAAAGCTGTTAGTGTTAGCATTATTTTAAAATCTCTCAAATGACAATATACGATTTAAACCCACAATTAAGTATCCTAATTTACACATTATTATGAGAAACTATAAAAGTAAGAAAATAATTTCTTCTTTCACGAAAATAAAGTGAATATTCTGATGAAAAACGTATGCAAATTGAATAAAGTGGAGACGTCAGAAATGAGAAGGTATTGCTTTCCTTGGGCTTCAACAGCTCTCTTTATTGAGATGTTTTCTGGAGATATACGCGGATTATCTCGAATATGAAAGCAACTTACTATGCAAGATTTATAGGCTCGCCTTTCTGCCGTATAACTTTAAGTGTTATGATTGTTTTTATTTAACACAATAAGTTTACTTATAACATAAATATTTACTTTATTAAACTATTATAATAATTACATTATTCATAGCATGCATTCTGGTAAATGAACGTAAAACACTAGTTAGTAAAGTTGTCATCACACATAATTGTACCCGTTATTATATTTTTAAACAAGTCTAAAAATAACCAATGAATCAAAATATACTAAATAAGGTCTTATCTAAAAACATGTCACTTTAACCCCTTAATAAGTTGTAATGCCATTTAACTAAGTATATTAAGTTCTTTGGAATAATAAGGAAAAGTTAAATTATATTAAATTTCGTAATGTTATTGATATTGCTTTTGGCCATTGGGCTATTAGTTAATGTTTTGGTTTGTATCTGGCTATAGAATTAGTCGATCTTCGTCAGTAAGGAAGCTACACAAAATATCTCACTTATTTTTAGGCATGATTTGGGCTGGAAAAGGGGCTGGAATTAATAAGGTATGGTTTGTATTTTAATGTAATATTTTCCCGGTTTATTTTGAGTTCGGTAATTCGCGTCCGGTCGGAACGATCAAATTCGTAGTTAAAGTTTGTATCTTATCATGCCTCGTACTTAGTTTGACATCACGGGTTTGATAATTGCCTTTTAAGGTTGAAACTCAAGTCACCATCGGGTGAACATAAGAATCGACGACGGATTTAGGCTAGTAACCTGTTATAGTAATATTTTATTTAAGCTTTTATTAATGATCAGAGTAGACACTTCCTTCCATGTAATAATGCAAAACCATCGCATGAAAGGTGTGTATGGGAGTGGGAACTGGAGGACAAGGACAGCAAGTCATCTGGAGAGAGGGAGACAATCCCTCCTGGACTTCCCCACCACCTTAGCTCCGAGCTGAGCGAATCACCTTCCAACCCTGCTATGATGATCTCTTGAGCTTATCAGGTGAGTACCTTTCCTCTTTCCAGAACAACTCAAACCCTTTTGGTTTTTGAAACCTGTTGGATGTTGTTCCACTCAGACATCTTCCCTGGTGTCACAGGTCACGAAAGAAGACTTATTATTCTCTGCAAGGGCTTCTATCGATTTAAGTTAGACAAAAATCAAACTTCCAATTAAATTCATACAAAATATCATATACTAAATATTGTTTTGTAATCAATTCTGTACGTTTTTTGACATATTTTACTTGTTTTAAATAAATACTTCAAAATGTGGCTTATATTATTAAAATATAAATCATTTGGTAATAACAATGAGATGTTTTCTTCCTGGCATGGTTCCATCTCACTATCCCGATTTAAATTCAACAATCTTACTTTGGTTGGATTTGATTTGGCGATGTGTCATGTAATAGTTATGCCAGATTGAAGCTTTACAATGTTATAAAACTACTTCGGGCCAGTTCTCCGTGTACTCATAAATACTTGGGGATGGAATAATCATGGCATAAAACACTCTCAGGTATCTAACCTCAGTTGAGGGGGGCAGAGTTCAAGAAAAATTACGGTGAAATCTTGTATATCACATGTGATTGAAGGCTGGAAATTTTGATAAAATCTTAATACGTTTAAAGTTTCAAGTTTCAATTCAAATATATACATTGCTCTTTTAATGGAAATAAAATAGCCAAAACGTTATCAAGTGATTGGAATAACTTAAGTAAAAGAAATTTTAAAAAGAAGATTAAGAATGGTTTTTGAGTGACTAACCTTACTTAATCGATGGTTGACCACCTGGTCAATCAAGAAAGCTAAATAAATAGTAGTGCTGGTGCTACAGTACTAGTGGACCTATTGATCTAAATCGATCAAAACTAACTTTTATTGTTTATATCAGTTATCAGCTTTTCTTACTGTTTACCTGTGTTTTACTGTATCATCACCGTTTTCAGAATTCAACTGAATTCAAACTACTCACCATGTTATATTTATGGGAAACAATTTAAATTTGAGGGTGTCCTGAGCCCTTCAGCAAACCAGTATTGGCAATCGAAAACCACTTTGAAAAACTGTGAATCAGAGCCATTTTTTGTACACCTTAACCATCGAAATTGGTTCAAATATAACGGAGGAGTTCTGTTTACAAAAATCGGCTTAGCGTATTATAGATATAGATGTATAATCTATTATAATTTAAATTGTTGATTCTGATGGATTACTACTGGCAAAATATGATGGACTACTACTGCAACAGAAGTGTTCAATTAAAATCGTGCTAAAGTTTAAAAGTACTAGTTCTGTGAAAAATTTATGAATTTTGTTTTTTTACCATTTACGGATTGTATTTCTCTTGAAACTGTATACTATGTTAAACAGTTTACTATGTTAAGTTATGTTATCCATCTTTATAAAATAATACCCATATACTTATAACACACGTCCAAATTTAAAGTTGATTTAAATGTTTAGAATTAAAATTGTTTTTAAAGGAAACCCCCTTTATTGGTACTATGTAGAGATAAGTTTTCCATCACCTCCGCAAATTCAGTAAATTTAAAGAAGAAGCTAATGTAAATACCATCGACTAAAATATCACTTGTTGTTTACTCTTCACTATTTTAATGAGTTTTTATCAAATCGGCCACATCTGATTCAACAAATTCTATAAATGTAATTATTTTATTATAATTCTAATTAATATTAAGTTATTATAATTCTAATAATTCTAATTCTTATTATAATTATTTTAATGTTTTTTAGTTGTATTATATCATGGTAGAAGATGATAAAATGTAAAAGATGTACAAATTAAGTCAAGAAAAACATTTATTCGAATTGATTTTATGTTTTGTGTGACATGTAGTGATGTGTGCCAGTGGATACCGAAATATCGTGGGAGACAGTGCCCCTGTATGAGCAATTTTATATGGAGTAATGTTGATTTTTAGTGAAAACAAAGATTATGTTAGACACAGTATAATGACACCCATATAATGTAGGAGTAATTAACTGTGGAGGGAGGATAAGTGGTTGTGTGTCAGTGGAAGCGAAGGCCTCTCGAGAGACATTATTACATAATGTATGAGTAATGTCATATTGAGTATAAGTTGACGCGTGCTAGTGGAAGCTAAGATCTCATGGGAGATAGTTGCTGTGAAATGTATGAGCATTGAACTGTAGAGCATTGAACTGTTGATGTGTGTTAAAAAGAAAGTCAATGATTCTGAAAGTGTACAAGATATATTATATCCATCATATAGTCCCATTTAACAATACTGAATTCTGTTATTTTAATCTCAGGTTAAACAAAATATGGCTGTATATTTATAATCTGGAATAATCGGACAGGTGATTGATTAAACATGGAATTTTGTACGTGGTTCGTTTAATATATTTCAAGAGTAGAACAGTAGAGATCATCTTTTAGAGGAAGGAGATAAGATTAATGTTTATTACAGTAAAGGAGCGACGTAAGCATATGAAAACAACTATATGTAGCGATAAGGATACCTTGGTAGTATCGAAGCTCTTTATTTAGAACCAACCAAATATTTGAACAATGTGTTAACTATGAATTTAACAATTCATCTCATAATCGTGTTGTATATCTTGTATTATTACCATGAAATCTTATCGATTTTGCTATTCAACGTTAAAACACTTTTAAAGTAACAATATTTTTTGGATGATCGGAACAAAGTGGAGCAATCCTCATACTAGACTCCACACTCTCTTTACATTGGTCTGGGGAAATGAATTTCGTTATTTGAACGGGAGACGATAACTTTCGAACGCATTCAGAGATCGACTCCAAACTTTGACAGTAGGTTTTTAGCTTAATTTGTAGACCGAAGTTTGATTTTGGAATAATTATGTTCAGTAATTAATGACATATCTCAAAATGAAATTTAGTTTGTTCCCCATAAGAAATACATTGAAAGCAGTTTTAGTGGTTCAAGCAGCAATAGAGTAGTATATATTTTAATTTTAATTTTAATTTTAGCATTATTCATAGAGTAAGCGAGTCTGAAAACTATTCTTAGCCTTACTACTGAAAACACATTAGTAGTTATGTAAGTGTAGTGTTTCATGGTTAATTGAGAAGTTAGTTAAATTATATTTGTAAGTGAAAATTCGTCCTTTTAGTGAACTAGTGTGTGTATGGGTGATTGAACTAGTCCTTGTGAATGAGTCTGAGAGTGAACGAGTCAGTGTGTGTGTATGGGTGTGTGGGGGGTTAGTTTGTGTAAATGATGGGGTAAGGGTAGTGGGATATGGGTATTGCAAGGGTATTGTAAGATTACTTGGATAATGGTGGGATATGAATGTGTCAAGGTTATGGCAAGGGTAGGGTAATGGTACTTGAATGGTGTTATATTGGTTACTTGGATAAGGATATGATAGGGGTGTTATTAATGTTACTAGGAGAGGTGTGGGAGTATGTGATGGTATGTGATGGTATGTGATGGTATGTGATGGTATGTGATGGTATGATGGTTTTATATGGTATGTGACGATGGAGGGTAATGAGGGGTTAATGTGAAGAGGATATGAGAGATTTATTTTTTGTGTAATTTTACAGTATCTATTACACTGTTATAGTATGCGTATATTTTTAAAGTATCTATAGTATATTTTTGTAAATGATTGAGAATCAGAGTTCTGTAAACGTATGTTTTTACATATTAGCAAAATGTGGGGTGAATCTTGTTTTTATCTTGTGCAATGCGTGTTTGTGTATTTTTAAAAGAGTTTATACAGAGTATGTACAGACACTGGTATAGGACGATGTCTTTGAACCTTAGAGTTTCAGTGTGTGTAGACACCTGTGACCTCTTTCACTACTGTACATGGTTGAGTGCGTGTGCATGTACGCGTGTCTCCGGTCTTTCACCCATCGAGTGGTATTTAATGCTCCTCCGCACGTTAACGCTCATTCCACAAGCAGAAGCCATGGCCTCTGTAACATCATATACCTTGTGGGACGCCGTCATGGTCACCAATGTAATGAACACCATCAGAGGCGAGGCGACCAATCGCCTGGTAATAATTCGATGGGGCCTTCTCTCCCCCGACGGCCGCCACCACTACCTGCCACGTCGCTACGTGGCGAACCAGCCGGGGCAGTTAGAGGAGGTCGAGGTGCGGCTGAGGGGCCTCCTCACCAACGGAGAGGTCGCCCTCCTCCACAAGAGGGTGATCCCCCTCTTCTAGTTTTTAAGTTTTAGTTTTTAAGTTTTTTTGTATAATAAAGAAAATAAAAATATAAAAAAAATATAAAAAAAAACAAAAAAAAAACAACAAAAAACAACAAAAAACAACAAAAAACACAACAAAAACTATAGTTTTAGTCACTTCTCTAAGAATCAGTTATTCTTAGAGGCACCGCGCTGGTTCTTGGAGCGTAGTGTCGCTGGTTCTTGGAGCGTAGTGTCGCAGGTTCGGATTCAAAAATACTATTCGTTCAAGACTGTATATATGTTTCCGTGAGCAAGATAACTCAAAATGATCAGATTTGGATTAAATTTGGTATAAAAACGTGTAAAGCAACTCTATTAAGAATTTATACGAGTCTGTCTAGAGTTTATAAAAATATTATTAATTACCAAAAGATGATTATCCAAACATTTTACCCACCATACCGTATATGTATGAATAATACATCACAGATTAGCAGCTCAAAAAGGTAACAACAATATGTTACAGCTGGTAAATTTACAACGGGGAACTATATTATAGTCCAGTCATATTTTTAAAGACAAAATGAAAATAAACTGTTTAAGAGAATATAATAAGTATTTAAGATTTGACGGTCAATTTAAAACCCCTGAATAATTGACTAATTAAAATATTTATATTTGTTATAGTTAAGTGATATAACTGTCAGTTGAACGATTTTAAGATTACAGTTTCGGTCTCACACTGCTCGGAGACCCCCCACCACTCCCTTAAACTTTAAATTAGATATAAATTCAATATTATAAAGTTTTGTACTAAAATTCTTATTTTGGAGTTAGTCTTGAAAAAGAGAATGCGTTTGGAGACCTATCGTTATAAAAACAGTTTCGTGATAGTTCTAAGCTGTTATCATTGGTAACGGTGCTAGTCCGTAATGTATAACCAGTTTTATTTAACTATACATTCTATATACTTAAACATGTAAATTCCATAAACTAAGATGGAGGTCATTATAAAGTGTCTAACTATGCGAAACGGAGCAGGCACAATTGGGTGGTTCATCCTTACACACCCGACACCACACAGAATAAAGTGAGCCCAACAACAAGGGAGCCAGAGAAATGACTTATTTCAATAATTGTTTAATATTATCAGACTTAATTTGTAAGTTGAGAAAAGGCTGTCTGATAAAATAAAAGTGGCTTTGTAGACAACTACAAATTTGAAGATATTAGTCTCCTTGCTGCTCTATATATAACTATACTTGATTTGTGATTATAGTAAAATCACTCTGTTATATCCTTGCTGCTCTATATTTGATGCTCTATATATAACTATACTTGATTTGTGATTATAGTAAAATCACTCTGTTATATGACTAGTGGCTAACCCAGACCCCCCATTTAACTATGTTGTTCATATGTGTCAGACAAGTGGTTCTCTAAGATTTCCCTAGGTACAGAGTATTGCCCGTGAAATGTAAGACTTGCAGTATTCACTAGTAACCGCTTTGCTTATTTCCGCTTTGCACAGCGAGGGTACGTACCCTCATTTGTTGCAAATGGCGCAGGAGTACAACCGATGTCGGGAATCTCCACCACGACTCGGGGGTGTAGCACTATCGAGGTAAAGGTGCTGGAGAAATCGCCACTTTAAATGGTCTCCGCGGGATTGTGTAAAATAGAAATGGTGGTTGAACGCTCTGTCGTTTACACGCTTCTAGATTTCACTGCCACATATAAATTGTAATTGAACTTATATATCCTTTGTGTGCGAACTACAAAATCCGAAAATATAAATATTGTTTTATTTTACCGCGGTTTAATATTTTTAATTATTAAAAACTTTTGCGTGTTATTAGAGGGGGACGTGGAAGGTCACTCGGGGGTTTTTTGATTTTAAGTTAGAAACTGTTAATCCTTGTGCTAGTACTGTTAGAGCACCTTGTAAATTTTTGTAAATTTTACATTTTTAATTTGTATATAGTTACAATACGTTTAGCTCAATATATGTTTCAGTTATTTTAAGTTTAATTTATTCGATTGTAAAAGAAAAAACAAAAATGTATCAGCTTTAATTAAATTTATTGGTATTTAATATTTAGGTATATTCTGACGAAGGCCACCCGAATAATAGTTTATACGATGATAAAGTTGTGTTTGGATGGGTAGTTGTGAACTTAGTTGTAAACTACTCTAATAAGTTGGGGGTTGGACGGTTTAATACCACGTTTTGATGGTAAGTTATCATATAATTACCAGCTTTCTTTTATGATTAAAGTTATTTGATCCAAACCATTAATTAATTTACAATCCTATAGTACATGGGGGTCTTTGTACAACACTTCTTTTGAATTATTCATTTCGTCCTTATAAAACTGTTAGGGCAAACACTCTTTCGACTGTAAAAAAACACAGCTCCTTCTTTTGTTTTAGACAAGTCCAAAATTAAGATACGCTCACCCATTTTCACTAGCACAATCGTTACTCAGCAAATAGTAGGTAAAAACTACACACTCGATGGGAGCGGTGTACACAGAGAAATGTGATTGGTTAATCCAAGTTTTAATCCAAGTTTTTTTATAAGTTAGTTCAACCAATGTCAGAGGTTACTATATGAACAATTATTTGTATGAGTTCATTTAATTAAGCTCAGAGAGTTAAAAAATATATGTTGGAACAAACAATTTTATAAGTTAAGTTAACCAATAAATTCATTGGTTAAAATAACTAATTTGTTTCAAAGTAGTTGGATTAATCACAAATGCAGTTGTTAAAACCTGAACCAAACGGCTTGACTGGTTAAATTAACCAAATCCTCAATTTTCAAAGTAGTTGTAATAACCCCATAATCTAGTTTGTTACAACCCATATTCATTTAGTTGTTAGGCTCAATGCTTAACCCAGACAGTCCTAGAACCCCAGGCTTAACTTAGCTCTTGGAAGAATAGGCAAAGTTGCTGGGTTCTACGTTCTGTCTAGATCAAGGATTATGCATTCATAAGAAAAGGAGGCTAGTTCAAGATTTCTGGAGCAAATTCCACTTGGATAACTATTTATTTAATAGCCTCTTATCAGATTTTTAATTATAATTATTAAAAATTATTAAAAACCATATTGCAATATTAATAATTAGAGTGTAACCTTTTCAATACAAATATATATTAAGTATTCTTGGTTATTTAGCAAATTACAATGAGTAATATGTTAATTTTTAAAAAATTATCTATACATACAAATATACCAATGACGCATCAGTAATTAAAATCCTAGATTCAGTCATACAAAAAATCCCCTATTCAATCAGGAAGATTATGTAATTCTTATAATAAATATCCGTCGACTACCATCAAGGAAGTGCAAACAGATTTAAAAATAATTCGTTAGTGAAAGTGTGCTTAATATAGTCGGGTTAATAATGGTAAGACAGTTTTGTGGATAATAATTTTATTATTTAATAGTGTGTTTTTTTTTTTGATAAACATTGAAAGGGAAATTATATAATTAATTTCATTACATTTCCATAAGAACTCATAAACAGTTACTTTAGTTTGAAATTTAAATTTACATGTTTCACATTAATAACAAATATTATTTTAAATTTCTCAATTTAAAAATGAAAAGAAAATTAGTTCAAGAAAAAACGTTTGAGGAATGTCTGGTCCATGGTCCTGGGTCAACCCTTCGGGGAGTTCGCTATCTATCTGATGTCGGGACTCGGTGGACTTGGTGGTTCTTCCGGACAATGGAGTTGTGTGAGCTTCCGGCGCACGCCGATGCACACCGTTCCGGGGACGGGTTCGTAAGTAGACCATGAAAAAATAAACAAACGTGTATGAGTAAATAGATTATTAAATAAACCACCCTAGGAGGAATAATAGTTTGAAATTTATTTCAGAAAATAAACTCACTGATTTTATTAAATTAATGGTAGCTATTCTGTTATGATTACAGTGAAGGCGGATTGGTAATTTGATTAAAATGTGCGGACTCCCAAAACTGCTGGTTGTGTGCATAGCTTCTGAAGTGCACGGTGTATTAATTTGTAGTTGATTGGGTATGTTACTCAATTTTATATTACTCAAATAAAAAACCTTGTACCAAAAATAACAAAATAAAATCATGGAACGTGTTGTATAGATTATCAATGAGTGATAGCCGGATTCTCTGATATTCTCTGATAGCAATTGCTTACATCTTTAGGCACTATGACATGTTTATACAGTTGCTCCAAGAACCAGCGCGATGCCTCTCAGCTACCGCGATAATTGATTCTTAGAGAAGTGACTAAAACTATAGTTTTTTGTTGTATTTTTTGTTGTTTTTTTTGTGTTTTTTTTATATTTTTTTATTTATTATCAAAAACTTAAAAACTAAAAGAGGGGGATGACCCTTTTCTGTAGAACTGCCACCTCGTTGTTGGTGAGGAGGCCCCTCAGCCGCAACTCCACCCCCTCCAAGTGGCTTGGCTGGTTAGCCACGTAGCGACACAAGTAATTTTAAAACACTTGAAATAAATTCACTTATACAAATTATTCACAAATAATAGGAAGTACTTATTTCTTGAAATAAGTAGGATGCTATTAGTGGTAAAAGTATATTACACGGATAAATATTACTATTAGTCTCAAAATCCTAAGTTGCACGGGAAGGATTACAAAATAAAATTATTTTTAAACTATTACCCGTACAAACCATTTTCTGCAACAAATAGCCCCTAAAGCTTTAAAGGTCAAAGGGGAGAATCCTTCTAAAATTAAGAAAAATATTTAAATATTTTCTTAATTTTAGAACATTTAAGAATCATAACGAACATTTAGATTTGCCATAGGATTTGTTTTCCAATACAAACTTAAAATTTGATTCTGAGGGTTTCCTTTTAAATATATAGACTAGTGGCTAGTGGGGGCTAAATTTCTTACCTACTTTTTTAGTTTTATTGGAAAACTGATGTTTGCTGGAAACTAATTCAATACACAAATGATTACATTACAGAAATATTAGAAATAATTAGTTTTATTGGAAAACTGATGTTTGCTGGAAACTAATTCAATACACAAATGATTACATTACAGAAATATTAGAAATAATTACGGCTAATCATTAGCTTATTTTACGATTTGATTTTTGGCAACAAATCTGGGCTCTGTTGGCTTGTTCCCCATCTAATTTGTTACTTCCAAGTTCCAGTCTCCTAAGTCGTAGGATGGCTTCAAAAATCTATACCCAAATTTACCAATTTTCTCTTTAGCAATTATAGACTAAGTAAAGATTTTCTAAAATACTTGATGAATGGTCTAATAAAAAAAATGAAATTACCTCTTTTACCTCAAAAACTCTGATGTACAACAGAACGTATTTGTTATGTTCTGGCGTGTTGGAAAGGTTAGTCAGCTTCCTACTGCCAACCCCGTACATTCCCGCATTCTCCAATTTACTCGGACCGCTAGTCATTACCACCCTTGTCACCTGGTGGGGCCAGCCGCCGATGCCATTCCGTCAGATGTGGGGCCCCGTGGTTTTGCTCCAGAATTGACATGGCGCTAGACTTGACATGGCGCTAGACTTTACATGGCGCTAGACTCCGGGAACTCAATCCGACAAATAACCCAATCTATTGTGAAACAGGTTTACAAGTGACAATGTAATTGCCACTTTGTTATGGATAATGTAAATAGATTATATAAAGAGTTGTATTGTGCTTTGACATTTTGACTTGTTGGGATAGTTATGAGATATTAGAAAAATTACTTGAGGCTACTAAAATAATCCAAACAATCTTTAGTAAACTTTTATTCTGGACAGTAAATATATGTTTATAAAAATAATTGTTCTTTAAGACTTGGTTACTCTATTTATCAGCCAGCTATTAAATAAATGGAATATTCTAAAATATATGTTAAGCATAGTTTTATACATTTCAGAAGGAGAACAACTTTGAACGTCTGATTATTGACAAATTATGTGAAATTATCACTACCCCCCAATCAACCACCCCTAAAAATACTACCCAAACCAAGACAAAAAGCGGGTTAAATATATAAAGATGGCGGTATTTACGATTACAAGGAAGTTTTTGATGGTTTTTCAGTAAGTAAACAAAGATATAAAATTAGCGTACCGTCCGCTAGAGCTCGCAACCGTAAGTTGCAGGCCGACATCCGCTTGGGGTCCCGTGAGCGAAGGCTCAAAAAATGTGAATATTTTTTTGATAGTTAAACGGTTAAATATCGTAAATTGCATAATAAAATATTGACTTATTATATGTTATTAAACTGGCCGAAATTAAGTGGTGCAAGTCCGGGGATTCAACCCGTCATTAAAAATTATATCTTATATTATATAAAGTGGTTGTTGTTGTGGTGTCTTACCCCCCCTCCCGTACTTTATTGTTTTCACAAACGATAATAACGATAATAAAACGATAATAAGTGGAAATCTAGTAAGGTACAAGATTTGTATAGGGGCAGAATGTCCCCTCCCAGAAGGGGCAGGTGAGTGTCTTACAAACGAACGATAATAGAACGATAATAAAGAAATCTAGTAAGGTACAAGATTTGTATAGGGGCAGAATGTCCCCTCCCAGAGGGGGCAGAAGAGTCTTACAAACGAGTGTTAAAACAAACTTAATTAAATACCCAGCCTAAAGTGGCCTAAAGTGTTACAATAGCTAACTTTTTATTTTATGTCTGACAGTAAATTTCTTACCAACTTTTTGTGGGGGACCTTCTTTATTTTTTTATGCTGCTTCTAAGTATGTATTTCAATTACCGAAATTTCTCGCCATTTTTTCAATATGGCGGACAGCTTTTCTTATAAAATTTTATTATAGACCCCGCATTTTATGCACTGTTTTAAGAGTACAATTTAATGTGACTGTGTATTGTAATAGTGTTTTTTTATTGTTACAATGACTTTTAACAAACAAATAAATATGTTGTTGGGGGAATTCCACAAAAACACAAGATCCACAGCTGAACCGTATGCCACTCGTTTTCCCAACGGGTGGCATCCATCGGGTATGAGCTTTTTACACCTTGAAAGGGGGCTTGTTTAACGGGTGACTTGGGTCCTAGAAAACGGAATCGAACACATCCTATCACCGATTTTGATACAGAAGCAGATGTTTTGGCCCCATTTATGGTTACCCAGCACCTCTCTACTCGAGAAATTTAGAGCCTCGTTGATTAGGTTTACCAAAAAAAAATACCAAGAATAAAAACTTTTTAAAATCTCGTTTGCTATCTAAAATCATAATAAAATGCGGGGTCTATAATAAAATTTTATTAGAAAAGCCGTCCGCCATATTGAAAAAATGGCGAGAAATTTCGGTAATTGAAATAAATACTTAGAAGCAGCATAAAAAAATAAAGAAGGTCCCCCATAAAAAGTTGGTAAGAAGTTTACTGTCAGACATAAAATAAAAAAGTTAGCTATTGTAACACTGTATTGTTAGTATAAGTCCCCCCCAACGGGGTTTTGGGGGCGGGATATCCCCTACCAGAAGGGTCGGGTAAGTAAAAGATGGCGAGTGCCGGACATAAACATAAACAAGAAAAATGTAAACAACACCAACTCGGGGCGAGCACTAGCCGAAGACTTACTACCGTCGTTGCTGTCCATGGCGTTGGCTGCCACCGGGCGTTGGGCTGCTGCGGGGTGGAGGTGTGGGGACTGCAGTTGAGGGTTCTATGTGATCCCAGTCAAAGTCCGGGTCGCCTTTAAGTTCCCGGGGGTTGGCGGCTACGGGGGTGGGGCAGCGGCCGCTTGCTGTCCAACCGGGGTGGCGGCGGTGTCGGGCTGAGTAGCGCCGAGGGGTCCAGGTGTGTTCGGCGAAGACGAGGTCCTACCGTGGGTTGGGGTCGATTGAGTCCGGGGCGGAGCACAGAGTCTAGATCGCGTTTGATGGAGTGAGCGCACCATAAACACAAATCACACACTCGCGGCCAGCGGATGACTATGCGGGTCTTTCAACGCTGTTAATTTGGTTTAATTTGGTTTAATTTGGTTTAATTTGGTTTAATTTGGTTTCTTATTTGTAAAATTGTTTTTATGGCCACTTTACATATTTAAACCGGAGATTGTTCCAATGTTGCCATAGATTGTTTATATGACTGGATTTGAGTTTTTGGAATGAAGAGGGTTACGTTCGAATGATTGTCTCTAAAAAATTTAAATTTGGTTGATAGTTTGTGGCTTTTGACTAAAGTTAGATCTTTTAGGCGGCGCATGGGGTGATTATCGGTTGTAAGAAACGTGTGAAAAACTTTTTCTTCGGGAGACTGGGGGTTAATTTGATCTAAAATTCTGGCTTTGCATAAATTACACAGTCTAATATATCTTGGGTGTTGAAACATTTGTGTATCGTTTCCAATTTTCTTCAACGAAAGTTTTTTGGAAAATTTGGTTTTATTTTTTTTGTTGATTAAAATGATTATTCTATTCATTTCATTACCCAGCTCTTCATTGAAAATAAAAAACTGCTTGGGTTTGTTAAATTTTTTTGTTTTACAAAATTTTACGTAATTCAAGAGTTGAAGTGACATTCCCAATGTTAAGCGCCGCCCAGACAAAGTCCCAATTAACTTTAAATTACGAACATTTTTATCGTTCAAGTACGCAACAGTCTTCATACATGTTACGTTTTTATAAATTTTTAATTTATGGAATTGGACAAATTGTGTCCAAAACCATGACAGTGTTACCCACTTCACTTTGGAGAATTTTAACTTGATTAAAATGAAAATTTTTAATTCAGGGGGGAGAAGTTCAAACATGTTTTGACGAAGCAGCGTGTTGACACTGAAATCAATAACAACAATTAAAATAGCGCGTTTTGATTTGTATTTGTGTCGTTGATTGTAATTTATTTTTATTATTTAATAGTGTTTCTACAAGCATGATATTTTCATCAAGAACCCGCCGAAGAAGTTCTTGGGTATTCCGAAGAATCTTGAAATAAAAGTGTTGTGGCCCCTTTTTGAATTGAATCTTGAGAGTAAAAATCATAAATCTTTTTTCAAAGTTGTTATTGTTCATTGTTATGTTTTTTAATGAGTTTAATAAAACTGATATGTTTGTAGCCCTTTTTATATGTTTTTTTTTAATAAGATATTTTGTAACACTGTTTTTAAATATTACTTGAATCATTTTACTTACGAAGTTGAGAGAAGTGGGCAGGCCGGAGTTAAAAGTCGAATAAACTTAGTGTGCACCCACGTTGCAACCTTTTATACTCCCCCTCCTCAAAAAACCGCACATCCCTATTTCTCGACGTTGTCGGTGCAAAACGTTTTTGCAGTCCGCTTTCTCGGTTCAGAGCGGAAAGGTAACGTCAACGTGTACACGATACAACGCCTGCATTAACCTCCTTACAACAGTCACTTTCCATTACACTTCCCATTACACCGCGACGTGACGAACGGCAACTGCTTTTGCTGCATCGTTTGATTTGGTGGCAAAGTGTGATGAAGAGTTTTATAATAAATCGATTGTGGTTTTAATTTGATAGAAATCTTGTAAAACAACAAAACTTGCCTGCTTGTTTACCAATTAATTTTGGCATCGACTGTCAATGTAGATCTGGATTTGGGCTCAATATAGGAACAAGAGTTCAAAAATTAACAATAAGAGGCTACTATTTATTTACTATTTATTATCTGTTTTACAACTGATATCTAAATGCGGGAGTGGGAGGGTTTGTGGTTCGGGGTTTTGGGATTTGAAAAATGAACCTAACGAGCGCGGGGTTGCGGCTTGGACAAAAACTGTTGTCTATTCGGTCCAACTCCGGAGTGGACACGGTGTAAATTCGTCTACCCTCTCTATAATTTGTTTAATGCGGCACAAATAATGTGTGTTTGGAATATACTATATAAAATAAATATACTATCCATATACTATCCATATACCATCCAAACCTATTTTTAAACAACCCCGTTCTCCCCATAAAAAGTACCAATATTGAAAATATTTTAATTACATTGACTTAATTAAATTAAACTACAACTAAGCTAAAATGGTTTGGCGGGAATATATCGGTAGTATATTTTGTTATACTTAGTGCAATATATCTGATGTAATCGCCTATGATGTTTTAATGCGAATTTCTTTTAACTTCTTTTGTGGGATATCGTGTCCTGTTGAATGGTGTGGCCTCGTTCTTCTCGCAGCCATATTCTCTAGATCGCTGATAAAAATATCATTTCCTGTTGAATGTGTAGTTGCGCCTCGGGGTGATTGCGCCTCGTTCTTCTTGCAGCCATATTCTCTGGATCGCTGATAAAAATATCATTTCCTGTTGAATGTGTAGTTGCGCCTCGGGGTGATTGCGCCTCGTTCTCTGGATCGCTGACCCCAATGGCGTCCGTCGCTCCCGTACTCCCGCACATTCCCGTCACGCCCCACCTCTGTCCACCACGGATTCCGTTGAAGTAGGTTGAACACGTCCATGTTGTAATATGTTCTTCTGATCAGGTGAAGACGCCGGTATTTTCAGATGTCCGGTGGGGTCCCAATTGGAGTTTTTTCAATCGTTCTGAATCAAAAGTATGTGTAGCGAGTTTGTAGAATCCCAGAAACGCGTCTGCTGTGATTTTTCTTGCACGTTTAAAGAATTTTAGGTTTGTGGTTTGTGGCGGCCGGGCGTTTATCACGGCAGATGTTAGTGGGTGAGCCGCCTTGACACGGGGTTCCTTCAGTTTCGTCTGGTGTAAACACTTATCTGCACGTATTATATATTACCGTTATATTCCCCGGTTAAACGGAAAAATTTTTTCGCGACTATCTATCTTATATCTATTGTTTGATACTTAGAAATAATTTCCTATGTAAACTATAAATTTGACTCAACTAAAATATTAAAATTCCCCATGATAAACTATAAATTTGACTCTACTAAAATATTAAAATTCCCCATGATAAACTATAAATTTGACCCTACTAAAATATTAAAATTATCACTAAATTATCACTATATAAATAGTAAGTGATACTCTAGATTACAGTAACCCCATTTTTAACACACATTATTAGGCCTTATGTAATTAAACACTCTACAACATATTATTTTGATGATTACAATTTTAATAGCCGACCTCGAACCATTCCGCGGTGCCCAACGATCCACATTTGTTTGAAATGAGTGATGTGAGAAAACTGGGATGGGATTGATAGGAATAATGGATATTCATAAAAATTGTTCTCTACACTACTCTAAACAGCTGTTTTATGGGGAACGCCTCTAGGGCCGAATCCCGCCTAGATATGGGGTTTGTTTATAAATAAATATTGTGTGGATTTCCTCCCAATCCGCATATTATCCGTGGCCACGGATAATAGGACAGATTTTTTTCTACCATCTGGATAAAGAGTAATATATAACTTGAGAATTACAAACAAAAGCACTATTATAATAATACTGATATATTAGAAAATATATTACTCTTACCAAATATAGCAGATTGTGAGGGGAAGTGCGTGTATTGTATGTATTTGTGTTTTATTATAAATTTATGATTATATGATAATAAGATGTGTACAAATTTAACATATACTAGCAAACCTATAAAACATCTAAAAAAGAAATGACTCATTACTCTCAAGTTGAGCCACATGTTTTATTTCTTGCGTGTCTAGATTAAAGAGGGAAAAGCTGAAGATATCCTCAGCCCCAGGATCGGAGAAATGCGACAGTTGCACAAAAAACAAAGGGGACACAATACGCTATTAGTGTAACGGAACCCGGTGACGGTAGCTGTCCTATCGGGTGAAAGTGGCACTTACGGCGGTACAACGCGCAGTTCACTCTCGCTTTCACTGCTCATGCGCGTTGCCGCGCCGAGCCACTACATAAAATATATTTTTAGAGAGGCATACACCTGTTTATATGGAACAACAGATAAAATTGGCCACTAAATTTACCACTAAATTTTAGCCCCATTAATCGAGTAGGATTATTTGTGATGATTATATTAAAGACTACTCTTTAATATAATCAGAGCAGAGCCCCGAAGAATATTTGTATCTGATACCATCAAAAATTTGTAAAAATTCTTAGTAAATAAAATAACTGGTTGTCCCATGTGGCAAGCTGTTGGCTGATGCCATCTGCGGGGAAGAAGCTATTACCGTAGTTGGAGACTATATTAACATCTTTTACAAACGTCAATTCGACCCCCGACGATTCAAAATAATTTGAGCCTGCAAACATAATAATTTTAAAAATGTGCGCAATGACTGCACACGTAAAACCGTTAAATATATGATAAAACAAAAACTATTTAAATATTTTGTTTAGTTGATGGGATGTCGTCCAAATTTTCAACTTTGGCGTTCTTAAAAAGTCTTTGAAGGAACACTTGTTTCTCTTGACCCTTTACGTAGACGGTGGTTTTTTGTGATAACAGCGCTGCCAGTTGTCTCTTGACGCAGTTGAAGGACGTGGTTCCTTCTTGTCATGGAATTCCGTGATAACAGTTTGCATTGAAGTTCGCCCGTCTTCTGTAGTCCGGAGATGGTTTGTCAAAACTATGGGTGTTGACCTTGATGTTCGGGTGTCGGGTCCTGACGTCGGTCAACGGGTTCAGGACGCTGTCGAACAGCAGCACCAGCGCGTCCTCCACGGTCAAGAAGTCCTCCATAGGTCGGGACGGGCCGAGGGTCAGGGGGCGTCCGCGGAACCCCCGTTGGACAGTGCGGAACGTGGGCAATCGTGGGCAGTCCGCTGCTACCGCCCACCATCCCGTCGGGTGCCATGTTCCTGGAGTGCGAATTCGCCAACGTCGGTGGGTGGTTTCATAAACCAGCGTCTCACCCATCAATACTACAAAGAAAACTAAAACCTGAACAAAATTTAAATTATAAACGCGTGTTACGTTTTAATTATTTCTGGACAAGATATTATGCCAGGTAAAATGTGTCGAAACAAAATAACCAACTTTTTGTTTTAAAAAGTCGTTTGGAGACTAAATTTCACATATTTATTAAAACATAACAATCTAAATTTCATGCGACACCAATTAGCATAGACGGGTGACAGACAGCTGTGGCTAATATCATTCATAGTCATACAAGTCGTGAGGTCTTGTCAAATACGCTCTAATATAATCATTTTATTCATTACATTCAGATTGACCGATTAAAAACGAGACAACAAATCTAAAAGCAATTTAAAAATTACGCTGTTTTTGTGTTCCCCATATAAATAATAATGCCACGACAACTCGGGGATATGATAATTAGCTTCCGAGGTGTAAATGTAACTCGGCCGTTATTAATTAAAAGATCGGAGCAGTTTGATTAAAATCACGGGTAATTATTTTTATGGTAAATTATCTTGGGTTATTTCAATCCTACACGGGTAAGTAATGTTCAGTAATGCATAGGGACGAATTAATGTTTATTAATAAACTAGCAGATGTACCCGCCCTTCGTACGGGTTGTACATAAGTGGCAGATTAACTAAAAATATTAACAACCCACATAATTTTACAATACTAAAATTACATTTTACACTTTTAAAGTAGAATTAAAGTTAACGAAATATACTATGGCAGATAGTTCTGGTACTGTTGCCAAGTCGAGGAACCCTGTCGGGTAGTGAACGGTGTGGTTTTTGCGACTCCAAATCGGAACACGTAACACTTTGGATTCGATTTTAGAAATAAAAGAACTATCGAAATAAAAGTACAACAAAATATTAACCCTGTTTAATTAAACATTTTAAATACTTTGATACATTAATCTTTACATTCCAATAAATTAATAGTAATGTAACGAAACATTAAACTTTAAAAACATTGACAAACCACTTTTAAAATCACCAGTCTTGCCAGGTCCTGTTTTCAATATAATTGTAAATATTTCTAGGTAGTGAAAATGGGTTATAACCACTTTTAAAATCACCAGTCTTGCCAGGTCCTGTTTTCAATATAATTGTAAATATTTCTAGGTAGTGAAAATGGGTTATAAATACTAACTGGTTGGTCGGCGCTCTCAAGGCCCCTTGCTTCGTGGTCTCAACGGGAGCGGGGGGTGTGGGTGTGAGGGGTCTCAAACGTGGCAGATGGTCGTGGAATTCGTTTAATAGTGATAAGTAGGCCCAGCATTATTAATCTCCTGAAAAACAATAGCTTCGTGTACAACTTTTATATATTAGTCTGTTCTATATTTTAACGTTCCAAAAATGTCTTAACAGAATAGAATATTTTTATTTTCTCATAATACATAACGAAAATACATAGTTGTAACTTTATTTTTAATCACACGGCTTGTAACGGAGAAGTGTGGGCTAAGTGTGGAGGGGGGGGGGTTAATGTGATGAGGATATAATAGATTTATTTTGTGTAATTTTACATACTCTTTTATCTATTACTCTGTTATAGTATGCGTATATTTTTAATGTATCTATACTGGATAGTATATTTTTGTAATTTTCAAAACTAAATGATTGGGGTAAGTTTTTTAATTGAGAATCTTTTAGAGTTTTGTAACCGTATGTTTTACATCTTACTGTAGCAAAGTCTAGTATGGGGTTATTGGGAGATATATCTTTGAATAAACCTAGACGTGAAGGGTGAATGAAATCTTGTTTTGTAAACGAATCGGTTTTAGAGAATACGTGCAATGCGAAGGAATCGTTGTCTGTGTATATGAGATCGAAGGGGGGAAAGGTTTTCTTTAATTTATTGTAGTACATGTCGTACATGTATCTCTTACTTAGATCTAGTATTGAAAAACCTAAACATATTGGCTTATTACAACGAACCTTTCTTTTTGACATAAAGACTACGTAGTTATTTTCGTTTAATATTAATCTGTCTACAAAGGTGGGCTGTTTTATTAATCTCATAAGTTTTCTAGTGTTGTTGTACAGGAAGTGTTTATTTAAGTTATCGGTTACCCTTTCTATTGATTTACCATATATCAGGTTTGATTGGAGTTTAAAGAAATTGGATAGGGCTTTGTCTTGGGAATAGTGCATTCTCAAGTCTGTGTTCATTTTTATGTAGGGTTCTAACCAACATGATTCGTTAAATGAAATAGCTCTGTGGACTTTTTCTAATATGAGTCCCATTGAGAGAGCTTGTTTTAATGTCTCGTAGTGTATTACGTAATGTTTTCTGTCTTGAAAAGAAGATATTAATTTACCTTCTACGTGATGAGGACATAGTGGATAGTCCCTGTGATCTGAGTTAAATGGATATTTTAAATCCACTTCTAAGATGTAACCCGTACCTTCTGGTTTACTTTCTAAATGAACCGAGTCTGGAGATACCCACTTGAAACCGTCCAGAGGAAGTGGACATTTCAACATTACAGCGGAGTAAAGACCGATAATGTCATAAAAAAAAATTAGTGAGTCGGGTTTAGTGGGATCGTAATTGGGGAGTGAGGGGTGGTTGGAACTTGCGTATTTCTTTACTGCACGTGTAAATCCACCTCTTATACCTTTCATTATCATATTATACATTTTATCATCGTTTAAAAGTTCTATGCGAGTGTTTGTAATCTTGAGCATGGCGTCGAAACTGTAAGCTCCTATTGTCAGGTAGTAGAACATGTCGAGTTTATAGTTTTCAATACAGATTGATCTTATAGTTTCTAATTTATCAATTTCTGGATAGAATTGAGAAGAGTCTAAAAACTTCATTGTAGTATTTTTAATTCTCTTTGAAATGCATAGGAACTTTTCTATTTGACCCTTGAAAGGTATGAATTTTATATTGGCATTGACGCTAGTGAAGTAGTTTAACAGTTCTATTCCTAGATCTTTTATAATTATTGGGACAAAGTATGGTAATCGGTAGTTTATATTACAAGTAGAGTGGGCGTAACCTCTTATTGATCCGTTTAAGTGATTGTGATCGAGAACGTAATCGTTGAACATACCTTTACCACAGATGTGACAGGGAGAACCTTCTATGGGTGGATGTGGAAATTCCTTTGGAGGTATATTTCTCTTGTACAATCTACCGATTAGTTCACACTCTCTTTCTAAAGAGTTCATAAAAGCTGTAATGTCTGAAAAATTTCTAGTTCTAATTATTTTACTGTTTTCATTGACGATATTGTATGTGAGACTTTTTATAGTGAATGTGCCTATACAATGAACGAAAGAAGTGTTTGGATCTGGTTCACAAGTATCTTCTTTGTTTAGCTGTTGTTCTATGTCGCAGTATATGACAAACGGTATTTTCAACTGTCTGTTGTAGTTTTTAAAGAACAAAAACTTGTTTCCTTCTTTTGGAAAGGTGACGGTTGGTATTGAGTGACTGTTACAGTCGAGTTCGTGAATGAGGAGTCGGTCTTGTTTATAAAAGTGTTTGAAACACTGCCGACAAACGTATAACCTAGTAGTTGTTTTGACCAGTTGTCTACCGATAAATGCGTCAAAGTTTTTAATCCACATATAGTGGTTTTTATAAAACAGTATATCTCTGTGATCGGGTTTTCTATGAGGTGTTACTTTTAATGGAGTGATTTTTCTATTTCTATCTTCTATAGAGTAAACGTTTATGGAGATGTTATTTACGTTTTCAAATGTTTGTATTTCGTCTAGTTTTACGGGAAAAGACACGCACGACCATTTATACTTATCGTTCAAATGCACGTATTTGAAGTAATTCAATATATTGTGATAATTCTTTCCCGAATCAGCCAAAATTTTTCCCATTATGGCGATTTTGAAACAGATATCGTTGCAACACGTTCTTCTACTACCCTTACCGCGGAATGGATTTACAAGAGATTTTTTTCCTCTAAGAAAGGGGGGTAGTTTGAATCTGGTAGATGAACCCCAGACTGGTTCGTATCTGTTGATACAGAGCTCTAGTTTGACAATCGTGTATATAGCCCAACCCGAACCTCGTAACTCCAAATTCGACTTTTCTAATAATAATTTGTCTATACTGGAAGAGTACTGCTGATTTAAATCAGTTAAACTGAAAACTGTCAAATTTTGAGTTTTAAAACTTTTTGTTTGCAATTCGTCGTTAGATTTTGAAAACTTACACTCCAACAACATATTATACTTTATGCTATCGTGCAGTTGTTGGTAGTGTTTTAATAAATAAATAACATTCCCCCTCAACCACTCCATGTAAGTTTTAACGCAAGAAAACCCGAGGGGGTTGTCCGCTTTCAGTGTAACGAGTCTGCACCTTGCAGCCGATTCAATTTGAACGAAATGGTTTTCAAATGAAGTGACGCGTTCGTGCGTGTCAAGTTCGGGATATAAAACGCCACATACTTCACATAGCACGTCCATCGTGAAAAATGAGGAAATGGGGATTGATGCAGCTTAAATACCTTTGGGAAAATATTTTAAATTTTACATTTCTTTTTACTCCAAAACTCAATATGATCCTGTCTTGTAAACTGTTTTATATCCTTTTTATATTTAATATTTGGTTTGAGACTTATTTCTCCATAGTTCGCGGTCTTCAACTTCTGTTATATATTTATCAAGTATTTGTTTTGCATCGATGTAACTTATAGAATCATCAAATTTTCTTTTTTTTGAAGTTGGAACTTTTCTTAAATCCTCAACATTAAGAATTTGGAAATGGGTATCAATTATACTGGGTACGAGTGGTTTGAGTGAATTGTTTGTTATAAACATATTCAACCCCGCTTTTGGGAACTTATTGAGTAATAATAGTGCGTGTGGATATGTTACCTCATATGCATTATTAATATATACATTTTCTACACTTAAATCTGGTTGAGTATAAATTAATGCTGTCTCACCGTAGTCATTTTTTTCTAAAATACTTTGTATGACATCGCAATCGTAAGGGTTTAGAAAATCTTCAACTTTTTTTAATTCGATATCTATTGGAAGATTGTCTACATAGTAAAGTTTCAATCTATTTAAAGGAGGTGTTTGGTTGGTTGCAGTCATAAGAATGAAGAACTGCGATAGCCTTCAGGAATTTATATCCCAAAAGACTGAGGAAACAATACGAACATATGTAGTTGTATTTCACCATAACAATATAGAATGTCTGGGATGTTTGAGAATCGATAGGAGCCTTCAAAAATTATTTAATTTGTCAGATAATAAAACATATGATATATATTTGAAATTGAAAAACCCACTGTCTGACTGTTGCACTCGTCTTGTTCTGACAAAAATAACAAGTGAAAACTATAAACAATAAACATTTGAAAAATTTTAA
The DNA here is from genome assembly GCA_963675035.1 of Allygus modestus. NCBI lineage: Eukaryota > Metazoa > Arthropoda > Insecta > Hemiptera > Cicadellidae > Allygus > Allygus modestus. The sequence goes on along the minus strand of OY776111.1, from coordinate 252,001,381 downwards.
ATGAAATAATTATATATAAAAAATATTTAATGGAAATTGTTGAGGTCGAAAATGAAAAACCAAAATCTAAAATACAAAATATTTTTTTAACAAGATTAAAGGAATTCATTCAAAATAGTCCTTCCCATAGAATCGAAAAAAATGAAATGAATGACAAACCTTCACTGATGACGGTGACACTTCTTGGAGTAGTTTTTACGATAATTTTTTCAATATCAGCTGTAAAAGTCGGAATTATTAACGCATTACTTATATTACTGTTCATAATTTCTGTTATAATTCTAATTTTAAAAAATTCTAATTAATATTATATTCTATACAAAATAATACAGATTTCATTTTCAAGTTTTTATCACTTCTCTTGTAGTAAACATTTAAAATGTTGATTTTATTTCTATGCTTGAGCTCTAAGAACTGTATGAGAAGTTCTGGATATTTTTTAAAAACTATAGCTTTTTCTAAGCTCATGATGCATCTAAACTCCATTTAATGTCTCGGAAGAATTGTGATGTTAGTTCCTAATGATGTCACAAAAGCGCTTCCCGAATAACTCAAGGGGTTGGCAGAAACCCTGGCGGTTGTACTCCTACTTTCTCCAGATTTCTCTTCGTCTGCCAATTTCTTATATTCAGGAATTTCCAATTGTTCAATTGCACAATCCCACAGAGATTTCGTATGAGGAGAGTGAATTTGATCTATTTCCAAACTATTACCTTCGAAAATTAAGGGGTCGCCTTCGCATATTCGCCTTATTGAAACTACACCGATGGGCGTAAGTTTGCAGTTTGGAGTAAACGATGACACGGCTTCGTTTTTAAACTTCAATTCTGTTGGGTAGGTATTTCTGATAAACTTATACCAGTAGGCTTTGTGGCTATCGTCGAAGCAGTCCAGAATAGTTGCATCTGGTTTAATATCGGAATATTCTTCTCTAATCTTCACTATGTGAGAGTTTTCGTATTGTTGAATGAAGTTATGGAACCCGTCGCGGTTATTTTTACAAACGTCTGAACTATGAGATTCTGGAAATGCGATAGTGTTTTTTGGAAGATCTCCCGTGTACTTGAAGGCTTGACCCTTCTTATCGTCATCTTTATAAGCCCATTTGCTTATATCATCACAATACGTCTTTGGCACTCCGATATTAAGAGTATCTTCCTTACAACAAATACTTTCTCTTGTACCGGGCGGATATTGCAAAAGCCGCTTAGCTTCTACTGGTATAACAGATAGTGCGCCAATGGATTGCGAGTAGAGAAGGTTCATTTTATGCAACATAAAATACTGTTCATCCAAGTTTCTACCTTCTGTATCTATACAACGATATGCTTTTATCCTTGTATAAATGTAGGGGTTTAACGTAACATAATATAGTCCTGGTTTTGATGCATCTGTTGCTGTGTAGGGCTCAATTTTTGTTATCTTTAAATGTTCCCTATGCGTTTTAAACTCATCACCAGTAGTACCCACCATTGAGATATTCTCTCCATCGTCCACCGCTTGTATGAATATTTTAAAATTATTCGGGTCACTACTAACGCCAATTTTATCGCCCGGTATTCCCAATAGAGACCATAATATCTCTCCTCTGGGTACTATAAGAGTGTTTTTATCAAATACGATATTATCGGGGCAATTATTTTCTGAAATTGGTGTGATTCTATACGGTCTGGTAGCAATTAAATACGAAATAACACTATCTTTTCCTTGATAACACGAGATGGTGCTGAACAAAGTCTTTACATAATCATCCCGCTGTGTAAGACCATATTGTGTGAATAAGTCGCTAATACACACCCCGGAAATAGCCGAGCTGATTTTATTGCCATACTTATTATACATGTATATTTCACGCTCGAAAACGGTATTCATAATGAAATTTTTAAACAACTCCTCCGAATCTCCTCCAGTTTTCTTGTAGTGTGGAACAACACAGTTTTTTATTCGCGTTGTATAAATTCCGGTTGTCATTTTCTTTTTTATTTACAAAAAAAAACCGATAATTAATTTTGCTATTGCATTTTCAATTTCTTAGCTGGCGGTTCTTCCTCATTTTTAAAAAGCGATGCCACATAGGGTGAAAACAACCTCTTCGTTAGTGTAAGGCTGACCAGAAGGGATATGTTCTGCAGGCTCGATTTTAACGCCTTCAATGAAGGCGAATCGTTATCCTGAACCGATCTGAGAATTTCGTCGACGTCTTTGGCTCCTAATATTCTAGCGATGATGTTCGATCCAGAATCATTTAAAATGGTTATTTTATCCTTTTGTAGGGACGTTGAAAACACTTCTATGTACTTTTGAATATCCGGAGGGGTAAACTTTTTTGCCTCGGTCAGTAATACCTCAAAAAATGTAAACACGTAATTCGCCATGTTTTTATCTGAACTGTTTTTACCCAAAACAGAATCAATTATGAGTCCAATTTTAAACTTTTTATAAAGTATATTGTCATTAACACCGTCAATGTCCTCTAGCTTTGCAAAACAACTCTGTAAGTAGGCGCAGGATCCCGTGTTGTACAAGTATTTAATAATGTCTTTCTTTAACGAGTCAGAGGACGATATTGATGAGGGAGGCGGTGTCCGCGGCGGGGGGAGTGTTGGTGATGGAACTATCTGTGGTTGGGAATTGCTGCTGCTGTTATTATTATTATTATTATTATTATTATTATTATTACTATCATCCATCCAATTTAAATCAGCGAATATATCTAACATTTCCGGGTTGGGTATATCTCGCTGTAAAGTGAAATCCTCTGCATTTAAAAAGGTGGGAGGGTTATTTAAAATAGTGTTCATTTTTTATAAAGAAAAAAATGATTTTTATGCAATGTTTTGTGTTTGACTTGGATGAAACTTTGGTTTACGTACAAGGAAAGGATATTTTTGTCAGGCCGTACTCAGAATCTATTCTACAAGCATTAAATAAAACACAGAGTAATATGCTAATTTTATGGTCGGCTGCTGATTTTACGTATGTTCATAACATACTTATAAGACTAAATTGGAGTCATTATTTTAAAAAGGTTCTTAGCAGAGAAGACTGCGAGGTTTCTTTTAAACTATACGGTGAAAATAAATCTTGTTTTTTTATAAAGAATTTATTGAAAAGGGAAAGTGAAATGTACAATATACAATTTATATTGATTGATGATTTAGCTTCAAAAAACGAAACAACAAATGAGTACGATTTTAAAATTAATATTGTGCCGTATAAAAATCCAAACTCCGGTCCAGATATACACCTATACAATGCAATCAAATGTTTCCTATAAATTTAGAAACCAACTCTTTGACCACAATTGGTTTATGGCGTGAATCTGAAATAATCATAGTTGAAAAATATTTAATAATGAATGATAACCTTTCGATATTATAGGGCTGAAATATAATCGAAAATACAATAAAAAATAAGACTGATAATAAAAATAATGAATTTTTTATATTCATATTATTATATTTTTATACTTGTTATCATAATGGTAATTTACAAACGCCCCAGTAGAACCTTTGAGATATTTAAATACAACAATAAATATATGTATTTCAAAGAAATACCTATGGGTATAACTGGTGTAATTTACAATGGCATTCCGTATATATATGACAAAGATTCATTAACAGAGTGTGGTGGAAAGTATGATTCGGTGTTTGAAATAAAAGGAGTTAATAATAGGTTCATCTCGAAATGTTTTATTTCTGAAAACGTTGTAAGAAGCGTGTTTGAGGAAGCCCCATCCGCGTTAGGCAACGTTGATTTCAATTTCCCCACATTCGTTGACCATTAACAATTTTTTATCTGGTATGTAATGAAAGTTGGTATTTCTGATGAAATTAGTTGGCCTGTTGTACAGCAAATCGAGAAACCAAATTAAACTGTCCGCGTTGTTGACCACGAAATCTGCGACTGGAAAGAGTAAAATGTTGAGTTTTCGAACGCTTTTATGTGTTTTTAGGAATTCATTTAAATCGCTGACGCTATAGTCCCCGTTCATGTGACCTAAACGGCCACAGTTTTTTACTTCTATAATAGTCTGATATGACTTTTTTACGTCTCTGGAATCCCAAAAATGGATGCTGTATTCTGATAGCCGTTTAAATAAATCATCGTAATAAAATATTATATTCTTTGTATATTTTGGCATCCAAATATTGACTTTGAAGGGTAAAATAAACCCATCTATTTCGTTACACTTTATAGAATCTAAATAGCGTGTAAAAATATTGTTTGTATTTAAAATATATTTTTCTATTGTGGAAATGAAATTAAAGACTTTTTTTATCACCTCCGTTCTATCAATTGGTAATCCAACTTTATTTATCCTCTCATAGAACTCTACAGAATCTCTTTTTTTTCTTTTTTTGTCTTTATAAAATTTATCAAAGACTGGCAAAACGTAAGACAGCAGTAGTTCACCATTTGTTGAAAAATTTTCATCAACTCCGAGAACGTTTCGCCTATAACTGCATGTGGCGTTAAAGGAATTCAAATTTGTATATTCATAAAAAACCCTCGAGTTACAAACAAACGCGTAATCGTTTATTGAGGTATTCTCCAAAACATATTTAAAAAACGTCTCAATAAAAGTGTTATAACGTGGGTTGAATTCTTCTCTCTTATCATAATAATTTTCAATCATTTCTAAAAATTGGCGAAAGAAGAGTTCAACAAAATCTTTAAACTTTGGATTTATTCTTCTGGCCACCCCCACTATTTTTAAACACCCACTCTTAAGCTTCATTATGTAGTTTTTCTTCTCTGCTAAAAACATTGTCGTTTTTGCTTCATAATCTAGGGTTAAAGAGATAGTCTCTAAACCCAAACCCTCTTTTATGTACTTATTCAAGACGTTAGCCACATCGATATCAAAATTCTCTTGTAAAATAAAAAGAGAATCTGTATCTCCGTAAACAACAGTCATCTTTAGTTGTTTTTCTATATAGGATTTGATTAATGAGTGAATCTTTCTTCCGTATGACGTTACAAGTGCCGCACAGGGGAGGTCACGCATCCGTCCCTTTGACGCCAATAACCCATAAATGGAGTTGGCTATGAGTTTGTATGCCTTGTTTAGATAGACATTTTTTGTTTTTTTCCTCTGCTCAATTAAATATTCCACTATAACAGACAGCGGAGCTTTTAAAAACTGTCTTTTGATTGTATAAAATCTGTCCATTTTATTAGTTCGTCTCAGGAATTCTTTAGCAAGGGGAGAATTCTGATTTAGATTATCGATGACGTAATTGGAACTTATATTAAATTCCCTAATAATACTGGGATACAAAGAAGTAAAATCGACTACCGAAATTGGTCTGTTAACATAGACGGTTCTTTGAGCTTTCAATACCGTTGCACCGCGATACTGTTTGTTAACTATGGACTCAAACATATCTCCGGAAAATGTACGATCCTCTACAAGTTTAAATGGTACACACATGCCCTGTGCGGGGTACATTATCGACGTGAACTTACTTATAATCTTGGACGTCGCTTTGCTCATGTAGTCAACCGTATCACAAAAACATATACTTACCAAAGGTAGTAAGTGGTGAATTATTTCCTTTTTCGCATATATTTCTACTGTCAGTTCAGAATCGCGTGCAACGTAATCGCACATTTGTTGAAGAAATTCTAAATCTTGCCCACTCTCTGCATAGTATTGGTTTAGTTTCATGAAAGACATGTCTAATTTATTTTTGCCCAGTTCTACTTTGGCTATGTTTTTTAATGAAAATGAATTGTATTCGTTGGAGTGCATGCGTTTGAGATAAGCCATTACGTCGATGATTTGAAAACGCTCACAACATACCAAGGGACTTTTAATTCCTATTAACATTTTGTTTATTTCTTCTACTGAATAATAGTTTCTCGCCAATCCTAAAATTATCATTCTATTTAAAATAACAGGAAAATCAAATTCCAATATATTGTATCCGATTAAAAACGACGCTTTTAATTCAATTCTAAAAAAGTCACATAGTGCTGCTACAAGTTTCTTTTCTTCTACAAAACACTTATAAATCCTCTTATCGTCTGTAGAGTCTATTTTTATGTTCGGATTGGGTAGTAATAAATAAATTATTTCCAACTCTTTATCAAATCTCTTACCGCTGACGGTACCTATAACGAAAGAAACCGAAACAATCTTTTCATCGGGAGCTGCCCCATTGGGTATAACATCATACTCTCTACCTTTCACCACCTCTATGTCGAACGAACACACCCTTTGATTTGGGACTGTCTCGAAACCATATAATTCTTGTAATGTATTTTTAAAAACTCCATAGTAAAGAAAATCTTTGTTTTTACGTTTTTCAAATTCAAAGTATCTCTGCAGAGAAGAGGGGGTGAAGTTGATATCGAAAATATGAAAGAGCGACTTGTTGAAGGTTAAAAACTTTTCAAGACCTGGTAGGATGTGAACACTATTAACGTGAACAAACGCTGACAAACCCCTAAGACTATCTATGTAAACCACATCTTCCACGGTTATTTGAGACTGAGTTCTCAGATTCGCCAAACTGTCATTGTATGTGATTTTATATATATGTTTACCAAAGAAATCATGAGCTTTTTTTTCAAAATCTTCCTTCTTCTTTTTATGAATTAATAATTGCAAATAATAACAATTATCACTATTTAAATTTAATTTTCCACATATAAAATTACAATTGAAGTCAAATCCAACGTAATCACCCTCGGTGCTCGTCCACTTTGTAATAAAATGATCTCCCTCTTCGAACATTAGTCCGGACTGAGGCGAACCTATAAAAAACCTATATATAATAAAAAATGCTTGAAATATTTGTATTATTTATTATTGTTACAATTGTAATGTTAAAGCCAGATTCAATTCAAATCTCATTTCCAAAGTATGATTACAAAAAGTTTTGTGACAAATTCACAGGATCGTGGGACGGGGAAGATTGCACTTGTAAACATCCAGATTTCATAACAAACAACCACTATAACGGAAATTGCGATAGGGTTGTCGATATTAAATGTATAAAAATATTCAACTCGGGGGGAAAGTTATTGAACTTCAATATCCAAGATCCTTACACTGAGGGTTTCTGTGACTGTGGCAAATACTATTCTTATGATGTTTCGAGTCGTAAATGTGTTTTGAGAAAGTTAAATATGGGGTTGAGCATCCCGGAAAGGTGCGAAGATGGATATTATTTTGATGATAAATATAAAACCTGCTTGAAAAAACTCTGTTCCTGGGACATTTTAAACCCTCTGGAAAAAATTGACCAACACGCTATATATCACCCACCACATGCAAGTGCGATTTTGAAAACGGTTATGCCCCCATTGCTTTAGTTAACGGCACAATCGGCTGTACAAAAGTGCTCAGAGGAAAGGCGTGGTCTACAAATCACATAATTCTATTAGAGAAGTCTGGAAATGGCCGGAAGATATCGCATTTGTACCCACTGTCAGCACTCGGTCCCAGATTTGCAAAACGCATAAGCGATATTAACGGTGACAGTGGAGCTTTTATGCTGGCCATAGAGCAAAGTCACGGAGACTGGCTGAAAGATTTATTTTCTAGGGGGGTTAAGATCGACTCCTCTGGTGACGACTATGACAAAGCCTTGGGGTTTTATGAATCGATGACTAATATATTAACTGTTAAAATTAAAAATGAATGAAAGTTTTAAACTGATTTCTCTGTTATTTATTTTCTTATCAATATTTATTCTGTTTAAAATATCAATTGAAACTGTTTATAGATATTTTGTCAATGAAAAGTTGAACGAAATACTTGGAATATCCAATAACGTAAATACAAAAGAAATTAAATTCAAATCAATTTACGATTTTGACAATACGTTGACGATTGACAGTTTCAAATTAATTAAACCAAAGAAAGTACTTTTGGAGGTAAGGGGGTGGAATGCTGACGGATTTAAAATATATTTAGATAATAAATTAATAATCAGTAGAAAGTGTTTGAATGGATTTTACTATACAAAAAATGGTTGTTCCAAAACAAACGCATGTCAAGACAGGCGGGATGGTGAAATAGTAGCAGATAGTCGGAATAAAAATATGTTATACAAATGCAATGGTCACAACGGAGTAAGAGACATAATCTCGGCATATGGTGTGAAACTATTGAAACCATTGAAACCATTGAAACCAAAGGAGGATGTGACGAATAAACTCGGGGGAAATTGTGATTCACATAAAGCCGTCCCGGTGAACGTACCAGACATGTGGACTTCCTCTGACATGTATAAGCAGTGCGTAGACGCATTTTGGAATTTCAAATTCTGTCCCAAGGTTGAGAACACCAATTACTCGAAAATTTTGGAGGAAATCAGAGATGTTTTAGATGATGGAATCTTGTATCGTCCACTAAATTTAGATGTATCGGTGTTTGATGAGAACGTCCAGAATTGTGTTCCCTTTGATTATGCACGACATTATAAAAACGGTAAAATACCTCTACTGTATAATGACATTTTCATGTTAGATCACAGTAATGTTCTACCCACGGTGGTATACAATTCAATTACAAAGAAAAAAGAATCGATACCCAACCTTCACGAAAATGACAATTATAATGACCGAGACAAAGAGGAATGTCTTTCACAATACCAAGAATATACGAACGGTGAATTTTTGGGACTGTTAACAGTAGCGTATTCCAATGTAATTCTTTCGTGTAGATGCGGCAAACCCGTAAATAAACTCGTTGTCGATCAAAATGAAAATCCTAGTTTTTGGGGGCGTGGTTTTTTTGGAGAAAACTCCTACACCGATAAAAAACACAACATTCATATCTGCGAAGGTCATCTCCATAAGTTTATACCCACGTGTGTGGAAAACATCGAGTGTGTTAATGCAGACGGGTTAATTCCTCTGAAATCACCCGGTGTTGGTATAACGAATGATTTTGATTTAAGTTTCTGTTCAAAAACGGGACGTTTACAATACATCCTCCAAAATAATATAAAAATAGATAAATTCTGTAAAAATTTAAAAAAATATCGAGTTCACCCATACTACAATATTCCAATAGATTGTAAAAAGAAGAAAATTCTAAAAGATTTATCTTATAGAGATTTATCTTTAAACACTTTTAAAATTAAAAACGATTCAATATTTAAAAACGATATTAATGCGCTGAATTTGCATTTTTTGGGGGGGGTTCTACCGTAAGGGTATATAAAACCACTTTCCTTGTGTTGGGAAAAAATTTATCACGGCGCGGCTTCACGATACTCACAACCCGTTGATCTTTGTCGAGCAAACACTCGTATATGGTGTTGGTAGTTAAATTATCGCTTGGTGTGCATATCTTGTAACAAATGCCGTTTCTATCGGCCATTTCGCTCGATGTAAATTTCAAGTCGACGGTAGACTGGTATTTTGTTTTGTAAAGTCTTTCGCCGTGTATAAAGATACTTCCATCGGTTTTTATATTAGATTTGATATATTCCGCATCAAAACTTTGAAATAGAATTGTACTATTATTGGGTGAATGAGTTTTGCGAATCTTTTCTGCTAGGCGTTCTATAAACTCCATTCTCACACTAGCGCCAAAGTGTTTCGAGTGAGCGAGGTCTATAAAAATTAAAACATTCCCCACCAGTTCCGCCACGAATGTTATGTTTTTTAAGTAAAAACTATATTCCCGTCCCCATTGTTTGTAAAGGGGGGGTTTTAAAGTAAAGCTTGTAGTATTGCTTGTAAAGATTTCATAGTTGGAATAAAAGTTCACTAAACCCCTTTCCCCGTCAACCTTTGGGTATTCATTAGTGGGTGTAATAAATGGATTTTGGGATACATTTTCAATGGAACAAGTAAGGTACTGTTCATCTATATGCAAACCGTAAGTAAGAGCGGTTTGTAAATACAAATTCCTCGAGTTCTCGTCCGCACTCAACGGGTTTTCAAGCTCTATTACACATTTGTTTTGGAGACTGTATATATTTACCTCGAGATTTTCTAAAGTGTACAGAATAAAACCCCCCTCTTTTAAATAGATGTTTTTTTTTACCAAAAGACCGTTTTTAATAATATCATATAACAGCGAGCTTGGCATAATTTCTTCTTGCGACTCGTAGCAAATTTCCAACGTAGTCCAATTTAAAAATATCGGTTTAGTTTTCAGGAGAGTTTTTTTCTCTATGCGAGGATTTTTACAGTTCGTGTATGCTCTGAGATTGTTCCAGTAAATTATAAAATTAGTCTCTATTGGTTTTAGAGATTTTTTTATCACCTCTACCGCGAGAGGACTCTTTCTCCGGATTTCGCACTCAAACTCCATAGTGTTTTAAAAGTCTTCTTTGGCGGTGGGATAAGATATACATAATATAAAACTCTTTAATGTTAATAATATCAGAGTATTGAAAATAATAAATGTAACAATAATGTGCATAGTATTGTGTTTTTATTCTCCTGCTTCTATACGTTGTAAATTTTTTATCACACATCCAACAATTAAAAACTTTGAACGAAGTGTCTGAACTCCTCCTGTCTACTAACCATAAGTTGATTTCCCTAAAACAGTTTTTATTATTAACTAACGCCGGTATGATCAGTTTGTCCCTATGCTCAAGTATAAAATCTCTTTTCATCGGCATACGCGCCGAGATATATAGCCAATGCTGATATGTCAAAAACCGCATACATTCATTGCTCATATTTTTAAAGTTGTGTTTGATAAAATATAGTTCGTGAAACAGTCTTTTCTTGTTAAATTGTTTTTCAGTTTTTTTCACATGTTTAATAAAAAAACGAAAGGGGGTTGACCAGTAAAGTGCTCTAAAATAGTTTACTTTGTCTTTTAAACTTAAATAACTTGGAATGATTTGTTCCAACACCAATAAGTCCAACTGTATAAATTTCATTTATAATAAAAGATGAGGTTATTCTGTTTAAAGTGTAAAAAATATACAAAATCGGAAAATATAAAAAAGGTTTTGATATATATTAGGGGGAATAAGAGGTTGCAGTTAAAAGCTCGCTGTTTTGTTTGTAATGTCAGGAAGTGTAAATTCTTACCAAATGTACAGCTCCGGTGATAATAATTACAACAGTTGTGGTGATATAAGCACGAGTGGAATTGACTATGACGATGATGAGTATATAAGCTATAGTGATAATGATATTTATGAAAATTCTGAAAATACTCAGTATCACAAGGAGTATATTTTGAAGCATGTAAAATTTGCATTTAAGAAATTTGGAGACATAGAAAGTTTGTTTTTAAAATATTTCATTATTATTTGGTATTTGTTAGATATCATTTCTCTACCACCCCAGAGTATAATGGAACATGTAATACCAAACGAGAATGAAGAAGAATTGTGTGAGCCTTGGAAGTTCTTCTCTATTATGATAAAACATTACAAGAGATATTGTTGTTCTGAATACAAGTTATACAATATAAAGTCAACTTTGACTGAGACTCTTGAATTGCAAGATAAACTGTCTAAATACTTGAGATTACCGCTAGATAATTCTTTTATACCAAGAATAAAAGAAATTCTGTGGCATTATAGACACCATAAAACCGTCTGTAATATCGAATCAATTTATAAAATTTTAGCAAACATAATAGATTTGGAATAATCACAGACTGGGCGTCAAAAAGTATTTAAATAGTGGTCTTGGAATGATGTTCTCAACGGTTTTATAATAATTATGATCTTCATGATTCATATAAGAGTTATTGAATGTAACGCTACAGTATAGATGCAACATGGCGTGTAAAACGGCATATACCATATGGGTTACAAAAAATTCTACCTCCACAGATTTATTTTGAGAGGTGGTTATGTAATCGTTGTTGTACAAAATCTCTGATCTGTATCTATTGTCTATTAAATTCAATAACTCTTTAGAATTGTAAAAAAAAACTACAGCATTTTTAATAATAACGGGAATGATAAATTCGTTTGTGTATTTTTTTCTTTTAGATTCAAAGAGCAATTTTATTTTAAGGTCACTTTCATAAGTAACATTGAGAAACGACACTTGGCCCATCTTTTCTATTTTAGGTATCAAAAACAGGTGTTCGCTGATTAAAGAATAAACCTGTTTCAAGTCTATTATGTAATTGTTATTATTATACTCTTCAGAGTTTTTAAGCTTATTCATTATGGCAGATATTCCTTCGGTCCACTTTTTTATAATATTAACGTCGGTCTTTTCCTCCAAATCAATAAAAGATTTTACATGTCTGCTCGGTTCTGACACTAAAAAGATTAAAAACGATTTAATCTCGGTAAGAGTAACGTAGACATCTTTAATCATCTGTTCGTAGGGGGTTTTTTCAGATGTATCAGTTGTTGCTTCCTCTGTAATATCGGAATTGTTTCTTTCTTGTAATGGAGTTTTCTTTAAAAAGTTAAACCACAGTGTCGGGTTTGTTGTCTTTATTTCACTTTTATAAGAATCATATAGTCGTTTGACCTCATCTTTTGGTACATTCGAAGCCGCACAAAATCGCTGCCACTGATTGTACAAATTCTTACTATTCATGTTTTTTTTTATATATAAATAAAAAAGGATGGAAAATACAAATCCTATTAATGGTTTTGATACTCCTATTTATTGTATAAAATGTACAAATTTCACGGCAAACAAAGATCCGATAGTGGTTAAACGTGAAACACATCACTTGAAAGCTTTGTGCGTTAAATGCAATTCTAAGAAAAATAAATTTCTCAAAAGAAATCGCCAAATTACCGCTAAAGAAAAAGAGATCGAATCAAAACCGGACATTATTAACTCTGATACCCCTGAACAATCTGATGAGCTTTCGTAAAAAGGATTGCCACGCCGGAAGCGTGTGTATGTACACCTTGTTTGAAATGTAAACTATTGCAAAAGACGTCACGATATTTAATGTAGTCGGATTATTACTGTCTATCCAAAGGGATTCATAGGGGCGTTCAGAGTATTCTTTTGATGAGGGGTGTATCAAATTTATTAACTTGATTGTTTTTAACGATTTATTTTTTTCTCTTAGTAGAAATATACTTTCAAAATCAATATATCTATAAAATACAAAACCGTTTATGTTTAACTGATTTGCTCTAAGAATAATTTTACAAGTCTGCGCACAAAACTCATATTCTTTTTTCAAATCGTTGTACAGAAGAACTTCTTTGTTGTCCATTTACATATATTTTTTATATCTTGTTAAGTCGAATTTCCTTTACTCTTTCACAACTGCACATCCACCCGCAGTGTTATCTGTGTTTGATGAGTCGTGGAGTCTGGGAGTTTTGTCTCTGAAAGCTTTGATTGCTGAATTTATAACGTTTCTGTAATTCCTCTCGATGCATTCTTGATTCTGTTTGGTTGAAACTCTTTTAGTTTTTTGTGGCTTTTCGCGCAAAATATTTTATGTATGCTACAAGTCTGCGCACAGTTTCTTTTTTCATCTTTTGTTGTCCATTTACATATATTTTTTATATCTTGTTAAGTCGAATTTTATTTGGTTTACTTTTTCACAGCTGCACATCCACCTATTGTTCACCTTCTTGCAGTCAAGTATATCTGTGTAATTTTTGATTATGTGTCGCTTTATAGATGAGTCGTGGACGGTTATACTGGGGCATTGGTCTCTGAAAGCTTTGATTGCAATACTAATAGGTTGATAAATTTCAGTTTTGATAGAATCAATGAATTTATAATGGTTCTGTAATTCTTCTCGATGTATTCTTAATTGTTCTTGATTCTGTTTAGTTGAAACTCTTTTAGTTTTTTTGGGTGGCTTTTCACAAGAGTCACTCAATGCCAGGGAATGTTCTGAGGCGGTATCGCTGTCAAATTCCTGCATTGTAGTTTGCTGGTCTCTCGGTTCTAGGGAATGTTCACTGTCGTATCCCATCGTAGTATAATGAGTGGTGGTCATATTTTGCTTGTATTTATACAGTTTAGCCGAAATTATCTTTTGTAAAAAAATATTACTATAATTCTTGTTATAAAACAAATATACAATATCTATGTTATTTTTTTTACAAATACTAGCTTTAACTAGATCGCGGTTTATAACTCTTAAACATTGGAAATGGAAAGGACCCTGCAATTCAAAAGCCAATTTTAGTTTTGGAATGTATATATCTAGTTCAAAACGAAACCCCCCAATTCTTTGATTTATTTTTATTGGATGGTAGTATTTTGGAAGAATTTTATAAATCTTTTTGTATATCGAACGTTCCCACTGAGAATTGAATTTTAATTTTCCTAAAACAACTCTTTTGGATTTTATTATCTTCAACATTTTTATTTCAGAATAAATTGCACATTTTAGCACATTTTATCAGGGTGTTTTAAATGTAGGCGCTTTGGATAAGTAGTACAGTGTGTTGCTTTGCAAGCCGGCTGCGTACGGATCACATTTCTTTAATATTAGAGGAAAAAAATCTATAGCAATTGTTGGATAGGTTATTTTAGACTGTAAAAAATCGTCTGCCTCATTTATATTGTTGAACGATTTATTTATCATACTGTATTCTAGAATATTATTTATATCACTAACGTCGACACTTTGTATAAACAACACAAGACGATGTTTCAATATCAATTCTCGTCTATTTAACCAAATTCTTTTTTCTAAAGTTGAGGAGCAAACGTCTTCTAAAAATATTTTTCTTGTTATTTTCGGCCAAGCACATTTTAAAATTTGTAATTGTTGGTTTAGTATGTCCTCATCCTTGATATTAGCATAGAATTCTAACGGACTTTTGTTGTAAATACATCTTACAACATTATGATTTGTATACCCGAGCAATTCCAAAATCAAGTTCATTTTTATTCAAACTATAAATAAAATAGATGGTTTACGTATATCTAGCTTTAATATTAATCATATGCCTTTCCACTTACTCGGTGTATTACGCAAAAACTGCAAGCCCCGAAAAAACCGAAAGGGCCGAAAAACCTCAAATAGAGGACAAAGATGATTTAAAACAAATTTTAGATAAACTGTCCCTTATTAAAGTGGACAATTTGGAAGATTTCAGGGGTTATATGAGGGGGCCTACCGAAAATATAAATACAATGTTGAGTTTACTTAAAACCCTTAAAGAACATTACGATAAACTGGATACACCATTAAATGAATTTTCGAAATTAAAATCAAACTTGGAAACAATTAGCAACTCAATTACACGGTTGGAAAATCAACAGTTGTCCACACTAATCACGAATATGCAAATAGAGTTGCAAGGATTAAAAATCATAAATAATGAAGATGTTTCAAATAAAATAACAGAATTAGGAAAGAGCATTGAATCATTAAAGTCTCTCATTTCTGCACTCAAATTGCCAGAATCTGAAATGGTAGTTTTAAAGGGTCAGATTACGGACTTTCAAAATTCTTTAGGTATACTTAAAGACATTAAAGAACGTTGCGATAAATTGGATACACCATTAAACGAGTTGTTGAAATTAAAAACGCTATTGGAAACAATTAGCAACTCAGTTACGCAGTTGGAAAATCAACAGTTGTCCACACTAATCACGAATATGCAAAAAGAATTGGAAGGATTAAAAATCATGAATAATGAAGATGTTTCAAATAAAATAACAGAATTAGGAACGAGTATTGAATCGTTAAAGTCGCTTATTTCTACCCTCAAATTGCCAGAATCTGAAATGGTAGTTTTGAAAGGTCAGATTACAGAATTTCAAAAGTCTTTAGGAAAGACTAGCGAAGATGTTAAAGAAGTTATAAAAATACTAACGAAAATAGAAAAATTAAACATTTCCGATGAAGTCTCCAAAATAGAAAACAATCTAAAGCCCCTTCCTGGAATTTTAAAAACCAGCGCCGAAATTAAAACGAGTGTTGATGATTTAAAACCCCTTATTGAATCTCTAAAATGCAGTCCAAATCTTCACGATATTGAAAGTAAAATAAATTCTCACTGGCAAGAACTATCAAAAACGCTGGGTAGAGTCGATAGTGTCATTAAAAGTTTAAAGGAGGTTAAGGAGCTTATTGAAAAAATACCATTAAATCAAATAAACAAAATTTCTGATGTGGTAAAAACCTCTTCAACAATAAACACTAATTTGCAAGCCGTTAAAACAGACGTATTAGCGAATAAAGAACTTGTAAATCGAGTAAATCTTAGTCTAGCTGACATTAAAAGTAAAATTGAAACTCTTGATTTGACCCCTTTACAAGAAGTCAAAGATAATATTTCTCAACTACATGCTGCGTTTGAAAGAGTCATTAAAACTTTAAAACCAGGAGCGCGTAATCTACTGCGAGACGGTGTTTTGATTTTCAAAGATGATCAAAACCAAGATTACTCTGTTCACATTAAAATCGCAGCTTATAGGATAGGGGAATTGGAAAGTGAAATTAGGAAATCCTTAACCAAAGACCAAGAAAAGTTTAAAATTCAATTGGTAAATGGTCTAGTAGAAGTGGAGTATTCGCAGGGGTTCCATATGGATAATCCCATTCGCGAATTACTAGGATTTCCTAGGGTTGATGGTCCGATATTTTTAAAACACTACAAAGCTACCAACCCTAGTAACATAGAACACATTATCTTAGAAACCCTGGTTCACAAACATAGCGTCGACGCAATTACTAGGAAGATGAAAAGTGCCGTAAACGAGCAGATAAGTATTGTAAATAAAATACCCAAAAATTTAGAAACTATCATAAAAAAATTAGAGGAAAACAAGATTCCAAAACCTGTTGCTATAGCTGCGGATCATATAAGAAACAACTATTCTGAAGCTGAAATGTGTTGGGTAATCGATATTATATTTAAGAGTCACGAGTTCAACAAGGAATTTAAAAAATATTTAAACATTCCCTGGAACGCCGATTATACATTTAAAGACATAATCAATTTATTGGACAAGAAAATTGACGTTCAAATTCAAAAAATTGTCGAGAAGCTCAGAATCGGAACCGTTGAGACTTTATTAGATAAGCAGACATATTTTGAACATTATAATCTATTAATAACAGCAGTAGACTCTCAATTTAATGCGCTTGAAAAGAAAATAGTCGCCACAATCACTGCGTTGCTAAATAGGGGCGGTGGAAAAACAATCTAATGCAATCTAATGCAATCTAATGCAATCTAAGTAAAAATATTTGTCCCAGATAGTGCAGGTAAATTAAACATATTTCGACTACGCGAATAAACTAACCTATCTTCCTCGTTATCAATCCGTAAAATCTTTCTTTGAACATCTTCGTACATAACCGATTTGAGGATTTCTTTTCTTTCTATGGTCGCGTTCCTAGTTATGGGAGAAATATCACTTTTAGGAAATATTGCCAGTGCTAAGAGTATTAAAGTGTAATTAATCTCATTAGATTCGATTCTATTTAAAAGGTTTGAAATGTTAATCATAGAACAGAGGGGGCCCATTATACGTAGATAGCTATGAATGTCAGTGCAATATTCAATACAACATTCGGGGAAATCATCGTACCACGTCCGGAGCCAAGGGAGTTGTTGCGTTTGAGTTTTTCTATACTGACAAAATATTGGATTCGGTTCTCCGTCAAATTTGATAACCACGATATTTTTCGGCTTTAAAAGGTCAATAAAATCGCTCAATTGTTTGTACAAATTGATATCGCGCAGATCGTGTTCGTTATAAAAATTTACCTTTTCCGTCTTTAAAATGTGCACAGAATCTAATTTCTCTTGTGTTGGAACCTGTTGGTATTTTTTTATCATATTAATCGTGATGTTAGTCCTTCCAGTCGGAAAACCACACATTTTGGCGCTTACTCTTTTAATCTCCTCATTTATCATTTCATTAAAAACTTCCTCTCCATATAAGTCAACACCGACTAAATACAACTTATCTGTTAATTTAACACTCCCACCGTGCATTGTCCAATAAAAATACTCTAATGTTATAAGATACCTCCACAAGCTTTGATATATATTCTTCTTTAGATTTGAATCTTGTATTTAAAATGTCTTGTTCTAGTTCCTTTGGTATTTTTAAAACTGTTTCGTGATTCAAAGCCCACATTGGGCATTTCTTCATGTAATTCCTAACAACACAAGATTTTATTTTTTTAAAACCCCCAAAGTCTTTCATCGTATAAAAATCATCCACTATCACAAATTCTAAATTTAACCTTTTCATAGACACTATCAAGAGCTCAAACAACTCGTCGGGACTCCATCTATGACTCTTTGTCATGTCAATATCCGCTATGACGTTTGAATCGTGAAAATTTACAACCCTGTTGTATCGAAACAAGACAAACTTATTAGGAATTAGTGGTGGTAATATTTCCAACTTGTAGTTTAGAATGTGTAAAGTTTGTTTCTTAAATATTACTATTTTTTCCGCCATGTAAAAAAGGAATGATAGATACTAACATTCAATCCTGTTATATAAGGTGTTTAGTTGATCAGATAAATCCCGAATGGATTGAAAAATGTAATTTCGTAAGCTTGTACAGCAACAAGAGTAAAAACAATATCACAACGTTATATATCACGGACGATGGGAAAAAGATACTGTACATAACAAATAAAATCTACGTTTTAAATGACCAAGACGGCAAACCCTGGAGTCAAAAGTATGAAAATTACCTAAAACATCTGTTTCCAAAAGAATTAACCATTTCTATGTTTTCTTACAGCGGTTTATACTTTAATGAGTTTAAACACGGGGATAGTCTACTGACTCTATCTGAATACATGAGAGTTGAAACTTACAATCCTAAAATAATTTGCGGGTTCTTAGATGGTTTGAAGAATTTGTTAAAATATCATTTAAGTATATTTTGTTTTTCAGAAAACCTACTATTGGTAGATAGAAATAATGAAGAAATATTGTTGCCATCTTATAATTATATAGTTTCTCTCGCCCATCCTATTCCCGAAGAATTGTTTACGGTTTTCAAAAACAAATTACACCCCAGCGTTTCAAAACATATGAAAACTTTAAAACTAAAAAATAACGTTGCCAACACCGGCTTGTACAATCCCTCAAAAATGAAACAAATCTGTACTCGAGTAATAGAGAGAAGCGCAGCGAATGACCGAGTTTACCTTCTAAGCTCTATTATATATTATTTTTCAACAATTGGAACTCTGTGGAAATTACAAAAACACTGGACACTGGGTGCAAAGAAAAATCAAAAGTGTGTTGGTCTATGTTTACATTCTAAAAATCATACAAATGTTAACTTAAAAACAATGATTCACAATTACGTTTGTGTAGATCTTGTGAATTTACCAATTAATTTAAAAAAAACTAAATTTCTTTATACTGAATTTATAAAACATGTAAATGATTTGCAGTGCTACCTTGGGAATCTAAATTAGCTGTGAAGTAATCAGTGGCAGTATTGTTTTTAATATATAGTTTACTAATTCAGAAAAGGAGTGGTCGGTTTTCATAAAATAAAACAAAACCTCATCCGTGAGGTTGTTTATTTTAAAACGGGGGTTTTTCTCTTGTAAATTCAACATATATTTTTTATAGGGATCAACAAAATCAAAAATCACCGCCACGTCATTTTTCATTTCTTTATAAAGATTCTGACGCAACTCGGTGGTAACGTTTCGAATACCGATGTTTTCTATATTAAAATTAGCCAAATTTTTTGTCCCAGTTATATTTTTAATTGGTTTTGCAATGCGTAAGCTCGAAAGGCTTAATCCAAATATTATAATGTAAATATAAAGTTCTGGTTTTTTATAAAAGTTGAATACTTTTCTCATGTAAGCTAAAACTACGTCAAACTCGTGATCCTTGAAGATATTAAATTGAAAAAACAGATATTGTAAAATATCCAAACAGTCTTCGCGACTACAAACGTTCTGGGCATTTTTTACTTTCATTTGAAACCTGTACCATCCATAATTGTCGTCTCTATTAAATTTAGCCCTGTTGAACAACGTTTTCGCTTTATTATTTAGATCTCTGGATATTTCTTGGGGTATTGAAGTCGGCATAGTAGACGCGACTGCCAAGGCACACATAAAGGGCAGTAGAGCAGAGTAGTTGTTTGTAGAAGAATTTGTATCTTGTAGAAATTGAATAAATATTATATTACTGGCTATGACATATTCAATGTTTTTATCAGCCGCTTCCCAAACGCAGATATATCTCATTAAGTTGTTGGCTAACATAAACACGTCACGAGGATGAATTTTATACAGGGTTTCAAGAGTAGGAATGATTATCGCGTATTTTTCTATGACCTCGTTAAACCAAAATATTTTCTTAATGTTACTGTTGAAATCAAATAAATTCACAGAGTCTGTAAAACATTTTCTATTTTCTTCTGATATATCATTTACATTTAAGTTTTTAAAAATCTGCTCTATTTGTAATTGATTAAAGGGTTTAAATTCCACATTTGTTCCATTTATTTTTCCAATTATAAGCTTTACCCAAGCATAGAGCTGTTTTAACGACGTCAAACTAGACTTTACATTTGTGTGGACAAACATGTCCAGATTTTCTGGCATCAAAAGCACAGTTGGTACCACTTGTTTATCTTGGGACATCAAAGCTATCCTTATAATATCCTCTTTGTCGACTCTATACAACAGCTGGCTATAATCAATAAAGAATACCATTTCATCAGTTTCAATTTTTTTAAATATGTAGGAGGTGTCGTTCTCTGTAATATTTACGGGAACGCCATTATACTTATAAATGTGTTGGTCAAACTTTAAACCGTGTAAAGTGTTCATTACGAATGAGGAGCTGGCTTACTCTCCTTCTTTATTTATATAAAAAATATGTTGCGCTATAAACCGCAATCTACAAAAACCCCTGATCTGAAAACGATTTTAAAAAGAAAGTTGATTTACAAATTATTGGTTAAATTCCTTTTATACATAAGTTGTATCACAATATCGTGCTACTGCTTGCTGGATTATTCAGAATCTAATTTTCACACTGTAAAATACTTATTGCTGTATTCGTCTATCATGTCTCAACTGTCCTGTCTCGCTATTATGCATTTGTCTTAAATACTTGCTAATATCTTTGGGGTTTATATTTTTAAATAAAGTTCTCCATTGATCATATATCGGCAGCAGCATTATATCTGGTAAATCATATCCAAAACTATAATATCTAATGGTTTGTGTAACAGACTCCATTTTGAGGCGCGTTATTCGACACAAAACCCGGAGTGATAAGCCCGTAATGACGACCGACTTTGATGGTTTGATGTTTAACGTTGACCAGAGTCTAAGTAAGTTTGCAATGGATACTTTAAAACTGTGTTTTTTTCCAAAGTCGTATATCTGAGAAATTTGATTTTTTGTGCCAGAAACTATGGGGCATTCGTAATCGTTCCCACAAAAAAATACGAAATAAAATAATAACCTCTTGTAGCATAATGAATTGCTATTTAACCAATTATTCAATGAAGAAGACGTAAGGCACTGTAAACCCACGTTAGGTAATCTAATTACTATAAGGATATTTTTATATCTCAGCGAATTAAGAGAGATGAAAATGTCTGTATCGGCGGTTATTATAACTTCAATAACTTCAGTCGAATTTATTGAGTTCAAAACCGCTTTTACAATTTTAATATCCGCTTCACCGGGTTGGTCCGTAGAAAACAATTGGATATTTTCACATTCCTGACCAATTTTACATACAATATTATTGGCAATATATGAAATTATGGAACTTCTTCTATTACGATCTGTAATTAAACTCAGACCAAAGAGTTTTTTTCCAGCAGTTAATGCCCGTTGAATTCTTTCATCTCGTTTCTTTTGTAGGCTTAATTTTTGATCTGGAGATTTTCCATCGAAAAACAAATAAATGGATGTGGGATTTAGTGATAGTTCTTTGACAATTTTAATATAATATACTAAATTCTCCACCATTAAATTTAACAAAGTATCAGTGTTTTCGACTATAACCCCGGTGGGTATGGCGTAGGATATTTGATACAACAAACCCGTACAATCAAAATAAATTCTGCTGCACTTGTTGTTTTCTCTAGGATGACTCTGTAACGGATATATTACTTGGTCTCCAAAAATATATCTATGCAAAAACGTGAAACCCATTTAAGAAAAAATGAGAAAAAAATGACAGCGAAATCAAGCACAAACTTCCTCGGAATGGATTTTAGCACTCCTCTGAAGAGCAGTTCGCCGTTTACTAACATAATACTGTTACTCCTGTGGTTTATATTTTCGTATATCGCCACAGTAATTGTAAAATTTATGGATGGAGAATTTTAAAATATTAAATAAAAATGTTTATCAGCGATGAGGACATTGATAATTTACTATTTGTTGATGAGATTAATGAGTTTTTACACTACATATCGAATAAAGATATTGATAAAAAAATTATTGTAAATATTATACTTGTTGTATTCGTAAATACAAATATAATATGCCCGGACTGGATAAAAGAAATAATTTCAGTAATAGAGAATGACAATTTCAATACTAATATGCTGGCACCGACATTGAAATACGCTGACGGAATAGAACTGATTTTCAATGACCTTGTTGAAAAGATTTACGATTTAAATGACAACAGAGAAATAAACGTCAACGAATATTGCGTTACTTATGACACGTTCAACGAATATTTAGATGCCTTGTACGTGTGGTTCAAAGAAAACTTTGAAATTAATTAGATTCAATGTCAACGGAAAAATTAACATCAACTCCGACTAGTGACAACATGTCCAGAACCCTTGCAGCCGAGGTTGAATATGGAATGTTTACCCTTTCGCCCCTATTATTTTCTAGGGTTATGTTTGTTGAATCACTCAAATCGTACATTTCCTCAACGAAACTGTTCAGCCCAAGTGCGATCAAAACCTCTCGTTCGCTCTCAGATAGCCCGAATGCGTGATTATTTCTATTGCTATATTTTTGATAACTTACTTCCGGTTGTCCAGTTAAAGCCGACGTGGGTGTCGAATCTGCTTCTGCACTATGTATTAATCCGTAAGGGTTCTGTTTCCCCATTATAACCACAAACCCCTCATACAAAATTGCTTTAACGGGGCTTCCATCTTTACCGTTGACGTAAAAACTTTTTGTGACGGGATCGCTTACAAAGTAGTCCTTTTTACTTTGCAAAACTTTTAATTTGTCATAAGGTGTAACCTGAAAACATTCATTGTATAACGCTGATATTTCGGGAGTAAAAAGAAAATTAAATGCTAACCTTTTAAGTGAAAACGGGTGCTGAATTATATCAATATCGCGATCTGCGACGTCATCCAGCGATAAAGTATTGTGTAATTTTGGCATAGATTTCGCTTTGAGTATGTGCCCAACAACGGATTTTTGCGCGCCGTTCAGTATAAAGAGTTTTGTTCCCAAACACCCGTCTTGTTGGTAGGAAATTGAAACGTCACAGTACAAATTTGTATTGTCATCGTAATTAAGATGAATCCTATTTAGAAATATCTTTTTAGTTTTTATCAAATCTGGATTTGGGGTCCAAATTAAATTCATGACTTCTTTGTTCAGCGGGTCGGGATTAATGGATAGATTTTTACCCAAATGAATAACTTTATCGCTTTTAAATTTTAAAAGAACTAAATAGGGTTTGATTAGAACGGGAAATTTATTTACCAAAACTTGAATTAATGAAACCTGTTGTAAATGCAAAGTTACAGTCACTATATTGTCAGTTGTGAATAGTTTCTTTTTATATACAGAATTTGCGTTTAAGACACACGAGTCTTCTATGTTGTATTCCAGGGGGAGTATTAAAATATTCGCCTTCAAACAATAAAAAGGAACACCTTTAATTAGTTGATATCTGTTTTTTTTCAGTAGCAATCTTTCATTGTTTAAAAAGGGCCAAGCTGTTACACCGCTGACACACTGTTTTATCGCATGTGTGATCATTGTATTCCTTACCAAGTTATTACTGTTTAGATTGAAAATCAACAGAGACGTTGGACCGTGCAAGTTACATTCCTCGGAGATTATTTCCGTCATTAATTTTTCTGACCGAGAAACTTCCATGGCAGAATAAGCACAGCCGTCTGGTAATATCTTATACATGGTTAACGGGAAGGAGTATATTGTATACAGTCTACTACTTATGTGATAAACCTCAATACACGGATATATTGATTTTAATACACGTCTTAAAAAATTAGTCCACTGTTCAATGTTTACATCTCTCGGGGAGTGTTTGTATATAGATTGGTTGATGATTACGTACCACCAGCAATCTTGTAAATCGTTTGAAATTAAATTCAAATCTACATATTTGCTCAACACCTCCTTTATATGATCTTGGGGCATACAGTCCTTTTCCGAGGAGATGAATGTCCCAATAACAGATTCCAGCCCGTTCATACCCGGGGAATTCTCACTTGATGATGTAATACAAATAAATCCACAATCTTCGATTTTAAAGTCGATAGGTATTTTTTTTGAATACAACGTAGTCAATATATCTAACTGCAAGGTTTTTGAATATGTTGTAACGTCTAATTTTGTCAATACTTTGTACCTGCCGATATTATTGCTATAGTATTTCGGATTAGTGCCGGACGAGTCCAGACAGTCCTGCATATTGAAAACCGTATTTCTACCAATAATCGCATCAATAACGCCCATATTAACGCGTTTTGTTTGTATTTTATTTATTTGCTTGATAAATAGATTCTTTTTAGGTAGTTTCAAAACCTTATTCACATCAACTAATGTTTGCTTCAACATTTCCGTAAAAATATAACCTCCATGGAAAATTCTGCGATTCCCGATACAACATTCCAACAAGTGCTTGATGTCATTAAAATCGTTCAGAATTGGAAACTCTTCAGCGGTAATTGTTATGTTTGGCCTTTTTTTGAACAGCGTTATACCTCATTTTTTCCTGAGACAAACTACTTTATCGTAGTTTGTCCATGCCAGCAGTCCCAACGTATAACACTTACCTTTAATAACAAACGTTGTTGGCTTCATCTCGTCACAGTATCCACAGAGTAAACATTTCAACGAATCCTTCCAATAAATATCACTCCATAATTTAAAACCGATTTGATTGTAGTTTGAAAGTAAAAAAAACATTTTACTTCCCACTAAAATGGGGCAGTTAAACAGTTGGTGACCGAAATAGTATGTATACACACCCACCGTTTCACGTTTATTAATGGCACATTCTACGCTTTTAGTCGTAGGATAGAACACGAGACTTGGAAATTTATTAAAAATACAGTCAAATTGTTCACTTTCTACTCGTAAAATTCTTGTCAAAGACTCGCGAACATTCCATTCAAAATTTGAAACAGTTTCATTACCGGAACAATTGCAGGGTTCTTCTATTAGCCCCCATTTGAATTTTTTTAATCCTGTAACATCCACCATGTTTATACCGTTCACGGTTAACAACTGGTATTTATCACGATGAAAATAGTTTTTAATGGTTTTTAATAGTTTTTAATAGTTTTAAATAAACATTTAAAAATCCACGGTTAAGAATAAGCTGTTTGAAGAATAACCATTATTTCGATATGAAACATGGTACTATCAACACTTGTTTCCTATCTAAATCCGGACAATCAAACGAAAATGTGTATGGATTGGCCCCAATCTGTGTGACCAAAGATTGTCTTGAATCTTATGGAAAATGTAAAAAAATTAAACTCTCCAATTATAAAAAAATCCCAAAGTCTTTGGCGTTAAGGCTAAGCAAAATTTGTCCAAACTGTTACTTTTTACAGTGTACGTGTAACATATCTAGCAATTTTTGCAACAATTGTAAAACGCGTTATATAGTACAAAGAGAACAGTTTATTGCTATTTTAAAAAAAATTATAAAAAATGAAATTTTATCTCGCTGTAAGATATGTAAAAATAAAATGGAACGTATTTTATTGAATTATAAGCATTCGTACAAAAATAAGTTAAAATTATTTGAAAAAAATACAGAGAATCCGATTGAAAATTTTAAATTTCGAATTCAAGTGGGAAATTGTACATACCCCCCAGCTTTTCTTTGGAACACAAATAGCACTCTATGTGATTTAATAATCAAACTCCTAAGGAACAATAAGACTTACGACCCAAGACAAAAGTCCCAGATAAATATAAAACCAGACCCCCTAACATTCATTGGACAGGGTAAGAATAATTGTTTTAGGAAAGTTCTTTTAAGTAAAAAATCCTACTACTCGGCACGCAGTGTCGTCACACCCGCCCCAAACTGTAAAACCAACGAAATCATCCTAAACAGAAAAATCTGGGCTTGTATGAACTATCCAAAATATGTTTTGGCTATAAGGTATCCAGTTTTAGATACCAGGGCGTTTACTTTCCATAGAGTTAAAAGTACGTGGAATGCACCAGTAGTAGGCCTACCCACCTCGATCACAGAAAAAAACAATTTGGATTTTGACGGGGACACTTTGAGTTTTTATGCCCTTAATAGTTGTATGTCTATTTCGGAATGCTACTTTTTATTAAATCCCGAATTCTCTTTCGTGGCGATGGGGGAAATCAGGCCCAATCTGACTCACGAACAACTGGAGACTATGTTTACGTTTTTTAAAATAAAGAAGCAAAACCTCTATAATTGGCTTTATGCAAAATATTTATTGTATGATTCTCATACAGCACTAAATATTTTTGAAAAGCTAAGAAGTGTCTTGATGAAACTTAATTGTATCGTAAAACCGACAGTTTCTTATCATGAATTTTACAACATTTTAAAACTGTTTTTGCTACACAGCTATGACGAGGAGGATTTTTGTAACATTTGGGAGACTAATGACATTACAAAAAACACTTTGTTCAACCGATACATGACTTCAAATAGTAACCGTTTTAAAAAGCAACATCTTCACTTGATGATTAAGTGTTTGAGGGGTTTAAATAAAATTGAATATTTGAAAGAATCTTTCAATAGTCGGTCCATTCTGTCAAAGTCGGGAGTGGAAATGATGGGTTATTCCACGCACAAACTCAGTTACGTCTTGCCCGAACTGTATTATGATAATGATGGTATTGTATACTACGGCATTGATCAAATAGCTTATCAGAATTTTAGAAGATTATATACTCCCGTCTACCCATTGAATATTCTAAGACAATATGCCATCTACAACCTAATCCGGCTTCGTTTTTGATTGATCTAATACTCTTTGTAATATTTTAAGAAATTCGTTGTAGTCTAGACCCGATTTTAATGGTTGCTCTAAATGCTCCGGTAATTTACACCTAGGATCTAATTCCTCAGTTTGAATGTTTAATTTATTTTTATTAATTATATTTGTTAGAAAGTTTTCTATTGAAGTACCGATGTCAATGGCTGGAGGTGGCCGTGGACAAATCGGCCAATTCAACCCCAATAAATATTCAACCGTAGTAAGAAGGATAGAGTCGTTTAACTGACTACTCTTTTTAGTTGTCGTGATAAACTCAACCGGATAAACGCTCTCAGACGGATCTTCAGTCATTTTTATTAAATAATTTTAAATAATTTTAAATAGTTTAATTCCAATTATATCAATTCGAACGCTTCCTCATATAACATCTTAAAGCGGTCTATGGATATACCTACAATAACCTGTTCATATATCTTCTTAGATTTGTTGAGGCACGTGCCTACAGAATACCGGTGTTTCAATAAATTTAATATAGTTTCTATATCTTCATTGAAAAAACTCATTTGAAATTTAGAACATTTATTTGAAACCCTTATTGCATTAATTTCCGCAATCAGATCATTTATCCTTATGAATAGATTTGGAGATTCTATTATATTAAAAGCATTTAAGATACCACTCGTCAAATCATTTTTCCAGATCAACTCGTGAGAGTACCACTTCACCGATTTTGGGGGGTAAACTATATCATATTTATCGTTGTAGAAAATATTTGTTTCTAAATAGTATTTTTCCAACCAAAATATTGTTGCTAAAATATCGCTTGCTATAATTTTAAAAGTATTTTGGTTACAGTAGTAGTCAGAATTATCTGGAAAAAAGTTTAAAAACGGAATCATCAAAATTCTTTTCATCGTGGCGAAATCCGCGTTCAACCTCAAGGAATTACAACTGCCCGTAAACAGCCACTTCATTTGAATATCGGTTCCGCAATTGTACAAAGTCCTCAGGTACATGTGGGCTCCGGAAACAATCTGTTTTAGAGTAGTGGGGTTTATCTTTTGTAAATCGTCTGCGTATACTATCTTTGCGTCTTTTGCGTTATATAAATCGGGAGCGAGAGTTGATATTTTTCCACGAATCGTATCAGTGCCAATGAAACTCATGGCTTTACCAAATAACGCGTACATAACACAACTCAAAGAGCTTTTTCCGTTCTGGCCTTGGCCATAGAATATGAATGCTCTCTTGATGCTCAATCCTAATAGGACAAATCGCAGCGTCCACAGCATGAAAAATACCAGCTCTACATCTTTTGAAAACAATGTAAGAAAATAGCGCAAACAATTATACACCGGACATTCCCCCTCGCTGTTGCACTTCTCTAAATCATTGATACAAAGCTCGGGACCATTTTCTTTTGAATAATTGTAGCGGAAGTAATCAATAACTCCGTCGGGACAAAGTGAACTTTCGCACTTTGCACCGATGTTTTCATTAAGAGTATCGAAAACTTTTTGATACGTGCAAGAACGGTTGCTGATGTGTTGAATCTTTTCCCTCATCCCCTTCCAACTGAGTCTGCACGGATATCCTCTAAATAGAGGTGTGTGTGAAAAAACAAGATACTCGTTACTGATTAACACGAAACCGTCCTTAAAAGATACAACATTTGTTGGAAACTCAATCGTGATTACTCTGCCCCAGAACTGGATTAAATAAGTGTAAATCTTGGGAAGGCTTTCTTCGGGTTTATTTTTTTTTCGCCTCTTTTTCAAACCACTTTCGGTTTCCAATTCTATATCATCACAACCGTATTTATGTAATATTTTCAAAGGTAAAAACACGTGCTCTAACCTGTTTAAGGACATACACCAAGAGTTCTTTTCGTAATAAAATATGGAACCGTCCTTCTGAGTTGCATATATGGGATACATCAACTTTACTAGTTCTAAAATAGATAAAGACTTTTTGTTGACAAGCGATAAAATGTTTGACGATATGAAGACGCTTTCATCAGTAGAGTCGTCAAAAATTAATTCCACTTTATTTGACTCTGTATACGATTGAACAAAGAGGCATTTTAAAAATAGCAACGGGTTTAGTTTACGAAATGACTTTTCAGAATCTTCACACAATTTTACAGTTTCCTTGACTAACTGCACAATCTTACTCGAAATGTTAGTGAAATAGTTCACAAGGTCTGTGTTTTGAATTTCACACAGTATTTCTTCTGCAAAGGATGTGTTAGATTCACAAATTCTATCATATAGTGCTATTAAGAACACGAATAAATTAAATATAGCTCGAGACTTACCTCCGGTGTCGCCAGTTGTTAGGTCTGTATAAAAAACCAAGAGTTCCTCCCTTAAATAGGACAGACTGAAAGGAGAAAGCGACTTTTCAATTTGGGATTCGCCTAGTACTATTAAGCAATTATTTTTGTAAAACCGCGACACGGCAAAATCAGCATATGGAAGTACGTTTTTGTTTATTGTTATCACACCCTCCAAGTCATCACCCAATAGCGCAAGTTGTGAATGTTTGTAGACTTTTACATTATTGCAATTACCAAAGTAACATCCTTGAAATTGTTTGAGTAAATCCAAAGGGAAATAAGCTTGTACGCTGTCTGGATCATAATTTTTTATCACCGAATAGTTTTTTACAAATGAATTATCAAATTCATTATTTATCAATAACTCCCTTCCAGACTCCCAAAATTCAATGTTTTCGGTTAAATTATAGGACCCAACTGGTAGATAAATGTCTTTATTTTGTTTTTTCGATAGGGGTAAATTCCAGTTGATGGGTTGGTCGATTACGTTGTTTTTAATAAAGTGTGGGTATTTACCGATTAAAAGCTTCTTTAACACCTCAATAAACCAGATATTATCTCCTCTGTATAAGACTAAATCTTTAATTTCAAAATGGACACCGTTTGTTGCGCTCTCGAAAATATCTTTGTTGTCTAGGAAGTTTAGATTTTTTTTTACCATCAAAGTCAATTCAAACTCTTGGTCATTTATTAAATTGTTTAAAATACTTTTAACGGCTTTTGAAAAATCATCACAAAACTCCTTTACAATTGTCCTATCTATATTTTGAAGTTTCTTAAAATCTACATCAATCACAACGTGATGGAACTCCAAATGGTTTAAATTAACGCATATACAATAGTCAATATTCCTATTTAACAAAGATAAAATATAATCTATAACTTCATGATTATAATGCTTTAAAATACAAGCGTTACATTTAAAAATAAACGATTGAATTTTTAAAACAATATCAGATTTAGAGACGCATTTGTAATCTGCATCCGATTTTGTTAAAAATCCAGGCAAATTTCTTAGTTGGTAAAAGTTGTATATAAGTGCTATGAGATCATTCATAAGATAAAATGACTTTGAAAGAGTGCGTTACCGATATTTATAACCTCTCTCCTTTGTCATATAATAAAATTTACAAATTCGGGCTATTTGCAACTGAAATTCTACTTTTGGAAAATAAAATAGCAATCGGGTCTAATAAAAGGAGTTCCCTGACGTGGAGCATTCATAAGAATGGAAAGCGAACAATCAACCGGCGATATAATTAATCTATGGGCTGAAGAAGACCAGATTGGGGACTATATGGAGGAACGGGAGGAACAGATAGACTTATTATCACAGCTAAAGTCCAAACACTTTAAGTCTTTACAAAAGACGTTATTTTTTAGATTGTCTGGATTAATAATTGCTCGCTTGGATGGAATAGTTAATGAGGAAGATTTTCAAAAAAATATTAAAGAATTTTTGTTAGAATATACACAAAATTATGATTTAATTGACAAATTAACTATTCAAATTTACCACATTATGAGAGAAATAAACGAAAACGCACCAGGAAATGAAAATTACTATGGAAATGATGGTATCAAAGTCACATTTAAAGGAAGTGAGAACGCGAGACGAAAAGTTGTTTTCGTAGACCCGATAGATACTAATCAATTCTCAAACCTGCTTCAACTCTCAGATTTTAGTTTGATAAATAGAATTGAACTGGGTGTATACGCTGTTATGTTAGAAATGGGATTTAACCAGTTTAATCAAAACGTCCGAACTGAGATTGAAAAGATTCGTCAAAGGGCGCATGTGGATTTATTGCCAGCATACAGAAAAGGAGTTGACCTTATGATTAACAATTCAATGTATATGACAAATCGTACGTATGGCGTTATGTACAATAGGTTTTATAACCGCGTCTTGAAGCGGTTTGTAGATAAAATTTAAAATAAAAATAATGGAGATTAGTGAAACCGACGTTTTACTTTACATAAAATCTTATCAATATTCAAAAGCTAAAAAACTCCTGTCATCTTTTTTAAAAACCCTTTTACAAACTCTTCAGTCTCAGCGGGGTGAAAATGTTTTAGTGTTGAAATCGAGCGAAGACTGTATAAGTTCGTTGATATTTAGTTTACTTTCAAAGAAATCTACAAAACTGCACAAGGCCCAGTATGACGAACATTTTGAAAACTATAGAGCTCAATATAAAGACATGCTCCGTTTTTTAAGTGCAAATATGTTTGAGTTTTTAAACTGTTATCAGTTAGTTTTTAACGATGACGCGGAGCTTGAAACCTTTTTAAAAAGTGGAAGTGATGTTTTGGATATATTGATAAGCTGTAAAATTGACAAAAAAATTATGTTATTACAAGATCTTAATAAAAGATTAACTGTTATCGGCGCACAAGATAATTTTTCACCATCGAATGTAATAAGTATATTTGAAGATATACTGTCTAAAACAAATTCTTTTACACTATCTAAACTAAAGGCCGGAATCGAGTATGTTGTAAATACTTTCGGCGGTAGGGAGTTTAAATGGAAAAGTTTAGAAGCTCCTTATAAGTTTGTTGAAAAAATGTCTGATAAACACACAACAACAGAAACGCCTCTAAAATTCAGTAAAGCCTTACAGACTGACGATTTAATCATCGATGACGGTAAAATATTGTTTGCCGAGACGGTTGTAGATATTTTAGGTCTAACAGATGTTGACTTCCAAACATTAACCTACAGTAAAATTTACTCTATTTTAAATGAATTTGTTCGTAGCAGATTAAAGAAAACGGTATCTTCAGAAAATATCTCAGAGGCAGATATCAAATGTATGTATTTGAAATATACAGACTTGTGTGAATTATTTTCAATTATATTAGACGAATTGAAAGTTTTAGAACCACGGGTTGCTGTTACAAAAATACAGACTATTAATCAGGTGATTGAAAAAATATTTAATCTATTCAATGTTGACGATGAATATGTGCTGTTTGGTATGTTGGAAGAGCAACATAAATTAGTTAAGACTCTAAATATAAATCAAACAAATTATAAACTCATACAAGAAATTATCAGCAACCTGTTATATCTTAACAACAACTCAACCCTGATTAAATTTGGTAAAGAATTTAAAGAATTACACAAAACATTTTTAGATTGTGATTTCAACAGTTTGTTTTCTTTAGAAAATATTGGGATTATGTTAAAACAGTTGAAATCTTTGACTGTGGATATGGAATCAATAAAGAATCAACTCTCTAATAAAATTATCGCCTATAACCGGTTATATGTAGATGTAAAACCATTTCTGGTTTTGGAAAATGAAATGGGTGTAGACCTTGCATATATCGTGGATTTCCTAGATAGTGTTTATAAACAAAAACCGCTCAACGTAGATGTAAAGAATTTCCTCAATAGTTGTCAAAGGCGAATAGTTTTATTTGAGGAGGTCAGAAAAGAAAGTGTTCAGTTGAAATCCGAAAACATACGTCTTTCTGCTGAGGTCACCAATTTGGAAAAAGAATTGTCAGATTACCAAAAGTTAAAAACCGATAACATGTATTGCAATCAAAAACTATCAGAGCGCGAACAGATTATTCAAGATTTAAGGCTAGAAAATGAACAGAGCTCCGAGCAATTGGCTCTGTTGGAAAAGGAACACGAACAGTTCAAGAACGCTCTTGTCTTAGCTGAACAATACAACATAGAAAGAAACAGATACATCGAGGATTTGGAAAATCAAATACAAAACTTTGTCGTTCCTGTGTGATGAGACTCAAATCGGTTGAAACACTGAAGAAAAATAATCCAAGGAACTGAAAAACGTTGTTTTTACAGTATCTACAAAATTTAGATGTACTTGGCCCAAAGATTTTTTATACTTCATTATACTTCATGCACTATGCTGACTGTATATTTGAGAGGGGAAGATTCTCTGCGTTGGAGTATTAAACCCCGAAGTGTTTGATTCCTTTTTTTGTGACACGTTTTATAAAATATTACAAACATAAATAAAATATGAATTTCATAATATTTGTTGTTGTTTGTTTTTTTGTATTCCTTAGAATTATTTTGAAAAGAACAAAACATTTTAACCTTTCAAATTTACCAATGAAATCTATTGAAACAGATTGTAGGTTTCAACCCAAAAAATGTCCACAAGGTGTGATTAAATGTGACTGTAAAAACTATTGCAAAAGTAAAGATGCCAAAATTTTGAAAACAGATGAAAACTATTACTGCTACATTCCCCATTACTACTTTGGCTGTAAACAGGATTACGGGACTTATGATTTTGATGGAACTTGGAAATGTCTCCCGAAGTATCCCGGTGTTTTTACAACGTCCGGGGACCAGATAGTGGGCAAATATCCATATTCAAAAGCCAACAGTATTGCAAAAAACGTGGATTATAATGATCCTTCACAGTACAAAGTCGATTGTACTGGGTTATACGATGAGTATGGGAATAAACTTGTTAAAGCAACTCTGAATCGCGGGGTATCTTTTTGCGTAAAGGATTATTGTTTAAACAACACACCCAACAATCCGGCCAGCGGTTATAATTTCATCACGGGCCTATGTGAATGCACTAACGGTACTCGAAACTTGGACGGTGGTGACAAGACTACGCCTTGTGTTTTGAGCCATCGGAGCACTCATCAAAACGCCCCCTTTATAATAAATTGTTACAACAAGGATTCTTATTTAAAAGACGTGGTTTCAAATTATTTAATAGAATGTCCCGATGGGGAGGAGTATGTCGCATCGAAAGAACATGATGTCAAAATTGTTAAAATATATTCTTAAATAAAAATGATTTATTTTTGTAAAAAGTGTAATTTGTATTATAATTATAATTTTTTAAAAGACATCAAAATAAACAGAAAGTTATGTTTAATGTGTTTATTAGAAACTATGGATAAGATATATTGTGATAATGATATTTGCCTTGATATGGACACTCCTTTACTACGTAAACCGTTGATATGTGATTACGGGTTTTTTGATGTGATTTATTATGTATAATAAAACAAAATGGAATCATCTGTAAAAAACGACTTGATTGATACTTATTTTGCTGATGTGAGAAAGCGGTTTCCTAGACGTCGTTACGTGTTGAAGGGTATAAATGATCTAATTCAGGGGGACATTATGGATTTAAAAAAATACGAAGAATTCAACGATGGTTATATCTATATACTGACCGCAATTAACTGTTTTACAAAATTTGCATATATAGAGCCATTAAAAACAAAAACGGGTGACGAAGTAACAAGCGCCATGAGTAGAATATTACTACGAGTTTTTCCGATGGTTAGAAACCTACAAGTAGATCACGGTGGGGAGTTTTACAACGATAAGTTTAAAGCCCTGATGAAAAAATATAACATTAACATGTATTCTGTCTATACGGAAATCAAAGCATCATTTATTGAAAGGTTTCATAGAACATTTAGGAAAATGCTTGTAAAGGAGACTTACAAGAGAAACTCCCCCAAATGGATTGATTTTTTACAAGATGTCTTAGATAGATACAACAACACAATTCACAGTGTAACTAAATTCAAACCCTCTGAGGTGTCATTTTCGCATGAAAAAATTATTCTCAGACGACTGGCTCCGAAAAAACGCCCCAAGAGAGGGAAACCCAAATTTAAAGTTGGTGATTATGTTCATATATCGAAATCCAAGCACGTTTTTGAAAAATCTACTTTTAATTTTACACCGCTGGTATTTCAAGTACGAAAAGTAGTGTTAGAGGACAATCCCGTGACTTATAGACTCAGAGACACAGAGGGTAGTAGGGAACCCATCAAGGGAACGTTTTATGAACAAGAGTTAAAATTAGCCGTGCACGGCTTAACTTATGTTGTCGAAAAAGTAATCAAACAGAAGAAAATTCGGAATAAACCTCACCTTTACGTGAAATGGCTTGGGTTTGACTCGGAACGGTGGAATTCCTGGATTCCAAAAGAGAATGTTGTAGTTTAATTGAAAATTAATTGCCAATTAATTGCGAATTAATTGCAAATTAATTTTAATTAATTGTGAATTAATTGCGAATTCGATTCAAAAGTTTTGTAATCGAGCCCCCCGATTTACAGCTAAAACAATAAAAAACACCAATTTTCAAATTTACACTCATGCTTGGGTTTTTATCGGTGTGAAAAACGCAACACGTCTTAAAAATATCATCTTCGGTTTTAAAATATTCTTTTACCATAGTATTCCTCATCCCACCTGCAACCCCTGCAACCTTTGCAATCATTCCTTTCCGAGCAGGAAGTTTGCGGATGTTTCGTAATAAATTAAACTGTTGTCCACACGACTCGGGAAATTCGACATGTTTGCCAATGTAAAGCGTACCTTTGGACTGCTCAATATCTTTTTCATTCAAGTAAAACCCGTAGTATATGTTATCAACTTTTAGAGTCGTAATTAAATGGCGTGTGGGTAGGTTCTCTCTATTAGTATCACACTTTACGATGATTGCGTCGTTATCGTTCCGGAATAACATGTTAAATAAAAAAACTGTTATATTACGAACAAATATATTCTATATATTTTTCAAATAAATAAAACAATGGATTGTGCACTAACAGACATATTAAATAAAAGTAGTAAAAAGAGATATAAGCTGTAATTGAAGACGCCCCCGATATGTCAGCACTGGTGGTGTTGTCGTCATAAAAGTGGACAAAACTCAAGTAGTTATTATGTTCCCTTATGAACTTGCCAGTTAACCGTTGATGTTCGAATAACACTTCCCAATCCAGCTTATCTTTAAACCTGTCGATGAAATTCTCAGATAGATTTTGATATTTGCTTACTACTTCCCAACAGTTATTAAAATTTGATGTCATCTCCACAAGAAAGTCTTCAGAAAACTGTTGTCTTTGTAGAATATGGATCCAGTTAACTTGATGAAAATACATTCTTAACATGGTCACCGTAAAAAAATAATGTATGGAAAGTTGTTCCCAATCCATATAACTATCAAACCGTTGAATAAAACTATCTGTCAACACTCCTTCCGGGAACCTCGGCTCTTGAGATATTAAACTCCAGGCAGTAATATTGGATGCAATCATCGTGCAACTGTCTGGTTTAGCCATGCGAGTGTCCTTTTATACAATTTTATACAATTTTATGCAAAGACTTCGTCCAATTTCGCAACCAATTCAAAAAGATTTATGTTCAGGAAGTAATTTCTGATTTTGTACCAACAAGTACATATTACAATATTAAAATTGTCACTTACAAGTGGCAAATCTGGTGTTTTTAAAATTGTCGTTGAGTATCTGGAAATTGGAATATCAACTACATAGTAAAAGCACGAGTATGTTTTATTGTTTTTAGCGGTATAAGTGTAGTCAATGTTTGACAAAATATTGACTGAATTTGCATTCAAACAAATACCAGTTTCTTCAAAGAATTCTCTTACGGCACAGTTAAAAGGCGTTTCAGATTTCTCTCGTACACCCTTTGGAAATTCGTAAATCGTATTACAACCAAAATACATGCTAAGAGCCATGTCGGTGCTAGCATTTTCATAGGGTATAATGTTGTTATTCAATCGGTTATAAAGCGCGTAGTTAATTCTACTTAGGACTAGTGTATTTTTTAAATTTCTATCTACAAGTATTATCCCGTACCGTTTAGACTTCATACTTGTTTAAAATTATCTTGACTTGAGAACAGTATACGGTGAATCAGAGGAATACACACATCAAACTCGTCGTAATACTTAAATAACACACTGTTGCTATTACAAACACATTTGTTTTCTTTGACATCGTCGCAAAAATGTATCGTTTTTGAACAATCTTTGCCATAATAAAGTGAACTACAAACACATTGATATTTCACCTCTTTTTTATTGGAATCGTATATAGCCGTTAATTTACCAAAAATACAATTTGGTTTTAAAGTATCGGTATTAACAGTGCATTGACTTTCCAAACAGATCCAGGGTAATCCCTTATTGCAAATGTCTAAACATTCTTTATCAGTATTACAGTTAAATTTCTTTCTTAAACAATCTGAAAGTTCATATTTATGTTCACTATGTAAAATCTCGTCTAAAACTGATAGATTATTTTTATCATAATCGTGAGTGGTTGGAGACTTTTTTCTATTATACATTATGAAAAGTAAAATAAATCCAACCGATGTAAATATGAATGTTTTGTTGAAAATCATATTTTTATTATAATAAAAATAACCAATGATAAACTACATGGCATTATACGCAATTATTTTTGTGGTAATTTTATTAGGCGCCGGCGTGTATTACTTCTACAAAAAATATAAATCAAAGAAGGGTGATGATTCAAAGGACAAAAGTGAGAGCAAACAAGCTAAAGGTGGATCAGCGGGTGGCGGAGGGACTACTCCAGTGAGTGGCGGAGGCACTCCTCCCGCGGGTGGCGGGGGCACTCCTCCCGCGGGTGGCGGAGGCACTCCTCCGGCGGGTGGCGGGGGGAGTGGAAATAAAAAATCAGGACAAAGTGGATAATAACACATTAATAAAATAACACGGGCGATTGTATATCTTACACGTTTTTTTCATTTATAAAAAATACAAAACATGGTCGATATTATGTCATTGGGTCTCGGAGCGGCAGTAGGTATTGTCATAGGCGTATTACTATATATGATGTACAAAAAGTTTGTTGAATGAATGGTTTACCAATAAAATACTTTTCTGAGTTCTAAACAAT
Organism: Allygus modestus; assembly: GCA_963675035.1. Taxonomy (NCBI): domain Eukaryota; kingdom Metazoa; phylum Arthropoda; class Insecta; order Hemiptera; family Cicadellidae; genus Allygus; species Allygus modestus. Next base: position 251,963,267 of record OY776111.1, on the reverse strand, counting down.
AAAGTAAATATTTTAAGTCTTCAACTTCATCAAATAATATATTATTATGAAACAATTTAAACCTATCAATTACAGAATGGTTATTTGTTATTTTTTCACTTTGTAATAATTCAATACCCGTAATGAGCTGCATACTTTTTATTTTAAGATTCTAAACTCTTCAACAAATCTAAAGCCTTTAAAAAGTATTCCTTATTAATTTCTTTTTTTTTATACAGATTTATATTTTTTATTAATTCGTAGAGTTCAAAAAATTTCACTATCCTCAAAAAATCCTTTTTGTCCTCGGGCAAACTAGAAATTCGAAACATTTGCCAGAGTTTATTCAAACAGTTTTCCCTCTCATAGAAATCTTGTAATTTGTGTGTTATGACTTTATTCAGTTTTTCACTATACGCGTCTATCTTATTTCTTCTGAATCTCTCCCTGTCGGCTCTTCTCTGTAACAGAGACCTATCATCTAATTTATCTTTTAAAAATGTAACATTTGAATTAGATCCGCAATCTATGACGTAAACCAAATCATAAAATCTCACACTCATTTTTATAATAAAAATGTTGACACGTCGTTTTGACGGTCCCAGCGCTGTTGTTGAGGGTGAGAGATATGGATTAAATTTATTATTCCAAAACCCTCACCTTATATATTGGATTCCGATGTGTTATAAGGTGGCAGACCACGAATTTCAAAATCCGAGTAACGTAACATTTGAATACAATTTTCAACTGAAAAGGGTTACTAAACATACAATATTTTCCAAATACGCATTTGATTTAGTATACTACTCAAATAAAGGGAATATCCCATTCAGGACAAGCTCAAATTTAATTTCATTTATTGTAAGTGTTTTGATTTGTATTTTATTTGTAAACATCTCCCAAGGTGCTGGTACAAAATAGCACAAAATATAATATCTTCACGCTAGGATTTTACGTGTAGACTTTGATTTGGAAATTTTTGGGGAATTTTTTGGGGAATTTTATCGCTCTCTCTTTCCAAAAGATTTTTAAAATTGTTTTAATTAAAAATACTAAAAGGTATATAATAAGTAAAATCAGAGACAATATAAAAATTGGAAATTCAAGAAATGCAACAAAAACAATCTCCATTTTTGAATATTTATGTACCCGGTAGCTCCGGGTCCTCGATTGAACACTTACGTTTTTGTTCTAAACTTTATTTTAGCCGAAATTATTTTAATCACTAAATTTTTCTAAGTTCAGAGTAAAAAAATCATATTTTAGCCGAAATTATTTTAAGTACTAAATAAGACTTGGGCTGATTCTGTGAATCTACAAACATAGTATTGTAAAAAAAACTTATAAAAGAGAATTTATCCAACCAATTACCACTCCATGACTAACATTGCAATGATATATAAACATATAAGGCAATTTAACAACGAGATTCCTAGAATTATTGAAAATATTAAGTACCAATACAGTTTTTATAAACATTATTATAATCCTGATGCAAGATATTTGCAAACAGATTTACAAAAGAATTAGGCATTTACCCGCAATAAAGAACACAATAGACATTTAATATTTTTATTCATACCCTCTTTGTTCCAAGTAGGTTTGAATCTTATAAACATTTTCAAGAGCGCACATGAAACTATTAAATCTATGATAATAACAATAATTATTTAGATACTTAGATTTTAGTTTTTTAAGTGATGGCATGTCGTCCAAATTTTCAACTTTGGCGTTCTTAAAAAGTCTTTGAAGGAACACTTGTTTCTCTTGACCCTTTACGTAGACGGTGGTGTTTTGTGATAACAGCTCCGCCAGTTGTCTCTTGACGTAATTGAAGGACGTAGTTCCTTCCTGCCATGGAATTCCGTGGTAATAGTTTGCGTTGAAGATCGCCTGTCTTCTGTAGTCCGGAGATAGTTTGTCAAAATCGTACGGCGATTTTACAAACCAGTGTCTCAGAAACCAATTACCGCTGGTTTTTGTAAGTGCAATTTCTTTAATAATAAAATTGTTTTTGTTGTCTTTAAATCCTTGAAAATCGATAATATAAGCATGTTTAGCCATGTTGAGACGTCCTTAGATATCGGAATCAGCGAGGTAAATAGAGCTCTTTTCGGTTCTCTATCAGACCAAACACCAGTGCAGGAGTTCAGCAACTACTGGTATATTGGGGGGACCCGTTCCTTTATAAAGCCTCGGAATTTGTATTATGCCCTTATTTCAAATGTTGACGGGGGTGGGAGAATTTGTTGAAAGCAGGGGAATATAATAGTTTCTCCGTGTGAAACAAAACATACCTACCATTTACATACATACCGTAGTTTCAAACTCCTACATAGTCTTCAACATGGATCCGTGTGATGATGTCTCGTACCTAAGCGAAAGCGATTCGTGTGATGATGATGATGTCTGTTACCTAGGCGAAAGCATTTGCCAAGCATGTCGCCACCAACGCGCTCAGGGCGCGGGCGCGTCGGAGGACAGTGGAGTTGGCTGGATCATTATAAATTTGATGAAGGACGGGAGACTCGTTCGCAAAATAGATTTCAACGGGGAACTTTTGAAATTGGAAGTAAAATCTAATGGAAATTTTGACAGAATAGAATTCGAATTTATAGATACTAAGGCCATGTCCCTTAGCGGGTTCTCAGAGAAGCAGATTATTCAAAAAGCAGATTTTTTTCAAAGTATAACAAATTGGACGTCCACATTTATACCAAAGACAAATGGCATGAGCGCGAATCATTTTGGATTGAGGATGATTGTGATGAAACAGATCGTCCATATACTAGCCTCAAAGAGTTTGGAGAATTTAAACAAGAAGAGGTAGATTACGTGGTCATTAAATTTAGAAACCCAAAGTATGATGACTCTTCAGATGAGGAGGGAGAGGAGAGGATCGAGTTTGCAATCGACTTGCAAGTTGGACGGGGGAGGAGATTGAAAAAAAATACGAGAAGTTTGGATTAAAAGAGGAAGAGGGTAGCTTAGGACTATGGATGTTATCATAAGCGTTCACACACAAGCGGCATTGTTTCAGAGTTTATCAACTATTATTATTTTAAGGTTTTAGTTTACCAACTCCAAAACTTAAAATCTTTAATGTTGTACAAGTTATCACTATCTTGTTAAAATATTTCGTCATTTGACTAACCCACAAAAACATAAAGACCTGGCTCGCTAAGAAAGATAGTATGTTTCTCATTATGGGTTAGGGGGCGTTTCACCCCCCTCGTACTTCCAGTCTTGTTTTGCGGTGTTTTTGTCTGTTAACGTTTAAGAATAAAGAGCGCTAAAAGTATCGTCAAAATAAATGTTATATTCTAATTCATCGTGGAGAATTTAGCTACTTTTTTTATAATCCTTTCTCTAGAGAATCCACTATTTAGCATAGCCCTACTGCTCAAAAATTCAACCCCTATCCTGTCAAAGTCTGCATTTGATTTTAAGTCCAATTTTAATGGCTTTCCATCAAATTTTATTTTTCGAACGGGTCTTCCGTCATATAGGTTTCTTTCACACTAAATTATTCTCTTTATGTTGCACTCCAGTAAAAATGTGATAACTACTTACTTTAAAAAATATATTTTCACTAAACTCTAAAAACAACTTAGGATCAAGATTTTCTTAGGCGAGTTGAGTTGTTGAACTTACCTCGGCCGCTTCAGAGACTAAATAGACTATCTTTTTATCATATCAGAGGGGAAAATTCAGGTTTCGTTAAAGCAAAGTTTAAAGTTAATGTTTATTTATTAATTCAATTAATGTAAAAAAAATAACAAAATTGCATTAATATTTGAGAAAAGAAGAAAAAAAAAAATAAAATTTAGATTAAATTTTGTAACACAGAGCGTTTTCCACTAATACAAAAATGGAATATGTAGATTCAAAGTAATTTAGAAGAGGAAAAATCTAGACTGAGAAACACTTAGTCTCTTGGTGATTTTTGATGTATTCCCTCCTCCTTGGACAGTCGCGGATAAAAAACAATATTGTAAAATTTTTCATATTGTTTTTTATGATATTCCACACCTAATCTTTCCCTCCTGTCCATGGGTTTACAGTTGTCGTGAAGTATACTATAAAACTCAAAGAGTTCGTTATTCTTGGCGTACATCATTGATTCAAATGGAAGAGTTAACTGAAACGGCCGGGCAAAATCTTCTTCTTCGTTGAACTCAAACAAACTTGAATAGTGATATCTGCATATCGAACATGGTAATAAAAGATCAAAAAATCCCGTTAAACTGCATAAAGCTTCTTGATATTCTTCTTTAAGTTTAGATTCCTCCATTTTATCTATAACCAATGTTGTGAAATGTATTACTACCCAGTACGAACTACCCCAAGCGATCATTCCACTAACTATTTCATAAAGCCTAGAACACGGTATAGCGTCTGTTGATTTCTCAATGGACCCTACCGGAAAGAATTTTGAAATGCTATCAATAAATAACTTGGAGTCCTTAATAGACATGTAATTCTCAATTGTAATAAACGGAAGAACAACGTCTTTTGAAAGATGTTCAACCCCTTTCAAGTATTCCACATTTTTTCTGTACAATTCATCATTAAGTTTTATTTTGATTCCCAAAACACAATTGATAATTACAACCAAAACATCCAAGAGGTGATTTTTATTTTGTAAAAGCTCTTTTCTGCTATTTTCAAAACCCCATTCCTCGTGACTGTAGATTTTCGGCAGTATTCCAAGAGCTAACCAGTTATAAACAACAAAGGGCAAATAAGTAGCAGGGTGGTTTAAATGAAAATCTTCAAATTTCAATACGTCTCTGTACTTTATGAAAATACAATCAGACATTTTTTATATAATTTTATTTACTTCTCGACCGAGAACGACTTCGCGACCTAGATCGTCTAGTTCTAGACCGCGATCTAGACCTTTTGGGGCATTTATTTCTAAGCTTGGTAAAAGATTTTGGTCCTTTTGCGGTTGAATATTTAAAATAACCAATAGTGGGACGCTTTTTTTTCTTAATATTCATACAAGTGCACACAGCAGTTTGAGATTTCTTAGACTTTTTCATGATTTTATTTATAACAAAAAAATATGTAAAAATAATAAACTCTCGAGTGATCATGCACTGATCATGCACTACAATCATAGAGATTACCCCAGTTGCGATGTGTTCCTCCAACGTTGATCACTAGAAAATCCGCACGGTGGTGCCAACCATCTTCTAGAAGTATTAGAATGCTGCAAGGAATTCTATATATAAATGGGGGAGTGATTAGAAATATTAGTTCTTCGTTTGAGATTATTTACTTTAAATTTCCCCGGGGCGCACTCTACAATCGGGGTAATATTGGTTTCAGAATAATAATTTTAAAAATTCAAAATTATAACAAAAAACACACAAAAAACACACAACTCAACCCGTATTAACTTTATTTTTAATTACACAGCTTGTTTGTAACTTAAATAAATAATAATGTACATTTTACTTGTCGGGCTGGCATAAAAATAAAAATAAAATAATGAAAAAACAATAGGTCCTCTTAAGACAAAGCCTGCTATAGGGTTCCATCACTTAAATTAAAAATAATGTAAAGTAGGCGAACAGAAATGATCGAAATATAATAAACACAATTGTCTCAGACAACCCATGTATATACAAAAATTAAACAAAAATTAAACGTAAATTTAAAATTAAACGTTAAGAAAAATACAAAATTAAATATTTGACGCGCCTTATTTCTCTCATGAACACTGAAATTCAGCGTGTGCTCAGTGCATAAAAACTAATTACAGAAAATAAATAAAACTGTATTTGTAGATTCATATAGTCTATCATATAAATTATACACGTATTATAATATTCTAAGGTTTACTCTTTCGGGCGGCTTATGGCACCTCTCCAGAGACTTGCCTCTGGGGTTGGTCTCCCCGGGTGCCGCCGAAGCTCATTGCATGCAATGCATAGTCCCCGTGTGAACCCTCAGCTATAATATCAAAAATAAAACTATTGCTGAATTTGAAATAACAATCAGTATTCTCTAGTTGAAATAACCATTTCCTTAATCTACATAAAAAAAAATTAATATTAAATGCAATCTTAACATTTTCAGGAAGTTTATTAAACAGTTTCGGAGCTATAAAATTGAAAGTTTTTGTAAAAAATGTATTGGTTGGCTTGGGAATAAAAAACTGGTTAGCTTTCCTTAATTTTTTTCTATACTCATTCTCATTTTGGGGCATATTTCCACTTTTATTGTAGAAAAGTTTTAGAAAAGTTTTAGTTTTAGAACTTTATAAACATAAATATATTTAAACGAAAAAATTCTCTGACTTATGAAAAGGGGTTTTGATCATTCATATCTGGTTTTGTATAAAATCAATCTTAAAATATGTTTCTGCTGCAAATATAATGGTTTAGTATATGACTCATGGGTATTACCCCAAAGACTATGCCTTATACTATTATAGGGTTGGAAGAAGGTCTAGTAAGGCCAGGTTGTAGGTGCCAGGTTGCTGAGGACTATAGAGATATTTTTATATACTATTTAATTATACACATTTTAAAACCTGTTTTCTGTCAAGCCGTTTTAAAACGTCGATAACGTCGATAAATATTCTTGTTCTTCTAACGATAGTTCTGGGGCCGTGATCACCACCCTGTTAGGATTTTCCGGAAATAGTATACAGTCATCTGTGACACCAACAATAGATTCTTCATCCGCTTGTCTAACTTGAATTAATCCAATTAAATTTCCTTCTTCTGCAAAGTTCAAACTTTCTGAGTCGTTACGCACTTCTGTCGTCTCTTGATTCGTGGCGGAACACTGCTGTATGTTATTATCTACTGAAGGTGGTTTTGAGTTTTTTTTGCGATATTGTCGCTTTTGAGAAACCTTGTGTATAATTGATTGTTGTTCGTCGGGCGGAAATTTAAATAATAATCTGTTTATTAAATGTTGGAATTCGTGATGATACTCTTCTTGCAATAGGGTGAATTTGGATTGCATGATCAGAAATCTTAGAATGCGTGTAACAATCTTCTTTTGCTGGGGTGTATACACGCTCTCCATTTCAAAATGACGCGTTTGCAAGTTCACGATATATTTAAGTGAAATTAGTTATTTACTTTTAAATTTTTAAAGATGTCTAAAAGTCATTTGTTTACACTTTCAGTTGTATGATATATTTAAATGTGATTTAAATGTGATTTAAATGTGATTTAAATGTGATTTAAATGTGATAACTACTTACTTTGAAAAATATATTTTTACTAAACTCTAAAAACAACTTAGGATCATAAGAACTCTCTTGGGCGAGTTGAGTTGTTGAACTGACTGACTTCGAACCAAGAAACGATTCTAGACACTCTCTCGGGGACAAACCAGCCCGGAAATCCGGTTGCAGAACACGGAAACTCGCTCGGGGATCTTGTGTAAATAGTGACCGGCGACTCACACCGTGACCCAGTTGCGCAACACGCAATTGTACTCACACCGTGACCCAGTTGCGCAACACGCAATTGTACAACAGAACTACATTAGCCTTCGTAACCTCGAGAATTTTAAAATTCTCAAGGAAGTGGTATATAAACAAACACAGGAAGCCGCGGTGGCCTTTTGTTATCCGCGTGCACGTATGTATTGTTGTTACAGTTTAGATGTGGCTAGTAATTTTATACTTTTTATTTAGTGAAAATAATAGTTTTTCCTGGTAAGTTTTAAAATATAACTAAATATGGAGAAGATGAACAAATTAATTGCATTATTAGAGCAAAACAATAATGTGTACGGGAATTTATCGAATCTATCAACCGTAGAAGTGCTACATTTATACATCAAAGTAAGAAATGAATCTGTGCTGGAAATATTGAGAAACAAACTATTAAACTTCCCAACCGACAGTTGGAACATGATTTCTCTTTCAAATAATTTGAAAACGCCATTTTTGATGGAATTCCGACATAAAATTAACTGGGTAATTCTTTCTCAAAACATTAGGTTAACAGCTGATATTCTGTACAGGTTTCAAGATTATCTGGATTTGGACATTATTGTAAAAAGGGGCTATTTCATACCAGAAGATATAATTTTTAAAAAGTATACTGCAATCAACATACAACAACTTCTACGTATGCAGAATTTATCCGAAGACTTATTATTGTTTTTGATTTCGACGCCCAGTGAATTAGAGCTGTGTTATATTTCATATATTGATATAGAATCTTACTTAAACATATCATATTGGCCTTTAATTTGCCAAACACAAGATATGTCGGAGAGATTAATTTCTATAATTTACAATACCAGAGTTAAATATACAAGCAATTCATTAAAAACCCATTATTGGAATCTTATTCGTCGGTATCAAAAGATGAGTCTTCAAACTATGTCACGATTTGAAAAATACCTCAACCGCGATCAGCTGAAATGAACTCTAAAGTATAATGTGCTTGTGTTGTTACGTATGGTGTTCTGAGAATTATTTGTGATGTGGTCTTGTCGGTGGAAATTTAAGTGTTATGAATATTTATACGAAATATTTTATTACGTTGTAGCTCAAATCATTTTTAAGGGTATTTTTTATGATTGTATTTTAACTTGTAAAGTTGTTCCTGTTTAATAGTAAGATTTAAAGTTAAATTGTCCCACTTGTTGTATTATATTTTACACATTATCAAATGAGGAATAATAAACACAAATATACAACTAAAATGTGCCTAGCTCAACTCATATATCATAATTATTTTTAATTATTTTTGATATAATTTATTAGTATGTTCCAGAATGTATTTTAACAGATTTAAGTTTTAACATTCGCTCGCAAAGCATATAAATAGGCCAGAATTGGGTCAATTCACATACCAAAGTTTCGCTAAAATATGATCACTTTAAATAACTGAAAAGAGTATTTTTTAGTATTTTTTATTTAAATTAAACAACAGATAATTTTAATCAAAATATTTGTTTACAAAAATTGAATTAATACAGTTCATATGATAACGGTTTTTAACAAGATCCAGTATAAAATACGATTGAATCAGTCGGCGTGGCGGGCCGATGCAGTTTAGTGTGAGAGAGTAAAGAGGTGTGCGAGTGAGACAGAAATATGGTGAAATCGGACCACTCCCGTTTCCACCTTTTGAGAGGCCTCCACGCATGCGTCATTTGTTACCAAAATTTGAAAGTGGGCTACGTGGAATGTTCGCATCCGGGGCGCGCGGGCGTTGCCAAACCGAGCGTTCTTGTCCAAGGTTGCCAAATCGCACGCCGGGTGCAAGGTTTCGGCCCGATAAAATATCGCGGCCCCGTCCTACGGGTCTTAAAAGTCCCCATATTATTCATGTTGAGGAGTAGTATTAAAATGGAGAAGTAAAACCGTCTTGTGGGTTAATTCGCTAACTCAAAAACTTTAAAAAGCCGCGAGATTTTAGCACGACAACGTCCTCTTGGGTCAGTGTTCCTGTATCACTTATACCGATTCTGGGGTTTTAAATTATTAAGATTTAGGCAGATTCGGGACTTGTACGATTCTACAATGAGTTAATTTTATTTAATTTTAGGGCTCTGGACTTGTAAAATTTTACAGCGATTTCCCAACACTTAGAAACCAACTATTGGGCTCTAAACATTTAATCTGGGGACTAACACCTATAAACATTCGCACTCGCCGCTATTTAACTAACAACTGATTCTAGTGTCTGTCTTATCAAGGCGACACAATTCAAAATGCAATTTTAAAATTGGGGTTTTAAATTATTATTATTTAGGCAGATTCGGGACTTGTACGATTCTACAATGAGTTAATTTTGTTTAATTTTAGGGCTCTGGACTTGTAAAATTTTACAGTGATTTCCCAACACTTAGAAACCAAGAAACCAACTATTGGGCTCTAAACTTTTAACCTGGGGACTAACACCTATAAACACTCGCACAAGTTCACTCGCCACTATTTAACTAACAACTGATTCTAGTGTCTGTCTTATCAAGGCGACACAATTCAAAATGCAATTTTAAAATTGGGGTTTTAAATTATTATTATTTAGGCAGATTCGGGACTTGTACGATTCTACAATGAGTTAATTTTGTTTAATTTTAGGGCTCTGGACTTGTAAAATTTTACAGTGATTTCCCAACAAATCAACTATTGGGCTCTAAACTTTTAACCTGGGGACTAACACCTATAAACACTCGCACAAGTTCACTCGCCACTATTTAACTAACAACTGATTCTAGTGTCTGTCTTATCAAGGCGACACAATTCAAAATTCAATTTTAAAATTATCTTTTGAAATATTATTATTTGCAAATGAAACATTCTCAGGGTTACCATGTGCCTAGAAACTACCACGCATCCGCGCCACAACGCCGCGAGATTTTAGCACGACAACACCCTCTTGGGTCAGTGTTCCTGTATCACTTATACCGATTCTGGGGTTTTAAATTATTAAGATTTAGGCAGATTCGGGACTTGTACGATTCTACAATGAGTTAATTTTATTTAATTTTAGGGCTCTGGACTTGTAAAATTTTACAGTGATTTCCCAACACTTAGAAACCAACACAGTGATTTCCCAACACTTAGAAACCAACTATTGGGCTCTAAACTTTTAATCTGGGGACTAACACCTATAAACATTCGCACTCGCCGCTATTTAACTAACAACTGATTCTAGTGTCTGTCTCATCAAGGCAACACAATTAAAAATTCAATTTTAAAATTATCTTTTGAAATATTATTATTTGCAAATGAAACATTCTCAAGGTTACCATGTGCCCAGAACCCACCACACACCCGCGCCACAACGCCGCGAGATTTTAGCACGACAACACCCTCTTGGGTCAGTGTTTCCTAACATTTAGACCAAGACTTGGGTTAATTCTGTGAATCGGGATTTTTAAATTTTATCTTATTTTTCGGCTCGGCACTTGTGATTTTTTCAAACTTTTAATCTGGGGACTTTAAATTATTTTGAAATATTTTGAATTATGTGGATTTTTGACTCTCGGGACTTGTAATATTTAACGGGAATCGCGGAGTACTAACACCTATAAACATTCGCACTCGCCGCTATTTAACTAACAACTGATTCTAGTGTCTGTCTCATCAAGGCGACACAATTCAAAATTCAATTTTAAAATTATCTTTTGAAATATTATTATTTGCAAATGAGAATGTTGCAATTATCAAGACTAACCCGTGCCCAGAACCCACCACACACCCGCGCCACAACGCCGCGAGATTTTAGCACGACAACACCCTCTTGGGTCAGTGTTTCCTAACATTTAGACCAAGACTTGGGTTAATTCTGTGAATCGGGATTTTTAAATGTTATCTTATTTTTCGGCTCGGCACTTGTGATTTTTAACTAGTGTTAACCGACAAGTCTCCATGAGTACTATCCGAGTCAACAATGTTATTTCGCTAAATCAAAAACTAAGTTAAATTTAACTACAACAGTTAAAACTGTTTTGTTCAAAGTTCCATTTATGAATTGAATTCTAATTGCTTTAATTTTAATAATTTTAGATTATTGGTGATGTGATCGTTCCACTCAGACTCAGTCCCCCGCCGCACGCAAACACCAACAGAATACGCTTCATTTCTACACACACCCGCGCGTATAAAATTCAAAGAAACGGTTTCAACAAATTCCCCCACCCCCGTCAACATTTGAAATAAATGCACAAATACTTTGCGAATTCTATTTTCTGAGGGTTTATAAGGGAACGGTTCTCCACACATACCAGTAGTTCCTGTAATGAACTCCTGCGTGTTCGGTAAAGTTGTTGTTTGTTTTTGAGTTGATTTGTGATAGGTAACTAGAACCATGGTGGAGAGAATTACATTTTACGAACTCAAAGCTATTTGCCAAAGTATGGGTATCAAGTCAACCCACCTAACTAGGAAAAAGATTTTGTGGAAGATTTTAAATTCTATTAAAAGCGCTGATGGTGTTACCGCCTTTATAGACAAACTTACGGATCCTTCTGACTTGTACAGTTTGTATACTTCATTGGAACAGGAGACGTTAGATAACAGCAGTCAATTCCTACACTTCACTAAATTGGAAAAAATTACGGAAAAAATTCATCAACTCCCAGTCAACCTTTGGAGAATACTATACCGGAGAGAACAGTTCACGCACGGGTTCATGTTGAAGTTTAAAGAAGTTTTAAATTTCAACGAAATTGTCATCCACCAAAGACTGACGACTAAAGATATAGAAAGTTTTCAATCAAAAATTAACTTTTCGCTTTTGGTTAAGTACCAAAATCTCTCTGAAGCAGTGTTGGTCAAATTCAATCACAAGTTCGACTGGAATGCAGTTGTGGAACACCAAAATGTCCCGGAGTGGATTCTTAGACAGTTTTACCATAAGATTGATCCAATTGTCATAATAAAATCCATGAAGCTGACTCAAGATTTTATGTTGTGGATGGTGGATGGGGTTAATCCACGGTGTAAATTTCACAATACAGACGAAGAAGAGTATTATAAAATGGTTCTATGGCCATATCTCATAAAACACCAATCATTAAGTAAAAATTTAATATGCTACATTTACTTCTCGAAAGTGGGTAATCAAATCGATCTTTTAAAACTACTGTTTGGCTCGCTAATAAGTAAATGTCAAACTCTTGATTCTTTTCTTCTGGATACGTTTAAAAATATTTTGTGCTGGTGGTCCGTCTCAAAACATCAAACGCTCAGCGATGAAGATATTATTAAATATTGCAAATTAATCGATTTTCAAACATATACGTCGCGAGGATTACAAATTTCTGAATTTGTGAAGAGGAATCTGCCCAATCCATTTACAAAAGTAGAATCTGAAACCGATTGTCCAGTTTGCCTTGACACGAAAAAAGATTGTATCAGTCTTAAGGATTGTCAACACGTGTTTTGTACAACGTGTATATTTAAATGGCTTAAAGTAAATAAATCATGTCCTCTTTGTAGGATTAAAATTCACTTGCCAGGCTACTGTTGGGTATAAAATAGAACTCGCCGCACATATTTGCACATATTTGTACTCATTTGTAAAACTTGTGAAAAATAAATCATATTTAAAAATTTCAAATTGTGTTTTTATTTACATGACTTAAAACAGACCCGGTCTCTAGAGGTTAATCATTAGTCTATTTGAATGTTGTGCAGTGTGGTTTAAAGACAATCAGTATATTTTAATTAACATTGGCAATATTGAGGTTTTTTCGCGTGATATAATTTACCAGAAAACCCTTTGAAAAACGAGTCCATTAGACTTCTTCTTGGTTATAAAACTCATTTTGTCTCCTTTAGAAAAACATAAGAATTTGTTCAGTGTTTCAACATAAAATATTACAATACCTTAGGGGAAATCACCAAAAGTAACAATGTTAAATTCTTTTTGCTATTTCTGTATTTGAAGTCTTTGATAAATGGCTCTGTAAAGGTAATTTTGAATTTGTCAAACTTTAATTTAATTTTAAATGTATGGTTAAAAAAGAATATACCGGTTATAAATAGGATGTCAGCCCGATCCTGGGCATTAAGTCCAGGACCGCGAACCTTGTACAAGGACCAAGGCAACGGCGCAAAACATAGCCTCTCCTGGTCAAGTCAACCCCTACCGTGACGTGGTGTACGAGGCTTTACACATACGGGGCTCTGGCGAAGTAGGTTAAGTAGTATGTAGAGGTTTGTTCTCTTAGTAGTAATAAGTGTTCCCCTCCTCATAACGTCGGTTAGGCCAAACTACCGCAAAGGATCCTAAGACGCGCTCGAAATTTCCAAAATCGCTTGTTATTTTAGTTTGTAAGTTATTAGGGGGTATTTTAAAAGAAAGATACGTCGTGCAAATATTAGTGTATTAGTATTGGGTTAGTGCTTCGTGACCAACATCTCGCAAATCACTGGTATTTTAAATATGGGTATTTTAAAATTATGACTAACCAAAAGAGTAGTATTTATACGTCGACAGCGACGCGTAACTGTTAGTTGGGTTAGTGCTCTTCGTAGTGATAAGTGTTTCCCTCCTCATAACCCCGGTTGGGCCCAACCACCCCAAAAAATCAAAAACGCGATATTCCCCACATCTCCCCATTTTTAGTTTGAAGCTAAATATGGTTATTTTTGAATAATAATTTAATAATTGAGTGGTATAGGTAGTTTTAAGGCATGCATATGTTAGGTAGGTTACACAGAGGTTGGGTAAGTCCTCTCTTCGTAGTTATAAGTCCTATCGAATTGCTCCGGTTGCCTTGCGGTGTTAACGAAGAGCAATTCCCTTCCAGCACCAAAACTTTTCATATCCTAAACCCTCCAAACCTCCTTTCCTTTATGGCTCTTTGCGCTGGCGGTTACAATCCACGCAGAGGGTTTCCTTCCAATTTCCCAATTGTCCCTCACCCGTAGCTTAGAATAGTTTAGTAGTGAGAGCTTGGTTCGTGAAATACGGATACAGAACCGATCAAGTACGTGAAATACGGACACGGTTCTGAAGCTCTAAGTTCGTAAGCTGCGGACACACTATCTACTTTAGTGAAATACTGACATAACGACTGACTTTTCTGACAACTTAGTTTTTAAGTTAGATAGGGGGAATGTTTTACCACTCGGGTGGGTAGTTTTAAGGCATGCATATGTTAGGTAGGTTACACAGAGGTTGGGTAAGTCCTCTCTTCGTAGTTATAAGTCCTATCGAATTGCTCCGGTTGCCTTGCGGTGTTAACGAAGAGCAATTCCCTTCCAGCACCAAAACTTTTCATATCCTAAACCCTCCAAACCTCCTTTCCTTTATGGCTCTTTGCGCTGGCGGTTACAATCCACGCAGAGGGTCTCCTTCCAATTTCCCAATTGTCCCTCACCCGTAGCTTAGAATAGTTTAGTAGTGAGAGCTTGGTTCGTGAAATACGGATACAGAACCGATCAAGTACGTGAAATACGGACACGGTTCTGAAGCTCTAAGTTCGTAAGCTGCGGACACACTATCCACTTTAGTGAAATACTGACATAACGACTGACTTTTCTGACAACTTAGACGGGGCACCTCCAAAGGTCAAAAAAAAAACTTAGAATATATTTAGTTAGTAAGTTAGGGACCCTATTAAGGACTGTGGATGCGGAACTTAAAGCTTCTCCCAGTCAAGTCAACCCCAACCTTGGCGCCGGTAATGGGGCTTTGAACAAACGGGGCTCTGGCGAATATATATATATGATTTGAATATTGCCACCCGGGATATCTAGGGGCATCACAGACTATTTATTGCATAGTTTCACGTCCTTGTGATTTTCAATTTTTTAAAGATAAAACATATACACATCATATAGTAGGAAGTATTATAGGCGGGATCGTGGATACAAGAAGAATGGGGCCACACCGTATCACCCCGGAGGGTTTGTGTGGCGAAGGGATCATTGAAGACTTCATTTCTATTTTATGTAAAAAAAATGAAGAACGCGCTGACGGATTGAAATTATATGCTTTCCCGACAGTGTTTTTCACGGCAATTGACCGGGGCGGTTTCCTGCGGGTGGAAAGGTGGACCAATAAAATAAAAATTTATGATTATGACATCTTACTGTTCCCAGTACACATCCCCGCACCAATCCGGAAGGATGGGAAGCCTGGTGTATCCCACTGGTACCTAATTGCCGCCTTTTTAAAAGATGGGCTCGTGCGGAGCTACGACTCACTGGGAAATGAGTACCCAGATAGATTAAAAGAATGTCTAAAGTATATCGAGTGGGAAATGGGCCGGTTGGGTGTAAAAATCAACCGGGAAGAGTGGTCCTTAAAGGGGAATCCTAGTGGTCTTAAGCTTCAGACCAATACTGTTGACTGTGGTTTCTGTTTATGCTTATACGCTGGTTGTATTGCCAGGGGCATAAACCCTTCAACTGTCAAATTACCATCAAGCATGGACCTGAGGAAACTCATCTCCCGGGTATTGCGACAAGGGGGAGCAGAACCCCTCGATGAATTCCTTGAGGCCAACCGAGAAAACCTATTTCAAGGGCATACTCCAACCTACACCGAAGAGGAGTTGCAGAGAGCTATACATGGTATGATGGGGGATATGGTTGGAGCGTTTCTGCCAATTTATTATGCTGATACCCCCCTAAAATCACCAACCTACCCCAACGTGGAATTCGTGTTGGACGGAGGAGAAGTCTCCATGGATGTGAACACCGGGCGGGACGAGTCGGAAGTGTACGAGAGTGCGGGAGCGACGGACGCCATTGGGGATCAAGATAATAAGACCACGGGCTCTATAGAAGGGGAGGAGAGGATAGAAGCAACACCCGTCGCAGATGCAACACCCGTCGCAGAAGCAACACCTGTCGCAGAAGCAACACCTGTCGCATATGACCGTCCATCACTCTGCCCCCCACCCCCGTGTTTAATTCAACCTTCCAAAAACTCAACCAGCACCGGAATCTACCAGAACTCCGCCGGATATTCAGGGGAAAACGAACCACATCGACTCGTTAGAAACCCGCGGATAAAACGGAGGACAATACGTATAACGTTAAACGACGGAACAAGGAAGCGGGTCAATGTCCGAAAGTTGGGACTCCAGCCTGATTATTTATGATTGCAAGCACCCATTTTGCAAACATACAAATTGGTGCTTATATCAACTTATAAATTATCAAAATAATTTACGTAATTTACGAATACTGGCTCCTTGCTATAAAACAGTGACCAGCGTTCCTGAGCAATCAGTCTACCACCGACAGTTCTAAAAATCTTAAAATGGACGGGATATTTGGTGAATATTTGAAGAAGGTGCAAGAAATCACAGCAGACAAGTCTCCAGGATTCTACAAACAAGTTATAAACGTGTTTGAGACGGAATTATTAAAAACAACTCCAAGTTCGGTTCGCGGGATTGTCGTAGGCCTGATCAATTCTCCGTCAAGAAAAACTAAAGATTTGTACCTTAGCACCGGACATAAAACGAGCAAGTCTGAGTTAAGAAGAGAAATGATACATAACTTATCTACAATATCTGAAAAAAAAAATATTCTTTGGATTCGCATCCCGATGATTGCCAGTTTTGATAAACAGAAGACTCGAGAGTTGATTACAGCTTTTCATCCCGTCATTGGGCACATTTTTAAAATAATAATGCGTGCAAGTGCAAACGACTTTGAATCACCGATTCCAGTTTTGTGTTTGGGAAAAAACTCGCACAGCTGCGTGATTAAAGGATTAAGATACACCAATCGTCCGAAATTTATAATACTACCCACGGTGCACCCCAACAACATATCAGAGATGGAAGAGAAAATCTCTAAAACTACCTGCAAATACCAGCGTCTTCGTCTGATCAGAAGAAAATATTATAATGTTGACATGTTTATTCAAGTATTTAAAATATTTGTGAATCTTGTATCATAAAGTACTTAGTCATATACAACTGTATCATATGTATCATATATATCACGTAATAAATAATTTAACCCCCATTGTTGTTTTTTTCTTTAAAATCTTCCAAACATTTGTAATAATCTGTTTCAAGAAGTTATTCAAATAACCAATTCTTTTGTTTTCTATTTTTGGAAACCATAAAATAAATTATTCTATTTGTGTCATTTGTATTGAAGGTGATTTCAATAATATTTTAATTACAAAGCGTTTTCACGGATACTGTGGTCTTGACATTTAACTTTTAAACCTTTTCAAGTTTAAGTACTCATTTAAATAAAAAACCTTTCAAGTTTAAATACTCAATTCAATGATTATTATATTATTCTGGCATTTGTTGTTCAATTTTATTATGAGCAGATTTTGCAGATTTGAGATTTACAAAACCACAAATGGGTTAAATTGTAGGAAATGCAAACCATTTTAGATTACCCATATTCAAAACTTTTTATTGAGACGTTTCTCGTCTTCGGGGTATTAAAGCATCCGCTTTATAGGGGCAAATTAGGGGGAATTTTTTCCCTCACAACTTAGTATTTTAGTATTTATAATTAAAGCAATTAAAAAAAATTAAATCTTTTGAAAAGAAGGGGGTCTATTTAACTCCCGAAGAGGCAATTTAAGTCAGTGTTGAGATTTACAGCATATGATCAACTATGGAGTATTGTTGCGAGCAGAGATGTTTTAAAATTCCTGGTGACCAGGTTGATGGGAGGGCTTGTAGGAAATGTCACCATTTTGGTTATTGCATTTGTAAATGTAAAAACTTCACAGCCTTCTCTACAGAATACAACACCACGCTCGGTGTGGAATACAGCGGCCGGGGAGATGGTGCATCTCTCAGAAAGAAGAAAGACTCGGATCGCGCTAGCCCGTGTTGTGGTATTAAAATGTACCATTCGCCAGTGTCTGTGGGATTAAATTATAATTTTACGAAAGAAACAAACACTCCTAGATTTCATTACGAGACCGAAAGACTTCATAGTTTTAAGGAGTGGCCAGTTACATTTTTAAGCCCCAAAGATTTATCCAAAGCTGGTTTTTATTATTTGCGTGTTAATGATTATGTTAGATGCGCTTATTGTGGGATTGAAATTGGGTTTTGGAAAAGGGGTGACATTCCTTTCTTAGAACATAAGAAATTTAACCCGTCCTGTATATTTATAGAGAAGTTTTACCCCTTAGAATGTAAATAAAACTAACATTCAAAGGGTGTAGCATTTTATTTTCTTAACCCAAAGTCAGTATTTGAGAATTAACAAGAAATGTGAAAACTTTGGCATGTAAAACAACATTTGAAATAAGGGCATAATACAAATTCCGAGGCTTTATAAAGGAACGGTTCCCCTAATATACCAGTAGTTGCCAAACTCCTGCACTAGTGTTTGGTCTAGTGTTTTGTTCAGAGTTTGTGATTCGGAACCGAAAAGAGCTCTATTTACCTCGCTGATTCCGATATCTAAGGACATCTCAATGGCTGAACAAGCTTATATTATCGATTTTCAAGGATTCAAAGATAATAACAACAATTTTATTATTAAAGAAATTGCACTTACAAAAACCAGTGGTAATTGGTTTCTGAGACACTGGTTTGTAAAATCGCCGTACAATTTTGACAAACTATCTCCGGAATACAGAAGACAGGCGATCTTCAACGCAAACTATTACCACGGAATTCCATGGCAGGAAGGAACCACGTCCTTCAACTACGTCAAGAGACAACTGGCGGAGCTAATATCACAAAACACCACCGTCTACGTAAAGGGTCAGGAGAAACAAGTGTTCCTTCAAAGACTTTTTAAGAACGCCAAAGTTGAAAATTTGGACGATATGCCATCACTTAAAAAACTAAAATCTAAGTATCTAAATAATTATTGTTCTTATCATAGGTTTAATAGTTTCGTGTGTGCTCTTGAAAATGTTTATAAGATTCAAACCTACTTGGAACAAAGAGAATATGAATAAAAATATTAAATGGCTATTGTGTTCTTTATTGCGGGTAAATACCTAATTCTTTTGTAAATCTGTTTGCAAATATCTTGCATCAGGATTATAATAATGATTATAACAACCGTGTTGGTACTTAATATTTTCAATAAAATGTCTAACTTAACCTCTTATATATTTAATGATCAATCTGTTACTGTACCGTTTGACAGTGAAAATAATCCTTGGTTCAAAGGAAAGGAGATTGCTAAAATCCTGGGCTATCAAGATTCAAAACAGGCATTGCGGATAAATGTTGATAAGGAAGTGTAAGGCGACCGAAACTACACAATCGAGGACCCGGAGCTACCGGGTACATAAATATTTAAAAATGGAGGTTGTTTTTGTTGCATTTCTTGAATTTCCAATTTTGATATTGTCTCTGATTATACTTATTATATACTTTTTAGTATTTTTAATAAAAACAATTTTAAAATCTTTTGGAAAGAGATAGCAGATAGTCTATTTAGTCTCTGAAGAGGCCGAAGTCAGTTCAACAACTCAACTCGCCTAAGAAAGTCTTGATCCTAAGTTGTTTTTAGAGTTTAGTAAAAATATATTTTTCAAAGTAAGTAGTTATCACATTTAAATCGTAAAATATCAATGTGATGACAATGAAAATACTTTAATATATTAAAACTAATTATCCAGATTCAAGGGCGAGTAGCCTGGAAAGTATAAATATTAATTTAGAAAAAGACTATTGACTATAAAACTTACTTGGATCCGAGACCTAACCGGCCCTGGACCCCGGGCCCCCCCCCCGCCCCAACACTACACCCTAAAACTCCATCTCACAGACACACTGTGTAAATTACAAAAAATCAAACTTGAGAAACGCAAATTTAATAACTCCTTCTAGCATTGGCGAGTACGTTTACGCTTGTGTTCCTCCATTGTCCAAGGCGCGGATAGACCCCCTTTCAGAGAGTATATTTATAGCCTTACACGTATCTTCTTCATCAACAATTCAAAGGGAGGAACGAAAAGTTCCTCCCTTCTTCGGGCAGGAGGAGTGGCAAAAGTGACCAAGGCAGAGTCAAAGTCTGCATTTGATTTTAAGTCCAATTTTATTTTTCGAACAGGTCTTCCGTCACAAAATAGATTTATAAAGATCCAACCAATATTTTGTTCACAAACTTCCCCCCCCCCATTTCAACAGGTACAGCAAACAAATTGCAATAGCACATATCAGAGCTACGTAAGGACGTCAGAGAAAAATATCGTAAAACAATGCCCGAAGAAGGGAGGAACGAAAAGCCCCTCCCCTTGAATTTTCAATTTCATGCGGTATACATCAATGAGCCGGGGCTATATTCATTAATTTTAAAATCCAAATTGCCCATTGCTGAGAAGTATCAAGACTGGGTTTTTGAAGATGTCTTACCCTCCATTAGAAAATATGGAATGTATCAGTTAAAGAATGAAAACTCTCAACTCATGCGAGAAATTACAAACGTTATGAAAACTAACCAACAGCTCACTCAAATTAACTTAGAATTTAAAACTAAAAACGACACAATGTGTAAAGAGAACCATTCACTGAATGAGTTTTTGACATGATCTCTGGTTGCTTTTCGTGGGTTAGAGTAGCCCAGGATTTGAGCAATCTCTTTTGCTTTGAACTAAGGAGTATTTTTACTGTCAAACAGGACAGCAACGGCCTGTTTATTAAATATATAAGAAGTTAAGTGAGACATTTTAAGTATTGTGCGAATCATTGTAGGATAGGTCTACCCCAAAGTGGGGTAGACCTACTTCCGGTTGAGTTTTCTTATATTTTTCACTTACATGCGTTGAAAGAGCTTTATGTAACTTAGAGGGATACTCTTTCTTTTGAACCAAGGATTATTTTCGCTATCAAATAGGACAGCAACAGATTGATCATTAAATATATAAGAGGTTAAGTGAGACATTTTATATAAAGTATTGTGAAATAGTACAGATCAGAGCAACGTAAGTTCTTACCCCGGCGGGTGACCGGGGCAGAGCGATTCGCGGGGGGGGAAAGTATTTATGGGTTAGGGGGGTGTTTCGCCCCCTTGCACTTCCGGTGTTGTTTTACTCAAGTCTTTGAATTTTGTAGCCATAAGGCAGGGTGTCGTACCCCCCCTCGAGCTTCCTTTTTGGTCCAGTAATTTTGAAAACTTTAGTTTCTATGGGTTAGGGGGTGTTTCACCCCCCTTGCACTTCCGGTGTTGTTTTACTCAAGTCTTTGAATTTTGTAGCCATAAGGCGGGGTGTCGTACTCTCCCTCGAGCTTCCTTTTTGGTCCAGTAATTTTGAAAACTCTAGTTTCGCTTACTGTTACAATGTCGTGGAGGGTGAGGCCCTTGATTTTGCAGTTTTGTAGTTTTTGTTTTTTGGTCCCCAGCCACAAACTCTATGATGAAAGAGCCCACTGCACGGCTGATTCTCTTTACACATTATGTCGTTTTTAGTTTTAAATTCTGAGTTAATTTGAGTGATTGGTTGATACTTTTAGCGCTCTTTATTCTTAAACGTTAACTTCACTCTGCCTCGGTCACTTTTGCCACTGCTCCTGCCGAGGTAATAACTTATATTGCTCTTATCTGTACTATTTCACAATACTTTATATAAAATGTCTCGCTTAACCTCTTATATATTTAATGATCAATCTGTTGCTGTCCTGTTTGACAGAGAAAATAATCCTTGGTTCAATGGAAAAGAAGTGGCTCAAATCCTGGGCTACTCTAACCCTAAAAAGGCTCTTCTAGCACATATCAGTGAAATATACAAATCAACTCAACCGGAAGTAGTTATCATGATTCTAAAGTAGTTTTTATATCAGAACCGGGTTTATACGAGTTGATTTTTTCCTCTAAACTACCAGTTGCTAAAACATTTAAATACTGGGTTTTTGTGGCGATACTTTTAGCGCTCTTTATTCTTAAACGTTAACTTCACTCTGCCTCGGTCACTTTTGCCACTGCTCCTGCCGAGGTAAGAACTAGGTACTATTTCACAATACTTTATATAAAATGTCTCAATTAACCTCTTATATATTTAATGATCAATCTGTTACTGTCCTGTTTGACAGAGAAAATAATCCTTGGTTTAAAGCAAAAGAGATTGCTAATTTCTTGGGCTATCAAGATACAAAGCACGCAATCCGTACCCATGTTAGAGAAAAACACCGCAAAACTTTACCGGAAGTACAGGGGGGCGAAACAACCCCCTTGCACTTTCATTCCCAAACAATCTTTCTTAGCGAGCCTGGTCTTTATTCGCTAATTTTAAAATCTAAATTGCCCACTGCTGAGAAGTTTCAAGACTGGGTTTTTGAAGAAGCATTGCCCTCCATAAGAAAGTATGGAGTGTATAAAATCAAACATGAAAATAATCAGTTAAAAAATCAAAACTCTCAACTCTTGGCTGAAATTACAAAATCACTGGAAGACAACCAAAAGCTAGCTCAAATTAACTCAGAATTTAAAACTAAAAACTACATATTGTGTAAAGAGAACCGGTCACTGAATGAGTTGTTGACTGAACAGGCACCGAGGGTTGCTGTGATGTCGGGCGGCGATGGACTAAATCATGTTTTATGTGTCCTTATTAAAGAAACTCTTCTGGAACTCTACGGGGTCTGCGAGTACAAATGTATTCGCATACAAAAAAGAAAATTTAACCAAGCTCTCAATAAAGCCAAAAATGAAGGTTTCGTACCTTGTTTCATCAAGTCTCCTGTTCCTAATGGGATTAATGTACTTAACAAAGCGAAAGAAGTAATGAAGAGTTGTGGTATGCACTTTGACTCTGCATACAACAACATCCTAACTTCTCACAATTTTGTAAATATAGTTGAGCACGTCTTGGACAATGGAGGAACATAAGCGTAAACGCACTCGCCAATACTAGAAGGAGTTATTAAATTTGCGTTTCTCAAGTTTGATTTTTTGTAATTTACACATTTTTAAAATGTATGTCTTGATAATATAGCATCTGAAACAACTCATTACTTGTTATTATTTATCCTAAACCAAATTAAAATAAAAAACAAATGTTAAAAAAACGAATATTTGGTTTGATTTGTTTTAAAAATTATCGTTTGAACGAATTAATACAGATAACCTTTGCAAATCATATTAAAGGAAATTGCCCAATTTGTTTAGAGTATAACATCTTAACTCATATACAGTGTGGACACGTTATATGCCACAAGTGTTCCAAATTAATAGGTGTAAAATGCGGGCTGTGTAGAGAGAGTGGATTGGTTTATTTATGAGAGTGAAGTTGGGTATTCACTGTGTTGGTTTTCAAAAGGTGAGTACTGGGACCATTCTACAAAATTTTCATAATACTTTCACGCTGGCATTCTGGTTTGACTGAGTTATCAAGTTGCAGGTTACCGATTTGGGATCACGCGATTGTTAACTTTGAGATCTGTTTTAAATCTTACCGCACCAAAATTAAGGTTTACAATTATATACAATTTTAATTTAAATACAATTTGATTATTTTCACCCCAGAGTGGGTATCACCCGATATCCACTGATATCACCTTAATCTGATTCGTCACCCCTTTGCCTTTTTGGTGGTGATTTAGTTGGTGGTGATTCTACGCGGACCCGTTTAACCCGCGGGAGTGTGATCCCTACTCGTTTAGTAGTTACAGCCTCATTATAATCTACTAATAATTTATTATATTTTTCTTCTAAACTATTGTGATCATTGTGTAACTCATTAAACTGTGTTTTTAATTTTTCAATCTCTGTTGCGCGATCTGTGTCACTAATTTCAAAGTCATATAATTTATTTTTAAGTTTGTCGTTTGTTTCTAATAACGACTCGTTAGTTTTTTTAAGAGTTTCAATTTCCCGCGAATAATTCAACCCCCGTTCTTCGCACTCATTCAGTTCTTGTGTTATTGAAGAATTGGTTTCTTTAAGAGTTTCAACCTGCGACTTAAGAGTACTGTAATTTTTAATTTTGTCCAAAATATTTTGCATCGATGTCTCATTTAGTTGCCCGCTGTTTTTTGAGATTTCAATTAAAAAATTTACCAAATTATCAAAAGAAATATTAGGACATAAGCTATTTAGCTTGGTCATTAAATGCTCATTGAGGAATTTTATTTTTTCATTGAAAGTGTCGCCATATACAAATTCTAAATTTGCTTGAACTTCTTTTAGTGAGGTAATTAGTGTCGTTATATCATTTAGTGAGAATTTTCCATCAAACGATTCAATATAAGCGCGGCTTAACGTATCAATCTGGCTTTGAAAATCTTGAAAATTTGTCACGCCGGTAAAGTCATATATTCGTTTTAAAAATCCGGAAACTTGATTTAATGAATTTACTCCAAACATATTGACTAGGGATTCCGCCTCTTCAAACACGTTAATCACAGTGTTGTTGAAACGTTCGTTGTATATTGATAGCTTACTATTTAAAACTGTTATGCTTGATTCTCCACAATTGTTGTATAACGTTTTAAGCTGCCGTGACGCCTGCACAATATTTAATGAACCAAAATCTGCTAAGTGTTGGGTCAGGATTCCTAAATCCTCTGCTCCAATCAAGGTTAGAGTGTCCACTTTAAACTGTATTAATTCATTATTGTTTTGTTTAGAATCAATATAATTTTGAATCGACTGAAAACAAGTCCATTCGTTGTATACGTCTATTGATCCGGGAAGTTTTAAATGTGATGTAAAATATATTCGGGAATATAATTGAATATATTGTTCTGCCGACAGATTACCAACTTCGGTAATTTTGTTACTGGAAAGTAGTTGTTTGAATATTACCACGATTTGAAAATCCTGTTCAAGAAGTATTAGGTCACCTAGTTTTTTATTCTTAACGTTTCATAAACCCGTTTTGTTATCAACGTTAGTTCACTAAACGAAGTTATTCCCACTAAATTAAATATCGATTCAATCTTAGATTTTATCTGTTCCAAATGCTGCCTCAAATCATCTTGACGGCTTGTTGAAAAATATGATCCAATTTCGTTTAAAACTACCAAGCTATCGTTAAACCTAGTGGCAAATTCTTTAAAATCGTCCAGGCTCGAATCAACGTTTAGATGTGTAAAAGATTTTAATGCTTCTAATTTATTTTGACAGTCATCGTCTTGTGTGAAATCGATTTCCATTTTTTGCGGATGGAGCAGATTTAATAATTGTTGTACAATTTTAAATAACAGTTTCTCGTTCGAATGTCTAGTCATTATAGGCGATGTGTCATGATAACCACTTATAGTGGTGACCATACTCTTTAGCCTGTTGGGAAACTTTATATCATTTAAACATTCTTGCAATTCTGTAGTGTAGGACGTCCATGTAAAGTAGCTATTTTGATTTGTCAACATGTAGAATATTGCATCGGTTATTATTGTAAACAAATCAATTTGGGGTACCTTCTTCGGTTCAATTAAGTAGAGGTTGTTGTATACATCTTTTAACAATTTACTAAACAAAGACTTGGCCTTTTTATTTTGTTTATCAAGAACGGCTTTTAATATAAGAGACTCGACCGTTTCACGCATTTTTATTTATGATTTTATGCGTTGATGGTAATATTGCTAGCGGCAAGTCTACTTTTACTGAAAGT
The DNA here is from genome assembly GCA_963675035.1 of Allygus modestus. Taxonomy (NCBI): domain Eukaryota; kingdom Metazoa; phylum Arthropoda; class Insecta; order Hemiptera; family Cicadellidae; genus Allygus; species Allygus modestus. Next base: position 251,937,324 of record OY776111.1, on the reverse strand, counting down.
CTTTGTGATTTATTAACAACACGAGGCTATAATGTTAAACTATTTACAGAACCTCTAGACAAGTGGCGGAATGTGGGGGGTTTAAATTTGTTGGAATTATTTTACAACGACTCCAAAAGATGGGCTCTAACATTTCAAATTAACGCGCTGTTAAGTGTTGCAGATATTGAAAAAAGTGCGGTAATACATTCTTTAAACAATTCAATTGTTATCATGGAGCGATCTTCGTTTAGCATTTTTGAAATATTTTGCAAGTACTTGAGGGAAAACGTGTTTAATTCAGCAGAATCTGCTATAATTGAGGATTTTAAAACTAAATATTCAAGTATAATAGATTATTATAATAAAATCCTCTACATTTACATCAGAACAACTTCTGATATTTGTTACAAGAGGTTAAAAGAAAGGGCGAGACCCGAAGAGATTGATTCAATTGACCAATCCTATTTACAGTCTCTTGAAGATTTGTATGAAAAAAGTGTTACCACTCTTCGAGTGCCGTTAATTACAGTCAATGGAGAATACGATAAGAATTCGATTGAAGATGCCAAGAATATGTTTGATAACCAAAACACGGTAAATGAGATTTCAAATTACATCAGGCTGTACGGTTATTAAGATTTAGCTTTATATACAAAAATATAAACATTACAAGAAATATAATAAGGACAAGAGTTAGTGAAATATTTACTAATGGAATTACTATTATCAAAGTAATAAATATATATTTAATTATTTCTGGGCTTCGATCCGCAGTTTTAATGTGGGAAAATATCTTATTATAAGAAATGTCGACCTTTTCGGTTGATAAATCTTCCATATAACACTTTATTATATCAAGAAGGTTTTTTATGCCCCCATATTTCAAATCATATGCATTAGAAACTTTCTTTTTTAATTTTAACTTCATTACTTCCAAATTTAAAATTGTTTCGGGAGTGATAGTTTGTACTTTGATTTTATCATTAAAAGTTGTATCAAACTTATTCATCAAAGTATTAAACTCTAGGGAAGTCAGTGCTTTGTTTAACTTTAACGTATCCACAATATCTAATACCGTACCTAAAAAATATATTATAAACAATTCCCAGTTTCCAGCTACTCTTGCACATACAGTGAGAACTTTCAAAGTATTTAGTATTAACAAATCGGTGACTATATTGTTTATTTCTAGTAAAATTATACTTTTAGATATGTGCTGATTTAGGTTATTCGTAAACTTGTAAAGGTATTGAATAGACAGGTTACTAACATAAAGGGAGATTTCTGGCGTTGAACCCACTATTAAGTCTTTTGTAAATTCGACAAGTTTCCTTTCAACGTTGGAAATTTTATATTCCGAACTTTTTTTATTACAAGAGTACGGAGATATGACGTGATCAGTTATTTCATGATTGAATATCAAACTTGGGTGTAATAGTGAACGTATCAACGTTTTACCAAACATATATTTTTCGAAAAAACTTTGCACGTTGGGAAGAAAACATTCATTATTTTGAGCGTTAAATGATAAACCAAAATATTGACAGTACTCTGGCGACATAAAACATTTATTCAAATTCTGATCCCAAAGCAAGGGGGGGATGGATTTGTCATCACTGGGCTTTAAACAAAATATTTTCTTAGGTAAGTTGATTAACCTACAACATTTTAAGTTCTTATCAAAATACACGTCCAGTGGCTCATTCGCTTTAAAACAATTATCTTGACAAAAGTCCACTTGAACCTTTTCGTTAAAATTCGATTTACATATTAAATTACCATCCAAATGGGGAAACTGGCAATGGGATCTTACAACACCCTCCACACAAAACGCTGCGATATTTTTGCATCCATTTTCATCAAATGAAAACGTATAATCGTTTGGATAATGTTTCAAGAAACTCTTTGTAGGAGGTCCACCATATTCTATATAATTCCATGGCTTTTTTGTAACTATCACGTTTTTAAAATAAAAATGATTTGCATTTTTTAAATTTATAATTTGATTACATATTGCTGTTCTTTGACCATATTTAACAGCTTTTTCCATTTTTTATATATTTACATAGTTTTGCATATATATGTAAGCAATTCCTACGTTAACTTCATAATAATGTCTTCCACCAGTCTTGAATACCAGGAATTGTTGGCCAATGACGTTTCCGGGCGCTTATTCAAATTCAATAACCGCCCATCGGCAAATGTAAAAAACGGATTGATATTCGGTTTTCAGCGATTTAACAGCAATACTATAAACGGTATTTATGTTGAAAATATGTCTTTTTTCGAAAGGAATTACGGGACAGATAGTTCCAGCGTGGTGAAATGTAATTTTCGGGGCCATGCTGATATTCAGAATGACAATTTAAGAGACGTGCTTACTCAAAAAATTAAATCCAGCTTATATGAAACTTTAAAAAAGCACCTTTTCACAGAAGATTGTAGATTGGTCCTCAGATTTGGAGGAATAAGCACCTGTGCGGGAAATCAGGATGGCTCTAAATATCAAAGCATACATTTGAAGTGCTCTCAGGCCAAGAAACTGTTTGAAGATGTTTATTCTACTCAACTGTGTGTTAATAAGCCAAATTCACTCTTAGTACCCTGTTTGTATAACAATTTTGTACACGATCACAAAGACTTTAACAAAATAAAATATTACTGTGACGAGACTACGGGGAAATATACTATGTACAATCATGAGGAATCGAATGAACGAAAATTCACAATTAACCATTTTCCAAGAATCCACCCCGACGAGAACATCTACCTACTATACTCAAACAAGTTATCCGGGCTTGTAAACATCCTTATTACTGGCGTATACATCAAAGACGATTCTGTTCTGAGCGATACGATGAAATTGTGGTGCATTATCCAATCATCACACTTGCTGAGCAACGTTTCAGAAATATCAACCCCTTTTTCACTTGACCAGGAGGAAGACGCTGATGACATCTTAGATTAGTATTTTAATATAAATTGTTTTATGTCATGACAAACATCCAATATGTCAAATAAATGTTTACTCCTCTCTGGTTTCCAAACAAATCTAACCCCAGTAATATGTTGAGGAATTTGATTAATGTTGTTTGTTAATGTTGAGATATAGTTTAAAAGGCGACTTTCATATTTAATCATACACTCTGTACTATTAAATATTAAAGTAACAATCCATAGTAAATATTCCAAGCCACCTCTTGTTTCATACGTGAAATGTTTGTTCTCAGTAAATTTTTCTGTAAGATGTTTTTTCAGTTTTGTCATATTTGAAAATATAGCAGTGAATATTTGCTGTAAGTTTTTATGAAATTGGCACCATAAAACCGTTGAGTAAATTAAATTTTGTAAAACTTCTGTTAACATTTTATCCAACATTTTTATTCATTTTTATTATGAAAACACGATACAGCTAGGCCCATAATATGGTAAGTGTTGTTCATAGATTTAACGGTTTCGTGTGTGCCGCTGAACACGTCTTTAAACTTCAAACCCACAGCAAAATGGTATATGAATAAAAATATTCAACATCCGTTGTGTTCTTTAAAAAATGGGTTTGCGTGCACCCATTACGGGTAAATGTTTAATTCTTTTGTAAAACTGTTTGCAAACATAATTATCTTGCACGGTAATCTTTTTAATATTACTTACACATAAATCAATTATTAACCTTTCATAGTATTTATAAAACAAAACCCAAATATGTTTATTAATCATATTTATTACAATTGTCTCATAAAAAGAACAGTCACCGGTACTTAGAGACAATGGATTTATGTTTATGTAAACAGTATTATCCTCGACGAGTTTTTTTTTACTGCCGATTATTATATTTATATCATTTAAAACATTTGAAACCGCGATGGATTCATCAAGTTTATAGTTAAGATTATTAAAACTATATTGGTACTTAATATTTTCAATAATTCTAGGAATCTCTTTGTTAAAGTCGTTATTAAATTGTTGTATATGTTTATATATCATGGCACTGTTAGTCATGGAGTGACAATTGGTTGGATAAAATCTCTTTTATAAGTTCGTTTTTTACAATACTAGATTTGTCAAAGGGATACACAATTGCGTTAATATTCTCAAGATATAGTGAGTTGACTCCTACGAGAACTAAATGCACCGTGGAATCTGTTTTCTGTATCCCGATTTTTTGGAAATCCTCTTTTGACATAAAGTACGAGTATGCAAGTTTTTTCAGCCAAGTTTTTAATTCATATTGATTTGAACCAAAATAGTTATCTAAAGCAATAGATGGGTTGGTTATTTTTGAAACTGTTTCCACAATTAATATTATCATATTAAAAAATATTAAAAATGCAGTTAGCGATATTATTCTTATTATACTTTATAATTCACTTAATAATTCACTTAATAATAGTGGGTTTGTTTGAATGTTCTGCTGCCAGAGTGCTTGTACTCTGTATTCTGACCGGAATGGAGTTGTTTATTTTATACAATCACATCAAGATTAACTATTATTTACTTAATAGAAAAACAAATTAACAATGCTTAGAGCCTTGGTAAAATCTCTCAGGGGGTCCTCTTCTCCAGAATTGAAAATATTAAGTCCAAATTTTCATGAAATTTTATCTAAAGAAAGTTTGAGTGAAAATAGCGTTAGACACTTTATTCTAGATCTTGAAAGTGGTAAAAGCTTTGATAGTGCTTTAAGAAAACTAATAACTGAAACAAACCTTTCAGATTCTGAAATTAAACTGTTTCAAAATGAGCTGACGAAATCTAAGGGCATCGCTGAAGTTATGGTTGTTCAAGATTATATAAATAAATCCGACATACTGGAGACTTTGAAACTGGACGTTTTACCCAAGGACGCTGATGAACTGAACGAATTAATAAAGACAAATGGCGATTTAAAAAATAAAATACAATCATTTATAAAATTAATAAATAAACATAAAATAAAGTTATCGTTAATTACCCTGACACTAGGTTCAGCAGGAAATTACTTATTCCAGGCGGCTAAAAATCTTTCCGGTTGTTATAGATATCAAATCACACCCTCTGGAAAATACAAATTGCTCTGTAAAGTCAACGATTGCGGTTTTAATATTGAAAAACATTCCTCAATTAATAAAGTATTCTGTGACGAACCTTGTCTACCGGATATTTGTGGTGAGAATTGTATGAAACGTACGACAGACAAATTTAAGTACGTCTGTGTTCAGTTACATTGGTATGACGTCGTCAGTGTTGTCACTAAACAATTTTCAAATACTTTAGGTAATTTTTTTATTCAGTCTTTAAAATATGTGTTTATATTCTTAATTGTGTTTAGTGTTTATACTTTCTCGGATAAATTGAGTTTATTTTACAGAATCGCTCTAGGATTAATAGTTTTATCAATTCTTGTTATAAAACTTATTTGATTTTTGAAATAATACGCGACTCACATCCGATAGTTTTTAATAGTTTTTTATAGTTGTTTAATAGTTGTTTATAGATATGATTTAACCGGGACATTGGGATAGTTAAAAGGTTTCATTAAAATTTAAAAAAAAAAAACACGCGGGTTTAAATTTTAAAAAATCACTTTTCACCTCTATATAAAGCGACTAATCAAGCATTTTGTTAGTGTTTAAAACATGTCAGACGCGTGTCTTTTCTACGTAAAACTTAGTGAATCCGCTCGGAGTCCCTTTAAAGGTAGCCGAAATAGTGTAGGGTTTGATTTACACAGTCCAGCCAATTACGAACTACCACCGAAATCAATTATAACTATTCCTACAAATTTGGCATTTAAATTCCCACCATCAACGTATGGTAGACTGGCAATGAGGTCCAGCTTGGCGAAGTACGGCCTAGAAGTTCTAGGCGGGGTGATAGACCCAGACTTTAGGGGCAATGTTGTTGTCGTTTTGAAAAATTCAGGACCAAATCACATCATAATACGAGAGGGACAACGATTCGTTCAATTGATTTGTGAAAAGGTGGAATTTCCAGTTTTAAAACAGGCTTTGTCACTTGATTTCACCGAAAGAAACGAAAAAGGATTTGGATCGACTGGAAAATTTTAGGTTAATTTTAGGTTATTTTTGGTACATTTTTTGGTAAATTTTTTGGTACCTCAACGGGCTCTAAATAGGCTCTCAAAAAGGTAAATTTAGGTCATAAAGGCTCTCATTTAGGTCATTGGACCTATTTGGACCTATTTGGACCTATTCGGACCTATCTGGATCTATCTGATCGTATTGAAATTTTTGTTTTCAATTATCTAAATTTACTTTTAAAATAAATTGTGAAGTATATTTGTTAATGGTATTAAAGAATATTTTAAATCTTAACACGTAAAAGTGCCATAATTGTTTTAAATATTCCAAATACCTAATAATGAATATAAATATATAACCCACGTTTGATAAAAATGTGAATCCGTTAATGTTTTGCAAACACAAATTGTATATATGTTTATAAAACATATCCACTTCTCTTATTGTATTGTCAATCGAATTTATATAATAATCAACCTCGGATAAATACAAGTTGTAAACTTTGTTTACATAATTCAATTCATCTACTATACTCTGAGGAGTTAAGTATTTTAAATTTCTGCTAATTAACTGTTCCAGACTTGAATTCATTGTTGTATTTTTAAATAAATCAAAACTTTATTTGAGTTGTGTGTTACAAGCTGTGTAATTAAAAATAAAGTTACAACTGTGTATTTTTGTTATGTATTATGAGAAAATAAAAATATTCTATTCTGTTAAGACATTTTTGGAACGTTAAAATATAGAACAGACTAATATATAAAAGTTGTACACGAAGCTATTGTTTTTCAGGAGATTAATAATGCTGGGCCTACGTTGCTAAGTTGGACAATTGCTTACATTGTCCCCCCCCCCTCTTGCTCAGTTTTCCCACGTTGGATTAATTAAATAATTGAAGAGCTCTTTTGTTAATGCATCGACCTGAAAGACTTGATTGCTTTTTTATTCATATTCGTAAAACTACTTTAATCTGATTAATTATGATCTTTCAAAACACTGATTTATTGGTTTGTATACTAATTATACACGCTTTCGGGCCTGGGTAAGCCAATAGGAGAATGGCCGCCACTTTCCAATATGGCGCCCAACTTCATTTTTTCTTATGGCATACCCCGTATTTTATGGTGATTTCGGTTAGCAAATGAGAATCTAAGACTTTTTTATTCTTGAGTAATTTCTGATATACTCAACCGTGAGATAAAGGTAAATCATTTTTGTTTTTTTGTTTTTTAACTGTGCCACCATTGGGATCTTGTAAACTGTACATCATACAGTAAACTTTAAATGGGGAACATTCCCCCGTTTTTAAAGAGGTTTAAAAATAAGTAGATAAAACTTTTGTAAATGGCCGCCACTTTTCAATATGGCGGTCAACCTCATGTTTTCTTATGGCATACCCTGTATTTTATGGTAATTTCGGTTAGCAAATGAGAATCTAAGAGTTTTTTATTCTAGAGTAATTTCTGATATACTCAACCGTTTATGAGATTCAGAGAGATAAAAATTTAATTCAAGCGGGCCTAGGTGTATTAGTTTCAAGTGAGCTAGTGGCTTATTCATATTTTACTTGTTGCTTATAATAAGAAAATAATTAAAATTATCTACAGGACACACATAAAAGATTTCTTTTAATTATAACAATTTCATTTTTGATACAAGAAATATATTTACAACGGGTGTTCAAAGTGGCCACCATCTGTATAAATACAAGCAGTTGCCCTTTTTAAAACACCATTCACGGCCTTATTGATTGTGTTGTGGTGAACTCCATCTGCAACAGTGTTGTATCGGGATTTGTACAAATTGTTTTTTAAATAACCCCAAACAAAGAAATCCATTGGTGTCGGGTCTGGGGACCTCGCTGGCCGTGGTAATGGGCCATTTGTACCAAGCCACTTTCCGGGAAAGTGAATGTTCAAGAACTGCACTACCACTTCACTGTTATGCGCCGGGGCACCGTCTTGTTGGTATATCAACCGGGTTCTTACATTTAAAGATACACCCTCAATTGAGTTCAACAAAATGTTCTCTAAAAACTGTAAATACATATGTCTTTTCAATTCCCCCCCATAAAAGTGTAGTGCTATTGCTGCATTATTCAACACAACACACCAACAGTTTATCGAGAATCGAACTTGGTCGTGTCCTTCTCTCACTACTAACGGATTTACTTTAGCCCAACTGTTCTTCCTATTCCACATTCCCCTATTTGAAAAGTTAGTTTCATAAATCCATATAATGTTCGATAAAAACCCTGGTGTATTTACAGCCCCCCCTAGCTAACCATCCACAAAACTTTAGCCTCCTATTTTCATCACCCGGCATCAAAGCTTGAACTTTCGCATACTTATAAGCGTGGTACTTGTTTGTTTTTAGTACTTTAAAAATTGAGGGGGTTTAAGTTTGCAAAATGGATGCAACTTCTCTAATAGAAGCATTAGGAAAAGCCTCAAAGTATGTTAAAACACCAATTTGAAATTCATCAGTAACAACCGTGCTTACTCTCTGACGCGGCTTTGCAAAAGAACCATTGGCTGTCAAGTTTACAATAAGTTGTTTGAAATACCTACAATTCGGTACTCGCCTATCAGGATACCCCTCTTGATGTGCGATATTTGCTGCACTACAGTTTCTGTTACACAGAAAATACACTTCGACCATGTCAAGTTTTTCATTGTTTGTAAATTCCATAGTAAGAGAACTGTCATAACAAGCGTAATTATAAAAAAAAACAAAATAAAAACAAGGGGTAAGGGGGTTTTGTTGATAGTCCCCGTAGCAGCAGACCCGCATACTCGGCCCCCGTGTTGTTCATATGGACAATAAGTAAAGTTGTATATCTCCCTTAATTGTGAACCTAAATTAACCCTAGCCGTGGCCATTCAACCAAATTGGTCGAACTTTTATGTCGTCTGTTTTGGCCATCAACCAAATTGGTCGAACTTTTATGTCGTCTGTTTTGGCCATCAACCAAATTGGTCGAACTTTTATGTCGTCTGTTTTGGCCATCAACCAAATTGGTCGAACTTTTATGTCGTCTGTTTTGGCCATCAACCAAATTGGTCGAACTCTACAAAAATTTTTGTAACGTTAATAAACCAACAATAATAAACTCAAAAGTCATCAATATATATATCATTCAAAAGATCACATTCTGAACTTTCATTTTATTACATAAATGAACCGTGTAGCAGCTGCATAACAATGTTACGACGATTAGAAATTGAATGAAGTTTTGGCACCACGCAATTGCTGCAGCCGACGCTCTGACATTGGCAAAACACGATATTTTTGAAATTACGCAGATCGGGCAATTTTTCTCGCAGGAAGATGCGGTTGGTACCAATGCACAGCTGAAGAGTTGCGCTTTATGTTGGTATTAATTTTTAGAATTAAATATTGATTGGACAGGTTATATGATTTTCTGAAAACAGGTGTTTTTGGTTTTTTTGTGTTATGGCCAATTCAACCAATTCAACCAAATTGGTCGAACTATAAAATCGTGTTTATATGCATTGTATGATATAGTTACTAGTCAAATAATATGTTATTTTGAAGAGGAAGAAATGTAGAGTAATTTAGTTTTGCCGTTGGCGGCACTGTTCCTAGCAGAACACCTGTCAGATACTCAACAATTCGTCATATGTTTTGATCAGTTGTTCGCCATTGCGGTATTCGTATATGCATTTCTAAGCATTAGATGATTTATATCTGCGAATCATTTATGAATTAGGTATTATTTCAGAGTTTTAGTGTTAGTGAAGTGTTTGTGTGTATATAACAGTAATCTTTATGCATAAATATTACTGAAGTGTTAGAAATTTGTGTTATAAAGTGTTGTGTATCCGTTGTCTCGAGATAATGATGACTATATCCAGAACTTATTGGAGATGGACTTGAGTTCTCCCAACATTTGATTTAGAACCTTTTAGTGAGAATGAGGAGGCTGTAGACGAGCCCGAAGCTGTAGAGGAGCCTAATCCTGTTATTGATCAAAATGAAAAATCCCCCTCTTTTACAGAGATTATATTGTTATCCCCCTCTTTTATATATTTGATTGTTTATAAATACCTGTAGTAATAATAAATAGATATAATATGACATTATTTATGTTTATACAAATTACAAAGATCTCATTGAAAAATACTACTTTTCACAAATTTGCCAAGTCTGCGACTGTTTGTTTGTTGCTACATAACACATATACAAATAATACCTTTACCCTAGGTATTATACATTTATATTTAGGGAATTGAATGTACTACAACATGTTTATAATAGTTTAGGGGTAAACAATTTGGTAAAAGGGTTATATACTAAATATTGTGAAATATTGTGAAATATTTGTTTACAAAAAACGTAAAAATAGCGAAACATTCTTTTATTTACATGTATTTATAAATGATAATAATTTTTTACCATCAACTATATGACTTTTTTGGATTTCTTATTTCATTAGCTTTACAAATATGTGTATATATATATTAGTATATACATATATTATATGACTTATTTACAACACAGTATAACACTGTACAGTTTATGCTTTTTTCGGTTTTCCGTTTATTATTATATTATGCCCCTAATACTTAGAAAAAAAAATTCTTTTCCCAACATGTTATATATTTCTATGTAGGGAATTAGATTGTCTACAAAATGTATATAATGAATTTTCCATAAAAAATCCGTAGAAAAAATTTCACTGAGGCTGTTTTTGAAATTTATAAAAACAATTTATTTATTTATTTATTTTTTCACTTTATCGAAAAATTATTTTCCTGAATCTTTATTATTTTAGTATATATAGATTTTCCTGTTCTTTCTGGTCAAAATGAATATGGGGTTGGCTAGGTTTACTTGTACGGCTGAATTTATACAAATTTTCAAAAAAAGGTCTGCAAAATCGTCAAATCTGCTTGGCCATTTCCCACTTCAACATTAGGCCACTGCTAGGGTTAAGAGAACTTGGTATGTAGATTTACCTGGTTCAGTTATATTGATAATTGCAAAAAATGATTATCTTCCTCGTTGCAGCAAACTTCCGTCCTCAACCCCAATGTTATTCTTATGGAGAAAAAATAACATGCTATATATCACTTATTTATGGATGTATTTTTGTGAAACTTGGTAAATAGCTCTATTTCGTAGTGAGTCACATATATATGCATTAGAAATTCTATGAGTACGCGGGGGGTATTTAACACATCAAACAATTTCTTAAGTAAATAGTTTGCGGATGAAACTTGGGTTCGTCAATCCCTATTTGCAAGTAGTACCTTGCAAATGTATATAATTAATTAAAGAAATTATAGAATAAAATTTAAAACATAATTACTCCCTTTACTCTAAAATAATAATTATTAAAGCAGAGACAAATCGAATCAAATCATTACGCTCCCACGGGATTGATAAAACAAACAATCGCTGATATCGGCCGGTACGAACTGTTCGGACCGATCGGTGCCAAGGTCACTGGCCGCTCCATTACCTCACCCCGTGGGCGAGAGTACTCGCACTTCAGAGTGGAGAGCCCCCAGTGCGTTGTGCAACATCGATAGAATCTGTGGAACATGTTGCACGTTGGGCAAGCGGCTTTCCCCCGAGTGATTGTCGATGCAGAGTGCGTATTGTCATCTGTTGCAACACTGGAGCCAGCTGTGATGGCCGGGGTGTTATGGCATGATGGCATCCGACATCCGACACAAAGGCAGCACGCGACTTCGGCTGTTTTCGTTAAGAAAATCAAACAATCCCCACGATCCAAGCATGCTGATAAAATAACTTACGGTCACCCACACGCCCATTACCCCGTGGGCCGATCAGAAGGAGGACATCTTCTGGGTCCATCTTCTGAGGACATCAGAGGACGCCGGACCTACAACAACAGGACGTGAGGTGTCACAGAGATGTTTGTATTTTTTTTGAAAAATAATATACAATAGACTAATTATGTGAGGTGGCAAACTACTTACAACAATGGTGGCAAAGCTTAACAATATTTTCAAGGCAGGATCGAACCAGGTACATAAGTACATCAGTACATCAGATAATATATGACTTAATACCACATAAAGCCGCATACCAAGTTTCATAAAAATATATTCATATATAAGTGATATTTTAATTATTCTCCATAAGAATAGCATTGGTGATGAGTACATAGGTTTGCTGAAACAAGGAACACAAACAATTGGTTTAAATATAAATATAATTTAACTGGGTGAAGCCACATACCAAGTTTCACAAAAATACATCCATAAATGATATATAGCATTTTATTTATTCTCTATAAGAATAACATTGGGGTTGAGGACGGGGGTTTGCTGCAACGAGGAAGATAATCATTTCAAAACACCCAATCTTGGTTTTGAACATTTTATAGAGCTTAAAAAAACAAATGATTTAGTATTTTAAATTATTAACCTAGGTTAAGTGGTTGCCGAGAAAATCCAAAACACCTGCTCATAAAATCTCTCATGTTAATCTTATGGGAAAGGGGGTTTTGGATTTTCCTCTCTTCATTTTAATGTAAACTTCACATTTGCTTTTACCAATCAATTCAGCTCTAAAAAACAATCATTGTGATTCTATGTCAAACCGTTGCAGAGATATTCAAAGTGCTAAACACAGTACATTGTCCAATGTTATCCTTATAGAGATAAATCTCTATATCTCGATTATTTTTTAAACTTGGTATATGGCTTCATTTCGTTGTGGTCTATTGATAATTTTCCAAAAAAACCAATATTTTTCTCATGGTTCCCGTAGCAGCAAACCTGCATACTCAAAGCCCATGTTATTCTTATGGAGGATAAGAAAAATGTTATGCATCACTTAATCGTGAACATAAATTAATATAACTTGGTATGTAGCTTCATCTAGTCGAGTTACATTAATATTTGTATAAAAATCCATAATTTGTGTTCCTTGTTGCAGCAAAACTTCGTACTCAACCCCCCTTTATACTACACTATGTCCTGAAGGGTTTTTGAACATTTATAACTTTCTCTCCAGTAAACTACATCTGACAGTAAATGAAACATTATGCACATTTACCTGTAACCATATACTTGATGAGATATCTGACTGGTGTCTCGATAGTAAGGAACAGTACCGGGGAGAACAATATGTAGGCTGGATATGTAGGCTGCAAAACATAGTCAGATCAGTATGATGCAAATCCAAAATCGTGATCCTTCTCTTATAATCTGGATACCTTTTTAACTATAAGAGAGCAAACGAAACCAAACTTTTGTTCATTTATATTTTTGTATAGCATTTTTGTTGATTCGTTATAAGAGAGTGATAAATAAAATTGTTCCAGAAAGTAATTGCAGAATTCCCGTAATTCTCGCCTGAAGGGTTGTTCAGCCTGTCACATATACTTGCAATATGTACGTGTTAAAATTTTTATGAACCCGGGGAAATTTGGGTAACAAATTTAACTCATGTTAAAATGTTTAAAATCTTAAAATCTACCCCATTACTGTAAAAAAATTGTAAAAGTGTTAACAAATCTTCATGTTATACACTTTACACTACCAAACATGATAAGTTATAATCTTTAAATTGAAACCAAAGAATTCTCGTTATAAATATAATTTATTTTACATTTTTAAAACATGTTTCAAAATGAACATTATAAAGCCTAGAGGTCTTTTACAACTTCCTTCTTGCAGCATCTTAATGACTTGTGACAGTCATAACAAGAATATTACTGTCAATAGATTTTATAGATTATCAACAAAATAGGAGCATAATATGATACATTAAAGGCATACTAGAAAATTAAATTTGTTTCAAGCCTTGTTCTATCAGCAGTTATCCCAACTAATATATTTGTGGTCAGCACAGATCGTGCATTCCAATGAAACCATTATTGAACTTGCCGATAAGAGTAACATGGACATAGCGTTTTCCTCCCATCTTAGGTAATAGGTACGTGGTAAACGACTGATGAAATTGATAACTGATTATCAACACAGTGCATGCTTCATATCACTAATTGAAACCATGTTTGGTGAATCGGGAGATATGATCATCATTAGAACCATTCTGCATTGAAAATTGTAGGACATGGTTAAGTCTATCCCCGCAGGCTTGCAACACATTGCCACTACATAATTGGACGAAATATGCTCCCTTCCCACATTAATGATGCCAAATATTCCTACCTCTAAAGTGCATTTCTCGCTGATCAGATCAGATCTAAGATACAACATCTCGATTTGCTACATAAATACTTTAAACAAGTTTTCGCAAACAATGGCTTTTGTAAGATGGGTAGGAATAAAACGTTGAAAACTGTATTTCTACAGTTATGTTGAACATGTACATAATCATTTGATAATAAACCCAATTTAGGGGATAATTTTAATAATCCTAGGCAAATAAAATAAGAGAATACAAACCAGATTCATTGATGAAGTTAGACTGATATTGGAAGTTAAAGGGGGGTGTATCGATACACCCCCCTTTAGAGAGTATATTTATAGCCTTACACTTGTCTTCTTCATCAACATTTATCAATTTCATTACATTCCAAATTAACTATGCCCACGGATTTCGGAAACATTTGCTGTGCTCCAATTATGTACTAGATAATTTTTATTGTTTACTAAAAAAACCTTTTACTAAAAAAAAACTTCTTAAAGATATATGATACTGAAATATTACCACATCTATTTCCCCCCCTTTATTAGTTTATTAACAAACACTTTTATGAAAAATTCACACTAAAGTTAAGACAAAAGCATTTTATTTTTAGTGAAAATACAAAAAAATAATAGAAATTCAACGTTATTAGTTACACTGAGAAAATTCATAGAGTGGGAGAAAAATTTGTGGAGGAAGTGATGAACTTACGGCTAGCACATGCTTACATGTTTAGATTTACAATCACTTGACCAAACCATATCTGCAAAATAAAAATTGGAACTTTTAATACCAATGGGGGAAGTTGAGATTTTCCCGAATGTTGACAGATATATAAATCATAAAAACATTTTGGAGTTTTACCACGATACCACGATACCACTTTCAAATTTGGCACAGTGGGGTTCCCATATGATTCCAAAATCAGTGCTTTAAATACAGATTTATTTGTTATATATTTTTAAAATTTGCAAATAACAAATTATTTAAAAATCTTGTTTTGGACTGTTTTCCTTAAGTGCTAACTCAAATTCTTAATAGAATATAACTTATAACTGAACACTACCCCAGCCCATTCTTGGTTTAAGGAGTATAACGATAACGAAAGTGAAAATTTATAGTTTAAATATGCAATATACCTTTAGCCAAGGATCTCTGCCTATTGCTTTTTCCTATGGATCCCACGAAAGAGCTCTGAAACTATTGTAAATGCACCACTGTTCCAAAAAAATATGTGTTTTATTTTAAAACAGACATATCACATTTTTCTAGACATTCAAATGAGGAGATATAGTTTTAGTGTCTAGTAACCATAGGCATTTACAAGAGGCAGTGATTTTTGGCTTTAGGGATACACTTATATTTTAAGGCCTTAAGCATATGGAGTCAAATGGGATAAAAAGCTAAAAAAAATTTTAAGGTGTTATCATATATAAAACCCCTACAATGTAGCTGATCAATTGTTCACAAAACATAACTCCAAATGAATGAAGAAATAAGGAATGTAGAGCAAGCTGTTCACTTACGGACAACAGCTCTGAGTATGTTTCCTGATTAAGATGTAAAACATTACAATAGTATTAAATTAAAATCTTCCTTATAACAAGGGACTTATTTGTTTAGCCAGGAATACCTTTCCCATTTAAAATGTCAATGCAAGATGCAAGATATAAGCATTCATTAAAATTATGACGCTTGTTTCTTGGAATTAATAGCAGTTTATGAGGAGTCAGAGCAGATGTTTATGTACCTTTGAGAGAGGCTCCTTCCGGCGTTTGTAGATGTAGAGCCCCACCAGCAGGATGTAGGATGTTCCGCGAGCGAAGATGAGTGACAGTCCCGAGCGCACAGCGATCTCCAGCAGAGCTTGCGAGCCGCCCACTGACTGTTCCGTGATCAGCCGACCCCCAGCACCCGAGTAACCTTGAGTCTTTCCCCGTGAACAAGTGTAACAGTACCGTTACAAATCTATGCCTAACTTGAAGGAAATCTAAAACAGATATCAAAATACGTGGGCCTATTTTGTTATGTGTTTATGAGTACAGTACAAAAATAATATTGAACAAATGGCTACAGGAATAACCAAGGCCTATTTTGTTATGTGTTTATGAGTACAGTACAAAAATAATATTGAACAAATGGCTACAGGAATAATCAACAAAAAATCAATTTTATGTGCAAATATCAATATACCAGTACTACGTGAAGCCACATACCAAGTTTCATCAACACACATTCATAAATAATCGAGATATCAAATTTTATTTATTCTCCATAAGGATAATTTTGGACAACGTACTGTGTTTAGCACTTTGAATATCTCAGCAACGGTTGGGCGTAGAATCACAATTTGAACACCAAAATGATTGTTTTGTGGAACTGAAAAAAGATTTCTAAAAGTAAATGTGAAGTTTACATTAAAATAAACTGAGGAAATACCTTTTCCCCATAAGATTAACATGGGAGATTTTATGAGTAGGTTTTTTGGATTTTCTCCGCAACCACTAAACCTAGGTTAATAATTCAAAATACTATATTATTTTTTTTTTAAGCTCTTTAACACGTCAAACCCCAAATTAAGTTTTTTAAAAATTGTAGGTGAAAAATGCAAAAAACTGTTTTAATTATTATATTTATTATAAACGTCTTATGTCTTTTTCGGGATCGAAGTCCAAATGAGGTGCAACCAGTTGCTCAGGTTGACCAGCCCCCGGCAACTGACCATAATCTCCTCCTCGGTCATCTCCTCGGTCTGGGGGAAGTCATCCAGCGCACAAAGCACCATGGCCTCCACCAGGTTCCGGCACAGCGGCCTGCACACCTCAACACAGATGCGGCCCGTCTCCATTATTCTAGCCATGTTCCTAAATTTAGGATTGGCTATATCCAATTGTTCGATTGTCCACCCGTTTCCTCGCACCATTTTCTCTCTTACCCATAATACGGTGAAGAATCTTCTGAGATCATAGAATACCTCATCGTTGTTTAATGCCTCTTTTAGGGGGCAATTAGTAGTGAGGTAAGGACAACAATCATGGATCCTTGTTTCCCAATTTTCTTCATCGCATTTTGAAAAAAACTCTCTAATTGACTCCTTTGTCAGTTGGCTTGAGCCAATCAGCGCCATGGAACGGTTCAGGAGTTCGGTTTCCTGGGATGAGTTGAGCCATTCCGGCACCCCGACTGGAGGCGACATCACTTCGTGGGGCAGATAACGAGGAGTCGAGGGCCCTGGCCCAGGAGACGGCCTGAAAAAAGTTCAAATAATCTGACACCAGGGGGCGAAAATAATCATGTTTCACAAGCAGGATACCTCAAAAATCACTGGGTTCGTACAAGTGGGTTAGAACATCGTGTCTCTATGCTCAGTGGGTAGATTGTGCATGTACACTAATGACTATCCCCCTCCACAAATAAAATAAGGATTTTCATTAAAAAACGGGGGCTTTATAATATTTTTTTTTACAATACAGAGGTTTTTACAACAGAGGCAACAACACAATTTAAAATACTGTTTTGTTATTTTATAAATATATCATAATTTGGTCAGGGGTGGATTTGTAAACTTGGCAGCACTGCATTAAATAACGAACAGCTGATGTAGTTATTGAAGTTGCTACAGAAGATTCCCGGAAGACTACCTTAAGGTAATGTATTATTTTGTTCTTTTGTAAATTGCCTTTCGGGATGTAACACCCGTTACACTTTTTTAACAAAAGTTAGTATTACAAAATGAACAAACCCTTTTTAAAAATAGTTTTACTGTAAAAGTGAGATTATGGGTTTCCCTAATGCTCTGGTATTATTGTTTGAATTTTAGTTTTATAATTTAAGGAGTAATTTGTGTAACGGGGGTTACATAATTTAATGTAACGTGTGTTACAATCAACACAACCCACAACCATTCAGTTTTTGGTATATTTATATTAATTTTAACTAGAATTTAAATACATAGCTCTATTGAGAGTTTATTAATTTTGGTAATAACACCTAAAAAAGTTAACAATAATATGTTATCTCTACTATTATAGTACGCTTATTTTTTCTATATTTTAGGCTAACCAACAAGGAACAAAAAATTGTTAATATCAAATATAATGTAGATTGATTGGTTCTTATTAGAGCCAGTTTAATAATTCAGATTCAATCATTCTTTTTGTATGTAATTTACAATTAAAGTGTCCAAAGTGTAACACCCGTTACAACGGAATCCCTGCATTGCTAGGTGGACAGTAAACAATACTACTCACCCTCTCTGCCGGGCCACTGGGGAGAGAGACCCGGAGCTGGTAGATGAACTAGACCCCTTCCTCTTGGGTGACCGAGACGAAGATCTGTGTTTACTCTTCTTCTTCTTCTTCTTTGATTGTGCACCAGCCTCTGGCACAACCCGGCCTTCCTTGGGGAGGGGGGGGGCTGAAAACCAACCTTTCCATCAAACCGAGGAAGAGCAAGAGATAAAAATGTCCAAATGTGTTTTGGATAGTATTTACTGCTATCAGCCATTGCTAGTATTAACTATTATTATCTTCATTGTTTGTTGATTTTATCACAAAAGTATTTATTACATAAATATTCTTAAATGACATTAAAACACAATATCGTAGTTTTAAAATGTTAATAAACCTTTATTATACTTGTAATTTATTGCTTGTAATATTCATTCATGTAAACTGCTTCAAATTATTTTATTTTATTTATTTTTCAAAATTGATCTCATTCCAAATTCAATTTGATATAGTACAAGCGTTTAAAACAAGTGACGGTGTCTACAAGAACTTCAGAAACATATGGCTGTGACTGACATTATTGAGAACCATGTGATACAATTTAAAAAATTTAGTTTTCCAAAATGCGGTGGCCAAGTGATAGCTTTTTTGTGGGCATCTACCCAGAATTAACATTTTCCCTATAAAAAAGTGTAGTGGAACAACTAATACACTCTTTTTGTTAGGTAAGAAGAGTCACTGGCTTAAAGCAATGAAATACGGGGTGAAGTTATAGCATTAAATTACAACACTCGAGATAATAATTCACGCTTACCAAGTTGCTGTTTGGGGGGTTCCATGTTGTTAAACACACTAGAGGCGTGTCGCTGCAGCTGGAACTGCTTTAATGTAATTCCTAGGAAAATAACCAAACAAATAAAAAATATTAAATTAATATTGATACAGTAAAATAATTAAGCGATGATGCTGTGAAAAAAACCTTAGCAAGAAACCCTATTTAGAATAAATTTCCTCACAGAGTAGCACGAATATTCCCCAGGTGGCATGGTATGAATTAAGCCCGAGACCATGATAACTTTTTGTTTTGAGGTCCTGAGGTAACGGATATATATATATATATATGTCCGTTACCGCGATAACCTTTGAAATAAACGCCCGATTTTGATGAAATTTGGCAGAAATGTGTAAAGTAACATTTATGACTTTATGTTCGAAAACCAGATAGATCAGACTATAGGAAGGGGGTTTTATGGGGGTTTTAAATTTTCCAAAAATCAGTTTTTTGAATTTTTCCCCCTAAAATTTTAAAAACACTCAATTTTTGTTATAGCCATTTTATAGAACTTAAAAAAACAAATACTTTAGTATTTTGAATCATTTTAGTGGTTGTAGAGAAAAGTAAAAAACGCGTCCATAAAGTTGTCCATGTTAATCTTATGGGAAAGGGGTTTTGGATTTTCCTCGTGACATCACAATAATTATTACAGATAATATTCACTTTATATGACTGCCTATTGTTTATTTTTTATATTTCAAATGAAATAACAATAATTCAAAACATTTGACCCGAATCACTATAACCACCAAATTTTAATTAAATATGTTTCTGAAAAACGTTTACTTTGTGTTTTTTGCGGTTTTCGGGGGAATTGTCCTTGAAAATAAAAAATAAACAACTGGAGATAAGTTATCATAGATTAGTACCTATAGCAAACATTACTACTGCTTTATCTGTATTCAATTTAATAATAGCAGAAATGGTGAAATGCCTCAGTAGTTTCCTCTTTCAAGCAACTTAAAATGCCTCTGAATTTGGAGTGGCAATGTTAGCCTGGCTATAGTTTTCATTCTAAAAAATACCCGTCAACGAAAGTGCGAGCCAAAGTATGACTTACATTGTGTTGAGAAAATCCTATTTAAATGTTGTAAAACGTAAAAACACGAGGTAAGCAAATATTGAAGGTTCTTCGTTCTGGAGTCACGGTCAATCCCCATGAACGCTATGACCAATGACTACATATACATATACACATAATTTTAAACTAAAATATATTTATACTGTTGGATGCGGAAACTCATGCAGAAAAGGAATATATGTTTCATTGTAGTTTTATTATTATTAGAATGTACATGAGCGTGTAAACGACAACGCGTTCACCGCTCGGGATTACTCAGTTTTGCCGTGCCCTAGCGACTAGCCGGACCGTTTTGATACATGCAGCGCTGTGAGCGGCGGGTCGCAGAGTTACCGCTTGGCGCTTGCGCGTCTTATTGTATATGTAGTCATTGCTATGACGGAGTGAGGGGTGCGATTTACTCTATGTAGAATCTTGTCAAAAGCACAATATTAAAATGGTCAATATCCGAATGAGTTACAAATAATTCAATACAGATTCAGTTTGCTTAAACAACCAGACGTATTACACATTTTATTCACGTTATTATTTTCAGTCAAGCTTAAAGATGTGTTTAGATTTAAACGGAAAATATACCGCTTCTATGATAACAAGATTGGTGATAAACGAAGTAATAATGAGTAATAAATCTAATTACGACAGTTTCTTAATTAATTCAAACAGTGTTATTAGTTTCATGGGGTCTTATACTGCATATCTTGTTTTGGGACCAATTGGTGCATCTTTTCTTAGGCGTGTTCGTAGTGCCACTGCGTAACGCTCAGACAGGTCACAGGTGATCGCGCGGCTCCAATCAGTAACGCTAATACATCGTGTTTCTGATTCTACCACTACCAACCAATGATCGTTAGCAATGTGTAGCGCTATTACCCGTAGTTTGGTTAATACTGTTGTGGAGCATCAATGAGCAAATGGCCTCATCTGGTGAGCGGGTTATTTGATCAGTTTATTTACAAAGATTATTCTAAAAATTTCAAAACCTTAACGTGAGGCATAACCCGGCATTGTCCGTTAAATATAAGTCTACTACGACTCGCCGCCGACCAAACGGGGAAGTGACAGCAATCTCAGTCCAGAGGCGCGGCAGCCACCAGTCACTGCTGCCAATCTGGGTCAATGGCGTCTTGTGCCTGAAAGTTACGCGACTCGGACCACTTCCCCGCGCCCCTTGCGTCACCCGGGGGAACTTCCGATGGCCGATCCGTAATCTCACTACTGGGAAATTCGATATCTTGAAATCCGTGGCATCGGTGTGATTCATGCATACACCGACACTGACCACCGAGTGGTGGTTTGGAAGCACAATTGACCAGCGGTTCCCTTCAACACGAATCATGAGGAAACTACCGATTTCCTCTTCTAAAAAAAACCTCTTTTAGAACTACATCCCAAAGGCTTAATAAATAATAATATAATGTAATGTTAGATGCAAAATAATCATTAAAATTTTAATCTAATGGGATACTTGTAATTAATTGAAGGTGACATTGCCATTATCCGATTATTACATAATATATATTAAACAATCTTGAAATCCAACAATTAATTTGTTAGTTTTAAGTTTTAAATAGTTATTTTAACATTAGTAACTCTTCTTCTCTCTATATTCCAATTATCAATTGGTTCATTAACTTTAAAATTAATAAGGTCAAATTATAATTTTTACAGCAATACAGAAGACGCACAGACATTTATTAGTCTATCTATGACCCTTGATTCCCACGACCACAGTTTTTCTATTTTCATTACGACAGCTTAATTTTCAATTCCTAGTTATGACTTCAAAAATAGTATAAATACTAGTAATAATCCCTATGCAAAGCACTTCGCCTCTCTTCGCCGTATCAGTTCAGTCCCAAAGACAGCTCTGAGAAGCAGCTCTCAATACGCGAGGCTAGTTGTGACATGGGGACAAAGCCTGAAAGCAGAAGACACTAGAGATGTACTAAACGATTACTTTGCCGTACCGGTTACAACGGATACGAGTACAGCTTGGTACCGAGTACCGAGTAGCGACTACTTTGTAATCGCGATTACTTGTGCGACGACTCCTATCGAGTTCTGGTACTTCCTACACTAACGACTCCTGATTACAATTAAACAACACGAATATTTATACTTTTTAATGGCACTACTGAGTAAATTGCATAGCAAGGAGTACATAATTTATCTATTATTTATTTTTTTTGATTTATTTGGACTTTACCTATCGCTTCTAGTGTTTAAAACTACACTACACTATTAAAAGTACACTATTTGTAACAGGAGGAGTTTCCTTACCTCCCGAAACGTAGTGTAGTTTTAAACACTAGAAGCGATAGGTAAAGTCCAAATAAATCAAAAAATAAATTCAAATCCATCGCTATTATGAGTTTCAAAAATACAGAGTACATAATATTTCTACTCAGTCCTAACGATCAGCATTTAAATAAACATTTCAGACATAGTATTATCTCTCCTTTACAACAATGCTAAAATATTAAAACAAATATGTAATCATGACAGAATTAAATTTAAGTTTATAATCAGGTATCTAAAAGTAATGATTCATCATATTACTGAACTTATTGAATGGTGAACAAAACATATGGGTTTTCAATTAATGCTACTTACAGAACGTAACAGCCCGCTAAGCAAAATCCCAATTTAATTTGTAATAATTCGCCACTGCCACTCTGATTACTTTACACCGTATTTGTAACGATTTAGTAGTCTCACTTTCCTACGTTATGGGTCGTTTGTATACTTCGGCTTGATTACAAGTACCACGAATAATAGAACAATTCTAGTACCTGTGAGAAGTATCCCGTCCCGACCGAACACGACTACTGAAAGTAGCCGCGATTACTTTGTATCTGGTACTCGACAACTACAGTATCCGGATACTTTTTGTGAGGCTAGTAACAAGTACAAAGTAGCGATTACAGATACTTGGACCCACCTCTAGAAGACACCCTCATTGTCGCGACACGTCATCCTGTCAGATTCGAGAGACTCTTGTGCCCACTAAAACACATCTTTATCGTGGCAAACCCCGCCAAGACGGGTCTAGCGGCATGGGGGCGGTAATGAGATGCACACAACCGGGCCAGCTGGTCGCGCCGCGGCCAATCTCCCCGCTCGCACCGTCGCACAGTGTGATGTGTTCACGATCTGGGGGGGCTAAAATCAAATATGTTTAGTTTTAGCGAATTTCCCCCATAGGGAAGAAGCTATTACCGTAGGTCTCATGGTAAGACTTGAGCCCGAGACCATGAAAACGTTTTTTAGGTCCCCAGATGACAAAAACACTATTCGTTCAAATTTATATATATGTATGTGTCCGTGAATGCCATAACTTGAGTAAAAAACGTCCGATTTCGATGAAATTTGGCTCAAATGTGTAAAATGACATTCATGACTTTAAGTTCGAAAACCAGAAAAATCGGGCTATGGGAGGGGGGGTTTATGGGGTTTTAAATTTTCCAAAAATCGTTTTTTGCATTTTTCACCCTACAATATTTTAAAAACTTAATTTTGATTATGACCATGTTATAGAGCTTAAAAAAAAAATAATATGGTATTTTGAATTATTAAGCTAGGTTAAGTGGTTGCGGAGAAAATCCAAAAAAATCTACTCATAAAATCACCCGTGTTAATCTTATGGGGAAAGGGTATTTCCTTAGTTTATTTTAATGTAAACTTCACATTTGCTTTTACCAATCTACTCAGTTCCACAAAACAATCATTTTGGTGTTTAAATTGTGATTCTGCGTCCAACCGTTGCTGAGATATTCAAGGTGCTAAACACAGCACGTTGTCCAATGTTATCCTTATGGAGAATAAATAAAATTTGGTATCTCGATTATTTATAAATGTATGTTGATGAAACTTGGTATGTGGCTTCACGTAGTACTGATATATTGATATTTGCACAACAAACTGATTTTTTGTTGATTATTCCCGTAGCAGCAAACCTGCGTACTCAGCCCCCATGTTATTCTTATGGAGAATAACTAAAATGTTATATAGCGCTTATTTATGATTGAATATTGATTAAACTTGGTATGTGGCTTCTCCTAGTTAAATTATATTAGCACAAAGAACAACCGTTTGTGTTCCTTGTTTCAGCAAACCTGCCTACTCAGCTCCCGCGTTATTCTTATAGAGAATAAACAAAATGTTATATAGTGCCTACCTATGATTGAATGTTGATGAAACTTGGTATGTGGCTTCTCCTAGTTAAATTATATTAGCATAAAGATCAACTGTTTGTGTTCCTTGTTTCAGCAAACCTGCCCTTATGGAGAATAAATAAAATTTGGTATCTCGATTATTTATAAATGTATGTTGATGAAACTTGGTATGTGGCTTCACGTAGTACTGATATATTGATATTTGCACAACAAACTGATTTTTTGTTGATTATTCCCGTAGCAGCAAACCTGCGTACTCAGCCCCCATGTTATTCTTATGGAGAATAACTAAAATGTTATATAGCGCTTATTTATGATTGAATATTGATTAAACTTGGTATGTGGCTTCTCCTAGTTAAATTATATTAGCACAAAGAACAACCGTTTGTGTTCCTTGTTTCAGCAAACCTGCCTACTCAGCTCCCGCGTTATTCTTATAGAGAATAAACAAAATGTTATATAGTGCCTACCTATGATTGAATGTTGATGAAACTTGGTATGTGGCTTCTCCTAGTTAAATTATATTAGCATAAAGATCAACTGTTTGTGTTCCTTGTTTCAGCAAACCTGCCTACTCAGCTCCCGTGTTATTCTTATA
Organism: Allygus modestus; assembly: GCA_963675035.1. Taxonomy (NCBI): domain Eukaryota; kingdom Metazoa; phylum Arthropoda; class Insecta; order Hemiptera; family Cicadellidae; genus Allygus; species Allygus modestus. The sequence continues at coordinate 251,912,250 of OY776111.1, read as the reverse complement.
GAGAATAAATAAAATGTTATATAGTGCCTACCTATGATTGAATATTGATGAAACTTGGTATGTGGCTTCGCCTAGTTAAATTCTATTTATATTTGCATCAAAACCAATTGTTTGTTTCTTTATTTCAGCAAACCTACGTACTCATCACCAATGCTATTCTTATGGAGAATAATTAAAATATCACTTATATATGAATATATTTTTATGAAACTTGGTATGCGGCTTTATATGGTATTAAGACATATATTATGCATTGGAAATTCGCTGAGTACGCGGGTTTGCTGTGACGGGGGTATCTATATATGTAATATGCTAAGGCACTTTATATAAACATAATTCTTCCATTATTTTTTAACTTATTTTGATGATTGAGGAGTTAAAAATATGTCCTCGATCCATATTTGTGTAAAGTGGATTTCATTACTTGTAAGTTCCATTGCGTAGAACTGGCCGCCTCAAAGGATAACGTGGCCTAAGTTTTAATTCATTTCTTAAATTGCTGTGCAGTAAAACTCAGTTTTTGGCGAATTTCCCCTATAGGGAAGAAGCTATTACCGTGGGTCTCATGGTAAGACTTGAGCCCGAGACCATGAAAACGTTTTTTAGGCCCCCGGGGGCCTGTTTCATAAAAGTTACTAGACTAGTATTACTAGTCCACAGACTAGTATTATCAGTGAATTTTACAAGTGTACGTTTCATAAACTTACAAGAGTAGAATAATAGTTACCAGTGTAGGGACTAATATTACTAGTAGTATTTACCAGTGTAGAATATATTCTGTTTCACAAACCTCTACACTTGTATTTTAGACTAGTAAATACCAGTGAATTTCTACCAACCTCTCTACATAAGTATTAGTTAGCTAACTACTATTTTTAGTAAGAAAATTGCTGAAAAAATAGTTTTTTAATTATTTTTTAGGTTTGTAAAGACATACATTCATATTACTTCTGCTTAATAAAGAGGGTTTAAATTAAATTAGCAATAACTTTGAAATACTAATAATTATTTATTTTATATAGTTGATATGAAGTGATATTACTCATAATTGTTTCATTATTTAAAATAAATACGCAACTTTAAAACCAACAATGCATAACTAGAAAAGGATGTAATTAAACAATACTTATGAAGTATATTGAGATTGAAATTGAATCATACCAACATACGGTATTATCAGTTTCGCTACAAAGGGCATCTTACTAACTTAACATTCATAATTAATTCCCCGTAGTTAAGTCCCCCAACCCCCCCCCCACATCAGAATATGAAGGACCGGACGTGGCGGCAAGGTGGAGGTATAGAAAAAACTCCCCTTCGTCTCTCTCTCCCCCTCACTCCACCTGCCCAAAAATGGCTGCCGAGCACGGCAGCGAATCAGGTTGGCACTGGCAAATTTAATTATTTCGGTCTGACGAATCACAAAACAGCGGTTCCCACGAGACTGGATGTATGAACGGCCGGGACTATATTCCAGTATTCGCCCTACTCTCAGTGCCGGTTAATTAGACAGTGATTGCCCCACTGTACAAACCTCTGCCTATTCATTACTTGGGTATTTAGCTAAGGTGACAATAACAATGTAACAATAAAAATATGAATTTTATGGGCACTATATACAAACAATGCTATGAGGTTTTACAAAAACCACTACGATGAGTTCACCTCGCCAAACCCAATGTGAAGGGCACGCGAAGGGCGGGGGAATGTTTGAACTTGTTCCGCACTTCCGACGAAGCTGGGCGTGATAAGAGTGATAACAAACGGCTGATTGATAAGCCTCAACACGCCTCTCCATGGCTGTAGCATTGGCTGTCACCCTATCTTTAATTAGTATACGGGCAGATAACTTTCACTGCAGACCCGCTTCTGGCTCTGGGAGCCGAACATATTAAAACAATGCAACCGTTCAACCGAAAGCATTTCTGGCCAGCTGTGTTTGACAAACCCTATTTTTAATTTAAATTGTTTAAAATTGTGGACCTTTATCAACCCCAGGCTCCCCCTCTACTATATATCATATTCCAAACTTTGGGTACCAGTATGGAAAATTACTCAAAACTTGAAGAAGATAAAAACTAATAAATACACGATTGTGTATAACGTTCTAAAGTTTCTCTATACATTTTTTACGAGGGATATATTAGTGGTTAGGCTTTAAGATTACAACAAATGGTAGAGCTGCTACGATTTTATAAATACACAGTTTTTCGCAGACTACTGGAAGTGAAGTAACTTTAATGTATCTTAATGATAGGACGGAACGGGGCAGGCTATTTAGCATTTGAAGACCAACACGAGTATTTTGTATGGGGAGGGATATTCCACTGAGATACGCAACCCATTATTTACGTTTCATATGGACCTTCTCCTAACCTTACTAGGTGTACGCTCATTCTTCCCGTAAGAGGATGAACGAAGACTGAATTTTTAAAGATATGTAGGCGGGTACTGGATTGGTAACACTCTTCTATTATCCGTTTAAACTCCACAACAGCAAGAACAGATAATTAATAAACCAAACATTTTACTAATGGAATGGTAACACCATTCCCTTATCCGTTATAACTCCACAGCGGCAAGAACAGATAATTTAGGACTAATGTAAATAAAAAATACTACTGACTACTGGAGTGGTAACACCCTTCTCATATCCGTTTTAACACTACAGTACCTGGGGGCCGAGCTTTGCTCGGGGGGAGGCCAGTCAGTTTGTTTAGATGACTTGGAGCATATTTCACCACCTCCCCCTACTGATAATCAGATTTGTATAACTCATTTGCCTCTTTTCTACATTTTTAAGGTCCTCCCAGTTGTTATTTAAAGCTCAAAGCCCCTTTGATTTATTTTACTACTTTATATATGTAATCTTCACTCAAATCTTTTAATCTCTGTTCTCAGGAAACCACGTGTTAATAATCATAAAAAACATGAGTATTACTTTGACAGTTCCCTGGTTGATTATGAACAGCTGTTAAAATTCTTTTGTGTTGATTTAAAACTCCTTAAGCCCAATGTTAATTTTTTTAACTTTTCATTTTAGTTTTTTTACATTATTTGATTTTTCCCGGGAATGAGGCCTGTCTAGAACTTATTTTTATCCCAGAAATTAGTTATTTTGAACGTTTGGGGGAAATCGTTGGAGCCGTTTTTGAGATCAGTGTCGCAAGCAAGCAAGCAAACATACAAGCAAACCTTACTCATATTAGAGTATATGATACCCGGGGGCCAAGCTTTGCTCGGGGGAAGGCCAGTCAGTTTGTTTAGATGACTTGGAGCATATTTCACCACCTCCCCCTACTGATAATCAGAATTGTATAACTCATTTGCCTCTGTTCTACATTTTTACGGTCACTCCAGTTGTTATTTATAGCTCAATATCCCTTTGATTTATTTTACTACTCTATATGTAATCTTCTCTCAAATCTTTTAATCTCTGCTCTCAGGAAACCACATGTTAATAATCATAAACAACATGAGTTCCATGTGGTTCCATAAAATCAGATAATAAAACCTTTGAATGAAGATTACATGTAGAGTGGTCATATCCAGAATGACTCAAAGGTACATTATAATAACAACTGTTGTGACCTCAAAAATGCTCGTTAGTTACATGCTCGTTAGGTACATGGTGAAAAACTACTCCAAGTCATAAACAAGATTGACCTTTCCCTAGCAAAGCTCAGTCCCAGGTAGTACTTAAACTATATGAGTATAACTTTAAGAGTTCGCTGAAAGATTTTGAACAGCTGTTATGACTCTTTTGCTTTTATTTTAATCTACAAAAGCCCAATGTGATTTTTTTAATTTTCCATAGTGGCGATTGTAAATAGCTTCCTCAACGGTTGACATGTTGGGTTTGTAACTTGAATTATACAAATGGGAGAACTACTCCAGAAGACAAGTAATTTAAAATAATTAATTAAATTATAATTGAATTATTTAGAGATATATAGATCTATAACGAATCTTATATATCCTGCAATTTATAAAAAAAATAAAAGAAGCTATTACCGTAGGTCTCATGGTAAGACTTAAGCCCTAAACCATGATAACTTTTTGTTTTGGGGTCCCCAGATGCCAAAAACACTATTCGTTCAAATTTTTATATATGTATTTATATGTGTCCGTAAGCACGATAACTCTCGTAAAAAAGGTCCAATCTTAATGAAATTTGGTACAAATGTGTAAAGTACCATTTATTTGAACGAGTTCGAAAACCAGACCAATAGCACCATCCAGAGGGGGATTTTTGGGGGGTTTTGTACCCCAAAAATGGGTTTTTTGGGGTTTTCACATGTAATTTTAATTTAAATCAAATTTTAATTTATACCATTGAATTCAGCATAAAAAAACAAACAATTTGGTATCTTGATCATTGCTCTACGTCAATTAGTTACCGAGATATTGAAAGTGCTAAACACAGTACGTTGTCTAATGTTATTCTTATGGAGAAAAAGAAAAAATGTATATCTCGCTTATTTGTGAACATAAACTGACGAAATTTGGTATATGGCTTAATCTGGTTGTGGTTTATTGTTGTTTCCACAAAAAAAATTTTCACCTATGGTTCCCGCAGCAGCAAACCTAGGTACTCAGTCCCTATGTTACTCTTATGGAGAATAATTAAAATGTTATATATCTCAAAAGCACTGGTAATGTTATTAACAATAAGTTCAATGTAAAATGATTTAATGCATTATTACTTTTAATAGTACATTTTATATAAGCCAAATTGAATTGGAACGACTCTTTTGAATAGTACAGTATTATCATATGTCATGATTAGTTTATACTATCATCGTCTGTATTTCATATTTAAAAGCTGTAAAATAGTTGTGATTATAGATCAGTTTAATTTATTTTTAACTAACACTTAATATATTCTATGAAAAACCAACTTAACGATTTTACAGTGTTCAACGTTCAGCCCCATTTTTTAGAGGATAACAAAAAATTAATACTATGACGTAACGGACCCTCCAGCCTTATTACTTACTAAGACTGATTCTTTAGCCACGACACTTCTAAATATTGACATTTCTAGTCTACATTCATACAATCATTCGTATCACAATCATTCAGTCTTGCATACGTTGCTGGCTTACCGAGTTTTCTTGAACCTTTAAAATATTGGCAAAAATTAAATTAAAACTCTATATTTTATAATAATTAAATTAATGTATCAAATGTAATTACGGTACAGTACACAGAACTCCTTTGTAATAAATGTTAATAGGTTCAACACAATTTGCTGGTTGTTATTATACTACCTTGACTTAAAGAATGTATTAAGTTAACTCTCAGAGTATTAACTCTGTGAAAATGTGTAACAAGGCCTTAACAAAATTAAAATAACTCACCCTATTTAACCGCAGCGAGGCCAATTTGATGTTCTTGGCGCAATCTTCACCACGGCGCCGACGATGGTGTGGTATTATCTAACTGTGAGAACTGGCCAAATTGTGGGGCCCCTTTTAACCCACTGGAAACTGGAAACGGGTTTACAAGCCCCCCCCCCACTCACACGGGCCGGGCAGCCGACTCACAGCGGCCGACGACAGACAAAATATGATTATATAATACTGTACTCTAAAACTAATCACCCGACGGCGATTTTGCTTGGCGTTTGGCGGTCACATTGGGTCACATTAGGCGCATTTCTGAGAATGGTTAGAGTGGATTACATAATAGATTCCTTCCACCACCACGGCTGGCCTCGCACCTGCTGGTTTAAAATTGGCGTTAGAGTGACTCGAGTAATTTTAAAATATTGATACCATTTTGGTGGGGGCTTTGTACCCAAAAATGGGGTTTTTGAACCCTTTACATATAATTTTTAAAATAGTAAAATTTTAGTTTTCACCATTACATTCAGCTTAAAACACACAATTTGGTGTATTGATCATTCCTCTACGTCAATTGGTTACCGAGATATTGAAAGTGCTAAACACAGTACGTTGTCCAATGTTATTCTTATGGAGAATAAGAACAAAATTATATCTCGCTTCTTTATGAACGTATACTGACGAAACTTGGTATACGGCCTTATCTGGTCTATTGATATTTGCTCAAAAAAGATTTTTGCCAAAGGCTCCCGTATCAGCAAACCCACATACTCAGCCCCCACTGTCTTCTTATGGAGAACAATTAAAATGCTATGTCTCACTTATTTATGAATATAAATTAATAAAACCTCTTATGTGGCTTCACCCAGTTGGGTTGTGTTGATATTTGCATAGAAACAAATTGGTTATGTTCCTTGTTTCAGCAAACCTGCGTACTCAGCCCCATGTTATTCTTATGGAGATTAATCAAAATGGAATATATCGCTTATTTATGAATGTAATTGAAGAAACTAGGTATGTGGCTTCACCTAGTTGAGTTATGTTGATATTTGCATAGAAACAAATTGGTTATGTTCCTTGTTGTAGCAATTCTATGTACTCATTCCCAATGTTATTTTTATGGAGGATAATTAAAATTGCATATATCGCTTATTTATGAATATATTTTAATGGTCTCTGCGATACACCTACACAGCCCGCTGTTCATTGAATTTGGATTCCCGTAAAAGTTAACGCAAGTAACAACATATTTATTAATTAGCGTTTCTATTTTAATTATTCTTTATTTTTAATTTTCATTACTATCGCGGTGGACAACTGTGTTTTTGTTGCGGACGGGAAATACAGATACCCGATGTATTTTGTAGATGGCCGGCGTACTGTGTTTGCTCAACTTTTATTTTCTTTAATAACGCGGTAAATATTGGCGCTAGAATAATGGGGGGGCTTAAAATTTTCGTCTTAAAGTTATGCCCCTAGGTCCGAAAGCCAGCCAGATCGCTCTATCGTGTCCCTTGCTTCAGCAAACCCGCGTACTCGGCCCCATGTTATTCTTATGGAGAATAATTAACGCGTTATCTCCTTTAATTATGAACATAAATTAATAGAACTTGGTACGTGGCTTTACCTAGTTGTTATGTTGATATTAGGTATAAAACCCCATTTTTTGTATTCCTTATTTCAGCAAACCCCGCATACTCAGCCGCCGTGTTATTCTTATGGAGAATAATTAAAATGTCATATTTTGTTTATGAATGTATATTGATGAAACTTGGTATGTGGCTTTATGTGGTATTAAGATACATATATGTGTATTGGAAATTCGCTGAGTACGCAGGTTTGCTGCTACGGGGGTATTTAGTTTTACTGTAGTAGATTGTTGTTCCTTGTTTGGTTGTGGAGAACGAACGGGGTAGCATTCCTGGTATTGTACTGAACAAATAACTTGGTAACCGGCTTCATCTCGTTGAGGTCTATTAATATTTGATCCAACAATTGTTTGCACAATTCTCCCGTACTATCAAACCCGCGTACTAAGCCCCAATGTTATTATGTAAAAATATATACAATCTTGAACGAATAATATTTTTGACTCTGGGATCTCCAAACGAAACTTCTGGTCTGGTTGTATAACAAGAACTTTCAAAAACAAGTTTCACATGCCAAGGTAGCCCGCCTGTTAGAAGTCAAGCTGGCCTCGTTTTTTTTCAACCGCTATCTGTCGTTTCAAAAAAGTTGACTTACAAAAACATCAGACTCGTGGTCTGTATTGATTGACTATGCTAAAACGGATACAAACGGATACAAACGGATACAATAAGGGGTTCACAGCCCATATAAAACCAGTTATAAAACTATTTTATACACATTAAAATATATAGATTATCACCCCATTTATGTTATATTGGCAAATATAAATGAACAATGAGTGTATACACGTTAGAATAATGTGAACTGTCCATTATCCTCCACAATATCTAGTGAACAGAGTTTGTTCATTATATAATCCTCACACAAAAATTCACACAATATTGGAATACTAAGTTAGGGTCAAATATACATACAATTAAAATCACACCCCCACACTACTTTCTCTTTCTAGTGATGTACACGTCTATTTACTCCTCTCCACATAGACACAACGCTCCTACAAAAGCACCTACGCAATCTGTCACACATTTCCACGTTCCGCATAGTCTTCTCTTACAGGTAGGGGACACACTAACATATCCTCTTAAAATCACATTAACCCCTCATTACCCTCCATCGTCACATACCATATCAAAAAACCAACACACCATCACACACCTCTCCTCCTACCTTATCCAATCCTATTCAAGTAACCTTGTCATATCCACATATCACCATTAGCCAAGAGATTATTGTTGTAATCTTACAATACCCCTATTCAAGTAAACCCCTACCCTTACCCCATCACACTCACTAACACCCCCCCCCCCCACACTCACACTGAATCGTTCACTCACACTGAATCGTTCACTCACCCATAATAACACCAGTTCACTAAGAGACGAATTTCACATACATATAAAATTTAACTAACATGTCAAATAACCATGAAACACTACATTTACATAACTACTCACATTTGGTATTATTGTAAAAAAGTATCATGATGTTAGATGTAGGATAATGTTATAGAATAAAAATATAATAAGAATAATATGACGTTAAAAATATTCTGATTTCCTTTTGGCATTTTCAATCCAAACTAAATGTTTAATGCCTTTTACGGATCTTACTTGGATTCGGCCCGCCGCTTGAATCCACTCCAATCCCATTTCCTTTTCCGTCGACCGTTATTGTTCTGGACCTTTATGGTTTGTATCTACGGGAAATTGTCGACATAAATTAATTGTATGCTAGTTAAATTTGACTGTGTGATTCTTGTGACAAATTACAGTTATTTTTCTACATCTTTAAATTTGTTTACATTTCAATACATTTGTTCATCCGACGATTGATTAAATTGTTTCATGTGTTAAAAGTGCAGCAGCCTTCAACCCCTAGGAATATTGCTTGGGTCACTTACGGTAACTTAAGTAGCTTTATAATAGGCCTAAGTTACCTTAAAATGTATAATTGGATGAACGAAGTGAATCCTTATACTCAGTTTGGGATTCGAGGTAGTGTGACGCTATCTCAATTTTGACAGTGTGATGGATTGTCATGACATTTTTAGGGTAATGTTTTGACGGTTTAATGCCTTAATAAACTATAATTGACGAATTATTATTACCTTTTAATATTTATTAGTTTTGTTGCATTGAATATTATTCAGTATATATTTTAAGCTTTGTAGTACCGTGTTGTTTGAACAGTAAAAATACATCAGCTTAGCTGCTGTAATGTTGTTGTTAGATTTTGTGTTTAGGTTTGAGGTTACGTTATACGAACGATCAGTTTTTTGTTTATTTATTTAATTTGCTCTAATGGCCCTACCTACCTACACCTTTCTGTTATAAATTTGAAACGTGATGTTCTTTTGAGTTCAATAATAATAATAATTGCATTAATGTTATAGCAATAATCAAATGTAAACTTTCTGTAAGTTAAGGATGTTTCCTGGTGAGTTCCATACACATAACCTATGTGAACACGATTGTGGTTCAAGTTGGATTAAATACGATAAAATGTGTCATCGGCGAGAATGCCAACATTATACAGCACTACTAAAAAACAACCATACACCTTGGGGGTTTTGTATCTGTATTATTTTGCAGATAGTTTGTGTTTGGAAAATACTCAGGTTTTGTATATTAGCCTACAGATGTATCCATAACATGGATGATTATAGCACAAGGTGTGACTAAAAACTACCTTTTTATGTTGTTAATAAACTTCAAATACTGCCTACAACGTTTTAATTTCCATAACAGACAGTATCCTTTGACTATTTACCTTTTATATAGGCTAATTTAGGTAGGCCAATCCTATTGTTGTTTCTCAACCATCCCAAATTGGTCAGTCATCATATTTCAATTTTAGCCTTGCTGTTTATTTATTATAAACATAAATAGGCATTGGTTGTCTAATAGGGGGGGATTTTATAATAGGCCTGTATAGCTTATATTTATATTTGCAAGTTACTAAATGTCACCAATGTCCATTTGCTTTTCTTGATAAACTTACGTTTGCCGAGGCAAACTGTACTTGGAATGGCCAAAGATACTAAAATCAACCCACCACACCACATTGTATCATAAACGTTACCAAACCCAAGGTGGTTAACGTAATAAGCAACCATATCAATCTCAGCAATCAATCATGCCGGTAGGTAAATATACTTTCTGATTCTAAATAAATAAATTATCAGATAAGTCATTGTCTAATGTACATGATCTAAGAAAACTGGAAACTCTAATAGAGACTTCGCGATAAACAACGGCAGTAGAACTGTATATGTCCTAAGATATGTAGCGTGGTGGAAAACCTATAATTTCAGAAGAACTGTAATTTATCTTAGTGGATCGAAGCGAAGCGAAAATCCTTATACCTCAATCGAAAAATCTAACTCCCTCTACCCTAACTCCATTTTCTTTGGTGGATAGATTGTCATGAAATTTTAGTGTGTGGTAACGTTTTGACGATTTAATTATTCGAATAAACTATACCGGTAAGTGACGAATTTATTACGTTTTAATAATTATTAGTTTTTGGATACATTCTTCATTAAGTTACCACTTTTGACCTCAGTAGTACACTGTACACAGGCTCTTTAGAACAGTCAAAATACTTTAGCTGCTGTCATCTTGATGTTTGGCGTTTCTTTGAGCTTAGGATTGCAAACGAGTAGTTTATTTTTTAACAATTTGTTCCAACATCCTGTTCGAAAATCATAAACTATAAACGTAACGTTCTTTAGAGTTCAATACTAATAATAATTTCATTAATGTTATAACAATAATCAAATGTAAACCTTCTGAGTTATGGATACGTTTCCTTGGTAGTTTCATACACATCTGTAAATTGGACTGTGGTTTGTTTAGTTGGATTTCATACGATAAAAGTGTCATCGGCGAGAATGCCGACATTACTCCATTACCGGTGCATAACTTAAGACTGCAGGTTTTTGTATATAGCCTACAGTTTTATTCATAACATGTAGCCTATATAAGAGAAGAATTGACTAAAACAAACTTCTGATACTGTCAATATACATGAAATACTGTCTACAATGTTTTAATTGCAATAATATGAAGACTAAATGGTATCCTTTAAGACTATTTAACTTTCATATAATGTAGATAGGCCAATGCTATTGTTTGTCAACAGTACAGAATAAACAAATTGCCTAATCATCAAATTCTAATTTTAGCCTTGCTTTAAATTAATTATATCAATAAATAGGCCTTGGTTGTCTATTAGGGGGTATTTTATAATAGGCCAAGGTTAGCTATATTTGGGATTTACAAAATGTCACACATGTCCACTCGCTTTTTGTGAGAAACTTAAGTTTGCACAGGCAAACTGTAGGCCTACTTGGAATGGCCAAACATACTAAAATGAACCCAACAGACCATACCGTCTTATAAACCTTACCTAACCCAAGGCATCTACTTAATGTGATAAGCACCCAGTACCGTCCATAGGGCGGCGCGACAGGAGCAGCCGCAAAAGTGCCTCGCGCCTACGAAGGCCTCGCACTTGAGGTTTTTTTTTACATTGATGCTAGAGGCGTCATGGCCATGACTGGGATCAGAAATGTGGACTTTTCATGACTAACAATTAAACAACTAAAGACAATGTACAAACAGTTAGTGGTACGGTACATATTTTGCTAATATTGATAACATGTTTTAATTTAACGGCATGTTCAGAAGTACATGAATTAGCCGTTGTATTTAGCCAATAGCGAGTGTATTTCTCAACTTAGCAAGCAAGTCTACGTCAGGACTATAAATGTGCGGTGCGAGGGAATGGGGAGCCGCACGCACAATGCAATTGTTTACTTCAATGTTTTTCTTTAAGCTGTCAGTATAACCCCGAACTGACTGTCAGAGCGGACTCATGTCGTTTATGATTGTTATAATTAATTATTTAGTTATAAGTAATTGTCCATGTTTTTGTCATAATGTAATGTCTTTTTAAAATCACTTACCCCACTGTAATTACGCAGTTTAGTACGCAATCATGTTCTGTTATATATATGGTTTTTAGTGATGTTATTTGCGCAATAATAAAATAATGAAAGACCTCGCGAACACTTCTTGCTCCATGCTAAGCTTACGCTTGCGTTGGCTAAGGACGGCACTGTAAGCACCCATGTTCACCTCAACAATCAATCATTCCTGTATAGAACGTAAATATACTTGCTGACATTTTCTAAATAAATAAACTAAGGGATAACTAATTGCCTAATGTAGGCTAAATGAATTGAAAATAATCTGAAATTCGAATACAGATCTCGTGATTCCCAATGGGAGTATGATTTTTTATGTCGATAAGTATGGATTCGCCATATTGTAATAATGCTATTGAATTAGTATTTGCTTATAGAATATTGTGAAAATATTACCGTAAGGTCGTTTAAATTGCTAATATTACATGTCACGGAATACCAGTACTAGGAGTACGCTCTTATATCGCGTATAAGGATTGAGCTCACAGTTAAAAATACAAACAAAAATGTTTCAATTGACAATATACCTCATGGGCCCTCCATTATAACTGCAGCTTGACAATGACATACAAATCCAGAACATGACAAACAATGAGACCAGAAATCTGTCAATCAGTCAGACAAAGTGCATATGAAGTAGTTACTCACCCCTCAGTCTCACTGAGGGCTGTATCATCTAGGCCCTCATAATAATATTAGCTGAAGATTTTGATAAAATATAATATGTTGGCGACAATAAAGGTCCCCAATCAGTGAGAGCACGTGGTTTAAAAGTAGTTATTTACACTTTGGTTCCACTGGAGGACCCATCAGGATATGTATTTCATTGTAGCTTAATATTGCTGTAAAAATGTATACGTATAAATACAGAACTTGAGGAACAATACGTTTTAAAATCAGTCAATTGGTTTTGAATGCCAAAATATTTTAAACTCTAATCCAGAGGTTTTAATGTAACACATTAACCTTACTGGGGGGGGGGGGGCTATGCCCCCCAGGCCTCCCATTGTTATTGTAGCTTGATACGGTTGTTCAAATACATAGCCTATAAATGCAGAACTTAAAAAACAATAAGGCTTAAATCAGTCAATTTGTTTTTAAGAAGAATAAATTACCTCAATCAAAAAGAAAGGAAAAGTAGTATATTATGTTAAATATAATCTAGGAAGTAATTAAAACTCTTAGACACACTTCTTAGAACCCACCAGTCATTGTGTCAAGGTCCAACATTTTGTATACATCTTAATATATAAATGCCCCCGTAGCAGCAAACCTGCGTACTCAGCAAATTTCCAATGTATATATATGTATCTTAATACCACATAAAGCCACATATCAAGTTTCATCAATATACATTAATAAATAAACGATATAAGACATTTTAATTATTCTCCATAAGAATAACATGGCGGCTGAGTGTGCAGGTTTGCTGAAGCAAGGAACTCCAAAAATGGGGTTTTATACAAATATCAATATAACTCAAGTAGGTAAAGCCACATACCAATTTTTAATAATTTATGTTCATAATTAAGGGAGATAACATGTTACTTATTCTCCATAAGAATAACATGGGGCCGAGTACGCAGGTTTGCTGTTACGGGAACTATCGGCTGAAAAATGGTTTTTAGTGCAAATATCAATAGACCACAACGATATGAAGCAATATACCAAGTTTCATCAAGGAAAGGACAAAAATAAGCGAGATATACAATTTATCTTATTCTCCGTAAGAATAGCATTGGACAACATACTGGGTTTAGCACTTTCGATATCTCTGTAACCATTTGACGTAGAGCAATGACAAAAACACCAAATTGTGCGTCTTTCTAAGCTGATTCCAATGTAAAAAATAAAAATTTGACTTTTTCAATAATTATATGTAAAAAGCTCAAAAAAAACACTTTTTGGATAAAAAACACCCCGAAATACGTCTTCGGATAGGTCGATCTGTCTGGTTTTCGAACTTAATGTCATAAATGCTGCTTTACACGTTTATACCAAATTCCGTCAAAATCAGATCAATTTTACGAGAGTTATCGTGCGTGCTCACGGACACATACTTTAATAGTAAACAAATGTCATAATCGGCCTGGAAGGACAAGTCCTGCACAGTCCATTAACACATAAATAATTCCAATTTGTTGGCATCTGGGGACCTTGAAACGAAAAGTTATCATGGTCACGGGCCTAGGTCTTACCATGCCGACTACGGTAATAGCTTCTTCCCTATAGGGGAAATCCGCTCAAATGGATCCCTATTTCCATTGGTCATGCCATTACTTGAGAATAATGGACCAAATTGAATAATTCTTTTTTGTTGAGTTTGTTTATGTCAGGACAAGGTTCTTATAAAAGACAATTTTTAATCCTTCCTAAGAGCTTTGCCCCACAGGCCTTCAAAGTTCCCATTGATTTGATCTAAGTTAAGTTAGTTACACCAAGCAGCTGTAAACATACTTGAAAGGCATATACATATGTTGATTATGGAAATAAAAAGCTACTTGAATGGAAACTCTCATTTTGGAAATAAAAAAAGTACTTGAATGGCAACTCAAACTCTTTTTTTGATATGCAATGGAACATAGCGAATGAGCTAATCCGGGAAGCGAACATGCTTATTTTGAAAATGAACGAGTATTTGAAATGAAACAAATTCAATGACTTTAGGACAGGACAACGTCTGTTGGGCCAGCTAGTTACATATATTAATGATTACAGAAGGTGTGTAACATTTATGTTTCCAAAAACATTATGATCACATTATTTTTAAGTAACGGTGTATTATAATTCCACTTATGTTTTATATTATTGACTATCTCAAGTTTAATCCATGCAAATTGTTTTGCTGTAAAAAATAATACGGGGACTTCTGCTTGAAACAATAGTTATTTGTGTATTAAGTGAGTAAAGTGCAACTTTTTTCCCTAAGGGAAATTGTTGGCGCCCGACACCGGCGCCGTAGGCCAGGGCGATAAATTTACACCCAACATTTTTCCCACACCCCAAAAGCCACAAGTATTGATAAGTATTCACATTCACAATCGCTTTCCATTCTGGTTGCGTAATGCGTAATAACTAAACTCGGAACGTTAATAGCAGCTGGAGCGAAATATCAATCAGCTGATCCGATTCCCTTATAGCTGCAGCATTAATGATTGCAGCGAAATGTCAGCTGATTCTGTTCCAGGAGACAAAGTAGCACTATACTCCTTAATTACAAGGAGTAAAATTTGACTTTACTAAGTAGGTTGGGGGTAACGAAATTTATCGTACAAGATAGGAACGACGTTTCCTTCAATTTTTAAAATGTATTGTATTAGTTCACACATACGCAAAAGTTGGAGAAAATTTAGTAAAAAAATTTCATAATCGGCCTGGAAGGACAAGTCCTGTACAGTCCATTAACACATATATAATTCCAATTTCTGGTAAATATTTCAACTAAATTTGATCAAAATGAAACAGGAGCATCTCTTTTACTTGTTAAACATTGAAAGTAATTTTTTACTGAGAAAAACATGTTTTCTGAAGATAAAAGTACCAATCTCTGTATGGCAGGAGGTTCAATTTCGGTTCTAAACTATTTAAATCAGTCCTTTAGTTTTTGTTAGTGTATTTACAAAAGGATGTTGTTGATATTTGAACATGGGCTTTTATGAGAACCAAAAATTAAAATTAATTTATTATTAGAAACAACACATCTAAAGTAAACAAAGTTATTGATGACATTAGTGTATGTCAAAACCAGCTATTTAATAGAAAACAATTTAATAGTTTTTGCTAGTAATGTAAGTGATTTATTGAAAGTCGAACAATATTTGTTATGGGAATAATAAACGCAAACATTGTGCGTGAAAAAACACCTAAAAAGAAAAGAAATGTAATTATGACAAACTGCAGGCCAAAACCTTTAGTTTAATACTGAAACAGTAAAAATTGGCACAGTAGTTTTTGCTAATAGATTTACGTAAAGAATCAAAAATAAAATGTTAATCGGGCTGTTTCGGGAGCTCAAAGTATTTTTTATTGAGAAAAATCTATACTTATAATGGTTGTGCATGTACGTGTATGTCCCAGGGGATTTCGAAAACGCCTACTAAAAACTGCTCCAGACCATAATGTTGTAGAGGACCAACAAATTGCAGATAGGTACTTTTTTGTTTTTCCTCCAGACCTCAGGACTCTGCCCTAGTGGCATAAAAAGTCGCCATGTCATTCTTATGAAGGTTTAGGTTATTTAGGTTTCAGTTAGGCCTACCGCAAAACAGGCTTGACCCGGACACTTTTTTACTATTTTTAGATTATAGTGCCTTCCCATTAACGATGTCACCAATAAAAACCAGACCATTGTAAAGTGTGAGTACTATTCACAATACCCATTTACCTTTAGCCTAACTTATATATTATTATGTTGGATGTTATTATAAGAAAAATAAATACCCCCGTAGCAACCAACCTGCGTACTCAGCGAATTTCCAATGCATATATATATATGTATCTTAATACCACCTAAAGCCAAATACCAAGTTTCATCAATATACATGCATAAATAAACGATTTATGACACTTTAATTATTCTCCATAAGAATAACATGGCGGCTGAGTATGCAGGGTTGCTGAAGCAAGGAACACAAAAAATGGGGTTTTATAAAAATATAAATAAAACTCAACAAGGTAAAGCCACATACCAAATTTTATTAATTTATGTTCATAATTAAGGGAGATAATACGTTACTTATTCTCCACAAGAATAACATAGGAGCTGAGTACGTAGGTTTGCAGCTATATGGGAACTGTCGGCCAAAAAATGTTTCTTAGTGTAAATATTAATATGCCACAACGGATAGGTCGATCTGTCTGATTTTCGAACTTAAAGCCATAAATGCTGCTTTAAACAATTATACCAAATTTTGTCAAAATCGGACTATTTTTACGAGAGTTATCATGCTCACGGACAAATATATATATATATATATATATATATGTATACAGTTTTTAACTAATGGTGTTTTTGGCATTTGGGGACCTCAAAATAAAAAGTTATCATGGTCCCGGGCCTAGGTCTTACCATGCCGACTACGGTAATAGCTTCTTCCCTATATATATATAGGGGAAATTCGCTAATCCCTAAAGGGGAAATTCACTAAGAATAAATAAAAGTGTCCGGGTTAACCTCCACAAACGGTCTTGAACCGGACATCCACCTAACTAACGTTATAACGTATAAACTAAACTCTCCTGTCCGTAGTTGAACGGTGTTTTGAGGTCTGCAGATGCCTTTGCAGAAAGGCTTAAAAATGAAATAAATACAAAATTGTTATTGGTTGGGGATGAAAAAAGGGTATTCTCATGTCACGTTTCAGTTGTTTATTCTTTGCAACTAAAATGAAACTAAACAAAGAACCGTAAGGGATAAATACAGACGTTTAAAATACAGTTTGAAACAAGGGGCCCATTAAATTTTCCACGGACATGATCACTTATGGTCGATTTAAACAAAGAATACTTTTTCGCCGCTGCTCTTATAATTAATACCATATCAGAGCTACAAACCACAATGTTGTTATTAGTTATGGCGGGAATACTGTGTTTACGGTAGGAACGAGTCGTAACGGTTGACAAGAGTCCCATCCATGGAGTATAATTAAAGTGTCCGGGTCAAAACTGGAATAGGCCTGTCGTTAATGTGAAACATTTTTTTTTAATATATGTTGTTTGTCCCTTTAAATAGCATGGCATTGTGCACGCTTAAATTCCAAATACAATTATGCCTTATTCACGAAAACAATCGGACAAACGTAAAAGAAATGACATGTCTTAGTTAGAAATAATATTTTATTTTTGTGGAAAGAAGTGAGTTATAAACGATTAGAGCATGCCTCGTTTTACAATTAGAGCATGCTCTAAACAAATGTAGGCCTACCTATAACGAACGACTGCTCAAGTTTGCAGGTTAGTTTAGAAATATTTATGTTTACAAATATGTACTTGTCCGGGTCAAGACCCCCTGTCCGGGTCTAGCCGATTATATGATACGGTATGTTATGTTTCAGTTTAGGTGTCTTGAAATTTGTCCAGATAACAAATGTTGGTTCCAATATATCTTTAAACATGCATTGTCAGGAATAACATTATCATGAAAGATGACGTAGGTACTGTACGGTAATTAAAAACATACAAGCTATTAAATATTAATCAGTATTAAAAATATCAACCTAATTAATATACCGTAGCCTATCGAACAATTTAATTTGGTTCGTTATTTTGTTCCACTCACGAAAGTATACCCGAGCCGAGTAAGATTGAAACCATATTGGATTCGCCTGGGTAAATTAAATGTAAGTTAAACAATACCCCCGTGGCAGCAAACCTGCATTCTCAGCGAATTTCCAATGCATATATATATATATATATATATATATATATATATGTGACTCACTACTATATAGAGCTACTTACCAACTTTCATACAAATACATTCATAAATAAGTGATATATAGCATTTAATTTATTCTCCATAAGAATAACATTAGGGTTGAGGACGCAGGTTTGCTGCAACGAGGAAGATATGTAATGTGTTTTTTTTGCAATTATCAATATAACTGAACCAGGTGAAGCTACATACCAAGTTCTCATAATTTAGGTCCATAATTAAGGGAGATATACAACTTTACTTATACATATGAATAACATCGGGGCTGAGTATGCAGGTTAGCTGCTACGGGGACTATCAACAAAAAACTTGTTTTTTGTGTAAATATCAATATACCACAACTATTTGAATCCATATACCAAGTTCCATCAATATACATTAATAAATAATCGAGATATAGAATTTTATTTATTCTCCATAAGGATAACATTGGACAACGTACTGTGTTTAGCACTTTGAATATCTTTGCAACGGTTGGACGTAGAACAACGATTAAAACACCAAAATGTTTGTTTTGTTGAGCTAAACATATTAATAAATAGAAATGTGAAGTTTTTAGTAAAACTATCTGAGAAAAATCCAAAAACCTCTTTCCCATAAGATTAACATGGCACAAGTTTTTTGGATTTTCTCCGCAACCACTTAACGTAGGTTAATGTTTCAAAAGACCAAATTATTTTTTTTTTAAGCTCTATAAAATGGCTATAACCAAAATCGAGTGTTTGTAACATTTTGGGGTCAAATTTGCAAAAACCGATTTTTGGTAAATAATTGTAAACCCCCATAAAACCCCCTTCCTGTAGTGCGATCGATCTTGTTTTCCAAACTTACAGTCATAAATGCTACTTCCACATTTTTGGCAAATTTCATCAAAATCGGGTGTTTCTTTCAAAAGTTATCGCAGTAACGGACACATATATATAAATTTGAACGATTAGTGTTTTTGGCATCTGGGGACCTCAAAACGAAAAGTTATCATGGTCTCGGGCTTAAGTCTTACCATTCCACCTACGGTAAGAGCTTCTTCCCTATAGGGGAAATTCGCTAAAAGTCATAGCCTATTTTGGATTTAAAATTTGTATCACTTTTCCCTTGTTTCTGGCAAAATCAAATGTGATATCCAAACTCTAGAGGGAAATTTATATGAGGTTAGTTCAATGAAATTGCTCATTTCCAATCGAAAAGTAGGCCTAGGAATAACTTGTGCCAAAAGCCCAAATTAGCCAGAGACTAAGTTGTACCTTACGGAACAATTTTAGAAAATGTTTATTTTGGATAAAATGAAGAAATGTAGACAAAAATTTGATTAAAACAGTGGTGTATGGACATCATAAATTATGCCTAGAAAATTAAAGTCAATAGGCATACCTTTCAAATATTAACCTCCAAAAAGGACCAAACTTATTGAGTTTGCCTTATTGCCTTATTGAGTTTGAATAAACACTTATGTAGACATCGTGCGGATCTTCGTGAAGCCTGAGTAGTGCGAGCAGAAGAGTGGGGGTATCAGCATTGGAGGAGAAGATCACAATACCATATGTCGTAATACTATTCCTGCGGAAAAAATTTGGCTGTGTAATAATAAATATATTCTAATGGGTGAACGTATAGTAATTAAGTTCTTATGACAGTCTTGAAAAAACGAGGATGGTATTTTTAAAACCATAAATTGACAATACACTCTTTATGTTTTTGAGTACGGTATTGTATTTAAAATTATGTCTTAACAAATTGTAAATGATTACATTAGGGTTCTTGAGTTTTTTCTCACATGGAATTGTCAACACAAGCCGTTGAACTGTTTCCCTGGTGTAGGCAGTATAGTTCTTGTACGATCAGCTGGTTTTTATTCTTAAAAAATTTATTGCTGTTGCTGATTGTTTATTTGTAATTTTAATATTTTTCCTATTGAACTAATGTTTAAACATATGGACGCAGCAGTGAACTCGCTAGGTTGAAGACAAATGAAAATGATTTGTGTTAGGCCTAATCGATAAATGCTGTCCCGCACTTCTTGCGAATACGCCCGAACACATATACGGCCGAACTCCGAATGTTCGGAGCAATCCCGAGAAGTGTGGGAGCTGCAAAAACTCTTTGGCATCAGTACACTATCGCCGAATGAATCGCTCGAATGGTCCACCAAATGATCGGAACGAGTCGCGACAACGAATTTTGCACCAAATCAAACGAATGTGCACAATATGTATATTTGTGTATATAACGAATAAAGAAAGTTTGAATTGAATTGAATTGAATGAAGTAACCAGTACACACTCGCCCATTCGCTTCCGCTCGTTACCTTTGATTCAAGCAAAAAACCTGACAAAAACGGAGCACAGGCAAACACAAATCATGGCGAGGTGAACTATCCCGTACATAAACGAGCACACTGAGTAAACTATCGCGCTAGCTTTTGTTGGGCCATTGTGTATTAGTAGCAAGAATATGGGACGGAATGTCCAGTGAACATTCGGGAGAATGTTCGGTCGAATGTTTAGGCCTGGTCGCGAGATGAGTGGGACAGACTTAACCTATATAAGATCTTTGCTTAACAATCACTTCGCATTTTCAATGTTTTTGGTTTGACACGTAACAGATCATTCTCACAAGCGATTTTTTTTTAGTCAATAGTCTAAGAATATATATAAATCGCTCCCCACCCCTAAAAACCCGGTTTAAACCACTTTTACCAATAACACTTGTACCAATAACACATCTTCGCGTGCTTCACGAAGATCGGCACGCGGTCTAAGGTAGTTCTGGTAATGCAATAATCATTTTTGTAGGAGAATAAAGTTAGGCCTATATTAAACTAAAGTTTTCAATCTGACAAAAAGGAAATAGGCTAGACCCAGAATATGGTGAAAACTAATGTGTTATATTAAGTTTTAATAACATATCATCATAGTTAAAAGCCCGATGTATAGGTATCTATAGTTTTTTTTTCTGTTCTTACAAATGTTAATTATTGTTACCTATATTGTAAAGTTGCATTGGTGATAGCCGTCAAATAAATAACCGAAACATCTAATTTTATTTGGTAACTTACCGTCTGTTTTATTAGTGAGATAATAATTTTTTGAACAAACGAAGACTTTCTCCTGTTAATGAGTGGAAATTATACTAGTAGATGTGAACTGAGAAAGAGGCGCCACTTCCGGCGTTTTTTTCCCATGTTATTCTTATGGGGAGCCGTTTTTGCACCGACGCCAGCTCCCGCCTATACTAATAAGCCACAAGTTTCCTTGTTGGCCTGTACTAATACCCAACCCTTGCCTATATTGAATATATTGTCCCCATCCCTCCTCTATACTTTTTAAAATTAATTTTCAAATTCTAAAAAACTATCTTTAGTGTTTATAGTCCGATTTGTCTGCAATTTGGATATGTTACTGTCCTAGGCAAGTGTTTTAATAAATTCCACTTACATATCCCAAATTCACTATTACGGTCAAATTAAAAAATATTTTTGAAAAATACTGCCAATTGCCACCTTCTTTATTAACTGTCTGATTTGTCTTCAATTTGGATATGTTATTGTTCTAGGCAAGTGTTTTAATAAATTCCACTTACATATCCCAAATTCACTATTACGGTCAAATAAAAAAATATTTTTGAAAAATACTGCCAATTGCCAACTTCTTTATTTACTGTCCGATTTGTTTAAAATTTGGATATGTTATTGACCTAGGCAAGTGTTTTAATAAATTCCACTTACATATCCCAAATTCACCATTACGGTCAAATTAAAAAATATTTTTGAAAAATACTGCCAATTGCCAACTTCTTTATTTACTGTCCGATTTCTTTAAAACTTGGATATGTGATTGTCCTAGGCAAGTGTTTTAATACATTCCACTTACATTTCCCAAATTCACTATTACGGTCAAATTAAAAAATATTTTTGAAAAATACTGCCAATTGCCAACTTCTTTATTTACTGTCCGATTTGTTTAAAATTTAGATGTGTTATTGTTATAGGCAAGTGTTTTAATAAATTAGCCTTACATTTCCCAAATTCACTATTACAGTCAAATTAAAAAATATTTTTGAAAAATACTGCCAATTGCCAACTTCTTTATTTACTGTCCGATTTGTTTAAAATTTGGATATGTTATTGTTGTAGGCTAATGTATATGCACCATCCACATTTTACAAATATTGCGGTTAAATTTTTAAAAATTTGGAAAAATACTGCCAATTGGCAACTTCTTTATTTATGGTCTGATTTGTTTAAAATTTATATATGTCATTATTCTAGGCTGGTGTATATGTACCATCCACATTTGACAAATTAACTATAATGGTCAAATTTAAAAAATATTTTGAAAAATATACAATTTCAAACTTCTTTATTTTCGGATATGTTATACCTCTTATATAGGTAACAAGACCACACTACCACACGTTCCACTACCCCCTATAATACAGTATTTAGTCTTTTTTGTTATTTTGCTGTAATCTCAAAACTGACTTTGCTGTTTATTGTCCGATTTGCCTACACTTTGGATATTGTCCTAAGCATTTATTGTCTGATTTATTTTTGGATATGTTATAGCCCCCAACTATTATATCTAAAATTACAATATTATTTCCACCTATAATACAGTTGTTTGTTTTGCCGCAACCTAAAAACTAACATTGGTATTTGTGTTTTTACAAAACTATATTTTGCAAATTACTACCAATAACTCCTTTATTTACTTTTCGACTTGTTATATCCCCTTATATCTAAATTTACCGTATATTTTTCCCCTTTTAGTGCTGTTTTGTCGTAACCAAACTTTGGATATGACTGCAATATATTACTGGCCATTGCATAAGTAAATACCCCATTTCCAAATTCACTATTACGGTTGGATTAAAAAAAATAAATACAAGCTTATTATATACATCCAGCTGATAAGTAATATATATCCACAATTATGGTCAGAACAAATTTTGGATATGTTTTAAGCCAATGCAAAAAATAAATTTTTAAAACCCAAAACAACTAAACACAAAACACTAATCTTTCTTTGTGCTTGTTTGGAGTAGTCTTTATTTTATCCAACTTAATTTTAATTTTGTAGTTAAAATCAAACTTCCCACATTCTAGCTCCCTTTCCAGCCAGTGGTTGGAGACATAAAGGTTACGAATATTTTCAAACTGTACAATATATCTTTTTCTACCCCTATGTTGGACTTGTTTAATAGCGCTTATTAATAATTCCGCAGTCTACTACATTCTTTAAATTTAACATTGCCTTTAATATCTTGCATCTCTATGTCTTCTTGTCCAACATCCCACTCATTGTTACGGAAACTTTCTATTTTTGGAAAGGAATTGCCATAAAATGTTGCGGTTCCGTTAGTGTTAAAGCTTGCAAGTGGCTCGTTGGTAGGTAGATAAATAATGTCCAAATCACCACTGTATGGCAACACGCCTTGCCTATTCTTATTTATCTCTATAAATACAGTTTTACAGACACCTTTAACATAGTATACACCCCTCCATCCTTTTCTGCCAACACTCCCACAAACTTGTTGTTTACTACAAACGCATACACTATATAATGTCCATAATGCTCTAGATCCTCCCAACGTCGCAGGAAGTAATCTTTTAATTTATCCTCTCTTTCCCTTCTTTCTTTAGCCAACTGTGCTTTGTATTCCTCTGCAACAGTATTTTCCACATATTCCAATGTATTCTAATTCCAGTTTCCTCTTTTTGGAACAACTCTCTAAGAAAGGCTTGGAAAGTGGCTCTATTTCTTTAATAGTGTATGGGTACAGTTTATTGGTCCGGCTTCTTAAAACGTAGGGAGTAAGGTTAGGACTTTCCACTAAGCCTAACTCTTCTAAATTGATGTGTTTAGGTATAGTGGAGAAAGGTGTATTTGATTTTGTAAAACATGTGCCCCCAGATTTGATGTAACACTTATGCTTTACACTTATGGCATCCTCCTCTATTACCTCTACATAGTTAGTTGGTAAACAGTTAAAGCTAAATGCAGATAGAGCATACTTTATTAACTTTTCCCTTTGTGACCTATCTTTTGGCAGTTTTAGTTGTACTCCAGTTATCTTCTTCGTATTACTATTACCCCAATATGCATCATTAAACACTAAACAACAACTGTTTTGTAATTGATTGGCAACTTTCACCCACATCTTATGCAGAGGTACAGCATAGAATGGAGCATTTTGAAAGTACCGTTTGTTGTCTTCTATTAGACTTAAACAATCTCTTAAAGGTTCAAATCCTTTACCAAAACCTCTACAATAGTTATAGATTGTTGCCTCTAACCTTGTTATTCCATTCTCTCTAGCTAGTTTAGACGAGAACGTTTCTTTTAGTCTCGCATCTGGACAGTTTACAAAGTTTATTATATGGTTTCCTATACTTTTAATTACTCCAGGGCTTGTAATCTGGCATATAAATTTATTATATATTTTTACCCTGCTATTAAACCATGTTAAACAGTCTTTACTAACATTATCTACAATAACATTATATCCATTCGCCCCCTGGTAGCAAAAGTTTTCTGTAAGATATTGGCACATTTCCTCCAGCCAAATCTAGTGTTATATCGAAATCCATAAGATAGTACATTTCTTTTTCCAGATCTTGCAGTATCTTTGGAAGATCTTCCAACAAATCCTTAATTTTAACATTTGCAAGCTCTATTTTATAGGGAATTGCTATAGGATCATCATACTTTTGTTTAATTTGGTCAATATCTTTCTTTATTATTTGTAACACACCCCCGCTTTGGGAGAATGGTAGTTTGGCCACAACACCATGCCGAGCTAAAGAGAACTTTTTAAATATTCCTCGTAAGTAGCTATTAAACGAGCCACATATTTCCTTCGTAACTTTAAATTTATTCCGAACGTCCCCATCACAATCCGTAACATTGGTTATCTTAACTAACATTATGTTATCACAAAACGCATCCGTTATAGATGTTAAGTTATTTAATTTTGGTTCACCCTTGCAATAGTTTATATTACCTATGTCTGTAAGAAGGTTATTATTACGTAGATTTTCTAATAAAAACCATATACCGAATCTTTCGTTAGTAGGTTTAATACAATTCCCCAATAAATGGCTAACAGAGCACATTTCTTTTATACAAAAAAGTAGCGGAAACATGTAAACAGGACAGATTACACTATAGGCATATAGAGGTTGTAAATATATATTGTATATAAACATAGGCGAGCGGTAAGTGTAACATGTAAGTGGACACCCACATGCAAATATGGAATACCCACAAATTCGACTAAATAAGTTTATAGTCTCAATATAATTAACACATTAACATTAGTACCCAAATTGTCGAAATTCTATAATTCTATTCTTAGTCCTTGTATTAGGTTTTGTACTATTAAACCCTACATCCTGTGCAGTAGAGTAATATATGTATTTAATACAGATACACACATTCTACAAGACCTGTACATCTGTTGTATAAGCAGCAGAATAGACATCTCATTGTGTTGTTGTAAAGTAAAACATAAATGTGCTGGATTCAACCGGCCAGATATTAGACAGGAAATGTGTTGGAAGTGTATTGCCAAAGACAAATCACATAGTGCAGCATGTACGCAATCCATTACTATTTAGACAAAGGTCAGTATTGGTACAACATCCGATATATTAGCCAAACATTGTGTCCTCAAAATGTTATGATTGTGTTAAATTTGTTTATATTACATATATTTCTTACACAATTTACAAACTATTTTTGTGTCAGTTGACAGAACCTGTAAAGTTGTGTAAAATGGCTGTAAACCAGTATCTGTGCCTGTGTCGTAATGTGTTGGAGTGTGTCATTGTGTCATTTGTGTTGTTTTATAAACTTTAAATATTACTATGTCCTTATACTCTTACTATTTCTGTTACTATAATATTATTTTTTACTGTTTGTTTTCCAAGTTTGATTGTGGGTTTGGCTAATATATCGGATGTTGTACCAATACTGACCTTTGTCTAAATAGTAATGGATTGCGTACATGCTGCACTATGTGATTTGTCTTTGGCAATACACTTCCAACACATTTCCTGTCTAATATCTGGCCGGTTGAATCCAGCACATTTATGTTTTACTTTACAACAACACAATGAGATGTCTATTCTGCTGCTTATACAACAGATGTACAGGTCTTGTAGAATGTGTGTATCTGTATTAAATACATATATTACTCTACTGCACAGGATGTAGGGTTTAATAGTACAAAACCTAATACAAGGACTAAGAATAGAATTATAGAATTTCGACAATTTGGGTACTAATGTTAATGTGTTAATTATATTGAGACTATAAACTTATTTAGTCGAATTTGTGGGTATTCCATATTTGCATGTGGGTGTCCACTTACATGTTACACTTACCGCTCGCCTATGTTTATATACAATATATATTTACAACCTCTATATGCCTATAGTGTAATCTGTCCTGTTTACATGTTTCCGCTACTTTTTTGTATAAAAGAAATGTGCTCTGTTAGCCATTTATTGGGGAATTGTATTAAACCTACTAACGAAAGATTCGGTATATGGTTTTTATTAGAAAATCTACGTAATAATAACCTTCTTACAGACATAGGTAATATAAACTATTGCAAGGGTGAACCAAAATTAAATAACTTAACATCTATAACGGATGCGTTTTGTGATAACATAATGTTAGTTAAGATAACCAATGTTACGGATTGTGATGGGGACGTTCGGAATAAATTTAAAGTTAAGAAGGAAATATGTGGCTCGTTTAATAGCTACTTACGAGGAATATTTAAAAAGTTCTCTTTAGCTCGGCATGGTGTTGTGGCCAAACTACCATTCTCCCAAAGCGGGGGTGTGTTACAAATAATAAAGAAAGATATTGACCAAATTAAACAAAAGTATGATGATCCTATAGCAATTCCCTATAAAATAGAGCTTGCAAATGTTAAAATTAAGGATTTGTTGGAAGATCTTCCAAAGATACTGCAAGATCTGGAAAAAGAAATGTACTATCTTATGGATTTCGATATAACACTAGATTTGGCTGGAGGAAATGTGCCAATATCTTACAGAAAACTTTTGCTACCAGGGGGCGAATGGATATAATGTTATTGTAGATAATGTTAGTAAAGACTGTTTAACATGGTTTAATAGCAGGGTAAAAATATATAATAAATTTATATGCCAGATTACAAGCCCTGGAGTAATTAAAAGTATAGGAAACCATATAATAAACTTTGTAAACTGTCCAGATGCGAGACTAAAAGAAACGTTCTCGTCTAAACTAGCTAGAGAGAATGGAATAACAAGGTTAGAGGCAACAATCTATAACTATTGTAGAGGTTTTGGTAAAGGATTTGAACCTTTAAGAGATTGTTTAAGTCTAATAGAAGACAACAAACGGTACTTTCAAAATGCTCCATTCTATGCTGTACCTCTGCATAAGATGTGGGTGAAAGTTGCCAATCAATTACAAAACAGTTGTTGTTTAGTGTTTAATGATGCATATTGGGGTAATAGTAATACGAAGAAGATAACTGGAGTACAACTAAAACTGCCAAAAGATAGGTCACAAAGGGAAAAGTTAATAAAGTATGCTCTATCTGCATTTAGCTTTAACTGTTTACCAACTAACTATGTAGAGGTAATAGAGGAGGATGCCATAAGTGTAAAGCATAAGTGTTACATCAAATCTGGGGGCACATGTTTTACAAAATCAAATACACCTTTCTCCACTATACCTAAACACATCAATTTAGAAGAGTTAGGCTTAGTGGAAAGTCCTAACCTTACTCCCTACGTTTTAAGAAGCCGGACCAATAAACTGTACCCATACACTATTAAAGAAATAGAGCCACTTTCCAAGCCTTTCTTAGAGAGTTGTTCCAAAAAGAGGAAACTGGAATTAGAATACATTGGAATATGTGGAAAATACTGTTACAGAGGAATACAAAGCACAGTTGGCTAAAGAAAGAAGGGAAAGAGAGGATAAATTAAAAGATTACTTCCTGCGACGTTGGGAGGATCTAGAGCATTATGGACATTATATAGTGTATGCGTTTGTAGTAAACAACAAGTTTGTGGGAGTGTTGGCAGAAAAGGATGGAGGGGTGTATACTATGTTAAAGGTGTCTGTAAAACTGTATTTATAGAGATAAATAAGAATAGGCAAGGCGTGTTGCCATACAGTGGTGATTTGGACATTATTTATCTACCTACCAACGAGCCACTTGCAAGCTTTAACACTAACGGAACCGCAACATTTTATGGCAATTCCTTTCCAAAAATAGAAAGTTTCCGTAACAATGAGTGGGATGTTGGACAAGAAGACATAGAGATGCAAGATATTAAAGGCAATGTTAAATTTAAAGAATGTAGTAGACTGCGGAATTATTAATAAGCGCTATTAAACAAGTCCAACATAGGGGTAGAAAAAGATATATTGTACAGTTTGAAAATATTCGTAACCTTTATGTCTCCAACCACTGGCTGGAAAGGGAGCTAGAATGTGGGAAGTTTGATTTTAACTACAAAATTAAAATTAAGTTGGATAAAATAAAGACTACTCCAAACAAGCACAAAGAAAGATTAGTGTTTTGTGTTTAGTTGTTTTGGGTTTTAAAAATTTATTTTTTGCATTGGCTTAAAACATATCCAAAATTTGTTCTGACCATAATTGTGGATATATATTACTTATCAGCTGGATGTATATAATAAGCTTGTATTTATTTTTTTTAATCCAACCGTAATAGTGAATTTGGAAATGGGGTATTTACTTATGCAATGGCCAGTAATATATTGCAGTCATATCCAAAGTTTGGTTACGACAAAACAGCACTAAAAGGGGAAAAATATACGGTAAATTTAGATATAAGGGGATATAACAAGTCGAAAAGTAAATAAAGGAGTTATTGGTAGTAATTTGCAAAATATAGTTTTGTAAAAACACAAATACCAATGTTAGTTTTTAGGTTGCGGCAAAACAAACAACTGTATTATAGGTGGAAATAATATTGTAATTTTAGATATAATAGTTGGGGGCTATAACATATCCAAAAATAAATCAGACAATAAATGCTTAGGACAATATCCAAAGTGTAGGCAAATCGGACAATAAACAGCAAAGTCAGTTTTGAGATTACAGCAAAATAACAAAAAAGACTAAATACTGTATTATAGGGGGTAGTGGAACGTGTGGTAGTGTGGTCTTGTTACCTATATAAGAGGTATAACATATCCGAAAATAAAGAAGTTTGATATTGTATATTTTTCAAAATATTTTTTAAATTTGACCATTATAGTTAATTTGTCAAATGTGGATGGTACATATACACCAGCCTAGAATAATGACATATATCAATTTTAAACAAATCAGACCATAAATAAAGAAGTTGCCAATTGGCAGTATTTTTCCAAATTTTTAAAAATTTAACCGCAATATTTGTAAAATGTGGATGGTGCATATACATTAGCCTACAACAATAACATATCCAAATTTTAAACAAATCGGACAGTAAATAAAGAAGTTGGCAATTGGCAGTATTTTTCAAAAATATTTTTTAATTTGACTGTAATAGTGAATTTGGGAAATGTAAGGCTAATTTATTAAAACACTTGCCTATAACAATAACACATCTAAATTTTAAACAAATCGGACAGTAAATAAAGAAGTTGGCAATTGGCAGTATTTTTCAAAAATATTTTTTAATTTGACCGTAATAGTGAATTTGGGAAATGTAAGTGGAATTTATTAAAACACTTGCCTAGGACAATCACATATCCAAGTTTTAAAGAAATCGGACAGTAAATAAAGAAGTTGGCAATTGGCAGTATTTTTCAAAAATATTTTTTAATTTGACCGTAATGGTGAATTTGGGATATGTAAGTGGAATTTATTAAAACACTTGCCTAGGTCAATAACATATCCAAATTTTAAACAAATCGGACAGTAAATAAAGAAGTTGGCAATTGGCAGTATTTTTCAAAAATATTTTTTTATTTGACCGTAATAGTGAATTTGGGATATGTAAGTGGAATTTATTAAAACACTTGCCTAGAACAATAACATATCCAAATTGAAGACAAATCAGACAGTTAATAAAGAAGGTGGCAATTGGCAGTATTTTTCAAAAATATTTTTTAATTTGACCGTAATAGTGAATTTGGGATATGTAAGTGGAATTTATTAAAACACTTGCCTAGGACAGTAACATATCCAAATTGCAGACAAATCGGACTATAAACACTAAAGATAGTTTTTTAGAATTTGAAAATTAATTTTAAAAAATATAGAGGAGGGATGGGGACAATATATTTAATATAGGCAAGGGTTGGGTATTAGTACAGGCCAACAAGGAAACTTGTGGCTTATTAGTATAGGCGGGAGCTGGCGTCGGTGCAAAAACGGCTCCCCATAAGAATAACATGGGGAAAAAGCGCCGGAAGTGGCGCCTCTTTCTCAGTTCACATCTACTTATACTGTGAATAATTACATTTATTAGCGTTTAATCACTTTAATCACGTAAGAATGACCTTAATACTTTTCTTGTTGACAACTATCCTTTCAGTCATTTTGTCGTCTGGAGTCTGGAGTCGAGAGGTCAGAGAGGTCTAAGTCCAGCGGTCTGAATTTTTTTACATAGAGTACGGTACCAATAAAGTTATTTATTATAATAGTATTTAAAATAATAATGCATCTTTTAATATTAGTATAAAATAAAATAGTCATACAATTTTAAAAGCTAATAATATTTAAACCTTAGTTTTGTGTTTCAAGTTACGAGAAGGAGTTTTTTTTCCTATTCAAAACGAACATGAATAACTACAGTTCTCTAGTGAATCTATGGCAATACTTACGTTACTCTATAGTTGAAACATAGACGTTGGCTAAATATCAACGATTCAAGTACCACTAAAATGGCTCCCAATGTTAATCTTATGGGATAAAAAATAGATTTGTTTTAAAGATAATTTTATTATTACTTAACCAAATATTCCCAATAACGAACTCGACCGAGATTTCGTACTATAGAATCTATCTCTAAAGTTTGAAGTGGATCTGTAGAGGCGTTTTTGAGTTATTTATGACAAAGACACGCCAGTTCGAGTTGATTCTCTTACCAGTGTAAGCAGTAAAGTTATGTATAAGGATTTCGTTTCACTCAATCCAACCAACAGCAGAAAGGAGAGAGAATTCTGTTTACCTATGAAGGGTGGTGGAAACTTAAAAATTTCAGGAGAACTATAATTTATCGGAAAAACTAATCTTATTTATGAATTCTACACTATAATACATCTTTCAAAAATACAAAACATTTATAACTTCAATAATAATTGGCCTTACCATGTTTTCTATTGGAACCCATTTTTAGAATATAACAGTTTTAGCCTCTTAGTAATGCAAAAAAAAGAAAGAAAAAAGACCATAAAATGGCAGTAAATGTTATTTAAAAAGTATAGGTACCAGTAGTAACTCTAACTATAAAAGAAGGAAATCAAGACAGTCTAATTATTACCTAGCCTAAGCCTAGAGTAGAGTCTTGAGTTTCGTAAGCGGTTCAAGTACTTGATAATTTTATTTTAATATTACAACGGAATAAGTTTCCAGTTTATCCTAGCTATTTTTCTATTTTTTTCAGCTATATATTTTCTTTACAAAAATGTCCTCCAGTGAGGCTTCACTTTGTTAACACGAGACAAGAGCTCTATAATTATTTACACCTCGTTGATCATATCCTGACCACCACTGGTTGAAATAGAAAGTATTGGACCAATAACATACATAGCCTTTATTTGGTTACATAGTTTTATTTTTCTAAAAGATTTTTTACTCCAGAATTCACAAATAAGGTTAGTTTTTTATCAGAAACTTTCCGTTCGGATACACTTTCATAGGCGATAATATAAATACCCCCGTCGCAGCAAACCTACTTACTCAGCGAATTTCCAATGTATATGTGACTCACTACTACATAGAGCTATTTACCAAGTTTCACAAAAATACATCAATAAATAAGTGATATATAGCATTTTATTTATTCTCCATAAGAATAACATTAGGGTTGAGGACGCAGGTTTGCTGCAACGAGGAAGATAAGTAATGTGTTTTTTTTTGCAATTATCAATACAACTGAACCAGGTGAAGCTACATACCAAGTTCTCTTAATGTAGGTTCATAATTAAGGGAGATATACAACTTTACTTATTCTCCATATGAATAACATGGGGGCCGAGTATGCAGGTTTGCTGCTACGGGGACTATCAACAAAAAACTTGTTTGTGCTAATATCAATATACAACAACTAGTTGAAGTCCATACCAAGTTTCATCAATATACATTCATAAATAATCGATATATAGAATTTTATTTATTCTCCATAAGGATAACATTGGACAACGTACTGTGTTTAGCACTTAGAATATCACTGCAATGGTTGGACGTAGAACAACGATTAAAACACCAAAATTTTTGTTTTGTTGAGCTAAACACATTAATAAACAGAAATGTGAAGTTTTTAGTAAAACTATCTGAGAAAAATCTAAAAACCTTTTTCCCATAAGATTAACATGGGACACGTTTTTTTGGATTTTATCCGCAACCACTTAACCTAGGTTAATGATTCAAAATACTAAATTATTTGTTTTTTTAAGCTTTATAAAATGGCTATAACCGAAATTGAGTGTTTTTAACATTTTGGGGTCAAATTAGCAAAAAACCGATTTTTAGAAAATTTTAAACCCCCATAAAACCCCCTTCCCATAGTGCGATCGATCTGGTTTTCGAACTTAAAGTCATAAATGCTACTCTCCAAATTTGTGCCAAATTTCATAAAAATCGGGTGTTTCTTTCAAAAGCTATCGCGGTAAAGGACACACACACACACACACACACACACACACACACATATATATATACATATATATAATTTGAACGAATAGTGTTTTTGGCATCTGGGGACCTCAAAACGAAAAGTTATTATGGTCCCGGGCCTAACTGTTACCATGCCGACTACGGTAATAGCTTCTTCCCTATAGGGGAACTTCGCTAAAAACCGAATTAAATTGTTCGTTACACTATAGTTATTATTTAGGTTATTCGGTCATGGTTTCGGGTATGTTCGGTCTTTAAATACGAATTTAAAAATACTTCAAGGTCACCACATTTCTTCACTGGATTAAGCCTTAAAATAAATAGATGACTAAAATAAAAACTCAACTCATATTTGGCCTCTAAGTCTCAATTCAATAATTTTTGTAGTAACATCCTTAACCCAAATAAAATTTCCTTACAAAATATTTTTTCAAAAACACATTAAATGTGTTTTTTTACCCCTTCCCAGATCATGAACTATTTTTATTTACCTTAGTAAGCATTTGTTCTTACGATACATTTCTCTATCGTATGTACATTTTAACACAGACGAAGGATGTATAGGAGGTTATTCTCCCTACATCACTAAAATAACATTTAAACTATTGAAAAATCAAAATTTATCCTTCGAGGCCGAGTAAGCTGCAATTGCCGCCACCGCGGGCGCCACCATGCTTCTTGCCTTATCGCAAATTATGTTTATTCTCATGTACACAATATTCGCGTACTAAATTACAGTACTCAAAGACACGCCTTTACTTGCACTTACTGTATCTAGAAAGTTTTTGATGTACTTCAGTATAATATAATAACATAACTAAATATGTATTTGATATACATGAAGTCCTTAAATGAAACTTTGTGATTTAATCGGTGTTAGGAAGTGCCATGAGCACTAAAGTAATAATTTCTTTCCTGTTAAGAAAATTCGTTGTATTGTTGAAAAGGTATTGCGTGATAAGTTACACGTCATTTCTACACAATATATTAAACTTTGGGATTACTAAAGGTTCGATCATCCTCATACGTGAAGAATGAGCGTATTCCTAGTAAAGAGATTGGATCGCTTTATTTTTTTCATCCTCTGCTAATACATCTATCTCTGTATCTGTATACGGCATTAAGTCATTTCCATAGAATGTTGACAAATGTAACTATTGTGAATTGAGGTTTTTAATTCAGAGTCTACAATTCATCCCAACACTTTTACTGTTTTACATAATTTGGATGCATTTCTTTAATTGAATTTGTTATTTGTTATACCTGGTAAATATTTTTGGTTGATATGTAAATTACGTTGTATTTTTTAAATATTCAATTTAGTCCTATACGGTATAGTTACACTGGAGCTGTAATTAAGTAGCTATATGAGACAAAAAATTGCTAATCATTCATTCAGTAAATTTATTTTTAAAAACCATGTAAGAAAATGTTGTAACAACAATTGTTGCTTGAAAGTTGAACATTCCAGTATTCCAGTAATTAGGTACAGGAGACAGTAAAACACGTTGTAGCCAACAAAGGGAGAAGCCTGAGAAGCGTCTTATCTAAACAATGTGTCGCGTCTGTTCAGGGCATCTTGAATAAAGGAATTACGTGCTACATTTTGAATCAGCACATTTGGAAATAGAAATTCTAGCGTTTGCTTTAACATTGCAAATTGAGAGTGGAGCCTTTTATGCTAGAATGTTGACTTTACTGTTGTTAAATAAGAAAGTCTTCTTTCTAAATATATTCCATGTTGATCATATTATGTACCTTAGTGATCAGATCGTCTAAAATGAAATATGTTTTACCTGTATATTAAGTATTTTTCGGATAAAATGGCTCATAGTTTTGATATTATTCCGCGAGCTTTTGCTACCATCTTGGGTTTTGTTATATTTCGAAAATAATCCTCTATATTAAAATAATCGGGTCATTTAGTTCACGAAGATTGCGAGACAACCATTTGACGGATTTCGATGATTATTTTTTTATATGAAGGTAATTCTGTGAAGAAAATCCTTAAGGAGCTAGGATTTTGCTTTAGGCCTCTAGGACTCTGCCCCACGGTACTTCCAAGTTCCCATGTTATTACTATGGAGGAGAGTTTGATTTGTTTTTTGTCTCATAGGTGTTTTTTCTTAACTCAATGAATTAAAATAAAAAGCTGTTATAAGGATTATATCTAACTACAGACTGTCATTGTTTTGTTAAAAACTTTTCTACTCAAATGTTTAACCGCTTAATTTGGCAAGTGAGCAGCTCGTTAACATATAAGTAAGAATTTAAATAAAATGAAGCAAAGTCATATCGTAGCTCAAAGTATCTAATATTTAAAATCTGTAATGGAACGGTATAAGTAATGTAAAATACATTAAAACAAATACTGGGGATGACTTAAATTTTATAAATGTAAACCTTCATAAACAGAAAAGCTAAAACAAAACAAATCAAACTGGAGTGAAGTTTTGGTATATTGACAGAGCTTTCATACCAGACAAACAGAGTTTCGTGTAATGGGATGGCAGTGCTTGGTTTTGAATCAGTGCGTTTCACCATAATCGGAATCTGTAGTATTCGCTTTGACGTTTAAATCGTCAGCTGGCATGGTTATTATAGAGGACTATATACAATAATGATAAATATTAAACTTTGAATTTATAAATAACACTTTTCATAACAATAATGTAGAACATATATGTTTTTAGTTTTAAATTGATTAATAACAATTAAGGATATACATATATGTCAAAACAACAATATTTGTATATGCATGTAAAAGAATGGGAAATCTGTTGTTCACAATTTAAATTAGTTTTATAAACAAAATCAAATAAATTTAGGGTTCACCTATTCTTTCTGTATGAACTTCACAGTGATTACGATGTAATTACTTAATGGCTGTTCAAACATATGCTTAGTGGTCTTTGGAATTCATTACTTTCGTCACATAACACTACAAATACTCCCTTTGCAGCAAACCTGCATACTCAGAAAATGGTTCTTCACTGCGTCATGAAGTCACTTACCAAATTTTATCAAAGCATATTCATATATAAGCGAGATATAATATTTTATTTATTCACCATAAGAAAAACATTAGGACTGAGTATGCAAGTTTGCTGCATCAAGGGCCAAAAAATCGGGTTTTCATACAAATACCAATGGATCACCACTAGATGAAGCAGCATACCAAGTTTTACCTATTTATGTTCATAAACAAGCAAGAAATAACAGATTTCTTATTCTCCATAACAAGAACATAATAGCTGCTGAGTACGCAGGTTTGCTGCCATGGGGACCACAGAAATGGTTTTTGAATGCAAATATTAGTAAACCCAAACCATATGAAGCCACATACCAAATTTCATTAATATATGTTCATTAATAAGCAAGATATAAAATTTGACTTATCCTCCATAAGATTAACTTTAGACAAAGTACTGTGTTTAGCACTTTCACTATCTCGGTAACCAATTGATGTAGAGCGGATATCAAAATAAATTTTTTTTCAAGCTTAATTCAATAGTGCAAACTTAAGTTTAGCTTTAAGAATAACTATATGCAAAACTTTCAAAAAACCCATTTTTGGGTTACAAAATCCCCCCAAAACCCCCCTTATAATTGTGCGATCTGTCTGGTTTTCGAACTCATGAAAATAGATGCTGCCTTACACGTTTATACTAAATTTCATCAAGATTGGACTTATATATATATATGTATGAATTTGAACGAATGGTGTTTTTGGCATCTGGGGGACTCAAAACGAAAAGTTAGCATGGTCTCGGGCTTAAGTTTTACCATTCCGCCCACGGTAATAGCTTATTCCCTATAGAGAAAAGTCGCTAAAACAAGGATTTGGCGGAATTCCTGAGACCATCTACTCATGACTTAACGATTAAAAGATTTACGAAACTCTATGTAAAAATGTGTAATTTAATAGTAGTCTAATGTATGTCAGATACAATTTACTTATACCTATAGGATGCCGCTTTTCATTGTATCTAGTAGCTACCATGTGTATGGTAATAATATTTTGACACTTTAATTTCGCTTGAACAAAAAAAAACCGTCACACATTTGAAATGGCATTAAAACTAAGCAGTTTAAATGAAACAGTTGGAAATATAACATGTTAGAAAGAGTAAACAAGCTATCCTAACCTTTAATAATGAGAATTTCATTAAAATAATCCTAAATTAAATCCAAGCGAGGCCTGGTATAGTGACTGTTAAGGAGTGTGTCGAGTTCAATTGCAGTACGCCGATAGCTTATGGTAGTGATGCAACCACGACTCAGTGGTCTGGAATCTGTCCTAATATAATAGACATTTTGATTAATTGTAATCTGAATATCAACCTATACCGCAGAATCAACGAAATTATTCAATAAATGGTCTTGGAGAGGAAATCTGAAATTATATCCTTTCTAGCGAATTTCCCCTATAGGGAAGAAGCTATTACCGTAGGCCTCATGGTAAGACTTAAGCCCGAGACTATAACTTTTTGTTTTGAGGTCCCCAGATGTCCAAAATACAATTCGTTCAAATTTATATATATGTATATATATAAATATGTATATATATGTAGTTATATATATATATATATATGTATATATATATATATATATATATATGTGTGTGTGTCCGTGAATGCGATAACTGGAGTAAAAACGTCCGATTTCGATGAAATTTGGCTCAAATGTGTAAACTGACATTTATGACTTTAAGGTCGAAAACCAGAAAAATCGGACCATGGGGAGGGGGGTTTATGGGGATTTAAGTTTTCCAAAAATCGGTTTTTCACCCTAAAATTTTTAAATAAAAAAAAACAAATAATATGGTATCTTGAATTATTAACCTAGGTTAAGTGGTTGCGGAAAAATCCAAAAAATTTGCTCATAAAATCTCCCATGTTAATCTTATGGGAAAAAGGTTTTTAGCTTTTCCTCAGTTAATTTTACTTTAAACTTCACATTTGCTTTTACCAATCACTTCAGCTCCACAAAACAATCATTTTGGTGTTTAAATTGTGATTCTACGCCCAACCGTTTGAAACAAAACTAACACTATTACAGCTCTCTTGAATAATTTTTGGTTAATAACAATCGACTGTTCGACTAAGAGTTCATTGTAAATACAGTAATAATTCCCTTTCAACTATTCGTAACTTAATCCTTGATTAGATGACTAAATTCACAGGTTTACTATTTAGGCCTAACAGCTGTTTTATCTAAATTAAAATGAAAACTCATAAATACAATTAACAAAGTAATGGTGGACATATATTCATTATTTTACATTTATAGATTGCAGACAAATTATGGTTAAATGAATAAGGGTTACAATAGATGTACAATGTTGGGGAGAGAAAATAAGATTATAAGAATGTAATTTTCAATTTAGATGATATCAAAGTCCAAAGTATTATACACAGCTATATTTCATAAAGATGATAATTTATAACATGAGTCATTTATAATACAGGGTCGGGGTGATCGTGCTGAGGCTTAAAGGTCAGAATAACTTTGTTTCATATGAATAAAAATCATTAGAAATTTAAAAAAAGGTCCAATTTATGTGAATTTAAACTATTCGATAAAAATTTACTATTGATCTATAATTATGGTTATGGGATCTTGAGATGTATAATTTAAAGTTCAAAATGGCAGCTTCTTCTTGAAATTTAGGCTGAGGGCCTAGTTAAGTTTTTGAAGTTATTTTTGTCCAAATAAATAAAGTATCTTCTTGATTAACTTAGGTTGAGAACTTGTATTAAATTATGATTAAACAAATCGTTGATAAAGAGGAATTGATTTTTTTTTGTTTGTTTAAAGTCCTAGGGATTGTAAGTTGCTATATAGGTTGTAAGTGGTTCCAGATAGGTAGTTTAAAAAAATGGAAAGATCTCACCACACAGACAATTTCTTCACTCAAGAGCTACTCTTCACGAATCTTGATGGGCTAAATAAGGGTTGCTCTGAGTTTCGCAGGTTACAGAAAAAAAACTTTTTAAAAGGGGAAATTTATTTGAATGAGACAATGCTCAATCAAAGCATCTAACACCAGCCATTTTTTTTTTATCAGCAGACCTCTTCTTTCTTCAGAAAACTCCAGATGATGCTATGGGGTTCACATGATCACTTTCAAAACACAATTTTCCAATAATCTTGGAACCAAAATACATTAGTCACAAAACACTTCAGCTGGGGGAAAGTTTGAGATCAATTTTGAATTTAGTTATATTATATTAAGTTAATTATGAGGTAATTTTGTACATGTAGGCTTAAATTATGAAATATGACTTTAAATATTTTATTAAATCACAAAATAATGAATAATTAATCAATATTTAATTTTTCTGAGGGGTGATAATGAAATAAATAACTAAAATAAGCAAAATAATAACATTTAACTAAAAGGAAAAAACATGTGACAAAATATTTGATAGGCCTATATGCTTGAAACTTTAATTATTCTATTTTTATGCTATATCATATTGCGTGAAATGAATGAGTGATTATTGTTGAATGTTTATGAGTTGTCTCAATATCCCCTCAGAAATAATGATGGAATGAATGAAAATCATTATTTCGGTATGACAGTGAATAAACATGAAACACAAATATATGAATATTTATTAAATCTAAATGAATACAAACATATGGAATGAAACTTAGAATGAAACATAACAAAACATGGGAAGAGAACACACAAGTAAACAATTAATTAAGACAACACATATTGAATAAGTAAGGGAATATTGGTCATTTATATTTGTGATGGTTGGGGTCCGAAATGTTTTGCACTGTTCAAAATTCGCGGCACTGCACTGAGAAAAGAGGAAAAAGTGTTCATGCGTGACACCTTGCTGTACAATTTTCACAGTCATTTTATCCCCTCCTATCGTTTAATATAACTGAATATTAAAATTCACTTAAAAGTTTATCTAGCAGTTTATTTAAGGGTAGAATTCATATATTTATTTATTTTATGGAGAATGTTTTACAAGGGATTAAAACTTACTATGGAGTATGTACACTGATGTGATGATGTTACTGAAGTCGGTTCTTTTAATGATGTAATGTTAATCGATGATGTGGATGTCCTCAGGGGTTCAAAGGTTGTATGTATCTTTTCATAGACGAAACGTGGAATGGGCCGAAAGTATGCCGGTCGTCTAAACTGTTGATGTGATAAGTGGACTGTCCTAAAATCCGGCTAATTCTATAAGGACCTTCGTAAACTTGAAAGAGTTTCGCTGTTTCGCCGTACGCTGCGTGTGATAGAGGGTGACTTCGAATTAACACTAATTCTCCCAAGTTTAGAAGTGTTGGTTGGTTATTTACATTTTTACGTCTGGCTCTTTTGTTGCGTTTTTCATTAATTCTCTGTGTTGCAATGACTAGTTTTCTCTCGATAGGTATGTCAACCTGGAAAGGATTGCTAATATATTTTTCCCAGAACCTTGGATCATGTTTTCCAGAATGTAGTTCATTTGGTGTAAAACCAGTGGTTTCATGATGAACTTCATTGATAAAATCATTGATGACTGGGATGAACTTTGCCCATTTTTTATGCTGATTGGAACAGTAAGTACGGAGACAACGCTTTATTTCTTTAATGGGTCGCTCAGCCATATTATAACTAGGATAGTACACTGGGTTGAATATAGGAGTAATGTCGTTACTTTCCAATTTTTGGAGCCAAGCATGACTTTTAAACTGTGTCCCATTGTCGGTCTGTATTCGTTTGGGTTTTGGCTGATTTAGGAAATGGATTCCGAATAATTTATTAATGATAATTTGTGTGGTTGCTCTCCTCATTGTGTACAATTTAACATATTTGGTGAAAATGTCTATAACAATTAGGATATATTTCACGTTGCCTACACTAGTTGGAAGTGGTCCGATAACATCGACTGCAAGTTGTTCGTTTTTTGCCATACAGCTGATTCCCTGTGCCAGGCCTCGATATGGATGGGGACTAACTTTGCAACGTTGGCAAGAATCGCAAGATGATAGCTGTTGCCGGATTCGCCTATACATATTTTTGAAGATGAAACATTCCTGGAGTAAGATGAAACATTTTTTAGTGCCACAATGTAGATAGGATTCATGACATTCCCAGATAAGGCGATTTATCATACATTCGGGGACAACGATCAACCATTTATTCTGATGTTTTTGATACAAAATCTGTTTATGCAACATATGGTTGTGAGAAACCTGTTCGAATTCTGGGGATTCAGGGCCAAGGGATAAGGTTTCATAGATGTTTTGGAGACGAGGGTCTGTAGCTTGTAGAAGAGGTAAATTTTGAAATTCTTCTCTTAAATGTTGGTCTTCAAATTGATTTATGTAATTAATAGTTAGCTCTTGAGTTGGAATTTTGGGAACATTTGATGATGAATGTGGGATTCTGCTTAGGGCGTCGGCTGTTGCATTGTCTGTTCCTTTACAATGCTCTATTTCAAAATGATATTCCTGAATTGCTAAAATCCATCTGGTTAATCTGTTATTGAGTAATTTACAGGTCTTGAGGAATGTTATCGCATGGTTGTCTGTTAGGATTTTGAGTTTTGTACCAAGAATGATGTATCTAGTCTTTTGAAGACAGTAGACTACAGCTAAAAGTTCTTTTTCCGTAGTAGTGAAGCGTTGTTCGGCCGGCTGCAGAGCGCGTGACATAAAGACAATGGCTGCTTTTTCGCCGTTCTCTCGATATTGGAACAAATGTCCCCCAATGGCGAAATCTGACGCATCGGTTTGTAAAAAAAAAGGCTTTGATAGGTCAGGATGAAACAGTGTGTTGGTTTTCAAGAACAAGTTTTTAATACGAACAAACGTTTCTTCATTTTGAGGAGTCCAAACAAATTTAGTTTTCTTAGAAGTAAGCCTTAAAAGTGGTTGGATATTTTCTGAGTATTTATCTATAAATTTATTGTAGTAATTAATACAACCAAGGAATGACTTTAACTGTGTACGATTTTTAGGGGAAGGATAGTCCAAAATAGGTTTCACTTTACTTTCGTCCATTTTGAGGCCATTTTCTGTAAGTGTGTAACCCAGGAACGGTATTGAACTTTGACAAAATTTTGACTTTGAAAACTTAATGGTCATGTTGGCATTGGCAAGTTTTTGAAAGATGTACTCCAAATGGGCAAGGTGAGTTTTGAAATCCGGTGAAATGATACAAATGTCATCGATATATATAATTGTGAAATCTTCTACACTATCATCGAAAATACAGTCTAGAGCTCTGACGAGGGCTGCTTGTGAGGTGGATATTCCAAAAGGTGTTACTCTGTATTGGTAGGTCTTTCCACGGAACTGAAAAGCAGTATATTGGCGAGACTCGGGTGTTAGAGGGACTTGCCAGTATGACGCGGTCAAGTCGATGTTACTGATAAATTTTGCACTTTTACACTTCATAAGTAATTCGTTTATACTCCTATTGCATTCGTAATCTGGGACAATAATTTCGTTAGCCTTTCTCGCATCAAGACACAAACGGATCTCGCCGGTTTTCTTGGTCACAGGAATGATTGGGTTGATAAACTTACTGTCGCTCCGCTCGATAACTCCGAGTTGAACCATCCTATTGATTTCCTCCAGTACAGCATTTTGATGGACGAGTGGGACAGGATATGTATTACATTTAAAATTTTGTGGGTTCTCAACTTTAAGAGTATGTTGGTATACATTACACAAACCAGGTTCATTAGAGAATAAATAGCTATATTTTAACAATAAATCACTTAATTGTTGCTTCTGTTCATCATTGATAATACCATTATTATTATTTAAGGATTCCATTACTATGTTTGGAGAAATTTCACTAACCACTCGATTTATACTATTGGTAGACCCGTATTGATTACTATTATTTATATTATCATGATTATTATTTTGCCTATGGCCATTATTAGTCATTAAATAACATAAAATTCCAACTTCGTTTACCTTGCCGAACTTCAATATGACATTATTGTTATTAATGTTTAATTTAATTTGTTCATTATTAAAGTCCATAACCATTTCCCATTCGCTAAGCACATCTGTTCCGAGTATTAGAGGTCTAATTAAATTCGGTATTAATAAAATTTGAACATGAGTAGTGTAGTCTTGTATAGTTAGAGGAATCATTACTATGTGTGATACTCTTCGTGATTTATCATTGGTGGCTGTCTTGATATATGTGTTAGTTACTGGTAATTGTTCATGCTTACCTATTTTGATTTGATTTTCCGTATACCATTGTTCTGACATACATGATACGTTGGATCCTGTGTCAACTAAAGCTTTTAAATGTATTTGATTAATTTGGATGGGAATTTCTGGGCATGCTATGAATTGCTTCTCTTCTTGATTTGGGGTAGTTTCAGTTTCCTCAGATAATAAAAATTCATGATCACAATAAATATTACTAACGATTAATTCATTTGTTAATGGTGGGGAAATGTTTTTGTTATTACTATTATTATTATTCTGATTCATATGATTATTAATGCCGTTTTGGTTAGGCCTTTGACATCCGAGATTCGTAGGTAGCACTGAAAATACTGAATTTAAATCACTATTTACATCCTTAAAAGAAGGCCTCTGAGTAAGTCCAGTGCTTACGGGTTTAAAGATGGTTTTGATTGGTCTGGCAGATATTGACTTAAAGGCATGCTGCGCTCTGCGAGTGTGCTACACACTTGAGCCTGATCTCGAGTCGGATATTTTTTCTCTGCTGAATTAGGGTTATTATGGGGGTAATTCTTGTTAGTGAATGGTGGGCTGTTTCTTTCGTTCCTGTAATTGTTGTTTTGGTTGTGGTTATATTGTTGTTGTTGGTTAGTTGATCTATTATTTGTGTATGAGTTTTGGTTTCCGGAGTTGTTGTGGTATTGGTGTGGGTTATTTCCTGGTTGGTATGCCCGATAGTCAAAATTGTGTCTCGGATTGTATGAGTTAAATCCTTGGTGCTGGTGATTGTTACGGTGGTCATAGTTTTGTGAATTATCACGGCTAAAGTGTCGTTTATCTCGGTTTGACGAGTTTGGGACATTTTGATGGGAATTTTCTTTTGGTTTCCTCAGGTCTTCTCGTTGGAGTAACTCCGCAAAATCACCGATTGTGGTTATGTTCTGAACTCTACGAGCATCTTGTATAAGATCATTGAAATGTTCCGCGAGACATGTGACTATTTCTTCTTCGCTTAGTGAGGGTGTGAAGGATTGTAAAGTAATAACACGTTCGATAAAATATTCTGAACGAGTCAGTGTCCCATTAGGTCGGTATTTTTCACTTTCAAGGCGTTGCCTAATGTGTTTCTGAACTTCCCGATTCCAATACTTATTTTCGAACGCGATTTGAAAATCCTC
The DNA here is from genome assembly GCA_963675035.1 of Allygus modestus. Classification (NCBI taxonomy): domain Eukaryota; kingdom Metazoa; phylum Arthropoda; class Insecta; order Hemiptera; family Cicadellidae; genus Allygus; species Allygus modestus. The sequence goes on along the minus strand of OY776111.1, from coordinate 251,867,608 downwards.
CCAAGACTTAATGTCGTCCTTGATAAGGCAAAACCAACGTGAAGCGTGTTGTTCTAAGCTGTTACCAATTAGATCGATTAGATACTCGTGTTTACTTTGTTGGGGTGGGAGTTGTAGCGATCCTCGGTCATAATATTTTCTTAGTTTAGCTAAATATTCTTTCGGGTTGTGTGATCTACCATGAAATTTAGGTAATGTCATGTCCGGTACAAGGCCAGAGTTCCCATTGCAAGTAATATAAATGTTTGACGGGTATGTGGCATGATGTGTGCTAATACGGTGTTCTAAATCTTCGATCTTTGATTCATGAGTTTGTATTGATTGATTTAATTCATGAAGTTTAGATGTGTTCTCATTAATTAGGGCCTGGTTTGCTTTTATGTTAGGCATTAGTGCTTCTTGTACTTTATTTGTTTGGGATTGAACGCTGTGATTAATGTATTTTATGTTTTCATTTTGAATTTGTTTGATTTGGGTGCTGGTATTGTAGCAGTGTTCTTGTAATTTAGATGTGAGTTGATTTTCGATTTTACATGTTTTGTGATTAATTTGTTCTGTTAGGGATTTTTCTTGTTTAGTTAAATCGAGAATTAAGTGTTGTCGAATTTCAGTTTCGCAGTTTTCAAACTTAGTTTCGATTTCTTGTTTAATTTTCTTGAGCTTGTTAGTATGTTCTTGTTGAGTGTCACGGATCTGTGTTAATTCTGTTTGAACAGTTTCTTGATTGTGGCGTAAATTTTTAATTTGGTCTTCAAAGATGTGGATTATTTCAGATTTTAATTCCGTTTTGAGGGATTCACAATGTGATTTTAGTTCAGATTTAAATAAGGCACGGTTAGTTTCTATTTTGATTTCAAGGGCAGGTTTTAGCGATGCGTTGTTACTTTCTATTTTAGCCTCAAGGGACGCACTGTTAATTTCTAAAAGCGCAGCAATTTGTCGTAATAGGTCACTATTTTGTCTGTTTTGAGACGTTCCGTGTTCCGAGGCAGCCGTGGAAATGGGCGATTCAGGTGTAGGTGTTGTGTTGTCGGTAGTTCCGTTGTCCACCGTTACGTGTTGTGCAGCGCAAGTTGCTGGGAGAGAGGGATCTGAGCGAATGTGTGAGTCAGCCGAATCCGAGATGTTTACGTTTTCGCTAATGTCAGTGCTGTCTGCTAAAGGGCCTACTCGTGTTATTAACATCACAAAATCATTTGGGGTTTCATTATCACTTAGGGGCTCATTAAATAACGCAAAACTGTCGTGGGAGCTATTGTCCGAAGTATCATTGGTTGATGAATGTTCGATATGTGGTATGGGTGTTGTGTTGTCAGATTTAAGGTTAAGTTCACTTTCACCGCCTACACTTTGAGATTCTAATGTTACATTTGCTCGTCGTAGGGACCTAACATTTGGGTTATTTTCTAAGTTCTTTGCTGATGGTTTGGGGTTGGGACGTAAATTATAACCTTCAGACATGGTGGATAACTTAGCTTAACAAGGTAGGTAAACAAATATAGGTTAAATCTATACTATTTCTAGTTAAAATTACCTCATAAAAGTTATTCTGATTACTTTAAGCCTCACGAATTGGGCGCCATTGAAACAAAACTAACACTATTACAGCTCTCTTGAATAATTTTTGGTTAATAACAATCGACTGTTCGACTAAGAGTTCATTGTAAATACAGTAATAATTCCCTTTCAACTATTCGTAACTTAATCCTTGATTAGATGACTAAATTCACAGGTTTACTATTTAGGCCTAACAGCTGTTTTATCTAAATTAAAATGAAAACTCATAAATACAATTAACAAAGTAATGGTGGACATATATTCATTATTTTACATTTATAGATTGCAGACAAATTATGGTTAAATGAATAAGGGTTACAATAGATGTACAATGTTGGGGAGAGAAAATAAGATTATAAGAATGTAATTTTCAATTTAGATGATATCAAAGTCCAAAGTATTATACACAGCTATATTTCATAAAGATGATAATTTATAACATGAGTCATTTATAATACAGGGTCGGGGTGATCGTGCTGAGGCTTAAAGGTCAGAATAACTTTGTTTCATATGAATAAAAATCATTAGAAATTTAAAAAAAGGTCCAATTTATGTGAATTTAAACTATTCGATAAAAATTTACTATTGATCTATAATTATGGTTATGGGATCTTGAGATGTATAATTTAAAGTTCAAAATGGCAGCTTCTTCTTGAAATTTAGGCTGAGGGCCTAGTTAAGTTTTTGAAGTTATTTTTGTCCAAATAAATAAAGTATCTTCTTGATTAACTTAGGTTGAGAACTTGTATTAAATTATGATTAAACAAATCGTTGATAAAGAGGAATTGATTTTTTTTTGTTTGTTTAAAGTCCTAGGGATTGTAAGTTGCTATATAGGTTGTAAGTGGTTCCAGATAGGTAGTTTAAAAAAATGGAAAGATCTCACCACACAGACAATTTCTTCACTCAAGAGCTACTCTTCACGAATCTTGATGGGCTAAATAAGGGTTGCTCTGAGTTTCGCAGGTTACAGAAAAAAAAACTTTTTAAAAGGGGAAATTTATTTGAATGAGACAATGCTCAATCAAAGCATCTAACACCAGCCATTTTTTTTTTATCAGCAGACCTCTTCTTTCTTCAGAAAACTCCAGATGATGCTATGGGGTTCACATGATCACTTTCAAAACACAATTTTCCAATAATCTTGGAACCAAAATACATTAGTCACAAAACACTTCAGCTGGGGGAAAGTTTGAGATCAATTTTGAATTTAGTTATATTATATTAAGTTAATTATGAGGTAATTTTGTACATGTAGGCTTAAATTATGAAATATGACTTTAAATATTTTATTAAATCACAAAATAATGAATAATTAATCAATATTTAATTTTTCTGAGGGGTGATAATGAAATAAATAACTAAAATAAGCAAAATAATAACATTTAACTAAAAGGAAAAAACATGTGACAAAATATTTGATAGGCCTATATGCTTGAAACTTTAATTATTCTATTTTTATGCTATATCATATTGCGTGAAATGAATGAGTGATTATTGTTGAATGTTTATGAGTTGTCTCACGTTGCAGAGATATTCAAAGTGCTAAACACAGTACGTTCTCCAATGTTATCCTTATGGAGAATAAATAAAATTTGATATCTCGATTATTTATGAATGTATATTGATGAAACTTGCTATGTTGCTTCACGTTATACTGGTATATTGATATTTGCACAAAAAATTAATGTTTTGTTGGTTGTCTCCGTAGCAGCTAACCTGGATACTCAGCCCTAATGTTATTCTTATGATAAGTAATGTTTTATATCTCCCTTAATTATGAACATAAATTAATAAAACATGTTAAGTAGATTCACCTGGTTCAGTTATATTGATAATTGCATAAAAAATCACTTCTTATCTGCCTCGTTACAGCAAACCTGCGTACTCAGTCCTAATGTTATTCTCATGGGGAATAAATAAAATGTTATAAATCACTTATTTATGAATGTATTTTTGTCAAACTTGGTAAGTGGCTTTATGTAGTAGTGAGAAACATATAAATGCATTGGAAATTCACTGAGTACGCAGGTTTACTGCGACGGGGGTATTTATTATAGTACTAACCAACACATCATACTAATACCAAACACCTAAAAGTGCATTTGCTTGTTTATGAGTCCATCACGCACCAAATACCAAACTGATTAAAGTAAATTGTTTAAAGTAATTAGGTAGCTTAATCACTGAATAAAATGCCAAAGCACTGAATTAATGATGAGTGTATAAAGTGTGAGGTGCCTTGTGTAGCCTTGTTACTGACTAAGCCCGACTGATTCTTTAGCCAGAACCATTGGCAGCTGGATCCAGTATTGAACCTTCGCAAAATTATCTCAAAATGTTGTTGGGGATCAATCTGGCGAACTTCACATGATGAAGCGAGCACCATACCAGTGTGCTACCCAACCAATTTATCCACTAAATATACAAAACATTATATAAAAGCTAACACACTCAAGGCACTATTTTGATACCCCCCCATTGACATTTAACATTACGACGCTGAATGAATGGACATTATTTGTATTTCCACGACCGGCTGATACATGTCCGAAAAAATAGTTAATACATGATAATCCACCTCAGGCTTACAACCGTTCCGACAACACTTTTGGGCTCTTGACAAAGTGTGGGCAAAACAAATTAGCTATGCCGTACTGGCTTTTGATCTTATTGACAAAGGGTATTAAGTGGGCCGATTGAGTTAGTATTTGGAGGACAGATATTAAATAAGTTTATACTTCAAAGTCAAAAATTTAAATACTCTTTGTAAAAAATGTTTGAATTATGTTCTATTCTATATATTAAAACACAAAATTAAAAATCTTCCGGAAGAACGTGTGAGACTTCCACTGGACAGATTTACACGCGGGTGGTGTCAAATGAAAGAAAATAACTCCTAAATTTGCAAATTTTACCTTAAATGTTGGTGTCTGGTCAGTAACTATTAAAAGAACGAGGTTAAAAGTTTTCTTATGGCAATTTAACATGGGGAAAATTTCAACTTTGCACTCCTTTGGTCAATTTACTTGAGGTTTCCACTGAACCGTTTTACACGCGGTTTGTTTTAAATGAAAGACCAATCTCTCTATATTTGCTCAATCTACTTACATTTTTGAAATAATTTCATTTAGAATACCAAAAAGAACTTTTTAAAACCTATTTTATCACTATTTTAACGTTGTACAACCAGCTGATTATTAAAACAAGTATACTATGTATCTAAGAACAGACAAGTATCAAATGGAATCACATGGCTTATAGAAAATCATTAGTGGCCAATATCTTTCAACGATACATATATTGTTATTAGTGAAGTCGTCTCAGGCTGGCCCAAAGAAGAAGATAATATTTATTCTCATATGTTGTAATTATTACGGTATTAATTGGAACAATCTGCAATGTACACATAACCCTTTAAGTAGTGAATCCCTTTTTATTCATTTTTAGTTTCCCTCCTTGAGCTGAGAGTAAACAATAGCGCTGATGTTCGTAGGCCTATTATTTCTCCATGTCTCCATGAGGGGCTTCATTCAACCCATCAAATGTCAAAACAAAGTTTGTTTTGTAAACAGATAAAAAAATCCAACAATTGGCAAAGGTTTCAAACCAGGCGACTGGATTAAATATGTCCGTAAACGCTATAAAACTATAAAATAATAAGCGTGATTATCAAATAGTGGCTCTATCATGTTCGGGGTGTGCAAAGAAAACACCTTCAAGTTTGCACGTGGATTTTTAATTTCATTACATATATTCAAAAATTAGCTTTTTAAATATAGAACAGCAAATTTAGCTGCTCAAATTCGAGCAACTTGTATTTCCATTCTGGGAATATCCAGCTCATACCGTCTTATTAGTTTACATTGAGATGCCATTCCAGAAGTTTTCTTAAAACAGCTGATCTTTCTTCCGTACTGTTTGATAGTATGAACAGCTGTTCTTAAATGTTAGATTACATTTATTTCTATTCTTCCATAAGATTAACATTGCGACTTTGAAAGCCCAGAGGTCAAAGCCCTGAAGGTTGATGTCTTCCAAACCCCCAAAAGGAACATCTAGACGCCAAGGACATTCAAATAACACATCAGCCATAACTTTAAACCTAATGGCCCGTTTCCGAAAGTCGCCTTTTACTTTCTCCCCTTATACATAGTATATTGGGAAAGTATTGTTTTCGTCAAAATTTTCGAATTTGAGTTGTTAGTGGAAATATTCGTTTTGGTGCTCCCTGAACCCAAAAAAGTGATTTTACGTGATATCTCTGTGTCTGTCTGTCTGTCTGTCTGTATGGATGTGTACAGAGCTAGAGCCCAAACCAATGGTCCGATTTTTATGAAATTTGGTATGTAGGTACTAAACCTCGATATCTCCATGGGTTTTTTAATTTTTTTGAATTTTGGATTTTTAAGGGTAATTGTCCCCCCAAAACCACCAAAAAACATGAAAAATCAAGATTTCTCAAAAACGGCTCTAACGATTTTCATGAAACTTTAGCCGTTTGTAGAATTTTAGTTTTCAAACAAAATGACACCATCCACATTTCTGAAAAAATTCGGGTTCAGAAGTTATAGGGCTTAAAATATAAAAAAATTGTTTTTTGTATTTTACGTATTAAGATAAATATATAAAAAATACTATTCACCATTAAAAAGAGCTCAAAATACTAAATTATTTAGTTTTTTGAATTACTATTCTACGATTGTGGGTTGCGGATAAAATTGAAATTTTCATTTTGCGGTACACGCAGTACGTTGTCCAATGTTATTCTTATGGGGAATACAAAAATTACTAGTTCTCTCTTATTTACTGATCAATTTCGTTCAAACTCGATGTGCTTGTCAAATTAGCATTGACCAATAGAGGAAATTCGAAATGTGTTGCCCCTTAACAACCCTGGGGGGGGGGGGAATAGGGGACATTTACCTTCTTAAAACCACGTGTAACCTCTTAACCACAGCAATGGATTCTGTAGTGCCTCCAAAACAGGGATTTGGGTGGATATTTTTGAAAACAACTTGTTTACATGATTTTCTGTACATTTGACCGTGATTTGTATTCTATATTTAGTAAATAAAAAGTAATTTAATGATTAAAGTTGGGCTAAAAGGGAGAAAGTATGTGTCAGTTTCCTGATACCGTTTATTTATTAGATTTCTTATACATGTTTTTTACAATGGATGAAAAATTCCGTATGCTGGAATGCTGAAATCTATGAGGATAATCGTCAACTACCTTAGGAACTTATTTGCAATGTATACATAACCGAATAAGTAGGGAAACGCTTATAGAAAAACGATTCATAGTGATAAATCCACCCCTAAACACATATAAAGTCACAATTGCATATTTGACTATTCATACCGGATTTAAGTGTTTACGGATAATGTTAATTGTAAAAATCTATCGGCTGGCTAAAATATATTGGCAGGAATATGTTATTTATTAGTTTGTTTACAAACAAATATACATATTTCGACGTTTTAAAGGTAAACAGTAGCGTGCGTGACGGTACCAAGGTGAATTAGGATCGAATACAAGTGTACCATCACTCACCCTTAAAATATTGTATCCGTCGAATTTCGACGGGTCACCAACTAGTTTACGTTATTTAACACAGTCTCTTTTTAAGGAAATATAATAATTTAATATTAATTTAAATGGCTGATAATGTTTTTAAAGATTTGATTGATCTTTTACGTGACCATATCCAGCATCACCATCATCTGCTGTACATTTTGAAGTTACAAATTAGCGGATGAGTACATCAGACCTATAAGGGAAAACATGAGTCCTCTGTCAATAATCTCTGAAAGCACTGAATTGTTAAATGGTGGTGAGTCTATCTTACTTTATATGTTCAATAAATGCCAGGTTGGATCGTTTATAAATCAGATAGTTGACTTGATGTTACACCATATATTTTACGGGAAATAAAGCAACGGGCTTTTCTCGTTCGATTAGGACAGTTTTTAATTTTAATTTTAATTTTAAACCCTATAGATGCTTCGGCATACAAACCTCTACCAACAAAAATTTTACTAATTCCGATGTACCAATATTAGATGTCATTTATAGTAAACATTATTATGTTGGATGGAACTTAGCAAGTTTATTATTACTGCACAACTGATGAAGATCGAGCGTCTCTCTTGGGGACGGTAAAATAAGAAACATTTCCAAGGATATAACGACTTGTTAACCCTGTGAAGAGGTTTTGATTTAAAACTCCTTCTTCTCAAAACACTCAATCAAATCGGTTATGATTAATTTTAAGTTTATAATGTTAAATAAAGACGATGAGAACTGACATATAATTTAAGAATTATAGTATCTCACAAGTTTTAACAGCACAGCTACAGACACCCCAAAGACGCACATAATTATACGCGGCATATAAATTTGGTGTACATTGAATTAATAACTTAGCTCAACCTAATAACATATCACCTACATAGTGTTATTATAACTTAATGATTATTTAAATAATTTTAGGTAGGACAACTTTCTTGAAACATTTAGTAATCGTTAGTTCTCATAACTCTAAAATTAAGTTTCTTTAAATAAATAGTAAAATGTTATACTTTTTTAATGCGTTAACAGATTTATTTTTCAACGTATGATTTTTATGATTTAGAGGAGCAACTATCAATTTGCCTTTTATAAATAAATACAGGCCACATTGTTCAGTATTGCAATGTCATTGATTTAAACTTTAATTTAAAATTTTAATTTACCTCTAGAAATGTTATTATAAGTTTTTGTTAGTACAACATCAACTGTTTATTTTCTTAAACTACACTAAACTAGGAAAATTAACAATATTTAAAAACTGTGCCTTGTTCAATTATAAGATCAAATTAAATTTATAATTCCCCATTTTTTGTCCTTTGTATATTTGTTTATAGTTACACATCGTACCGTAATATTGAAATTGTCTCACGCTACCATTTCGAAGTACACCATCAACCATATAAAATAATTGTCAGTGCTTGCGAAATGTTACTAGGGGAAACAAAACTGTTATGCAGCTTAAATTGTACTCCTCAATTCCTTTATGAATAAAAATCTTAATACACGGTATCAGGAATCCAACACATACTTTCTCCCTTTTAGGCAATTTTAATCAATAAATTACTTTATATTTACTAACTATAAAGTATGAAGTACAGTGGCATGAACAGAAAATCTTCTAACAAACGGTTTGTTCAATAATATCTACCTACATCCCTTTTATGGAGGAACTAAAAAAATTCTATTACAGTGGTTTTTAGAGAGAAAATGCCCCCTGCATCCCAGAGTTAACTGGCAACAAATTCTGGATACATTCTATTGCTCAATAATAACTTAACTTTTAAACCAACTTTAATGATATTGATAAGTAAATAGGAGTGCACTGATATAAGAATAACATCGGGCGTTTACTGCTAATTTAAAATTTTAATTTTCTCCGCAGTCGTATAATAATAATTCAAAGTACTATTTTTTTATAGATTTTTGGACTTTCAATAGTGAAAACTAAGTTGTATTTCAATTTGATGGTTTTACGTTAATAACAAAAACTGTATTCTTGAAACCTTTCTTAAAGCCACATATTTTTTGTGGTTCTTGGGGAAAAACTACGCTTCAAAATTTAAAATTTACAGCATTAAAAAAAACTGAAGATACCGTGTATTAGTACTCAAATACCAAATTCGATCAACATCTGCGAATCAGTGTGGGCTCTAGGGCTGTACACAGATGGAAACCTCCTCAAAAACCATTTTTTTGGGTTCAGGGAGCACCAAAGCGCCTACATCCACCGATAACTCAAATTTGAAAACGATGACGAAAGCAATACTGTCTCCATATAATACTATGTTCAGGGGGAGAAAAAAGTTGTAATAATTAATTTTACTTGAATATAATTGTTAGACCAATTTAAATATTTTTGTTGTTTTACTAATATATTTTTTATCATTTTACAAATGTAATGTGTGAGTCATGCTTATAGTTAATTTTCCCATAGGAAGTTCCTAAGAACACGTACGTAAATAAACTTGAAAACGCTAATATCTTCTTTATCACTAACTTTGAAAATATTTACATACATAATTTTCCTAAAATTAACTGTTTTTGATGTGTTGTGTTTAACTTATTTGATATATTGCTATTATTAAACTACGTAAACGTTTATATTTTGCTCATCAGTAATACAACGAAAATAAGAAGTTGGATCATTTACCGATTATGGAGAATCTAATGGTAGTAAATTGTTTTTACTATGTCAGGTGTACTTTTAATCACGTAAAAAGCGGGACCTAGAAGAAACGTTTGCATGGGAGAGCGTCACGTAGGAATTACCAATGTTTGAGAAGCGTTAAAGAGATGTTGGACTCTTTTATCTTTGCAGCATCATGTCATTGTTTTGTAGTAAGTGTGGGGGTTGTTTTTACTAATGTGTACAAGACTGAATATTTATGATACAGTTTAAGATAGTGCGGATTTCTAACGAATATGACAAATCATGCAAAAATGGAAGGCAATTTTGATATATTTTGATAAGGCAAAAGTTGATATTTGTATGTAGTGATTTCTCTTTACGGTGGAAATTATACCTTGTGGATAATTTTATATCCTTATCGGGTTCATCACTCCTGTTTCAACTTGTCCAGACCTGTTACTATTTGTTCAGTAGATATGACCCCTTTAGAGCTCTGTAACTTATTTGCTATGCCAAACGTTTTAACTTGTAATACTATTTCATTATATGCTTTTTAAAACTAATTTCATCCAAATTGTACCTTGTGTAAGTCATTATTAAACTATGCACACAAGGGAAAATAATAAGTAATAAATTTACAAACCAACCTTTATTGATACATTTAATTGGTCTACTATTTACAAAAACAGTAATTAAGTGAAAAATCAAACAAATTCAATTCCTTTTCCGATTCCCCGGTATACCAGAGACAGTCTGTTGCCCTCTCCTTTGTTGTAGCTCTCGATGGCGGCGTCCGAGAGGATAGCGAGGAACCTGTGTGGGAGGTAGACGTTCAGGAGTAGGTCATCGCCGGTTATACCTTCAACGACGGTGGTGCGGATTGTTTCGCCGAAACGTGTTTGCGCTTTTCCAAACTGGATGATCTTGTAGGGGATCAGCGGGCTGAGATCGCTGATCCTGGTATATTGCGGCACGTAACAACTGTTCAAGTGTACTTTCAAATCGGCAGTGTCCATTGTCGATTGATTTTATCTCCCCGTAACTGCTGCCTCTCGTCCAGGTGGCGTGGAACTGACTGAATCTCAACTAGATAATTTACTTTTGGTAGTGGTGGGGGTGGGGTGGTTGGAGGGATCTATAAGGGAGTGGGGGAATGGTTTGGGGACAAAAACTAAAAGTCCCAGATGCAGGGAATATTTCCCTCCGATATACTTCTTTTTTATTGGTTGTGGTATTGAACCAGTTTCAACACATTATTCAATGCGCACATCTTTTTTGATTTTCCGTGAAAAAAATACACATTCGATGTCGTCAGCATCTTCAAAGAAGGGTAGGCTTCCAGGTCGATCACTAGACACGATTTGAAAAATTCTTTAATATAGTTTGCTTTTTCCAGTCCCTTTACGTACACTACCGAAGAATACAGAATGGAGTACAACTGTCTGTGTAGCGCTTGAATGGTTGTGTCACCGTCCTGCCAGCGTAGCCCGTGATAGTGATTAGTCGTCCACGTACACTGTTTCTTGGTTTTGGCGTCCAAAGTGGTGTATGGGCACGGAGATTTCACTGTCCAATGTTGAATGGTGGTTCCGTCCGACGTGGCAACTGCAAATTCCTTAACTACGAATTCGTTGTTTGGGTTTTTAAAGCCTTGAAAATCAACAAACAGTTCCATGTTCCACCCGAAGTGACTGGCACCGCCTGAGGTTAGAATGAGAATGAGGCCTGCCGGGCTAGACAGCGGCTCGTTCTATCCCCACTACTACCTCCCTACCACTAACTCCTTTCCAATACCTCTCCCCACCACTATTGCCCCCTCCCCACCCGTTCTCCTCCTCCAACTACAACCAACTATCTTTCTAATATTATCTTTTCAAAAACTGGACAGGGACAAGGATTAATAATAATAACAACGTTTCAAATACAGACACAAGTACGTATATAATAAATCAAATCCTCTTATATATATACGCCTTTTACACACACACACACACACACACACACACACACACACACACACACACACACACACACACACACACACACACACACACACACACACTCCCACACTAATTGTATACATTTCATTATCCTATTAAATTCATTATAGTTTTACCATGTGATTTTTAATTTTTCTTTGTTAAATAAAAACAACACTTTGAAAACCAGACTAAATATATTTACACTCCAACAACAACAAATATTTTCTTTTATTTAAACAAAACAAAATCTTGTTCGAAAACTGTCCGAGTTATTACACCGTTGGTTTCAATAGAGGTTAGTTATAGTCAACTGTGACGTTTCTATACTTGTCCACTTCGATGATGTTGCAAAACTCTCCAAAGACGATGCAGTTGACCGCTTCCGTGAGGGCGACACCAAAATTGATTTCTATGCGAAGACTGCCTCTTCTGAACAGGTTCCAATGGGGCGCAGCGGCTGCCAAATCCGATGTCAAATCGAACGCGTACAGACAGTAGCCGTTGGGGTACATGCTTCGTGAAATTCCGTTTTCGTGGTTTTTGTTGTGAATACCACATCCGGAAAATAACGTGTTGTAACATCCGATGTACAAATGGTGGTTCGCAAAGTCGGGCTGAAGCGCTTTAGCGGGTACTTGCTGTCCGTCAACGTAGAGGGCCAGAAAGTTTACGTTGTAATGGGCAAAATTAAAAGGGTTGTGCTTAAAACTACCGTTATAAGCGTTGTTACTCACTAGCCCCAGCACGATCCTTTTAGGCAACTGTCCCAGGTAAACATTGTCTATAGTTTTGCCGAGCACATCACATGGAATAGTAAAGGCCTTAACGTCCACGCGCGTTATGGGATACTTTGCAGCGCACGTTTCTAGCTTTTTGGCGTGTTCAACCAACAGTGTGGGGTTAATCTTCACTCTTCTCACCATCAGGCTGGCTTCCATCACGTTTATCACGAACCCAGACTTGGATATTAGACTAAAGTTATCGCGGGATCTCGTAAATTTAACTTTAACCTCGACTCCGTTCAGCAGATACTTTCCTTGGTGGAATACGTCAGCGTGTATATATCCCATCATGTCCACAGGGTGGCTATTGGCAAAGTAACTTCGTCTTTTCTTCAGTCCGTCGTTTTCATCTTCAGTTTTGTCCATTTGACCAGCTGTATCGCTCACCCAAAGGGCAGATGATTGGTGGGTTTCTTTAGCGGCATCATCGTAATTCAAAAGAGTTTCAATATACGCTCGGTAAGGGTAAGTGTTTCCATTTGCCGATACCAGTTTTTGGTTAAAGTATACCTCCACCTGGCTAAACAGCGAATGCAGAAAATAGTTTACAGGTCCAACTTTATCGCAGGTTGCGTCCAAAACATTACCGTCCTCTTGCAAAATTCTCACTTTCACAGCAATCAAGGTTTGAGACAAGTCCAAATATTCGTCACCGTGGCCAGGCACGACAAACTCGATGGGGGATTCGTCAGTGAGTGAGGACAGAGGTTTGTATTGGACCCACTGACCTCCTTCGATGCTGGTCTGAGTGGGTGGTAGAGAAAACAAATCCAATTCGGTTTTAGAACAATCGGCAGAGAGGTTATGTACGTAGGCCATTATGAAAAAATGTCGGAGGGATAGTTCCTTTTTGAATTCTTCTTCTTCTTCTTTGAAACTTTGGGCTTCTTCTTCTTCTTCTTCCGTATTAGCTTCTTACGTGAGTTTTCTACTTTCTTCCGACCTTTTGGTTTCTGTACTGCTTTCCGCTTCTTAACAGCTGACGAAGAGTCGGGACTGTTGTTCACGCTGCGACGCTTGGGCAAAGACTGAGCCTCGGTTTTTATAGTACCACCAGATATAGGAATAGGAGCGCGGCCTGCAGCACCAAACATACCACCGACACCAGCCATGTTCACTCGACGGTGTCTCGGACCAGACTGACAGCGGCACCAGGATTCACCGGGTTAAATCCAAAAGGCTAGACGCGGGAATCCAGGAGTTGAACTTTGCAGGGTAACCTTTCCACTTGACTAACAGCTTCCTCCCTTTTCCCCCACCTTTCATTTCCAGTATTTTCTCAATTTTGTAAGCCTTGTTCTTCGGAACTATTACTTTTTGAAGTTCCGCCTCGTAAAAGGCACCGTCAATAACTTCTCCGGCCAGGTCTTGAACGTGGTACACTGGAATTGGATGCCTTATGACGCGTATGACTTTAAAGATTTCCTCTGTCCAGTTGCTTTCGTATCCTTTCGCAAAATGTTTCTTCTCCTTTGCTATACGCACTGTGTCACCGACATCGAGTTTGGGGGCGATATACGTTCCCTTCTTGGAATAGAGCGTCTTCCAGACTCGCAGAACGTTTTCGTCATTGGCGTCAGCTGGTGCCATCTTGATTGTCGAATGCACTGTATTATTGTAGGCACGTACCAAGTCTTGAATAATGTCCACATAGCGTAAAGTGTTTTTGTGAGTAAAGTAGCGCCACAATCTTGATTTTATAGTTTTTATAAACCGCTCCACCACTGCAGCTTTGGTATCGGGATTGCGGGTCGTGTAAAAATGTATCCCACGCTGCTTAAAAAACTTTGCCGAGGCCACGGAAACAAACTCTCTACCTTTGTCACACTGGATATCGCGTGGTTTTCGTCCATCGGTTTTTAAAATAGACTCAAAAGCCTCATTAACCGTTTTAGCAGTCTTGTTTTTCAACGGGCGCAACCAACCGTATTTTGAGAAAACGTCCACCACCACAAGCTTGACGCCGTTGTTGTATTTGGAAATGTTTTTAAAAATGGCCAAATCCGCTTGCCATAAATCGTCGATATTACTGACGATATACCTGTTTCTGGCAAAATTTCTTCTTTTTTGCGTATGCAGTGTGTAGGGGTCCTGAGTGAGAAGCCAATCTTTAGTTTTTCGGGTCCTAATTTTATTTTTGGTTGTTGTAATAAGAGGGTGGCTTCCTGCGTAGCAAGCAGAACTTGCCAGGTCGTATTATATTTTTACCAGAGTCTTGTTCATGGTTGTTGCGGGTGCATACGAGCCCACGCCTTAGACACTAATCTTCTTCTTCTGTCTGGGAGTGGTGGTGTAATTGTTTTCCGCTTTCTAGCGGTGAGTGTAGGAAATGCTGGTCGCGGTGAAGGAAATGGTCGTCTCGGCGAGGAGGGTCCGGCTTGCTGATGTCTGCGCTGAGGGTTGCCGATGAATTCTTGAGGAACGTTAATCTGGCGTAGAGCTTCCAAAAACGGCTCCCAACCGACAGGGCCGGCAGCTGTCTTCTTGCACCTTACCACATTGCAGACCAGATCGACAATGTTCGAGTTGGGGATTGCGCCTCCATTTATACTGACGGTACCGTTTCTGTCCCATGAAATTAGTTCGTTGTCACAAAGCCGTTCAAAAAGGAGTTCTCCTTTTGTTTTAAACACCTTGGGAATCGTGCGTAAGATATCGTCTCTAAAGTTTCGGGTGCCGCTGTGTGATGCTTCTACAATAGGAATTTCCATAGGTTTGCGCATTTCATCGTGAAAATACTGTCTCCGTTGAAGCATCTGCTGGTACTGCGCCCATTTAGCCCGGTCTTCAAGGTCCGAAGCGTGAAGCACTTTATTCATATCCTCTTCCAGAACGATCAACGTTTCGTTTTTCGGTGTAGCAGCGTTCAACCGTTGCAAGACGTCGGGTGAAATCAACACCATCTTCTTAGCGTGATTCATCCTTGAAATACTCCAGGGCCGTAGCAATAACTAGAGGGACCAGTACTTCACTGTGTTTCACCAACAATGCTCGTTTAGATTTCCACGAGCCTTTCGAAGACGCTACGGAACGAATAGTTTGCTTGAATCTTTCGAGTTTCCGTCTCACCTCAGAAGTAAGAGGTATGTTGGCGTTTAAAATGTTCAAAAAGCACTCGCAAATAGCGGTAACCAAACTCTCGTCAGCTACACGTAGCAACGACAGACGTGGACTAGGCTTCAACTTGACTATGGCCTGCAGGAGCTGGAAATTGATCCGCACGGTGCGGGACATTCCGCAGAACTGACTCGGGAAACCAAACGCTGCCCCTATTTATAGGAATCTTACAACAGCTGGTAGCAACAAGGATACAGAAGATAAATATACATATGCGCATGCTAAACGGCAGTTGGATTAATTTAAATGAAAGATAAAACGGCTGCCAAAACCGATATCTAAAATCGGGCTCGTTTTGTGCCGAAAGGTAAACTGTCAAAGTCGCCTACACGGCAACGTTTACTGTACACGACCCTGTACGTTTTTGTTTCAGGGCGTGTCACAACAACTCCTGTCTGGGGGCGGGCGATCTTGTGGGGGATGGGCACTACAGTGGCCGGGGCGTCATGAAGTAGCATCTTCTTCAAGGTGTCGAAACATACGATGCCGCGGTCCTGTAGTTCATCGTTATTCCATGGACTTTACACACAGTCTTGAATTCATTCGGGCCGATCCGAATGACATAGGCGTAGTTCTTGGGCCCTCCCAGATGACCAACGAGTTGGCCAAGTATGGCCCCGACGCTTACATCGTGGAATTTGTTTCCGGGGCCCAAGAACTAAAATATAATATACTAATATATATGTGTTGACTCTTGGTAAATGAAACATTTATATTAAATTGAATCCATTATATTGAATCCATTTACGTAGGTCATTAAACAATATAGAAAGTCAACCAAAAGAGAGTTCAATCGGTTAGTTAAGTTTTTACTAATGACCCTAAGACTGTATTAGTAAAAATAATAATACATTGCCTTAAGTAGCAATTTATATAAGATATGTTGTCCAAGTTTTATATTTTTGCTGTTCTTATGTACCTGGTTATTTTCTATTCAAATAGATACTTTGTTGTAAATATTATGTTTAGTTTATAAACTAAAATGTTCATTTGTAAATATGTGAAGTTTAAGTATAAAATAAAATAAGCAACGGCCCTGCACATCTGTAATTAAGGCGAATCTTTATACTTCATCAACAAAATATGTTGCAATCTAATTTCATGTTGTTTAATACGAAATGAGAATAGAACAAGTTAGCTTTCGGAGACTCGTTTATAAATGATCGTGATTATTTCTTACATTAAATTTTTGGTGTTTGGAATTTGAATGGAAAACCCGTTTATTACAACAAGGGAAATACGGATATTCAAATAGGGCTGGATACAAAGTCAATTATTTACTAGGGGCGGATATTTAACTGTCAACACTCCAAGTACCTTTTTGTAAAAACAATAAAATAAACTGAGTCCAATGTTTATATTTTTGGCTGGTCTGAAGCACCTGGTTCTGTTTCGACAGTAAAACTTTTAAAATAATTATACTTTGTTTTAGATTTAAGGGGATTGTGTTTGATTTTAGTCGTTTTGATATACCTGGTTATCATAAATTCAATTGTTTGAACAAATATTAGCGTACGTTTTATATCTGAAGGGTAACTTTTATCGATTTTGATGAATCTGACACATTTTAATAATTCAAGTTAATATCTACCACTAATAATTCTCTGTATCATATGTTTTTATGATCAGTCAAATAAGAATCTACTAATATAACTCATGGAACCATATCTGAGAATTAAATGACAAGTTCAACATGTAAATACAAATATACAAGGCAATATATCAAACCTTAAAAATAAAAGGCTATAGTAAATACACTTTAATTAAATTTTACGACTGGAAATGTATTTTACCTGTAAGTAGATGTGAACTGCCGGGGAGGCGCCAGTAGTGGTGAAATACGGGGGAGGCATCACTTCCGGCGCTTTTTTCCCATGTTATTCTTATGGGGATCAGTTTTTGCACCGACGCCCGATCCTACCCTACACAAATTTTCTTTTTGGCCCCCGCCTTATTTTCCCCCATTTAAAATTTGCATTAATTTTAATACATCCTTTGCAGAAATCCACGAGTTCAAAAATAACTCCACACTAAATAAACAACACATGTAAACAACTTAGAAGTTATTGTGTAGTAGTGGATAAACAGGAAAGAGGCATCACTTCCGGCGCTTTTTCCCCATGTTATTCTTATGGGGAGCCGTTTTTGCGCCGACGCCAGCTCCCGCCTATAGAGCTCCCGCGCATTAGCCTATACTAATGTCCAACCCTTGCCTATATTAAATATATTGTCCCCATCCCCATCCCTCCTCTATATTTTTAAAAATTAATTTTCAAATTCAGGCTAAAAAACTATCTTTGGTGTTTATGGTCCGATTTGTCTGCAATTTGGATATGTTATTGTCCTAGGCAAGTGTTTTAATAAATTCCACTTACATTTCCCAAATTCACTATAACAGTCAAAAATATTTTTGAAAAATACTGCCGCCAACTTCTTTATTTACTGTCCGATTTGTCTGCAATTTGGATATGTTATTGGTGTTTTAATAAATTCCCCCAAATTCCAAACTGCCAATTTTGACCCTAAAATTCATTTTAACACATCCTTTGCAGAAATCCACGAGTTCTGGCTACTTGGGAACCCGAGCCATTTGACATATAATAAATCACCCTTCCTCCTAATTACCTTCTCTACCAAATACATGTCTTTATATTTAGTCTTTAACAATTCTTCTGTATAAAATCCTCCTTTGATTATATTGCCATTCTCATCTTTCAAAATATAAGTCACAGGCTTTGTTTTCTTAACTTCTGCTATTGTAAAAAGCTCTCCCGTCCAGTTAGGGGTATATCCTTTACTAAATACATGTTTATATTTAGATATCCTTACACTATCCCCCACCTTATATCTTGGCTTTTTAACTTGTACTTTAGATGCTAACCTTTCATGTACATCTTTAGAGTTCTTAGCACTTACTTGGTTAGGCTTCATCCCTATGGATCTATGAACTTTATTATTATATATCCTTATTAACTTTGGAAGTAAATCCAACCACTTGTAACTCCCTTGTGCACTAAACTCTCTATACAACCAATTCTTTAAAGTTCTCTGGAACCTTTCCACAATAGCTGCCTTAGTTGTAGAGTAAGTGTGGTAGTGATTAATATTTAGAATTTTCATTAGTTTGGTAAAATGTTCATTAAAAAATTCTTTTCCGTTATCAGATTGAATATTTTTAACTCCCTTTGGGAGAATAGTTTTTATAGCTTCTGTGACTACTAATCCAGTTTTATTCTTTAGTGGAGCAGCATAAGCTTTTTTAGAAAATGTGTCTATTAAAGTTAAAATATATTTATTCCCAGAATTCTCTCTAGCATAATTCCGCATATCTATTAAATCGATTTGAACAGTTTCGTTTATACCCAACACCTTAAAAGACCTTCTAACAAAGTTCTTTCTCGCGGGCTTATGCAATTCGTAAGCAATTTTTTCCATTTTTTATTCTTTATTTTTAATGTTAACGTATCTGCCAGTCTCTGTCGTTTCAAAAACACCTCCATTGCTACCAACTAACATACCATCACTCATTCTTTGATATACATAGTTTTTTGGCAAATATGCCCCTCCATCTAAAGTCTTAAATCCGCTTAAAGATGTAGGGTCTGCAACCAACAATTTAGGATTGTACATCATCAAATCGATTTCATTATTGTCTTGCATAAATTTATTAGTTTTATTGTTAAACCTTAATGCGTGTGATTTTAAACAAATATCAAATTTAATATTGTCTTGTCTAAAAGTTTTAATATTATCGTCATACCTCAAAACCTGCGACATTAAACAAACATCACTCCTATCTTTGCCTTCAGGTATATTCTTTATTAATTTGTCCTCTGCATCCCACACATCGCCATCTAATGTTAATACATTATAATATTTATCCCCCTGTTTTATTATGCTTTTCTCACCCTTTGTTAATATTTGCTTAACAACAGCCACATCATTTGGCAATGTCCCAGGTAAAATGTTTGTTAATTGCTTATTTTTACCATCAAATTTAAGACCGTCTAAAGTCACAGTCTGATGTTTTGTAACACAATCGTTCTCATCAACAGCGGGTTTAACACGAACTAGCCTTTTATTATTAAAATCCCAAAAGTTTAGATCCATTTTTGGTACTTGAGAGACGTTTACAACATCATCGCTTTCTTTACCAGCCAACAAATTACTTATTTTTCGCTTTTTGGCATTCCAAACACCATTCTCCGATTCCAAAAATTCATAATTATTTTTGTCTTGTACAAAGACACCATCTTTTCTTATTAAAGTTTGCTCTAATGTGGGCACATCGGTTGAGCTTTCACCTCGTTTAACATTAGTAATTTTGCGTTTATTAGCGTTCCAATTATTATTCTTGGATTCTAAAAACTTATATTTAGTATTACCTTGTACAAAAGCATCACCTTTCCTGGTTAACGTCTGCCCCAAAGTCGATACATCGTCAGTAAACTCCCCACCTTTAACATTACTAATTTTATAATTTAAAGCATTCCAACCATCATCTTTTAGATTTAAAGTAGTTTCTTTAAAACTTCTAGCTTCTGGTTTACTATACGGGTTATATACGCGATAAAATTTATCTATCATATTTTTATTTAATAAACAATTCCACTTTCCCTCAATTCTTCTATGATAGAATCTATCTCATTATCCACTCCAGAATTTCCCGCCAATCGGCTTAACCAAAGCAGTCTTAACCTATCTACAAGCTCATTAGGATCGTCCCAATAAACATAGTCTATTTTATTACCAGTTACCTGCCTTAAACCTTCACCAACAGTCTTAAACAGGGGTTTAATTATATTAAGATATTTAGTGTGTTTATTGCTTGACATCGCCGCACCTGTTTTATAACCCTTTAAATGTGCATTTGTAGCTTCCAAAATCTCTTTATAATTTTGCAAATCAGCCTGACTATAGTTTACGGGTTCTTTTAAAGTTAACAATTCCCACAATCCCTTTGTCCCTTTATAAATTTTTTCTCCAACTGTAACATCATCATTGGCAATTTGAACTTCCTGATTCCCAATAAAAAATTTATTTCCTTCTCGCCTAATACCATATGTGGTGTCTGTCATACTACTTCTACTAAGGTAATTTCCTAAATAGTCTGATGCTAAAAGACCAAAATCTAATTTGTGCGGTGTTATCTGGGTTATTCTTGGTATTCTAGACGGGGTCTTTTCTAAAATCATTGGGAGAACTGGCCTCTCTGTTTTTGTGGCTAAATTTTTTAATTCTTGCAAAGGCTCTATTAACGGTTGGAATGTTTGGAACCTCTCTTCAGCCTCTAGAAATTTACCACGTTTTAACGTCCTATATTTTTCTCTTATTTGTTTTGCAGACTCTACCAATTCTTGTTGAATATTTGTTTTCATTTTATTTACATTTTATTTATCTCATTTGTCAAAGGATTATACTCAAACACTTTATCGTGTATTATTAGGCAATATGCAGATGTGTTTGAAGGGACATTTTCTGCAGTTTCAATTTCTAATTTAATATCTACAACCCCCTCTTTGATTGATTCATTCTGCCTAGAACAATCTATTACAATTAGAGGATATTTATTTATAAAGTCAGCTCTGTTAAACATAGGATCGGGGACGGTGTTGTAGTAACTCTCCCTAAACCTCACAAACATCTCATAAGCTTTAGAGGCATCTCCATTTTCAAAGTCGAGATTTAAATCACTATAAGGATAATATTCAGAGTTTAAAAACACTTTGAGATTTTTCAATTTACAGTGATCAAATTCATCAGTTCTTTTTCGTGCACTGTTGTCCCTACCCGTTTGGAAACCAAATATAACATACCTGGGCTTCTCCAAACTCGATGACGTCTTAACTGACCATGTATGTCTCTTGGTTTCGGGGTATGATGGAAGTTCGTGTAGCTCCAAACTTCTAAATGCAATTTGCAAATTTTTATTTTGCAATAACATCTTTTGTAATTGAAGCTTCTCCCCATCAGATGGTACCACGTGCGGCATCACCCACTGAATCGATTTAAGTGTAATTTTAGGAATAGGATCGACACCAGCATTAGATGTTGTTAATATACAATTTAAGTCGTTTTTGGATCTTTTCAACACCAATTCTTGTTTAACATTTACTAAAACCTTATTAAAATCCTCAAACACACCCATTAACAGCTCTAACGGGACACAAGTACTAAACTTGCCGCTTTTATGGAACTCCTTTAAATTTTCATCAGAATCAAATGCTGCATTTGACAATTTAGTTGTTTTATTGTAAGAGCACAATATTTTCATAAGACTGGAAATTCCCGGATTTCTTACAATATCTATTTCTTTACCAGCAACTTCGTATCTAATTTCGTCAAATAAGAATGCAAATGCATTATTTATAAAATGTCCTTTATCATGATTCTCTATTTCTCCTTTAATATACAAATAACTCCTACATGGGAGTGTTAGTAAATCTTGATTATTTATGCATATTCGAATTTCATCAGAATTATTTATTGCTAAAGTGTTGTGTGGAACATAGGAGTGATTTGTAATTTTAACCAGGCTATCATCGTATTGGAATTTTCCTGCAACGTCTAGAAAATCTTCCATTTTTATTAATAGAAAATTTTAACTTCAACCCAATTGATCGCAGAAACCTGGCATTTTGCACACTCAGTCCGTTCTTGTAAATTCTCATATCTTTTTTATATGACAAGTAATTGTAGTTTCTTCTTTATTAAAGTCAATTGGCTTGTCGTGTTGATCTGCAAATGTAATGCTAACAACATCTAAACTTCTCTTATTTACAGGGAAGTATATAATATTTCTGGGAACCTCAATAATTTTGTAGCCCGGAGGAGCTTCTGGGTAAAAACTGTGTATGGTGTGTGATTTGTCACCATTTAAATAAGACCCATTCGCAATATTACATTTTACTCTAATCACATTTACATTATTTATGTTGATTTTATTTACGGATTTAAACGCAATATCTGGAGTAGAAAATCCTTTAAATCCCAATAATTCAGACCCTAAACACGGTTTTGTAAAATCAAACACATGGCCAGAATGTAATGTGGCTTTCATAGTTTTATTATCGGCTATAAGTACAAAATCTGGGAGTTGCTTTTGAATTTCCTTCGCAAGCTCAAACACTTCGTATGTACCTTCAGCAATTTCAATTACATTTGGAGCTTTGTGATCATAATAATACACATCCTCACCCTCGTCTATAGTTAATTTTGTGTCTTTAAGTTTATTTAATTTTGGAACTAGGCCTTTGTAAAATATAAGTTTGACTTTTGTATTAATTAATGCTACTTTATTTTGTATAATAACTTCAACTTTACCATCTAATGCTCGGTTTAATTCGTCAATTGTGACCTCCCCTTTTGGGGTTGTAATTTTGTGCATTTTGTAATATGTCAAAGTATTTAGAGGTTTTTTAACATTAAATATAGAATTATAACTTTGAAAATCTACCAGTCCAATTACATAATCACCATTTAATTCTATAGGAGGAAAGAACACCGACTTCAACTCTGGCTCTGTGCCCGTAAATGTTATAGTAAATGAATCAATTTTTTATAAACTAAAATTTTTCAGAAATGATAAACATAAAATTCCACAAATGGAACTGTTTAAATCTTGTATTTGATCAGTTGTATAGTAAATTTTAGATGGTACAAAATATTCAATTACCTCTTTTGGAGGCTGTATTCCGAAAGGGTCAAAATATATTACAATATCTTTATTTTTACGATATGCTGTCCAATGTGTGCCCCTGTCACTGTCTAAATTAATAATTCCACATTCTCTTACTTTTGGGGTCTGTTTTCTTAGCTCGTTTTTTAGGTACACCCCCCGAAAGTGAGGCACGTCTCTTGCTGCCTCTAACAGCTGAAAGTTGTCCATCTTTTTTATTAAATTTTAATCCCATTCCCATTTTTGCCTTAGCCTTCATCAAATTTGTCACTGCATAAGCTGCTGCTTTTTCGGCCAGACTGGCGTCCTTTGCCGAAACCCTAGTCCAAGCCTGGTCCGCTAATCTCATATCTGCCTTGTTCCGGGCGGCTGTATCAGGATTATTCATGTAGAATATGTCGTGCTCTTTACAATAAGAGTCTAGCTTATTTTTTGGAGGTACATTTTTGGCTAAATTTTCACGCACGTTAGTTCCGGGCCCGCACCATTTATAATTTCCAGGTAGGTGGAGAGGGAAAGGAAGGTTGTTTATAAGGGTATTTAACAAGCCACGGCCTCTATATGGCTTTAAGAATAATCCCTTACCCTTCTTACACTTTCTCTTTGCCATTTTTATTATATAAAAAAATTAACAAACATAGCACATAAAGAAAATACACCATTATATAAAAAATGTCATTTATTCAACAAAAGAACAAATTTAAAATTGCACATAAAGAAAATACACCAAAGAAGTTGGGCCTATTTCCTAATAATATTCGCTGTCTTATAATAGGGCCCAGTGGTTCGGGGAAGACTGTTGTAATTTATAACTTAATTGTAAAAAAACAAGGATTAAAGTTTACAAATTTATATATAATATCCAAATCTTTAGAACAAGAAAAATATAAAAAAATAATTGAAATATTCCGTCTGTGTGATGAAGTTAAATTACACACATATTCAAACTGTGAAATCACACCAAATGATGTAGAATCACACTCAATAGTTGTATTTGACGACATAAATAGTCCAAATATCACACAATTTTTCTCAATGGGCAGACACAAAAATATTAGCAGTTTTTACTTGTGTCAATCTTACAGTAAAGTAAACAAACATTTACGTGACAATGTTAATTTCCTAATATTATTTAAACAAGACGATTTAAATTTAAAACATGTGTATAACAATCATGTGGGAAATGATTTTTCATTTAACCAATTTAGAAATCTCTGCCATCAGTGCTGGGATAGGTCTAAATATGGCTTTTTTGTAATAGACAAGGAAAGGCCAAAGAATAATGGCAAATACAGATTTATGTTTGACCAATTTTATAGTGACCAAGGGCAAGGGTGTTGATGCCATCCACAATAAACCTCTTGTCGTCATCAAAAGAGAGTACCTTTTTGTTCATCGTTAATGTTTGCAGATGGTGGTTTGTGGATTTAATTCTTGTAACATTCTCGTAGTAATCTTCTCCGGTTGCAAGACAGTGTAAGTAATGTTGGTGTCTTAAGAGATGTTTAACTGTAGCGCCGTCAGCTCCTTTTGCCTTTTTAACCTCTAGCTCATTTTGCTTTTCTTTTTCGTATAACCACTGTAGAGGAATGAAAGAGTATAATTTTGGCCTTAAACCACAATATTCATACATAATTTGACCATTTAATTCGTCTTTAAACTTGCCCGTAACTTTTTTGTTTTTATCAGAGTATAAGAAATGATCTTTACTATATGCAGAGGTGTCAAAACGGTCCAAGTCACATTGTATTTCCTTGTAAAAGTCCTCTGTTACTATAGAATAAAGAAGGCTGTCTGTGTCTGTCATTAAGAACTTTTTATTCTTAAATTTTGACATATAATTATAGTGGAAATCATACATGATTACTTTGCTGATATCCAAAATGGTCATTCCTAAATATATTGGTTTATCAAACTTTACAATTAATTTATTTAAATGCACAGCATGCAAGTTGTTATCGAACTTTTTGCTGCAGTCAAATCTTGGCTTTGTAACATACTTTGTTAACATAGACTCATCTACAAGATGTATATCGCGAAACTTGCGTTGGTTCATAATTGTTCGACCAAAGAGACTGTTATTTAACAGTTTGTAAAAGTCTTTTTCAAAATCATGTTCAGCTTTTTGTCGCTTTTCAATATTAAAATTAATATAGGGCGCGAGCCATTTTGATTGTCTGAATTTTAAGATTCTGTGGTATTTTGTAACTACCAAACCCAGTTCTTCGTATTTTTTTAGTGCTTTATAATGTAGAATATATTTGGTTTTGTCATTTAAGTTTGGTATTAATTTTCCATTCATTTTTTCTGGTGCGAGCGGGTAGTCGTTGTGCAAATCGTGTAAACTTTTATCGTATTTTAAATCAACTTCCAAAATAAATCCAAAGTTTTCATTTTTATTGGCTTTATAATCTTTCTCGTTTGTCCATCTAAAGCCATCAACGGGCAACGACTCGCACATTGCTGTAGAGTATAGCGAGTTGCAGTCTAAGTATACAAGATAGGTGCTTTCTTGATTTGGGTCATAATGTTCACCCATGTACTTATTGTTGGCTTTAGCATAGCGCGTGGAAATCATGCTTACACCACCTCTAATGGCGTGTTCTATAAACAAATGCATGTCAATGTCACTAAATAACTGTAATTTTATGCCAGTCATTCTAAGGCACGCCTCCCATGATAGCCCAGGCAATGAGTACTTGTGGACGGGGTCGAGTTTATAATCCTTTAAACTCAAGTCCCTAAATGTCTCAAACACATCAGCCAATAACAACACATCTGTTTTAAGGTATAAATCGTGATATTCTTTTAAATTCTTTATATTAAAATGATTCCATACGTTTTTAGCATGTTCATATTGTGCAGGAGATATACATTCTTTAGTTAGGCTGCTGTAAAATGCCTCTATGGGTGGTAGGGTCTCTAAAAACTTTTCTGGTCCTGTCATGTATTCGTATGGAAATTCGCCCTTGCGTTGTAGTAGTGGATTGTCTATAAATCTAAATGTATTTAAATTGGAAGCTAATTTGCTTAAGGGAAGAGACAGAAAGTTGTAGGAATCCAAAAATACCAAATCATCAACAGAGAACGATATATATTTTTCCATGTCTTTGGCTATGCAATTCAATTTGCGATTGAGTTTTCCCAAGTGTTGCATTATTAAATGACCATCATAGTTTTTAAGGTTGTGGAAGAATATTGGAATTTTCTTGGTTACTTTATAGTTTAAATTGCAAGCGTTGTGGGAGGGTCCTCGGAATTTGCCTGTTAGATGGCAATGGTCGCGCACTTTATCACCCAGTAACAGCTGTTGGCATATGTGGCAGTATTTAGAGTTTTTGAAGGATGCCTCTTGCTTTGGAGTCATTACAAGGGGAACATATACTTCCATCTGACTTTTAATAAAGTCATAGGTTTTAAATAACTTTTCGAAAAACACATCCATTACATTTTCACCGCTGTACAACTCTTCGTAAATAATTTTAGAGTCTCTCACCACAACATAAGCAAATCCAGAAGGAGTGTGTTTGCCGCAGTTTATAAAACATTCGAAATCTGCATAAATCACAAAGGGAGCTTTAAGTTGATATTTGTAATTCGTAAATTGTAGTGTATCTTTTTCAGACATTTGTACTCTTTGAGCATCAAAGGTTTTACAGTGTGTTGTGTGACGTTCCAATATATCTTTGGTGCCAAAATGTTGCAAACAGAACTTGCAAAAATATTTCTTACTATTGTATTTTGTAGACCGCAACATTAACTTATCAAAATCACGAATTAAACAGTAATGTGATTTCTGACCGTGTTTTAGAAGCAGCAGGTTGACGTGAGTATTGCCATTTAGTTTAGTTATTCTCAGTGGATATATTGTTTTTCCTTCAATTCCATATACATTAACACTTATGTTATTTTGTTTTTAAAATTTATCAATGTCAGATATTTTTACTGGATATTTTATATTTGTCATATTTAACTGGCCCTCATAGGGTTCGTAGTGAACTACTCGATTTGCATTTTCTTTACTATTCCTTGGTCTTAGGCTTGCTAAAACACTCCAGGTGAAACATTTATTATCGGTGTTTTTAATATTTAAAACAGCATGTTTTGATTTTATATTTTCTGGCGTGGGAATGTATGATTTGGGAGTTAGGGGCTTATATTTGTAAACATGCAACTGCCAGTATTTGGTGCGGTCATATATCCATCCACTGCCTTGAGCTTGATACTTGTGCATGGAGGTATCGATTTTTAAAAGTGAATTTTCAATTTGAGTCTTTAGCTGTGCTTTCTCAATTGATAAATTAGTTAAACTTCGAAAATCAGCAATACATTCTTTGTCAATGATTAAATCACCATTATTGTCCACTGAGTGTTTGATGAATTTTACTCTCCTAATAAGAATCCATTTGATGGGTAGAGGACAAGATTGGAGAGTGTCTAATACTTCCGCAGATTCACCGTTAAAAATATACAACTTGTAAGGTTGTTTGTCACATCGTAGGTAGTGGCGTTTCTTTTGACATTTAACAACCTTCTTACACACATCACAAGTATAGTGGTTCTCTAGCATATGCATTTTAAAATTGTTATTATCAAATATTTGATGGCATTTTTTACAAATTTTAGGAATAACTTTGTGAACAAGTCGATAATGGCGTAATAAATTGCTTCTGTTGGAGTAAGACATAAAACAGACTGCACAGGTCAACATTTTGTGTTGAAATGACTGTAGAGATGTCATGCTCTGCTTTTTATAAACAAAAATTACCATTTTAAAAATTTAAATACGATCAAAATTCAAAATATGAAGATTTAAAAAAAAAACACAAATTCAAAATTTTTATAAAAACTAAGCCCTTTATCAAAAATCTGAGAAACTACTTTTTAGATAATTGTATAAAGCACCTACAAACCTCCAGAGTAAAAAAATCATATTTTAGACGAAATTATTTTAACCACTAAATTTTTCTAAGTCCAGAGTAAGAAAAAGCATATTTTAGCCGAAATTATTTTAATCACTAAATTTTTCTAAGTCCAGAGTAAAAAAAACATATTTTCGCCGAAATTATTTTAATCACTAAATTTTTCTAAGTCCAGAGTAAAAAAGCATATTTTAGCCGAAATTATTCTAACCACTAAATTTTTCTAAGTCCAGAGTAAAAAAATCATATTTTAGCCGAAATTATTCTAACCACTGAATTTAAAGTTAAAATCTGCAACAGGTCTTGTTGATGC
This sequence comes from Allygus modestus, assembly GCA_963675035.1. NCBI lineage: Eukaryota > Metazoa > Arthropoda > Insecta > Hemiptera > Cicadellidae > Allygus > Allygus modestus. Next base: position 251,839,054 of record OY776111.1, on the reverse strand, counting down.
TGGGGCTGTAGGATATGAAGTGAGGACCCTGGCCTGCAACGGCTCTTTATATAGCCGACAATTCACACAATTTGTAAAATTACGCATCGGTTACTATGCATCGGTCGCTGTGTCCTTGGTGCCGATCTTGCAGAATCTCCTTCAAGGTTGATTGTCGCGCTGGTGGCGATAACCGAGTGCACTTCTAAGTTGTTTACATGTGTTGTTTATTTAGTGTGGAGTTATTTTTGAACTCGTGGATTTCTGCAAAGGATGTATTAAAATGAATTTTAAATAGTTTGGATTAAAACACAAATTTCAGTTGGCGGCAGTATTTTTCAAAAATATTTTTGACCGTTATAGTGAATTTGGGAAATGTAAGTGAAATTTATTAAAACACTTGCCTAGGACAATAACATATCCAAATTGCAGACAAATCGGACAGTAAACACCAAAGATAGTTTTTTAGCCTGAATTTGAAAATTAATTTTTAAAAATATAGAGGAGGGATGGGGATGGGGACAATATATTTAATATAGGCAAGGGTTGGACATTAGTACGGGCCAACGCGCGGGAGCTCTATAGGCGGGAGCTGGCGTCGGTGCAAAAACGGCTCCCCATAAGAATAACATGGGGAAAAAGCGCCGGAAGTGATGCCTCTTTCCTGTTTACCCACTACTACACAATAACTTCTAAGTTGTTTACATGTGTTGTTTATTTAGTGTGGAGTTATTTTTGAACTCGTGGATTTCTGCAAAGGATGTATTAAAATTAATGCAAATTTTAAATGGGGGAAAATAAGGCAGGGGCCAAAAAGAAAATTTGTGTAGGGTAGGATCGGGCGTCGGTCCAAAAACTGATCCCCATAAGAATAACATGGGAAAAAAGCGCCGGAAGTGATGCCTCTTTGTGGTTTCTCCACTACTGGCGCCACTTCCGGCGCTTTTTCCCCATGTTATTCTTATGGGGATCAGTTTTTGCGCCGACACCCGATCCCGCCTTACACAAGTTTCCTTGTTGGCCTATATTAATACCCAACCCTTGCCTATATTAAATATATTGTCCCCATCCCCATCCCTCCTCTATATTTTTTAAAATTAATTTTCAAATTCAGGCTAAAAAACTATCTTTAGTGTTTATGGTCCGATTTGTTTAAAACTTGGATATGTTATTGTCGTAGGCAAGTGTTTTAATAAATTACACTTACATTTCCCAAATTCACTATTACGGTCAAATTAAAAATTATTTTTGAAAAATACTACCAATTGCCAACTTCTTTATTTACTGTCCGATTTGTCTGCAATTTGGATATGATATTGTCCTAGGCAAATGTTTTAATAAATTTCACTTACATATCCCAAATTCACAGTCAAACTGCCAATTTTGACCCTATTTTAAAATTCATTTTAATACATCCTTTGCAGAAATCCACGAGTTCTGGCTACTTGGGAACCCGAGCCATTTGACATATAATAAATCACCCTTCCTCCTAATTACCTTCTCTACCAAATACATGTCTTTATATTTAGTTTTTAACAATTCTTCTGTATAAAATCCTCCTTTGATTATATTGCCATTCTCATCTTTCAAAATATAAGTCACAGGCTTTGTTTTCTTAACTTCTGCTATTGTAAAAAGCTCTACCGTCCAGTTGGGGGTATATCCTTTACTAAATACATGTTTATATTTAGATATCCTTACACTATCCCCCACCCTATATCTTGGCTTTTTAACTTGTACTTTAGATGCTAACCTTTCATGTACATCTTTAGAGTTCTTAGCACTTACTTGGTTAGGCTTCATCTCTATGGATCTATGTACTTTATTATTATATATCCTTATTAACTTTGGAAGTAAATCCAACCACTTGTAACTCCCTTGTGCACTAAACTCTCTATACAACCAATTCTTTAAAGTTCTCTGGAACCTTTCCACAATAGCCGCCTTAGTTGTAGAGTAAGTGTGGTAGTGATTAATATTTAGAATTTTCATTAGTTTGGTAAAATGTTCATTAAAAAATTCTTTTCCGTTATCAGATTGAATATTTTTAACTCCCTTTGGGAGAATAGTTTTTATAGCTTCTGTGACTACTAATCCAGTTTTATTCTTTAGTGGAGCAGCATAAGCTTTTTTAGAAAATGTGTCTATTAAAGTTAAAATATATTTATTCCCAGAATTCTCTCTAGCATAATTCCGCATATCTATTAAATCTATTTGAACAGTTTCGTTTATACCCAACACCTTAAAAGACCTTCTAACAAAGTTCTTTCTCGCGGGCTTATGCAATTCATAAGCAATTTTTTCCATTTTTTATTCTTTATTTTTAATGTTAACGTATCTACCAGTCTCTGTCGTTTCAAAAACACCTCCATTGCTACCAATTAACATACCATCACTCATTCTTTGATATACATAGTTTTTTGGCAAATATGCCCCTCCATCTAAAGTCTTAAATCCGCTTAAAGATGTAGGGTCTGCAACCAACAATTTAGGATTGTACATCATCAAATCGATTTCATTATTGTCTTGCATAAATTTATTAGTTTTATTGTTAAACCTTAACGCATGTGATTTTAAACAAATATCAAATTTAATATTGTCTTGTCTAAAAGTTTTAATATTATCGTCATACCTCAAAACTTGCGACATTAAACAAATATCACTCCTATCTTTGCCTTCAGGTACATTCTTTATTAATTTGTCCTCTGCATCCCACATATCGCTATCTAATGTTAATACATTATAATATTTATCCCCCTGTTTTATTATGCTTTTCTCACCTTTTGTTAATATTTGCTTAACAACAGCCACATCATTTGGCAATGTTCCAGGTAAAATGTTTGTTAATTGCTTATTTTTACCATCAAATTTAAGACCGTCTAAAGTCACAGTCTGATGTTTTGTAACACAATCGTTCTCATCAACAGTGGGTTTAACACGAACTAGCCTTTTATTATTAAAATCCCAAAAGTTTAGATCCATTTTTGGTACTTGAGAGACGTTTACAACATCATCGCTTTCTTTACCAGCCAACAAATTACTTATTTTTCGCTTTTTGGCATTCCAAATATTTCCATTTTTTCCATTCTCCGATTCCAAAAATTCATAATTATTTTTGTCTTGTACAAAGACACCATCTTTTCTTATTAAAGTTTGCTCTAATGTGGGTACATCAGTTGAGCTTTCACCCCGTTTAACATTAGTAATTTTGCGTTTATTAGCGTTCCAATTATTACTCTTGGATTCTAAAAACTTATATTTAGTATTACCTTGTACAAAAGCATCACCTTTTCTAGTTAACGTCTGCCCCAAAGTCGATACATCATCAGTAAACTCCCCACCTTTAACACTACTAATTTTATAATTTAAAGCATTCCAACCATCATCTTTTAGATTTAAAGTAGTTTCTTTAAAACTTCTAGCTTCTGGTTTACTATATGGGTTATATACGCGATAAAATTTATCTATCATATTTTTATTTAATAAACAATTCCACTTTCCCTCAATTCTTCTATGATAGAATCTATCTCATTATCCACTCCAGAATTTCCCGCCAATCGGCTTAACCAAAGCAGTCTTAACCTATCTACAAGCTCATTAGGATCGTCCCAATAAACATAGTCTATTTTATTACCACTTACCTGCCTTAAACCTTCACCAACAGTCTTAAACAGGGGTTTAATTATATTAAGATATTTAGTGTGTTTATTACTTGACATCGCCGCACCTGGTTTATAACCCTTTAAATGTGCATTTGTAGCTTCCAAAATCTCTTTATAATTTTGCAAATCAGCCTGACTATAGTTTACGGGTTCTTTTAAAGTTAACAATTCCCACAATCCCTTTGTCCCTTTATAAATTGTTTCTCCAACTGTAACATCGTCATTGGCAATTTGAACTTCCTGATTCCCAATAAAAAATTTATTTCCTTCTCGCCTAATACCATATGTGGTGTCTGTCATACTACTTCTACTAAGGTAATTTCCTAAATAGTCTGATGCTAAAAGACCAAAATCTAATTTGTGTGGTGTTATCTGTGTTATTCTTGGTATTCTAGACGGGGTCTTTTCTAAAATCATTGGGAGAACTGGCCTCTCTGTTTTTGTGGCTAAATTTTTTAATTCTTGCAAAGGCTCTATTAACGGTTGGAATGTTTGGAACCTCTCTTCAGCCTCTAGAAATTTACCACGTTTTAACGCCCTATATTTTTCTCTTATTTGTTTTGCAGACTCTACCAATTCTTGTTGAATATTTGTTTTCATTTTATTTACATTTTATTTATCTCATTTGTCAAAGGATTATACTCAAACACTTTATCGTGTATTATTAGGCAATATGCAGATGTGTTTGAAGGGACATTTTCTGCAGTTTCAATTTCTAATTTAATATCTACAACCCCCTCTTTCACCGATTCATTCTGCCTAGAACAATCTATTACAATTAGAGGATATTTCTTTATAAAGTCAGCTCTGTTAAACATAGGATCGGGGACGGTGTTGTAGTAACTCTCCCTAAACCTCACAAACATCTCATAAGCTTTAGAGGCATCTCCATTTTCAAAGTCGAGATTTAAATCACTATAAGGATAATATTCAGAGTTTAAAAACACTTTGATATTTTTCAATTTACAGTGATCAAATTCATCAGTTCTTTTTCGTGCACTGTTGTCCCTACCTGTTTGGAAACCAAATATAATATACCTGGGCTTCTCCAAACTCGAAGACGTCTTAACTGACCATGTGTGTCTCTTGGTTTCGGGGTATGATGGGAGTTCGTGTAGCTCCAAACTTCTAAATGCAATTTGCAAATTTTTATTTTGCAATAACATCTTTTGTAATTGAAGCCTCTCCCCATCAGATGGTACCACATGCGGCACCACCCACTGAATCGATTTAAGTGTAATTTTAGGAATAGGATCGACACCAGTTGGAGCATTAGATGTTGTTAATATACAATTTAAGTCGTTTTTGGATCTTTTCAACACCAATTCTTGTTTAACATTTACTAAAACCTTATTAAAATCCTCAAACACACCCATTAACAGCTCTAACGGGACACAAGTACTAAACTTGCCGCTTTTATGGAACTCCTTTAAATTTTCATCAGAATCAAATGCTACATTTGACAATTTAGTTGTTTTATTGTAAGAGCACAATATTTTCATAAGACTGGAAATTCCCGGATTTCTTACAATATCTATTTCTTTACCAGCAACTTCGTATCTAATTTCGTCAAATAAGAATGCAAATGCATTATTTATAAAATGTCCTTTATCATGATTCTCTATTTCTCCTTTAATATACAGATAACTCCTACATGGGAGTGTTAGTAAATCTTGATTATTTATGCATATTCGAATTTCATCGGAATTATTTATTGCTAAAGTGTTGTGTGGAACATAGGAGTGATTTGTAATTTTAACCAGGCTATCGTCGTATTGGAATTTTCCTGTAACGTCTAGAAAATCTTCCATTTTTATTAATAGAAAATTTTAACTTCAACCCAATTGATCGCAGAAACCTGGCATTTTGTACACTCAGTCCGTTCTTGTAAATTCTCATATCTTTTTTATATGACAAGTAATTGTAGTTTCTTCTTTATTAAAGTCAATTGGCTTGTCGTGTTGATCTGCAAATGTAATGCTAACAACATCTAAACTTCTCTTATTTACAGGGAAGTATATAATATTTCTGGGGATCTCAATAATTTTGTAGCCGGGAGGAGCTTCTGGGTAAAAACTGTGTATGGTGTGTGATTTGTCACCATTCAAATAAGACCCATTCGCAATATTACATTTTACTCTAATCACATTTACATTATTTATGTTGATTTTATTTACAGATTTAAACGCAATATCTGGAGTAGAAAATCCTTTAAATCCCAATAATTCAGACCCTAAACACGGTTTTGTAAAATCAAACACATGGCTAGAATGTAATGTGGCTTTCATAGTTTTATTATCGGCTATAAGTACAAAATCTGGGAGTTGCTTTTGAATTTCCTTCGCAAGCTCAAACACTTCGTATGTACCTTCAACAATTTCAATTACATTTGCGGCTTTGTGATCGTAATAATACACATCCTCACCCTCGTCTATAGTTAATTTTGTGTCTTTAAGTTTATTTAATTTTGGAACTAGCCCTTTGTAAAATATAAGTTTGACTTTTGTATTAATTAATGCTACTTTATTTTGTATAATAACTTCAACTTTACCATCTAATGCCCGGTTTAATTCGTCAATTGTGACCTCCCCTTTTGGGGTTGTAATTTTGTGCATTTTGTAATATGTCAAAGTATTTAGAGGTTTTTTAACATTAAATATAGAATTATAACTTTGAAAATCTACCAGTCCAATTACATAATCACCATTTAATTCTATAGGAGGAAAGAACACCGACTTCAACTCTGGCTCTGTGCCCGTGAATGTTATAGTAAATGAATCCATTTTTATAAACTAAAATTTTTCAGAAATGATAAACATAAAATTCCACAAATGGAACTGTTTAAATCTTGTATTTGATCAGTTGTATAGTAGATTTTAGATGGTACAAAATATTCAATTACCTCTTTTGGAGGCTGTATTCCGAAAGGGTCAAAATATATTACAATATCTTTTTTTTTACGATACGCTGTCCAATGTGTGCCCCTGTCACTGTCTAAATTAATAATTCCACATTCTCTTACTTTTGGTCTCTGTTTTCTTAGCTCGTTTTTTAGGTACACTCCTCGAAAGTGAGGCACGTCTCTTGCTGCCTCTAACAGCTGAAAGTTGTCCATCTTTTTTATTAAATTTTAATCCCATTCCCATTTTTGCTTTAGCCTTCATCAAATTTGTCACTGCATAAGCTGCTGCTTTTTCGGCCAGACTGGCGTCCTTTGCCGAAACCCTAGTCCAAGCCTGGTCCGCCAATCTCATATCTGCCTTGTTCCGGGCGGCTGTATCAGGATTATTCATGTAGAATATGTCGTGCTCTTTACAATAAGAGTCTAGCTTATTTTTTGGAGGTACATTTCTGGCTAAATTTTCACGTATATTAGTTCCAGGACCACAATACATATACGACGGCAGGTGGAGAGGGAAAGGAAGGTTGTTTATAAGGGTATTTAACAAGCCACGGCCCCTATATGGCTTTAAGAATAATCCCTTACCCTTCTTACACTTTCTCTTTGCCATTTTTATTATATAAAAAAATTATTAAACAAAAGAACAAATTTAACACATAAAGAAAATACACCATTTTTATTATGTGTCATTTATTCAACAAATTTAACACATAAAGAAAATACACCATTTTTATTATATAAAAAATGTCATTTATTCAACAAAAGAACAAATTTAAAATAGCACATAAAGAAAATACACCAAAGAAGTTGGGTCTATTTCCTAATAATATTCGCTGTCTTATAATAGGGCCCAGTGGTTCGGGGAAGACTGTTGTAATTTATAACTTAATTGTAAAAAAACAAGGATTAAAGTTTACAAATTTATATATAATATCCAAATCTTTAGAACAAGAAAAATATAAAAAAATAATTGAAATATTCCGTCTGTGTGATGAAGTTAAATTACACACATATTCAAACTGTGAAATCACACCAAATGATGTAGAATCACACTCAATAGTTGTATTTGACGACATAAATAGTCCAAATATCACACAATTTTTCTCAATGGGCAGACACAAAAATATTAACAGTTTTTACTTGTGTCAATCTTACAGTAAAGTACACAAACATTTACGTGACAATGTTAATTTTCTAATATTATTTAAACAAGACGATTTAAATTTAAAACATGTGTATAACAATCATGTGGGAAATGATTTTTCATTTAACCAATTTAGAAATCTCTGCCATCAATGCTGGGATAGGTCTAAATATGGCTTTTTTGTAATAGACAAGGAAAGGCCAAAGAATAATGGCAAATACAGATTTATGTTTGACCAATTTTATAGTGACCAAGGGCAAGGGTGTTGATGCCATCCACAATAAACCTCTTGTCGTCATCAAAAGAGAGTACCTTTTTGTTCATCGTTAATGTTTGCAGATGGTGGTTTGTGGATTTAATTCTTGTAACATTCTCATAGTAATCTTCCCCGGTTGCAAGACAGTGTAAGTAATGTTGGTGTCTTAAGAGATGTTTAACTGTAGCGTTGTCAGCTCCTTTTGCCTTCTTAACCTCTAGCTCATTTTGCTTTTCTTTTTCGTATAACCATTGTAAAGGAATGAAAGAGTATAATTTTGGCCTTAAACCACAATATTCATACATAATTTGACCATTTAATTCGTCTTTAAACTTGCCCGTAACTTTTTTGTTTTTATCAGAGTATAAGAAATGATCTTTACTATATGCAGAGGTGTCGAAACGGTCCAAGTCACATTGTATTTCCTTGTAAAAGTCCTCTGTTACTATAGAATAAACAAGGCTGTCTGTGTCTGTCATTAAGAACCTTTTATTCTTAAATTTTGACATATAATTATAGTGGAAATCATACATTATTACTTTGCTGATATCCAAAATGGTCATTCCTAAATATATTGGTTTATCAAACTTTACAATTAATTTATTTAAATGCACAGCATGCAAGTTGTTATCGAACTTTTTGCTGCAGTCAAATCTTGGCTTTGTAACATACTTTGTTAACTTAGACTCGTCTACAAGATGTATATCACGAAACTTGCGTTGGTTCATAATTGTTCGACCAAAGAGACTGTTATTTAACAGTTTGTAAAAGTCTTTTTCAAAATCATGTTCAGCTTTTTGTCGCTTTTCAATATTAAAATTAATATAGGGCGCGAGCCATTTTGATTGTCTGAATTTTAAGATTCTGTGGTATTTTGTAACTACCAAACCCAGTTCTTCGTATTTTTTTAGTGCTTTATAATGTAAAATATATTTAGTTTTGTCATTTAAATTTGGTATTAATTTTCCATTCATTTTTTCTGGTGCGAGCGGGTAGTCATTATGCAAATCGTGTAAACTTTTATCGTATTTTAAATCAACTTCCAAAATAAATCCAAAGTTTTCATTTTGATTGTATTTATAATCTTTCTCATTTGTCCATCTAAAGCCATCAACGGGCAACGACTCGCACATTGCTGTAGAGTATAGCGAGTTGCAGTCTAAGTATACAAGATAGGTGCTTTCTTGATTTGGGTCATAATGTTCGCCCATGTACTTATTATTGGCTTTAGCGTGGCGCGTGGAAATCATACTTACACCGCCTCTAATGGCATGTTCTATAAACAAATGCATGTCAACGTCTTGAAATAATTCTAATTTTATGCCGGTCATTCTAAGACACGCCTCCCATGTTAGTCCTGGCAGTGAGTACATGTGGACGGGGTCGAGTTTATAATCCTTTAAACACAAGTCCCTAAATGTCTCAAACACATCAGCCAATAACAACACATCTGTTTTAAGGTATAAATCGTGATATTCTTTTAAATTCTTTATATTAAAATGATTCCATACGTTTTTAGCATGTTCATATTGTGCAGGAGATATACATTCTTTAGTTAGACTGCTGTAAAATGCCTCTATGGGTGGGAGGGGCTCTAAAAACTTTTCTGGTCCTGTCATGTATTCGTACGGAAATTCGCCCTTACATTGTAGTAGTGGATTGTCTATAAATCTAAACGTATTTAAATTGGAAGCTAATTTGCTTAAGGGAAGAGACAGAAAGTTGTAGGAATCCAAAAATACCAAATCATCAACAGAGAACGAAATATACTTTTCCATGTCTTTGGCTATGCAATTCAATTTGCGATTGAATTTTCCCAAGTGTTGCATTATTAAATGACCGTCATAGTTTTTAAGATTGTGGAAGAATACTGGATTTTTCTTGGTTACTTTATAGTTTAAATTGCAAGAGTTGTGGGAGGGTCCTCGGAACTCGCCTGTTAGGTGGCAGTGGTCGCGCACTTTATCACACAGTAATGGTTGTTGGCATATGTGGCAGTGTGTAGAGTTTTGGAATAACATCTCTTGCTCTGCAGTCATTACAAGGGGAACATATACTCCCATCTGACTTTTAATAAAGTCATAAGTTTTAAATAACTTTTCGAAAAACACATCCATCACATTTTCACCACTGTACAACTCTTCGTAAATAATAGTAGAATCTCTCACCACAACATAAGCAAATCCAGAAGGCGTGTGTTTGCCACAGTTTATAAAACATTCGAAATCTGCATAAATCACAAAGGGAGCTTTAAGTTGATATTTGTAATTCGTAAATTGTAGTGTATCTTTTTTAGACATTTGTACTCTTTGGGCATCAAAGGTTTTACAATATGTTGTGTGACGTTCCAATATATCTTTGGTGCAAAAATGTTGCAAACAGAACTTGCAAAAATATTTCTTATTGTTGTCTTTTGTAGAATTAAACATTAACTTATCAAAATCAAGAATTAAACAGTAATGTGATTTCCGACCTTGTTGTAGAAGCAGCAGGTTGACGTGCGTATTACTGTTTAGTTTAGTTATTCTCAGTGGATATATTAATTGTCCTTCAATTCCATATACGTTAACACTTATGTTGTTTTGTTTTTCAAATTTATCAATGTCGGATATTTTTACGGGATATTTTATATTTGACATATTCAACTGACCTTCATAGGGTTCGTAGTAAAATACTCGATTTGCATGTTCTTTACTATTCCTTGGATTCAAGCTTGCTAAAACACTCCACACGAAACATTTATTATCACTGTTTTTAATATTTAAAACAGCGTGTTTTGATTTTATATTTTCTGGTGTGGGTATGTATGAGTTGGGAGTTAGGGGTTTATACTTGTAAACATGCAGCTGCCAGTATTTAGTGTGGTCATATATCCATCCACTGCCTTGGGCTTGATACTTGTGCATGGAGGTATCGATCTTAAAAAGTGCTTCTTTAATTTGAGTTTTTAATTGTGCTTTCTCAATTGATAAAGTAGTTAAACTTCGAAAATCAGCAATACATTCTTTGTCAATGATTAAATCACCATTATTGTCCACCGAGTGTTTGATGAACTTTACCCTCCTAATAAGAATCCATTTGATAGGTAGGGGACAAGATTGAAGGGTGTCTAATACTTCCACAGATTCACCGTTAAAAATATACAACTTGTAAGGTTGTTTGTCACATCGTAGGTGGTGGCGTTTCTTTTGACAGTTAATAGCCTTCTTACACACATTGCAAGTATTGTGGTTCTCTAGCATATGCATTTTAAAATGATTGTTATTATCAAATATTTGATGGCATTTTTTACAAATTTTAGGAATAACTTTGTGAATGTTACGATAGTGTCTGATTAAATTGCTTCTGTTGGAGCAGGGCACGGAGCATATTGCACAGGACAACATGTTGGATGTAAATAAATTTTGAGATGACATTACTCTGCTTTTTATAAACAAGAAATTACCATTTTTTAAATTTTTTAAATTTTTTAAATTTTTAAATTTTTTTAAATTATTTAACAGCGGTTTTTAAATTATATTTTACAAGTTTACGAGAGTTCATATTCGAAATGCAGTCACATTCGAAATATGATTTACAAATGGATATTTAAATATGGAAACCTTAAAATTTGGAAATGGTGAATTGAAGATTTACAAATATTAGGCTATTTCACAATTTTCGGATGGATTAACAGTTGTGATTGTCCCACCTTAGCTACAACTACCGTCGCTAACACTCCCAGCTAACCGAAGTCCTGGGTGTGAGCCGTGGCGCCGAGACGTCCGGTGGAGAGGTGAGAGCCGTGAGGAGTCCGGTGGAGAGGAGAGCCGTGACGTCATCTGGTGCCGGTGGTGAGGTGTCGGTGGTGAGATGTCGTGTCACTGGTCTTGTAGAACAATAGTGCTGTGTCTTGTCGGTGGCTCCTTATATACACGTCGAGAGGCTGGATTTTTCAATTTAACCAGGAAATTACCTCGCGTTGGCTGGACTTTCCACCAGGAAATTGCCTCTATGGTAAGTGGAAATTCTGGTCAATGTGACGCATGCTTGCACATGACCGACTTTAGTGTGTTAGTATGTCAGTGTGTCGGTGAGTGGTGGATTGTTGCGTGTGCTGTAGCGTCGTGGTGGGCAGCGATGCGGATCGTTGCGTGTGCGGGCGGTGGTGCGGATTGTTGCGTGTTTTAATTAATCAGTTGGCAGTTCGACCGTAGTTGGAATTTATTAAAACACTACGACAATCATCCAAATTTTAAATCAAGAAGTTGGCGGCAGTATTTTTTAATTTGGGGGAATTTATTAAAACACCAATAACACATCCAAGGACACAAAACACACCAGAGATAGTTTTTGAAAATTTTTAAAAATATAGAGGAGGGATGGGGATGGGGACAATATATTTAATATAGGCAAGGGTTGGGTATTAATATAGGCCAACAAGGAAACTTGTGGCTTATTAGTATAGGCGGGATCGGGTGTCGGTCCAAAAACTGATCCCCATAAGAATAACATGGAAAAAAAGCGCCGATTGTGGCTTCTCCCCCGTAATTCACATCTACTCCTGTAAGTTAATGCATCAGATAGTTTTGTCACAAGACTCTAAATACTTGTTTAAGTAAATCCGGCTTTAGGTTTACTAAGTTATCAACAAATTTAAAATAAGCCCAATGAGAACACGATCTTTGAGGTTACGAATGGTATCTCACTTGGAAATATCAAATTCCACCTTAAAATGCACTTAAAATCAAATTTCCAATGTCATTTATAAAAAAAAATAAGCTTACAAAAAAATATTTATTTATGAAAACTATACCTTCGGTATTATAAATTGTATATGTCTTGCATTAAAATGTTATATTTCAGGTAAATCTCATTTAAGTGTTAAACTCTTACATAAAATGTTTAACATCAGCAAAATAAAGTCAGATCAGATAGCCTAGAAGTTCGATAGAAAACAAAGACCGTTAAGTAGCTTTCCGAACCTAAACGCAACAATCTAATTTGCAATGACATTTTACAAAGTTTGTAAACAAAAAACTAAACTAATTGTAGAAATTATAAAACTTACTATTAAAAATAGTTTTTAAAATATTTATAAAATATTATTTCAGAAAAAAATAACTCGTTATAGGTTTCAGTTAGTATTTGAACCCGAAAGTTAAAGTCCTGCTGCTGTAAAAATAAAAACGTTAAGCTGGTAGAAAAAATATATATAAAGAGACAAATCTTCACTACCCAAAAACTATCTGTTCACAACCGGAAAGATAACTAACTGATGGGAAAATATAAGAATAGATTATAAGACATTTACCCTAAAATACTCTCATTCAATAAATACACATGCCCAAACTACTAAATGTATGTTAAAATCGTATTAATTGCGTAATAGAAATAATAATCTGCCAATCTGGAAGTAGTGATCGTTATCAAGAAGTAGAAATTACAAGTTCAAAATAATAGTTAAACTACCATCTCTGTGAAATAAATATGTAAAAATTAGTTTGCCAATGGATGTAACCAATATTAAAAGGTTGGAAAAACTACACTAAAGTAACAAAAAGATAGGTTGGCAACTGTGCAAAAGAAAATTTCACAACATAAGGTTGGTGACACTGTGAAAGATCCAGAAGTTAAGTCGGAAACTCTGCACAAAAACCGAAAAACATAAAGCTAGGTTAACAACTCTACGAAACAAAATTTCAAAAAGCTATGTTAGCAAGAGTGCAAAAAAGATTGAGACGTTGTGTTGGCAACATTATGACAAGAATCAGAAATTGTAGTGGCAGCATTAAGAACGAAAACATACAACATCTAGGTTGTCCACTTTGAGAAAGAAAGGACACAAAGTACTTAGGTTGTAAAACACTGCATAAAATAAAATTATGTAAGTAAAAGTGTGAAAGAGAATGTAGAGAAAGTTTTGTTGGAAATTCCTTGAACGAAAAACTACAGAAATACACCGCGAAATCAAAACACAGCATTAAGGCTGGCAACATCATGTAGGAAAAAAGTTAAGTTGGCAACAGTGTCAGATTAAAATATTAATAGTTAATTTGGCAACATTGGTATAGAAAAATTGCAAAGATTTTAGGTGAAAACATTAAGAATGAAGAATTTGCCAATGCCTTTAAAAATTATTAAAATGTTGGAAACACTACACCCGAGTTAATCAAAAAGGTAGGTTGGCAACTGTGCGAAAGAACATTTCAGAAAGTTAGGTTGGCGAAACTTTGAAATATTTGGAGTTAGGTAGGAAACTCTGAACAAAAGCCGAAATCCAAAATGTTAGGTAGCAACCTTCGAAACAAAATGTCAAAAAGTTACGTTGGCGACACTGTGAAAGACAGATTAAGACGTTATGTTTGCAACATTAGGACTAGAAATCAGAAATTGTATTTACAGCATTAAAAACAAAAATGCACAACATCTAGGTTGACCACTTTGAGAAAGAAAGAACACAAAGTACTTAGGTTGGTAACCACTGAAAAAAAATAAAAGTGAGAAGATGATGTAGTTAAGGTTTTGTTGACAATTACTTGAACAAAAAAGTACAGAAATACACTGCAAATAAATTATTAAAAGATTGGAAACACTACACCAAAATGTACACCTACAAACAGGTAGGTTGGCAACTCTGAGAAAGAAGATTTTAGAAAGTTAGGTTGGCGACACAGCAAATGATTCAAAAGTTAGATAGGAAACCATGCAAAAAAAACGAGGAAAAATTAGGTTATCAACCCTACGAAACAGAATTTCAAAAATTCTGGTTCGCAACTTTGTGAAAGAAAGATCACAAAATACATATGTTGGCAAACATTGCACAAAATAAAGTTATGTTAGTAAACATGTGAAAGAGAATATTCAGAAAGTTATGTTTGCAATTCCGTTTCGGTAACGAAAAAATACAGAAAGACACTGCGGTATAACAATTCAACATTTAGGTTGGCAACAACAAGTAGGAAAAAAGTAAGGTTGACATCAGCAAGCAGGAAAAAAAGTTAAGTGTGGCAACATTGGCAATGACAAATTGCAAAAAAGTAAAGTTGGCATTTTTGAGAATGAAAGATACAAAAATCAGGTTTGAACCCCCTTAAAAGAAAATACAAACAGTTGAGTTGGCAACTTTGTGAAAGAAAAATGTTAGTATGACAATACTGCGAAATATAAAAGTCGACAATTCTACTAAAACCTATTTATCTAAATGCAAATGGTAGGCTGGCAACAACAAGCAGGGAAAAGTTAGCTTGGGAACAGTGTGACCTAAAATATTAAGATTTAGCTTGGCAACACTGGCAAAGAAAGATTGCAAAATGTTATGTTGAGAACAAAAGGGTAAAAACAAGGTTTGAAACCCTATCTAAAAAGAAAATACCAACATTTAAGTTAGAAGCTTTGTAAATGAAACATTTACCAATGCCTTTAAAAGGTTGGACACATTACCCTAAAGTTACAAAAAGGTAGGTTGGCAACTCTGCGAAATAAAATTTTAGAAAGTTAGGTTGGCGACACAGCGTGTGATTCAGTAGTTCATTAGGAAACTCTGCATTAACACCGAAATTCAAATATAACTTAGCAATCCTGCGAAACAAAATTTCAAAAAGTTAGGTTGGCAACGCTGCTGAAGAAAGATTAAGACGTTACGTTGGCAATATAATTGAAAAGGTTAGAAATTATATTGGTAACATTAAGAATGAAAAAATACAAACTCTAGGTTAACAACTTTGTAAAATAAAGGACGCAAAATACTAAGGTTGGCATCACTGCAAAACAAGTGTAAAAGAGAATGCTCAGAAGGTTATGTTGGCTTATCCGTTAACAAAAAGTACAGAAAGACTTTGAGAGATAAAAATTTACATTTAGGTTGACAACAACAAGTACGAAAAGAGTTGGCAATAACAAACAGGAATACACCCGTCCCAGCAAACCTGCATACTCAGCGAATTTCCAATGGATATATAAATGTCTTAATACTACATCAAGCCACTTATCAAGTTTCAAAAAAATATATTCACAAATAAGCGATATATACAATTTTAATTATTCTCCATAAGAATAACACTGTGGCTGAGTTCGCAGGTTTGCTGCAACAAGGAACACAAAAAATGTTTTTTTATGCTAATATCAATATAACTGAAGTAGGTGAAGTCATATACCAGTTTTTATTAATTTATGTTCATAATTAAGGGAGACATAGCATTTAAATATTATCCATAAGAATAACATGGGGATGAGTACGCAGATTTGCTGCTACGGGATCCTTTGGCAAAAAATTGTTTTTTTTGAGCAAATATCAATAGACCACAACCAGATGAAGCCATATACCAAGTTTCGTCCGTATACGTTCATAAATAAGCGAGATATAAAATTTTTCTTTTCCTCCATAAGAATAACATTAGACAACGTACTGTGTTTAGCACTTTCACTATCTCGGTAACCAATTGACGT
Source organism: Allygus modestus (assembly GCA_963675035.1). Lineage (NCBI taxonomy): Eukaryota > Metazoa > Arthropoda > Insecta > Hemiptera > Cicadellidae > Allygus > Allygus modestus. Next base: position 251,822,684 of record OY776111.1, on the reverse strand, counting down.
AGAGAAATGATCAAAATACCAAATTGTGTATTTTTTTAAGTTGATTCCAATGGTGAAAACTAAAATTTGAATATTTCAAAAATTATATGTGAAAAAATCAAAAAACCCATTTTTGGGTTACAAAACCCCCCCAAAATACCCCTTCGGGTAGAGCGATCTGGCTGGTTTTCGAACTTGAAGTCATAAATGTTGCTTTACACGTTCATACCAAATTTCATCAAAATCGGATCATTTGTACGAGAGTTATCGTGCTCACGGATACACACACACACACACACACACACACACACACACACACACACATATATATATATATATATATATATATGTGTGTGTGTGTGTGTGTGTGTGTAAAAGGCGTATATATATAAGAGGATTTGATTTATAATAAACGTACTTGTGTCTGTATTTTAAACGTTGTTATTATTATTAATCCATGTCCCTGTCCAGTTTTTGAAAAGATAATATTAGAAAGATAGTTGGTTGTAGTTGGAGGAGGAGGAGAACGGGTGGGGAGGGGGCAATAGTGGTGGGGAGAGGTATTGGAAAGGAGTTAGTGGTAGGGAGGTAGTAGTGGGGATAGAACGAGCCGCTGTCTAGCCCGGCAGGCCTCATTCTCATTCTAACCTCAGGCGGTGCCAGTCGCTTCGGGCGGAACATGGAACTGTTTGTTGATTTTCAAGGCTTTAAAAACCCAAACAACGAATTCGTAGTTAAGGAATTTGCAGTTGCCACGTCGGACGGAACCACCATTCAACATTGGACAGTGAAATCTCCGTGCCCATACACCACTTTGGACGCCAAAACCAAGAAACAGTGTACGTGGACGACCAATCACTATCACGGGCTACGCTGGCAGGACGGTGACACAACCATTCAAGCGCTACACAGACAGTTGTACTCCATTCTGTATTCTTCGGTAGTGTACGTAAAGGGACTGGAAAAAGCAAACTACATTAAAGAATTTTTCAGATCGTGTCTAGTGATCGACCTGGAAGCCTACCCTTCTTTAAAGGTGCTGACGACATCGAATGTGTATTGTTTTTTTTCACGGAAAATCAAAAAAGATGTGCGCATTGAATAACGTGTTGAAACTGGTTCAATACCACAACCAATAAAAAAGAAGTATATCGGAGGGAAATATTCCCTGCATCTGGGACTTTTAGTTTTTGTCCCCAAACCATTCCCCCACTCCCTTATAGATCCCTCCAACCACCCCACCCCCACCACTACCAAAAGTAAATTATCTAGTTGAGATTCAGTCAGTTCCACGCCACCTGGACGAGAGGCAGCAGTTACGGGGAGATAAAATCAATCGACAATGGACACTGCCGATTTGAAAGTACACTTGAACAGTTGTTACGTGCCGCAATATACCAGGATCAGCGATCTCAGCCCGCTGATCCCCTACAAGATCATCCAGTTTGGAAAAGCGCAAACACGTTTCGGCGAAACAATCCGCACCACCGTCGTTGAAGGTATAACCGGCGATGACCTACTCCTGAACGTCTACCTCCCACACAGGTTCCTCGCTATCCTCTCGGACGCCGCCATCGAGAGCTACAACAAAGGAGAGGGCAACAGACTGTCTCTGGTATACCGGGGAATCGGAAAAGGAATTGAATTTGTTTGATTTTTCACTTAATTACTGTTTTTGTAAATAGTAGACCAATTAAATGTATCAATAAAGTTTGGTTTGTAAATTTATTACTTATTATTTTCCCTTGTGTGCATAGTTTAATAATGACTTACACAAGGTACAATTTGGATGAAATTAGTTTTAAAAAGCATATAATGAAATAGTATTACAAGTTAAAACGTTTGGCATAGCAAATAAGTTACAGAGCTCTATAGGGGTCATATCTACTGAACAAATAGTGACAGGTCTGGACAAGTTGAAACAGGAGTGATGAACCCGATAAGGATATAAAATTATCCACAAGGTATAATTTCTACCGTAAAGAGAAATCACTACATACAAATATCAACTTTTATTTTATAAATCCATATTTTTTATTTCAGTCTGATCTGATACACCTCGTACTACTTCATATTTTACTAATATATTTTAACAGAAGAAGGGTATTAAAAGATATATAAACAGTGTGAGGGGGCCAAGCGTAGCAAATGAAAGCAGCGTGACGTAATAAATTTATACATATAACAAACAGTATAATTTAGCGTGACCTAGTATTACAAGAATAAAATAGGTTGGCAGTACTACACAGAAAAAAAAACAGGTTGGCAACACTGCCCAAATGTAGGTTAGGTAAAATGATTGGAAGGGTCGTGAGGGGAGGGGGTGGTGAGGGGGGTGGGGAGGGTGGCGGGGAGGGGTGGGGAGGGGGAGGGGTGGGGATGGGGAGGGGGGACCGAGCTTTGCTCAAGGAGTTGAGTTTCGCCTCGGGGGTGGTCCAGTGGGCTGGCTGGATAACTACCATGTTCGGATACGTAACAGGTTCGGACAAGTAACAAGATTGGATAAGTCACATGTTCGGATAAGTAAGATGTTCGGATAAGCAAACAAGCGGGTGAGAGGGGGCCGTGCGCAGCAAACGAAAGTAGTGTGACGTAATAATTATATACACATAACAAACAGTATAATTTAGGGTGAAGTAATCTTTCAAAGAAAAAAAAAATAGGTTGGCAGCGCTACACAGAAAAAAAACCAAGTTGGCAACACTGTCCAAATGTAGGTTAGGTAAAATGATAGGAAGGGCCGGGAGGGAAGAGGGGAAGGGGAGGGGTGGTGAGGGGCGGGCGGGGGAGGGGGATGGGAAGGGGTTGGGCGGGGGAGGGGTGAGGGGTGAGGGGAGGGGTGAGGGGTGAGGGGAGGGGGGGAGGGGGAGAAGCGTGGGCGGGGTGGGGGGAGGGGGCGCGGGCGTGAAGTCAGGGGTCAAAGGTCGAAACGCACTCGGGGGGGGTCCATAGTAGTAACGTACACTTAATAATTTATAAAATAATAAATATGCTCACAACTTAAAAATATACTTCGATTTATCTCTCTTGTGTGTTTTTGTTGGTAAAAAAACTTTTGTTATCCAGTATAACAATGTATACTCTAGTAAACTAACTATTGTTACTCTGATGTTGAAACATAGACGTCGGCTAAATTTTAACGATTCAAGTACCACTAAAATGGCTTCCAATGTTATTCTTATGGAGAAAAAAATAAATTTTGTTTTAAGATAATTTGATTAATACTAAACGAAATTATCTGAATAACGAACTTGACCGAGATTTTGACCTGTTAAGTTTTTCTGGAAAATTTTAAGTTTAACTGTGGAGGCATTCTCGAGTTATTGAGGTCACAGACACGCCAGTTGAGTTGATTCTCTTACCAGTCTAAGCAGTAAAGTTGTGTATAAGGATACTTTCACTTCGTTCAATTATCCAATTATTCTCCATAAGAATAATATTGGGGCTGAGTACGCAGGTTTTCTGCAACAAGGAACACAAAAAATGGGGTTTTATGCTAATATCAATATAACTCAACTAGTTGAAGTCGTATACCAGTTTTTATTCATTTACGTTCAAAATTAAGGGAGACGTAGCATTTAACTATTCTCCATAAGAATAACATGGGGCTGAGTAAGCAGGTTTGCTGCTGCGGGAGCCTTTGGAAAATTTTTTTTTGAGCAAATATCAATAGACTACAACGAGATGAAGCCGTATACCAAGTTTCGTCAGTATAGGTTCATAAATAAGCGAGATATAAAATTTGTATGTTCTCCATAAGAATAACATTAGACAACGTACTGTGTTTAGCACTTTCAATATCTCGGTAACCAGTTGACGTAGAGGTATGATAAATATACCAAATTGTCTGTTTTTTTAAGCTGAATCCAATGGTAAATACCCATGTTGCAACAAACCTGCATACTCAGCGAATTTCCAATGTATATATATATATATATATATATATATATATATACTATATACAGCCACTTACCAAGTTTCATAGATACATATTAAAAAATGAGCCGTATATTAAATTTTAATTTTTCTCCATAAGAATAACATGGGCATTGAGTACTCAGGTTTGCTGCAACAATGAACAGAAAATATGGCTTTTTATAGAAATATCAATGTAACTCAACTAGGTGAAGCTACATACCAAGTTATATTAATTTATGTTCAAAATTAAATGAGGCATAACAAATTCTTATTCTCCATAACAATAATATGGGCGCTGAGTACGCAGGTTTGCTGCTACGGGAAACATCGGCAAAATCTTGTTTTTTTAACAATTATCAATAGACCACAACGAAATGAAGCCATATATCAAGTTTCGTCCGGATACGTTTATCATGGTTCCGGGCCTAGGTCTTACCATGCCGACTACGGTAATAGCTTCTTCCCTTTAGGGGAAATTCGCTAATAATAAGGCTATAATAATATAAAAACATAATCTTAAAATCAGGCTGAAGTAGATTTTATAAGTAGGATTTACTAAACCTTATGACCTGATTCCTTGCTTAATTTAATAAATTAATACTTAAATACTTTATTACCAGCTGCTACCAGTCCTTCGCACAGCTGATTAAAATGCCTGCTGCCACTCAATCTGTTTAAGTAATTATTTGATCCATTAAACCTATTGCCCATAAGACTGGCATTGTAACTTTAAGGACCACAGGTTCGGAGCACTAAGAGTTTGCCAAGATGATAATCCTATCTGTATCCCAGATAAATTATCAACCTACATGCAATTCTTCAGCTCGATTGGTTCTGTAGTTTTACGTTAAAACGGAACATTCAAGTCAACAGACAGGCAGATACAACCATTATTTTTATTTTGTTTTATTTTAAATGTAAAGGATTACTTAGTATATTTGAAATAAAATCCCTTTATATTCAAGCTTGCTGCGCATTTTCATGCATTTACAGTGCATTGATACCGTGGCGAAACTGTCTTACACTTGACCATACTTGATCTATTCATTTCTTGATTTACTAGGTTGTTGTGTATAAGATGAAAGCCAAGCTAATTTCAACTTAAAATGAACCATAATAAATCAGATATTTCTAAAGACACTTTATATACTTTGCGTATACTTTTCCATAAATAGTTAAAATCAAACTAAAGTCCTTTAACATTTTATATGTATGTTTTATGATGCCAAACTGCCAATATTTCACTGTAAATAAATGGAATTTATTTATGCTATATTGTAAAAACAACCCACAGGCATATTTTTATATTTTTTACCGAACATATGGATTGAAACATATTTTGTCTATACTGTGAAAGCTGTTGACATCTTAACGATACGTACTTCTCTCCTGTGTGCACAGGTTTGCTACGACGTCACTATCATACATTATACTGTACTGACGTGTTTCTAACTCAATTATAAATACGGTTGATTCTCATGTGCTATCGCACATCGCTTTAATTTAGTTTTGACAAAAGATTAATGAGAACCTATGCAAACATCCTTTACGAAGAACAAATTAAGAAGTTAATTATAATTTTGTTTATCAACAAGGGAAAAAGGAATAATTTTTAGATTAACATAGAATATTAAGAAACAATATTAAAACCTTAATTTTACTCTACTTTCTGCTAGTCCTAAGCACCAGATTGTAAATTACGCGTCTGTCAAGTCATTGTTTTTATTAGATTCAACGCACTTCATTTTTAAAACAAAATTTTGGTAAAAGCAAAAGAGGGCTGGGGAAATAACTCAGCGTTCATAGTTTGCTAAAAATCAGAGTTTTGAAAACTTAAAAATTATATAGCAAAAAGACTAAACATATTTCATCCAACAGTAAAAGTGTGGACTCTAGCTGCTTGTAAAAGTCTGGTTGTAAATGTTCAGTTAGGCATAAATTACACTAGTCCAGAATGTCAAATTATCACTATATAGCTCGTTTTACCAAATAACAACATACATAAATTATTTATTCGAGTTAATCTTCAATAATTGTTTAGGTTAAAAACTGTTTGTTGTTAATAGCTAGTAAACCTTTACGAAGTTTAAATTACTTATAATCCAATTCAAAAACTGTTGGTTCAGTTGTAACAATTGGTGGTGTGTTTATTCTAAACTAATTTTATATAAATCTTCGATGGAAAAATGTCTTTCGGCTATAAGCATGTCCAAAATAAAATCATAAAATCGTTGGTAAAAATAACTTATAGTTTATTTTATTACGTTATGAGCTACTTGTGAACTACGTTGAAAGCATTATTTACTTTTTCTGTGTAAGTTACCCTGCATATATAATAAGTGATAATTTTAACTAGTAACGACAACATTAAAGTAAGGAAAATGATTCTTTAGCGTTATACTTCTTACCGTTATACTGTTTAGCGTTATTATGTTCTTAAACTAAACAACGGCAAGTGGGTTGTAAAAGTAGATGGTTAGTCTAAATAAATTTAATGTTTAAATAAAGTTTCCTACTTAAGTAGTTCAGGTTTCCCTAATTTGTAAATATTAAAATTCAAAGCTGGTGTCATAAAAACACAGCGAATTTGTATTTAGTTCATCCGCAGAAAAACTAAACAAATAACATTTTAAATTCAATGGAAATGGTAAACTGTCAGACATGCCAATAAAGTTATCGTACTTCAAGGCGTAGGTTTTCAATAGGAAAAGGTAACACGCACAGCTGTCAGTTAAAGCATGTTAGTCAAATTTGAGCGATAAAGCACTTTGGGTCGGTAGAACTTTGAGTTAGACGTGACCCAAAGTTAACAGCGATAGGAAAAGTTAAATGTCCTCATCTAAAACTCTGACAGCTCATTTACTTCTACTTTAATGAAACTTACTATACGTCAACGTTTGATTTATGTTTATGAAATATTTAAGTAGAAAGTTAATGTTATTCGTAATCGTTTATTGAAAATGAATGGCAAATAATTATAAAACAGTTTGCAAATATTTTAAATTGATGGTTGTGTAAAAAGAACAATATAATTAATTGAATAGGTAAGGCACCTTAACTGGCAAAGTAATTAATCTATTAGTATGTTCAAACAGATTTGAAATAGTGTTAAACGACGTACGTATCAAGTATTCCCGAAGAAATGTTGAAAGAATGAAAAAGGAAAAGATATATAATTAGAGGCGGGGTTTTCAGAGACACCAAAGTGCAGAGCTGTGTCACTGAACAACGGGCTGCATTATTTTTCCGTAAGAAAAATAGCTCTCACAGGAAACTTTTAAAGTTAATATTTAGTCCATGTCGTTCGTCAACTGATAACTAATGACAGTGATGTAAGTTGTGATACATGTTTTCCCCTGTTGTTGTAGTCTTGTTAGTGAATTTCCTTTGGAATGTGAACTATTAGCATGACCCGCACGGTGAAACTTAAGCCCGGGACCACCATAGAAGTTCCTAACGTGACCCCCTGAACACGTTTTGGGGGTCGTTCAAAATTTTATATATATATGTATATATATATATATATATATAGACATATATATATATATATATAGACATATATATATATATATATGTGTGTGTGTGTGTGTGTGTTTGCACTCTAGCGGTCACATTTTATGTCCGATTTACTTCAAATTTGGTAGGAACGTTCCTTTCTCTAATCGGTTGGACAAGTTCGTTGGGCAAAACAATCGGAAAACTCTAAACCCCTTTTTTGGGGATTAATATTTCAAATTTCGAGTTTTTGGGCCCAAAAAGGGTCAGAAAAGCCCCGGATGCAAAATTAATGAATGTAAAAAGATGGGAATAAGTGAGGCAAAAGTTTTAAGCCCTCTCTCGTCATTCTAGCATACATATTTACCGAATTATTAAAGAAAATGTGTTTCGACTAAACACAGTACGTTGTCTTATGGGGTTTTATAATAGAAACGCCTGTAATCCCTTTGTTAGAGTACTTTTATCATCCCCAGCAACTTACGCCTACTTTCAAACCTGCCTGGACCTTCTCCTAACATTATAATGCGTAAAATTGTATTCCCAGCTTTGCAGGTAAATGAAACCAGGAGCATCAGAACAGCCAAAAAATCAATGTTTTCAGATTTCAATAAAAATTGGAATACATGTATGTTTTTACACTAATTTTGAGTTTTACAAGTTTTTATGTGGAAATTCACTTCCCTCACATCAGCGTACTGCGTGCGAACTCGTTTTTGCATTAGTTGTTCAGAGATTTAATGTTAATGCTCAAACAATACATTGAATTGTATAGGTATTTACAATAAATCGTAATCCTTTAACATTCAATGATACACTTGGTCACTTTTTCATTTATATTCGTTTCAAACTGAAAATCAGAAAGGTTTAATGAATTGCATTTAATTAACATCACATTATGACTAATGTACCTTTAGACGTGTTGTATTTGTTTACTTTGTGTATTCAAAAAAAACATTGTTTCCCTTTATTTCTTCTTAATGACTTTCCAGCATGATGATTGGAAAAGCTTGTTTCCTTTACTCTGTGCTATGCTTTTATTATGTACTGGCTCAGTCATCTCTAAAATTGTAAATAAAACATATGCCATTTTTAGTTTCTAATTCCTACTATTTATACAAACCTTTTAAATGCTTGCACCTTCCACATATTGAGGTTAATATAATGACAATATTCACGAAAACATATATTATCCACGGTGGAGCCTTAGTCAATTAACTGTTAGTATTATTATATTATAATTAATTATCATCATTATTTATTATAATACTTGTATTAATATCATTAGTATATTTATTAATTATAAATCATAATATAGCTTATTTGGAATTTCTCATTATCTCTGTTTTAAGTTTATTACCTCAAAATACGCTTGATTAACTCTTACATGGCTGAGCCAACAACTTTGACGTTTTGGTGACTTTTGCCAGTTTTCTTGAAACCCACGAGTTCGTTAGATTGCTACTTTCCTCTGGAGTTTATATTTTTATTATGTTGGGTACTGGTTCAGGACCTCTCCTAAGAATCTTGGCTGGTTGCCAATCTATAGTTTCCTTCTTGTACAATATGTTTATTCCTTCTAGAGATTCATAGTCAGTATTTTTTAATCCTTTAATACAAATATTTAGCTTTGTCCGAATGAGCTAAATAAAAATAACCTCTCAGATTATTATTTTTTATTTCGCTGCAACCAAAGACCAGTGGATGTTTGGTGTTCATTACCTATCACATCAGTATAATTAGGTTATTTCGTTTTATCTTCGTTATTTTTCTGAGAACCCGGTCTTTCTTTATTTCTCTTATTTATGATATGTATTTGGCACTTTGTTTTATGATATTAAATAAAAGTAAATCACTAACAAAGAATTGCGTCTATTTAGTTATTGACCGACTGAATGTTTTTTACAAAAATTCAAAACATCATACGTTTTTAAAAGCATAATACTTTTGGCCCCATATTGTCACAGTTATCAAAAGATGTGTGATACATACTAGTTAAAAGATTATCACCATTGTTATGAATATTCCATTTTATTCTGTACTATAAGGAATAGTAACAATATGCATTATAAAAATTACGATTTTAATGTAAATACATCTTTAATAGCGTTAAATTTAACAGTATTTATTTAGATTTTAATTGCTACATGAAATACTCGTACTCAATTTACGTTAATGACATTTAGTTTTATTTCAGATACGATGTAGGAAACACAAACTGAAGACAATAACGACGGTTGCAATTAAAATGGCCTTCCTTGCGGGAGAGGAAGTTAAATATTCACAAGGTTTAAAACACAGGACACCACAAACCGAAATTAACTAAGCTTCTGATCTTTAAAGTGTTTTTACAGTGACAAATCCTCTTTAACGTTCCAGACTGCTAACAAATGTTTCATATTACTGGTCTATATGCAAAATTGTAGTTTTAGCGAATTTCCCCTATTGGGAAGAAGCTATTACCGTAGTCGGCATGGTAAGACCTAGGCCCGGGACCATCATAACTTTTCGTTTTGAGGTCCCCAGACCCCAAAAACACCATTCGTTCGAAACTATATATATATATATGTGTGTGTGTGTGTGTGTGTGTGTGTGTGTGTGTGTGTGTGTGTGTGTGTGTGTGTGTGTGTGTGTGTGTGTGTGTGTGTGTGTGTGTGTGTGTGTGTGTGTGTGTGTCCGTGAGCACGATAACTCTCGTAAAAATCATCCGATTTTGATGAAATTTTGTATAAACGTGTAAGGCAAAATTTATGACTTTAAGTTCGAAAACCAGCCAGATCGCTTTATCGGAAGGGGTATTTTTAGGGAGTTTTGTACCCCAAAAATGTTATTTTTGAATTTGTTAGATTAATTTTGGAAATAGTGAAATTTTAGTTTTCATCATTGAATTCAGCTTAAAAAAACACACAATTTGGTATTTTGATCATTCCTCTTCGTCAATTGGTTACCGAGATATTCAAAGTGCTAAACACAGTACGTTGTCTAATGTTATTCTTATGGAGGAAAAGAAAAATTTTATATCTCGCTTATTTATTAATGTATAATGACTAAGCTTGGTATACGACTTCATCTGTTTGTGGTTTATTGATAATTGCTCTAAAAAACAATTTTTTGCTAAAGGCTCCCGTAGCAGCGAACCTGCGTACTCAGCCCCCATGTTATTCTTATGAAGAATTATAAATGCTATGTCTCCCTTAATTATGAACATAAATGAATAAAAACTGGTATACGACTTAACCTAGTTGTGTTATATTGATATTAGCATAAAAACCCATTTGTTGTGTTCCTTGTTGCAGCAAACCTGCGTACTCATCCCCAATGTTATTCTTATAGAGAATAATTAAAATTGTATTTATAGCTTATTTGTGAATATATTTTTATGAAACTTGGTAAATGGCTTTATGCAGTATTAAGAAATTTATATCTCCATTGGAAATTCACTGAGCTGCAGGTTTGCTGCTACGGGGGTATTTATACTAACCGTCGTAGTTCATTATGGCCTGCTTGAAAATTAAACTGCCCTTTAACCTGTAACTGTGAAGTTATATTACGAAAGTTAACTGATTGGTAAGTAGGCTATCTTTGTGCATTATGGCGTCACACAAAAATATTACGCGGTTAAATACTGTGCTATAATTCATGCGAATTTTAAATTCTTAAATTGGGTTCTACTTAAAGGAACTTAGTTTTATGACTAAGCATACATTAAATGTCTCTATCAAGATCTACTACCAGGCAACTGGAGCACGAATATTTATAAATGAATCGTTTTAAAACAAAGTAGTCCTAATCATAACCGATATCATTGTATTGGAAGATTTTATCTCACCCTTATGGCTTTAGAAACATATTCACGTAGATGAAGAACTTTTCTTAAAGGAATTTAATTTCCAGCCTTTGGCACTATTCATGCTTCGTACATGTATAGTGCATACATAATAGGTATGTAAGTATCTAAAAGATCCTACATTGTGATATGTTGATAAATATTTTGTTTTACGATATACTTTGTTAAATTATCTACATGATGTCTAATATATTAAATTTTCAGCTCAATTTAATGTCAAATCTCCCCGTTGCTTTACTGATGATATAAATAATTGTAATCTGTTAAATTGGCTCTATTTCCTTTTCAATGTCATACCATACATTTCCAACGTTGGTAAATCGCGTGGATGAATCAGGTAAGTATTACAAAACAAATTGCATTGTGTTCGATGCTGGAAGTGCAAGTTAAATTATACAACCACCAAACTGTCTATCTTGTCACTTGCTATTCAGATGGACCTCGCATATTCATGATGCCCTTGAGAGGACGTAAATGGCCATGATAGATTAGGAAATCTCCCTACTATTACTGAGCAATATACTACACTTAGCTATTGAATAAATAATACCAGCTATTATGAGCAGACTCGTCTTCTACAATATGTCAACTTTCCTCAGTTTTGTAAATTAGATATACTCAGTAACATCGATAGTGTTCATAAGTAATAGGTCTTATTCTTATTCTTGTATATACCTTCAAGAGCTACATGGACCTATTACTTACATTACCTATTTCGAAAATTTGTCTGGGACACTTTGTGGACTTTATCGAGCCAGTATTTATATGGACAGTAATCAGTTTTTCTTTACTAGTGTATTGTTTGTATTATATAACTTGTCTGTTATTTTGATGTTTATTTTTATGACTGTACCTTTTACTGTAAAAGTAAACCTATATAATACATTAGAAACAACTTATTATCACACGAAATTAACCTAAAGATTAACCTAAATATAATATATATATATATATATTTATATATATATATATATATATATATATAATATTTACTATTTACATTGATGTTGTACAGTAACTAATAAAACAATACACCCTCGAGTGTTACCATGATGATTATATTCCTTTGGAATACCATTTATTATAAAATTCAAGATAATAATACGATATAACATTATAATAAGACATAAAATAATATTTTAGTCAGACATAAATTTAAAACATTCAAATGGAAATATGTAGGATCAATAATATGCCCACCGTAGGATAAATAAAAAACATCCAAAATTATGCAACATATTATATTAACTATAAATAACAAATTTTATTAACGGTTCAAGTTTTATATTTACTCTTACCAATCTATGGTCTACGCTATTAGAATAAGTTGGTTTAAAATATATCAATTTAGTTCAAAATTAAATTTTAACAATATTCAAAACTGTAAATGTTAAAACTAAAATCTGTTTAGATAAATTTATAAGAGTTTACATATGATCTTAGCTCCAACTCTTACTAGAGACCTATAGAGGTCGTCCACTATATCGATGTTCGGTAGACATCGTGTCAAACGTAATTGACTTCCATTTTTGCATCCTGTAAATGATTGCATTACTGTCGTAGTAACTGTCACCAGTCCTGTTGTAGCCGTAATTGTGATGGTTGTTAGGGATAAAAGATTAATAACAGGGGCTAATGATATGAAGAGCAACCACCATTTGTAAGAAGTATAAAATCAGTTAAAGTATACAGTCCTTTAAAAAGGGGAGTTATTCACAAATGTTAACGAATCGAGGGAAAAGATTCTCTGCTACTACGAATCATGTCAATGCAGTATTGCATTTTAAGTAAATAAATTATAATTAATTGTTACTACAGTTGTGTTTGTTTGTAAATGTAATTTATAGCAGAATACAGGAAGTGGCCACCAAACCTGTGATAGTTAACATAACTAGGAAACCTGTTGCTTGTAATCGAGCAATACTTTCCTGTGATGAGCATGATTTTTATAAATATTATCATCTGTATTGCTTATTCAATCCTTCTTGTCTTGGTTTTTGGAATTCCGATTGATTATAAATGTGCTAAATATTTTTTGATATTAGCTATTTTGCTTTGCTGGAAATACTCTCAGGTGCCAACTACAATGTGCCAACTCTCTAAGTTATGCGTTTTGACCGCTTTAACACATTTTTGGTAAAATGTCAATATGAATAAGGAAGGTGTCGTAAAATGCTACACAAATCTCATGGCAAGCTAATTTTGGTTCGCATTTGATGGAGACCACTGGAGACTCTGAAAATTAGGTTGGGATTATTGTCTACCAAGAGGTTCATTCTGATTCTCAACTTGTTACATCTGATTGACACATTCTGATAAAGATCGGCTTTGGTGGTTTTCTAATAGTCTAATTTTATTCCCTTAATTCTAACATACAATCCAAAACCTGCGAATTACTAATCATTTATTTTTATTTGTTGTATTCTACCCATATAAAATAAATGTTTTAGTGATCGATGGCTTTCCCATATCCCTCGTCCCTTAGACTTACGTATTCCCCCTTTCCGCAAACTACTGTTTAGGACTCCGAACTGCAGAACTTTATTATTCCTATGGTAACTATCGCACACCCAACTATTGAACCGATAAAACAAAAATTTGGAAAATATACCATACTTTAGAATCACATGGTCTTTATTATTCCCATGTTAAGAAAATTATTCTCATGATGATCCTGAAATTTCACTCAAACCATGCCATTCTCCCGTTCCAAATGTTCTATAGGGCTCCAAACCACTGGAATTTATACGTCAGTTATGTTTAGTAACAAATGTATGATTCTGGAATGATGGAGGTAAAATGTTGCAGGACGATAGGTTACACGAGAATATAACCTACAGACCCATACTGAAAATCTGTTTGGGCTCCGCCCTACTGGCATTCAACATGCATGCTTGAAAATTGTCAGAGTTAACCTAATGGAGTAGTGATTTAGTTTTAGTTTCCATGGTAACAACATTTTTTCCAATGAGAAAATAAACGGAAATCAATAATAAGGGTAATAAAGAAAAGTCACGAGAACAAAGTCGCACCGGGTACCAGCTAGTGTCATATCTCTAAACAAAACAAAAACTATAGCAATACCTCCTTGAAAATCTACCTAAACTGTGCTATTAAGTCTGATTAAAAATTTAAAAAAATATTAAAAAGTAAAATTTTATTTTTTAGAATAATTCAGCCATAAGAATATATTTATTACTATTTAACATGACGTTTCATGTACTGCACTCTGGGATAAACGTTATTAACTATGATTAATGCTAATTTTCATTACAAAAAATATTATCATATTGCGTTACCTTACCAGTGTTGGTGATCATGAATTTCATCAATATCTGTATCGCTAATTCAGTCCTTGTCTCAAAATATTAATACATGTGTGTGTGTGGCAACTTAGGTATTTAGAATACCGATTGTGTATATATTTGCCAAATCTTTTCCAAATATACGATAGCTAATTATTTTCCAAAACTCATTTAAAAAATTTGTTTACTTGATATTGGTTATTGTTCTTTCCTGTAAATACTCTCAGGTCACAATGTGCCTGCTCTCTAAGTTCTGGGTTTTGAACAATTAGAACACATTTCGGGTAAATTAATTGTGAATAAGATTCACAAAATTGCACAAAATTCATGGCGTGCTAATTTTGGTTCATATATTATGGAGACTCTGAAAATAAGAATGGGATAATTTTTTGTCTTCCAAACGTTAATCTCAAGTTGATTCTCAACTTGTTACACCTTACTGACACTTTCTGATAAAGATCTGCTTGAAGCGGCTTTGTTGGTTTTATATTAATATAATCTTATCCCCCCCTAATTATAACATGCAATCAAAAACCTGCGAATTACAAATAATGCATTTTTATTTATTGTATTCTACCCATTTTGAATAAATGGTTTCGTGATCGATGGCTTCTACATCCCCCGTTCCCCAAATGTTTTATAGCTCAGCCCTCTTGACGTTCAAAATACTTATTCCAAACATCTTGTACCTACTACTTGACTCACGAATTTAAAATTCAGTAGGAAGATAGCTGATAGCTCAAGGCAAATATAGTCTTACCTCTGGTAATATTATACTTTAGAACTTCGCCCCACTGGTCTTTCATTACCAGTAACTTCGTACCCAAGTTAATCATTATACACCAAGACTGAAACGATGGAGCTGAAATTTGGTAGGGAAATAAATAATAAACCAGAATCAAAGTAGACGTTCCTTCAATCCAAAACTCGTTTGGGACCCCACCACTCTGGCATTTAAAGTTATGTTTACCATCTCGCACCTAGTGGACCGATAGGGCTGAAGTTCGGTAGGTAAATGGCTAATTGACTCAAATCAGAATAGGCCTTCGTCGGATCAGAACATTGTTTAGGTTTCCGTACCGCAGACCTTTATTGTTCCCATGTTAACTATCGTACACCCAACTACTGAACCGATAAAACGAAAGTTTATAAAATATACCATACATTGGAATCAGATGTTGTGCTACCCTGTTCCAAAATTCATATGGGGCTCCGCCCCACTGGCTTTTAAAATCAAGCTTATCACCTCGAACCTACTAATGGACTTATTGCTCTGGAGTTCAGTGGAAGGTAGCCAATATACTCAAAGCAGACATAGACTTCTGATCAAAATACGATTTAGAGCTCCACCCCACTGGCCTTTATTATTCCCATGTTAACTATCACAACCAAATACAGAACAGATGATCCTGAAATTTCACTCAAACCATGTACTTCTCCCGTCCCGAAAGTTATATGGGGTTCCACCCCACTGGAATTTATACATAGTTATTTTTAGTAACAAATGTATAATTTAAGAATGATGAAGCTAAAATTTGGTGGAAGATAGGTACATGAGAATATAACCTATAGACCCATACTGAAAATCTGTTGGGGCTCTGCCCTACTGGCATTCAACATGTGCATGCTTAAAAATTGTCAGAGTTAACCTCATGGGGTAGTGATTTAATTTTAGTTTCCATGGTAACAATATTTTTGCCAGTGGGAAAATAAACGGAAATCAACGGTAATAAAGAAAGGTCACGTGAACAAGTCGCACCGGGTACCAGCTAGAACCATATATTTTAACAACAAAATAAATAATAATAATACATCCTTGAAATCAACCACACTGAGCTATTTTTATTAACAATTAAAAAGCACAACGTTTTAAAATCTTTTGGTATTATTAAAGAGTAAAATTTGTTGTTTTGGAATAATTCAGCCTTAAGAAAGAATTTATTACTATTTAACATGAAGTTTCAAGTGCTGCACTCTGGGATAAACGTTATAAACTAACTCTATGATTAATGCTAACATTCATAATCAAAATTATGTACATATTGCGTTAACTTGCCAGTAGTGAACATGTATTGTTGCTGATTAACTGTGTTTACTCTATTCACTGTTTGATTATACAGTTAAAAACAGTTCTTTCTCAATGTTAATCTTATAGACAAATTATGAACTTTAAGGGCAGCTAAGGCCCTTCCCTTAGGTCCGTTATTTATGAAATTTGGGCACAAACAGCTTCAGACCAGGTTCTATCCAACGACACCAAAAATATTTAAATCCGTTGAAAACTGTAGGTGGAGTTTCAGTCTCAAAAAAACCCCTAGCGTATTAAATAAGTATAACATATAGATATAGATAAACGATAAAATAGTTTGTCCACAAAATACCATCGTAAAAAGTTCTTTAACTTTCAAATGTAATTTTGTCACACAGTTTGACTGATCAGTAATTCGTTGGTGATACCAACGTATCTTGCAATTCAGAGTTCAGTTCGAATCGCACGACTGCCTATTATACTTATTCACAACTACCCAAACCGGTTTTAGGAGGAAAACCTGTCCTAAAGTAAAAGTGTAGAAAACAGTGAGTGTATGCCAATGTCACAGAGTATAGTCTGAATGAAAATTTTCGTATGAACTGTTTTGATTTGTGGTATCCCGAATTTATTGATTCGTTATATTTAGGATGTTTGTGGCAATTATGTATTAAATTTTGTTAACACTAAAACATAAATTGTTGTGACCCACGCAGTAGCCAAAAGTTTTATCGATCAGAATCTGTTTAAGACAAATGCATGTGTTACATTTAAAAAGTGTATTAAAACTATTTTGCAAATAATATATAAAACATTGATTACTCTAGTAATGTTTCCATAACTTTAGCCTATGCTCAAAGTCGTTGCAGAAACATCAAAAATTGTATACGTTCTACTTGGTATTTTTTTCATTCGTAGCTATAAATACAAAATAATAGATTGTATTATGTTTATAAACTATTCTGGAAACCATTATTTTTTATTTGATACAGTTTTACTAAGATAATGCAGTAATTTGTATGTGTTAGGTTGACCTTATGTCTAATCTTAACAAGATAATACCTGAAATTAAATGACTAATGCAAATATTAAAAGTCATACTTAAAATAAGGTAAGCACAGCGGACTGAATATAAAGCCCACACAGTTCACCTTAATTAAAACAAACAATAACAAACCTTATATTTCGTATTACAAAGAATAAACATAAGTAAAAGCATGGCAACACTATCAGTATAACACGGAAATATAAAATATTTTATTTTATTTCTAATAAAAGAACAAAGTCTGCATCCCCATGAAACTAATGCTTATCTCTAAAACAAGTATTGGCTAACTTTAATGCAGCCTGATCAGATTTTACGTTACGAATATCAAAAATAATCAGTAAATCGCACGATAGAGCAAGCCAGAGTTAGTGGAATTCAGAATAGAGTTCGATGTTAAGAAAAACCTAAGGCGTAAAATCAACATTCAACTTCAGTTTTCAGATTCAAGTAAGCTCTGCCAACAATTTGAATGTCAAAGCGAATGCTAGAGAATCCGCTTTAGGTGAGGTACGCTGATTCACAACAAAGCAACGTAATTCCTTTATGTAAGATCTCCATCGAACAGACGCGACATATTGTCAAGATAAGGCAACACTTCTTGAGTCCTTAGCTTTGTTATATTGTATGCTTTGCACATCTTCCCGTAGTTAATATAATTATATATTAAAATGTTTGTACTTTTTATATGTACTTAATCTTTCATTACCTTGTTTTATAGTGATAAACATACGTTCTCTATTTCTCCTCAATAATGTATTATGGATATTAAGATTAAACAGAGACAGATAGTAAACATGAATTTTGGTTGTTGCAAACATTTTGTTCTACCCAGAAGAAAATTGACCTCTAATACTTTGGTAGTTTATAATGCAAATACAGACCCACATAAATAATCAGTATTTACGGCATTTACGTTATATGTACGTTATTTATCAGTACGTTACGGGCATGGTAAAACGAAAAAGTTTTACCATGCCAGTATTCAAAATTATATGAGTGAATATGTATTTAGTAAGGTACTGGAGTATGGGAGTAAAACTTATACTCAGGAGAACAGGGTGGTAGAATGTGTACACTGTGTGTCGTACAATTTTACAGATGGTATAATGTGTTACTTTATATTGGTAAGTTAGATTGAATATGTCAAGTAATGGCAAACTTACTTGACGACCTTACTTATTGGTAAACTTTTCATATTGTATCACGGTATGATATATGTTCTTTCTTTTTATTTCAATGCAAACAGAACTTAATAGAGCTCACAAACGCTGTTAGGGAAAGCGGTCCAAACCCCTTACATCTTACACGCCGTCCTCAGTTGAAGGAGGCGCAAAGGCGAGCAATAAAAGAAACATATTTAAATTAGGAAAATCTTACTTTATTATCCCTTGCAGACCCATATTCACAGGTTCCCCTTTCGTTCTGCCGTGGACATCTTATGGTTGATGGGTGTGGTTGGCTCAAGGATCGTTCTCTCCTTTCGCGGGCTGCTGCACGTCTCAATGCACCCGTTGTCCATCACCGGCTTCCACCACTCACATTCACGCAGAGGCAGAGGCAGAGGCAGAGGCAGAGGCAGAGGCAGAGGCAGAGGCAGAGGCAACAAGATATGATTGATTGAATCTAGCTAAATTGGGGAAAAGGGAGGACGCTTGTTCGTTAAAAAATAGACTATGAGCTCTTGCAGTTTGTCTAGAAAATAAATACCAATAAAATTAAAAAACCAACCCTGAGTCAAAAGACTGCAGGAAGTAAAACTATAAAACTCATACGAAAACACTGGATTTACTATTTCAACTAATAACTAACAGTAAAACAATTCCTTACATTCGTATTGTACGGAAACCCAAACAGTACATCATTTATTAGACATGTTGAGATTGATGTCAGAAATCACAGTTACATATCGTCTTCTATTTATACTGATGTATTAACGATATATTTGTACCTTTTTTGTAATCATTAAACTTGCAAATAACTAGTAGATGAATTCACTCAATTCCACCTTTCCCTTTACCCATGATGCGTAGGTTACCCATAGGAGAGCTACACAGAGAGCTTATCTACAATGACGTTAGTGCAAACACAACATGTGTGACACCAGTCAAAGTCTGTCTCGCCAGTTATTAGTCAACATACTACAGATTGCCTCTCCCTTCATAACAACCTATGTTCAATCTACTAACCAAATATGTGTACACGCTCTTTAAGAGCACTATAATCTGTAATTACAAAATCCAACATTTGTCATTACATCAAAATATTCTTCGTTATGTCCCTTCCTCTATTGTAATGTAAAAGGTTGTTAAACTGAAATAAAAATACAAACTTAACTTACTAATCTCTTTGTCTGAATATCCGTGCTATGTATAGTCAGCTGCTTTACTATATAAATCTAGCTTTTAATATAGCTACTTTTCAAAGAGTGCTAGAACCTCCGGTAGTATACTTGGGTTGGCGTTCTATCAACAAAAAGAACAGTAAATAGTAAATTCCCTGAATCATACCTCTCTATTTGCCCCTTACCTTGGTGATGTGCAAACAAGATAACTAATCCTAAGTTTACCTACTATGCAAACAATGAAGCATCTCAGGTAGATATTGCATCTCAACAATCAGTCAATAACCTGTATCTTACTACTCTCTTTGCCTATAGATCCTTGCTATGAATAGTGTAGTTAACCATATCATACTTAATTTTCAAACAACCTTCGAACCTCAGTTAATTCAGGTTTTTTATTATTGCAACAGTTAAAATCTCAATAGTTACTAAAAATCCGGTATCAAACCTCCCCTCTTACCTCTCTCCTTGGTAATGTACGAACAAGTTAACTATTCATACATGTACATTTTATACAAACAATATAAGAACTTCAGGTATAACACCTAGGCTGTTAAAGTACACCATTATACTGCTAGTATAACACCTATAACTCCATTATACTAATAGCAGTAACTGCTAGTAACTGCATTATAACTTCTAACTGCTAGTACACCATTATAGCAGTTAAAGGTTTAACAGTTAGTCAATACTTCATACCTTATTCACAAACAAGGCAACCCACGTGAACAAACTATGCAAAAATGTAAGAACCGAGGTTGCACAGCTAGATTAGTATTGTAGATGTTGTTTGCTTGATAAATAGCTGTATCATACCTTTATTTTCCTCTTCTCCTTGGTAACGTACAAACGAGGGAACAACTTCACTTGTCGCTACTATGTAATCAATGTGAAACCCAATTTGTAGGTTGGAATCGTAGTATTTTTAAACTCAATCGTTAGTTTTTACATTGTAACCTACCATTTGTTTCGTCCCTACCCTAGGTTAATACAGTGAGTTAATACCTAAGAGAGCATGTACCCCATAATTATTATAGGTATTATATGTACACAGATTGTTATATATGTATAGTTTCGTTGTGTACTGACAGTTTCATATAAGACTCTACTAGAGCGATAAGGGTGAGTCAGTTGTATAGCTTACAACGATTTCAATTACCTAAATATATATCTAAATTTGGGCTTGAACTTTGTTCTGTGGTCATACGATCTAAAAGTATCAAGAACCTCCCTTATTTAGTGGTCATGTGGGAAAACCTATAATCTGGTTAGAAATTTGCTAGGAAATAAATTTTTTCGTTTAGGTCTTAATAGTTCAGGAAAAGTAAAAAATATTTGAATATTATAACGAATAGTACGACAGTAATAAACGTTTTAATTCAGGACCAATCCCGACTCCTAATTTTAGTGTTACAATGTAAAATTTGACAGGTGGGCAAAACTTAATCAATAACAGCTTATAACAACAACAAATAGTCGAATCTTTAGTATGTATATAACATAATAGGCTCGTAATAGAGTTAATATTTAAATTATATAGAAGTTCATTGCATATTTCCACAGGTTTGTTTATGTTGACTAACGAGCTTACAGGACACGTTTAATTTTAAGTATGTTTCCTGGTGATCTAAAATATGGGTGGGATTTCTGGGCTTCACAATGCTGCTTGTCAATAGGGTGTCTATAAAAGAACTCCGGGGTTTAAAAAATTAATATTTTTTAAACTATAAAAGATAGCAAAATTTGATCAATTCCTTTGAAACAAGCAGCTCAAAGAGTTTTACTCACACCAATTGGGAATGTTTCTCTCAACTGTTGGCAGCGCTGCGGAGCGTTGACCTTGAAATGACGTAGCGGCTGCGGCAGGCAGTCAGTGTCGTCTGGACTGCCGTGCTATGGCGACGCCTCAACAAAAGGCTCAATGTGTTATTTGGCTCATAGAAACTAATTCTGTTGTTACTGTACAAAGAAACTTTCGACGTAGCTATGGTGTTGACCCGCCTACAGACAAAACAATTCGTCAGTGAATTTTTGGTGTGCTCTTATGCATGACAGAGTCATAGGTCCCTTCATTTTTGTCGAAAGGAATATCAATGGTGATGTCTATTGTGACATGTTAGAGGAGTATGTTTATCCTCAGTTGAATGACATTGAGGTGGAGAAAGGTTTAGTTTACTTCCAACAAGATGGGGCGCCGCCACACTTCAGTTTGCGTGTGCGTGAGTCACTGGACGATCGTTTCGGCAACAGGTGGATTGGAAGGGAAGGACCTATTCCATGGCCACCAAGGAGCCCTGATATGACTCCGTTGGACTTTTTCTTCTGGGGGCATATCAAGAATCTTGTGTATGCGGAGAAAATTCGAAATGTTCGCCATCTCAGGGAACGAATAGTGAATTGCGTGGCGTCCGTTCCCCCAGACATGCTCGCCAGGACATGGGAAGAGGTAGAATACCGTTTCGACGTGTGCCGTGCCACTAACGGAGCTCACATTGAACTTTACTAAGTTGTTAAAAAATCTTGAAAATGTAAGCTTTCTAATCATGTATAAAACATGTATGTACGTTTTTTACTGTATTAAAATATTTTGTCTTAAAACCCCGGAGTTCTTTTATAGACACCCTTTCGTAGTAAGCTATTGACTATAGTTGTCTTTAAAATGTCATCTGGGATTTATCTGTGTTTCACTTGAGGGATTTTTATTCCATATGGGATATTTTGACTGCTTGTGGGATAAAATGGGATTGTGGGATAAAGTGGGATATTTTGGAAATCGGCATTACGTCTGCTAGTTTGCTTACAACTTACGATCAGAGCACCTTGGCAGTAGCACTTCTAGTGGATTTTCTCGCCGTACTGGCAGTTGCGGGGTTTCCCATTTTTTAATCTCGCTGTACGCACCTATTATGATGTAGTTTAATCTTATTTATAGTTTCATAACATTATTTCACTATAAATTGATTAATTCCCATTAATACAATGCACTATTAACTCATATTATCATATAATATTATTAATTTTTTGAAGGATAGCGAAATTACACTTAAAAACTGTATTTCAATAACTATAAAGGTGTTTTATACGTATATGGAGTTACAGTTTATATAACGTATTTAACGTGTAATCTAATGATAAGTACATGTGTGCAATATTAGTCTGACGATGCCTCGGTAGGACTTCATGTCAGCCGCGCGAGACGTCTGCTAATGCGCTGTCAGATGTGAGACTGATGACACGTGCCCTGCATTTCCAGATTAATATGTGATCTCGTCTATCATAATGACGGCACAATTTATTAAATTCACATTTGCCCAAAAACATTAATTATCTCTAAAAATTCTACGTAATCTTGCACAATGACGATATATATATATATATATATATATATATATATATACAGTATATATATATATATTTATATATTTATATATATATAAATCAAACAATGATTGCAGTAATTGAACTTGTTTGTATTCAAAGCTTTACAAATTCAAACATAGACGGATGTAAGTTTAATGTAGCTTACTCAAATCTCTCATGACACTACTAATTTAAGCCAATATAATTTACTTTTCACATTTAAGCTTAAAAAAGATGGTAAATTAGTGACATCAACATTTGTAGTTCAATCTTAATAAGATTGCATTTACTTTTAAATTATAAGTCCAGGAAATGAGGAAATGCGAGACAATTCTTGACGACTGTGGATGCGGAAGTGTCTGGGTATTCTTGTGAGGTTGATAAGGGTCTCAGTCATAAGGGTTATGTAAGAGCGACTAAGTACCACCATTTCAGAAATGAGATTACCATTTCATTAGGCCAACTTCTTAAATTGTGAATTAGCTGGTGCTATTTATAAACCTAGGAGGCCCTGGGATGGAACTACGACTGTAGTTCTGGGTTTAAATCAGAGACTATCAACTGAGAACAATTTTTCATCACGATGAGAAGTTTTAATGATAAATCTACTTTTGGGTATAAACCATTTTTCGAACAAAACGTAAGAAGATTATTTTTATTATGTGACTCTGCCCTTGATTAATCTTAATGTATCAGACTTACTCACCAAAATACATAGCTCAGGAGTAATAGTGAAAGCAATTGTAGCATTATTCAACAAGACAATCATCATTAAATGTCATATAAAAACAAAGCTTAAAGACACAAAAGCATTAAGCACATTATTTACGAGAAAATTTAGAAAGCAAAACAGGTAACACACCAAAGGACCAAGGAATTGCATTATCTCGACAATATGTCAACTCTGTTCGACAGGGGATCTTACATAAAGGAATTACGCTGCTTTGTTGTGAACCAGCGTACCTTTGGGTATGCTACTCTAATACATGCTTTGGTTATTTAAATTGTTGACAGAACTTTCTTGAATTAGAAAAAAAGCTGTAAGATGATTTTACGGTTTAATTTGGTAAACATAACTATCTGTTTTTGATAAACATAACAAGTGCCTTTAAAATTCTTCTGGAAACTTACTACCTAATAGTAACATCAATTACGAAAAACATATTAGATTGCATGCTATTTAGTGATGAAGCATTGTTAATTTTACCTCCAATGTATATTCAGAGCTTCTATGGCTATGCACCTGCCTATCTAATCTAAATTAAAAACGCGCTTGTTATGAAATGTTAGCAAGGAGAATTTACGTTGGTAATCTCATTGCGAATGCGGTATTATTTAAACGGCATTCATAAACCAACAAAGCACTGGGAAATTACTTGAATATTTTATTAAAATTAAGTCGACAAAGAAGTTATCATAATAAACAATGAACCTCGTTTGTCAAATACATTTAGTCACGTGTATAAAAGAGCATTTGGGTTTGCTTTATTTTATCAAGATCTTCATTTCAAGTTAGTAAATGTCTTGTTAAAAAAAACTCCAAAAACTAATTGTTATATTTGTTATTTAAATGCTTATTTGTTATATCCTCCATTTAATAGTTCATCGAATAACCGAAATTTTGTTCCGTAGTTAAATTATAATGCTAAATCGTAATTTTATGTTATTGTAAAAAAGGAAGTTGATGACGGTCTGTAGTTAACTTTTTATTTTAACGCAAACCCCCTTTCCTGATTAATTTGCAATTTTTCAATAATGTATCTGACACAATTGGGCTGCACATGAGCATGATCACATACCAAAAGTCCCAGGAAGACTCTTAACAAAAATATTCCAGTAAGTATTTCAACTTGATCATAGTAATGTTACACTGTATGCAAATACAAATGGTAAGAGATAGATCGTAGTAGGTAAAATCACTTTATGAATATTATTACTTTAATACATTACAAATGTGCAATTCATAACTGTATACATGCTATATTAAAAAAATAGTTTTATTACTGCATGAATAAATTTTCTTCTGTGTTGAGCTACTTCTGGTTATACTAGTTGAGCTTGTGATACACAAAACTAACGACAGACTCTTGTGCATTTCCAAACAAATGACTTTGGACAATGCCGTCAAGACATTTCAGTCTGTACGACGATTTTATTGGAATGTACTTATCAAATTGTTATCGCCTTAAGCTTTACAAAAGTATCGTAGTTACGAGCAAGTAAATTCTATAAGCAAAATGTATTTTTTCATTACTCTACACACGAAAGTTCACTTTCTAAACGTAAAATGAGCTAAGAAAATAGGTTATTCCCGCTACTGCACGGCAAAATTACATAACGTTAACTTTCTGTGCATTTTTGGTGCACGGAAAGTAACCGTTATGGGATTTTGCGGTGCAGACCGATCAGCTGTTGCATTAGGCCGATCAGCTGTTGCATTATAACTCGCTGTTGCGGAAACTCAGCGTTATGAGTTCGGTTTTTTTTCTTGATACTAAGTTGAATAAACAAAAATATTCATGTTGTTTACAAGTTTTTCGATATCGTAATGAAAAATAATGTTCAATACTCGTCTCAAAAGTACCATTGCGGGGCTCGATAGCTTTTTCCACGCTCGGCTTCGCCTCGCGCGTAAATGCAATCTCTCCCCGCAATAAGTCACTTTCGAGACTAGTAATGAAAACTACTATTTTAATATTTTATATTTGCCACATTTTGATCCTTCTAAATTAAACAACTACAATAAACACAATCATATGCAACATTTTTTTGTTTCTAAACTAAAACTTGTTTAGGTTATAAAAGTGTATTTAACATAGATTTAGGGTGAAGTCAGTCCTTCTAAGGCAGTAGGATAGTTTGAAATTCCAAACTCATTGTAATGCCCATCCATTTTTTTTGCAGTCATAAACTGGCAACTTGTCTGTCAATTGTTTGTTGGTAATATCCAAATTAATAGATACTGACAAACTGCCCTTTCTCAGACACTAAGGCCAAGGTAAAATAAGAACTGATTATGGATGGGGTGATGGAATCAGGGAGTCAGTGTGGGAAGTGAAAGGTTTTTAGAACTGGGAATTTTACCTGGAAAGAGATAATCTTACCTAGGAGAAGGGAGCATGTTTGTTCCACAAAAATTTCTAGACTAAAATGAATGTTCAGTGACTGTACCATTTACGGTAACCTATTTGTGAATGTTTGTAATGTGTATATTTCTCTTAGGTTTTATTATTTTTCAGATCAACTTTTTCGCGTAGGCTACAACTTGTTATCCACATTTGTCCGCTAATGATTTATATACTATTGCCATATAGTCTAAATAGCCCGATGGAATAGCAAATTAGGTGGGCAGGTATTTAGGTTATCCTGTAACATTAGTTTTATTTATTTTACCATCATGTTTTAAACAACGTCCTCGTTCCAAAAACGGGTTTTGCTGGAAGAAAAATCGACAAATTCCCAGAAAATCTAAAAAATATTAAAACGTGTTTTGTTCCAAAATAAAAATTGCGTGTACTATGGAAATAAGTATATATCAGAATTATTGCGATTAGACAAAATATTAAGTGCGTAGTTGCCACAAGTGTTGGAAAGGCAAAAAATGTTTTCCAAACTATGTTATGTAGTTGATCAAACAACGCGAAGTTTTATGAAATAAAAACAAAAAACCAATTGGTTACTGTATTTGGAAGCCAACGTATCATAACCAATATTCCGACAAAAAACCACAGAGAAAACTCGGCAAGACCTTTTAGCGAATTTTCCCTATTACCGTAGGTCTCATGGTAAGACTTAAGCCCAAGACCATGATAACTTTTCATTTTGAGGTCCCCAGATGCCAAAAACACCGTTCGTTCAAATCTTTATATGTAAATATATATATATATATATGTGTGTGTGTGTGTGTGTGTGTGTGTGTGTGTGTGTGTGTGTGTGTGTGTGTGTGTGTGTGTGTGTATGTCCGTAAGCACGATAACTCTCGTAAAAAAGGTCCGATCTTAATTAAATTTGGTACAATTGTGTAAAGTACCATTTATTTGAACTAGTTCGAAAACCAGATCAATCGCACCATCGGATGGGGTTTTTATGGGGTTTTGTACCCCAAAAATGTGTTTTTTGGGGTTTTTACATGTAATTTTAATTTTAATCAAATTTTAATCCGTACCATTTAATTCAGCTTAAAAAACAAACGATTTGGTATTTTGATCATGGCTCTACGTCAATTGGTTACCGAGATATTGAAAGTGCTAAACACAGTACGTTGTCTAGTGTTGCGACGGGGGTATTTTAGCTATTCCACTTGTCGTGATATTTACGCATGGTATGAGCGTACATACAGTTTATTTACACAACATTTTACAACATTGCACAGGTTTGGCCCTTTCATGTTATTAATTCATCTTTAAACCTTGAAGAGTAAACTTTAAGCTCTAACAACGGCCACAATTAGAGCTATAAATAACACTGCAGTAACTGGTGACAGTTAACTGGAACAGTGATGCAATCAATTGCACACTACACATTTGTAAGTCAATTATCTTTGGCTATGTTTGCACATGTTGCCTGCCGGACATAGAATGTGTGAATAATATTTAGCAGCCTCTAGTATTGAGATATAGGGACGTATGTATCTATTCAATATTTATTTTCTGGAATAATTTGTTCTAATTAAACACTTTATTTAATGTTTAAAAAGTAAATATCAAGATTTTGTTTCTTTGTGACTATAGTGTTTAGAAATGTCATATAAAACATTTTTCTTCAAAAATTTAAAAAGATAATCAGTTGATACTGTTGACGAAATAGTATTTTTTATTAATCATTGCACTTCATCAGTACGATTTGGGTTATATTTTTGCTTTAAAATAATGTTGTTCTAATATACGAGTACATGTTATACAAGTTTTGGCTTTGGGTAGACAATATAAACGAATTCAAAGTCCAAGATTTCTTTATTGAATCGTATACGCCAATGTAATGCAACTAAAATAACATACAACTAATTAGTACTCAAAGCTTTTTCGCACATAGTTAAAACAGTTTACTAAAAATTAATGAAATGTTATACCTTTTGGATGACTAGTGATAGTGTATGTGGTAGTGTTGATTATGCAGTAGCTAGCTGATGTGTATAGTAATAGTAAGGAGATTTGGTAATCTATCATGTCCATTTATATTCCTCAAGGGTGTCATGAATATGCGGTGCCCATCATTAAATTACAGCAAAGTAGTTGTGTAGTTTAACTCGAATTTTCAGCTTGAACACAGTTTTCTTTAAGTTCCACAAATGATCAATTAAAGTATTTTACAGTGTTTGTATATAATAAATTTATAATAAACATTATATAAACATTTACCATGGCAAGATATTTTATTATTTAATAATAATAGTTATTTATTATAATCATAACTAGTATATTAATATATTGATACAAGGAAATCCATGATACTTCAGTTTGACTTCTTAATATTTTTTGCAACCATCTTAGATCTGCCATATTTAATACCATTTATTTTCAAATATAAAGGTGAGATTGTGACCCATCACATAAAAGTACCTATTACGTTGAACAAAACGCCACAATTCATTGTCGAAAATCATTATTGTTTCTCAAGGTATTGGTGATTAAAAAAAATTGTTTAAGAGAATTTTGCTACAACCTGGAAACATGCCCACATTATATTAATTACATAAAATAATGATCATAAACTACTACCGATTATTGTTAAGTGTAATTTGCTTCATAACAAACAATTTTGGCCGCCATATTGGATCCGTCATTATGAAATAAGATATTTTTTACGGTAAGGTGGGGTTGTGACCCATAATTTCTAACTGTTTTTCGACGCTGAAACCAGTGCTGCAATCCGTTTTCAAATATTATGTTTCGTTTTCATGACATTGACACTATTCGAAATGTTAAACAAAAATCTTTCAAAAAGTGTAAAATAAAAATGTCCCAGTTGACCTTAAAGGGCTGTAAACGCTATTCATTGATTTAGTGTTTTGTTCTATATCTATAAACCAGATACTTGCTCATTTAACTAGACAATGGAATTTATTGCCTGAAGTCAATTGTTAAATAAGTTCATTGAAATATTGAGCAATATCAGGTTTGGAGACAATTTTAAATTGTACTTATTGTAATTTGCATAATAACTGTTGACACAAATCAATTAGGCCTAAGATGAAAATATAGTTTAACTCTTTGAAAGTTGTTTAGTAGTACACGTTTTACTGGTCGTGATTGGAAGCTAAGTTAACTTGTTTTAAAACTTTACAACTTAAGTTATTTTTCCACTAAACAATACTGAGGAAATAACTTCAGCATCTTATGAATTTTAATTTTACTTTTGAACCAAAACTAAAAGAAAACTGATTTAGTTATTAATTAGCAATAACCGACAATATTAAAATTATTAATATTTGAATTTTGCCCCGAAATTCACAATTACGGCTACTATTCAATAATTTAGGAACTTAATTAGTTCTGGTTCAAAATGTTCAAACAATATTAATGTATAAAAGTTATAAATGTCAAAGGGAATGTATCACTAAAAAAACTCTTTAAAGGGCAGGAGCGCAGTTTAAACCTTCTAAATACTTAACTATTTGTATTTTAAAGGAGAATAAAGCAATTATGACGATTTATTGGTAACTTGTTAAAATAACAGATTTTTTTAGTTTTAGTTGCCTGCTTGGATTCATAAATTGTTATTGTCTGTGATTATTTTTTGTAGATAGTATAACCCAGACAAATAAGCATAAATTTAAAGCTATTGTGGGTATGTACTCGCTTTAAAAACGTATATTTTTAAAATACAGTAAATATATAATTCCATGCTATAATAAGTAAGGAAACTAAATTGCGGTTTAGTAGTGACTTACCGTTTTATTAAATATGTAAAAATCAAAACATCAATATTCATGGAATTAACAAATCATCATATATATATTTTAAAAAATTTCTAAAATGTTGGCCAGTCCGTCAGACCGTTCTACTGGGCCGATTTTCATGATTATTTTGTTAACTGATAGGTAATTATGAATAGATATGTCATCACCCATCCAAACTAACATATCCTCAATGGGCTTCACCCCAGTGGCTCCTAAAGTTCCCATGTTAATCTTATGGAGGAAGTTTGTTTACATCAGATGATTACTTAAAACATATGTTCATTAATTAAGAGAGTTCATTTGGTTTGCCATAGAATAATGCAACAAAAAACTCCTTTCTTTTTCTCCTTTCTACAGGTGTTTATATATTTTACATAAGAGAAATAGGGAAGCAATTTTTGTTTGATGGGAAAGTTTTATTTTTTGAGGTGTTGGTGTTAACCTAGTGCTCTTTCAAAAACCTTTGACCCATTAGAACTTTACGTTTAGAGCTATCAAAAAACTCACGCACGATCATCGAATTCCTAATCGTTTCGTAATGAGCCTCTGCTTTTAATCGGCAAACTCTCCCCGGAAAGTGACATAAACCTACAGGTTTTCTAGAAAAATCTTCCGCATCTGTTTGTTTCTTCTTTTAGCGAATTTTCCCTATAGGGAAGAAGCTATTACCGTAGGTCTCATGGTAAGACTTAAGCCCGAGTTCATGATAATTTGTTGTTGCGAGGTCCCTAGATGACAAAAACACTATTCGTTCAAATTTATATATATAAATGTATATATATATATATATATATATATATATATATATGTGACCGTGAATGCGATAACTTGAGTAAAAAACTTCCGATTTCGATCAAATTTGGCTCAAATGTGTAAAATGACATTCATGACTTTAATTTCGAAAACCAGAAAAATCGGACCATAAAAGGGGGGTTTATGGGGGTTTTAAATTTTCCAAAAATCAGTTTTTTGTATTTTCCACTCTACAATTAAAAAAAAACTCAATTTTGGTTTTAACCATGTCATAGAGCTTAAAAAACAAATAATATAGTATTTTGAATTATTAACCTAGGTTAAGTGGTTGCGGAGAAAATAAAAAAAAACCTACTCATAAAATCTCCCATGATAATCTTATGGGAAAAGGGTTTTTGACATTTCCTCAGTTTATTTTAACGTAAACTTCACATTTGCTTTTAGAAATCTGTTCAGTTCCACAAAACAATCATTTTGGTGTTAAATTGTGATTCTACGCCCAACCGTTGCTGAGATATTCAAAGTGTTAAACACAGTACGTTGTCCAATGCTATCCTTATGGAGAATAAATCAAATTTAATATCTTGATTATTTATGAATGTATGTTGATGAAACTTGCTATGTGGCTTTACGTAGTACTGGTATATTGATATTTGCACAAAAAATGATGTTTTGTTGATTATTCCCGTAGCAGCAAACCTGCCTACTCAGCCCCCATATTATTGTTATGGAGGATAAGTGAAATGTAATGACTCCCTTAATTTTTAACATAAATTAATAAAACTTGGTATGTAGCTTCACTTGGTTGAGTTATATTGATAATTTACCCATTTTTTCCTTATTGCAGCAAACCTGCTTACTCAGCCCCATGTTATTCTTATGGAGAATAACTAAAATGTTATATAGCGCTTATTTATGATTGATTATTGTTGAAACTTGGTATGTGGCTTCGCCTAGTTAAATTATATTTATATTAGCATAACAATCAATTGTTTGTGTTCCTTGTTTCAGTAAACCTACGTACTCATTACCAATGTTATTCTTATGGAGAATAATTAAAATCGCTTATATGCGAATATATTTTGATGAAACTTGGTATGCGGCTTTATGTGGGATTAAGACAAGTATTATGCATTGTAAATTTGCTGAGTACGCAGGTTTGCTGTAACGGGGGTATATTACACATATTTTATAAAAAAATACGTAGTAAGATTAAAATAATAATTAAGATGAATTGATGACACTATGTTGTCTAACATATCAAAAAGCTTCCCTAAAATGTAAATTGAATGGCAATAAAACCAAGTGACAGTGTTTATATTTATATTTCACAAACTGTTATAACTCTGTTTCATTAGCTTTTTTACTATTTGTCCTACTTTTGTGGACAAGGTGTGAGAGCGTGTAGCGGGTTGCCAGGAGTACCGGAAGTGATGCAGTTGACGAGGACGTAGTTGACGAGTGACTGGTCTGCCGGGCCCATGTGACCAGCGTTTCGTACCAGCACGTCGTACAGGTTATGGCTACCCTTGTAATATCCGGCTTGCTCCTGGAAAATACAGTTTTGAAAGCTCAAATGTTTTATTGGAAGAGGACATATGGAACAGTGTTGAATCATAATGACCTGTTTGCTCCCTTACAACATCTAAAATATTTCGCGATGGTAGTGATTAAAAATAAATAATTTGCCATTTCCAAGCATCAGCTGCCATGGCAAAATAGCCTTGTCGTTGTAGGATCCTGGTGATGTACTCTCCGCAGTTTTACTTGTCATCTTGTGGGACCATTCTTCTTTCTAACAACGCCCAATCACAAATTAAATTGTTACTCGTTAAGTTATCACATTGTAATTGATGTGACTAAAAGATGATATTTAAATCTCAATACTCTGTCTGTTGTTTCCCAAATATTTTCCTTTTAAATAACTGATGTATGTAGTTCTGTTTTATACGTAATACTTACAGATTGAAAATACTAAATTTTACAAATCATAATTACTATTTCTAATGGGACATTAAAACACGAGAAAGGGGGAACTAATGCTATCATCAGTTAGATACATAATTACTGTAAACGAAATGCGTGACGATCAGATTTACAACTTGAGAATATTCATATTTCATCTGCAGGTCCAAGCTTAAGGTCTGAGTGAGTATCTGATGGAAAGGAGGTTTGCCATAACCAGTGTCTATGGTTTGTGACCATAAACGCCCACGCTCATTACTACCGTACATTTCCAACTGAGAATGTCTTATCTTTGGATAAGTCTCTTTATATCATATATTTTTCTATAGATAAAGTGTCACTTTCCTTGTGCATTAACGTATTTGATGAAAAACGAATAATTCTGATTCTGACTGTCATAGTTTTTTAAAGAATGCAGTTGGAGTAAAATATAAAACTGTAATAAACTAATATTTGTTGTATTTATTCATGTATTTGATTAGTGATTATTATATGTGTATTAAGTAATATATCATAATCTTTGAGTAATAAATCAAAACAACGCTGAGTGAGTCGCTGGCCTAGTGGTCAAGGCGTCGGAACCATGGTAGCGACCCTGTCGTGGGTTCGAATCCCAGCCCTGAAATATAAATTTTATCAGTACTATCAAACTCGTGCTGTAACGGCTCACTCCTTGCTTTGCTGGATACGTTCCATGCACATATCTATAGGTTATTTGGACGGGCAAAGTAAGGCAAAAAGAGGCTGCCACCCTCTTACAAAAAGCGGTCCGGCATCTGGACGTCCCAAATCCAGTTAAGAATATAAGGGGAAACGATTGATTATACCTATGGGAGGAAACTTCGACCGAAAAATCTACAATGAAATCCTTCGGAAACCGGGTCAAAGAATAACAATACAC
Organism: Allygus modestus; assembly: GCA_963675035.1. NCBI lineage: Eukaryota > Metazoa > Arthropoda > Insecta > Hemiptera > Cicadellidae > Allygus > Allygus modestus. Next base: position 251,788,845 of record OY776111.1, on the reverse strand, counting down.
TTTAAGTTGTGAGAGCAGTGGGATCTGGTTTACTGGGAGATACGAATAAACCAGTGGAATACAATAACAAAGTAAAATATGCAGACCTCACCGAAAGGCTCTATTTCCTGCAGGCATCGTGTATTTATGTTAACATTATATGTTAATATGCTAGTTTGGAGATATATACAGATTTTTTGAAACATACACAAACAACTATAATTTGTCAAGTCAAAAAAGTTCAAATTAAGTTTATACTTACATTTCCTACACACCAATTAGCTCTAGTAGCATTGAGATATTCAGTTCCTCCACTCCATGAGAGAGACCGGATAAATTTAATCATCGTTGGATAGGGACAGACGGTATCAAGTTGTCCGTTGTAAAATATTATTGGATACACCTCCAACAGTTCTTCCACCCATGTCTTGACGGACTGAATGTGATCAACATATAGGCTCTTATAGCTTATAATAGCGTTGTAAGGTAGATTTCCAGCACGAAGAGCTTTGCGTATAGTGGGAAGCTACACAAACTTGGCCCAAGATGATTCAGTCAGAACCACGAAGATAATTGTACGTATCTACTTTGCCCATGAATTCTCCCAATTTATTAGATATTAAGTTTTCTGTTAAAGTAGCTTCATACCACAATTTGTTTTTAACTAATTTATCGAATTCACCATAGAAACCATTTAGGACCTCTTTCTCTGAATCATCAATAAGTCCATGCTGGTAAAGGTAACTTCCATAATATTCTTGTATCACGGGGTCAAACCATCCATTTCCTATCATCATCGCCTCAAGGTTGATCTTTACTTTCGCTCTTGGGTTGTTTTTGAGAATGGTGTGACCTAGAGCCGGGATGTAGTGACCTGCGTAAGATTCCCCAGTTATAAAAAACTTGTTTCTCTGAAAGTTGGGAAACAACTGATGTAACTGAACCACGGCTTCATAAAGATCAGCTCCCACGTGAGTTTCGTTCCGTGGATAGCAGTCTTGCCCAGTGAAACTGAACGCAACTCCGACAGGCTGATCTATGAACACTAGGTTAATTTCAACATTCCAAGAATAATTTCTCTCCTTTAACTCACCTTCGTGGTATTTAAAAGGGCCTAACTCTTCGAAGAGTCCAAATAGAGAAGCTACTTCTGGCCCTCCTTGCAACCATAAAACAAGTGGTGCCTTCTTCCAGTTTGCTTTTTGTGCCGGAAAGAACCAACAAAATAGATTTGAGTCTCACTCTTTGTTACTGTAAGAAACCCAGAGTAACTCGTCATATTTCCTATATAGGGGTTCACTCTCGATAGTCGTTGGGCTCGTTTGCACAATCTCTTTCTTAGCAGAGGTGTCAAAAACAAAGGAGATCCGACGTCGGCATTACCGACAGTATGACGTTTTACTTTTGTTTGTCTGGTCTGAAAACTTTCTACACTGAATGAAATGGAAACACACATAATTAAAACAACAGGCAACATAATTCTTTGCTATCCGATTACTACTGAGAGCTCAGTAAAATAAGCCACAGTACATGCCTTTATTTGCCTTTATTTGTGTTATATAAGCAAAATACCACACCTCTTTTACAACTTAGTCACGGCAGCTAAAGATAATGAGATTAGCACGCTGATAATGATTTTATCAGGTTGGCACGCTGAAAATTATGTTATCAGGTTGGCACGCTTGTTTATTTTACACCATTTGTAGACACGGTAGAATCTTCGAACTATAATACTGGACTATCACCGTAATGACTTTTAGCTAATTTCCCCTATAGGGAATAAGCTATTACCGTAGGTGGCATGGTATCACTTAAACCCAAGACCATTATAATTTTTCGTTATGAGGCATCCAGTTGCCAAAAACACCATTCATTGAACTTGTATATATATGACCGTTGGCACGAACAATTTCGTAAATAAAGTCCGATCTTGATTAAATTTGGTATAAACGTGTAAGGCAGAATACAATTTAAAGAGTTTGAACACAAAGAAGATAGTACCATTTTAAGGGGTTTTTACACCCGAAAAAAGTTTTGTTAGCGAATTTCACCTATAGGGAAGAAGCTATTACCACGTTTTCCAATGTTATTGTTATGGAGAATAAATAAAATTCCACAGATCTCTTATTTATTTATGTATTTTTATGAAACTTGGTAAGTGGCTTTACATGGTAGGAAGAAACATATGCATGCATTGGAAATTCGCTGAGTTCGCAGGTTTGCTGCAATGGGGGTATTTTAATTTGTGTTGTATACCTTAGGAATCAGTTGAGATATTGATTTTAAACTTGACGTAAGAATTGTGTATGGTTCGGTCTAAGTTTGTTTAGAATTTAGAATTTAATTTTCCAGTTTTTAGTATTCTCAAATTGTGGATTTAGCACTATGGAATCATTTTTACTCCCGAAGTTAGCATAGTAGACTCAAACATAAGGCTTATTTTACATGACGTCACGAAACGAGTGTCAAAGCCAAAACAGAACTTAGTGACTTTATTGGTTAATTCGAGGTAACTCTTAAAAGTTTTGTTTTATATGTTATAAGTTACAACCGGTGTGATTATTTTTTCTGTAGTTACTCTTTATCAAGTTTGCCAGCATTGTTATGCGCTGTACTAAATACAAATCTAGAACCCTTCAGGACGCTTTACCATTAGCTGTCATGAAGGGAAAAAAATAAATTGATTGTTGTTAATTGTTTAATCTATTATCGAGTAACCGTGTAATGGGATGAGCTTAAAAACCACACTATGAGGAAATGTTGGTGTCTTCTTAGTATAGAACACAACATTGATGGAAAATACATGCGTAATCAACCAGCCCCGGGGAAGAAGGCCTGAGATCATTAGTGTTAACCTAAGTTTATACATATAAAATATGTTATGTACTTTTTCTTTAAAAAATCAAGATTGTTATATGTTATCTCCGCATAACTGTCCTAAGCAGGTAAATTGGTAATAAAACAAAACAGCTGTTACATTACATTAAAAATCTTTTGCTGCACTCTAGTGGAGAAAATATTAGTACTAACGACTTCAAGGTTAAAGAGAACATTATCTTTATTTATAAACAATCTCTGGTTAATGTTTTAAGGCAAAAGTTATAATCATTATACATAATTTTCACGAAACCTTTGAATGAATTGCCGCTAAACGAAACTTTGTTACTTTTTATTTTGCAATTTATTATAAATCTGAAGTTATTTTCCTTAATTTTAAAACAAATTTGTATTTAAAAGCTGTGTCTATAACATTATTTTTGCTTTGCATGTTGCCTTACAGAATTTATATAATTTACAATCATTTGATATTTTAACTGTTAACTTGATGTGGAGTGGAACAATTTACGTAAATATAATCCATGGGAAGATATGTATAAACTGCTATAATATTTTAACTTAATTTGACAATTCTCATCAACTACGTCACTTTCAAATTTCAACATTGACTGATGCTGCAGAGCAGCACAGGGTCTCTAGTTTTAGTATATTTATTATGATAAATAATTATCTTTTTATCTGAGAGTTTTTTCACGCATAGATGTGTCTCATTATTAGCCAATCTGATATATCTATTCTATCAAATTACACACTTTTTAATATTCCTTACATATTAAACGAATTTGTACAACCAAGTAGTAAACAACCATAACACTTCCAAAAATATGACAGTGTTTGTACGACGTTGATATGACTTAATCTCCTACACATTTCTGATGATCAGTTACGAATGAAAATTAATCTTAAAAACTAATTAAATTTTATTTATTTATTGGAATCCGTTAAGTATATTTATATATTTTGTTTTAACACAGACTTTTATGTTGCCCTTTTATGTTGCAAGCAAAAAAAGTCCTTTTGCAGTATGTTCATCTTTCCAACCCATCAAACCATCACCTGGCCACTGTAGCAGGCAAAAAAAGTCCTCTTGCAGTGTGTCAACCCCCCAGATCATCACCTTGCCACTGTAGCAGGCAAAAAAAAAGAAAAAAGGCCTGTAGCAGTGTGTCAATCTCCCCCCCCCGCCCAACCAACCCTATCCGACGGCTGAGAGGGCCCAGCGCCCTAAAACAGCCACAGTGGGCCAGGGATTTTTCCACTCACTGGAATTTCACGATACGAACGAACGTGAAAAACCTTGAAACCATTTAAACCATTTAACCTTGTAACCTTCATTGTAATTAAAATAAACATTGTGTAACAGCTTAAATTCTTTCTTCAGCTGTTATTTAATGAAACCAATTTTGTTGATTAATTTTTACTTTCTCCCCTTATACATAGTATATGGAGAAAGTATTGTTTACGTAAAAATTTTAGAATTTGAGTTGTTAGTGGAAATATTCGTTTTGGTGCTCCCTGAACCCAAAAAAGTGGTTTTTACGTGATGTCTGTCTGTGTGTGTGTGTGTGTGTGTGTGTGTGTGTGTGTGTGTGTGTGTGTGTGTGTGTGTGTGTGTGTGTGTGTGTCTGTGTGGATGTTTACAGAGCTAGAGCCCTAACCTATGGGCCGATTTTTATGAAATTTGGTATGTAGATAATAATCCACGATATCTCCAGGTTTTTTTTTCATTTTTTTGGATTTTTGATTTTTAAGGGTAATTATCCCCCAAAAACCACCAAAAAACATGAAAAATCCAAATTTCTCAAAAACGGCTCTAACTATTTTGATTAAACTTTCGTGGTTTGTAGAACTTTAGGTTTGCAACAAAATGACACCACCCGCATTTCTTGAAAAATTCGGGTTCAGAAATTACAGGACTTAAAACATCCAAAATTCAATTTTTTGGATTTTTTATAAAAAATCATAAATGTTAAAAAAGATTACTATTCACCATTAAAAAGAGCTCAAAAAACTAAATAAACTAGTATTTTAAATTACTATTCTACGATTGCTAGTTACGGAGAAAATTGAAATTTTCATTTAGCGGTAAACACAGTACGTTGTCCAATGTTATTCTTATGGGGAATACAAATATAACTATTTCTCTCTTATTTACTGATCAATTTCATTAAAATTTGATATGCAGGTGAAGTTAGCATTAACCAACAGATGATGTTCGAAATGTGTTGCTATTTAACCCTGGGGGGGCAAGAGGGCATTTCCCCTCTCAAAACCACTGTGTGTAGCAACGGACTCTATAGTGCCTCCCAAAAAGGGATTTGGTTGGATATTTCTGAAAACAAATATTTTAGAAAATCTTCTGTACATTTATCTATACTTCATATTCTATATTTAGTAAATAACATATATTTTTGTTATTAAAGTTTGGCTAAAAGGGAGAAAGTATGTGTCAGTTTCCTGATACCGTTTATATGTTTTATTATTATTAGATTAATGGATTAAGGGGTTAAACTGTCTTTCTGCATCTCCAGTGGCAATAAAAAAATAGCTGTACCATTATTTTCCCCTGGAAGGTTGGTAACCCTTATACTCGTAGTATGTTGTTGATTTATGAATCAGCTGAACAACCTCGCAAGACATTTTTGCTCCGAATATTACTCTTATGGAAACACTCATACCTGGCTAAAAGCCCTACGAATCTTGGTTGTTAATAGTTATCGCTCTTCAAAGCGGAGGTTTCAAACAATAAATTAACACGAACAGCTGTCATTTAAGCTATCAGCTGTTGATCAAATTATAGCATTTGAGTTTGCTGGGCAGTAGTGGTAAGAATAATTCAATATCATAATTTTAAACTCTGACAGCTCATGTATTTTAAGTTTAATGAAAATTAGATTAAATTAATGGTTGATTAACTGTTACAAAATGTTTTGAAGAAAACTCATATAACGTATTTGGTTGTAATCTGAAAAGAAAATTGATAAAAAAATATATGTTCATGAAAATTAAACATATTGTGGTTAGAATAAATTGTAAATCGGTTTCATTGGGCCCGTTTTAATCATATAAACAGTTTCCATGAAAAATAATAATATAAAGTGCAAATTTTAAACAGTCTTAAATGTTGGTATGTGGATTAGTTATTTATTAGAAAGTAAATACAGACAAAACTCAAATAAAAAATTTGAAGAATTATTATTTTTAATAAGAATTTGATTTATAATAAGGAATTTGAAATTTGGTTATCTACGTCAGGGAAAGGCGAGAAGAAAAATGGCTCTCAAAGGAATAATTGGAGTTAAAATTTGTTAATGTTATTTATTACCTACTAACTACAGCATATCTAACTCCATTTAGTAAACTTTGTTTACGTACTTCAAAAATCATCAATGATTGATTTCTTACAATTAAAAACATATATTGATGGAAAATTAAATTGTATAAAAATAAAAACATGTAATAAATTTAAAATATTTAGACACTATACAATAATTTTAACGCACAACCATGCAACAAATACAGACTATCGAAAAAAGATTATTATGAATATAGGTTGATGCTGCTATTGTTGAAACATATGCTTTGTTGAAAATAGAATTTGAAACAAATACTCCATCGAATATAATAATGATTTTATTGTTATTATGCTTATTAATAAGCAATGGTTTGTTATTGTTGTTACAAATCTTTTGCAATATTTTTTGATGAAAAATCGTATTTAATCGTATTTATTTCTTTATCTTAATTTACTACCTAGCTTTGAAACCAATTATATAATACAAAGGAACAGCTATCAAGGTCATTCCCATAAATAGCAATGTGTTGTTTGATATTGCAATGCCATTAGATCTTTTTTTGCTACACCCAAAGTTAGTATACGTTTATATGATATAACTTAAGCTGTTTTTCTATTTTAAGACCAAGATTTTAAATCAGTACATGTTAGGAAATTAACATATGTAAAAAATCTTTGAAACTGTACGTTTTATAACTATATAATTGTATTAATTTTAACATGATATTAAGTTTAGTATTTTCTTTGATTTATCATTCATTACCCTTTAATAGTTACACATCATACTATAAAATATAGCCTGTGGTATGCTTCTTTGACGTAAACTGTCAAACATATAAATACTCAGTGTACAAAAAATAAAATGTTATTTGTTCAATATTGATTATTCACCTTAACTGTAGTCTACTAATGTCATGGTCGTTAAAGCCTTAATTGTTTTCGCGTTTACACGTAAAAACTTAAATGCGGGAAAATTTTTAAATTTGACCAATTTGAAAGTGTTATCAGTAAAGATTAGTTGAATGTAGATTATTCTTGTTCATACAGCGTGCAAATTTATTAAATTACAATATTATTAAATTAATAGTACAAAAGTCACAGTCTTGTACGTTCGATTGTATCGCAACTGTCCTACCTTTCACAAGCAAAGTTACGATCAAAATTATTTTTAAAATGCTAATATTCCACAACAATTAAACCGTTCATGAACAAATATATATCAACTACATTTGTTTAACTAATTTCTATTACTTGTCTACAGTTAATTTATTTTAATACTTTTGCTACCAATTCAAATAACCTACGGTAATGAACCTACCTTATGACAGTAATGAAAACCGACGAAGTAGTTTTGGATCATTTACAATGAATCATATATTTTAACGTTTAAATTAAGACATGTTTGGATCGATTTTAGAGATACTGAATTTGATAAATTGCGACTTTTTATTTATTAATAATCGACATGTGACAAATATGTATATATATACGTAAAGCTCACATATTATTTTTATTTAACAAAAGAAGAGAAGTATTAAGTATCATTTAATGTTTTGCGTTGTGATTATCAAAGCAGTTACGAAAGAGAGTTTTATAATTTAACAACAGTAAAATCAATATTCCTGCACAATAGCACTAATCACAATTTTCAATTTAAGCGAGCGTAGGAAAATATGATTTCCAGAAAAGTGCTGATGCAAAACACAGCACGTAATTCCTTCATTCCAGATCCCATGTTGAACAGACAGACGTGACACATTGTTTAGTCAAGGCAACTCTTCTTTGGCTTCTCGCTTTGTCAGATGCAATGCTTTGTATAATTTTAGCCCATGAAGTTGGTTCCATAATTGACATAATATTTATCTTCTGGCTACTGGTACACAATAATTGTGCTTGTTGCCTTTTGTATAGCCAACTACCAAAATCTCTCGGGAGACACTTTCCCAGGGGTCCTTGGCTCGTTCATTACCCTGAATCCCTCGAGATATGATTTTTCACTGGCTGACTTTCGGTATATTTCTGATTTTTCCGACTTTCGGTATATCAATATATGATTTTTAGCAAGTTATTTAGGCAGATTAAAGTAAAATGTTGATTGGACATGGACACGCCGTACAAAAGCACCAATTTTGTTTTACATGCTAGGTATATCATAAGCTTTGAGTTTTGAGTAGGATCCACTCAATTTCACCACCCTCACATTTCCATTTTGAAATATACAGGATGAGTCAGACCATAGCCATCCAGCATGGATATCGGGGAAACGGTTTGGTCTAAAGTAATCAAACAAAATTATTCCTCCAAACTAAAACGCACATGGGCAACCTATTAACAATACTTTTATCAAAATTGATGTGCAGAGTGCTCCAAAACTGAATGTCACGGGATCGAATCTAATACGTTTTTTTTATTAGAGCATAGGACAAATTGTATACAATTTTAAAGGTCTTGAAATAAACATTTTGGAAAAATCACTAATTCTATTCGTTTCAAAATGGTGGCTATTTACGTGTAATCTATTGGCATTTACAGAATACGCTGTATTTTCTAAACCACACAACTTAGCAACTTTCTAATTTATAACAATCTCTTTTCGTTTTATTAAAACCAGCAAAACACTATTTTCTCAGATAAATTTCGTTTTAATCGTACATGAAACATTACATAAAACGGCTAAAGATTGCAAAAAAACTATAAGAGATAAAAGGTTAAATAATCCCAATATATGATCCCATAAAAACTCTGTATGTTTACAAACAAAGTATTTGACAGAAGCTAAGAAAGATAAACAAATGACATATTAAAATTGAAAACAGATCAACATATAAACCCTTTACCTATGGCTATATATGAGCAACGTACAATTCCAGTATCTATTATTTCTACAACCATATGTTTTATATCAAATAACTTTCATATTTAAATATTGTGCTATGTATTATATATTTTTATAATTTTGAATTTGTAATTGTTTTTTGAGACTGATAATTATTATTTATATTCTAAATTTATATCATTGATAATATTTAATAGTGCGTACAAATAATGTGCGAACTTCATATAGTGATATATACAGCAAGGATGACCAAGCCATGATCACTATGCCATTGAATGAAACAATTCCACAGATGTGTATAAACTAATTTAATGAAAGAAAAACAAATATGGGTGTTGTTGTGAAAGTTGAGGGTCAAAAGATAGATCACTAAATTTAGGCCAGGAATAAAATAAAAGGTTCAAGAAGATGAACACAACCAAGGAAGCCTAAATGGATGAAAATAGACGAAAGGAACATGTTTGTTAATACTAAAAAACAACTGAGGTGAGAATTTTCCAATTAAAATAACTTCTTAAAAAAAAAAAAAAAAAAAAAAACTTCAAACCAACATCAAGATTTTAAAGCATATCTTCAATTATGAACATTTCTTGACAAGTTAACAACAAACTTACTAAGTTTATGCATGAACGATTACAAAATCTGATCTTACTAATTTTAAATCTATGATATACTGCACTGCATTAATATGTATGTTATTTAAATGTTCGGTGGCAAAGAACCACCCTTGATCACGAATCCCTATGAAACCATGAGAACAAACTTATGATAAATATCAATCCTGTCTAATATTCAATAGATTTTATAATAAATACTAATGTCAAATCTATGTTTCTATTGTTATGAAAAGTAAGTTATTATAAAATGGCGCCCAACGCGAAGCCGATATAATTATTCAAGTCTCCAACATTATTGACTTTGCCGAAGGACATTTACTTTGTATTTTCAACAATCTCAAAGAACAAGGGTAATAAAATAACAATTGATTCGAACATAAAATGGTATTATTTATTTATTCATGTGTATTATATGGATGTTACTTAAGAATAAAAGGTAATACCGATAAGTAAGTTAAGAATTGATAAACTTAAGATACAACTAATATAAATAATAATTGAATAATCTTTAAATATAAATATTATGGAAACGAAAATCAACAAATATAATTTGAGAGAAAAACCTAAAAAATCTCGAAAAGGAAGGGAGCAGTCGGGAGATAGGACTAAACCAACAGATGCAGACGAGTTAACAGAGTAGAATAAGGACCTGATATCGAGTAACCGTGAAGAACTTAACTTGATGACTGACGATACAATGACTGACGCAGTAATCACTAATACTGAAAATGAACCAGAACTGAACGAAGACGAGACAAGTCCCGTGGTCTAAGTCCCTACTTAGACCAAGGTAATTTTATAAATAACCCTAATACGTTCGTGACGAATCTACCAGTTGACTCAATCCGAATGATTTTTACTATGCTATAACAAATGAATCAAAAACGTAACCAAAATCTTGACGAAACTCAAGAAAAAAATAGGGAGATTAATAACAGACTAGATATAAATAGCGAAAAACTTAATGAAACCCAAAAACAAATCGAGCAGGGACACGATAAAATCTTACAAGAAGTTAGATCCGAAATCGCCAATATGAAATCTGAAATGCAAGAAGAAACGAAGTGACAGACTCAACTCAACAACAACATCATTATGCTGGCAGTAGAAAATAGGGTAAATGAATTTGAACAAAACATAAGTGATAAACAACGGGTAAAACCGAATGTATAAAAGAGGCTGTTGAAATTTCCCAAAATTTCAATCAAATAAATAATGAAAAAATTTTCAATGTATTGAAGCTAACCAAGCGAACCAATTCGAAATAAAGAAAATTAACGAAAACAATGAAGCCAAATTTGTAAACTTAATTTCCAAAATTATACAAATCAAACAGACTACCGACCAACACGAGACGATAATACAGCAAGTTAGGAATACTACCGAGATATTAAAGGGAAAGTTAAATCATTTTGATGAAAACGAGATAAAATTCGGTAATCAACCTAAAATTTATATTACTTGTCCAAATAATGATACGAGTGAAACGTTACCTAAATTTAGTGGTAAAGAAATAAATCCAATTGAATTCCTACAGAAAATGAAAAGATATAAAGAAAAGGTTGAGAAAAGCAGAGGTAATACTGAAAACAATTATGAAGATTTATTGGAATATATGCTTATTGATAACGCAGCAAGGTGGTGGCAAGTTGTTCGGAACGATATATGTAGCCAGGAAGAATTTGAAAAACGATTCCTAGATAAATATTGAAATGCTGAAATACAACGAGGTGTAAAAAGAAGAATGGAACTGGAAACTTATCGGCCACATAGAAAATCAAGTCGCACCGAATACTTTATCGATAAAGTACTTACACTGACAAACTTAACAACTACGATGGATGAAGAAGAAATCGTCTCATTCCTCTGCGAACATTTCAGCGACCGAATTAAAGATCCCAGGCGAGTACAGAACATCAAAAACCATAATGGGATTTGAACAACTATTAAATGCAGAGGATATTGATGAAAGAAACCGAAGATCGCGAAACCAAAATATAGATATCGGATACAAACGAGAAGATCATAATAAAACCACAAGACATGAAGAAAGATACAACATGAAATTCAAGGAATCTTTAAGAATCAAAACCAATGGGACAGACAAAACTAGAACATTTACCATTTAAATAATCCTAGACCTAATAATCATACGAACAGACAATTCTTTAATTCAAACTATAATAAACCGGACTATCAAGGTAGGGACAACTGCAACTCAGAAACTAAAACTTATCCAAATCAAAATTCATACCCCAGTAAAGAACAAGTAAAAACATGCCAAGCTATTAGAATCACCACGAACGAGAACGAAGAAAATACAACCTTATCGGCACAAAGTGAAAACACTTTGCAGGAAAACAGATAAGCGCTGAAGTATACGAAAAGAGAGAAGTGCTAATATGTTAAAGTCCAACAACACTAATAATTCATTGGCGCAAATAATAAATAGTAATATCGGATACCCTCATAAAATAAATAGCGAAAAGAACAATTTAATATTACCTAGAATAGTAACTAACATTTGATGTAACAAAGATTGGTTGTTAGAAGATGAAGTAAACGAAGACAAATGTATACAACAGGTAAAATGCCCAGAAGTCAAACTCTAACTAAACAACATCGAGGTAACAGCATTAATCGATACTGGATAAACAGTAAATTGATTAAATTACGACTGGTTTTATAAAAATAATAATTTATTACAACCGTTCGAATCTTTTCCATTGACCAACTTTAGTATCACCACTGCCACAGGACCAAAATCTAAAAGGATTAGACAAATGATTTTTATTAAAAGTCAAATATTAAATAATAGTAAAGATCTACAATTTTTAATTATTCCATCACTAGTACATGATGAAATTATAGGAATTGAAGGAATGGTTACGTTAGGGCTTGTAATAAACTTCAAAGATAAAAACATTAATATCAATGACAAAATAGTCAAAATAAATAATATGTTAATTAATTGTAGTGAAAAATCCAATGATAATAATAATAATGGGCTAAGCCAGCACACATATTTGAAGTTTGAGATGCAAGATACTGATGGAATTGATTGCAAGTTAATACAAGGTGATTATGATAGTAAACATATGATTTATTATGACGATGAAAAACTTAAATGTCAACGGAAAATAGGTTCGGTAAACAACAACAAAACGGACGAAGAAATATTCAGAATGAAAATCGAAGAAACCGCTGATTTAAGCTAAACAGAAAAGGAAAAGTTAGGTCATTACTAAATAAATATCAAGCGGTATTTTCAGATAAACCCGGTCTTTGTAATAAAATGCGATACCAAATAAAATTAAAAAATAACGATCCATATAAAGCACATTACTATCCTGTACCCACTCATTACCAAGATGCAGCTACTCATGAAATAAACCAAATGTTAGCGGACGGAATAGTAGAAAAAAGTTGTAGTGCATTCATAAATGCGCTTTTAATAGGTTCTAAAAAATCAGGCGAAATACGTATGTGTTTAGATGCGAGGTCCATTAAAGAACGTATCATAAAAGATTATGATTGCAATATAAACGTAAACAAGATCATTAGTAGATGTCAAAACATTAAATATTTAAGTACGTTTGATTTAACGGCATCATATTGGCAAATTGAATTGGAAAAAGAATCAAGACAATATACGGCATTTCAACATATGGGAAAAACATATCAATTTGTTAAAGTTCCTTTTGGATTATCAATTAGTCAGGCAGCTCTAGTAAGGGCATTAGATGCTACGTTAGGTAATGCGTTAGACAAGTTTTGCTTATTCTACGTGGATGATGCGTGCGTTATGTCTAATACATTTGATGAACATTTAATACATTTGGAACATTTGTTATCCAAGCTATTGAATGCGAATATGACCATTAAACTTGAGAAGTCTAAGTTATGTCAAAATGAAGTACCATATTTAGGATTTTTAATAACTAAGGACGGAATCAAGGCAGACGAAAAAAGTTGAAGGGGATACAAGAATTTCCAGAACCGAAAAACCGTAAACAACTAAAAGGATTTTTGGGAACAATACATTTTTATAATCGTTTTACTGATAAATATTCGGAAACTGTACAGCCATTAATGCAACTTACTTCTAAGAATAATAAATTTATATGGACTCAAGAAGATAGCGAAAAGTTTAAGAAAATAAAAGAATTATTTTTACGAAGACAAGTTTTACAATATCCCGAATACAACAAGGAGTTTTACGTACAATGCGACGCCAGTAAAGTTAGCAATGGTGGACACATCTATCAAATATTAAGAGACGGTAGTAAGGGGGCTATCATGTTTCTTTCTAGGATATTAAAGGGACCGGAACTTAACTACTATACATCTAAACTCGAGTGTTTAGCAATTGTGTATTGTTTACAAAAAGCAAGACATATAATATTAGGAAAACCTGTAAGAATTTGAACTGACCATAAGGCTTTTATTTCCTTAAAACAAGTAAAATTTTGAGCCCTAGATTGACGAGATGGACTTTAGCTTTACAGGAATATAACTATAACATTGAATATTGTGCGGGAAAGGAAAATATTGTTGCTGACACGTTAAGTAGGATTAAATTAAACCAAAATGAATCATCGATAGAGTCTCAACCTAATATTACTATTGCTAATATAACACATGAATTAAGTCCCACATTTATGCAAAAGCTTGAACAACTCCACATATTACAAGAGGGGGACCCTAAAATATTAAATATAAAACAACAACTCCAAGATCAAGAATGCAATGAGATTTCACATAGTAATACAAACGAACCTCTTTATCATATATATATATATATATAATGATACTGTTTAAAAAAACACAAGACAGGGATAGAAGATCTTAATACCTAATAATTTTATTGTCGAATTAATAAAAGAATGTCACAATTACTATATACATTGTGGTGCTGATAAATGTTTAAAATTGTTATAGGAAGACTTTATATTTAAAAATATGGGTAGGAAGGTTAGACAGGTAATATCTTGTTGTGAAATATGTCAAACATGTAAACATAATACTCATCCTAGCGTTGGAATTGCCCAAAGAATAAACTGTGTCTCTAAAAACTTAGAAGTAGCATGCGATTGGATTGGTCCTCTACCAACTAGTACATTCGGCGTCAAATAAATATTTGTATTGGTGGATATTTTTACGAAATACATAACTTTTTATCCCGCGAGAAAGGCCAACACGACAACCGTATTAGATAAATTGTTTAATCACTATATTCCAATACACCTATAACTATAACTTGTATTCAATCAGATAACGCTACCATGTTTAGGAGTAAACGATATTTAAATAAATTAGAACAAAAAAACATTACCCCCACATTTAATCCTATACGTAGACCACAGGCAAATATGACTGAAAGGTATATTCAAAACTTTAAGCAGGCTATTCGTATTTTATGTTATGAAAATCAAAATAGTTGGTTCAATGAAATAAGTTTCATAAATGAATGTTTAAATTAACTTCATAACACTACTACCGGATTCACACCTAACGAACTTCACTTAGGATATAAGGACGATCGGATTTGGCGACATATACTCAATTTACCTGAAGAAGAAACAATTCCACTAAATGTTAAACTCGAACTCGCAACTAAAAGGATAAAGAAGAAACAAAAACAGAACGCTCTGAAACATAACGACAGGCATAAAACTACGGACTTGGAAGTAGGCGATTTAGTGTTATTATTACAAAAACCGCAATCAATCTTATTTTCCGGTAAAACCGCTAAGTTCCTTAAATTGTACTCCGTACCCCATAAAATACATAAAAAGTTAGGGAAAACTGTTTACTTACTAGTCAATATGGGGGGAAATAAAGAATTAGGACTTTATCATATAGCTAGCTTTAAAAAGTTTAAAAAAAAACTAGATGATGACTTAAACCAATGAAAAGGGACATTGTTAGTTAGTTATTTTGTTTGATACATATTGAGTTATGTGATATTCGTTGTTGCATAAGTTCTATGAATTTAATATGTTATTTTATTTATTTATTTATTGTAAAACAAGAATTTATTTATGTAAAGCAAGATACATCAAGAAATAATATTTTGTTCGTCAACATTGGAATGTGTGAGTCAAGACATAGGTAATCATAAGATAGGGAATTAATAAGAGCATAAAAACGTGTATTTGAATAGTTATACAATAACTATTTTAACCTATTCAAATAGGGGACAAATAATTGTAATAATCCCAATATATGATTCCATAAAAACTCTGTATGTTTACAAACAAAGTATTTGACAGAAGCTAAGAAAGATAAACAAATGACATATGATCAGCTGAAAGTAGATGTCATATTCAAATTGTAAACAGATAAACATATAAATCCTTTACCTATGGCTATATATGAGCAACGTACCATTCCATTATCTATTATTTCTACAGCCATATGTTTTATATAAAATAATTTTTATATTTTAATATTGTGTTATGTATTATATATTTTTATAATTTTGAATTTGTAATTGTTCTTTGAGATTGATAATTATTATTTATATTCTAAATTTATATCATTGATAATATTTAATAGCGCGTACAAATAATGTGCAAACTTCATGTAGTAATATATACAGCAAGGATGACCGAGCCATGATCACTATGCCATTGAATGAAACAATTCCACAGATGTGAATAAATTAATTTAATGAAAGAAAAAGAAATATGGGTGTTGTTGTGAAAGTTGAGGATCAAAAGATAGATCACGAAATTTAGGCCAGGAATAAAATAAAAGGTTCAAGAAGATGAACACAACCAAGGAAGCCTAAATTGATGAAAATAGACAAAAGGAACATGTTTGTTAATACTAACAAACAACTGAGGTGAGAATTTTCCAATTAAAGTAACTTCTAAAAAAAAAATACCCCCCGTCGCAGCAAACCTGCGTACTCAGCGAATTTCCAATGCATCGATATGTTTCTCACTAGTACATAAAGCCACTCACCAAGTTTGACAAAAATACATTCATAAAGAAGTGATTTATTACATTTTATTTATTCCCCATAAGAATAACATTAGGACTGAGTACGCAGGTTTGCTGCAACGAGGAAGATAAGAAATGAGTTTTTATGCAATTATCAATATAACTGAACCAGGTGAAGCTACTTACCATGTTTTATTAATTTATGTTCATAATTAAGGGAGATATAAAACTTTACTTATTCTCCATAAGAATAACATTAGGGCTGAGTATGCAGGTTAGCTGCTATGGGGACAATCAACAAAACATTTATTTTTTGTGCAATTATCAAATACCAGTACAACATGAACCCACATACCAAATTTCATCAATATACATTCATAAATAATCAAGATATCAAATTTTATTTATTCTCCATAAGGATAACATTGGACAACGTACTGTGTTTAGCACTTTGAATATCTCTGCAACGGTTTGACGTAGAATCACAATTTAAACACCAAAATGATTGTTTTGTGGAGCTGAAGTGATTGGTAAAAGAAAATGTGAAGTCTAAAGTAAAATTAACTGAGGAAAAGCCAAAAACCTTTTTCCCATAAGATTAACATGGGAGATTTTATGAGCATGTTTTTTGGATTTTTTCCGCAACCACTTAACCTAGGTTAATAATTCAAAATACCATTTTATTTGTTTTTTTAAGCTCTATAACATGGTCTAAACCTAAATTAAGTGTTTTAAAAATTTTAGGGTAAAAAAAGCAAAAAACTGATTTTTGGAAAATTTAAAACCCCCATAAACCCCCCTTCCCATAGTCCGATTTTTCTGGTTTTCGAACTTAAAGTCATAAATGTCAGTTTACACATTTGAGCCAAATTTCATCGAAATCGGACGTTTTTTACTCAAGTTATCGCATTCACGGACACATATATAGATATATATATATATATATATATATATATATATATATAGATATATATATATATAGATATATATATATACATATATATAAATTTGAACGAATAGTGTTTTGGACATCTGGGGACCTCAAAACAAAAAGTTATCATGGTCTCGGGCTTAAGTCTTGCCATGAGACCTACGGTAATAGCTTCTTCCCTATAGGGGAAATTCGCTAAAACTTCAAACCAACATCAAGATTTTAAAGCATATCTTCAATTATGAACATTTCTTCACAAGTTAACAACAAACTTAATAAGTTTATGCATAAACGATTACAAAATCTGATATTACTAATTTTTAATCTATGATATACTGTATTAATATGTTATTCAAACAATTTAAATGTTCGGCGGCAAAGAACCACCCTTGATGACGAATCCCTATGCAACCCTGAGAACAAAATAGTCGGAGCAAACTTATAATAAATATCAATCCTGTATAATATTCAATAGATTGTATAATAAATACTAATGTCAAATCTATGTTTATTTTGATATGAAAAGTAAGTAACTATAAAGGTTGGTAAAAGCTAGAACGTTTTTAGGTTTTACAATACCTTTTCAATGGTATACCTTTTGACATTTTGCTAACATTTGAGTTTTGTTTTATTTTATGCATAAGGCTAAGTATTAAAAAAATGTATGAAATATTTGTTTCTTAAAGCATGCTGTGTAGCACACCAGAGCAAAGCTGAGTTTATCACAGTAAAAATTTGAATCGGAAAAATTAAATTAGTACTGATATAGAAAATATAGGATATTCTGTAAATCTAAATATTTTACGCAAAAATGGCTATCATTTCTTAACGGATAAAGATAATTGAGTTCTGTTTTGCCAAAATGTTTGTTTTAACGAAACCTTTAACATGAAATATAATTTGCCATATATTCACGTAATACCTCTTTTAAATTTGAACCCGTTACCTTTAGCTTAAGAACACTCTGTACATATATTTTGAAGACTTTTTTAATAGATTACCCATATGCGTTTTAGTTGAGAAGAATTTTGTTTGATGGCTTTAGACTAAACCGTTTTCCCGTTACATATGCTGTATGGGTATGGTCTGACTCATCCTGTATATATAAAGATGGCTGCCTTATTGGTAATAGGGTTAAATGGATCACATACAACATTTTTGGTTTAGGGTAGGGGTAGTTAGTAAACAAATAATGGTGCTCTTGTCCGGCATGTCCACATGTTTTCATTAATCTGCCTGACTAAGTTACTTATTACAAATTACTAGAGTACCCCCGTGCAGCGCAAAGCGCCACTTGCTTGCTTTGCTCATAATAAGGAGGACTTAATATTGAATTTATTATTTTTTATAAATCTGAAGATTATGAAAGATTAGTCAAGGGAGATTGGGATAAAAATATTTTTAGTATGGCTAAATTATCAGCTGATGTTTAAAAGTATGCCATAGTAACCTTCAAAACAAATAATAATCAGTTGAAAACAATTATCAGGCGGTTTAAATATAATTTTATGAAATCACTTATGTTAATTTGTATAATTTGAATACTCTATACAAAATAAAAATTGTAGCCTAATGATAGTATTTCTAATGTTTTAGAACTTGGAAAGGGAAAATCAGATATTAAATTGTTGTTCAATGTCTGATGACACATATAGAGATAGTTAAAAATAAAATAAGCTAAATTGGTCCATTAGTATGGTCTGGCTCGCTATCGTAAACTTTTGGCCTGTGTGTACTTAGATCATTGTAATAAGTATATCTCTAAGTCAACCCGAAAGAAGTTACCCATAATTGCCTCGAAATGAATCTACACATATTTCTGAACAAAATGAGCCATGTGGGAGTAAAATCGGTTGGGATAATCGGCCAGAATGACTGTTTTTGTTTTCTTTCTAAAAAATTAGCAAAATCAATAAAATAAGCGTAACAAAAAGCAAAGTTAACAAAATCTTTTTTCAATGTCTGATGACACATCTAGAGGTAGTTACAAAAAAAGACTCATATATAAAGTAAATCGGTCCAGTAGAACGGTCAGGGTCGCTCTGTTTATTTTTGGCAAACAATTTTTAATATATAAGAAAGATGATACTAAGAAAAATATAAACACCTGTAGATAGGAGAAAAAGAAAGGAGTTGTATATTTTGCTGCATTATTCTTTGGCAAACCAAATGAACCCCTTTACTTAATGAACATATGTTTTAAGGAATCATCTGATGTAAACAAACTTCCTCCATAAGATTAACGTGGGAAATTAAAGAGCCACTGGGGCGAAGCCCATTGACGACATGTAAGTTTGGATGGGTGATGACATATCTAGGCATAATTACCTGTCATTTAAAACAAGAATCATGCAAACCGACCCAGTAGAACGGTCAGGGTCGCTGTCTTTAGTTTGATTATATAAGCTCCATAAGATTAACATGGAATGGGAACTTTAAGAGCCAATGGGGCAAAGCCCATTGACGATATGTTAGTTTGGATGGGTGATGACAGATTTAAGCATTATTACCTGTCGTTTAAAAAAAGAAACATGGAAATCGAACCAGTAGAACGGTCAGGGTCGCTTTCTTTAGTTTTGACAAACGTTTTTTAATGTATAGGATTATTTGTGCTTTGTGAATTTTAACGATGTAAAGTGCAAGAATAACAAGTATTTCCTATTCACACTTAAATATGATATGCATGTTATTTAATTTAATACAACATTGTATACAGTTCTGTAAGTAAAGCAATGAAAAGTATATGGTGAAAGTTTGGCCCACCATTAGGTAACAAATTTAAATAATCGTTTTCAAATTGAATCGTTTTTTATTCAAAATATAGTATTGTGTTAATATAGTTGTTTTTTTAAGGAATATTCATTTTTAAGAAAGTAGTGCAACAGTTTTAAAATTAAATCCAATATACTTCGAATTAAAATTCAAATCCTATTCAGCTGGTATGTAAATTTGGATGCACACACACGGCAAAGAAGGCTTCTAAGAAAATCGCTTCTCTTATTAGGTTTATGACTTAAGTTGGGGGCTCGGATCCAGAAGAAGACGTAGGAGACTGTATTCTAAGTACCGCGGGTACTTACTTAATTGAATACTTGATTACTTCATCGTTGACCGACATTGTCGGACCAAGAGTGTCGGATTGTTTGCATTGGAGATGCGCTGAATAAGGATGCTCGCTTAAGTTCAGCGTCAAGCAGCACTCAGGGTCGCATTCGCCTGAGAACAAATATCGTACAGTTTCCGGAACGGCTCCCTTATTATCGCTGCAGTCACCCCTAAGAGAAGAAGGCGATCTAAAAGAGTTTAGTGAATACGCTGCAAAGACAGTAGAGCGCATCCGCACATACCGGCAATGGCAGGAGAGCTAGAAACCGGAGACCCATGAACGATGTACTACCAGGCCTTCCCTCATATCCAACAATGGTTTAAACGGCGAAACGGTGAAGTGGACTACTACTCCACTCATTTTTTTGTTGGCTCACGGCTATTTTTTGTCGTACCTGCAAAACCGATTATCCATAAGGGGAAGATTTGACAAGGTACTTTGTTTACTGTTGAATGTAAACTAAAATTCCTCCACCACCAGTAAGTTGTAGAATAATAATTAAAGATAATCACTTACTTAGTTGTTCAGACTCTTTTAAATTATGATAAGTTTGCATTATCTTTAGTTTATAGTTTTATGACAAAATAAACTGTATTTTGGAACATTTTAAGCCATATAAATTCTGAACCTAAATGTTCCCAGAAATGCGAGCAAGGGTTTTTGGCAGAGACCAAAAGAACTAAAAACAACCAAAATCTAATGAAAATTGTTGAGCATTTTTCAAGAAGTTTTGATTTTTTTCAGTTTTTAGGGTTGATTACAATTTACCCTCAACATAAACATTCAAAACTATGTAAAAAACTGGAGATACTATTGATTAATAGTAATACTATTGATATAAATTAAAAAATCAAACTTTGTCATAATCGGGCCATTGGTGTGGTCTCTAAGTCTGAAATAATATATAGAGACGGACATTACCTCTAAAACCACTGTTTTGGGTTCATTGAGTACCAAAATGAACATTTCTTCAGATAACTCAAATTCAAAAACTTTTACAAAACAATACTTTCCCCATAAACTATGTATAGGAGGAGAAAGTAAAAAATGAACTTCGGAAAGTGACTCTTAAAATTCACCGTAGCTACAATAGTATATTTTGTCACTAGGATCAAAAGTGGATCTTTTTAATACGAGCTCCAGTTTAACTGCCGAGGTGAAGCCGAGGCTGGGAAATGAGCGAGTATTAAAAAGACACTTTTTATCCGAGTGACGAACTATATTTTTCGTTATACTGCCAAAAAACTTAAGGTTTAAATAAAAACAAAAGTAAAATTTACGTACTGTGTCTTCATAACCTCAAATGTTTCTTTCAGCTTGTCTCTTGAAACAATCAGCTGTTGCACATGCATAACTTCGGTTCATTCATATCTATCGGTTGTTGAGTCGATCACTTCAAACCAATCATTGTGGTTCAAATCAATCGGTTGTTCTTCAAAACAAACATTCGATTTGGGCACGGTTGTCATGGAAATATGATTGTTTTAGGCTTTTTATATTATATTTCGATACGAATCGTTAGGCCTACTAACTTCGTCCATCGTGTCACTCACAGTTGTCACTCACCAGTGGTGTACGGGAAACGAACGCAAAAATAATAACAATACAACAATGAATGTTTCGATAATAACAATGAATGTTTCGATTGTTCATAATCGAATGAATTTTAATCGATTTATGACGACCTCGAATCAAAAGTATCATCAACAATGATCTTTTTAGTACTAGTACGATAATGATCATCAAAACATATGTTATTATCCAAAAACTAAAAAGAAGAACTTTTGAATCTCAACGCATCTGTCAAAAACAGTTGTTTTTGAAGCAGTATGACGAAAAAAGTTTTTAATATTAGTAAAATTTCATTATATCATAAAGTTATTTTAAACAACGCTGGTTTATAATTTAGTTCTGGGATTCAGGAAAAAATCAATAAAATTCCAGAATTTTTAAAAACTTATAGTTATACTTCTTACACACTTTAATACGAAAAGTGTAACCTTACACCAAAAATAAGGTGGCAGCTGGGTTGCCACCCTAAAAATAGTAAAGTTACACTGCAATGAGAGTGAGGTTTATCTTGTATTGGTGCGAAGTTAATTTTTACAGGTCAAGTTACACCCTAAAAACAGTAAACTATGTCTGAATACAGTGTTGAATTACACCACTATGGTTTCATTGTACTGCAAAATGTGTAATTTTACACTGATGTAGTAGTACACTGACTAGTAGGTTTCCATTGCTGAGAGAGTAGGTGTATACACTTCTGAGAGTGTACTTTACGCTTCTGAGAGTGTAAGTTTACACTTATGAGAGTGTAAGTTTACACTTGTGAGAGTAAAAGTTTACACTTTTGAGAGTGTAAGTTTGCACTGCTGAGAGTATAAGCGAACACTTCTAAAAGTGTAAGTTACCACCACACACTACACCACATCAGATACATTACAGTTCACTAGATGCGACTCTCTCGTCTGTCTCCCCACAACTGAATGTTACATACCAGTGCATCATGGACATTAGGTTGGGAATTTCAAACACCGTGTAAGGTTTCACTGCTAAAGGTGTTCGATTACACATTTTAGCGTAACTTTACTCCTTTATTCTTCTGTTTTGACTGAAAAGCATAAGTTGTAAGGTTTCATTGTAAGGTTAATTGTAAGGTTTCACTTAAAAAATTGTAACTTTACGCTAATTATAGTGAAAGTGTTATGTTACTCTATTAAACAAATGTTAAACAAAATACAGTGTAATATAACAACACAGTTTTTACAGTGATTATTTTGTATGTGGGCAATTACATGTAAAGCAATAATTATGTACGTATTGCCATATTTAAACGCTCTTAAAATTCAGCTAAATCTAAATAAACATATTTTTAGTTTAAGAATAAGCAAGAAGTCTTAATTTGTTTCTCTACAAAACAAATACAAAATTTATTTATATTTATAAGCTAGTATAACAAAACAATACAGTTACCGTTCTTCAGAAACTCAATCTAATGACGAGTTCTTCTCAGGAATGTTATAATTATTGCAGTTGTAGAAGTCCAGCGTTTCTATTTAAAGCATATAATAGTCAACTATACCGGATTTCTAAGACATATGTTTAAAGCACACTCAGATCTTTTAGTGATTTTATCTCCATATAACTTTGTTAGTGTGTAATATACTGCCAGATGCGTCAGTATTTCCTCACGTAGTTTATACTGAAGACAATTCCTTTTTATGTTAAAAATATTTCCCCCATTTTATTTACAACTTTTAATATAAACAGTATAATCTTAGAAGGTACTTACGGTTGGGATGTATAATTCAACATATGTACGAGACAGGAAATAGGAACAATAAATGTTTTAAGTAGGAGGGAACATTTTATTGGTTGTATACCTTTTCACACCACACAAAATTGGTTTATATTTTTATAATTAATTACCTTTTTAAATGAGTGGCATAGTAAAAATGTAACACTACAATTTAAAGTTGAAGGCAAGGATGGATACACTTTGACCTAAATGCAAAAGGTTATGTAGTAAAGGTTAAGGAATTAAAATATACTTTCTACCCTGACATATTGCTCAACTTTAATTTAGGTTTTCCTTTTGATGAAATAATTAAAGTTTATGTATGTTACTTATAAAACAATATTTGTTTCGATACTGTGGTGCAGTTTTTGGATAGCATTAAACATTTTTAATTTCTTAAATTTGTTTTTGTTTTATTTTAGACTAAAATCAAATAAATTATACAAAATAAATAAATTCCAGTCTGTTTCTCAACCATTGTTTTAAACTGATTTTATCAACCAAGTAAGTATATGGTGAAATGAATATCCACTTTACCGTCACTTCAACAAACCCTTCTGCTCTCTGTGTCTATGCTCGGCTAGTGAAAAATGGCTTTTAGACCTAAAATTTTCTTAACTGATTACAGTCGCTAAGTAACAAAGTTACATTAACTAGTTTTAAATTTAAAATTTTTTAAACTTCTAATTCAGGTAAAGCTTTCAGAAAAATTAATTTCGCAAAGTTATACAAACAATGAGCGTTTTATTTTAAAGCACAACGCAAGGGGTGGTTAAACAAATTCGCCTCAGTGTTCATCAGTGAATTTCCTATGAAAAAGTGAACTATTAGCATGGTGAGACTTAAGCCCGGGACCACCATTGAAGTTCCTAACGTGACCCCCTGAGCACGTTTTGAGGGGTCTCTAAAAACTTGATATATATATGTATGCGTGTTCGAACTCTAGTGGTTGCAATTTTTTTCCAATTTACTTCAAATTTGGTAGAGACATTCCTTTTTATAATCAGTTGGACAAGTTCGTTGGGAAAAACAATCGGAAAACTCTAACCCCCTTTCTTGGGTATTTTAAGTCTTAAAATTTTGAGCTTTTGGGCCCAAAAAGTGTCAGAAAAGACCTAAATGTACACTTATTGCACATTAACTTATTGTACGTAAAAAGCCAAAGATTGTAAGCCCTCCCTCGTCATTCTAGCATAATTACTTACCGAGTTATTAAAGAAAATGTTATTGTCAAAATACAGTACGTTGTCTTATAGAGATTTAACACTGGAAAAGGCTGTTTTTCATGTCTTAATATCGTTTTATCACTCCCCATACCCCTATACCAACTTGTTATCATGGCAGTACTTCCTTCACGTCAGCGTGCTGTGTGCGATCTCGTTTTCTGTTCCGACTAGCACACGTTTAAGCTCCCCAAAAAGCGCGAGTTGAAATGTAATTTAAACTCTTTGAAAAACTAAATCATCACTAACTGTTGCAAAAATCTTAGTCTTGGATACCTTAAATTAACAGTATTGGCCTGAAGATGTATGCTACTGATTTGAAAATATATATTTTCACTATGGAAATGTATTTTAGTTTTAACTATCACATATTGTTCATGTTAACATTATAACTTGATTTATTTGGTTAGGAATCCACCAATAGTCCGAATATTGGAATATTGTTAGGAATATTGGACCGACTTCAATAGTTGTAATAAATTGAGGCTCTTGACCTGGGACATGCTTTTACATGACGTGGGACAATGTCAAGCTAATCCTTGACTGTAATATAATGTAAACATAAAAGATATACTCAGTTTATTACGATACACTTTTTAATTTACTGCATTCCTAAATATCAACATACAAGTAACAGCTCAAAATAGGAATGAAAGCAACCTGGTTGGTTATTGAACGTATACGAGTTAATTTTTAAATAAGAAAACCCGTATTAATGTTTATGTAAGTGACAAATAATAAGAAAAATTTAGACTATGTCAATTACTAAGCAGAAAGGGCTTAACTGAAATACATTTTATTTATTGATAATCCCAAGGAAACCTTTCAATCTAATTTGAGATTCTAGCTGCATGACAAATTATTGTCAAATCAAGTTCATTACAGAGAATAACGTCATGGAAAGTCGTAAATACGACTCCTCCGGGCGCGATCCCTGCTTTAAAACACTAGTTGATAAGTACATTACCATTACAACTTTTCACTCTTAGTCCTCTAAGGTGATTTCCAACAAAACAATTAAATATTTGCTCGTTGTCTTTATATTTCACCTGCTTATAAGTGGGTTATTTAAACAACGTCATTATCAAAGTTTTGTTTTAAGTAGTTTTGCTCACTGCATTTCATTTTTCTTTAACGTTCGAGAGAAATGGTTGAGACAATTATCTTCAGCTTTGTCCTGGTCTTCAGGAACGTATTCATAATCTTAGTTTTGATTGAAATGGTTACTTCTTATCTCAGACTCGAGTTTTACGATTACTTGGGATATTTGTCTTCTTTCAGTTTTGTATTAAAAATAATTTATAGTATATACAAAATATATGCCAAACAATTTAAATAAATACATTTTTATATTAGCCTATGGAAAATGATATAATATAATATATTTTAGGGGCACTTACCAATATTGTAGGGGCCTTAATGTATTTATACGCTCCTATACCACTCATTCGATTACAATGAACATTTTCATGGTCTTTTAGGTTAACCCCAGCAAGTAATCTAGCCACTAATCAATGTCCTAGGCTTTGCCTCACTGGACTTCAAAGTTACTATGTTCCTTATAGAGGAAAGTGACAATTTATTTAAAGTTTAGAGTTTCCTTGGTGACAGTATGTTTACCAGCAGAAAAAAAGAAATTGACGATAATATGAAAGACTAGTCGACCCGTGCAGAATTCCGCACTGCGAATCAAATCTTGTCAGCTGATCAGATCTTCTTTTGTTTACATTTTCGCTCCTGTCAAAACAAACTATTCCCTTTATTTATCTTTCATGTTATTTAAATTCCCGAGAAGCGGTACATTTTTAGACCGTGGGTCTATTTTTCGTCAATAGCCGGCACGATAAGCTTTAAAATGAGGGGTAAATCATGGAATTTGATAAAGGAATAAGGAGGATCTCGCGGACTGACAGAAAAACAGGCTAGATAAATAATATATAAGATCTTGCAAAAGACGTTGCGCCGGGTACCAGCTAGAATATAATATATAGAGTAAGTTTTAAATGTTCCTACTATCTTTTTAGATTTAAACACGGTGGTACCTGTATCATAATAATCCCGCGGAAACGTAAATAAAATGTGTCTCAAAGTTTGGAAAAAGCCTAATTTAATAAAGTGGCTAGAAGTCAGACAGCACAAATGGAAATTAAAAGGCTTCAACAAGCTCTACGGCAGGCAGCACGCAGAGCAGAAGAAACTCCAGAAGAACATGTAATATGAAAATATGGTCTATCTCACTCCATTTCCTGTCTCTTTGTCTGTATGTGATTTTTGAAAAAAGCTCAATATCTCCGAAGTTACTTAGGATATAATCACGAGACTTGGTACGGATTTTGGACTTGATAGTTTACATATTCCTTAAACATTTCATTTTTGTACAACATTCCTTTTTCAAATTAAGGCTATTTTAAATCTTTAAAGCTAAATATCTCAAAAACCTTACATTTTATTAAAAACTTGTAGAATACAAAAATAGTGAATAATGCGGTCCTAAAAATTATGGTATAACGATTTTTAAGATCGGAGAACTATTAACTAAGAAATTGGAATTATTATCTACATTCTTTAACATTCTTGTATCTTACAGGTTTTTAATAACATTAACCATTTTGAGGTTTTTGTTTTCCGAATTTAAAATGGGCACCATTTTAAAAAGGAATATTATAAAGTATTAAATATTTGAGGAATATGTAAACTATCAAGATTCATTCCAAGTTTCATGATTTTATCTTATCTCACTTCTGAGATATTATATTTGTTTAATCACATACAGACAAATAGACGGAAAACGGAGCTAGATAGATCATATGCTCATATGCCACTTTTGTATTGTCCTTTGGAATAACCTCCTGAAGATTGTCTACGGGACACCCTATATACCATTTGATTAAAAAAGGTTTTAAAGTGAATTAAATAACCACTACAAATCACTCCAAAATGACTTGCCACTAGTAAGTCAAGGTACTCCAGATTTAGGGTTAAATGTCCCAACCATAAACATGCACTATAATTACATAAAATACTGTCACGAATAGTTGCCACCATTGTTGAGTGGCAGTTACATAATTTGGTCAAATAAAGATTTTTTTAACTGATATGTGGCTTTGTGTTCAGCGTGAAAAAACAAAACAGAAAACCTGATGAACATGATGGGTCACAATTATGTTAAAGTATTTAAATCCAGGATGGTGAATCCAAGGTGGCAGCCAAACGTTTTAACTTAGTCAAAATACTTACATCCAAATGTGAAAGATGATCCCCGGCACCGGCATCTGACCTATTACCATTTGTGGTATACATTACCCTTGCCACTTTATTAGTTTTTATTTATCTTAAAGGAAATATTTTAAATATTAAAAAAACAAATATTTTGAATGATTGGTCTCATTTCAATTTGACATGATTCTCAAAACATGTGTCTGAATTTGAATTCATAAGCTAAGATTAGATTTATATAATCCTACCCAGCATAAAATAACATAATCTAATCTACTGAGTTATAGTGTAAAATATAATTTCAATATTAACACTTGGAAAAACTATTAATACATTGTAATTGCATTATAATTGTTCCTGGCTATTACTTCAAAGTGAAAACA
Organism: Allygus modestus; assembly: GCA_963675035.1. Lineage (NCBI taxonomy): Eukaryota > Metazoa > Arthropoda > Insecta > Hemiptera > Cicadellidae > Allygus > Allygus modestus. The sequence continues at coordinate 251,760,169 of OY776111.1, read as the reverse complement.
GAAGTGGGTGGATGATTATAGTCGACTACTTTCTGCCAATTGTCCACTGATCTGTGAAATTAACAGGTTGTCAACCTCCCTTCGCTACGTCTTCACATCTGTTTCGTCAGGTTTACTGGGAAATTTTGTTGACGGAAATAATGTTATTTTAATCATAAGTAACATCTAGAATGTCTGTTTATGCACCCAAAGAAGAAAATAATACGTTATCAACTGGCATTATATATGCTTTGAATCGCAATAATAACATATCAAATTGTTGCCTACACGAGTCGATCTTGTTTGCTCGTTTAAAAATCAAACTAACCAGCCCAATTATTGTAACTGTATATCATACTGGTAATCTGGACACCTAGGTAGTCAAAATGTAAAACCTTTTGGTCTTACATGGGGCAAACACGGGTTGGTTTGAGGTAGGCCTATGTTTGTTTTAGATTATTCGTTTTGTTCAATCACGACTTTAATATTTATACAAATTGTTGCCAGAGCAAAACATTACAGTTTCCTCTTGGTAATTATGATCACACAGTCACATTCTGTTTGTATGAGACTCATACTGCCATGAGTATGTTCGGTACAAGAAAAAATTAATACTGATGGATCCCTACCGACTATATAGAGGATAAAAGCTGAACTGTGTTAGCAACCTGAAAAACCAGTCGACTACTTCCTGTTGTCAGATGTAGTACAAATTTTGCACAGATGCACAGATGGTTTTTTTTTATTTTGCACAGATGCAAAATACAAACATGGCTTAAGGAGTAGACAAATCAAAGGTGGTTTTGTATCATAAACGTATTATTTCTATTTAGGATTATAAAAAACCCTCACAGGCTTATAGGCCAAAGACGACGGGCAGTTGAGTTTTTTTTTAATATAAAAAAAATATTGTTTATTCAATTGATCATACTTGTAGAGGCCTACCAACAATTTTAATATTAACTTAACATTATGTTTTTTTGGTAACACGTGTAAAACATATGCTTTCTTTTAACTGCTTTGTTAAAAGAAAAGTTTTGTTGCTAAAATGTCAAGCTATTGCCAATTTTATATTATTATTTTTTTAGTTTTTATATATTTTAACAAAGTAATTCCCCAATCATTTGGTTTCTATTAGGTTCAAAATAAAAAAATTTGTCGAAGTTGTAGTAATAATAAAATTGTTTCGGAGCTGATTTTACAATAAAAATGTGTAATGGATAAAAGCAAACTTCGTTTGAATGTAATTGTTTTAACTAAACCAATACACATGAACTAAATCAAAAGGTGGAATTTTAGTCCCAAAGTCAAACGTTTAAGTTTATAAATTAAATAACTAAAGTAAACGTAAATATTAAGTACAAATTTCAACAGTACCGGTTACCTGTATATGTACCACTTTATATAGTTTTCATTTTAGTAAAAATTTAATATTTAAAAATGCAAACCTTTTTAAAGTGGACATCACAACCCAAGCAAAGAAAACAAAATCGGGAATAATATGACCTTGGTTCATATTGTTTTACAACAAAAATGGTCCTTCGTACTGTAATGACAGTTATTTAAATCCGCAAATGTAAATAAAACAGTGAGGTTAAAAACAAATATCGTCACAAAATGTACAAAATGTGTAAATGTGTATTAACATGGTAATCTTCGTTTTCAAAATGAAGAATTTTGCGTAAACGAGATGCTGTTTAAACAGTAACATTAATGTTTGGGTTTAATCTGGCCCTTTAATGTGAAACGCTTAAATTTCTGTTGCTGACCCAATTGTACTTAAGTTTTCCAGCAAGAATGATGGAGAACATAAAACTTGATTCATTCCTCATAATAATACAAGAAGTGTTGCCTTTGTTTTTTGTATTCTCTAGCTTTGTACCTGATTTTTTATTTAGATCATATTATTTATTTTCACTTTACAAGTATGTAAACAATAATATGTCGTGCCATGAGTCAACGTTTTTGTTTATGTATGTATATCATACAGGAGGAAATACTTTAAAAGTTCAATATTTTACTGATATGATACTGTCCATAAATAGAAAAAATTATCTAATTTTAAAACCTCAGAGTTTGAACAAAAAATACCCAACTATGGCGAAGACTTAATGTTTGGCGGAGAAGACATTTATGAATATCTGAATGCAATATGCTTATGTGTCATTTTGGATAAAAATGTAAGCTTGGATGTTCAGACCAACCATGGTTTTTCTAGTTTGTCCACCAACTAGCTTGTAATCAGAAGCTTAGAAAATCTGATTAATAAAGATTTCCTGAAGATGTTATATTCAAGCTTTTTGAAGGCCTCATTAGATATCCCATAGTATTACGGTGTCATTTAGTAAGAATCTTGAAAAAAACTTTTAAAGTACAAAAAAGGGCCATTGCAACAAAGATGAATTGCCAAACAGCTGGCTTGAACGCAATTAAGCTATTATTAAAGAATATAACATTTTAACTGTATAGTCATCATATGTTTTTCAGTCTATACTACATGTGAAAAGCCAACACAATAAATGTTACTTTTAACCCTCAGTAACATTAGCAAAACCAACAAACAATATAAATGAAATGAACACATATAATTGCTATTACGTTTATATAAATGTAGACATCAATTACGCAATAAAAAATAAAAGTATTTATTTATGTTGTGTTGATATGTTTTCTTTGTAGTAGATGTTTGGCACTACATTGGTAACTATACGTATCAAATGAATGGAAAACTAGAAAATACACACACCGTACATAAATATATATATGTTTTAATAAAATCATGCACTTATATAAATAAACTTTAAAATAAAAGTAACTTTTAGCAGAACCATTACAATATGGTATGCAATTGTTATTATTCAAAGCCTTTATTTGTTTTACCTCTAAATTTATAATTTGTATACAGTATTATATGGGGGTGTATTATATCGTATGTTATTATGCTTTTAACTTCCAGGTATATGGTTCGGCACAGATGGTGTACGTTGTTCTCTCTAATATCAACACATTGTGTACACATGAACACTCGATGGGAACAACTCCTCTTGATTCTTTGTTATGTATTTTATTATGATGCTTGCTTTGTGTTGATTTATTATGCATTGGTCATAATTAATTTTATTTAATTATGGTTGGTATTGTGTTTTGTTATTACGGGTGTTACTTCAACAGCCCACCCATAACTATAATGTTCCAGACATAGGAACAGATATGCAATTTATCACAGATTGTTTGATTCTTAAGGAAATCCAAAGAAAATATGGGACAGAAATCTGTCCACAATGTCCAGGACATTTAAAGAATATTGCAATTATAAATATGTTTAAACTCAGCTTGAAAGGTTACTTGATCGATAGATGTTACTTTAGCATAACAAACTAAATGTTCAATAACTCTCCAATAAAAGGAAAAGAGATGACTTGCCACATGCTCCTCTGAAGAGTCAACGTGGTTCCAGAGGATAAATAAGTAATTTTACTGTGTGCAATTTAATACATGTCACTAAGTGTTTAGTGCCACCAACTGAATAGGTTATTTTCGACCATTCATATCATTTATAATCATTGTTATGTCTGTCATAAATCGTTAATAAACGACTAATCTGAGTAAGACATATCGGTTTCATCATTACAGAAATAGAGAGAAAAAGGATTTCCCTTGCGGCACAGATGGTGTGCGTTGTTCTCTCTAATATCTCTACACATTGTGTACACATGAACACTCGATGGGAACAACTCCTCTTGATTTAGTAGCCTGCATAAAACTCTCTTAGCCCGTCTCATTCCCCTACATTACCTGGAACCTTCATTGTGTGTGCAGTTGAGAATTTACACATTATTTCAGTCCACTTAAGCTGCATGATGTTCAACTACAGATGTTTTAATTGTATGTAATTTACTACGTTACTTTTCCACTGGACTTAATAAAATATGTTTGTTGAGCCTACATGACAATTATATTGCACCAATTTAGTAATACTAAAATTGTTTATAGAATAACTTTAATTCACCCTTGTGAAAATAAAATAAAAATTCGTTCATGATTAAGTTTTGACTCCTGTATTAAATTAAATATATATGAAAATAATCACAAATTAAATATTACTAATACAAGGCAAGCTTGGGGTGCAGGGTGTGGATCCCGCCCGCGGCGTCCTTGTCGCGCACCCTGGGCAACGGGGCGTCACAAGCCAGTGGCGTCACGGCTAGCGCGGGTAAAATCCACTTGGCTGTGAGACTCTTCTTCTCACAGTTTCTTCCAGGGCCAAGGCCTTTCTTCTCACCTTTTGGGCCTTGGCTCGCCTTCTTTCTTCTTTCCTGGGCAAGCCTTACTCATCTTCTTCTTTTCTTCGACCCCGTATCATGGGTGTCTTTCCGCCTTCTTTCGACCGGTGTCCACTGGGGGGTCCCTGGGAGTGTCCCTGGTGTCGCAGGGGCTGATGTGTGCTTGCACTGCCGATGGGTTCTCTTCAGTGGGTGTCAGGAGCCAGCCCCTTCGGGCCCTGGTCAGGGAGGGCGGCGTGGGTGCAGAGGTCGGGCTCTGCACTGCCACTGTGAACCCCGGCACGTCTGGAATCCGGTGCCGGCAAACGGAGGTCGGGTCCCCGGGGAACTGGGGTGGGGGCATCGTTCCCCTGGGTATACCCTCGCCTGGCCAATTCCGGGTTCACCCTCGTCGTGCGATGCGCTGGTTAAACTAAAGTATGGCAACCCCTAAAAACAACGACAACATCAACATTGGCAATGATATGAGGGAGTTTCCAGAACTCCCTCCTCCTAGCGCCAGTACTGCCTCCATTTTTCGTAGGAGTAGCTTAATAGCGAGGTCCCCACCACCGGCCTCTTCTCCTGTGGTCGCGCTGGCTTCCACGGATTCAGCCAGCTCGAGGAATACCCCAAAGCCAAGAACGGTTCGAGCTCCGTCTCCGGTAGTTTCGCCAGATGAAAGGAACGTGGCTATTGCTCAGGAAAAGGTCGAGGTGGAACTGCAGAGGATGCGGGACACTCTCCTCGACATGTCCGCCGCGGTCGCGAAGCAGAAGACCGTGTCGATGGGCATCAAGAACGGGATAGTGAGCCTGGATGCATCCCTTGATGTCTTCGACTCGATGCTCGGTCTCTGGAAGGCATCGCTAAGGCGGCTCAGGCTTCTGGAGGAGAAGCAGGGGCAAGCTCCACTTCCATCTTCGGAGTCTGGGCCGCCTGGTGGTGGTGCCAAGAGATCGGCGACTAGCCCTCCTGCGGAACAGCAAACGGAGAAGAGACCGGACGTCAAGAACAGGACCGTCCACGTGGAGAGGAACGGAGAAGAAGCCACCACTGCATATGCGGACAGGGAGGGTTTTAATCAGGTCCTCTCCAAGAAACAGAGGAGGAAGCTTCGGGCGGAGGCGAAAGCCCAGAAGAATCGGGAAGAGGCGGAAAACGCGCCTTGCCAAGCACCCAGCCAAAAGAAGGAGAAGCCAAAGAAGACTCGGCCTAGGAAGACCAGGAACCAGGTGGTCCTGATCAATCCGTCCACCGGCAAGACCTACTCGGAGATCCTCGGATTGTTGAAGAGTGAGGTGACGCCAGAGGACTCCGGAACTGTGGTTCGGCAGATCCGGAAGACGGAGGCCGGGGGGGTTCTCCTTGAGCTCTCGAAGTGTGACGACCGGGGGAAACTCCAGGAAGCACTTCAGAGGGCTATAGGGGACAAGGGCGAGGTCCGCTCCATTATCCCGAAGCTGAGGGTAGAGATCTTGGATCTAGACGCCCTGGCTTCGGAGGCCGATGTCATTGCGGCTATCACAAGAGACCTTCCGACAATCTCCGGTGTGCCTAAGGTCACCCTGTTCTCGCCAAACAAGCGGGAGCAGAGAAAGGCTGTCGTTGAGATGGAAGAGAAAGACGGTCTTCTCTTTCTTCGGTCTGGGAAGATCAAGATTAGCTGGGTCGTCTGCCGAGTTCGGCAGCGCCTTGAGGTAGAACGCTGTTTTCGGTGCCTCGGGTACGGCCACACGCGTCGGAGTTGCTCCGGTCCCGACCGCGGCAACAATTGTTGGAAGTGCGGTAGCGGCGAACATAAGGCCGCTGCTTGCACAGCGGCCGCTTCTTGCGTTCTCTGCACCGGTACACCTGGAGCGTCCGCGGACCACATTCTGGGCTCAGGGGCGTACAGGGCTTTCCGGAAAGCCCTAGACGCTAAGAGGGCTCGAAATGCCACGAAATGATCCGTTTCGTCCAGGAAAACCTGCAGCGGAGTCGAGCAGCTGACGCCATTCTTGAGCAGCTTGCTTGTGAGGTCAAAGCCCAGATCGTGATCGTCAGTGAGCCCTACCGGATCAAAACCAGTCCATCTTGGTTTTATGACCGGCTTGGCACTGCGGCTCTCTGGATTTTGGACAGTCGGGGGATTCAGGTGTTGGGTCACGGACCCGGTGACGGTTACGTCTGGGTGAGACTTCGGCGAGTCAACGTATACAGTGTCTACCTCTCTCCCAACTATTCCGCCGAGGAGTACCGGGAGAGGCTGGAGGCGCTGGAAGACAGTCTTCAGGGTGTCTCGGGGGCGTAATAGTTGCTGGGGACTTCAACGCGCGTGCCGTTGAGTGGGGCATGCCAGTCACTAACGCCCGGGGGAGACGAATCTTGGAGATGGCCTCGAGGCTCGACCTGGAAGTGGCGAACAGAGGGGACATGCCGACATACCGAAGACCTGGTTTTGGTGACTCCATACCAGATGTCACGCTGGTATCGGCATGGTTGTTTCCTCTGGTAGCGGGGTGGGGGGTGATGGACGTGTACACGGCCAGTGACCACGAATTCATCTCCTTCAATCTGGAAGAATACGAGTTGTCTCGTCGATGCAGTACCCGAAACCCAATTGGCTGGAATCAGGCCAAATTGGACAGGGGAAAATTCGTCGAGCGGCTCAGTCGTAGCCCCGAGGCCGGTTTGACGGAGCGCTTTGACTCCGCTGATCGAGATCGGGTCGAAGCTCTCGTGGGTTCCACAATGCAGCTGATCGAGCGTGCATGCGACTCGTCGATGCCTCGGAAAAAACCTGTCCGGGGTCGTCGCCACGTGTACTGGTGGACGGACGAAATCACGGAGCTCAGGAGAACGGCACTGATGCTTCGCAGAAGAGCGCAGAGAACTCGAAACCGACCGGAGGCTTTGGCCAGGTCGGCAGAGCACAAGACTGCGAAAAAAGCTCTTGCCAGTGCAATCGCCTGAGCAAGGCTCGCTGCTGGAAGGAGCTGTGCCGGGACGTGGACTCCGATCCATGGGGAAAAGGGTACAAGCTCGTCACGAGAAAGCTCGGGGGAATGGGGGCCAGCAGTGCCTCTATGCCTGCAGGCACAATCACGGCCATCGTCGATGCTCTCTTCCCAAGTCACCCTGTGAGGTGAGAGGAAAGAGTAACGGGGCCGGTGCCTGATGTTCCTTTGTTCACGGAACAGGAGCTCGTGGCAGCGTCGTCTGCCATGCACAACAACAGAGCTCCAGGCCCTGATGGCATTCCGGTTGAGGCTCTGAAGGTTGTGGCGGGAAGTCACCCACATCTGCTGCTGCGCATGTTCAACGCGTGTTTGGCGGCGGGTGTGTTTCCGTTACGCTGGAAGACAGCTAGACTGGCGCTCATCAGCAAAGGCAAAGGTGACCCGGAGTCCCCGTCGGCATACAGACCACTCTGTATGTTGGACACGGCGGGTAAACTCTTTGAGAGGTTGCTGAAACCCAGGTTGAGGTTGGCTGTCGAAGCCGCTGGGGACTTGTCCCCCCGGCAGCACGGCTTTCGGAAGGGCCACTCAACCTTGAATGCCGTGGCTGAAGTCCTGGGCGCCGTCCAGCGGGCTGACACGGCCTGCCATCAGGCCAGGCCGATCGTGCTGCTGGTCACCCTGGACGTTAAAAACGCTTTTAACTCGGCCCGTTGGGTGGACATGCTCGAGGCGTTGCAGCGGGACTTCAGGGTACCCGACTATCTCTTGGTCGTGGTACAGGACTACCTGAAGGAGCGCAGGCTGCTATATAGCACAGAAGCAGGGGTCCGTTCCAAAGTGGTCACCGCCGGCGCGGCGCAAGGGTCGATCCTTGGCCCTGACCTTTGGAACGTGGCATATGACGGAGTGCTTCGCCTTGAGATGCCACCACAAGCCTATCTCGTGGGCTACGCAGATGATGTAGCCGCAGTCATCACGGCTCGGAACCCGGAGTTAGCCCAGCTTCGCCTCAACCAGGTGATGTTTCGGGTCAACAGATGGATTAGCGGTCATGGACTTGAGCTGGCGGTCGCCAAGACCGAGATCGTCATGCTCACGCGACGGAGGATCCAAACAGTAATCCCTATGACTGTTGGTGACGTGGAGGTCCAGACGAAGACTGCGGCGAAGTATCTGGGAGTGGTGCTTGACCGCCGCCTCACATGGTGGGAGCACATCCAGGTGGTTTGCAACAAGGCGACGAGGGTTGTTCTGTCGCTCAGCAGATTGATGGGGAATGTCGGAGGCCCGAGGTCCAGCAAGAGGCGACTTCTCATGTCCACCATCAACGCCACTCTCCTGTACGGCGCAGAAGTGTGGGCGGGTGCCATAAGAGTCAAAAAACACAGCAAGAGAATTCTCTCCGTTCAGCGCAGGGCGGCTCTTAGGGTTGCCTGTGCGTATCGCACTGTGTCTGGACTGGCTGTAATGGTTGTGGCTGGAGTGTTTCCCCTTGATCTTCTCGCCGCTGAGAGGCAGAACATCTTTCGCCGTGCTCCTGATCTCGGAAGAGACCAAGCTGCTGTGGAAGCCAGACTTGAAACTCTGCAAGTTTGGCAAGAGCGTTGGAACGGTGGACTGGAAGGGCGATGGACGTTTCGTCTCATCAGAGACATAAGCCCGTGGTTGAGCCGTGCATTTGGGGAAATTGACTTTTTCTTGTGTCAATTCCTGACGGGCCACGGGTACATCAGGGAATACCTTTTCCGCATGGGGAAGGTGAGGTCACCTCAGTGTAGTTACTGCCCGGAGGAGGTGGATGATGCTCATCATACTTTCTTCCGGTGCAGTCGTTTCGCTGAAGACAGGAGGAGGCTCGTCTCTGCTGTCGGCGATCTGTCCCCGGACGTCGTGGTGGGGGCGATGCTTCGAAATGAAGACTCCTGGAGAGCGGTTGCGCTCTTCGTGCAATCCGTTCTTCGGGGAAAGCGAGACGAGGGATGCTTAGGTGACCTCTAAGTTTCCCGAAACGTGACTCGTCTGGGCGCAAGACACACGGGCCAGTGCCGAAGTTGTCCGATAAGGGTTCCGGCCTGGTTTTTCCCCCGCGGCTCCGTAGGAGGTTTAGTGGGTATACCTCGTAAGAGGGAGTCCCACACTGTTCCTTTGGGTTCGCGCATTAAGCGTTCCTCCTACGTAAAAAAAAAAAAAAAAAAAAATACAAGGCAAGCTTATTTTGGAATCCAAATATACATCGAATACCAAAAATAATACAATTACTATTGTTTTAAGTGGGATAGATATTATTATGCTTTTAGCTATGTAAAACACGTATTATTATTTTTTTAACCTGATTTAACTTTATTGTCAACACTTATTGAGCGGCGTTCACTGAGATTGAGCCTCGTGCAAACTTTTAAATCTCATCATGCAATAACGGGTGCAAACAAACTTTGCACAGACATTAAGACAAACAGGGGAAGGTTTAATTTAAATTCCGATTTACCTTTAGGATAGAATCGACCAATACAATTTAATTTTACTGCATTGGAGAATCAAATGTTATATAATATCGTTAAGTTGACAGACGACCATTTAGTGTTATTTATGTCATTTTATAGCTAATATTGTTCCATTGCTCCAAAAACTGTAAAGGTGTATTTACACTACAAATTATTTATTTAATTATGTGAACATCGCAACCACGCTCCGTTCAATTGGAGAATTCACATAAGAAACGCCAATTATCGCATCTGTATAATCGGAATTTAAAGTGTATACATTTTAAATTAATTAAATTACTAAAATACGAATAATTACAAGGTTTTAAAAAACTGAACAATGTTTATTGGAATCCTTCGTAGGCATTAGTCTCTCAGTTCTCCCTGTTATACTCAATAAGCTGCCCTGCTAGTGAAGTTTGACTGTATCTAGCTACTATCAATTGAGTTTCACATGAAATCTTATTTTACCCAGGCTCTCACTTTTGTGTAATTTGAATATCAAATTAGCTGAGTTACATAAATTAATAAACAATACTGATCGGTTTCTTAGACGGAAATATAGACCAGGCAAATCAGCTTGAGCAATGGAAAAAATTCCGAACAAGCTGATTTTGGTATACACGTTAGCTTGAACCTTGTAAACAAAACTACAAAAGTGCCAAAAAGCCCAGACCTGGCAACGGCCGCCACCTTGAAAATAGCATTTCCGGTCCATGTTTTTCTTCATATTTACTTAATTTACGGCAAAACCATGCAAGATACAAAAAAGGTGTACATGACCTATTTTGTAGAGGATACAATTTCAAATAAAATAAGTGTAAATATAATAACAGTGTAATAGAACCAACCAGCGTTATTTAGTTTATCCAGAATTTCTACTTTTTGCAGTTTTGTTAATTTTTCAATGTTATCTTTGGTTTTGCCAATCCTCTTACTCCAAGGATTAATTTCTGCGATCTCAAGAGCTGTTTTGATTAATGTAATAATTTACTATTCGTAGTGCAAGTTTAGATACTTTTAGGCATTGGTGTGGATAGACATTTGTCAAGGGGGGTATATCTCATTAGGGAATACAAAACAAAAAAACTGTGTTCGTGAGTAGTGACTAGCGCGGATACCGGTGTACAAAATTGGAGACATCATTGACGCTAGACACCATTGGCGTAGCAGTAGACTTGATCACATAATACTTTAAATGATAAGATAACGTCTGAAATTTGTACTTCATTAATAAGTATTAAATATTAAATATATTAAGCATTAAATATTAAATATATTAAGTATTAAATATATTAAGCATTAAATATTAAATATATTAAGTATTAAATATGAAATATATTAAGTATTAAATTAAATCTACTTCGATGGTTTAGTTAACCTAATTTTATGCAGTTGTTTTAACCTAAAACATTTGTAACTCGGGCTTAGTTGATAAAGTACCAAAACTATCCCAAACACTAATTACCGAAAGACCAACACATCCGAGACATGAACCATTGTTACAAAGTAATCAGTATTTTTAACCAGTACTAAAATATTACTTGTATCAGTTAATCATTACTGGAAAGTAACGTAACGTAACTGTTAAACACATCACTGAACAATCTAAACGTCAAGGTTAGGTGCATTAGTTGACGAACTGGCCGCTGGGGGGTGAGGGAGGTTCGTCTGCTAGGTCTACTATTTACCGTACGCAAACAGCATTCTTAATATAAATAACATATTTTAAAGATATTGCACACATATTATATTATGTTTTTTAGTAACAGCAATTATTTTGAATCAAAAGGTTAAGCTGATTTCAGGAGGATACAAATTTTTAATTTTTTAAAGTAATTTAACCCTAACCCTAATCCCCCCGTATCTACTACGCTACTGCTTTTAGGTTTGCAAATAAGAGTTCTAGAATTGTAAAATACAGTCTCTGTAGAATTGGAAATCATTGGCTTTTACCCTCGCCCAAAATAAGTCAACCTCAGCCTGCACGTTTTAATGTCATTGAATTTGTTTTATGTCAAATACTCGTTCATTTTCAAGATGAGCTCATCGCTTCGCTCACTCGCCTATTTTTAAACAGTGCTAACTTCAGCATCGAAAAAAAAAGATGAGTTGCCATTCAAGTAGATTTGTTATTTCCATAATGAACATATAGGTGTATTTACGCCTTTCAAATTTATTTATGTGAAGCTGTTTGGTGTAACTAACTGAACTTTGATCAAATCAATGGGAACTTTGAAGGCCAGTGGGACAGAGCCCTTAGGTCGGATTAAAAATTTGCTTCTAAAAAACCTTTTCCTGACTTAAAGAACACAACAAACAAAGAATTATTCAATTTGGTGCACTCATTCTCAAGTTATGGCGTGACCAAGGGAAATAGGGATTAGTTTTTATATTTTAAGATTATTATTGTTATCACAACTATGGTTGTTACTGTTGTTATTATCATTATTAGAATATTAGCAATGAGTAGCCTGCTATTTTCATTTGAATTAATCACAGACTATAAATAAACAGTTATGTAAATTCAAACTTAGTGATACAATGGTTTCAAGAGAAATGGTTGACATGTCTAATGGTAAACATGTCAAAGACTAAATTTCTAAAGTTTTCTCAAAAAGAACCAACCAAATTAATTTTATAGAAATTTCAATAAATAATTTTGATTTTGCAGAAGAAACAAATGAGGCAGTAAAACTGTTAGGAGTTCTTATTGATAAGAACAAATTTAGTTTCAAATTGATAACAAATTGGTAAATTTTGAAATACATATGGACATGTTATGTAAAAAATAATAATTCCAGTGGAATATTTGTATTGAGGAGACTATAAAAAGTTTGCAACCCAAGTGTACTTTTAACTGTATACTATGGTTTAATCTTCCCTCATTTAATGTATGCAGTACCAATATGGGGTAAATCTCCATCGTATACAAAACATATATTTATCTTGCAAAAAATCGCAATTAGAACAATCTTTAAAAAACCCAGAAATTATTCATGTAAGCAAATAAAAAAATCCAATATTAACATTCTCTAGGATTTTTATTTTGGAAACTTTTGTAAAACAAGATATTTCTTTGTTCACTACATCACAAATATTACCTACAATCAGAAAAAATCTCTATCTCAAAATTCAGTCATAATACATCTATTTTTAAATACATTTATTATACAATGGAATACATTTATTCAATAAACTTCCCCTACAATTAGAAGAAGAAAGTGACTTGAAATAATTTAAGATGAAAATTAAAAATATACTTTTACATGAAGCATATTATAATTCAGAAGAATTCCTGGAAAACAACACAAAATTTTAAGAAGAGGAGAAGAGGCAACTACAGGTGAAAACTATCCACGGAAATTAATGTTACTATGAACAAATTAATTTGATTTAAAAATTTATTTGCTTATGCAATTGTAAAAATTGTAAAAGGCAATAAAGTTATTATTTCATTGATTCTTTTGCAATGGTTAAGTATAAGAATGTTTTATATTTTGATTACGGCGATCATATTATATCCCCCTTTAGGAAAATATCTTTAAAAACCTTATTGATCGTTCTTCTAAAAAACTGTTTTTTAGTTACATTTTATAGTTGGATTAATCAAACCGGAGTGAAACCGTAGCTATTAAACGAGCAATTCCTAACTTGAAACAACAGAATTAATAACATCTTTATCTATGTAACTTAAAATGATAAATCGTATACGTCTTGAGCCCAGTTGGTTCAGAAAATTCATTTTACTGTTATAATAATCGAAATCGGACATATTAAAAGTTAAAACCATGAGGTATGAGGTGTTCGCGTGAGAAATTAAAATAGGAGCAAATGCACGTGTAGTGATTCAGAAAATGAAGGGTATTCCACAAATGTAAATACTGTCAGCAAAACATGCCATTATTCTTAAACGGACAAGAAAATACAAATCGACAACATGTTTATTTTTCCTGACAAGGACTTTAAAATTACATATAATTTTTCCATGGATTCAAATAAGAAAATTTTGAAATTTGACCCCATGACCTTTAGTTTTAGAACAGCCTGAACATAGATTATGGATAAGAATATTTTAAATTTATCTCCAATGTGCGATTTCGAAGAAAGGAATTTTACCGGGTGATTTTAATCTAACCAGTTTTGCTGTTGTACTTGTTCGATGGTTGATCTGGCTGACTATGTATACAATTTGTATTCTTTGCATAGTTATATAGTTCGCATTATAAAAAATACGCCAAAGCATCATTAGGAAGAGCTATTCCTGCTGCCTAAATGAAGGCTTGCGCAATGCAACATGTAGGCTGAGGTTGACTTGTTTGTGCGAGGCTAAAAGCCAATGATTTCCTTGTACAAGTCTAAAACACTTATTTTTAAACCTAAAAGTATCTAAACTTGCACTACGAATAGTAAATTATTAAATTAATCAAAATAGCTCTTGAGATCGCAGAAATTAGAGCAAGAAACTTGGCAGAACCAAAGATAACATTGAAAAATTAACAAAACTGCAAAAAGTAGAAATTTGGGAAAAACTAAATAATGCTGGTTGGTTTTATTATAATGTTATGGTATTTATACTTATGTTATTTGAAATTTTATCTTCTACAAAAAAGGGCCTGTGCATCCTTTTCGTATCTTGCATGATTTTGCCGTAAATTAAGTAAATATGAAGAAAAACATGGACCGGAAATGCCATTTTAAAGATGGCGGCCGTTGCCAGGCCTGGACTTTTGCAGTTTTGTTTACAAGGGTCATACTAACGTGTACAAAAAATCAGCTTGTTCGGAATTGTTTCCATTGCTCACCCTATATTCTTACTCTAATTTGCCTGGTCTAATATAGTGAGAGTTCTAGTTAAAAAATAAACGTAAAATATATACAGATGCACCAAGCTGTAATTTGATAAAAAACTTTACGGTTAGGGTGTGTATCAGCAAACATAACCAAACCCATTCAAATCCAACAAATTAAATTATTTAATTGGTATTTGGTTAAACCCATTATTTATTCGGAACAGTATATATGTGTATCTTATGTACTATTATGTTGATAGTTCTGATAAAATGATAATTTTAATTTGTTACATTACATTTTAATCACCAACCGGTAAAGTCCAACCTAGAGTAGTAAAATAATAAGTCTTCTCCACAATTTTTAGTCTGACGTTTTACACATTGTTCCCGCTGAATAAAAACAATAATAAAATAGCATGCGGTAGACCACCCTTACCGCTTGATCTCAGATAAGTTGGTTCCGTCCAGCTTGTCCGTGTCCTCGTGTCGGTTTGTATCGTGTTGGTCCGCTCAGGTGTATGTATACCTACCTATTTGTTATCAGTAACTAAAGTAAACGTGGGTAAAGCTCTGGTCTGATCGACGCAACAAAGGCAACTGGCTTGAGTATATTCATCTACCAGCGGCGGAATATAAGTGTAAAGCAAGTGACAGTGTTATTATCATTATTGGCTGGCATAACAAAGGACTTAAATCAAATGGGACGAAACCGCCATAAAATTACACATACCACACCAAAGTAAAATTGAAAAATTTCGGCAAAAACATTACTTTATACCTGCAATATATATAGGGGTAGAAAATAAGAAGTCGTTATAATAATAAAAATACGTTTAGACTGAACGTCCAGTATTTTGTGGTTATGTTGAGATATTTTATCTTAAAGCCGACCGTCGCGTCGTCGGAAGCCTACCTTATCTCTTGGTACAACTATGATTTATCAGTTACCCTAAAGCATTTTCTTATTCTTTCCAAGCCGTATTATTAGTAATTTTGTAGAAAATTAATCTTTCAGAAAGTTAATATTCTGGATTTCCTACCTTTGTATTCAATTACCTGATCCGTGGTACTTAAAACAGGATATCATGAACTTTCAATGAATATAAATATTGCTTCAATGATTGTACTGCATGTGAGTGTAAATTAAGATTCGCACTTACAAAGTTTGCACTTTACGCAACACTTAATAAGAGATTAAAAGGCAGTAAAAAATGGCAAAAATATCTCTGGCTGTTTTACGCTTGTAATTACATCGGTTTCAATCCAGCAGTTAGTTAAAAAGTAATACCCCCGTAGCAGCAAACCTGCGTACTCATCAAATTTCCAATGCATATATATGTATCTTAATACCACATAAAGCCACATACCAAGTTTCATCAATATACATTCATAAATAAACGATTTATGACATTTTAATTATTCTCCATAAGAATAACATGGCAGCTGAGTATGCAGGTTTGCTGAAGCAAGAAACACAAAAATGGTGTTTTATACAAATATTAATATAACTCATGTAGATAATGCCACATACCAAATTTCATTAATTTTCATAATTAAGGGAGATAACACGTTACTTATTCTCCATAAGAATAACATGGGGCTGAGTACGCAGGTTTGCTGCTATAGGACCCTTTGGCAAAAAATTGTTTTTTCGAGCAAATATCAATGGTCCATAACCAGATGA
The DNA here is from genome assembly GCA_963675035.1 of Allygus modestus. Lineage (NCBI taxonomy): Eukaryota > Metazoa > Arthropoda > Insecta > Hemiptera > Cicadellidae > Allygus > Allygus modestus. Next base: position 251,744,026 of record OY776111.1, on the reverse strand, counting down.
AGCCGTATACCAAGTTTTGTTAGTATACGTTCATAAATAAGCAAGATATAACATTTTTTTTTCTCCACAAGAATAACATTAGACAACGTACTGTGTTTAGCACTTTCAATATCTCAGTAACCAATTGACGTAGAGAAATGATCAAAATACCAAATTGTGTGTTTTCTTAAACTGAATCCAATGGGGAAAACTAAAATTGGATTATTTCCAAAATTATATGTACAAAATTCGAAAAACCCATTTTTGGGGTACATAACCCCCCAAAATACCCCTTCGAATAGAGCGATCTGGCTGTTTTTAAAACTTAAAGTCATAAATGATGCTTTACAAGTTTATACCAAATTTCTTCAAAATCGGATAATTTTTACGAGAGTTATCGTGCTCACGGACACACACACACACACACATATATATAATTGACCATATGACGTAGAGCAATGATCAAAATACCAAAGTGTTTGTTTTTTAAGCTGAATTCAATGGTATCAATTAAAATTTGATTTAAATAAAAATTACATGTGAAAACCCCAAAAAAACATTGTTGGGGTACAAAACCCCCCAAAAACCCCCCTTTGGATGGTGCGATTTGTCTGGTTTTCGAACTCGTTCAAATAAATGGTTCTTTACATATTTGTACCAGATTTTATTAAGATCGGACTTTTTTTACGAGAGTTATCGTGCTTACGGACACACACACACACACTCACACACACACACACTCACACACACACACACACACACACACATATATATATATATATATATATATATATATATATATATATATATATACAAATTTGAACGAGTGGTGTTTTTGGCATCTGGGGACCTCAAAACGAAAAGTTATCATGGTCTCGGGCTTAAGTCTTACCATGAGACCTACGGTAATAGCTTCTTCCCTATAGGGGAAATTCGCTAATAAGCACATGTGCTCTTTTATTGTGTGGTGTACTGTAGTTTCTAGTGATTTTATAATACCTCTTATTTGTATACAGTGCACCATGAATATTTATGGGGATGTTTAGTAGTAATTAACAGAAACATTGGGAATCTCTATTCTTAACATTTTATAGGAATACTGTTGTTGGAATAAATTGAGGGAATAAAATAATGTTATTGTTATAGCAGAAATTCCTTTCCGAAATGTTAAAGTTACCTTGAGATTTACCCGATAAAAAGGCATCATAAATTACAGTAGATATTTAGATTTAATGAGCCAGTACGACATAATACATTATACGTTCGACTTTAAAGGAATTATATAAACCATTTGTCAATGTTGGCTACCGCTGTAGTTTTTCAAAAATAAATGTTACCAGAAAAAATGCTCCCATCCATCCCTTTTTTAATCAATAAAACCCTTATTTTTACCGAAATAAACCCAACAAACATGGAGATATATTGTGTTAGTACATAAATATCAAATTTCATAAACATAGGACAAGTGGTTTGATTTCTGAGTCCCTACACAACCAGACAACACCTCGAAAACCACATTATTTTGTTCCAGGGGGTTTCAAAATTGAAATTTCCATCAAGTCGAATCTAAAAACGTTGATTTAAACAAATAACTTATTCATATAGTTTAGGGTACATATACGTGCGTGTTTCGTCAAGGCACATCGGGTGGCTAGATTAAATCTCAAACACACATAAAATGTGGCGATTGTTATTAAAAATGCTCTCTCAACTCTGTTAGATCTTTCAGATCAACTTGTTTAAGTTATAAAAACAATATTAAGGCACCAGTTTAAGTTTCTTGAAGCATGCATTCCATATTTGCCCTAAAAGCTAGAGGACATCAAGGTTAAAAGTGGCACATTTGTCGTTTCCTTACACATTTTAAAAGTAAATTCAGAAAACTGTAAATACCTCAATTACATGTTATTTTTCTTAGGGAACGGGTAACCTTGGCTTTAAAATTTATATACACCAAACTTATATCTAATGCTAATAATTCTTCGGTTACTAGACACTAGACCCTGTAAATAGTTGCACTGTATGTACTGTGCCAGAAACAGTTTACCAGCCTATATTTCACATGCTGTTGGAGACACACATGCAGCTGTCGTTTAACTCTATTTTACTATTAAACATTGTAAACCAATTTAACTGATAGCGAATAATTACAACTACTAACTAACCAATACCTTAGAGTTTTCAATTTATTATTAATGTTTACAAAAAATCTCGAACTATGTTTCCCATTGTTTCAAGTCATCATACAATTCTTGGTCATTCAAATATTGTTTATTGTAAAAACAAATATAACACTTTGTATATTATTTTAGCCTATATATAAATATACTTGGAGTTAAGACTACGCATTGCCTTAAATAATTATTGTAAACAAATTAATAGCTAAATTAACACATACATCAATCAATAACATTTAATTTATTTTAACGAGTCCTTTAAATTACAAAGTAATCATCGTCAGGTTCTCGAACAACTAAATGAATTTTAGGTTACATATTTAGGTAAATAAATAAAAACATTAAATATGCAAAACTAGTACAGCTGACATAGTTGTGAAACTAAAACTTTGAATCAATGTAGTACATATTAATTTAACATAAATATGTATGAAAATTAAAATAAAATAAAATAAAATCAGATTTCAGATAAGTGGAGGATTTTGAATAGGTCCAGAGTAATTGTTCACAACTACATTTTGAAATTTCTTTATAAATAATGTTTCAAAAGCATCTGGGTTTCTAACTTCCTTTAGTAATTTACAATTATTAAAATAGTGATTTTTATCAATGGCATGTTTTGCAATAGCAGATTTGTCTACATTCAGTTATGTTTGAAGTGGGCTTTGTGTTCCTTGAATATTGTCTTAATTGATCTTCTTTTGTCCTATATATAATTTTTCACATTGATTACAGTTTATTTGGTATATTCCAATTTTATTATTATTTAAAGTTTTGCCTTTTATATTGCAAAGTGAATATTTTAATTTATTGTTGGTGGAGAGTGTTATCTTGAATTTGCTATTTATTTTGAACGACATTTCAACCTCATTGGCTACTGGACAGTAATTTGTGGCTTTCCAAATATAATCTTCCTTTTTTGCCTCTAATAGAGTTGTTCTCGAAATTTTTTTTCATTTTCTTGGTCTTATTTTTTGTATACCGTGTATTATATTTGCTGGGTATCCATTAAAACTAGCTATCTCTCTATTACAAAACATACCATTGATGAAAATCACTATTTTAATAATTGTAAATTACTAAGGGAAGTTAGAAATCCAGATCAACTTGATGCTTTTGAAACATTATGTATAAAGAAATTTCAAAATGTAGTTGTGAACAATGACTCTGGACCTATTCAAAATTATCCGCTTATCTTATTCTGTTCTATTTTTATTTTTATACATATTTATGTTAAATTAATATATACTAAATGGATTGAAAATTTTAGTTTCACAATTTAGTCAGCTGTACTTAGTTTTGCATATTTAAATAACCTGCTGTTTTTATTTATTTACCTAAATGTGTAAGCTAAAATTCATTTAGTTGTTCGAGAACCTGACGATGATTACATGTAATTGAAAGGCCTCGTTAAAATAAATTAAAATTTATTGATTGATGAATGTGTTGATTTAAAATTAAAATAAATAAGAAGAGCTATACAAGATGACAAATTAATGGCTATTCAATTGTTTTGTATTTTACTAAAAATGTGTGCAATGAAAGACTGAAAAATTATAAATACCCTCGTCGCAGGAAACCTGAATACCCCAGCGAATTTCAAATGCGTAATGTATTTCTTAATACCACATAAAGCCGCATACCTAGTTTCATTAAAATATATTCACAAATAAGTGAAGTAGTGGGTAAACAGCAAAGAGGCATACTATTCGGCGTTTTTTTCCCATGTTATTCTTATGGGGAGCCGTTTTTGCGCCGACGCCAGCTCCCGCCCTACACAAGTTTCCTTGTTAGCCTATACTAACGTCCAACCCTTGCCTATATTAAATATATTTTCCCAATCCCCATCCCTCCTCTATATTTTTTAAAATTAATTTTCAAATTCAGGCTAAAAAACTATCTTTAGTGTTTATGGTCTGATTTGTTTAAAACTTGGATATGTTATTGTCGTAGGCAAGTTTTTTAATAAATTACACTTACATTTCCCAAATTCACTATTACAGTCAAAATTATTTTTGAAAAATACTGCCAATTGCCAACTTCTTTATTAACTGTCCGATTTGTCTTCAATTTGGATATGATATTGTCCTAGGCAAGTGTTTTAATAAATTCCACTTACATTTCCCAAATTCACTATAACGGTCAAATTAAAAAATATTTTTTGAAAAATACTATAGTGCCAATTGCCACCTTCTTTATTAACTGTCCGATTTGTCTGCAATTTGGATATGTTATTGTCCTAGGCAAGTGTTTTAATAAATTCCACTTACATTTCCCAAATTCACTATAACGGTCAAATTAAAAAATATTTTTTGAAAAATACTATAGTGCCAATTGCCACCTTCTTTATTAACTGTCCGATTTGTCTGCAATTTGGATATGTTATTGTCCTAGGCAAGTGTTTTAATAAATTCCACTTACATATCCCAAATTCACTATTACGGTAAAATTAAAAAATATTTTTGAAAAATACTGCCAATTGCCAACTTCTTTATTTACTGTCCGATTTATTTAAAATTTGGATATGCTATTGACCTAGGCAAGTGTTTTAATAAATTCCACTTACATATCCCAAATTCACTATTACGGTCAAATTAAAAAATATTTTTGAAAAATACTGCCAATTGCCAACTTCTTTATTTACTGTCCGATTTGTTTAAAATTTAGATATGTTATTGTTATAGGCAAGTGTTTTAATAAATTAGCCTTACATTTCCCAAATTTACTATTACAGTCAAATTAAAAAATATTTTTGAAAAATACTGCCAATTGCCAACTTCTTTATTTACTGTCCGATTTGTTTAAAATTTGGATATGTTATTGTTGTAGGCTAGTGTATATGCACCATCCACATTTTACAAATATTGCGGTTAAATTTTAAAAAATTTGGAAAAATACTGCCAATTGGCAACTTCTTTATTTATGGTCTGATTTGTTTAAAATTTATATATGTCATTATTCTAGGCTGGTGTATATGTACCATCCACATTTGACAAATTAACTATAATGGTCAAATTTAAAAAATATTTTGAAAAATATACTAACAATTTCAAACTTCTTTATTTACTGTCTGATTTGATTTATTTTCGGATATGTTATAGCTCTTATATAGGTAACAAGACCACACTATCACACGCTCCATTACCCCCTACAATACAGTATATTGTCTTTTTTTGTTTGTTTATTTTGCTGTAATCCCAAAACTGACTTTGCTTTTTATTGTCCGATTTGCCTACACTTTGGATATTGTCCTAAGCATTTATTGTCTGATTTATTTTTGGATATGTTATAGCCCCCAACTATTATATCTAAAATTACAATATTATTTCCACCTATAATACAGTTGATGTGTTGTTTGTTTTGCCGCAACCTAAAAACTAACATTGGTATTTGTGTTTTTACAAAACTATATTTTGCGGTTGGATTAAAAAAAAATAAATGCAAGCTTATTATATTTGCCACAAGCTTATTATATACATCCAGCTGTTATATTTGCCCCATTTCCAATATTGTTGTGACCCTCTCAACTTCCTCTCATTGTAATATAATAAATAATATATATCCACAATTATGGTCAGAACTGCCTAAATTTTGGATATGTTTTAAGCCAATGCGATAACAAAAAATAAATTTTTAAAACCCAAAACAACTAAACACAAAACACTAATCTTTCTTTGTGCTTGTTTGGAGTAGTCTTTATTTTATCCAACTTAATTTTAATTTTGTAGTTAAAATCAAACTTCCCACATTCTAGCTCCCTTTCCAGCCAGTGGTTGGAGACATAAAGGTTACGAATATTTTCAAACTGTACAATATATCTTTTTCTACCCCTATGTTGGACTTGTTTAATAGCGCTTATTAATAATTCCGCACCATATTCCAAATCCTCCAGTCTACTACATTCTTTAAATTTAACATTGCCTTTAATATCTTGCATCTCTATGTCTTCCATAAAATACCATAAAATGTTGCGGTTCCGTTAGTGTTAAAGCTTGCAAGTGGCTCGTTGGTAGGTAGATAAATAATGTCCAAATCACCACTGTATGGCAACACGCTATAACCTTGCCTATTCTTATTTATCTCTATAAATACAGTTTTACAGACACCTTTAACATAGTATACACCCCTCCATCCTTTTCTGCCAACACTCCCACAAACTTGTTTACTACAAACGCATACACCATATAATGTCCATAATGCTCTAGATCCTCCCAACGTCGCAGGAAGTAATCTTTTAATTTATTCTCTCTTTCCCTTCTTTCTTGTTCTTTAGCCAACTGTGCTTTGTATTCCTCTGCAACAGTATTTTCCACCAATTTACGCTTATTACTGTCGATGTCTTCTAATTCCAATTTCCTCTTTTTGGAACAACTCTCTAAGAAAGGCTTGGAAAGTGGCTCTATTTCTTTAATAGTGTATGGGTACAGTTTATTGGTCCGGCTTCTTAAAACGTAGGGAGTAAGGTTAGGACTTTCCACTAAGCCTAATTCTTCTAAATTGATGTGTTTAGGTATAGTGGAGAAAGGTGTATTTGATGTGCCCCCAGATTTGATGTAACACTTATGCTTTACACTTATGGCATCAGGAAACTCCTCTATTACCTCTACATAGTTAGTTGGTAAACAGTTAAAGCTAAATGCAGATAGAGCATACTTTATTAACTTTTCCCTTTGTGTACTATCTTTTGGCAGTTTTAGTTGTACTCCAGTTATCTTCTTCGTATTACTATTACCCCAATATGCGTATTGTAATAAATCGTTAAACACTAAACAACAACTGTTTTGTAATGGATTGGCAACTTTCACCCACATCTTATGCAGAGGTACAGCATAGAATGGAGCATTTTGAAAGTACCGTTTGTTGTCTTCTATTAGACTTAAACAATCTCTTAAAGGTTCAAACCCTTTACCAAAACCTCTACAATAGTTATAGATTGTTGCCTCTAACCTTGTTATTCCATTCTCTCTAGCTAGACGAGAACGTTTCTTTTAGTCTCGCATCTGGACAGTTTACAAAGTTTATTATATGGTTTCCTATACTTTTAATTACTCCAGGACTTGTAATCTGGCATATAAATTTATTATATATTTTTACCCTGCTATTTACATTAAACCATGTTAAACAGTCTTTACTAACATTATCTACAATAACATTATGGGGGTCCATTCGCCCCCCTGGTAGCAAAAGTTAAAGTTTTCTGTAAGATATTGGCACATTTCCTCTTTATTAAATATTCCAACCAAATCTAGTGTTATATCGAAATCCATAAGATAGTACATTTCTTTTTCCACATCTTGCAGTATCTTTGGAAGGTCTTCCAACAAATCCTTAATTTTAACATTTGCAAGCTCTATTTTATAGGGAATTGCTATAGGATCATCATACTTTTGTTTAATTTGGTCAATATCTTTCTTTATTATTTGTAACACACCCTCGCTTTGGGAGAATGGTAGTTTGGCCACAACACCATGTCGAGCTAAAGAGAACTTTTTAAATATTCCTCATAATTAGCTATTAAACGAGCCACATATTTCCTTCTTAACTTTAAATTTATTCCGAACGTCCCCATCACAATCCGCAACATTGGTTATCTTAACTAACATTATGTTATCACAAAACGCATCCGTTATAGATGTTAAGTTATTTAATTTTGGTTCACCCTCGCAATAGTTTATATTACCTATGTCTGTAAGAAGGTTATTATTACGTAGATTTTCTAATAAAAACCATATACCGAATCTTTCGTTAGTAGGTTTAATACAATTCCCCAATAAATGGCTAACAGAGTACATTTCTTTTATACAAAAGTAGCGGAAACATGTAAACAGGACAGATTACACCATAGGCATATAGAGGTTGTAAATATATGGATATTGTATATAAACACAGGCGAGCGGTAAGTGTAACATGTAAGTGGACACCCACATGCAAATATGGAATACCCCCAAATTCGACTAAATAAGTTTATAGTCTCAATATAATTAACATATTAACTAACGGCGCCATCCCGCATTAGTACCCAAATTGTCGAAATTCTATAATTCTATTCTTAGTCCTTGTATTAGGTTTTGTACTATTAAACCCAACACCCCGTGCAGTAGAGTAATATATGTATTTAATACAGATACGCACATTCTACAAGACCCATACATCTGTTGTATAAGCAGCAGAATAGACGTCTCATTGTGTTGTTGTAAAGTAAAACATAAATGTAAATTGTGCTGGATACAACCAGCCAGATATTAGACAGGAAATGTGTTGGAAGTGTATTGCCAAATAGTAAGACAAACACCACATAGTGCAGCATGTAATCAATCCATTACTATTTAGACAAAGGTCAGTATTGGTACAACATCCGATATATTAGCCAAACCCACAATCAAACTTGGAAAACAAACAGTAAAAGATAAATATTATAGTAACAGAAATAGTAAGAGTATAAGGACATAGTAATATTTAAAGTTTATAAAACAACACAAATGCAGAGACACAATAACACACTCCAACACATTTGGACACAGGCACAGATACTGGTTTACATCCATTTAACACAACTTTACACGTTCTGTCAACCGACACAAAAATAGTTTGTAAATTGTGTAAGAAATATATGTAATATAAACAAATTTAACACAATCATAACATTGTTACTATAATATTTATCTTTTACTGTTTGTTTTCCAAGTTTGATTGTGGGTTTGGCTAATATATCGGATGTTGTACCAATACTGACCTTTGTCTAAATAGTAATGGATTGATTACATGCTGCACTATGTGGTGTTTGTCTTACTATTTGGCAATACACTTCCAACACATTTCCTGTCTAATATCTGGCCGGTTGTATCCAGCACAATTTACATTTATGTTTTACTTTACAACAACACAATGAGACGTCTATTCTGCTGCTTATACAACAGATGTATGGGTCTTGTAGAATGTGCGTATCTGTATTAAATACATATATTACTCTACTGCACGGGGTGTTGGGTTTAATAGTACAAAACCTAATACAAGGACTAAGAATAGAATTATAGAATTTCGACAATTTGGGTACTAATGCGGGATGGCGCCGTTAGTTAATATGTTAATTATATTGAGACTATAAACTTATTTAGTCGAATTTGGGGGTATTCCATATTTGCATGTGGGTGTCCACTTACATGTTACACTTACCGCTCGCCTGTGTTTATATACAATATCCATATATTTACAACCTCTATATGCCTATGGTGTAATCTGTCCTGTTTACATGTTTCCGCTACTTTTGTATAAAAGAAATGTACTCTGTTAGCCATTTATTGGGGAATTGTATTAAACCTACTAACGAAAGATTCGGTATATGGTTTTTATTAGAAAATCTACGTAATAATAACCTTCTTACAGACATAGGTAATATAAACTATTGCGAGGGTGAACCAAAATTAAATAACTTAACATCTATAACGGATGCGTTTTGTGATAACATAATGTTAGTTAAGATAACCAATGTTGCGGATTGTGATGGGGACGTTCGGAATAAATTTAAAGTTAAGAAGGAAATATGTGGCTCGTTTAATAGCTAATTATGAGGAATATTTAAAAAGTTCTCTTTAGCTCGACATGGTGTTGTGGCCAAACTACCATTCTCCCAAAGCGAGGGTGTGTTACAAATAATAAAGAAAGATATTGACCAAATTAAACAAAAGTATGATGATCCTATAGCAATTCCCTATAAAATAGAGCTTGCAAATGTTAAAATTAAGGATTTGTTGGAAGACCTTCCAAAGATACTGCAAGATGTGGAAAAAGAAATGTACTATCTTATGGATTTCGATATAACACTAGATTTGGTTGGAATATTTAATAAAGAGGAAATGTGCCAATATCTTACAGAAAACTTTAACTTTTGCTACCAGGGGGGCGAATGGACCCCCATAATGTTATTGTAGATAATGTTAGTAAAGACTGTTTAACATGGTTTAATGTAAATAGCAGGGTAAAAATATATAATAAATTTATATGCCAGATTACAAGTCCTGGAGTAATTAAAAGTATAGGAAACCATATAATAAACTTTGTAAACTGTCCAGATGCGAGACTAAAAGAAACGTTCTCGTCTAGCTAGAGAGAATGGAATAACAAGGTTAGAGGCAACAATCTATAACTATTGTAGAGGTTTTGGTAAAGGGTTTGAACCTTTAAGAGATTGTTTAAGTCTAATAGAAGACAACAAACGGTACTTTCAAAATGCTCCATTCTATGCTGTACCTCTGCATAAGATGTGGGTGAAAGTTGCCAATCCATTACAAAACAGTTGTTGTTTAGTGTTTAACGATTTATTACAATACGCATATTGGGGTAATAGTAATACGAAGAAGATAACTGGAGTACAACTAAAACTGCCAAAAGATAGTACACAAAGGGAAAAGTTAATAAAGTATGCTCTATCTGCATTTAGCTTTAACTGTTTACCAACTAACTATGTAGAGGTAATAGAGGAGTTTCCTGATGCCATAAGTGTAAAGCATAAGTGTTACATCAAATCTGGGGGCACATCAAATACACCTTTCTCCACTATACCTAAACACATCAATTTAGAAGAATTAGGCTTAGTGGAAAGTCCTAACCTTACTCCCTACGTTTTAAGAAGCCGGACCAATAAACTGTACCCATACACTATTAAAGAAATAGAGCCACTTTCCAAGCCTTTCTTAGAGAGTTGTTCCAAAAAGAGGAAATTGGAATTAGAAGACATCGACAGTAATAAGCGTAAATTGGTGGAAAATACTGTTGCAGAGGAATACAAAGCACAGTTGGCTAAAGAACAAGAAAGAAGGGAAAGAGAGAATAAATTAAAAGATTACTTCCTGCGACGTTGGGAGGATCTAGAGCATTATGGACATTATATGGTGTATGCGTTTGTAGTAAACAAGTTTGTGGGAGTGTTGGCAGAAAAGGATGGAGGGGTGTATACTATGTTAAAGGTGTCTGTAAAACTGTATTTATAGAGATAAATAAGAATAGGCAAGGTTATAGCGTGTTGCCATACAGTGGTGATTTGGACATTATTTATCTACCTACCAACGAGCCACTTGCAAGCTTTAACACTAACGGAACCGCAACATTTTATGGTATTTTATGGAAGACATAGAGATGCAAGATATTAAAGGCAATGTTAAATTTAAAGAATGTAGTAGACTGGAGGATTTGGAATATGGTGCGGAATTATTAATAAGCGCTATTAAACAAGTCCAACATAGGGGTAGAAAAAGATATATTGTACAGTTTGAAAATATTCGTAACCTTTATGTCTCCAACCACTGGCTGGAAAGGGAGCTAGAATGTGGGAAGTTTGATTTTAACTACAAAATTAAAATTAAGTTGGATAAAATAAAGACTACTCCAAACAAGCACAAAGAAAGATTAGTGTTTTGTGTTTAGTTGTTTTGGGTTTTAAAAATTTATTTTTTGTTATCGCATTGGCTTAAAACATATCCAAAATTTAGGCAGTTCTGACCATAATTGTGGATATATATTATTTATTATATTACAATGAGAGGAAGTTGAGAGGGTCACAACAATATTGGAAATGGGGCAAATATAACAGCTGGATGTATATAATAAGCTTGTGGCAAATATAATAAGCTTGCATTTATTTTTTTTTAATCCAACCGCAAAATATAGTTTTGTAAAAACACAAATACCAATGTTAGTTTTTAGGTTGCGGCAAAACAAACAACACATCAACTGTATTATAGGTGGAAATAATATTGTAATTTTAGATATAATAGTTGGGGGCTATAACATATCCAAAAATAAATCAGACAATAAATGCTTAGGACAATATCCAAAGTGTAGGCAAATCGGACAATAAAAAGCAAAGTCAGTTTTGGGATTACAGCAAAATAAACAAACAAAAAAAGACAATATACTGTATTGTAGGGGGTAATGGAGCGTGTGATAGTGTGGTCTTGTTACCTATATAAGAGCTATAACATATCCGAAAATAAATCAAATCAGACAGTAAATAAAGAAGTTTGAAATTGTTAGTATATTTTTCAAAATATTTTTTAAATTTGACCATTATAGTTAATTTGTCAAATGTGGATGGTACATATACACCAGCCTAGAATAATGACATATATAAATTTTAAACAAATCAGACCATAAATAAAGAAGTTGCCAATTGGCAGTATTTTTCCAAATTTTTTAAAATTTAACCGCAATATTTGTAAAATGTGGATGGTGCATATACACTAGCCTACAACAATAACATATCCAAATTTTAAACAAATCGGACAGTAAATAAAGAAGTTGGCAATTGGCAGTATTTTTCAAAAATATTTTTTAATTTGACTGTAATAGTAAATTTGGGAAATGTAAGGCTAATTTATTAAAACACTTGCCTATAACAATAACATATCTAAATTTTAAACAAATCGGACAGTAAATAAAGAAGTTGGCAATTGGCAGTATTTTTCAAAAATATTTTTTAATTTGACCGTAATAGTGAATTTGGGATATGTAAGTGGAATTTATTAAAACACTTGCCTAGGTCAATAGCATATCCAAATTTTAAATAAATCGGACAGTAAATAAAGAAGTTGGCAATTGGCAGTATTTTTCAAAAATATTTTTTAATTTTACCGTAATAGTGAATTTGGGATATGTAAGTGGAATTTATTAAAACACTTGCCTAGGACAATAACATATCCAAATTGCAGACAAATCGGACAGTTAATAAAGAAGGTGGCAATTGGCACTATAGTATTTTTCAAAAAATATTTTTTAATTTGACCGTTATAGTGAATTTGGGAAATGTAAGTGGAATTTATTAAAACACTTGCCTAGGACAATAACATATCCAAATTGCAGACAAATCGGACAGTTAATAAAGAAGGTGGCAATTGGCACTATAGTATTTTTCAAAAAATATTTTTTAATTTGACCGTTATAGTGAATTTGGGAAATGTAAGTGGAATTTATTAAAACACTTGCCTAGGACAATATCATATCCAAATTGAAGACAAATCGGACAGTTAATAAAGAAGTTGGCAATTGGCAGTATTTTTCAAAAATAATTTTGACTGTAATAGTGAATTTGGGAAATGTAAGTGTAATTTATTAAAAAACTTGCCTACGACAATAACATATCCAAGTTTTAAACAAATCAGACCATAAACACTAAAGATAGTTTTTTAGCCTGAATTTGAAAATTAATTTTAAAAAATATAGAGGAGGGATGGGGATTGGGAAAATATATTTAATATAGGCAAGGGTTGGACGTTAGTATAGGCTAACAAGGAAACTTGTGTAGGGCGGGAGCTGGCGTCGGCGCAAAAACGGCTCCCCATAAGAATAACATGGGAAAAAAACGCCGAATAGTATGCCTCTTTGCTGTTTACCCACTACTAAGTGATATATAAAATTTTAATTATTCCCCATAAGAATAACATGTAAGCAGGAATGCTGCAACAAGGAACACAAAATATGGGTTTTCATTTAAATAACATTATAAATCAACTAGGTAAAGCAACATACCAAGTTTCATCAGTAAACATTCATAAATTAGCGATTTATACCATTTTGATTATTCTCCATGAGAATAACATGGTGGTGGTAAGCAGGTTTGCTGCAACAAGGAACAAAAAATAATTGTTTTTTATGCAAATATCAATAGAGCTTATTTAAGTGAAGCCACACACCAAGTTTCATCCATATACATTCATAAATAAGCGATATATAACATTTTAATTATTCTCCGTAAGAATAATATGGGGACTGAGTACCTAAGTTTGCTGCTCCGGGAACCATAGGCGAAAAAATATTTCTTTTTGTGCAACAACACTAAACCACAAACAGATGAAGCCATATACCAAGTTTCGTCAGTTTATGTTCATAAATAACCGAAGTATAACATTTTTCATTTTCTTCATAAGAATAACATTAGACAACGTACTGTGTTTAGCACTTTCAATATCTCAGTAACCAATTGACGTAGAACAATGATCAATATACAAAATTGTTTGTTTTTTAGCTGAATTAAATGGTGAAAATAAAAATTTGATTAAAATAAAAATTACATGTAAAAACCCCAAAAACCCATTTTTGGGGTACAAAACTCCCCTTCGGATGGTACGATTCATCTGGTTTTCGAAATCGTTCAAATAAGTGATACTTTACACATTTGTGATTAATTCATTAAGATCAGACATTTTTTCACGAGAGTTATCGTGATTACGGACACACATATATGTATATACATGTATACAAATTTGAAAGAATGGTGTTTTTGGCATCTGAGGACCTAAAATGAAAAGTTATCATGGTCTTGGGCTTAAGTCTTACCATGCCACCTACAGTAACAGCTTCTTCCTTAAAGGGTAAATTCGCTAATAAAAGGTACTCACGCAAAATCCCGTGCTGTATTAAGTATTTTTAGTTAGGACTACCAAACACTAATCACTCATATATACAACCACTTGGACCTAATTCCTGTGTTTCAACTTAAAATCGTTTAAAATGAATTTTGCTTTAACACCAAAATTACCTTGAGTCTCGGCTCTCCCATTAACACGATTTGTTAACCTAATTATCAGTGAGTTAAACTTTTTTATAATGCTACGCGAGCCACAAATTCAAATTTGTGATAAAACCTTTTTGTTAATACAAAACATGCGCATGAAAACTAAACAATTGTCCATGCATTTGTTAAAATATTAAATTGAATTTTTTCCACAGGGTTTTTAATTGCAATTATTATTACTGTATTATTATTATTGAAATTATTTTTGAAATATTTACTCAGTTTTCTTATGGTTTAACAATTTATACCATATATATATTGCTTATGGTTCGGCAATTACCATAAAAGCTATATTTTTAGAAAAATAAAACAATTTTTTTATAACAAATTTTTAATTTAAGTGTATTTTTTTAAATTATGTCTTATGTTAACAAATTAACCTTTAACCAAAATAAACACCAAAGTAATGTAACTATTAATCTAAGAGGAATCGTACGAGCATATAAATTTGTTGACTGGGCATTACCCAAGGAATACTCTCATGATATATTATGGGTTACTCTCATGACCTTTGGGGCAACACGTATTTATGTTATAAAGCAAACAATCTACTAGAACTGTATTTAATTTATTTGTATATTAGCTACTCTGAGGAATATAACAGATATAACAGACATATTTTGTTACAAGTAACGCGTAATGTCACACTAGCTTTTTGATTACAATATCAAAGAGAACGTTAAGTAGGAAAGTGCTAAAAAGTAGAGAAGTGCAAGTACCTTAGCTCTAGAATCGTACTCTTGTTTAAAAGCCTCATGAATATTTTATGGCTTTGGGTTGAATCACATGACTTAGAGCTTCCATTTTGAAAGGAGTAATCAATGCACTGTCATTAGTCCTATACCTACCGTATGCTTGTTTCCAAGAATGTATTTATTCGTCAATTTTTATCTAAAGAAATATTTATGGCGTTACTATTGGATTTGATTAATTAAATTATAAAATAGTCTGAATTTGTAAAAAATAACAAGTCATACCCTCATAAATACTAACTCCCTCTTCCACCTTTAAATTTCGAAGCATTTTGGTTAATTAAAAGCTATAAATAGTATAATGCTTAAGCTGTGTTGCATTTGAACTAGGATTAAATCATTAGACATGTTAAAAACCTTACATTTTAATATTACGTTTCCATTAGATCTAGTAGATGAAAATGTCAAAATATGAATGTTTTGTAGAATATAATCATTTAAAGACAATTCAAGTACCAATAACACATATGAAAACTATTTCCTACTGTATGTGATATCCTGTTTTATTTTCAGACTATATGTGATCGCAGAAGGTTGATCCGTCAAAATAACATTTACTCGATCTCAAATTTGTGCAGTTGAGTAACAATAACTTTGTGATGTTTTCGATAGTATTTTTGGAAACTGATAAACAATTGCTTGAAGTGAATATTATACATAATGCGATTGATACGTTATTCCTTATGTATCAGTTTTCATTTTTAAAGGACTGTAGACAGTTAAACATACATTATTTATTATACTATAAATTTAACAAACGTACCTGTTGTTTACTTAAAGGGTACTACTAGAAAAATAATAAAAGATTTATTAAAATCAGTTTTGAACCAAATCTGAAATAGAATCTGTAGCTTTTCGTAAAATCGATTTACTGAGTAGTTTATTGTTTAACTTCTACATTGACCGTTTACTTAAAATAAATATTAAGTTCATAGTGATAATAAAAATAAGATTACCTCATAGTAACTAAGAGTATAAGATACGTACACAAAACTGATATAAAAACCGATATTAATCCCATTAATAAAGTAGTATTTATCTTCTTTCAGAACTATACCGAACTTCATAAATTATATTTAATATAATTTTGGTGCGCATTTTTATTTTTATGAATTCACTGCTAAAAGTAAGTACCTTACAATCGTGTACTGCACTGAAACCACTGTTGTATGTTTTACTGTCACATTTATCAAATCAATTTTTAAACATAATGGCAAAGAAGATAAGACTTTCTTTTAGTGACCATTCTAACATAGTCCTGCTTCACCACAAAGACCCAATCAGAGGGGATCACAAGACAGATTGTTAGGTCACTATCGTGGGTGGTAAATTGCACTTCAAAGTGACCTAAATTGGCCAAAATACTACGATCCCTTGGCAATCCTTACACTACATGTTTATTAACGTGTTTGAATATTATTTTAAACTATTCATAAGTGTGTAAGATAAGAACATGTATATTTATTTATACTAACCATTTAACTTGATTTTACATCACTTTTCAAATAAGAATTACCTTATTAATTATTTTTTATTACGTAGTTAACGTAACTTAAACTATGGTCAAAATTACTATACGAAAGCGTTTTCCTTTATCAAGCGTTATAAAGAAATACTAAAATAATAAGGGTTATAATGACAAATCCAAATCATATGGTATGCTACTATTACAAGAATAGTACAATGGAAATACTTGAGAACTGCGTTGAAGATAGTACAGTGTATTCAAATAGGAAAAAGTTTAAGCCATGGATTCACTTTGTAAACAAATTAAACGTAAATGTAACCTTATTAAACTAAGTAAAAATAAACCTTAAAATATTCGGTTAAAAAAATAATTGAAAAAACTTCGAAACAAAATACAGGCAGAAATAAAAGTTCTTAAAGAACAATATTACGTTAAACAATGTAATGAATGAGGAAGAGATTCTAAAAAAACCTGGAATGGTTTAAATGAAATTACGGGTCAAAAATCAAAGAAAATGTATGAAATAAATTATTTAAAAAATGGGAATGAGGAAATCAGTGATGAAAAAAATGTCGCAAATGAATTCAATGCATTTTTCATTTTAGTAGCTGAACACTATCAGTGGGGATCAAAAGACCGATGAATTTCGATAACATACAGTTTAAAGAGATTTTTAATTCAAAAAGCGAAGTCTCTTCAATTTTTATTGATTATGTAAGGAAAGAAGACGTGGGAAGAATAGTACAGTTGTTGAATAAGTGAAAGGCTGCAGGTATTGATAACATAAACAGTTCACTAGTTAAGATTATTTTCCCGGTGGTTGCAGATGTTTTGGCTTTCGTTATTAACTTAAGTTTAAGTGCAGGGGTTTTTCCAGGAATAATGAAAGAATATTTAGTAATACCAATTTACAAAGGTAGTTTAAAGATTTTTTGCAATAATTACAGGCCAATATCTTTACTTTTATGCTTCTCCAAAAGTTTATAAACAATTATGAAACAAAAACTTATTGAATTTTGAGAACGTACAAAATCCTTTAGCAAAAATCAGTACGGTTTCAGAACGGGCTTGAATACGGACGGCATTAAGTAACTTTATGAAAGCGGTCTTGGAAGGGATAAATCATAATAAAAAAGTCATCGGTATACGTTTGGACATCAAAGACTTTTGATACAGTCAACCACGAAATACTGATAAATAAACTTTTTATGTCTGGAACACGAGGTACAGCACTTAAATTGTTCCAAAGATATTTGTCAAATAGAACGTAATCAATAAAAGCAAATAATGTGGTGAGCGAAAAAGGTTTGATTAATTATGGGGTACCACAGGGGTCAGTTTTGGGATTACTTTTATTTTTAATTTATATCAACGACAATGGGGGATTTAAGGGAAAACTAACATCATTCGCAGATGACCCTGCTTTATGATATTTTGGTGACACATGGGATATGGTTAAAGAAAGTGTGAATCAGGATCTTTTAGTATTAAGGTGGTGGTTTAAAAAAATAACATGTTTTTAAGTCCTGAGAAAACTTCATATATTAATTTTGTACTTAGAGAAGATGTGTATTATAGAGAGTCTGTAGTGTATAAATGCATAGAATGTCTGTGTATATAGTATCAATCACAAAATCACAAAATGTCTGAATATCAATAAAGCAGAGGTTGTCACATACTTGGGGGTTTATCCGGATAGTAAATTAAACTGGGAAAACACTGAACCTCTTTAAATAATAAACTTAACTCTGTGCTTAGGCGTTTCTTTTTGTTGAAACGATTGGCTCCAATTCATCTTTTAAAAATGATTTACTTTTCATTAGTACAAATTAGAATTACATATGGAATATTATATTGGGGAGGAACATACGTTAGTAAATTAAACGAAACAATGGACAAACAGGAAAGAATCGTCAGAATTATGATGAATAAATCACAAATTGAACCATCTTGGACACTTTTTAAAGATATGCAAATATTGCTACTCCGTTATCTATATATCTACAAGGTACTAAATCATTTTTAAGTGAGAAGTGGGATCAGTATTCCAGATGAGGACAGTAAACTTAGATCAAAATTTAATGTTTTTGTTCCAAAACCTAATTTAATGTACTTCAAAAAAACTAATGAGTTTTTAGGGCCAAAATTGTTTAATCTTTTGCCATTAAAAATATCAGGAGCTAAAACAAAAAAAAATAAAAAATTGGCCTTTGACTGGCTTTTTACTGTTAAAAATGTAGAAAATATGTTAGGTGTATGAATGAAATGTACTATTAGGGAAATATTTTGCTTTAGTTAGATATTTCACATTACTGTAAAAATAGGTTATTTGTACAAACGCATGTGCTGTTTAATGCTCACTTAAATGTTTACAACTGATAATAGTTTATATATCTGTGTAGCTTGGCTAGTAAGAGGGGCAATGAAAGTTTTATTTATTTAGTGGACTCCTTCACTTAATGTTAGTCTGCCAGTTTATATTTTATTTGTTACATATATGTATTGTACCTCAAACCTGGCTTTCTAGCCTGGGAGCACATATTTGTTTCTACAATTTCTTGTAATGTTTGAAAGATATGGTTTTGTAATTTTATGTGTGAATCAATGTATTTATTTATGTATAAATGTGTTGTATGGAGTTGAGAAATAAATAAAGTTCATTCTTCATTTTCATATATATTTTAAAACATTGCAAAACTTTGTTCAGTCCGTCAGGTCGTTCTACTGGACCGATTTTCAAGATTATTTTTTTAATGATAGGTAATTATGCTTAGATGTGTCATCACCCATCCAAACTAACATATATTAAATGGTCTTTGCCCTGTGGCTCTTAAGGTTCCCATGTTAATATTATGAATGAAGTTTGTTTACATCAGATATTACTTAAAACATGTGTTTATTAACCAAGAGAGTTCATTTGGTTCGCCAAGGAATAATGCAGCACATAATATAAATACTTTATTTACGGTTCCTTATATAGTCAAGAAGTACATGTAATCCAGTTATTATTGTACGATGGTAGGTTGAGAAAATGTGCTACATGAGATACGAAGGCTTGCTATGTGTATTTGAATAGGACAATTTTATGTTTTGAGGTTTTGTTATCAAAATTAGGGCTCTTTTAAAAATGTCTTACCGATTGACGTTTAAATCTTTCATAATACACATGTATGATCATCAATCTAATTCATTAGTTCCTTAACGAACCTTTTTAAAAAAGGTATTTTCTTTTATGTGCATAATTGGTTTCTTGATTCTCTCTGCAAACTCCGTAAAATATTTACCCGTACAATTGTTTGGGATTGCTCGCTCTTTTTGTCATATTTGTATTTGTACGTCTGTATTTGTATTTATATATTATTCCAAATTTGGAAATGTTTGTATTTAATTCTGATTTAGTTTTGAAGTTTACGTTTCCATTGTTAATGTTTTGTATTGCTGGTTTTGGCAGTTTGGTTTTATTTCCTAAATCCTACATTGAACCCGAAACTTGGATCACTTCGGCAGGACATTATAAAATGAGCGTCAAAGCCAAAATAAATCGTAGGGACGTTATGTATATACACAATTCAGGATAGCTTTTATAAGTTTTGTTGTTAAATGTTATTCAGTTGATTGTTTTTTTACATAGGTATTTTTCAGAAAAACTAAAGCCATCTATGCTCTGCGCTTTACTTAAAACAATAAAATAACTCTGTATCATACTTTACACGATGAGAATAATCATAACTCATGATAAAATATTTTCTTTTTTTCGAAGATTCATCCCAAGTTAAGACCTTCCAGGCCGGGGACGATGATAACTATTCGTTTACAGATCACCAGATGGCAACACCACTAGTTAAAATTTATATATTTTATCGTGTATCGTGTAATGGGATAAGCTTACAAATTTCGTCCATTATGACGAAAGTATGGATTTTCTTAAAGACACGGCGTGATAGGAATGAATTGGGATTGGGATAGCATTGGGATAGAAATCCTAAGAATGTTATTCCTAAATTACGATTACAAGTATGAACAATATAGTGATTACTTTCTTTTAAAATAACCACCATAATATGCTCATTGATTATTCCCTGTTAACTGTTTTAAGCAGATAAAGATCACAGCTGTTAAATTAAATAAAAGCCCTGCTGCAAAATTCTAGTGATAAAATTAATAGGTCTAAGGATAAGGAAAACATTACCTTTACTTATAGTTAAAAGTGATTAGTGTTTTCAGTGAACAAATTAAAAATCTTTACACTAAATATTTATATAACGTTTGTAATAATTACTACTAACAAAAATTATTTTTAAATTTTAATCAAAAACATACATTATTTTAAACTGAGTAATAATCACAACCTCAAGTTGCAAAATTGACTGATGCTGCAGAGCGGAGCGGATCCTCTAGTTATATAAAAATATAACCAAAGAAAATTTAAAAATAGACTCATGTTGTTCAACTACTTGTATTAAGAGGAGAAAACTTAGTTGACATTCTTTGACGTATCCATCGAAGATTTTGCGAACGGAGGATAGATTAGAACAGAGCCGAGCAGAGCTCACATTTCCTGTTTTAACAAGCTTTCTTTGCGATAAAATGTCTTGAAAAATAATCGTCATATTATGAAGTTTTATCAGTATTTATAATTTTCTGCTTGTTTGTTTGCCTGACTAAAAGTCTTGGCACGTTAATATAAACAACTTATGTTTTCAATCTACAAATATTAACTGAAAATATGAGTTTTTAAGCTAGTAAGAAAATATTAAGTTAGAAAATCAAATTTTTACAAAGAGATGATTTTATGTCGATACAAACGTGCTATACTTTTTTAGGTTGGCGTTGGGATATTTATGTGGTATTCAATATTATTCATAACAACTTTCTTATGAACTCTGCATACAATTACTGACTATAAAATGTACAAGATTTGTATAACAAACCGCCTCGAGGTTCTCTACAGAGTGTTCATATTTGATCACTACAACATGGAGCCTCGAACGGACGAATTGGTATACCATAAAAGGGACCCTTGTCAAATTGCTGCCGATACATCGCCTTTGGGTGCCTTTCTTGACACTTGGCAGGTAATTCTGTGTTATTTATTCGTCTACAAGCTGCAAAAAAACTCTTGTAAAAAATGTGTTACTTTATCTATAATAAGTCTAGTTAGACACAGTCACAAAGTGTTATTCGCCTCGCTGCAAGTAACCGATTTAATGGCAGTCGAAAAATTACCCCGCCGCAGCGAATTGAAAATGACACCTCATCATCACATTAAACCACTATCAAAGTTAAAAAAAGAAAAATATATACATATAAGAAAAACATTACAGCTAAATATGGGGATGTGCTGCCACGGGGACCACAATACAAATTTTGTATCCAAATACCAATAGACCCCACTCATCTGTTGACCAAGTGTTATTAATATACGTTCATTAATAAGTGATAAGATTACATTGGATAATGTACTGTATTTAGCACTTCCAATACATCAGTAACCAATTGACGTTGAACAATAATTCAACAGACTAAATTGTTTGTTTTTAAGCTAAATCCAATGGCCAAAGAAACATACAGGTTTAAACAAAATGATGTGAAAAAAATATTTGGGGAAGAAACCCCCAAAACCCTCCTTAGGGCAGGTCGATTTTTCTGGTTGTCGAAATCAATGATGGAGCGTACGCCGGCCTACCAGAGGACGTTAAGCCCTGAAATGAGGACCTTCTCCACAAAACCGTATGAAGATTGGCGTCCTGCTGGCAGGACAGTTTTTTATATCATTAGATAGAGGTAAAAATTAGGATTCAGGGCAAAAAAAAACAAGTTGGTAGCCCTTTGTTCAGTCATGGCGGATCATTTACGAAAAGGCGATAACATGTTTTTGTTGGCTGCGTATTTCGATATACTTAACATTGGAAATGCGGGAGGAGCAGGTTTGGGAGTAATTATGATTCTATGCAGAAACTGTTAAGAGTAACATATTAAAAATGGTATCCCCTTAACTCGAGGGAGGGAGTAAATTAGTGTGAAAATTACACGGATACTGATTGACAAACTTATTGTATTAACCAGTATTTATTTACATTTATTTATAGTCTCTAGGTAGTTAATTTGTATTGTTTTATGACAAAAACAAACAACAAATGTTTTTCATTGTTCCTTTTTTGTAGCAACTATATATTTTGATATGTTTTTATAAGTTTTCAGCACTAGGCAGACTTGGGATTTAATTCAGAAATAAACCACTTGTTCTTGAGTTTAATAAATGGTTCCAGAATCTATGGATACTATAAAATGCATTGTTGGTGATGGCGATTTATATTATTTAACAAATTACTGCCGACATTTTCCATCACTGATTATTAAAAAAAATCATGCCGTTTCGGGATCTGGATACCAAATTTCCAGATCATGAAGCGTCGTGAAATTATGTTTTTAATAATCAGTGATGGAAAATGTCCGCAATAATATCTTCAAAATAAACGGTATCAGGAAACTGACACATACTTTCTCCCTTTTAGCCAAACATTAATGACAAAAATATTTGTTATTTACTAAATATAGAATATGAAGTATAGATAAATGTACAGAAAATTGTCTAAAATAGTTTTTTTCAGAAATATCCACCCAAATTGCTTTTTTGGAGGCACTATAGAGTCCGTTGCTACACACAGTAGTTTTGAGAGGGGAAATGCCCCCTTGCCCCCCCAGGGTTAAATAGCAACACATTTCGAACATTATCTGTTGGTCAATGCTAACTTGTCCTGCATATCAAATTTTAATGAAATTGATCAGTAAATAAGAGAGAAATAGTTATTTTTGTATTCCCCATAAGAATAACATTGGACAACGTACTGTGTTTACCGCTAAATGAAAATTTCAATTTTCTCCGCAACTAGCAATCGTAGAATAGTAATTTAGAATACTAATTTATTTAGTTTTTTGAGCTCTTTTTAATGGTGAATAGTAATCTTTTTTAACATTTATGATTTTTTATGAAAAATCCAAAAAACTGATTTTTTGATGTTTTAAGCCCTGTAATTTCTGAACCCGAATTTTTCCAGAAATGCGGGTGGTGTCATTTTGTTGGAAACCTAAAGTTCTACAAACCACGAAAGTTTAATCAAAATCGTTATAGCCATTTTTGAGAAATTTGGATTTTTCATGTTTTTTGGCGGGTTTTGGGGGATAATTACCCTTAAAAATCAAAAATTCAAAAAAATGAAAAAAACACCTGGAGATATCGTGGATTAGTACCTACATACCAAATTTCATAAAAATCGGCCCATAGGTTAGGGCTCTAGCTCTGTACACATCCACACAGACACACACACACACACACACACACACACACACACACACACACACACACACACACACAGACAGACATCACGTAAAAATCACTTTTTTGGGTTCAGGGAGCACCAAAACGAATATTTCCACTAACAACTCAAATTCGAAAATTTTTACGAAAACAATACTTTCTCCATATACTATGTATAGGGGGAGAAAGTAAAACATCTATACATAATATGGGGTTTTATTACTGATTAAACCCCAGTTAATACGCCTTCTGATTGGGTTGAGTACTACCCGGAGGACGCGTCCTGCCGGAAGGACAATTTCAATTTTCGTCCTAATGTAAAAAAGCCCTTCCGGAAAAACCTTCCCGCAGAACAAGAGCTTGTACGTTCTTTCGTTAAAGTCGTAAATGTTGGTTTACATGTTTGAACCAAATGTCACCAAGATTGGGCTATTTTTCTAAAGTTATCGCACCCATAAACACACACTTAAATATATGCTAGTGTCTAATTACTTTATTGACTTTTATTTAACATATACGTCGTACCATTACATATGATGGAAGCGTGTAAATTAAATTACATTACCTTAAAAGATTTTATGGGAGTACTATACGATTAAACGTAATAAACAACATAATCGACTCTAGTTATTTTTTTCGCAGCATTTGTTGTGTGTGAGTTTTATTGTATCTCTCACAATTGGATAAAGCAAAACATATTTGCATAAATTTCTATTGTGGTGGAAAACCCCTGTTCTCACGCCAATATTACTCCTCTCAAGAAAGAAAACTTAATTTACTATCATCCTTATTTGCAGTTGTACTTTTTTAACTCAATAGTAGTTCTAGTTGGGATTTTTGGCTTAGGTGTAGTGTATTCATGACATCAATAATTGTATAATAATAACCAAATTAACATGTGTATTTGTTCTACTTCCCATTTCAAAAATCTTTAAATATATGAACTAAGACTTGACTACGTCCCAAATATTAATCATAAATTATAACATATATTATAAATACTTCCCAATTTAAAATTCAGAAATAAATTAACTAGGATTTGCCTTAAACAATGAAGTACTATGTTACGATAAGAAATTCCCTCCCGCTCCAATTAAATCCCCGGAGTAGTTTACTAAGTACATACATTTGCTCTTACAAAGGTATTTCATATAAATGCAATTTAGATAAAAATCAAACAATAAAATAAGTATACGATAGTACTGCAAAAGCAACAAGCGAAATTGAAAATAATGCATTAACACAGGTTAAAGAATGTAAGATTAGACTGTGTTTGTCGTCTATAAGTTGGGACGTCTAAACATAAAAGCCAAACAATTCAAATTTTGGGGTAGACAGTTTCAAATTTGTTTAAAAAAGGAAGGTGTATTTTTTATTCAAGGTCTTTAATATAAGAAAAACATGTTTATATATTCTTAAGTTATAATTGTACAGTAAGTTCCTTTATACAAAATATAAATAACTTCATTTAACGTCAAGTAACCCGAAATGACAGTTTGTAAATACTTTTGAATTGACATTATAGTCAATGACATAACTGATTCACGTTTAATGGAAATGAAAGAAACCCGAAGAATCAAATCTGGTTTATTTGAAAATACACACCAGTCAGTAGTTAAAATATAATCGCTAAACAATATTTTACAGTTTACAAAGCTCGACTCTCACCTAGCTCCTTTGTCATATCGGTAAAGATTGTTTGCCATAACAGTTGACTGAATTTAATATTTTGACCTTAGTATTTTTAATTTAGCTTTAGTTTAAAAAAATGACCATATATATTTTTAAATCTAGTTCTTTTTTACACCATTTTCTCAAATTTTATCAATAATAAACAGGCCTACACCCTGTTATTGGTAAAATATATAATTTTTTATAATTTTCATTTTTATTGTTTAAAATATAAGCTTTTGGAGTTAGAACATAATTTATGTCATTCTCATCTAGGATCAACATGTCCTTTACTGAAAAAAAAAACACCTTACACATTATTCGTCATAGCTCTTTTACGTTTAAGCTTTAATTAAACTCACACAACTAGCAGATTTATATCATAGATTAACCCACCTCTAAACACACCACTTTTGAAAGCAGACCATAACAATGAAATTTACAGAATTGTGGACTTTCCCTATTACTACAACAAAAATCTCTCAACTCTAGGATTAATAAACAACGGATATAAAAAATATCTGCAAGGTAATTGGGGAAATAATAATTTTTAAACAGCTACAAATTTATTTAACTAATAGATTTAGTTAGACGAAAGTATTAGTAAATATTATTTGAAGGAATGGGTTGCAGAAGAGGGTCCAGATCAAAGCCTTTTGTAACAAAATCCGTGGCCGGTGTGGGAGGCCCGAAACCTGATCTGGTATTCCGTCCTCCCTGTTTGTCCAGTACTCCAGTCTTGTGTGTTACATGGTTAAGCTTTTATCCTTGAAAATCAGCAAGGATAATGACCTCTCAAACAGTGAACACTACTGATCACACCTTTCATTACCGACCATATTTAATGAGTATTAATGGACTGGATTGCCTATTGGTTAGTGTATTCACAACGTAGTTTGAGGTATGACAGTTCGATCCTGTGAAAAATCCGAAAATATTTGGAACGTTCGATACTGGAGCTGGGTGAAGATCATCATTGGTCTATTAAATAATGATGCCTTTTAAAACATATATTAAACTCTTTCAAAACTTGCCTCTGGCGTGGATGTACATAAAACAAAACAAATGTTATCGTTATACGGTTTTGGGGTGATCCAAACAATAAAAATCCATAGAGAATATAGCTGTTTAATGTGTTAGTGATGGCCATATTAACGTACGTTAATTATGTATAGTTGTATTTTTGAATGGAAGGGACAATATCAGTATAATTAACTCAACATCTTTCATGTTGTAGTACATAAAACAACGTCCTTTAATGATTGATTTTAAGCACGTATTCTTCAGTGTTTATTAATGTCATCATTTTACTTTAACTGAATTTATTTTTCACAAACACTAATAATTCCCTATCTCAATAAATAGTTTTCTTTAAAGTATAGGTTGTCATCTGATGGGAGTGGTAGATGACGTTTATTAAAATTCCAATAGTTAGATTCAAACACATAAAGTTAAATTATGAATAATCCATAAAAGAAATAACGATTACTTATTATTTAACAAATTTGAGAATTAGTTGGAACAGGTAATGACTCACTACCTGGTAACAGGTAACAGGTAACAGGTATGACTCACCAAAGATAATCGGATTGAAAAAAATCATGCTCGTTTAAGAGTAAAATCCAAATAAAAAATAATTAAGTTGAAATGTTTAACTTGGTCAACCCTTTGTAAACAATTCTTTAGAGAGATGCACAAAGGAGCTCGGTGAGGGTCGAGCTATGTAAACCGTCAGAAATTGGGTTTGTGTTTAAATATTGACGCCACTGACCGCTGTGTATTTCAAAACTGACCCTTATTGGTTCTTCGGGTTTCTTTGATTTCCACAAAATGTTGATCGTTATGAACCAATTAAAATAGTTTTGCAAACTGACATTTCAGATTATTTTAACTTAAACTAAGTTATTTATGATAACAAAATTAAATTGTATAATAAATAAATAATCATAAATTGTATAATCATAATTTAAGTTTATATATCCTTACTTTGTCTAATATAGATACCTTGAATAACAATGTCAGCCTTAGTAAGTTCTTTCCTTAGAGTGATAAATCTTATATACTAATACGCTAAGCCGATTTTTTTTAAAGAACTCCTCCGTTATTTCTGAACAGGTTTTAAACGATAAAGGTAGCAAAATATTCGTCCTAATTCATAGTCGTGCATAAAGGTTTTCATTTTTCGATATTTTTAATCTGAAGGGCACGGGCCGCCTTCAAAGTTAGTTTGTTGTCCATAAGATTAACTTGGGGAATAACTTGATTTAAATTGCAGCTGCTAATACATTTTGGACAGGTTATTAGCAATACCATATGTTAAGGTAAGGAATATATTTATTATCTATGTAAATAAAACAAATATTGTTCTACATCGCTTTGAAGAGTGAAATGTTGTTTGCTACGGAGATATTAAAGTTTTTGTTAAAATTGTGTATCCGTCTGTCTGTTTATAAGCCACACAATGCAGTCTGTGGCTGCCAACGCATTTCACAAAACAAAAATGTCCTGAATTAAATAAAATATTTGCCCATTTTCTTGTGAAGGAGGGGACCTTTTGGCTGTTTAAAATCATAGTACGTCATTAGAGTTATGCCCCTATGTTTGGCACTGCTACAAACTCGATCTTTATGGTACAGGTTACTCAACCTTTCATTACAAAATGCACCTCATTTGAAGATCATTTGGTCAGCCAATTATATTTTATCACAGAACGGAGGGAACACGTCTGCTTAACTACTCTACAAAGTTATTCTTAAGCATACTAAATAAATACGGCAATAAATCATTGGGTACGTAACACATAAGCCTTTGTAACATGCTATAGCTCACTTTGTCTAGGTAGTCATTGTGATTATAAGTCCACCATCAATAAGTCCTACAAACTACAGGAGTGGTGGAAGAAGATGTATTCATCCCAAAACAAACCAGTTATGGACTTATCCCATTCCAATGAGGCTCGGCCCTAAACGACCTTCAACATTTCCATGTTAATTATATACTTACTAGACCGTTTGAGTAAATATTTGGTAGAAATACAGCAGGTAATGCACTATAATCAGAAACAGGCCTACTCTTTCCATCCCGTATGTCCTTTGGGACTTATTTGCTCCGTCGGCCTTTAAAATTATAATTTAATCATCACTAGCGATAGTAGTTACTGGACCGATTGAGCATACATTTGTTAGGAGGATAGTTAATATACATCAGAATAAAACCTTTGCCTACTCCTGCTCCAAAAATGCTTTACTTTAGGGCTCTCCAAATATTGGAAATATCGAATGTATTGGTTAAAAAATGTGATCTAATCAGACCTCATCCATGGAAAAACATAGTATTGTGAAGAAAGATATTTAAAAAAATTACTTTGGGGGTATGGTTTAAATTAGTAAATAAAAACAAAAGAATCATAACAGATGTTCAAAAGCAGCTATTAAAATAAAAAATAACTGTGATTTTTGAATAGTGATTTGAATCAATATATACATATCTTTAAATATACATATATAGGCTATATGTATACATTGTGAGAACATTTTAGAAAAGAAACGACTAAATAAGCAAACCAAATACGTTTGCCTTGAAGAGGAACCGTGAATAAAAGTACTCTAGCAATTTTTAACAAACTGGCTGGCTTTTTGAGCAAAGCTCGGTTCCCCAGGTGTTTTAACAAATGTAACTTACTTCTCAAACACACCGTAACATTATACTGTGATCGCGAGCGAAGCCACGTCGGGCTACTAGTGTTTATTTTATTGTTGAAATGTTCCATCTTCTGGGTAACAAATAGTACAGTCTGGCCTTACAGTCTGACCAGTACAGTCTGCGTTAAAGCATTAGTCTCAATTTATTGTTCATATGAATATATTTTTCATATAACTACCATCGTATGGGTTAGTAAACTAGTATACCGCATATTGTAGTGTTTTATGAAATACCCCCGTAGTAGAAAATCTCTGCACTTAGTATTCTCTCCCGGACAATTGATTAAAATTAATTGATTGGTATCAATCTTACTGAAACATGGTACTTAATTTGTATGTAGTATATATATTTCTAGAGTGGTATAATTTGGAGTTCAGTATTACCCCACACACATTAAATTGGTTATTAAAATAAAATAACTTTTTCCCTTAATACATAAGATTTAAGGCAAACATCAGATATAGAGCTATTTATAGAGTTTTAGAAAATCGCATTAAGCATTTATCGCATTTACATACAATACAGTAAAGAAGGGGGATAGTAAACTGAATGTTTTATTTGGAGGGGAATATTATTGGTCTGAGAACAGGTTTATTGTTCCAGTAGAATGATAACCAAATAATATTTAATATATTTTATAAAATCAAAAATGAGTGAGGTATATATTGTATTTACCATCCATAGTAATAATTATTCTCAACATATTGAATTTTTCGTTTCTTTACAAATTTATCCAGTAAACGTGAAGCACTTGGTACAGCTGAAAGAGTAACTCTGATTTTAACAACGTTAAATAAATACGGCGTAAAATTATAAAATTTGCGGCAACACTTAATGGTTAATTTACATATGGTTTAAATAAATTAAATATAAAACAACCAACATATAATTCGAGTTTTGATAACAAAATGTCCCTCAAACATTTTAAATGTGTTTTCACTTTGATCTAATTGTGAGAGACATAAGCTTTTGCAAGTGACAACAGACACAACATATATTTCAAGTTAAAATTTTACAGTAGTAGGGGACTATGGCCAATACAAAACCAGCAGCAAAGTTGAGGTGGACAATCCACATGACGTCATCCCCCCCTGACCACGCCCCCATTTCCACGCCCCCCTTGGTCAAACACCCCTCTTGGCCACGCCCCCCGCATGACTTTGACCTGCCCCCCATGACGTCATCCCCCCAATAAGGAAAACCCCTTTAAAAATTAATAACTAGTCAATTTACCGGTCGATTGTGACGGGACAGTTGCTAGAAGGCAGGCCTCAGGCTAAGGAAGCGAATGACGAAAGTAACTTGAAAACCGATCATCAAAAAAACACGCTATTAATTTATAAACGTACTTTCCTTATGGGATCTTATCGGCCGATTTCGATGGCCTTTCACATTATGTTAGGTCTTGGCTTATGAAAACTATCGCTGAAAGAAGTTTGAAAATCGACCGAAAATCAAAACCCGCTATTAATTTTCAAAATACTTTTCCTTATGAGATCTCCGGTGTTTATCAGCAAACCAAAAAAAAAACAGCCGCATAGTTGGAGTGGATTAATCCACATTACCTTGGACTTGACCTGGCCCCCATGACGTCATCCCCCTGACGTCATTCCCCCATGACGTCATCCCCCGTGACGTCATACCCCCATGACGTCATCCCCCCATGACTTCAACTCCCATGACGTCATACACCAATGATGTCATCCCCCATGACGTCACCCCCATGACGTCATCCCCCATAAGGAAAACACCAATAAAAATTAATAACTAATCTATTTACCGGCCGATTGTGACGGGACTTTTGCTACATGGCAGGCCTCATGCTAAGGAAGCGAATGATGAAGGTAACTTGAAAATCGATAATAAAAAAACACGTTATTAATTTATAAATGTACTTTATAAAAACTATCGCTGAAAGAAATTTGGAAATCGACCGAAAATAAAACCCGCTATTAATTTTAAAACGTCTTTTTCTTATGGGATCTCTGCTGTTTATCAGCAAACCAAAAAACCAGCAGCATAGTTTGGGTGGATCAATCCACATTACCTTGGAATTGACCTGCGCACCCACCCTCCGTACATAACGGTGATCCCTGTTCGGGCGCCAGATTCCAAGCCATGATACAAAATGAGTAGCAAAGTTGTGGACCATCCAAGGCATGATACAAAATCAGCAGGAAAGTTGAGGTGGATCGTCAAAGCCACGATACAGAATCAGCAGCTATGTCGTGGTGGATCAATCCACATTACATCGGACTTGACCTGTACTTGATCTGCTTTATTTATCTATTGAATTATTATTATTTTTATTTTCAAATTTAATCTTTATTTTAAACTAAAACAAAATCTTAAAACTACTGACGTGAAGTGTCAGCCTCAAGCTCCGTCACCTTCAGCTCCGTCACCTCCAGCTCCTTCGCCTTCAGCTCTTTTGCCTTAGCCTCCTCCATTTTAATATCAAGATGACGCAGACTCTTCCAGTCTGCATGATATTGTTCACATTCTTCATTATATGTCGGCTGGGAGCACCAACACATATTAATTCTTCCCCATATTTCTTCGTATTCCCTACACATTTCATTGTAGGGACGTGGTTGCTGCTGCTCCCGCAGTTGAGGAGCATACTCCTCCTCTACCGCCTCAACGATAGCGAGGAGTTCCTCATCAGGAATACTACTCTCCCATACATTACCAGCGTACATACTGATGACAATAGTTTGACTCTCTGACCTAAACTGAAGCATAAAGAAAACTCAACCTGTTTACTCATTAGCGAACAACCCGGAAAAACCCATGGAAAATCTGGATTCATTTATAGGTACTGTTGGACAAATCGAGTTTAACACACTTAAATCATAAAGACATGAACTAAATGGGGATTTGGGTCGAGTATAAACACAGTGTTTTTTTTTCTGAAAGGGCATTTAATTCTGAATTTGTTTGTAAGATTTTATACTAATCTGACAAGTCCTTCATATAAAAATAAAATACAGAACATTGATCAATCATTTATTTTTGTAAATACTCTAATCGGTAGATGTAACTTTTATTAACAAAGTGCGAGACAGATTGCACTACTCCTATTGCCCAATGCTCTAAGTTACATTAGGTTAATACTGGCTTGTACATCTGTATTATCACAGTCACTACAACATGAGTCTGGATTCTTTTATAGATACTGTCAGACTAAACTAGTTTAACACACTTAAATCATAGAAATATAAACTAAATGGGGATGTGGGTCGAGTGTAAACACAGAGTTTACGTTCTGAAAGAGTATTTAATTCTGAATTTGTATGTAGGATTTTATGCTAACTGTCAACTTTTCATATTAAAAGTAAAATAAAGAACATTGCGCGAAGTGATTTAGTGTAACTTCCAACCTTAAACAAACTTTAATTGCTAATATCTGGGAATTGGGTTTTTGCACTTTTTATGTTCATAGTTAAGGCAGATAATACGTTACTTATTCTTCATAAGAATAACACGGGGGAAGAATAACATGGGACTGAGTTCAGAGGTTTGCTGTTACGGGACCCTATGATCTTTAGCTTTAGAGCAGCCTGTATATAGATAAGATTATTTTCAATTTATTTCCAATGCGCGATTTCAGGAAAACTCTACCGGGGTGTTTGTAGACTAAACCGTTCTCCAGGTATACGTGCTCGATAGTTGCTCTGACTCACTATGTATATAAGTTGTATTCTTTACTCAATTATATAGTTCACGTTATAAAAAGACACCAAAGCCTCATTAACGAGAGCTGTTCCTGCCGCGTAAATGAAAGCTTGCACAATGCAACGTGCAGGCTGAGATTGGCTTGTTTGGGTGAGGCTAAAAGCCAATGATTTCCCATTTTACGGAGACTCATGTCTTTAACAATTCCAGAACTCGTATTTTAAAAACCAAAAAGTACCTAAACTTGCACTTTGAATAATAATTGCATTAATCAATATAGCTGTTCAGGTCAGGAAAACAACTGCGTAGAGATTCGATCTATTTGCTGATTTTTTCTGCTGATTTGCCTGGTCTTTGCGTGAACATAGCTTGCAGTTTGAGAACGTTACAGAGGGAAGGGGTTACAACCTGTGTTACGTAATAAATGTTTGCAGGAACTTTTTTATATTCACTTGCCTATTCTATTTTGGTATTAAAATATTTTATTTTGTTTTTCGGCGATTTATGACATCAAAAAATATTATTCGGTAAAGATATTTTGTATCAATCAAAAGCTCTTACCATATAATATACTGAGTGTCTTTGTGTCTTTTGGAGGTTGTAAAACATAAAACCCCCCAATAACAGTTTGAATAAAACTTCAGGGCTCCGTCCCATGGACTTTAAAAGTTCTAATTAATTTTATGTGAGAATAGGAATCGATTGATCTGAATATTGACAGGTAGGCTGATACACAATACTGTAACATGACACAATAGCTAGAACATCCGAAAAGACTTAGTTTCAAACAAAATTTGTGAGAGTTCAATAGGAACTTTAAAACTATTTAAATAATAACAATCTCCTACATAGTTCTGGTAAAACTAAATTAATACAATTTGTCAGAAAATCGGTTCTGGTATATTAAAAAAAAAATACTAGCTCAATTTTATTGTAAGGAAACATTGAAAATCTATATACTTTGTCAATGTGCACTCTCATATTTCTTATGGAATTGAAGTCCATGGTGGAACTAGCAGCTTTAACCCAAATAAAATTTTTTTTACAAAATAGAGCTTTACGGTATATACGTAGCTTAATCAAATCAAATTCTCTTTATTCACTAAGTATACATGATGTATATTTGAATAGTGTTATGATGTGAAAAGTGGAATTGTACAACACATCAATACAAACTAGCCTACAATAGCTATGTTATTCACATAGATAAAACAAGCGCTACGTCCTGGCTGACGGCATGCACACCTTGCCGTGGGGGCATAAGGACATTCTAGCACTGCCTGAACGGGAGGTTCGTCCTGAGGAACGGAATGAAGAGGAGGAGGAGAAGATTGATGAAGAATCTTCTGTTTAAACCAAAGAATATCACTTCACTTATTTGTAAATATTATTTATAAGTAATTATATTATTTTCGTTTATAGCATTGTATTCTTAATTACCTCCTATTCCTCCATAAAAGTTTGAAGATTTAATACATTTTACGTGTAATATGAATGGTTTAATGGTATAATATGAATATATTTTTACTGTAATCAAAATAGTATAAAGTGAATGAATTTTTAAAATGGAAATGTCTCAAAACCAATAAAGTTAAAAAACTTGTAAATGTATTTCTTGATTACTTTTTCTTCTTGAATGTTAAAGTGATAAAGGACAAACGGAATAACAAAAGTTATCAAAACATGTCATATTTATTGAAACATAATACACATTCATAGTTTAGCGACCGAAGATTTTTCAAATTACAATTATACAAAGTACAAGAATAGTACTACATTTCAACAGGATGAGAAGATTGAGTTGAACAGCCTGCGGACTAGAGCAATCATACAATTGAAATAATATGAATTTATTTGTACTGTAATAAAAATTTTATAAAGTGAAATAAATTTTTAAAATGAAAAAGTATCAAAAACAATAATAAAGTTATACACAAGAAAACATGTAAATATTTTTCTTGACTACTTTTTTAAGGGTTTGTTGATGGTTATACTCTGTTAAATTAGGTTTGTACACCAAAATAGGAATCATCGTCAGTCATATCACGTCGTCAGGTTAAGTTATGCTCTATTAAGTTAGGTTTGTATATGGTTATGCTCTGTTAAGTTAGGTTTGTTGACGGTTATGTCCCTGTTAAGTTAGGATTGTTACTGAATATATAAAAAAAATCATTACCCTTTATGGAGTGGTATATTGAGGACCGCCCGGCAGTATAGGTAGGTGAGACAGTAGTGGCCGCAGACAGATGTATCGAGATTCATTTATGAATGTAGACTGATCTTGAAAGTTAAAGGGGGGTTTGTCAATAGACCCCCCATAAGAGAGTATATTTACAGCCTTACACTTATCTTCTTCATCAACATTTACCCGCATTGCCTGTTTCGTATTTTGATGGATTAGGATTTTAGCTACATCCTTGGCTTAGAACTAAGGATTATTTTCGTTATCAAACAGTAGAGAGGAGGGAATTCCTGGGCGAAGACATGATGAAGGTGTGGAGCAGTTGGCCGACCATTAATGAAGATTACCTGATAATGGAGAGCGACATGGCAGAGTGGCATGCTACCATCAGCAAATATGAGTAACTGACTGAGCAGTGGAGTCGATGTCAGTTTGGTTCGCTTCCTCAATAAAATTATTCACTTTTTACCCTCCCAGATTATTAAAACGGCCCCTTTCCTCGAACACCTCACCTGGTGTTTATTCCCTTCGCCCAGTTCCTAACCACCATGGTAATAGGTTACGTTACGCTTGGTAAATGTAGGTTTATCAATATTGATTTCATCACGTGAATAGACAAAGTGGTTTACGAAACCTGAAGTGTCTAATTGTGAGTTTTCGTTACGGTAGGTACAGTTAGGTTTATTGAAGCAGATTTCAGTTAGGTTTACTGATGCTGGTTTCAGTTAAGTTCAATGATGCAGGTTTCACTTAGGTTGATCGATGATTGATTCAGTTAGGTTTATCGATGCTGGTTTCAGTTAGGTTTATCGATACATGTTTAAGTTAGGTTTATCGATGCAGGTTTAAGTTGGGTTTGTTAATGCCAATTTTTGGGCATCAACATTCGCGCGGTAAACATAACTTAAACCTGCATCGATAAACTAAATTCAACCTGCATCGATAAACCTAACTGAACCCTGCATCACTGAACCTAACTGAAACCAGCATCATTAAATCTTTCTGAAATCTGCATCAATAAACCTAACTGTAACCGTCATTAACAAACCTAACTGTACCTACCGTAACGAAAACTCACCATGAGACACTTCAGGTTTCGTAAACCACTTTGTCTATTCACGTGATGCAATAAATATTGATAAACCTATATTTACCTAGCGTAACGTAACCTATTGCCATGGTGGATAGGAACTGGGCGAAAGGAATAAACACCTGGGGAGGTGTTCGAGGAAAGGGGCCGTTTTGATGATCTGGGAGGGTGGAAAGTGAATAATTTTATTGAGGAAGCGAACCGAACTGACAACGTCTCATATAATTCATATTATTTCAATTGTATGAATTTAATCTTTGGAAAAAATTTATTAAACCTTCAATCTTTGATGGAGGAATGGGAGGTAATTAACAACACAATGCTATAAACGAAAATAATAAAATTACTTATAAATAATATTTACAAATAAGTGAAGTTAAATTCTTTTGTTTAAACAGGAGATTCTTCATCAATCTCCTCCTCCTCCTCCTCTTCATTCCGTTCCTCAGGACGAATCTCCCGTTCAGGCAGTGCTAGAATGTCCTTATGCCCCCACGGCAAGGTGTGCATGCCGTCAGCCAGGACGTAGCGCTTGTTTTATCTATGTGAATAACATAGCTATTGTAGGCTAGTTTGTATTGATATGTTGTACAATTCCACTTTTCACATCATAAAACTATTCAAATATGCATTATGTATACTTAGTGAATAAAGAGGGTTTGATTTGATTAAGCAATGTATATAACGTATAGCTCTATTTTGTAAAAGTAAAATTTTATTTAGGTTAAAGCTGCTAGTTCCACCATGGTCTTCGATTCCATAAGAAATATGAGAGTGCACATTGACAAAGTATATAGATTTTTAATGTATCATTACAATAAAATTGAGCTAGTATTTTTTTAATATACCAGAACCGATTTTCTGACAAATTGTATTAATTTAGTTTTACCAGAACTATGTAGGAGATTGTTATTATTTAACTAGTTTTAAAGTTCCTATTGAACTCTCACAAATTTTTGTTGAAACTAAGTCTTTTCGGATGTTCTAGCTATTGTGTCATGTTACAGTATTGTGTATCAGCCTACCTGTCAATATTCAGATCAATCGATTCCAATTCTCACATAAAATGTATTAGAACTTTTAAAGTCCATGGGACGGAGCCCTGAAGTTTTATTCAAACTGTTATTGGGGGGTTTGATGTTTTACAACCTCCAAAAGACACAAAGACGCTCAGTATATTACATAGGGTAAGAGGTTTTGATTGATACAAAACATCTTTACCGAATAATATTTTTGATGTCATGAATCGCCGAAAAACAAAATAAAATATTTTAATACCAAAATAGAATAGGCAAGTGAATATAAAAAAGTTCATGCAAACATCTATTCCGTAACATAGGTTGTAACCTCTTCCCTCTGTAACGATCTCAAACTGCAAGCTATGTTCACGCATAGACCAGGCAAATCAGCAGAAAAAATCAGCAAATAGACCGAATCTCTACGCAGTTGTTTTCCCGACCTGAACAGCTATATTGATTAATGCAGTTATTATTCATAGTGCAAGTTTAGTTACTTTTTGGTTTTTAAAATACGAGTTCTGGAATTGTTCAAGACATGAGTCTCCGTAAAATTGGACATCATTGGCTTTTAGCCTCGCCCAAACAATCCAACCTCAGCCTGCACGTTGCATTGTGCAAGCCTTCATTTAAGCGGCAGGAACAGCTCTCGTTAATGAGGCTTTGGTGTCTTTTTATAACGTGAACTATATAATTGAGTAAAGAATACAACTTATATACATAGTGAGTCAGAGCAACTATCGAGCACGTATACCTGGAGAACGGTTTAGTCTACAAACACCCCGGTAGAGTTTTCCCGAAATCACACATTTTAAATAAATTGAAAATATTCTTAACTATATACAGGCTGCTCTAAAGCTAAAGATCATAGGGTCCCGTAACAGCAAACCTCTGAACTCAGTCCCATGTTATTCTTCCCCCATGTTATTCTTATGGAGAATAAGTAACGTGTTATCTGCCTTAACTATGAACATAAAAAGTGCAAAAACCCAATTCCCAGATATTAGCAATTAAAGTTTGTATAAGGTTGGAAGTTACACTAAATCACTACGCGCAATGTTCTTTATTAGTGAATTTCCTTTGGAAAGTGAACTATTAGCATGACCCGCACGGTGAAACTTAACCCGGGACCACCATAGAAGTTCCTAACGTGACCCCCTGAACACGTTTTGGGGGGTCGTTCAAAATGGTATATATATATATATATACATATGTATATGTAAATATATATAGAGAGACTTATATATATATATATATATATATATATATGTGTGTGTGTGTGTGTGTGTGTTTGCACTCTAGCGGTCGCATGTTTTGTCCGATTTACTTCAAATTTGGTAGGGACATTCCTTTCTGTAATCAGTTGGACAAGTTCGTTTGGCAAAACAATCGGAAAACTCTAAACCCCTTTTTTGGGAATTAATCTTTCAAATTTTTAAGTTTTGGGCCCAAAAAGGGTCAGAAATGCCCCGTATGTAAAATTAATGCATGTAAAAAGATGGGAATTAATGAGGCAAAGGTTTTAAGCCCTCTCCCGTCATTCTAGCATACATATTTACTGAGTTATTAAAGAAAATGTGTATCGACTTAACACAGTATGTTGTCTTATGGTGATTTTACACTAGATAAGCCTGTTATTCCTTTGTTAAAGTACTTTTATCATCCCCAGCAACCTCACGCCTACTTTCAAATCTGTCTGGACCTTCTCCTAACATTATAATGCACAGAATTGTATTCCCAGCTTTGCAGATAAATGAAACCAGGAGCATCAGAACAGCCAAAAAATCACTGTTTTTCAGATTTCATTAAAAATTGGAATAAATATATGTTATTAAACTGATTTGGAGTTTTGAAAGTTTTATGTGGAAATTCACTTCCCTCACGTCAGCGTGCTGCGTGCGAACTCGTTTTACTTTTCAAATGAAAAGTTGACAGTTAGCATAAAATCCTACATACAAATTCAGAATTAAATACCCTTTCAGAACGTAAACTCTGTGTTTACACTCGACCCACATCCCCATTTAGTTTATATTTCTATGACTTAAGTGTGTTAAACTAGTTTAGTCTGACAGTATCTCATGTTGTAGTGACTGTGATAATACAGATGTACAAGCCAGTATTAAACCTAATGTAACCTCAAGCGTTGGGCAATAGGAGTATCGCACCCTGTCTCAGCGAATAAGTCGAGAATTATATTATAACTTTTACTTTATTTTTATATTTAATTTGTAGGTAAAAGTTACATCTACTGATTAGAGTATTTTAAAAACTTAATGGTTGATCAAAGTTCTGTATTTTATTTTTATATGAAGGACTTGTCAGATTAGTATAAAATCTTACAAAAAAATTCAGAATTTAATGCCCTTCCTGAAAGTAAATACTGTGTGTACACTTGACCCAAATCCCCATTTAGTTCATGTTTTTATGGTTAAAGTGTGTTAAACTAGTTTATTATAACAGTATCTATAAAAGAATCAAGCGATACTCATGTTGTAGTGACTGTGATAATACAGATGTACAAGCCAGTATTAACCTGATGCAACCTCGAGTGTTGGGCAATAGGAGTATTGCACTCTGTCTCGCACCTTGTTAAAAAAGTTACATGTAATGATTATAGTATTTAAAAAAATGAATGGTTGATCAATGTTCGTTTTTCATTTTTATATGAAGGACTTGTCAGATTAGTATAAAATCTTACAAACAAATTCAGAATTAAATGCCCTTTCAGAAAGTAAACACTGTGTTTATACTCGACCCAAATCCCCATTTAGTTCATGTCTTTATGATTTAAGTGTGTTAAACTCGATTTTTCCAATAGTACCTTTAAACGAATCCAGATTTTCAATGGGTTTTTTCCGGGTTGTTCGCTAATGAGTAAACAGGTTGAGTTTCTTTAGGCTTCAGTTTAGGTCAGAGAGTCAAACTATTGTCATCAGTATGTACGCTGGTAATGTATGGGAGAGTAGTATTCCTGATGAGGAACTCTTAGCTATCGTTGAAGTGGTAGAGGAGGGGTATGCTCTTCAACTGCGGGAGCAGCAGCAACCACGTCCCTACGATGAAATGCGTAGGGAATACGAAGAAATATGGGAAAGAATTAATATGTATTGGTGCTCCCGGCCGATATGTAATGAAGAATGGGAACACTATCATGCAGACTGGAAGAGTCTGCGTCATCTTGATATTAAAATGGAGAAGGCTAAGGCGAAAGAGCTGAAGGTGATGGAGCTGAAGGTGACGGAGCTGGAGGCCGAGACTTCACGTCAGTAGTTTTAAGATTTTGTTTTAATTTTAAATAAAGATTAAAAATTAAAATAAGAAAAACAATAATTCAATAGATAAATAAAGCAGGTCAAGTACAAGGTATTGAGAATTGCGCATCAATTCCCAAATTCCAAACTCCAAGCCCCCCCAACTTAGCTGCTGATTTTGTATCATGGCTTGGATGATCCACCCCAACTTTGCTGCCGATTATGTATCGTGGCTTGGATGATCCACCCCAACTTTGCGGCTGATTTTGTATCGTGGCTTGGATGATCCACCCCAACATTGCTGCTGATTTTTATCGTGGCTTTGACGATCCACCCCAACCTTGCTGCTGATTTTTTTTCGTGGCTTGGATGATCCACCCCAACTTTGCTGCTGATTTTGTATCATGGCTTGGAATCTGGCGCCCGAACAGGGATTACTGTTACGTATGGAGGGGGGGCAGGCAAAGTCCAAGGTAATTTCGATTGATCCACCCCAACTATACTGCTGGTTTATTGGTTTGCTGATAAACAGCGGATATCCCATGAGGAAAAGACGTTTGAAAATTAATAGTGGGTTTCATTTTCAGTCGATCTCCAAATTTCTTTCAGCGATAGTTTTCATAAGCCGCGACCTAACATAAGGTGAAAGGCCATCGAAATCGGCCGGTAAACACCTAAGATCCCATAAGGAAAGTACGTTTATAAATTAATAGCGTGTTTGTTTGATGAATAATTTTCAAGTTACTTTCGTCATTCGCTTCCTTAGCATGAGGACTGCCATCTAGCAACAGTCCCGTCACAATCGACTAGTAAATAGACTATTTATTAATTTTTAAAGGTGTTTTCCTTATTGGGGGATGACGTCATGGGGGGATGACATCATGGGGGGCATGTCAAGGTCAGGCGGGGGGCGTGGCCAAGGGGGGCGTTTCCAAGGGGGGCGTGGCCATGTGGATTGTCCACCTCAACTTTGCTGCTGGTTTTTGTATCGGCCATAGCCCCCTACTTAGACAATCATTTTGTTTATTTAATTTAATCCCAAAATATAATTATCATTATTATTATTTACTACTACCATAAAGTTTGTTCGGTGAAATTTAATATAATTCACATAACACTTTCATCTTATTTAATGGTAAGACGTACATGAAATACAAGTTATTTAACAGTATGACTATGATGTAATTTACAAAAAACTCTTTGCAATCTTACTTTTTAATTATTAAAGTGTTTGTATTGCTAGACAAAAATGAAAAATAAAAACTTTGAGACTATATGTTGATAATGTTATAAGTTACAAACTCTGGATAGCACAAATAATTTTATCATGGAGTTAATTTTGCTGTTTGCAGGAAAATGAACATTGAAAAATTACCTGCCAATTACCAAGAAAGGCACCCAAGGGAGATGCAACGGAAGACATTTGACAGGGGTGCTTTTTATGGTCTTCCAATCTTTCCATATGAGGCTCCATGTTGCAGTGATCAAATATGACACATCCTAGTCGGTATTTAATCTGAAAATTTTATAAGTCATATCAGATGTTTATTCAAAATTAAATTATGTTATATTGGTACAACCATTTAGGGATTTTTACGTTTTGATAGGGAACTATGAAAATCTTGATCTTGTATCAAACGTTCTTCGCAAGTATAGCACTACACTGCGTTACGGAAGTATAAGGGAAACTTTTGGTTTCGAGTATGCCATTTTTAGTTTAAAATACAATTAATTTTCCCACATCAAAGTAAATTTTAATTTGATCTCAGTCCGTAAGTCTGGAAACCCCTTAATATTTATTTTATTAATAAACGCATGACAATGAAACTGTAGGATTACGTCCTCACTGTAGTTACTGACTTTTTGGCCATTTTAACTTTTTTTCGCTTTGGGGGGCCGTCCTGTGGAGGAAGTCTAAAAAATCTTAAATACAAGCATAGGTCGAATTATACCTCATTTTAAAGGTATTTGTTAGAGAAACACATTGCCGCAAACCCAACTGAAAAAGCACCATTCGTTTGGAAATGGCAGCCTCTCAAAGTTTGTTTGATTTTAATGCTAATGTATGGCAAATAACGTTCATGGCAGAACTAATTACTCGCTAATTCAGATTATTGATAGCCAGGACATATTTAAAAAAATTAAAATATCAGATATATTGTTTCACTGATCAATTTAATCAAAACTTGGTATTAAGATTAGTTTACTATTCACCAATAGAGGATATTCGGAATATGTTGCCATCCAACCCTCGTATAACCGCTGTGTGTAGAAAATTACTCTGTAGTCCATCTGATAAAAGGATTTGTAACGACAGTATTTACGAAAAGAAAATTTTATTTTATTTCCAATTAGCTAATCTGTCTTACAAAGAAAAATACCGAGATCGCTCAGTCTACTATGAGTAGTCCAGGGTTCGTAAAATACTACTCAACCGACAATCACTTGAATAATATTTTATTCGTATTTAATAAACGAGTTGTCTTGGCTCAGAACATCAAAACATAAAATATGCCATAGCGATTCGCATTTATCCATTCATCCTCGCGACTCGTAAAAGGTTTTTGGGGTTGAATTTAGAAAATCAATTTTACAAAAATAAAAACTCACTTAATGCCAATCGTGCGAGATTTTTATCTATTTAAGGCCAATTTGAAGTACCGATTAACTGCAATGATTTTTATTTTCTGGAATTTGGACCTAATTCCCTTCGCCAAGCAATAACATAAATACTGCTGGCTC
This sequence comes from Allygus modestus, assembly GCA_963675035.1. NCBI lineage: Eukaryota > Metazoa > Arthropoda > Insecta > Hemiptera > Cicadellidae > Allygus > Allygus modestus. The sequence goes on along the minus strand of OY776111.1, from coordinate 251,700,435 downwards.
CCAGGAGAGGTTTATCGAACTAAATTTTAAGATAAAAAAAATGTAAACGGTAGTAAAAACGTGAATTTAATTATACGGAGTTCAGACGACCGGCTAGGCTTTGTTTACCACTGTAGCTACGATATTTAACACCTGCGTGGCTCTCGGTAGTGATAACGCGTTCCCTACGTGGTTACTTATTACAGCGCGTCACAGATTGATAACATCTTCGATAACTCTCTTTAGACCATTAAAACAGGAGCAAATATCCTTACGTATACGTAGACTTCCTGAAATCGTCGACACACAATCCTCTTATCACTAAATTAAGTCAGCATAAAATACACCAGTACAGATTCCTACTTAAAATATTTTATGCAGTGTCGATCAGTAGCTCTTCATGCGTTTATTACACCAGGAATGACCCGAATTGGTATTCCGGTCCTCGTCTTCGGTGGGCGAATTCGCACCGTGGCTATTCGTTACGTTTAAAATGTGTTCGTGTCCGTTCTATTTAAAAAAAGTTAAATTTAGGAAAATAATAAAACTCGTTTAATTAATTTGTTTCTTATTTTATTTTAAGCTCGTAACTTTTCTGTTAGTTAACTACTCAGACAAAGCGAATTAGCAAGTTAGCAAAATCAAGCAAGCAGACAAGACATAACGTGACACAACGTACAGGAAAGTTCAGGCGTTACGCGCCTCCGGCGTGAGCGTAACTTAATTTATGTAAATCTTACTGTTGAAGAAATTAGTGCAAAATTTACGTGGAAAAAGCGTGCTTCTAATAACTACACTACTATAAATGAAGCAACTACGTAAATGGCTACTAAGTTAGCGGGCGTTAATGTGCGGACCTGTCGCGGCGTGAGTCACGCAATCACGACGCTTAAATTTAATTTAAATAAAAGCGGGCGGCAAGCTGAAAACAATCGTTATAAACAGTAAAACTACTTCTATTTGCGTAGATGAGTTGTCAACTTACCAAAACGAAGACAAAAACGTTGACACTGGTTGTCACCAAGTGATTTGCGGGACGACGACGTGGGCAGGTGGACCGTACCGAACAACGCGACGACCGGAGAGCGAATGTCCAGCCGCTCTTGCCTCAGCAACTCCGAAGAGTCTTCCGCAGCGCCCCTGACGGTGGCCGTCGGAAGCGATTTACTCCAGCACGCGATTCTGCACGTTACTGCTTCCCTTGCTTTTGTCTTCGTGATAAGAACAAAGAAGGTTCCGAGCCAATTGTTGATGATGAATAAAACGTTTAACCGAATTTCGCCAAAATATAATTTCGAATTTAATATCGATTGCGTTTTGGAATTTAACATATCCCTTAATTTAATTTAATATTTCATTAGATTTTTGTAATATTTGTTTTCCAACAAAATATTACCCCCCCCTAAAAAAATGGACGTTACAGATTTGTAAAAAAATTGGATGTGAAAGGCAAAATTAGCGAAGACGAGTTTAAATTTCAATTGAATCATGAGGTCGAGGTCATGGGGGTTGCTAAAAGATTTTAAATAGGACCAATGGTTCATGTAATGTTTGCCGATGTTAGAATACAAAAATTGGGAAAATCTCCTTAATCTTTATTTAAGTTTAATAACAGTTTATTAAAAGGCTATACATATTATTTAAAAATTTCAGTAACGCACCCTCCCCTTCAACCCTGAAGTGTAGACAAATAATAACCTTTGATTCATTGCTTCCGTTCTTACCTAAATATCTTGATGCACGAAGTTGATTAATCAGGCAACAATAAACCCTTCAACTGTCAAAATCAAATCTTAAAAAAATACCTAAATGGGGTATGTAGGTTGATATATAAATTGTTATTCATTATGGCTATATTATGGCAGTATGATGATGGAAATCTTGTCGATTTTCAAGCATGACAATGTGGAGATTTGTTTTGTTTCGTGTAAAGATGTTGTTGATTTCGAGATTCTTGTATCTCAAAACTAGGTATTCCGCCACACATAGATATTTTTACATATGGTAAGTAAGGAGGTTAAATCAAGGCTGATTCAAAGACCAAACTAGAAGGGATCCAGAAAGACAGATGGCCGAGACGCTATCAGGAACATTAAGTTACAACTTAAACCCAAAGGTTTACTGTTTTTAGCGAATTTCCCCTATAGGGAAGAAGCTATTACCGTAGTCGGCATGGTAAGACCTAGGCCCGGGACCATGATAACTTTTCGTTTTGAGGTCCCCAGACCCCAAAAACACCATTCGTTCGATACTGTATATATATATATATATATATATATATATATATAGGTATAATTGCGGGCCGATTTTTGATATTTGTATTGAAACTTAGCTACTCGTGCTGATATTTGTTTAGATGTTGATATATCAACAAAACAGCCCTAGGTATCATCTTAACAGTTGCATACTCCCTTGGAAATCTACATAAACTACAATGTTAGGGTTGATACATAACCAACAACTAATATGGCGGCTTTATTGATTAAATACGGTACATCATATTAGAGATGGGAAATACCGTTACTTTGCAATAATATTCAGGAACGTTCCTTAGCTTTGTGGTAATACACTCGTTACACCCGTGATAACTTTATTTAAATATTTCTCGCCGTAATAGTAAGCCAGACAGACTAGTACTATTATTCCGTGATGATCGCTGTTAATAGGAAGACACCAAGACACTCATCTCAACTTCTCAGCTGGATAGTTATTTCACTCGCTCGTTCAAACAGTTCAGAAGACGTTAAACAAATAATAGGGTATTTTCAGTAACCTATTACCAAGGTAATAGGTGACACTTCAGTAATAGTGTTATTTATCCTATTATGTTAAATAACGCCCACCTCTACATCATATTTTGCAATTAAAACACAGTAAGAGTATAGAAGGGCCGATTTTTAATTATTCATATTCATATATATGAATTTGTTTTTGTACTACTGTCAATTCTCCCAGAACATATCTCAAAAAATCTGTGTGCCTTTTACGAAGTGACTGCGTACACGTCCAATATAAGGGCAAATTCACTTCGCTACCGCTTAGGTTATGTTGGGTTAGGTTACGTTACGTTATGTTTCGTTAGGTTGGGATAGGTTAGATTACGTTAGGTTAGGTTAGGAGGTTTTCTGGCTCTCAATTTGTTTTAAAAATCACAGGAAAAGTAACGTACGGTGCATAATTTGGAACGGACGTGAACAGTAGCGGCTCACGTCGGACGTGTACGTAGCCACTGCCTTACTTTTACCTGCCTCCCTGCCTGTGCCGTAGCGATTAACTTCGGAGAAAACTCGGTAAAAACCGATTTGAGAATGATAATTAATTACTGTAATTGTGAATGTGAAGATGTCGAGATGGATGCCGTTGCCGATTGAATGTGTTGTAATAAACTGTTCAATATTACGGTAAGTAGCAAATAACACTTATTAAACGTTCTAACTAATAACAATAGCCTTAGAGATGTCTTTAGGCTTATCGTTAGGAGGCTTGGATCTTTTAACTAACTTACCTGTTAATTTTTAGCCAAACAAAAGTTTGAAGCCTTGCTAGTTCAACATGATACCTATTGATGTGTTAAGGTCTACAAACGTCAAACTAGACGTATATTGTTGAATATCTCATTTAACACAAGAGCAAGTAAGCTTGCCATTTAATAAGTCAAGTAGATAGCAATGTCCAAGTCTTAACCTTAGCGGCAGAAGTAAATATAACCTCTGAGAGCACATATTCATTTCAGTTTTCATTCGTTGTAAAAGCATTTCTGGATTTTAAAGTTCTTTCTGAACTTCCGAAGGTTTAATTAATGTTTCCTTTCTTATTCAGAGCCCTTGGGCCATAAAACAAAGTCTCAAATGTTTCAAGATTTGGCTATCAAGGCATCTTTGCCGGCAAACAACTTTGGTTTATGACCCCGCAGCTAATTTCTTGTGTTATATTACTGTTGTATACATTCCAAATTACATTTCCCTACCACTAGGAGACCTACCGCTTCTTAGGAGACCGCTAAACATTTAATTAAGTTTTCTGCAATACTCTGAAAGTTATCATTCATTCAGTGTTCTCAATTATGTTTTGTACGGTTTTGTAGGCTAAGTTCAAGTAATAGGGTGGGTTTCAAGCTGGGGTTTTGGTAAATTATGTTTCCTGTCAATGTCCCTCAACTATGGGTAAACTGCCTTACCCCACTTTTAACTTTGATTTTCTTGGCGTAGAACATGTTTTAGGATAGTTTACTTTCTTGCATAGGGGATTCTTGGGCTGAGTCCCAAAGGAGATGATTTAAATGAACTGTGGCTTATTATTTAGTTGCAGGGGCCTAAGCTCCTGTTTTTCAGAAAGTTTGGACCAATTCTGTCAATAAACTGAGCCCACAGATCATTTTTCACAAAACTTTGGCCAATTTTGGTTTCCGGTTTAGGTGTAGTTGGCCTGCATTTTGGTGAATAAATGTTCTGGTATCTACATTTAGCTCAGATGTGCCCCCTTGTTTTAAAATGCTTCTTATTAATTTTGGATAAAAAATGTTGTAGTAAATGTTGTGAATAACTGAAAGATTCATCCAGCAATACATCTTAATTATTTTATAATTTGTTGTTTAGATGTTTTCCTACCAGGCTGTTTATTTTATCTAGTCTACTTAATTAGTTCACAACCATTTTCATTAAGCTTCAGTCTTAAAAATATAAATATAAATTTTTTCCTGTTATAAATATTTTTTATTATTTTCAGTATTTTAAATTTATGTTAAGCACTGGGCAAATTAACTCTGGATGGGTATATCAGCAAATTAAAGTGAACTTTGGCATAATTAACCCTTTGCGGTCGAATGGCGAGTATAGGTCGCCGCGCGCCATTTTCCCGAACGCTCGAATGGCGACCTATACTCGCCGTGACGTTTAGCCCGTATGAAGTGCGCTAAAACTAAATATAATGTAATGATTTTATGTCTATTTGCTTCTTATATATTCCTTATTACTTGTAACGTTTATTTTATCTACTCCATGGATTATTTTGTTCTGAAATAAATGTTATTACTCCATGAACTATACTGTCTTGTGTCATCTGCAAGGTCTGATTGTTTAGGTTATGTTTACTCTTTTGTTTAGTTATAATTATGACTAATAAAATTAGTGATGACGATATTTTTGAATGTTTTTTGTGTGTGTCATTTTACTTACAAATAAATATAAATGGGTTTTTACTCTCGTAATCTGTCACATATAGTACATATGTACTAAAAATATATGGAAGAAAAAATAAAACAGGTATACATTTTTATTTTTATTTCATCAATATACAGTATGCAATCAAAGTGCCTTAAAAATAAACCCTCATAAATGCATTTTAAAATTAATTTGGGTAATTAAATGTAACAATAGTAAAATCTATACAAAATAACCAAAATTAATTTCGTCTCAGGGGGTCTGGGTGATTTAATTTAATCGACCTCAAAGGGTTAAAGCTTTTCCAAAACAACACATGAACTTAGAGCTTTTGAGCTACTGAGAATAAATCAATGTACATAGAAATTAGGAATTGGTGTTACATTACAGGGTCCATGAATGTGACGCCTTCTTCGTCTTCCGCCTACCCATGCAATCCAGGCCGGCCCTCTACACCGTGCCGCGGCGGACTACAACTCCTGTTGATGATGAACTGTGATTAGCGTAAGTGTTGTGATTCAGCTGCCCGATATTTGTTGTCCATAGACGGTTTAGAGTTTATTTTTGTTATTTATTCTTAAGTTTAAAGATGGACTAAACGATTACTTTCCAGTACCGATTATACCCGATACTAGTACAGACTAGTACCGAGTAGCGACTACTTTGTATTGCTTTCAGCCAGAAATAGGCTATGGGTTCACAGTGTTGCCCTGTGTTTAAAGCAAAGGATTATGCACCTTCTGTGCTTTGGGTTCATGATTGATCACCTTTTCAGTGTTTCAACTCAGTTGGACTCCGAGCGTTTTCTCTGTTTTCAATGGCCTACGGCCGGTTTGGTCAGACCAAATATTTTGTCATTGTTTTGTAGTAACGATTGCTGTGTTTAGTTTAAGACCACTCCCGAGGTCCTAGTATAGAAATTACCCAAGATATGAGACTTTGAAAACTGCTGTTTGAGGAGTCTATACAAAATGAATTTTGTCCACTGTTTTTGTAATATTAGGCCTAAGGCCTCCAAATAACTTTATTTTGTGTTCTTGGGTTGGCCTACACCTTGGCGAGGTCAATCATTCATTTTGGTTCAGTGTAAATGTGTTTTTGTGACTTGTTAAGTTAGGCCATTATGACTCAATTGATTATGTTGAATAAGTGGGCTTCTGGGACTTTCCCAGTGCCAAGTTTGGTCACTTTTAGTTGTAATTAATGCTCATACATGTTCCCTGCAAGTTTCATTTAATTTACTTTATAGATAAAAAAATAATGAGGCATTTTAAGTTTTGCTATTTCTGTAATTTAAGTTACCCCAGGGAACTTAAAGTCCAATTGGCCTCAGGCCAATTTTTAAGTGCTGGGTTGGGATTGGATAGCTGGGGGCACCTTTCCCCCAGCTGTTAAGACCTTTCCCAGCAAATTCGGTCAAGAAATGTTTGAGTTTTTTACAAAAATGCATGTGAATGCACCGCCAAGCTAAAATGTTAAAAATCCTTTAAATACGCTTTTTTGTGTGTTTAAATATGTTTTCTGTAATTGTCTCATTGTTTTATTTTAAGTCTGGCCACTCTGGACCAGATAAGTCTGGATTTTTGTCTTATTTTTAATTTTTAATGAAATTGTCACCTGACCTGCGCGATTGCGAGAAGTTAAAACAATCTAAATGTTCCTTCTCGAGAGGTTCCGCTTATCGATTGTTTCGATTGCTTAGCGAGAGGTTTGTATAATCGAGATGTTTACTCTCGATTGTTGCATTCGTTAAGCAAAATCGTCTGCTGCCGGCGCGCGGCGAGAGGATAAACCCGTTATAGATGTGGATCGCATTTTTATCAGGCACTAAAATCATTTTTTGCAAATAAGCCACCCGTAATTAGTTGTTTTTAGATATACCTTTATTATTTCACCCCACGTCAATATAAACGTCTATTCACTAAATATTTTCAGGCCTCACAAATGTACATAAAAATACAAATGAAATGGATTAACAGGGTGTCCGGCGACCGGGAAAACCGGTAGCAGTAGCAATACATTGTTGGATCCTAGCCGGCGTGGCGCGGTCTATTCACTAAATATTTTCAGGCCTCACAAATGTACATAAAAATACAAATGAAATGGATTAACAGGGTGTCCGGCGACCGTGAAAACCGGTAGCAGTAGCAATACATTGTTGGATCCTAGCCGGCGTGGCGCGGCGCAGCGTGACGTGTAAACACGTCTGTCCCTTGCTGTTTCCCCCTCCCGTTTTCACAACTGTTGTTGTTGTTGTTTCGTGAGGTTCCAGTGAGCGGGAAAGTCCCTGGCCCACTATGGCTGCTTTAGGGCGCTTGGGCCCTCTTCAGCCGCTAATGCTAACTTCCTAATCTTACGTCGATTTTTGTTTCAAGGATGTCATAAATGAAAAAGACATAAATATAAAAAAATATTACTATTCACCATTAAAAAGAGCTCAAAAAACTAAATAATTTAGTATTTTGAATTACTATTCTACGATTGCTGGTTTCGGAGAAAATTGAAATTTTCATTTAGCGGTAAACACAGTACGTTGTCCAATGTTATTCTTATGGGGAATACAAAAATTACTATTTCTCTCTTATTTACTGATCAATTTCATTCAAACTTGATATGCTTGTCAATTTAGCATTGACAACAGAGGTAATTCGATATATTTTGCCCCTTAATAACCCTGGGGGGGGCAATAGGGGGCATTTCCCCTCTTAAAACCACGAGTGTAGCAATGGATTCTGTAGTGCCTCCAAGCAGGGATTTGGGTGGATGTTTTTTAAAACAACTTGTTTACAAGATTTTCTGTACATTCGACCGTGCTTTGTATTCTATATTTAGTAAATAAAAAGTAATTTATTCATTAAAGTTGGGCTAAAAGGGAGAAAGTATGTGTCAGTTTCCTGATACCGTTTATTAATTTTGTTCTCATATTTGTTTTTATGTATCATATTATTAAACTCTATATAGGAGAAAATTACCAAAAAAGTTCTTAATGTTGTAAAATATAGGCTCTTTATACTGGCTTTATTGGGAGTTCAATTTCAATGGGCAATGTTTTCCTTATATCCTATATCGTGTGTAAACAAATTAATTTAATTATTATTAAGTTTAAATTAATTAATGATTCGATCAAATATTTGTTTTTATTTTATTTTAATCGTGTGTTATAATTTTGGCAACGTCTTATATTTTATTTCTACATAATAATTCTAAAAACATCTTTCATTTACAATTTTATAAGTAATAACAACTGTTGAAATGAGAGTACAGTAGAAATCCAATTATCCGAACCCCAATTAACCGAATATCCAATTATCCGAATCGATTTTGAGTGAAATAATAGAAATATTAAAATCAAGAAAGCAACAGCGGAAGCGCGTGTAGCGATAATGCGCCGTGAGCGCTAAAATAAAAGCCTGCGCTGTTACCTTCCGGACGATATTTTCGCAGGGAACAATGAGTCATACCACCTTCCCGCCCTGCTCATCGTCAGTCGCTACTGTTCTTTCACCAAGATTATCGTTCGAAATGAGTACAAAACGTAAACGTGTTGTCCTTTCGCTAAGTGATAAACTCACTTTGCTCGAGATGTTCAAGTGAAATAACCAACATTGAACAGTGAAATACGTACAGTATGTAGGCCTATTGAAAAGAGCAACTGTATATACTGTATTCAATTTAACTCCTGTAATTTAATTTTTATGACGTATATTCTTGATACAGTTCGCTCACTTTCTGTTCACTACATTTATAATAACGTTGTCGATAAAATTCTGATTTTTTATGTATGGTGATGTTTTTTGCTTAATTCCCGAGGTATACCTGATTATCCGAATTTCTGCATATCCGAATTGGCCCGATCCCCAATTAATTCGGATAATTGGAGTTCTACTGTATATAGTATAAAAAGTGGGAAAGTAGCAGAATTATACTGCTGCCTAAAACGTTCACAAATTCTGTGAGCATTAAAAGTATAATTATGCTTGCCTATATTTAATAATGATTAACATTTGTTTCTACTCTCCATTATTAATTTACGTATTAGATTTTATTTATTTTATTTTTTAATTTTCACGTATCTATGCATGATACGTGAAAATGCACGTGCATGATGCAGTGATTTTCATCGTAATCAATGCATTGTTTTATTTAATAACTCCCAAATGTAGCAATTTGTTAAAACATCTCGGTACAGATGTCGATTGCTCAAATATAACAGAATATAGAATGCAAAAATCTCTTTAAAAATAATTATATTGATCGGCGACATATTTAGTTAACAAAACATCACGCTAACAATTTTGATTGCCCAGTACGAGAATAGCTGCCTCGTCTAAACAAAACATTCCGCTAAAAAACATCTCGGTAAGTTCCTCTCGTTGCCGCGTCTAAACGAAATATTTCGCTAACAACATCTCGGTAAGAACATCTCGGCACGGAGCTCTCGTTGTCACGTCTAAACGAAACGTCTCTACTATTTAGCTCTAAAGATTCATCAACAGAGTAAAATGGGGTTGAAAGTAGCCATTCAAATAGTATTTTCTTAAATGAATTAAATGGAATGTCAAGAGCAGATTGTGGTAATTTGTTGTACAGTTTAATTCCTATAATGACATGGCTAGACTGAGTTTTGGACATTCTTCGATAAGGTACATCAATTTTTGACTGATTTTGTTTGTAGTAGGAGTGAGTATTATTTCTTGAATTAAAACTACTCAGATTTTTAAAGATTTATAAAATTAAATCAAAAATGTATAAGTTGTAGACAGACAGAATCTTCAGATCTTTAAATAGAGATTTCCAGTGAGCTTTCCATGATGAGTTTGTGAGTATTCTAACAACTTTTTTCTGAATCAAAAGGATATTGTGCGTTTTAGATGAATTTCCACAAAAAATAAGCCCGTATCTGATAATTGATTGAAAAAATGTGTAGTATGAAGTGATGACATATTTTAATGGAACCACATTTAATAATCTCTTCAACAAAAAAGAAACCCGGGAGATTCTTCTTGTTACGAGATAAACGTGAGGGCCCCAGTTTAGAGTCAAATCAAGAGTTATCCCCAAGTACTACACAATTACTGTTTTTTGATGAATACCAGGAGGCAGTTTTTTAACCCTTTGCGATCGGAATGCATATTTTCCGCTATTCCTCAGCGGTCGCGCGGCCAGCTCTACTGGCCGCCGCCATTAGCGCGCGGAAGTCGGATTTTTTTCCACAGCAGTTGTCCTTTGCGATCGGACGGCCAGCGGTGCTGGCCAACATGAAATCCAACGAACGCTCGGGCGTCCAGCAGGACTGGCCGACAACAATGATTTCGTTTGTAATATTCCAACTGTGGTATAATGCCTGTAGAGTGCTGCAACCTAGTGAGGAATTGTTAAACTAAACGATCAGCAGGCTTGCAACATTATATCGTCAGAATTGTGGTGTAAACAAATAAAATAAACACCTGTTTTTCTGGCCCAAGTGCTGTCATAATCATCATTGTTTTGGTTCAGTTTTATTTGATTTTAACTGTGTTTTGGTGATTTTCTCGAGAGAGTTGTGTTTATTTGTATTTTTAATTAAGTTTCAAGTTTTAATGTACATGCTTATAAGAACACTTGTACGTTTACGTATAGGCCTACACTTATATTATAATTAGGCCTAAAATAAAATTGTTTTATCCCGTATAAACATTTATTAGTAAGAATGGGGTTATGTTTTTCCCCCCCCGTATATTTAACTAAGTAATAATGAACAATCGTTAAAGATAAGACGAATTGAGAAACGTTTTATTAACATTTAAATCCCCTATGCTAACATTGAAGGTTTTCAGTGAAAATAATTCCGAGCTGCGGGGAGCGAGCCGCCATGATAAATGCCGAGGTGACGCGTAGTGGGACGTGGCCAGTACAGCTGGCCGCCCGACCGTCGGAACCAAGTTAGTACGGAAAGAATTCCGACTGGCTGCCGACTGCGTTGTGGCCACTCCTGCTGGCCTTCCGATCGCAAAGGGTTAAAAGTAAAAATGACTGGTTGTGTTTTTGTATCGTTTAAAAATAAATTATTTGCATGGAACCAATTGGCTGCTTCTTCCAGAGTGGATTCAGCTACCTTTTTGAGCTCAAAAACATCTGAATTCCAAGAAAACTGTCATCTGCGTACATATATGTAAAGGCATTTAGGTTTGCAGGTAAATCGTTAATAGAAATAAGAAAAAGTAAGGGACCAAGAATCGACCCCTGAGGGATGCCACACGTAATCTCTGTACAGTAGAAATCCAATTATCCGAACCCCAATTATCCGAATATCCAATTATCCGAATCGATTTTGAGTGAAATAATAGAAATATAAAAATCAAGAAAATAACAGCGGGAGCGCGTGTAGCGATAATGCGCCGTGAGCGCTAAAATAAAAGCCTGCGCTGTTACCTTCCGGACGATATTTTCGCAGGGAACAATGAGTCTTACCCCCTTCCCGCCCTGCTCATCATCAGTCGCTACTGTTCTTTCACCAAGATTATCGTTCAAAATGAGTACAAAACGTAAACGTGTTGTCCGTTCGCTAAGTGATAAACTCACTTTGCTCGAGATGTTCAAGTGAAATAACCAACATTGAACAGTGAAATACGTACAGTATGTAGGCCTATTGAAAAGAGCAACCGTATATACTGTATTCAATTTAACTCGTGTAATTTAATTTTTATGACGTATATTCTTGATACAGTTTGCTCACTTTCTGTTCACTACATTTATAATAACTTTGTCGATAAAATTCTGATTTTTTATGTATGGTGATGTTTTTTGCTTAATTCCCGAGGTATACCTGATTATCCGAATTTCTGCATATCCGAATTGGCCCGATCCCCAATTAATTTGGATAATTGGAGTTCTACTGTAGTTCTGGACCAATCACCATTAACATAAACAGACTGACTTCGGTTTTGAAGATAGCTCACAAACAAATTCAGCTCACTCCCGCCAATCCCGTAAAACTTTAATTTTTCAAGAAGAATTCTATGAGATACACATTCAGATGCCTTGCTTAGGTCACAAAATGTGGCCCAAGCAAAGGAGTTATTTTCAAAACTGGATAAAATTTGATTTACTATTGTATCAACTGCATCTATTGTAGATTTGCCTTTGCGGAACCCAAATTGGAAGTTACTAAACAATTTATTTTTTTCAAAATACTCATATACTTGGTGGAAGATGATGTATTCAAAAATCTTTGCAAGAACAGGGATTAACGAGATTGGGCGATAACTTCTAGGATCCGAGCTATCCCCACTCTTATAAACAGGAATGACTTTACTCAGTTTTAGTTCATCAGGAAAGTAGCCCTGCTGCAAACTCATTGAAAAACAAAAAGTTAGAGGTTCTAAATAAGCAAAAATAGTTGTCTTTGCAAAGCTATTTGACATGTCATATATATCAAAACTTTTGGAATTTTTCATGTTTTTATAATTGAAACACTTCCTCTGAAGAAATATTTCTCCACACAAAATTCATACATGTTTTGTTTTGAATTAACTGAGCTGAATTATTTGAAGGTTTTGGTATACTGGAAAAAGTTTGTTTGATGGAATCCATGAAATAGTTATTTAAACATTGCAGTGAAATAGGACAGGAATTATTTTTTGATTCAATCTGACTTGAGTTTTTAATAAGATTCCATGCTGCCACACATTTATTGGAGGATTGTTCAATTTTTAGTGCATTGTGATTAAGTTTAGCATTTTTTAATTCTTTTTACTTTCTCCCCTTATACATGGTACATGGAGAAAGTATTGTTTTCGTAAAAATTTTCGAATTTGAGTTGTTAGTGGAAATATTCGTTTTGGTGCTCCCTGAACCCAAAAAAGTGGTTTTTACGAGATGTCTGTCTGTGTGTGTGTGTGTGTGTGTGTGTGTGTGTGTGTGTGTGTGTGTGTGTCCGTGTGTGTGTGTGTGTGTGTGTGTGTCTGTGTGGATGTGTACAGAGCTAGAGCCCTAACCAATGGGCCGATTTTGATGAAATTTGGTATGTAGGTACTAATCCACGATATCTCCAGGGGTTTTTTTCATTTTTTTGAATTTTTGATTTTTAAGGGTAATTATCCCCCAAAAACCACCAAAAAACATGAAAAATCAAAATTTCTCAAAAACGGCTCTAACGATTTTGATTAAACTTTAGTCGTTTGTAGAACTTATGTTTTCAAACAAAATGACACCAACCGCATTCCTGTAAAAATTCAGGTTCAGAAATTACAGGACTTAAAACATCAAAAATTCAGTTTTTTTGATTTTTCATAAAAAGGAATAAATATAAATAAATATTACTATTCACCATTAAAAAGAGCTCAAAAAACTTAATAATTTAGTATTTTGAATTACTATTCTACGATTGCTGGTTTCGGAGAAAATTGAAATTTTCATTTTGCGGTAAACGCAGTACGTTGTCCAATGTTATTCTTATGGGGAATACAAAAATTATTATTTCTCCCTTATTTACTAATAAATTTAATTCAAACTTGATATGCTTGTCAAGTTAGCATTGACCAACAGAGGAAATTCGAAATATGGTGCCCCTTAATAACCCTGGGGGGGAATAGGGGGCATTTCCCCTCTTAAAACCACGAGTGTAGCAATGGATTCTGTCGTGCCTCCAAAGCAGGGATTTGGGTGAATGTTTTTAAAACAACTTGTTAACAAGATTTTCTGTACATTCGACCGTGCTTTGTATTCTATATTTAGTAAATAAAAAGTAATTTATTCATTAAAGTTGGGCTAAAAGGGAGAAAGTATGTGTCAGTTTCCTGATACCGTTTATTTATATTTTGATCGTAAAACAGGTAGTAATTTTTTGGCTGCATCAGACATACATTACTAATAGCTAATACATTCTGCACTTGGCTGGTTTTGGCCAAAAATATTTTTCATTTGGAGTTTCCTCAAACAAATTTATTTGTGAAGGTGGATATGTTTTTTGACTGGTACAATTGTATTTTCATGTATTGATTAACTGCTGTGAACATTAATTTCAATTTTGGAAAGGTGGCAGGGACAGATTGTTTAGTGTGGACTATGACTAGCGGGTTTCTGGGTTGTGTTAATCCAGGGTCCCGGAGGAGAAGGATTATCTTACAATACTGGTTTTGGGCGATTCATTTGCCGTCCGATTCAACAATTTTTTCTACTGCAACCCAGGATTATCTGGGAGTTTAAGTAATTAAATATTTCTGACTTGCAGCAGCACATCCCACTATGCAAGCCATACGATACGGCAGTACGTATTTAATCGATACGATATTTAAAGAGAATCGGGATATTCATAGTTCAACTACTATGCAATGCATCGCTCGGATATATCATATGATCGTGCGGCTCCAATCAGTGACGTTACATTGTCTGTTTTTGATTCTACCAACCATCCAATTGAGCCGTCTTTTGCTTGGTTTGTTTAGAAATATTATATAAAAAAATTAAAAACCCTATTACGCGATGCATCACCAGGCATTGTCTGTTAAATGCAAGTCTGCTACGAGCAAAATTATTGGAATAGTATATTTTGTTACTAGTCTGGAAAAGCGCTCTTTGCCAGTGCGAGATCGTGTCAACGTGCGAGACGAAGTCGAGCACGGAATTTAGATCAAGCACTGGCAAAGAGCTTTTCGGACGAGTATTGAACGATACTTTTCGTCATACTACAAAAAAGTCATTTAATTACAAACCAAGAAATAATTTTACTCTAGAATCAAGGTTTATTTTACTCAAAAAACACATAGGCCTGATTATTATTTTACTATAGGCTATTTACAGATTTTATGAAACAAAAACCATAAGCCTAGGCTACTTAGCTTTAAAAAGATTTCTTCGAAGCTATTTTTTATCAAAATTCAAATTGATATTTATGGTGCAATTTTCATTGTTACATTATTTTATAAATGACAAAAACACAATGCCATAATGTGCTTCACACGTGTAACATCAATAAGAGGTTAACTGTGGCCAATGATTTGACAACAATGAAAGTCAGCTGTTGCGTCGCGTTTGTAACTTCTAAAACTGATCGGAAAAGAACTGTACGGCAAAACTAGGCTTTCACCATAAGATTAACATGTAGCTAATTTTAGTGATCGGAAAAGAAGTGATTGGAAAAGACAACAAAGGAACATATGTTATTTTAAATGAAAACAGCAAGTTTCCAGCCGCATTTTAGTATCGAAAGTCATGTGTTCCCGCATAGTATGACGAAAAATTATTTCCAATGCAGGGTCCTTGACGAAAATACCTAACATAGATGAAAGTACTTAAGTACTAAATAAATATTAATTATTTGGTTGTAAGGGACTCCAAGTTGACTAACTGTGTTTCCAAATATATTATAAAAAAAAATGTTTGTTTTAATACAACAAATTATGCCTACAGACCTTGAATCTCAGTCTATAAATTAATTTAGAAGTAAGTGCGTATTTTAGACATTGGTTGATTATACTGTACTAGCTGATTAATATTATTGTTATTATTATAGATATTAGTTGAATATGTTCAAGCTAATCAGGCTATTGTTGTAATTTTTGCTATTAAATTACTTATCTTTTGGATTGCCAAAATTTGGAGTTTTCCAATAAGATGATTTATTTAAATAATTTTCGTACTTATTAGTTTTTTACAAGGGGCTTTATAATATGATTCCAATGGTTGCGGTAGGCGCATGAAAAATCGCTTTAGGCTTGCAGAAAGTTTTGGGATTTTACATATTCCGTTACAGAAAGAATGAAAACATTCTGTCTTGGGGCCTGGGGGTCCGCAGACCACCTTTCGGGAAGTACTGCTATTTTAGGCTGGTAATATGTGTCTCGGGGGTGTCCCTTAAAATCGTTTAAAATCGCCGTATCTCGGCCGATCAAATTTGTTTCGATCTTAGTTTAGGTAAAATCTTTGTTTTCAACGATAACATACTTTGAGACTTCCGCTGGCATGTTGGCCTTTAAATTGCGTTTTGGATATAAACTGTTGCGGTTTTTTTGGCCGATAAACTATGTTCACTTGTCGTTTACGGTTTAAAAGTTACAGCGAACATGAAATGTGGTAAAATTGCCATTTTTAATCCGAAAAACAGGTCAAATAGCTGATTTTGGTCCATGAATTCAATACAGTCGTCTTTTTAGGCCGATAACTCACACTTTGGTCTATAAAACGCGTTCGGCTATTTTGTCAGCCGATAAAATTATTGATATGAATTTTTTACAAATTTCCGGGGGTGGACTCCCAGACCCCCTACCCCGGGGGGGGATTCCATAACCCCCCTAACCCCTTGCATTCCCCCCCCCCACCAGTGTGACTCCCTGGATCCGCCCCTCGTTCTGACAAGTCAGTGGGAACTACGTATAGGGAATATTGAACTCTCGTGCTAAAAGTTTCCTTTAGCTCGACCACACCCCAATGGCAAATGTACTTGCATGAAAATAAAATAGGTAACCAATTCAGTTATTCTTAATGAAATTATGGATAAGTTACTTAGTTATCTGGAATACGACTTCTGAGCATTTAAGAGGTTTCGGAAGCTTTTGGTCACGCCCAGAATGCAATGATGCATGAAAATATTTAACTATATATAGATTAATTTAAATATAGGCTAATTCCCATTTCATCCATGCGTGTAGCACGGTTTACCGAATGTACAGTGTGATAGTTATTAACTTGTAAAGAAATAATTGAATTTGAATACTTGCTTACAGATTTGTTAATATGAAGAATTGTTTGCGATGGTGCCTCGTACTAGAGACACATATACCTGTCGCCTAAAGCAAGTGTATTAATTTTGCTTGTTATGTTGCATTAAATCTATTTAACATAAGTTTTAACATCTGTTTTGGTTTTTGATTTTAGTGGCAGTGCAGAAGAAGTTTCCTGGATGAACTGGAGGGCGCTTTGAAAATAATAAAGTTAGCAATTTATGACATAAAATTTAATCAATTAAAACAACAGTAGAATGCAGTGTTTTTTTTATATTACTTTTCTATTCATATAAGGTATTCAATAAAATTTGTAATTTTATCAATAATTTGAGTTTTATTTAAGCTACTTCCTTTGCTAGTAAGTAAAGTAATACAATTTCATTAACTTGCTATACAAAATCACGTGAAAATGTTATAAAGTAGTCCCTGATTTTTATCAGGCAAATGAATTTAAACTTTATTACCTCTAAGAGACTGAATATTTCAATAGCAATTTATATTTCTAAAACAAGTGGGATGATCAGCGTTGGAGGGGAAGTTAACAATACTATCTGTCATAATAATATCCCTGCGGAAAACATTTGGCTACTCGGTATATTAAATATATTTTACTGGGTGAACGTATGGTAATAAGTTTTTATGGTAGTCTTTATAAACACGAGGATGGTATTCTAACCAAAATTGACAATATATCATTTATGTTTTTGAGTATTGTATTTTAAATTATGTCTTAACAAATAGGTACTAAATTATTACATTAGGTTTCTTGGTTTTTTTCAAATGGAATGGTCAACACAAGCCATTGAACTGTGTCACTATTGTAAGCAGTATATTTGGAACATTTGTTATTGTAGAATTAGCTATTTTTTACTCTTAAAAAAGTTTATTTTCTTTTGCTGATTTAAAATTTATTTGCTGTTATTTAAATATTTGTTTGCCTATAAAACTAATGTTTAAACATATGGGTGCAGCAAACTCGTTAGGTTGAAGGTAAATTAAAATAATTTGTGTTAGGCCTAATCAATAAAGGCTGTCCCACACTTCTCGCAAATATGCTTGATCATTTGGCCTAACTACAAATGTTCGGTAGTCGCAAGAAGTGTGGGAGCTGTACGAAATATTTTGTATCAGTACACTATCGCCGAATGATTCTCTCGATGTTTGGAACGAGTCTTGCACCAAATCAACCAAATGTGTACAACAAACTAATCAAGTACACGCTCGCCCAATACCAATGCAATACCATGCTTGCCCATTCACTTCCGCTCGTCTCCTTTGATTTGTGCCAAAACCCGACAAAAACAGCACAGGTGAACACGAATTATGCTGAGGCGAACTATCCCGAACATTTAATCATTTGAGATGATTTAAGTTTTATTTAAGAAACAACAAATTAATGAGTGCTAAACTCTGTTAATTTTTGTTTGACCAAACTATATTTGAAATTAACCTTCGCACTGTAAAAAATAATCGTGTTAATTCGACCCAAATTTAATACCAAGATGTCCCAGTAAGACCTCACACACTCTTGTGTCGAAATAACACTCAGCTGCTTGTGTTGAAGTTCACCCACTTACCTGAGTTGGAAACCATCACAATTCCTTGTGTCACTCGGTAACACATATTTCTTCCGTGTTAAATGTTTAACACATTTTTGTGTGTGAAAAAAATTACTCTATGATTAAGCAACACAGAAATACTGTGTTAAAATACTTACCCAAATTTGTATTAATATAACCATTTTATTGTAAATAACACGCAGCATAATAAGTCAACACATAACATTTGTGTTATATTTGTTACACAAATTTGAGTGAAATATTAACCAAAATACCTGTCAGGTAAGTTTGTATTTTTTCTGTGTAAAGAAAAACAGTGAACAGCTTATTTCTTGTGCAAAATTAAATGTCTGTAATGGTATACATCACTTGAGAAAGGTTAAATCACCGGGAAATATTGCACAGACAAATTCAACTCGACATCACCTGTCCACCAACAATTTTATACACCAAGTTTCAGTAAAAATTTATATATCACATTAAGATGGGTCCAAATTTAAAACTTTATACTAATAAAGGTAACCCACCGTAAAGTTGCTTTTGAAACACTTATACTCTACATAGTTTAAAATTACACCAGATATTCGTCTTCACATTACAGGTTTGATCTTGAGTGACCAAAACAGTAAAAAAATATTTTTAAACTGTTAAACATAATCTTTAAACTGGACAAATTTTGAGGGGTTATTCAAATTTTATAGTTTGTTCATATATTTAATATATAATATTGCAAAAAATATTTCATCTGTAAATAAATTAAGCATTCCTATTAAGTTACGTTAAAAACGGTTAATTGAAAAAATTAACCTGGATTAAAAGTTATCACTTTTCACAACCGTACCAAAAGATACAATGAAATTTTCAAGATTCTAAATCACTGGATCTTCCAACTTTATATGTAAATAGGTATATTCAAAAATACTAAACATTTAAAGATAAAACACTTTATTGCACACATTGTTTAATGCAATGATTTTATCGTGAAGGCTTCAACGGCCCTTTAAATCTAACTCTAACAGGTACGGGGAGACACTTCTTCTGTTGCACAGGTCAAAAGATTTGGCTGGGGATCACTTGAACTCTGTCTTTTGTTGGTCCACGGCTGAAAGATATGGCTGAAGATCACTTGAACTGCTTACTAGCTCTTCCAGAATGGCCATTCTGAAAAATATTTTTCAATACTATATATCTGGTCAGCAATGATATACCAATAGTTATTGGGTACTTCATCAAGAGAAACCCATAAAACTTTTGAGGGCAGTACATATACAAAGCAAGGACAACTAAAGGCATCCAGTGGCTGTGTCTCTTTTGGTTCAAGAGCCAGTGGCGTAACTGCTGGGCCCGCGAGCCGAGGTAAGCGCTCTGGCAGGCCCGCATTTTGGGATGAAATAGTTCAACTTAATTTTGATAAATGTTAATAACTTTAGCCATTCTGAATTAGTTATGCTGCTTTTCACTGTATAAGTCGTCTAAAAAAAAAAAAAACAGCAATGTTCATTTTGCCGCCCACACTTTAAACTTTTTTTTAGGTTACCGGTATACTTTTTCAAATATTCCAAAAAACATAATTGTTTTGGTGTAGTTCTTTTAGTCAAAGTATTACAAGGTATGACGTTTTAAGTTAAAATACTTACACTTAAAAATAAAAAAAAAGTTGCCCAACACGCTGGTCATCTCGAATTGATTCTTTGAAACTGTGCGATTATGCTACATGGGGGCTAAAAATAAGTTTGCGGGGGGGGCCCAAAAAATCAGTTACGCCACTGTCAAGAGCCAATGAAACTTTATTGCACACCATTAAAATAGCTAACAATTTAGCATTTTGAATAATTGCTATATGTCAATCGGTAACTGACATATTGAAAGTTCTAAATACAGTATGTGAATCTTATGGAGAACTAGCTGATGTACCCGTTCTTCGCACAGGTGTTTTCTTTACCCAATATATAGTCAATGCAATCTGCAATTAAGTTAGCATGAAACAGCTGTTCTTGCTTCTGCTCTTTAAAGCTGTCAAATGGAAGTATCCACAGCTGTTCGCATTACAGTTTCTGAATGTTTACTTTCTTCTGAAATGTAAACATTGAAACTTAGGACGTTCACGGGGCTTAGCCCCGAGGGGATTTTAAGGAAGTGAATAGGCCTATATGTTGCATGGGTTCAAGATCTACCTTTATGTAAAATTTCAGCCCAGTCAGTTCAGTAGTTTTTGTGTTCACCCAGAACATCAGACAGACAGACAAAAACCATCTCTTCTTTATAATATTATAACAAACTAGCAAATCCAGCTGCTCACAAATTCAAGCAAATACGGTTGTGACTTTAAATTGTGTTGCCATTCCAAAAGTTAGCCTGAAGCAGCTGATCTTTCTTCTGTACTGTGTTTTGTTACCTTCAACAGCTATCAAATTCTCAATTTCAATGATTACTGTTCTTCCATAAGATCAGTGTCTCCAGTTGTACGATTATTATCGTTTTGTACGATAATTCAGCCCGTTGTACCATGTACGATAGGTCACGTACGATACGGTAAATTGTATAATAATTTGGGATCAGCCTAAACTATACATGATTATGACCTACTAATTAATTGAATGATTACTAATGATGAACTAATTACTGACTACTTCATGAATTAAATTCTAAAAATACATAAATAGGCTCTCAGAACATATTTTAAAAGTACTAAATACAATTTTTTGTTGGATTCTTTGCCATTTATTTTTATAAATACCCTACATAGGCTTTGTAAAATATCGTGAGTTTTGTTAAGCATTTGTTTATTTATTCGAACCTTTATTTCGTTTGGAAATTTACAGCTGTTCTACTTAAAAAAATTGAATGTTTGTCTATTTTAACGTTTGTGTGTAAGTTTTAGGTGTCTTTGCAAACGTGCAATAATTTTACCTACAATACAATAATATTTAACTACTTGTATGGTATTTGTCCCTGGCCGAACTGGAGACACTGCATAAGATTAACATTGCAACTTTGAAGGCCTTTGGGGCCTGAGGGCCGATGTAGATTTTAATGATTTTCTGCAGACCTACGCATTGAGACATTTCCGCATAGATACTTCAATCATAACAATCGGTACAGTGGATCCTGATATCTCAGCGTGACACAAAATCTGCTTGTGTATTAAATATTAGGTTTGCTGCAGCAAGGGTATTTTTGTTTGGCTACTTAGCTTAATATCCCCTGACACTGTAATAGGCCTGGAAAAAGGGTTTATAATTTAAATCTTAAGATAGGAGGGAGGCACCTCACTGTCGGTAGCGTATGTTAGATGGGGTTAGATGGGGACTGTAACTTTCTTTTTTTTTTATTCAGATTGTTATATTGGATTTTACCTTGTAGAACTGCCACTCCCACTCTCACTCTGTCCAGTTTTCTTTCTACTTGCTGTTGGAGGTAAGTAGGTGAACCGTTGAAATCATTGAATTTCTCGTCTGGTTCCATTCTATAAATAAAAGTTACAAATTACCTTTTCTGAACTAAAATACCTAAACGTTTAAACGGGTGCAGTTCCGGATCTGGGCTACCATACTATCGAATGAAAATATCAAAAGTTTTAACAGTTGATATATCGATTACTCTTATTCTTCAAATTTTCTGTCGATGTAGCTCTCTACAAAACGACATCCAATCAGCGATAGTTTTCCTGCTGGTTTTAGATGTTGATGTGCTTGTTTTTCTTATTAAAAAATCATAATTTACAACATGTATACAACAAATTAAACTAAAGTTAGAATGTTAATCAATCCAAACTTGGCATTTTCGAAAAAAGTGTTTTCTAAAGCGTTCTTTCTTACATCGTGT
Source organism: Allygus modestus (assembly GCA_963675035.1). Taxonomy (NCBI): domain Eukaryota; kingdom Metazoa; phylum Arthropoda; class Insecta; order Hemiptera; family Cicadellidae; genus Allygus; species Allygus modestus. The sequence goes on along the minus strand of OY776111.1, from coordinate 251,678,211 downwards.
TCGTCATTGACCTTTTTTTTGCATCAAAATTTGACCGAATTTTCACCACGTTGGATTATTAGGTACCTATTAGTTCTTTGTCTTGAAGAAAACTAACACATTTTTCTATTGGATTAAACACATGTTTACAGAAACATGTAAAATTCACAAACTCACAATCACTTTCTACTTCTATTTTTATTTACTTTATTTTAAAATGTAAATAAACAATTTTAATTAAAAATGTTTAAAAACATCTGATTATTAAACATAGAATACAGTTTAATTATTCGATATATATATATCGATTGTTAAAACTTCGATATTTTCATGCGATATTTGAATGTCACAAAATTAATGTTCTCCTGTAAGTTAATTTGAAAGTTTCCACCACCCTACGTATGTAAAAGAATTCTCCCACCTTTATGCTGTGTGTATTCCGTAATGGGTAATGTTAACAGTTTGACTAACATCAATATTTTCTCTATCTTATGTTAAGCAAATATTCGTTTGCTAGCGATATCGCAATATGGCGATAAGTCTTGCCATCAACAATTTTACTCACTGTCATTGTGTATTGCGAGTTGCAAGTTGCGTATCAGCAAGTATACTTTCTGGCATGGTTGGTTGGTCAGGTTGACAAGGGGCTTAATAGGTTAAGGAGCTACGGAGGTACGGTAGGCCTACTCAGAACAGTACAGTCGGCACGACTCTTATTCGATAAATTGAGGTTAGGTGAGATGTAAACTACTCTCAAAGCGAGGTGTTAATATGACAGAAGTTTAGTTATGTTATGTTATTGTTGATAATAAAAAGTTGGCATCACTCACGTCTTCATATATGTGGAGGCGGACCGGAAACTACTTTATTTAAGCCCTGAATTGTTTACTTGAGCTAACAATAAAATTAAGTAGGTATTTGATTACAGGGTTCTTATGGAGTATACATGACCCCAACTATATTGAGTTAAATTTACATTTTTCTTAAAGATATTTACCTCTAGAATCCAGAAATAACATTTATTTTGCACGGGAACCATTATTAATTATAGAAAATATTACTTAAAATTATTATTTTCGATGCAAGCAGACAATACTTACAAACCACAGATTAGAACACAACTTTCAATGTTTCTAGTTTCTACAGACTATCAGGAAAACGTCCATAGAGTATATAATATATATAAATGAAATGTCGTAGATAATATGTATCTAATAAAAAGTTATGTTTTGTGCTTTATTTACCCCTTACCCATTATAAGTGACTAAGTGTTGAGAGGTGAGTGAGCAAAGTGAACAAGCTCATTCTGAAAGTAAATGAGCGTAGCGAACTAAGTCACCATGGAGGCAAGTGAGCGCGATGGTTAGTAAAAAACACTACATCTTCGTAGGGTACGTGACAGCAAACGAGGTCACCATGGAGGCAAGTGAGCGTGGAGCGCGTAAGCTCATCCTGTAGGAAGTGAGCTGGCGAAGAAGCTTGATCCGAAAATGAATGGTTAATAAAAAACGCTACATCTTCGTACGGTATGTGACATTAAAGCGTACACTTAGTACTGGCATGGTTTGTTGGTGGGCTTGCCACGGGTGCTTATTAGGTTAACTAGCTTGGGTTAGGTTAAGTGCCACCGTACCTGGATGGCAAAACGAACAAAAACAAACCACACCTAACCTAACAATCCTAACCTAACCCAACGCTAGTTAACCTAATAAGTACCCGTGGCAAGCCCACCAACCAACAATCCGAATATAAGTATACTTTGGTACCTATTATACTCCTAATTAGGTTAGGTTAGGTAATACAGGTGCAGTCGAGCAATATTCAAGGGTTCGAGTTGGCAAACCTGCTCCAAGTAGAAAAATCAGCTCCGAAGCAGAAAAAATAACAAAATGGACGTTAACACCGTTTATTTAATTTCGTACTGTTAATTTTCATCTTAAAAGTTGTTATTTACTGACGTATAGTTATTTTAAGAACATATTATGATTATCTCTAGTGGATGATGATTGATCAAACGGTATTTATGTGTTTTCTTTATTAACAAGTTCTTAGATTGGAAATCTCTTGCAGACAGTTCCATGTTGCAATTTGAACGTTCCTCCCCTCAAACCACTAGTCAGAAGAAGAAATTGGAACCGTCCAAGTTTTTTTTACTATTTTCACCATTAAAACGGTCTTTCCGCAGAAAAAGAATACTTTTATCGGTAATTATTTACTATTTCCCCTTCACCTCCGATCCTTTTACTATTTTAATATATTGTTCTTATGACATTAAACGTCATAAAAACGCAAAAAAATTTTTTCGCAAATTCAACATACTCACGAAACAACTGTCTGAAGAGTACTAACCCAGTCAATCTAGCAGACACTTTGGGAATCCGAGATAAATCTATCGGATGAAAATATCGAACTTACTAATATCGAGGAGCAACTATTGTTTTGATATTGCGATATAATATTCGCACACCCCCGCTCCTGTGGGGGTAGTGTGGTCTTGTTTTGATATTGAGATATAATATTCGCACACCCCCGCTCCTCCGGGGGTAGTGTGGGTCCATTTTGAGTGCACACTGCTGTAGCTAGCACGTCAACATGTGATATATTTATTTATATTTATCATAACCTAACCTAACCCAACTCCTCAGAGCGATGTATGGGAATTTTTGAATTTTCGGTAAAATTGTTCAAAAAGGGAAAAATTCCCGGAAAAAAGGAATATTTCACATACAGTGCTCTGCGGAGTTAGGTTAGGTTAGGTTATGATAAATATACACAGATTATCTGTATTTGGTAAATAACATAACCTAACTTAACCTAACTCTGCAGAGCGCTGTATAGGTAATTGTCCCTTTTTTGGGAAATGTCCTAAAAAGGGGAAAATACCGGAGAAGAGAATATTTCCCATACAGCGCTCTGCGGAGTTAGGTTAAGTTAGGTTATGATATTTACCAGATACTGATAATGTGTGTATATTTATCATAACCTAACCTAACCTAACTCCGCAGAGCACTGTATGTGAAATATTCCTTTTTTCCGGGAATTTTTCCCTTTTTGAACAATTTTACCGAAAATTTGAAAATTTCCCCGCAGGAGTGGGGGTGAGTGCAAATACTATACACTACCCCCGCAGGAGCGGGGGTTAGTGCAAATACTATACACTATCCCCGCAGGAGCGGGGGATAGTGCAAATACTATACACTATCCCCGCAGGAGCGGGGGTGTGCGAATATTATATCGCAATATCGAAACAATAGTTGCTTCTCGATATTAGTAAGTTCGATATTTTCATCCGATAGATTTATCTCGGATTCCCAAAGTGTCTGCTAGATTGACTGGGTTAGTACTCTTCAGACAGTTGTTTCGTATGTTGAATTTGCGAAACATTTTTTTTGCGATTTTATGACGTTTAATGTCATAAGAACAATATATTAAAATAGTAAAAGGATCGGAGGTGAAGGGGAAATAGTAAATAATTACCCTTTTATCGTGTTTTTCAGGTCAAAATCTATAAGAAAAGTGTAAATTTACCTCGATTTTGTTGGGGTCATGTATACTCCATAATTACCTACAGGTTCTTATCCTCTAATCAATAGATTGCCAAGCATACATAGCGTAATCCATCTTACGTTTAAGAAAGGTTATCTGAATTTCAAAGTAGGTACGCCTAGCTCACAAACTTAACTTGTCTATAGTAGACTCACTAAAGCTGGAGCAGTCAAAATACTAGAGGAGTTATAACATGTTTGTATAAAATTAGCAAATTAAGTTCTCAGACCCCTTCAAAGTTTTAATGTAAGGAGTACAAAAGTGAGATTTAACCTCGAGTCGTACAGGCTTTGGAGAGTAGGCTAGGCCTGTAATCGGTAATTATGGAGTATACATGACCCCAACAAAATCGAGCCAAGTTAAGTTTGTGAGCTAGGCATACCTACTTTGAAATTCAGATAACCTTACTTGAACGTAAGATGGATTACACTATGTATGCATGGCAATCTATTGAGTAGAGGATAAGTAGGTAAAATTGACAAGGCCTAAGTTATTTTGTCAAACAAAATTGTTTTTCCTAGGATTTCCTTCTAACATCAATCACCCTAATAACTCAAGCACGCCGCTTCCTTCACGGAGTTGTAGGGGTTACTTACAGCCTACAATAACACTGATCACTACCTTTACAGCTAAATCTTCACTTACCTTATCACCCATCTTGACGACATGTAGTAACAGTAGTATTTGGCTACTGCATTGCAGTTCCACATTCGCAATTTAAAACTCAAAGAACGTAAACTGACAAACTAACAAAAATAATGCTGCCGGGTGTCGTCTGTCGCTGTCAAGGAGTTCTATTGGTATTACTGGAGGTAACACTGATGAACAAAACTACGAGCCATTCTTTCCAAATTTTGGTGAGGCAAAGAACTACTCGCTGAAATCGAACTAGTTGGCAAAGTAACTCAAACAAATACCTACTAATGATTTTAACATTAATAAACTTGTATTCGTTTGTTTGCTCATGATTTATCATATTTCACGGCAAGATTAGATGCATAAATAGAGTGAAAAAATGAATTTGCTCCAACTTGTATTACTTTTACTCCAGTGATTTTCACGAGTAGAATCACTTATAGGAGTAAACAACGAATCATGATAGTTCAAAGAACGATAAATTTGCCTCACCAGTGTACCAACAGTAGGATTTATTCATAATTATTCTCAGTAATAAGTTGATAATTTCATTCATCTGCAACTGCAACTACATTAAAAAATGTACTTCTACTTCTACTTTTTAGGTGGAAATATTTGTTCATGGATCCTTTTTGAAAGAGTTTTTCTGCCAATTTAAATACATATCATAGTGTTAAAAACCTAATCTTGAGTTGCTTTATTAGTTTATTACATACCCGAAGCCCTACCCAAACTTAGACTAAATGTAATAGTACTAATAGTGTAATACAGATTTTTATCTTTCACCGTTGATCATTTGTGCTATTTAAATAATTGTTTTGTATTTTTAATAAACAAAATTGTATTCATTTACTATAACTACCGTCAACATATACAAAATTACACTTAATCGCATATTTTTCCTGGCTTTTTGTGAATTACGGCCAATCCCGGGTGCAACGCACATTAATTACCCACAATTCCACACAAAATTACCGTATTTAAAATATATTTTAGAAGACCAACACGCTTTCGTGTCACAAATGCCAAATTGACACAGCATAGTTTTACCACGAATGCGAATTGGTTACTCAAGCCTCTAGTAAACCAATTTCAGTGTCTATTTTCACACAATCAGTTTAACCAACATCTTTGTGTTTAAAATACCCCAGCATTTTTTTACAGTGCAATATGTTTTGCAAATAACAATGTTCAAAGCAAACAATGAAATTAGTTGTCCATACACAAATTAGATTGTTTAGTTTATTATATTTTTGGTAGTTTCAACAATTATTCATTTTTCTCTGTGAACCGTACGTGTCACCTTGACACTGCTCACTGCTCTCTAAATGTTTTAAGCCAAGTACGCAGTTAATATTTGGGTAGTATCAACCCAATGCTGGTTTAAAACTGTATAACTGTGATATACACTGCTGTATCAAGAAAATTTAAGTTTTATAAAGATGGCGGTTTGACAGTTTCCCCAGTATCTACTTGAAGAGAGACATTTAGAAGTATCATCTAAATATGGGATTTCTTAAATGTATTATACGATTAAACATGGCGGATCTCTGGGGTTTTCTATATCAGCTTGATGTGGTAACCTGTAAGAGTATCAGCTTTTCTTTAAAATCTGTTATAAGTGAAAAAATACTAGTGTATACAACTATATATCAATCTGAAATTTTATAAAACACATTAATAAATCATTTTCAGTGACTTAGTCTTTGAACTGAACGAATATATACAGTAACAAGTTGGACCACAAGGGATGGACTACTCATAAAACCAACTGTAAGAGTGATTTTATGTATATATATATATATATATATATATATATATATATATATATATATATATGTGTGTCCGTGAGCACGATAACTCTCGTAAAAATGATCCGATTTTGATGAAATTTTGTATAAACGTGTAAAGCAACATTTATGACTTTAAGTTCGAAAACCAACCAGATCGCTCTACCCTAAGGGGTATTTTGGGGGGGTTTTGTACCCCAAAAATGGGTTTTTCGAATTTTTCACATATAATTTTAGAAATATTTAAATTTTAGTTTTCACCATTGGATTCAGCTTAAAAAAACACACAATTTGGTATTTTGATCATTTCTCTACGTCAATTGGTTACCGAGATATTGAAAGTGCTAAACACAGTACGTTGTCTAATGTTATTCTTATGGAGGAAAAGAAAAATTTTATATCTCGCCTATTTATCAACGTATACTGACGAAACTTGGTATACGGCTTCATCTGGTTGTGGACCATTGATATTTGCTCAAAAAGACAAATTTTTACCCAAGGCTCCCGTAGCAGCAAACCTGCGTACTCAGCCCCATGTTATTCTTATGGAGAATAAGTAACGTGTTATCTGCCTTCATTATGAAAATAAATTAATGAAATTTGGTATGTCGCTTTACCTAGATGAGTTGTATTGATATTTGTATAAAACCCCATTTTTTGTGTTCCTTGCTCCAGCAAACCTGCATACTCAGCTGCCATGTTATTCTTATGGAGAATAATTAAAATGTCATAAATCGTTTATTTATGAATGTATATTGATGAAACTTGGTATGTGGCTTTATGTGGTATTAATATACATATATATGCATTGGAAATTCGCTGAGTACGCAGGTTTGCTGCTACGGGGGTATTGATAATTGTGAACGATAAATCAGTTCCTACCACAACTTACTTGACAAGTGAATTTTATTGTAATAATTTAAAAATATTTGTAAATAATATAGTATATATTATTGTTATGTATGTGTGTATATAGCTAAAACTATATAATGAACAAATAACTTTTATATAGTCTGGACTGTCTACAATGGCTATCATACCCTATTCAGTTTTTAGTAAATTGATTTTTAGTGCTTATTAATAAAAAAAAAGTTTTTTATGTTTGTTTAACATATTTACCACCACAAAATCCCATCGAATGAGTCATATGATATAGGAATAGTTATAGGAATGATTTAAATTAGTTATAATTTTTGTTGTCTTAATATTAGACCTAAGTTTATTGTACTAGTACTGACTACATACAATCTTTCTTTTCTTTTATAGCCCTACCTATTTTAACTATATAAGGCACTGGAGTGCCAATCGCTATTTATTGAAAATATAATATACAATAAAACTAACTAGGTTGATCTAACATTGATCAATAGAGGATATTCTAAATATATTGTCCCTTAACCCTTTGGTGGGAGGACTAAGGGAGGCGTTCCTCCCATGAAAACATTTCGAATAGCAAATTAATTTTTAATTCCTCCAAAAATGGGACTTGGGTGAACATTTATAAATAAAACTTACTAGAAGGTTTATATTTAAACCAAACCGAGCTCTATATTCTAAAAACATCCTGTATACTATAAAAAGTATAAATATAAAGGAGTTTATTAATAAAAAAAGGATTAAAGAGGATTAAGTTAGTGTAAGTTACCATTTATGTCCTTATATGGCCTACCATATTTGTAAAAATATTGTAAAAGGTAATTTACATCTGGTATTATTATATATGCTTGTTATAGTTTTACTATCTTAAGTTTATTCCTATTTGTTAGATTTTTTAATTGATAGCATGTTTTCATATTTCGGATAATCCTGAATTTATCCATTACAAATGTTTCTGCTCTTCTGAGGCGTTCAGATGCCAAGTCATCTTTCGGCTACATCATAACTATGTGAATGAGATACCCATGTGCTTATTACAACCCTGAAAAAGTAATGTGTTTGGTTTGTGGTGGAGTAGGCTAATAGTATGTTTTCCCATGATAACTCGCCAATACGGTAGACAGACAGTAATATCAAGCGGTCACAATTTAGCTTTGGTGTCTGTCTGCTTATTGTCGCTCTGCATCTGCTGTCAGCCATTACTACAATGGCAACAAATTACTATTATTATTATGTAATAATAAAGGTGGCTCTGTAGACAATAATTTCTAGTGTATCGTTTGCTTGAGAACAACAACAATGGAGCAGAGGGACAGCGATATCTAATGGTCACCTTAATGAGGAACAGCTGCGTTGCTCCGGCCAGAATCTAATGCTAATAATAGACTAGATTTCTTCACATCTCGGGACGTGTAATACCCATAAAATATGCATTAAATAATATAAAATGACTCCTTCAGCTGCCGAACGATTGTTTCTTAAAAACGTATTAAAAAACTATGTTTTATGCGTAGATTGTAAAATGTTGTTTTACTGTCACAAATTACAAAATTAATTTGTTGCTAAATTATATTATTTAATAGGTAAGTTTTTAAGTCTTAATTATTCAATTTATATCAAAAGGGGAACAGGGACCAATATCTACCAAGATCATAATACACATGGTCAGCAGTTAGTTAGACTTATATTAATACTCTACCGTGGGATGTTAATTCGGATTCTAAAATACAATGAAAAACAATTATGTATATATACAAACAAGAATATAATAAAAGATTATAAAGGAAAATTCGCAATAATTTACAAATATTTATACAAACTATTTTATAAAACCTGTATGTCAGTGACTTTTTAATTTAGCCACTCATGTATCTTGACTGAGTTTATCGCTATTAAAACTGTCACAAGTGAGAAATGTATACCATAAATATAAATGATCGTGGCCGTTAAAAAAACTGAACAGGAGGATGGGATAACATTTTGGTGATTTAATGTAATTGCTGTGGACTTCTATAAAAAATGTATACTGAAAGTATTTTAGGCCTCATTAAACGTGAACTTTTTACTATGTGATTCATCAACACTCAAGTAAAATGAAAGTAACAAGCACATTTTTTCATGAGAATAGGTTTGAACCCGATGAAAACACTATTTTTACAATTAGCAGGTTAATTTGAGAATTGAATGGAAGGTAGATCTTCCTACCAGGAGGAGTTTTCCGGCTGTAAATTGGTTTTAACACAATGTTTTAAGAGTAAATTAAATCGTACAAATTGGTTCAAATGTTGATGTCAAATTTATTTTATTTTTACAACTACAAAGTTATAGCTTAAAACACATGGCAGTGATAAAGTTATTATTTTGGAAATAAGTAAATAATCCTTAATCAGGGTTATTATTTTTTTAATATGTCCTGTTTGAAATATAACGATTTTTAAATCCTCTTTATCAAAGCACTTCTCAAGATGTCGCTTTCGAATTAAACAAAAAATACGAATTCCCCCGCCCACCCCTCAGCTAGTTGCAAATGTTGACATTTGTTGCTTACTCAATGACAGGTGCTCAATTACTTTCATTTTTCGTCCATTAGTTTTGGCAGCTATTCCATCTAAAATGAAATCAAAAGGGGGAAAAAAGAATCTCTGGAAGTTTTAACGAAATATTTGCTGTGTTTGAGTTTAAGTTGCCGAATATTACCCGCACCAATGGCGAAAATGCTTACCAATGGCCAAATGCTATGTGAAATAGTGTAGTTGTTGCCTAATGCTACGGAACATATCTTTAATCATATAAGTATACTTAAAAAAGGAAAATGAAGCAAATACCACCCAAAAGTTTTCGATCGTGGTTTCTGGTCATTATCTGATATATTTAAGAGAGTACGGGCATGTTTGAAGGTCATGGTATTTGAAACTAACTTCAACACAACCCAACCTTAACATTTAAAAAAATCCAATATGACAGATCCAAGTTGAAAGAAAAAAATTGCAACATAGTCAAAATAAATGACTTACTACCCAAAAATGATTAGTTGGGGTCCGGGGTTGATTTTTAAACAAATGTACTAAACAATTGGAGGGGATGGCATTGAAAACTCACCCTGCATATATATTCTCTTACAAATAGAATAACTACCGTCACTATTAAATAATTGTTTTGTATACTTTATGATTACATAATTTAAAAACTTGTATTCAAACACATACGAATTAAAACAAATATTTAATCATACAATGGCTATTTGCTATTTCATAAAGTCAACGATTGAAGAGTGTTTAAATCAGAAACACTTGTCAGAGATCGCAGTTAATCCTTACGAATCCATTAACGTTGTCGTCCATTGTTTCCTAGCGGTGTAACGATTTACCGTTACTTGAAGCTCCCCAATCTGATTTAACCCCAAAGCCGTAAAATATTCACGAAGCTTTCCGGCAAGAGCACGATTCTGCAGCGAAGGTACATGAGCTTCTTTACTTTTTAGCATACCTCCATTTTAAAATCTCTTTCATATTTCTAATAAAACCACTGCAAATTTGCCATGAACCTTCCTTTTGTACATTCAAGTAAATAATTGAATACGGCATATTTTACCAAACGGTATTTTTAGTATAGTATTTTCAGCCTTAGAAAATAATAAGAAAAGTGCACTACGTGATACAATCTGTCACAAAGATTATTTTATTTTATAGATAAATTGTGGACATAGGAACTATTTTAAAGGTTCCATCCACCAATAAGATGACTGATTTTGTAGCAAATTATATAACTACCAACAATTATTTGTTTAATTCCCCTTTCGGATGGTAATTTTATCGGCACAATAATTTAATATCTGCAAACAATAACTTTAAAAATTTGCAATTACAAATTTGAATAAACCATTTTAGATTACATTTTTGATAACCTTGTTAACCCCACTTTCGATACCCAAATTAAGTTCGCAAAATCAATACTTTATATTTTAGTTTACACCCTTGAAAATATTATTAAGATTAGTTTACACTAAAGCTAGACATAACACTATCTATTATTCGTAACGGGCTGTATTTACTAATTAAATTTTTGTTGAACACAAAATTTATATATTAATTGTTTTCTTTTGTACCTGTTTCAAACTGCTGTGACGCAAAGGTTAATTTGAAAAGTTCACTCTTTAAAAACCCCATTTTGGTTTTGGTTTAACATTTAATAATAATGGTAATTTAGATCGTAGTCAAGTCAAATTCCCCAAAATCTATTTGTTTACGATATAAAAAATGTAAAATTCTTAGTGCTAAATTTAAAGAATTTAACTCAATTTGCAAAGTTGAAATTATTTTGCTTATACCTAACCTATTATGTATCATAACAAATCATATCATGATACATATTTACATATTTTGTTATGATTTTGCCACACTAGCAAACAAATAAATCCTAAATTATATTCCTACATTGGTTGTTTTATGAGGTTGAGGTCCTCTTGTACCCTTAATTTTCCCTCTACTGCCTTAGAGTCTCAGGCATGAATCTAAAGAAGGCATGAATCATAAGTTGAAGAAACAAATTAGGCAGCATTGGTAAAATATTTTGTGGTTAAACATGCTGTCTCATTATCAAGGGTTACATTTTCAGAAAAATCCAGTATTTAGCAAGTGTTTAACTTAAATGGCATTACTTTTACTTTATAAGACTTATTGAGTTTAGCGTCAGTCTTTCCAGTCTTGATAGATGAATTTTCCGAAACAAAACATAAGGATTTTCTTTTCCCTTTATTTGCGCCTTTGTCACTTTGCCCACGGCCTAAGTACAATTTAGTAATTTTTATAAACAATACTCTCTGCTGGAACGCAGAATACGATCAAGACCTGGAATGAGTCCACAGGCAAGTGAGACGTTACTGAACGGGGGACATATTCGCTCCCAAATATAAGACCTTAAATAGACAATTTACTCGCCATAAGGAAAAAGAGTGAAAGGATTGCTCAATATACAAATTACAACAGGGGAACAGAGTATTCAACATGTATCAGGCCAGAGTGTAAATAATTAAAGCTTACTGAACAGTGTGACAAAGATTTCCAAAATAAATGGTGTGCCACGTTAATTATGAAACGAGTTCTCAAGCAGCACGGCGCTGACGTGAGGGAAGTGAATTTCCACATAAGAAACTCAAAAAATCTAAATATGTGTTAAAACACACATTCATTCAAGTTTTATGTAAATCTGCAAATATTTGATTTTCTGGTTGTTCTGATGCTCTTGGTTCTATTTACCTGCAATGCTAGGGAACATGTTGCGCATTATAAGGTTAGGAGAAGGTCCAGTCAGGATTGAAAGTTGGCGTGGGGATGGATACTGGGGATGATAAATCTACATCAACATATCAATAATAGGCTTTTCTAATGTAAAATCACCATAAGACAACCTTTGGTGTTCTTATGTGTGTACTACTCAATAGACAATTCCTTTAACAACTCGGTATATAATTTTGCTAGAATGATGGGAGGGAGCTTAAAAGTTTGGACTCATTAATCTCCATCGTTTTACATGCAATAGGTGTACATGTCCGGGGCTTGTACATGTACGTTGTCCGGGGCTTTTATGACCCTTTTTGGGCCCAAAAATTAAAAATTAGAAAACTTAAAATTCCAGAAAAATGAGGTTAGAGTTTGTTTGCCCAACGAACTTGTCCAACTGATCATAGAAAGTAATGTCACTACCAAATTTGAAGTAAATCGGACAAAAATTGCGACCGCTAGAGTGCGAACACATATATATATTTATCTGACGAAGCTCACCAGATGATCGAAAATTAGTAAAGATTTGCAAATTTGAATCTGAAATGAACATTTCTACTATATATATATATATATATATATATATATCCCTACAAAGCTGTCTCACACACTACACATAGATGAATATATATGTATGCAAAGTTTTTAGCAACCCCTCAAAACGTGTTCAGGGGGTCACGTGAGGAACTTCTAGGGTAGTCCCGGGCGTAAGTCTCCTCGTGCGGGTCATGCTAATAGTTCACTTTTCCAAAAGAAATTCACTAATAAGTTTAATCCCTCAAATGTATAAGGGAGGCATTTCATTAGTATATAAAAATCCCTGTTAATTGTATTGTTAGCTTCATTGCGTTGGAACAGCCCAGAACCATTGCCTCCCGCATTAAGATGGGTCGTTACTCATGATAAAGCGACGGTGGTCTTACATTATTAACTTGTCTCACAGGGAAACGGCCCCCTGACAACCCAAGTTTACCAGCCTTTCTTGACTTGGACGCCTGAATTATATCGTAAATAAAACCTTCATGCCTGTTATAAAATAGGTCATCTCATGACTAATGTTTTATCCTAATATATTCATAGCCTACTTTTATATTTAAGAGGAAATAACGTTTACCGTTGTTTTCACATAATGTGAGGTAGCCCCTGGATTTACTTTATATATATATATATATATATATATATATATATATACATATATATTTTAAACAACCTCTTGGTGTAAATTAGAGACGGATTATACAATTTATTATATGTGAATTATAGTAAATCCTTTTTAAACGTGGGTTCTTAAAAATTACAAAACAAAAATTGACGAAACATAAACAAATATAAATATAAATTTCATAACCCACAATTAGTTACATACTAACCCCTACTGCATCCTAGGGAAATTTATGAAATTAATTAGACTTGTGAGGTTAGTTAGTGTATGCATTGTCTTGTTAACAATATATTTAATTCCTAAATTTTATAAAAATCACGAAGTAATTTGAAAGACCGGTTAACGTAGGCTAATCACAACAATTTCCCCGATGAGGCAAGGAGCATCAAAGGCGGAAAGTAAGCCTGTCATTATGGGCATCCACAGATTCTGTGGTAACATTATTTTTATTGAACTCTTTGCTTTCTTTTACTGTTGCTGTTGTTTTGTTGTTGTTGCTTTTCTTTTACTGTTTTACTGTAAAAAACAAAGTCTGAACTGCAAAAAGTAAGGTCGTAAAAAAGTAGCTGAAAACAATAATTGTTATTAAAAAAACAAGCTTCTTAAGGATGTTATTGAATATGTTAATGAAATAAAACCCTGTCATGTAGCATATAACTTAGTTGTTATTTCCAGTATAAGCGAAAATTGCATACAATATTTTAAAATCGTTTTTAGCTTTTTAGCTCCATTGATTGACCCTTCAAATATGTACTGTAGTCTTTATTTAATAAAAATGCCGATGTTATTTGATCAGGTGGCTGTTATACAGTTGATTACAAACCAAAGAATATTGCATGGTTAAGCACAGAATGCAGTACAAACAACTGACTACAAAATTGTAGATAGAATAATGAGTACAAATTCTCTTGGTTTAGTTGGGATATTTAGTCTTGTACTATTAAAGTGTAGTTTTTAGCTAAATTGATATGTAAATAGATTGTAACACATTTTAATACATTTTAGGGATAATGGTAACATCATAGAAGAGTACACTGAACTTTGCTGCTAGTATTATTTATTTATTTACAAAACACATTATTTCACTCATGCCTCAAAACGTGACCCTAAGGAGATCCAAAATAGTTCACTAATAACAATATTTACAAGTTGTACGATTTTTAAATATATATATACTGATAGTCTAATTCTTTTGGAAATAGTAAATATGGGGTGGGCATAAAAACTTTCCTTTTGCATTTTACAGATAGTATGTCGGTGTTTTACATCAAAAATAGAATATATAATGTTTTGATTGTACTTGTATTGAACGTCTACATATAATTGTATTCTAATTTATGATCTGATATGCCTATAGAAGTTTGATTTTATTTATATAAAATAATAGTGTTTATAATTTAAAACTACGGATAAAATTTCTATCTAATATATAACATTATTTACGTTATCAATACTTTTATAATTTTAACAGTAACAAAACTTGTAACATATTTGTAATAAATGAAAGGAACTGTTTCTTATTGAAACTTATGGTTGCCTTTTTTATTTATTTAAACAAACTAAATTTCACATCTAATCAAGTGCTATTTCAAACTATATTTATTTATAAAGAATGGAAAATATGCTCTAGCAATTATGTTAACAGGTACAAGAACAGTCAGTGTCTTTCAAAATAATTTATATTACAAGAGTTAAACGACAGCAGCAGCAGAATGTGTGGCCACAATGCTGCGTAAATCATAGTCTGGCAAACTGATTCTGGCAGTGCACATTTTGCTACAAGTCCTATTTAAAATTAAATAAATTATACTATACATAAATCCAAAGTATTTTCACAGACTTTACTTTTACTGTGCGTCACCTGTATGTGCCCCAATTTACTAAGAGAGTAGATAGCAAATCAAAACGTGAATTTCTTAGAGATTCAAATAATTATTACTAATCTAAATAAAAAACTAATATTAAGAATGTTTCAAGCATTATCGTATTTTGTTCAATTTACCCTTAAGCTGATTTTTAAATCAACATTTAGTCCTTCTTTTTCCCCATTCTTATTCTGAAAAATAAATAATTAAAAAGCAAATCAACTGAAAAATGTGTAGCAATTTTATTGATTTATAGTCTTTGTTATAAAACATGTACAAGAGATTCCTAAAAAAACTTCCACCGTTATTTTCCAGCCCGCAAAATAACAGGCTATGTATAATCTTCCAAGCTATTAAACATCATCCCGAAGTAATATATTTTAGAACTAATCCTACCTTTTTTCACGGCCTGCTGCTCGCTTCTTCACAAGATTTCCTTATGTGCATTTTAAGCTGCTGAAGAAAGATTTATTTAATATTTAATGTTTTTACTCTTAAAATTCCTAATGTTACTTAATTTGAATTAATTTAATAAATTATTGTTGTTAGTAAGCACTATTGCTCAATTTGAGATTTAGCAAGCAATCCTTATCTTTAACTATCGGATCGTTTGAAACTAAATGATTTTGAAGTTGGGCCATTTGAAGGCACAGTCTAATAAATTAGATATTAAATCTAATTAAAATATATTATTTATTAGGATATGAATTTTAAACACAAACCTTTAAAGTAAAGAAGCTTAGTCCTTTTGAAAATCTTCTCAGTCGTCGTTCTCACTACACTCGGCACCACTCAGGCACACCCCTTTCCCACACCCTTTCGCAGGCACACTTGATACAATGTTTACTCTAGTAATTGTTATGAGTTTGATTGGATACTCCAATCCTTCGGTTGATTATTTAACTTTTATCTAGTGAAATGATCAGGGTATTAACATTAGTCTGAGTACGCAGAAGTTGTTGTACGGTTTGTGGCAATCATCGCAGGCACAAGGAGGACATTAACAACAAACCGTGAAATGGAACTCTTAATTACACTAAGCATTTCAGTAGACATCCAAGCCGACTCAGAAGACAGTGACTGCTTCAACTACTGGCAGTGCATATTTTCTACAAGTCCTATTTTAAATTAAATAAATTATACTATACATAAATCAAAAGTATATTCACAGACTTTACTTTTACTGTGCGTCACCTGTATGTGCCCCAATTTACTAAGAGCGTGGATAGCAAATCAAAACGTGAATTTCTTAGTGATTCAAATAATTATTTCTAATCTAAATAAAACACTAACCTAACCTAACATTTTGAATTAACTGCCCATATTTATATTTTAAATTTTTAAATCAATTCATAAACTAAAAAAATGATTAAATAATCTAACTTTAACAAAAATACTTAGCTCACACAAAGTCTATACAACAATGTAGATGTGTAAATGGAGTACTAAAATGGTCAAAATTGAAACTAATGTTATAGTGAGTCCCATTTACTTAGTTAAGTGTAACTTATTTGTTCCTTCTAAAAGAGATAAATATTAATAATGAGCTCGAGGAAATGTGAGTATGTAATCTATTTACATAATTAAACACGTAACTTTATATGCAAACGTCTGAATGGACGTGAATCTTAACAAATTGTAAAGAGAAGGAATGAGTTATGAATCAGTGCTAAGACAAATATATGGTGATACAAATATATATAATAAATATAAGTGTTAATATGAATTACTAGCTAGCACCCGCGACTTCGTTCTCATGGTTTTTCTTGATACCCGTTGTTTCACGTTTCTAATCCTGTTAGTAAAATGCTGTTACAATGATAAAATAATTATTCCATCAAGTTTATACTGATAATCTAAAAAAAAAATATATCGATCCCTAAGTTGTAGAACTGCGGCTAATGGCAATCGTATGAATAGTTTAGGTACACATGCATTTATAATCTCTCTATATAATAAGACAATAGTAAATTAAAGTGTTAATTACACATAAATCTAGAGAAAAACCTGAGTTAATGGACAGAGGGGTGGAAAAGATGTAACCAAACTATCGGGGTCAAAGATAACACTAGCGTCAAAAAGGTGTGGGAAATACGAGATACGTGTCCTGGAGATACGCTGGACCCAATCCAAATGATAATATTCCAAATTTTCTG
Source organism: Allygus modestus (assembly GCA_963675035.1). Lineage (NCBI taxonomy): Eukaryota > Metazoa > Arthropoda > Insecta > Hemiptera > Cicadellidae > Allygus > Allygus modestus. The sequence continues at coordinate 251,660,922 of OY776111.1, read as the reverse complement.
TAGTCTTACTACAATGCTCAATCAAACATAAAACATATCAGGCTAGAATTATATTTTTAAAGTTGTATCTTAAAGTAAACTTGAAATCATATAAATAAATAGAATGATATAACTCCTTAATGTGACTGGGGAGAGGGAAGGTCAAGATGTGCCACTGGAGGGGCTCCGGGCGCGCTGGATCGATGCTGGCCGCGACAGACGGATATCAATACATAGTTGGGGGCGAACCTGTCACATTTGTTCTGCTTGGAGAAACGTAGTGAGATAAACATATATTTAAAACTTGAAAGGCCCATATAGCAAAACACTTGGGGGTTTTGGATTATTTTATGAATTTTGTCATAACGAATTAATTTATATGTTACATGGTGATAATTTTGAGATAACACCATAAGGTAATTCAGAAAGGTGATAAGGTAATTCAGAACCTTCGAATTTTCGTACAGGGGATTTCACATTAATGTGTTAAACAATTTTTTTTTAATTGATATTTGTTGCGAGCAATGCATGAAGGGTTGAATTACAAAAATGGCAATACTATATATAGCTTATAATAGCTAACTTTTTTAAGGAGTTTGTCTCGGTTTCGAGCAACAGTTTTAATAGTCGTTCTTATAACGTATAAAACCAGTTAAAGCAAAACATAATATAAGTAAGCAACAAAACTCAGGTTATTCAAAACAGGAGTTTTTTTTCTCCAATAAAATTGGTATTTAATATAAAAAATAAAAAAATAGATGCCAGTAACTTTATAAAACGTTGTATAGTAACACACCTAACTGTGAAAAACTTTTACGCCATTTTAAAGTTTGTAACTATTTTTACTTAATCATATTAATATTAGTAAAAATATAAAAATGTCATTGTGTTGACATTTGTCCGAGCGAGGTAAAAGGTGGATCAAAATATGGCTTTAGAGGAACGGCGGCCAAGAAGTTCTCAAAGCCTTTGGGAATCGCATGTAGAAATGTCAGCTCGCGACATCAGCATTACATTGTTTCCTGCTCTTTTAATATTCTGATCAGAATAAAAGGAAATTCACTTTACTTTGCCGTTTTGTGAATCAACATTTATGGTTCTTTACAGTCCTAGTAAAGGCCAAACTAATATTCTTATTTCAGATAAAATTAATGTAGCGGGTATTGTGCAGTTTGTGTTAGGCCTGTGAATTTAATTAAAATCATATACAATTATGGAAGTACATTTGTTTAAACTGTAAACGTATAAAACTTATGCAATTTGATAAACTGGTTGAGAATTTTAGAACGGTGATATATTTAAAACGTACAAACCTTAGCATTTAAGGTTGCCTGAAATACTTCCAAACATTGTTTTTAATGCGGCCATTTATAAATACTATAATTTCAATCTGGCTAAAATTAATGCTACGACAAACAGCGTACGAACATACGCACTATTTAATAAGAAGTTACATTATATTAAGTGAGAGGTCATGTTTTATATGGCGCCCACGTCCGGCTGTAGCACTTAAGGTGGTCATTAGTAGAGATAGAGTGGCGGCGGTTACACCATTTGTTTCACCTCTCTTGCGGCAAACCGTTCACATATATGTGATAAACTCAATTTCTGTCAGAAGGAATCTTTCAGTGCGGTAGAAGCTTACGATTCTGAAGCGGATGGGTTAAAATAAACATGGTGAATATTTTTGGAACCCAGCGCACTTAAAATCTGTAACATATTTAAACGTTATTCCATGGGGCCAATTTAGGTGGGAATAATTTGGCTCCATCCTTCTAGGTCAAGCAGTTTGACTATAATCTCTTTGAGGTACCTTACGTGAGACACTCTGTATATGATGAGATAGGAACAATGATTGAAAGAATTAATTTTACCTTGTGGGTGTAATACGCCGAATACGGCCGAGAAAGCAGGTCAATATACCTCTGACCTTTATATTTATATATTGGTTAAGGATGAGAATATTATGACAGTATTAGATTCCTTTTTTACTGACTCAGAATGACTTTTTCAAGCATGAATCACGAATAAATTTATCTACGATCAATGTTTATTATACGATTAAACATGGATTCCAAACCGGAACCAATAATAAAGATTTACATTTGACTTTATCGGGAGTCTGGGCATCCATTTTCCAATTGTACACGCACTTACACTATATAAATCATTGCCGAAGTTGAAATGCTAGGATGGGCAATCCTGAACATCAATGAATCATAGAGAAGCCAATAATCAATTAGTGACCAGGTTATTTTAAATCGTACACTCACAGGATATCAAATAACATACTGGATGCAGTAAGACAACACCTAAAATAAACAGAAACTATCAATTTCATAGTTATTTATCCTATTCGTTATTTCTAATAAACTAGATATTTGACTACAATACCCTATTACCCGTCTGTTAATAATAATTAGAGATTGGAATATTCCATTTCGTCTCCAAACCTAAATTCAGAGTTTTATTTTTTACGCGTTTTACTCGTAATCCTGATGTACAAATCCTGATCCTTAAATATACAAAAATTAGCGGAATGGAAACTTAGCGCATATCAAGCAATATTCTAAATTTTGAAACGGTGAAACTAAGAAGCAGCTGTATCCAGTCTGACATGAGTCACTTGGGCAATTTCAGAGGGATGCCGACTGCCATCATTCATGCAAATTACTTCTCTTACACGAGTATGAAATTAATTTACTACAAGCGGGAACACTGCTTTATTAGAGTGTAAATGTGGCGTATCTATTATTCTACTCAGCAATCTAATTGTTACATCAGTATACAATTACAATAACTTGCTTTACATAATTAATGTATTTTTAAATAAAGTAAATATATTTATATATAAGTAAATTTTATATTGGTTACAAAACTAAAGAAAAGTAAAACAAAACAAGAATTATCATATTTTAAATCTTAATATATAAAATCCAAATACCAGTAACTGACTGACTCACTCACACACTCATCACGAAATCTCAAAAACCACAGGACGGATTGCAATGAAATTTGGAACATACCTTCCTCTTGGCTCACTAAGAAAGGATTTCAATAAATTCCCATAGGGCCCCGCCCCACGGGGAGTCAGTTCAAATCCTGTGTTATTCTTATGGACATTCACTTTAAGTTTGAGTTGATGAAAATACAAACATCTGATCTTGATTTGTAATAGTTCCACGGGATAACCGCAGAATGCAGCACACCCAACTGTCATAGTTTTGATATATTAAGAATATATGCGGGGCGAAGCCTGTGGGAACAGCTAGAGTAGGGAAGAATGGAGTCTCCGACCCCAGGAGGAGCAGGAGGAGCCCCCCCCTCCCACCCCCCGAGGTCTCGTCTGTGACACTTTGCGAATTTTTTTTTGCGAATTTTTTTTTGCGAATTTTTTTTGCGAATTTTTTTTTTGCGAATTTTTTTGTTGTTGCGAATACTAACTTAACCTAACCTAACCTAACGTAACGTAACCTAACCTAACCTAACCTAACCTAACGTAACCTTACCTAACCTAACCTAACGTAACCTAACCTAACCTAACGTAACATAACCTAACCTAACCTAACCTAACCTAACGTAACCTAACCTAACGTAACCTAACCTAACCTAACCTAACATAACGTAACCTAACCTAACCTAACCTAACCTAACCTAACCTAACCTAACCTAACCTAACCTAACCTAGCCTAACCTAACCTAACCTAACCTAACCTAACCTAACCCATCCTAACCTAACCTAACCTCGGATCAGATTTCTGATTGCAGATTCTTGTTCGTCTAGTCGAGCCGAGAAATTTGAGTACCCACAACGTACATTTGGATGATGTAGGGGGGGGCTATCTCGGTTACCATAAGTCGGATTTGAATTCTGATTGCAGATTCTTGTTCGTCTAGTCGAGCCGAGAAATTTGCATACCCACAAGGTACATTTGGACGATGTAGGGGGGGGGCTATATCGGTTACCATAAGTCGGATTTGAATTCTGATTGCAGATTCTTGTTCGTCTAGTCGAGCCGAGTAATTTGCATACCCACAAGGTACATTTGGACGATGTAGGGGGGGCGGGCTATATCGGTTACCATAAGTCAGATTTGAATTCTGATTGCAGATTCTTGTTCGTCTAGTCGAGCCGAGTCATTTGAGTACCCACATCGTACACTTTGGATGATGTTTACAAAAAAGGGGCCCGTACCACACTTTTGACCTTTGCATTTTTGGAATCTCCTCGTCAAGCCGAGTATTCTCAGTACCCACATGACATACTTTGGATAATTAATACAAGAGTTGATCAGGGTAACGCTACAACCAACAGAGCTAGCCCATCAGCGCTTGCGGTCAATTGAACTACTAGTGAATGCAAATTTTGAGGAGAATATAATTGCAATGCTTTGAACATATACTGCAAAGGGGGGTGTATCGATACACCCCCCTTCAAGTACTCTGCACCGAGGCAGACGTTCGCACAACCGACTGACGCGTCCAGTCTCCTGTCTGGGAATGCGGATGTTGTAATTTGACACCTCGACTGGAGGGTGCAGGTGTTCACACAAAAAACCGACAAGTTGAGACCTGTCTGGGAATGCGGATGCTGTAATTTGATACCTCGACGGGAAGACGGCTGACCCTTCTAGGAACCCATAATTATAGACCACCCGCGTCGAATTCCGAGCAATAAATCACCAGTTGTCAAACACCCACGGTATCATTCTTGTTTTAGGCTTAAACAATTCCTGACGTATGGGGGAGCGAAAATCTCCCCCCTAAGCCATTATGTGTTAGGGGGAGCAAAAATCTCCCCCTAAGCGGTGCGCGGGTCACGACACGCCACAGTCTCTTGATAGACTTCTTCGAAGACGGACGTCTACATTAATTCGATAACAATGTCGTTTATTCATCAGAAATCGTGTGAATGTGTGAAGACTGAACTGGACTTGTTTTCGTTACCGCCTACGCAGACCAGCATCGAGAGCGGTAAATGGGTTCAATACAAACCGATCTCATCGCTGACGGACGATTAGCCAATAGAGTTTGTAATACCCGGTCACGGTGACGAGTACACGGACCTGACACAAACGTTATTACACGTGAAAGCCGCTATTGTGAAACAGGGCGACACTAAAGCGGACGGTGGGCAACCTGCTAAAGAGGTGGGCCCGGTGAACAATTGGCTCCACTCGATATTCAGTCAAGTGGATCTCTATCTCAATCATAAACTGGTGTCACCACAAACTAACACGTACGCTTACCGTGCCTACTTGGAAAACCTTTTGAACTACGGATGTAGTGCGAAGAATTCGCACCTGACTAGCGAGCTGTTTTTTGAAGATTCGGCCGGACTAATGGACGATTGTGACGAATTGAATGAGGGATTGAAAAAGCGTCGCGATCACACGAAAGAAAGCGATGTTTGCGATATGGTCGGTCGATTGCACATCGATCTGTGCAATCAGAACAAATTCATGTTGAACGGTGTCGAGATGCGATTGCAACTTAACAGATCCAGAAACTCGTTTTGTATAATGTCCAAAACGCTAACTACCTACAAGGTGACAATTAAAGAGATTAGTCTTTTCGTACGTCGATGTAAGATCAATCCGAGCGTATTGTTGGCGCACAGCAAAACTCTCGAGACCGGCACGGCCAAGTTTCCGATCACGCGTGTAGAAGTGAAATCCTTCACACTACCCTCCGGTATAATGAGTAAAGCTTTAGACAGCGCATTTCTCGGTCAGTTACCGAAACGTGTGATAATTGGACTGGTCAGTAATCTTGCGTTCAACGGAGATTTCAAGAAGAATCCCTACAACTTTCAACACTACGATATGAATTATCTCGCATTGTACGTGGACGGTGAACAAGTACCGGCCAAACCGTTACAGCCCGTTTACACATTGAACAGTGAGACATATATACTCTCTTATTACACATTGGTCACCGGCACCGGAATCCAGTTCTCCGACGCAGGTAATGAGATCAAGAGAGGTGACTATCCGTACGGTAATTGTCTTATGGCGTTCGACTTGACACAGGACATGTCCGCGGCTGAGTCGAGTCACTGGAATCTCCTGCGCAACGGTAATCTACGTATCGAAATTGGATTCTCCAAAGCGTTGCCCGAGACCGTCAACTGTATAGTGTACGCCGAACTGGACAACGTCATCGAGATCGATCGTCACCGTAACGTAACAGTTGACTTCAGCGGGTGAATAAAAGCGAACGCCAAACAGAAATATTGTCTGACAGCGAGTGCGTACAGTTTACTTCAAGGGTGAGCAGACGCACCACCAGTCAGTAGTACGGTTGAAGTCGCACGGTAAGGACGTTAACATGGACGCTTACGCTTGTGCGGACGACTATATCAAATCGTTTATTCAGGAGATTGAGGTTATGAACAATAATGCTAGTGATCAGACGTTGGCATCACCTCAGTCGTCATTTGTAAAACCGACAACTGCCTGCAAGAGACGAAGGAGACCAACTCCCATCGAAGTGGAAACCAAGAAACCAGGATGGGTACCAAAACCAACAGATGATTGTCCCATAGTGTCATGGATGGACGATGGGAATACGTTTGCTGTTCAAAACCCGGGAAACAAAGGACAAATTTTATTGAAAATGGAAATGTACGATGGTACAGATATGGTGTTCATGTGTGGATTATTTTTGGACAAAGATGGTGATATGCACCAAAATGTCAAACAAGTAGTTGATAAAGTGGAAAACATGTGGATCTATAAATCAACAGGAGTTCCGAAAATTACAGGCTTAACTCAAACTGTTACACAACGCAGTGCAGTTTCGCAGCCAACGCCTAAGAAGCGAGCTGTGAGGAAGAAACAACGAGTGGCGCCGGCATTCAACTAGAGCATCCGCATTCCCAGACAGGTCTCGACGCGTCGGTTTTTTGTGTGAACACCTGCGCCCGACCCTTCGGACCACCCACGTAGAAGAAAATGGCGGCGAGAGGTTATAAGGCGGGGCCCCGCCCGATTGAGCATCATTCGCCACCAGACCACCACCTCACACAGACCTACTCCAACTACTACTACTAGAGATGTCGAGCAGCAGCACTTTCAAGCCAGAGTTTTCGATTTTGAACGGCACTGCAACAACCGCGGACCTGAGAGCTACCCTCAACAACTGCAAGTCTGACTCTCCGCTCTACACCAGGATAGCCGATCTCCGAGAGGAATGCGGCTATCTCATCACTGCGATGGAGCGAGCCATCACACCCTTTGGCGAGACGATCATCGTGATCCTGGAGGGGCAGGTCGGGGACGACTTCTTTCTGCGAGTCTACCTGCCTAGGCGCTTCAACGAGGCCCTGAGCAACACCGACATCGAGCGCTACAACAGCGGGTTTGGAGAACGCCTTCGCTTGGTGAAGCGCAGCCCGAGGGGTTCCAATAGCAGATTCACACCGTTGGAGTTTATGTAAAGCAAGACTTGAAGATTATGTTAATACCTTTGTAAATTAGTTTTCGTAGTCAATACTTATAGTCACGTTCAGAACATAACCACTGTGTTATTTATTTCACTTAACCCCAAAAATGTCCTTTGGTAGTAAGTTTAAGAGTGTGAGTATGGTAACTGTGAGGTGTTTAGTAGCTCAGTAGTAATCATGGGCTTGATGTGGAAACATCCTTTCTCAGCCATTGTGGCGGGACCTTCGGGTTGTGGCAAGTCTCAGTTTGTGTCAAAGTTTATAAAACACATTACAGAAATGTGTGACACACCATTTACCAGTATAAACTGGCATTATGGTAGTGGTGGTGGTGGTGGTGGTGGTGGTGACCCGAAAAATGTCACCATTAACCACGTAGAAGGTCTACCAAACTTGGAGGATTTTTCTGGTAACGAGCCGATACTTGTGATTATAGACGATATGATGCGTGAGGCCGACAACCGTGTGGTGGATCTTTTCACAAAAGGTTGCCATCATCGCAACATTAGTGTGTTTTTCATTACACAAAATTTGTTTCATCAAGGACGCGGGCAGAGGGACATCTCACTGAATGCGCATTACTTGTGTGTTTTAAGAATCCTAGAGATAGAGTTCAGATTAGGTACTTGGCCAGACAAATATATCCAGACAGCCCGAAATTCATCGAGGAGGCGTACGCTGACGCTACTAGGAATCCACACGGCTACCTACTGATAGACTTGAAACAATCAACAGACGAAAATATGCGAATACGAAGTTGCATATTTCCAGACGATTCTACCAACTATGTGTACTTGCCAAAGAAAAGGTAATTTCGCCATCAGTAGTAATCATGTCGTGCTTGCGGAAGGACGCAGCTCTGCTTACGGCTTTCATACACGCAACACCCAAGGAGCGGAAGGCACTGTTAAAGGTGTGTGACAAGAGCCGCATTCGCTCAGTGTGTGAGTGCGCATACAACGTGTTGCGAGGTAACGTTCCTCTGGCGAAGAAGAGTAAAAGTCAGCTAAGCAAACACAAGGGTTACGCTACGTCGATTGGTGAAACGCGGCGAAGGCTGGTCAAAGAAACGAAAGTATCTCATACAAAAAGGCGGTGGAATCTTTATACCATTACTTTTGAGCGCAGTACTACAAGCAGCACTGAGTAGATAAAAATGACTGGCATCAACAATCAGTTCTATTTGACACTGCCCAGCAACAGTTCGATGCAGTATTATCCGAAAAATACAGTTGCAAATTATATAACACATTTGCCGAGAGCTATTCAACTGGACGCTGGCGACTGGGAAATTGCACTTGTGGAAGCGCACTATCCAATGACATTTCTATCTGTCGGTAATGACGAAACAATTGACATTTGCATACAACCGCAAGAGGAAGCAAAAGTGAACATAGAAGCGTTGGCGCGGGTTATGGACAGCACTGCCGATGTAACACCGGTAGTGTCTGCTACTCCAAAACAAAACCACAGAATTAAATTGAAGACTGGTGATTACGCAAATATTCAAGAATTGTGTGATCATATCAATTCACAAGAACTAGCGATTACTTTTGGTGTAAAGTTCACCGTTGAAAACTCATACAACAAATTCATTGAAGTATCGATGGGAACTGATGTTGGAAAAATTACATTAAGTCCAACGTTAGCGCTTCAATTGGGGTTCGATCCGAATGAATTGACGCTGGAAGGTGATGCAGTTAACAAAAGCATCCGTTCGCCCAACATTCGTCTTGGCTTACCGTCACACATGTACGTGTATTGTGATTTAGTCGAGCCGCAGATGGTCGGCGATACAGTCGCACCGTTATTGAAAATTGTCAATATATCCACGTCTACTTATGTATACGGATTGCATAAATCAACATCATTCATCGATCCGCACTATGTGCCTGTTATGAATAGATCTTTTGACAGTGTGGAAATTGACTTAAGAGATAACATTGGTAATCATTTGCCATTCCACTTTGGAACGTCGTGCGTGAAGTTACACTTTAGAAAAGTAGCTAGTCATTAGTGCAAATATGGAACATGCAAAGAAGATGGTAGTTGAGCCGCAAGAGTTGATTGATCGACTGCAATCAAATGCTACGGATAACAGACCGACTAATCTATCCAGTGAAAACAGCCTCGACGCGGAGATGCAACAAATATTGAATAGCAAACGTATGGACGATAGTGAAAAGTGGAAATTGTACAAACAGGCGTTACATCACTTCTTGCATATTGCAGAGAATAGACGCCAACCGATTAGCATACCAATCGTGGAGACGGGTGGGATTGAACATAGTCGACGAGCGCACCCCGCTGCGGAAGGTGGTCCAGTGGAAGAGACTGTGGAAACGTTTTCCAAAACTTACAGATCTGATGCCCGCAATCTTTTACGTTTCATGAAACGTGACGGCAGCTTAATCAGTTGGGACAGTGGCTATTCAGTGTACATCAACGGTGTAAAAATCCCAGACTCAAATCTAGTGGATATCTTAAATTGCATAGTAAAGGTGCGTATGCGTGATTACATACCGCCAGGATGGCGGGAAGTGCTCAACGCATTGAAAGCGATGAACGTGCCAAAGGACTATATGAATAATCTAAGAGCACTAAAGGAAATAAATGCCGAATATCGATCATCATTCACAGGAGGAGAAGGATCAGACGATGAAGTAGACACATCAACTGAATCAATACTGAGAACACCGCTAGTAAATCGACTACGATCGGCTAGAGGAAAACGTGTAACATCTACACCGGTGCGAGCGGCAGAGCAGTTTGATTTTTCAAATAGAACAAATTTGAACAAGTGGGAAACGTACACAGGATAGGTTTTCATTATGGAGCGTTTGTATTACAATCCCATCGAACCTTCGTCGTATGGCGGTGTAGCTCCTTTAGCGCGAGCTGCAAAACCAGTTTCAAAACGCAAAGTGATTGAATGGTTACAAACACAGGACACTTACACATTGCACAAACCGGCACGCAAGCGTTTCCCGCGCAATCCTTACATAGTGTATGGTCCATTTGAATTGTGGCAAGCGGACTTGAACGATATGCGTGGTCTTAGTAAACACAACGACGGCGTCAACTACCTACTGACTGTAATAGACGTGTTTAGCAAACACCTGTATGTGCGGACGTTGAGGCGGAAAGAAGGAGCTAAAGTGGCCAACGCTTTCGAGGAGATATTTGCCGAAGCGACCGACACACCTCGCTGTTTACAAACTGACAAAGGTACTGAATTCACCGGTGCCAAGACGAAAAGGTTATTCAAACAATACGGAATCATCTATGTCACTACACAAAACCCAGATGTTAAAGCGGCCGTAGTGGAACGCGTGAATCGCACTTTGAAAACACGCATGTGGCGATATTTGACTTACAAAAACACATATCGTTATGTAGATGCGTTGGACAAACTGGTTAGTGCATACAACAACAGCGCTCACAAGAGTCTAGGCAATAGAATACGACCAGTCGATGTGACTGTCGACAATAAGCGAATATTGCATCAGGTATGGCGTCGCATGTTCGGTAAGATACCGCGTCGTGTTAAGGCAAAACTGACAGTTGGCACCACAGTGCGCATATCTAAGGAGAAGGGTACATTCGCAAAAGGTTACGAGACTAATTGGAGTAAAGAAGTGTTTGTGGTGCGTCGTGTAAACACATTGATGCCTCTGCCAATGTACACTTTGTCGGATCTCAACGGTGAACAAGTGACTGGTCAGTTTTACGAATACGAATTACAAAAAGTGACAATATACAACGACCATCTGTTCAAGATTGCTGAAATACTAGACGCTAAGGGTCGTGGTCGCAGTAAGCGTTATTTCGTCAAGTGGGCAGGTTACGGAGACGAGTTCAATTCTTGGGTAGGAGCGCAAGATTTGCAAAATGCCTAATAGCAACCAGTTCTATTTGACATTGCCCAGCAACAGCTCAAAGGATTATTTTCCAAAAAACACAGTGTCCAAGTACACTACACATCTGCCGAGACAAATTCGATTAGAAGGCGATGGTGAGTGGGAGATGGCTTTGGTCGAAGCGCATTATCCATGTTCCTTTATGACTGTGGACGAGGAATCGTGTATTTGGCTCGACTATAAACCCGTTCTGCTGAGTATTCCCGTCACACTCAGTGTCGAGCACATTATGCTAACGATGAAACCCGGTTATTACAAGAACATAACCGATTTATTGAAAATGATCAATAAAGCGAAGGATGTAACCCAGTACTTGTACTTTGAGTATGACAAAGAGCAGGACAGAGTCAAGATCACGACAATGGTGGACGGTATAAGCAAAGTGCATTTCACCGAAGCGCTGTCTCTCCAGTTGGGTTTCGATCCGTACGAGAACGTTTTGACAAATGACCTCACAGCGATATGGCCACCAAATCTGACTATGGGACTGCCGACACACTTGTACGTGTATTGTGATCTGATTGAACCGCAGCTGATTGGCGACACTACAGCGCCACTTTTGAAGATTATCAACATTGACAGAGATAACTACACACACGGCGCGCATAAGACTGTGCATTTCATCAGTCCTCATTATGCGCCAGTTATGAAAGGAACATTTGAAACGATCGATATTGACCTAAGGGATCACGCTAGTAAAAAAGCGTCATTCCTCTTTGGGACGTCGTACGTGAAGCTTCATTTCAAAAGAGTAGCTCAGCAATTATGAATACAAACGATCCCTACTTGGCTTACTACCGTCGCCAACAATTGCAGCAGACCGGCGGCAGTATCGATAGGGTATTTCGAGGTGCACCCTACCAACGCGGACATGGAATTGGCAGTTTCCTAGGCGGTATGTTCCGCACCATCACACCGCTACTCAAGTCGGGAGCCTCTGCTGTGGCCAAAGAGGCGTTGAAATCCGGTGTTGGATTCTTGGGCGACATGGCCATGCACCAGCGGGATCCCAAAGAAGCCGCTAGAGATCATTTCAGCCAGTTTACAGACTCGCTAAAACGCAGGGCGGATGGCAAACTTCAACGTGTGCTAAGTGGCGGCGGCGGCTCTCGCGCGAAACACCGTCGCGTAACGCGAAAGAATACCACGAAACACCGACGCGCTACTCCTGCGCGAAAGACTAACGCGAGACTCTCGCGTAAGAGGAACGCGAAGCGCGCCATGTTCGGCGGCCGTCGTGTCACACCGCAGTCTTTGACGAAACTCCTTCGAGGAAGGTCGTCGTCGTCATCCAAGAGCAGCAGCAAGAAGAGAAGGACAGTTAGGAAGAAGACGAGGAAGACGAGGAAAGCAGTGAGGAGAACTTCCGTACGTGATATATTCAATTAACACACACGCTAGCAATGTCGTTTCTACATCAAAAGTCGTGTGAATGCGTCAAGACGGAATTGGACTTATTCTCCCTACCGCCGACGCAGACCAGTATCGAGAGCGGCAAATGGATTCAGTACAAACCAATCTCCACACTGACTGATGATTCGCCCATCGAGTTTGTTGTGCCCGGCAACGGCGAAGAATACACCGATCTTTCGCAAACAATGTTGGAAGTTACAGCGTCTATTGTCAAGTCGACAGGAGCGGCAATCGCAGATGCCGATGAATCGAACAAAATTGGCCCAGTCAACAATTGGCTGCACACGTTATTCAGTCAAGTCGATATGAGTATGAATCAGAAACTGGTCACACCACAAAACAACACTTATGCATATCGAGCGTATATTGAAACATTGCTGGATTACGGCTATGATGCTAGGAAATCACATTTAACATGTGGATTGTGGAACGCGGACGATGCCGGCCACATGGACAATACTCTGGACGATAACGATGGACTAAAGGCGAGACGAAAAATGACAAATAAAAGTCGTGAAATCGATATGCTCGGTCGCCTACATGTGGACATGTGTAATCAGAACAAGTTCCTGTTGAACGGTGTGGAACTGCGTTTTAAACTGATCCGATCAAAAGATTCCTTCTCCATTATGTCGGATGATGGTGACTACAAGGTGCACATTGTTGATGCGAATCTCTGGATACGAAGGTGTAAAGTTAGCCCCACTGTACTGTTGGCGCACAGCAAGACGCTTCAGACCGGCACAGCTAAATACCCAATCACCAGAGTGGAATTGAAAACATTCATACTGCCGTTTGGAGTGAGGAGCAAAACTTTGGACAATGTGTTTCTAGGTCAAGTGCCGAAACGAATCATTGTTGGACTGGTCACCAACGCCGCTTATAATGGCGATTTAAAAAAGAATCCATTTAACTTTCAAAATTTCAAAACCAACTACTTCTCGCTGTACGTGGACGGTGAACAAGTGCCGTCCAAACCGCTACAACCACACTACGAAACCGGCAAGGGAAAATACGTGATGGCGTACCACAGTCTGTTTTCAGGCTCCGGCATACACTTTAGCGATGCTGGTAATCTCATAAATAGAGACGATTACGACGATGGATACTGTCTGATGGCATTCGATCTAACACCTGATATGTCAGCAAGCGACACGACTCATTGGAACCTAGTGCGCAACGGCAGTGTGCGTATGGAGATTGCTTTTGACACGGGGCTCACAGAGACTGTCAACTGTCTGGTATACGCAGAGTTTGACAACGTCATCGAAATCGATCGTCATCGCAACGTGTCTGTGGACTTTGGCGGTTAGATCGTCGGCGGCGGCGTCATCGTCCTCCTCCTCAGTCTACAACCAACACTCGCACAAGATGGATCGTTTATGCAGAGTACCGCGTAAAAATTTAGCATCTCCAATTATTGCAGATTTTCAATGTTTCAAGGACAACGCAAATGACTACATTCTGAAGGAAGTGTGCGTCTTGGAATTGGTCAGTGGAACACTGCTAATGCATCATATCGCCAAACCACCATTCAGTCGAGATTTCCTATCACAAGAGAAACTGCGTGAAAGCTATTGGCTCACAAAACACTGTCACGGATTAGAATGGGACCAAGGTGATATCTGGTATCATGTGCTAGAGGAAAAGTTACGCGCATGTATAGCCAAACGACCGATTGTCTACGTCAAAGGTGCTGAGAAAAAAGAGTTTGTACGATACAATTTCATCACGGATCACTGTACTACTAATGTCATGGATATCAACGATAATGGCTGCGGATCACTATCGTCAATCAACAGTCTACTATCAACAAACGCAGTGCGATGTCTCCACCACAGAACAGCTCACACACGATGCGCTCTAGCCAATTGCATCACATTACGCAGTTGGTTACATCTAAGTACAAATATCGCTGACGCTGATGATTACGCTGACGATGGTGAGAGTGATACCAGCTCCTGCTTTTGTTTTGCTACTAGTACTACTACTCCTACTACTGACTGTGGCGTCGACACAGTAGAATGAATACCTTAGAGATACAAAAGTGTATGGCTAAACTGCCCGTACAGAATGTTGGTGTCTACGCTGCGGATCAATTGCCCCATTATATTTCACCATCTACTGCTATGATTTTGAACACTGATCCACACAATGAAGACGGCACTCACTGGGTCGCTTTCTACCTTAACAAAGGAGGAGGAATAATTGAATTCTTTGACAGCTACGGTCAACCGCCACATCTTCAATTCTACCAAGGATTCCTGAGACGCAACGCTCGTCGCTACCTGTACAACGAGCATCGCCTTCAAAGTGACAACACTCTGGTCTGCGGTCAATACTGCCTTGTATTCCTGTACTGCCGCCCCACTACGGCATGAAGATGAAGGACTTTGTGCAGCTATTTGAACACTCTTCTGTCGGCCACAACGATGCACTGATCAGAAGACTCTTTGCACAAATGTATACCAATTGAATTTTGAAATTTTGCATTTTTATCAATAAACTAGTTGTGTACTCAGAATAAAAAAAGAAACATTCTTATTATTTCCCATCCTCGCCTCCTTTACCCCAAAGTGGGGCAGATATATCATACAATGACATTAGCAGGTGCATTCTAGTCTTCAACAATTCCTGTAGTATGGAGGAGCGAAAATCTCCCCCTAAGCCATTATGTGTTAGGGGGAGCGAAAATCTCCCCCCTGGTAATTAAATCAGTTGAACAACAGTTGTCAACCACAAATTGGGACAGACCTATCATACAATGATTGTAAAGTAACATTCATATCTGAACCTGGTTTATATGAATTAACATATTCCTGAATAATTTTTTTTTTTACTTTAGTATCTTAAGACTATGCGAGGGGAGAAAAAAAGACGAATGTATATACGAACAATTTGGCTATTTATTTACACACCTTATATATATATTTTACATCGAGTATGTGCTCCTGAACATTTGTGTTTGGCTAGCAAAACGAGACTCGACTCAAACTAACGACTAGAAAAAAGGAGCACATTTCTAAGTTTTACGAGACTCGATACAAACTAATGACTAGATTTTTCAAAATAATATACAAGTCAGGGTCTTTGGTAATATGGCACAACCACTCAACGCTCCTCATCCTCCGCCTCTTCATCGTCTTGAGGGATGTCTTCGGGCTGAGGTGGCACGTCAATATGCCCCCAAGGCAGTGTGTTTACTCCGTCCGGAAGGATGTAACGTTTGTCATCGTTACAGCTCAAGGATAGCTTGTCGACTTGGACTGTGAAGACGCGGTGGTTTCGGGACTGGAACCTGGTGTTGATGGTTCTCTTCAACACGCCGTTGAAGAGGCATTCCCGATAGTCGTCAGAGGTTAAATTGTGTTTTACAACACCTCTAGCGACTCCCTTGGCGCGCTTCACCGTCATGACCTGAAACTCGTCATCTTCGGTCCTCTCCTCGAACTCGACAATGTCCATGAAGTATAGTTTCGAGCGAAGACCGAGGTACTCGAGCAGAGGAAGTCCGTTTGCTTCATCCTTGAACTTTCCGATGACTTTTGCGTTGACGGGGCTGTAGCAGGGATGGTTTTGGGGGTACGCACTGGTGTCGAAATCGTCCAGATGCTCCATCATGTCCTTATAAACATCTTCAGTCTGGATGTCGAACACGAAGCTGTCAGTGTCCATGTAGTCAACCTTCAGACGATCGCCGTAGCGGTTCTTCATCTTTCGAAGGAAGTCGTACATGAGCCACTTGCTCAGATCGAGGACACACATTCCGACGTAGAGCGGTTTGTCCAGGACGATATTGACTTTCGACATGTGTACAATGGCGACGTCATCGTTGAAGTAGGTTCGGTCCAGGAAGTTTGACTTGGCTACGTACTTCCTGAACATCTCCGGCCTACACACCAGTTTAGAGTTCATTCGCTTGCGAACATTCTCGATCGTCTTGCCAAAGACCGCATTGTTCATAAGCTTGAAAAAGTCTTGCTCAAACTTGGTCTTGGCCTTCTTCCTCAGTTCGGTGTTCATTAGGATGTAGCTCTCTAACCACCGAGACTGACGGAACGAGATGACGCGATGCACGTTCGCAAGCTCCAGTCCGTTTTCCAGCGCCTGTTGCAGGATTCTGTAATGACAGATGTAGTTCTTCTTGTCATCCAGAGTCGTAACGAGCTTCTTGAATTTCCCTCCTGGCAGACGTTTGGTCTCGCAGCAGTAGGGGAGATCCTTGTGAAGGTCGTGCAGGTGGGCGGGGTAGCGAAGGTCAACTTCCAAGACATAGCCGGTGGGTCCTTCGGGGTCCAACGCTGCAATGTCCAGGGACGCGATCTCCTCGCGGCTGAGCCATTGGAAGTCTCCCTGTGGAAGACACTGGGACATGGCCCAACCGTAAAGGTTGTTGGCGTCCAAGTATAGCAGGTGATTCGTTGGCTCTTCAGGTCGTCGATCTTCAGGGCGACATCCATCATGGTTGGCCTTGGCGTGTCTGGTGATCGCCTGGGAAATACCTCCTCTGATGCCTTTCTCGAAGAAGAGGTACATATCAAAGTCCTGTATCGTATCAAGCTCCACTCGACAGGTCCTTAACATGACATCCCAGGCGTATGACGGTAGGGTGTAGTAGTGCGCAGGGTCTAGTTCGTATTCAGCCATCGATGTGTCCCTGAAGCGTTCAAAGACGTCAGCCAACAGCGCAATGTCACAGCGCAGGTACTTCTCAGCGTAGTCCTTGAGGTTCCTACAACCGAAGGTTTCCCACACGTTGTGAGCATGCTCGTAGTCTGCATCCGTTATGTCCTCCAGGGTAAGGTCGTTGTGGAAATCTCGCTGCAGAGGCAGTTCCGTAGTATCTTCCAATACGGCGTTCGACGTTACAAAGTTGTACGGGAACACGCCTTTCCTACGGACTAGATCAAAGAGGTGGTCTTCGGGGAATCTCTTCCTCGTCTCCAAGAGTTGAGCTGGTGGAAGTGCGGCTGCGAGGCTGGCGAGGCTCAAAGCCAGGAACCTGTAGGTGTCGAGGAACCTGACTCTGAATCCTAGCTGCCTTTTTCCACGCCCTGGCATCCGAACCGGTGTCGCTGTTCGGTCGAACAGGAACCGCTTCGTAAAAGCGATGTACCGCTCTTCCGTGTGAGCCAACACCTCAACATCATCAGGGTCGACCGCCAACTCCCGCACTATGAAGTGAGCGTCGTAGTTGGAGAGGTTGTGGAAGTAGCAGTTGACTACTCGCTGCTCCCTGTAGCGTAGGTTACATGATCTGTGCGCAGCGCCACGGAACTCGTAGGGCGGCGCGTGGTTGTGATCACGAACCTTTGGGTCTTCGCTTGAAAATGTCGATCCGCAGAGGTAGCAATTCGCTGTCGAGTTGTACTGCATCGTTTCGGCTGGGGTCAGGACAGGGCGCAGATTTCTTGCTTCGTACAGGAAGTTCCACAATCGCTCAACATCAGTTTTCAACATCTCCATAAATGTCTTTGACGCATCATCCCCGAAGTAGACTCGAGGCTCAAACTCCTCAAGTCCGTACGAGTCGATGATCTGGTACGCAAAGGCGTATGGGATGTGGATGTGGGTGGCTACTCCTCCGTGCGGTTCGTCGACTTGTTCATCCATCTCCGCGGTCGGCAGTAGAGCACACTCAAAGTCCGCGTAGATGGTGAATCGCTCGCGTCGGGTGAACTCTGGATGGCTGAATTTGATTTCTGTCTTTTTCGGCGTATCCATGCGAATAGGGGCCGAAGCGGAGCAGTATCGCCTGTGCTCCTCCAGACGCTGTGCACCCGTCAGACCGAGCTTGTTCGGACGGTTGTCAAAGTGCGTGAAGCACCGCTTACAGATGAATATCCTACCCTTATGTGCTGTAAGCTGGGGACGGATCAGTCGGCCAAGGTCTTTGATGTAGGCGTAGTGACTATCACCGTCCGTTGTCACGTACAAAATGTCACAATGGTCTTCAAGCTCCTGCCTACAAATCTTCAAGGGGAAGACGGTGTCCTGATACTTTGGTCGTCCGTCAGGTTTCTGACCCACGCACGTGTGATCAATACCATAGACGTTGATGCTGATGTTGTTTGTCCGCTCAAACGTCTTGATACTCTTCAGAGCAACGGGGAATTGAAGGCCGGTCCAATCGTATCGGGCGATGATGTCGTCGGTGTACAATGCCGGTCTATCGGGGTGATCTTGAACAAACTTTCCCAGGACTGCATACATAAAACACCGCTCATTGGTGTTCAATACGTTGACGACTGCTTGGGTGTTCTCCAGAGACGTAGACAGTGGGAGCCAAGCTCGACCATCTTCACCTAGAGGAGTGTATTCGTTAATACCGACCTCCAAATCACGAACGCGAAGGTATGTCCACCCGGAGCCGATATGATCACACTCAGCCTTCTCTCTGATAAGCTTCGCAAAAGCTGCTGTGATGTACTGGTTCAGGTCCGAGGTCGTCGTCAACGGAGTCATCTTTGTTTTGAAGTTGCGCAGGCAGGTGTTGTTGTGAATATTTTGGAATTCACACTCCAGCTTCAAGTTGACCTTAATGCTGCGGTGTTTCGCCAAGGTGTTCTCAAGCAACTCCGTAAGGCTAACAATCAACAGCGCCATCACTTCTCCGATTGTGACGAGATTCTCCATCGGTCGCTGCAGACGGTAGGTTAAGAGGCGGTTGCGAAAACCCCGTTGAATGATTGAGAATACGGGGCTTGACTGTCCTGCTCCAGTCATCTCAACATCATCGGGTTGCGGGTGTGTGCTCGTTCCAGGTTGTGGCTCCGTGCTGGGTCCTGGCTGGGGTTCGTCCTGTACCATAGCCACTCGGTTCAGGATCAGGTCCTTCATGATCGGGCAAGAGAACCGCTCATGATGGTCCTTGTTGAACAGCTGGTTGAACTCCTGACCGCAGTATGCGCAAGGGAATCTCCGTTCTTGATCATCACCGTGAAATTGCATGGTGTGTCGACGCAGGTTGTCTTCCCTCTTGAATTCGGCGCCGCATGTGCCGCATATGAACCTGCGGACTCTGCTGTGGGAAGAATCCACATGTCGACGCAGGTTTCTTTCACGACGGAAACGGCGACCGCATTCATGGCAGGTGTGGTGGCCAGTAGGGTGGTTCATATTACTATGGTAAAAATTGAAGTTGAAGCAGGAGACCAGGCCATCCCCTAATTTAGTTCCATTTAGTAATATAAACAATTTCCCAAAATTTCAAGATGATACTTCAATTAGAAGGTAGTGCTCATTAAGGTTAAAAAAGTTTAAAAAACGTAATTTTTAATATGTTGTTAAATAAAAAAACACAATTTATACCTATATATACCATTATTTATTTTGTAACTTTTACATTTATATTCCTAAATAATAGTAAATTTGTAATATTCACTGCTTCAAATTTATTTTTATTTGGAAAAATATCCTCCTTTTGTTAGGAATTATTTTTTGGAGGTCGACGGTTGAACAATTTCGAGAAGAGCTTTTTTTGTTGGTTCTGTTGGAACTTTTTTACGATTAGCTTCCACAACTTGTAATAATAGTTGTTTCTCTTCTTCATCATTGGTAATAAGCGTGTTAAAATCTTGAAAGAGTTTTACACCCCTTTCGGCGATGTCATTGACTACTTTCAGATTTTCAACTGTTTTCTTACCAGCTACAAACTGCGGGTCTTTTTTCCAGTCACTAGGTGGTTGTGTGAGAAATGTCTGGTTGATATTTAGCTTAGAAAAAATCAAAGATGTTCTGGAGCTAGCAAAATCTGAAAGTTCACACTCCTCATTCAGTAAGTCAGGATTTCCTCTTACCATACGCTGTAGAGGCACTTTAGTAAGATTTTCAACAATGTGTAGTTTCTCCTCTTCTGTAAGTTTTTCTGAAAATAAAGCAAGGCCAACTAACTCATCAGAGAGATACTCAAGTGAGGTTTCAGAGATTTTCTCACAGTCAAAGAGATTTTGTTGTCAGGGATAGAATATTTTCCAGCTTCTTTCCATAAGGTCAAATCATTTATGGCCACATTTGCACCTAATGGAGCCTCAACCCAATTTTTGACATACAAAAGGGCACCAAACTTGACAAATCTCTCCAAACTATGCTTCTCCCTTTGGGTTAGATGGAAAACATCCTGGTTTTGAAAAAGGAACATCTTGAAAGCATAAATTAGTTTGGCCATCTAGCGAGCATGGTGGATTGGTCCAGGTTTTGCTCTCCAATGAATAGTTTCAAGTGGGTATCCTAAGACCAACAAAGTTAATTCAACCAACTCCAAGTAGTCATCTCGTGGTTGGTTTTTTTTCTTTAAAAGTGGAAATAATATTTCGATCGTAGACTTTGTTAAGGCCTCTTCTTCATCGTTAAGGATTAAAGGTGAGTATTCAGATCTAACAATTGAAGCCCACGTTTCTTTTAACCTTTTGAACAGTGGGATATCGGGTGAGCTTGAAGGACCTAAGCACTGACTAAATATTTTACTTAGAATTATTTCCAGTACATGATGGCGGCATGCAAACCATAGTAAGTCTCTCTTCGATTTACTTTCTAATAATGTACAAGCACCATTTTTAGAGCCGGTATTAACCGCTGTAGTGTCGAAACCCATCCCAACAATTTTATCATCAAGATGCCATGATTTCAAAATACCATGAACTGCATTTCCAGTATTTGCTCCAGTTGAGGAAACAACTTTTGGTACTCCAAGTAGTTTCTCTTCTCCATTTGCAAATGAAACCAAAACTGGTAATCTATCTACCATTTCAGAACCTATAATATATGGTAAGATTTTTCCGTCCCAGTGAATAACAATTGGTTCTTTTATTTCTAAGTTTTTCTTAAGTTCTTCAGCTAAATTATGTCTTGCTTCTTCTCGCTTCTTTTTTATAGAACTTCTGGAAACAGGCATATTAGCTGGATCATGCCCAAGTGCAGCAACGATTGGAATAATCAGTCTCATGGCTTCTCAAAAACTTCTTGTTATAAACACTTTACACTTATATATGTTTATGAACTTTAGTATTGTATTTATATTCTTATGTTATTTGAATGTTCTTTTCTTCAATCTATCATTCATTTGAAAAATAAATCTTCAAAAATTCCTGACACAAAAATTATTAAAAAATCGTTAGTATTTAGCCAAATTTTCAAAATTAACATTGGTTGAGCACTGCTTTCCATTTATCGTAGGATGCTGAAATTTTGTGTGGTGACTATTGTTATATATTGAAACAAAATTAGGGGGTGGCTTGGTGTATTTGATTAAGTTCAGTTTTTTGGACCACCCTAGTGGCCAGGGCCCGGTCCTTCATCTGAAAATAAATACAAAAAACAGATTAGGATAACTAAAGATACAAATTCCCCTCTCTCGAGAATCACATTTCAAAATGGAGTTGTTAATTAAAAATACCAATTTTCAAACAGGGAATGTAATCTTCTGTACTGTGTGTCTACATTGATGATTCGGGGTTCAAGGCTAAGGATGTAGCTGCAATATTGAGCTGCTCCAACCCTAAAGAAGCATTATGTTTTAGGGGGAGCGAAAATCTCCCCCCTAGCAATTAAATCAATAGTACACCAGTTGTCACGGTCTCATTCTTCTTCATGTACCTAGTTAAATAATTATAATTGTATCACTCTGCGGTTATATTGCATAGCGTATTCCTATATTACTAACATTTAGGTCTGATTAAAACAATAATGCAACGCAAAAAAACATACCTTGCTGCGTTGGTGTTGGTGGTAGTAGTTGTGGTCTCAAGCCGTGGAATCTGATGTGGTGTTGCACCAAATTGTTTCTACGCACGAAAATACAACCACAAATGGTACAAACGTGTGTGGCGTTCATCTTTAATATGGATTATAAGTTTTGATAATCACAAACAATACAGCACAACACGTACGTTTTAAATAGTTCAAAGGTGCTTTACGCAAATCGCAAATTATGACAATCAACAACTAACACAAATCGCGTAGAACGGAACAGGATCGGACTAACACGTCTTCACGCACTGAACTCTCGAACTTAACTGAAGGAGGGCTGGTGATGTGGGTGACTCTCCCCACTAATGGATTTCGGAGAAGGTCGGGGCAAAAACTCTCAACCGCTGTCTTGGGTAAAGACCACCCTGCTCTAATGGAACTCGATATGAGCGGTCTATTATGGGTTCCTAGAAGGGTCAGCCGTCTTCCCGTCGAGGTATCAAATTACAGCATCCGCATTCCCAGACAGGTCTCGACTTGTCGGTTTTTTGTGTGAACACCTGCACCCTCCAGTCGAGGTATCAAATTACAACATCCGCATTCCCAGACAGGAGACTGGACGCGTCAGTCGGTTGTGCGAAGAGCTGCCTTGGTGCAGAGTACTTGAAGGGGGGTGTATCGATACACCCCCCTTTGCAATATATATGTTCAAAGCATTGCAATTATATTCTCCTCAAAATTTGCACTCACTGGTAGTTCAATTGTCCGCAAGCGCTGATGGGCTAGCTCTGTTGGTTGTAGCGTTACCCTGATCAACTCTTGTATTAATTATCCAAAGTATGTCATGTGGGTACTGAGAATACTCGGCTTGACGAGGAGATTCAAAAAATGCAAAAAAAGGTCAAAAGTGTGGTGCGGGCCCCTTTTTTGTAAACATCATCCAAAGTGTACGATGTGGGTACTCAAATGACTCGGCTCGACTAGACGAACAAGAATCTGCAATCAGAATTCAAATCCGACTTATGGTAACCGATATAGCCCACCCGCCCCCCCCTACATCGTCCAAATGTACCTTGTGGGTATGCAAATTTCTCGGCTCGATTAGACGAACAAGAATCTGCAATCAGAATTCAAATCCGACTTATGGTAACCGAGATAGCCCCCCCCCCTACATCGTCCAAATGTACCTTGTGGGTATGCAAATTTCTCGGCTCGACTAGACGAACAAGAATCTGCAATCAGAATTCAAATCCGACTTATGGTAACCGAGATAGCCCCCCCCTACATCGTCCAAATGTACGTTGTGGGTACTCAAATTTCTCGGCTCGACTAGACGAACAAGAATCTGCAATCAGAATTCAAATCCGACTTATGGTAACCGAGATAGCCCCCCCCCTACATCGTCCAAATGTACGTTGTGGGTACTCAAATTTCTCGGCTCGACTAGACGAACAAGAATCTGCAATCAGAAATCTGATCCGAGGTTAGGTTAGGTTAGGTTAGGTTAGGTTAGGTTAGGTTAGGTTAGGTTAGGTTAGGTTAGGTTAGGTTAGGTTAGGTTAGGTTAGGTTAGGTTAGGTTAGGTTACAATAGGTTAGGTTATGTTAGGTTAGGTTACATTACGTTAGGTTAGGTTAGGTTAGGTTACGTTAGGTTAGGTTAGGTTAGGTTACGTTACGTTAGGTTAGGTTAGGTTACGTTAGATTAGGTTAGGTTAGGTTAGGTTAGGTTACGTTAGGTTAGGTTAGGTTAGGTTAGGTTAGGTTAGGTTAGGTTAGTATTCGCAACAAAAAAAATTCGCAAAAAAAAAATTCGCAAAAAAAATTCGCAAAAAAAATTCGCAAAAAAAATTCGCAAAGTGTCACAGACGAGACCTCGGGGGGGGGCTCGGGGGGGGGGGGCTCGGGGGGGGGGTGCTCCTCCTGACTCCTCCTGGCCTCGGAGTGTCCAATACACCCTACTTGCTAGTATATTATGAAGGACTGTATCCAAAAGTTCGTGAAAAAAATACGATAGCAAAATTAGGGTAAGTTTTTGCAATAAAAGGAAATACATTTGCTGTTTCCATTAATGAATCTTAAAGCATTATTTAAGTATTTAAATACGTTCAACATAAAACGAGTTCGCACGCAGCACGCTGACGTGAGGGAAGTGAATTTCCACATAAAACTTTTAAAACTCAAAATCAAAATAAAAACTTACATTTGTCCAATTTTTATTGAAATCTGAAAACATTGATTTTTTGGCTGTTCTGATACTCCTGGTTTCATTTACTTGCAAAGCTGGGAATACAATTTTGCGCATTATAAGGTTAAGAGAAGGTCCAGACAGGCATGAAAGTAGGCGTGAGGTTGCTGGGGACGATAAAAGTACTCTAACAAACATGCTTTTCTAGTGTAAAACTCCCTTAAGAAAACGTACTGTGATTAGTCGATACACATTTTCTCTAATAACTCGGTAAATATTTATGCTAGAATGAAGAGAGAGGGCTTAAAACTTTTGCCTCTCTAATTCCCATCTTATTACATCCATTGATTTTACATCTGGGGCTTCGCTTCTCTGACCGTTTTTGGGCCCAAAAACTCTAAATTTGAAAGATTAATCCCCAAAAAATGGGTTTAGAGTTTTCCGATTGTTTTGCCCAACGAACTTGTCCAACTGATTACAGAAAGGATCGTCCCTACCAAATTTGAAGTAGATCGGACAAAAAATGCGACCGATAGAGTGCAAACACACACACACACACACACACACACACACACACACACACACACACACACACACACACACACACACATATATCTATAACATTTTGAACGACTCCCCAAAACGTGTTCATTTCCCAGAGGGTCGTTTTAGGAACTTATATGGTGGTCCTGGGCTGAAGTTTCACCATGCGGGTCATGCTAATAGTTCACTTTCCAAAGGAAATTCACTAATAATACCTTATTAAGTTATTAGCGAATTTTCCTTATAGGGAAGAAGCTATTACCTATAGGGTCTCATGGTAAGACTTAAGCCCAAGACCATGATAACTTTTCGTTTTGAGGTCCCCAGATGCCAAAAACACCATTTGTTCAAATTGTTATATATATATATATATATATATATATATATATATATATATATATATATATATGTATATATATATATACTTACACACATATATATATATATATATATATATGTGTGTGTCTGTGTGCCCGTAAACACGATAACTTTTCTATAAAAGGTCCGATCTTAATTAAATTTGGTACAAATATTTAAATTACCATTTATTTGAACGAGTTCGAAAACCAGACAAATCGCACGATCCTAAGGGGGTTGGTTATTTAGGAGGTTTTGTACCCCAAAAATGTTTTTTGGGGGTTTTCAAATATAATTGTTATTTAAATACAATTTTAATTTATACCATTGAATTCAACTTTAAAAAAATTTAATATTTTGAGCATTGCTCTACGTCAATTGGTTACTGAGATGTTGCAAGTCCTAACACAGGACGTTGTCCAATGTTATTCTTATGGAGAAAAAGAAACGTTTTATATCTCGGTTATTTATGAACATAAATTGACCAAACTTGTTATATCGCTTCATCTGGTTGTGGTTTGTTGTTGTTTGTACAAAACATCAATTTTTTGCCTCTGGTTCCCGTAGCAGCAAATCTAGATACTCGATCCCCTTGTCATTCTTATGGAGAGTAATACAAATGTTAATTATCGCTTATTTATAAATGTATATGAATTAAACTTGGTATGTGACTTCACTTAGATTAGTTCTATTGATATTTGCATGAAAACCCATTATTTAGTGTTCCTTGTTGTAGCAAACCTGCGTACTCATCCCTATCGTTATTCATATGGAGAATAATGAATATTTTTAATATCGCTTATTTATTAATATATTTATTATGAATCCTGGTAAGAGGCTTAATGTGTTATTAAGACATATATATCCATTGGAAATTCGCTGAGTATGCAGGTTTGCCGTGTCTTGACTACTGACCCCTTGATTTTATTATTTTTGTGAGACAATCGCCCCGCAAACTGAGTTAATGGACACTTGATTGATAAAGTATTTATTGTTTTAGTACTGAATTTGGTTATGAAACAGTGATCAGTCTTCTTTATTTGTGAGACAAACGCCCCGCAAAATATAATTACGAACACAAACCCAGTAGCCAAGAGTAGTGGGTAAACAGCAAAGAGGCGCCACTTCCGGCGCTTTTTCCCCATGTTATTCTTATGGGGAGCCGTTTTTGGACCGACGCCAGCTCCCACCCTACACAAGTTTCCTTGTTAGCCTATACTAACGTCCAACCCCTGCCTATATTAAATATATTTTCCCAATCCCCATCCCTCCTCTATATTTTTTAAAATTAATTTTCAAATTCAGGCTAAAAAACTATCTTTGGTGTTTATGGTCCGATTTGTCTGCAATTTGGATATGTTATTGTCCTAGGCAAGTGTTTTAATAAATTCCACTTACATTTCCCAAATTCACTATTACGGTTGAATTAAAAATATTTTTGAAAAATACTGCCAATTGCCAACTTCTTTATTTACTGTCCGATTTGTCTTCAATTTGGATATGTTATTGTCCTAGGCAAGTGTTTTAATAAATTCCACGTACATATCCCAAATTCACTATTACGGTCAAATTAAAAAATATTTTTGAAAAATACTGCCAATTGCCAACTTCTTTATTTACTGTCCGATTTGTTTAAAATTTAGATATGTTATTGTTGTAGGCTGGTGTATATGCACCACCCACATTTCCCAAATTCACTATTACGGTCAAAATTATTTTTGAAAAATACTGCCGTCAACTTCTTTATTTACTGTCTGATTTGTTTAAAACTTAGATATGTTATTGTCCTAATGTTTTAATAAATTCCCCCAAATTAAAAATACTGCCGCCAACTTCTTGATTGTCGTAGTGTTTTAATCCCAACTACGGTCGAACTGCCAACTGATTAAAACATCCGCCGCCTGCACACGCAACGATCCGCTGCCTGCACACACTGACATACTAACACACTAAGTCAGTCATGCGCAAGCACGCGTCACATTGACCAGAATTTCCACTTACCATAGAAAGTCCAACCAACGCAATTTCCTGGTTAAATTGAAAATCTGATGTGTATATAAGGTGCCACCGACAACACACAACAACAGTGACCTCCACCACCAGCACCGGATGACGCCACCACACACGCCACCAGCGACATTGAGGCGACCACCGGCACCAGATGACGTCACCGCGCCGCACTCTGGCTCTCACCACGTCTCTCGGCCCACCTAGGACTCTATGTTAGCTGTGAGTGTTAGCGACGGTAGTTGTAATCTGTCTTCAACGGAAACATATCCATCACTATGGCAATTTTTGAACTCTCGTAAACTTGTAAAATATAATTTAAAAACCGCTGTTAAATAATTTAAAAAAATTTAAAAATGGTAATTTCTTGTTTATAAAAAGCAGAGCACGACATCTCTACAGTCATTTCAACACAAAATGTTGTCCTGTGCAATCTGCTCCACGCCCTGCTCCAAAAGAGGCAATTTAATCAGACACTATCGCAACATTCACAAAGTTATTCCTAAAATTTGTAAAAAATGCCATCAAATATTTGATAATAACAATCATTTTAAAGCACATATGCTAGAAAAACACAATAGTTGTAATGTGTGTAAGAAGGCTATTAACTGTCACAAGAAACGCCACCACCTACGATGTGACAAACGGCCTTACAAGTTGTATATTTTTAACGGTGAATCTGTGGAAGTATTAGACACACTTCAATCTTGTCCTTTACCTATCAAATGGATTCTTATTAGGAGAGTGAAATTTATCAAACACACAGTGGACAACAATGGTGATTTAATCATTGACAAAGAATGTATTGCTGATTTTCGAAGTTTAACTAATTTATCAATTGAGAAAGCACAATTAAAGACTCAAATTAAAGAAGCACTTTTTAAGATCGATACCTCCATGCACAAATATCAAGCCCAAGGCAGTGGATGGATATATGACCAAACTAAATACTGGCAGCTCCATGTTTACAAATATAAACCCCTAACTCCCAAATCATACATTCCTACACCTGAAAATATAAAATCAAAACACGCTGTTTTAAATATTATAAACGATGATAATAAATGTTTCGTGTGGAGTGTTTTAGCAAGCTTAAGACCAAGGAATAGTAAAGAACATGCAAATCGAGTATCTTACTACAAACCCTATGAGGGTCAGTTAAATATGACAAACATAAAATATCCAGTAAAAATATCCGACATTGATAAATTTGAAAAACAAAATAACATAAGTGTTAATGTATATGGAATTGAAGAAGAATTAATATATCCATTGAGAATAACTAAACTAAATAGCAATACTCACGTCAACTTGCTTCTTCTACAAGAAGCTCGGAAATCACATTACTGTTTAATTCGTGATTTTGACAAGTTAATGTTGCGGTCTACAAAATATGACCATAAGAAATATTTTTGCAAGTTCTGTTTGCAACATTTTGGCACCAAAGATATATTGGAACGTCACACAACACACTGTAAAACCTTTGATGCTCAAAGAGTACAAATGTCTGAAAAAGATACACTACAATTTACGAATTACAAATATCAACTTAAAGCTCCCTTTGTGATTTATGCAGATTTCGAATGTTTTATAAACTGCGGCAAACACACTCCTTCTGGATTTGCTTATGTTGTGGTGAGAGATTCTAACATTATTTACGAAGAGTTGTACAGCGGTGAAAATGTGATGGATGTATTTTTCGAAAAGTTATTTAAAACTTATGACTTTATTAAAAGTAAGATGGAAGTATATGTTCCCCTTGTAATGACTCCAGAGCAAGAGGCTTCCTTCCAAAACTCTACACACTGCCACATATGCCAACAACTGTTACTGTGTGATAAAGTGCGCGACCACTGCCACCTAACAGGCGAGTTCCGAGGACCCTCCCACAACGCTTGCAATTTAAACTATAAAGTAACCAAGAAAATTCCAGTATTCTTCCACAATCTTAAAAACTATGACGGTCATTTAATAATGCAACACTTGGGAAAATTCAATCGGAAATTGAATTGCATAGCCAAAGACATGGAAAAATATATTTCGTTCTCTGTTGATGATTTGGTATTTTTGGATTCATACAACTTTCTGTCTCTTCCCTTAAGCAAATTAGCTTCCAATTTAAATACGTTTAGATTTATAGACAATCCACTACTACAATGTAAGGGCGAATTTCCGTACGAATACATGACAGGACCAGAAAAGTTTTTAGAGCCCCTCCCACCCATAGAGGCATTTTACAGCAGTCTAACTAAAGAATGTATATCTCCTGCACAATATGAACATGCTAAAAACGTATGGAATCATTTTAATATAAAGAATTTAAAAGAATATCACGATTTATACCTTAAAACAGATGTGTTGTTATTGGCTGATGTGTTTGAGACATTTAGGGACTTGTGTTTAAAAGATTATAAACTCGACCCTGTCCACATGTACTCACTGCCCGGACTAACATGGGAGGCGTGTCTTAGAATGACCGGCATAAAATTAGAATTATTTCAAGACATTGACATGCATTTGTTTATAGAACATGCCATTAGAGGCGGCGTAAGCATGATTTCCACACGCTACGCTAAAGCCAATAATAAGTACATGGGCGAACATTATGACCCAAATCAAGAAAGCACCTATCTTGTATACTTAGACTGCAACTCGCTATACTCTACAGCAATGTGCGAGTCGTTGCCCGTTGATGGCTTTAGATGGACAAATGAGAAAGATTATAAATCCAATCAAAATGAAAACTTTGGATTTATTTTGGAAGTTGATTTAAAATACGATAAAAGTTTACACGATTTGCATAATGACTACCCGCTCGCACCAGAAAAAATGAATGGAAAATTAATACCAAATTTAAATGACAAAACCAAATATATTTTGCATTATAAAGCACTAAAAAAATACGAAGAACTGGGTTTGGTAGTTACAAAATACCACAGAATCTTAAAATTCAGACAATCAAAATGGCTCGCGCCCTATATTAATTTTAATATTGAAAAGCGACAAAAAGCTGAACATGATTTTGAAAAAGACTTTTACAAACTGTTAAATAACAGTCTCTTTGGTCGAACAATTATGAACCAACGCAAGTTTCGTGATATACATCTTGTAGACGAGTCTAAGTTAACAAAGTATGTTACAAAGCCAAGATTTGACTGCAGCAAAATGTTCGATAACAAGTTGCATGCTGTGCATTTAAATAAATTAATTGTAAAGTTTGATAAACCAATATATTTAGGAATGACCATTTTGGATATCAGCAAAGTAATAATGTATGATTTCCACTATAATTATATGTCAAAATTTAAGAATAAAAAGTTCTTAATGACAGACACAGACAGCCTTCTTTATTCTATAGTAACAGAGGACTTTTACAAGGAAATACAATGTGACTTGGACCGTTTTGACACCTCTGCATATAGTAAAGATCATTTCTTATACTCTGATAAAAACAAAAAAGTTACGGGCAAGTTTAAAGACGAATTAAATGGTCAAATTATGTATGAATATTGTGGTTTAAGGCCAAAATTATACTCTTTCATTCCTCTACAGTGGTTATACGAAAAAGAAAAGCAAAATGAGCTAGAGGTTAAGAAGGCAAAAGGAGCTGATGGCGCTACAGTTAAACATCTCTTAAGACACCAACACTACTTACACTGTCTTGCAACCGGAGAAGATTACTACGAGAATGTTACAAGAATTAAATCCACAAACCACCATCTGCAAACATTAACGATGAACAAAAAGGTACTCTCTTTTGATGACGACAAGAGGTTTATTGTGGATGGCATCAACACCCTTGCCCTTGGTCACTATAAAATTGGTCAAACATAAATCTGTATTTGCCATTATTCTTTGGCCTTTCCTTGTCTATTACAAAAAAGCCATATTTAGACCTATCCCAGCATTGATGGCAGAGATTTCTAAATTGGTTAAATGAAAAATCATTTCCCACATGATTGTTATACACATGTTTTAAATTTAAATCGTCTTGTTTAAATAATATTAGGAAATTAACATTGTCACGCAAATGTTTGTTTACTTTACTGTAAGATTGACACAAGTAAAAACTGTTAATATTTTTGTGTCTGCCCATTGAGAAAAATTTTGTGATATTTGGACCATTTATGTCGTCAAATACAACTATTGAGTGTGATTCTACATCATTTGGTGTGATTTCACAGTTTGAATATGTGTGTAATTTAACTTCATCACACAGACGGAATATTTCAATTATTTTTTTATATTTTTCTTGTTCTAAAGATTTGGATATTATATATAAATTTGTAAACTTTAATCCTTGTTTTTTTACAATTAAGTTATAAATTACAACGGTCTTCCCCGAACCACTGGGCCCTATTATAAGACAGCGAATATTATTAGGAAATAGACCCAACTTCTTTGGTGTATTTTCTTTATGTGCTATTTTAAATTTGTTCTTTTGTTGAATAAATGACATTTTTTATATAATGGTGTATTTTCTTTATGTGTTAAATCTTTTGTTTAATAATTTTTTTATATAATAAAAATGGCAAAGAGAAAGTGTAAGAAGGGTAAGGGATTATTCTTAAAGCCATATAGAGGCCGTGGCTTGTTAAATACCCTTATAAACAACCTTCCTTTCCCCCTCCACATCCCGTCGTATTCATATTGTGGTCCAGCAACTAATATACGTGAAAATTTAGCCAAAAATGTACCTCCAAAAAATAAGCTAGACTCTTATTGTAAAGAGCACGACATATTCTACATGAATAATCCTGATACAGCCGCCCGGAACAAGGCAGATATGAAATTAGCGGACCAGGCTTGGACTAGGGTTTCGGCAAAGGACGCCAGTCTGGCCGAAAAAGCAGCAGCTTATGCAGTGACAAATTTGATGAAGGCTAAGGCAAAAATGGGAATGGGATTAAAATTTAATAAAAAAGATGGACAACTTTCAGCTGTTAGAGGCAGCAAGAGACGTGCCTCACTTTCGAGGAGTGTACCTAAAAAACGAGCTAAGAAAACAGAGACCAAAAGTAAGAGAATGTGGAATTATTAATTTAGACAGTGACAGGGGCACACATTGGACAGCATATCGTAAAAATAAAGATATTGTAATATATTTTGACCCTTTCGGAATACAGCCTCCAAAAGAGGTAATTGAATATTTTGTACCATCTAAAATCTACTATACAACTGATCAAATACAAGATTTAAACAGTTCCATTTGTGGAATTTTATGTTTATCATTTCTGAAAAATTTTAGTTTATAAAAATGGATTCATTTACTATAACATTTACGGGTACAGAGCCAGAGTTAAAGTCGGTGTTCTTTCCTCCTATAGAATTAAATGGTGATTATGTAATTGGACTGGTAGATTTTCAAAGTTATAATTCTATATTTAATGTTAAAAAACCTCTAAATACTTTGACATATTACAAAATGCACAAAATTACAACCCCAAAAGGGGAGGTCACAATTGACGAACTAAACCGGGCATTAGATGGTAAAGTTGAAGTTATTATACAAAATAAAGTAGCATTAATTAATACAAAAGTCAAACTTATATTTTACAAAGGGCCTAGTTCCAAAATTAAATAAACTTAAAGACACAAAATTAACTATAGACGAGGGTGAGGATGTGTATTATTACGATCACAAAGCTCCAAATGTAATTGAAATTGTTGAAGGTACATACGAAGTGTTTGAGCTTGCGAAGGAAATTCAAAAGCAACTCCCAGATTTTGTACTTATAGCCGATAATAAAACTATGAAAGCCACACTGCATTCTAGCCATGTGTTTGATTTTACAAAACCGTGTTTGGGGTCTGAATTATTGGGATTTAAAGGATTTTCTACTCCATATATTGCGTTTAAATCTGTAAATAAAATCAACATAAATAATGTAAATGTGATTAGAGTAAAATGTAATATTGCGAATGGGTCTTATTTAAATGGTGACAAATCACACACCATACACAGTTTTTACCCAGAAGCTCCTCCCGGCTACAAAATTATTGAGGTTCCCAGAAATATTATATACTTCCCTGTAAATAAGAGAAGTTTAGATGTTGTTAGCATTACATTTGCAGATCAACACGACAAGCCAATTGACTTTAATAAAGAAGAAACTACAATTACTTGTCATATAAAAAAGATATGAGAATTTACAAGAACGGGCTGAGTGTCCAAAATGCCAGGTTTCTGCGATCAATTGGGTTGAAGTTAAAATTTTCTATTAATAAAAATGGAAGATTTTCTAGACGTTGCAGGAAAATTCCAATATGATGATAGCCTGGTTAAAATTACAAATCACTCCTATGTTCCACACAACACTTTAGCAATAAATAATTCCGATGAAATTCGAATATGCATAAATAATCAAGATTTACTAACACTCCCATGTAGGAGTTATCTGTATATTAAAGGAGAAATAGAGAATCATGATAAAGGACATTTTATAAATAATGCATTTGCATTCTTATTTGACGAAATTAGATACGAAGTTGCTGGTAAAGAAATAGATATTGTAAGAAATCCGGGAATTTCCAGTCTTATGAAAATATTGTGCTCTTACAATAAAACAACTAAATTGTCAAATGTAGCATTTGATTCTGATGAAAATTTAAAAGAGTTCCATAAAAGCGGCAAGTTTAGTACTTGTGTCCCGTTAGAGCTGTTAATGGGTGTGTTTGAGGATTTTAATAAGGTTTTAGTAAATGTTAAACAAGAATTGGTGTTGAAAAGATCCAAAAACGACTTAAATTGTATATTAACAACATCTGGTGTCGATCCTATTCCTAAAATTACACTTAAATCGATTCAGTGGGTGATGCCGCACGTGGTACCATCTGATGGGGAGAAGCTTCAATTACAAAAGATGTTATTGCAAAATAAAAATTTGCAAATTGCATTTAGAAGTTTGGAGCTACACGAACTCCCATCATACCCCGAAACCAAGAGACATACATGGTCAGTTAAGACGTCTTCGAGTTTGGAGAAGCCCAGGTATATTATATTTGGTTTCCAAACAGGTAGGGACAACAGTGCACGAAAAAGAACTGATGAATTTGATCACTGTAAATTGAAAAATATCAAAGTGTTTTTAAACTCTGAATATTATCCTTATAGTGATTTAAATCTCGATTTTGAAAATGGAGATGCCTCTAAAGCTTATGAGATGTTTGTGAGGTTTAGGGAGAGTTACTACAACACCGTCCCCGATCCTATGTTTAACAGAGCTGACTTTATAAAGAAATATCCTCTAATTGTAATAGATTGTTCTAGGCAGAATGAATCAATAAAAGAGGGGGTTGTAGATATTAAATTAGAAATTGAAACTGCAGAAAATGTCCCTTCAAACACATCTGCATATTGCCTAATAATACACGATAAAGTGTTTGAGTATAATCCTTTGACAAATGAGATAAATAAAATGTAAATAAAATGAAAACAAATATTCAACAAGAATTGGTAGAGTCTGCGAAACAAATAAGAGAAAAATATAGGGCGTTAAAACGTGGTAAATTTCTAGAGGCTGAAGAGAGGTTCCAAACATTCCAACCGTTAATAGAGCCTTTGCAAGAATTAAAAAATTTAGCCACAAAAACAGAGAGGCCAGTTCTCCCAATGATTTTAGAAAAGACCCCGTCTAGAATACCAAGAATAACACAAATAACACCACACAAATTAGATTTTGGTCTTTTAGCATCAGACTATTTAGGAAATTACCTTAGTAGAAGTAGTATGACAGACACCACATATGGTATTAGGCGAGAAGGAAATAAATTTTTTATTGGGAATCAGGAAGTTCAAATTGCCAATGATGATGTTACGGTTGGAGAAAAAATTTATAAAGGGACAAAGGGATTGTGGGAATTGTTAACTTTAAAAGAACCCGTAAACTATAGTCAGGCTGATTTGCAAAATTATAAAGAGATTTTGGAAGCTACAAATGCACATTTAAAGGGTTATAAACCAGGTGCGGCGATGTCAAGTAATAAACACACTAAATATCTTAATATAATTAAACCCCTGTTTAAGACTGTTGGTGAAGGTTTAAGGCAGGTAACTGGTAATAAAATAGACTATGTTTATTGGGGTGATCCTAATGAGCTTGTAGATAGGTTAAGACTGCTTTGGTTAAGCCGATTGGCGGGAAATTCTGGAGTGGATAATGAGATAGATTCTATCATAGAAGAATTGAGGGAAAGTGGAATTGTTTATTAAATAAAAATATGATAGATAAATTTTATCGCGTATATAACCCATATAGTAAACCAGAAGCTAGAAGTTTTAAAGAAACTACTTTAAATCTAAAAGATGATGGTTGGAATGCTTTAAATTATAAAATTAGTAATGTTAAAGGTGGGGAGTTTGCTGACGATGTATCGACTTTGGGGCAGACGTTAACCAGAAAAGGTGATGCTTTTGTACAAGGTAATACTAAATATAAGTTTTTAGAATCCAAGAGTAATAATTGGAACGCTAATAAACGCAAAATTACTAATGTTAAACGAGGTGAAAGCTCAACCGATGTACCCACATTAGAGCAAACTTTAATAAGAAAAGATGGTGTCTTTGTACAAGACAAAAATAATTATGAATTTTTGGAATCGGAGAATGGTGTTTGGAATGCCAAAAAGCGAAAAATAAGTAATTTGTTGGCTGGTAAAGAAAGCGATGATGTTGTAAACGTCTCTCAAGTACCAAAAATGGATCTAAACTTTTGGGATTTTAATAATAAAAGGCTAGTTCGTGTTAAACCCGCTGTTGATGAGAACGATTGTGTTATAAAACATCAGACTGTGACTTTAGACGGTCTTAAATTTGATGGTAAAAATAAGCAATTAACAAACATTTTACCTGGAACATTGCCAAATGATGTGGCTGTTGTTAAGCAAATATTAACAAAGGGTGAGAAAAGCATAATAAAACAGGGGGATAAATATTATAATGTATTAACATTAGATAGAGATATGTGGGATGCAGAGGACAAATTAATAAAAAATATACCTGAAGGCAAAGATAGGAGTGATATTTGTTTAATGTCGCAGGTTTTGAGGTATGACGATAATATTAAAACTTTTAGACAAGACAATATTAAATTTGATATTTGTTTAAAATCACACGCATTAAGGTTTAACAATAAAACTAATAAATTTATGCAAGACAATAATGAAATCGATTTGATGATGTACAATCCTAAATTGTTGGTTGCAGACCCGACATCTTTAAGCGGATTTAAGACTTTAGATGGAGGGGCATATTTGCCAAAAAACTATGTATATCAAAGAATGAGTGATGGTATGTTAGTTGGTAGCAATGGAGGTGTTTTTGAAACGACAGAGACTGGCAGATACGTTAACATTAAAAATAAAGAATAAAAAATGGAAAAAATTGCTTACGAATTGCATAAGCCCGCGAGAAAGAACTTTATTAGAAGGTCTTTTAAGGTGTTGGGTATAAACGAAACTGTTCAAATCGATTTAATAGATATGCGGAATTATGCTAGAGAGAATTCTGGGAATAAATATATTTTAACTTTAATAGACACATTTTCTAAAAAAGCTTATGCTGCTCCACTAAAGAATAAAACTGGATTAGTAGTCACAGAAGCTATAAAAACTATTCTCCCAAAGGGAGTTAAAAATATTCAATCTGATAACGGAAAAGAATTTTTTAATGAACACTTTACCAAACTAATGAAAATTCTAAATATTAATCACTACCACACTTACTCTACAACTAAGGCGGCTATTGTGGAAAGGTTCCAGAGAACTTTAAAGAATTGGTTGTATAGAGAGTTTAGTGCACAAGGGAGTTACAAGTGGTTGGATTTACTTCCAAAGTTAATAAGGATATATAATAATAAAGTACATAGATCCATAGGGATGAAGCCTAACCAAGTAAGTGCTAAGAACTCTAAAGATGTACATGAAAGGTTAGCATCTAAAGTACAAGTTAAAAAGCCAAGATATAAGGTGGGGGATAGTGTAAGGATATCTAAATATAAACATGTATTTAGTAAAGGATATACCCCTAACTGGACGGGAGAGCTTTTTACAATAGCAGAAGTTAAGAAAACAAAGCCTGTGACTTATATTTTGAAAGATGAGAATGGCAATATAATCAAAGGAGGATTTTATACAGAAGAATTGTTAAAAACTAAATATAAAGACATGTATTTGGTAGAGAAGGTAATTAGGAGGAAGGGTGATTTATTATATGTCAAATGGCTCGGGTTCCCAAGTAGCCAGAACTCGTGGATTTCTGCAAAGGATGTGTTAAAATGAATTTTAAAATAGGGTCAAAATATGGCAAGAGTCAAAACGGAAATTAGGGCGGGTGCAAAAGTCAGTAAATAGTTGGCAGTATTTTTTTTTAATTCAACCGTAATAGTGAATTTGGGAAATGTAAGTGGAATTTATTAAAACACTTGCCTAGGACAATAACATATCCAAATTGCAGACAAATCGGACCATAAACACCAAAGATAGTTTTTTAGCCTGAATTTGAAAATTAATTTTAAAAAATATAGAGGAGGGATGGGGATTGGGAAAATATATTTAATATAGGCAAGGGTTGGACGTTAGTATAGGCTAACAAGGAAACTTGTGTAGGGCGGGAGCTGGCGTCGGTCCAAAAACGGCTCCCCATAAGAATAACATGGGGAAAAAGCGCCGGAAGTGGCGCCTCTTTGCTGTTTACCCACTACTGCCAGGTATTCTGGACCAGTGGTTAAATCTGTACTTAACAATTTATTTGTGAGACAAACGCCCCGCAAACGGAGTTAACACCACATATCGATTAATTAATTACTGTTTTGAAATAGAATTTAATTATAAAGTTAAACAGATGTTAGAAGTCTTGTTTTGTGAGACAAACGCCCCGCAAAATATAGTTACGAACACAGCCCTAACTATTAATTAATGTGGTGGCATTGAATTTTGACTTTAAAAAAGTCATATAATTATGGCTTTATCTTTTTAAACTGGCACACTGAAGGTAGGATGAACTTACGTTTTCCACGCGCGGCCTGTCGGAACATCGTTATCAGCACTGACCTTGACTATTTCTTACGGAAGAACAGGTGGAAAAAGGCATCGATGTGGTCCAGCTCAAGCCTATATAGCCTCGCGGGAGGGGTAATAATGAGGGGAACTATCCACCCCGCCCCTGCCGTCGTCACTGCTTACTTCCTGTATGAATTTGTTGTCTCAACTAATTTTTTAACTTCTCACATCCAGCCCCGAGATACAAAAAAATTTTACTTCTAAAAATTGCTTTGGGACTGCGATACAAACTAACAAAATCTGCTTAGTGTACCAACCGTGTTTATTGTTCACTGTAAATAAATCAAATATAACTCAAAACTTAGACTTAATACATGGTGGGAATCTGCCCACTTGCGTACTTAAATTAAACTCTTTTCCACTGCTCAAACGAAAGGTAATAACCATGAGGAACACAACTTTGCACTTTATCACTATTATTTTAAATTGCCCTAATTATCAATTCACCTCCGGCTGGGTCAACCTCTTAGCCACGTTCCTGGCGTCGTTGGTGGGCTATTAATAGGGCTCCTAATGACCGAGGAAATGGCTTTGTATAATCTTAGTTGCGAACTCTGATTTATTCGGTCGGCTAAGTTCCGGCCCGGTGTCGGCGGGTATGGTGTTACAAACACCTCCTCGCTGTTATCCTCGACCGCTAGCTCCGTAAACACCTTCTTTAGTGGGAGTGTATCTAAAACCAACACATCCTCATCTACCTCTACCAACCAGGAGCCAGGCCAGTTACCTCCTTGGAGCCAGGCTGGGCCAGTGGAGTTATCCCAAACTCCACTCGGTTTGAAGAGTCTGACGCACATGGGCCGCTGTCTATGGCCATCTTGACGGAGTCCCAAGGCTTAATTTCCGACACCTTGCAGGCGTGGCTAAAACATGCTAGGAACCCAGAGTCGCCTACTAGAGGGGTGCCTGGAGTTGCTTGCACAGATTTAGTGGGGCTCAGCCGAATTCCCGGGGGCGTGTTGAGCTCGAAATTGGCCCATACCAGCGCTGATGGCGAAAGGTCCGGTGGAAACCGCATTGGAGTACGTGCTGGACTCAGTAATCGCAGTATTTCCGACATGGGACTCCACTCTAGCTTCATCTGGGGTTGTTCCCTCTTAGAAGCTAAAGGTCGGGAGGGGGTTGTTGGGCTGCTCTGCGGCGCAGTAAACCCTGTCGTAAGAGATTTGATTAAGCGGAAACGATTCTTGCGCCTTCTGGTTTTCTTCTTTTTCGGTATATACCTCAGTGCTGAGGTCCCAGGGGCTCCAAATTTGACAGGCTGCAAACTGAAAACAAGCATAATCTGATACATGCATAATATGATTAGATATTTACAAAATATATACAACATTTTCGAATATAGTTATACTCTATTGTTCGCTTATCTGTTCAGTGACTTTTTAGGTCCTTAACGTGCCATGAACCTATTGATTTATTGTTTTAATCCACAAGCTCATAAACACGAGGAGATATTTTCCGCTTTACTGCAAATTGACCGGTAAATCTTGGGGCCAATGAAGCGGCGAAATGTTTTGGGGCAGAGGACAAAACATAGTTTTTCTTAAAAACCTTATCGCCGACATGAAACTCGATCGGACGCCGGCGCATGTCGTAATAACGCTTTTGCGATTGAGATGCGCGAGTTGTGTTTCTGATAGCGATATCTCGGACTTGGTTTAGAGTTGCCTCGAGTCTTTCTACATAACCGGGGACCGTAATTACACATGGGTCTTTACTATGAAGCAGCTCCCACTTAATGATTTTGGCTGTGGAATTTCGCGCCCAAAATTTAATTAAGCTGGGGAAAACCCGGTTGTTGAGTTCCGCGCCGTATTCCACGCAAACACTATCTCGGTAGTGTATTGGTCCCATTTCCTATGATCGTTTTCGCAAAACTGCCTAATCGTCTTTATCGTTCGATTTGTTCTTTCCACGGGATTCGCTTGAGGCGTATACGGGAGTGTGAATTTTATTGTGAACATGTATTCTTTTGCTAAACCTTTGAAAAGCTTGCTATCATACTGGCTTCCGTTATCGCATAAGACCGATTGTGGTACCCCGTGACGATAAACTACAAGATTTGTAAACGCTTCCCCTACAGTATTGGCGGTTGCCCTTCTAAGAGTAGCATACTCTAACCACTTAGTGAAACGGTCCTGAAATAGTAAAAGGTAACAATTTACTTTTGAAGATCGTGGCAAAGGTCCGATAAGGTAACCTGATAAGGTTTGGTGACCTGTTGCCAAACACCTGCTGTCAGCCTAATGCCCATGGTCCCCGCTGTCCACCTTGCTCTGCTCGACCTTGTGCCGCTGGCATGAATCACAATGCTGGACGAAATCTCGCACCTCCCGCTGCATCCCGGGCCAGAAGTATTGATCGGCTACTCGTGCTGTCGTCTTCTCACGTCCTAGGTCACCAGCTGTTGGTGTTGCGTGACATTCTTGCAGTACACGACTTCTCTCGGGCGTGCGAACGCACAATTTCCACATGTTATCTTCTACTTTATCTCTGTAATACCGCACTTTTTTAACAACTCCCCTTGGTCAATTTTAAAGTTGGGATACTTGTCGGGATTATCAGAAACCGACTTTATTGATGAGTCATACCATTTACATTTAACAGTGTCTTGTACGCTCGCCACTTCAGGTATACGCCAAAGTGCGTCCGGGACAATATTCAACGAGCCTGTATTCTATTTAATTTCGTAATCAAACTGTTGCAATTCTAATGCCCATTTAGCTAATCCCCCTGATGGGGTTTTAATCGTGTTTAGCTATTAAAGTGCCTGGCAGTCACTTAAAATAGTGAAGTGTTGACCTTCAATGTACTGCCGATATTTGCGAATCGCGTGTACTGCTAGACATACCTTCTCGCACGCACTGTAGCGCTTTTTGACATCAGATAACGCACGACTATTGTATGCGATCACCCGCTCTTCGCCATTATGCCATTGACACAAAATAATACTGATTCCGGAGCCAGATGCGTCCGATTTTATTGTGAATGGGAGACTGAAATCGGGGAATACTAGAATAGGGGCTTCCGTCAATCGTTTTCTAATTCAAACATTACCTTATCTTTTTCTGTCCCCCACCTCCATTTAATATTCTTCTTTAATAATTGTGTTAGCGGCTGAGCGATATAACTAAAGTTTTTACGAATCTCCGATACCATGACGCCATTCCATAAAACCGCCTTAATTCTTTTATATTCTTTGGGGGTGGGTAAGAAATAATGGCCTGTACCCTTTCTGGGTCGGTTCCGATCCCTTTATTACTATCACGGTGGCCCAGATAGATAAGTTCCAACTGACAGAATCGACATTTGCTAATATTAGGTTTTAGCCCTGCGTCTCTTAACCTCCGGAAAACTTCTTTCAATAATTTTAAGTGTTCGTCAAAACTTTCACTAACTAAAATTATATCGTCAAGATAAGGAAACGCCACCTCGTCTAAATCCGCACCAATTACTTTATCTAAAAGCCGCTGAAATGTGGCATGAGCTGAATGTAGACCAAACACCATTTCTTTGAATTGGAAGAAACCCCTGCCCGGCACTGTGAAAGCAGTGTACTGGCGGCTCTCAGGGTGTAGGGACACCTGCCAGTATCCGTTTTTCATATCTAATATACTTATGTACTTAGCTTTACGGAGTTTATCGAGTATTGAAGAAATCCAAGCGATACCTTAAGCATCGGAGATCGTGAACTTGTTTACGACTCTCATGTCCAGAGTTACTCGACATTTTCCCGAGGGGTTTTTTACGAGGCAGAGTTCCAAGGGCTATCGGACGGATCAATGATATCGTTTTCGATCATATCGTCGATTTCTTTATGTAAAACTGTTTTCATTGCGGGCGATATAGGGTAATAACTTTGTTTGACTGGCAAGATATCAGGTTTTGGGCGTATTACATGCGTGGCGAGATTGGTTCTCCCCGGTACTTTATCAAAAAGGGCTAAATCGTAATCCAAAAATTATTTTAAACGTTTATTCTGTTCGTTAGTCAATTTCTCAATAGCTGAGATATCAAGTACATTGTTAGTGTTTCCAACCTTTAATGGTTGAGACCTAAACCAATCTGTAATGTCCGGGAATAATTCACTTAACAGATCGAGTCCGATTAGTAAATCAACTGTTGAGCCTTTAATAACTTTTATATTACAATTAATTATTTTGTCATTATATTGTAATCTAACACCAAAGGACGTATTTACAGGAACTAATGTCCCGTCAGCTAATCTTACATATCCCCCCTCCCACGAAAGTTGTGTACAGTGTTTACCAACAGTATCGGCAAACTTATCGCTGATATACGACTCACTGGAACCCGTATCAATTAAAGCATTGTAGCTCACCCCGATAACTCAACAGTAACAAAAATACGGTTATCGTTATTTACAGTCACATCAATTTTTTCGGACGAAACTGTCAAATTAGTGGAAACATTTCTTGTGACGAGATTTTCGTCTGTT
This sequence comes from Allygus modestus, assembly GCA_963675035.1. Taxonomy (NCBI): domain Eukaryota; kingdom Metazoa; phylum Arthropoda; class Insecta; order Hemiptera; family Cicadellidae; genus Allygus; species Allygus modestus. The sequence goes on along the minus strand of OY776111.1, from coordinate 251,617,865 downwards.
TGCCTAGTCAACTCGCCGCTGACTAGGTCCGGTGCGCATTTCCCGACGCCTGCGTCTGACACTTGCACGTTTGAACCGTTTCACCTTTTTCGCCACATCTGTAGCAAAACAGCTTTCTTGGAGAGCGGCACTCTGAGTAGCGATGTCCCGTACGCGAACAGTTCCAGCATGTGTTTACTTGGGCCCAAGGGGTGGTCATCTGGGTGTCGGCCGGCCTCGTACTCGCTATCACGGGTGGGTGGTGGTCTGGAGGGCGGGACGTTCGAGCTCGGTATGCCGTGTCCGTGAATGGTGATTGGGCCGGGTTCGGTGGGGGTCGAAACATTTTCGCCTCCCTGCAGTAATATTCGTACTCCGTTCCCAGTTCCAGCAGTTCCGATAGTGAAGAAAAATCTCTCCTTCGAATATATGTTTTATATTCCGTCGTAAATTTTTAAAAATCATTTATAGTTGCTGGCGTGGTGCCATACCTCCGTGACGTCTCATTTCAGTACGCAGCGATATCACAAAATCCATAATAGATTCATCGTGGCCCTGCGTTCTTTTACGAATATCATCCTCCAGAATAGATGTGTAGTCTGGTGGCAAAAAACTCTTACGCAAATCAGATATGAAATCGCCCCAGTTATGTCATTCATCTTTGTTGTTACGATACCACAACAAAGCTTTGCCTTTTAACTCTGGGATGGCTACTAACAAATTATCCTCCGAGAATTTGTACACGATTTTTAGTTCAATTAATCTTTCAATGAACCCTACCACACCTTCGACTCCGTCAAATCATAACCCCCATTTTCGCACCAGGTCACACGTCTGTCCGGCGTTGGTTTGAGGCACACGTGGATGTTGCTCTAGCTACTCATGTTTATCGAGCAGGGGTGGCGATTTGTGACGGGAATGCCCACCAGACGATTGGGATGTATCCGTCTTTTCCTTTCGAGAGTTTGAATCCGGGTGCTCCCGTAAATATTCTACCAGTCTAGCACGCATTTCGCCAACATTACCTTTTGTATTTAGGCCCCTACTTGCTAGTTCACCAATTAGAGGTCGTTTTTGCAACTTGTAGACCCAGTTAAGAGGCTTTGAAAGAGGCATATTTTCGTCTTCGCTATCACTCGGCATTTTGTCCTTTAAAAAACATTCACTTATAAATTTTTTCTCCAACCTGTATTTTGTGCACTTGTATATGCTAATCAAACCGAAATATAATTTTGCTCCGGCGCCATTTTGTAACGGGGATTCGGTATTAAGTTTAATTAGACTTCCCTTAACCTTTTATTATAGTACCTAATCTTAATTCCCGTACTACACGAGATTATTCGTTTAAACTGGATAATTTAGTGGAGAAAACCAGTGGGTTCACCCTGACTAACGAACCGTACTTGTGACATCACTTATTTATTATATTTCTACACAGGATACCTATTTACATCTAAATGTGGATTTGGTAATCAGCGAATATACTGGTGTTGAATCAAATATTGGTGTTTATTACATCTTATAATTAAATCGCCCCAGAACATAAATCATATAGCTTCTATAATTCAGTAGTTCATTATTTCTGTTCAGACGAAAGTTTTGACAGGTTAGTCTTTGCATGTGCCGATGTACGAGACGCGCAGGAGATCGAGGTCAACCTTATCAGCGTTGGCCGTCCGTCTGTGTGTAGTAGTTTTTTAACCAAATCACATTATCACTAATAAATTCACTGTTACTGTTATACTCCGGGAAGCTTTATGAGACAAACGCCCCTCAAAGTACACTTGCTGTCGACAATAGGTATTAGCTAAATGGAATATTAACTGACTAGGTAAAACTATCTTGACTACTGACCTCTTGATTTTATTATTTTTGTGAGACAATCGCCCCACAAACTAAGTTAATGGACACTTCATCGATAAAGTATTTATTGTTTTAGCATTGAATTTAGTTATGAAACAGTGATCAGTCTTCTTTATTTGTGAGACAAACGCCCCACAAAATATAATTACGAACACAAACCCAGTAGCCAGGTATTCTGGACCAGTGGTTAAATCTGTACTTAACAATTTATTTGTGAGACAAACGCCCCGCAAACGGAATTAACGGCACATATCGATTAATTAATTACTGTGTTGACATAGAATTTAATTATAAAATTAAACAGATATTAGAAGTCTTGTTTTGTGAGACAAACGCCCCGCAAGATGTAATTACGAACTTAGCCCTAACTATTAATGAATGTGGTGGCATTGAATTTTTACTTAAAAGAAGTGATATAATTATGGCTGTATCTTATTAAACTGGCACACTGAAGGTAGGATGAACTTACGTTTTTCCACGCGCGACCTGTCGGAACATCGTTATCAGCACTGACCTTGACTATTTCGTACGGAAGAACAGGCGGTAAAAGGCATCGATGTGGTCCAGCTCAAGCCTATATAGCCTCGCGGGAGGGGTAATAATGAGGGGAACTATCCACCCCGCCCCTGCCGTCGTCACTGCTTACTTCCTGTATGAATTTTTTGTCTCAACTAATTTTTAACTTCTCACAACTTCAATCATTCAATATCACATCGAAAAAGGTAATCCCCTCGCCGATGGCACCCCCCTTCCCCGGAAAAGTCTTCTCCAAATCAACAATAGATGTAGAGTGAGAGGCCGAATGAGTGGTCCACTATGTTGTAGCTATTATAGGCGGGCCGTACGTGCTGCTCACACAATAGCCTCGTTGCCATCGGGCACACGCCACCGCCGCTCATCAATAAACACAACAACACCCTGCTATCGTGAAACATCATGTTTGAAACATCATCAACTCCGAGAAATCAAGTGAATTGAACCGAACTAATCGTGCGGTCAAATATCCAGTGAATGAATACGAGGTGACAGATAGTAATGAAAAACGTTCCAGGCTGCAAACCTTTTCATCGGAAACGCTCTTCTGGATAGCAGAAGCGATCAAAAAAACTTTTTACAATGAGCATCGATGAGCGATGTTAGCAGCAAGCTTGACTTTTTTAATTCTACTTGCTTCTATAACTGATATGTTCACCATAAGAATGACATGAAAACATAGAGGCCACTGGGGTAGAGTCCCAAGGTCAGAGAAACGTATTTATAATAACAACGTGATATGGTCCAGGTTTTTTGACAAGGAGTTTTAGAGCCTTTTACGAGGTACCGTATTTTCTTCATAAGTATAACATAGGTACGGAGCCCTGAGATTTTCTGGGGAGGGGGGGACTTATTAAAATAATAGTTGATCCCCTACAACGTCGTATGGTATGTAAGTAATTTTGAGGAACCTTTTTCGCAATCAATAGGAGTACTACTTATTAGTATAGACTTTTTTATATTAACATGACGACGTTTAAGCCATTGGGACAGAACCCTAAGTTCGGGGTTACAATCAAATGCATTAAGGATTTCATTAATCAATAAGAATTGGCTAAAATCTTGCAACTAGGGAGAAAGAATAAAATGACAACTTTACCAGACGTATCCAATGTGGAGGTGTGGAACCATTGTTCAAGAGATGCGGCTTTGTAAAACCGCATGAAGTGATAGAAGAAGCAAGTGGAGTGAAACCCTGAGGTCTGGCAGAAAAAAAAAATTTCTAAAATTGTGATGTCCCTTACAATGTGATATGGGATAGGAGCAGTTTTGAGGAGCCTTTATCGCAATAACCTGGAGTACTATTTTCTCCATAAGAATAATATGGCAATATTTTAGCCAGTGGGTTGGAGCCTTAAGTTTGGGGTTATAAAAAGGTATTCAAATGTTATGGATCAATGAGAGTTGGCTAAAATCTAAAAAAAACAGAAAGAATAACATTTCAGATTTGCAAGGGGGCGGAGCGCTAAGGTTGGTAGGGGTAACGGATCCAACGTTGAGGCAACATCCAAGAGATGTGGCTTTGCAAAAAAATGCAAAGAACCATCACACGGCAAAATTGAACGCAAGAAAGTGCTAGAGGAAGCCAGCTGGGCTGAGCCCTGAGATCTGGAAAGAATCATTGGAAGTCTTTTAGTCCCCCAATAACCCGGTATGGTCCGAGAGCGGATTTGAGGAACACTTTTCGAGCCATTTAGAAAAATATGTTTCCTTCATAAGGATAATATAGCAGACGGGGGCCATGAGCCCTGAGGGGGAAAACAAAAAAATCCCCCTCCGTAAATTAAGAGGAATTGTTAGTCCTCTTTAACGTAGTATGGTCCGAGAGCAGTTTTGAGGAGCCGTTTCAAAATCACTTTAGACTCACACACGCACAACTACTGTATTGGTATAGATTGAAGCACTCTGAAGTAAACAAGATATGCTCGTATTGTACTCGTGTTTCTTCATTAGATTGAACATAAAGGCTATGAAGTCAGAAAAGGTTTACATTTAGATTTATGACAATCATAATCGAAGATAATTTATTATATATTAGTTAAGTGACGCAAAAACGCCACAAAGATGTTTTGCTGTTCACTGCCTAAAGTCATAACTTTTGCAAAGGAGCCTACATTAGTACCTTATTGATTTGGCATGTAACTAAACAAGTGTAAATAATCACAGTCACTCAATTTAAAATTCAATCGAGTCAAAAATATAAGGGGTCATAAGGTCAGTTAGCGAATAGAGCAATTTAAGTAATGAACTGTAAACATTGAATGTTTTAAAATCATTTTAAGTTTTTAGTATGTTATCGCAACTAATTATGTTAGGTTAAGTTGTTCATCATAAGTGAGTATCCTGATAGCGGCTATTCACATGGTCAAATTTAAATCAGGGGTCATATATAAAAAAATAGGAACAATTTGTACTTTTAACTTAATTCATAAGATTTACTATTATAAACATGCTAACAAGTCCAAATTTTTATAATATTTTGGCACTATTTGCAAAATTACTCTAATACCACTAATACTACTATGTTTAGAGTGAATAACAAAATGTTACAAATGTTATTCATTTTCTGACCTCCTTTCTGTTATTCAGTTTACTTGCCGTAAAGCTCAGTTTTTTGACACCAACCCCAAAGAGAGCCATGACCTCTGACATAAACAAAATTGTGAATTCCAAGCTCATGCCCACTCTTGTAAGCTGGAACTCTTACGCAAACTTATACCGGATATTGTACCTGTATACCACAGTATTTTGCTTTATATCAAATGGAAACAAGGACTTAACAAAAAATTAACTAGCATATGAAAATTTAATACTTTTTTAGTATTCTAAAGGTACTTTTGTACCCTTCTTAATCACTTTATATGTACATAAAAAGTGGCGAAGTTATGATAGTTGGCTTGTGAATCCAAATAGAATATTAACCGTGACAACCATTCACCCTTAAGTGAAAATCAGTACTTTTCTTTATATCAAATGGAAACATGGACCTACCTAAAAATTTACTAGCAAATGAAAATGTAATTTTTTTTGTATTCTAAAGGTACTTTTATACTATTATGAATCCCTTTATATGTACATTAAAAGTGGCAAAGTTATGATGTTTAGCTTGTGAACCCAAATGTTGTATTAATCGTGACAACCATTCACCCTTTAGTTAATCTGCATAACGTAAAATAAGTTATGTTATATGTTATAAAGGCAATGGTACATTGCTATAGGGTTTGATAAAATTGATTCATTTTGAAGAAACCAAGCTAAATATGTGCCAAGCTAGGTCTGAATGCAACTTTCCACTTCAAAATTTGGCTTTACCTCCTTACAAATGTTCTATACTATGTTTTCAGACTTGATAGTGTGTTTAACGTATAGTGCATACCTACTTGTTATCTAAATATATGCACATGTGCAGTATACGGCCATAAAGAGTTTTAGTGAATCTCATGACGTGATAATGAACGTTCGTTAGAGTGATACTATTACAGTAATCAGCTTATCACCTCTGCGCTTACAGCTTCACTGAGAGTAGGGGGCAATAGCCGATTCAAAACCAGCAGCAACCTGCTTGCTCCACTGTGGAGCTGTGGAGCCCCCCCCCCCCCGGCCCCCCCCCCCCGACGCCCCCCCCCCGACCCCCCCCCCCGACGCCCCCCCCCCCGACCCCCCCCCCCGACGCCCCCCCCACCCCCCCCCACCCCCCACCCCCCCCCCCGGTCGCCAGCGGCACTTTTCGTGATGACCTTGAACATGAGGAAAAAACTTTCGAAAATTAATAACTAGCCTATTTATCCATCAATTCCCACGGGACTTTTTCCAGAGTGTAGGCCTACCCCAGAGGAAGTGAATGACGTAAGAACCCCATAGATCCGCCATTAAACAAGGCCGCTATTAATTTATAACCGCGTTTTCCTTATGGGATCTCAGCTGTTTACCAACCGATTTTGACGAAACCTCACCACATGTCAGGCGGCGGCCTAAGTAAACCATCGCTTAAAGAAAATTGAAAATCCACCGTTAAACGGACCCGCTATTAATTTTTAACCGCGTTTTCCTTATGGGATCTCAGCTGTTTACCAACCGATTTTGACGAAACCTCACCACATGTCAGGCGGCGGTCTAAGTAAACCATCGCTGAAGGAAACCCAAAAATCCACCGTTAAACGGACCCGCTATTAATTTTTAACCGCTTTTTCCTTATGGGATCTCAGCTGTTTACCGACCGAACTCGATGTGACTTCACTACACGTCGTATGCCGGCTTGGTCAAACCAAACTGCGAGCGGCTCCGCGGCGTCACGTGTTGAGGCGCGTGCTAGGGCCTACGTGACTGTCCCAGCCTGTTTACTCATCAGCGGTTCTGGGAATTGGTTACCGCTTACATTACACTGCGAAGCATCTAGAAGCTTCTAGAACGTCGTGGACCGCGGTGACATCATCTCCATGCCTACGTGACCGTCCGGGCCTGTTTACTCATTAGCGGTTCCGAGAACTGTTTACTGCTTTCACCGCCTACTTTACGGTACGTAGCTATGTTACTTCAGTGATTGTCATCGCTTCCTTCATTCAGTTTGTGTTTGGAGCCCAGTGTGTGTAGACGTTCTACTTCAGTGCTGTGCTAGTCCTTACCGCACCATATTTCGAGATCTGTTAAACGTAAGTATATGTAGTCTTATAAGTTGTAGTGTGGACCGCCTCAGGCTGTTTACTCATTAGCGATAATTGCCGCGATTTCGAGAAATGTTCCACCGCCTTCTACTGTACGGTACGTAGCTATGTTACTTCAGTGATTGTCATCGCTTCCTTCATTCAGTTTGTGTTTGGAGCCCAGTGTGTGTAGACGTTCTACTTCAGTGCTGTGCTAGTCCTTACCGTACCATATTCCGAGATCTGTTAAACGTAAGTATATGTAGTCTTATAAGTTGTAGTGTGGACCGCCTCAGGCCGTTTACTCATTAGCGATAATTGCTGCGATTTCGAGAAATGTTCCACCGCCTTCTACTGTACGGTACGTAGCTAAGTTACTTAAGTGATTGTCATTGCTTCCTTCATTCAGTTTGCGTTTGGAGCTCAGTGTGTGTAGACGTTCTACTTCAGTGCTGTGCTAGCCTTTACTGCACCATATTCCGAGATTGTTAAACGTAAGTATATGTAGCTCTTAGAAGTTGTAGTGTGGAAGACTATTACATTCCCCTTTATAGTAAGATTCTCATTTAAGGTATGATCGTTCAGCAACTTTGAAGTCAGAATGTGCAAAGAGAGGTCTGGCTTGTTAATAGAAGTTGAATAATCTGTTCTTTGCTAAAACCAATTTAATAAACGAGGAAACCCGTGTACTAACATTAAATTTGCCATGGCCTTGACTCTTGTCTACCACGCATAAAGTATGTGTTATGTTACCAATGAAGTGTTCTCGTTGCGACTAATTTGTAAATGCAAGAGACTTATCATATTCGTTGTTGCAGATGAACAACCAACACCTGTGCGAGGTCTGTGGCCGAGCCTTCAGCCTGCTCAGAAACCTGAGGCGGCACGCGGAGTCCGCCCACAACGCCAGACGTCACGACTGCCACGTCTGCGATAGGCGCTTCACAAGAGGCGACAGCCTCCGCCGCCACGTCGCCACGGTTCACGGACCACACGCCACGGCGGAGCCCCAACCGCAACGAGCGGACCATGCCTGCCGACTGTGCCCGGCCATCTTCGCCAGCCTGGAGGACGTGCGCCGCCACATGCAAGCGGCTCACTCCGCGATGCCAGCAGCAGCTCCTTCCTCCTCCTCGAGCCCCGATCGCCACGTGGAGTGCGAGCGATGCGGTGGACGCTTCGACCGCGACCTGGAACTGAGACGACACGTCCGGACCGTCCATCCTCCCACGTTCCGTTGCGCCTACTGCGACCGCGGGTTTACCCGTCGCTTCAACCGCGACCAGCACGAGTCTCACAACTGCCCTGTTGTGAGGAACCTGGCTCAAGAACCATCCGAGTTCCGCTGCGTGTACTGCGAAAAGGGGTTTACTCGCCGCTTCAACCGCGACCATCACCAGTCTCACAACTGTCCTGTTGTGAGGGACCTGACCCAAGACCGACTGCCTAGGTTGTCCTCTCCTCCCCCTCTTCCACAAAGCAACCAGTCGTTGCGCCAAGGAGCCAGCGCCGAGCCCCGATCGCGCCAGATGCCTAGCGCCGAGCCACGACCAGGACCGAGCACCGAGCCACAGCCAGGGCCCAGCACCGAGCCCCAGCCCCGCCCAGGACCTAGCGTCGAGCCTCAGACCATCGATGACGAGATGGAGGGTGGCGGCCGCCCCGTGTTCCAGCTCGTGCATCGGGCCTTCCGGAGTCGCCTCCTCACCTACCGCCTGGCCCAGCCGTTAGACGCCTTGCTGACCGTTGAGGATGCGCTGACCCTGTTGTTTGACGAGGTTCTGGACCTGATGGAGAACGTCATGACCCAACATCCGAGCATCAAGGCGAACATGGTCCTGGAATGTGAGTTCTCCAACATTCACGGGGCCACCTGCCTGCGCTCCTTCAACACAAAGAACGTCCCACTGACCGAGGCCTCCGACTTGGAGGCTTTCCTCTCCGCGACGTTCGAGACGATCGTGAAGAAGAAGGAGCAGTGCGAACTGGTAGGTAGCGGCTGGACATACCTGCGTATACGGGACCTGGAGATCCGCGTGAACGAGTACACGCCGCTCGGAGGCAGAGCGTATCTCCAGCTGCCAAGGGCTATTGCAGACACGCGCGCTGTTGTCAATGTGCTAAACGCCGACGACATGTGCTTCATGTACGCTATCCTGGCCAAGTTCGTTGCGCGACACGCGGAGAGACCTGCAGCGTACACGCCGGACATCATCGCTCGCTACGACTGGACCGGTTTGCGTTTCCCCGTGACGCTCAAGGACATCAAGATCTTCGAGGGTAAGAACAACATCAGCGTAAACGTCTACGGGACCGAGCGCGCGATGGTGGGAAGACGCCCTGACGGAACTCCCAAGTTCATGGATAGGGTCTACCCCTTGAAGATCTGCAAGCGAGAGCTTGAAGACCACAGGGACCTGCTGTACGTGACCACCGACGGGGACAGCCACTACGCATACATCACGGACCTGAGTCGACTGGTCCGTCGCCAGCTCACTGACCACGGGCATAGGATCTACGTCTGTAAGCGGTGCTTCGCTTACTTCGACAATCAACCCAACAAGCTAGGGTTGACGGGCGCTCAGCGTCTGGAGGAGCACAGGCGTTACTGCTACGCCAAGGCTCCCCTTCGCCTGGACTTGCCGAAGAAGCAGCAGATCCGCTTCACCCATCCAGAGTACACTAGGCGGGAGAGGTTCTGCATCTACGCGGACTTCGAGTGTGCTCTGCAGCCTGTCGCTGTTGACCCGGTGGAAGCACCGCCACCCGGCACGACGCCCCTGCAAATGCACGTCCCGTACGCCTTCGCCTATCAGATCGTGGATTCGCTCGGCCTCGAGGAGTTTGAGCCGCGGGTATACTTCGGAGCTGACGCGTCCAAGGTCTTTATGGAACGGCTCAAGATGGACGTGCTGAGCCTGTGGGAGTTCCTGTTCAGCACGAGAGCTCTGCACCCTTCTCTGACCCGGCAGGAAATGGATGAGTATCTCGCAGCGACCCGCTGCTACCTCTGCGGCAAGGATTTCACCGAGCTGGACGTAAAGGTGCGGGACCACAACCACGCCCCGCCTTACGAGTTCCGAGGAGTGGCGCACCGCTCGTGCAATCTGCGGTACAGGGAGCAGCGGGTCATCAACTGCTACTTCCATAACCTGTCCAACTACGATGCTCACTTTGTAGTGCGGGAGCTGGCCATCGACCCCGGCGATGTGGACGTGCTGGCGCACACCGAAGAGCGCTACATCGCCTTCACCAAGCGGTTTCACTTTGGCCAGCCCGGGGACAACCCACGACAGAGCAGTTTCGCGGTGCGGTTCCTCGACACCTACAGGTTCCTGTCCATGAGCCTGGCCAACCTGGCGGCGGGACTCCCCACGGACAGGATGCGCGAGACGAGGAAGCGCTTCCCCGACGACCGGCTGTTCGACCTGGTGCGCAGGAAGGGCGTGTTCCCCTACGACTTTGTCACATCGTACGAAACGCTGTACAGGACCAGGGAGTTGCCGCCCAAGGAGGCGTTTAGGAACACCATGACCCTGGAGGACGTCAAGGACGAGGACTACCAACACGCCCTCAACGTGTGGCGAGCCTTCGAGTGTCGTCATCTCAAGGACTACGCTGACACGTACCTGCGCTGCGACATCGCGCTCCTCACCGACGTCTTCGAGCAGTTCCGTGACACCTCTTTGGCCGAGTACGGACTGGACCCCGCCCACTACTACACCCTACCGTCCTACGCTTGGGACGTCATGTTGAAGACCTGCGACGTGGAGCTGGACACAATGCAGGATTTCGACATGTACCTGTTCGTGGAGCAGGGGATCCGAGGAGGGATCTCTCAGGCCGTCACCCGCTACGCCAAGGCCAACCACGACAGGTGCCCGGACTATTGCCCAGACGAACCGACACGCCACCTACTGTACCTGGACGCTAACAACCTCTACGGCTGGGCCATGTCCCAGTACCTGCCCACCGGAGACTTCCAGTGGCTCAGCCGTGAGGAGATCGACTCCTTGGACATTGGCGCGCTGGATGCTGAAGCGGAACGGGGTTACATCCTCGAAGTGGACCTCCGCTACCCCACCCACCTCCACGACCTGCACAAGGACCTCCCTTACTGCTGCGAGACCAAGCGTCCGCCGACAGGGAAATACCCCAAGCTGATGACCACCCTGGATGACAAGATGCATTACGTCTGCCATTACAGGGTCTTGCAGCAGGCGTTGAACAACGGACTGGAGCTTGCAGCTGTCCACAGGGCGATCTCGTTTCGCCAGTCTCGGTGGCTAGAGCCCTACATCCTCATGAATACCGAGCTGCGGAAGAAGGCCAGGACCAAGTTCGAGCAAGACTTTTTCAAGTTAATGAACAACGCGGTCTTTGGCAAAACCATCGAGAACGTCCGCAAGCGCCTGAACGTCAAGCTGGTCTGCACTCCGGAGAAGTTCTCCAAGTACGTGGCCAAGTCCAATTTCCTGGACCGCACGTATTACACGGAGGACGTAGCTCTCGTGCACCTCGCCAGGGTAAACATCGTCCTGGAAAAGCCCATCTACGTCGGCATGTCTGTCCTGGAGCTGAGCAAGTGGCTCATGTACGAGTTTCTGCGGAAGATGAAGGACCGCTACGGTGACCGCTTAAACGTAGACTACATGGACACTGACAGCTTCGTGTTCGACATCCTATCCCAGGACATCTACAGGGAGATGATGGAGCACTTGGACGACTTCGATACCAGCGCCTACCCGAGGTCTCACCCCTGCTACAGCCCCACCAACGCCAAGGTGATTGGCAAGTTCAAGGACGAGTGTAATGGCCGATCCTTGTTCGAGTACCTCGGCCTGCGCTCGAAGCTTTACTTCATGGACGTTGAGGACGAAGACAACGGATCCAAGGCGATCAAGCGAGCCAAGGGAATCGCCAAGGGGGTTGTTAAAAACGTCCTAACCCCCGACGACTACAGGGAATGTCTGTTTGACGGGGTGTTGAAAACCACCATCAACACCCGTTTCCAGTCGTACCTGCACCGTGTCTTCACCGTACAAGTAGAAAAGCTATCCTTGAGCCCGGCCGATGATAAACGCTACATCTTGGCTGATGGTATCCACACCTTACCTTGGGGGCATAAGGACATCCCACCACTGCCCGCAGCAAGAAGTCGAGACAATCCCGAGGAGCAGCAAGGCGGGCCTATGGAGGTGGACGAGGAGGACATGGATGAAGAGTTCCCGGTGTAGATTTAAGTGTGAACAGAACTAGGCTAATTTTTTAAATATAATTAAGTATATTTTGTAAATAGTATTCGTAAGCAAATATAGTCAAACAGTTTAGTTTACAGCATACATCTGTGTTGTTACTACCCCTTGCATTTCCCTGACATTTACTTTCAAAAGACTCTTCTAATGCAAACCGAATTTGTAAAACTATCATGTTTTCAAAAACAAAACTTTCAAAATTGTTAAAAATTCGATATTCTTTCTTAAATACTAAAGAGAAAGACAATTGAAAACAACAGTTAACGAGAAACAAAACATTTATTGAAACACAATAAGAATATACACACAAACATATTACAATCAAGAACTCAAAAGGTATTTACACAAAAATAGTCTTAAGCGAAGATGGAGTAGAAGAGCCTACGGACCAGTGCGTCGTTATGGTGAGAGCGACCGGGTCGAAGAGCTGCACGTAGTCGCTGAGTGGTATACCGAGGACCGCCCGACAGTACAGGTAGGTGAGGCAGTAGTGGTCATAAACAGAAGTACCGTAGCCCTGGAGTCGATACCTGTTGTAGAGACCGCCACCAGGCGCTTCTCAATCTGGGTGGTGTTCATCGCGGGCGGAAGCAGTCCTCACCGATTGTGTGATACCCTCATTACTACCAGTTGCACGCTTTATCACCACCGGCTTCACTGTATGTGTCAAACCAGTGACTCTGGGGACTCCTGAATAACGATCCACCCAAAGGTTTTCCAATCGCGTTATAATGTTCATAATCATAATATAGATTTCATAGTCTTTATTTTCATCCAAATATAAGTTGCAACCATGTGTATACTGACCTCTATGATGTAACTGGATGTTCAAGAACACATTACCCTGATTGGTGGGATTTTGTACTGTATGTTGATAACCGGAATCTACCCAACTGACAGTCGGTGGTGAATCGTTCGAATCTTTTTCCACAAGCTCCAAGTCTCCAGGTAGTTCCGGGGGATTGACACTTCTACTGTTGTCGTTTATGCATATGCTGACGTTCTGGGAACCTCCCCCTTCGGTTATTTGGTTGGATGATGGTGATGCAAAGTCTTCAGATATCTCCGGAGCATTGCCACTTTCAATGTCGTTTATGCAACTGCTATCAATACATGTGTTGACTTTCTGCGGACCTCTTCCTGCTGAGGTTTGTATGAACGATCTCGGTTGTGAGGAACGATTGTTTCTTCGCTTCCTTCTAACACAGAGGTGGTGCTGACGATGATGGAGACGAAGTCCATCTCGCGACGTGAACGACTCCTCACAGTATGGACATTTCCAGGTCGCCAGCTTCGATGGTGTGGCGACTGACCGTTTCAGTGATGGTGCTGGTGGTGGTTGTTCAGGACTTCGTGGAGAAAAGTACATGGTGCTGTAGCCTTCCATCGCTTCCAACTCCTTCAACAACGTCTGGACTGATTCATCCACTTCGATTGCACTAGCCATGTTTGTGTTTACTCTGCAACATCACTAGACAAACTGAAGGTGCGCGACAATCACTGAAGTAACAAAGCTACGTACCGTACAGTAGAAGGCGGTGAACAATTCTCGAAATCGCGGGTTTGACCCCGCACCTTGAAACACAATGTAATGAGCATGCGACTTTCTAGAAGCTTCTAGAATGTTCTAGAACGTCGTGAACTGCGGTGACGTCATCCCCATGCCAACGTGACCGCCCGGAGCTGTATACTCATCAGCGGTTCCGGGAACTGTTTACCGCTTCCATTACACTGTGAAGCTTCTGGAATCTTCTAGAACGTCGCGGACCGCGGTGACGTCATCCCCGCGCCTACGTGTTCATCATATCGTGAGCGTGCGTGCGTGTGCGTGTGCATGCGCGTGCGTGTGCGTGTGTGTCAGGTGCAAGCCTGGAGTCTGCAGACAAGTGCACGCAGGTCTACGTTAGGTTTACAGACGCAGGTTTAAGTTAGGTTTGAGGATGGCGAGGTGCACGAGAGCTACGTCCTCCGTGTAATACGTGCGGTCCAGGAAATTGGACTTGGCCACGTACTTGGAGAACTTCTCCGGAGTGCAGACCAGCTTGACGTTCAGGCGCTTGCGGACGTTCTCGATGGTTTTGCCAAAGACCGCGTTGTTCATTAACTTGAAAAAGTCTTGCTCGAACTTGGTCCTGGCCTTCTTCCGCAGCTCGGTATTCATGAGGATGTAGGGCTCTAGCCACCGAGACTGGCGAAACGAGATCGCCCTGTGGACAGCTGCAAGCTCCAGTCCGTTGTTCAACGCCTGCTGCAAGACCCTGTAATGGCAGACGTAATGCATCTTGTCATCCAGGGTGGTCATCAGCTTGGGGTATTTCCCTGTCGGCGGACGCTTGGTCTCGCAGCAGTAAGGGAGGTCCTTGTGCAGGTCGTGGAGGTGGGTGGGGTAGCGGAGGTCCACTTCGAGGATGTAACCCCGTTCCGCTTCAGCATCCAGCGCGCCAATGTCCAAGGAGTCGATCTCCTCACGGCTGAGCCACTGGAAGTCTCCGGTGGGCAGGTACTGGAACATGGCCCAGCCGTAGAGGTTGTTAGCGTCCAGGTACAGTAGGTGGCGTGTCGGTTCGTCTGGGCAATAGTCCGGGCACCTGTCGTGGTTGGCCTTGGCGTAGCGGGTGACGGCCTGAGAGATCCCTCCTCGGATCCCCTGCTCCACGAACAGGTACATGTCGAAATCCTGCATTGTGTCCAGCTCCACGTCGCAGGTCTTCAACATGACGTCCCAAGCGTAGGACGGTAGGGTGTAGTAGTGGGCGGGGTCCAGTCCGTACTCGGCCAAAGAGGTGTCACGGAACTGCTCGAAGACGTCGGTGAGGAGCGCGATGTCGCAGCGCAGGTACGTGTCAGCGTAGTCCTTGAGATGACGACACTCGAAGGCTCGCCACACGTTGAGGGCGTGTTGGTAGTCCTCGTCCTTGACGTCCTCCAGGGTCATGGTGTTCCTAAACGCCTCCTTGGGCGGCAACTCCCTGGTCCTGTACAGCGTTTCGTACGATGTGACAAAGTCGTAGGGGAACACGCCCTTCCTGCGCACCAGGTCGAACAGCCGGTCGTCGGGGAAGCGCTTCCTCGTCTCGCGCATCCTGTCCGTGGGGAGTCCCGCCGCCAGGTTGGCCAGGCTCATGGACAGGAACCTGTAGGTGTCGAGGAACCGCACCGCGAAACTGCTCTGTCGTGGGTTGTCCCCGGGCTGGCCAAAGTGAAACCGCTTGGTGAAGGCGATGTAGCGCTCTTCGGTGTGCGCCAGCACGTCCACATCGCCGGGGTCGATGGCCAGCTCCCGCACTACAAAGTGAGCATCGTAGTTGGACAGGTTATGGAAGTAGCAGTTGATGACCCGCTGCTCCCTGTACCGCAGATTGCACGAGCGGTGCGCCACTCCTCGGAACTCGTAAGGCGGGGCGTGGTTGTGGTCCCGCACCTTTACGTCCAGCTCGGTGAAATCCTTGCCGCAGAGGTAGCAGCGGGTCGCTGCGAGATACTCATCCATTTCCTGCCGGGTCAGAGAAGGGTGCAGAGCTCTCGTGCTGAACAGGAACTCCCACAGGCTCAGCACGTCCATCTTGAGCCGTTCCATAAAGACCTTGGACGCGTCAGCTCCGAAGTATACCCGCGGCTCAAACTCCTCGAGGCCGAGCGAATCCACGATCTGATAGGCGAAGGCGTACGGGACGTGCATTTGCAGGGGCGTCGTGCCGGGTGGCGGTGCTTCCACCGGGTCAACAGCGACAGGCTGCAGAGCACACTCGAAGTCCGCGTAGATGCAGAACCTCTCCCGCCTAGTGTACTCTGGATGGGTGAAGCGGATCTGCTGCTTCTTCGGCAAGTCCAGGCGAAGGGGAGCCTTGGCGTAGCAGTAACGCCTGTGCTCCTCCAGACGCTGAGCGCCCGTCAACCCTAGCTTGTTGGGTTGATTGTCGAAGTAAGCGAAGCACCGCTTACAGACGTAGATCCTATGCCCGTGGTCAGTGAGCTGGCGACGGACCAGTCGACTCAGGTCCGTGATGTATGCGTAGTGGCTGTCCCCGTCGGTGGTCACGTACAGCAGGTCCCTGTGGTCTTCAAGCTCTCGCTTGCAGATCTTCAAGGGGTAGACCCTATCCATGAACTTGGGAGTTCCGTCAGGGCGTCTTCCCACCATCGCGCGCTCGGTCCCGTAGACGTTTACGCTGATGTTGTTCTTACCCTCGAAGATCTTGATGTCCTTGAGCGTCACGGGGAAACGCAAACCGGTCCAGTCGTAGCGAGCGATGATGTCCGGCGTGTACGCTGCAGGTCTCTCCGCGTGTCGCGCAACGAACTTGGCCAGGATAGCGTACATGAAGCACATGTCGTCGGCGTTTAGCACATTGACAACAGCGCGCGTGTCTGCAATAGCCCTTGGCAGCTGGAGATACGCTCTGCCTCCGAGCGGCGTGTACTCGTTCACGCGGATCTCCAGGTCCCGTATACGCAGGTATGTCCAGCCGCTACCTACCAGTTCGCACTGCTCCTTCTTCTTCACGATCGTCTCGAACGTCGCGGAGAGGAAAGCCTCCAAGTCGGAGGCCTCGGTCAGTGGGACGTTCTTTGTGTTGAAGGAGCGCAGGCAGGTGGCCCCGTGAATGTTGGAGAACTCACATTCCAGGACCATGTTCGCCTTGATGCTCGGATGTTGGGTCATGACGTTCTCCATCAGGTCCAGAACCTCGTCAAACAACAGGGTCAGCGCATCCTCAACGGTCAGCAAGGCGTCTAACGGCTGGGCCAGGCGGTAGGTGAGGAGGCGACTCCGGAAGGCCCGATGCACGAGCTGGAACACGGGGCGGCCGCCACCCTCCATCTCGTCATCGATGGTCTGAGGCTCGACGCTAGGTCCTGGGCGGGGCTGGGGCTCGGTGCTGGGCCCTGGCTGTGGCTCGGTGCTCGGTCCTGGTCGTGGCTCGGCGCTAGGCATCTGGCGCGATCGGGGCTCGGCGCTGGCTCCTTGGCGCAACGACTGGTTGCTTTGTGGAAGAGGGGGAGGAGAGGACAACCTAGGCAGTCGGTCTTGGGTCAGGTCCCTCACAACAGGACAGTTGTGAGACTGGTGATGGTCGCGGTTGAAGCGGCGAGTAAACCCCTTTTCGCAGTACACGCAGCGGAACTCGGATGGTTCTTGAGCCAGGTTCCTCACAACAGGGCAGTTGTGAGACTCGTGCTGGTCGCGGTTGAAGCGACGGGTAAACCCGCGGTCGCAGTAGGCGCAACGGAACGTGGGAGGATGGACGGTCCGGACGTGTCGTCTCAGTTCCAGGTCGCGGTCGAAGCGTCCACCGCATCGCTCGCACTCCACGTGGCGATCGGGGCTCGAGGAGGAGGAAGGAGCTGCTGCTGGCATCGCGGAGTGAGCCGCTTGCATGTGGCGGCGCACGTCCTCCAGGCTGGCGAAGATGGCCGGGCACAGTCGGCAGGCATGGTCCGCTCGTTGCGGTTGGGGCTCCGCCGTGGCGTGTGGTCCGTGAACCGTGGCGACGTGGCGGCGGAGGCTGTCGCCTCTTGTGAAGCGCCTATCGCAGACGTGGCAGTCGTGACGTCTGGCGTTGTGGGCGGACTCCGCGTGCCGCCTCAGGTTTCTGAGCAGGCTGAAGGCTCGGCCACAGACCTCGCACAGGTGTTGGTTGTTCATCTGCAACAACGAATATGATAAGTCTCTTGCATTTACAAATTAGTCGCAACGAGAACACTTCATTGGTAACATAACACATACTTTATGCGTGGTAGACAAGAGTCAAGGCCATGGCAAATTTAATGTTAGTACACGGGTTTCCTCGTTTATTAAATTGGTTTTAGCAAAGAACAGATTATTCAACTTCTATTAACAAGCCAGACCTCTCTTTGCACATTCTGACTTCAAAGTTGCTGAACGATCATACCTTAAATGAGAATCTTACTATAAAGGGGAATGTAATAGTCTTCCACACTACAACTTCTAAGAGCTACATATACTTACGTTTAACAATCTCGGAATATGGTGCAGTAAAGGCTAGCACAGCACTGAAGTAGAACGTCTACACACACTGAGCTCCAAACGCAAACTGAATGAAGGAAGCAATGACAATCACTTAAGTAACTTAGCTACGTACCGTACAGTAGAAGGCGGTGGAACATTTCTCGAAATCGCGGCAATTATCGCTAATGAGTAAACGGCCTGAGGCGGTCCACACTACAACTTATAAGACTACATATACTTACGTTTAACAGATCTCGGAATATGGTACGGTAAGGACTAGCACAGCACTGAAGTAGAACGTCTACACACACTGGGCTCCAAACACAAACTGAATGAAGGAAGCGATGACAATCACTGAAGTAACATAGCTACGTACCGTACAGTAGAAGGCGGTGGAACATTTCTCGAAATCGCGGCAATTATCGCTAATGAGTAAACAGCCTGAGGCGGTCCACACTACAACTTATAAGACTACATATACTTACGTTTAACAGATCTCGAAATATGGTGCGGTAAGGACTAGCACAGCACTGAAGTAGAACGTCTACACACACTGGGCTCCAAACACAAACTGAATGAAGGAAGCGATGACAATCACTGAAGTAACATAGCTACGTACCGTAAAGTAGGCGGTGAAAGCAGTAAACAGTTCTCGGAACCGCTAATGAGTAAACAGGCCCGGACGGTCACGTAGGCATGGAGATGATGTCACCGCGGTCCACGACGTTCTAGAAGCTTCTAGATGCTTCGCAGTGTAATGTAAGCGGTAACCAATTCCCAGAACCGCTGATGAGTAAACAGGCTGGGACAGTCACGTAGGCCCTAGCACGCGCCTCAACACGTGACGCCGCGGAGCCGCTCGCAGTTTGGTTTGACCAAGCCGGCATACGACGTGTAGTGAAGTCACATCGAGTTCGGTCGGTAAACAGCTGAGATCCCATAAGGAAAAAGCGGTTAAAAATTAATAGCGGGTCCGTTTAACGGTGGATTTTTGGGTTTCCTTCAGCGATGGTTTACTTAGACCGCCGCCTGACATGTGGTGAGGTTTCGTCAAAATCGGTTGGTAAACAGCTGAGATCCCATAAGGAAAACGCGGTTAAAAATTAATAGCGGGTCCGTTTAACGGTGGATTTTCAATTTTCTTTAAGCGATGGTTTACTTAGGCCGCCGCCTGACATGTGGTGAGGTTTCGTCAAAATCGGTTGGTAAACAGCTGAGATCCCATAAGGAAAACGCGGTTATAAATTAATAGCGGCCTTGTTTAATGGCGGATCTATGGGGTTCTTACGTCATTCACTTCCTCTGGGGTAGGCCTACACTCTGGAAAAAGTCCCGTGGGAATTGATGGATAAATAGGCTAGTTATTAATTTTCGAAAGTTTTTTCCTCATGTTCAAGGTCATCACGAAAAGTGCCGCTGGCGACCGGGGGGGGGGGGTGGGGGGGGGGGGGTGGGGGGGGGGGCGTCGGGGGGGGGGGGGGGGTCGGGGGGGGGCGTCGGGGGGGGGGGGGTCGGGGGGGGGCGTCGGGGGGGGCCGGGGGGGGGGGGGGGCTCCACAGCTCCACAGTGGAGCAAGCAGGTTGCTGCTGGTTTTGAATCGGCTATTGCCCCCTACTACTGAGCAATGAGTTATTTGGACTTATAGAATACATTGAATACAGAGTTTAGTTTTACTCGATTTAACAAATTTTGAGTTGTATATTTCTTTTTGTAGAAAAGAAATACATTCCACTTTTAATCTATATCTCACTTGCGGTACAAGCAATGTATTGCTTTTTGTTGATTTTTTTTTAAAAATACCCAGAGGTTTACAGAGAAACTCACCAGATATGAAGTGTTAATATATTGTACTAAATTTTAAAACAGATTGAACTAGTTTAATTAAAACAAATTTATGAACGAAGTATATTTTTATATTACGTTTGTAGCTGAGGTAGGTATTCTAAAATATATCCATGTTGGATGTATTTTAGGGTGGTCATCTCCTTACCTTTGCCCCGGAACTTGTCAGTAGATATCATGGGCACAGTTGCAAACCTTAAACACAAACAATCATACCACAAAAATACACACAAAAATAGACGTTTCGTGGTACTGCATCATCAGGGGTTTAAAGACCAGTTTTCCCGCACGCGGGTTGAAGGCCTAACCGCGGCTAACGAGTCAGGAGAATGGTGGTGGAGGGGATATGGGGGAGTTGGAGTCCTATTTACCTCAGAGAAGCCATACCTTTCGGGCCTTTTTTGTGTGTATATCCACGCCAGTGGCATTTTTTAACGTTTTGATAGGTAACGGTCTAAACCCTGGTCTTGCAACTATCTAAGGTCGACTTGTTCTTAAAAAACATAATTAATTAATAGCCCAGTGACAAATGGCAGCTAGGTCCAGTTTCGAACCTTCTCAAAATTTTGCGATTTTTGTCAGGATCGCTCTGGCGAACCTAGGATTACGAGGCGAGCACGATAACTACTACGCTACCCAGCCTTGATTTTCTCAAAGTTTCTCTGATGTTGATCAGTCCAGGTCCATTCGTACTTATTACTGAGCAAGGACCTAACTTTTATGTCTTAACTAGTATAATTCCTCTATTTGAACATCAGATAAAACAGGACTTATGTCTTCCAATCGGCAGGACAATAGCTCATTTTCAACAGCCAAAACAGCGATTCTGCAACGTTTCTTCTTCAGTCAGATTCCTTAGATAAAATTCTGATGTCATCCCATCTCACTACATGATTCTAACCGTGACCCAATTACATCCATCTTTATGTTTTCAGTAATCCGAACCCTTAATGCCCTGACAGTGTGACCTACGCAATTTCTGTCACATGAATTCGGAATTTGATAAACAACTATTTTTGTCCTTCGTAGTCCGAAAAATACTTTTAAATGACGGGACGTTGTAAGAAAAAACTCAAATCACTGTCGAGTTACTCCAGTTTGAAAATGGATACTACCAAATGAACAGGTTACGGGTATATCAATGGACTCTCCAGTTTTATAGTATGTAATCTATTTATGAACATACTTTAGAGAAATCCCATGGACTCGTCATTGTATGCCACAGGTCGTGGGAGGCTGGCATGATCAAATACCCCCCGTCGCAGCAAACCTGTGTACTCAGCGAATTTCCAAATCATTTATATGTTTCTCACTACTACATAAAGCTACTTACCAAGTTTGACAAAAATACATTCATAAATAAGTGATTTATAACATTTTATTTATTCCCCATAAGAATAACATGAGGACTGAGTAAGCAGGTTTGCTGCAACGAGGAAGATAAGTAATGAGTTTTTATGCAATTATCAATATAAATGAACCAGGTGAAGCTACTTATCAAGTTTTATTAATTTATGTTCATAATTAAGGGAGATAGAAAACTTTAATTATTCTCTATAAGAATAACATTAGGGCTGAGTATGCAGGTCAGCTGCTACGGGGACAACCAACAAAACTTTTTTTTTGTACAAAGATGAATATACCAGTACAACGTGAAGCCACATACCAATTTTCATCAATATACATTCATAAATAATCGAGATATCAAATTTTATTTATTCTCCATTAGGATAACATTGGACAACGTACTGTGTTTAGCACTTTGAATATCTCTGCAACGGTTGGACGTAAAATCACAATTTAAACACCAAAATGATTGTTTTGTGGAGCTGAAGTGATTGGTAAAAAAAATGTGAAGTTTAAAGTAAAATTAACCGAGGAAAAGCCAAAAACCTTTTTCCCATAAGATTAACAAGGGAGATTTTATGAGCATGTTTTTTGGATTTTTTCCGCAACCACTTAACCTAGGTTGATAATTCAAAATACCATATTGTTTGTTTTTTTAAGCTCTATAACATGGTCAAAACAAAAATTAAGTGTTTTAAAAATTTGAGGGTGAAAAATGCAAAAAACAGATTTTTGGAAAATTTAAAACCCCCATAAACCCCCCTTCCCATGGTCCGATTTTTATGGTTTTCGAACTTAGTCATAAATGTCAGTTTGAGCCAAATTTCATCGAAATCGGACGTTTTTTACTCAAGTTATCGCATTCACGGACACACACACACACACACATATATATATATATATATATATATATATATATATATATACATATATATAAATTTGAACGAATAGTGTTTTGGACATCTGGGGACCTCAAAACAAAAAGTTATCATGGTCTCAGGCTTAAGTCTTACCATGAGACCTACGGTAATAGCTTCTTCCCTATAGGGGAAATTCGCTAAAACACGTCATTTCTCTTCTTATTACCTGATTAGGAGACAAATTTCTCATTATTGCCAACCAAGCATTTATAGTGCTTGAAAGGCTTATTATCTGTAAAGTCTTCTTTTTTACTTATTATTACAACTTTATCGTGTTTTAATGAAATATCTCTCCAAGCCGTATATCTCTTCTACTATTATTAAATTGCTTTAGAATTTTCAAAGTTTATTTTACGGCTGATATTTTCTTGTAATTGCTTTGCGATCTTTGAAGAAGGGTTACTTTCGGTCACAGCGTTGTGGTCTTTGAACCTGTAGGATAACTTTATATTATTGTAACCTATATATCTCATATCACACCAAACACCATTTACACTCAATCAATTACCCCCGCGAATCGTGCTTTGTCAAGCTGAGGGGTTTCACGGCCTATCGAAAGGTTTTTGTACACTTTATATCCAGGCAAAAATGAGTAATATGTTTAATATAATACTAATAATACCACTGTAGTTATGGATTGTAATGGGAAAAATTGCTTGATTATTCTCTTTTAATTTTCATACTCTTGGCAAGACACATGATGGGTCAATCACCTGCAAACAAAAGATCGTAATGAGTTTTGTTTATAGTGGGGTGTATTAAATCCTTTAGGTTTCATAAGGTCCGCTTGAGTAGACCTTTCTGAAAATATTAATTGTATTCAATTTTCACCTTTACTTATTTGTGTCTCCAGAAATATAACTGTACTGTTATCTTCATCTTCTAGCTTGATCTTTATGGGACTGTTTAAAATATTGAGATAGTTGAAAGATATATTTGACTATCCATTGGTTTCATCGTAGGTAATAAAACAATCATCAAATGTGGGTTGTAGGAACATGTTTTTGGCTATAATGGTTTTTGTTACAAAACATTTATCCATTTAAAATATCTGTAGATAAACCTCTGCAAGCAAGGTTAATTATGGATTATAGGCAAACATTTTGGGCCATAGTATTATTTGTTTATTTGTTTAAATAAACTAGTTGTTGGTTATCTACAAATAAACTACGGGACAGGCAAATGTGAGTACGTGAAAATTAATAAACGTCGTGTTCATTATGAAATTTATTAAAATTACGTGGTACGGAAGTAGTTTGCATTTAAAGGTCGATCTTCTTAGTTTCATGTTATTGTTAGAGGTATATTTATCTTGTTTGTTTTACCGTATTTGTTAATATTAGACATGAAAATATGTTTGATAACAGGACTGTCATACAACTATGGACGGTTTGTTATTATATGTCTAGTTTTGACAAAACATTTACAGTCGAAAAGAATGTAGGGGATGTATGTAAGCTAAAATTGTCTGATGTTATGTGTAACAAAGGTCGCGTGGTAACAGGGACATCCACTAACTTTACCCCTTATCCAAATCATTATCTTCAATACCCTCTATGGGACGTTTCTCCAAGAAAATGTCTCGTCGTCCACTACTTTGTCTAAGTTAGACTATTTTTGAAGTACTTATGCTAACGTTTAACTGTATTAAATTAATAGATTTATGAAATGGTTTTTATTTCCCCCATGCAGCTTGAGCTGAAGTTGTTATATATTTTTTACTTTAATTTGAAGAAATTGGACCAATGGTTTCAGGTCAAAATAAAAAATAATTATTTAAACTTAACTGTACTTGTATTCTTTATGCAACGAACTTCCTCAAATTTGCAGGGTATTTACAATCTATGTTAATAAAATGCAGGATATTGATCTTTAGACCAAAAGAAACATTGTATGGTTTTCCTATTTCTATTTCAGTTTATGTGGATGTATGGGATTGTAATAATACATCATATATTTTTAGATACTTAAGATATTGATTTAAAATGGCACGTGTCCATTAAAGTTTGGAAAGCTAAACATCTGAAAAGGACAAATTATTGGAAACAAGAAACGATGAAACACAGATTTGTAAATAATATAGTTTAATCAACAGTTATAGATTTAAGAAATGAAATCGAGGACATTATGTGTGAATGTTCATGCTTTGATTCTTAAAACTCACAATTATTTAGTTATTTGTTTTCTGATTTGCTTATTCAATAATATGATACAATTTTTTAATAAATGATGACTTGTAAAATTCCATTATTTTAGATATTAATAATAAACAATTTAAATGGCGCCATTTTTAAGCGGTAAAATCTGGGAACGTATTATGTTCTTAAATATACTAGTCTTAATCAATAATAAAACATACAAAGTTAAAAAAATCTTGATATTTGTGGTTTATACAATACATACGAAGAATTGGCGTGATTAACCACATATATTACTGACCATATACATTTCAAATCTTCTATTTCATTTCTCCCAAGGCACAATCTGTAATTAATTATCTACAGATAATATTCATATTTGATGGATTTTGAAAAATTTTGTATTTCATTATTCAATTACAGTTTTAAAAACAAATTGCATTTATTCTAAACATTTTTAGCCCCATAGAGTTTCTTAGCTCGAATAAGGCATGAAAATTGTAAAACGGGAACACCTAGATAACGGTGAGCAATTGTTTAGCCTAGCGAGTTGATATAGTGTGAATAATGGACTTGTACATTTAATTCAACATACTTTAAATATTATTTTGAATCCAATTCTACAAAAGGAAAGACGCTTACCTTGTGTAATAGATTTTAAAATATATATCAATTAGATTTTCTTGCCATATCCTGTATTACATGACTTAATATTTACTTATCAAACAACCGTGCATATTTGTACAATAAAACCTATTTACAATGCGTTTTAATGAAATTCTTGTTAGTGAGTCACTAGCATAACTCTATTTGGTTATATTTTTTAACCTGAAACAGAGCATATGAGTAATTATCAAGATCAAAATATAACTTAAATAGAATAAATGTGAAAAGATGACGATGTTGAAATGTAAAACAACAAGCCAGAAAGACAGACGACAAAGACACACTTGAGCGTGCAGCAAGCCGAGCACCTTGTTTTAAAACGACGAACGTCTGACAGAAGATTTAATTTAAAGTCAAAGCAAATAACAAGTGATATAAGGATTCTTTGGGCTATTTACTTCTTACATTTTCTTATATGTTTTCGTGATGCTTACAAGACCATTTTTATGTGTAAGATATTGCTAGGATGAAACGTTTGGAGCAATCTGGAAATTGTTTTACGTTCACTCATGTTATTTTTTTATTATAAGTTAAAAGCTTGTTATTGATTTGTTGATTCAATAAAATATGCAAAATGAATATATAAGGTTACTCATACTGTAATTTAATGATTTGTAATTGATACATTGCAGATGGCCCATAGCATTGGTGAAGAAAATCAATTGTCATCAGACTCAATATTGTCACGTACCAAATTACCTAAATTGACATCTTAGTTGTTTACTATTAAGGAAAAAGACAGAATTGTCTACATGTTATCCATAGGAATAACACGATTTATAATTAGACTAAGCCGCATACCCAACTATTTCCACCCTCAGAGGCTCAAAGGAACAGTTCAAATACAATCGCAATATCACATTGAATACATGTTCACACGTAAAGTCATCGTAATGCTAAAATACAACTATTATATTTAACAGTTTTCAAAACTATATGTATACTATATAATAATATTAGAATAAAACTGATTTTCAAAACAAACTAAAAGCAGTGTGACTGAGATCACACTTTTAAACTTTTAGGCGAACACATAGGTGTATTTCCCTGAATGCGGGCCTCCAAAAGCAGAGCTGTTGAATCCAAAAGCTTTTTTATCAGCCGGCTATAAAGACCTAAAAACCGTACTCCAGAAAATAACGTAATAATGTAATATATAAAGAAAATATAGTATAGAAATTTAAAAAAAGATAATAATGATTTAAACATTTGTTAAAAATAAATAATATTTGGATTTTGATGTAGATTCGTAGCAAATGCAATCTTGGCGGACAAGGGAAACATGTAAATGAAGGCTCAAGAGGCAATCTGCCCGTTATTTATCTAGAGTACAACTAATCGGAGAGGCTTGTAACGGGTACTAATGAGGAGTTGTGTTTATGTGATTACTGTGGTACAGTATTCCAACATGATATGTTAAATATTATAAAACACTAAAAATGAAATCCGACCTACTTCCATTGGAAACTGATAAAGACCTGTTATCTTTTTCACTTTAAAAATAACCAGTTTTTGGAACTCATTAGTCGAGCTAATTGTATAAAATAGTTACAGTAATTAAACACGAAATGATTAAAAGAAATATTTGTTGCAATTTTCATCTCTAAATGGACCTGAAATGATATCAGATGTGATAGGTTATTATTTAAACGATTTGACCCCAAGAGTGCCAGCTGAATTGACACTGACATGTGTCACTTGACCGATGGTGGAAGTGAGCAGACTGATTTACATCACTTATGGTAATCACTTAACATTTACAATTGTATACCACTGCGCACCTTTATCTCTTTTGTTTACTTTTTAAAGAGTTATAATTTTACGTAATTAAATGTTAAGTTGATTTTAAATGATGTTATTACTGAAAGTAATCATAAAAAAATACTCGAAGTAAATAAGTCTTGTAAATATTGTTATCTATTTCATACAATTTTACGATTATTGGAAGCTCTTTGGTTTAGTTTTTAAAGAGTTTTAATTTTACGTAATTAGATGTTAAGTTAATTTTAAATTATGTTATTACTAAAAGTAATCATAAAAAATACTAGAAGTAAATAAGTCTTGTAAATATTGTTATCTATTTCATACAATTTTAAGATTATTGGAAGGTATATCTTAACATTTACTGTGTTTTATTTACAAATTTAACTCTTACCATTATACTAAATTTGTTTACA
Organism: Allygus modestus; assembly: GCA_963675035.1. Lineage (NCBI taxonomy): Eukaryota > Metazoa > Arthropoda > Insecta > Hemiptera > Cicadellidae > Allygus > Allygus modestus. Next base: position 251,590,533 of record OY776111.1, on the reverse strand, counting down.
ATAAACAAATTATAACAAAGTATACTATTTCTGTTAATCTGTTTTCACCCCTACATATTGTCACCAAGATCATCTTGGCGAATGGACGAACTACGATCTTTTAATGCACGCCGCGCCGTGGCAGGGGTGGTTAAGTAATTCTAGGCACATGCAGCACTCAAAACCAGATTAAAAGACATCTAGACTGCGAGGATAATTTATATATTTCAATGTACACCAATAAGGGTTTACGATCAGCGAAAACAATTGTTTCCCTCACAAGTTTATGATCTCCATACAAAGATCTTATTTTCACTTTGAATGCACTTATTAAGTACGACGATTTTACAACGTTATGTCATCATCACAAAGAAACGTTTTAAGTGTTTGATTTTTAAGTATTACCAGAGTTATTAATATGGTCATTGTTGTTGATAAAATTGTTATATAATTACACTCCATAAAATCTTAACACAATTTAAAAAAATCAATTCAACAGAAAATTAACAAACAGCAGAAGATAAAAACAACATCTTGCCTAGTTTTCTAATTTTCATGGAGCATTGATCAGATCAGTGTTAATAAAGAAAACAATCTTAAAAGGTTACCAAAAAATACAAAAATAATTACAATTAAGAGTAGATTATATAATTTTAAGACCTATTGGAGACCTAATTAAAATTTGTAACTCTACGTTCCCATTTACCATTCTTATTGCAAAGGGAAAGTTGAACAACTTGAAGTTTTAAGATAAGGTATTACAACGCAAAACAGATTTGGCCATTCAAAGAACAAGAATACGTTACATTATGGATCTTTGCTTTACAAGAAATAGAGGATTTCGGACTGAGATCTCGTAAAATCTTTTGTTGTTTTCTGTCAGGGAAAGGTGCCTTTAAAGGAAGAGTGGTTACCAAAAGATTTTCCCTCAACCTTGTTGGATCCTTTTGTTTTGCGTACAGACTGTACTATTTACATAATAGTGTACTTTTACCGTACGCTCATCTTCGTCACGTTATAATATGAATAACTAATCAATAAAGATATTAAAACAATCTTATGCAAAGTAGTATTTTTTACACTTTATAAGAATTTAAACTTAAAAACTTGATGATAGTTAGGTATTTTGTAACGATAGTTAAAATATAACATAACAGTTTATATTTTAGAAAAGAGTTAGTTAACAGATATATAGGCTAGAATTAATGCATTATTTAGTGCTAAGGAGTTTTATTAAGCTTTATAAACTTAAATACCATAGCTTGATTATCGTGTGACTAATTTTTCCATGAGATTATATTAATAAAATTGTATTGTGTTGTTATTAAATTCTAAGCAGATTAAGCTAATACTATAAACTAATATTGTAAACAATAATTACGTCAAAAGTACTATTTTGCTAAAATAATTAAAGGCAAGTTAACACATATTTTTTTCTAAGGAGCTTGAAAGTATTTGTTAATGACAAACATGACAGATGATATACCTGTTCCCTTAGTGGCACAACATTACTATCTGTCAGAAATGTCTAAACTCGTTTCTTGCCAAAACTAACAGGAGCTCTAATCTATTTATAATGAACGCAATTATTTTTACTAAAAGATTCAAGAAAGCTGGTAAAAAATTGTTACACTGATTTTTAATGACACTTAAGAATATTACATATAAAATAACTACCAATGAATTCTGGCACTACTATAAAAAATACATACATTCTACCTACATAAATAAATCAAACTCTGATTTACAAAAGATTATAAGTTTTAAATTTAGTTTGTTATACAAACTAACTGAGGCATATTTTTTGATAAATAAATACTTATTTCGACAAATTACTGACTTACTTTACTTAAGGAAAAGACGTTTATAACAGAATTTATAATCTAAATATATAATAATTGTAGCAAATTAAAAGACAACTTTTTTGGAGCTTAAAACATTCACTTTTTTTGCAACTAACAAAATGATAGTGTTATGACATGGAGGGTGACATCTCGGAGGAACGCTATTTTTAGCACCGGCAATTACGCAGGCCTCGACCTTCCTTGCCACTTACACGCTCTTTGACTCTCCCTCATGAATAAATATACTTTATAAATGCTTGATATTTGCAGTGACAGGCGAATGCCTCTTAGAGTGTTAGTGATTAGTGCGTTAAGTATTAACGGTTTTGATTAATAACTCATTGATGGTTATTAGAAGAACATAATGTCAGGTTAATAAACGCTGATTATTGATAATCTATAAAATACACTGTATTTGGTTTTATTATTTTGGTAAATGAGCAACTAAATACCTTTATTTCATAAATAAAGTTAACTGAGAGACCTGCTGCAAAATCCCGGGAATGTCTTTGTATTGCTCTGTTTCTGTTGTACAACGATTTTTTTCTTATCAAAACGTATCCATCGCAAGAATTATTCACAGCTGTCATGACCCATTGCAGCGGAGATTTTACAATTATTTGGGTCATTTATGTTACTAATAGTAAAACACTACAAGTGCATTTATAAATTTAAAAAAATAATAAAACAATTATTTTAAACATTTTCCTTGAAATTTGAAAACATGATTCCAAACTTAGTGTTATGGTAATCTTGTTTTTGTAATATACACTCTTACTTGGATGGATGCACCATAATATTTAGCAAAAGGTTACCAATTGTGCAAACAATAGTTGCCGTAATGCTTGAATGTTTGCTAAACAACTTTGCTTCACCTAGCTTTGCCACACTAGAGCTGTTTACTCTGCAATAGCAAATACGTCAGTGGACTCTACTGGTATTAATCGGCGTAATTGACTTATCAATACTAACATCCTCCATGTGTGTATTGACATATGGTTTTAAACAAAGCAACATTGAATGCTAGTGTATTACAATATTTAACTTTGAGATTAACATTTGTTGTCATCGTTTCTAAAACTGCTCCTAAAGAAAATTCATTAAAGTTACAATGTACAACGCACGGAATGCTAACTGAGATACACACAATCGTTAGGGTTATAAATAATTAAAGGAAATACGTTTTTCGTACAAATTGCACATTCATTTGTTAACTACAAACACAGTATTTACCTTTGAAAATAAGCTTGACATATCCCAGAGATACATAGATTTCCTATGGAAAAGTTAACTATTAGCAAGACCCGCATGGTGAAACTTAAGCCCGAGACCACCATAGAAGTTCCTAATGTGACCCTTTGAACACGTTTTGGGGGATCGCTAACAACTTTATATATATGTATTATTTATATTTATTTATATATTTATATATGTATACTTTTATACTATATATATATATATATATATATATATATATATATGTGTGTGTGTGTTTGCACTCTAGCGGACGCAATCTTTGTCCGATTTACTTGAAATTTAGTAAGAACCTTCCCCTGGGCAAACAGTTGGACAAGTTCGTTGGGCAAAACAATCTAACCCCCTTTTTTGGGGATTTTAATCTTTTAAATGTTGAGTTTTTGGGCCCAAAAAGGGTCAGAAAAGTCCCGAATGTATTATTATTGCATATTAAATTATTTTACCTAAAATGCCATAAATTATAAGCCCTCCCTCATCATTCTAGCACTACTATTTACCGAGTTATTAAAGAAAATGTTAATTATCTTAACGCAGTACGTTGTCTTATGGGGATTTTACACTGGAAAAGGCTGTTTTTCATATCTTTATGTAGTTTTATCACCCCAGTATACCAACTTGTTATCCTCACTTTACCTTCTCATAACCTTATAATGTAAAACATTACCATCCTAATAGTGAATTTATATATAACCAGGAGCATCAGAGCAGCCAACAATTTTTTTTTTAATATTCCCAAAAAAATTTACGTGTGATGTTTTAAACCCTTAATAACATTTCTTAACTGTTTAATGCAGAAATTCACTTCTATCATGTCAGCGTGCTGCGTGCGAACTCGTATTATATTTCTCCATAAAATATTATAGATTATACAATAATTCTGTTAATGTTAACAAAACGACAACAGAGAGATACTGCTGGAATATCAAATCGCGATTCCTGAAACTGTATACAAATGTGGGTATTATATAAACCATATAAAATTATACAATTATAGAACTAAACCTTTGTTTTGCAAACAGACATGAACAACGTATGTGTAATAAGCTCTTCAAACTCACTACTCAGAACCGTTTATTTAGCTCCACTAGTTAAAAGTTAAGGTTATATCTGAGCGTTTGATGTATACATTGGGTAAAATAATTAATATTTCAATAAAATAGCCTTCCTGCTGCATATTATTAATTTATTTAAGGTCTTTAGTTCTAAAGGCAGTGGCTATGGTTTTTATTTAATTTCTTGTTTATAACCCATATAATCTCTTATGTCAGAGAAAGTCACTAACAAATTAAAGCTATGAATCTCTTAACACTTTCTTCCTAAAATATATCTTTAAATATTATGTTCTACTAATTTGCAGAAAAGTTAAAGTTCCTTTCGCACTCATTGTTTGTTTATAAGACATATTGTTTTATAAATCTAATTTTATCGACTACAGGTTTTAAAACTTGTATCGTTTATGTCAATAACACGTCAATGACAATGTTATTGACCAGCGTTTTTAGTATTCACATTATTTTTTCATTAGATAAAGCCATTAATGATTGCAACTTGAGTGGTTAAATTATTTTGCATGATATCCCAATATCCTATATAATAAAAGCGTGTAGTGGCGACGTGTAACAACCTATTCCGAGTAAACTACTGAACGTAGAGAGGCCAGGTTGGTGTGAAAAGATTTCCATTAGGCCCAGGATGATGAAAAGAATACGATATTCTACATTTATTTAGTCAAAAGTTTGCAATTGGTGAAAAACATATTTTTTTGGCTTTTTTCGTCATCCCCATGTATAAAGAACGTGTAACCACCTATTCAGAGCAAACTACTGAACGTAGAGAGGCCAGGTTGGTGTCAAAAGATTGCCCTTAGGCCCAGAATGATGAAAAAATACGATATCCTACATTTATTTAGTTGTAAGTTTGTAATTGGCAAAAACACAGTTTTTTTGCCACATTTTATTTGCAATTTTTTTTACCGAGCCATGTAATCCCTTCTTTGCATCCAAATTTAATACAACAGCTGAGTAAAGTTAAGATTGTCTTTGTAAACAAAGCAGACAACTATTCCTAACTAATATAAGGTTTTTGGATTGAAATTTACAAACAGAAAGGAACGACAATTCCATGCTGAATGGGAATAGAGTGTATAATACTGTATAAATGTGTCAGCAAAGTTCAATTCAGATTTATATATTCTATATTTACTACTTATATTTCAGTTTTTGTTTACTTTTATGCTTGCGGCAAAATTGGGTTTTATCACTGTTAATAGAACAAGAAGTAGATGATTTTCCTTTAATAATCCTGGGTCTCAGAAAGTATGACAGCAGGGTGGTATTCTATTGGTTCACTCTGCTAGAATTGTAGTTTTTTTGGTATTTTTAAAGTTTTCTGTAAAACTGAATAAAAAACTTTTTAAAACACCGATATAGGTATTATACTCTCTAAAGTAGTATGATTTGTGTATGAGTATATACAAAATATAACTAAGACAGAAATAAAGTTAAGAGTACACTAACTTCCTGTGCTCATCCCGTTTTGAGAACGAAAATAGTAAATAGTTAATAGTAAACAAAACAATGACAGTCTGTAGTTATGTGTAATTCTTATAACAGCTGTTTATTTTATTTTATTTAATTAAAAAACACATGAGACATAAACCAAATAAAACTCTCATCCATATGAATAACATGGGGACTTGGAAGTCCCATGGGGCAGAGCCTTGAGGCCTAAGTCGAAAATCTGAAACCAGTTTGCACATCTGAACACATAGACGCGTGTTTTAGTGTATAATAAGTCGGGGTGAATCAGAAAACAAAAAGCTTTATTGTTTACAAAGTTTGCATGTAGCGTATTAATAATATAGATAGATAAATTATGTATTTTGGTCTGTCTTTAGGTAGTTTGTATGTTAGCAGATGAAATACGGTTAAGTTGGTAAATATGAAGACCGTATTTTTATATTTTAGTTATATAAGCAGAGAGAGTAGTTGGGTTATTGTATTACAAATTTTGACCCGATGAACAAACCTTTAAACACTTTGCAGTTTTTACGAAACAAAATTTGGCTTGAAGTGACAACAAATAGGGTTTGATTCAACATCCAAAACTAAACTAACATCAAAGTTTAAACTAAACCCTTTGGGCTATTGCAAGCAGGCGTAAACTGTCTTTCGTAAAACTACACTTTTTTAATTTAGACACGTTCTAATGAATATTTGAATATGCATTATGTCGGGGCTTTATTACAATAACACATTTAAATGTTGCACGGCAGATTCCCATTTTGTTACATGCAATTAAAAATTAGCTTTTTAGGTATAAATTGTTAAGCCATTAAATTGGTTTTATAACTAGTAAAAAATACTTCTTTTGTTTGTTTAGTTAGTTTGTTTGGTGGGCAAACAACAGCTAGTATACTATATTATTTTGTTTCAGATATATTCGGAAGTTTTTTTAAACGAAACAACCTTCCATAATGAGTAGATAGTAGCTATTGACAGGCAACATATGTCTGAGATATGTTCTCAACTGTTATTGTGTAATTAACTTGTGTAATTCAACTTATGGTATAAGTTTCTTATTAGTTAATAGGAAATCCAAATTAAGGTAGTTAATTATCGAAAGCGCTGCAATATTAGGGTGGCATCGCTGCATCGATTCGGTGGTTACGTTCCCTAACTCCACCTCCATTCACCGCTAAACTTGGTTCACGCTATAAAATCCTACCCCTGCAATGCACTTAGGGTTTATAGATGCACATGTTTTATTTTTAAATAGAGCAACCAAATTGATATCCACCAGTGAATAATGTAAATATTGATTAAATGTGTCACAACTATATCTCATGTGTTTTGAGGGCGTCCCCCTAGTATAAAGCTTATGATGTTGTGCCTTCAAATCACGGGATACCCATATCAGAATGGGTATGGACCACTTAACAATACCTCATGTGTTTGAGGATGCCCCACTATAACGCTTATAACCTTGTGTTTTGCTTCAAGAGGACACGGCTTCAATTCACGGGATGCCCATATCAGAGTGGGTATGGAACACTTAACAATATCTCATGTGTTTGAGGATGCCCCACTATAATGCTTATAACCTTGTGCTTTGCTTCAAGAGGACACGGCTTCAATTCACGGGATGCCCATATCAGAGTGGGTATGGAACACTTAACAATATCTCATGTGTTTGAGGGTGCCCCACTATAACGCTTATAACCTTGTGTTTTGCTTCAAGAGGACACGGCTTCAATTCACGGGATGCCCATATCAGAGTGGGCTGGAACACTTAACAATACCTCATGTGTTTGAGGGTGCCCCACTATAACGCTTATAACCTTGTGTTTTGCTTCAAGAGGACACGGCTTCAATTCACGGGATGCCCATATCAGAGTGGGCTGGAACACTTAACAATACCTCATGTGTTTGAGGGTGCCCCACTATAACGCTTATAACCTTGTGTTTTGCTTCAAGAGGACACGGCTTCAATTCACGGGATACCCATATCAGAATGGGTATGGACCACTTAACAATACCTCATGTGTTTGAGGATGCCCCACTATAACGCTTATAACCTTGTGTTTTGCTTCAAGAGGACACGGCTTCAATTCACGGGATGCCCATATCAGAGTGGGCTGGAACACTTAACAATACCTCATGTGTTTGAGGATGCCCCACTATAACGCTTATAACCTTGTGCTTTGCTTTAAGATGACACGGCTTCAATTCACAGGATGCCCATATCAGAGTGGGCTGGAACACTTAACAATATCTCATGTGTTTGAGGGTGCCCCACTAGTATAACACTTATGACCTTGTGTTTTGCTTCAAGAGGACACGGCTTCGATTCACGGGATGCCCATATCAGAGTGGGTATGAAACACTTAACAATATCTCATGTGTTTGAGGGTGCCCCACTAGTATAACACTTATGACCTTGTGTTTTGCTTCAAGAGGACACGGCTTCGATTCACGGGATGCCCATATCAGAGTGGGTATGAAACACTTAACTATATCTCATGTGTTTGAGGATGCCCCACTAGTATAACACTTATGACCTTGTGTTTTGCTTCAAGAGGACACGGCTTCGATTCACGGGATGCCCATATCAGAGTGGGCTGGAACACTTAACAATATCTCATGTGTTTGAGGGTGCCCCACTAGTATAACACTTATGACCTTGTGTTTTGCTTCAAGAGGACACGGCTTCGATTCACGGGATGCCCATATCAGAGTGGGTATGAAACACTTAACAATATCTCATGTGTTTGAGGATGCCCCACTATAACGCTTATAACCTTGTGCTTTGCTTTAAGAGGACACGGCTTCAATTCACGGGATGCCCATATCAGAGTGGGTATGGAACACTTAACAATATCTCATGTGTTTGAGGATGCCCCAATATAACGCTTATAACCTTGTGTTTTGCTTCAAGAGGACACGGCTTCAATTCACGGGATGCCCATATCAGAGTGGGTATGGAACACTTAACAATATCTCATGTGTTTGAGGATGCCCCACTATAACGCTTATAACCTTGTGCTTTGCTTTAAGAGGACACGGCTTCAATTCACGGGATGTCCATATCAGAATGGGTATGGACCACTTTACAATACCTCATGTGTTTGAGGGTGCCCCACTAGTATAACACTTATGACCTTGTGTTTTGCTTCAAGAGGACACGGCTTCAATTCACGGGATGCCAATATCAGAGTGGGTATGGACCACTTAACAATACCTCGTGTGTTTGAGGATGCCCCACTATAACGCTTATAACCTTGTGTTTTGCTTTAAGAGGACACGGCTTCAATTCACGGGATGCCCACATCAGAGTGGTTTGGAACACTTAACAATATCTCATGTGTTCGAGGGTGTCCCAATAGTATAAGGCTTATGACCTTGTGTTTTGCTTCAAGAGGACACGGCTTCAATTCACGGGATGCCCATATCAGAGTGGGCTGGAACACTTAACAATATCACATGTGTTTGAGGGTGCCCCACTAGTATAACGATTATAACCTTGTGATTTGCTTCAAGAGGACACCGGTTCAATTGACGGGATGTCCACGTAAGAGTGGGTATGGACCACTTAACAATATCTCATGTGTTTGAGGGTGCCCCACTAGGATAACGCTTATGACCTTGTGTTTTGCTTCGAGAGGACACGGCTTCAATTCACGGGATGCCCATATCAGAGTGGGCTGGAACACTTAACAATACCTCATGTGTTTGAGGATGCCCCACTATAACGCTTATAACCTTGTGCTTTGCTTTAAGATGACACGGCTTCAATTCACAGGATGCCCATATCAGAGTGGGCTGGAACACTTAACAATATCTCATGTGTTTGAGGGTGCCCCACTAGTATAACACTTATGACCTTGTGTTTTGCTTCAAGAGGACACGGCTTCGATTCACGGGATGCCCATATCAGAGTGGGTATGAAACACTTAACAATATCTCATGTGTTTGAGGGTGCCCCACTAGAATAACACTTATGACCTTGTGTTTTGCTTCAAGAGGACACGGCTTCGATTCACGGGATGCCCATATCAGAGTGGGTATGAAACACTTAACTATATCTCATGTGTTTGAGGATGCCCCACTAGTATAACACTTATGACCTTGTGTTTTGCTTCAAGAGGACACGGCTTCGATTCACGGGATGCCCATATCAGAGTGGGCTGGAACACTTAACAATATCTCATGTGTTTGAGGGTGCCCCACTAGTATAACACTTATGACCTTGTGTTTTGCTTCAAGAGGACACGGCTTCGATTCACGGGATGCCCATATCAGAGTGGGTATGAAACACTTAACAATATCTCATGTGTTTGAGGATGCCCCACTATAACGCTTATAACCTTGTGCTTTGCTTTAAGAGGACACGGCTTCAATTCACGGGATGCCCATATCAGAGTGGGTATGGAACACTTAACAATATCTCATGTGTTTGAGGATGCCCCAATATAACGCTTATAACCTTGTGTTTTGCTTCAAGAGGACACGGCTTCAATTCACGGGATGCCCATATCAGAGTGGGTATGGAACACTTAACAATATCTCATGTGTTTGAGGATGCCCCACTATAACGCTTATAACCTTGTGCTTTGCTTTAAGAGGACACGGCTTCAATTCACGGGATGTCCATATCAGAATGGGTATGGACCACTTTACAATACCTCATGTGTTTGAGGGTGCCCCACTAGTATAACACTTATGACCTTGTGTTTTGCTTCAAGAGGACACGGCTTCAATTCACGGGATGCCAATATCAGAGTGGGTATGGACCACTTAACAATACCTCGTGTGTTTGAGGATGCCCCACTATAACGCTTATAACCTTGTGTTTTGCTTTAAGAGGACACGGCTTCAATTCACGGGATGCCCACATCAGAGTGGTTTGGAACACTTAACAATATCTCATGTGTTCGAGGGTGTCCCAATAGTATAAGGCTTATGACCTTGTGTTTTGCTTCAAGAGGACACGGCTTCAATTCACGGGATGCCCATATCAGAGTGGGCTGGAACACTTAACAATATCACATGTGTTTGAGGGTGCCCCACTAGTATAACGATTATAACCTTGTGATTTGCTTCAAGAGGACACCGGTTCAATTGACGGGATGTCCACGTAAGAGTGGGTATGGACCACTTAACAATATCTCATGTGTTTGAGGGTGCCACACTAGGATAACGCTTATGACCTTGTGTTTTGCTTCGAGATGACACGGCTTCAATTCACGGGATGCCCATATCAGAGTGGGCTGGAACACTTAACAATATCTCATGTATTTGAGGGTGCCCCACTAGTATAATGCTTATGACCTTGTGTTTTGCTTCAAGAGGACACGGCTTCAATTCACGGGATGCCCATATCAGAGTGGGTTGAAACACTTAACAATATCTCATGTGTTTGAGGGTGCCCAACTATAACGCTTATGACCTTGTGTTTTGCTTCAAGAGGACACGGCTTCAATTCACGGGATGCCCATATCAGAGTGGGCTGGAACACTTAACAATATCTCATATGTTTGAGGGTGCCACACTAGTATAACGCTTATGACCTTGTGTTTTGCTTTAAGAGGACACGGCTTCAATTCACGGGATGCCCACATCAGAGTGGTTTGGAACACTTAACAATATCTCATGTGTTCGAGGGTGTCCCAATAGTATAAGGCTTATGACCTTGTGTTTTGCTTCAAGAGGACACGGCTTCAATTCACGGGATGCCCATATCAGAGTGGGCTGGAACACTTAACAATATCACATGTGTTTGAGGGTGCCCCACTAGTATAACGATTATAACCTTGTGATTTGCTTCAAGAGGACACCGGTTCAATTGACGGGATGTCCACGTAAGAGTGGGTATGGACCACTTAACAATATCTCATGTGTTTGAGGGTGCCCCACTAGGATAACGCTTATGACCTTGTGTTTTGCTTCGAGATGACACGGCTTCAATTCACGGGATGCCCATATCAGAGTGGGCTGGAACACTTAACAATATCTCATGTATTTGAGGGTGCCCCACTAGTATAATGCTTATGACCTTGTGTTTTGCTTCAAGAGGACACGGCTTCAATTCACGGGATGCCCATATCAGAGTGGGTTGAAACACTTAACAATATCTCATGTGTTTGAGGGTGCCCAACTATAACGCTTATGACCTTGTGTTTTGCTTCAAGAGGACACGGCTTCAATTCACGGGATGCCCATATCAGAGTGGGTTGAAACACTTAACAATATATCATGTGTTTGAGGGTGCCCAACTATAACGCTTATGACCTTGTGTTTTGCTTCAAGAGGACACGGCTTCAATTCACGGGATGCCCATATCAGAGTGGGTTGAAACACTTAACAATATCTCATGTGTTTGAGGGTGCCCAACTATAACGCTTATGACCTTGTGTTTTGCTTCAAGAGGACACGGCTTCAATTCACGGGATGCCCATATCAGAGTGGGCTGGAACACTTAACAATATCTCATATGTTTGAGGGTGCCACACTAGTATAACGCTTATGACCTTGTGTTTTGCTTTAAGAGGACACGGCTTCAATTCACGGGATGCCCATATCAGAGTGGGTTGAAACACTTAACAATATATCATGTGTTTGAGGGTGCCCAACTATAACGCTTATGACCTTGTGTTTTGCTTCAAGAGGACACGGCTTCAATTTACGGGATGCCCATATCAGAGTGGGCTGGAACACTTAACAATATCTCATGTGTTTGAGGGTGCCCCTCTAGTATAACGCTTATGACCTTTGGTTTTGATTCAAGAGGACACGGCTTCAATTCACGCATGCCCATATTAGAGTGGGCTGGAACACTTAACAATATCTCATGTGTTTGAGGGTGCCCCACTAGTATAACGCTTATGACCTTGTGTTTTGCTTCAAGATGACATGGCCTCAATTCACGCATTCCCATATCAGAGTGGGCTGGAACACTTAACAATATCTCATGTGTTTGAGGGTGCCCCAATAGTATAACGCTTATGACCTTGTGTTTTGCTTTAAGAGAACACGGCTTCAATTCACGGGATGCCCATATCAGAGTGGGCTGGAACACTTAACAATATCTCATGTGTTTGAGGGTGCCCCACTAGTATAACGCTTATGACCTTGTGTTTTGCTTCAAGATGACATGGCTTCAATTCACGGGATGCCCATATCAGAATAGGGTTGGATCACTTAACAATATCTCATGTGTTTGAGGGTGCCCCACTAGTATAACGCTTATGACCTTGTGTTTTGCTTTAAGAGGACACGGCTTCAATTCACGGGATGCCCATATCAGAGTGGACTGGAACACTTAACAATATCTCATGTGTTTGAGGGTGCCCCACTAGTATAACGCTTATGACCTTGTGTTTTGCTTCAAGATGACATGGCTTCAATTCACGGGATGCCCATATCAGAATAGGGTTAGATCACTTAACAATATCTCATGTGTTTGAGGGTGCCCCACTAGTATAACGCTTATGACCTTGTGTTTTGCTTTAAGAGGACACGGCTTCAATTCACGGGATGCCCATATCAGAGTGGACTGGAACACTTAACAATATCTCATGTGTTTGAGGGTGCCCCACTAGTATAACGCTTATGACCTTGTGTTTTGCTTCAAGATGACATGGCTTCAATTCACGGGATGCCCATATCAGAGTGGGTATGGACCACTTAACAATACCTCGTGTGTTTGAGGATGCCCCACTATAACGCTTATAACCTTGTGCTTTGCTTTAAGAGGACACGGCTTCAATTCACGGGATGCCCATATCAGAGTGGGTATGGAACACTTAACAATATCTCATGTGTTCGAGGGTGTCCCACTAGTATAACGCTTATGACCTTGTGTTTTGCTTTAAGAGGACACGGCTTCAATTCACGGGATGCCCAGATCTGAGTGGGCTGGAACACTTAACAATATCTCATGTGTTTGAGGGTGCCCCACTAGTATAACGCTTATGACCTTGTGTTTTGCTTTAAGAGGACACGGCTTCAATTCACGGGATGCCCAGATCAGAGTGTGTTGGAACACTTAACAATGTCTTATGTGTTTGAGGGTGCCCTTCGTTACTCTCGCGGACAGGTCGTGAATTACAATGAAAACGTTGAATAAAATACAAAATTTAAAGGATAAAAGGTAATTATTATTTACAAGATACAATCTAGAACTTTTCACAATCAGAAAATTTTATTATTTAATTAATTTAAAAAACAATTTTTTTTACATTAAAAGACAGACCTTATACCAAACATTCACAATAACGGGCTTTTAAATTTATTAAAAATAGATACTAATATGACATGACTAAAAAAGCATAAGAGCATAAACAAATATCCCCTTTTTAGGTTTACAACATGTGTTCTACGTGCCCCCTATTCATCCGAATACAACATCCCAGGCGTCTTACAAAAGACGAGCGCACTCGCTCAAAAATCTAAGGCAGTTCTCTTATTTCTTGGCAACAATTAAAAACTCATTCACGTAGCTGATCAACACTCTCGATTGGAACACTGTGGACCTTGCTTTTAAGATGCCCCCAAAGGTAATAATCCAAAGTATTTAAATCTGGGGACCGAGCAGGCCAAGGAACGGGCCCCCCACGCCGATCCAATTGTCTTGGAATTTTCTGGTCAGTTCGGCCCTTACATTTAGTTCAAAATGCGCAGGAGCACCGTCGTGCATGAACCACATGCTCGTTCGGTCTTCAAGTGGGATTTCCTCCAAAAACTCCGGCAACATTTCCCTAATGAACTGAAGATAACTGGCTCCAGAGAGTCTATTTGGAAGAACATAAGGCCCAATCAGTCTGTCAGCAAAAATTCCCGCCCAAAAATTCACAGAAAATCGTTGTTGGTGACGGCTCTCAAACGTTGCATGAGGGTTTTCATCCGCCCAAACATGGTTATTGTGGAAATTTGTAAATTCCATCCCTGGTAAATGATGCTTCGTCCGTGAACAAAACCTTTGGAAGAAAATCCTGGTTGTTTCGCATTTTGTTCTGGAACCAAGCACACATTTCAACTCTTCTTTTATTATCCCCTGGCAGTTGGGCTTGTACCCTTTGGATGTGATAGGGGTAAAGTCGTTGGGAATGCAATATTCTCAAAACCGTTGCATGCGATCTTACTCCCACTTGTCTCGCGATTCTTCTAGAAGAGACTGTAGGATTTTCTTCGACAAAGTTTAAAACTCTTTCTTCTAATTGTGGAGTTGCAACAACAGAAGGCCTACCTTGGTCATTTAAATTAGGTTTAAAACTTCCATTTTCACTTAAATGAGCATGCAATCTCCCAAATATTTTAAAACTTGGCTGTGGTCGGTTAGGAAATGCCTCCTGATAAAGACGCTGAGCTTCCCTACCATTCCCATTTGCTCTACTGTAGAAAAAATGCATGTCAGTAAGATCCCTGTTTGAGTATTCAACCATAGTCTCCTTTTATCAAAGCAATAATAACAAAAAAAGCGTTTTGAAACTAAATCTGGCAACTGCACAACCAAATCAAAACATTCTTACTTCAATTGATTGTTGACATGCAATTTAGGTTGAAGAAACATCAGCTGGTTTCCAGTTTTACCGTTTCCGGTACATTTCCCATTGTTGTGCCGCGTACCTCGCCGCGCCGGCCGGACATCGCCGCCGCGCCATGGAGTAAACAATAAAAAGTCGCGCCGCGCGACTGTCAGCTGATAGTGATACTGGAGCTTCTGCGGGCCAACCGAAAAAGTGAATTTTCTCGCTTATTTGTGGTCCGATTTTGATAAACAAAATACCGTTGGATTTAGTATTAAAATTTTTTTTGTTACTAGGTAAAGTTTTGAAAAATGTACACTTTTTTATTATTTGACTTTAAAAACTTAAATGACCACCATTGTCAAAATAAAAATGCAAATCAAACAAAACTTTTCTATATTTTCTTTGATATTAACTAAACGTCCGTGCAAGGTATCGTTATTTTAGCTAAAGTAGTTTTTTAGATATATTTTTTTGTAAAAAATACAAAATGGCGGCTAGGGGCTAAACGAAGGATTTTTCGACATATGTTATGAGGACTTTTTTGTTCAAATTGATGAGTACTATTGGCCCATGAAGTTTGTGACATTCTTTAATGACCACCCTGTATTTCAACATAAACTGACATGTATTTGTAAAGGTGATGATAACAACGCAACAGGAGTTTCACAATTTAATCTAGTTTATATGTTGATTGCCACTATTGTAATAAGAATTAATGTTAATTATACTATCTAATTCTTCAGGGAATATACGATGAATATTTTATGCATTTATCAGAATGTTACATGAAATAAGTCGTTATGCTGTCAACTAAACAATATTGGCAAATCTAGCTGAAATCTTTGACTACCTTTTTTTAAAAAAAAAATAATCCGGTGAGTAAATTTTACCAAATACATAAATATTAATATATTTTTGTAATAATATGTTTGCAAGATCTGTATGTTTATAATTAAAATTATAAACGTTTGAAAGGGGCACTCACTCACCACTCTATACTTTCTACACATCCAACCGATCCTCCCACAAGAACGTTTTGGCACTCAAATGTTGGAGTAAAAATGGGGCCTGGTGGAGCTCAGCAGAGTCCGTAATAAATCTTGACTCTTGCGACTTTACTGCTGACCACTGAACTTCTGACTGGCCGTGCCGCTTTTCTTAACTCATTTACAAATTAACTATTAGTGAAAAAAGCCCAGATGCTTATTAAAACAGTTGTCTACATCAATTAAAACATCTAAAGCAAGGCTTTTATAAAATCGTGAGGTGGAATATTTAGCTGATGGTGCATTTTAGTGTTTTCGATTCATCATAACCTAATAATCAACCACAGGAAAAACTTCTTTAGAAAATGTAAATTTAATTTCACACATACATTTTATGAAGTTTAGTACTAAACCTTAATATAACGGAGAAAAGTGATTCATTTGGTTTTGAACCGAGCTTTTTTGAATGGAGTTGGGGTTTGTCAACAGTGGTCTAAGTAGACTCATTTATATGAAGGGATATTGACAAATATGATGGATTTATCACTAGGTCACCTTCAACAGTTTTATTTTATTATCCAATAAATTGTTCCTCCATCTTTGGAAGAGGAGTTGTTAGTAAGATATGTATTAAAGCGTTTGCACATAATTTTGTTCTCCATCCGTAGAACAGTAATTATTGACAAGTAACTGCTGTACCAAATCGCTTGCATGTCATCTTTCGAGATGCCCTTCGAGTTTGTTTTTTACAGCACTTTATTATGATTTTATTGAATTTGAAACAAAACCCTTTGTTATTTACTAAACTAACATTATTAAACTAAATAAAACTAAAACAAATAGTTTACGTAACGGAAAATCCAGAGAATTAAGTAGGAAAAAACAAAATCCTACTACTACTTAAAGTGAATTTAAAGAAGAAAAACAAAATTTCTGCTTACAACTGGAGCATTGCTTTTGAATATAGTCTTAAAGTTAACCATTCTGAATGATTCTCACACTGTCTTAGTTTTAATAATAATATTTATGATTAATTTGAAGGTCACCACCTGTGTTGTTTCAATAGTGGTAAACAGCTGTGAACAAAATATATACATATTGGTTTTGTTTAGACAACCTTTAACTAAAAATATACATAAAATATATATGATACCATACAATGCATTTTAATTTTTATTAATACTCGCATAAGCAAACAATAATCTGCTATAATTATTAGTATGTTTATGTGAATCCACCAAGATAAGAACGCGACAGGTGACTTTGTTGTAATTGCTTGGGTCAAAAATAGCTGCTTGATTTCCCGCCAACATCGTCCTGCCAGCTGACATGACAGCTGTGGTAATATACACAACGAGGTCCACAAGACGTGGTTATTGTACCTCAAGTAAAAATCTGCTGTTTAGTAGGTTTTCCTTAATACATTTGCAATTTGTAAAAGTGTTATATTACTACTAGCCGAACGTTTGTGATTCGCTGTGGTAGTTGAGGTGCATTATATTAACTTACACGGTTGTGGATTATGTTTTAAAGTTCATTGTTAAAATATATTTGTTATGTAAATCAGAAAAAGTAAAC
Organism: Allygus modestus; assembly: GCA_963675035.1. Lineage (NCBI taxonomy): Eukaryota > Metazoa > Arthropoda > Insecta > Hemiptera > Cicadellidae > Allygus > Allygus modestus. The sequence goes on along the minus strand of OY776111.1, from coordinate 251,572,861 downwards.
ATTGGTAAGTACAATACTAGTGGGTTGATGATTAATGACAAGGTTGGGCCTCTTCAGTGAGTGGTCACCCCATTAGATGTCTTCTAGCACCAACGTCCTGAAGAGATCTTTCAAATTATTCTAAGCCAATCAACTTGCATTTGCTTATACTTATCACTTTATCTAACAGGCACAAAGATGCAAGATGCTCAGAGCAAATAAAGTGGAAAGCTAATTTACAGACATTGAGAGTAACATTTCTTTGATTTGAAACGTGGCGTGAAACGCAGCTGGCTTGTTTTACCTTTGCCATCTAGTTCATCAGTGGGAACCCATATTTTATTAAGAGGCGGTTTGATGAGTTGAAAAGTAGGCCTAGTAACCCTATTTGGTTAAGCCATTTCAGGAATTACAACAGAATAACCTTTAAATACCCCTAATCAACAAACTCTTGGTTCGTTAATTAGTTGCTTTCCTGATAATATGGTATATTATTATGTTATATCTAATATTATACACTCGCAATTAAACTACAAATTTGACATTAAACTATTTTGAACTCAATACTTATTTGAAGGGAAGTGGGACTTATGTTTACTATTTTGTTTAAGTGGTACTTAACGATTTAAACTATAATATTTACCAACTGTCCTGCTTAAGATGAACCTTGAATTTAAAAATAGCTTTGTTCAAAAATATACTTTCACATAGGCAACCTAGTCATATACAAAAAACAAATGCTTATAACTCAAATTAGTGCTTAGATTTTTTATTTTTTAATATATTGTAACATATATATTGTAACAAGACCATCTAGTTTTTAGGACGTTTCCTATCAAATCGTTAGAAATTTATACGAAATGACTTTTGGAACGCGACAATTTTACAGTATATATGACAGTTCAGAGTAGAGGGATGAGGGATGAAAGTAAATGCTATGTGGGGAGTGTCGGTGAGTGCAGCCCCAATAAAATAATTTTTTAAATTAGATTTAATAAACTGGATTAATTTATAAAGTATGTCTATACGGTTGAGTGTCAGACGTGTACATCAACCATAACTGAGCATCTGCGATAAGGGGCCAGTTCAGAGTTGGGTTGAGTAATAGCAAAGCGACCGGCGGGAGGCCCGACACTCAGTTAGGGCTGCTTAACCAGGATTACTGTAGCTTTGGAGTTCCTACTGCAATCTAACTCGTGTAAGAGGTCGCTGCGGAAAATAGCTTATTGCCTGTGGTTACAGCAGGTTTTTATAACTACCCTGAGACTTAAAACTCGCAAGCAGCTTGCGTAACTGTATCAATGATTTTTAAATTCAGTGGCCAATCTTAAAATATTGCTCCCTCAAACAAACCGAGCTGTTGATTAAACAAACTACGCAACTGCGTGTATGTAGTAGGAAGTATACAAACGATATGTTATTATAATTAGGAAAAATATCTGTTGCGAACGGTTAAACACATCATTAAACTAAACCCACACTACAGCTACACATAACACCACATATTAACCATAATTAACGTACACGGTTGTGGATTCTTATGATTCGCTGTGGTAGTTGAGGTGCATTATATTAACTTACACGGTTGTGCATTCTTGTGATTCGCTGTAGTACTTGAGGTGCATTATATTAACTTACACGGTTGTGGATTCTTGTGAATCGCTGTAGTAGTTGAGGTGCATTATATTAACTTACACGGTTGTGGATTCTTGTGATTCGCTGTGGTAGTTGAAGTGCATTATATTAACTTACACGGTTGTGCATTCTTGTGATTCGCTGTAGTACTTGAGGTGCATTATATTAACTTACACGGTTGTGGATTCTTGTGATTCGCTGTGTTAGTTGAGGTGCATTATATTAACTTACACGGTTGTGGATTCTTATGATTCGCTGTGGTAGTTGAGGTGCATTATATTAACTTACACGGTTGTGCATTCTTGTGATTCGCTGTGGTACTTGAGGTGCATTATATTAACTTACACGGTTGTGGATTCTTGTGATTCGCTGTAGTAGTTGAGGTGCATTATATTAACTTACACGGTTGTGGATTCTTGTGATTCGCTGTAGTAGTTGAGGTGCATTATATTAACTTACACGGTTGTGGATTCTTGTGATTCGCTGTGGTAGTTGAGGTGCATTATATTAACTTACACGGTTGTGGATTCTTGTGATTCGCTGTGGTAGTTGGGTGTATTATATTAACTTACACGATTGTGGATTCTTGTGATTCGCTGTGGTAGTTGGGGTGCATTATATTAACTTACACGGATGTGGATTCTTGTGATTCGCTGTGGTAGTTGAGGTGCATTATATTAACTTACACGGTTGTGGATTCTTGTGATTCGCTGTGGTAGTTGAGGTGCATTATATTAACTTACACGGTTGTGGATTCTTGTGATTCGCTGTGGTAGTTAAGGTGCATTATATTAATTTACACAGTTGTGGATTCTTGTGATTCGCTTTGGTAGTTGGGTGCATTATATTAACTTACGCGGTTGTGGATTCTTGTGATTCGCTGTGGTAGTTGAGGTGAATAATATAAACTTACACGGTTGTGCATTCTTGTGATTCGCTGTGGTACTTGAGGTGCATTATATTAACTTACACGGTTGTGGATTATTGTGATTCGCTGTGTTAGTTGAGGTGCATTATATTAACTTACACGGTTGTGTATTATTGTGATTCGCTGTGGCACTTGAGGTGCATTATATTAACTTACACGGTTGTGGATTCTTGTGATTTGCTGTGTTAGTTGAGGTGCATTATATTAACTTACACGGTTGTGGATTCTTGTGATTCGCTGTGGTAGTTGAGGTGCATTATATTAACTTACACGGTTGTGGATTCTTGTGATTCGCTGTGTTAGTTGAGGTGCATTGTATTAACTTACACGGTTGTAAATTCTTGTGATTCGCTGTGGTAGTTGGGTGCATTATATTAACTTACACGGTTTTGGATTCTTGTGATTCGCTGTAGTAGTTGACGTGCATTATATTAACTTACACGGTTGTGGATTCTTGTGATTCGCTGTGTTAGTTGAGGTGCATTGTATTAACTTACACGGTTGTGGATTCTTGTGATTCGCTGTAGTAGTTGAGGTTGCATTATATTAACTTACACGATTGTGGATTCTTGTGATTCACTGTGGTACTTGAGGTGCATTATATAAACTTACACGGTTGTGCATTCTTGTGATTCGCTGTGGTTCTTGAGGTGCATTATATTAACTTACACGGTTGTGGATTCTTGTGATTCGCTGTGTTAGTTGAGGTGCATTATATTAACTTACACGGTTGTGGATTCTTGTGATTCGCTGTGGTATTTGAGGTGCATTATATTAACTTACACGGTTGTGGATTCTTGTGATTCGCTGTAGTAGTTGTGGTGCATTATATTTACTTACACGGTTGTGGATTCTTGTGATTCGTTGTAGTAGTTGAGGTGCATTATATTAACTTACACGGTTGTGGATTCTTGTGATTCGCTGTAGTAATTGAGGTGCATTATATTAACTTACACGATTGTGGATTCTTGTGATTCGGTGTGGTACTTGAGGTGCATTATATAAATTTACACGGTTGTGCTATCTTGTGATTCGCTGTGGTACTTGAGGTGCATTATATTAACTTACACGGTTGTGGATTCTTGTGATTCGCTGTGTTAGTTGAGGTGTATTATATTAACTTACACGGTTGTGGATTCTTGTGATTCGCTGTGGTAGTTGAGGTGCATTATATTAACTTACACGGTTGTGGATTCTTGTAATTCGCTGTAGTAGTTGTGGTGCATTATATTTACTTACACGGTTGTGGATTCTTGTGATTCGTTGCAGTAGTTGAGGTGCATTATATAACTTGCACGGTTGTGGATTCTTGTGATTCGCTGTAGTAATTGAGGTGCATTATATTAACTTACACGGTTGTGGATTCTTTTGATTCGCTGTAGTAGTTGAGGTGCATTATATTAACTTACACGGTTGTAAATTCTTGTGATTCGCTGTGGTAGTTGAGGTGCATTATATTAACTTACACGGTTGTGGATTCTTGTGATTCGCTGTAGTATTTGTGGTGCATTATATTTACTTACACGGTTGTGGATTCTTGTGATTCGTTGTAGTAGTTGAGGTGCATTATATTAACTTACACGGTTGTGGATTCTTGTGATTCGCTGTGGTAATTGAGGTGCATTATATTAACTTACACGATTGTGGATTCTTGTGATTCGCTGTGGTAGTTGAGGTGCATTATATTAACTTACACGGTTGTGGATTCTTGTGATTCGCCGTGGTAGTTGGGTGCATTATATTAACTTACACGGTTGTGCATTCTCATGATTCGCTGTGGTACTTGAGGTGCATTATATTAACTTACACGGTTGTGGATTCTTGTGATTTGCTGTGTTGGTTGAGGTGCATTATATTAACTTACACGGTTGTTGATTCTTGTGATTCGCTGTGTTAGTTGAGGTGCATTATATTAACTTACACGATTGTGGATTCTTGTGATTCGCTGTGGTAGTTGAGGTGCATTATATTAATTTACACGGTTGTGGATTCTTGTGATTCGCTGTGGTAGTTGGGTGCATTATATTAACTTACACGGTTGTGGATTTTTGTGATTCGCTGTAGTAGTTGAGGTGCATTATATTAACTTACACAGTTGTGGATTCTTGTGATTCGCCGTAGTAGTTGAGGTGCATTATATTAACTTACACGGTTGTGGATTCTTGTGATTCGCTGTAGTAATTGAGGTGCATTATATTAATTTACACAGTTGTGGATTCTTGTGATTCGCTGTGGTAGTTGGGTGCTTTTTATTAACTTACACGGTGTGGATTCTTGTGATTCGCTTTAGTAGTTGAGGTGCATTTTATTTACTTACACGGTTGTGAATTCTTGTGATTCGCCGTAGTAGTTGAGGTGCATTATATTAACTTACACGGTTGTGGATTCTTGTGATTCGCTGTAGTAATTGAGGTGCAATATATTAATTTACACAGTTGTGGATTCTTGTGATTCGCTGTGGTAGTTGGGTGCTTTTTAGCGAATTTCCCCTATAGGGAAGAAGCTATTACCGTAGGTCTCATGGTAAGACTTAAGCCCGAGACCATGATAACTTTTTGTTTTGAGGTCCCCAGATGCCAAAAACACTATTCGTTCAAATTTTTATATATGTATATATATATATCTATATATCTATATATATATATATATATATATCTATATATGTGTCCGTTAACACGATAACTTGAGTAAAAAACGTCGGATTTTGATGAAATTTGGCTCAAATGTGTAAAATGACATTCATGACTTTAAGCTCGAAAACCAGAAAAATCGGACCATGGGAAGGGGGGTTTATGGGGGTTTTAAATTTTCAAAAAATCAGTTTTTCTCATTTTTCACCCTAAAATTTTTAAAAAACTTAATTTTGGTTTTGACCATGTTATAGAGCTTAAAAAAACAAATAATTTAGTATTTTGAATTATTAACCTAGGTTAAGTGGTTAAGGAGAAAATCCAAAAAAACCTGCTTATAAAATCTCCCATGTTAATGTTATGGGAAAAAGGTTTTTGGCTTTTCCTCAGTTTACTTTAATGTAAAGTTCACATTTGCTTTTACCAATCTGTTCAGTTCCACAAAACAATCATTTTGGTGTTTAAATTGTAATTCTACGCCCAACCGTTGCAGAGATATTCAAAGTGCTAAACACAGTACGTTGTCCAATGTTATCCTTATGGAGAATAAATAAAATTTGATATCTCGATTATTTATTAATGTATTTTGATGAAACTTGGTATGTGGCTTCAAGTAGTACTGGTATATTGATATTTGCACAAAAAATTGATTTTTCGTTGATTATTCCCGTAGCAGCAAACCTCCATACTCAGCCCCCATGTTATTCTTAAGGAGAAATAAGTAAAATGTACTGACTCCCTTAATTCTGAACATAAATTAATAAAACTTGGTATGTAGCTTCACCTGGTTGAGTTATATTGATAATTATATAAAAACCCATTTTTCTGTTCCTTGTTGCAGCAAACCTGCTTTCTCAGCCCCCATGTTATTCTTATGGAGAATAACTAGAATGTCATATATCGCTTATTTATGATTGAATATCGATGAAACTTATTATGTGGCTTCGCCTAGTTAAATTCTATTTATATTTGCATAAAAACCAATTGTTTCTGTTCCTTGTTTCAGCAAACCTACATATTCATTACCAATGTTATTCTTATGGAGAATAATTAAAATCGCTTATATGTGAATATATTTTTATGAAACTTGGTTTGCGGCTATATGTGGAATTCAGACAAATATTATGCATTGGAAATTCACTGAGTCCGCAGGTTTGCTGCGACGGGGGTATTATTAACTTACACGGTGTGGATTCTTGTGATTCGCTTTAGTAGTTGAGGTGCATTATATTAACTTACACGGTTGTGGATTCTTGTGATTCGCTGTGGTAGTTGAGGTGCATTATATTAACTTACACGGTTGTGGATTCTTGCGAATCACTGTGGTAGTTGAGGTGCATTATATTAACTCACACGGTTGTGGATTCTTGTGAATCGCTGTGGTAGTTGAGGTGCATTATATAAACTTACATGGTTGTGGATTCTTGTGATTCGCTGTGTTAGTTGAGGTGCATTATATTAACTTACACGGTTGTGGATTCTTGTGATTCGCTGTGGTAGTTGAGCTGCATTATACTAACTTACACGGTTGTGGATTCTTGTTATTTGCTGTGTTAGTTGAGGTGCATTATATTCACTTACACGTTTAGGATTCTTGTGATTCGCTGTAGTAGTTGAGGTGCATTATATTAACTTACACGGTTGTGGATTATTGTGATTCGCTGTGTTAGTTGAGGTGCATTATATTAACTTACACGATTGTGGATTCTTGTGATTCGCTGTGGTAGATGACGTGCATTATATTAACTTACACGATTGTGGATTTTTGTGATTCGTTGTAGTAGTTAAGGTGCATTATATTAACTTACACTGTTGTGGATTCTTGTGATTCGCTGTGGTACTTGAGGTGCATTATATTAACGTACACGGTTGTGGATTCTTGTGATTCGCTGTGGTAGTTGGGTGCATTATATTAACTTACACGGTTGTGGATTCTTGTGATTCGCCGTAGTAGTTGAGGTGCATTATATTAACTTACACGGTTGTGGATTCTTGTGAATCGCTGTAGTAATTGAGGTGCATTATATTAATTTACACAGTTGTGGATTCTTGTGATTCGCTGTGGTAGTTGGGTGAATTTTATTAACTTACACGGTGTGGATTCTTGTGATTCGCTTAAGTAGTTGAGGTGCATTATATTAACTTACACGGTTGTGGATTCTTGTGATACGCTGTTTAGTTGAGGTGCATTATATTAACTTACACGGTTGTGGATTCTTGTGATTCGCCGTAGTAGTTGAGGTGCATTATATTAACTTGCACGGTTGTGGATTCTTGTGAATCGCTGTAGTAATTGAGGTGCATTATATTAATTTACACAGTTGTGGATTCTTGTGATTCGCTGTGGTAGTTGGGTGCATTTTATTAACTTACACGGTGTGGATTCTTGTGATTCGCTTTAGTAGTTGAGGTGCATTATATTAACTTACACGGTTGTGGATTCTTGTGATTCGCTGTTTAGTTGAGGTGCATTATATTAACTTACATGGTTGTGGATTCTTGTGATTCGCTGTGGTAGTTGAGGTGCATTATACTAACTTACACGGTTGTGGATTCTTGTTATTCGCTGTGTTAGTTGAGGTGCATTATATTCACTTAAACGTTTGTGGATTCTTGTGATTCGCTGTAGTAGTTGAGGTGCATTATATTAACTTACACGGTTGTGGATTCTTGTGATTCGCTGTGTTAGTTGAGGTGCATTATATTAACTTACACGATTGTGGATTCTTGTGATTCGCTGTGGTATTTGAGGTTCATTATATTAACTTACACGATTGTGGATTCTTGTGATTCGTTGTAGTAGTTGGGGTGCATTATATTAACTTACACGGATGTGGATTCTTGTGATTCGCTGTGGTAGTTGAGGTGCATTATATTAACTTACACGATTGTGGATTCTTGTGATTCGCTGTGGTAGTTGAGGTGCATTATATTAACTTACACGGTTGTGGATTCTTGTGATTCGCTGTGGTAGTTGAGGTGCATTATATTAACTTACACGGTTGTGGATTCTTGTGATTCGCTGTGGTAGTTGAGGTGCATTATATTAATTTACACAGTTGTGGATTCTTGTGATTCGCTGTGGTAGTTGGGTGCATTATATTAACTTACGCGGTTGTGGATTCTTGTGATTCGCTGTGGTAGTTGAGGTGAATTATATAAACTTACACGGTTGTGCATTCTTGTGATTCGCTGTGGTACTTGAGGTGCATTATATTAACTTACACGGTTGTGGATTAATGTGATTCGCTGTGTTAGTTGAGGTGCATTATATTAACTTACACAGTTGTGGATTCTTGTGATTCGCTGTGTTAGTTGAGTTGCCTTGTATTAACTTACACGGTTGTGGATTCTTGTGATTCGCTGTGGTAGTTGGGTGCATTATATTAACTTACACGGTTTTGGATTCTTGTGATTCGCTGTGGTAGTTGACGTGCATCATATTAACTTACACGGTTGTGGATTCTTGTGATTCGCTGTGTTAGTTGAGGTGCATTGTATTAACTTACACGGTTGTGGATTCTTGTGATTCGCTGTAGTAATTGAGGTGCATTATATTAACTTACACGATTGTGGATTCTTGTGATTCGGTGTGGTACTTGAGGTGCATTATATAAACTTACACGGTTGTGCATTCTTGTGATTCGCTGTGGTACTTGAGGTGCATTATATTAACTTACACGGTTGTGGATTCTTGTGATTCGCTGTGTTAGTTGAGGTGCATTATATTAACTTACACGGTTGTGGATTCTTGTGATTCGCTGTGGTAGTTGAGGTGCATTATATTAACTTACACGGTTGTGGATTCTTGTGATTCGCTGTAGTAGTTGTGGTGCATTATATTTACTTACACGGTTGTGGATTCTTGTGATTCGTTGCAGTAGTTGAGGTGCATTATATAACTTACACGGTTGTGGATTCTTGTGATTCGCTGTAGTAATTGAGGTGCATTATATTAACTTACACGGTTGTGGATTCTTTTGATTCGCTGTAGTAGTTGAGGTGCATTATATTAACTTACACGGTTGTAAATTCTTGTGATTCGCTGTGGTAGTTGAGGTGCATTATATTAACTTACACGGTTGTGGATTCTTGTGATTCGCTGTAGTAGTTGTGGTGCATTATATTTACTTACACGGTTGTGGATTCTTGTGATTCGTTGTAGTAGTTGAGGTGCATTATATTAACTTACACGGTTGTGGATTCTTGTGATTCGCTGTGGTAATTGAGGTGCATTATATTAACTTACACGATTGTGGATTCTTGTGATTCGCTGTGGTAGTTGAGGTGCATTATATTAACTTACACGGTTGTGGATTCTTGTGATTCGCCGTGGTAGTTGGGTGCATTATATTAACTTACACGGTTGTGCATTCTCATGATTCGCTGTGGTACTTGAGGTGCATTATATTAACTTACACGGTTGTGGATTCTTGTGATTTGCTGTGTTGGTTGAGGTGCATTATATTAACTTACACGGTTGTTGATTCTTGTGATTCGCTGTGTTAGTTGAGGTGCATTATATTAACTTACACGATTGTGGATTCTTGTGATTCGCTGTGGTAGTTGAGGTGCATTATATTAATTTACACGGTTGTGGATTCTTGTGATTCGCTGTGGTAGTTGGGTGCATTATATTAACTTACACGGTTGTGGATTTTTGTGATTCGCTGTAGTAGTTGAGGTGCATTATATTAACTTACACGGTTGTAGATTCTTGTGATTCGCTGTGGTAGTTGAGGTGCATTATAATAACTTACACGGTTGTGAATTCTTGTGATTCGCCGTAGTAGTTGAGGTGCATTATATTAACTTACACGGTTGTGGATTCTTGTGATTCGCTGTAGTAATTGAGGTGCATTATATTAATTTACACAGTTGTGGATTCTTGTGATTCGCTGTGGTAGTTGGGTGCTTTTTATTAACTTACACGGTGTGGATTCTTGTGATTCGCTTTAGTAGTTGAGGTGCATTTTATTAACTTACACGGTTGTGAATTCTTGTGATTCGCCGTAGTAGTTGAGGTGCATTATATTAACTTTCACGGTTGTGGATTCTTGTGATTCGCTGTAGTAATTGAGGTGCAATATATTAATTTACACAGTTGTGGATTCTTGTGATTCGCTGTGGTAGTTGGGTGCTTTTTAGCGAGTTTCCCCTATAGGGAAGAAGCTATTACCGTAGGTCTCATGGTAAGACTTAAGCCCGAGACCATGATAACTTTTTGTTTTGATGTCCCCAGATGCCAAAAACACTATTCGTTCAAATTTTTATATATGTATATATATATATCTATATATCTATATATCTATATATATATATATATATATATATATATATATATATATATATATATATATGTGTCCGTTAACACGATAACTTGAGTAAAAAACGTCCGATTTTGATGAAATTTGGCTCAAATGTGTAAAATGACATTCATGACTTTAAGCTCGAAAACCAGAAAAATCGGACAATGGGAAGGGGGTTTATGGGGGTTTTAAATTTTTAAAAAATCAGTTTTTCTCATTTTTCACCCTAAAATTTTTAAAAAACTTAATTTTGGTTTTAACCATGTTATAGAGCTTAAAAAAACAAATAATTTAGTATTTTGAATTATTAACCTAGGTTAAGTGGTTGCGGAGAAAATCCAAAAAAACCTGCTTATAAAATCTCCCATGTTAATGTTATGGGAAAAAGGTTTTTGGCTTTTCCTCAGTTTATTTTAATGTAAAGTTCACATTTGCTTTTACCAATCTGTTCAGTTCCACAAAACAATCATTTTGGTGTTTAAATTGTGATTCTACGCCCAACCGTTGCAGAGATATTCAAAGTGCTAAACACAGTACGTTGTCCAATGTTATCCTTATGGAGAATAAATAAAATTTGATATCTCGATTATTTATTAATGTATTTTGATGAAACTTGGTATGTGCCTTCAAGTAGTACTGGTATATTGATATTTGCACAAAAAATTGATTTTTCGTTGATTATTCCCGTAGCAGCAAACCTCCATACTCAGCCCCCATGTTATTCTTAAGGAGAAATAAGTAAAATGTACTGAATCCCTTAATTCTGAACATAAATTAATAAAACTTGGTATGTAGCTTCACCTGGTTGAGTTATATTGATAATTATATAAAAACCCATTTTTCTGTTCCTTGTTGCAGCAAACCTGCTTTCTCAGCCCCCATGTTATTCTTATGGAGAATAACTAGAATGTCATATATCGCTTATTTATGATTGAATATCGATGAAACTTAGTATGTGGCTTCGCCTAGTTAAATTCTATTTATATTTGCATAAAAACCAATTGTTTCTGTTCCTTGTTTCAGCAAACCTACATATTCATTACCAATGTTATTCTTATGGAGAATAATTAAAATCGCTTATTTGTGAATATATTTTTATGAAACTTGGTTTGCGGCTACATGTGGAATTCATACAAATATTATGCATTGGAAATTCACTGAGTCCGCAGGTTTGCTGCGACGGGGGTATTATTAACTTACACGGTGTGGATTCTTGTGATTCGCTTTAGTAGTTGAGGTGCATTATATTAACTTACACGGTTGTGGATTCTTGTGATTCGCTGTGGTAGTTGAGGTGCATTATATTAACTTACACGGTTGTGGATTCTTGTGATTCGCTGTAGAAGTTGAGGTGCATTATATTAACTTACACGGTTGTGGATTCTTGTGATTCGCTGTGGTAGTTGAGGTGCATTATATTAACTTACACGGTTGTCGATTCTTGTGATTCGCTGTAGTAGTTGAGGTGCATTATATTAACTTACACAGTTGTGGATTTTTGTGATTCGCTGTGGTAGTTGAGGTGCATTATATTACTTTACACGGTTGTGGATTCTTGTGATTCGCTGTTGTAGTTGGGTGTATTATATTAACTTACACGATTGTGGATTCTTGTGATTCGCTGTGGTAGTTGAGGTGCATTATATTAACTTACACGGTTGTGGATTCTTGCGATTCACTGTGGTAGTTGAGGTGCATTATATTAACTCACACGGTTGTGGATTCTTGTGAATCGCTGTGGTAGTTGAGGTGCATTATATAAACTTACATGGTTGTGGATTCTTGTGATTCGCTGTGTTAGTTGAGGTGCATTATATTAACTTACACGGTTGTGGATTCTTGTGATTCGCTGTGGTCGTTGAGCTGCATTATACTAACTTACACGGTTGTGGATTCTTGTTATTTGCTGTGTTAGTTGAGGTGCATTATATTCACTTACACGTTTGTGGATTCTTGTGATTCGCTGTAGTAGTTGAGGTGCATTATATTAACTTACACGGTTGTGGATTATTGTGATTCGTTGTAGTAGTTGAGGTGCATTATATTAACTTACACTGTTGTGGATTCTTGTGATTCGCTGTGGTAGTTGGGTGCATTATATTAACTTACACGGTTGTGGATTCTTGTGATTCGCCGTAGTAGTTGAGGTGCATTATATTAACTTACACGGTTGTGGATTCTTGTGAATCGCTGTAGTAATTGAGGTGCATTATATTAATTTACACAGTTGTGGATTCTTGTGATTCGCTGTGGTAGTTGGGTGCATTTTATTAACTTACACGGTGTGGATTCTTGTGATTCGCTTTAGTAGTTGAGGTGCATTATATTAACTTACACGGTTGTGGATTCTTGTGATTCGCTGTTTAGTTGAGGTGCATTATATTAACTTACACGGTTGTGGATTCTTGTGATTCGCCGTAGTAGTTGAGGTGCATTATATTAACTTACACGGTTGTGGATTCTTGTGAATCGCTGTAGTAATTGAGGTGCATTATATTAATTTACACAGTTGTGGATTCTTGTGATTCGCTGTGGTAGTTGGGTGCATTTTATTAACTTACACGGTGTGGATTCTTGTGATTTGCTTTAGTAGTTGAGGTACATTATATTAACTTACACGGTTGTGGATATTTGTGATTCGCTGTTTAGTTGAGGTGCATTATATTAACTTATACGGTTGTGGATTCTTGTGATTCGCTGTGGTAGTTGAGGTGCATTATACTAACTTACACGGTTGTGGATTCTTGTTATTCGCTGTGTTAGTTGAGGTGCATTATATTCACTTACACGTTTGTGGATTCTTGTGATTCGCTGTAGTAGTTGAGGTGCATTATATTAACTTACACGGTTGTGGATTCTTGTGATTCGCTGTGTTAGTTGAGGTGCATTATATTAACTTACACGATTGTGGATTCTTGTGATTCGCTGTGGTATTTGAGGTTCATTATATTAACTTACACGATTGTGGATTCTTGTGATTCGTTGTAGTAGTTGAGGTGCATTATATTAACCTACACGGTTGTGGATTCTTGTGATTCGCTGTGGTACTTGAGGTGCACTTTATTAACTTACACGGTTGTGGATTCTTGTGATTCGCTGTTTTAGTTGAGGTGCATTATATTAACTTACACGGTTGTGGATTCTTGTGATTCGCTGTGGTAGTTGAGGTGCATTATATTAACTTACACGGTTGTGGATTCTTTTGATTCGCTGTGGTAGTTGGGTGCATTATATTAACTTACACGGTTGTGGATTCTTGTGATTCGCTGTTTTAGTTGAGGTGCATTATATTAACTTACACGGTTGTGGATTCTTGTGATTCGCTGTGGTAGTTGAGGTGCATTATATTAACTTACACGGTTGTGGATTCTTTTGATTCGCTGTGGTAGTTGGGTGCATTATATTAACTACACGTTTGTGGATTCTTGTGATTCGCTGTGTTAGTTGAGGTGCATTATATTAACTTACACGGTTGTGGATTCTTGTGATTCGCTGTGGTAGTTGGGTGCATTATATTAACTTACACGGTTGTGGATTCTTGTGATTCGCTGTGGTAGTTGGGTGCATTATATTAACTTACACGGTTGCGGATTCTTGTGATTCGCTGTGGTAGTTGAGGTGTATTATATTAACGTACACGGTTGTGGATTCTTTTGATTCTCTGTGTTAGTTGAGGTGCATTATAGTAACTTACACGGTTGTGGATTCTTGTGATTCGCTGTGGTAGTTGAGGTGCATTATATTAACTTACACGGTTGTGGATTCTTGTGATTCGCTGTGGTAGTTGAGGTGCATTATATTAACTTACACGGTTGTGGATTCTTTTGATTCGCTGTGGTAGTTGGGTGCATTATATTAACTACACGTTTGTGGATTCTTGTGTTTCGCTGTGTTAGTTGAGGTGCATTATATTAACTTACACGGTTGTGGATTCTTGTGATTCGCTGTGGTAGTTGGGTGCATTATATTAACTTACACGGTTGTGGATTCTTGTGATTCGCTGTGGTAGTTGGGTGCATTATATTAACTTACACGGTTGCGGATTCTTGTGATTCGCTGTGGTAGTTGAGGTGCATTATATTAACGTACACGGTTGTGGATTCTTGTGATTCGCTGTGTTAGTTGAGGTGCATTATATTAACTTACACAGTTGTGGATTCTTGTGATTCGCTCTGGTAGTTGAGGTGCATTATATTAACGTACACGGTTGTGGATTCTTGTGATTCGCTGTGGTAGCTGGGTGCATTATATTATCTTACACGGTTGTGGATTCTTGTGATTTGTTGTGGTACTTGAGGTGCATTATATTAACTTACACGGTTGTGGATTCTTGTGATTCGCTGTGTTAGTTGAGGCGCATTATACATTAGAATCCATTAATGCACCACGCATAAAGTAGTATACTAACAATGCATAAACAACCCCTTGCATTGAGTAACAATAACACTCAATACAAGCCCCTAACTTATCACTTACACTTATCACTTTATTACTCTCTAACAGGCTCAAAGATGCAAGATGCTCAGAGCAAATAAAGTGAAAAGCTAATTTACAGACATATAGAGTCACATTTCTTTGAGTTGAAACGTGGTTTGTATAGCTGACCCACGCTGATACATTTCACAACCCCAAACCATTAGGCATTAGGTTGTGTGTTTTTGGGATTTTTCGTATAGGATTTCTTAAGGAGGATATTACTGTTCCTTTGTTTTAGGCTGTAAAGTGGTTTGTATAGCCTTTTTTATGGTTTGATTTATGTGTTTTAAGATTAGATTTTCGCTGTTATGAAGGGGATTGTCGTTTTGTGATTGGTGCTTTTTAGAACTTATTTGTATTGTTTGGTTTTATTGGCTGTATAAATTTTGTTTTGTTTTTTGTTGCTATGTACTTTGTTGTACTGATTTTGTGCATTTATGTTTGGCTTTTAATGGTAAGTTAATTCTAGTTCATTTGTATTTAATCCTTGTTTATCGTATTTGTTTGACAAGAGATTAATTGCAATGGTTATGTAATGGTTTTTTCCTTAATACTTTTCAAGAAGGGCACTTTTTTTGTTTCACTGACGAGTAATAATTAATAATAATAATAAAATAAACTCAATAATTACGTGTTGTTCAGTTGTAAAAAAATACTCTTATATGAATAATACTCACGGTCAGTGTAAATAGTTATTTTCAACCAGAACTAAAGCCTTTGGTTTCATCCGGAATTTCCCGACATCGGATTCTGATATAAGTAAATGTGCAGGGCCTTATATAGCTTTATGGACGAGTGAGATATGTTTTTTTTCAAATACGTATAATCTTTAAATAATAAGTGCTCCATGATTGTGAAATTTGTATCTATTGGTGTACGGGATTGATATAAATGTTTTTTCCCCCAAGGAGAGATAGAAAGACATTTAAGGAAAGTGTATGCTATAAAAGATAGACGGTTGTTTTAGAGAAAACCCCTTTGCACGATACGAACTTATTCATAAAGTATATCAGGGTTAAAATGGTTTTGCCATGTAATAAATAGTGTTATATAATATGTTTATATATAATAGATACATATATACTTTATATATTGGTATAAACTGAATTCATTAACCGTTTAAAAATAATTACCGATAATGATACAAATATAATTATAGAATACCTGATGCCTTTTTTTATTGTTAAACATTACCTACTTCTAAAAAGGTAAAACGTTGACTCTTAGTCTTTACTTTGATATGCCAAGTGATATTTCATTATTTATTAGCAAATTACAAGTTTGTCATTAAATTAACCCATTTAAAATTGCTAACAGACTGAAACTAAAAACAAACCAAGCATTCTGAGACTATAATAAAACCCTTATTAATGTATTACGTAAAAAGTGTGTTTTTTACTAGCTGATTAAATGAAGGGTTTAACATATTAAAACTTATTTGAATGCTTATGTTAGGCTAACCCAAAAATATTTGACATAACTTAAAAAAACACATAGGAAAACCTTTTAGAGGTAAAGGATAGAGAAATAAAAATGTTTGAGGTCTAAAAATCTCTATCGCATATTGAAATGTCGACGTGAAAATAAAAACAATTATGAAATAAAAAGTTTACAAATGGTAAAATAATACCCCTACACAATGTGACAAACCTATTATATCTTTATCTAATCGAAAAAACGGAAAAAATACTGCTAAAAAAACTAGCATTGGTGGAAAAGCGAATAAACATTACATTATTAATATTTTTCTTGTTACAGTTTCATAAACTGAATACAATTAAAAGGTATTGACCAAAGTACAACAATAAATTTAAAGTACAACAAATTGTGAATATAAAAATAAATTATTGGAAGAAAATCAAATTTAAAACAGGCGTATTCAAAGCGCTAAAATTATTTCCAATGTAACAATAAATGCATTTCTAGCCGAAGAATACGCAAAAAACGACAATCTCATCAATGAGGAGACTTCCAGTAAGCTTCTTACAAGACTCGATACGTCCCGAGCCGTGCTCTCACGTGATTTTCTGCGCTTTTATGGAGGAAAGATATTAAATACGATTGCAATGATTGTTGCCGTAAAACCCTACAGTAAAAATGTCAATTGTATGCATACCATAATCACTAACAGGTTAAAAGTAATGCCATTTTACGATTAATAGCTGATGCTATGCTGAGGGACAAAACACCAGTTGCCCCTCACCCCCTCCCTTTTAAATCATTCCCTTCACAAACTTTGGTACATGTTTTGTATATGTTACAACAATGGTATGTGTTTTAATTATAGCATATTCCTTCTAACTTCATTGACGCAATGATTTATGGGTTGCACTAAACATAAGATTGGGTTTTCTTTGATCACAGATTTGACCTACTTTTATAAATTATATCTCCTATTTATAAATTATAAACTACATATACAAATCTGTTTATACATCTTATTTTTTATAGCCTTAGTCAGGTGATTTAAACAAGACACATTTATTGGCCTAAAACTAAAAAAACAGACATTCTAAAACTCGTGGCTTTTTGAATCTTTAATAGCCAGTAGCTAAAAACGAATATAAATACTTTAGTTAATATTACAATATTGTATTATGCGTATGTATTATGACTTTAGTTTGTTTTCAAGTAACACGTTTAAAGCTATATACTGTATAAATATAGACTGTTCAAACTAGTTTTGCCACTATCCATATCGACTGTTTGCAAACTAATATTTCAAATACTAAATGCCATATGTAATACGTAATAATTAGGTACACTCATTCCTCGCGTATATGGATAACCGAAACACATGACCAAACTTAAATTGAGTCTCATAAAAATTCAAGATCTAATTTGAGTATCGTCATCAGAATGTGATTTTTCCGTCTAGTTATAGTCAGTTCTCCGCCAAGACAACATGTCGCGGTAGCTCAGTGGATGTCGCACCGGCTCCCAGAGCTAAAACTCGCAGGTTCGGATCCCGTCACTAAGCTGACATTCTAGCTGTAGAAACAAATTCATACATTTATTACTTGTATTTATTTAACGGAATATGGTATAAATCCGTTCATTTATTTATTTGTAAAATAAATGTTAGGCTTCAGGCATGGTTTGTTGTTAGGATTGCCATGGGTGTGTATTACAAAAAGGATTTTGGGCTAGGCAGTTATTTTAACAGTGTGATTAAATTTATTATAAGAGAACCGCAGGTTTTGTAAATAAACTAATGCTACTTATAACGTCTATACTAAATATATCTTTAAGAACTAACAATAAGTCGTCAGGTCTAGTTATTTAGATGACAAAATTAGATTTCTTAAGATATATATATATTGTTTCAATAGCCTAGGCAATAATTAAATTAAAAGCTATAAACATGGGTTGGCCATGACCGTAAATGAAACTTTAAAAAATGCAAGTAGCCTAAGTGTATAGGCCTAAATTTCATAGGCATAGACCTAAGGTATTATAAAAACGGTTCATTGTAATCCAAACCTAGGCTATGTCAAATCATTTCAGATAACTTGCAAAAAAGGATTGATTTGTTTAGAATAGTTTAAAGCTTTTGCTTTGGTTCGCTACAATATTTTTGGTAATGTCTTTTAAGTATTGTAGAACAGATGTATTATCATTTAATGTCGGCTTACTGTAATCCAAACCTAGGCTATGCCAAATCATTTCAGATAACTTTCCAAAAAACGGCTGTTTCGTTAAAATTGTTTAAAGCTTGTATTGTAGTTAGCTACAACATTACTGGTAATGTATTTTAAGTAATTATTATTTAGTGAAAATATAATCTAGCAAACAATTTTGCCCAGAAATAAATTTAAGGTTGGTCGCTTGAACTATCTTGATCAAAGCTTACTAGACAAATTGAGACTTTGTAATTTTCACACATGACAATCATGATATTACTAATTATTGTATAAGACAATGCAATAAAACAAAATATTTTACAAGTTATTTTGAGTTTTGCGATCTGCCACACGTCTCTGCTACTGCTACTCCACTCGTCGCATCTGACGACTGACGATGTTTTACACAGAGTAAGCATACTAAGGGAATATTAACTGTATGTATATTTTTTAATAACGTACACTTAATAATTTTATAAAATAATTAATATGCTCACAGCTGAAAAATATACTTAGATTTATCTCTCTTTGTGTGTTTTTTTTTAGCCAAAACCCTTTTGTATTTTAGTATAACAAAGTATTCTCTGGTAAACTGACTATTTTTACTCTGTTGTTGAAGCATTGACATTGGCTAAATTTTACCGATTCAAATACATACCAATAAAATGGCTTCCAATGTTATTCTTTTGGAGAATAAACTAAATTTGGATTTATGATAATTTTATTAATGTTGAACGAAATTATCCGAATAACGAACTCGACCGAGATTTTGTACTGATAAGTTTATCTGGCAAATTTGGAGCTTATCTGTGGAGGTGTTGTCGAGTAATTTTGGTCACAGACACGCTACTTGAGTTGATGCTCTTACCACACTGAGCATTGGTCATGTATAGGGATACTCTTCACTTCGTTCGATTATCCAATTATGTTAGGTGTTATTTTTCACAGTTCATGTTTGATTCATTCTTCTTTGCACACATATCTATTCATAAATAAAAAAGAAAACACCCAGATCCATTTATCATCAACAAACTATACAAGTTAGCGTTTCGACAAAGGTCGCATGTTGCTTAACCTAAAACTAAAGAAAACTAATGCTAAATTGCAATAAACAAAATGACTTGTTGAAACATACAAAATTCGTTAACCCTCAAGAGTTTTCTATCATAAATGGTTACATTAAAAAAGTCATACCCCTGACTTTTATCAAGGGATGGAGGTAGATTGTTAAACATGACTATTGCAGAACAGTATGTCTGATGTTTGACACCATAGCACGTATGTACAGAATCAGCCATAATAGTTAAAAGTAACATTTATTGGAAAAAATGGGCAAGCCTTCGCAGTATAAACAAATATGTGATCAACTTACTGTAGATCTTATTGTGATTTGAAAAATAACGATTGACAACACCTAAGAAGTTAGTAGACGGGCGTACTTCAGTGGCAACATCCCTAAATATTATACAATGGTTGGATGAATCTCTCTATTTCAAAGTTTGAAGTCGATAAATTTTGATTTATACGCGTATAGGTGAATTTCACCAAGCCATTGTAGCAAATAATTACTTACAAGAAAAGTATCCAAGACTGATTGAAGAAAATGAGTGTTTAGTTCTTAAATTAATAAAGTGTGTTAAACTTTAATATTTTGTATTCCGAATTATTTTATTCACTTTAGTTGTAAGAAACTGTGCAAAATCGAGATAATTTTCAAGTGAGAGAGAGAGAGAGAGAGAGAGAGGGAAAACGTCTAGAATTCTATCGTTGCTATGCAACCAGACCAAATCTAGGAACCCTATTGGTCAGAGATTTTTAAAATATCTAAAAGTACGGTACCTCGAGACAGTCGCAATTTCGTCTCCGCTTGTTTAAGACCGCTACCGCTATTTTGAAAAACCCGCTCTTTGTTTAGTCTCAATCCCTAAAGTATGTCATAAAATTGTAAACTCTTTAAACTTTATTAATTTATATTCTCAAATAAACTTTATTTATTTATTTAATCAATCAAAAATGTTCTTATCCCAGTGTTTTGCAGACTTTATAGTGTTTTCTCCGAGACCTTCTTGTGCGCGATCAAGAAATCGCCTTCAAGCCGCGCTACCGCGAATGGACTTTATTATTGGCCACCAAGGAACTGTTAATGCGATTTGCGATACCTCAAGATTCGCGGGTGCAAGATCCCAATGATGCAAGTGAACTTCCCGCTGTTACAATAACCGAAGAGCCCGGGGTCCATGTAGGACGCCACGCCAACGCCGCGCCGCACTCTCATGGCGGCTTCTTGGACATTCCTCTAATTATCGGGTGAGTGATCCCTTTAAACTGTTATTTGTTAACTCAGTGCAACATATGAACTGTTAATTTTTCAGGACCTTCATCCATTGCTTATTTATTCATTAATTGCAATTCTCGAGTCCCTTATATCACAGGCCGCGCTTTTAACAAAATGGCGGCCACGCCCTTTTGTAGGGAAATTTATTAAAAAATAATAAATTCCCACTGCACCCAACAATGAGAGATGTATCATATCAAATACATCAAAATATAATGTAACTCTATATCTACAAAATACAAAGGTAATTTTTGTAAACAGAAATCCTTTGTTATTTCTAAACTGTTTTCGAAAGATAACGAAATCAAAACAATTTACCACGTTAAAAGTGGTTATACGTTTTCGGTATTTCTGTCCTGAAAGTTGAATGCCACCCTCAAAGTTTCGTTTTTGTTGATAAGGTTAAGTGAAGATAAAATGTAATTTAATTAATTAATGGTTTAAATAATTTTTTTCTTCAGTTAAGCCTACCCTTATTTCGCCCTCAATATAGGAGACCGGATTCGAGGTTTTTTAATACCTCATCTTAAGGCTACAATTCAATATGGCATTCACTCACAAGAAATCGTCGAATATTAATTTTGTTTAAAGTATTGTGTTTTTAATAACCGACGATCGTTTGTAAGTTAATGACTTACTAAAACTGAATTTTAGCCTGAAGTTGAGGTTTTAAACAACCCCGAAACTGGTCGCCTATATTGAGGACGAAAATAGGATCACTGACGGAAAAAGGTAATTTAAACCATTAAGTATCCAGATAATGATCCTGGGCCAACTCAAAGTGTTAATTAAATTGCATTCTAAATCTATTACTGATATTATTTAATCTTCATGTTTTAAGATAATACGTTATGAATTCAATTTAAATATTTATTATGAGATGATAACCAACCAAGGAATTGCTTATAAATGTAAATATGTGAATTACCGTCAATTATTAGCAATCCACTGAATAGACTCAAGCTATTCTGAACGCGTTTCGCAGCAACTAGGTTGCATCATCAGCAGAAGAGGTTACAAAAGTGGGTTGATCCCCGAGGATCCTGTCACAAAGTTATCATTTTCAAAACATCTTTTGGACACACACACACATCACACGAACAGAAAACACTAACGAAAATGGTCACTTTTACAATGACTATGACACGGTCGTACATAACCTCAACGTTCACCATGGGGACGTCCATCATGAAATTTAAATATTTAAATTTCAAAAATGGTAACACAAACGATATAAATGGTTATAAATCAATTTAATGGTTGTGGTAGCCTGACGAACAAATTTTTTCAGATTTTGGCCAACGAAAACACCAGCATAATATAATATTATAATAAAGTTAAAATTTCATTTGTGCAATAATAAACCTCTAATTGTTTGGATAAAACAGAGGTTAGCGTATACTCGCTTCATAATCTGAAGTTTTCCAGAGCGATCCTGAGCAGAATCTGTAAATGTTGTGGAGGTTCACAACTGATCCCAGTTGCCTTTCGTTATTGGGATATTACTTAATGATCCAGAAAAATGGATCAGCTGCTCTTTGTCAGTAACAAGGCCACACAGAGCATCTTACTCATAGTAAACTCGTATATGATTTACGTTCAACTTAAAATATGTAAATAGGGTTTTGTCAGTGTCTTGAAACGAAATTACGAGAATTAAAATATATTTATTCAGGGGCACCGTATTTTAATTAATTAGTAAACGTTATAGTACAAAGCGCGTAAATACTAGTTCATTGTTTTTTATCAAAGGAAATAACATATTGTACATCACCAATCATGATGTAAAACGGTTTTTTCGTAAACTTAAAAATGTTAATGAGCTATAACAAAAAGGGTTTACTTTTATTGTAGGAAATCTATAAAAATGTAGGATGGTTATTTAGTAGTCAATTGCATTTATTTTATATACCTATTCACACAACTCACTCTGAACTATGAACTGACACGAAACTTCATTAGTACGCAATTGAAGTAATGTAAATAGGTCACACGATCGATGGAATATTCGCTACTGCCAAATATAGATTCCATATAATGTGTTTGGTTGCAGATAGTTTTATGCCTATATTCGAAATCATAAATAGTTCACTAATAAACATAATGGTTTACATTTTTATTTAACATACTTAAACTAAAGAAGAATTTAACTATAAAAGCGAAAATAATATTTAACTTGAAACTATGTCAATTTGGGCTTGTTTAATTATTTGTCAATTAACAATTCTAGAGTTCGCTTTACAATTTTTAATAATACTGATATTTTACCCATCAAAATATGCTAAGACGTAATGATTATATATTTTTATTTTTTTTGTAACCTAATAATTTATAATATAATATAATTTTGTTATATTCTCTTACAGCTGACTGAGGCTAAAATGTAAGTCCCGTTATATTTTATGCAAGGAATTTAAAACCATACCATACCATCCTATATACAATATTATATTTTATATGTAAATAACTAAATCAGTGTGTTACGTAGTAATGTCGTTGGGAGTTGATATCATTGCAGTAATAGTATTATCGGCACTGAATTCACGCCTCAACTAAATAACGAGTTACTCAACTGTATATAATATTATATCTACATTTAGTCACAGTTCAAAAATTTACAAATATTCTTTCATTTTCAAGTTTAATAACATTCTCAACTTTGAGGATAACATTTTCATATTTTTTTATTTTATTTTTAGTAACATTTAGTTTCCTGTAGCTTAACAAGTACGATGCTGCAGGTTAGTCACCACCATAGTGTTCAAACTAGAAATTGTATGAAACCATTTATTAATTATTAAAAATAGGAACTTTTCTATATATTTTATATTCAGGAATTTAACTAATAATAATATTACGGGGTAAATGGTTCGAAAACAATGGTTTTAAATAACAGTTAATCTTAAAAACTAAGGGGGACTTATAGCTCTGTGACATGTTTTATTAGATTTTTCAGAAAAAAAATCATAAGACCCCATTGATTTTGTCCCTTAATTTATCTTCCCAGAATTACATCAAGTCTTCAATTCACCCAGGGTGCTAATTATGGGCGCAATCTCTCGCTAGCCGTAACTCGCTAACGAAGCATTTCCGGACCTATGTTTAGATAACTTTTTACTTTAATTTGACTTGTAGAATGAGCTCCCGAAGTTTCTGCATATCTTTGTGACTCACCCTGTATAAACGAAGAATAGTCTGGTCTAAACATGTAGGTATACTCAAAGTCAGGTTGGATCGTACAAAAAATTATTTAAGATATTAAAAAACAGTAAATAAAATACATATCAAGAGCAATTGATTTCATTAAATTAAAACTAGTAGCTCGCGGTCACAGTACAATGTTATATTTGAGAAGTAAGTTCCATTTGTTAAAGCATCTGGGTGACCGAGCTTTGCTTGAAATGCCAGTCAGTTTGTTAAAAATGCCTAAAATATTCATATTTACGATTCCTCTCCAGGGGTTCCTTACCTTATTTGCTTGTATTTGCTTTCCTTACTGCGTATTACTTGTTTCATTTTATTTTGGGCATGTCTATTTTATATTTAATCTTCAGATTGAATGGTTCTTGCAATTTATAAATAACCTAATCATGCATATTTAAAGTTACGTACACATTGGTTCTAATCACTATTCTTACAAAAATCACTTAATACTTTACCAAGTGAGTGTTATTTTTAAAATTGAATGGTTGATTTTGAACAGCTGTTATGATTCTTTTGTTTTCATTTACACATCTTAAACATAACCCCAATGTTAGTTTTTTTTAAATATATTTCTATAAAATTCTATATTTTTCAATGGATGAAGTCTGATTATAATACATTTATTAACCCATAAATTCGATAGTTACAACATTTTGTGAAGCATTTTTGGAGCAGGAGTAGGCAAAATTCTGATGTATTAACTATCCTCCAACAAATGTATGCTCAATTGGTTCAGTTAACTACTAACATCAGTGATGAATACATTAAAACTGTAAAGGCTGACGGAGCAGATACGTCCCAAAGGGCATACAGGATGGAAAGTATAAGCCTTTTTCTGACTATAGTGCATTGCCTGCAGTTCTTCTACCAAATATATGCTCAATCGGTCTACTAAGTATATAACAACATGGAAATGTTGAAGGGCGTTAGTGCCGAGCCTCGTTGGAACGGGAATACGCTCATAATGGTTTTTTTTTTTGTTGGGGGGAAGATGGACTCATCTTCTTCCAAATATCTGCTCAATAACTCCTGTAGTTTGTTTGTGACCTATTGAAGGTGGACTTAAAAACATATAAAATATTCGGTATCATAATCACAATGACTACTTACACCAACTGAGCTTTAAATGCCGTGTTGAAAGGGCTGACGTGTTCTTTATGGCCAATGATTTATTGCCGTGCTGTTATTTTAAATGGTTTAGTACACCTTTGCAGAGTAGTAAAGCAGTACGTGTTTCCTCCGTTCTGTGATCAAATATAGTTAGCTGACTAATTGCTCATTATTACAAATACTGTGCATGCTGTAGTGAAATATTGAGTAACCTGCACCCTTAAGATCGACTTTGTAGCAGTGCCGGACAAAGGGGCATAACCCTAATGACGTACTATGGTTTAAAACAGTCAAAAGGATTCCTCCTCCACACAAAAGTTGGCAAAATATTTAATTTCATTCAGTGCAGTCTTTTTTTGTAAAGCGTAGAATAGATTTCACTCGAAACCAGACAGACGGATAAACAAATGTTTACAACAATTTAAATATCTCAGCAACATTTCACTGCTCAAAGCGATGTAGAAAAATAACTTATTTTATTTATATAGATAAATAGATTCCTTACCTGTAACATCTGGTATTGTTAATAACCTGTTCATAATGTATTAACAGCTGCAATTTAAATCAAATTATTTCCCATATTAATCTCACGGGCTAGAAAACTACCTTTAAGAGCTCGTGGGGCAAAGCCCCGTAGTTTAGAGTATATAGAAACCCCAAAAGGCACTTATATATATGTGTCCGTAAGCACGATAACTCTCGTAAAAATGGTCCGATCTTAATGAAATTTGGTACAAATGTGTAAAGTACCATTTTTTTGAGCGAGTTAAAAACCAGATGAATTGCACCATCCGAAGGGGGGTTTTGGGGGGTTTTGTACCCCAAAAGGTTTTTGGGGGTTTCCACATGTAATATTTATTTAAATCAAATTTTAATTTTTACCATTGAATTAAGCATGAAAAACAAACAATTTGGTGTTTTGATCATTGCTCTAGGTCAATTGGTTGTTGAGATATTGAAAGTGCTAAACACAGTACGTTGTCTAATGTTATTCTTATGGAGAAAAATACAAATTTTATATCTTGCTTATTTATGAATATAAACTGACGAAACTTGATATATAGCTTCATCTGGTTGTGGTTTGTTGTTTTTTGCACAAAAAATAAAATTTCCACATAGCAGCAAATCTAGGTACTCGGTCCCCATGTTATTCTTATGAAGAATAATTAAAATGTTACATATCACTTTTTTATAAACGTATATGAATGAAACTTGGTATGTGACTTTACTTAATTGAGTTCTATTGATATTTTCATATAAATCCATTATTTTGTGTTCCTTGTTGCAGCAAACCTGCGTACTCATCCCCAATGTTATTCTTATGGAGAGTAATTAAAATTGTATTTTTCGCTTATTTGTGAATATATTTTTATGAAACTTGGTATGCGGCTTTATGTGGTATTAAGACATTGGGAATTCGCTGAGTACGCAGGTTTTCTATGACGGGGGTATTTATTGACTAAATAATTATCAAAATAATGTTCTTTGTTCTATGAAAATTATGCTTATCCCAGCTTTTATCCCCCACAATTTCCATTCAAAAATGCTTTTGAAATAATATTAACTAGCAATAAACAAATTATTATTAGGTACTAGCTGATACTCACAACTTCAATCGCGTATCTTTCTTGTCTCCTGTTTCTTTTCTCGTTGATTCCTATTCCTTTTCGTATTGTAATAATATTTTAAAGGTGAATAAGGTTAAAAAAGATAATTTAAAACATAAAAAAAATTGAATGCCAGTCGGGTGGAGCCCCAAATAACTTCCAGTACGAGTCTTTACTAGATTCTGATGTACCTATCTTCCTTCCGAACTTCAGCTCTATTATTCCAGTATTAGTTTTAGTAAGCCAAGATCTGAATGCCAGTGGGTGGAGTATCAAGGGATATTTTGAATGGGGAAGGTCTATATTTGATTCTGATCTATCTTCCTACCAAAGTTCATCTCTATCGGTTAAGTTGTTGGTATGTGATAGTTAACATGGGAATAGAAGAGGCAAGCTAGGGTGGAGCCTTACAAGTACTTTGATTAGAAGTAGACCTATGTCTGCTTTGAATATATTAGCTATAATATCCTATTGAAGTTCAGCTCTTGATATTCATTAGTAAGCGCAAGATGGCAAACATAGTTATGAATGACAGTGGGGCGATGCCCCATGGTATTTTCAGAATGGGTGTAGTAGCACCTTGTTTGAGTCTGGTTATCTATCTTTATACAAGATTTCAGCTTCATTATTCGTTCGGCAGATTGTGGGTGATGGTTAATATTGGAATAACTAAGACTTGCGGGTGGAGGCCCAAAAGAACATCTTGATCAGGAGTGGGCCTATGTTTGATTTGAGTGTGTTAGCTTTCTTAATACCGAACTTCAGTTCCATCAGTAAATTAGTAGGTGCGAGATGGTAAACATAACATTAAAGATAAGAATGTTGAATCAGTTTAAGTAGAGAATATATAGTATACTTATCTGAATAACTTTATCTTTAAACTCACTATATATTTTAAATTACAATATAATTATAAAACGGGAATAAATAGGAATTTTAGTTAAAGCAGCTGAATGCTTTGATTAAAATTCAACTCAGCCAGGTTTCGAATGCAGGGAAGGAATCATATTATAGCATGGTAAAAGGTATTGAAACAATTCGATACAAATCTGGTGTTTCTTTTAAAATATACACTTTCATGAAGGAGTAAATGTAGTATAATATCAAATTTGTATAGTTATCCTAGAGTAAACAAAACTTATTATCACCTTAATTTCCGGTCTAACTTAAATATTTTCGTCTAAAGAAGTGGTTAGGGCTACACGTTACCACTATGAGATATTATTGTATAATTTGTATACATTTAACGTATTAAAATTTGACGGTATATTACTGGCTTTGAAAATTCCCATGTTAACCGGTTTAGCTTGAGTTTTGCAGGAAAACTGGTAATTTAAAACAACCATGGGTCACTTCGAGCACCTATTTGGATTTAGTTGGGATCTGGCCATCAACTTTCATAATGTGGCTTAATGTTTCCCTTCTTTGTTTCATTACGATAAAGAGGAAAAAAACTACTTACGTAAACTGGCGGAAAATTTTAAGCACTCGTTTGACTCATTAGTCAAACTTATTTTACATGTCCAAGGAATGTTTTGTATAACGAAATGCAATTGAAAAACTATAAATAATTGGCTGTTTATAAGTTCAAGTAATTCCGTATCTATTAGCTCCGCCAATAAGGAACGTCATAATTATTTAATTATTTTATAAATTAACAATTTGTGTTATAATAACTTATGTAGTGTATATATTTCGAAATAAGTGTATGCAGTATTAAATTTGTCTTACTAAAATTTTCCATTAATAATCAGGCCTTATATCTGATCCTCGTCTCATAAAGTTGTATATAAACTCCAAATATAATTTTGGGTTAAAAACAATGGATAAATGTATGAGACTGACTACTGTTCTTATTCTGATGTGTATTCGTATACATTCTAAAGATAACATCTACAAATAACGTTTTTATAAAATATGATTCGTCTCATTCAGTAACGGTATTATTCATCGTATTCTCATGTAATAATGCCGTGAACTTATGATTATTTAAAGAATGCCTTAAAAATATATACTAAAAGTTTTAATTATAATGCTAATTTCTGCGGTCCCGAAAAATATATGTGACAGGCTACTTTGTTGTAATAGCTTTGGTCGAAAATACATTCTCGAATTCCTGCCAAAATCATCACGCAGCTGTCTTGTCAGCTGTGATAATATTTACAACTAGATCCTGAATCGTCATTATTGTGTCTGAAGCTAAAACTGGCTGTCCAAGCTTCTTACCCCTGAAATTCTGTGTGTTGTCATGGTTATATTGTAGAATTTATATTTACTTAACATTAGTTTATTTTTAAAGAGAATGAATGTTTATAATAGACGAATTCAACAAGGATGCCACCATGCATTGCGGCTGAGCGTTTTAGGTATCATTCAATACACTGCATAGCAAAATGCAGAGAGTTTGAGTATTTAGGTTTGTAAATATAAAACAGCATGATATGCTTGTATTCAAGCATATACGGTGGAACATTTTGAGTGGCGCAGAATATAGACCATGAGGAACGATTTAACGTGTTGGGAATTTCAAAAAATACAGTAGGACACCATGCGATGCATTATATGAGCGTTATATGTTGTACCACAAATTTGGCAGGACATCATGTGGTGCAACCAAGAAGCTAAACTTATTCTGGGAGTGTATAATATACAGCATGACATCCTACCGTACGGTAAAACATTTAACTTGTAAATAATATGCATCATCACATATTATTGTGAGGCTGAGTATTTTTGTTTGTAAATAACTTTAAACATAAGATAATCGGAGTGCTCTAGGGTTTCAGAATATAGGCCTTTGTTTAATGAATAATCGTATTGAACCAAAGTACAGATTCATGAGCTATTACTGATGGATTGACACAATATTTGGATGTTATTTCGATTAAAATATGATATATATATTGAAACTACATAATATTAAAATCAAATTGCCAAACCTTGTAAGAAAAATTAGTCGCCATTCATCTGATAGTTTTAAATTAATCCATTTCAATATTTATTATATACTAAAAGCTGTAGTCTCCATAAGGATAAGGTCGTTAGCTTTGATTAGGACTAATAAAGATATATCTTTAAAAACAGGAAAGTTAGGTACGATTGCATGTTTTTTTTGCAACAGAAACAGCCAATTTGAAAATGTATTTCCCGTACCAGGTACATAACACCAAAACAAAAATAGATTATGGTTTTATTCAAGCAATTTTATAATCCGTTATATAGGTAACCTAAAGTACCTTTAAAATAACCTAAAATAAATATTTTTGTTAAACACTTGGAAATAAAATTTGTAGAGATAAAACAAAAAAGAACAATAAAACAAATAAATAAGTAAAAACATAAATTGTTCTCAGGCTTATGATTTTACAATGACTAATTCACACTATTTCCAGGTTACGTAAACGTCACTCTACCTATAGTGTGATTTAGGAAAGAAATTTTAGGAACTTTAAATTGTTGTATCACTAAAATATTTGTACTTTATAATAACGTAACGTCATTAAAACATAATATATATATATATATATATAAATTAAACTCCTTAGCTAAAACATATCCAACAACGAAATAAAATCAGTTAAAATAAAATCAGAACCTTTGGAAATTAATGTTTTTATTGTATCTTCTCAAACAATCTTCCTTATCAAAGTAATTTTTCTTGCATATAAATAGCGATCATGGAAGGAATAATACGTATTAATATGTAATAAGTAAAATATTTTTCTTACTTAAAAACATATTTTAATCTATTACAACCTATAAGTACTTGTTCTTACTTGCTATGCTAGAAACAACACATTTTAATTTTATACTGTATTTACATTTGTTTGCCACATTATAATTATCGTTATTGCGTATAGTGAAATGACTTCTTTTTAGGTATATGATTTGAAATATTTACTTTCAAACAATATATACTGCTGTAAAACTTAGTAAATGAACAACAGTTAAATTGTAATAGCAATCTACTTTGTTGTTACTAACACCGCGTTGTTATTGATAATTTGATTAGGCCCATTTCATTATTAACTAAATATTTTTTCTGGATGAAGAAGGTTAGGGGTTTTCTTATATTTTACAGTGTTTAATTATATATATATATATATACATATATATATGTAACAGTTTTTATTCACATAACATGTATAACTCAATTTGCAGTGTTCTGGTGTTTTAGTGTATTGGTGTTAAAATAATATCAAGTAACATTTCCTTTTATCGACGATTATTATTAATGTTAACAATACATTTTGTACAATAGCCTTTAAAGTGATTTTGTAATCTGTAGTTTGTATATACAAAGTAGTTGTATATAGAAAACTCCATTCATACAAATGTTGATATAATAGCTAGTGTTCCAATGTAATTTCGTTCAGTTTCTACATTTTCTCTTACACTCATTACAATTTTATATTTTCATAGTATACAGTAATAGCATATTAATATTAGAGTTGCTAAATAATTAGATTTTTGTTTTTTTGCTGTCGCAATGCAAAAAGAATAAACATTTATATAAACATTTTTATGCTTTTTATATAATTATTTCAATATATCCATTTAATACATCCACGTCCGTATATGGTCGATAAACTAATGTTTTATAAATAACTCGTGATTTATTGATTTATCTAATAGCTGTGTAAATAAACTAAAAAAGATACTTAATTAATTAAAAGAATCAAACATATATACAATTTAAATACAAGTTTAACTTAGCAATAATTAAGGCTGAAATAATGTGTTTTTTTTTTTAACTTACAATTTGTATTAGAATAGGACATATTCATAATTTAATACATTCTCGGCATTCACTTACACTTTAAACACTAAAATAAATACTTATTTTTACATTGTAAATATTTATAAAACACAAAAATAGTCTAGGAATCAGACAGTGTCATCTCAATATGCTTTGGATTGCCGAGAACAAGTAATAAGGACAATAAATATAAGCTGTATTTACGGAGGATGTTTATCTGCTTGAGAAGATATTGTGTCATATTATTTATCATTTTTAATAAAGCAGCAAGGCGATGTTTTACCAGTCTTAGGATTCATTGTACATAAATGCTACGTATTCTAAGGTATAAATTTTATGAAAAACTCTACAAAACTCTACTCTATTTTATTTATTCTCTACTCTACAAATGGAAACATATTTACACAGATTTCATTCTTCATTAACGAAATAGAATGTGATTCAGCATTTTCTTTAGAATTGTCTGGTACTGCTTTTTTTTATCTAACACGATGGGCCTTAGCCTTAAATGCATTCTTTAAAAACATAATAGAAGGGTCAATACTTATGATTTCTTGAAGTGAATAATGTATACTTCTAGTTTAGAAATTTGGCGCGTGTTGCATTACAATGTTAACTTCATGAAGAATAATAGCAAATGTGTTTGCGCTACTAATTTTGTATGAAGTTAAAAAAACTTTACAACACTGACAAATCTAGTTAGCATAGCCTTAATCTGGGTTATGTAAGTCTTGCTTAAACTTTTAGGCTTTATGGATTTTTACGGGTATTTATTCTTTTAGAAATTCATCCATTGATATATAACGCAAGTACTAATTTGACAATAGTACTGTACGGTAAAAACCATTTTATTTGCAATTTTAATAACCTAATCGTTTTAGATTACAGGTTTGTCGAAAAAACTTAAAATTTTATTCTACAAAATTCTGGAATGTGTTGTTGACCCGCATCGTATGAATCAAAGTTACACAATGGAGGACTGGAGTACCTCTCGCCAGGGTTAATTAAACGACAACAGCGACCGACACAGCAACAAAACCGTGCGTGAGGTCCAGTCGCTACCCGCGGCATTGGAATCGCGGAAAACGGCGATCAAAACCACAGATTTATGTGTGGCTTAATATTAATACAAATTGTCACTATAGATTTTTTTAATTTCACAGAAATGATAAAATTATGTTTGTGAAAGAAAATATATTGTTTAATCACTATTAAAATATAAAATCTGTAATTGGTCAACTTTTACTTTTAATTCAATTTTACAGGTATTTTTTAGGATTTAAAACCTTAACAAAGTAAAATTTATTTGCTACAGATTATTTTTTTACTATTTAACTATTGGATTGGTTTTTTCATGTCTGTTCTATCATTTCACATCCATTTCTCATGTCTGATTATTTACCAGTTACACAAAACCTGTACAAAATAAAGTGTAAAACGTTTTGTGTAGCCAGAAGTGTTTTTTTTATTAGTTCCTGGATTTTTAGAGTTAACGATATTGTCTATATACTTTATTCTTTTAGCCATGTTTTTGTATGTGTTTAGTAGTTTAGACTTATCATCATATTTACTACCCTCAGAAATTTCGCAGATCAAAATTAAAATATTAAATCAACAAATCTCCTACGTTTACGATGGTGTGAGAAATATATTAACAAAGTGGAAGTAATTCTTATAACATCGATTATTTATTTTGTATTACATGAACCAAGACAAATAACACTGACATAAACCCAATAAAATATTTCCTTTATAGGAATAACATTGGAACTTCAAGGGCCTGTGGAGCGAAGGCCTGAAGTATTAGGGGTAAATCAATTAATTGTTTTCAAAATATCCGGAAAGAATTCCCTTCATATCGTCAAAGTCGGTCGTGAATTAAGTACGTATCTGACAACGTAAAAATGCTTTAGAGGGTTACGAATTATGATAGGAATACCTTTGAGTATTATTATTGTTGAATATAATGTTCAATAAATACTATTTATCTTATTATTTTCTATGTTTATAATTCAGCATGATTTCAAAAGTAGCAAAACACACAAATCTACTCATTTGTGTTATTATGAAGTAACTGTAGTAGTTAATTATTGGAAAACTCGCAATTTAATGGTTGGATCGCTGCATCGATTCAACCGTTCCCGTCCCAAACTTCCCCCTCTACGTCGTCGATTAACATGGTTGATATTATAACAAACTTCCCTCCTGGGATGCGCTCACTGTAGGCTGGGCTGACACAACAACTGTTGTTTGGTTATACTTCCACTCCAACTAACAAGGTAAATGAGCTTCTCGGTAAACCAAGGTGTTTGCATAAGTATTGAATACCTTGTAAAATATTACGTGAAAACAGGTTCGTGCATCACATCCATTTGAACAAAAAGTAAATATTTCCATCTCTGTCAGAAAAAGTAATGCACAATACCAATGTGCATGAAACTTAATACTGATAAATTATAAAACATCACAGCTTCTTAAGAATAATTCTACCCACCTTTATTGTAAACCACACAAGAAGTGTATGCATTTATAGCAACTGTAAAACAAATCAGAAAAACTGGAGAGTGGTTTTACCCACCTTTAGAAAATGAACCTCACAAGTAAACGAACGAAGAGGTACTTGCGTTTGTAGCAACTGTGAATAGAACCAGTTACTGTCTAGAGTATATCTGTCTGTTTTCGGTACTTAGACAACAACAGTAACTAGATGTCGTGTCACGTACGATTACGGAAGCTGACCTCAGGGTCAGATAGATATATTAC
The DNA here is from genome assembly GCA_963675035.1 of Allygus modestus. Lineage (NCBI taxonomy): Eukaryota > Metazoa > Arthropoda > Insecta > Hemiptera > Cicadellidae > Allygus > Allygus modestus. Next base: position 251,538,503 of record OY776111.1, on the reverse strand, counting down.
AAATACTTTCTGCCTGCTGTTATTAATTAAGACCTTAAAGTGAACAAATGTAATGGTGCTTATGTTACCGACAACTGTATTTAGGGTAAGATACACAGTAAAGTATATCTACTGATTAAATATAAAACACACTCGTGAACAAATTGTTGGCTCCTACAATTGCGGAAACTATGCTTATGATCATTTGCATTATGCAAATTCAGTTAATACATCTATGTCTTTCTTGAATAAACTGAAACAATGAACGAATGTTTTGGTACCTAGAACATAGTTAGAATGGATGAATTTGTTTATTTCAGCAAAATAAAGGTAGCATAAAGGATTTAGAACAAAAAAATAACAACAAAAACAAGCATAATCCAAAATTTAAAATGCAGTACAAAATTAAATGTAACATTAATAACATGTGTTCTTAAAATACAAATTTACATAGGGGTCATAGGAATAAGGCAACATTGGCATTGAAGCGTGTGCGTCGGCTTTGAGTTGCGTCCAGAAGCGAAATAAACCAGATAATTGATATGTAATAGATAAACACAAAACACAATTGCACATTAAAATTATGAGTTAAAAATTGTGAGCTGACAATTAACTAACAACAAAATTTAGATGTGAATGAGAGTGTTCACATCTATACACTCTCATAGATGTATAGATGCAGGCCTGTGTGTATTGTTGCAGGTGCAGACAATTCACACATGATAGCCAGGGTTGGTGGAGGCGAAAGTGCAAGGGTCAGTTCAGGTTCTGTAATCTACTGCGATAATATACTCGGCCTCGTCCGTACCCGTCCTGAGCAACCGTTCATTAACACCATTCAAAACATAAGGGTTTACAATAGAAAAAACAAATGATTCCCATAAGAATAATATGGTGATCAAATTTGAGCTACAACAGATATTCTGATCACTTGGACTTTCGCGGTTTTACCGGTCTTACCTCCTGCCCCTCTCTAGGCTATATTAAAGAAATATTTCAATCATCAATAATATATATTTATAAATGTAAAACCATGTCAAAGAACTAACACCGGTGGTTATGGTTCTATGTAACTGGGATTTGGATATGTTATTGTCCTAGGCTATAGATTTTGGGTCCTCCTACACTAATAAACCTAAAATGCCTGTTATTATGGCAACATTTTAAGTTAATTAATGCCAGTTATACATTTTTTATTAGTGAATTTCCTTTGGAAAGTGAACTATTAGCATGACTCGCACGGTGAAACTTAAGCCCGGGACCACCATAGAAGTTCCTAACGTGACCCCCTGATCACGTTTTGGGGGGTCGTTCAACATTTTATATATATATATATACGTATATATATATATAGAGAGAGAGATATATGTGTATGCACTCTAGCGGTCGCATGTTTTGTCCGATTTACTTCAAATTTGGTAGGGACGTTCCTTTATATAACCTGTTGGACAAGTTCGTTGGGCAAAACAATCGGAAAACTCTAATCCCATTTTTTGGGGATTAATCTTTCAAATTTTGAGTTTTTGGGCCCAAAAAGGGTCAGAAAAGCCCCAAATGTAAAATGAATGCATGTTAAAAGATGGGAATTAGAAAGACAAAAGTTTTAAGCCCTCTCTCGTCATTCTAGCATAAACATTTACTGAGTTATTAAAGAAAATGTGTATCGGGTAAACACAGTACGTTGTCTTATGGGGGTTTTACACTAGAAAAGCCTGTTATTCCTTTGTTAGAGTACTTTTATTATCCCCAGCAACCTCACGCCTACTTTCAAGCCTGTCTGGACCTTCTCCTAACCTTATAAGGCGTAAAATTGTATTCCCGGCTTTGCAAGTAAATGAAACCAGGGGTATCAGAACAGCCAAAAAACAATGTTTTCAGATTTAAATAAAAATTGGACAAATGGATGTTTTTACACTGATTTTGAGTTTTACAAGTTTTTATGTGGAAATTCACTCCTTTCACGTCAGCGTGCTGCGTGCGAACTCGTTTACGTTTAGAGTAAATTTGTATATAACTCAAAGCTTAAGGTTTATTTTTGAAATAATCTTACATGTCTAACTACGATGGGGTTTCCCTTTAAGACTTTCAAACAAACAAAAATATCCTATGATTCAATTAATATTCGTTAATATGTTCAAATTATTTCAGCCAAAGCAATTATCCTATCTAAATTTCGAGGTTTATAGTGCGGTAACAATCATTGCCAATGGCAGACACTCTCCAGTCTATTAGATTTAAGTTTACACGTAAAAGTACACGACATTCCTGGTTAAACAATACTAGAGAAGGATGTACTGATACCTACTTTTGGGATGGTTCGAAAACTGTAAGCAGGTTCTTAGTACGTCTTAGTAGGTTTGATGATTATTATTTTTGATACAAACCTTAACCGCGAATGCTGGCACAAATATTTATCTATTATAATTCAATTACTAAATCGAAATTTAAATTTAAATATTAAATATAATAAAATATATATCTCATTTATCCATTCATACCAGCTCATAATTAAGAAACTACTTGCTAGGACGGTTCACTCTGTGTTATTTTGTGAAACTCGAACACAACTACGTCTGCGACAATAACGTTAAGCGATAACTTTGAGCTGCTGGTTATACTACACACCAAGATGACAATGGCCCATCATAGACGATACATAGTTTATTGAAGTAAAACATTGAAAGCAAATACGTGTTTAGGGCAATAATTTTCTTAAATATATTTAATAAATATACACTTTAAAAAACCATCATCTATTTAAGATTACCTTGCAATGTTATTGGGAATAGCTTTTAACCAAGCATGCGCGACTATCACATTAAACAGGCATGCTGGATGACATTAAACAGGCGAGCTGAGGATGTAATTTATGAGGTAGGACGATATAAATCATCATCTCAACAGCCATTTTAAATATACTATAACAGCGTTAGATAATGGTTCGTGAAATTATAAACAAGTTTTACAAATCCGTCCATAAAGTAAATTACCTGAAATAACAATTGTTATTTGGAATGAGCTTTAAATGCACCACCCCCTTTATTTTGTTTACGTTTGTTAAATGGTCAACCCTTGACGACTACTTAACAATGTTGAGTGAGTAATAAGTTCTCTATTTTGACTAGGTTAACGTTTTCACCCGCCACCTTTAAAATACCATATTAGATTAAAATAAGTTTTTTAAATGTAAAGTTGGTGTTGAGACCCACCATTTTAATTAATTTTTCCACGATGCCTATTTTAAAAATTTTTATTCGTTCCTAAGAATTTTGCACTTTTTCAAATTTATTTATTTTGAAGTACATTTTTACCGCCCCAACCATAAAATATGACTCTAATCTCGTTATTACATCAAATAATGACCAATGACCATGAACCATCAACAGTCATTGTTAAGAAGCAGTTAATTCATTTTAACTAATTTTAAATTTTCGGCCGCTATCTTCTCAGTTCCGTAATTTTTAATGAGATAAATTGTATACATTAATTGATGTGACACGTCACCCGGAACTATTGTTTAACGTTAAATCCAACGCTTCAATCTGTTTTTAAATACATATTTTTTATATGATGAATCTTTCTGACTTTTTAAAACAAAAAGTGAAATAAGCATGAGGATGATAGGCACAACAAATCATCATTGTTGTGCATTGGGGGTCACAACGCCCCCTTTATACCATGTAAGAAAATATATTTTAAAAATAAAAAGTATGTTTCCAAGGTGACGGTCAACAATTTTAATCCGGCCAAAATAAGGAACTTACCACTCAACAATGATCTGCTGTAGTTCATGGTCATTATCTGATGTAATGAAGAAGTGGGTCATGTTTTATGGTTGGATCATTTAAAATTCACTTTAAGATGACTTTATTAAAGTACCAATGTCTTGAGAAAAAATAACAATTTATAAAATTGGATTGCAACATTGTATTCAGCATACAAAGATGGACAACTGTTCACAACACAACATTTAAATTTCAAATATATTTTAAAAATCCAATACGACGGATCTAGTATGACGGCTCAACATTTTTACATAGTCAAAATAAAGTACTTACTACCCAACAGTGATCGGCTGTGGTCCAGTGCTGATAATTTAACAAGATGCTAAAAAAACGGAGGTGGCATTTATAACTTATCCTGTACATATGATTGTAAAATATATTTAAATAAAAGATATATGGATGTTTTTGTAAGAGTAAAAATTCGGATATATATTTTTTATAATTTTATTAAAAGGAATTTGCTGACAACAAACACAATATTTATTCGCCGTGCTTAGTTTGCAGTAAGGATTGTTTAGTAAGTTGTATTCTAAGCAAAAATAAATGAACATTTATATAGTAAAGTATTACTGGAGACAATCCAGACTTAAACTAGTTTATTCCCATTAGAACCTAATTTACAACTTTCACGATCCTGCCAAAAGATACCTCTTGCACTGTTTCCCCTCACGGACTCCAGAAGGACCCTTCTGCATACTCTTAACGAATTTACATACTACTCAGCCAGTAAATATTGACTACATTAGGCGAGTAAATATAATCTCTCCCTCAGAAATAAAGGAAAAAATACGCCGGGAAATTAAAACGTACTCTTACTTTGATGAGAAAAAGCGATTATGGATGCATTATTTAGGTGTATGAAGTGTTAAAATGATGTTATCATCGCCCCTGAAATATAAATAAATAAAAAATACAAGTTACATCCATGTTGATTTTTAAGGTGCATACGATCTTTTTAATCACATTTGTGGTACAGACTTACCTATCGACATTATTTTGTGAATTATAAGTGGTTTAAAATTATATCTTTAGAGTACTTGGTAAATTATATTTTTATGTTTTGTCAAATCCCTTATTTTGAGGTGTTAGCATATGCTAGTAATGTATATTTATTGTAGGCGGGACTCATTTTTGAATTCGCTTCGGTTGAGAAGTCCTTGGTGTAACGTGTAATGCTAGCTTTAATTATAATAATTTGTATAAAACAAATTAATACCTTTAAAGATAGTTTTGTTCAATAAAGAGAAAACTAATTCTGGAGGTTAGTTGATTTAAACTTGAAGGCTGTGGTTAATTTAAACTTCTAAACAGCATTTGGCTCTGCTGGAACATTTTCTCAAGGGGTGGTTTCAACAATTGTACTTTCCAAATCAATAAATACAGTTTACAATGATTTTACAATCTACGAAGCCTGGTTGAGAGCATATATTTTATTTTACAGTAATATATTTCCGAGAAGTTGTTTTTAAATCTTTCAGAGAAGTAAGAAATATTAAAACTCTGTCATATTGATGAAGTAAATATAAATATTCTTAGCTGGAGTACTAGTTAAGTAAAATTAGTTAAGTATTAGATTTTTGAGTGAGCAGACTTCAAACAATTCGGAAGAAATCAAGTAATGCCATGAATACGTGATACCGTCAACCCGCACAAAGTGTGAACTTCAAAAGTTCAGAGTTGATTTGTTGTTGAAACGCTAAAGTCGTGTATTTTTCTACACACTAGGGCGTAGAGAATATAAAAATTAAACTAAATATATTTAGATTATAATAAATTTTCCAACATGTACAATAGTACAGGACATCGGTTATAAACTATAGGCTTTGGATTTACTTTAACACGCCGGAAACGATTTTAGAGTACAATAGTATATTTACTTAATTACTTACTTATCCTCATTATTTCTTTATTGCTTTATTGGTGAACATTTTAATTGCGATAATTCATTGATGGTTAGGACTACATTAAATTAACAGAGTATGTAATACTAATAATAATTTATAGAACTTTGATTAAATCAATCCTTGAATCTTACATAAAATCTTAATCCAATCTTGAAACCACACAATTTGTATTTTAAATTTATGTTATATTTTGATTGTTGTTTTAATTTAAAAGTCTTCAATTTTGTATGGACATTTCTCGATATGGCATTGTTTTAATCTATTTTTTAAATATCTTATGTTATTTAAAGATGTTATTTCTGAAGGAATTTCATAAGTACATTTTGATTGGTATGTAGTTTGGGCATCTTTGTCGGAATGTTGAAGTTAGAAGTGGCAAGTCTATAAGATTGATAACTATGAATTTGTCTTCTGAATGAAAATATGTCAAGATTTAAATGTTCAAAACTAGCTGCTTGTAACATAAAAATTGACCATAATGTTAGAATATTTAATCTTTTAAATAGTTGTTTGAATAATGTTCTTCCTGAGGACTGACCAAGAGCTCATAGGGATTTTTTCTGCATTTTAAAAACAGTTTTGGCATTTAGGCTTGAACCATATATAAATAGGCTATATGAAATATGTGAATGGATATATAGCTGTTTACGTCTTCAGTTCCTTAATTAATTAAGTTAAAAGAAGAAAAGCTATACTGAAAAATAAATGTTGTATTTTTACATCAATCCCAATTCCAATATTTTATAAATAAAAACCAATAACATTAAAAATAATGAAACATATGATTTGTTTTAAATTAAAACCACATGATAAACATTGGTGGATAGTCAGTTGCCACTACACAGCCCCCCGCGGAGACCGGAGGTCAGGGCCTTTTGAAACGAACTTGACGTCCTGATCGTGTGGTGTAGTTTGGGAGTACTGAAGTTTCTGTATTATCTGGAGGCTGCGCAACAGGAGATGGTTTGGTGTTGAGGGTCTTGGGTGGGGTTTCTGCATCTTTTTGTGGCTCATCAGCCAAAATATAAGCAGGTTTTACTCTGTCGATGCTCACCTTGGACTTTTGTCCGTTAATGATAATGGTTATGGTCTTATCATCACGATCAAACATTTGGTAAGGGCCTGTGTAAGGAGGTTGTAGAGATTTCCTCACCGTATCATCTCTAAGGAAAACATGAGAGCTAGTTTTTAGGTCTTGGAAAACAAAGGTAGTCTGTTTTCTATGACTAGATCCAGGTGCAGGACGGAGATTAGACATATGGTGATGGAGCTGCACGACAAAATCCGAAGCATCCTTTTGCTGATGAGGACCGCTTGGTGCTACAATGAGTTCTCCAGGAAGTCTAAGAGGTTCACCGTACAACAACTCAGCTGATGATGCCTTGAGGTCTGGTCGAAACGCGCTACGGATTCCGAGTAAAACAACTGGTAGGGCTTGAAGCCATGTTGTCTCTGGGTGGCACATGATTGCAGCCTTGAGTTGCCTATGGAAACGCTCGACCATTCCGTTAGAACATGGATGCCAGCTGCAGGTGCGATGTCGATCGATGCCTAATGTCATACCCAGGCGGCGAAACAAATCAGATTCAAATTGTCTTCCTTGATCTGAAGTAATCCGAGATGGCGTACCAAATCGAGAGATCCAGCAGTTTATAAGTGCTTCTGCGACTTCTTGGGCTGTTATACCTTGCAGTGGCCAAACCTCAGGCCATCTCGTGAACCTATCTACAACTGTAAGGCAATAAATACTTTAGCTCTTTGGCAATACTGACAAGTGCGGGCCCAATTGCGGCAATCTTTTTGTATGTTAGGCCACACAAAACGTTTTGAAATAAGTATTACAGAGGCTTTTATACCAGGATGACTCAGTCCATGCAAGGAGTCAAATACATTACGTCTATATTGCTCAGGAACATAAGGACGGTATGTCGATGGTGTGACGTCACAGTAGATCTTTTTTTCTGAACCAGGAATGGTTATGAGTTTTAGTTGGAGTGAAGTGTTTCCTAAAAGGAGATCTTGTAATTCAACATCATCCTTTTGAGCACTTGCAAGGGATTGCAAGTCAATCGGAATGGGGGAGTTTACAGCTTCAACACGTGACAAGGTGTCTGCGACAATATTTGTAGAACCAGAGATGTGCTGAATGTCGGTCGAAAACTGTGAAATAAAAGTAAGCTGATTGAGTTGGATGGGAGGCAGTTTATCTCGTCTTTGCTGGAAAGCATAAATTAGGGGCTTGTGATCTGTAAAGATAGTGAAAGGTTGTGCTTCGAGTACATGTTGAAAATGCTGTACTGCTGTATAGACAGCATACAATTCACGGTAATAGGCTGGCCAGTCCTTTTGCTTTTCGTTAAGTTTGTGAGAAAAGAAAGCTAAGGGTTGCCAGGAAGACTCTGTAAATTGCTGCAGGCAGGCACCTACAGAGGTTGCAGACACATCTGTAAACAATCCAAGACGAGCTTCAGGATCAGGGTGATTGAGCAATGTAGCATTGGCAAGGTTTTCCTTACATCTAGTGAAAGCTTCGTCTAAATCCTCGTTCCAGTTCACAGGTTGGGAGCCTTTAAGTCCAGCAAGTGCATCGTGGAGGGAGGACTGATATTTAGCTGCACTGGGAATAAAGCGACGATAGAAATTCATCATACCCAGAAACCTACGAAGATCACGAGCAGTCTGTGGTCTTTTAAACTGTTGGATGGCAATGACACGATCTGGCAAAGGTTTAGTTCCAGCTGCAGATACTTCGTAGCCAAGAAAGGTGACTGCAGCGGATGCAATGACACTCTTTTTAACATTTACTAGAATGCCATGGTCAGAGAGACGTTTAAAGAGGATGTTCAGATGCTTCATGTGTTCTTCCTGATTGTGAGACGAGATCAGAATGTCATCGATGTAAGCAAAACAGAAATTTAGACCAGAAAGAACTTCATCGATAAACCTTTGAAATGTCTGTCCAGCATTTCGAAGCCCAAATCCCATAAAAGGAAACTCAAACAATCCAAGCGGAGTGGTGATTGCGGTTTTGGGAATGTCGTCAGGATTTACAGGGATCTGAGTGTAGGCTTTAACTAAGTCGATTACACTAAACACAGTACAACCATGTAAGCAATGACCAAAGTCATGTATATGTCTAACAGGATACCGGTCGGGAATTGTCCTGGCGTTGAGTGAACGATAGTCTCCACATGGGCGCCATCCATCGGTCTTCTTGGGTACCATATGGAGAGGTGAAGCCCAAGGACTATCAGAACGACGAGCAATACCTTCCTGAACCATTGAGTCAAACTCTGATTTGGCTATTTTAAGACGGTCAGGAGCGAGACGACGGGGACGACAAAACACTGGCGGACCTTCAGTTGTCCGAATATAATGTAAAGTTGAATGTCGAACATTCCGAGGCAATCCAGATGGGCGGATTAACTCTGGGAAAGCTGCAAAAATCTCATGATGGGGAGTGTTTTCAGAGAGAGCCTTTACACTGGGTTGAGAGTTCTGAGCTGGTTGGCAGAAAGTCACGAAACCTGTTGTTCCGTCGACAAGACGTTTATTACGACAGTCTGGCAAGAGATTGAAGTAAGCCAAAAAATCAGAACCAATAATTGGCAGGTGTACATCAGCTACAATGAAGCGCCATGTCAAAGAACGGCGAAAATCAAAATCTAATGTAAGATTTATGAAACCATAAGTACATATTGTTGAGTTGTTTGCAGCACTTAATGTGTAGTCAGTCGGGCAACGTCGATCAGGTAGGAGTCGTTTAGGAAAACTTCAGAGGTCAGATCCGGTGTCAATAAGGAATCGGTTTCGACTAGTTCGATCTGTAACATAAAGGCGGCTACCAGCAGTTGTGCAGTCCGTTGCCGCCATCACTGACTGCTGCTGGAGTTTTCCTGAAAAGTACAAGGAAGGATGCATTTTGTAGCATTTTTACCAAACTTAGTGTGGTACCAGCACATACGTACTGATTTTTTTCTTCCGTTCTATGCTTTGACATTGAACGTCTTCGAGGGTGACTACGGGACCGATTGTTATGTTTAAAATTTGCAGAGAGTTCCGCAATTTGATCGGCAAGAGAACGAAGTGTATCTTCAAGGCGTTACCTGAGTCAGAAGATGTTGAGTTTACGGCAGCCAACATAGGGACGGGTGGTTGAACTACTTCGATGATATTATCAGCTAACTCAGCCAATTTGTCCAGCGAAAGCTCGAGTTGAGTGGTTAGAATCGCCTGAGCGTGTGGAGGTAGGCGCCGTAACCAAAGCTGACGAAGAAGGTTGTCCTGAAGAGTCGAGGATCCAGCTAGGGAGCGCAGATGACGTAGGAATTGTGACGGTTTTTGATCACCTAATTCTTCATCGCTGAGAAGTTGTCGTATTCGTTGCTCCTCTGATGCCGACAATCGTTGAATCAGTTGAGTTCGTAGAACGTTGAACTTGTCTGTCTCCGATGGGTTAGTGATGATGTCCTCCACTTCGGTTGCGTAGTGAGTGTCTAGTTGAGCCACAACATAATGGAATTTTGTTTCATCGCTAGTAATCCCAGACATTATGAATTGAGATTCTGCTTGTGAAAACCAGAGACTTGGTCTATCTGCCCAAAATGGAGGTAACTTCACAGCAACTCGATTTACAGCAGTTACATTTGTCTGAGAGATTGTATTATGTTCTCTTGCGATTTTCTGAATCAATTCAACATTTGCAGCTCTTAATTCTTCCAACTGTCTTTCGATTTCTTCTAATGACATCGTGAAAACAAACTTGGTAGAAGTAAAGTTCAATTTTGCAAAAAAAAAAAAAAAACAATATTTCAGTTAAATTATAGTTGAAAGTAGACTGTAGAAAATGTTCTTTTAGTAGGGGTCACCAATTATAGCTGTTTAGGTCTTCAGTTCCTTAATTAATTAAGTTAAAAGAAGAAAAGCTATACTGAAAAATAAATGTTGTATTTTTACATCAATCCCAATTCCAATATTTTATAAATAAAAACCAATAACATTAAAAATAATGAAACATATGATTTGTTTTAAATTAAAACCACATGATAAACATTGGTGGATAGTCAGTTGCCACTACAGATATAAGCGTAATATACCATTTTATTTATGTCTTAAGTACTACATTTAAATACAAAAAAATCCTAAACTGATTTTTTGCAAGTGTGAGATGACTACGAAAGATTTGATTGTAATATTAAACCTATAAATGTAAGTAGTATATAAATGCCAGTTCTCATCCATGAGATGAGACGTAAGTATGAGGCGAGAGGTATGAGACGGAAGTATGAGGCGAGAGGTATGAGACAGAAGTATGAGGCGAGAGGTATGAGACGGAAGTATGAGGCGAGAGGTATGAGACAGAAGTATGAGGCGAGAGGTCAACGTAATCACATAAATATTAGAAGCGGGAACGAGATTAATTACAACCATCTCTCAAACGAATTTCTCTCATCGCGCCTAATAATTTATTAGAACCCCAACTTGGCGTTTCCTATATAGTGAAATGTCCAACGATGGTTAAATGTCCAACGACAAGACTTTCTGTGTCCACTGCCAAAAATTGATTCATAAGACAAACATATGGAGACATGAAAATCTGCCCGAAGAATGAGAATAGAACACCGAAAGTAAGTAATGATTATAAAGTAAAATGTCCGCACTGTGACAAACTCAATAGAAAAACTAATATGAGCTACCATTTGAAAACTCACGTTAAACCTCAAATAGTTTAAACACATGGTGGGGTTCATAATGATGACGAGGGACCAACTCCTGCAAAACTACTACGAATTTATACACAGCTATCACCAAATGAATCAGAAATCGAGTTGTCAAGATCATCGTTCAATGAATGTTTAAATGTACATACCATTGAAAATAAATATAATGTGAAAGATCCGATAACGTTTATTGAGAGGTTAAAAGGAATTGTTGTTCAGAAAATTAACGATCACTTGAAATATGGAGATATTAAGACACGATTGATATTGTATATAGATTATATAAGAGCTGAGGAGATTGAAGAGTTTATTTTAAAACCAAATCTAAATAATAATTTCAAGTCCGGATGTGTCAGGTTATTATGATGACGCAAAAGATAAATTATTATGTGGAATGGAAGAATTCCAAGGCCACGGCTCCGGATGGACTTTACACAGCATCGACGGGCTGGAAATTCACATTAGTCGTTACAATCCTCTCCGAGGTTCGAGCTGTATACCCCTACCTACAGAGATTGCAATACAGAAAGCTATTGTTAACGTGAAAAATAATGGTCATAAATGTTTTCTTTGGTCGATTCTGTCCGCGCTTCACCCTGTAAATTTGCGTGAACATCCTCAAAGACTTAGTAAATACAAACACTATGAACATAAATTTGACATCGCCTTGAGAGATATTAAGTTTCGTGTACCTTTATCAACCAGTGTTGTAGCGAAATTTGAAAAGCGATCCGGCGTGTCCGTTAATATTTATACATTTGAACATATGGAGACTATTAAATACCGAGATGATTTTGAAGATTATCCAAAGGGATGGAGAGAAAATAAGAATACCTTATGATACATATGATATTTATCCTCTACATATAACAAGCAATGAACAACCGGAGCACCATGGTAACCTGTTATACTTAAAAGATAGTAGCCAAACACTCATTACTGCTGGATAAAAAGTATGAGTAGGTTGGTGCGAAGTCAAATGTCAAAACATGAACATAAAACATACATATGTAATCGTTGCCTGCAAAAATTTGGATAAGAAAGACTACTCGTAGAACATAAAGAGCATTGCAATAAACCACAACGAGAAGTTAAGGATGAGAATGGTCTTTACATTTTTAATCGCTGTCTGACGGAATTTGATCAAGAATCGAAACTGGACAAACACAAGGTGTATTGTAACGAAAATGATCCGGTTAAAATTATTATGCCACAATAAAATGAACATGGAATCCCTCCAAGTGTATCTTTTAAAAACCAATACAGAAAAATGAAATTCCGTTTGTGGATTATGTAGATTTGGAATGTATATTGAAACTGATATCAGATGAAGTGGAATCTCCAAAGAAAATTTGTACTGAAGAACCTTGTACTAAGAAATCTTGTGCATATCATAAGAAATCTTATACTAAGAAATACCAATCACACGAGGTTGCCAGTTTCTCTTTATATATAATAACCACAGATAATTATGTCATTCCGTTCGATCTATATCACGAGTGTTTAGGCCCTGATACGGCGAAAGCGTTTGTAGGAACCGTTGTTAAAATATCTAAAGACTTGGAGCACTTGTACAGTAAACAAGCCGCTAAACCTATGACACTAACGGCGGCGGATGATAAACTAAATATTAAAAACACTTCTTGCTGTCATATCTGTGGAAATGGGTTGACGGAAAATAAAAGGAGTCCGGAGAACACAGATAAAAGCGTTCTTGATCACGATAATTTGACTGGCAAATTCAGAGGTGTTGCGCATAACTCTTGCAACTTGGACTTTAAAAAAACGCACTTTATACCGATATTCATTCATAACCTCAGCAACTATGACGTACATCGGTTTGTGAAACTATTAGGCTTCGAACACAATAAAATCGCAGTATTGGCCACAACAGAAGAACGTTACATATCTTTCGAAATTAAAGTGAAAAATGGGGTCAACTTGAGATTTTTGGATTCTTTTAGATTTATGTTCTCAAGTCTTAACAGATTGACGAATAACCTAACAAGATATAAATTCCTTCATACATCGAAATATTTTTAAGATGACAAACTTGATTTAGTGTTGAGAAAGGGAATTTTCCCATATGATTTTATGGATAGCATGGCTAACTGCACATCTTTACCTACAAAAGAATAATTTTATAATACGTTGAATAAATTGCACGTCAAAGATGAAGACTATGGGCACGCCTGTAAAGTTTGGGATTGTTTAAAAATTAAAAATATGAAAGGATATACATTATTATACAACAAAACCGATACGCTGCTGTTTGTTGACATTGTAGAAACATTTCGTGATGTATGTTTGGAAACTTATAAATTGGATCCTGTATGTTAGCTTACATATCTCCAGGACTGTCCCGGGATGCCATGCTGAAAAAGACTAGAATACATCTCGAATTATTGACGGACCCTGACTTGGAATTAATGATTACCCGAGGAATTCGAGGCGGTATTTCTCAGTGCTGTCATAAATACACAAAGACAAACAATAGATATATAACAGATTATGACTCCGAAAAACCGGATGAATACCTCATTTACCTAGACGTTAATAATTTGTATGGACAGGCAATGTCCAAGCGCGTGGCTAAGAGTTATTTTAATCGTGTGATGTTGAAAAATTGCGTCAGATTGAAGAAGAAATGCAAAAAGGTAATATGATAATTAACGAGGCTAATACAGGTTATATATTTGAAGTGGATTTAGAATACCCTAAGGAGTTGCATGATGCACATAAAGACCTTCCATTGGTGCCTGAAAATAAACCCGGGTCGAATCACAGAAAACTCTGGACTACATTGTTCGATAAAGAAAAGTACGTTGTACATTATCAAATTTGCAGATTTACCTTTCGTTAGGAATGAAACTGAAAAAGATACATAGAGGAATTCAATTCCATCAATTAACATGGTTGAAGAAGTAAATCGATATGAATAAGGATATGCTGACTAAAGCGACCAACGACTTTGAAAAGGACTTTTACAAGCTCATGAATAACAGTGTCTTCGGTGAAACGATGGAAAACATACGTAAACATGTGGATATCCAACTAGCCACTCACGAAAAACAAATTGAAAGACTTGTAGCAAGACCAAACTTTAAATCAGTGACGATATTTACTGAACAGTTGGCTGCCGTGCACATGCGTGAAACGAGACTCTACTTTAAAAAACCAAGTAGAGTCTCTATTTATATGGGGATGTCCATATTAGATATATCCAAGATCGCCATTTATGTCTCATTATAACATCATGAGGCCGAATTATGGTGATAATGCTAGAGTGAAATATATAGATATCGACAGCCTCACATATAACGTAAAAACAAAAGATATTTATGAATATATAAAAAGCACGATTGATCACTTTGAAACCAGCGACTATAAAGAAGATAATCCCTACAGTATGCCACGTGTAAACAAAAAAGTCATTAGAAAATGGAAAGGTGAACTAGCTGGTGATGTTATGAATGAATTTGTTGGTTTACGTTCCAAAATGTATTCGTACGACTCTGAGGGCAAGAAACAACTGGCAACTACAACTGGCAAGAAAGCTAAAGGAATAAAAAATCAGTAGTCAAAAAAGAACTGACAATCACCGATTATAAGACGTGCTTATTTGAACGTGAAGAAAGATATAAAACTATGAATATCATCAGAAGCAAACATCATAACTTGTATTTTAACACAGTGTAAAAAAGCCCTATCTCCGTACGATGGTAAAAAGTATATATGCAAAGACGGTATAGAAACGGTTACATGGGATCGATATAATATACCGATGGAAAAAATAATAAGTCCGGAAATAGATGCTGCTTTAGACGTGGCCTAGAAAGCTGGAAAGTGTTTATCGGTTTAAATTAAACCTATTGTTATATATTATTTTGCTATATACTTCTTAGTGCACCACTACTTATCATCGGTACGTCATCCTGATACATATATTTACCATACTCAGTTAAGAATCGTCCACTAATTATTTGATATTCAACAATCAGCTCCCATTAAACCCTTATCAGCGTAGTCGTAGATAAAACTCTCAGACAATTTCTGCTGTTTACTAAGAGCCTGTCAACAGTCAACGTTGAAATTGGGAGACATTTCTCTTAAAACGTCCTGGGAATACATGCGATGAGTAAATAACGTAGTCCATATCAGTCTTTGATGGTACCTTCGAATCATATCGAGAGGCATGTCCTGACCATAAATTATCGATATTAGAGACCAATCAACATAACGGTCGAATCTCATAACAAACTCATCAGTAAGTTCACCGTGAGGTACACGACGTTCTTGCCAAATCAACGATATAAAATCAATCTTATTAATTTCTATGTTAATAATCAAACATTTGAATCTTAATAATTCATTTAACATTTCACAGAGTTTATATTTATATATACATTGTATATATACATTGTAATACTTTAATGTTGAAATTAATAAAATAGTATTACTGAAGAATATCATATATACAATTTAAAGTGGTCGCAGTTTTAATCGTCCGTACCACCACCGTTTTAATACATTTTAATATAATTATTGTTCACGTCATAACTGAATCCCATCTCCGATATCACAACAACTTAAGCCGTAGTACCTTGATCCACTACCGGACTTGCCACGGCGTTTGTAAATTCCAATTGAATGAGAATGTCATTCCTTTTCGATTCGCTGGAAACGGGTGATGATGTGTATCTACAACCATCAGTGGATATTTTTAATAAAATAAACATTGTTTAGATACTCGTTTTCGTCTTTGAAAGTACTTGTCTGATGGAGGTGTAGCTTCCGATCAAAATTCTGTACTATTTGTCTAAAACACTCAAGTTTTGTGGTTCTTGCGGATACCGTTGACCGATGTTTTATATATTATAGTTCTTAATATTTATAATATCGAACTCACTTGGGTCCCTTGTTTGATTATTTTTACGTTTCGTCCTGAAATCCACAATTATAAACAATGGGTTTGGTATGTTTCTGAATATTTTTGAAATATCGAAATGATACGAAGACCCGGTAACACCAAATTTCTCTATTCACTGCCTCTGGTAATACCTGTATTGCAAGTCACCTCTTTCACTCAGTCTTTTAAGTCCTTCTATGAGTGGTGTTTTTTTCACTGGATCGTACTCGACGGTTGGAAACCTTAAAACGAAGCTTGAAATTTGTATTTTCCCCTCGTCTGCTGATTTCTCTTCCGTGCCAGTCCTTTCCTTCCAACGATATATAGCGTCGTTATCTTCAGCTCGTGTAAAGACTAGTTCGAATCCACCTTTATACATCGAATACGTCAGGCTGTCGAAGAATCCTAACCCAAAGTGAGACAAGGTACCGAGAGCTTCAAACTTACCTCCACCTTAATCGAATTTTGATTTAAATCCGCTGCTGTAGTATGTGTTCTCACCCGACTTGCTATAAGTTGTGACGCCTTTGATGATGCTAGTGATTCCGACTTCATCGACTGCATCAATCAGCTGGTTATGTTTTTTTTCAATTCGATTCTCTTAAACAAAAACGCCGCAAAGTTATTTACTGGTCTAATAGGGTCCGCGACAGTGTAAGCGGTATCGTCAGCTTTTTAACAACTTCACCCTGTATGTGAAATAACAGTCCTGTCATAATACGCATCTCCATGAACTAGTTTAAACATTGCAAATTTGTTTGTTGAGTTGAAATTAAAATCTGATACCGGTAATACATTACTGTACTCACACTGCTCGATTTTATCAGACGCTTCGTCTTAGTACCTGTCAAAGTCTATATATATTTTAGGGTTTTCGGTTTGTAATAAAACATACACAAATCGATGTGATTGGTAATATAAATATTAAACGTGTTACTTAAAGGTCTTGATAAAAAATACAACACCGGAGTGACCAACTAAATATTGAAAACCACACTCACTGTCGATTAAACAAAGATATATATTTCTCCCCCTCTGAAGCAAGTCCCAGATTAGTTTTCCGGATCACAATAACTGTATGTTTGATATCCCCATCAACATCACCTTCATTATCCTTTTCCGCCGGTAACACTGCTAAACATTGTTTTCTATATTTGATACCATTCGGATGAGTGATTTGTCTTTCCATCCTATCGTTTATGAATTTGACTATTGCTAATTTATCGTTTGAAAATTGTTATTTCCGGCTTCCTCTTCCGCCTGTATGAATTTGATTCTATCGCTCAGTTTGTCATAGTCGTCTATATACTTTTATTCCACAGGGCTTTTCGTATCTACAAGTAACCCTTTACCGGATGTTGTTGGCTTTTGTTATTTTATCTCTTTCCATATGTCACTTATCAAATTTTTCCATTTCCAACTACTGCTCGACTTTGGTCGGCGTGAAGAAGGATCGTTGTTTTGATGCATGGCGTTTGTTTTAATCAAAATGTCTTTATAATCGTTAAAATCTTGAGAAGAGAATTCACCTATACTTATGAGTTTCATCTTGGTTGATAATACATCAGTTGATACACCAAGAGAAGTCATATATTTTATATATGCATCACTAGCTCTCACATCGAGAGCATCTAGAGAAGTTACACTTTGAATTTCCGCCTTTGTCAATAGTTTCTACAACCCGTCGATGCTTTTATATCTATCCATTTTACTATCTAAAATGATATCATTGTTTTCAATAGTTATAGTCTGCAATCCAATCACGAGTTTACTGCTGTTAAAGTCGAAATAAATACCGAAAACTCTATCGTTACCAGACACTAGATATTGTTTGGCAATATAACAAATTTTCTCATCCTCGGTAAACTCACGGATAGAACGACTTTGTAATTCCTCTTTATCTAATTCCACTGTCCGTTCGGGTGTTGGTGGTTCTACAAATACCTCTGTTTCATCACCTTCAGGTAACGTAGTTTCCCTAACTTCGATGTCTATTTTGCTTCTCCCTGGTGTGCTGGAAGCTCTTGGTCTAAACGTTTCCGTTGAGGTTTTCTTATAATTTGAACGCGTTTAGGCTTTTTATCAGAGTTTATAGTTTCAGTCTGTTCTTTTATGGCTTTAACAATAGGCTCTTGCCTCTTCTCTCTCTCTCTCTCTCTCTCTCGCGCGTGTCACTTCAACTTGCATACTTCGAATGGATTCAGATTCCTTCATCAACTTGTCTTGCAATTTATCCAGTCTCTTGGTTTCCTTAACTGTTGTCGGTGTCTTATTAGGTAAAGGTAAAATTATTATTTTGTTTTTATGTTTTACGGGAAATGTAGGATAATGTTTACTGATCAAGTCTCTCCTCTCCTCCGCTTGTTGTCTTTGCAATTTCTCATTATCCTCACGCCACAGCTCTTGCAATTTTTCAATCCTTTTAGCCGATTCAGGTGTGATTTCATCTGGCGACATTTTATCAACCATTTTATGTTTTTAACTAATTTAATAACTATGTATTTATCGTCAAACTGTCTCTTTTTTCATAGCTGTAGGTTTCAACGGGTCGGCTTTGCATTTTTTTTATATGCAAGATGAAAACAAACATTTATTCAAAATAAAACGTCCACACATCGATTGTAATGAAACGTTAAACATACGTTCATACGCGCTAATGATTAAAATACTACGTATTTACATCGATTGTTATAAAACCTTCATACACGTTGATTATTCAAAATAATCGTTTGCCAGTACTTTTTTCAACTTGAACATGTATTTACCGCTGTGGGGTTTATTAGTTGCGTTTATAGTTAAAAATCCATAAGGTTCGCTCCAACATGTTTTGCAATTTTTTTCAAATTAATCAAACGTCATATCCGTACCTACGAAATCATCGTAAATACGTTTTGTATAGTGTTTATTCTGTTTGAACGTGCACAAAATATTCACGTTGTTATGGATGACTTGCATGTCTAATTTTCCATAGCTTTGACCCGGGTAGACGCATGATAGTTTTTTATGTCTAACTCTGATGAAGTAGCTTTTTATCACACCCTGGTTTTCCATCAGACAATCATCTAATACCACAAGGTTTTCTTACACTATTCCATCGCAGGTAAACCATCGCAGTTGTTGAAAAAGTACGCAATAGATTTATTCAACCTTTTCTCAGCATCTGTATACTTTTTCGCAATTCAACGTACACCGGTTGGTAAATCAATTTACTAAATACATAGAGGTTTTGAAATAATATACCGTAAATTGTAAATTAAATTCAACAACAGATTGGTCTTACCACTTCCTGAAGAACCAACAATCAGAAAACGTAAGTGATGAGGTAACTGATTATTCTCAAACTTTTCCTGGTGATAGGGAATAATATCCATGACAATATAGGGGAATATGCTCTCATAGGTTAAGCTTTTAATATATAATATTTAATGTAATTTGATTAATACAATTACAGTAACGAATAGTGAAATTTAATTGATTAATTCTCTCCCAAAACTTCTTTCACTAAACTTACAAAGTCTTATGATGTTTCTATGTTGTTATAATATGCGTTATATTTTATACTGTGGCATTTCATAACTTATTTTACACGATTACAAATGTTTATGCTATTCGGCACATACAATCGAATGTGACAATCATCCATATACCCTTTAACCATTGCCCTAGATTAAGCTTGAGGTAAATATCTATCTTCAGTTCTTATACATTTATATAAACTAGGTGTATGCTCATTCTTCCCGTAAGAGGATGAACGAAGACTGAATTTTTCAAGATATATTTGAATGGACATGTTGCATATTTAGCTTTTGTTAACTTACATCTTGTTTTGCCAAACACTTTTACAATAGGTCAACAAATATCTAGACCATATGCAACTGACATATATCGCTTATAACGATCTCCAACATGCACTTGTAAGGCCTTATCGAGGTTAGAAAATCCTAATATCTCTACTACATCCTTACCTTTGAACCATGATTTATTTTCACTATAAAATAAAACTGTGATCCCTTGATGTAGGAAAATGAATTCACTTACAACATCATCCATATTATCTGTGTAGTCATAACTATCATCACGATCCATGTCAATCATATACTCAGTATTAAAAACATTCATATTAATATATTGTCTATATAGAAATATAAGCATTTTGAGAACAAGGTTTTTATTAAAAGCGGGAAGTTGTTGATACAATAAGCAAATAAAACCATACAGCATAATTGCTTTAGTTTATTTATCACACCATCTCTCATTCCATTACTTTTTCACAACATCAATAAAGTCGAAATCATCATAAACTCTAATAAAAATATCTCTGCGGTTGTATTCATGCTCAACACCATCTAGTCCTGATATCGGACGTCCTTGATGATTATTAAAAAGTCAGTCTTGTGCAATTCTTTTTCATAAAACCCGCCAATTATTTCTTCACCATCTTGACCCGCGATTTTATAAGTAACAGGTCTAGTGTTTAACACTTGTGTAATTGTAAATATCTCTGAAGTCCAGTTCTGTTTGTACTTATTTGCAAACAATATTTTTTAGCCGTAATGTGAACTCTGTCTCCAATGTCAAACTTTGCCTTTGTTTGAGGAATCTTATTTTCGCGCTCATTATACTTTTTCAATAAATCCGCCTCGTTGTCTTTATTAACATCACTTGGCCTCATTTTTATAGTGTGGTGATAATCGTGTTTGTTGTATTCGTCTGTGACTTCCTGTCATATATCGAACCACTTGTGTGAGTTTCTAACTTGGAATTTCACCTTCAATTTCTCATTTCAATCATCTTTCAATTATCGCGGACTTTTCTTCGCTCTCCGTGTGGTACAGTTTAATGTTGTGTTTCTTTAGCAAATCGTTGAACGGTTTATTGTTAAACTCTGTACCCTTATCAGTGTGTAATAGTTAGGGTGTTTTGTGACCATCCTTCTTTGCTCTTTTAATTATTTTGTCTAAAGCGGCTGTTGCATCACCACCGTCCTTTTTCTTCAAGGGTTCAGACCAAACGAATTGCTAAAGATATCGATAACATTTAACATGTATTTATACCACTTGTTTTCTCTAGCGTACTGTTTCATTATGAGTAGATCTACAGCCCATAAATCGTCAATACCCTTAGTGACCATCATGCCTATTATAAACTTTTTAACGATCGGTTTGTGCAGTTCATTAGCCTCTAAAACTTCAGGCGGATATTTAATAAATGAATGTTTCACACCACAGCAGACAGCGCAGTTTGAAGTTGCAAGCCATTTCTTTTTAGTTTTCACAGTTTTTAGGTCATCGAACGCTGTGTTTTTTTACACTTTTGACAGTATAGTTTCATTAATATTATAGCGAAAGGTCGCCATCTTTCCAAATAATAAATTATGTAATGTAAAAGTGAATATAATAAATGATCCAACCTCAAGTGTTGTAAACTGTAGAACAGTAAAATGGGACAGCAGCATAAACATAAAATGCAGTCGACGAAAAGTTAAAAGAACAAGTTGCGTGTAGCTTATAAAAAACAAAGGCTAGTGGTGTTGACATTTAACTAAGATTAGCTGAAAATCAGTAATGTCGAGATTCTACTCCACGACCAACAACACAAAAAAGTGGGAAAAGCGATTAAAATAACAGACGCGTGAGGTTGATTATGGATCACTCACAGCTGAAGGACAACATTGAAGGTGGACTGTTGAAAGAGGTTTTAGAGTTTGCTGGAAACAGCGTTCCCTATTTCAAGAAGATCGCGTTGCCGCTGATAAAGAATAAAGTCGCACCCGTGTTGAAAAAACAATTTGTACCGTGCCTTAATAAAGTGATTGATGAAGAATTGGATACTCTGATGGAAAAAGACGAAAACGGTGCCGTACTGAGCAAAATAATAAACAGAGAATTCAACAAAACTTTGAATAATGTTAGTATACAAAAATTAATCTCACTAACAATGTCCAGTGTTATGGGCTTGATTACGAAGTAGTATCAAGGGTTGAAGAGAAAGGTTTAGGATTTATCAGAATAAACAAACCAAAATATGTATACAATTACCAAAACGGTGTCATCTGAACAACGGAATGCGAAGGTTTCTCGGTTTAAATGAAATAAAAAAATTATGATATCAAATATCAAGACAAGTTCGTAGCGGACAATGGAGTTTCTATGTATGAAGAGAATAACATATTACAAATAAGACCATTTAAAGTGTTAGAGGTACATTGGGTTTTGGTGGAACATTCTTACATCAATCACGGTACATACTGGCATAAGCATGAAAACACTTCAATGTTGTATCACTTGAATCCTGAAGAGTAAAAAAAAGGATATATGAAAATCCAAACATATTAAATTATATACCATTGAAGAGGGGAATAAAAACCATAAGAGATGTCAATATATTTCTAACAGATGAAAACTATAGACCGTTACAGATCGCGTTATCTGCATGTATTGTATAATAAAAACTTGTTACAGAGTCCGAACTATAAACAGTATGTATAATATTCTACGATTGAATATTTGTTATCAATAAAACACAAATTGAACACACATGTAACTGCAAGGATGATTTAAACAGTGGGTGTATAAAAAGTCAACTAAATATAACGTCAAACAGTGGTACATGTATATATTTTATTTTATCCGAAAAGTGATGTTTTCTATCTAGATAAAGTAAAACCTGCAACCTGCAACGATATTGACATTCTGAATGAAATCAACGGTACCTTTTTTAAACGAATAAACGATCTGGAAATCGGTAATAGATATTTAGTGAAAGATATTGGGAGAATCTATACACAGTACGGTCAACGCGTTCTCGGCAAATGAGGTAGCATTAAATACGATAAACCCATATGCAAGGTGTACTATGGGAAAATAAAACTTCCAAATTATAAGACGAAACATGATATTTTATTCATAAGGGTTTAGGTATTTACAGACAGTCTTTATAATATATACATTAACATAATGTTAATAAAAGCCGCCCACAACAACTATGAACGGAAGGTGGAGTCAGTTTATCTAATGACCCCAATCGATAGACTAACCAGTAATCAACCACAACTGGTGAAGCTTAGCGTGAAATAACAGATAAACTAGGTTCGCGAGATAACACAATGGTGGTCTGCGAAAATAGACTTTTTATAAAATCATCCAAAGTCGTCCATATCCTACCAGTTGATATATTTATTGCTAGTATTAGTAGGTTATCACCAATTGCATCATGGTACGATACAAACAATTTAGGTTTGTACCAAGAGTTTTGCCCAGAGATTTGCACGTAGTTGTTTGAGTTATTTTATCAGGAGAATCTTCAATATTGGAATTAGTTGTTGTGTTACAAGGAGTGAATTTAATGACTGTGGTCTACCTCTAGTTGATCTTCAGATGTATGGAGTTACAGCACGAAAAAGCATTAATGATTGCATTTTCTATTTCCTGTTTAAAAATTATAGTGGCATCATTGGTCCCTGAAATATTAACAAATAGAAAATACAAGGTATATTAGTGGTGGTTGTTAAGGTACATATTACATTTCAGCTTCCTATCTAACTCGTAGTAACTGGTTATGTTGTAAGGTTATACCGTAGGCTTGTAAACCGTTGAAACGTAACATTTATGTCACATGATAAAATGGCCACCCTGTATAAGCTTCTCTTGAATATGACATCGAATTAAGAAAAAATCGAGAGGTGGTTGTTACCGTTTCCATCCCAGATAAAAAAAGGAATTCCGAAGCTAGTGGAACGAATTAACTCAATGCCCGATACTATAGTGTAAGCAAATGTCACTCGTATATGACTATGTTCTATTCGGTAATATGATTGAACTGGTTTAGTAAAATTATGAAAATGTTTTCAAACAATATATTTTTGGATGAACGTTAGTTAACCCTTATACTTCAGTCTGAAAATGGAATTCAGGTTACGCTAACTCCTTTTTGACGGTTTGACGGATTGTCATGAAATTTTTAGGGTAACGTTTTGATGGTTTAATGATTTTAATAAACTATAATTGACAAATTATTGTTACATTTGAATAATAATATTTTTTTTATTGAACAATGATCAATCAGTCAGTTAGGTTGTTGATTTGAATCACGTAGTTCTCGACTGTCATCTGATCTGTCAAACTGTCAAGTCAAATATCAACTGAATTGTTTTGTTTGAAGTTTCAGTTTGAAGTTACTACGTGTATTTCGATTGTTCCTAATTGATCAATTGCTCTACACCTTAATCTAAATACGAAACGTGACTTTGAGTCTGTTCATAATCATGTTTTTATTTTATTAATCAATTTACGGTTCCACAAATGTAAACTTTCTGTAAATACTAACTGTGCTAGAGTTTGGATAGTATGAAAGAGTTATAATTGTCAAGGACGCCAACATTACACTGGAAATAGGAACAATACATAAGTTTTACTGTTGAACCCTATAAATGGATGTTTGTAATAGAAGGAAGATGAGACCTATTTCAGGCCTATTTCAACCTGAGTTATGCTGTGTTGGCGATATATTTAAGAATCTGTCTTCACAGTTGCAGTTGCGGTAATAGGTATGAAGTCTTTATACTATCCTTTGAGGCTAATTAAATTGACTTCCATTTGATTTATGTAGGCCTATGATATTATGGTTCTGTATTTTTACCTGTGGTGTGGGCCATATATGTCAATCATCTTACGCTGACCAAGACCCATAATTATATTCTAATTTTAGCCTTGACATGAGTTTATTGTAGCTTTAAATAGGAATTCTCTAAGGGGAAATTTTATTAAAGGCCTTTATATTGTATTTAGATCAATCTATGCCCAAATGCTCTAAAAAAAAAAAAAAAACTTGAAAGGGGTTTATGGGTTCTAGCTTTGATCACTGGTAGGTAATCTTGTACGTACCAGTAACTTCTAAGATAGGTTATAGAATAGACAGTTAGCCTAGGCCTAGAGTGTGTGAGGGCAAATTCAAGTGTACGATTCCATTTAAGAAAACATGAGTGGTACCAACCTTAAGATTAAAAAAAAGAGCTACATGTGGTAATGAGTAATGAGCGCAACTACGAATGTATTTTCAATCGTATAATTTCAGTATGAGCTATCAACAACAACCAACAACTGTAGCACTCTTACGGGGGTGCAGTACAATATGCGTCCACTATTCGGATGTGATACAATGGTATAGGCTTAATATATTCGATGGGTCATAAGCGGCCACCAACTATTCGGATGCGATATATCAAATCACATTTTAAATCGATCGTTAACCTAAATAACCAAAACAACCAAACATTTGAGTCCTCATTTGAGTTTAAACATTTGAACGTGTGTTGAAACAGTCTCTGAAAACTGGGATTAAGAGCGATGATGTCAGTTAAAAATATATTTTAGTGAAACATTTAACTTAACAAGTAACAAACGAAAACATTTTAAAATTAAACAAATAATAATGGAACGTATAACCAAGCTAAAACTTAGTTACGGTATCTTAATATATATATATTAATATCTCTTTAAGACGCCGACGCAACCTGGGCGTATTTTAAGGCGAATTTGAATGAATGATGAGTGTAGAATGGGTGAGATGCCTTGTGTAGCTTTGTTCCTGACTAAGACCGACCGATTCTTTAGCCAGGATCATTAACTAATAGCCCAATGACCAATGGCAGCTGGATCCGGTATCGAGCCTTCACCCAATTTTCTCATGATTTTTCTCAGGATAAACCCGGCGAACTTCAGATTATGAAGCGAGCATGCTAACCACTGTGCTACCCAACCATTCGATCCTTTGCCATTGTTTCGTTCATTCAATTCATGAAAGTAGCCCACAAAGTTTAGCCTGGCAAAGATAGGTAACTTAAATTTTAGCTTAGTTAGGCCTATATTTTTTCTATATTATTTGTTGTTTATTTTTAAATTGTAGTTTTCGTTTTTTTTTATGTTTCATTAAAATATATTTGTCTGGCATCGCATATTATTATTAACGATATACAGTTTGTTGATTTTAGATTATAACATTAATATAAATATCGAGTAAATAATTTGACATATACGGTAGGCTGTACTGTTTAAATGTGATTCAAAATATCGAGGATTTTGATTCAGGACAAGGTATCGAATATTTAAGATCGATATTTCGTATCCTATTAGTTGGTGGCCACTTATGAAACTGTACCCATAATATTACAAATTTAGGATTAACATTTTAGTTTTAAAATAAACTTAAATGTAGGATAACATTTGCAAACAATACTTATTTGGTATCAACAACATTGAAAGTTTGGCTTATTAATCTGTTGGATTCTGAGTTTGGCTTCTTACGGGCCCTCCAGAGTAGGGGGGGCTATTTTTTTGTAGAAATTTAAATAATTTATTTATTAGCATGATACGTGTTGTTACAACTAAACAGGATAAATAAAATACGTCTTACAACACTATAAAGTATATTTACTCTTATACTGTACTTACATACAAGACGGTAACTGGTTGAAATCAATCGCCTTGTACCAAATTTTGTGTATATTTTACCGTCTTGTATGTTAGTACAGTATAGGTGTAAATATACTTTATAGTGTTGTAAGACATATTTTATCAATCCTGTTTAGAAATTTACAAACAACAACAGCAGAGAAAATACTATAACACGGCTTTCAAGAAATATATCTAAATATACCTCAAGAAAGGTATTCTGCTGCGCATCCCAGTATATTCAACATAAGTTAATTTAAGTTGAAGGCATGTGACTTGGCAAACACGAAATAAAAATGCTTGCACGCTGCTGTAACACTTCGGAAAAGAGCCACTGCTGCACAAATGACTCGGCCGCAACTGTGCGGCGACAGGATCCAACAGTTCTACTAACCTTTCTTTTTCAGCTTACTGTTTCATTCTTTTTTATTCAATACATGAAGTAACTGTCAGCGTACTTTGGCTGTTTGGTTAAGTTAGGTTTGATTATAGTTGATAGGTCATATACCAAAATATTACAGTTAGAAATAAGGTGGTGTTCATTATTGAACACCAACTCCTTACCTTACATTGCACTGTTCTGCTAATACCAGATGAGGCTATACAAGCTGTTTTATGATGTCACATTCTGCTCCTTAATTCAATATTTTATCAGCATTGAAATAAGCTGGATAATTAACGCTTCGTACATCATAACATCAGTAGTTTTCGATGCTCAAATTAAATCGTGCGGTTGGTACTTCTATTTGTATTGGTGTCGGTTAAAGACACGATTCTAGGAGTCTTTCATGTTTACCACGGTAAAAACCATTACTGTAAATTCATTCTCATGATGAATTCTTTATTGTTATTTATTTTTTTTAGAACAATAATTGTTTTTTAAATCTATTATATAATATTATGATTTCGTTATTGTTATTTTTGTTTTTTTAGAACAATAACTGTTTAATTGTTTATAATTTTTTTAAACCTATAACGTTAAATCTTGTTAACAAAGTGAGGGTGTTTGGTGCCTCACTAGCCTTACGGTTAACATCTTGGTCGGTTCAAGAAGCCGGTTCGATTCCCAGGGTGCCCACAAGGCTTCGAGAGGTTTGGACCGTTGCCTTCTGACAACGTTAAATACAAAATGCCTCTGGCGTAACAAGCCAAAAAAGTTGTTTTAACATATGTTATCATATTTTTTAGTTCTTTAAATTGTTTAATAAACCAAATTGTTTATGCCCAAAATATCATATTATTAACGATATAATAATATATACCGTAAATTTGTATATTAATAAAAGGTTAAAGATCGATATATCAACACTAAATGGTTGGTGTATGCATATTGTACTGTACCAACATCTACTCTTAACTTAAAGATTTTTTCCTGTAAATACCTTTAATGGCACTTTCAAACACACAAAATTGTATGTTTTACAAAGTTTTAGAAAGTAATTCAGGTTTTTTTAGAGTGGAAACTATAGCCCCTTAAAATCTATGCCCCTAAAAATCTAAAATATCTAAAATCTAAATCTAAAATCTAAATCTAAATCTAATCTAAATCTAAATCTAAAATCTAAAAATCTTGTTTGGGGGATCTATGTTTTATCTATGCCCCTTAAAATTGTCTTTTAATTCGCTTATATAAGGAAATCAGTTAAATTCAAATTATACGGCGCATCTAAAACAATATAGTATAAGTTACAGGCGATACATATCATATTGTCATATCGTGATATGAAACCGTATTACACACCACATTTGTTAATAATGTATTCATAAACATTACGTAAAACCGATTCAGTCCAGCAACCGAAGCCTGTAAGTAGATTTGCCATGTACATTTCTCACTGAATTTCATTCCAGTTCTCAAGTGTAATTAACTAGGTGCTATCACTTACAGTAGGCCTACGTATAATACAATGGAAGTCGTGCTCTAGGTGACACGATGGAGAGTCCTCAGTCAGGAACTGTTGCAGCGACGACTACGCGCAGTAGATATGTTTGGCGGGAGAGTTGTCATAGCCCCCACCCTGCAGTTGCGAGTACTAAACCAGCGAGCCACGTCCTCGGTCTCACTCCGTACATAACAAAAGCAGTTTCGCTAACGTCCAGCGACCAGCGTAAAATTGTGGGACCCTCAGAAACTATCATGTTATGTATGGAAATTAGAATAACCTAACCGCCACAGCTTGCTGTAAACTTTCTAGACCTGTATAAAACTAATATTGTTTACTTTTCATATATATTTCAATATTTTATTTGTACGTCCGGTTAACAGGAGAATATAATACAAAAGGGCAAATTTTATTTATTCAATGCTTTTCAGTTTACAAGGTCCTGAAAACATTTAAATCGTTCTCTTTGAAGGACATATTTACTAACCAGTATCAAATTACATTCAAAACGTAAAACGAATGACAAGATTCGTGGTTTAAAAAAATTGTCATATTTTAGGAGTATACGAAAATTTTTTTATATGTCTGTTGGTATCACTGATAAGGAGGGCAACCTTGGTCAAAGGGCGTGGTCAAATGGTACAGCAAAGGTGGCAGCAGGGAGCGTGAACACCATGAATTTATCCCCCAAACCTTAATGACTGGTTGGAGTTGTCGCTGCGACACTTCCAACAACCAATTCTGCGCTCCCCTCTGGGTCATGCCTGTGGCGTCAAGGTTTTTTTAGAGTATAAAATTAAACCAGGCTATCATTGTCACTCCGAGTTCAGGGCTTTTTATGACTCAAGAGGAAATCCCTGTGAATTAATTATACCTGGTTATAATTAATTTCATTTATTCTTTATTAAAACATTAATTCTCAGGGATATCCTCTTGAAAGCGACTTAAGAGGCACTCCAGTTACAAAACCTTTCGTGTTTCTAACTGCTTCCCCCATAAGGCCAATATTAACTTCCAAGTTCCGTCAAGTAATTATTTGTGAATATATTGTTTTAAAATTTGGTAGGAATGTTGTACCGGTGATTATCTAGCAATTTCAGTGACACTATTTTCGATTTATGTTCTAAAATGCGATAGAAAATTATTTGATTTTTAGTATTTGATGCAAAATTGTCAATGAATAACAAATAAATTCAAAACTTTGGTTACTGAAATTGTTTCGTTATTTGTTCCTCCCTAAAAGAGCCATAAATCAACAATATCCGACCACCCGTTGAAGCTGGATAGAACTTAAAAGAATCATTGGCTCTTTTGGGTTTAGAAATCTACCTGGATTTACTGGTGCCCCCTCTTAAAAATCTTGAATTCTAATTGTCAACGATATACTTGCTTTAGTTTCCATTTTAAAAAAAACCGTTACTGCAGGCAGTGATTTGTTGCGTGGCTTACATTGTGTTCATAAAAACATTTACATTTCTCCATTTCTCCCTTTACATTACCGTTTCTCTCCACCCATTACTCCAGAATTTCACCGGGCCCCATAGATAGACTGGATAGTTACAATGAATGTTTTAGTCGGGAAAAATGGCAGAAAAATCATGATAAATCAGTTATTAAATATTAAAATGAATCCAATGTTACTAATAAACACAAAATTCCATAGGTTGCCGTATATGTTACAATTACCTTTTTCACTTTCTCCCCCTTATACATAGTATATGGAGAAAGTATTGTATTCGTCAAAA
This sequence comes from Allygus modestus, assembly GCA_963675035.1. Classification (NCBI taxonomy): domain Eukaryota; kingdom Metazoa; phylum Arthropoda; class Insecta; order Hemiptera; family Cicadellidae; genus Allygus; species Allygus modestus. The sequence continues at coordinate 251,508,130 of OY776111.1, read as the reverse complement.
TTTTCGCATTTGAGTTGTTCGTGGAAATATTTATTTTGGTGCTCCCTGAGCCCAAAAAAGTGATTTTTACGTGATGTCTGTGTGTCTGTCTGTCTGTATGGATGTTTACAGAGCTATAGCCTTAATTAATGGTCCGATTTTTATGACATTTGGTATCTAGGTACTAATACATAATATCTACAGGAGTTTATTTATTTTTTTGAATTTTTATTTTTAAGGGTAATTATCCCCAAAAAACCGCCAAAAACCTGAAAAATCAAGATTTCTAAAAAAACGGCTATAACGATTATGATTAAACTTTATTCGTTTGTATAACTTTAGTGTTCCAAATGAATGACACCACCCGCATTTCTGTAAAAACTCGAATTCAGAAATTACAAGACTTAAAATACAAAAATTTAGTTTTATGAATATTTCATAAAAAAAACCTTCGCAGCAAACCTGCGTACTCAGCGAATTTCCTATGCATAATATATGTCTTAATACCACATAAAGCCGCAAACCAAGTTTCATAAAAATATATTCACATATAAGCGATTTTAATTATTCTCCATAAGAATAACATTGGTAATGAGTACTTAGGTTTGCTGAAACAAGGAACAGAAACAATTGGTTTCTATGCAAATATAAATAGAATTTAACTAGGTGAAGCCACATACTAAATTTCATCAATATTCAATCATAAATAAGCGCTATATAACATTCTAGTTATTCTCCATAAGAATAACATGGTGGCTGAGAAAGCAGGTTTGCTGCAACAAGGAACAGAAAAATGGGTTTTTATATAATTATCAATATAACTCAACCAAGTGAAGCTACATACCAAGTTTTATTAATTTATGTTCATAATTAAGGGAGTCATTACATTTTACTTATTCTCCATAAGAATAACATGGGGGCTGAGTACGCAGGTTTGCTACTACGGGAATAATCAATAAAAATTCAATTTTTTGTGCAAATATCAATATACCAGTACTTCGTGAAGCCACATACCAAGTTTCATTAACATACATTGATAAATAATCGAGATACAAATTTGATTTATTCTCCATAAGGATAACATTGGACAACGTACTGTGTTTGGCACTTTGAATATCTCTGCAACGGTTGGGCGTAGAATCACAATTTTAAACACCAAAATGATTGTGTTGTGGAACTGAACAGATTGGTAAAAGCAAATGTGAAGTTTACATTAAAATAAACTGAGGTAAAGCCAAAAACCTTTTTCACATAAGATTAACATGGGAGATTTTATGAGCAGGTTTTTTTGGATTTTCTCCGCAACCACTTAACCTAGGTTAATAATTCAAAATACTAAATTTTTTTAAGCTCTATAACATGGTCAAAACCAAAATTAAGTTTTTTAAAAATTGAAGGGTAAAAAATGCAAAAAACTGATTTTTGGAAAATTTAAAACCCCCATAGACCCCCCTTCCCATGGTTCGATTTTTCTGGTTTTCAAACTTAAAATCATGAATGTCATTTTACACATTTGAGCCAAATTTCATCAAAATCGGACATTTTTACTCAATTTTTTGTGTTAACGGACACACACGCACACAGACACACACATATATATACCCACGTCGCAGCAAACCTGCATACTCAGCGAATTTCTAATGGAGATATAAATGTCTTAATACTACATAAAGCCACTGACCAAGTTTCATACAAATATATTCATAAACAAGTGGTATATACAATTTTAATTATTCTCCATAAGAATAACATTGGGGCTGAGTACGCAGGTTTGCTGCAACAAGGAACCAAAAAAATTGGCTTTTATGCTAATATCAATATAAATCAACTAGGTGAAGTCGTATACCAGTTTTTAATAATTTATGTTCATAATTAAGGGAGACATAGCATTTAATTATCCTCCATAAAAATAATATGGGGGTTGAGAGCGCAGGTTTGCTGATACGGGAGCCTTTTGCAAAAAACTTTTTTTGAGGTAATATCAATAAACCACAACCAGATGAAGCCTTATACCAAGTTTTGTCAGTATACGTTCATAAATAAGCAAGATATAACATTTTTCCTTTCCTCCATAAGAATAACATTAGACAACGTATTGTGTTTAGCACTTTCAATATCTCGGCAACCAACTGACATAGAGGAATGATCGAAATACCAAATTGTGTATTTTTTTAAGCTGAATCCAATGGTAAAAACCAATTTTTGACTTTTATAAAAATTATATATACAAAATTCAAAAAACCCATTTTGGGGTACAAAACCCCCCCAAAATACCCCTTCGGATGGAGCGATATGTCTGGTTTTCGTACTTAAAGTCATAAATGTTGCTTTACACGTTTATATCAAATTTAATCAAAATCGGATCATTTTTACGAGAGTTATCGTGCTCACGGACACACACACACACACACACACACACATATATATATATATATATATATATATATATATATATATATCTACAGTTTCAAACGAATGGTGTTTTTGGGGTCTAGGGACCTTAAAACGAAAAGTTATCATGGTCCCGGGCCTAGGTCTTACCATGCCGACTACGGTAATAGCTTCTTCCCTATAGGGGAAATTCTCTAAAACAAAAATACCCCCGTAGCAGCAAACCTGCGTACTCAGGGAATTTCCAATGCATATATATGTATCTTAATACCACATAAATCCACAAACCAAGTTTCATCAATATACATTCATAAATAAACGATTTATGGCATTTTTATGATTCTCCATAAGAATAACATGGCGGCTGAGTATGCAGACTTGCTGAAGCAAGGAACACAAAAAATGAGGTTTTATAAAAACATCAATATAACTCAAGTAGGTAAAGCTACATACCAAGTTTTATTAATTTATGTTCATAGTTAAGGGAGATAATAGGTTACTTATTCTACATATGAATAACATGGGGCTGAGTACGCAGGTTTGCTGCTACGGGAACTATCTGTGAAACATGTTTTTTATTGCAAATATTAATAGACCACAACGATATGAAGCTATATACCAAGTTTTATCAGGAAAAGTTGATAAATAAGTGAGATATACAATTTTTCTTATTCTCCATAAGAATAACATTGGACAACGTACTGTGTTTAGCACTTTCAATATCTCTGTAACCATTTGACGTAGAGAAATGATCAAAATACCAAATTGTGTATTTTTTTAAGCTGAATCCAATGGTAAAAACCAATTTTTGACTTTAAAAAAAATTATATATACAACATTCAAAAAACCCATTTTGGGGTACAAAACCCCCCCAAAATACCCCTTCGGATGGAGTGATATGTCTGGTTTTCGAACTTTAAGTCATAAATGTTGCTTTACACGTTTATATCAAATTTCATCAAAATCGGATCATTTTTACGAGAGTTATCGTGCTCACGGACACACACACACACACACACACACACACACACACACACACACATATATATATATATATATATATATATATATATATATACAGTTTCGAACGAATGGTGTTTTTGGGGTCTAGGAACCTCAAAACGAAAAGTTATCATGGTCCCGGGCCTAGGTCTTACCATGCCGACTACGGTAATACCTTCTTCCCTATAGGGGAAATTCGCTAAAACAAAAATACCCCCGTTGCAGCAAACCTGCGTACTCAGCGAATTTCCTATGCATATATATGTATCTTAATACCACATAAATCCACAAAACAAGTTTCATCAATATACATTCATAAATAAACGATTTATGGCATTTTTATGATTCTCCATAAGAATAACATTGTGGCTGAGTATGCAGACTTGCTGAAGCAAGGAACACAAAAAATTAGGTTTTATAAAAACCTCAATATAACTCAAGTAGGTAAAGCTACATACCAAGTTTTATTAATTTATGTTCATAGTTAAGGGAGATAATAGGTTACTTATTCTACAGAATACTACAGAATTGGCTACTTATTCTAAGAATAACATGGGGCTGAGTACGCAGTTTTGCTGCTACGGGAACTATCTGTCAAAAAATGTTTTTTATTGCAAATATTAATAGACCACAACAATATGAAGCAATATACCAAGTTTCATCAGGAAAAGTTGATAAACAAGTGAGATATACAATTGTTCTTATTCTCCATAAGAATATCATTGGTCAAAGTACTGTGTTTAGCACTTTCAATATCTCTGTAACCATTTGACATAGAGAAATGATCAAAATACCAAATTGTGTGTTTTTTAAGCTGAATTCAATGGTAAAAACAAATATTTGACTTTTTCAAAAATTATATGTAAAAAATTCAAAAAACCCATTTTTGGGGTACAAAACCCCCCAAAATACCCCTTCGGATGGAGCGATATGGCTGGTTTTCGATTTTAAAGTCATAAATGCTGCTTTACAGGTTTACACTATATTTCATCAAAATCGGATCATTTGTACGAGAGTTATCGTGCTCACGGACACACACACACACACACACACACACACACACACACACACACACACACACACACACACACACACATATATATATATATATACAGTTTCGAACGAATGGTGTTTTTGGGGTCTGGGGACCTCAAAACGAAAAGTTATCATGGTCCCGGGCCTAGGTCTTACCATGCCGACTACGGTAATAGCTTCTTCCCTATAGGGGAAATTCGCTAAAAAACATAAATATAAAAGATATTACCATTGACCTTAAAAAATAGCTCAAAAAACTAAATAATTTGGTATTTTGAATTACTATTCTACGATTACTGGTTGCGGAGAAAATTTAAGTTTTCATTTTGCGGTACACGCATTACGTTGTCCAATGTTATTGTTATGGGGAATACAAAAACTACTATTTCTCTCTTATTTATGGATCAATTTCGTTCAAACTTGATTTGCTTGTCAAGTTAGCATTGACCAACAGAGGAAATTCGAAATATGTTGCCCCTTAATAACCCTGAGGGGGGGAATAGGGGGCATTTCTCCTCTTAAAACCACATGTGTAGCGATGGATTCTGTAGGGTCTCCTAAACAGGGATTTGGTTGGATACTTTTGAAAACAACTTGTTTACAAGATTTTCTGTACATTCAACCATGCTTTGTATTATATTATTTAGTAAATTAAAAGTAATTTATTCATTCTACATTCAACTGTGCTGTGTATTCTATAATTTAGTAAATAAAAAGTAATTTATTCATTAAAGTTGGGCTAAAAGGGAGACAGTATGTGTCAGTTTCCTGATACCGTTTATTCTTGTATTTGGTAAAAGGAAGATAGTATTGTCACTGCGGTTGTAGGTTAAGTTTTATTATAACTGATATACCTTAAACCAAAATGTTACCATAGTGGAAATTAGGGGCCATACACATATTACGTAACACTTTTTTATTTCAGACTCCCCCCTCCCCCATGTAACGCATCATAACGCTTGACCATACCCCCCTCCCCCAGTGTGTTACGTAACTCAATCGTAGCAGGCTTTAAAACAGCTAAACCTTTTAAACATCATTTTATTAGGAATTTAGAATATGGATTTCTATGAATTATTTTTGAATAACTTTTTCAAATCAAAATGTATACAAACAAACAAGACTGTAACCTACTTATCAGCTAAATCAGAATACATTAAATTTAATTTATAACTAATACAAATACTAAACGAGTTCGCACGCAGCACGCTTACATGAGGGAAGTGAATTTCCACATACAAAACTTTTAAAACCCAAAACCATTGTAAAAAACATACTTTTTCCAACTTCATTTAAATCAGAAAACATTGATTTTTTGGCTGTTCTGATGCTCCGGTTTCATTTACCTGCAATGCTAGGAATACGATTTTGCGCATTATAAGGTTAGGAGAAGGTCCATTCAGACTTGAGAGTAGGCGCAGGGTTTCTGGGGATGATACAAATACACCAACAAATGAATAACATGCGTTTCTAATGTACCCCATAAGTCAACAAACTGTGTTTTACCGATACAGATTTTCTTTAATAACTCGGTAAATATGTATCTTAGAATGACGAAAGAGGGCTTAAAACTTTCGCTTTTCTAATTCCCATCTTAATACATGCATTAATTTTACATACGGAGCTTTTCTGACCCTTTTTGGGCCAAAAAGCTCGAAATTTTAAAGAATAATCCCCAAAAATGGGGTTTAGAGTCTTCCGATTGTTTTGCCCAACGAACTTGTCCAACCAATTACATAAAGGAACGTCCCTACCAAATTTAAAGTAAATCGGAAAAATGTGACCGCTAGAGTGCATACACATACACACACACGTATATATAATTTTGAACGACCCCCCAAAACGTGTTCAGGGGGTCACGTTAGGAACTTCTATGGTGGCCTCGGGCTTAAGTTTTACCGTGCGGGCATGCTAATAGTTCACTTTCCACAGGGAATTCACTAACAACTTAATAAACTAAGCATGTGAGTGGCACTGCGCAATACTGTATCAATTCATGATTTTACACTCTAATACAACAACAAAACATAGGTGTAATGCAACTTACTCAAAACATATTATGTATTTATTTTTAGTTTTACTGTTATTAAAATAGTATGTTGGAACTAACTGTAACCTTGATTTAGATATCAGCTTAATTATTTTTTAATTGTAAAAGATTTATAACATTACCAATAGATACGGTAGTGCTCCAGCTCTTAGGGGCCATGCATAAATTATGTCACACTATCTATATTCAGCCCTTTTTGACACCCTTTCCCCCCTTGTCACGGTACTCATTACTCCCCCTCCCCCCTGTTATGACTCACGTTTTAATTACTAAGTATTGGATTGTGGCGTACGGTATTTCCTCAGTTAACTCAATTAATCGTAACGCGTCACGCAGCCCTTAACCCCCCCTCCCGTATGTCACGGTCTGTCATTATATCCCGCACCCCCTCCCACCATGGAAAGGCGTGACATAATATATGCACGGCCCCTTAGGGTTAATATGTGTGAGTTACGTAGAGTTGATCCAAACCCCCGCTTCCCCCATATAACGCTACGCATACCCCCTCCTCCACTTAAGCGCGTTACGTAATATGTGTATGGCCTCTTAGCAATTTTTAAATGTAAACATAATTAACATGAAATGAGTAAGTCTTTTAAATACCGGTACCGGTATACATATTAAATCCTGTAAAACAATACTAAAAATGATACATTTCATTGAAACATGCCTGGTAGCCTATTTTATTAATAGTTGTACTTCTCTGAAAAAAAACATAAAAAACTCTAAAACAAATAATTATATAATTATTTTATTTAGGCTATTTTTTATAGATTCCTAAAATAATGTCTTCTTATGAAATTTCTTATGAAAATACTTCTCCACCTCCACACTATCGCAAAGTCTAGGCGAGCTAAGACGAACTTGAGTCTGAGCATGGGTAGTTTGCCTCAGCTCGTGTTATTCCAGCACAGGTTATTTATGTTTAAATTTGCAAAGTGAGTAGCTCATTCATAAAATTTGGCCAGAGTCTGAAGATCATCACTACTGCAGTTGTTACTACAGTAGTAACAGCAGAATGCAAGTAATATTTTTCTGAAAATACCTTTTTAAAAAAAATAAAAATTACCCGAAAGCGATTTTTGAAGTTCTGGATAAGATCAGACATCCAGTAAATTTAGTCCCTACAACCAAACCAGAGCCACAGTTCAGAAAATGTAAACTTTTTAAAATAACAAGCATATCAGGGACTTAATATTGATATGTAGGGCCTAATTAATCATAGTATCAACTATTCAACCAAAGTTGGTGTACATAACAGACAATTTGGTAATGCATATAAAATTGACAGAATTATCAACAAAGAAAAAAACCTGTGTTTTATTACGTTGTAACTTTTAACTAAGAGTAGAACAAACTATTTGGTAAGACAATGTTTGTAAACGCTAACCATATAATCTAAATAACTAAGGTTTGTTTGTTTGGTTGGTTGGTTGCTTGCTTGCTTGCAATTCTGGCATCAAAAACAGCTCCAAAAATTTTCTTCAAAAAATAAATAATTTATCGGATAGAAATGCGATATAGACAGGGCTCATCCCCATGAAAAATCAAATAATAAATAATAAACAAAAATTAAAATTAAACAAAATAAAATTGGGCTTATAGAGTTTTAAATCAAAACAAAAGAATAATAACAGCAGTTTATAATCAAAGAGTGAACGTTCAAAGTAATATTCATGTTGTGGTTGTTTAAGTAGTACCCGGAGGAGGAGCTTTGCTCGGGGAAGGCCTGTCAGTTTGTTTAGATGACTTAATATTTCATCACATCCCGCAACTGATGAGTAGATTTTCTTGGCTTATTTGACTCTTTTTTGGAGGAGTTTAAGGTCAATCCAGTTGTTGTTATAGCTCAATGTCGCTTTGATTAATTTTGCATATGACATAACCTTTCTAATGTAATCTTCATTATACGATTTTAGTTGGTTTTAGTCACTGATCTCAGGAAATCACATTTTAATAGGGGCCTACATAAACTGCAATGGTTCAATTATTGATTATAAACAGCTGTTATGATTATTTTGTTTTGATTTAAAAATCTATGAACCCAATTTTATTTTTTTTATTTTTAAATTAGTTTTTTTACATAATTGGAATTTCCCTGGGGATTAGACCTGTCTGAACTTATTTTTAACCCAGAAATTAGTTAATTGCATCTTTTAAAGGAAATCATTGGAGCTGTTTTTGAGATCAGAGTTGCAAACAAACATTACTCATATTAGATTAAAGGATAGGATAGGAATAACATGATGTTTCCTAAAAGAACAGTAACGAAAACCCAGCGAGCAGCGAAAACCACTGAAGATAACATACAGTGTGGTTATGTCATATCAAAAATGTAACAAAGGGACATTGAGCTGTAATAACAACTGGAGTGACCTTATACAAATATTCTTAAAGGGGCAAATGACCCAAAAAACTCTGTGGATACACTTTCATACGCAAAATTATATTTTAAAAAACTATTGAAATTGTTTGATATTAAAATTATTATATGATTAACTTAGGTTGATTGTAAAATATTTGACCATCTGTATGCTAGTTATTACGTTATTCCTCCAGTTAAACTAAAAATAATACTCCCGTCGCAGCAAAAATGCATACTCAGCGAATTTCCAATGAATATTTAACATAACACATTAAAACACTTAACAGGATTCATAAGAAATATATTCACAAACAAGCGATATTTAAAATATTAATTATTCTCCATAAGAATAACATTGGGGATGAGTATACAGGTTTGCTGCAACAAGAACACAAAATAATGTGTTTTTATGCAAATATCAATAGAACTCATCTTAGTGAAGTCACATACCAAGTTTCCATATACATTCCATTCCATCCATATACATATACATTCCATCCATATACATTCATAAATAAGTGATGTATAAAATTTTAATTATTTTCCGTAAGAATAACATGGGGACCAAGTACCTAGGTTTGCTGCAACGGAAACAATAGGCGAAAAATTGTTTTTCTTGTACAAACAACAATAAACAACAACCAGATGAAGCCGTATACCAAATTTCGTCAGTTTATGTTCATAAATAAGTGATATATAACTTTTTTTTTTCTCCATAAGAATCAAATTAGACAACGTACTGTATTTAGCACTTTCAATATCTCAGTAACAAGTTGACGTAGAGTAATGATCAAAACACCAAATTGTTTGTGTTTTATGCTGAATTCAAAGGTAAAAATAAAAATTTGATTAAAATCAAGATTACATGTGGAAATCCAAAAAAAACATTTTTGGGGTACAAAACCCCCCATAAGTTTAGCTTGTTTTCCGTCTATTTGTATGTATGTGTTTTCTACTTAATACGGTATATCTTATGAATCTCTAAAGATATCAACTTCAAACTTAGTACATGCATTAAATCTAATAAACCATTTTGGTATAGACTATTAAGTTTCTACTTTTTACCATTTTTCAAAATAACTGCAATTTTTGTTTTTAAAAGCCAAATATCTTAAAAACCGTAATATTTAGGAAAAAGCTTCAAGTATCATAAAGGTTGCATCATATGGTCCTTAAACCATTGATATGAAAATATCAGCTGTATCATTGTAAATATCTGAGAAATTGTGATTAAATTAAAAATGAATTTTTAGTCCAGAAATGGAAAAAAGCATGTTTTAAGTTATAAATATCGTAACTTCTCAGTCATTTATAATTCTATAGAATAGATAATATCTTCATATTATTATTTTTAGGACAAAATGACGCAACTTTTATGATCCTTGAAGCTTTTTTATAAACATTACAGTGTTTAAGATATTTAGCTTTGAAAAAAAAATGGCCGCCCCTTTGAGATGATACAAAGTAGATACTTGATATTCCATACCAAAATGGGCGTTATTGGATATGATGCATGTACCAAGTTTGAATTTTATATCTTTAGAAGTTCGTAAGATGTAATCTATTAAGTAGGAAACATGTTCAGACAGATAGACGGAAAACTAAGCGTTTTAGGGCATACCTTCATATGAACTGTTTTCTTTCTTTTTGTGTGAGGAATCATATCCCAAAGGCCTGAAATTTTTTTGGACATTCTGTATATTCCGATTATCTAAAGAGTGACTGGCAGAGAGGCCGCGCGGCGGTGGCGACCGAATATTGCATTTCATAATCTCGTGGAGTCGTTAAGTATAGGGGTTGAAATTTCCAATAAACGTTATTTAAGTAATCAGTTAGAGACGTTTATAGCACCTTTTTCAAATATTTTGTATGTTCTTCCGATGAGTTTATACTGAGTTATATTTTTTTTACGAATAAGACATTTTTAATCGAATCAATACAAACTCATCGGAATAATAAATATTTTCATAATGTGCTACTGTTTATCTGACTTCTTTAACAACTATTTAAATTACGTCTATTGGAAATTTCTAACCCTGTGTTGCACGTTTCCACGAGGTTATGAAATAGAATGTTTGGTCGCCATGCGGCCGCTCCACCAGTCACTTTTTTCAATAATCATACTATAAATACAAATATTTACAAACATAAACCTAAACAAACTCTGAACATGTTTCATCAGATTGTAATAATTGTGATGAATGTATTACAATTTGTAGTCACTTCTGTTGATTCTATTGCAAGTATAATATGTAATGTTCGACTTAGGTATAAAATTATAAAATAAAATCTTCGTTCATCCTCTTACGGGAAGTTTGAGCGTACACCTAGTATACTTTTAACTTATGTTATCAGACAAATATATACCATATAAAGTGATGGTGTTCCATCAAAGTGCATGCTGATAATTTCAAGTGTTAAGCATTAATCATCGAGGTCAAAACTAATTGTACATTGTAAATAAAATAATAAAATATAAAATCGTTTTAAACCAATTAAAGCTATCCTATACTTTTATTTATATAATATAATACTAGTTTAATTTTCCTCTGACCTGTTTACACAATCGTATATTTCGTCATTAGGATCAAAAGTGGATATTTTTAATACGAGCTCCAGTTTAACTGCCGAGGCGAAGCCGAGGCTGGGAAATGAGCGAGTATTAAAAAGACACTTTTGATCCGAGTGACGAACTATATTTTTCGTCATACTGCCAAAAAACTTAAGGTTTAAATCAAAACAAAAGTAAAATTTACGTACTGTGTCTTCATAACCTCAAATGTGTCTTTCAGCTTGTCTCTTGAAACAATCAGCTGTTGCACATGCATAACTTCGGTTCATTCATATCTATCGGTTGTTGATTCGATCACTTCAAACCAATCATTGTGGTTCAAATCAATCGGTTGTTCTTCAAAACAAACATTCGAATACAACAATGAATGTTTCGATAATAACAATAAATGTTTCGATTATTTATAATCGAATGAATTTTAATCGATTTAAGACGACCTCGAATCAAAAGTATCATCAACAATGATCTTTTTAGTACTAGTATGATAATGATCATCAAAACATATGTTATTATCCAAAGACTAAAAAGAAGAACTTTTGAATCTCAACGCATCTGTCAAAAACAGTTGTTTTTGAAGCAGTATGACGAAAAATATTTTATACTGTATAAGTATGTTTTATTCTTCGAATTACGACTGTTGCTTTTGATTGGGATCTTAATATACACAAACAAATTTAGTACTAACAATCCTTCAGAACATTTTGATGACAATTTATATGGACCGCACAATCTTTGAAAGAAGTTATTGGTTATAGTCAACTATGCAATTGTAAACAGCTGGATATTTTCCAATTCTTCATCAGGTGTTTAGTTAACAATATTGTATTAAGTAGGGAAGCAATACGATATAATGGTATGCAATTAATTTACAATCGGGAGCGTCAAATTAGGCGGGTGGGGCATTTTGCAATGTTGCAAGTTTGTGCAAGCTAAAAGCTAACATTTTAGTATATCAGAGTGGATTTCCCCAAAAACTGATGTTTTACAGAATCCTGATGTGTTTTCTTTGTAAGAAAATCAGCTAGCACGTATTATAAAACTATAAACTGGAATTATGTATCAGTGGTTCTGTATACTTAACAAATTCATTTAGTACCCAAAGGAGTCATCAGATGGCGCAGAGGTACGCCACGTCGTGTTAACCCCACTTCCGATGCCGTGCCCTGTCCAGTGGAGGCTTTATGACCGATGTGTCCTACCATTTTAACAAGCACTGTCAGATTAAATTAATCTTAATTTGAATGAAAATTTAATTAAATGGTGTCTATATTTAGAAAAAAAATTAAAGCTGACTTCGTTGATACCAACTGTTCAGAAAAATAATTATTGTTTCCTCTTCAAACAGAAAAATATTACGTGACGAATTAAAATCCTAGCTTAACTGTATATATTTTCATGCTTCATGCTGTATTAATTTATCGTGTTTTAAACACCTCACTACAATTAAGAGGTTTAAAGTTCGAGAAACCTCTTACGAGGTTCGCAAGGCTTAAAGGTTTTTTTTTATAAGTTCGCAAAATATCCTAAAGTATCAATCATACCGTTAAATATAGTTTTCTATTTGATGTTGGGAATAAGAAATTAAAAGGTTCATGACTCTCACGCAGTTAAGTTAAAATAATTAGGTCATTAGACTTAGAAAATTTATACTAATTTTTTAAGCATAAAATATATTAGTATATCATATACTGTAAAGATATAAAGTACCTTAAATAATAGAGGACAAATGTTTGATTTTATTTGAAACAATAGTCTATTTTGCGTTAGTCAAGCCGTTTTCCGCAGCAATACTGCGAGAGCCACGTTTGTGTAAATCTCACCACATACACGGCCAAACATCTTAGTCAACAATTCAATATCCCTTACGCGGTTCAACCTGCCTGGTGGATTTCTACACCGACGCAAACTATTTGGATTTGGTTTTCTGGCGAAGATCAAATGAATCGTCGGCGTCGGGGCAATGTTTTCGACGGCCTCACACTATCGAACAAGACATCGGACCGAGCACCGAGCGCTCTCGTTGAGTTTTTTTTTGTTTTTAAGAAAGATCGTTCCGAAGTTGAATTCTGAAGGAATTTTGCTACATTTGTGCTCTGCTCCCTGTTCGATCCGTTGTCTTATTTCATGTCTTGTACGGGCAAAAGTCCGGTGGTGTGTGGGCCGTCTTTAGGCTCCTAGCCATTGCAGCTATTTTCAGGCAATTCCAGTGTATTTTTCTTTTTGTGATGCCTAGTTTGTTCCTAACAGACGAGAACTTATAACGTTTTAATTTTGATTAATTATAATAATTTTTAGTACCGGTATCAATATTTGTTCAGATTAAATCGTCAGACTTAATTTTAAATTCAACAGTATATTTCCAAAAGTTAAACTCAAACAAAGAAAAAAATATGATGATCACAAGATTACAAATTACACAAAGGATTAAATATAAAAGTTATAAGAACAATATTACAGTTGTTATAAGTTGCAATACTAGTCCAGATTATTTTAAGCATTTCAAAATAATAATCGCAGATCGGAACTTCAATACTGATTTACTAACCAAAATACACATATCAAAATTTAAGACTTTATCTTAGTAACATATGGCTGATTTTTTACATTACGGACGCATGATCCGGCAACATGGGTCTCTCGGTGTTGCCAGTTTCTGCCCAAAACACATGATTTTCGACCTAGATATTTTATGCCAGTCCCTCATATGGCAACATTGCAAAATCCCCCACTCACCTAATTTCATGCTCTTGACTTCAGTTAATATTTATCATGATAAAGAACAAAACTTAAAAACGTATATTTACAATACGAAGAACTGAAAACCATTCCTTATGTAAATGTAAAGTTCAACCACAGAGACACAACTAAATCCCAACAGTAATTAATAATGAATTCAAATGCAATCACTACCATCGTTGACTCTAGTTAATATTTTAAATTCCTCAGCAATCAGCCCTGTAAAGTAAACTTTGATAATATAATTGAGTTCAATTACACTTTTTTTAATATTTACAATTACTTTTATTAAAATCTGTTTTATGAATAAAAATATATACTCCGGAAATTATTACAGTAACATTTTATTTCAACTGCACTTTTAATACCCCGCAACTGCAACTCTCTTCAAACCCCGTTAAATTAATTCTGTATAAGTTACATATGATAAATACACTATTCAGATATTAACTTATTTAGATTTTTTTTTAACATACATAATTCAATTTATTTGAATAGTGGTGTTTTTATAGGTAAAACTTTTACGTTGCGTTAATTTTAAACTATTGCGAAAAATAGCTGTTGCTAGTACTTTGAATACTAGAGAAAATTGGGAAAAGCCCATATAGTACAGGATCATAATATATAATGCGTACTGAATTTCTTTATACAATTATATCATAGTTCATGAGTCACTGGAAACCTCAACAAATATATTTTGTTTACAACAAAATTATGAAAAATATACATATTTCTTATAACTTTTGACTGGGTTTTACAGTTTTTTCAAGAAATGTAAAAAGCAATTTGTAGTACATTTTCTGGAAAGTTTTTGGAATTTTTGATATTACTATCCACTTTGGCCGATTTCGCCATTGTTTTAGAGAGACAGGTAAAACACCAAAACGACCTCAGATTTAAAAGTTTTGCCTTTTACAAACTACAATAAGTGAAAGGGTGTACAACTAAATCTGGAGTAACACCTAATGGATTATATATTTGACCCCCCATTGAAACCTATTAATTGTGCTCTTCGTCTTATAGGGGGAGAAATGTAAAATATTAAATTATAAGAAATACATTGCAAATATGCAAAAGAATATACTCTTTTAGTCCAGCCTTTATTATATTAGCTATGCTAACTAATAACCACAAATCGAATGGTAATAAATATGATAAGTGTCATAATTACACCGATTGTAGTAGATTTTTACACAGTTGTTGTAGCATTTATATAAAATGATTATAATATATAAAATTGTTTCCTGATGAAGTTGTGACCTAAGTTTATATAATGAACGTAGGAGGAATCATTCTACGAATAAATCTGGAGTTCGACTTGACGAATTTTAATATTCAGTCTGTCTTGGGAACCTTTAATTGTGTAGGTTATCAAATAATTATAAAAGTATGTTATTATTTTCTATTTAAGAAAGTCTGTGGCAGTAAAAACAACAATATTTATCCGTTCAAATCTGTTAAATTATTTTATTTTATAACAATTTCGGAATAGCAATGTTTATTGCATTATTCTGAGCTTTTTTCTAGCTACATAGGGAATGAGGTTTTTACATAGCATGGCCAAATGTAACAGTTTACATTAAACAAATATGTACTTTCAAGAGACGTTGTATTTTTTGTTACACTGGCTTTGTTGCTAGTTTTATATAATGAATGCAAAGGGAATTCTTACAGTTAAGTTATAAATTATAATTCACTTTACATACATTAAAATCATTAAGTGCATATTGCGAATTTGAAGTTAAGGTGGATATTAAAATCGTATAAAATGCAAAAAAGTATCCAAAAAAGTAGACGAGGGATTGGAGGGCTTGGAATGATTGATGATATCAGCAACTTGTCAGGAGCGATAAGAGGGTGACGAGTTTGTCAACACCATCGGGCCCATTACCGGGATGCGGGTGGGGGTGGGAGGTGAATGTATGCAGGGTGAGGTACACCCGATATACACACGATGGACATGCAGTAGATAAGGTGGTACTATCAATGTCAAAGTTACAGATAAATGGAATTTGATTTTTTTTTTATTATGTAATATATATAAATTGGCGATTTTCAGTGTTGTAAGGGATTTATCGTCAAAACACATAATGGAAAAATAATAAGAAAAACGACTAAACTATTTTTGTTTCTAACTAAATTATAAAAAGATCCGGTGTTATCGTTTGAGATAAGAGTAAGGAGTGGAATATCAACATGAAGGTTAAACGTTTACAACATATAAAACAGACCATGTTTTATATTATAATTATTCTTAATTAATTTGCAAGTAGGTTGCGGGCTCATTTTTTATTTGTGTAAATGGGGGCAGAAGTATTGCTAGGATAAAATCATATATTAATACTTTACCATGTAAGTACTTGTTTCACAGGTCACTGGTTGATTCTGATTAACCGTTTTAGCTGTTGCTGCATGTCATTATTATTTTGTTGTATTTTTAAAATATTTTGTTTAAGAGATTGGCAGCCTTTTTATTTAATTTTTCATCAACGGTTACACCATTTTACATTTTTTTGTGTAAAATAAATATAAACAATGTTTTTAATGTAGAATAGAAAAAAAACAATATGTAGCAAGGAAAAACAAAACAAATAAACAAAAATTACCAAGAAAATCTGTGATCCAAGTGTGAACCATGCTTAATTAGTATTTATTTTTTGATTTATTTGGACTTTACCTATCGCTTCTAGTGTTTAAAACTACACTACGTTTCGGGAGGTAAGGAAACTCCTCCCGTTATCAAGTGAACCCTACTTACATCTAAATATCAAACTCTTACACCTAACTAACCTACATTTTTTTGGATTTTTTTGATTTTTCTTTTACATTCTAATTTACACTAACACAAAGATAACAAAAAATCAAATACAATACACTAACACAAAATTTATATCACACCTAACTAACCTACATTTTTTTAATATTTTCCTTTACAATTTAATTTGACTAATAGAAAGATAACAAATATATATACAAAAAATCGAATACAATACACTAACACAACATTTATATATACGAACAAATGAAAAACTGACAATACATTACCTGTTCTGCATCGTGGCCTCCAAGCTGACGGGCAAACACGGGAAACGGGCTCACGTCCATCCACAACCAAATCGCACACTAGACTGAATCCAGTCTAGTGTGCGATTTGGTTGTGGATGGACGTGAGCCCGTTTCCCGTGTTTGCCCGTCAGCTTGGAGGCCACGATGCAGAACAGGTAATGTATTGTCAGTTTTTCATTTGTTCGTATATATAAATGTTGTGTTAGTGTATTGTATTCGATTTTTTGTATATATATTTGTTATCTTTCTGTTAGTCAAATTAAATTGTAAAGGAAAATATTAAAAAAATGTAGGTTAGTTAGGTGTGATATAAATTTTGTGTTAGTGTATTGTATTTGATTTTTTGTTATCTTTGTGTTAGTGTAAATTAGAATGTAAAAGAAAAATCAAAAAAATCCAAAAAAATGTAGGTTAGTTAGGTGTAAGAGTTTGATATTTAGATGTAAGTAGGGTTCACTTGATAACGGGAGGAGTTTCCTTACCTCCCGAAACGTAGTGTAGTTTTAAACACTAGAAGCGATAGGTAAAGTCCAAATAAATCAAAAAATAAATTCAAATCCATCGCTATTATGAGTTTCAAAAATACACTTAATTAGTATGTTATCACTAACTATATAGATACAAAAATTAATATGCAATTTATCAACAATATATAAATCAATATATCATCAACATGAATGTTTTTAGGAGCTAAAAGAAAAATTTATATTTATATACAATCATTATAAATAAGCAACATGCAATCAATCCAATTTGCAAAAAAAATCAATAAATAAGCAATCACTAACTATATAACTTAAAGTAAATTTTGCAACATTCAAAACTACGTAAATCATTATATAGCATCAACAGAAATAATTATAGAACAAAAATAAAACAACAATTGATGTAAATAACATACATTATAAATAAGCAACATGCAATCCATCCAAATAGTAAAAAGCAATCAGTAAATAAAGCAATCACTAACAACATAAATATAAATTAAATATGAAACATATCGACACCACGAAAATCAATAAAAACACCAACAGGAATAAACTTGTAGAGCAAAAACAACAGTTGATCCAAATATACAGACATTTTAAATAATCAACAACATGCAGTCAATCCAAATAGCAACAAGAAATCAATAAAACATAATGCAATCAGTATAAAAAACGCATGCTGTTTGGAAAAAATCCAAAGCTTTCCTCTTGAAGGTTGAATCCGTTAGGTAGAATATGTCGACATGAGCAGGCAGAGCATTTCCAATGCGATGAATTCTTGGAATGGTAAAGTTGTAGGCATACTGAGTATTACAAAACCTTCTCTCAAAGCGAAGTCGAAACCTGGTTGAGGTGATACACCGGAAAACAATACGGCTCAGCAAATCCGGACAGTGAATGGAAGCAGTTATAATTCTCTTGAGGAAAACAATGTCAGCAACTTGACGCCTGGAGCTGAGAGAAGGAAGACCCAGTTGCATATCCAGTTCATCAACCGGAACCTGCCTGTACTCGTAGCCAAGCTTCACTCCCACAAGTCTGGTAAAACGATGTTGTATCCTCTCCAGTTGATTGATGTGCCCAGCTTGAAAAGGGAACCAAGCCGTGGAACAATATTTCAGAAGAGGAAGAACAAGCTGCATATACAGCGTTTTGAGGGCCCAGGGAGAGACATATTCAAGGTGAGCTGCTACAGTACAAGCTAGACAACACTGATACGATTTACTGATAAATTATTATTCAACTATGAACTAAAATCGCGTTAGTGTTTTAATTTTATTAAAAACCTTAAAACTGATTTGTTTATAATTCCTGTACATTTGTATACAGTGTAAAAGTTGTATGGTCTTACGTTCACATTTTGTTGCTACAAATAATTTATGAAATTGCAATACGTAAATTATAAAACAATATTAAACCACCGATAGCTTTTAAACTATGAAGATTATGATATAAACATATATACAATTTTTTATGTAGATAGTCCAAATAACAAGCCTGTGAAATTTGGTCGTCAACCTTTGAGACTCTCTGTGTTTACAGTAATCAATCTACTCTTTACCAAGTGACATGCTGATTTCTTAACGTTTCAATAAAATTTCTTAACAAACATACTGTATCCATAACATAATAATTTAAATTATTAATGGCAGTATTTTCAGATTGCTGTTAATAATTACATATTTATTTTTACAATATATGTTATATATAATATATATTAGTGATACTAGGTTTAAAATTTCGATAAGAGATTTGTCCTAAAGAAAATGGAATATATAATAGGTATGAGGAAGGTTTTCCCGCAAGAGAGGTGAAACAACTAATGGTGTAACCACCGCCACTATATCTCCACTAATGACCACCTTAAGTGCTACTTCCGGACGTGGGCACTGTATAAAACATGACCTCTCACTTAACATAATGCAACTTCTTATGAGCTATAGAGAAAGTATGTCAAATTACATGATTTTTAAACGGCTGAAATAAGTGAAGCTATATGTAGCGTGGTAATATAGACAATTACAAGAAAATTTATGCAAAAATAAATTTATATATAAATACCCGTGATGCAGCAAACATGCATACTCAGCCAATCTCCGATGAAATGTGTACCTCACTACTACATAAAACCACTTACCAGGTTTCATCAGAATATATGTATCCATAAGCGAGATATAACATTTTACCTATCCTCCAAAAGATTAAAATTTTGACTGAGGTTTTTCCAAAAAGGATCACAAAAAATGAGTTTCAAATATCAATAGACTACAATCGGATGAAACCACACATCAAGTTTAATCAAACATTTCATAAATGAGTAAGATAAAATGTTTTAATCATGCCCTGTAGTAACAATATTAGTTCTGATGACGTAGGTTTGCTGCTACGGGTACCAGAAAACCCCCAGTTAAACCTGCATACCCAGTCACCTCTGAGACCTTGGTGGAATGAATCAACTTTCTTGCTTGTTCTTCTGGAGGGGGTATTCTATAGTAAAAACCAACCTGGAGTAACCATTGCAGAGATTCTGGAAGCACACGCATTGGAGGCCTCCCTTGGAGGGAAGATCCTTCACCGATAGGCCAAGGCCCACCTGGACTTGTGGGTGACTCGAAATAGGTCACTCAATTTTAGTCTGGATGATAGATAAGTCGAGGAGTAATTTACCCTTCATTTGGGGTGACTTTTTGTCTCCACTCCATCTTACTAATCCTTGCAAATCCCCTTCTTACCGTAAGTATGCGATATTCTAAGAAAGTCCTACTTAGCCGAAAAATACTCAGGGTCATATATGCCATTAAATCTGGTTAAAAAAATAACTGTAAGGTTCCACATGTTTAATACACAATCAGTCCAGCTATCTAAGAAAAGGAAGACTAGTTTTTATGACCAGTTTTAATAGTGGCTGTTAATAACTAAATCACTATAGTACAAAATGTGAGGTCACTGAATCACTGCATCATTGCATAAGACGCCAACACAACTAGTGCGTATTTTAAGGCAAATATGAATGAAGGGTTAGTGTAGAATTGGTTAGATTCCTTGTGTAGCCTTGTTACAGACTGTGACCGACTGGATCTTTAGCCTGGATCATTAATCATTAGCCGGATGACCAATGTCAGCTAGATCCAGTGTCGAACCTTCACAAAGTATTCTCCGGATTCTGATCAGGTCATATTACAAGCAACAGCACCTAATTAGTGTTTGAGTGAGAACTAGTGCAGCCATTTTGAATGCTCCAACCTTCTTATACAGATGATTATGTCGTTACACAATGACTAATTGATGGTTAAGAGGGATTAGTCAAACTTGTATTGTTTGATGTGTATTTACGCCAATGGCATTTTTTTATGGTAATCATCTAAACCCTTGTCTGGTTACTAAATTGTACTTGTTCCTAGAAAACATAATACATTTTAAATTATAAACTGCCCAATGAAAAATGACAGCTGTTTGGGTGGGACAATATTTTAAAATTTTCCTTAGGGTCGATCTTCCATACTTTAATTACGATGCGGACATTAAAACCTTAAATTAAGATGGTATGCATCTGTTAGGTGTATGACTAGTATTTTTTGGGCGTTAACGATTTTAATCCTAACAAATAGTATATAGAGAGGCCAGTTAATTGATGTACTTAACGATAAGTTTTTTGCCGTATGAGAAAAGTGAAAAAAACTCAACGATTAATGTAAATCTATCCCTTAATAGAGTCTAACTTTCCAGTAAGCAAATCAATACTACCATCAAATATAATAATAAATTTCAGTTTCTTTTTTAATTTGATTATTTAGGTTTAATATGGAATATGGCATAAATTAATAACCAAAATATGTTTATTTGATTTTACGTTTTAGTGATAACAAATATTGACGAATCTTTGCTGAAATTAATTTAGTTGCTTGAAATTAGTATTAGTGATCAATTGAGTACCATTAATATTTGTAATATAAAAACAATACATCTTCAGCTTTGTTAATATAATAATCTATGGCATAAAGTGCTATTTAAATCATCCCCGCATTCAGAGAAAAGAATGTCATGCTTATGTCACTAGCTGACATTTACAAATGGGATTACCAAAGGCTTCTACAGCTTTTGACCTCTGTCCTCCCAAATTCATCTGTTAGTTTAATTTTATAACTGTCTTGTTGTAAAATGTTCTTTCATTCATTTCCATATTTTTATTTTCACTCACATTGCAGCGAAGATTTTAAGTTAGCTAAGTAATTTAGATATAATTTTGTTATAATTGTAATCTAATTTTGTTTGAATTTGTCCTTTTATAGCTGATTTCTCTAAATAGGTATATAATTTCTAAATATAAATTATGCTAAAACGTTATTCCTTGAAGCAATAAAAATGGATATTTTTGATGGTTTTTAATGGCTTTAATGGTGTTCAAACCACCTCCAAATACTAAATAAATGTTGTCACAAAAGATTATTAAGACATATCGGCAAAAAAGTAACAATGTTTTTATTATTTACTATGTTTTCATTCCCTTTGCTTTATTGATTGTTTTATAATTAACACAATACAGAATAAAGTATTCCTGGGAAGCATAGAACCAAACCCAAAGACACATGGTATACCTTTGACCAACTATCATGAACCAGAATCAGCCTACTAATACAACAAAAGTTGAATGTATGTGGGTTATTGCTTCATCGCACACAAGCTACTGGACCCATTCGTCGGAAATTTCTTTGTAAGTTAGCTCATACATTCAATCCCATAATAGGACTTCTGAAATATCAAAGGTTTCTAACATTTTGGGCCTCAAATTCAAATTTAATTTGATAGACACTTACTTTTATCTCAATGACATTGACGTTGTTAGGTGGGGTTTATTGAATTATTTTGAAATTTTCTGTCTCACCCACCTCTTTTTTAATTTGGTGTGTGTCCGGGTCACTTTTAACAAAACTCATCTTCAGTATAGTTACACATAAAACACTAATATGGACAAACGCATAACGTTAACAGATTACGTTTCGCGCGATAGCAAAAATCATCACGGTTAATCAGATTTTCCGGATGTTCGGACTGCGATGAGCTTCGACCGTCGCGGACGGGGCTCAACCGACACGACCGTTGCATTATGTGTTCTGCTGTCTGTTGAAAACAAAGAAAATAACTTTTATCTGTTCATATTTTTAATTGTTATAATTAATTTTTTGGTGGGGTAACCATCTATAAAACAATCATGTTGATTTCCAACAAACTAACAACAAAAAATCATAAAATCATAAGCTTGGTAGATTTAACAAGTCGTCCTTCTTTCCAAATTTACTGACACGACTAGAGGTTTAAAATCATACTAACAGAGGGCTTGTGGAAGTGACAAATTAAGTAAAGTCACAATATTTAAATATTTATTTTCAGATTTATACATTTTATATTACTCTACGTCCTGCAGGTAGCTCCAACTCGCGCTTTATATACAAATAGAAGACTCTGGCATTAGTAAAAATAATATCAACATTTGTTAGACCTACTTCATCACATTCAAGTCTCCTATGTTACAAACGTTCACAAGTAAAACAATGGGTAAAGTACACATTTAATACAGCGTCGACTACGACTTTGCTACACATAAAAACGACACACGCGTAAATTTACAAATGCTACAAAACGACTATATACAATACTTTGTGCTTTTCCCCGTATAACACTGAGTAATATTAGAAAGGAACAAAATACTAAACAAATACATTAGTTTTGGTAGTTATGTAACGTTCGTTGATTACATCGGCCTGTGTTAGTGCAAGCCGTAAAGTTGACAAAGAAAAGGTACCGTATTGTACAAAAATGTAATGTATACCTACGTTTAAATTTTTGAAGAATATTTTTTTAATTATAATTTGAAATACACTTTAAAATCTTTCTTAGAATTTCGTTTTCAATCTTTTTGGGAGTTTGTTTCACAGATTCGGTATTTGTTATTTTTTCAGTACAATTGTTATTTGATTATTTTCTTAAATTAAGAAAATAATGCATTTGTTAACCATTACTTAACCACCAACCACTTGTTTAGTCAATTCAATTCCAAAAATGATGTTTTTTTATTCATTACATATTAAAACCTTTGAGGTAAATTACTGTTTATATTCTCATTCCTTCATACATAACTACGGACAAATTTACAAACAATGTATGCATTGTTTATTACTCGTCAAAATCTCAGTCTATATGAGTTTATATAAAAAACATGATTTTTACTATACTGTTTTTACTTTTGTTGTAGTTCTCACAGGTTTTAACATACGATACCTTTTCTCTTTTCATTTTATAAACAAAGCTAAGTAGCTTGTTCTGACTATATGTACAAAGAGCGATTGTCAAAATCATTTGTCGGTGCGTTAATATGTGTGTTTAAACGTAACATACAACCACATGATATATCAAAATACCAACATTTATTAATTTATTTCCAATTATTGGTACTATTGCTTAATCCTAAATAGTTATGTATATTTTTAATTGTCAACCTTATATATAATGAAGTTAGAAAAGGTCAATTTACTTTTAACACGAAAACAAAGAAAAATAACAAACTTAAGTGTGTGTTTTATATCGAATAATCATTAATAAAAAAAGCTATTGCTTACATTACTTTTCTATAAAAAATACATCAATTATTTATTAAATATGACGAACTGTACAAAAATACATAATACGTTAACACACCGACTTGTTAGGTTGGACCATAGTTTCCATATGCAGACCATCGATACAGCGACCACGACATCGAGGTTGTGTACATAGTATAACGTCCATAAGATAGATCACAGTACGGTACACGGGCTATAGCTAGACTTACAACTACTGGTAAAGTACAACATATAGACATGCACGTCACATATGGTTGTATTGTTGGGATATATCTATTGGTATGTACATAGACAATATTTTATTGTAAATACTTTGTTGGTAGTATTGATGGTAGTAGAAACAAAAATTTTTAAAGTATCACTCGTGTTTTTTCATGTCATGGTTTCATGAGATATAAATAATTAGGCATTAAATTTGTATTTTATAAATTAGTGTACCCGAATCTGCAGCAATATTTTACATAGGACAAAAGGCAAAACTACCACAACCTCTTGCACTGTTTCACCAAAAGAATTAAAAAAATACTACATACCCCATAAAAAATGGTAACACTGACTTTTAATTATTCGACTTTAAACATTGCTTTAGTCAGAATAGCATTCTTTGCAGTTTACATAAATGCAGACAGATATAAAATATACGTTATATATCACAAAACTACAATAGTTATATACAGTTTGTTTAAAGTATATAAAAACTATAGACCCGTGAGTTAATTAGTGAACAGCGTCAGAATAGTGTTGATATATTTACAATAAATATTAAAAGTAACACTATCTATCTATAAAAAAATACTTATTGCTTTTCATGGGCAAAAATATAACTATAAGTTGTACAGTATTTACAAATAATAATTACCTTCGTTTGTTCGCAACGACTAAAACAACTCGCCCAAATTAAATAAAATATTAGTCAAAAGGCAGTACTCTGCGGCTTATAAATTTTTTACCAATAGTTCAAAAAGTTTCCTTATCGAGGTATTACAAAGTGATCATACCGCCCGCTTCACACTACTCATTACAAGTAGCTTACTTAAAAAAACGGGTCAATATAATAATTTAGAACGATAGTATATTAGCACCAGCATAAGATCACGAGTACCTTTTGAAATTGCACTCGGTGAACGTATTATTAAGAAATTTTTACTACAATTATGAAGCTAAACCAGCGGTTATAGTTCCTAAAAGATAAACAAGTTGCATGACAGACGTTTCTTGCCGCAGAGTACCGTAAGCGGATGTTATTTCTAAGCATTATCTATAACTATGACTACACTAGGCTAGAACGTGGCCTATACTGTCTGCTCGTATCACAGCGACGAGCCGAGCTCGGAGGAGCGGCGACGGTCGATGTGTTTGAGGTAGGTCTCCGAGTAGACGCTGCGAGTGCGGTCATCGTACCGCAGGCTGGGCCGTCGCATGTCCAGGGCGTCCAGGTCGGAGGGCGGGCGCCGGCACAGGCTGCAGAAGGCGCACTGCAGGGTGTTGCGGAACGCCTCCCGGAACTCGCGGTTGAAGTAGGCGTATATGAGAGGGTTGAGGGTCGAGTTGAAGTAGCCCACCCAGAACACCAGAATCATCACCACGTCCGGGTACTCGACTCCGAACACCGTGTTGGTCACGTACCTGCAGCCGAACAACAAAAACAACCTATACTTACATGTGTGCAAACATGGTTTAAACACGAGTTATCAGCGTCAGGTTACTTCCGCTATGGCTGCTTGGTTTAAACAAATTATTATATTTTAAAACCTGTTGTGCAGATTAATATGAAGATTAACTGACGAGTAGGGAAGGAAACGTACAAACAAAAAGAAAATTAAGAAAATGGGTATAACAGAATTTTAGATTTACACTTTAATACAATTAAGTAATGCAAGGCTTTGAGATTTTCCGCGAGTACCAAAGTATTCAATAACTTAAAGACAACAACATTGTCCCAAGTTTAAAAACACCTCTGTAGTAATGGTTATACCCCGGTCATGGATCCTGCTGAATGGTTATGTATGCCCCCTGGCTCCCGTTGATAGGTTCGCCAAATAGTGAAGAGGTTGTCTTCTGTAGGAGCAAAGCTTTTAAAAGTAAAAAAATGCAAAAAATAACAAGCATGAAACAACTAAAATGTCGAGGTTGGCAAATTGGGGGTTGTACAGATTTTATGTAAGAAAATGTATTGAAATGCTAAAACGACTGTTAATAAATATAGGGAATAGTTAGGTAATATATTGTAGGTAGCAACTTGATAGATGCCTCAGCTATTAAGTGTCAAATGGAAAGACTTAAAGTTTTCCATGTCGTCATAGTTGTTCAAGTTATTAAAAATTATAATACGACCGTTGCTGCATATAATGTAGACCATAATATATAACATATATTGAGCATAATTATAGGTCATTACTAAACACCATAATTATCTCAGACTTTTCAACAATTCGTTCTTCTACATCACTTAATGTCAGCTTGTACTTTAAAATTACACGTCTCCATTTATTTAATAATGTTTCTTAATACATGTTATTTTAGGTAACACGGGATTATTTTTTCTCTATCTCTCACTCCACATGTTGTAGCTTATTATTGAGTCTAAGACATGTTGTGTTCCTTTGAGAGAGGTTTAATACATTTCTATCATAATTGATACAATCCATAATAAACAATATAACACAAACCATGAAAAGAAGGGCAGCCAGCAGAGGATGAAGGTGCCCATGATGATGCCAAGAGTCCGCGCCGCCTTGTGTTCCCGCTTCATCTTGATGATGTTGCGATCTTTGGTGGGGGTCGACTGCACATGCATGGGGCCCACTTCGTGAAGTGTTAGCGTCTTGCTTGAGCCCCCACTGTAATGGAAATAATTTTTTCCCATTATAGGGGTCTTACCCAGTCAATGGCCACAAAGAAAATAATGCAATTGGGTTCATGAA
Organism: Allygus modestus; assembly: GCA_963675035.1. Taxonomy (NCBI): domain Eukaryota; kingdom Metazoa; phylum Arthropoda; class Insecta; order Hemiptera; family Cicadellidae; genus Allygus; species Allygus modestus. The sequence goes on along the minus strand of OY776111.1, from coordinate 251,480,905 downwards.
TAGGTTCATGTTAATAGTTTTATGTATAATATGTGTCAGTAAGTAAGAATTACCCCCATGTAAAAATGTATACACATAATAGTTGAACAGTACATAATGCAAATGATCTAGGTATTTCATATAATCATACAGTTTAACCCAACGTAATATATGACCAATAAAGAATTAATGTGGAATTTGGTTTGACAAATAGAGTTAAACCAAATTAAAATGGGATACGCTTGGGTTTTCATGCACAATGTTTCAATATATTCTAACAAACTTATTTTCATACTCTTGGGAGGACTGAGAGATAGTAATGTGCATGCCTAATAAATAAAAGGAACATTCAAACATTCTTGGAATTAGTGCTCGTAATACCAAAAGCGAGAACAATAAATGCGTTTGAAATTTCCGGTGAGATCATATCAGACATGTATGTATCTATGGTTTAAAAGGTAAAATAAATAATGAGAATCTCATATTAGTGTTTTAGGGGACAATGCTAAAGGAACGACTTTGTAACTGGTAACTTTTCGTAAAGTAAAAGCATATACCTTTTGATTCATTCAACTAAGTTTTCTCGCTTTTAACCATACAGCAAGCAAAAAAGGTGGTAATATAACATGTATCTATACTTATTTAATACGCTAGGGGTGTTTTGGGATTTTTTATTTAATCCAATTTTGATATTTTTCGTGTCATTGGATAGACCTTGGTCTGAAGTTGTTTGAGCCCAAATTTCAAACTAGATCGGCCCTAGGGAAGGGTCCTAGCCAGCCCTTAAAGTTCGTAATTCGTCCATAAGATTAACATTGGGAAAGAATTGTTTTGAAGTATTGTATGATCCAACAACTGAATGAAGTAAACGCAGTTTATCAGCAAAAACATATGGTCACTACTGGATAGGTAACACAACATGTACATAATTTTGATTATGAATGATAGCATTAATCATAGAGTGAGTTTATAACATTCATCCCTGAGTTATTGAATAAGCAGCATATTGAATTTAATGTTAAATAAAAATAAATATATTCTTTGTGAATTCTACCAAAAAATAACATTTTACTTTTTACTAACACTAAACATTTTAAAAACGTTCTACTTTATTATTTTTAATCGAACTTAATAGCACAGTGTATAGTTAATATTCGAGAAAGTATTATTATTATTTTGTTGTTGAAATAAATTACCCTAGCTGGTATCCGGTGCAACTTGGTTCACGTGACCTTTTTTAATTAGGCCTACCGTTGATTTCCGTTTATTTCCCAGCTCGTAGAAATGTTGTTATCATGGAAACTAAAATTAAATCATCACCCCATAAAGTTAACTGTGAAAGCTTTTAAGCATGCACATGATGAATGCCAGTAGGACGGAGCCCCAAAATATTTTCAGTATGGGTCTGTAGGTTATATTCTCTTGTACCTACCTTCTTACTAAATTTCAGCACTATCATTCCAGAATTATACATTTGTTACTAAACATAACTATGTATAAATTCCAGAAGGGTAGAGAACTTTTGGAAAGGGAGAAGGACATGGTTCAAGGGGAATTTTAGGATAATCAGTACTATAGTTGGTTGTGGTAGTTAACATGAAAATAATAAAGGTTAGCAGGGTGGAGTCCTAAATAATATTTTGATCAGGAATATAGGCCTATGTCTGGTTTGAGTATATTAGCTACCCTCCACCCGAACTTCAGATCCATAAGTCCAGGAGCATATGTGAGGTGATATCCTTGGTTTTAAAAGCCAGTGGGGCAGACCCCATATGAGTCTTGGAACAGGAGTAGCAGAACCATTTAGTCTAAAGTATGGACTACTTTCCTAACTTTAGTTTTACCGGTTCAGTCGTTGGGTGTGCGACAGTTGGGTGGGAATGATAAAGGTCCGCTGTGCGGACCCCTAAACAATATTTTGATCAGTCGTATGTCTATTCTGATTTGAGTAATTAGTCATCTTCCTACAGAACTTCAGCCCTATAAGTCCAGTGGTAGGCACGAGAAGGTAAACATATCTTTAAATGCTAGTGGGGCGGGAACCCAAAGGATCTTTTGGATTGAGGGAGGGAACATATACTTTGATTTTGGTATATTATTTATTTCCCTATCAAATTTTTGCTCCATCGTTTTTATCTGCCTAGAACTATCAGCTATATTTCTACTGAATTTTAACTTCGTCAGTCAAGTAGTAGGCGCAATATGGTTTGCATAAGTATTTTGAAGGTCAAGAGGGCAGAGCTCTAAAACATTAGCGGAACGGCGGAATACAAATTTTTTCGGACTTCATAAGCCTAAGGAACAGGGGATAGGGAAGCCATCGATCGAAAAAATATGTATTTGAAATGGGTAGGAAGAATACAACAAATAAAAATTAATGATTCGTAATTTGCAGGTTTTGTATTGTGGTTTAGAACTAGGAGAAAAATATTATATTATTAGAAAACCACCCAATCCAGCTTAAAGCAGATCTTTTTCAGAATTTGTCAGTCAGACGTAACGAGTGTATCAGAATTAACGTCTTGGAAGACAAAATTATCCCATCCTTATTTTCAGAGTCTCCATAAAAAGTGAAGCAAAATTAGCATGCCATTACTGTTGTGCATAATTGTTTTAAACCTTCCTTATTTACAATGGAATTTCACCCAAAATGAGTTTAAATTGTTCTAAACCCATAACTTAGAGAGTTGGAACATTGTAGACCTGAGAGTATTTACAACAAATAAAAATAGCCAATATTAAGTATCTACATTTTAAAAATGAGTTTTGGAAAAGGATAAGTTATTATATACTTAGAAGAGATTCGGTACATTTATACCCAATCGAAATTCCCAAATCCTGAGGTACCACTCGCCCATCTATTTATAGTCTGAGACAAGAAGAACTGAATTAGCGTTACAGATGACAATATTTATAAAATGTATGCTCATGAAAGCAAAATATTGCTCGATTTCGAGCAACGGGTTTAATAGTTATTATAAAACGTGTTTTAATTTTATCTCCATATGCAGATGATCATAATTTAATTGATGACAGTATATGGTACATGTTTGTACAACATTAATTTTGATTGTTTCGTCAAATAATAAATAGCTTAGAATAAAAATGTCACAACAAAACGTGTTATTTACGATCCATTCATAACCATATGCAATTGCCGTTAGATAAAATAATTAATTGAAGAATAAATCTTTACTGAGATGCGTAAATAACAAATAATTTTAGAACGTTGTCATTTATGTATGTTTTGCGTAACCAAAGGTTGTTGAGATAAAGATGACCTCTGTGTACCCCTTGCATTTCTAAAGGTGAACAAATTAAAAAAGTTTACGTCACATTCAACTTAATACAGTTTACGTTGATCGTTACATAAAAAAAGAATAAAAATGCCCTAAAGTTACGTCTAAAATCTCAAAACACCATGAAAATGGGGGATAGTGTTGACATTTTAAAGTTGGACGCAATATAGCTAAGTTGTGGCCGATTAAAAAGTATCCGAATTTATATTTTTATTGAAAACAAAGTAGGATAAGTCTCTCATTTAAAGTGTTCTGAAAATCTTATGGTTTCTGGGATGAGAATGGTTGCCCAGTTAAATAACACTTTACTCTGTATGTGTATTGTAAACACTCAGAGCATAAATTGAAATAAATTAAATTGTACATGGGTATTCAAGATATCAAGTTCACAAAGATGTTTGCAAACAACTTATTTATCCATCCACAAAAAATTTAAAAGCGTAATATTATTTGACAATTCTCATAATTTAGATGCACATTGGGATGCTATTTAACTTTTATCCCTATTAAGATTAATGGACTCATAAACAGTCAGCAAATCAAGTGAACCTCTCAATTAAATTTCAACCAACTTCGCTCTAATTTCTAAGGAGAAACGTATTCTATAGTCTACAACGAAGATTTGTTGACACTCATCAATGTGTATTGACTGTGTTAGTTATAACCTGGTGTTAAAATTAAAACAAATTACCTAATAGCATTGACTATATTATAGTCAAAGCTAATGGTCTTTTTTAAACATCTCGTTAAACTTGGTGAGTCAATTTAACGAGATTTTTATGGATGCATTTGAGGGTTCAACCTTTTTGCGTTTTTATTTCATTCAACTTCCGTATTTTATCGTTTTGAAAAGGGCAACTCCTTATACCGTCCTCTTGGCTGCCCCTCCATCGCACCGTACCCGTTCGCTTGTCTCCTCTCCATACTACGGTCACCCCGGCACGCCACGTCGTGCAAGACTGCGTATAGCGTCCCTTGCGCATAAGGACTAGTGGCCGAGTTTAGAACTACTTGTATGGCGTAACCTATTGCTCCACCCCGTCAGACCTCTGCTTTCATGATCTCTGTGCTAATGATATATGGGGCCCCACTTTCTTGTATGTGTTAATGTTACCTATCTAACCTAAGATTATGGGGGAAAATTGGAACGAAAATTATTTTCAGGTCATCTTACACCAGAACAGTATCTTTTGTAAATTTGTGTAGAGAGAAAATAAATAAAGAGTTATGTGTAAAAGTATAATAAGAGTGTTGGGGGCGAGCATGACCTTGAACTTCTGGCTGACCTGGAGCTGAGCACCTCGCCATTGTGTTGCAGCAGCGCAGGGTTGCCGAGGCGGGAATGGATCTGCTTCTCCTGTCGGTTCGCCTCCTTGAAGATCGCCAGGTACGTGAAGATCATTATGGTGCACGGGATCCAGAAGGACACGGAAGACGAAAACAGCGCGTACCACGGGTTCACCTGAAAACAAAAATAAAATTTAAATACTATGACTTTATCTGCCTTACAAATGGGCATGTGTTTGGACAAATACAAAATAAGAAATACATAACAATAGTAGTAATACTATTACTAATAGTTACACCTAACCTGAGCCAATACTTGGTTGATACCCTAAAGTGCCGCTAATGGTTTATACCGGAGCCGTTTGGATTATCTGGAAAATCCAGATTTCACAAATACAAATCTATTTAAATAATTGTATTTCTCTAATTGCTCATTTTAGTAGTATACACAAATTGATAGGCACTATTGTTAACAAGTAGAATATCTGGTTGGACCAGTAAATTTTATGCTCAATGGTTTTTTTTTATTTTATGCCACGTCTGCATCAGGTCCTTGCCACACTGAATCGCCACGAAATCAGTGCTACTTCTTTTACAACTTGGACCACTGAAGATAATTTAACCTTTTTTATTCCTAACCTGCAAAAATTAATTGAGGAATAATCCAGGATAATATGAAACGTTGATAGTGTTACAAAGTGTTCCAGAGATACAGTTATTGCTTTGTTAACTTATGTATCTACATAACCTGACGTAACAGTAATTCAAAAACTGTTGTGTTAGAAGACCAGGTCCTATCTAACCTAAAACTTTGAAGCCAGATCGAAATTACCAGAATGAAGTAGTCTGAAATGTGATATGTTGTGAAAGGTTGATAAAACGATTTTGTAGAGCCTCAGTTAAGGAATTAATAATTTCAGCGGATGGAAAAACTGCTGTCAAGTGAGTTAGGATAGGGTCAGTGTAAATAACGCTTAGTTAATGTATTACGTCTGTACTCGTTAGCATAACAGTTTTCTGATAAACAACATGAGAATGTGAAAGTGGTGTATTATTATCAATAGTATAGGATGCTTAGGTTTATACTTTGTACCGTCCAATTTACTGTAAAATCGAGAAAAGTAACGAATATTTTTACATTTGTACCCCACTAAATAAGCCATAAATGAAACCACAAAATTTTGAGCATAAATAAAAAGTTTTAGTATTCCATTTATCTCCTACTGTGGTGCAAATTGAAACAGAGGTGATATATCGTAAAGAAATAATGGTAAAATAAATATTACTTTAGACATTGATAGAAAGATTCATCTAGTCCGCGACTTTACGCAGTTTGTTGGTCCTGAGACAAAAGGAAAAATATAAAATGCACTTTCATTTTAGTTCTATGTGAACATACGTTTAGCTTATCTTTTTAACGAATAAACCCCTCTCGAGTTTTATTACTTAAACAAATTGAATCCTAAGTACGTTGAGCACTTTGAAGCTCCAGTCCTGTATACAAATAAATCCAATTTTAAAACATTGTTAACAAATACATATACAAGTAAAAAACCTTTCAGTAAGTATTACACTTTAAAGATATATAACTCATGCAATACAAATCGAATAGTTATCTAATACTTTTTTTTGTCAGCTGCTTATATATGTTAATGTGCAATGTTTTATAGTCAGAGTAAATTAAACCGTCCAGTGTGTTAGCTGGATGATGAAGACCAGATAGGCCTAATACAGTGTGATTACTTAAGAGTCTTCTTAATTTATTATTTACAATTATATTTTTTAAACAGTTGATTAACCTGTAATCGTTTAATGTTCATTCTTGATTTTCATTACGAAGTCAATGACCAGTCAATAATTATCCACAACAAACACTTTATTGTAGTAGTTACTGGTAGTCCTGGGAGCAAAAAAATGTACTGATAAATAATTAGTGGATTTCCTTTGGAAAAGTGATCTATTAGCATGACCCGCACGGTGAGACTTAAGCCCGGGACCACCCTAGAAGTTCTTAAATTGCCCCTCTGAACACGGTTTTTTGTCCGATTTACTTCAAATTTGGTAGGGGTATTCCTTTATATAATCAGTTGGACAAGTTCGTTGGACAAAACACTCGGAAAACTCTAACCCCCTTTTTGGGGATTTTAAGTTATCTAATTTTGAGTTTCTGGGCCGAAAAAGGGTCAGAAAAGCCCCGAATGTCAAACCAATGCATGGGAACAGATGGAGATTAATGATACAAAACTTTTAAGCAATCTCTAATCATTTTAGCACAAGTATTTACCGAGTTATTAAAGAAAATGTTAATTGACTTAAGATAGTATGTTGTCTTATAGGGATTTTACACCGGAAAAGGCTGTTTTTCACATCTTGATGTAGTTTTATCACCCCCAATACCCCCATACCAACTTGTTATCCTGACTATACCTCCTCCTAACCTTATAATTTACACCATTGCCATCCTAATAGTGAATTTAAATATAACCAGGAGCATCAAAAAAGCCAAAAAATAAAATTTTCAATCAAAAAAAAAATATCACTGTTGTTTTAAACCCTTTATGATACAAGGGTTATCCTGGCACAAACTCCGACACGCCACGCCGGCGCCGTGTGAGATAGGGGCTCAATAAAATCAAATTACGTCAGAAATTTAAAACAAATAATGAATAAATAACCTAATAAGTCATTTACCACAAACACTCTTTTGTAGTAATTGCTGGTAGTCCTGGGAGCAAAAAAAGTACTGATCAATAATTAATGAATTTTTACATTTCATACTTACTTACATTAAAATGCGAAAGAGAAAATATAACATAGTCTTAATTATGTTTACTATAGCTTGTAATATTTGTAATCTGGTGGTAATAGGGGTGCTGTTTTAGGCAGGGTCTCATCTCTGATCTGACTTGAGTGTCAATATTGTGCACTCGATCTGTAGGTATGTACTGTTTTCTTAAAGGTGTTTTTGGTTTTAATGCGGTAGTTCACTTCCCTCACGTCAGCGTGCTGCGTGCGAACTCGTTTTATATTGAAGTTATTATAATGCTGCATAAGCTCACTAAACATTTACACTTTTTTATATTTCTAAATATACTTATTGCATAGTAGCTAAAGTAGGATTTCATGATGCTTCAATTCTTATATGATTTATTTAAAGGTTACTGTGGTTGTTTGGTTCAATTAAACTTTGTATTATTAATAACATTAGCCCTCTTTGGAGATTACAATAGCAAACAATGTGAAAAATAAACTAAACATCAAAACAAAAGAATCGAACATTTTTAGTGAACCCTCAATATATTTGTTAAACTTTAAACAACGATGCTGTATTGTAAAAATACAATGATGTGTTCGAGGCAACCCTGAACAACGTGTTGATTCTGATGTATATTTTACTGAAATCGTTTATTGTTCACATTTCCCCTTACATTAAAATACGAAATATAAAATATAACATTGTTTTATTTACCTCAAAGTTGCACTCGTTGGGCCTCATCTGGTGATCCTTGGTGGTGTACCAGCCGCAGAAGATGGGTGGGAAGGAGATGACGGCCGGAGCCAGCCACGTGCTAACCAGCATGAGAGCTACCACTCGCTTGGTCATGTTGATGGGGTACTTGAGCGGCTTGACGATGGCGTAGTAGCGGTCCACGCTGATGCAGCACAGGTGGAGGATGGAGGCAGTGGAGAAGTAGACGTCCAGAGAGTTCCAGACGTCACACATGAACTGGGAGAACATCCAGTGGCCCGTCAGCTGGAGACTGGCGTTGAACGTCATGACGGCGATGGCCACCAGGATGTCGGCGAACGCGAGGGATACGACGAAGTAGTTGGTGATTATCCTGAGCTTGCGATGCCTCATGACACTCACCATGACCAGGAGGTTGCCGAAGATGGCCCCAATGATGATCATTCCCATCACAGTGGCTTTGAACACAAACAGCAACACGTCAGTCCATTCTTGTTCTTCTTCCGCTAACGTCGCGTTCACGAATGAGCTGGTGTTCCCAACGCTCAAGTTCGGTGAGATCGCCGTCGAAACTAAATTCGAGGAAAACATGTAACTTTCACTATCCCCTTTCGATCCCATCTCTGCACCTTCGCTCTCAGTACTTTGTCAACACAAAACCGAAAACGTCTCGAGATTCGTAAATGTTTTGCCACACTTTATATCATTTCCCATCTCTGCTCACACGCGAAAAATTTAAACAGTACTATTGAGAAATTCCAAACTATTCTATAGATATGAATCAGAGAATGATATGTAGCTGTCACAGTTTACTTAACCGCCACCACTGACCTGAAACAGAAACCATATAGTTTTAGGCATGAGTATTAATAATTGTACTATAAGCTTTTACTCAATGTAAAAGCTAAAACATCTCATTTAGAAGATTAATCGTAATTTTATATTATTGTAAGATTTAATACCTAATTCAAATTCCTTAACCTAAACAAATCAAAAAAGTTGGACAAGGATCGGAAAGAAAATCTATGTACTGAGGCTTAATAACTTACATACATTCACAATTACTGGATCTAATTGAGAATAGAATAACATGTATTCTCTGTGATCCAATTAAGTTAATATCGACATCTCGAATTCAGCACTTACGGATGTGAATGCATTTAATGATTGATATGTATTACTCAATAAACCCATCGAAGTTTTCTACATAAATTAAGTACTGACAATTAATATTTTAAGGAAGGTTTATGCAGCAAATAAAATTACAAGTAAAACATTTGTTGAAAATCGTACACTAAATTTATTGAGAAAGACGCAGACAATATTTGTAAGAACGTTTTAAATCTATCTATTTTTGTAGGCTGTGGGCTTGAATAGTAATAAATGAACAGCGGTGTTGCCAAGTTCTATAAGTGTTGACCATTGTGGCGACACACTCGACGACGACGGTGCCATTCATGTGCTGACATTGTCGCGGCCCAGAATATCACCGAGCTGCACTCGAGTCCTGTGTTACCGACTTATCTGTGTCTAATCTAACAAGGGTGTTGTTCCCTAGATCTGTCAGTTAGTCACCAAGGAAGTTGACCTAAGTTAATTATAGTGGATATTTATTGTTAAGTTTATTCAGCTACATGGGGTTGTATCAAATATGACTAAAATTTACCATTTGCTGATAGCAATTGTAAAAAAACTTGGGAAAACAAGGAAATGAACTGGAACTAGGAAATGCCAAATTTAACTACAAACGATTTTAAGCTTACGTTATCTATAACTGGGATTCCGATAAAATAGTTAATATTTGAAATTCCAAACAATAAACAGTCGAAAATGTATTTAATAAAAATATTCCAAGCCTTAAATCAGTAACAAATTCTTGACATTAAACATAAAATATGTCTTTAATTATAATAATTTAAGTTGTAAACAAACCCAATCTCTTTCTTTTAACCCATAAGAAATAATTTTACTGCTGAAAATTCTTTCTTAAATAAGGTGTTGTAATCATTATAACCATATTTGTATTATATTTGATTTTTTTAGGGCATTGAGGTATTGAAAATTTGTTTGGCAGTAGACGTTTTGTAGTTTGTGTATTTTAACTTGGATGGTTGCACTTTTATTGCTTTTAACGAGTATTGGTCTGGTGTTGCTTCTCTTAAAGGTGGTATTAGTCTTAGATGATACATTTCATAGAAGATGGTTCCAGTTTTAAATCTTTACAACCATTTCCTCTCAGGATGGAAACCATAGACCATATAAAAGATTAGACTGGGCATAAAGGGTATAAAAGTGAAGGACAAATTAAATCTGGACCACCAAGAAGGTGGCTTGTAATTTATATGAGTCCCAACAGATAGCGTTACTTGTGACTTTGGTCTTAAAAATACACATATGTCAAAACACATGTTTACTTTGGATGATTTTATTAAAAGGAAATGTATTTATTTACTAAAATAGAGTGATTAGTAAATGCACGGTTTTTAAACTGTTAAAGCTCAATTTCTTCTACTCTAAATCAAATATTACTAATTTTCAACAGTTAATAACACTATTTTAAACTAGTGTTTAAAACTATGTTGAAATGATATAAAAAAGTAAGTTCAGCGTTTTGTCTATTGCAATTATAATTCAGTACCTGTTACAGCTCAAGGTGAATGAGTAACATATCAAACTATGGGAAATAAACCATTTACTAATATATTTGTTGTAAAATGGTAAATAACTAAATATATTTAAGCCTGACACCTCTCAAAATTAATGCTTTAGTTTACAGTATCCAGCCTTTCATAAATATGATGCCAAATATTATTAAATCTCCATAATTAGTATTCTAGTATGTTTATACAATTTTGGACCACTAAGATGGCAGACATGCCAAGAATGGGCGTCACCAGCTGCAATGCTAAAGTAATAGGGATGTCCAGTCTATTTGTTTGCTAAGGTATTTGATAGAAACGGAGAATTAAAAATTATAACACACTCTAGTCACTACACTGTGTAGCAATATTTTGAGACATAAACAATTTCCACGATTTCATAGAAAATGGCCAAAGCAATGAAAAAAGAAGAGGAAACATACCTAATACTGAGCGTAAGCCCGCAAAAGAACCAGGATACTGTGTGATCAAGAGTCCAATATGAGATTGTTAAGGCTTCGCTAATATCGTGAGTCTTTTCTTTGATCATATTGTTCGCCAACGATACCTTAGTTTCCAATCCTTTGCAGTGAAACTGTTTGAGAAAATACCCTTGGATAGTTGTATGTCAATACTTTTGAAGGTCTACTACAATATAAATATACTAATTGAATGGCCTTTAATTGTGGTAACATTGTTTTCGTTTTGTTGTATTGTTATAATTTAATTGAAACTAGCTGCCTTCGAACCAGGTTTCACTCGGGAATGAAACCTATGGAGGTGCTGCATTCTGTGGTTAACCCGTGGAACTACTTCGAATAATGATCAGCTGCTTGAATTTTCATCAGCTCAAATCAAAATGAATGTCCATTAGAATAACACAGGATGCGACATTTGACTCCCCATGGGGCGGAGCCCTGTGGGAATTTCTTAAAATCCTTTCTTAGTGGTTACATACGTTATATAAAGAGTACACGTGCCAAATTTTGTGGTTGTAGGTGTAAAGGTTTGGAAAGACAGAGGGTTTAGAGGTGTAGAGGGTTGGTGGTAGAGGGTTGCCCCCCAGGTCCATTCATTATTGGCCTGGGGGATGATCGGGTTTTCGTATTTGTAAATTGTCCACAAGAATAACACAGGATTGGAACTTTGACTCCCCGTGGGAAGGAGCCTTATGGAAATTTATTAAAATCCTTTCTTAGGTTACATGAGTTATGGAAAGAGTACACGTGCCAAATTTCGTGGTTGTAGGTATAAAGGTTTGGCCTTGGGGATTATCGGTTTTCGTATTTATATCATACTAATATTTGTCCATATATATATATTGTCCATAAAAACAATACAGGATTGGAAATTCGACTCTCCGTAGGATGGAGCCCTATGTGAATTTTTTTAAATCCTTTCTTAGTGGTTTCCTACGTTATGAAACGAGTACTCGTGCCAAATCTTGTGGTTTTAGGGGTAGAGGTTTGGCATGGGGGATAAACGGTTTTTCGTATGTACAAATTGTCCTTAAGATTAACATGGGGTTGGAACTTTGAAGCCCCGTGGCTTGGAGCCCTAAAGGAATTTCTTAAAATCCTTTCTTAGTGGTTACCTACGTTGGGGAAAAAGAATACGTGTCGAATTTCGTGGTTTTAGGTGTAAAGGTTTGGCCTAGGGGATGATAGGTTTTATGTATTTATAGATAATAATAATAATAACAATACTTTTTTAATACAAACTTGGACGTTTAATGTTTAACTTTAAATTATAGGACGTTTGTTGTTAACAGTTTATAACACTGGTAAAAACTGTGCTAATTACCCCCAGGGTGCTTTTGTGTAGTAGGTTGAAGTATGTTTATACTAAGTGACGTTGGAGGTGAACGTTCACATTCTGCATCAACCTCCCAGCAAAACAATCCAGATATAGAATGAATCAAGATGAGGTAATGAATCTAGAGCACAAACCTTGAGATGGAAACTAGTAACATACTTCACAATCAACGTATAGAAACTGCAATAATATGTCAGTAACAGAAATTAATCATTTCAAATAAATAAATAATTACTTCATTCATACTTTCTTATTTATCAGTATTCCAATACTTCAATATCGAGAGATTTATCAGTAGTATGCATAATCAAAATATAACATAAAACACAATGAAGTTGCAAAATTGTTAATCATTTCGGATATAACAATTATTGAAGGTCAAAAGCGGACTTTGGGAAATTAATAGGTTACGGGAAAGTGCTCAAGAGGACTGGGAGAATCAGGAAAACAATACGGTTCTCTAACGGCCCATGGGAGGAAATAATCAGAACATCTTCAAATTTGTATTGTATCTTCTTTATTAGCAACACAAAAAAGGTTATAATATTGCTTTGTTTACATAGTTTAATATCAAACATTAGGAAAATATGCCAAAGACTAATAAGAAGCAACACATAATGTACTTCTCTGCCAATAAAACATGTTATTATATTGGTGACACTTGTTTTACTCACAAAACATGCCGAATATATGTTGAGTACTACAATTATATATTAGTTCCACAAAAGGGCCACGTGGGCGTGGTTATGGCAATGTCCACTAACTTTGGCCTTTATCCAAGCTATTGTCCTTAAAGCCTATTATCGTCCGTTGCCCTTAACAACTTCCACTACGCCGCTCCCTATTCAACTGAGATACTCCATTTCCTAATTATTTTGATATAATGTTATTAGTTACATCAATTATTTAAGAGGGGTAGCACTCTCGTATTATTATCTGTTTATATTAATAATAATAAAACTATTAATGTAAATACTTAAAATTGTACACAAGTTAAGTTGGAAACCACCTTAATAAATTGCATAAATAATTTGTCCTAAAATTTTAACTTCTAGAAAATCCAAATGCCTAGGAGGAGGCAGAGCTGCATTGTATACCAAAGAAACATAAAATATAAAATAAAGTCGAAATTAATATTTGTATTTAATTGATGCTAGAGTATGTAAGATATATTACGGTTAATATAGGTCACTGGGGGCCTAATAGGAAATACCAACTGAGCTACTTCGAAGGACTGTATACATTGTATCATAGGAAATGAACACTATAACTATTTTATTATTTAAATTAACCTTCTTACAATCAAACTTGTGGATTTCTTTCTATTTAAAATTGAACAACAACGGCAAATTGAAGGGTTGTTCAAAACTAAGTGTAAATTGGAACTGAATTGTGACAACTTAACTTAGTCACAACCAAAAACTCCGTTAGTGACAAAAATATTGTAACTGAAATTAAATTTTCAGATAACTCTCTTCTTTATGGGGTAATTTAGGAACGACAGTTATTTCATGGACTGTTGTTTTACTGATGTTGTTTTACTGATGTTGCTTTCAAAAGACTTTAAAAAGGAAAAGTTGTGATTATAACTAAACTAATTAATAATTTATGAATGAACGACTACCCTGAGATAAATTTAAAATTAAAAACCCCATTATAACCAATAAAACAATAATAAATACACAGATATATGTATTTAATTGTTTGAAGATTTAAATTTTAAATTTAAATATATTCCAATAAGAAGAGCTTCTTATTACATCATGTACCCTGAAATAAATTCGTAAAAACTTCAAGTGGTACAAGGTAATAATAATAAAGATATAAAAAAGTAAAATGTAAAGTTTAAAATGTAAAATTTGTTTAAATTAGTAGTTTGATTAAGCTGTTGTAAATGCCTTCAGTGTCTGACGTAAATGCTGGTTTTAGTTCTCTAAAAGATAACTAGTCAGATTATAAATAAAGGAACAATCAAAGTGGTATTATCAACATATATTAGTCTTCATTCGTTGATATAAAATATGAAAACAAGTCTTTCCCTAACGCAGTTACACATCATGGACTAAGCAAGTAACACTAAAATGACATGATATGGGGAAATATATTTTGTAAGTTAATTATAAAAAAAATTAAGTGAAAACTTTCGTTTTCAGTTAGTCTTATCACAATTCATTATTAAATATCCTAAATAAAGTACTTCATTTAGCATGGTTAAAAATGTCATTGTTTTAAAACCACTGGATAACAAACAAACACGATCCATTAAAAAAATACATTAAATAATTTTTTTCCTATGGGTTATAAATCTAACTATACTTATTTAATACGCTAGGGTTTTTTTGTGACAGGACCTCTAGTTTTCAACCGATTTTAATATTTTGATGTCGTTGAATAGATTTTCGTCTGAAGTGTTTTGTGTCCAAATTTCATAAAGATTTTGCCTAAAGGAAGGAACCCAGCTGCCCTTAAAGTTCGTAATTTGTCCATAAGATTAATACTGAGAAATGTTTTTTTTTAAATTGTATTTCAGATATGATTTGTATAAACAGCTGAATAGAGTAAACACAGTATAGCAGCAAGAACACATGGTCACTACTGAAAAGGTAACGCAATATGTACATACATTTGATTATGAATGTTGGCATTAATTAAAGGGTGAGTTTATAACGTTTATCCCAGAATGCAGCACATGAAAAGTAATGTTAAATAGTAATACTGTAAATACATTCTTAAGGCTGAATTATTACAAAATATCACACATTTTACTTTTTAACAATACAGTACCAAACAATTTGTAAACATTGTTCTTTTTAATTTTTAGTCAAACTTAATAGCACGGTGTTGTTGTTTTTCAAGGAAGTTTTATAATTATTATTTTTTTAATATATGGCACTAGCTGGTACCCGATGCGACTTTGTTCACGTGACGTTTCTTTATTAGGTACCGTTGACTTCCGTTTATTTTCCCACTGGTAAAATATTGTTACCGTGGAAACTAAAATTAAACTAACACCCCATGAGGTTAAATCTGACTATTTTTAAGCATGAATATGTTGAATGCCAGCAGGGCGGAGCCTCAACAGATTTTCAGTATGGGTATGTAGATTATATTCTCATGCACCTATCTTCCTACCTAATCTTAGCTCCATCTTTCCAGAATTATAAATTTGTTACTAAACATAACCATGCATATATTCCAGAGGGGTGGAGCTCCATAGAACTTTCGCAACGGTAAAAGGGCATGGTTTGAGTAGAATTTCAGGATCATCTGTTCTGTAGTTGGAAGTGATAGTTAACATGGGAATAATAAAGGCCAGCGGGTTGGAACCTTAAATTGTATTTTGATCAGGAGTAGGCCTATGTCTGCTTTGAGTATATTAGTTACCTTCCACCCGAACTTCAGATCAAAAAGTCCAGTAGTAGGTGCAAGGTGGTAAATTTGATTTTAAAAGTCAGTGGGACGGAGCCCCATTAGAGTTTAGGAACAGGAGTATCTCGACATTTGACTGTAAAGTTTGGTCTATTTTCCAAACTTCAGTATTATCAGTTCAGTATGATAGTTAACATGGGAATAATTGGTCTTCGGTGTGGAGTCCTAAACAATATTTTGATCAGTCGTAGGCCTATTCTGATTAGAGTTAGCCATCTTCCGACTGAACTTCAGCCCTATCAGTCCAGTAAAAGGTGCGAGGTGGTAAACACAACTTTAAATGCCAGTGGAGTGGAGTCCTAAAGGATCTTTGGATTGAGAAAACGACTACATTGATTGTGGTGTATTATTTATTTTCATACAAAATTTCAGCTCCATAGTTTCAGTCTTGTTGTATAATGATTAACTTTACTATATTTAAGACCAGTGGGGTGAAGTCCTAAGGATTAATATTGCCAGAGGTAGGCAAATATACTTTGAGCTATCAGCTAACTTTCTACTGAATTTTAGCTTCGTCAAGTAGTAGGTGCAAGATGGTTGGAATAAGTATTTCGAAGGTCAAGAGAGCAGAGCCCTTAGACATTAGCGGAACGGGAGGATACAAATTATATCAGACAACATAAGCCTTAGGAGATGGGGAAGCCATCGATCACGAAAAAAATTATTTTAATGGGTAGAACGCAACGAATAAAAATAAATGATTCGTAATTTGCAGGTTTTTTAACGTATGTTTTAGAACTAAGGAAATAAGTACAGATTATTAGAAAACGAACAAAGCCAGCTTTAAGCAGATCTTTATCAGAATGTTTCTGTCAGATGTAACAATTTGAGAATCAGAATCAACGTACTGGAAGACAATAAATTATCCCATCCTTATTTTTAGAATATCCATATAATGTGAACCAAAATTAGCATACCATGAATTTTGCGCAAGATTTTATGAAAACCTTACTTATTAACAATGGCATTTTAACCACAATTTGTAACATTGTTCAAAACCCAGAACTTAGAAAGTTGGCACATTGTAGACCTGAGAGTATTTACAGCAAAACAGAATAGCCAACATTAATAAAAAAGAAATTAAAAATTAGTTTTGGAAAATAATGAGTTAGCATATATTTGGGAAATATTCGGCACATTTATAAACAATCACATTGGCAAAAACTAGAGTTGCCACACGCCCATCTATTAATAGTCCGAGACAAAGACTGAATTAGCGATACAGGTGGTAATATTGGTAAAATTCATGCTCATCAAAGCTAAATATTGCTCGATTTCGAGCAAGGGGTTTACTAGTTAGTATAACATCTTTAACTAATATTCATACAAATTTGGTTATCGCGTAGTACGGCCTACGTGTTAGCTTGTTAACAATCTAGCTTATTACTCAATGTATTAGCTTACTAATCTGTTTAATGATAACAATGTTGGAAGAAGTAAGTGAATAATTTAAGAGTGGTTTGAATTTATGCAGACTGAGACTGCTGATCAATATAGCAATTCGGCAGCACACAGGCAAACACTAATATTGCTGAAAAACGATACATACTTCAAGTAATATAGCTGGGTCACGATAACATTATTTTAATAAATACCAATTAGTCTTTAAACGAAGCAAATTTTTATGGGATTTAACTCTGCGAGGTAAGATAAATATAACACTATTTTAAAAGATGACAAGGGTGAAATGTGAAATAACAAGCAGGAAAGGCAGCCGTCAAAGGCACACTTGAGCATGCAGCACGCCGAGCGGCTTGTTTTGAAACTATGTACCACTGACAGAGGAAGATTTAATTCTGCAGTCAGAGTGAAAAACGAGTTTTGTGAGGAACGCTTTAGACAATCTTTCTTGTGTTTATTTTCATACGTTTTGTGTGATGCTCTAGATAGCAATTTAAACAATGAAAGAGCCAAAGAAAAGTAAAGGTATATATGCTTGCGTTTTACCTTGACTTCTTCGACTGAAATTTATTTTCATCTATATGTGTAACTTATTATTAATGTATAAGTTTTTTGTATAACCAAAACGCTATCGGTATTTATTATATTTGTGTATATAACTCTTGGAAATGACAAAATATTAGTACCTGTGAGGGCTAAATAATACTGTATGTTCTAATAGGAATTAATAAAGAAAAAACACACTCATAGTTGTGCTATTTCGAAAACTGAACTTCAAATAGTCTCAGTAAGCTCTATAAAAATAATGTAGGCAACAACGTATAAAGTCTTTGCCGAAAGCTAGCTGGAATTACTGCAACTTTTTGCTGAGAATAGCAGCAGAAAGAGTCAGATCTTTAAATGGAACGAATCAAACGAATAATGGATGAATGGTTTGTACTGTTCATGGTGCGAATCAGTTATAGTCTCTGGAGTTAACAATGTCTACCAATTTTCCAATCTGATGGCTTCAATAAGTTGGTAGATCAATACATCTAAAAGGAAAACAAGTTAAAAATAAAAATTGAGCACTCCTAAAATATAACTATATGAATTGTAATGGTGCATAGTGTTTAACTTTGTAGTTTGAATAATCACCGGTTAAATATAAAACATATTATCTAGTATATATTTTATATTTTGTTCAAAATAAATAAAGGTTTAAACAATAACATGTATGCATAAATGAAAAATAGTTTATTAGTTTTAAGTTTTGACTGGATTATATCTTTATAAACTTATAGTTAAATAATAGCGACTGGGACCTTTTAAAAAACTTTGTATGTGAAATTATAATGTTAGTTTCTTGTTTGAAATTCATTTTTGATGTTTGAGAGTTTATGTCATTAAGAAATTATTGGGGGCATTTTCCATCTCTGATTATGAAAACAAAGTTTTTCTACGTTTCAGGATCGGCTGAGCACCCACCCTGTACATTTGTGTGGTGCTGTTTTTGTCTGTTTGATATTTTGATTTTAATCTAGAGTTTCATTTAGTTTTAGTTTTGACTGCTTTTTGAGTTTTCAGTTGTAGTCTTTTTGTGATTTTTCCAGTCTTTCCTGGATTGTCCATTAATTTTGTTATGTTCTAAGCATACTTTTGTCTTGAGGACAGGATCGGATTCAAGATCCTGAAACGTCACGAAACTTTGATTTACTAGTCAGTGATGGAAAATGCCTGCAATAGTATTTGAAATAAAAGTATTTATTTGGTAATATTAAACAAATAGCTTAGTTTTATCTTAGAGAATATTATTTACTTTAAAAACATGCTCGACAATGATTTTACGTGATTTTGTAATATATCGTTTACTGTGGAATTTTCACTTTAATTAGTTGCCATTGAAATCTTATTAGAATCAAATAAATTAGTATTATTAATACTAGTTATCCAATCTCAAGTAGCTATGAAGAGACCATGCAGTATTATGCTCAACGTTGGTGTTATTAAGAATACCTATTATATATAACTAGTTTAGTTTCTTGAGTAGTATAATACATGTTGTTACAATTAACAGGATAAAATAAAACTACGTCTCACAACATTACAAAATATATTTACAATTATACTGTACTTGCATAAAAGACGGTAAATATACAAAAAAGATGGTACAAGATGATTGATTTCAACCAGTCCCACCGGTTATCATTAGGCCCAATCAGCGTAGGCCCGGATTCACTTATTGGGCCTGATAATGACCGGTGTGACCAGTTAAATCGATCACCTTGTACGTTTTTTATATATTTTCCATCTGCTATGAGCTATGTACAGTATAAGTGTAGATGTTATATATATCTTTCATGTTATTTATACCTATTTAACAATCATATTTTGATATAAAACTAACAAAATCGGTATCATGTTATATTTAGCTATGAATTATTGAAACTTACCAGAAAAAGACTAGTTCACTTGGTGAAATAACGATTTTAATTCTTCAGACTGTTTATACTAGCCCTCAATGGAAATAATACTTTTTAGGAAGTAGAATAATGCTCTTAAAAATAACAGTTCATCTTTATTTATTTATTATTTCCGATGGTACGTTATAAAATCATGATACTTAGAACCATCTGTTTGAAATATATCTAAATATTTACGAAAACTACAACGTTTGGGAAACAAAAATTATAATTTGTTTTAACTGCATCTGTCTTATAATAAAAAATTTATAAGGAATTACTGATAAAATGTTGAGTACAATAAATTATTGTTATGCAGGATGTATACAGTTTTATTTCTCCCCGGTTTATGAATATATTTAGCAAACATTAGTTTGTGGTTCATTATCTTATTATTTTTTGCTAAAATTGCTTCATTTTGAAGAAATGCTAATATATAAACTTTTCTTAGGTTTACAAATGTAAATTTGGTTAGCTGTTATGTGTTGAAAATATGAAGAATTTAACGAGGTAGAAAGAAGTGTTTTTATTAATACAAAACTTAAACTTAAATTTAATATATAATGATAAAATATCATAGAAAAGGAATGTCCACGTTTAATAAAGCCACTAATTAAAGTTTAATTTTACAAATTGAGTTGGTTATAAAATAATAAAATCTATGGTAAACTTCTACCTTAAATTTGCAAATGCAATTTATAACATTCAACTTTAATTAATTTTTCAACTCAGTAAAAAATAGTTTTTAATAAATCAGAGACAATAAAAACACTATAAGATTGTTAAGGTAGAAATGTTTGTGACAAATTTAGAACACATTGCAGTCAGTAAAAGCGGAATGGCTGAGATAAAAATAAACTGGTGGGAGGACAGGAGTTAATGCCCGTTGCATCAATCGATAGAGCCCCTACCCGGAACTGTACGAATACCTGGCACCTATGCTTCCCTGCAGTTCCCTAGGTGAATCTTAGTACCGGTGACACACTATGACAAATCCCCTCAATCCTCTACCCGGAACTGTACGAATACCTGGAGCCTATGCTTGCCTGCAGTGCTCTAGGTATATCGTAGTACCCCGGTGATACACTATGATAAATCCCCTCAATCCTCTACCCGGAACTGTACGAATACCTGGAGCCTATGCTTGCCTGCAGTGCTCTAGGTATATCGTAGTACCCCGGTGATACACTATGATAAATCCCCTCAACCCTCTACCCAGAACTGTACGAATACCTGGAGCCTATGCTTGCCTGCAGTGCTCTAGGTATATCGTAGTACCCCGGTGACACACTATGATAAATCCCCTCAACCCTCTACCCGGAACTGTACGAATACCTGGAGCCTATGCTTGCCTGCAGTGCTCTAGGTATATCGTAGTACCCCGGTGATACACTATGATAAATCCCCTCAACCCTCTACCCAGAACTGTACGAATACCTGGAGCCTATGCTTGCCTGCAGTGCTCTAGGTATATCGTAGTACCCCGGTGATACACTATGATAAATCCCCTCAACCCTCTACCCAGAACTGTGCGAATACCTGGAGCCTATGCTTGCCTGCAGTGCTCTAGGTATATCGTAGTACCCCGGTGATACACTATGATAAATCCCCTCAACCCTCTACCCAGAACTGTACGAATACCTGGAGCCTATGCTTGCCTGCAGTGCTCTAGGTATATCGTAGTACCCTGGTGACACACTATAATAATTCCCCTCAATCCTCTACCCGGAACTGTACGAATACCTGGAGCCTATGCTTGCCTGCAGTGCTCTAGGTATATCGTAGTACCCCGGTGACACACTATGATAAATCCCCTCAATCCTCTACCCGGAACTGTACGAATACCTGGAGCCTATGCTTGCCTGCAGTGCTCTAGGTATATCGTAGTACCCCGGTGACACACTATGATAAATCCCCTCAATCCTCTACCCGGAACTGTACGAATACCTGGAGCCTATGCTTGCCTGCAGTGCTCTAGGTATATCGTAGTACCCCGGTGACACACTATGATAAATCCCCTCAATCCTCTACCCGGAACTGTACGAATACCTGGAGCCTATGCTTGCCTGCAGTGCTCTAGGTATATCGTAGTACCCCGGTGACACACTATGACAAATCCCCTCAATCCTCTACCCGGAACTGTACGAATACCTGGAGCCTATGCTTGCCTGCAGTGCTCTAGGTATATCGTAGTACCCCGGTGATACACTATGATAAATCCCCTCAATCCTCTACCCGGAACTGTACGAATACCTGGAGCCTATGCTTGCCTGCAGTGCTCTAGGTATATCGTAGTACCCCGGTGATACACTATGATAAATCCCCTCAATCCTCTACCCGGAACTGTACGAATACCTGGAGCCTATGCTTGCCTGCAGTGCTCTAGGTATATCGTAGTACCCCGGTGACACACTATGATAAATCCCTTCAACCCTCTACCCAGAACTGTACGAATACCTGGAGCCTATGCTTGCCTGCAGTGCTCTAGGTATATCGTAGTATTCCGGTGACACTCTATGATAAATCCCCTCAATCCTCTACCCGGAACTGTACGAATACCTGGAGCCTATGCTTGCCTGCAGTGCTCTAGGTATATCGTAGTACCCCGGTGACACACTATGACAAATCCCCTCAATCCTCTACCCGGAACTGTACGAATACCTGGAGCCTATGCTTGCCTGCAGTGCTCTAGGTATATCGTAGTACCCCGGTGATACACTATGATAAATCCCCTCAATCCTCTACCCGGAACTGTACGAATACCTGGAGCCTATGCTTGCCTGCAGTGCTCTAGGTATATCGTAGTACCCCGGTGATACACTATGATAAATCCCCTCAATCCTCTACCCGGAACTGTACGAATACCTGGAGCCTATGCTTGCCTGCAGTGCTCTAGGTATATCGTAGTACCCCGGTGACACACTATGATAAATCCCCTCAACCCTCTACCCAGAACTGTACGAATACCTGGAGCCTATGCTTGCCTGCAGTGCTCTAGGTACATCGTAACACTCGGGTGACACACTATGATAAATCCCCTAGATCCCCTACCCAGAACTGTACGAATACCTGGAACCTATGCTTGCCTGCAGTGCTCTAGGTATATCATAGTACCCCGGTGACACACTATGATAAATCCCCTCAATCGTCTACCTGGAACTGTACGAATACCTATCGCCTATGCTTGCCTGCAGTGCTCTATATATATCGTAACACTCGGGTGACACCCTATGATAAATGCTCTAGATCCCTTACCCGTAACTGTACGAGTACCTAGCGCATATGCTTGCCTGCAGTGCTCTATATATATCGTAGCACTCGGGTGAATCCCTATGATAAATGGCCTAGATACCCTACCCGGAACTGTACGAGTACCTAGTGTCTATGCTTGCCTGCAGCGCTCTATATATATCGTAGCACTCGGGTGACACCCTATGATAAATGCCCTGATCCCATACCGGAAACTCTACGAGTACCTATCGCCTATGCTTGCCTACAGTGCTCTATATATATCGTAGCACTCGGGTGACGCCCTATGATAAATGCCCTAGATCCCTTACCCGGAACTGTACGAGTACCTATCGCCTATGCTTGCCTGCAGTGCTCTATATATATCGTAGCACTCGGGTGACACCCTATGATAAATGCCCTAGATCCCCTACCCGGAACTGTACGAGTACCTAGTGCCTATGCTTGCCTGCAGTGCTCTCTATATATCGTAACACTCGGGTGATACCCTATGATAAATGCCTTAGATCCCCTACCCGGAACTGTACGAGTACCTATCGCCTATGCTTGCCCGGAGTGGTCTATATATATCGTAGCACTCGGGTAACACCCTATGATAAATGCCCTAGATACCCTACCCGGAACTGTACGAGTACCTAGCGCCTATGCTTGCCTGCAGTGCTCTATATATATCGTAGCACTCGGGTAACACCCTATGATAAATGCCCTAGATACCCTACCCGGAACTGTACGAGTACCTAGCGCCTATGCTTGCCTGCAGTGCTCTTTATATATCGTAGCACTCGGGTGACACCCTATGATAAATGCCCTAGATCCCCTACCCGGAACTGTACGAGTACCTAGTGCCTATGCTTGCCTGCAGTGCTCTCTATATATCGTAACACTCGGGTGATACCCTATGATAAATGCCTTAGATCCCCTACCCGGAACTGTACGAGTACCTATCGCCTATGCTTGCCCGGAGTGGTCTATATATATCGTAGCACTCGGGTAACACCCTATGATAAATGCCCTAGATACCCTACCCGGAACTGTACGAGTACCTAGCGCCTATGCTTGCCTGCAGTGCTCTATATATATCGTAGCACTCGGGTAACACCCTATGATAAATGCCCTAGATACCCTACCCGGAACTGTACGAGTACCTAGCGCCTATGCTTGCCTGCAGTGCTCTTTATATATCGTAGCACTCGGGTGACACCCTATGATAAATGCCCTAGATCCCCTACCCGGAACTGTACGAGTACCTGGCACCTATGTTTGCCTGCAAAGTTCTAGAAATATCGTAGTGCTGCGGCAACACACTGTATAGAAACAGACTGGTGCCTTCCGTTACGTACAGTGGTATTTTCAAATGTACAACTATCTTATATTGAAATAATGTTTTTTTTTGTGCTAAACCTAGTACTACATTTATAAAATGTTTAGGTTATGAGGGACATGAATATACAGGTTTTTCTTTCTAAAACTCTTATATATTGGTCAAATCATTACTTTTTTAACTATAATAATTGCTACTTTTAAAAAAACCTAATATTGGGATTCATAATATAGTTGAATTCCTACCAAACACTTGGGTTAATTTAATGCCAGATCCTCATATTTTAAATAATCCTGAAATCCCCAAAATATTATCAAAGTGTTTTAGGACCAATTGTTTTATGTTATTAAAAACACTGTAACGCATTTAATTGGCTTAGCCGGTAAGATGATTCCTCGGTTTATAACGGGCTTTCCCTCTAGAGGAAAATGTGTATAAAATTGTCAGTTTTGTGGCCGATATGATTTGTTGTTGAATTGTTTTAGTATACCTCTTGCCGTCAAGTGTATCCAAAATACAACGTGAATTTGCAAAGGAGTAACTTATTTTTATTGAGTCAATCAATACCAAACAATTGTTCTGACTTACACAATGACTCACACAAGGGGACAGGTACTCCCAGTCCTGTGGGGTTGATTAATGTCCTCCTGCGACTGCGAGAATCGATAAATCGTCCCCTTAAGCAGATACAGACTTATCTCTAGACACTTGATTTCCTTCATGTTCAGTTTTACTGCTACGGTTTCATCATAAACGGTTTTTGTATACATACAAAAGAGGTTAGCAGTCTCAATTTCCCACAAATTCTTGCCGAATATGGCCTTAGGGTTGGTCGTGGAACTCATCCAAAAAAATTAAGCAGTGAGCCGTTGCAATTGAAATTGATAAAATTTAAATTACTTAACTTGACTTTACTTTTTTTAGATTACTTTAGAGCGATGCCGTAGAGTCCGTCACATTGTCCATTATGCTTAACGACTTACAAGAGACCAACGTTGCTAAATCTATAGTATTTATAATTATTTCATCGCCAATCCTATTTTTCAATGTTTTGATAGGGAACGAAACCGTCCTGATTTTTCCTAACTGTCGCCGACTTTTTGTTAGAAAGAATCTTACTAACTCTTCAGTGAAATAACCATTCTTCTCACAAATAACTTATCAAAATCTGAAAACGCAAGTTATTTAAAGGATTTTTCAGCTACCTTTAACACCTAATGATATTTTTATAAATGGAATAAATACATCAATGTTGTTCTATTTGTCCAATCTGGTAAATATAATCAGAGAATTACTCGTATGATCCTAAACAAATTTATTGTTTTTTTTAAGTATTTCAAACAAAATCCATTGGCCATTTACCGTGGGGGTGATAAAGAATAAATTTAAGGAACGTCAGTTTTAGAATTGGATACGGAATTACACTTATAGAATACGACAGCTACTATTAATTATTCTGGAAATTCGGATTAGAGAAAAAACTTGCTTTCCTTATCATTAATGGTCAATGTCCGTGTTTATCAATTGTATTAATGGTAGTACAGTAAGCAATACATATTGAAGTTTTTTTAAATTTGAACTGTTGTTTTTTTATTTTACATGATACTATTTTAAGTTGGATCAAGATCGGGTTTTCTTATTGTTAAAAATTACATTATTCGGAAACTATAGATTTAAGTAAAAATGTACTTTGATTTGGAACTGGTAAGAAAGATTTAACCATTAGTCTGGTGCCCACTGAATACCTTTCTTAAGGTGTCATGGATCATATTGATATATTTCAATTTAAATTCTTCATAATACAAAGTTTGGTTTTTACATGAGTTTATACATGGCAGGTTAAAAGGTTGTATATGCAACAAAGTCCGTTATACCAAAAATGCAACGGTATCAAAATAAATACATCTCAAACTTATAAGTTATTTTGATGATAATTGTTAAATTTATCTATGGTGAAAGGTGTATTCATGAAACTCCAAAAATCTTCTACAAACTGCTATTATGTATTTCTGAAAAATACAAAGAAAACTGAGCTGAAATGTGGATAAAAATATCAAATTATTACTTTTACTTTCTCCCCCTATACATAGTATATGGAGAAAGTATTGTTTTCGTAAAAATTTTCGAATTTGAGTTGTCAGTGGAAATATTCGTTTTGGTGCTCCCTGAACCCAAAAAAGTGGTTTTTACGTGATGTCTGTCTGTGTGTGTGTGTGTGTGTCCGTGTGTGTGTGTGTGTGTGTGTCTGTGTGGATGTGTACAGAGCTAGAGCCCTAACCTATGGGCCGATTTTTATGAAATTTGGTGTGTAGGTACTAATCCACGATATCTCCAGGTGTTTTTTTCATTTTTTTGAATTTTTGATTTTTAAGGGTAATTATCCCCCAAAAACCGCCAAAAAACATGAAAAATCCAAATTTCTCAGAAACGGCTCTAACGATTTTGATTAAACTTTCGTGGTTTGTAGAACTTTAGGTTTCCAACAAAATGACACCACCCGCATTTCTGGAAAAATGCGGGTTCAGAAATTACAGGACTTAAAACATCAAAAATTCAGTTTTTTGGATTTTTCATAAAAAATCATAAATGTTAAAAAAGATTACTATTCACCATTAAAAAGAGCTCAAAAAACTAAATAAATTAGTAATTTAAATTACTATTCTACGATTGCTAGTTGCGGAGAAAATTGAAATTTTCATTTAGCGGTAAACACAGTACGTTGTCCAATGTTATTCTTATGGGGAATACAAAAATAACTATTTCTCTCTTATTTACTGATCAATTTCATTTGATATGCAGGTCAAGTTAGCATTGACCAACAGATGATGTTCGGAATGTGTTGCTATTTAACCCTGGGGGGGGCAAGGGGGCATTTCCCCTCTCAAAACTACTGTGTGTAGCAACGGACTCTATAGTGCCTCCAAAAAAGCAATTTGGGTGGATATTTCTGAAAACAACTATTTTAGACAATTTTCTGTACATTTATCTATACTTCATATTCTATATTTAGTAAATAACAAATATTTTTGTCATTAAAGTTTGGCTAAAAGGGAGAAAGTATGTGTCAGTTTCCTGATACCGTTTATTTTTATTATTTGTCACAGAATTTATTTAAAGGGTGTATTGTAGTTTTGTAAATTTTTCATTAAAATCGAACTTCTGACTTTCATAAATATTTGAAAATCCACACAACTAATGGTTTCTAAAGAGAAGCTCAGTATTAAAATCATCCTGGCGGAACTTTAGATTTAGTTGTATACAACGATATTCCTTACTCTCATTTTATAATGTCAAAGATTGGTTGCAAATTTTGAGGTTGTTTTGATTTACTATCTGCAAATCAAAACCGGTGGTCAAATGGACCACGATTTACTTATTGATGTAATATTTTTGAAGCTTATGCAATTTTCTTCTAATACATATGAAACATGTGTTCATAATACATATGAAACATGTGTTCACATAACTGATAAACAAAACAATAGGCTCATTGGTAAAAACTCTAAATTGTTAATACATTTATAACGTGTTTCTTAAAATTTAATAATTTTTCTTTTTTCCACCGTAAATAAAAAAATATGTCACGATTTCATAATTATATTATAATCTATGTTATTAAGGGTTTCATATGAGCGGTTAAATATTGAAATCTGTCATTAGGAACTCCAGATATAGTTGTAAATATGTAACCCTTACACTCTTTTTATATTACCAAAGATTTTAGATTCCGAATTTGGAGATTGTTTTCTTTTAGCGAATTTCCCCTATAGGGAATTAGCGAATTTCCCCTATAGGGAAGAAGCTATTACCGTAGTCGGCATGGTAAGACCTAGGCCCGGGACCATGATAAATTTTCGTTTTGAGGTCCCCAGACCCCAAAACACCATTCGTTCGAAACTGTATATATCTATGTCCGTGAGCACGATAACTCTCGTAAAAATTATCCGATTTTGTTGAAATTTGGTATAAACGTGTAAAGCAACATTTATGACTTTAAGGTCGAAAACCAGCCAGATCGCTTTATCCCAAGGGGTATTTTGGGGGATTTTGTACCCCAAAAATGGGGTTTTTCGAATTTTTTCCATATAATTTTGGAAATAGTTAAATTTTAGTTTTCCCATTGGATTCAGCTTAAAAAACACACACAATTTGGTATTTTGATCATTTCTCTACGTCAATTAGTTACCGAGATATTGAAAGTGCTAAACACAGTACGTTGTCTAATGTTATTTTTATGGAGGAAAATAAAAATTTTATATCTCGCTTATTTATGAACGTATACTGACAAAACTTGGTATACGGCTTCATCTGGTTGTGGACCATTGATATTTGCTCAAAAAAACAATTTTTTTACCAGAGGCTCCCGTAGCAGCAAACCTGCGTACTCAGCCCCATGTTATTCTTATGAAGAATAAGTAACGTGTTATCTACCTTCATTATGAAAATAAATTAATGAAATTTGGTATGTGGCTTTACCTACATGAGTTTTATTGATATTTGTATGAACCCCATATTTTGTGTTCCTTGTTTCAACAAACCTGCATACTCAGCCGCCATTTTATTCTTATGGAGAATAATTAAAATTTCATAAATCGTTTATTTATGAATGTATATTGATGAAACTTGATATGTGGCTTTATGTGGTATTAAGATACATATATATGCATTGGAAATTCGCTGAGTATGCAGGTTTGCTGCTACGGAGGTATTTATCATTCTCAAAAAGGCAGACAAATCGATCACAATAGATGTTATATTGTTGAAGCTTATTCCCTACAAATCCATGTGAAACATGACAGAACTGATCAAGCAAATGCAAAGGATGACTGGAATAAAAAAGTAGTTGTTTAACAAATTGTTAATGTATTTCTTGCTGTTTAATATTTTACGCTTTCCTCCATAAATTACAAAATATATCAGACTTTCAAAATTATTTGTCAATCCATCAATTAAGAGTTTCCAATGAGGTGTTTAATCCGTCCGGTGAAACTCCATATTTAGCTGTACAAAGGTTCCCCTTATACTAATTTATATATTTCAAAAGATATAATCAGAAATTTCGTGGTCATTTAAGGTTCACCTGTAGTTAAAAAACGGTGTGGAACCAATCAAAGTGGATGTTGATTTTCTTTAGGCTTGGGCAATTTACTACAAGGTAATGAAGCGCATCTCTTGAAAAAGTTATAAAACCAACTCAAATTTTGAAAAAATGGGATACAAATGAACAAAGTGGTATATTTTTAAAACATATTTTTAAAACAAGCACATTTTACTATTATAATTTTAACGCATATATTAGAGCATAATGAACATTATCAGTGATATTTCACAAATTTGTGTGATCAGAGGTTTAAAATGACGTGTCAAACAGTAAAATCGGTTCACTATAACTAAAGATTAATTTTAATATATTTTGTTATGATATATCTGGTTTCTCAGGGGAAGCTAAAAATTCATTCCTAACGAAATTACCATGTATTTATTATGGGGGACATTTTATGATTTTTACCCCATAAATAATGAAAAATGTAGAACTTTCATAACTGTTAGTCCATCTGCGTAGAGGTTAACAATGACGCATCAATTACGAAAATTGGCCGGCTTGAACCCTAGATTTAGTTGTGCAAATAAACGCCTTATTCAATTATATTTAAGAAGAATATTGGTTCAGTACACTTTACCGAATTGGATTAAACCCAGAATTTAATTTATTTACTTTAATAACAAATCAATAAATACGTATTTTATGTGTTTGCGTACCGGGTCTTTCAGTATGGTATAACTTTGAGGGAGATACATCACAGTTTGGAACTTTATTTATTAACAGTTTTAATAGGTTTTTCAAGTTTTATTCATTCAAAAATTAACTCAATCAGTAAATGGATCATGAGTAAATGTGTTTAAAATTGGGTTTCTTTTATTATTAAAGTCAAGGACTTTTATTTGATACGACAAATTACTACCCTGCAGTAAATAAATAAAGTTACTTTTGAATAAATTTTATTTTGACATGTAATATTTTTATGACGTCGTATCTCAAAATGCTCGAAGTAGCACTTGTCATATTCGGAATCCGCACATCATTTTCATTCATAATCATAAAAAAATCTTACATACTCATTTTGGTCACTTGCCTTATCGGGCACCGGGCTACATGGATTAAGAGTTATTTTCCACAACATAAGTATTACTTGACTTATGGTTGGTACCCACGGTTCACCTTACTGAAGTACATGATAAATGTAATATTCAGAAGAAATAGTGGACACTATTTACCATACTTAATGTGACTCCATTACAAATATGTTTGAAGCTTTATTTTTTTCACCCCACTGCCTTATTAATAATATTTCTAATATATCAGAAAAGCCAAGATTTTTACTATTTTACTTGTCTTGTTCTCTAAAAAATATATAGAACTATTCGTTATGGAAGGTTTTATTAGTCTTTAAATTTATGAAGTAAACATAAAGTTATACATTTTAATGAAATAATTTTCTTAGTAGTTAACTAATTTTAAGCCAAAGGTGTTTTTGTATAACACATACTACAGACCCTGTCGGTTAAGCTTTTAATTATCTTTATCTATTTAAAAAATTGCAACTGGTTTAGAACATAAATATAATATTTGAATGAACATGTGCTTACCTTGTATTGCGTTGTCAGAAATCCATGATAATTTCCATCTGCAATCAAAAGACGAAGACATTGGTCAGAATATATATATGCGTTCCATTATCAAGACGTCATAAGTAACTAAAGAAGATTGATTCACGAGAGAATAAAATGTGTTTCAAAACAATTTACACAAAGCAAATGTTCTTTATCTACCGATAATTTATACAACTTAAAAGCAACTGACAGTACAAAGTAGAAACCTTTTCTGTATTTTTATCTTTAAACAAATAAGTTTAACCATCGCATTGTATCTATCACTTTTACTTTTACTTCAAACATTTCATAATTGGAAATTACACAAAATATTAATTTTAAAATTTATATATGAGAATGGGAACATATAAACGATAAGCTACTATGATTATCTTTTACAAAACAATAACCTTTAAAAGAAATATATCATTCACGCGTGGTTTAGTTTATTTCGGTTTTGTGACTTTAACATTATTTATTGCATTGTTCCTTATATGCATTTGATTATACAAGATCTCTTTTGCCATTTAAATTAAATATCTCTTGGAAAAAAAACAAAAACAAATCCAGCTAGAATTATTGAAGAGGCCGTTTTATTTGACTACCGCCTTCGGGCTTGGTGCCGAGACACTCTTGTGTTCTGCGAGATGGCAGCGTTGCCAGTTCTAACGCCGCGTCCTTCTTAAAAGGTGGGTGTGACACTACTTCAAAATCAAACCTGAATTATTACCAGCTGTGCTGCTCTTATTACTGGATATGACCTTCATTAAAGTGAGGAGATAGTACCAAGGTATAAACTCTTTAAGTATAATGAATAAAACAGCCACCTTGAGTTCTAATTTAAGTTGTATTGCTTTTCTAAAAGACTCTTATAAAAAATTTCACAATATAATTGGGCTCATTGACATTCTCTTTGGGCCTACTAATGGTGTGATTGGTTGAAATCCTTGTCTTGTGCCATCCTTTTTGTATATTTACAGTCTTGGATGTAAGAATTCAAATAACTTTTGTAGTGTTGTGAGATGTAGTTTATACATCCTATTTGATTGTAACACAACACGTATTTTGCAACTGAAGAAATTAAATAAATATAAGGATTCAACCTTGCAATCAATCGAAATAGGGGCGAAATTGTACGTGTGAACAATGCAGTACTAGGCTTTAACTCGTAAATCATGATTAGCTATTTGGATAATTTATGTGTTGGTGACTTGGAAGTAAAGTTTGCAGGTCATTCGTTTAAAGTCAGAAATTAGCGTAACTCGGGATAAACAATGGGGATGTAAATTACATTCCGAGCTCTTCATTTTCATTTTACTTGTAAACCCAATTCACTGTTTTTAGGCATTTAGGCTCCAAAGAAATGAAAAAGTAGAATATAGTGTTAATATTTTTAGCATTATAAAAAACATAAACATTGTATTGTAGGTAGTTAATCCCCTCATTTAAGATGTCTTCAATAAATTTATTTATTTATACAAAAAAAATATTCCCCGAAAACATTTTATAACCCTTTTATTGAAGTAGATAGAATCATGTTGAAAATGTGAATTTGGTTTCATGACTAATACGTTGAATAGATTTTCTCTTTTCTCAAGCCATTTAAATATATGTTAATATTCCCCTTTTTGTTTGACTTTCACAATGGTTATATCCTTTATTTATGCTAATACAGTTGTAATCCTGTTGGAAAATATGTTTGGTATACAGTATTTTGGGAAGTTATTTGACCGAGGCAACTGTAAACATAGTTTGAACTTCCTGTACCTGTTGTGCCGTGTTTACCATACGCAATATTTTATAAGTGACTGTATAGTATCTAGGATGTGACAGATTGTCTGTACTTTTCTATTCATGCTGCTAACGGCTTTGCGTGGCTATGAACAAAGTTATATATATTTTACCAGGTGTAGTGACATACCAAGTTTTAATCATTTATGTTCATAATCAAGGTAGATATAAAACTTTACTTATTGTCCAAGAGAATAACATTAGGGGTTAAAATATGCAGGTTTGTTGAAATAAGGACAATCAGCAAAAAATCATATTTTTGTGCAAATCTTAGTATACCAGTACTAGTTGAAGCCACATACCAAGTATCATCAATATACATTTATAAATAATCAAGATATCAAATTTTATTTATTCTCCATAAGGATAACATTGGACAACGTACTGTGTTAATCACTTTGAATATCTTTGTAATGAATGGACGTAGAATCACAATTTAAACACCAAAATGAGTGTTTTGTAGAGCTGAACTGATTGGTAATAGCAAATGTGAAGTTTACAGTAAAATTAACTGTGGGAAAGCTAAAAACCTTTTTCCCATAAGATTACTATGTGAGATTTTATGAACAAGGTTTTTGGATTTTCCCCGCAACCACTTAATCTAGGTTAATAATTTAAAATACCATATTATTTGGTTTTTAAGCGCCACAAAATGGTAAAAACTAAAAATGAGTCTTTTAAAATGTTTAGGGTAAAAAATTCAAAAAACTGAGTTTAGAAAATTACAACCCCATAAAACCGATAAAATAAACCTTCCAATTGTCCGATTTTTCTGGTTCTCAAACTAAAATTCATGAATGTTGTTTTAGACGATTGTGCCAAATTTCATCGAAATCGGATGTTTTGTTAAAAAGTTATCGAGTTAACGGACACATATATGTATTAAAATTAAAAGACCAACTTGCTTATAAATTTGTTATATTTTGGCTTTTGCCATTTTCAGACGAAACTACATTACAAAAGCAAATTATAATACTGTAACCTAAGAATTTAAAAATAACACCTGATACTTGCAATCTTTTGCAAAATAAACTTTTATGAATTTGATGAACAGATGCCCATCAGATTTCAAAGTTTTTTACATCGGATAAATACCTGTAGAAATTTCAGTGCTTTCATTAAATATTATATATATATATTTGAAGGAATAGTGTTTTTGGCGTCTGGGGACCTCAAAACAAAAAGTTATCATAGTCTGGAGCTTATGTCTTTTCATGAGACCTACGGTAATAGCTTCTTCCCCGTAGGGGGAATTCGCTAAAAACTAAAACAATCACACATTCAGGTTTATGACACGAGTAAGCTCCTAATGGAATATGAACTGTATCCGTAATTTTGAATAACATGGAGTTTCATGATAATTTTTAAACTTATAGAACACGTTCACGACTACGAAAAAGCGACTGGCAAATAATAAGAGGTAACAGGAGTCGGTCACCTATTCGTAGCTGTGCACGTCCCTATATGTTTATTTGTGTCTTGATTGTTTTGTGTTTTTAAATGACAATGAAACTGAATATTTTATAGATTTTGTACAAAAACCACAATGTCTTAGATTGGTGTGCTGCAAATCCGTACGCGATAATGTAGTCAGCTATAGAACGACCGTAGTACGAGACTGCAACTTTGGATTGCGTTGAAACGGTAAGTAGTTATAGATTATTTATTTATCATTGATAAAGGCTACGTAAAAAAAATCCATTAAAAACTAATCATATGTAAATTTTCTGGGACAATACTGAGCGTAACATTTGATTCAGGCTTAGTTTATAGCAAATCAAGCTTTGAATTGAAATTAATATTGGCAGCTATTTAGGTTTTTTACTAGGGATTATCACTGAAGCTCGGAGATACACACTATTTTAAATACTCAGTCATTAATTAACTAATTAATAGCACAGAAAACAATAAAACACTTTAGTTGCCTACGTTAATAGTAATTTTACATTCAATTAAATACTTACTGAGTAAAGTTTTAATCAAAATAATTTAATAAACACCACTGTTAATAGCCTAGAGAAAATCTACATTATTTATCATCCAATTTTTGTTGTAATAATTTGTCGAATATATACTAGAAATTATCCAACATCATGTAAAGTTAACTAATGTAAATTATAGCAATATTTAATTAACAGTTTTTTTAGTTAATTTGTTTAGTTCTGATGTAGGTCATAAGTATGTTTCATGATTAGGATTTTAATCCGTTTTCTGAGGTATTATTTTTGTATAACACTGAACTAAATTTTAATAAAGAACTATTTGAATCACATATAGAAAGCCTCGATATTTTTAACCTCACACTCAAACTGAATTTTGAATTTCGGTTTTGATGAGTTTTCAAACGTCTATGAAACAGATATAAGATTGAATGTTATATTTTTGTATCATTCATCTATACCCGTATTTGGGCAAGGTATACCTTTTTAATTTAACTGTAGACGTTTTCGCAATTCCATACACATTTGTTTTTACATACATTCCCAGTAAAACTCATATATGTTTTTATACTTACTGACCAACATTTAATAACCGTATTTATGTTTAGCACTTGTTCTTGTTGGATTGTTGGAATTGGACATTTAAATAAACCTAAAAAGTTATATGTGACTGACCTCAAGATATGCAGTTGAACAAAAAAGAGAATGGACTGTTAATATAAAATGTATGAATTTATTAAAAATGTATGAATTTATTAAACTGACTCATAAACCACATGCGTGCTTTCTGCACTTGGGGAATAATAAAATGTAAAATTTTGTTATTTTGGAAATAAAACATTTTGAATTGAATAACCGTAAATAGTGAAGAGATTTAAAAATGAAGTTGAAAAACAGTATTATTTATAGCACATTATGCTTTATATGGTTGTTCGCCCTCAAAAATGACATGGCTATGACATGGAGGGTGACATCTCAGAGGAAAGTTATTTTTGGCACCAGCAATTACGCAGGCCTCGACCTTCCTTGCCACTTACATGCTCTTTGACTCTCCTTCGTGAATAAATATATTTGATAAAGGTTTGATATCGCTCGATTTCGCTAATTACATAGCTACGTCGATTTGTTTAAAAGTAGTTGTTTAAACTTGCAGTTACATGTTCAAACCCAATTTTATTTCATTTAAAATGAAATATGGTTGTTGTATATCGTATAGCTCATTCATTACTAATTAATTATTAGGCTGCTTGTTAAATTGTAACTCAGTGACTTATTTCCAGCAAATAAAATGTATATATAAAATATGTATATGGAGCGAGTGGCTTGTTGGTACAACCTGAACAGACATATTTTGTTAAATATTCCTTTAATACGTCCTACAACTATGTCAGTTGATGAAAAAGCTATTTAAACTGAATTTAGGAAGAAATATATCATAAAGATATCCCATTAAAAAACTCCCTTAGCCATTCAAGCCCAATCCACTAACACTGTGAACACCCACTAGTGCTCTCTTGAAAGCACGCAATGGGCAGTGATGACTATATGGTTCGCAGTCCGACAGTCAGCCCTACTTTCTCAGAATTAGTTGAATGCGTGTCCCCACCTTATTTTGCAAATTGTGTTTCTACCCATGGCAGCACAAAATCTGTTTAGAACGGACCATTTATGCCTAAGGAATTGTTAACTGTCAGATTAGTTTGGTTAAAATTAGATTACATGATTATCTGTGACCGAGATTTGGTTGATGCCCTTCAAAATCTCTCCAAAGTTCATTCAGTGGGTAGAAAGGTTTTGTTGAACACAGGAGGAGGCAAACTGAAGGTTCGGTTTTCCATACTGTAAGTGATTACCTTGGTGGGATATCCAGCAAGATGGGTAAATTAGGGTCCGAAACGATATTGTTATGCTCTCAGGAGTGCCTCTCTAGGTCAGATACCTGAAGGGGGAATTGTTCACAGCTCTGGAATCCAGGGAAATAGATTTCTGACAAATTTTCAAATTATTA
The DNA here is from genome assembly GCA_963675035.1 of Allygus modestus. Lineage (NCBI taxonomy): Eukaryota > Metazoa > Arthropoda > Insecta > Hemiptera > Cicadellidae > Allygus > Allygus modestus. The sequence continues at coordinate 251,444,186 of OY776111.1, read as the reverse complement.
TTCTTAAGGCCCTGTTTAGCTGCAGTGAACATAGACACTCCGTCATGCACGCTACTGAGACAAAAGGGAAAACTCTTCTAGTTGAATAAGCAAGAGACAATCCTGTAAAAACTTCTTAATTTTCCTTACATATTATAGTTAGGTGTTACACTAAATTTTTCCTAGTCCTAAGCTTTGCTGTCGTTTTTGGGAAGGGGTTTTTAACTGCCAAAGAGTGATTCAGAATAGATATAAGTACTGCTGGTGCTCGTGAGGACAACGTGGATCGCCATCAAAGTTTATTGGCTAATCTATTATTCAGATAAAAGAATGCTACTTTCGTCTTTTAGTGTGGTCTGGCTTCATCTTCTGCGTTCTAAATTAGACTTTGGGGAAGGTTTGAATGCTTGTGGGAGTCGATTCCGGATTTCTTAAATCTTTGTGTTAATAGTGGCCAAGGATATATCAGTGGCATAAATGAATTTTTGGAACTCAGTTAGGTGAATATCGGATTTTTTTATTGTTAAAAAGGGAAGAGCCCAGAGCCAATTTCTATAAATGGCCGTCTTTTAAATAACTGAAAGGACTTTCTTTGCGTCCAAAGAAGTTCTTTTACAACAGAATTTCGCTATCATGCTATCCAAATATGTGAAAAGGTACTCAGAAAAGTGTACTATAGAACAAAGTAGAATGCCCTTCTTCCAAACTGTATCATAAGCTTCAAAGAGTTCAACGAAAACAGAAGTGATGAAACTCTTTCTTAATGGGTCGAGATTGAGTCGTAACTTTCTACTTGCTCTGGTTCCTTTATAAGATTCAAGACAGTAATGATTTTGGATTTGGTAAAAGCTGCATGTAAGTTTTCACTGCCTATTATAGAGGCCGTGTGTGAACAATGACAACAGTATGACTGAGAAACTCAGGGATTGTGTAACGAGTCATTTTAATTTCAGCTCTTCAACAGTCTTTTATCATTGTATTTTGCCAAGCTTGGTGAACGTCTTTTAGCTGTACCACAGTTGTAGGTATTTTGAAACTCTTGGTACAGGACTTCACTATCTTGGCTCCAGCCTGCTTTGTATTCCTTCATAAACCCTCTTATTGTACAATATATAGCGGATGCCAGAAACCGCTTTTGAAGCTTTGTGAATAATAATTTCTTACTTTGGGAGAAATTAACCTGTAGCAATTTTTTCAAGGTTTGAGGTAAAATTTGTAATAATCCGATTTGCTGATAATAACAGGTCAATGGACATGGTCAATGAGGGAGAGAATGCACAGTGACATTTTACTCTACCTGGCATCGGATGCAGTGTCCCTTCCAACAAGTCACACTATTTAAAGTACAGTTAAGGACAATGTCCTTGACGGCAACGGATAATTTACATGCGTCTTAGGAATTATATACTTAAATATGGTTGTCGTTTTGAGCCCAGTTTTTAGACTTATGCCATTATTTAAGTTTAACAACTGGCCGTAATGACTGTTTAAATCCCCTAAATTGAGGACAGGATGTTGAACAACTGAGGAGGTATGGTCACTGGATAGTGAGCGGCTTATAAACATTTACTAATGCAATTCCTAATGACTGAATATAAGGTATCCGAAAAATGTCCATTGATATTTTACCAGAAGCATTGTTACCGTACACCATTTCGATTAAACAAGTCTTGCATTAACATGTCATAAATCGCCCCATTTCCCATGAGGCCGCCACTTTAAAAGTTAAGTATTTTTTTTTAAAATCAGCCACCATTTTAAAATGGATAATCACACTAAGGGGATACTTGAATTAAACCTCAATTAGATAAAAAAACATGACAGATTTGAAATCAAACAGTTAAACCGTTCTAGGTATATAATTGATTTAGTTTAAACAAATGGCTACTAACACTGGTTAAGGAGCCACTATAATCAATAATGTTATGAGAAATGTTTTTTTCCTAAATGATTTAACAAAAACAACTGAATGATAGTAATGCACAATTTTTCGACTCCCTGTATATTGCCAATACATCTCTTACGGACGACGGGAACTACAAAACCGCCAACAGTTTTTGGGTCCATTTGAAATAGCCAAAACCACTACCCTCATTAGGAAGTATGAGGAAGGGTCAATTCACAAGATTCGAAAAACCAAATCACTACCCCCGCTCGGACAGGTAGCCACATAGATGAGGGAAAAACGGGAATTTTGTATTCCCGGTCATCCCTCGGTGATATGCCTATCACACATACATTGTCAGCGTGTGGTTCATATTCATCCGAAGCATAAATTAATCACAATGTACAAAAAAATGTGACCAGGAAATATTAGTCATATCACTACGCATAATACAAGTTTATGTGATATAGGTATACAAACACATTCATTAAATACTATCAGACTTTTGGTTCCTAATTATCCGTAAAACGTATTCGTGTTTCATTCAAAATATAAATACAGTATGGCAATATTAATTATTTAGCCGCAAAAGAAATATTGCAAGAAAACTTAGGTAAACCTTTAGATTAAACAACTTCTTTCTTGAGGTCAGCAAATCATAGTTAGTTAAAAAACGTCATATAGTCTAGAGTAATATTTTGGTTTACGTTTTTAAAATCCAAACTATGTGCACAGCTAAAAAGTGAACCTCACGTAGGGGTATATGTACTCATAAGCGTAAATTCTGGATTTTTGTTGGAGGGGAAAATCGGTTGTAATCGTGATTTTTGTGACTTTTCATATATTACAATAATATTCTCCAAATTATTGGGGGTGGATTATTGGGGGGTTGCCTATGTACATGCGCCTAAGCTACACAGTGTACACATACAAATCTTTGTTAATGCATGACAATTCATTGGTTCTTATTAGTCAGATTAATATATTTGTATTACACTGTATATATAAATAGAGTAGAACAAACTATTTAACTCGCTAGACTAGACTGTCTGCAACCAATGGCAATAGGCACCAATCACAGGGTGTCCGCGGGGACAAAAATATCCCCGTTCTCCCACATCTGAAGCTTCCTGATTCCGACTACCTGGCTGAGTGGGGGTAGCGATTTGGTAATTTCTTATCCTGCAAGTTGACCTTTCCTAATCCTCACTAATGAGAGTGGTGGTTTAGCTATTTAAAATAGACCTAAAAAACGGGTGGCGGTTTGGTTACAGCCCGGATAGGCCCGGACAGTTAATTAAAAGAAATGCCATTCTTTACGTAGGCCTATGTCCCCACATCTTATACCCTGTAACCGATAGCATAAACATGTATGTTACCTCTTCTACTGTTTTTTACTTCCTTCTAGTGTGTTTCTTCTAGTACAATGACATCAACATTGTGTATATGGAGAAAAGAATTGTAACTATGATTATAATTGTACTGCAACAACCACCAGTCCAGCTACCAATGACGTTGTTAGTATAGCGTCCAGGAATCACTTGGACAAAAGGTGGAAAATGTCATCGACGCCAACACCACTCCCCATTGTGTGCACTCTCCAAGAAAAGCTGAATTTTTAAATGTCAACTATCAACCTATATTTAAATAATTATTTGATGTATTCAAAATGTTTAACACCTTTATGCGGTGTAAAATATTTGTTGGGAACCTCACAGAGATATTACAGTACATACAGTTTTATGTAATTTGTTCTGGTGAAGCAGTGACAGGTAAAATGAATCAAAATCTTAATTTAAAAGCATAATTTGAAAACGAGTTCGCACGCAGCACGCTGACGTGAGGGAAGTGAATTTCCACATAAAAACTTTTAAAACTCAAAATCAGTGTAAAAACATACATTTGTCCAATTTTTATCGAAATCTGAAAACATTGATTTTTTGGCTGTTCTGATACTCCTGGTTTCATTTACTTCCAAAGCTGGGAATACAATTTTGCGCATTATAAGGTTAAGAGAAGGTCCAGACAGGCTTGAAAGTAGGCGTGAGGTTGCTGGGGGTAATAAAAGTACTCTAACAAAGGAATAACAGGCTTTTATAGTGTAAAAACCCCATAAGACAACGTACTGTGTTTAGCCAATACACATTTTCTTTAATAACTCGGTAAATATTTATGCTAGAATGACGAGAGAGGGCTTAAAACTTTCGCCTTTCTAATTCCCATCTTTTTACATGCATTAATTTTACATCTGGGGCTTTTCTGACCATTTCTGGGCCCAAAAACTCGAAATTTGAAAGATTAATCCCCAAGCAATGGGTTTAGAGTTTTCCGATTGTTTTGCCCAACGAACTTGTCCAACAGATTATAGAAAGGAACGTCCCTACCAAATTTGAAGTAAATCGGACAAAAAATGTGACCGCTAGAGTGCATACACATATATATATATATATGTCTATATATATATATATATATATATATATATATATACATATATATATATATAAAATTTTGAACGACCCCCCAAAAAGTGTTCAGGGGGTCACGTTAGGAACTTCTATGGTGGTCCCGGGCTTAAGTTTCACCGTGCGGGTCATGCTAATAGTTCACTTTCCAAAGGAAATTCACTAAAAATAGTCGGTAAAATATTACATTTGGCAAAATTCCGTAATAAATGTCATGCTCTATTATACGAGGGTCGTTGTTTATCAATCTCCGATTGGCCATAATTAAAGACACGTTTGTATAAAAAAATTATTGTATCAAAAAAAGATAGGTACACTTATGCTTACTTTTCGACATGGTCACCGTAACGATTGAGGCATTTGTCGTACCTTTGTACCAGCCTTTCAATATCTTCTTCAAAGAATGTTGCCGCCAATGAATTGAAGTGTGTCATGACGTTGTTTGAATGCAGAGCGTAAACGTAGATAGTAGGCGAGTGATGTTTACACGAGGAAACAGCGAATCCCCCACCAATCGCTCTTTCAGATCTAGGCTCTGATCTAGTGTTGAAAACTTGAAGATGGCCGTATACTGATGTGCATGACGAAGGGGGCCAGGGCGCAAATCTGTCGCTACAGAAAACCTTGTTCAAGGTTGATGAAGCTGTTACAGAAAACCGTAGGTTCACAAATTAGATTCATACAATTTCCTGAAATTTAAAGATCACCTCTATACTCTATCGTTACGGAACATTTAGGGTATAACAAATTGTGTGCTCGCTGTGTCCTAAAAATGTTGTCAGAAGACCACAAAACTTTCCAAATGGGCACTGCTTTAACGTTCCTTGTCCACTTTTGTCATGCACATCAGTACGGCCATCTTTAAATTTTTAACACCAGATCTAAGCTGAGGACTGGGGGGGGGATGCGCTGTACATTACTGTCCAGCGTTTACGCTCTGCAAACATACAGTCAACGTCATGACACACTTCAATTCATTGGCGGCAACATTCTTTGAAGAAGGTATTGATAAGCTGGTACACAGGTATGACAAATGCCTCAATCGCTACGGTGACTATATCGAAAAGTAAGCATAAGTAAGTTTGCTTATCTTTTGGTAATTTTTATATATAGTTGTGTTTTATTTATTGCCTATCGGAGGTTGGTAAAAAAACGACTCTCGTGGGTTGTCCCTTTACAGTTTCAGTTGTATTGCAGACTGCATAGTTGGTGTCTAGAGATAAGTAGTTTGGTAAACATAAGTTGGGACAGTTATGTACTCCTAAATGTTTACCCCACAACTTTGCTGCATAGTGCTCTCTATGGAATTGTGTCATTGTACATGAACTTCTATTGTACTTAGAGAAATTAATGAATAATATTTATTTCTCTGGAGACATATTATGGCCAGTGTACCAGTGTCATTCATTAATGGTGTAACAGAGAGTCTTTTTCATCAGAGAGTCTGTTAACGTTTACTGTTATACAAAAATAATGCCTAGTGACGGAAAATAATGTGAAATTTGTTACTCGTCATAAGTCATTTTCCACATTTATATTCACGTGTACATTTGACGTGAATTGGAAGAAAGAGTCGTTTTTGTCAAACGTTTCGATTTGAGTGATAAGTGAAAATCTTCTGTTTTGTGGTACCTAAACCTAACAAGTCGTTTTTGACGTGATGTCTGCCCGTCTGTATTAATGTGTGAAGACTTAAAGACCAAACCAAAGGACCGATTTCGATACAATTTTGCATGAGGTCTACCTTTTCAGCGGTATCTCCAGGCGTATTTATTTTATAATTTGAAGAGTGTTATCCTTCAAAACCAGTGAAAAATATTGACCACTCGAGGATTTAGAATATGCTTAAAACTAACCTTGGCGGGAGGAGGAATTTCCTTCTTTTGAAACCACTGTGTTTAAAAAAATACTCAGTCGTGCCTCCAATAAAGCGATTTCAGTTGACATTCAAAAAAAGATTTCAAATGATTTTGTTAACATGATTCCCTACTTTATATTATGTATTTAGTAATTATAGAAAAAGATTATTGGTTAAAATAGGACTAAAAGGGAGAAAGTGTGTGTCAGTTTTCTGATACTACTAGGAAAACCTCCAACACAGACAATCCTCTTATCACCTACTGTTATGCTTCAAACTGGTTGTTTACTAAACGTACCTATAAAATAAAATAAAAACACTTAAACTGAATATGTCTAGGTCATAGTACAGTTTTACAAACCTGGGTTCAGTGGCACCTAACGAACGCAGTAGTGGGTTACAAACTGATAGTCTACCAAACAAAACCCCTGTAGTTTCGAATTTAGATCCTTTATCATAAGTGGGTATTATTCATGATGTTACAGAAATCTTTGCACCAATCTTTGTTAAAACTTCCTTAAATGTTTTTGAAAATCCAACGTTATATTTATAAGAACAGAATAGAGCCCATTACCAAGGAATATACAGGGTTGGAAAACTTCTTACAATTTGGGCATAAATAATTTTTCAAAAGATTAAAATGCATAACTTTGGACTCCTTTAAAGTTCATAATTATTAATTAATTGTTTGATTAATGTATGGTAAGCATACATTTTTGATATCAGAAAAACTTTGTTACACCCCCAAATGAGGTATTTAGGGGAGACTCAACAAATTTATGATAATGAAAGAAATGTATGCTTCCCATACAAGTAAAAGCTAATTAATAATTGCCAACAAAGGAGTCCTAAATTATGAATTTTAATTTCACAAACAATGTATTATGTCTAAATTGTAAGTAGTTTTCTCTGACTTATGGGTATTTTAATTGACCGCCATTTTTAAGTAGGGTAAGATACCTCTAGTTTGTCTTATTCATTTTCTTTGATAAGGACTTTTAAAATGAGGGGTCTCTCAACGGGGCCTTACATTAAAGATTTTGAGTTGTTGAGGGAAAAGAAAAGCTACTGCCCAAAAAGTACATTTTGTTATCCCAGAAAAGTGTGCTAAGTTTAGTTTGTATACTATGACACGTTCAAAAATTAAGAGGGGGTCTCCAGACTTTTTATTAACTTTGCATAATTTATATTGGCGAAGGTTAAAGAAATGTGGTGGTAATATATATATATATTGGACTCGCTATATATATATTTTCGTTATATATATATATATATTTATATTAAGAAACGTTTGACAAAAACGACACTTTCTTCCAATTCACGTCAAATGTACACGTGAATATAAATGTGGAAAATGACTTATGACGAGTAACAAATTTCACATTATCTTCCGTCACTAGGAATTATTTTTGTATAACAGTAAAAGTTAACAGACTCTCTGATGAAAAAGACTCTCTGTTACACCATTAATGAATGACACTGGTACACTGGCCATAATATGTCTCCAGAGAAATAAATATTATTCATTAATTTCTCTAAGTACAATAGAAGTTCATGTACAATGACACAATTCCATAGAGGGCACTATGCAGCAAAGTTGTGGGGTAAACATTTAGGAGTACATAACTGTCCCAACTTATGTTTACCAAACTACTTATCTCTAGACACCAACTATGCAGTCTGCAATACAACTGAAACTGTAAAGGGAAACTGTAATATATGTACACACCCTCACCCTCATTCACATATATGTTAACAAAATTTATTATGAGAAATAAAGTTGTTAAGGCAAATAAGTAGGCTGAGGAATGTATAATTCGGAATGATTGGCGATACCAGAAACCTGTCAGGAGCACTACCTCAACGACATGCTTGTTAAATCAAATGGGACAAGTAAGTTGTGTGGGTCAGCTTTCATAAGTTGATAAATAGTAGATTTTTAATGATTGATTATATCAGAAACTTTTCACTTTATTATTTCAATGGTGGGTCTGTTTAAAAACGGGCGATAGAAAAGTAGTGAGGAGGCGTTTACACAAGACTAATGAGGGGAATGGTGAATTTGGAATGATTGATAGTAGTACAAAGACTTATCTGGAGCCTTCAACAGCGAGTTTATCTCATAGAGAGGGATATAAGTGGTGTGGATGCCGGATTGGAGGGATCGACATATTTGGGGATATCAGCAACTTATCTGGAGCGATTTCAACAGGGAATTTGACAACAACATCGTATCCAACGTCGAGAAAGATAAGTGCCAGTTTGTGATACCTTAACTGAGGGTATCTGTTCTTGGTAGTAGGAGAGTGTAGCTTGCGCTTTTGGATGTAACTTGAATACATTGTCAAAACTGATAAAATAAATAAAGATGATGAATAAATAAAAAATATTGAACGATATTGCCTAACAAAGGTCAATACACCAAAATAAGAATCAATTAGATAAGTGGATGCTATAAGAACAATGTGATGATTTCAGAGTGTAAATTGGATAAGTTTTTTTAGGACTTGACTAAAATGTTTACTACTATGTATTATTTTAATAAATTACTGTTATATAATTTGTCCATTACATTAACATTACTATATTGTAATTTAATTTTTATCCTGAATTGGCAGTACTGATCACGTAGAGTTTAATTAACACTCTAAGCAATGTAGTTATTTTGGTATGTAACTTTTGAATCAGTGTTTTAAAACCGTCATGTGTTATCGCTGAAATTCATTACAATTCTTTAAGCTATGATGAATTGTACCAGATTAAAATACCCCCGTAGCAGCAAACCTGCGTACTCAGCGAATTTCCAATGCATATATATGTATCTTAATACCACATAAAGCCACATACCAAGTTTCATCAATATACATTCATAAATAAACGATTTATGACATTTTAATTATTCTCCATAAGAATAACATGGCGGCTGAGTATGCAGGTTTGCTGAAGGAAGGGAAACAAAAAATGGGATTTTATACAAATATCAATATAACTCATGTAGGTAAAGCCGCATACCAAATTTCATTAATTTATTTTCATAATTAAGGGAGATAACACGTTACTTATTCTTCATAAGAATAACATGGGGCTGAGTCCGCAGGTTTGCTGCTACGGGAGCCTTTGGCAAAAAATTGTTTTTTTGAGCAAATATCAATGGTCCACAACCAGATGAAGCCGTATACCAAGTTTGTCAGTATACGTTCATAAATAAGCGAGATATAAAATTTTTCTTTTCCTCCATAAGAATAACATTAGACAACGTACTGTGTTTAGCACTTTTAATATCTCGGTAACCAATTGACGTCGAGAAATGATCAAAATACCAAATTGTGTGTTTTTTTAAGCTGAATCCAATGGAAACAACTAAAATTTGACTTTTTCCAAAATTATATGTACAAAATTCTAAAAACCCATTTTTGGGGTACAAAACCCCCCAAAATACCCCTTTGGATAGAGCGATCTGGCTGGTTTCCGAACTTAAAGTCATAAATGTTGCTTAACACGTTTATACCAAATTTCATCAAAATCGGATAATTTTTACGAGAGTTATCGTGCTCACGGACACACACATATATATATATATATACAGTTTCAAACGAATGGTGTTTTTGGGGTCTGGGGACCTCAAAACGAAAAGTTATCATGGTCCCGGGCCTAGGTCTTACCATGCCGACCAGGGGAAATTCGCTAAAACAAATAAAAAAACAGATAACTTACATTATCATACAATTCCAAGGGGAAAATAAATTTTGAAGCAAACCGAACTTTAAAACAGGTCCATTTCGCTGGCCCAGCCATGTTTGAAACGCACAAATCAAAATATACCACGAGTAAATACTAGGTGAGTACTCGAATATGAACGTTAGTACTCTAACCGTTACCAAGCTATAAGCGAAACGTATGGCGGGGGCCAGAAGTGCCAGTCCAACCATGTGAGAAAATGACATTTTCAACTATACCACGAGTTAATACCAGGTAGTATTATACCTTGTTTAGTACCCGAATATGAAGTTTAACACTTAAACCGTTCCTGAGCTACGAACCAAAACGTAAGGTGGGGGCCTCAAGTGCCAGCCCGGCCATTTAAATTTTCATTTTCGCACATGGCCGGACTGGCACTTCCGGCCCCCGCAATACGTTTTGTTTAGTAACTCGGTACGGTTAGAGTAATAACCTTAATATTCGAGTACTAACTAGTACTAACCTAGTATTAACTCTTCCTATATTTCAAATTATAAATTTCAAACATGGCCGGGCCAGTGAAATGTACTTCTTTAAAACTGAACTTTAAAAGTGCATAAAATGCGCGTAAAATGTCTGCAGTAAATTTGCATACATACGTAACTTTTTAGATACAATTAAGGAAATATCCTTAAATAAAATTGTTTAATTTAATAACTTCATTTTTTTAGTTTTCTAGAGGGAAATAGTTTTAAAAAGGTCTACGTTGAGATTTCATTTAAAATGTATAGACATCCCATTAAAGCTGAAACATTCATCTAAAGTAATTTAATGTATTGTTAATATTAACCAGGACACGACAACGTGAAAATTAACTAGCCCAGTAAAAACACACGGGTTTGCAATAGAGGTACAGTACTAAACATAGAAGGCGTGTGTAATCAGACTGTCCGTAACATCCGAAAAACCTATAATTATTCCGAAAAGGATTTATTAAGTAGGTGGGAAATAATTTATTTGTACAATATTTTGTGGGAAAGTTAAGACTTTTTAAACTCTTAATAAACAATAGCAAATTAAGTGGTTGGTTTCTTAATTGAATTAAATAGCAATCTAGAATGATACCCCGTAGCAGAAAACCTGCGTACTCAGCGAATTTCGAATGCTTACATATGTATCTTAATACCACATAAAGCCACATACCAAGTTTCATCAATATGCATTCATAATAAAAGATTTATGACATTTTAATTATTACCCATAAGAATAACATGGCGGCTGAGTATGTAGGTTTGCTGAAGCAAGGAACAAAAAAATGGGGGTTTATACAAATATCAATATAACTCAACTAGTAAACCAGGTAAAAATTTTATTAATTTATGTTCATAAATAAGGGATATTACACTTACTTATTCTCCATAAGAATAACAGGGGGGGGGGCTGAGTACGGAGGTTTGCTGCTACAGGACCTATCGGCCAACAATTTTGTTTAGTGCAAATATCAAGAGACCACAACTATATGAAGCAGTATACCAAGTTTCATCAGGTTGATAAATAAGCGAGATATACCATTTTTAGTGAATTTCCCCTATAGTGAAGAAGGTATTACCGTAGTCAGCATGGTAAGACCTAGGCCCGGGACCATGATAACTTTTTGTTTTAAGGTCCCCAGATGCCAAAAACACCATTCGTTCAAAACTGTATGTGTGTGTGTGTGTGTGTGTGTGTGTGTGTGTGTGTGTGTGTGTGTTGTGTGTGTGTGTGTGTGTGTGTGTGTGTGTGTGTGTCCGTGAGTACGATAACTCTCGTAAAAATGCTCCGATTTTGATGAATTTTGGTACAAACTTGTAAAGCAACATTTATGACTCTAAGTTCGAAAACTAGCCAGATCACTCCATCCAAAGGGGTGTTTTTTTGGGGGGGGTTGTACCCCAAACATGTTTTTTTTTAGTTTTTACGTATAATATTTTAGTCTATCCCATTTTAGTTTTCACCATTGAATTCAGCTTAAAATAATATACAATTTGGTGTTTTGACAATTGCTCTACGTCAATTGCCTTTAGAGATATTGAAAGTGCTAAATACAGTACGATGTCCAATGTTATTCATATGGAGAAAATGAAAAATGTTATATTTCGCTTATTTATAAACGTATACCAATCAAACTTGGTATATGCCTTCATATGTATGTGTTCTATTGTTATTTGCACGAAAAAACATTTTGACCGAGATTGTTCGTGTAGCAGCAAACCTGCGTACTCAGCCCCCATGTCATTCTTTTAGAGAATAAGTAAAATATAATGTATCGCTTAATTATTAACATAAATTAATAGAACTTGGTGTGTGGCTTCACCTAGTTGAGCCTAGTTGAGTTATATTCATATTTACATAAAAAAACATATTTTGTGTCCCTTCTTCCAGCAAACCTCCGTCCTCAGCTCCCATGTTATTCTTATGGAGAATAATTAAAATGGCATATATCGCTTATTTATGAATGTATATTGATGAAACTTGGTATGTGGCTTCAACTAGTTATGTCCATATTTGCATAAAAACCCATGTTTTTTGTCCCTTGTTGCAGCAAAACTTCATACTCAGCTCCCAAGTTATTCTTATGGAGAATAAATAATATGTTATGTTATATCGCTTAGTTGTGAACTTGGTTAGTGGCTTTATGCAGTATTAATATGCAATGGGAATTCGCTGAGTACGAAGGTTTTCTGCGACGGGGGTATTGTTATTCTCCATAAGAATAACATCGGACAACGTACTGTGTTTAGCACTTTCAGTATCTCTGTAGCCATTTTGACGTAGAGCAATGATCAAAACACCAAATTATGCGTCTTTTTAATCTGATTCTAATGGAAAAAAACTAAAATTTGTCTTTTTCAAAAATTATATGTAAAATCCTCAAAAAACCATTTTTGGGGTATGTAAAGCCCCAAAATAAAGCTTATACATAAAGCTTATATGTAAAAGCTTTACATACAATAATGCTGCTTTACACGTTTATACCAAATTTCGTCAAATCGGATTATTTTTACGAGAGTTATCGTGCTCACGGACACACACACACACACACACACACACACACACACACACACACACACACACATATATATATACATACATACATATATACCGGGTGTCTGAACTAAAGTAAACCAATAGCTAACTTTGTAATTATAAATATGTCATCCAAGTTCTTATGACTCCCCTTGATTTTTTATGATGTTTTTTCGGGCTGGTTTTGAATTTATAAAATTGGGCCACCACTTTCCAATATGGCAGACAACTTTAATATTTCTTATGGAACACCCTATATTTTATGATTTTTTTAGGCAGAACATGTTATTTTAAGACTTTTTCATGGTAATTTTTACCTAAATGTGACCGTTTACGTGCTAGAGCCAATAGTTTTCGCAAAAATTACTCAAGTTTAGTGGACCAGTCGCATGGCCTCCGAGGTCACCTGATCTGACACCTCTAGATTTTTCCTTTGGGGGGCAATCAAGGGTAAAGTAATAAACTTGACCAGCAGCAACTGAGGATATGCATTGGAGGATTCGAGCTGCTTGCAAGGCTGTTAGTGACGCAACAATAACACTTGCACAACGAGCACACAGAGAACGACTGGAAATGTGCATACAACAACAAGGAAATGTTTTTGAGCATTTGTTGTAAACAGTTCTTGTCGCTTGAGGTATCAAAGCACACTGTTCTGTATGTGTAAGGGAGAATGTATTTGATTATCACTGTTACATTCGTAAAATACATTTTTATTTGTATTTTTCAATGATGACATTTTCTTGAAGCATTGCAGCACTAAACTTGAGTAATTTTTGCGAAAACTATTGGCTCTAGCACGTAAACGGTCATAGTTAGGTAACCTTTACCAAGAACAAAACCGTCTTAAAATCACATGTTCTACCTAAGAAAATCATAAAATATAGGGTGTTCCGTAAGAAATATTAAAGTTGTCTGCCAAATTGGAAAATGGTGGGCATATTTTATAAATTCAAACCCATCCCGAAAAACATCTTAAAAAATCAAGGGGAGTCTTAAGAACTTGTATATCATATTTATAATTACAAAGTTAGCTATCGGTTCACTTTAGCTGAGACACCCGGTATATACACATTTCATACCTATACAGTTTTGAACGAATGGTGTTTTTGGAATCTGGGGATCTCAAAACGAAAAGTTATCATGGTCCCGGGCCTAGGTCTTACCGACTACGGTAATAGCTTCTTCGCTATAGGGGAAATTCGCTAATAAATTAAGAAAGTAATGTGAACTTGGTCCCTGATGAAGAGAAATGTGCATGAACGAAGGGTATTTATGAGTGGCCGTGGTGAGAGAAAAACATTGTGATACTAAACAAATAATATTTCTCGAAATACACTTGTTCCCCATACTTCTAATGTATTTAAAAATGCTAAAGCTCAAGAATAACAATTACATTATTTTTCATGTTTTTTTATCTGTTCAGTTTTTCAAACATTTTTGTAATGTTATATTTTATGAAATAACTAGAGTTTTATCGTTTTTCTGGAATCCAGAACAAACAAACAAAGTTTAAAAATGTGTAAACGTTTTTAAATTCTTAAATTATTACATGATTAATTTACACAGTTATACACCAGGGAATTAATTAAACTAATTAATATCACATTATATTTTTTCCCATTATAGTTTGAACGGTTGTATAATTCTTAGATAGCCATTGTCATTAATTAGCAACATTGTTACCACACAGTCTTTTAAACAGATCACATTCGTATTGGGTAAATTACGATATGTACACAATGACTAACAAAATATGTGACTAAAAGTATTTTTACATTTCTCTTTCTTCTCTCAAGGAAAAATATGAGACCAAAAGCTGAATATATACGTTAAACCTATTTTAGTACGATTAAACTACGTTACTTAAGTAAACTGGTTGTCCCGTGAAACTATTAACAAAATATAATATTATGTATAATTAGTGCAGGGCTGGATGCACCGGGCCTAAGTCACGGTGTAAGTGTGGAATGGGGACTCGAGCTCGGAATCAATACAGCGACTGGTGCCCGGAGCCGCGCCACCGCCGCCGCCGCCGCGCTACTCTTCTGTGCTCTACCTCTACCTCTGTGCACGGTGCACGTGCGGAGAGAACTATCAATAATTAATAAATAACAGCTTTTTGTAAATAATGATTCATTAGCTCATAATTACAATACGTTTATTAAGGTATTTTAAAGCATTTAACGAGGAACCACTTAAATGAATTTAAAAGATAATTCCAAGAACGCGAAGGCATTCTTATGTAGTCGTTTTTCTGCTAAAAACAGTGTAACGAAAGAATTACAACAGTCAACATTATATATTTTGTTTGTATGTTTATTAAACTTTTTATATTTCGAAAAATGCATAGTAATTCGCAATAAATGAAGAAAAAGTTCATAATTTAATACAATCTACACATTTTTCAAACATACATGCCAACATATTAAATTTATTACAGTTAATCAGACAATTCAGCTACCATGAATTTACACCCGATCATTAAGGTGACAGATTGCATATTCTTTCTAGAGTAATACATATATATTTGTAAATACAAACAAGAAACATGTGGTGAATACGAGAGAGTAAATATATCGCCTGAAGAGCCATCTCATAGGGTGGCAATAAACTGCGGCTGTCCTATTATCTCGACTCGCAGCTCTGGTACTACACCTCGGCTGACCACCTCACTATACCACTAGTCGACTGTCAGAATGCCGTGTGTTCCAACTTATGGAACCCATCCGGTACTTGTAGATCCTAAGCATTTCGTTTGTCTCAGTATCGAGGGAGCTACCTTGGTTTTGAGGGGTGAACGCTCAGTGGTGTGTCTCACAAAGTTGAGATACACGAAGTTTAGTTTTTATTTGTATGGATTACTTTTAAAAAAGTCTTATCAGTCATGAACAAAATTACAATAAAATTATCAAGCGTAATACTTTTCATCAGAAAACTTGTCCTGTATTTATCAATAAATTTGATGAATGAGGGTTTCCAAATGAGCAGCTGATGTAAGCTTCTCTACTTTCTAATACAAAACAGTATACAACATAACAATTGTAGATGAAAATAAATCACAACCTCTCATCTAAATATATTGCTCTTATTACTATCATTATCTCAATAATCAGTGTTATATTGTATTGAATATACGCTCATAATATTGCTTTCTCTATTTAATGGAAATAAAATCAACGTTTGTTTAATAATAAATTAAGGATACTTAAAACCTTACGCTCTGACTGAGTAACAAGTTTCAGACCTTATTATTCGTCAAAATAAAGCAAAATAAAATTAAAGATATTTATTAGGTTTTAGCGAATTTACCCTATAGGGAAGAAGCTATTACCGTAGATCTCATGGTAAGACTTAAGCCCGATATCATGATAACTTTTTGTTTTGTGGTCCTCAGATGCCAAAAACACCATTCTTCAAATTTCTAGCATGTATATATATATATGTGTGTGTGTGTGTGTGTGTGTGTGTGTGTGTGTTTGTGTGTGTCCGTAAGCACGATAACTCTCGTAAAAAAGGTCCGATCTTAATGAAATTTGGTACAAATGTGTAAGGTACCATTTATTTGAACGAGTTTGAAAACCAGACGAATCGCACCATCCAAAAGGGGGTTGGGGGGTACCCCGAAAACGTTTTTTGGGGGGGTTTTCTCATGTAATTTTCTATTTAAATCAAATTTTAATCCATACCATTGAATACAGCTTTAAAAAAAATTTGGTATTTTGATCATTGCTCTACGTCAATTGGTTACTGAGATATTGCAAGTGCTAAAGACAGTACGTTGTTTTACGCTATTCTTATAAAGAAAAATAAAAATGTTACATCACACTTATTTATGAATATAAACTGACGAAACTTGGTATATGGCTTCATCTGGTGGTGGTTTTTTATTGTTTGCACAAAAAACAAAATGTTCACGTATGGTCTCCGTAGCAGCAAACCTTGGAACTCGGTCCCCATGTTATTCTTATGTAGAATAATTAAAATGTTATATATCGCTTATTTATAAAAGTATATGAATAAAACTTGGTATGTGACGTTACTTAGATGTTTGCATGAAAACCCATTATTTTGTGTTCCTTGTTGCAGCAAACCTGCGTACTCATCCCCAATGCTATTCTTATGGAGAATAATTAAAATTGTATTTATCGCTTATTTGTAATATATTTTTTGAAACTTGGTATGCGGTTTATGTGGTATTAAGACATTGGAAATTTGCTAAGTACGCAGGTTGTAACATGAAACAACTATAAAAACAAAATACGTATCCGTAGCTACGTTTAGTGTACACCAAATAAAAATATAACCTACCTTTTTAAATATACGAATAATTCAAAATTAAAATTCTCTCAAAAACTAATTTGCATGTATTTAATATTCGGTTAGAGACTACATTAAGAGAGGGTCAGGGGGACATAGATCCCCGGCTATGCACTAAAGATGAATTTATATCGAGAGGACCTGTTTTTGCCTTTGCCACACTGGTTTATAAAAAAGTATGTACAATGTGTAAATGTATTTTATTAAAATGAAATATGAACGAAACAAGTGGGAACGTGGTGTCAGGGCACGACAGAGCTAATCAGATTGTAGGTCTCTGACGCTGTCACTGGTGGATTTAATTTTTCAAAATATATATATCGCAAAAATATTTTATAATATAAGCAACGGTAAGTATTTTACTGGGTTTAAAACCACATTTGTATTTATAACACAGGCTTGTGTTAGTTAAAAAACATATCTTGATACAAACGGTTTGATCACTTGCACCTTAGAAGTTTTATTTTGTAAACGAAAAGAATTAAACGATGAATCTATTGAATCAGTATCAAATAAAAACGTGTTGAATGTTAGGGGGAAAAACAACTAAATGCCGATGTCTGCAAGGTGTCTGAATCTTGACAGCTTGTTACTGTTCTTAATACTCACATCCGGTTTGTTTACACTACAAATAATTGTCTTGTCCAAATTTGGTCGCATTGAAACTCCTTTTATAAATCAGGTTTATAACTCCTTTTTAGGATATTTTATCACATTTAGGAACCTAATTTTAAATAAATAAATGGCACAAAGATATGAATCTTTTTTATTTTTATTTCAAAAGCTTTGCTTTTTGTAATTTCTCCATCTATGTATTTTTGTACATGCGGAAAGTATTGTTTTCGTCAACATTCTCTAATATCAGTTTTTGATGATTTTTGGTACACCCTGAACACACAAAACGGTGCCTGTCTCTCTGACCTGCTGTCTTTACGGATGATTACAGATAAAGCAATGGCCCGATTTTGATAAAATGTTGTATGTATTGACTAATCCATGGTATTTCAAGGAATTCTCTTAACTTTATTTAAGGGATAATTATCGCCAAAAGACTAAAAAACCTTGAAAAATAATATCAAAGTAAAAAAAACTGCTCTAACGATCTTAGTAAAATATTTAGTAGCTTATAATATTAATAAATAAAAATAAAACAAATCAATCTTTCAAATCAAATTTCACAACAAAAATTTATAGGAAACTTGATTCAAAATTTATAAAGCTTAAAATATTCCAAAATTCTGTATTAAATTTGTCATAAAGCCATAAGATTTAAATCAAATATACTTTTCACCATGCAAATCGAGTAACTAAATACATTGAAATTTCTATCACTGGTAATTTCAGTGCGTTTTTCAATGTTATTCTTTCGTGGAGTAAACAAATCATAATTTCTCTCGTATTTACTGATAAATAAACAACTTGGTGAGTGGGTTAAGTTAACGTTGGCTAATAGAAAAATATTCGGAATATATTTCCAAATAACCCTGGAGGAGAGTGATTTCCTTATAAAAACACTGTGAGTAGCAAATGACTCTAGTACGGCAATTTCGGTCGACATTTCAATAACAAATAGTTTAGTAAAATATTTTACATACATGCTACCGAAATTTATATTAAGTACTTATCAATAAAAACGGCGTCAGTGTTTTGATAAAGTTTATTTTACCATTTTAACACTAATCACTCAATATTTTGCTTTAAAAAAAGTATAGAAATATTTGTTTTTTGTGTTGCGGAATCCATTTTTACAAACAAAAGCGAAACCCATCAGTTGTCCCAAACCATGTGAAAGGGTTTGGTTTGTGTGTTGTTAATATTGAAAACCGGGAAGTTGAACAGTCGTAATGGAAAAGTTTGTGTTGCTCCAAAACATTCGAGTGGGGGTCATACAAAACTTGGACTGTATTTATATGTTAGCTGTTTAGCATGATATTCATATTATCTTGATCTAAAATGTTTAAAATATGTGATACACTTTCATCAGGCTTAATTATGATATGTCGTCGATATTAAAAACCTAAAGATTAATTTAAATAAATGGCCCAATATGAAAATGTTTGTTTATTTAGTTTATTGAAATAAAAATTATTTAAACTACAGTCTCTCCAGGTGATTTTTTTCATTTCTGCGTTTTAAATGTTCCCCAAAAACCACAAAAAACAAGTTAAAATTTTCAAAATCAGCTCAAACGATATTAATAAAATATTTAGTCGTTTACAGTGCTTCGGGTATCTAATAAAATGACAAAACCCAAATTCACGGCAAATCTCAGGTTCAGAAATTGTAAGGCTTAAAAGTAACCACTAAGAGGTATAGTAATCATATTTATTTAATATATATTACTACATATATTCAGCTGTTTAATAAACAGTTTATTTGATCGTTTCTCTATCTTTTGATGCTGGCCTTGTAATTTTCTTTCATCTCAAGACATTAAAGTTCAAGCTGCATTTTTCTCATCGCCTTATTTATTTGTATTGTATAAAATAAATTGTCTCATTTTACATTTAGCTATAGATTTTACAAATGTTTTTAGACTTTATTTCATTATACAGTTATTCACAAGGTAAAGACTCAAGATGTTATGTTTTTAAAAATGGATTGTATGTCATAGTAATATCATAAGATATGTTATAGCATAAGATATTACAATTTATCCTAATATTCTAGAAAATCTTAATATTTGCTTATTCATCGCTCTACCAAAGACAAACAACTCAGGGTTAGTTACTATGAAACGTAGAAATACACCGGAAGCTAATATTTTGCGAATTCAGTTTTGGATCAGATGATTCAATTAAATAGATGCTTATTATACGAAATGGGCCAGGAAGCAACCGCAGAATGTGACTCGTGTAAATATTTTAAAATTACGTTGAGGTGGAGCAGAAGTGCGCAATTGTTTGCGAATTGACTCGGCCAGAAGGAAAATCAGTTTAGCGATAACATGCCTTAAAACAATTACGCAATTTACGAGAAAGTCATAGGCTCTCCATGTTGGTTTACTACAACATACCTGACGGAATTCGCTGGTAAAAATTTTTTGTATACTGGAAAAGAAGATATTAATATCTTTTGGAAGTAAAATATACTAGGTTTTAAATTTTATAGCTTAAACGAATCTCTACCAAAGGCACCACGCTCAGCCCTCTACACCGTATAACTGGTAAGTATGTGTAAACGCGCCGTAACTAACTCTGTTGTGTTTACATTGGCAACGTAAAGAAAACACGTGTCGTCGCAAACGTCCCGTTGTTCTACATCCTTGTTTACCTTAACTGCATTTTACTCTATGTCTAGGACCCTATCCTACTGTGACTGATGATTTTAAAAGTTAATGAGTTCAGCTTTAGTACTAGTAATATAACATCGCATTAGAATTATTATTGTTTTTTCTTAAGAATCACAAGAGTAGTTTCTTATAAATCAAGACATATTTAGACATGCTTCAATTACCAATGTTTTGGCAGTGATAAAAAGGTATGTATCATTTCATATTTTATAAAACTAAATAAGCGCGAGCTATATACTCCAAGTATATGTTATCAGTCAAAATAATACTAATTAAATTAGAATATAGGGATCGTTTAAAATGCTTTCAATTAAATCTTGATCAAAGTCAGGCGGCAATTAAGCTGTGAGGGCTAGGAAGTGCAGCGTTGTTTGATAATCGTGTTATCACCTGCCAATCCACTGCATCGCGATCCGAAAATGCAACAAACACATAGAGCTGCTTGCAACCAAGTAGACAGGCATCAAAGAACATACCGTCAAGTTTCGAAGGAGTGCATTTTTAGTTAGTTAACTGGTACACATTTTTGTATTATTTACAATTTTAATATAAAAAAATTATTTAATTTATCTTCATCTTACCAACGGCAAAATAGTTGGGAAAACATATTTAACCTTGATATAAACGGAAATGTTTGAACAAATAGAAGCTTTTTTAGACAATATGCCAAACTATATTATTTATAATATCAAGTTTTAATGTAATAGTGCTATAAATCAGAATATACAAATGTTTTATTTGAATTATTGTGTATTTATTTCTTTCTTTCAAGAATTTCTTTAATTGGAGATTAGTCTTCACCAGCTAACCTGGAGGGGTGTAGCCCGTTGAAGTCTGTTTCACCATTTGCCAAAATAAATACCACACGACCCTAACTCCGATCGGCCAGTGCAGGATTTGTACCCAAGAAATCCTGAATATCAAGATAGAGTTTCCACTCTGCTACATAACGCGATATTTTGTATAAATAAAGAAAGTCATCTAAGTTATATCTTGTTCTTATATTTAATTCAAAACAGGAAATGGTTGTAATTATATTTAATGTTAATTATATTTTATGGAATCAAGGCAATATAGTATTTATATATATTTACTGTTAATTAACATTGATTGTGTTAATTAATTATTATTAATAGTCTTTGTTAGTAGGTATAAATATCAGATGTATATCTTAATGGATGTTAATTTGTTTTAACACTTTTAATCAATGTCAAAATGTGTGACAAGTATTATCTCCTACTTTTTGTAAAGTATGTAATTTTTGTAAAGTATTTTTTGTAAGTCACCTGCTTCCTCAACTCGTCCATAGCGAACTATGCTATTAGCCCCCAGCTTTGCTGGTACATAACCATTACTGTGGTCCATATACTGTACCCAGGTGTGTAGCTGGGAATGGAACTCGACTAAAGCGCCGATAACTTTTAGGTAATTGAGTTCGAGTTGTTCAACGCTATTTTATAGGGAATCCACGAACATCGCAAGGCACATTGATTACATTTAAGACTTAGGGTTCGGTTATTTATTACTGACAATAAAGTTAGTTAAAAATAAATGTTTGTTGAAGCATTATTAATTTTAATATTTTTGTAACTATATAAAATAAAACCTAATAATCTTTTGAATTAAAATTGTTTGCCAAATTTACAATTTCATCTACACTAATCATCTTTTCACTAGATTTATTCAAAATATTGCAACAGGCTTTAAGGAGTAAGCCATACTACGTACCGGTCAATCTGCCGCCTTCTCATTAAACATACTTGGGCCTCCATGAAATATTACAATACATTTGTTTAGAAATTAAATCTCTTGTAAAAGTGGATGGAATTCCTGACTTCCTAAAAAGTGGTATTGTAGTAACCAAAGAACTTAATAAAAATGGAGTTTAAATTTAAGAGAGAGAGAGAGAGAGAGAGAGAGAGAGAGAGAGAGAGAGAGAGAGAGAGAGAGAGAGAGAGAGAGAGAGAGACGTTCAAGTTTTAATTGATATTACAAATCTGACACTAAGACTCTGGGACACAGATTTTGTAAAACGACCTAACAATATTACAATCATGAAATTGTATTTGCAAATTTGCATTAAGCGTCCATTGAAATCTGTTTTTGCGTAAATAGACGATAATTTTAGTTATATGCAATCAAAATCCTATTAAATTACAATAAACTAAATAAGTTGCGACCAGTTTAACTAAAAACTAATTTCAACACAATACATTTTTCTCTGAATAATTCCGTTAAGCCTAATAATTGACTGTACTAAACATTTTCTTATGGGTTGTTGTTAGTTGAAAGTTATGAAACGCAATTGATTGCCAGTAATACCCGGTAACGCGGTTGCATTTTCTAGGAATATGATTACAGAAAAATAATGATAATACATCTGCTTAGTGGTAAAATGTATTCTTATTCTTAAAAATTATATTTGTTTAGTGCTAACACCATTTTATAGAACTTGAAAACAGATCGCTCGAAATTGAACAAAGTTTCGTGTATGATAAAATGTTGGGTTTAGAATGTCAGATTATAAGCTATTTTATTGTTTTACTCGTACCTTTTAAGGCTATACAAAGATGAACACAATCTTGCCTTATGGTACACACTTTAACACTGTTGTTTAATGACATATGTTTATGTTACTTAACATTTTTTGTTCTCGATTATTTGTTTACTGGTAAAACAATAATTCCTCCATATACTGTGTATAAGGGAGAAAGTAAAAAGTAGCTTAAAATATTATTAAATAGCCACATGTTTGTAATCAATAATATATAATTTTTACATCAGTTTCTCTCACTAATCCTGTTTGCAGAAACTACATTTCCATCAACGCGTCGAATCGTCAGATTGATAATCTGATTAACATCAGTTATTTCAAACTGCAGTCAACGTTGAAAAATAGATTAGAGAGCTTACAATTTGGCCAGGAATAAAGTTATAGAAGACGTACTGGATAATTAAGGTAATTACAAATATTTATTTATCATTTAAATAATTCTTAAAACTGGTTCAACTAACTGATAAAATGATAAAACCTACCTACAAGATCAATTTATTGCATTTTGAGAGAAGTTTTTGGATGTTTTTTGCGTGATACGGAAACGTTACAGGTATTGGTAAGGTTACTTATGTACCGACATGGCTTCTGGAGGAGGAATGTAATATATATCAGGGGTTGCGTGTGTTCTGTGTGATCTAAAACCGATACTACTTTTAGCTGGAGGTAAAAGTTTATATTTTAACTGGTAGTCCCTAAAAATAACCCATTAGAGTGCCAAATCAACTGATTAACTTGACAATCAAACTCCTTGCTATAGTAAATTACCTGGACTACTAAAGTTCTATATTTATTTTTAACATATCAAACTGAAAAACAGAATAATTTTTATCGATACTTAAATTTTTAGTTACTTTAATAATTCCATTGCTATCAAAATTCGATATCGACACAATTATTTTAACCGTCTTAACAATTGAAGGAAAAAACTCGAAACATAAAATTATGAAAATTGTAACAGCTATTAATTTGTTTATTTAAAGTTTGTGTATTTAAAAATACTTAAACATGACTGAGTTTGTATAAGTTTAAGGATTAACATGGTCTTATTAGGTAGGCTTGATTTATAAAGCTCATTTAATAAAGCTTTAATAAAGCTTTATAATAAAGCTCATTGATCTATCATATTCCTTCGAAAGACATTCTACATTTAGTAGGCTAAATAGTTTGACCTTATTATTTCATTGTATTTATTAAAATCTTAATAAACTACACTTATCATGCTACATCATACTTTTTTCCGGCACATTTTGATAAGTAGAAAAATGAAATAGTGTTAAAGTGTTAGAAGTGTTACTGCCTAAGCCTTTCACCTAATCCAACAATTACACTCGAAGGCGGACACACCCTGCTACGTTATAGAATATTGGGATCTGATATTATTATTCATATTTATCGTTTGTCACTTTCTTTTAGTCAAAACCAAACTTAGATTTTATGGAAATACAAATAAATTTTGCTATATAACAAATTAATACATTTTAGATAGTAAAATTTGAAGTCAATCATCAAATGTAAAAGACATATTTTTTTCCTTTTGTTAAGAAACAAATATTTACGTTTTATTAAATAACACGCATAAAAACTCTATTTATGGAGGTAATTCGTTTTCAGCATAAAGTGCTGGTTAGTGACTTAAAACTCTGCAAGTCAGGCACTTTTGTGAAATTAACTCTCGGTGGGGCATAAATTTCTAGATTATTGCAATAGAACAATACTGTCAGGAGTATACATTTCCAATGGGAGCGTAATCTGATAAACGCCGCTGAAGGTAAATTCGTTCAAATTCTCTGTTTCTGGTTTCTCGTTAGTGTCGATGTAACGAACTGTAAATAAAATAACTGTCTGGATTTGTTTTCAAGATGCAAAATAATGATTGATGATTTAAAACATAATCGGAAACTATATATTTTGTTACAGACACCTACTAATACATTTTACTCACGGCAGATTTACAAATTAATACTCAATGGCTTGCAGCATAATGCCCTCAACATTTCTGCCCATCTCATGTAAAACACTACGGTTGCTTGTAACTTTTTGTTTTATATTATGTTTAATTTTGTTGCATGTCAAGTTGGATTACTTTTTATTCATATTTCTTCAAAGGAATATGGCATGTTGGCATTATAAGTGTAGCTAGTGACTATGAGCATATATCACTGCAAGAGGAAGTGAAGTGAAGCATATATTTCCCTCCTGCGGAAAACGATCTCTCTCCGACAGATAAATAAAAGTATACATTTTTCAGAAACAGTATTCGGAAGCAGAACAATATAAATGTTCCGAATATTCCGAATATAAATTCTATACATCTACGTACATTTAAAAAATAATAACAACTACCTAATCAGCATCACTGTTTTATGACACTTTATACCGTTTCAAATTAGTTCATAATGCGATTAGCACTCTACCACAAGCGAGGAGAATCTCATTGCTGCTAGAAAATCTGCCTAGCTTTAAACACTGTAACCAGCAGGAAATGTTCAAATTGATTCTGATCAAACTGATATATACTCGTTATGTTTTATCGTTGACTAAAATCAAAAGTCATTGAATGCTAAAAAATAATGGAAATTTAGAAGTGCCATTTGTAGAGTTCCACTCATGTAAAAATGCTTCTACTGCAGTGAATATAAATATATTGTTTGAAGTTTGTGGTAAACACTTTATTAATAAATTAAAATAATATTTTGGATGAATATATGAAACAACTCATATTCGATTTTTTGTTAATGTAATATCCACACAGTATTAGTATTTACAGAGCAATATGAAAAACGATTAAACGAGTTGTTAAAAATGTTTTAAAAATACAATCTTAAGTGAGGGGTATTATGTTGATTGTTATAAAAATAAAGCAACCAAACTATAAACGCACATATAAGTGCTTATGATATTATGGAAGTAACGAATCAATCCAGTGCGCCTTCCCGTCTGTAATCTCGTTATCAGAGGCTGCGCCGCTATCAGCTGATCGGTGTTGTGATAATCTGATAAGCACCTGTTATCCTGCGCTCAGTGCTGCCGCAATCACTGAAACGAAACTGCAGTAAAGTGCATTGGTGTTTACATCCATATATTTTCCAAAATACTTCCTACAACTTTTTAAATCGCATTTTTTAGAACTGTTAAATCATAAAAGAAGTTTGTGTTCAAGAATGAATCGAGCCAAACAATAGATAAATACGAATTTAACAGTAAAGTGTCTAACAAATTTAGAAGTTAATGCCGATGTAATATGTTAAAGTATTAATTACGAATTACAGGAAAACGATAGTTTTTTTTATAATTTAAACTCTGGCTCTACAAAATTATGAATCATAACTATTGTCTAAAAAATATAAGACCAGCAAAACTGTAACACTTATAAACCTATTTTTAACCATTTCCGCTAGATCCCCTATTGACGTTTAACATATTTTTTGCCGTACTTAACGTTATTGACGAAATATTTGACTTTGAACGCTTACGCCTAGATACTAATTTTACCTAATTTTGAGTACATGTATTTTTACTATATTGAGACTTTGTAAACAGACTAAATATACTGTAACTGCTTAGTTAGTATTTCCTTTAATTTACCTTTCGAACTATGTCTGAGATGTGATAAGTGGGATACGTGTCATCTGCGTATGTTTTGACCCTCACAACTAATTCTAACTTCAAACGACTTGCCTCCTTAAACAGATTTAAATTTATTAAAGCCAGGTTTACATACCTTTTCCATCGAAAAAGTTCATAATTGATCATGTCACCTATTATGATGACATGTTTTGGAATTAAAAATTGCATCCTCCGGAAACACAAAAATGTCCGATATTCATTAAAAATTTTGTCAAAATTTAAAAATTTAAACAGCTCAACATAACACTACACGACATTTGACACATACTTCACATAAATTACTTCCACGTACAAGCCGGCCGGCGATTAGACTCTGACAAAATAAAAAAAAACATTTGCCCATTCGCATTTTGCATTTTGTTCATGTTTAAATTGATTATTTCTTAGAAACGATCTACTTATAACATCAGGAATACAAATATTTAATGTTCCTTAAGGATTTATTTACTGGATAATAAAGAGTTTAAAATGGCATATAAATAGTAAACAATACGAAATAACTTGCGTCCATCGTGCACTGTTGGGACAGTAACGTTTAAAATCAATTACATTCAAGAAATAATACAGTATAGGAAACAATTTGTTAGATTAATCTAATGGGATCATACCAGATCATTACTATGTACTATAGCTGGCACCATTGCATCCTCACGCTACAGAATATAATATTAGCGCAATGTATTATGACGTTATCGGATAACAGAATTAACAGCTCAGGTGTCTATATTTCATCAGTTCGGTTTGTCTGATAATTCTTGAATAAAACCAACACGTGACATATCACAGGATTTTCGTTTGCAATATAAAAAAATGCATCGTCAAAACCATGGATTTGCTTCTTTGTATGTTAAACAAAATTAGAACAATAAAGTTTGCCAAAAATGTATACATTTTAGAATAAATAAGTCTCTTATGGTATTTTCGTTTTTATTTATTGAACGAAAGTTGTATAGTAAGTTGTAAGTTGTTTTTTTCGTTCTTTTTAGCGAATTTCCCCTATAGGGAAGAAGCTATTACCGTAGGTCTCATGGTAAGACTTAAGCCCGAGACCATGATAACTTTTTGTTTTGAGGTCCCCAGATATCCAAAACACTATTCGTTCAAATTTATATATATGTATATATATATATATATATATATATATATATATGTGTGTGTGTGTCCGTGAATGCGATAACTTGAGTAAAAAACGTCCGATTTCGATGAAATTTGGCTCGAATGTGTAAACTGACAATTATGACTTTAAGTTCGAAAACCAGAAAAATCGGACCATGGGAAGGGGGGTTTATGGGGGTTTTAAATTTTCCAAAAATCAGTTTTTTGCATTTTTCACCCTAAAATTTTTAAAACACTTAATTTTGGTCTTGACCATGTTATAGAGCTTAAAAAACAAATAATATGGTATTTTGAATTATTAACCTAGGTTAAGTGGTTGCGGAAAAAATCCCAAAAACATGCTCATAAAATCTCCCATGTTAATCTTATGGGAAAAAGGTTTTTGGCTTTTCCTCAGTTAATTTTACTTTAAACTTCACATTTGCTTTTACCAATCACTTCAGCTCCACAAAACAATAATTTTGGTGTTTAAATTGTGATTCTACGTCCAACCGTTGCAGAGCTATTCAAAGTCCTAAACACAGTACGTTGTCCAATGTTATCCTTATGGAGAATAAATAAAATTTGATATCTTGATTATTTATGAATGTATATTGATGAAACTTGGTATGTGGCTTCACGTTGTACTGGTATATTGATATTTGCACAAAAAATAAATGTTTTGTTGGTTGTCCCTGTCGCAGCTAACCTGCATACTCAGCTCTAATGTTATTCTTATGGAGAATAAGTAAAGTTTTATATCTCCCTTAATTATGAACATAAATTAATAAAACATGGTAAGTAGCTTCACCTGGTTCAGTTATATTGATAATTGCATAAAAACTCATTTCTTATCTTCCTCGTTGCAGCAAACCTGCGTACTCAGTCCTAATGTTATTCTTATTGGGAATAAATAAAATGTTATAAATCACCTATTTATGAATGTATTTTTGTCAAACTTGGTAAGTGGCTTTAGGTAAGAGTTAGAAACATATAAATGCATTGGAAATTCGCTGAGTACGCAGGTTTGCTGCGACGAGGGGTATTTATTTATATGAGCATACAAACAGCTATTAAAAAGAGTTAATATATTCTAATCATTGTGCAATCTCAACTAATTTTGCGTGCAGTAGGATGGTTCATAAAATGAATAATATTCATAAAACGTGATTAAAACAGCTTGTATATTGCTACCAGTATCTATGGGAATTAGTAGGCCTATGTATAGCTGTCTCCAGAAACCTCTATTTCTGGAGAAAGGTCTTAAGTGCTACAGTATGCATTAATGGTTTGGACATTATTACGAAGAGGTGATATAAAGAAGGATTAAAAGAGAAGATCTCAGTAAATATTTATCACCTTGAAGGATGTATATGTGAAGGGTTGCGTGATACCCGGCCTATCAGCTCCTCAAGCCCTACATCTTGGGAGAAACTGCCAGTAAACACATTCCACGGCTGCTTAGGCCCATTGTAAAGACAAATACTGTTATTTGCTTGTCAGTCGTAAAACTGACATGTCCTCCTTTATATGTTATCGTTCACTTAAATGTTATTTATAACATACTCATGCACAAATTAAATGCTGTGTTGAAACATGTTTTAATAACAACATAAAAGTCATGTTTGGATTTTGTTGCTTTAAATTGTAATCATGTTCAATGTATACAATTCTAAAATTTACAAAATACAAATATTAATATCAGAAATATTACCACTACATTTTTGATAATATTACAACTATAAATATACTATCCCTATATATATATATATATATATATATATATATATATATATATATATATATATATATATATATATATATATATATTTACAAACGATGCTTATTACATTGTCTTTTTCATTTTGAATATTTAACATTGCACATAACATGATCAAATATATCTAAGACTCGTTATGTTACCTATGTCTGAAAACCGAAGGTGAACAGTTAGGCCTTTTTCACTAAACTGAACAGTATTGTGTAGCATTGTGCTACTCTATTTAGCTTTTACATTGTAGTATGGTTAATCGAAAAACAGGAAGGATTTACTAAGAAAGAGAGAAAAGAGAATGATAGTTTGGTTAGAGCCTCTCATGCCTCCCTCAGGCTTCTTTGAAATCCTCTATCTCAAAATATTTTACCACTTTTACACATTTTCTTGTTGTTTTTATTTGTATTTTTTTCTTTACACTCATTTAGATTTATATCAATGTAATTTATCAATTTCATGATACCACTTTCGTGCCTTAAAATTTCCTCTTGAGAATGGTTTACTATGTATTGTATTTTTGAAACTCATAATAGCGATGGATTTGAATTTATTTTTTGATTTATTTGGAATTTACCTATCGCTTCTAGTGTTTAAAACTACACTACGTTTCGGGAGGTAAGGAAACTCCTCCCGTTATCAAGTGAACCCTACTTACATCTAAATATCAAACTCTTACACCTAACTAACCTACATTTTTTTGGATTTTTTTGATTTTTCTTTTACATTCTAATTTACACTAACACAAAGATAACAAAAAATCAAATACAATACACTAACACAAAATTTATATCACACCTAACTAACCTACATTTTTTAAAATATTTTTCTTTACAATTTAATTTGACTAACAGAAAGATAACAAATATATATAAAATTAAAACACTAACACAACATTTATATATACGAACAAATGAAAAACTGACATTACATTACCTGTTCTGCATCGTGGCCTCCAAGCTGACGGGCAAACACGGGAAACGGGCTCACGTCCATCCACAACCAATTCGCACACTAGACTAGTGGCTAGCGGCAGTGGAGGGGGGAGAGCCGTTACCCCCACCTACCGACAGGGGCACGTGACGACACAGCTGTGGCTACCCACACGTCTTTGTCGACGGGAACATGACACGGAAACCAAAAACTGCACGATTCCTCCTAGAATGCTACACGGGCACCAGTACGATATTCTCATAGAGATTACCGCATGCCTCCAAGGTGAGCATTGGGAACTGGTCATGCAATCAGGTGGCCGTGTTTCCTCCAAGGGCGATCACGGACGCATGTGTCGTAGCCGCATTGGATGGACTCTAGACGCAGGAGCAACTGTAACACAAGGAACTGGCGTGTGTTTGCGGGGTGATTTTTGACTGAAATGGTTTTTAATTAAGGGAATCCATCAATACTACTCTGACTTATTGGATTTTCATGTAAAAAAACTGTATCTACAGCATCAAATGTGAATGTGAGGGTGAATATATAGGGGAAACTAAAAGGCCGCTAAAAGTTCGTATAAACGAACATAAAAGAAACACAAAAAATGGCGAAACAGTAAAATCTAAATTGGCAAAACACGCCTGGGAAAATGATCATAAATTTAGTTGGGAAGAGGCAAAAATTATACATCATGAGTCTCACTATTATAAAAGAAAGTTTGTTGAAGGGGCATTAATTAAATTACATGAAAATCCAATAAGTCAGAGTAGTATTGATGTCAGGCCACTATGGATTCCCTTAATTAAAAACCATTTCAGTCAAAAATCACCCCGCAAACACACGCCAGTTCCTTGTGTTACAGTTGCTCCTGCGTCTAGAGTCCATCCAATGTGGCTACGACACATGCGTCCGTGATCGCCCTTGGAGGAAACACGGCCACCTGATTGCATGACCAGTTCCCAATGCTCACCTTGGAGGCATGCGGTAATCTCTATGAGAATATCGTACTGGTGCCCGTGTAGCATTCTAGGAGGAATCGTGCAGTTTTTGGTTTCCGTGTCATGTTCCCGTCGACAAAGACGTGTGGGTAGCCACAGCTGTGTCGTCACGTGCCCCTGTCGGTAGGTGGGGGTAACGGCTCTCCCCCCTCCACTGCCGCTAGCCACTAGTCTAGTGTGCGAATTGGTTGTGGATGGACGTGAGCCCGTTTCCCGTGTTTGCCCGTCAGCTTGGAGGCCACGATGCAGAACAGGTAATGTATTGTCAGTTTTTCATTTGTTCGTATATATAAATGTTGTGTTAGTGTTTTAATTTTATATATATTTGTTATCTTTCTGTTAGTCAAATTAAATTGTAAAGAAAAATATTTAAAAAAATGTAGGTTAGTTAGGTGTGATATAAATTTTGTGTTAGTGTATTGTATTTGATTTTTTGTTATCTTTGTGTTAGTGTAAATTAGAATGTAAAAGAAAAATCAAAAAAATCCAAAAAAATGTAGGTTAGTTAGGTGTAAGAGTTTGATATTTAGATGTAAGTAGGGTTCACTTGATAACGGGAGGAGTTTCCTTACCTCCCGAAACGTAGTGTAGTTTTAAACACTAGAAGCGATAGGTAAAGTCCAAATAAATCAAAAAATAAATACTATGTATTGTCCCTTACTATGAAATATTTAATTCCAGATAGTGTTATCTTTCAATACAAGTAAACTTGTAGTATATAAAAAATAATAATTTCCAAAAAAGTGTAGTTATGGTCATTAAGCTTGACACCATAAGATGGCACGCACCGTAAGGAAAGCATTTGATACTTTTTAAAATACCCTGTTCAATAGCACGCTAGCAAATGATATTGCCACCCCAACTGCATTTATGAACGACTTAATAAACGAGGATATTTTTTTTGTTTCATTTTAAATTAAAAGACTGATATAATTCTTGAATCTCATAATCCCAGTAACACTATTATGTCTGCATTTAAATTTTGACTTAAACAATACAAAATAATCTCATGACAGATTTTGGACAGTAATTATAAACATAACGTAAATTCAAGACTTGAAAAACTTAAAATATAAACAAATTTAATATTAATACATAGATAATTTTATAAAAATACAATTTTAATAAAAAATTAAAGTTATTTATATTTTATAGAGTACTATGTAATACATCTCTAATAATGTAAGGTATCATTTAAAAAATAATGTTACCAAGTTTGAAAATAGTTATTACATGTTACCAATCATTTGACCTTACTAAATGTCATATCATAATGCAAATAGTGTCAATTTGAACTGGC
Source organism: Allygus modestus (assembly GCA_963675035.1). Taxonomy (NCBI): domain Eukaryota; kingdom Metazoa; phylum Arthropoda; class Insecta; order Hemiptera; family Cicadellidae; genus Allygus; species Allygus modestus. The sequence goes on along the minus strand of OY776111.1, from coordinate 251,411,362 downwards.
CTTAGTTCAATTTAACTTAAAAGGAACTACTATTTGCCATGATAAAACCCCTATGGTAAATTAAATCACTTATAATAATAGTGTGAATTGTTTCCAAGATGAAACGAGAGATGAGGCTTTAAATAGCTGAAATAGATTTTACTCGCATAAATTATCCGTAAGATCAAAATCTTAGATTTTGACGTAAATAAGTAAAATCTTGAATTCAATAAATTGTCCGTATCAGTTTAGAGGATGGTGCAGATTATAAATTAAACAAAAATATACGTAGTAAATTATATAAATTTTAAACAGTTAAATATGCTATTTGTTTCATTAATTACAGATCTTATTTTAACTAACTAAGCCTGAAAATACTTATTATTGCACGGTTTGAATAGCACGAAGAGCTAGCTAAAGCTGAATTTGAGAACACTCAACTTTAACAATATTTTAGTTCTGTGATCACCGTTATACTTTTGGAAGCAAGTGTCCAAGCACGAAAACAATGACTCAAATATGAGTAGAACGACCTGAAAACAGACGTTCGACTAAATGACCAGCACAGAGCCATTCATGAAACCATACAATACAAATGAACAAAACTGTGTCCACAGCGGATGTCGGATGATTGATTTGATTGAAAACCGAACGATCCATTTGTCACTGTTCTCTCCAGTTGTTTGTTCCAAACTACATTTCATAAACAAAGAAATATTTTGCCGCTATTTTGTTATTTTTTACTTTTAAGGTGTTTTCCCCGTGATAGTTCCTCTAAGTAGCAGTTTAAACTTTCCTTAACGTCAATTATGAAAATAAAATTGCATATTTATCGAATGTGTTACGTTTGGAGTAATTTGTTATCAGGTCTAAGTTATAATTACCAAATATATGTGATTTAAAACCTAACGGATATTATACCCATGCAAAATAAACCATAATACTATTTATAAAACACTTAAAATTGAATGGGTTCACCTTAAGATATACAATTAAAAGTTACACTTTTTAAATTGTAACCATATGCGGTAATGCTATCAAGGATCTTCATTCCTGGCTCCTAATAACTTTATGTTATTTAGTTTACCACCGGTTTTTATCAGTTACAGAAGTGTTTAAATTAATGATATTTATGAAATATTAACGAGTTTGCACACAGCACGCTGACGTGAGGGAAGTGAATTTCCACATTAAAAACTTTTAAAACTCAAAATCAGTGTAAAAACATACATTTGTCCAATTTTTATCGAAATCTGAAAACATTGATTTTTTGGCTGTTCTGATACTCCTGGTTTCATTTACTTGCAAAGCTGGGAATATAATTTTGCGCATTATAAGGTTAGGAGAAGGTCCAGTTAGGCTTGAAAGTAGGCGTGAGGTTGCTGGGGGTAATAAAAGTACTCTAACACAGGAATAACAGGCTTTTCTAGTGTAAAACCCCCATAAGACAACGTACTGTGTTTAGCCGATACACATTTTCTTTAATAACTCGGTAAATATTTATGGTAGAATGACGAGAGAGGGCTTACAACTTTTGCCTTTCTAATTCCCATCTTTGTACATGCATTAATTTTACATCTGGGGCTTTTCTGACCCTTTTTGGGCCCAAAAACTCGAAATTTGAAAGATTAATCTCAAAAAAATGGGTTTAGAGTTTTCCGATTGTATTGCCCAACGAACTTGTCCAACAGATTATAGAAAGGAACGTCTCTACCAAATTTGAAGTAAATCGGGAAAAAATGCGACCGCTAGAGTGCATACACACACATATATATATATATATATATATATGTCTTTAAATATACATATATATAAAATTTTAAACGACCCTCCCAAAACGTGTTCAGGGGGTCACGTTAGGAACTTCTATGGTGGTCCCGGGCTGAAGTTTCACCGTGCGGGTCATGCTAATAGTTCACTTTCCAAAGGAAATTCAGTAACAATTAATTGTAATTAAGCTTTTACTTTCTCCCTCTATACATAGTATATGGCATATGGTGAAAGTATTGTTTTCGTCAAAATTTTCGAATTTGAGTTGTTAGTGGAAATATTCGTTTTGGTGCTCCCTGAACCCAAAAAAGTGGTTTTTACGTGGTGTGTGTGTGTGTGTGTGTGTGTGTGTGTGTGTGTGTGTGTGTGTGTGTGTGTGTGTGTGTGTGTGCGCGCGCGCGTGTGTGTGTGTGTGTGTGTATCTGTGTGGATGTGTACAGAGCTAGAGCCCTAACCAATGGGCCGATTTTTATGAAATTTGGTATGTATGTACTAATCCACGATATCTCCAAGGGTTTTTTCATTTTTTCGAATTTTTGATTTTTAAGGGTATTATCCCCCCAAAACCACCAAAAAATATGAAAAATCAAAATTTATCAAAAACAGCTCTAACGATTTTGATTAAACTTTAGTCATTTGTAGAAATTTAGTTTTCAAACAAAATGACACCACCCGCATTCCTGTAAAAATTCAGGTTCAGAAACTACAAGACTTAAAACATCCAAATTCAGTTGTTTTTGATTTTTCATAAAAAGACATAAATATAAACAAATATTACTATTCACCATTAAAAAGAGCTCAAAACACTAAATAATTTAGTATTTTGAATTACTATCCTACGATTGCTGGTCTCGAAGAAAATTGAAATTTTCATTTAGCAGTAAACGCAGTACGTTGTCCAATGTTATTCTTAAGGGGAATACAAAAATTACTATTTATCTCTTATTCACTGATCAATTTCATTCAAACTTGATATGCTTGTCAATTGAGCATTGACCAACAGAGGTAATTCGAAATATGTTGCCCCTTAATAACCCTGTGGTGGATAGGGGGCATTTCCCCTCTTAAAACCACGAGTGTAGCAATGGATTCTGTAGTGCCTCCAAAGCAGGGATTTGGGTGGATGTATTTTAAAACAACTTGTTTACAAGATTTTCTGTACATTCGACCGTGCTTTGTATTCTATATTTAGTAAATAAAAAGTAATTTATTCATTACAGTTGGGCTAAAAGGGAGAAAGTATGTGTCAGTTTCCTGATACCGTTTATTAATATTAATTTCAATATTATTCAATTTACATTTTGTTATTATATCCAGAAAAAACCATACAACCTAATTTATATCAATATTATACTACCAATGCATGAAGAAAACCGTAACAATACTATTACTTTGTTTAGTCAAAATACAAATTATTTTAAAAATAGTAATATTCTGTAATACAAATAAAACATGGATTTAAATAAGTATTTCAATAATTTCATAAACATTTAGTATAAGAAGCTATTTAGTAAAAGTATCAATTATTACAATGAGAGCATTAGAGCCGAGATCAGAGACTGGCGGGTACAGAGCGCTGTGTTGATATTGATATTACTTGTTGACAAAGAGTTGTCCGTGGTTCGAGTGCGAGGGCGTGTTTTTAATTCATTAAATATATTTGTTTATTCACGTTAACAATGCAGTAGTGCATGTAGCTATTATATGGTTTCGTAAACTTAACACTGACCGATATATCGTTTTGATTTTCTATAATATACTAGTGCAAAGGTTAGTCCATGAAATATGTATAAGCTACTTAAGTCTACGTTTACTGCACGCTAGAATACCCAATATATTGGACCAAAACGTATCTTATGTAGGATAAATTGGTAAAGGAGGGCAAGTTGTAGAAAGGTCAGCCCGGAGTGGAGGGCAGATATACGTGCTGGGTGGCTCTCACGCGACCCTTGATATATACTGCGCTACACTTCCGGTACAGGTGAGTCGTGCTTCCGGTTATCCGATGTAACCGTAGGATCTACAGTTTATATTAAATGCTAGAAACCTGGATAGTAATGCCCAGGTAGCCATTTATTTACTATATACTTTAAAAATGTAACCAATAGTAATTAAAAATCATTAGTATTATTAATTGATCTAACTACAAACACACCGTGTAGGTGGTAAATAATTTAGGTGGTTAAGGATATATCGTTCAGAATTGTAAAACATTACCATTTCTTACTTGTAATTATTCGTTTTCATTTTGAATTAACTGGTGTCCGTGACTTCGTCGGAGTGATTTTTTTCCATAACCGTATATTTTCCCGTTGGTAAAAAGTTTTACCATAGAAAGCCATTAAAAATTATTTTTCCATAAGGTTAACACCGAAAATTTTATCGTCTAGTAAGGCAGAGCCCTATGGACTTCAAACCTTTCCTAGGGCTAGGTTAACCTGAATTACTGTACCATGCAAATTATCATGGATATCGAATGAATGGTAAAAAATGATCAAACAAAAAACAAAAATGTTTATATTCAGAATAATTTTTACTGAATACGTTCAATATAAAAAAATGCATCACTAAACAACCAATAATGTGAAATTATTTTCTTAGGTCAACACGATGGTTTTTACACCAACATTTATATATATTTCGCAAATAATACTTAACATGGATATATTAATTAATTGTAAAACCTAATGAAGGTTCACTGTTTAGTTCCCTTCTTGTTGCAAGCATTCTAGTGGTGAGACAAACCACTGAACAAATGTATTTTGATTGTGTTACATAAATGTCTGGTAGATATCTGTACTTTTTTAAGTAGTATGTATCTCCCAAACTTGTATTAACACTGCAAACATTAAAAATTTAACTTAAAACACGATCTTACATGTTAAGTATACGTGAAATGTTTGATATTATTTGTTTGCATATTTTTAAACAATTAAAAACTTGTTAATAAAATTGACATATTGTCTGTTTAACAGGGTAACATAAACTACGTCTCACTAGAGTACAACAAAAATATATTTATATTTATACTACACTTGCATACAATAGGTAGATATACAAAATGGATGTTACAAGGCGATCGGTTTCAACCAGTTACACCGGTCACCATCAGGACTAATCAGGGAATCTCTGAAATGGGGATTCTGATTCTGACTCTGGGATGACCAGTGTAACTGGTTGAAAACGATCACCTTTCACCATCCTTTATGTATATTTTCCGTCTGGTATGCGTAAAATAAAGTTAAAGTATACGTTTTGTAATGTTTTAAGACGCAGTTTATGTTATTCTGTTTAATTATAACTACACTTATCATGCCACTCAAGAAATTATAAATTACCTCTTGATGTAAACTTTCAACTATATTTTAAATTACACTAGCGACCGCTCAATGGTTGAATAAATACGGATAACTAAATCAATTAGGAAAATATCTAGTTAGTCTATTGCTCTCGATTCCTCCTCCTCCCTCACCCACAGATTTAATTTCTTTAACGTGTAGTAAAATTAGATAACAGAGGGGCGTTGCCATTCCAGTAATAAGTATTATTTTTATTTACATTGAGCCTGAAACATCTGGTCTTGCTATTTTGCTAGCATATGTTATATCAACAGCTGTCAAATATTCAATTCAACCAATTGTTATCTTCTACTTATATAAAGCTAGACGGGTTCACTCACTCACTTACTCACTCACTCACTGACATAAATTATGAGGCACTTCCCGTAATCTAACCCCCTTGACCCCATACTTGAATTAAAGCTCTTGACGAGAAACTCCCAGAAAAATTACCAAAAGTTAACATTTTTGAGTTTTCGGGGCATTTTTGGCGCGTGGAAAATTCCACTTTTTTCAATTTTCCCACTTTGAGCGCGTTTTGTACGGAAACGGTAAGAGATGGCAAGAAGTTTTAAATACTAAAATTGTAGAAAAATTTAATTTCCAACTAACGATTTTCCGCCAGATTTAAGATCCGATAATCCGTTTAGCTGCTATTCATCGGAGAAGAAGTAATTTTGAGTATTTTGGCCCATTTAAATGTGTACAGTTTTGGAAAGCCGTTTAATGAAAGCACACTATCTTTGGCTAGTACCACATGTTTGTATCAGCTGTTTTAAAAAAACCGCCCGTGTAGGCGATACTAATTTGATCACGTGAGGTTTATATAAATCAGCTGTTACAAAACAAGGTGAGCACATTATCACCTACACGGGAGGTCCAATATCGCGAATATCGTTTGTTACGATATTGGAAAATGTAATCAACCGATTGTTGGTTCTATCGAATGAATTTAGTTAGCCCAGTAGCCCAGTGGATATGTTGTCAGATGATTCAAAATCATGTGGTCACGGGTTTGAATCCTACTTTTGATGCTTACTTTTCGTGGCTGCAATTTATTTTTTGTTTAATTTGACCTTTTTGTATTTACAAATTCATTTATTTGTAATTATGTTGCACAACGAACAGCCACTATACTCACTATGCTTTGCGGAGTTAGGTTAGGTTAGGTTACTATAATTTTGTCGTGTACTGAAGTCTAATTTGTTGTTTTTTTTACACGTAAATCCATTTGTATAACTCCAATTTAACATTGTAACCACAACTTTTTATTCATATCTGATTGACTTTGATTGAGTGAGCACTTTATTTTCGCTTTTATTCACCTCGAAACAACCATCGTAGTCGAGAGATCATTCGATAAAACTAACAACAGCTGGTTGATCAAATGTTTCGATATCGAACCGATATGGGACCGCCTGTGTAGGTGTTAATGTGCTCACCAAAGGTAATTTTTGTGTGGTTTTTCTTTGGTTAATGAACTACAATAGTTGAGTTTGATTTAAACTTGAGTTGACTGAGGAATGCAAGTGAGCGAAGCGAACTCCAAAAGGGGGTTTGGGGGGCGAAGTCCCCAACGGCGATAAGCCTAGTCTTATACTGTTCTTCCATAATATTAACATTGAAACGTTGAAAGCCCTTGGGGGCCCTAGAGTCGATGTAAATTATAAGGGGTTTCTGCACATCCACATGACAATACATTTCTAACGGTATGCGGTAATTTATCCTACGATACACTCAGGCTGATAAAAATGAGGAACTTTTGTGCTTGCCTAATAATGTAATAGTGAATTTGGTTATAGTAAATAAATACATCATAGTGATTGAACAAAATATTCCGTTAAAATTAAATCTGGAAACTGAAAAGAAAAAGATAAGGCAATCAAGGTAGCGGCCTTAATCAGCAGAGAGTTGTAGTTACTGGAGTGGAAATTATTTATTGAGTTGCATTGAAAGAGGGCGATGAAGCGCACAAAACAGCCAAGCTACAATTAACTATGAGTCTAGAAGACGGCCTGCAATAACGAGCAAGCCTTCTTGATACTTCATCTACTGTTGTATTGGCTCTGCCTTATTGATTTTTATATTACTTCAGCAAAATGATCTTTTAATAAAACATATATTTTTACTAAGGTTGTTATGAACGCAACAGTTTTAACGAATCTAATTAGGAAATGAGACTTACTAATTAAATTCTTAACAATTGTTGATAGCAAATATTTTTCAAGAGGGGTTAGTCACAATATTTCAGACCAATAGTTTATAGCACATAATTGTAGTCGATTCAAGGAATATCTAGGCATTTTTAGTCTATTAGAACGTATACAGACTTAGTTTAATCGTTAAGGGGCACAACTAAAGCAATCATGTATTTCTTACGTACGTAGATTTGCTGCAACAAGGAAGATGAGAAATATTTTGTTATGCAATTATCAATATAACTCAACCAGGTGGAGCTGCATACCAAGCTTTATTCATTTAGGTTCATAATTAAGACAACTTGACTTATTCTACATAAGAATAAAATTAGGGCTTAGTATGCAGGTTCACTGCTACAGGGGCAATAACAAAAATTTGTTTTGTGCAGATATCAATATACCTCGACTAGGTGAAGCCCACAGATCATATAAAAAAGTAGACTGGGCATCAAGGGTGTACAAGTGAAGCACAAATTAAATCTGGACCACCAAGATAGCGGCTTGTAATTTCTCTGAGTCCCAACAGATAGCGTTACTTGTGTTGTGACTTTGGTCTTAAAAATACTCATGAGTCAAAACATATGTTTATTTTGGATGATTTTATCAAAAATAATTTTTTTTATTTACTAACATTAAGTGTGGTTAGTTAATGCTTGAACGGTTTTTACACTGTTAAAGCTCAATTTCTCACTACTTTAAATTAAGTAGAACTATTTTTCAACAGTTAAAAACATTATTTGAAACCAGAGATTATAAAAATTATGTTTGAAACTATTTATAACGTAAGGAAAACGTTCTGTCTATTGCAATTATGGTACTGTAACGCTATCTGTTACAGAAAAAGGGGAGTGAGTAACATATTAAACTATAGGGAACAATAACAGTTGACTAATATATTTGTTATAACATGTTAAACAACTAAATATATTTGTGGGCTTAACAACTCTACGAAATTAATGCTTCAGTTTACAGTAGCCAGTCATTCATGAATATGATGCCAAATATGACTAAATCTTCATAATGTGTATTCTATTATTTGTATAAAATGTTGGACCACCAAGATGGCGGAAATGCCAAAAGTGGGTTTCACCAGCTGCAATGATAAAGTAATAGGGATGCCCAGTCTATTTCTTTTTTATAGTCGGTGGTTGAAGCCACATACTGCTCTCATTCTTTCATCAATGTACATTCATAAATAACCGAGATATAACATTTTATTTATTCTCCATAACGATAAAATTAGACAACGTACTATGTTTAGAAATCTGAATATCTCTGCAACGGTTGGACGTAGAATCACAATTTAAACACCAAAATAATGGGTTTTAGAGTGTAAATTTATTGGTAAAAACAAATGTGCAGTTTTTATCAAAGTTATCTGAGGACAATCTAAAAACCTTTTTTCTATAAGATTAACTTGAGTAATTTTACGAATGCATTTTTTAGATTTTCTCCGCAACCAACTATCGTAGGTTAAGGATTCAAAATACTAAATTATTTCTTGTCTAACTATAAATTGGTCACAACAAAAATAGTGTTTTTAAATTGTTGGGTAAACATTGCAAAAACTGATTTTTGAAAACGTTCAAACCACTATTAAACACCCTTTTCATGGCTCGATCGTTCTGGTTTTCCAATTTAAAGTCATAAATGTTATTCTTTCACATTTGCGCAAAATTTCATAAAAATAGGACGTTTCTTTTAAAAGTTATCGAGGTAACGGACACACATATATATATAAATTTGAACGAATAGTGTTTTGGTAACCTGGGGTCTCAAAACAAAAAGTTATCATGGTATCGGGCTTAAGTTTTACCATGTCTAGGGCTTAAGTCAACTTATCCCTATAAGGGACATTCACTAAAACTAGATTTGTAGACTCTTTCTTGATCTTTCAAACGGTATTCTTGTATGGTGGACACAAATCAAAGTGGTTGAGCTTACCAGACTACTAAGTAGAGTACATTTTAACACTACAATATTTTGCGTTGTCTTAAAATGGTTCCAGCCTGTAAACTGGGTTTAGCTCATCAATATTTAAGTGCATTATAAATTAGGGCCCAGTTATCTAAATTTAATTTAGGTACTTTAGAGTTAGTTTTATGCATTATTTTATACAGGTTAAAATTTTAATTCCACATAATCGTTTTAACAAAATCCTTTTTATTTAGTGTAATATCTGAAAGTCCTTTAAAAGTGTATTTCGTCCTTTGAAACCTAAAAATTAAGGGGTTTTAAACGTACAGTTAAATGTGTTGTTGAGCTTAAATTCCACTTTCATGTGTTTGCACCATATATTTTACATAAAACAATTATAGTGTTCTTTTTGTAACCAGAGGCACAAGTTATACTATTCCTCCAATAGTGTAATTTGTGTCATAAGAGTAATTGCAATATTATCGTCATATTATGTAAATTAAAAATACACAATCAAAATTTAAGTAAAATTTAAATTATGTAAATACAAGTTATATTTTAAAATCGCTTGAATTTTGACTTTAAAACACCTAGCACATCCATCAATAATTTCATTTTCCCCGTTAATTTTCATTATTGTTATTTATACTGAACAACTTTTCAATAACTTACTATCAGAAAATGTAATTGAGTATTTTTTTAGTTTATGTTAAATCGCATGATGGTCTAAGCTTAAAAGGGCTTAAAATAAAATTTAGTTTACCTACATAGTTTCTTGAATATGGTAAAACATTTTATTTCAATTATTATACCTAATATAAGGGTACATATTATGCATCTAACTAAGTAACAACAATATACAATAACCAAAACTTAACAATTCACGATTCACTGTCGTATCTTTGCAGTAGATATTTGAAAATTTGAATGTCTTGGAGTATATAATTTCATACAAGCAAATAAACCAACAGAAGAGCTCTTGCTATTTATTCCCCGCCTCTCAGACAACGATTGTTGCTGAACACTTTGGACCACTTCATCTCTCTCTTTAAAGGAACTCAATAAATCATTTCCACTCAATAGAAAACAATTCAATATTATTTAATAGTTCAGTTCATTTACTCAAAAACACATGATTTCTTCCCTCCACTTGCTCATTCGTTTTTATTTTTTATTTATTAATTTCGACAGTAAGATGGACATGTTTTTTCCGAACGGGAGAGGAAGTTCGTTTCCCTGTGAGGAGTAAACATTATTTCCGGCTTGATTGCATTTCGTTGTGACTTCTTACTAAACAGGATAAATAAAATAGTCTTACAACACTATAAAGTATATTTACACACTTACATACAAGATGGTAAAATATACACAAAATATGGTACAAGGTGATCGATTTCAACCAGTTACACCAGAATTCTCTGGAATCTGGATTCTCTGATTGGGCCTGATGATGACGTGTAACTGGTTGAAATCGATCGTCTTGTACCATATTTTGTGTATATTTTACCGTCTTGTATGTAAGTACACTATAAGTGTAAATATACTATATAGTGTTGTAAGACGTATTTTATTTATCCTGCTTAGTTGTAACAACACGTATAATGCTAATAAAGAAATTATTTACTCCTTAATATGAATGTTATGGTGATTCGATAGAAATTAAAATTAAAACCTTTTGGCTCATATTAAGCAACTCAAGCCATTCTCAATGGATTAGTGGGGGAATAGATTGATTAAGTACACTGTATTTATCAAATATGTATTTTTTATTATCTCTGTAACCAGTAATCGTAAAACGGTGAGTCTACAAAACAAAATTTGAATTATGTTATAGCTGTATTGTGTTACAAGAAGGTGTATTTAAGTAACCAATACATACTCATAAAATACAAAAATTAGTGTTTTGGGTAATACATCCTGTAAGTGTATACTTATCAACCAAAATATCTGTTTTTATCTTGATGTTGATATAAATCGCCAAAATTTGATAGACATTGATTTACATATGCACTATACATGACTCATTTCATAAGATAACAAACAAAATATCTATATGAAATTGAGGGAAAATCCAATACTGCGGAAAAAACTTACTCAGAGTATAAAACATGATAACTGAGTCAGGGGACCTCAAATAAGATGTTCCTTCGTGCAGTTTTTGATTTTATTGGATTTTCGGCTATAATTTATCTGGCCTATTGAACAGCGAAACTAAATGTTTCTATATTCCTTGGAATTTACAACAGTAATATCAAACCATTATAATATTAGTCCATCATTTGTTTGGACAGTTTGCTTTTAGTGAGTCTAAGTTAATCCTAATAATCGTGACAGTTAATCGTAATAATACTATTAATCGTGATATTCAACTTTTAGGAATATCACAACTGAAAAATGTTTATATTTATTTTTGGTAACAAATAAAATAAATAAAACCAAGCACTCTAGTATTTCATATTAATACAATCATTTACTATTTAAATTTACTAACTGTTTATGGTTTACCAATAAAATCACAGAAAATAAGTAACACAGTACTAACTGTTTGACGCTGTTTTACCAGTACATGCTAGTAAATATAATGAAACAGCCCTTATTATATTTTAAAAATGTTTTTAAAACGAGGACTTTACCACATATACTTCACCTTTGTAATCATGGTGTAAATATCTCTCATTTATAATCGTCAGAATCAGATTTAGAAATAGAGTAACTTAATTCATTGCTGCATACAAGTACAGACAGAAAATTATCAATTAAAAAGTACTTAGTCTCATGATCCTGATTACCATTTAATGTCAAATGATTACCACTCAATATCAAACTTATGAATCAGGAATAAAATCTATAAGAGGCTTTTCAATGCTACAACAGACTGATGTTGTAATACTATTTTACAGTAAAAAATTAGCAAGTTGAAAATGACTGGTTTACACATTCAAATTAAACATTTGATCATACAACGTAAAGAAAATAATCAAATAATTGTCAAAACATGTTTGTAGAGTCTTTTAAATTAATCGTGTTTATTGAAATTAAACAAAGTTTGATAAACATTAAACATGTTGATCAACACTGCACAAGCGCCGCCCGCAAAGCCTTTGATCACGCTGTGTTGACAATTAGAAAGAGTGTTTATTGACTACATCTTTTTCACTCTCTTTCTAAACGGCTTACACATTTTAATCTATTTGCATCCTTTTAAAGGCAAAAGCTAAATGCACGTTTTTACTTTTGTAACAAAAACGTATACTAAACTTATAGGTTTTTAGTTAAATAGCATTTTACGCATTTTAATCAAACTAAAATAGCTAGAACAGTGTTCTTAAATTAAATAAACTCATTTTTTTGGTGACCAATAATATAAACTTGTTCGCGGATTATATCTGATAAGACGGAAGCATGTGACTACGGTTTGATGATATATGATGGTTGAAGCAAATTATTTTGTAACCAGTATGTCATGATAAAAAAAGTTTTTCTTTTTTATCTTTAGTAGAGTGGATTACTATATTTGGATAAATGTAAAACCATTGTTAAACATTGTCTACACGTGGTTATGCGTACCTAAACCTAAACAAACCTTTACAGCTGAAGTTAACAAGTTTTACCCTGGATAACAGTTATTTTCAAAGTATCGTTCAATTTAAGGGAATATAATAATGTACTCAGTAACTATGATAAATCATAAGTCTTTAGTATATATTATAATGTTAATACCTTTATAATTAATTCGGTCAGACAGTATTTTGCTTTTTTATTATTTACTAGTATTGTATCTTTCTCTTTGTACATTGAAGAATACATCTATTATAAAATCAGGATAAAAATCCGTTAGTTGATTTTCACAATAGAATTTCATTAGATAATTAACAAATAATAAATATAATATATATGTTTACCTAATAGTCAACAAAAGTTACACTACCGCATTCCGTAAAAAGTGTAATTCGTGGTACTTCACAGTAGCCTGAACAAAAGGTATTTTGTCTTGATGTAAAATATATTAAAAACTCAATTCGAATAAGCTCTAACTAATAAAAAATAACAAAGTGAACATTTTATTTAACTAAACAACAATATAAAAAATCAGTTGGCCTTGATGGTATAATTGTTGGAAATGAAGCATGTATTTTTTAAGGGTAAGGACTTGAGCGATCACAAGGACTTGGTAGGGTTCTTCATCCTCACTTAATATTTAGAAGGACCTTTGCTAAACCCTCCCCAAGGCTAAACAAAGGGACTAAACGTTACCCTATCAGTAAAGAAATCGCCTACTGCAATAAACCTGTAATTTTTCTAAGTTGTGGCTGAAAGCTTTTTCTACATTATTTAATTTGTTTCAAGATGTAAAATTGTTTCTAGGGCTCTCTACATATTCTTCTCGGTATAATCATGATAATTAACAACATTAAAACTTATGAAGTTTGTTGTACTTTAATCACTATTGAGATAGTTTCAATTTTTAAATGACTGGAGTGTCAGATATTAAGCCACCGCAAGTTTAAATACAAAATTATATGGTCTCTGAAACAGATACAATAACCTACGTTTAATACCACTTTGAAGAAAATTTTACAAACAAATTTTAATCATCTATAAAAAGTATAAGTATTACAAAGTACACTTTTGAAATTTATATTTCTGGTTCACTTGTATCTTGTATCATGATCCTCAATTAATCCTGTTTACTAAACAAAATATAATAAAATCCTTAGTAAATTGTCAAATATTTTTTAAAATAAGGTGTATCTGCTTAGATTGCTCCAGCTATCTTTGTTAGTCAATTTCCTATGGAAAGTGAACTATTAGCACGACCCGCACGATGAAACTTAAGCCCGGGACCACCATAAAAGTTTCTAACGGACGCCTGAACACGTTTTTGGGGGTTGTTAAAATTATATATATATATATATATATATATATATATATATATATATATGTGTGTGTGTGCATGTATATGTGTAAGCACTCTAGTGGTCGCGTCCGATTTACTTCTAATTTGGTAGGGACGTTCCTTTCTATAATCAGTTAAACAGGTTCGTTGGGCAAAAGAATCGGAAAACACTAAACCCCTTTTTTGGGAATTAATCATTCAAATTTTGAGTTTTTGGGCCCAAAAAGCGTCAGAAAAGCCCCGGATGTAACATTTATGCATGTAAAAAGATCGGAATTAGTGAGAAACGTTTTGATTAGTAACTTTTTGATTAGCATATTACGTTTTGTTATTACTAATGGGATGTAATAAAAGACGTCTTACAACACTTATATTTACACTTAAACTGATTCACATACAGACAGTAATCATATATAAAATATGGTAGAAGGCTATCGATTTAGACCAGTCACACCGGTCATCATCAGGCCAATGAGAGAACTGACAGAATCAAAATGGCGTCACTTCTTATTTCCTATTGGTTACCGGAAGTTCCGGATACAGGTTCCTAAATGTGCCAACAGAGTCGAAGTTAACAATTCGATTTTCTAAAAGATGTTTCGCTACGTTTGATCTTTCTGGTTTCCTGTTCTTCCAAGCTGATTCATTTATTACATCCCGTAAGTAATAAAAACACGTAATATGCTAATCAAAAAGTTGTTTAGTGATGCCAGTTAGGCATCTAGAAGTGTCTTATTAAGGTGGATGTAAGAATGAAAATACATACGAAGATTGCAGATATATACTTTAACAAAGAATGCCTATAGAATAAAGTGACACCACATTTCACAAAAATCAAGATGAATTATAACACCAATAGCTCTCGAAAAACTAAAGATAAAGCTGAAGTCATGTATACTGAAAACATGATTAAACAGTTTCATTGTGAAAAAGAAGAACTCAACTTGCAGTCCTATAATATACACCTTGGGTTTGAAGATAAGTACGGCCCTGGTGCATGGAACCTTTTGAATAACATCGTTTCAGATGAAGTCTAAGAAGTAATGGAACGAAAATACACACGGATAAATAACAAATTAGACGCACTAAAAATAAAAAAACAGCCATCTTTAGGAAATAAAAGGAACAGACACGCCACATCAGTTTTAGAAGAGAGTTGTAAATTTAACAGATTTTCAATTTTGTAAAGAAGATAATGATATATTAGATATGGTTTAAAACATAATTTTGCCAGCAACAAAAATGCAGAAAACGATCATTTAGCCTCGGATAAAGAAGCTAACATTAGAAGATTTAAAAATATTGATCAAATCACCATGCGGCAGGAAGTCACAAAAGATATCCCGACCGTCAGAAAACAATTGGCTCAGGACAGTAAAAGAGATTTGAGGAAATTTGTCATAATAAAATACACCCGTCGCAGCAAACCTGCATACTCAGCGAATTTCCAATGAATATATAACATAACACTTAACAGGATTCATAAGAAATGTATTCACAAACAAGCGATATTTAAAATATTAATTATTCTCCATAAGAATAACATTGGGGATGAGTACGCAGGTTTGCTGCAACAAGGCACGCAAAATAATGGGTTTTTATGCAAATATCAATAGAACTCATCTTAGTGAAGTCACATACCAAGTTTCATCCATATACTACATTCATAAATAAGCGATATATAACATTTTAAGTATTTTCCATAAGAATAACATGGGGACCAAGTACCTAGGTTTGCTGCTACAGGATCCATAGGCGAAAAATTGTTTTTTTGTGCAAACAACAATAAACCATAACCATATCAAGCCATATACGAAATTTTGCCAGTTTATGTTCATAAATAAGCGAGATATACAATTTTTCTTTTTCTCCATAAGAATAACATTAGACAACGTACTGTGTTTAGCACTTTCAATATCTCGGTAACCAATTGACGTAGAACAATGATCAAAATACTAAATTGTTTGTTTTTTTAAGCTGGATTCAATGGTATAAATTAAAATTTGATTTACATTAAAACTACATGTGAAAACCCCAAAAAACACATTTTTGGGGTACAAAACCCCCCAAAAACCCCCCTTCGGATGGTGCGATTCATCTGGTTTTCAAAATTGTTCAAATAAATGGTACTTTACACATTTGTACCAAATTTAATTAAGATCGGACCTTTTTTACGAGAGTTATCGTGCTTACGGACATATATATATATATATATATATATATATATATATATATACATATATAAAAATTTGAACGAATGGTGTTTTTGGCATCTGGGGACCTCAAAATGAAAAGTTATCATGGTCTCGGGCTTAAGTCTTACCATGAGACCTACGATAATAGCTTCTTCCCTATAGGGGAAATTCGCTAAAAGAAGATAGAAGATAATAATGCCATAGCAGTTAAAGCCGACAAAAGCAATGCCGTAGTAATAATGGAAAAAGATGTCAAGATGTATAAAGAAAACGGAAGAATTCATTAAAAAAAAACAATTTCAAAGATCAATTGCCAAAAGATCCCACTGAGAAATATCAAAAGGAGCTCACCGACGCTGTGAAAAAATGTATCAAGGTTATTACTGAAGATTGTAGATTGAAAATTAACATTTTAAACTCTAAAGCACCTGTAATGAGGGGAATCCCAAAAATCCATAAGAAGGACGTACCAATCAGACCTTTAGTAAACTTCAAAAGTGCTCCTACATATAATGTATCAAGAATTATAGCAAGTCAAATTAGTAGTGCTCTAGAGCTTGAATATAATAAATACAATTTAAAAAATAGTTATGATCTTGTTGATAAAGTTAAAGGGCTTCCTGGTAACTTCTGTTCTTTTGGATGAAGAGATGCTTGA
The DNA here is from genome assembly GCA_963675035.1 of Allygus modestus. Lineage (NCBI taxonomy): Eukaryota > Metazoa > Arthropoda > Insecta > Hemiptera > Cicadellidae > Allygus > Allygus modestus. The sequence continues at coordinate 251,394,410 of OY776111.1, read as the reverse complement.
GGAATCTTCTTCAGTGGACTATTTGGGAGTGAGGTTGGATGATGGTCTTAGGTGGTCATGTTGATAAATTGGCATCTATTTTAACCTCGAATGTTTTTGTTCTTAGAAATCTGACCGCCTTCAATAATTTATCTTTAAGTAGATTAGTCTATTTTAGTTTGATTGAAAGTCATTTAAGGTATTCGATAGTGCTTTGGCTTGTCTAGTAAATTGAATCTTAGACAAATTTTTCATAATACAGAAAAAAGCAATTAGATGTATCTCTAGGCTTCGGCCTAGCGATTCATGTAGGGAGAAGTTCAAAGAGTTGCAGATCCTCACCGTTCCATCTCTTTATATTTACGAAACAATTCTATGTGCTAAGGAAACTAATCAGATACAGGTTCATCAACATTCATATTTTACTAGAAACCATAATGTAAATCCGTCTGTACAGCACAATTTAAATCTTTATGAATCAAAATCATGTTATGCTGGCTTGAAATATTTTTCAAAACTTCCCTCAGCTATTAAAGAAAATCAGTGACATTAATAAGTTCAGGACGAATTTAAAGCAACATCTTATTGAGAAGAGCTATTATGATCTGCCACAATTTTCCTGATTTCTACCTGAACGGGTCCTTTTTTCCTTTTTCCTTTTCTTTTTCATTTTCATTGAGACATTCCAAAGCACTAATACCTCATCTTATAGCACCTAATTGGACAACGTCGATCTTCGACAACCTTAGAGATAGTGAATTATGACGGGTCCTATGCCTCTGGGTCTACGGGACGTACGAAAGAGGTAACAGGTAACAGGATATTTAAAATTGATATACAAATATTCCTGTGAATGAAACGATTGAACTAATCAAGGCTAGACTCATGCGTAATAAAATGGATAATGAGTATGTAAATCAGCTTGTAAAATTGCTCAGAATCGTATTCAAACAAAACTATTTTAGGTTTAACAATAGATTTGATACACAAACTGATGGTTTAGCCATGGGTATCTCCCTTTTATCAATATTATGAGAAGTATTTTTGCAAGATAACGAGAAGATCATTTTGGAAAAATTGAAGAAAGAAGATAAAATAATAATATATGTCAGATATGTGGACGATATACTTGTTATTTTCAAGGAAACCGAAGAAAAGGAAGCGGAACGAATGATGAGATTATTTAACGGTCATCATAAAAACTTAAACTTGACTAGAGAGAACGAAGAGAACGGCAAGATAAATTTCCCAGATCTCAAGATATCAAGAAGAAATGATGAGCTAGAGTTTGACATATTCAGGAAGCCTACGCAGACGGATACTACAATCAACAACAAGTCTATACATCCCACCAGCCACAAGACCACAGCATTTAGATAGATGTTATATAGAGCCTTCTAGATTCCTCTAAATCAAGATAACAGAAAAAGAGAAATAACAACTATAAAAGCGATTGCTCGGGCCAACGGATTCAACTCGACAATAATAGACGAAATTGGAGCAAAAATTCAAAGGAAAATAAAGAATCAAGAAATACTGTGTAGAATAACAACTTTAGACGGAAGAAAAGAAACATCAAGTAATTTTGCAACGTTCAGCTTCACAATAACTAGGATACAAAAGGCCGCAAATCGATTCAAGAAATATGGGGTAATATAGCCTACAGAACGCAAAAAACCATGAACAAAATACTAAATCCCAAGATAGAAGATTATAACAAATTCGACATGCCCGGCCTTTACCAAATTAATTGTAACAACTGTGATAACTTTAATTTTGGTCAAACTATTAATTTTGTTAAAAGATTTAAGAACCATGTATCAGCTTGGAAGAACAGGAAACCAGAAAGATCAAACGTAGCGAAACATATTTTAGAAAATCGCCACACCATAGGGAAAATAGAATAAAACCTCTGCATCCTGAAGAATTGTAAAAAAGGAAATGAAATGAATGCATGGGAAGAACTGTTTATATTTAAAGAAAAGTGTAAGGATAGAGATAAATTGATAAATGAACAAGTTAACTTCGACTCTGGTGGCACATTTAGGAACCTGTATCCGGAACTTCCGGTAGCCAATATGATATAAGCAGGGACGCCACTTCGATTCTGTCAGTTCTCTCATTGGCCTGATGATGACCGGTGTGACTGGTCAAAATCGATAGCCTTGTACTATATTTTATATATGTTTACCGTCTGTATGTGAATCAATATAAGTGTAAATATATTCTTAAGTGTTGTAATACGGCTTTTATTACATCCCGGAATTAGTGAGGCAAAAGTTCTAAGCCCTCTCTCGTTATTCTAGCATAAATATTTACTGAGTTATTAAAGAAAATGTGTATTGACTAAACACTGTACGTTGTCCTATAGGGGTTTTACATTAGATATGCCTGTTATTCATTTGTTAGTGTACTTTATCATCCCCAGCAACCTCATGCCTACTTTCAAGCCTGACTGGAGCTTCTCCTACTTTATAATGTGCAAAATTGTATTCCCAGTATTGCAGGTAAATGAAACCAGGAGCATCAGAGCAGCCAAAAATCAATATTTTCAATTTTAAATAAAAATTTGAATAAATGTATGTTTTTACACTGATTTTGAGTTTTAAAAGTTTTTATGTGGAAATTCACTTCCCTCACGTCAGCGTGCTGCGTGCGAACTTGTTTTTAATTTAGGGGTATGCTATAATGTAAATATAACTTTACATTATAATGTAAACTTTATTATGTTTTACATGTATAAAGATTGAACGAGGGACCACTGTCACCTCATTTTGTTTTATGTAAATTTCACAATTGCCTTTCTATTCGCCCTCATGAACTTGAGATCGGGGCTGGTTACATTGAGGGCCTTTCTAATTGGTAACTTAATGCGAAGGACTGGTCACATGATCAAAGGTTGCAGTGGGGACCGGTGGCAACGGATATGACTTCTTGTGCCTGCAGTGTGTGGGAGCTTCCTTGTTAGTATGTTCACGCCTTCCCCTACGCCTGCACGTTTGATATCAGACGGCATCTTTACACATGCCATGGATGTTGTCTGATACACTACCGAACCCCAGATATAAAACAGCTTGCTCAAACTGGGTTTCATTTCAATTTTCGGCATTTAATGAAAAGTATCTCGTGGACAAATCGTAAGTAAAACCCAGTACTTTATTTTTACTACACAAACCATTTATTTCACCAAACCTTTTTATTTAATTTTGGCTAAACTAATTGTTTTTGTAAATAGTAACTTTTGAAATAGTTAGATTAAGGGTAAAGCCTAAAGATAATTTTGCATGACTGTTAAATATTTCATGTTGGAAGCCACATCCAAACGATAAATAAATTTCACTTATATAAACACGTTTTACAAAGCTGGTGACTTATGCTTCATTTATTTATCTAGCTGATTTCCTGTTGCATTCCAGTTTCCGAGATTGAGACACATGATAAAACCGAGGATTACTTTGAGAGGTGCCAATGAAAATTACCTAGGCAAAGCTTATATTACCGATTTAATGTTATTCTCATGCATATCAAAAATATGAAAATTTTAGTTTTAGTCTTATTTAAGTCATTACTTACAGTTTAAAGTTGAGATTATAAAATCATTTGGGAAATGTTCAAAGAATTTCAGGATATCACAGGAGATACGATTATCTAATGCTGAAGATGTTCATGAAGAAATGTAAAGGAAATTTTTTTGTAAAAATGATAATTCTTCATTCAATCAATGACTATCCATATTTTAGGTTATACCAAACCTTTTTAACATTTATATAAAGTAGTTAAGGGACATAAGGGCCAAAAGCAACATATTTAAAACGGTAAAATTGATCAACTATATATAATAATGTTTAGTCAGTACATAATTATGATCCAGTTGCCGTTCCTAAAAACGAAGGAGGTACTAAGCATACCGTGTGTAATGGTAAACAATGATAATAGCCCACTTGAATTACATTATTTTTTACGTTATATTTTATAACGGCAATTCCGTCAAATATTAAGAGGACATGATATATATTTTGTAACAAAACTAGTTTTAAATAGATTTTAAATTTTGTGAGATTTATTCAGCTAAATGATAATTGAAATAGCAATGTAATCCAGGTTCATTGCTGTTAAAAACTCACCAAACAAACAAAAACCGATTGAAAGGTATACGAAGTTATTCTAAATAGATATTTAAACATTATATTGGTAATATGCTAAAATGTCAAGCAGGTAGTTTCGGAAAATAACCATACTAAAATCCCTCAATCATTTAAGCAGAGCATATAGTATTAAAAAAAATTCTTAAGAATCAATCTTTTTTATTTATGTCTTGTTGAAAACAACGGCGGGATTAAGAAACAGGCAGAAAATAAAATATAAAATTGCATCCTTTCATGCAGAAAAAGGTTATCCCGTGAAACCGTAATTTCGATGATTCTCTGATATAACTACTTCATCGAGAAAAGTTTTTTGACATGTTATATATGAAATTGAGCGGAAGGGGTTAGGGAAAGTTTAGACGGTTGATCTACAACGCACCAATGTAAGTTTTTATGGACATACAATGTTATTACAATTAGTTTCATATGAGAAAGAAAATACTCCATGTCACGTAAAACTTTAAACGAGTTCGCACGCAGCACGCTGACGTGAGGGAAGTGGATTTTCACATAACAACTTTTTAAAACTCAAAATCAGTGTAGAACATACATTTATTCCAATTTTTATTTAAATCTGAAAACAGTGATTTATTGGCTGTTCTGATGCTCCTGGTTTCATTTACCTGCAAAGCTAGGAATACAATTTTGCGCATTATAATGTTAGGAGAGAGTGCAAACAGGCTTGAAAGTAGGCGTGAGATTGCTAGGGATGATTAAAGTACTATAACAAAGGAATAACAGGTTTTTCTATTTAAAACCCCCATAAAACAACGTACTGTGTTTAGTCAAAACACATTTTCTTTAATAACTCGGTAAATATTTATGGTAGAATGACGAGAGAGGGCTTAAAACTTTCGCCTCACTAATTCCCATCTTTTTTCATGCATTAATTTAACATACGGGGATTTTCTGACTTTTTGGCCCCAAAATCTCGAAATTTGAAAGATTAATCACCAAAAAAGGGGTTTAGAGTTTTCCGATTGTTTTGCCCAACGAACTTGTCCAACTGATTACAGAAATTAACGTCCCTATCAAATTTGAAGTAAATCGGACAGAAAATGTGACCGCTAGAGTGCAAAGACACACACACACACACACACACACACACACACACACACACACACACACACACACACACACACACACACACACACACACACACACACACACACACACACACACATATATATATATATATATATTTATATATATATAATTTTGAACGACCCCCTAAAACGTGTTCAGGGGGTCACGTTAGGAGCTTCTATGGTGGTTCCGGGCTTAAGTTTCACCGTTTGGGTCATGGTAATAGTTCACTTTCCTAAGGAAATTCACTAAAAAGACGTACGAACCATCGAAAAAATATAGAATAATATTTAGTTTTCTTGTACTATTTAAATTGTCTTTTCTGAAGCATGAAAACTGCAGGATTATGGTATCTGCAAAATGTTTTGATATTAGGTCCTTTCAAAAAATAATGGGGATTTATGCAAATATCAATAGAGCTCATCTTAGAGAAATCACACACCAAGTTTCATCCATATACATTCATAAATAAGCGATGTATAACATTTTAATTGTTTTCCTTAAGAATAACATGGTGACCAAATACCTAGGTTTGCTGCTACGGGAACCATAAAAGAAAAATATTTTTGTGCAAACAACAGTAAACCACAACCAGATGAAGCCATATACCAAATGTCGTCAGTTTATAAACAAGCGAGATATGCAATTTTTATTTTTCTCCTTAAGAATAATATTAGACAACGTATTGTGTTTAGCACTTTTAATATCTCAGTAACCAATTGACGTAGAGCAATGATCAAAATACGAAATCGTTTGTTTTTGTATGCTGAATTTAATGGTAAGAGTTCAAATTTGATTAAAATAAAAATTACATGTGGAAACTAAAAAAAAAAACATTTTTGGGGTTCAGAAGCCCCCAAAAACCCCTTCGGATGGTGCGATTCGTTTGGTTTTCGAATCGTCTGTTTTCATCTGGTTTTGTTCAAATAAATGGTACTTTACACATTTGTCCCAAATTTCATTAAGATCGACCCCCCCCCCACACACACACACACACATAAATTTGAACGAATGGTGTTTTTGGCATATGGGGACCTCAAAATTAAAAGTTATCATGGTCTCGGGATTAAGTCTTACCATGAGACCTACGGTCCTCCTTCCTTAAGGTAGCTTCTTCCTTATGGGGGAAATTCGCTAATAATGCTGCCAGGTTTGTTTAGTCATGTTAGTTCCTACGATATTTCCCAAAATGTTCCGTTGCAGGCACGCGAATTCACTAATAAAGGATTGTTGTCTTGTTTCAAATGTTCGAAAAGCTTATTACCAAGGCTCTAGCGGTATTTTTATACTTTTGAATGGGAATCTATTACATTATGTTGTTTTTATATTTGTTCGACTTTTCATTTGATGTCGTATAATGTAGTTTTTGTAATTTTATTATGGCTTTTGTAGCAATATTTTTAGCGTACAGATAGTTCAGTCGAATACTTTGTTGTGACAGTAGTGAATTAAATTGGAAAACAAAGGGAACAAAAACAATACGTAATCTTCGTATTATTTATCAGCTTCAAAAACAACTAAGAAATGTGCTTATAATATATGCTAGTATGGTGTTATAGGCACCACAATAATAATTCAAAGTAGACGTTTTGAAGCAAAAACTCATTTTATCGACATTTAACATCAGGTTTTAATAAGATAATTTCTTGTAACAGCTGCTTCTATTTTGAATGAGAAGATATGGTTAAGTGTCTACATGTTTGTTATATTTCATAGTGCCAACATTAAGTGTATTTTACGTAAAATAGGTACTTTTTATAATGGTAAAGTACAACTTTTCGGGCAATGAGGCTCTCAGAGAGCTACCTCAAATAGCACTGTTAACCAGGCTACAGTGTTTATTCTTGAGACTAAAAAGTGGCCTTTAATTAAAAGAAAACGAAAATTAGCTTAGTGACTCTTTAAAATATCCGATTTGCTACTTCTAAATGATCTGATCAATTAATAGCTAGGGATATTAAATATATGAGTTTCATGAATAAAGTGTGTATCAAGTTTATATTACGGTTTGGGCTTGCTTACTTAAAAAAAAGTTACAATCAATTCATCATTTAACCGTATTAAGTTTAATTACGGTTTAATTTAGGCTTCTGAATACAGATGAATATCGTATAACGTTTTAAATAGTTTTTGAATTGAATAAGATTTGATTTGCAAGTATGAGTAGTAGACATCTTGGCATTATAATTTCAACATTGCGAAACGAAAAAAATCATCGCTGTTACGAAAAGGACTTACAATTTTTCGTAATAAAAATATTGTGCATTGTTACTGTTATTTTATTGTTATACTTTTTGATTTTAAATGAAAAGCAAAAAGCATAGTCTTTTTTATAAGTTTACTCGTTGTCGTGTTTATAGTGCATGACATTTTATTACATAATAAATGCATTTTAAGGACAATATTTCCTTATATTCTTACTAGTTTGGTTGTATGTTTAAAACAATACAAAATTATAAAAACTACTTTTGCATTAATACTTAAATATATAAGGAGATACAATGTTCATCCAGAAGTCTAGCCAGTGCAGCTGTTTTGCATCATGTATAACGGTTCTGACATTTAGGTCAGCGGGCAGATTCATGGTGACGGAAATGTAAATCAGTATATCCCAGTACTGAACGAGTTACATGTTGTTCTGTTTTCCACAGTATTCGTTTATTTTTTCAAATATAATTTTGACAGGCTAATCTACACATTTTAAATAGCAAAATCCAACTGACGCTTAGATTATTTGTATTTGTATAATCATAGAAATATTTTTTACAAGACAGAACAATTTTGGAATAGTTTAAGAATGAATTTTCCTTTTTGATACTCAGAATTCTTCGATCATACCAGCCTCTTCATGTCCCCTATATAATTTATTTTTTCTAATAAAAATAATAGTAATAATAATAATAATAATAATAATAATAATAATAATAATAGAGATTATGATTATGATCATAATAATAATAATAATAATAATAATAATAATAATTTGCAACTTAAAATCTGTAACAAGCTACATACTATGATTTATTACATTAAACATCCTTCATTTTAAATTAGTTTTAGTCAAAAGATTTTATTATTGGATAGGTTTATTTAGAACATTTATTTTAAGCTAAAGTTTGCCTTTTTCATCTTGAGCATTGTAAAACCTGATGGATAATGAAATAAGTTCCGCCTGATATAATTTGTTATTGGTCTATAGATAACTGCGTTTTCGAAGGAGCCTTAGGCAGTAAATTGGCCAGAGTTAATTATAAACGTATACAAATCTGACAAGTTTTGAAAAACATAACATTTATCATACATATATAGTGTAATCCCAGAAAATGTTTTATTTACGAATTTGTAGTTATACTTCCAAGAGTAGTATATGTATATTTTTTTAGAATATATCGTTTTCCAACTAAAGAAAAAAATTCTACTTAATCTTTGAAAATAAAAATAGTATTAAAGTGGTCTAACTATATTTTGAATATTTTATAAATGAAATTGCTTTTCTTAAATAAAAGAGGTGCAGTGAAATCACTTTTTTTCCACTCAGATGTACTGAACGTTCAAATAAAAGACTGCTTTAGCAGAACTGTTAGTGTATACGTACATTACTCTTGCGCTAAGCAAGAATATAAATTGAGTCAATAAAAAGTATAATGTTTCATTAAATGACTTTACATACATTAAACGTGACTGTAATAAATTTGTTTGTCATAACATGATTTTAAATATTTTATAACATAAAAATATAGGTTATCCTTTCTGTTGAGTTCGTATCCTACTCCACCATCCTCATTAGTAGACGTACCAATATAATTTGCTTGAATGTAATATGTATTTAATTTGTAACGGACATTTAGGTTTAAGTGAGACCGGATTCAACAAAAGCCCCTATAGCTAAAGAACATAATTTATATACCAAGGATAATAGGTGCTATATTGACGTACCAAAAAACAATGTAGTGGTAGTTCAGTGCGTGCTCTCTCACTGGTATTTACTGACAGTGGCCGGCTGAATAAACAGCTGACAATCATATCGTCGTACCATTGGCACTTAGTCAACACGTTTTAAAATATCTCTTTCATTGTTTTAGAATGGAAACCTATAAAACACGCTTCTTAGAATTGTTCCATTTTAAACGTATGAAAACATAGACTTTTTTTGGTTTTGAAGTATTTCAAATTCAAATTCGTTATTAGTACACACCATTACATTCATGCAAAATGACAGTAATTATTACTTCATCGGAATCTTATAACAATAAAGAAACATATTCATACTACGTCAATACAATAAATTCTAAGATACGTCCATATTATTATAAATGAATTTAAAGAAATAAAAACCAAGCATGGCTATCAAACAATATATAATTTACTCAATATACCTGAATACCAGACCTCTTTTGGGCAAAATATTTTATATTAACTGAGAGTTACAATGTACAATAAAGTGCCTGAGGACATAAAGAAAGTAAACAACAAATAAATTCAAACTACGTTTCAAAGAGGAGGAGCTATTAGAGCGATGTTTTACAAAGTAGAAGTTATTTTTTATAGACGAATCAGATTATTTTCCATTTGGGATAATTTATAAATTAACTATCTGAGTATTCAATACATTCTCTTAACCGTAAATGTGCTAATTAATACATTTTTCTTAATAAATATTTTAAAAATCCCGTTCGCAATGTACTGAATGTTATAATTGTTTGTATATTTCACATTGGCATTTTTAGAATATTTTCTCTTTGCTACTACGATAGAGAAATTCCGAAATATGAGAATAGCAGACCCCGTTCCTCATAGGCATATAATTGTGTTTATTTAAGTGATAAACAAAATAGATGAACGAGGGTTTCGAAACACGAGTCACAGCGCTAGTTTATAAGCCATTAATGATTGGTGATGAGTTTAAATCCAGGTCCGTTGGATTATAAATTTAGGTTCAATCGTGGTTCATATTAACTAGGATAACAAATCTTGAATAAGTGTTTCTTGTATATACTTCCTTCCAAATAATGATTATGTCTGGCTTGTGTACCAAGTCTCTCCTGACTAGAGAATATATGGCGGCAATCCCTGATCATGCCATACCGGATAATTACGCTACTACTTATTATATTGGAAACAAAATAAATCGATAAACCAGTTGGAATTGTTTCGGGAGGTCAATATCGACATCCTACTCCTCCTAAATAAATCGATAAACCAGTTGGAATTGTTTCGGGAGGTCAATATCGACATCCTACTCCTCCTAAATAAATCGATAAACCAGTTGGAATTGTTTCGGGAGGTCAATATCGACATCCTACTCCTCCTAAATAAATTGATAAACCAGTTGGAATTGTTTCGAGAGGTCAATATCGACATCCTACTCCTCCTAAATAAATCGATAAACCAGTTGGAATTGTTTCGGGAGGTCAATATCGACATCCTACTCCTCCTAAATAAATCGATAAACCAGTTGGAATTGTTTCGGGAGCTAATATCGACATCCTACTCCTCCTAAATAAATCGATAAACCAGTTGGAATTGTTTCGGGAGGTCAATACCGACATCCTACTCCTCCTAAATAAATTATTAAACGTACTAGTTGCGCGAATACGCTAGATTAATAACAAGTGCTATGATTATAAAAAGCAGATTTAAGTGTTTATGTTTACAAACGAAGTAACAAAGAGGACCTCGGTGAAACTCCTGCAAATGTTTACGATCTGTGACGAGAACCCAAAAACGGCTCATAAATGTTTTATTGTCCAATAAACAAAGTGTAATAGTCTGCTAAGTGTGAAACAACTAGTACCTTATTAAATGTAACAATTTTAAAATATAACACTAAGCGTTTTATTTTATGATTTATTTTATGATTTTAAATATTATATCCTTACATTAATAATTACATATTACGTACACATACATTGTTTTTTGTGAAATGTTCTGAGAAGGTTTTTTATCCATCGAATTTATATATCATCTTTTTTGTGTTTAAATTTAAAATAAGTCCATTGAAAAAATTATAAGCTATAATTGTTAACTTTATAAATTAAAACATTTATGTGTTATGCGTAAGCTGTAATATCGCTGTGCAGAAGATTATTGAGCCTTAGTTATATAATACGAAGCTATTACAGCTACGCGCTAGTTACTCGTGTGGGCCCATGATAGCTTGACATTCCGTTATCAGCTTTTGATTTATTGGTTTTGGTTTATCGGCAAACCTCTCTAATATTTAGTTGCACGCACAAAATACAATTATGTCTAACGACTTTCAAGTGCATTCGTTCACTTATAACATACACTGACTCCAAAAAATATTTATTGATTTGTAACCAGAGTGTTTGGCGTAATAAAGTGCCAAAAATCTTAGACCAAAAGCACTCATTATTTTGTCTAGCAGCAATGAAGTTTGATAAATATTATATATCTTTGGACCATCTAAACCGATTGATTTCAAATTTGGCACGGTTCTTCGGCTAACGATGACTTAATAGCAGTTAAGTAACCAGGTTTATGTAATGATCCGCTTCAAAATAGGAGTAACTTAAAAATGCTATATATAAATTACTCAGAAATTATAGACTGTTTATGCAAAAAAAGTCCACGCAGTCGTATTTTATATGACTTGACAACAATTGGCACTATACAAATATCATCGTTTGTTTAAACAACCTGGTGGTAATACAGATCGGAAGTGAACCAACCGAGCTTTTATAGCCTTTTAATTTTAAAACACTTTGGGAGTTTTATAAAAATAAGGAGTTTGAAATATTTGATTCATCTGTTTCAAACACTGCCATTATAAAAAATAAATGTAATTTTTTGAAACCGTGATTTCGAATTTTCACCAACTTTAACTCAACAACTAGAGTAAAATTATTTTGGTTGCCATACCTTTGTAAGTTGGGGCTGATATTAGTCTAACTAGATGCAAATGGAAACATTTTAGTAGAAAATATGTTTCTTTGGAGGAAAGTGGCAGTGCGCTAACAGCTGTGTTGACAGAGCTGCCGGGTCTCAAGTGTGATTTCCAGCTGTTTACTTTGGTGGCTGGTGTCAAAGTGTTCAACTGTACCTTGGCCTCTTAACGTTACTTCTTCTGATTTATACAGGATTTTATAAAATAAAGAATTTCCACGCAATTTGCATTAACTATCCATGTTGTTTTAACATAAAACTCATATTTACATAGGTAGTAATGAAATATAATTTTTTAGAGATTCTCTTATTTAAGATTTAATTGAGAACGAACTAAATTAGAGCTGCAAAAATTTTAAGGGTTTTGGTAAAACATTTAGCGATTTCATGAGAAATATCTTGATACAAGTCAAAATGTTACTGTGATATGAAGAGACTTATTTGTTCTGTATACTTCTTTACTAAATATACAAATTTTTATGGTTGAGAAAGATTGGGATAAAAGTTTGGGGTTCTTGGGTTCCTTATTCAACTTATGGAAGGTTTTGTACCGATGGATAATCAGACATATTTACATTTAAATGTTCTTTAATGTTTATATTTGCTTATTAAATTAAAACTGGTCTAAATCATTGAATATATGGAGCATAGTAGTGTATACTCCCCTATTAGTGCATAAACCCCTTAATAAATGATTGTAAATTATTAGGATTATCTATTCATACTACACAACAACGATGCAATAATTTGGTTTTGAAAAAATAATCACGGGTATTGTCTGTAACCGAAACAATACTTGTTTGACTTTAGGTGTGTAACATATTAAATAACATATACTGCGCTGAAATAATAATTATGTTCATTAACATATTTAAGATCATAATGCAAGTTTTAAGAATGAGTTAATATCTACAAATACCCCAATTTTAAATATATTTGGTAACCCGCAAATAGTTTATATTGGTATAGTCTGAAATCAACGAATTTGCAAACACCCTTTCTCTTAAATGTAGCCCGTTGTGGCATTACAACTTTAGGCCATATGTAGGCCACATGTTATACTCTACTTAGTGTCTTCATCCAAATAATTCCAAATAAGACATGCAACTAACTAATGTTATAGAATGGTCTTTGCGGACCTCTGACAGTTTTTCACCAATTACTTATATTAGCCGTTTTCCGAAAACAGCTACTTTTAGTTATCTAATAAGGCTTATTAAAAATTGTTTATAATCTATTTCTTTATTTATTGTTTTCTTCATTATACAAATAAAATGTAGTAGGCCTATATCAAGGCTAACTTTAAATTTAAAATAGCGTGATTTTCTCAATATTGCATGCTTCAAGAGCACTGTCAAACTTAGACAATAATTAGTTCCCCCGATGCAATTTTATTCTTACGTAGCATAACTGTTTGTTAAAAACATCTCTGCTTACAATTTCAAGATAGCTTAAAAATCGAACGTATAATGTTGATTACACAAATGTACACTTTGTTTTGGATAAAAAATTTAATTACAAAAATAACTATATAAGACTTATTACACAACCGTAACGGTAAATGTATCATACTCATTTTTAAATTATCACTTTATTTATGTTCTTAGTATTCAATTTGGAACTATAGGAAATGAATTCGATATTTTATTTGATTTCACTTCCGTTTATTGCTCTGATCAGCTGAGCCATTCTACTAAACATAATTACTAATTTATTTTCGTATTATTTACTTATTTTCGACCACTAATTAATTATTGAAATCAAAATTTAAGGAAGATTTGTGTTGGAATGCCGTGCCGTAGACTTCTAAAGTTTGTACAAGAGTGGTGATTATTTGTCTTTCTGCTGCTGTGACGAGTTTAACAAAACTAAGTGAATTTATTCTTTTGAATCACTCAACTAAACTAATTAAACTTTAACCAATTTAAAACAAATTAATGTTTGTGCCTTTATTATTGCCATGCAGGAAAATAATATGAAACCCAAAAAAGTAACGCAAATTTATGTCACTTTTAAATAATAACTAATTATTTGTTGAATTCACTTTGGTGACCCATCCGATTTGAACAAATAGTGCATCACCCTTACCAAAATAAATGGCAGTTAATCCTTGATCAGTGTTTCCTCCAATATTTAGTTGAGTAAATAAACCGATGGTACAATACAATAAATAGAGCAATAAAACATTACCATAATCGTAATTAGCTACTAGCCATTAATTACTGAAAAACACTTCCTTGAAAATAATTAACTACTGTAGTGAAAGCTGAATCGTCCCAATCAGCGGTTCTCTTCAACACTACAAACATATTCTAAATTATACCTATAACTTGTGTCCTTTTAACAACCAACTTACTAAACTGGTATTATAAAAACAAGGAATTTGTATTCGAAATAGTAGAATTTGAAAGTTAAATTAAATTCTGCATTGTGCAAGGTTTTTGATTTTGAGCTTGATAACAAACTCCTGCACTTCCTCGAGATACAAACCATTTATGTTATACTGTTAGGGAACTTGTGGTTTCTGAGAAGCTTTCATCAGGAAAACGGAACTTATCAATTATATTTTAGTAAAAAACTTCCTTCATAATAACCTCCTATAATGAAGCTAAAGATGCATGACTCATATAAGAAAAAAACGGCATTATATATTGGCCTCTAAAATCTGAAAACCACATGTTTTAGATAAATTACTGCTTTGAAATGGTCGCTACACCAATCAGCTGGTTTATCCAAATCGAATAATATATTCGAAACACACACGGAGAAACGCATTTGTTTACTATAACCAACTAAGAATAGTGGCATTAAAATCGTATTTTTCTTGTTATTCTAAATACAAACATGTCAACTTAAATTAATATTTTACCTTACGGGGCCTTTGTTTAGACTTGGAAAATACATTCCTGCAACTCTACAAGTGACAGACTATTTATGTTTTAAATACAGTCATTGAAGCACTTCAGGTTTCAGGAAAACCTTTTTAGACATTTTCACATCTGGTGATTATACAATATAATTAAACAGGATAAACAAAATAGTCCTACAACACTATAAAGTATATTTACACTTATACTGTACTTACATACAAGACGGTAAAATATACACAAAAGATGGTACAAGGCCACCAAGGCATACAAGGCATTTTGTGTATATTTTACCGTCTTGTATGTAAGTACAGTGTAAGTGTAAATATACTTTATAGTGTTGTAAGACGTATTTTATTTATCCTCTTTAGTTGTAACTACACGTATCATGCTAATAAAGAAATTATTTACAGTATAATTTCCAATGTGATAATGGAAAAGGTACTAATAAAAGTAGCCATATCTACTGGTCACACTTGTCTTCTTAGATGTAGGTCAAGATGAGGGTCGAGGGGTCACACCATCGATCCTCGTATCTCGGAGGCCACGGCACGGTCTAGGTCTCCAGAATTACTGTTAATTTTATCTTCTCTTAATCCAACCAACTCGTCTCTGTAATAGCGTGTGGGATAGTTGGTAGCTGGTCATAAAATCAGGGTAAGGGAACATATATTTTGTAACAGTTAACAATACATCACTAAACATTATATTCCATACAAATGGAATGGGGTGTATCTTGTAATGCATATTGCACAGCACATATATAAGAGCCTTATAAGATAAGTATCTATACTATTTAACCTTGGGAGTGTTATTTGATTTAAAATAAGTTAACAGTTTTTAATTAAAATAATTTAATTTAATTGTTGTACTTTAATATTAATTATAAGTTAATATTATAAAACCAAGTTATTGGTAGTTAAAAAAAGTAAACATTACTAGTTTAACCAAGAAACGTAAATGTATTCATATTTCAGTCATGGAAAAAGACTCAGAGTTAATATTTGGGAATAATATTATTTTTAACATATATTAAAAATCATACTGGGGCTTAAAGAAGGTACATTCGTTTTGGCCAAAAAACTTCTATGATGGTATTTTTTAGAACAAGATAAAAAAATGTAGTTTTGTTAAATACTTCTTATTATAATTGAACGTGTCAATTTACGGTTAACGCGTTAATTACACGGTTTATTTTTTTGCAATTTAATAACCCGTAACCTTTAACCCAGGTTAAGTTATAAAGTAATACTTTGAATTTCTAAAGATTGAATCAGCTACATACTGAATGTGTATCTCTGAAATTAGATGAAATACTTTAAAAAATTACATGTAATCTCATTTCACCGTAAATTGTCAAGTTTTACAGACATTTTAAAAATCTTTATACTAAACGAATATTATATTTTATCCTCAATTCACAATGACTGAGTGCCATTGGAGTGTCTAGTGATCAGCTCCTTCAAAGTGTTGACTTGGAATGAGGTGATAGTAAAGACTAGACTGTTGATTATGTGTTTTACCAAAGCCTTAAAAGGCACATCGGGATATTATTATTAATATTAGTATTATTCCCGCGGGTTTAAAGTAAAAGGCTGCCATCTGAATTTTATATTCTAATGTATTGACTGTAAACTGTTGATAATGCCTTAAAAGATACATGGAGTATGTTATTTCCGGATTTTTAAAGTAAAACGCAGCCATCAGAATTTTGTCTTCTAAAGTGGTTATAATTCCTGTGGACCCATTCTTTCCAATAAAACCAAACACATTCACTCAGTAGGACGATCAGACGTGGCGTGTACCATGTTTGTTGTCTACTCATAATACTTATAATACACTAATAAAAGTCAATTCACACTTGAAAAATTAAATAAATATGATCGGTTGGTAAAGGAGGAGTTTTACTAAGTTTTTGAAGAATTCACTAAGGATGCTGCGACAGAAGACGGAGATCCTCTGAATGTAATCAGAGTTAATCAAGCACAATGAAGATCATCACGCCGTGATAGTGACAAGTTCTGATTGTGACTTGTCACTGGCTTATATAGTTGTTATTCTGAGCATACAAAAGCGCTTAGAAATGCTTTTACTTTTATTGATAAAAGTAAAAGCATTTCTAAGCGCTTTTGTATGCTTAAAAAGGTTATAAAAGTTTTAAATTGTTTGCATTTAAATAATTAAACGTTAATTTGCTTTATCAAACTAAAAATGGGTTCGCAATGTTTGACCAAACATATATACAAGTAATAAATTAACTGTACATGCATCAAAATAACGCAAGCTATGTTTACATGTACCATATTAATCCCGTATTTGGTTAATCAATATATTCATTATTGTATGTTAGAGGCTAGACTGCCCCTTCCATCGAAAAATTTAATCCAGTAATACCCTTTGTGTAAGGTATAAGCATTAGCAGACCAAAAAAAATATTCGGAGGGGTTATATAGTGCGCAAAAATACCTAAGAAATCCTGATCCTTGTTTTTAATAAATATATTAGTTTTATAATTTAAATAATTCATGATTTTTGGGCAATTTCCTACTTTAGAACTATTTTTTTTTTTATAAAAACTCTTAATCATATGCTTTTTGCTGGTTTGAAAAAAACTTCATTCATTGGGTGTAATTCAGGGAATCGCCCTTTGGAGTTTTAAAGATCTAATTGTATATTATGGAAGAATAACAAAGAATTGAATTAGATACCAATCCAAGGATATATTTTACTTCCAATGAGCTTTAATGGGGGCAAGAAATTATTTATGCCTATTCGTTATACATTTGTTCGTCATTTCGAGTTATTTTATTACTTATTTTTCCTGGACATTTGATTATTTTTCGATGCCTCAGTAAGATCACAATGCACATTATTGTCTCTCGTAATATATCCCAATCATAAACTATTGTATATACACACATAGCTTTTGTCATAATGTTTTTTTTCGATAACAATTTTGTATCATTGATTGTTGTAGAAAAGCCCAAAGAATTATTAAATATAAATGAAATATTTATTTTTTATGACTTAATTACTTGCTTAGTAATTCATTTATATTTACAGATATTATCACAATAATGTACTTTACAATATCCTGGTACAGAATCCCTTCATAAAAACGTTACCATATAAAATATCAAATTTTTTTATAATATAACTATATTTTACCCAAATTCAGATGTTTTGCACATAATGTATTATTATTAAGTAATAACATTAATACAAAATATGCGTCGTTAAATTATCCATTAATAGTAAATATTTTAATTTTAAAAAGATAAATTAATGTGTCTTCGTTACTGATAAATCTGATAATTTTGTATATAATATAAAGATATATCAACACGACTGGTATTGAAACTCATCCAAACACAAGATCCCTTGAAAATAATAATATTGATTTGAATAAATCAATAAACAATCACTAGAATGTCACGAAGAATAACGCCATATCCTTCATCCAAGAATACATTAGTTCGTGACCTTGGCTGTTTAACTTTCACTTGCTTATTGTATTTTATAAATTATATTATAATATTCTAATAGATAGGATCGTAGGAAAACTGATATTAAAAGCATAGGATATATACATGAAACAAAATACATCAAAAATCTGTAACAATTTAAAATATTGTATATTTACGGGACTTATAACTGAATATAACTGACTGACATTAGTTAAGCATTGATACAATTGTACTTAGAACAAATTTGCATATTAACCAATGAGTGTTTTATACAAAAAATCAGGACCTAAAATTACATTACTAACCTTATCAAAGATTAAACTATGAGTCTGTTTAAAGTTTATCATGTATGTACATTTTCTGTATATGTTTTCAGAGCAAAAATTTAAATAAAATCACCAATTATTTTAACAAAGAACTTGCCAGGAATTCAGTGGCTTTGGGCCTTTTTCATGCGTTTCTACTATAATGCAATTAAAAACGTGCAGTGTGTTAATGCATAAGCTACCTACATTATTATACAGAGGCTACTTCAATATTTCCTAATCACTGAAATTAAATTGAATATAAGTTTTTTTTCATTTCAACTACGTTTAACATTTTGGAATATGCTGATTACCAGACAAGTATTACAACATGATTTACATGGTACTAAATATAAATGAACTTAATTCGGGAAACATAATATTTAACGTTAAAATAATTATTTTCCTTCTAACACTCTAAAATATTCAAACAAAATAAACTCTAAAAAACTTTTAAAATTCAGTGTACCAGTGGATTTGATTAAACAACTAGCTTAAATAAAAATTTACCCTTAAAACAAACGTAAAACGTAAAACTCAAAAATATATTTAGGAAAACAGAGTAGATTCCTACTCATTTGTCAATATGTTATTCTAGAGAAGACGAAGCTCTTGAGAATGTAATCAGAATTAATCAAGCACAGTGAAGCTCATCACGACAAGATAGCGACAAGCTCTGATTGTGACTTGTCACTGGATTACCTACTTATCATTGGCTTCCCAAACCAATGATTTCGCTGTCGCGTACGGGTTTGTTTATAAATACAGTTAAAACGACACAACACAAATATTAATATTTACTCTTAAATCAATGCAGGGATTAAACAACGGTAGACATTTAACGTTTGCAGTGTAGGTTTTTGTTTCTTAACACTATAGCTAATATTTTTGAAGGATGTGATCTTTTTACTAACATTTTAATTTTTCAAAAGTTTGTAATTAAAATAACAATGCATTTTTATTTGCTCGAAAGGTAGTTTGGTCTAATTGACAGAGCATCGCTTTGACTGAGGTCGCAGCTCAGACTTGGTTGGTTTAAAGCCCAGTTGGATCACAATGGTCTGAGGTAACACTAGTTCATTATTTATAACAATTCCTAGTTCTATGGATTAATGATCTTTATAATGAAAGTAAACTTTTGGAAGAGGATTGTAGAAAATACTGTTATGTAAATTTTGAATAAGACAATACACAAAATAAAACAAGACCAATAATTTAAATAGAGTTCAAAAGAAAATAGGATTGGCTCAAACTAATCAGCAATCATAATATTTACCAAGTAGCTGTTGTTAACCCGAAAAAACACGGGTTTAAACACTACTTAAATATTTGTCATTAACAATAAAATAAGTTTAACTACACCGAGCCAAATGTAAAGGTGTTATTTAAACAATAAAGCCTCAAAATATTGGTTTGAAAATATTAATTAGAATGTGTAGATATTCAGAAAATGTATTTTCACGATATATTTTTTTCCTGCATAAAAAATTGGCCAAAAAGAGATATATCGGTTTATGTTAAACGTTATTGTTATTTTAGTTTTGGATATTGAATTAAATGAAGTTTCATGTCACTTTAAACTTAACCCATTTGGAAAATCTAAGAATAAGATACCGTGATTAATTACAGAAAAAACAATTTCACGACTTTTCGGGATCTGGAACCTGATCCTTTCTTCAGGTGAGAAGGATAACTAGGACATATTGATATTAGTGGCACAGTATAAAACAACGATATAATACATCTCGATCTTTTGTCTGGGGTAAAATATATAGAATAGAATAGAATAGAATAGAATATTTTTATTTTCTCATGATACATAACGAAAATTAATAGTTGTAACTTTATTTTAAATTACGCAGCTTGTTTGTAACTTAAATAAATAATAAATGTCCATTTTACTTGTCAGGCTGACATCAAAATAAAAATAAAATAATGAGAAAACAATAGGGCCTCTTAAGGCAATGCCTGTTTTGAGGTTCCATCACTTAAATTAAAATAACATAAAGTAAAGTAAGCGAACAGAAATTATCGAAATATAATAAACACAATTGTCTCAGACAACCTATGTGTATACAAAAATAAAAAATAAATACAAAATTAAATATTTTACGTGCCTTATTTTCTAACATAAACACTGAAATTAAGCATGGGCTCAATGCATAAAAACTAATTACAGAAAATAAATAAAACTGTATTTGTAGATTCATATAGTCTATCATATAAATTATACATGTATTATAATATTCTAAGGTTTACTCTTTGAAACCGCGCACCGCACTTGTGCCACCAGGCGGCTCATGGCCCTCCCCGGAGGCTTGCCTCCGGAGTTGGGACTCCCCAGGTGCCGTCAAAGCTCATTGCATGCAATGCATAGTCCCTGTGTGGCATAGTCGTCCAAAGTGCGCCCTTATAAATTTACTTAGCTATAATATCAAAAATAAAACTATTGCTGAATTTGAAATAAAAAATCAATATCCTCTAGTTGAAATAACCATTTCCTTAATCTACTTAAAAAAAATTTAATATTAAATGCAATCTTTACATTTTCAGGAAGTTTGTTAAACAGTTTCGGAGCTATAAAATTGAAAGTTTTTGTAAAAAATGTATTGGTTGGCTTGGGGATAAAAAACTGGTTAGCTTTTCTTAATTTTTTTCTATACTCATTCTCATTTTGAGGCAAATTTCCACTTTTATTATAGAAAAGTTTCAGAACTTTATAAACATAAATATATTTAAACGGAAGAATTCTCTGACTTATGAAAAGAGGTTTTGATGGTTCGTATCTGTTTTTGTATGAAATCAATCTTAAAATATGTTTCTGCTGCAAATATAATGGTTTAGTATATGACTCATAGGTATTACCCCAAAAGACTATGCCATAATCGATTCTACTTTGTACTAAAGCAAAATATAAGATACGCAGAACTTTACTATTACTGAGATCCTTTAAAAAGTAAAAATATCTTATTGCATTGTTGATCTTATTCTTGAGTTTTGTTATGTGAATTTTCCATCCTAGCTCACTGTCAACATGCAGTCCTAGGTATTTTATATCGCCAATTTGATCTACAACAGCACATTTTAATGTACATATCGTGTGCTTATTTAAGCAATCAGCACACTTATACATAATGCTGTCTCTAAATTTTATATTTTTCTTGAGGTTGAAATTAATGTATTTTGTTTTTTCGGCACTCAACATTAGCCGGTTCACAGTGAACCACCATTGGAGCGCTTCAAGGTCTTTGTTCATTGCCTGCTGAACTATTTCCCAATTATTTTCAGAGTAGCATAATGCCGTGTCGTCAGCAAATGAGGTTAGATTTCCTTGAAAATTAGCTTCACAAAGATAATTTATGTATATTATAAACAAAATAGCCCCTAAAACAGATCCTTGGGAACCCCATTTTTAATAACTCCCATTTCACTTAACACTAAATTAATCCTAACACACTGTTTTCTATCTAGTAGATAGCTCTTGAACCATTTATAAGCTGTTCCCCTAATACCATTGTTGTACAGCTTTTGTAACAAAATACTATGATCCACAGTGTCAAAAGCTTTTTTTATATCAAGGAAAAGCCCACTTACACTTTTATTTTCATTTATACCTTTATATACATCAGTCATAAAATTTAACAAAGCGTTCTCGGTATTCATTCCGGCTCTAAATCCAAATTGCTTGATACTAAAAAACTTGGTGCTTTCTAAAAATGATAACAATTTTTTCTTCATTAATTTCTCAAATATCTTGGAAAAGCATGACAGCAAAGATATTGGCCTATAATTATTACATTGTGATTTTAAACCGGCCTTGAAAATAGGAATAACTACTGCATTTTTTAAAGTAGACGGAAAAATTCCCCTTGTAAAGCTTAAGTTGATTATAAATAAAAGCACCTGCGAGATCGTTGAAGCAATTTCTTTAATGAGCAGAGAACTAATTCCATCAATACCTGGAGAAGTATTATTTTTTAGAGAATTTATGGTTGAGCGCAATTCATCAGGCAGAACTAGGTCAATAAACATTGATCTAACCTGTTTTTTTACAGGAAATATATTTTTGTAATATAAAGAATAAAACATGTCAGATGTACCCAGCAACTTATTTAAATCTAGATTATTTACTATATCCAAAAAATACGTATTAAACTCATTGGCTACAGTCAGCGAATCCTCAACCATAGCATTATTAATTTCTAATTTGACTCCTTTGTCTGTAACCTTTGATTGACCAGTTATCTCATTTAATGTTTTCCAAGTTGCCTTAGAATTACCACTACACTTCTCCAATCTTTGCTTGTAATAGTTATCCTTTAACTTTTTAATTTCAGTATGGAGCTTATTTCTGAAATTTGTATAATATTTTTTTAAGTTTTCATTGTTAGGGTGATTTTTTACCAATTTAAAAATATGATTTCTTTTCTTAACTTTAGAGTAAATGAAATCGTTCATCCACGGCTTAAGTTTCTTAAATATCTTATAGTTGCAAATCATTTTTACTCTGCTTTGACCAATGATGAAGCCTACGTGGTGGCCGCGATTTCCCCCCTACATAAACAAAATATATGATCAAATAAAGGGGTTACCATGAACACGCTAAAGAAGAATTGGTTACCACAGGCACTGTAGGGTATGTATTATATACGGTTTTGATTATAAATTTATGGAAAATGGCGGCCACCATGTAGATTTCACTTTTTTACCCCAAACAGAAGGTACACATGTATAAATCTCGTTAGTCTAACCCTAATGACTTCAATAGGATCTGTTGTCAAACTCGTGACTTCAAACTAGGTCGCGGTCTCGCTTTGCAGGAATGCGCTTCGCTATCTAGCTTATATTATAAGCTTGAGTGTCTGGCTTTTTATTTTGACTGATTTTACTCCTCTCTGTTTTAGTGTTTGACTTATTTTCAGCTTTCTCTGTTTGTTTTTTTACTAACATTTATGTTTGTACTCTTCTTATCGAAAGACGGGATGAGATTACAGATCTCGGAACGTCATGAAACTTGCTTTGAGTGTAAATGTTTACAATCATTCCTCAATAACTGCATTAAGACATAATAATAATAGAAGCTATACTATTTTCAAATTAATATTTTTAAATAAAAATTATAATTAAAATAAACTACTGTTTATCCATTTTTAATTGGGACCATTAAAATACGTAATTTTATTTTGTTATGACATAGTCTCATATTTGAGCATAGTATCAAAAAGTACATAATGATGTTGTGATATTTACAAGTGGGCAGTAAGTGCCTAGTTTTTTTGTATATTTATAGAGGTAACTATAACTAAAAAGCTTTACTTTCGAGTGTTATGAAGTATAATAAAATAGATTTTTATTTTTTAATACACGTTTAGAAAGCAACTTTTATTATAACAGTTTTGAACTGCAAGATTATCTGTTAATTGGTTAAATAAATAGTAACAAAATACTATTAACACACTTTACCAATTCAAATCTGATTTTCCTAAAACTGATACACATTACTAACCTGACCTATAAAGAGAGGAGTGTGAGCAAATGCGTTTTTTGCATGTTGAGTTATCGTGTGTGCTTATTTGATTTTCTTACACGCTGAATACTTAACAAAAGTCAAATTACTTTGCAATTCACCCTTTAGTAATTTGTACCAAAATATAAATGTTACCTTCTTTTATCTAGTCACAAACATTGTTATGCAAAGATGCATCTAAAATCATTTAGTATTTTATATTTCACATTCATTTAACTACTTACAGATAGTTTTTGAAGGGTGTTTTCACCGCTCTCTCCTAAAACCTAAATTTAGTACTCAACATATTTCACATATTTTCAATTTATTAACGATGCATAACCTATTTTCCAAGCTATTTAAATACATCACTGTATATAAGGATTCGGTAAATTATCACTCTATATTAACGCTTTTGCCATTAATCGATATTTCAATGTTCTTTTCTGCCAGATATTGTATATGTATAACATAAAACCCCCGTCACAGCAAACCTGCGTACTCAGCAAATATCCAATGCATATATATGAGCCTCGCTACTGCATAGAGCCACTTACCAATTTTCACAAAAATACATCCATAAATAAGTTATGTTTAGAATTTTATTTATTCTCCATAAGAAAAACATTAGGGATGAGTACGCATGTTTGCTGCAAGGAAAAAGGTAAGAAATGTGTACCTTTGCAATTGTCAATATAACTCGATCGGGTGAAGCTACATACCAAATTTTATTAATTTAGGTTCATAACTAAGGGAGATATAAAACTTTACTTATCCTCCATATGAATAACATGGGGGCCACGTGTGCAGATTTACTGCTGCGTGAAAATCAACAAAAATACTCTTTTTGAGCAAATGTCAATATACCACAACTATTTGAAGCCACATACCACGTATATCAGCAATATACATTCATAAATAATCAAGATATCAAATTTTATTTATCCTCCATAAGGATAACATTGGACGTCGTACTGTGTTTAGCACTTTCAATATCTCTGCAACGGTTGGACGTAGAACAACAATTAAAACAACAAAATGATTGTTTTGTAGAGCTAAACTAATTGATAAAAAGAAACGTGAAGTTTTTAGTAAAATTATCTGAGGAAAATCCAAAAAACCTATTTCCCATAAGATTAACATGGGACATTTTATGGACGTGTTTTTTTTACTTATCTCTAAAACCACTTAATTAGGTTAATTATTAAAAATACCAAATAATTTGTTTTTTAAGCTCTATGAAATTGCGATAGCCAAAATTGAGTGTTTTTAACACTTTAAAGGGAAAATTCCAAAAACTAATTTTTGGAAAATTTAAAACCCCCATAAAACTCCCTTCCCATAGTCCAATCGATCTGGTTTTCGAACACTCTACACATTTTTGCCAAATTTCATCAAAATCGAGCATTTCTATCAAAAGTTAACGCGGTAACGCACGCGCGCACGCGCGCACATACACACACACACACACACACACACATATACATATATATACATATATGTATATATATATATATATATATATACATATATATATACACACATATATATATATATATATAAATTTAAACGAATAGTGTTTTTGGCATCTTGGGACCTCAAAACAAAAAGTTATCATGGTCTCGGGCTTAAGTCTTACCTACGGTAATAGCGTCTTCCCTGTAGGGGAAATTCGCTTAAGTAATAATTTATTCCTTTTTTATTGGTTTTTGGATGGTGGTATATTTATATCTACTTATATAAAGCTAGACGGGTTCACTCACTGATTCACTGATTCACTGATTCACTGATTCACTGACATAAACGATGAGGCACTTCCCGAATCTAACCCCCATCGACCCCATACTTGAATTAAAACTCTTGACGAGGAACCACCAGAAAAATTGCCAAAAGATAACATTTTAGAGTTTTTGAGGCATTTTTGGGGCGGGGAAAACTCCACTTTTTAAATATTCCACTTTGAGCGCGGTTTGTACGGAAACGGTAAGAGATAGCAAAAAAATTTAAAAACAAAAGTTGTAGAAAATTTTATTTCCAACTAACTATTTTCCGTCAGATTTAAGATCCGATCATCCGTTTAGCCACTACTCATCGGAGAAGGAGTGATTTTGAGTATTTTGGCCATTTAAATGTGTACAGTTTTGGAAAGCTGTTTAATGAAACCACACTATCTTTGGCTAATACCAAATGTTTGTATCAGCTGATTTAAATAAACCGCCCGTGTAGGCGATACTAATTTACTCAGATGAGGTTTATATAAATCAGCTGTTACAAAACAAGGTGAGCACATTATCGCCAACACGGGAGGTTCTATATCGCGAATATCGTTTGTTACGATATAGGGCTATGTAATCAACCGATTGTTTGATTTATCGAATGAGTTTAGGCCAATAGCCCAGTGGATATGTTATCAGATGATTCAAGATCATGTGGTCACGGGTTTGAATCCTACTTTTGATGTTTCCTTTTTGAGGTCTGCAATTTCTGTTTAATTTTACTTTATTTGGTTTTTGAAAATTAATTTATTTGTAATTATGTTGCACAACGAACAGCCACTATACATTTTTTACACGTAAATCCATTAGTAGAACTCCAATTTAACATTGAAACCACAACTTTTTATTTATATCTGATTGACTTTAAATGAGTGAGCACTTTATGTTTTGCTTTTATACACCTCGAAACAACCATCAAAGTCGGGAATTCATTCGATAAAACGAACAAGCAGCCGGTTGTTAAAGTGTTTCGATATCGAACCGAAATGGGACCGCCTGTGTAGGTGATAATGTGCTCACCAAAGGTAACAACACAGATGTGTAGTTTTTCTTTGGTTAATAAACTACAATAGTTGAGTTTGATTTAAACTCGAGTTGACTGAGGAATGTAAGTGAGCGAAGCGAACTCCAAAAGGGGGTTTGGGGGCGAAGCTTTCAACGGCGATACGCCTAGTATATATATAATTTTATTCATATATTTTATATATAAATATCATATTTTTTTAAGTAAATGATTTTGAAAAAATATATAGATCTAAATTGTCTTGATAAATTCTAACCTAAAATTCTTTAAATCGGGAAAATAAAGCAAGTTCTCTCAAGTAAAGCACTAACAAATTCAATTTAAAATACTTAAAGGTAATTTTGACATATTTGGACAGATGCACACACCAAGAGACAAGTTCAAATTAAGTACAATCATGGTAGTAAATGTTAAATGTCGTCATCTTAAATCACATTTAGCTTGGTTGGTTAACACTCTCTTGATTTTGTTAAAATTTCAAACATTTCGATCTATATCACCACAATTTAAACGTTAGAGAGAGAGAGTCAACGCATTTCTCCCCTAAAACCTCTATGTAGAAAATGTCGACGAGAACAATATTTTATTCAGTTATATCCATATTTGTGTAAAGTTTAAAATAGATAATCTTTTCATTCAATTATTAACACTAAATACAATCCTTATCAAACATGTATTCATGCAATTACATTCAATATATATCTGTTATAGTTTTTGTATTAATTTATACATTTGTGTTTAATGTAACAGATTGGAAACGCTCCCTGTTTGAGGATTAATGTCACTAGAGCTTCATTCATTATTGCAATGTTTGTGCTGTCTATATTATGACATATGCTAATAGAACTGATATCAGGTCATCTGGTGCATAAACCAATACATTTAAAAATATTTAAATGAACCAATAAAAGTAATATAACAATTATTATGAAATATACAAGTTTTTATATTTTACGTCAGCGTCAGGTGTAGTGACACAAGCAAATCTATCCATTTAAAACATTACAAAATACATGTGCCTGGTGATGCAATTACGTTGATGTGCTACTGAAATATTCCCTTTGTTAAAAAAGAGAGCAAGCTATCGAGTGGAATAGCCGTTCACACATCAACTGACCCATCGAGCTTATTGCTAAATCATAAACAATTCATGGAGCAGAATTGTTTTAGGAAAGTGAACGATAATAGTTAGTAATATGTATTATTCAGCTATTTAACGATAAATAGCGAGTAGTTTTAAGTTCATAAATCACGTTTGAATATGTTGTAGGTAACAAACGAACCACATGATAGGCTATACGTCAATGTTTAAAAAAAATTATAATGGATACTAAGTTAAGCACAAAAATTGGATGAAATACCGATCATCTTTCTACTTGTAATTTATTTGTTCATAATAACTGCAAAAATAAATAACAAACCGCGTCAGACATGCCATGCTCTGCGATACTAGCGTAAACCACGTGAAACTTGCCGGCCACTTACTAAAAACATTGTTTTCACCCTCCATATATGGACAACATTTAAAGCTAGATATTCTTCAAAATACAAAGCAATGTTTGTACGTTATAAAATTATATGCTTTTAACTCTGAGCCTCGTGGCTCTTAATTTCTCCACTTGTTAACCTGCTGCAATTTAATGAATATTGCTAGCAGTGTTTCACAATAGACATTCTAATAAACATTGAATTAGACGATAATCATAATAATTACATGTAAGTTATTAATAACAATATATTTTTACTTTTTTTAACTGCCAACGCATAAAACACAAATAATATTTTTCTTGATATTCTGACACATTTAGAGGACCATAGTTTTTTTAATTGATTAAAATTTTTTCTGATAAAAAATATAATTTATAATACTTTTAAGTGATCAAATAACAATAACTTGCCATTAAAACGGTTTTATTAATGCTTAAACTATTTAATTCAGTTTGTTTAACAAATAATTCATTAATTAGCAATTATGAAGTATGTACCATAGAATAAAATTACTATAGCTTATCGATCAAATAAAAACCCAAAGAAAGTGTCAGCCATCCCAAAAGTAAACGTAAGAGTATATTTTTTACCTGGTTTTGTAAAATAGATCATTATATTCGGAAATTAATAGATTTTTTCCTAAAAGGTATTAGAACAGTGTTATTAATGACTAATACAAACATGTGTTTTATTTTGTACTAATGTATAGACAACAAGAACGTCGCCACAACCAATATTTAACTTACTTTCTAGATCGATGATCTGGAAAGTCTTTGGTTAGATATGTCACGCCCGTGTACAAAAACTAAACTGAATATTAACTATGTGTAGTCAATATTACACTATATGAATCTACAAGAGCTCTCCTCATTTTTTTTTTTTTATTGATTTCACCATTTATCTTACTATTTGATGACATCATGCACGAGGTCGCTGCAGCGCTCAGCTGTGCGAACGCATCGAATCGCGTCGGTGGCGTCGCGTCAGTCGGTGTCTCGGATGAAGTATAAATGGATAGCGCTCTCAATGGATGAAAACCGTGCCGGTCCCCGAGACCGCTGGGTGGCAAAAAGACCGCCGCGCCGTGTAAAACTAACATAATATGCCTCACGGCGACACTATACAAACGTCTAATACAATAAAAGCTTTATAATTGGAAAGATTGCATAGTGCAGAATTTAATGGTATAAATATGGCTTAAATTAAATCAAAATATTGCTTTTTCTTTAAAATAAATTATGCTTCACGCGCCGAGACATTACTTTAATTAAGTCTAACTGTGAGCGAATGCTGGTACCTAAACCGGTTAAAAGCTAGTATAATGGAAATATTAAGGTCTAAAGACTCTAATAAATATGATTAGTGATTAGTGTAAAATAAAAACAATTTGTTTATCTTTGTAAGAAGTTGGTGTTTGCGCGCCACAATCGAGACTGCAACGTGACTTCTGTAACCAACTACTAACATTTTGATTGATTAAAACTTATAGAAATCCTCTCGAATTCAGTTTGGACTTTCTCGATCATAGTGCGGATTTCGTGGAAGGGCGCAATTCTACGAAATCCGCTCTTCAACACAATTCATTTGTACCGATAACGATTTGTCCTACGAAAAAAAATGTTCAAGTAAAAATGAATCTTCAGAATGTTATCAACAACTTTCCCTCTTACAGTTTTTACCTGACTAACAAATAAAATATTTCCTCGCTTACTACTTTTTTTACCTCATTCTCGATCTGAACTAAACATATTCCATGTTTAACAAATTATTACAAATATTTATATTACTTCTAAAAAATTTTAATGCATGCTGTCTGATTCCCAATTTCAAGCTGTAAAATTAAATTAAAATTTAAAATTATTATTTCAGTTTTTGTGGGTTGGATGTCAGTTTGAGCGAAGCGCTGTTCGGTCGTTTGACATCGGAGTCTCGCGGATATAGACACTTTTGCCCCCCAGCGGGCTTTATCACGGCACGGTTTTCAGCTCTCCTTAGCGTTGCAAGGCGCTATCCATTTATATGGTCGGCGTATTGTACGACACTTGACGCGGTTGACATTTTCGTCCAATCTAAAAATACAACATCTTCGTGTTCACGAGATCGCTAGGACACAAAGTTTTTGTTGGGGAATATATTACGAGTTAGGGTAAAAAGTGTGCAATATTATTTTTAATAACAAAACGGCATTCAGTTTTTATAATCTGGTAATATTTGGGTTATTGCAATTGTTGTTATTTTTATACTTCTATAAGTTTACACATAGATTTACATTTCCAAAATCTAGAAGCACACATAGTTTTTCCAAACTTTGTAAACAAAACTTCTGGAATATATAATTGTCAATAACTTTCACGTATGCCACATCAACTTTTGATCCATCTTGCCCATTTCAAGTGCACATGACTTTAGTGTTTCTTTATTACTGTTACAATAGTTTTAGAAATAAAATCACATCTTTTAAAAACACAATTATATATTAGGTTGATACTTCACATTCCCATGAATCATACCAATATCTAATTTGCTATAATGTTTGAGTTCTTAAGTGTTAACACTTTGGATATTGTAGCATTTTATTATTGCAATAGCTGACTATATTAAAACTCTAAATGTTTATTTAATGATTTTTTTTGTTAGTCAGGTTGAGTATTTAATCTAAGGATAAGTTAATAAAGAGGAGGACGAAAAGCTGTTCAAAAGGGCACATGGAAACGCAGACATGTCCAATCCTAAAAAATATATAGACAGTATGCTGTTGTCACCTCTAGACCATATAATCTCTCCTCGGTAATCCACTGAGAAAACACACTTCCAAGCGATATAATCCATTCACACCTTTGAGCTATCACAGTGGATTGTAAAGACCTTTCCGTTGCGATGGTGACTAGAAGCTCAAATTTGGTGAAAACGTTAGGGAAGTGCTTGGAAACAGTAAATTGGCAGCGCCTACGGATAGAATAAGATATAGTATGCTTGTTTTCCATAGTTTTCATAAATGTGCATGTATTTTATGCGTTACGCTAGAACAACGTATCACAAACTGTAAGTTATTATTTTATTGGTTCAACACAACGTAAGAACTTTACAATGTACATAAGGCAGAAAGTAACCTAAGATTATTTACGAAGAACGTACCCTAACTGCCGAAAGACCTTAATATAACTAGGCCTAAGATTCCCGGTGCCAGGCAAGATTTATGGAAAGCATAAAATCATTGTTTAGCCTTGGGGTACTTTGATTTTCTTCATTATAGGTTTTTGCACGTTATACGTTTGAATTTGGTACTGCGGATTACATTTTTTAAGAGTATTTTAAATAACAACATTATTACAAAATGTAGACTAAAAGATTTAGTCCAAAACTAAAATTTTGTTTTTAAAGGTGGACTAAAAAATTTTCCAATTTAGTCTAAAAACAACACCTTTTTAATCCTTCAGTGTTGAAATCATGTGTTGGTATATAATGGACACTAGAATAGCGCGTCGTTGTTGTCGAGATAAAAGGAAATTTAGTCACTGGTGTGTACCAAGCGTGCTGCCAACTTCAATTATAACTCTTGGAACGCCTGAGTCTACACTATGATCAACTCAGCACCACGGCACTAGCTTTACACAATTTGTGTCTGTCTGGCGAATTCCCTTTACTAATGTTCCTTCCTGTCAATATGGACCCGGGCCTCTATACCAGATAACCAAGTTGTAAAGTAACCTAGAAACAACATCATTTTATAGATTATTTATTACCATGTGCATTCAAAATAATGTCATCGATAAGATGTCATTGGCAAGCTCCTTTGTGTTTGTCTGAATTCATAAAGCCAATTAACGTAAACATCCTGAAAATAATTACTAAGCAGGAGAAAATTGACTTAAAGTGCAAATAGCTTTACAAAAGAAACTGACTCAAATGGCACAAAATGCACTGAAAATAATGTTTACTTCCTTTATAACCAATCTAAATTATTTATCTGGCTTTTGCATGTTTTTATGTGATAATTATTTTGATAAAACTAAAATATTTGGCGGGTATTAGTTATATGTTTTTCTCTAATTGTTTTGCATTAAATATAATTTATAGATGTGTCTTTGCTCATCTGATATTCTTTGATAATGTAGCGCTTTAATTTGCCCTTTTGCTTTGAAATTTTCAATATATAACTAACTAGCTACGCCTTTCGACTTTACCCAGAACATACAGCAGTTGTGTATGGTGCCTTTTAAACTTTTAATTTTTTAACTTTAAACAGTTATAATTTCTTTAAGTAATCATTTGATAAAATAAAAGTAAATGTCCTTAAGGATACCATAGGAACTTAAAAGACCCAAAGGGTGGGCTCCTATCCCCACCCTTTATAAATCCTTTAACATCCTTAGGGTTTTTCAAAAGCAAATAGGCCTATCCAGAGCAAGTACGTTTTATGTTAAAAACTTTAACATAACATTTCAGCTCAATAGGTTCTGGAGTTTTTGCGTTAAATCGAAACATACGTTACGAATGACAGACTTCATTTTGTTTTTTATGGATGGATGGATGGGTGGATCTGAAGTACCATTTTCTTAAATAAAGTTTCGTAGATTTTTAATTAATTACTGACTAGGTTAAGAAGACTAGGATATTTATTGACTACCTATAGGTATCAGTGGATACAGAACTTTGCAGTTTACACATATCAACATTTTCTTCATCACCCTTATTTATTGATAATCATTTAGAAAACCAAAATAATTCCATATAACGTTGAAAAAAATATAAATTTAAAAGTTTGAAAAAAAAAATGATCTGAGTATTATTAATGCATTTATCATTAAATATACTATCATTTAAGACTGACATATTCAGGATTTCTTCGTAATTTACATATTCCGTAGAACTCACATTTTTTAAAGTTTAACAAACCACTTAAATGCAAACAAAAAAGAGTTTGGTTTACGATTTTATTTATTTACCATAGTAAAACAATATATATATATATATATATATATATATATATATATATATATATATATATATACGTGGTAACTAGCTGCTATCGTACTCGGTTTTACCTGGAAATAAAACCTGTGGTGTGTGCTGCATTCTATGGTTAACTCGTGGAACTACTACGAACCATGATAAGATAATATTTGAATTTTCATCAGCTCAAACCAGAAAGAATGACCATAAGAATAACACTGGATTGCACTCTACGTACGACAGAGCCCAATGGGAATTTCTTAAAATCCTTTCTTAGCGGTTACCTACGTTATTGAAAGAGTATAAGTGCTGATCGTCGTGGTTGTAGGCGTAGAGGTTTGGCCTGGGGGATGATCAGTTTTTCGTTTTTATAGATATAGTTTTAATGTTGCTAACGTAAACAAATATCACACAGATATCTGACGTGTGACTAAATCAAAACCAACTGTATTTGCTAAGAATTTTTATATTACCTTTACTTTAATAAGAAATACTCATGAATTATATTTCCAACATTAAATATTGCTAATTTTATGAAGACTTTAAAGTAGATCAAGTTATCTTTTGTCATGGGTCTGTTCCAAGTTGTTTTACTGTTGTTTAACAAATAAATTTTACAATGTATTACTGGATGGTTCTAAAGTAAAATAAACACACGTGTGATTAGTACACATATTTATACTCCATTATTAAAATCCCTGTCCTCGTTAAATATTTTTATTTGTTGATTTATTTGGACTTTACCTATCGCTCTAGTGTTTAAAACTACACTACGTTTCGGGAGGTAAGGAAACTCCTCCCATTATCAAGTGAACCCTACTAAATATGAAGTTCTTACACCTAACTGACCTGCTGTGTCACGTGCCATGGCGGTATGCTGGGGTAACGGCTCTCCCCCCTCCACTACGGCTAGCCACTAGTCGAGTGCGCGGTCTGGTAGTGAGTTGACGTGAGAGTGAAGTTTCCCGTTTTTGCCGTCAGCTTGGAGGCAACGATGCAGAACAGGTCATGCATTGTCAGTTTTCCATTTGTTTTTGTATATAAATGTTGTGTTAGTGTATTGTTTTTGATTTTTTGTATATGTATTTGTTATCTTTGTGTTAGTGTAAATAAAATGTAAAAGAAAAAGAATAAGAAAATCCAAAAAAATATAGGTTAGTTAGGTGTAAGAACTTCATGTTTAGATGTAAGTAGGGTTCACTTGATAACAGGGCGAGTTTCCTTACCTCCCGAAACGTAAAAACACGTAGTTTTAAACACTAGAAGCGATACGCAAAGTCCAAATAAATCAAACAAATAAATTCAAATCCATAGCTATTATGAGTTTCAAAAATACAGAACTCATTGAATTCTTGGCTATTAATTAAATTATTTGTAAATTAACAGATTTTCATTTTTTATATCTAGATGTAAACTAATTTTACTATCTTCATTTTCATGGTGAACACAACATTTTAACTTTGATTCCATTCGTGATATCACTTTGAAAGTAGAAATGTCTTTCGTGACGATGAGGGAAATAATTTCCTTGATGATTGCTTTAATCGGAGATATACAAATACCGTGGTTACGGCAATAATGTTGCACAGCTCGAATATTGCACATCTGTATATTGTATAGGCAAATAATAAAGATTTATTTTTCCGAAACGCCATGACTCGTCTAAACCTAGACTCTGTGAACTTATGAAGTGTTATCACAGTGATGATATAACGAGTTTGATAGTAACCATAAATCATTTGATGGATTGTTTGTACAGTATTTATTACTGGGGTTGATAAGTGGATAATGCAATTTTCTTTAACATCCGTGTATTTGGAGGTAATGTTGGGTTTGTAAATGTTAATTGGGATGTTCTGGTCAGGTTAGACGAGAACGCCATAGCAAATACATCATTTGTGATGACACAGATACTAAATTATTTGCATTGGGCCTACAATCAGAGGAAGGGGAAGACATTATGTGTGGATGTTACCCACGCGCAAGTACACAAGTCGCCACAATACAGCTGCGTGTTTACAACCGAACAATCCTAATGATCTTCCCGCACGATAAACATGATATCCCTGTGAGCTACTCCTCCAAACTGACTGGTACAGAGGTCCAAATGCAAACAAGTATTTACGTTTATTAGTTTTAAACTATTTAGCTAAAGCTAATTAAAATAACTTACAAAAGTTTATAAAACCTGTTATTTAACATTAATTAATCTTTAGAATAGTTAGTACATATACTACAATAGTTCACAATTTATTTTGATACTCGATTACTTTTGTAAACAAATTAACTAGACACCCATGAATTTCAAACGTACACAAATATTTAAATCTAATCTGTTGTTCAATGCGAGATGATACTATTTGTTTTTAAAGTCATGTAAAAAAATACATAAATACAAGGTTTTTTAGTATAAAATATGCAATTTATGATTCTTTCTCGGAAGTAAATCTGGACAAGTCCTGATAGATTTAAGTTGTATAGCCCAAGATAAAGCCGATTACTAACAGTTACTTACTGCATTATCCACTGGGTTAGGAGACGAATATGTGTACTAGTTATTTAAACGTTTATGTGTTATATGTTTACAACAGCCTCAAGAATTATTTGTGATGATACAAAATGTTCTTTGTAAATGTATAAGAAGTAATCATACTTTATATTGATCAATAATTAGACAACAGTAATAAATTATCTCTGGCTTACAAACAAATAAAAAAGAATTTATAAATTATTAGCTATCAGGATTAGTTTAGAGTACCAAATAACTCAATTCTAAATTTAACACCGCATGCTAGTTATATATATTTCGTATTAGAATATGATAACCGCCCAGAAAATTCCATGTTTATATTGAGTCACACGAGGTATTTAATTGTTAAAAGTCTCTAAAAAGTTATTCAGTAATATCATTAAGATTAAAAATTAAAAATAAATTTCTTTGCAGGTGACGATCCGTAAGTAATGTCATGTTAAGCCTAGCTTATTTAAATCTGAGGGAAACAAAATCCAGGAAATTAGAGTTTCACACCAAATTTTGCTCAAATATTTTGCTTACTGGTATTGTTTGAATGACTGAAGCTAGCGTAGTTCATCTCGTACCTGAAACAAACAAAAACATCAAAGTTATTT
Organism: Allygus modestus; assembly: GCA_963675035.1. Classification (NCBI taxonomy): domain Eukaryota; kingdom Metazoa; phylum Arthropoda; class Insecta; order Hemiptera; family Cicadellidae; genus Allygus; species Allygus modestus. The sequence goes on along the minus strand of OY776111.1, from coordinate 251,357,780 downwards.
ATAGTTGGAGAAACCTTAAGAAAGAGATTTTCTTGATTGTTTGACAGCCAACATATTAGTTTTTCTGAGTAAATAACTAAAACTAAGGAATTGAAATTATTGCCAACACGTAAATTAGACATCTCTGACCTTAAACTACATTTTTAATAAACACTAAATCCTTTACTCTGTATAATCCGCTTAACGAATAACTAGGTTTTAAAACGCTAAATAATACATAACGTGTTACAATATTTTGTATAAAAGCTTTTCGCTGATATTATGCACTTGTTTTGGATATTACATATTTTATTTCCAGGCCCAACTAAGATGTTTTCAGAATATCTTAAACAACCTTAAATTTTTATATTTTCATACGAAGGTTCAAAACTGGACCCAGCTGTCATTTGTCATTGGCCTATTAATGATGTTTTCTAAGAACAGGTCGACCTTAGATAGTAACAAGACCAGGGTTTAAACCGTTACCTATCAAAGCGTTAAAAATTCCACCGGCGTAGATACAAATTATAAACAAACAAACCTGATTCAATCATGTAAGCGTGTCCAGAACAACTATAGTGGTATGTTAAGATATTATATTTTGAATGGCCTGACATACTCAGGTAAGACTATTTAAAAATCGTCGGATGTTATTTTCCAGTACGCTGTACTATCAATAAAAGTAGAGATACGGGTTTACATTAAAGATTATATTAGGCTATTCATAACAATAAAATATAATTCTTGTTTGATTATATGGCAATCTCATATCTTCTGTAAAACTATATTAAGTGAAACATTTATAACAATTAAACCAATATATTTCGAATCATCAGTTGTTTACATTTTGATTGTTTACAAAATATGATAACCAAATTTCTCACAACATGTGTTAAAAATTGTTAACGTTAACATCTGTGTTTAAAGATTTAGTAGGTTAACTATAATAAATTAAAACTTTTATTGCATACATATAATTATTAATTATTCTTTTAAAATTCTTGTTTTAAAATTTAACTCCACGTACTATTAATTTGAAAACTTGGTTTACTGAAGAAATCCTTTTCTGAATAAGCCACGACTGCTGATTCTAAAATATTCTTTTGAATTTGTCATGTTCTTTGCAAAAATATTTGCCTTACTTAAATTTATTTTATGATTTTTCGTACACTGGTGATATGATAAATTATTTATTTCGAGAGCATCAATTCCAAATATATTGGTTTAAATTTAATAATGGGTTCACTTGATACTGTTTTACAGAAAAATATGTTTATTGCAAAATAATCTAACATCTTCAACTGAAAAAATTAACATCTTCAACCACTTCATAAAAATAAATAATACGCTCTTAGATTTAAATTGTAAACCCTTGGAAGAATATATTGAAGGCAAGCCGAGTTCTCTCTGCCTTGTTTTTATTAAACTAAAGACTATTATATCACGGCAAAAAAGCAAGAGACACTCATTCACTATATAATTCATGCATTTATTGTCTACAACATGATTGCTAGGGTCATCAGTCGTTTCCCCCTATTTTAAATTGACAGTACGTGCATCCCCAGTAATTGAATTTACAAGGCTCAAAACCTGAAAATAATAACAATCACATCTTCATCACCATAAAACATCCTCAATTAAAAAAAAAATAATCAAAAATGTTGTAGGAAATCGGTGTGAATCATGCCTACATCCTTAAAAGAATGTTAATTAAAACACCGTATGCCTACCTTCAAAATAAATCGCGTCTATTTACTACTCTGAAATATTTAAACCACTTAAAAATAACAAGGCAACAAATGCATTTTATATAAATAGGGTTAATAATTATCTATTGTAATGACGAAATACATGTTTACTTTATTAAAAATAACAAGCCGATGACTCTGTAATTTAACGATTATTAGCTTCACGTGCTAAATGATTATTACATTGAATGTTTTATAACAATAGTTCATTTAGAAAGCTGCACAATGATATGTTGAACAGTAACCCCGCTAATGATTCTAAATGCTGTTTACGTTTCAATGGTTGGTCAAACACAATTAAAATTACTGAAACTTGTTTTTACCGTGGGCCAAGGCTTGGTACATGTATTACTTTCCTTACTTCGGTAAACTTGTATCTGTTTTAGCAGAGTGGGTAGCACAAATATAATTGTTACAGCCATTTGATTATAACAACTGATTTTTTGAGGTCCAACAAATTATTTTCATTTAGTGAAGAGTCAGCAAGGTTAAAGGTTTGACTTAAAACAGGAATATATATTTTACGTTACATCCTAAAACACATTAGCACTAGTCTATCTTGATACAAATTTGTATAATTAGCCATAAGTAAATTTCAAGTTATAAAAGTTTGATTATAGTGGACAAAACTGTAAGTTTGAAGCTTGAATGCTTGATTGCCTGAAAGAAAGAACCCATTTCGTCACTAAATACGGGGGATAAACACTTTTAATATTCTACTCTTTTTGGAGAAAATTAACTTTAGCATTTCTAAAAAAAAAAACATTTCTCAACTTGTGCTTAATACTATAAACGTCGTATTCATCTATCTATAACCTCACAAAACAATCAGTGGAGGTGTCAAGATTGTGACATAAGTTTCACAATTTGTACTGTGTCTTTAGTTCAGTTGGAGTGGGTTTATAATTAATGTTTTCAATAATCGAATATAGTGAATTACCGTTATCTATGACGATTACTACTGCCAATAGTTCTGCCAACAAGTTAGTAAACCCTATCACATTTGCCAGTTCATATGCCCAGCATTTTGCTTTTTGGACTCGTTATAGATTAACGTCTCTTCTATGCTGGCATAAGCATAAGGCTAGATTATGATTTGTTGTAGCTTAAACACTTGTATAACCTTTACAGAGTTAAGATTTTAGATTTATATTAAACCCATCAAAGTTCGTTCTGTGGTTTAGACGAACAATCAATATTCCTGAAGCAAAAGATCATCTGGTACTCAACCAAAGGCTTTGAGTCCAATGATAGTTCAAAAATGGGTTTTTTGAAATTTTCAGCAAATTAAATAGGTCTGATGTTTCATTTCTAAGTTAATATTATCAATAATTAACCAAGTCACACTTGTCTATGGGTATTGCAAAGAATTAACACCTTTAGATTAATGACGAATCCTCACTTTTGAACTTATGGTTTCAAGAGAGAATCCTGACAGTTGCTTAACAAATCTCCATGTTAAATGGACTGATCAATATTTAAATTTTTTGTCTTAATAACGTTAACAAATATTTCCGATACCAAAAACATTGACTCATAGCCATTAATGTCCAGTTAATGAAAGGTAAAAAGAAAATTAATTTTGCAGCATAGACCTTTTCATTACAGCTGAGGGCTGAAGATTAAATGTGTTAGTAAATAGTGGCGACCAAAATAACGCGTCGTTGTGCCTGGGATAAAAGCAATTACGTGACACTAGGATACCGTCGCGGTGGCGGCGCCACGCGGCTGGCTGCCAACTTGTATTATGATCTGGCAAACGCCAGAATATGCGTGGTGACCCTATGGCAGTTATTACTGTCATTATTTCCGTCTATCTTGCGTTCTTACATCACAATTCGTAGTTTATGGCAGTATGACGTTTATTGTTTTCCGTTCAAATTGTATTTGTGTTTTTGTGTGGGTGTATTGTACCCGGTTGTGTTGTTGTCTGTTGTAGTTGTAATTGTATAGTGTTTCTTGTTGTTGGATTGTATTGCATTATTGTATGTTGATTTTATACTTGTTTAAATGTTATTAGAACTTAAAAATTTCTGTTTACGAGATTTCTTAGTTTATACTACTAGTTTGCTTTGTAACACTTATTGACAAAATATAGTTCAAGGAATGTTATACTTTGAAAGATATTGTTTTTTCTCAGCCTGGTTCTCATCTTATACTAACAGTTACAAATTATTATGTTTGGAACATTTAAACAACTGAAAAGTTTTAATTTAATGCCAGTCATGTGAAAAAACAACTTGTTTGTAATTACAGGCGTTATGTAACGGAAACTGAAACCACATTTTACAGAACTGAATTTAAAAGAACGAGAACTGCTTCAATGATGTGAAGCTTCAATAGACGTATTCTTGTACATTTTTCCCAGAGGTATTTACTTTTCCAGATTATTTTACAATACCTAATATACACAGAATAATAATGAGAGAAATGATAAATTTGTATTCTCTATAACCATAGGCAACAAATTACGTACACCGCAAAATTAATATTAGATTTCTCCGCATTATTAGTCATAAGAATAACAATTAAAATACACTAACTTATTTAGTTTCTTGTGATTTTTTAGTAGTGATATATAAATGTTATTTCAAGCTTAAGGTTTTATGAAAACTATAAACAACCTTTATTCCAAATATAATAAAAACTTGGCCATTCCTGTGGTGTCAAGTTTTATTACAGACTGTAATCAATAATACATACAGAATTTAGGCAGGTACATACTCAGTCGGACATCTTCCTGCCTGACATATTGTTTACATTCAGAGAGCACTAAATAGAATATTTTCCATCGATAAGTTAAATCCGAAAATTATGATGAAAACAATATTTTCTTCATTATGTACGACGCATAAGAGGAGAAATTATAAATAATGAACCAACAAGAAGTAAACACTATACCTTTCCTATGATTTGAGGTTTGCATTGTTGTGTCAATGGATGAAACAAAGGGAACTAGAACACCTTGATTCATATATGTAAAGCAATAAAAACAATTCTATATCGGCCTGGGTCACAGCCAGGGGCCTGACTACCGGAAGAGGAAACGAGTGATGTAACAGGGACCGGTGGTGCGTGACGTTCTCAAGGGGAACAATTGAACAACTCGCCTACTGACTGCCACTGCCACTGCCACGGCCGCGAGAGTCATCCCGTCATACCGGCTCATCGCCGCCAGAACGTCACGCAGGTCTTCTTGTCATCAACTTTGACACTGATTTATTCTGTTACTAGTACTATATTGTAGCAGAGGATAAGCCCATTATTGAATCTTAAAACTGTGCGAGATGATGATCAAAATCATTTAATAAGGATTGCGTATAAGAAAATGTTCAATAAGGTATCCTGTTATTTTTTCACAGGGAGGTACAAAATGCGAATAACAGCTAATTTGGACTATGTTTTAGTCGTCGTTAATGTTTTATCAGCAAAAATGCCAATACAAGTTAAAAAAAAATCACTATTCTTTTGTAAATGAAGAAAAAAATTAATACATTTTGCAAGAAAACCTACAGTGAAGCCCGGGAAATCAGACGAGAGAGGTTTGTGTAGAACGCGGTGCTGAGCAATCACTGGCCATTGAGTGGTTGCTGAGTCTGGAATACATCAGCAGCCAAACGCTGGACGTTCATCAGCACACTTGCCTCAGCAGTTGGTACAAAAACTTGAACATTTGCTCTGAAGTAAGATTGGTTTGTTCAATATGTAGATAGTTGGATTTTTCTTAATTTTCGATATTTATTTTATGGAATATCTAGCCAAATTTTGTATAAAGGACGTCTCCTTATTTTTACTTAACATAATATAATAGTAGTTTTGTTTAACATAAAATTAAAATTATTCACGTCATAAAAATGATACTATGCAATTGCCAGTCACGCGAATAAACTATTATCAAATAAATATTTGTATATGATAATACAATGGAGCAGTCAGAGGGTACAGTATAATCTTTTTTATATATGCATTATTTAGTATAAATGTTAAAACACTTAATAAAATTGGAAGCTATTATCAATACAGCTAGCTACATTACCAAAGATAATGAACTATTATTAATCTATCTCGACTGTGACAAAAAAGTGAAAAAAACGCTCGGAGGAGAGGAAAAAGCAAACTCCCACCAAATCTTCCTCCAGCCACATGGACTAACGAAAGGGGCGAGGGAAATGGTACCCATTCTCTCCCATTCTCATTCCATTCCATTCCATTTTCACCCATTCTCTCACCATTCACACACAACCGTTGGTAAGAAAGTCGTAATGACGGACTGATGTTTTTTTACGTTGACCACTACTGCAACTTAAATTAGTCAACATCTCTCGAGCCAATTATTTTTTAAAGTGATAAGATTTTAAAATTTTCCCATAACAATTAAAAAGAAACCAACGCAGAAAAAAACCGTAAAGTAACTATAAATACCCCCGTAGCAGCAAACCTGCATACTCAGCGAACTTCCAATGCATATTAATTTATCTTAATACCACATAAAGCCACATACCAAGTTTCATCAATATACATTCATAAATAAACGATTTATGACATTTTAATTATTCTCCATAAGAATAACATGGCGGCTGAGTATGCAGGTTTGCTGAAATAAGGAACACTAAAAATGGGCTTTTATACAAATATCAATATAACTCAACTAGGTAAAGCCACATACCAAGTTCTATTAATTTATGTTCATAATTAAAGGAGATAACACGTTAATTATTCTCCATAAGAATAACATGGGGCTGAGTATGCAGGTTTGCTGCTACGTGAACTATCAGGCAAAAAATGGGTTTTTGTGCAAATATCAATAGACCACAATGAAATGAAGCAATATACCAAGTTTCGTCAGGATAAGTTGATAAATAAGCGAGATATACAATTTTTCTTATCCTCCATAAGAATAACATTGGACAACGTACTGTGTTTAGCACTTTCAATATCTCAGTAACCAATTGACGTAGAGCAATGATTAAAACATCAAATTGTGCGTCTTTTTAAGCTGATTTCAATGGGAAAAAATAAAATTTTACTATTTAAAAAATTGTATGTAAAAAACTCAAAAAACCCATTTTTGGGGTACAAAACCCCCCCAAAATACCCCTTCGGATAGGTCGATCTGTCTGGTTTTCGAACTTAAAGTCATAAATGCTGCTTTACACGTTTGTACCAAATTTCATCAAAATCGGACCTTTTAGCGAATTTCCCCTATAGGGAAGAAGCTATTACCGTAGTCGGCATGGTAAGACCTAGGCCCGGGACCATGATAACTTTTCGTTTTGAGGTCCCCAGACCCCAAAAACACCATTCGTTCGAAACTGTATATATATATATGTGTCCGTGGGTGCGATAACTCTCGTAAAAAAGGTCCGATTTTGATGAAATTTGGTACAAACATGTAAAGCAGCATTTATGACTTTAAGTTCGAAAACCAGACGGATCGACCTATCCGAAAGGGTATTTTGGGGGGGTTTTGTACCCCAAAAATGGGTTTTTTAGTTTTTTACATACAATTTTTGAAAAAGTAAAATTTTATTTTCCCCATTGGAATCAGCTTAAAAATATGCACAATTTGATGTTTTAATCATTGCTCTACGTCAGTTGGTTACTGAGATATTGAAAGTGCTAAACACAGTACGTTGTCCAATGTTATTCTTATGGAGGATAAGAAAAGTTGTATATCTCGCTTATTTATCAACTTATCCTGACGAAACTTGGTATATTGTTTCATTTCATTGTGGTCTATTGATATTTGCACAAAAATCCATTTTTAGCCCAATAGTTCCCGTAGCAGCAAACCTGCATACTCAGCCCCATGTTATTCTTATGGAGAATAATTAACGTGTTATCTCCTTTAATTATGAACATAAATTAATAGAACTTGGTATGTGGCTTTACCTAGTTGAGTTATATTGATATTTGTATAAAAGCCCATTTTTAGTGTTCCTTATTTCAGCAAACCTGCATACTCAGCCGCCATGTTATTCTTATGGAGAATAATTAAAATGTCATAAATCGTTTATTTATGAATGTATATTGATGAAACTTGGTATGTCGCTTTATGTGGTATTAAGATAAATTAATATGCATTGGAAATTCGCTGAGTATACAGGTTTGCTGCTACGGGGGTATTTTACGAGAGTTATCGCACCCACGGACACATATATATATACAGTTTCGAACGAATGGTGTTTTTGGGGTCTGGGGACCTCAAAACGAAAAGTTATCATGGTCCCGGGCCTAGGTCTTACCATGCCGACTACGGTAATAGCTTCTTCCCTATAGGGGAAATTCGCTAAAAAGCATTGATGTATAGAATTAACACATGTAATAAAAAATGATAACACATTATTAACACACATATTGCTTTAGCCAATGGTAAGTATGCAACGACTGTGATAGGTTTACTTCCTAGTAATGCCTGAAGCCGTCCCGTTGCCAACATCTACATCTATTTCTCAAAATATTTTGAAGGACACCTTGAAAAAAATCATCCATATTCATCCATATTTTGTGGCATATTCTAATATATTGTTTATTTGGCAATTTTAATTTATCCTAATGTTTACATAATTCTTAGGATGTATTAGCGAATTTCTCCTATAGGGAAGAAGCTGTTACCGTTGTCGGCATGATATGACCTAGGCCCGGGACCATGATAACTTTTCGTTTTGAGGTCCCAAGTCCCCAAAAACACCATTCGTTCAAAACTATATATATGTGTGCCTGTGGGTGTTATAACTCTCGTAAAAATGGTCCGATTAGGATGAAATTTGGTACAAACGTGTAAAGCATCATTCATGACTTTAAGTTCGAAAACCAGATAGATCGCCCCATCCAAAGTGGTATTTTGGGGGGATTTTGTTCCCCAAAACTGTTTTTTTTGAAGTTTTTACATGTAATGTTTTAAAAAGTATAATTTTAGTTTTCACCATTAGATTCAGCTTAAAAAACACACAATTTGGTGTTTGATCATTTATCTACGTCAAATGGTTACAGAGATATTGAATGTGCTAAACATAGTACGTTGTCCGATATTATTCTTATGGAGAGTAAGAATAATTTTATATATCGCTTATTTATGAACGGATACTAATGAAACTTGGTATACGGCTTCATCTGGTTGTGGTCTATTGTTATTTGCACATAAACAGCTATTTTTACCGATTATTCCCGTAGCAGCAAACCTGCGTACTCAGCCCCCATGTTATTCTTATGGAGAATAAGTAAAATGTAAGGTCTCCCTTAGTTATGAATATAATTTAATAACACTTGGTATGTGGCTTCACCTTGTTGAGTTATATTAATATTTATAAAAACAACCATTTTTTGTGTTCCTTGTTGCAGCAAACCTGCGTACTCATCCCCCATGTTTTTCTTATAGAGAAAAATCAAAATGGTATATATCGCTTGTTTATGATTGTATATTTATGAAACTTGGGATGTGGTTTCATCTAGGTGATTTATATTGATATTTGTATGAAAACCCATATTTTATGTTCCTTGTTGCAGCAAACCTACGTACTCCCCCAATGTTATGCTTATGGAGAATAATTAAAATTGTATATATCGTTTATCTATAATATTATAAAGAAGAGGTGGTTTCTGTCTGTCTGTCTATCTGTCTGTCTGATGTTCCGGGTGAACGCAAAAACTACTTAACCGACTGGGCTAAAACTTTACACAAAGGTAGATCTTGAACCCATGCAACACATAGGCCTATTCACTTCCTTAAAATCCCCTCGGGCTACGCCCCATGAACGTTCTAAATTTCAATGTTTACATTTTATAAGAAAGTAAACATTCAGAAACTGTAATGCGAACAGCTGAGGGCACTTACATTTGACAGCTTAAAGAGCAGAAGCAAGAACAACAGCTGTTTCAAGCTAAATAAAATGCAATTTGCATTGACTATAGAACGGGTAAGCAAAACCCCAGTGCGAAGAACGTGTACCTCAAGTATACATATATTTATTTCAATATACCGTATAATTAATCTATATAAATAGAGTTTTGTCTGTACATTGCTTGGAATTATGAAATTTTTGCATATTTTCACGTTTTACACCCTAGGGAAACCAAAACAAATCTTATCTCAATTTATGTCTGTCTGTCTGTCTGTCTGCCGGTAACGCTCAAAGACGGGTTTCACTGGAAAACGGGTGAACTGACATTAATGAAACTTTGTTTCTATGTTCTATATATGCGTGAGAATGTTTTATGGCACTATAAACTGGCATACGCCTTTTAAAAAAATAATGGCGGCCGCTCAAAAACGTGATTTTGTGCGGTTTTGGTCATGTTTTGTTCGCTTTTCACAGGAAAACGGGAGCACCGAATTTGTATGCAACTTTTGTCTATGTTCTATATGTGCGTTGGAAGGTTTTAGGCTAATTGGATTGTTTTAAATTACCTTAGGACACTGCCCCATAGGGTTTTAAAGATCCTATGCTATTCTTATGGACAAAGCATTTATTTATATTGAACCAGACGATGGCATAGTTATTCTATAAATAGGTTTTTTAGTTCTTTTTTAAAACGTTGAGTGAAGATTTGTAATAAATAACATAAGTGAATATATGCTCTAAATCTATATTTGAGACTCGTGAGACTCATGCACTCACTGACATAGGGATCACTTTATGTAAGAAACGACAATGTCTATTGAAGATAACATTTTGGATGGTGGTTCCTCTTAAGCTGCAGATTCACAATAAGAATACTTTAAAAAAAGTCCTATAGGGTTCTTCACTAATTTACTTTTATGGCAATTTTATGAGTATTAGCACTTACTGGACCTTTGTAAGCTACATTTCGGTAGGAACATAACTAATTCATCAGAAAAAAAAACGCAAGCCTATTCCTGTTACGAAAATGTTTAAGGGCTTCGCCCCCTGGAATTTCAAAATACAATATTTTAACAATCTTGCACATACTCTTGGACTGATGGATCTGAAATTCGGTAGGAATGTAGCTTATAGCTCAGTGCAGACATTTAGCTACTCCAGACACAAATATACTCAAGGACTCTGGCCCAATGACCTTTAAAATAAGCGTGTTAGTCATAACACACCAACTACTCAACCAGTAGAGCTGAACTTTGATGCCTTAAAGGAAATAAGAAACAACATCACCCTTTGTCGTAAGTGAGACATGAGTGGACGAGTCTACGCCTCTCTAAAAAAATATATTTTATGTAGCCGACCACTGAGCGTCTGAAATTAACAGTAACTATGAAAATGTATTTTTGAGAAGATTAAGGGGTTGAGCAGTTTTCTTATGCGCTTTTAAAAGTTGAGATTGGGACATTGAAAAACAAATTAAGGTCTCAGAAACATCTATCCTTCACTCGGCACTATCGATGAACCACATGATTTATTGATTGGCTGTTTGTTACACCGAGGTTCATAAACAGTTTAATCTGGAAAGTGCCTGGCTCTGTGATTGTGCCATCCTCACGTCCACCAATGAACAAGCATCGGAGATCAACACAAATGTACGTCTATTCCAAAGGGAGGAACGAACATATACAGTATTTAATACCGTTCAATTAACCATGACTACTGTTAGAACAGTTCGTATATATTGATTTACATTTATTTAAATTAAATCAAGTAGATATAAGTCTTTAAAACATATGATTTTTCCAAGTTTAAATTGTTTATTTACAATTATAATGAAAACAGGACCTGGCAAGAATGGTGATTTTAAAAGTGATTTGTCAATGTTTTTAAATTTTAATGTTTCGTTACATTAGTATTAATTTATTGGAATGTTAAGATTAATCTATCAAAGTGTTTAAAATGTTAAATTAAAATTAAAATTAAATATTTTGTTGTACTTGAGTTCTTTTATTTCTAAAATCGAATCCAAAGTGTTACGTGTACCGATTTGGAGTCGAAAAAACCACACCGTTTACTACCCGACAGAGTTCCTCGAATTAGCAACAGGACCCGAACTATCTGCCAGTATATTTCGTTAACTTTGATTTAATTGTACATTAAACGTGCAAAATGTAATTTTAATATTGTAAAATAATGTGGATTGTTATTTGCTTTAGTTAATCTACCATTTATATACAACCCGTACGAAGGACGGGTACACAGCTAGTTTGTGAATATATGTTTATGAAACTTACTATCCAGCATTATGTGTGTGGTATTAAGATCATAAAGCATTTATGCATTAGAAATTCGCTTTGTACGCAGGTTTAATGCGACGGGAGTATTTTGTCATCTAGATGATCGATTGTAAAGAGTGTAAAACTTGCTGGTTCAATTTCCATTTATAGAAATAAATTCCGTAAGAGATAAGCTCTGTTTGATTGGGACCTTATCGGATATAAAATATAATCTGCGTTTGGTTCATAAACACTTTCATTTGTTCCTAAATTCCGATATTCTATGACTTTTCAATGATTTTAAACTAAATGAAATCCACTTAAAATGTTTACTACGCGCAGTTTCTAAATCGAGTAAAATCTCATAGTTATAATAAAAATCTTAGTAATTTCCAAAGTTTCTGTGAATTAATTTTATAAAATAACATGAAACATGAAAAAATAATCTGCGGTATATTAGGTAAAGGTTTTGAACAATAGGCCACAGACTTTAAAACATATCTGTTAAAACTTGTAAAAATTAACAAATAATTGATTTTAAAAATAAATTGGATTAAATGTCTGTTTTTACAGAGAAATTTCCAACTGAGAAAACGTTTCTTCAGAATCCTAGTCACGTGATGGTACCTCCCACACATAATGCAGTACAGTAATTAAGTGTTGGTAGAGTATAATTGTGTTCAGACATATTTATAACATCGTTGTAAGGAAGCAGTTTCCACACGTTAAATACAATGTTTCATAACTTGCATAAACTTCAATAAAACATTAGCATGTATTTGTATATGAATAAAATATAACCTAATGTATAATTTGAACAAGAAAAAAGAAGGTTCCTTATTTCAAACTTTAAAACATGTTTCCAACAGAATAAAAGTAAGAAATAAGTAGATTTTAAATACATTTACAAAACGTATCATGTTTGGATCTAACTAGTAGAACACAAACTTCGTTTCGCTCGCGATCACAGTGCAATGCTATGTTTGATAAGTTAGTTCCAATTGTTAAAGCACTTGGGGGACCGAGGTTTGCTTGAAAAGATAGTCAGTTTGTTAAAAATTCCGAGTTCATATATCCACGATTCCTCTCCAAGGCGAGTGTATTTGCTTTTCTTATTGCGTATTGCTCGTTTCTTTTCATTTTGGGAATTTCCGTTTTATATTCGATCTTCAGTTTGAATAGTTCACACAATTTATACATAACCGAATTATGTATATTTAAAGTTATGTACTAACTGATAGTACATTTTAGTCAATTAGAAGTTATGGTTTTAATTGATATTCTCAAAAAATCACATGATACTTTACAAAGTGAGTGTTATTTCTACAATTGAATGGTTGACATTGAACAACTGATATGATCTTTTTGTTTTTATTTACAAATCTTAACCATACCTCCAATGTTGGATTTTAGCAAATTTCCTCTATAAGAAAGAATCTATTACCTTAGGTCTCATGGTAAGACTTAAGCCCGAGACCATGATGAACTTTTTGTTTTGAGGCCCCAGATGCCAAAAACACTATTCGTTCAAATATATATGTATGCGTTCATATTTATGTGTCCGTGAATGCGATAACTTGAATAAAAAACGACCGATTTCGGTGAATTTAGGCTCAAATGTGAAAAGTGACATTCATGACTTTAAGTTCGAGAACCAGAAAAATTGGACCATGGGAAGGGGTGTTAATGGAGGTTTTAAATTTTCCAAAAATCAGTATTTTGCATTTTACACCCTAAAATTTTTAAAACACTCAATTTTGGTCTTGACCATTTTATAGAGCTTAAAACAATATATATTTTAGTATTTTAAATTATTAACCCAGGTTAACTGGGTGCAGAGAAAATTCAAAAACCTGCTCATAGAATCACCCATGGTAATCTTATGGGAAAAAGTTGTTTGGCTTTTCCTCAGTTAATTAATGTAAACTTCACATTATTTGCTTTTACCAATCATTTCAGTTCTTCAAAAAAATCATTTTGGTGTTTAAATTGTACTTTTTGGTCCAGCCGTTGTAGAGATATTTAAAGTGCTAAATACAGTACGTTGTCCAATGTTATCCTTATGGAGGATAAATCAAATTTGATATTTCGATTATTTATGACTGTATATTGATGAAACTTGGTATGTGGCTTCACGTAGTACTGGTATATTAATATTTGCACAACAAATTGATTTTTTATTGAGTGTCTCCGTAGCAGCAAACCTACATACTCAGCCCTAATTTTATTCTTATCAAGAATAAGTAAAGTTTTATATCTTTCATAATTATGGATATAAATTAATACAACTTGGTATGTAGCTTCAACTGGTGAAGTAATTTTGATAATTGCATGACAAAAATTTCTTATTTTCCTCGTTGCAGCAAACCTTTGTACTCAGCCCTAATGTTATTCTTATGGAGAATGAATAAAATGCTATAAATCACTCATTTAATTATGTATTTAAATTAAACTTGGTAAGTGGTTTTATGTGGTAATGAGAAACATATGCATGAATTGTGAGCCGTGACAACTTTCCACCGACGAATGTCACGCCTCATTTAGTGTTTATATAGTACTAATTCTAGTGTCTGTGGTCTGACGCCCCCATTTGCACGGCCGTGAACCTCGTGTGCAGAGTCCTTGGGCGTGGACTTGTGACCCCCGAGGATTATTTCCGTTGCACAATGTGCAATTTGCTCATAGATCGTGTGGCTGTCAAACGACGAGCATCTGTTGTGTTTTCTGTATTAAAGTTTTGTGATAAGTAAAGTTGTATGTTATGTTTTCGTTGAATGTTGTCATCGTAATGTTCGTCTAAACGAGCCGTCATCGTCTGATGGGGTCCCGGAGGAGCGCGACCACGTCAACACCATGAGCGTCGGCGGAGAGGGATCTTCCACCTTGGCTGCCGTCACCGGATTCTGGCCCCCCTCTCCGCCCTGCTTCGTCGCCCCTCCGGTGGGCCGCTTTTGACCCGCCCAGAACCGCCTGCCGCAAGTTACCATAAGAATTTTGTTGTTATTGTTTATATATTTATTTATTTATTGATTGTTGTTTTTTGAACACTATTGCCACCATGGACTCTTAATGTTTATTATCGTTATTTAGTTTTTAGGCACAATTGTTGGAAATCGTCGTTATCTATTTAAGGGGGCCCCTTCCAACCAATAATCTATAAAAGGCAATTAAGTAAATTATTATTGAAATGTTCGTTGTCCTATTTGTTTTATTGTTAATTATTTATTGAATTGTTGAAGTGTTTATTTAAATGTTTATCTATTGTTGGTTAATTTATTTTTTTTTAAAATTGAAAATGTCAACATTTAACTCAACTCCATCGACTTAAATTAATTTTGAATGGATTTTTTTTTTTTAACTTAGCCAAACTTTAAAACTGCTTTTTTTGGAAATCTTATAGAATGAAAGCACCTTTATTTGAACATGTAAACTAGAAGGCAGGTGAGAAAGATTGTTGTTTCCAAAAGGATTTAACTCACATGTATTATTGTTGTTTTTGATTGCTATTACAATTTGTGCCTCTCAAATGGTGCGTTTTAATTTTTCCTCCACGGTCTTTACATTTAGGTAGGGCTGTGAGCCGCCCCTCGCCCCGCGTCCATGGGAGCACGCTTCCAATTCTGGTTCGCTCGGGTGCGGGTGCGGGGGCGTGGTTCAGATGGTAGCAGAGCGTGGTTTTCAGTGGTTGTGGTCCTGGCCCTTGGCTGTGGACCTTATCGGTTCATGACTGAGGGACTGGGAGACCCGATCACTGGCCACGTTCTAAATTTTTTGGAAGGACCGTGGATGGATTGTTTCTCGGGTGGTTTGTGCTAGTTGACTCTGGAAAAATTGTTGTTCTGGTGGGGGGAGACAAAATTATTTTTTTTTTCCAATTAGGAGCTCGCCCTTAGCCGAGGCACCGGGTGGAATCTGGTTAATGTCTTGCTTCCGAGCTTAGGGGGCAAGAATTTTCTAAAGCATGGCCGACACTCAAAATTAAATCTTGCTGTGTGCTAACCCCACCAGACAAGTGTTAGGTGTTGTTATTTAGTGTATGTATCTGTGTATGTATGTGTGTGTGAAACTTTGTTCAATTTTTGCGGTATTGGCGGTATGAATGGGCAGGTTCTTCTTCTTTTGGGACCTCATCAGGCGAATAGGCATTTCAGTCCAGGGATCTTAGGAGGTTAAGTTGTTGTATTGTTAAAATTTTGTTTTCATTGTTGGATAAGTGGCATACTGGTTGAGAGCCATGGGGTCCATTGTTCCCGAACATTTGAGGAAGCCGGAGCTAGTGTACGAGGTGCGGTCCCGGGGGGAGACTCCCGGAGCTGATGTACGCACGTTGCGAGCCCAGTTTAGGCAGATTGCAGGCACGCCTCAATCTTGGCATGAGTCACTCGATTTGAGTGAGGAACTTGAAGCATGTAGGGAAAGAGTAGAGGAGCTGAGTGGCGAAATTGACAGTTGGAGTGCCTTGCCTACCGGCTCCGCCAAGGCAGCTTCAATCACACAGTTGACACATTGGTGTAACCGGCTAAAATTGTTAGCCCAAAATTCCGAAATATCTGAGGTAGATAAAGCTTGGGTGAATGAGAGAATCCCGGAACTTCAAGGGATAATCGAGACTATTCGGGAAGGCAAGTCTGTCAAGGAGACTGTTAAAATTTTTGAGGGTTCCCCTCCTTCTCAGGTTTTGGCTGGGACTCCGGAAAAGCCTGAGGTTGTGGCTGACGCTCTGGGGGAAAGTTCCCGGGAACAACCGTCGCCAAGTGCACTGCTCCGGTTGCCCGCGTTGGCACTTGCGTCTCCTCCCCGCACATCCACACTGCCCACTTTAGAATTGCATGCCCCTGTTCAGTTGGGTCCTCAATCCAACAGTGATCATTCCTTGTCAAGTACTTTTGCCAGACTTCCACATCCTCTCTCTTCAGTTCTTAGCGTTTTTCAACCGGTAGATGGGCTTGATGTGGACGGGTTGCTCCGTTTCCTGGAATGTGTGTTGCGCATGCGTGAGTTTCCTGGTATGTCGGACTCAACATTGATGGAGCTCATTGCTCCGTACTGCCTGAAACCTTTGGGCGACAGACTTCTAGATTGCTTGCGCAGAGGCGTGAGTTTCGATGATTTCCATAAGGAAGCCTTGGAGTTGTTCTTACCCCGGCGGGTTATGGAAAAATTGAAGGTGGAGAGGGTTTTCCGTCCTCAACACCACTCGGAAGCTCTCAGCCAGTATGTCGGTGACATTCGGTCGGTGGAGCGTGTCTTGCGACTGGGAATCGGTGAGCGGGAGCTCATCGATATCATTCTTCAGGGGTTGAAACCTGAGGAACGCTCTCGATTGGTCTTTGCTCCGAGACCATCATCGTTTGCGGACCTGGACAGACTCTCGATCCTCTCTAGGAGCGTCCAGGACGCGGATTTTCAGAGGAGCCAAGCTGCGGGGCATCTTCCCCGGGCTGGTCTCCGCCCCGTCGTAGCACCTGTGGGGCAGGGTCCTGAACCCCCACATTGGCAGAGGCAGCCTCTCATCTGTTTTGGTTGTGGCCAACCTGGTCATATCAGGCGAGATTGCCGCCAGAGAGGAAATTTTGGACGTGGTCAAAAAAACTGAATTACACGCAGGGGGATAGTTTGCCCAATCCTCCCTGTGGGTCTGTTATCAGTTGTAAGGGCAGTAAAGTTGATAAAGTCAGTAAAGTCAATAAAGTAAATAAAGTCAATAAAGTTAATAAGGTCAGTAAAGTCAATAAAGTCAATGAGGTATTAAATGTTTTGGATAATGTTCAGTCAAAGAAGTTAAAGTTAAATTCTGTTCCCAACTATGTTTCTGTCGCCTCCCCTTCTGGGAGTGCCGTTTCTGTTTCTGAGCCTCTGCTGCGGGGGATGACGGGCCTTGCATCCATGGGTGTGAAAGCGGTGCGCTCAACCTGTCCACGACTCAACATCTTGTTAGGTGACACGGTGCAGAAGGCTCTCGTAGACTCTGGGTCAGCCCGTTGTCTCATTTCCTTATCTCTGTTTGAAAATTTAGAATCTTCAGGGCTAATTAAACAGGTTGAGCGAATTTCCCCTATCTGCTGGACTGCGTCTAATTCCCCACTTCCCATCATCTATGAAGCCCGCTTTAAATTTAAAATTGAACATTTTTCTTGGGTGTGGAGCTTTTGGGTAGCTAAGGACCTTTGTTTTCCTGTCATTTTGGGAGCGGATTTCATTAAGCACACTGGCCTGATTTTGGACTTAGGTAGAGGCCAGTGTTTTTTCCGATTCGCGAGACGGGTGTTAATTCCTTTTGCTGATGAGATTAACGGTGGTGCCGCTGTGGTGGAGCCTGAGTCACCCGGCGAGGCGAAGATCGATCCTTTAGGGCATCTGACTCCTGGTGAGGCTGAAGCGATTAGAGCACTGTGCATTCGTTTTCCTGAAGTGCTTACGCCGAAGCTGGGAGTCACCAATCTTCTGGAGTACGAGATTCGACTAACTGACACCCGTCCCGTGCGTTCTCATCCGTACAAATTAGCTCCACCCAAAATGGAAACGCTTCGCACCATCATTAATGAACTTCTTGAAAATGGGGTTATTGAGCCTTCCCGCTCAAGTTACGCCAGTCCAGCATTTCTTGTCCCAAAACCCAATGGCAAGTCTCGGATGGTCCTGGATTATCGCAAGTTGAATGCGCAAATTGAAATCGACTCTGTGCCTCTCCCCGATTTGCATTCGGCGTTCGATTGGTTCGGTAAGGCCAAGTATTTTTCTGTATTTGACCTAAATCAGGCTTACCATCAGATTCCTTTGAAACCTGAGTCTCGACCTCTCACTGCTTTCTGCGTCCCGTGGAATCTATACCAGTTCACACGAGTTCCGATGGGTCTAGCTGTGGGGGCCCAGACTCTCACCAGACTTCTTGATTCCATTTTCCATGACGTCAAATTCAAATATGTGTTCAACTACCTCGACGATCTTCTGGTGTACAGTGAGAGTTTCGAAGACCATCTGACTCATCTAGAGGAAGTTATGAGTAGGTTGCGTAGGGCTGGCCTTACCGTAAATCCTGACAAGGTTAGTTTTGCTAAGCCGGAAATTTCTTTTCTTGGCCATCTTGTTTCTTCTCGGGGCGTCTGCATCGATCCAGCTAGGACCCAGGCCATCAGGGAGTTTCCTCCTCCTAAAGATGCCAAGGGTATTGCCAGATTCATTGGCATGGTAGGTTTCTACCGACGCTTCATCCCCAACGTTGCTGAGTTGGCGGCCCCTCTCAATGAACTTCGCAAGAAGGGAGCCAAGTTTGTGTGGGGTGAAGCGCAGCAGACGTCCTTTGATTTTCTCAAAGAGGCCATCATGCAGCCGCCTGTGCTGGCTATGCCGGATTTCAACCAAAAGTTCGTCTTGCAGACTGATGCTTCCTCCGTCGCGATTGCGGCTGTGTTGTCACAAGAAGTGGATGGGGTTAGGCAGCCAATTGCGTACGCCTCACGTACTTTGAATCCCTGTGAAAAGAAAAGCTCTTCTGTCTATGAACTTGAGTGTTTGGCTGTCGTGTTTGGTATTAATAAGTTTCGAAGATTTTTAGAACATAAAGAATTTTTGTTAGAAACCGACAACCAAGCACTCTCGTGGCTTCTCGCCCATCCCCGCCAGCTTGGGAAGATTGGTCGTTGGGTTGTTCAAATATCGTCCCTTAAATTTCAGGTGCAACATGTCCGAGGCACACAAAATGTGATCGCCGACACATTATCTAGGATGTACCACTCACCCGACGACCATCCTTCGGATCCAGAGCAGACGGGGTGTGCCGTGCTCTTGGATTTTCCTCTGGCTTATTCAGATTTCATTTCCCATCAGTTGAAAGATCCCGAGCTGGCAAAAATCATAGGTGAGCTTCAGAATGGGGGAGCCCACCCCCCTTATTTTCTGTCCCAGGGTGCCCTTTGCTGCCGAGCCCGGCAGCGAGGCAAACCAAAAGTAGTGCTGCCAAGTCTTCTAATTCCGATGGTCTTTGAGTACTTTCATTCTTCCCCTGTGGGTGGGCACTTAGGGATCCATAAGACCATCGCTAAGGTTAGGGAACTTTTCATCTGGAAGGGTATGGACCGGGACATTGCTGCGCGGGTGCGTTCTTGCCAAACGTGCTCGCTTAGCAAGCCCGCTCAACATACCAAGTTTGGACTTTTGGCTTCTGAGGTGGCGGAGAGACCTTTGGAGAAGGTTTTCATCGACTATGTTGGGCCTCTCCCACGTAGCAAGTCAGGAAACAAATTCTTGCTTGTTTGTGTGGATGCCTTCTCCAAGTTTTGCTGGCTTTTTCCCTTAAGGAATGCCACTGCACAGCTCACCGTGCAAGTACTTCGCACCCACCTGTTCCAACACTTCGGTGTACCCGCTACCCTTGTTTCCGACAACGGGACCCAATTCGTGTCCAATCTTTTCAAGAAGATGTGCTTTGGGCACGGTATCCGCCATGTGACCACTTCCCCTTACTACCCACAGCCTTCTCACGCCGAACGGTTCAACCGAAATCTTAGATCCGCTCTCATAGCTTTCCACGCTGATAAGCAGACCACCTGGGATCAGGAACTACCCTGGCTCCAATTTGCTTTCAATACTGCGCATCATGAGAGTCACAAGGCGGTCCCTTTCGAGCTGTTCCTAGGCTATCCGCCTAACAACCCGTTAGCGAATGTGTGGGGAATTGGCGACCTTCTGCCACCTCCTGGCGCGGCTGATGTCAAGGCAACTTGGCAAGCGGCCAGGAGAAACTTGATAAGGGCTAGGTAATTGGTCCGGAGGAAGCATAATCGTGGTAGGGTAGACAACCCTTTCCAGGTGGGGGACTTGGTATTTTGCAAGGCTCATCCAGCCAGTTCGGCTGTTGACAAGAGAGCCGCAAAGTTGTGTCATCGGTGGTCAGGTCCCCACCGCATTCTGAGATTCCTGACTCCTGTTACGGCGCAGCTGGGAGACCCGCGGACGGGAGCAGTCTTCCGGAAGGCACACATCTCACACCTGAAGCCTTTCCGGGGAGCTCTCCCGTAGGTCATTCTTGGTTGCTCGTGTGTCTGGGTGGGAAGTGCACTGGGCCAGAGAACCTGATCACTTCTTCTGTCCCCTTGTTCTGCGGAGGTATTTCCCCTAGTAAATTTCTCCAGAGCAAATCCTGGGGGTGAGCATTCCCCCCAGTCTGGAAGTCCCTCGGCGTTCCCCACTCCAGACACTTGAGTCGTCTTCGGGTGTCGTTGTTTTCAGAAATGGGGAGAGGCTTTGTGTTGTCCCTTTGGAGAGGAGTGTCCTCTTTTGGGGGGGGAGGTTGAGCCGTGACAACTTTCCACCGACGAATGTCACGCCTCATTTAGTGTTTATATAGTACTAATTCTAGTGTCTGTGGTCTGACGCCCCCATTTGCACGGCCGTGAACCTCGTGTGCAGAGTCCTTGGGCGTGGACTTGTGACCCCCGAGGATTATTTCCGTTGCACAATGTGCAATTTGCTCATAGATCGTGTGGCTGTCAAACGACGAGCATCTGTTGTGTTTTCTGTATTAAAGTTTTGTGATAAGTAAAGTTGTATGTTATGTTTTCGTTGAATGTTGTCATCGTAATGTTCGTCTAAACGAGCCGTCGTCGTCTGATGGGGTCCCGGAGGAGCGCGACCACGTCAACACCATGAGCGTCGGCGGAGAGGGATCTTCCACCTTGGCTGCCGTCACCGGATTCTGGCCCCCTCTCCGCCCTGCTTCGTCGCCCCTCCGGTGGGCCGCTTTTGACCCGCCCAGAACCGCCTGCCGCAAGTTACCATAAGAATTTTGTTGTTATTGTTTATATATTTATTTATTTATTGATTGTTGTTTTTTGAACACTATTGCCACCATGGACTCTTAATGTTTATTATCGTTATTTAGTTTTTAGGCACAATTGTTGGAAATCGTCGTTATCTATTTAAGGGGGCCCCTTCCAACCAATAATCTATAAAAGGCAATTAAGTAAATTATTATTGAAATGTTCGTTGTCCTATTTGTTTTATTGTTAATTATTTATTGAATTGTTGAAGTGTTTATTTAAATGTTTATCTATTGTTGGTTAATTTATTTTTTTTAAAATTGAAAATGTCAACATTTAACTCAACTCCATCAACTTAAATTAATTTTGAATGGATTTTTTTTTTTAACTTAGCCAAACTTTAAAACTGCTTTTTTTGGAAATCTTATAGAATGAAAGCACCTTTATTTGAACATGTAAACTAGAAGGCAGGTGAGAAAGATTGTTGTTTCCAAAAGGATTTAACTCACATGTATTATTGTTGTTTTTGATTGCTATTACAATTTGTGCCTCTCAAATGGTGCGTTTTAATTTTTCCTCCACGGTCTTTACATTTAGGTAGGGCTGTGAGCCGCCCCTCGCCCCGCGTCCATGGGAGCACGCTTCCAATTCTGGTTCGCTCGGGTGCGGGTGCGGGGGCGTGGTTCAATTGGAAATTCGCTGAGTATACAGGTTTGCTGCAACGGGGGTATTTTGAATATCTTTCTATACAATGTACTATATTTCTATGGATGAGGTCTGATTAGAACACATTTATTAACCTATAAACTCGGTAGTTCCAACATTTGGTAAAGCATTTTTGGAGCAGGAGCAGGCAATATTATATTACACTACTAGTCACGAAAGTGGCCCATTTCGGGGTAAGATAGCATTTTAAGTGCGAGGTGAAGCCGAGCGTGGAAAATGCTATCGAGCCCCGAAATAGGACTTTTGCGACGAGTAGTGAACGATACTTTTCATCACGATGCAAATAACCACATTAAACATAAACAAAAATGATCTGATATTTCATAGTCTATTAATTTTGTATAAGTAAACACAACACGGTTTTACAATTCATTTTATTGTTAAAGTCAGCTGTTTGAACATAGAATCGTCAAAAATAACGAAATCACACTGGTGCTCCTGTTGAGCTAAACGAGAATTTCAGTTGTTTAGAACAGGTAAAGTTTTGTTTGGGACAGGTAAAGTATTGTTTGGGACAGGTAAAGTAATGTTTAGGACAGGTAAAGTCAGCTGATCATTATTTGTTTTGGTGTATGGAAATCGACGATTTTCGAAGATCTCAGCTGTATGGTAATGGGCTATTCTCGAATATAGAGTGATGAAAAGGTTTTATTTTGATGTATTACTATCCTCCTAACGAATGTATGATCAATCGGTTCAGGGACGTACTAGCATAAGTGATGAATAAATTAAAATTGACGAGCAGATAAGTCCCAAAGGGCATACTGGATAAAAGTATAGGCCTGTTTTTGACTATAGTGCATTGTCTGCTGTCTTTCTACCAAATATATGCTAAATCGGTCTAGTAAGTATATAATTAATATGGAAATGTTGAAGGACGTTAGGGCCTAGCCTCATTGGAACGGAAATAAGCCCATAACTGTTTTTTTTATGGAACCCATCTTCTTCCAAATATCTGCTCAATAACTCCTGTAGTTTGTTGGACTTATTGAAGATGGACTTAAAAACATATAAAATATTCGGTATTATAATCACAATAGCTACTTAGACAAAGTGAGATATAAATACCATGTTGCAAGGGCTTACGTGTTCTGTATAGCCAATGATTTATTACCGTGCCGTTATTTTAAATGGTTTAGTCTACCTTTGTAGAGTAGTAAAGCAGTAAGGGTTTCCTCAGTTCTGTGATAAGATATAATTAGCTGACTAAATGCTCAACTATGGTGCACGCAGTAGTGAAATATTAAGTAACCTGTACCCTTAAGATCAATTTTGTAGCAATGCCGGACAAAAGGATAACCCTTATGACGTACTATGATTTAAAACAGCCAAAAGGATTCCTCCTCCACACGAAAATAGGCAAAATATGCTATTTCAATCAGTAAAATCTTTCTTTGTGAAGCACAGAACAAATTTGGCTTATAAACAGACAGGCGCACACAAATTTAAATATCTCCGTTGCATACAAAATGTCACTGCTCAAATTGATGAAGAAAATAACTTATTTGATTTATATAGATAAATAGATTCCTTACCTGTAAAATCCGGTATTTCGAATAACCTGTCCATAGTGTATTAATAGCTACAATTCAAATCAAATTATTCCCCATGTTAATCTTGTGGGCTAAAGACGAACTTTGAGAGCTCGTGGAGCAAAGCCCATGGTCGAGAGTGTATGGAAACCCCAAAAGGCACATATAGAGAGTAAGAGCTTTCGATTGATACCAAATATGTATATAAAATAATATTTTTAGGGGTCATAAATCGCAGAAAAAGAAACAATAAATTATTTTAGTAATATAGTTTTCTATTCACATATTAGTAGATCACAGCCAGATGAAGACGCATTTTAAGTTAGAAAGATTTTTCGTTTTATGTAAGTCGAGAACAAATTTTATTTATTTTTATATGTACGGCATGCCAAAGATCACAGGTTCTAGCGTACGTTGATATTTTATGCGTCTAAATTTGTATTACAATTATATAGTCACGTTTTTATATATTCACTGATACGTGAAATAAGCAGTTATATTTATCGTCCATTGTAATAACATTGGTGTTAAAAAATCCAAGTAAAAACGACCCCTATAAACTAAGAACTCTTCAAAATCCCTTTTAGATAGTGGACCTACGATCAGCCTGGTTTAAAATTCATTTGAAAAACATCGAACTTGTTAAAAAGTGATGGTGCTCACGGAAACATTGCCTACAAACCGAGGGAGGTAGCTCAGAACTTCCACCTATCACTTGGGAGTTACCTGGTTCAAATCTCTGACCACCCATTCTGAACCGAGTTTGTACGGTTTCCCATCTAGGGTAATGACGGAATGGATTCCAAAAGGAGCTTACCACACCGAGGTTCAGTGGTAGGAGAACTAACTTAACAGGTAAAACAGGTGCTCAAAACAAATTACCGCTTATTTATGCATACATAAATACTTGAACGAATGTAATTTTTACTTTTGAATGAACTACTCATTTTTAATATAGGGGACCCAAATATATATATATATATATGTCATGGGCTATAGGTGTTATGAGTAAACGTTAACGTGACTCATCGAAATACACTCAAGCGTGGTAAATATTTTACAAAATAATCTAACCAAGGTGCTACATTACAGGAACCTCACTATTAAGGTTACTCCCCAGGATACGAATACACACGCCAGCCTCCGGCTAAGAGGACTAATTACACCATCCATCATCCATGACGACGTTCTAGTGACTGTAATGTAAACATATACTTAGATTTATGTTTGGATACTTTTACTGATTTTTTGTAATGTTAATGATGAGTATAAGGTTGTATAAGCAATATGCATATTTCCTATAGGAAAAATACTACCTTATACCTTATTTATAATATTCTTGGTCCCTTCTTGTGTCTATTATTAGTAGAGGCGTCCACAGGCCATATATCGCTCTCAGTCCAAGACGGGTTTCAGTAAAGCGATGGAATTGGCCGCAACGAGTGTCTAATGAACTGCTGGGCAGATGTGCGGGCAGATGAGATCGTTGGTAAGTGTGTTTTCTAACCCGATTAAGTTGGAAATAAGATTATACTCTGTAGTGACAACAGCGGACTGTCTCTATATTTTTAGATTTGGCAACGTCTGCACGACTGGCGATATAAACCTCTTTACTTATACAACACCACCTATTTCGAGCGACGCTGACTGTCTGGGGCGATTTTACCTAACTGTTTGTTTACTGATATATTAAAGCTAACTGTTAGAAAATTAAATATCATACGTCATACGTTTAGAAAATGTAATAGCTTTGATCAAAATAAATATAAACATACTTTTTAAAATGTACTCTTTAAAACAAATAGAAGCGTGTTTAAAACATCGAGACTCTCTTGGATTAAAATTAGGAAAACATTTTAAATTTACCTCCAAAATAGCCATACTGACTAGCTTATGTAATATATGCCTATATCATGTAATAGGCTTGTGCCTATTACAGGTTTCACCATATTGATATTCTTTGTGGCTTCAATGTAGTGAAACCACAATCTCTTACCCACTTTATCTTATAATAGTTTTAAGACTTTTATATAAATAGGTTCTAAGTAGGGCATCAATACTGTTTCAATACATATTGGCGCATATTGGCTCATATTAACTCATATTGGCTATTTAAGTATGTAAACCCAGTATCTTAAATCAATCAACAACTTTTTATCTTTGCTATATGTTGACGTGGTGTTATAGTTACACAATGGTTTTCATGATGAATCATGTGAAACGTGATTCGTTTGAAAAATATTACAATCGGCTGTATACAAACATAGGAAGCCACTTTTAAAAGTATAAGGTTACAAGTAGTTAATATTTTTGTGAACAGAGGATTTCAAAATAGCTCGCCGTTTTACTGAGAATGAAAGGCAGTTTTGTCACACTTGTGTGCCAGCAGCTGCCAACTTCTATTATAACTCGCGGAACATCTATACAAGCACGATGGCCTACAAGGCGGGTATACTAAAACGTGCAGAACACTCCAGCTCTCGTTGACTCGTAGACTCCAACTATACTGCACTTATTAAAGGAAAAAATTATATACATTTTATTTTATTTTAAGGAATAATGAACAATTAATATGAAAGATGCTAGAACCTACAGTAAGACATTTATAAACAGTATTTAACAGAAACCCCATAAAACAGATTTACTTATATTTTAGTTTAGCTCTCATAAACAATAAAATGATAAATAGTTATATAATATAGGTATTGCGAATAAAATATTATATATAGGCGTGTTAGGAACAATCTTTTATTCTATCATTTTTGCATTTTTCCACTAAAACAAGAGTATTACTGCAACACAATAGTGGCAAGAATAATGGCCTAATTTTCGTATGTTTATAAACACACTTGCGAATCCCTATTTGATCATCTTTTTAATGTTCCACTAGAAAAGCAATACCAAACTATAAGTATTTCCTTGTTGTCCAACGTATGTATACCAAAATAATTAAAATTAATTAATTTATCACAAGCGGATTTAGGAGACCTCATAAATAATTGAAAAAATGCTGTCCGTAAAAATATTAAATAACAAGAACTACTTCGATGCCGAGAGGTTCAACAGCTTTATGCAATGTTCTGTGGCGTAAGAGATTTTAATTTCCGGAATGTTCGTTATTCGTAGAAATAAACGAGCTCACGTTGTAAAAATTGAAACATATTATTTGCCTACGTATTCTTTATTCATGATTAAACAATTATATAAATAGTGAATACATTTATATTGGAATTATATACATTAGTTTTGGTTTTTCATTTAAAGAATCTCGCTGATAATTGTATGTATTTATTCTTATAGTATTTATGAATAAAATTCACAGCATAAATCATATGCTTGATAAGCTATTATAAATCCCCCTTATTTTGTTGGTTAGCGGTATGTGCCATAACTCTGGCACAATGACATGATTTTTCTAGTCAAGGAAGAAAAATGACATCATTTATATTAACGAAATCAAGTTAAATGTAAATATTACTTCAAGCATTTGTGTCGAGGTTTTATCATAACAGCTATATTAGGATCTAGTTTTTTTATTATTTGTATTTCTATGCCAGATACATTTTTATGAGTTATTATAGAACGGTTAAACCCTGGTTTTGTTACAATCCAAAGTCGATCTTTTCTTATAAAGCATTAGGCCTACTAATTAAAACCTTAACGAAATGGAATATGGGTGATGTGTTGAACCTTAAACATTTTTGTTTATTTTGCTCGGGTACAATATGGGGAACCTCAAGATAGGGGAAAATCACTCAACTACACTACTTATTTTGGGCCTATTCCAGTTCCGGGTTTGCATAAAATTCAAAATCCGCCTTGGAGAGCGGAAAGTCAATAATCTGCCCGTCAGTTTAAGCTTCTCATTCCTTAGCTCCTCTGGCCTTTTGTAGGGGAAAACATATTTCTATCCTCGCAACATCCAGTGGCTTTTGAAAACTACAGTAATACATCTTTGATCGGTCCACTATTCTTTACTTCATGTGCCAGGTAGTTTTATCCCACCTTTTCGTGTTACGTAAGAACAACATTATGTTATCGCTTATAGTTTGTATATACGCTTTGCATATAAGTAATCTATAGTAAGTTTGACAATGACGTTACTAATAAAAATGCATACAGGTAAATTGAATCGCCACTGCTACTTAATCTTACAAAATTAGAAATATCACGGTTTAGGGGCAGGACCTTTTTGTATATTTTGTTTTCTTCTTTCTTATACGACATAAGACATGTTTCACTACCTGAATGACGTAAACTAAACCGTTTCAAACCAAAAACAGTAATGCGATATTTTAACAGCTGCATAATACATGTACATATGTTGTGTTCTGCTAGACATAATTTAAGACAGGAATTCCCTGTTCTCATCCTTGAATAGGGTTATTATCAACATTAGATCCAGGGGTTCCACACCGGTGAAGTCGTGACCTTACAACTCATCATGCCAATGAGTTCTTCTGTTTCCAGTGGTTTACACACATGTTCTCACGGAAGAGTTAGTTGTAGCATTGACTTTAAACAAGAGATGCAAACGTGTTTGTCCTCGGGTTAACAAACAAGTTTACTATGAATAGAAAATACTGTCTATATGAAATGGACTCTCTGCATTTCATATAAAAAATGTGATACTTCATACGCATTAAACATAGTTGTAATTTCAAAATGGAAAACTTTTATTTGCCATCGACTAGTTTCAGTTTAAGATTGAATTTTTTTGATTTTTTATTACATTAATTAAATACAGTATAATCCTCCAATTTATAATAATTTATAAGAAAAATGTAATAACCTTAACCGTTGAACAGTTTGTGTTTTCAAAGCCTGTAGTTTCCTTATTTAGTCAATGCCTAAATTAGGTTTGTATCGTGGAACTCGGAAGGACAGTTTAAAATGTGTAACACAAATATTTTAGACATTTTTGCTGTTGGATAGCACTATTAACGTAATCAATTTCAAGAGTTTCCGTTTCATAAATGTTATTTAAAGTTTATAAATAGCATTATTGAACTATTAAACACAAATATCCATCGAAGACATAATTAAAAAGCCAACCCTCAAAGTTATATAGCCTTCACTCCCAGCCACCCAGATGTCGTAACGTTTACAGCTCAGACGAAGCCGCAGAAGTGAAATTTCCTAGAATAAAAGTGCCAGACCCTAAGTACATTAAAAATTAACTCTTTTTAAGACTTTTTAAAGTTCATATTTAATTTAATGTAAACATTCAATCTTTGATTAATCATTCCAACTATTTTGTTTCGTAAACCATTAGGAGATGCTATTAGGATGCACTACAAAAGGTAATCAATTCCTTATTTTGAAAAAAAGTGCAGTATGATAAGACGCCGTGCAGTTTAGCAAGGCCACTCAGTCCTAAACAAACACAAGCTAGCTCCCGGTTAAAGGGTCCTAATTACAGCATCCATCACTCGTAATGGTGCCGTGGCGACTGATAAATAACCTTCCATAAATATGGGTCTATCAGTCGGCCTTACTTGTCACACTAGAGAATACCTCATAATTAATATTATTGTTTTTGTAAATTATTTATTCACTTGCAATCATACTAATGGTGGTGGTGGTCTTTGCCAGAGCTCTCAAAATATCTTACAATACCTTATTTTGTTCTTTTAAGGCCAAATTAAAAAATCAAAGAGTTATATTGCGTTGGATGCAAATTGAAATTCTAAAGCCATTCGTATGCGTACTTAGTGATATGAAGATCCTCTGAACATATATAAAATGCCAGCTGAAAACTGTCATTAGGAATGTGGCCCTCTTCTTTTCTGCCTCACATTCATAATTTCTACCTGGCTCTAATTGGCTTCCCAATTTTTCTACTAACACAAGAACGTACCCTATTCAATATGGTTCACATTTATAAGCAATGGAAATACCAACTATGCCGTTTTTGTGAGTAAAGATGAAGATTTGTCCGTCCACCAAACAAAATTTGTCTCTTGTCTTTGTAGCTATACAGGGTGTTTCACGGTAACCCTGACAAACTTGAAGAAATGGATCCTTGGGTCAAAAGAAGAAAAAATGTCCTATGAACATAGGACCTAATCTCAATCGTTTTCTATTTATAAGTGAAAATAGTTTTTTTTTGTTTTAAGTGTACCTATTGAACATTTTGACCTCTAAATTGATAAATTGATAAAATATTTTGATACAATTTCCTTAGATAGATATAATATTAAATTTAAAAGAGATTTCATAGCTATTTTGTGCAAAAATGTTTAGTGTTGCTGAGAAAAACGAGTTTAAAAATAATATTTTTCCAAAAAAATCAAGATTCAAAAGATATTTACTATTTTTACAGCCTTTTATAATACAACCGTTCAAGCATTTAGGTTGAAAATTTACCAAAAGTTGTCTAATTCTATGGATAATAAGAAAATATCAATTAATGTACACTTTGTATGGGTATTTTTTTTTACTTAAAACATAAAATATTGTAAGGTATCACACATTTTAAAGTAAAATCCAGGGGTTGTGCTGAATGACACTATCGTCCTGATAAAACACATTAATTTATTTATTTACATTTTTTAATTTTTTCCCCACATTAACAATAAACACTACAACATCAAGAGTATTTCCTTTCAAGAAGAGTTCATTTAACTAATAAATTGTCCTCCATTTCGAGACCGACACAGACCAGCTCGTCTTATCAGGGATGATGTAGCTGCTCTCATGACCATGTTAAGGGTTTTTTTTTTATTGTTTGAGCTACGCTGAGGATCTTCTCTACTAACTCCTCTCTTGTTTGAGGGTTGATTCTGCACACTTCTGTCTTCATATTCCCTCATAGAAAGTAATCCATCGGAGTGAGATCCGGCGATCTAGAGGGCCAATTTACTAGTCCTCGATGAACAATCACTTTTATCTTGAAACGGTTTTTTAACGATTCAACCACATTGTGTGTCCTGTGCGGCCGAGCTCCATCATTTTGAAAAACATCCTTTCTAATGACTGGATGGGAACATCTTCGAGAAGTTCTGGTAGAAAGTTATCTAATAACTGTAGATAACTGGCACCATTTTGAGGCCCGTTAAAATTATAAGGTCCTATAAGTATGTTATTTAAAAACCGCACCAAACATTCACTAAAACCTTTGTTGAAAGTTTGTCTCCACTGTAGCATGTTGGTTTTCTTCAGCCCATATGTGGACATTGTTCGAGTTGTTTATATCATTTCGAGTAAATTGGTCCTCGTTGGTGAAGAGTATAAACTTGATCTGGGAACGATTCACCACTACATAGCGACAAAACTGAGACCTTCTTTCGTCATCGCCAGGGTGAAGAACCTGAACTTTCTTTAAATAAATTATAATGATATAATTCTTCATTATTTAAAATTCTCCATGCTTTCTTAAAAGCTTTCTCACGCTTGTTCCTGGGATTTGCTGTACGGAGTTTAAAATGCCATTTTCTACATCAACAGGAGCCATGTTCAGTAGCCCAGCTGGTTATCTCAGTCACTCCGGCAGTGGAGTAAGCCTCAGCTCAAGATATTCCGCGTGAAGTGTAGTTGCTCACTTTACAATTTAACTAATTACAAATTTATTAACGAACCACGATAGTCCGAACACCCGGTAGACCGAACGCCCCTGAGGTCCGAACGCCCTGTCATCCGAAAGCCATGTCATCCGAACACTGTGTAATCCGATCGATTGTGTAATCTAACGACCTTCAGTGGGTATATTTTTAGATTTTTCATGCTTCAACAAAAAATCCAAGTTAGTGTAATTCCTGATTTCATTGTCTTTAGTCGTAATATTATCTCTTATAACTTACGTTCAGATTGTTTCCTGCCATAATATTTGTTACTATAATGTAATTTTGTTGTAATTACAATCGCTTCTACTGAGTTTGTGGTCTTTGTTTAAAACATCCTCAGTAACCGAAACATTTTGATAATCCGAACGCCTTGAACAAACAAATATTCGGATTAATTAACGAGGTTTGCCTGTCACTTTATTTTAAGGTTTTACTTACCGGTATTTAAAGGTAAAGGGAGGTTAACATTTATTTTAAATCAAAATAAAAAAATCGTATTCTGCTCAACCCCTGGATTTTTCTTTAAAATTTTTGTTACCTTGCAAAGTGTTATGTTTTAAGTAAAATAATCCCTATACAAAATGTACATAAAGGTGATATTTTCTTATTCTCCATAGAATTATAAAACCTTTGGTAAAGCTGCAAGCTAAATTCTTGAACGGTTGTATTATAAAAGGCTGTAAAAAATAAATATTTTTTGGATCATTATTTTTTCGGAAAAACTTTATTTTTAAACTCGTTGTTCTTAGCCACACCCAAAATTTTGGGACAAGATAGCTATGAAATCTCTTTTAAATTTAATATTCTATTTATCTATGGAAATTTTATCAAAATATTTTATCAACTTATCAATCTAGATGTCAAAATGTTCAATTGATACACTGAAAACAGAAAAAAACCTATTTTCACTTATAAATAGAAAACAATTGAGATTAGGTCCTATGTTCATAGGTAATTTTTTGCTTCTTTTGACCCAAGGATCCATTTCCTGAAGTTTGTCAGGGTTACCGTGAAACACTCTGTAGAGTGAATTGCTTAAACGGAATCAAACGACTTCTACTTTCAAACACATTGATTAAACTTCTAGGATTGAAGAACTAACAAAAACTAAAGTTTTAGCAGAGCAAGATATACTTTGTGATTATTACTTCAGTTGCATTTCATGTTGAATAAACTTCCTGAAGACTATGTCGGGATTTGTACGTTAAGGAGAAAGAAAGAAAGAATTTATTTCTAAAATTACACACATTACAAACTAGCATATACATATACAAATTTACAAAAGGCATATAACAATGATTGTCACGTTTTAGTATAAGATGCCAAGCTGACCTTTTTTGTGTATAACAGAGAAATATCAAATTCCTCCAAGGCTTAGCCTATCTGGAGGCTTTATTAAAACTTAACAATTCATTATATACTTTGATGGCAGCTATAACTAACTATTTCTAACTATAATTGTCACAAGAATAACAAACATAATAAACTAAGTGTTTTATAAAATAAATAAATTAACAACTTATCTTCCAAAAAAACAGCAATAAAGACAAACAAAAATAACAAATTTGAGTACAATGCATTACATTTAAGCTTCCTTTAATAGGAAATCCTTCTAAAACAATCCATATACATAATACAATTATATTACTCTACAAATAAATGTAAAAAAAAACTAATGAACTATATATGAATATTTTTACAGCCTGTGTTGTGCATAAATTATTATATAATAATATGAAATAACAAATCTTCAATATCCTGAATTGTAAAATACCACACCCTTACATGTCTAAGAAAAGGTTTACGTTATTTAATTCTTTTATATAGTTTGGTAGTTTATTGTAAATCCTAGGTGCTAAAAAACTGTAGGTTTTAGTAAAATATGTATTAGATGGTTTTGGTGCAAGCACATTCCTACAATTCCGCAGTATTTTCTTATAACCACCAATTTCCCTACAACTTCTACTTCTCACATACAAAATCTTCAGTACCTTGTATACATATATATACCTTTAAGGAAGTACTTTCAAGGAACAAAATATTGTAAAAGATCTTTCAAAACGATTGCTTTTTGTTATTAGTCTAATGAAATGTTTTTGAATTGTATATATCGATTTTAGATTTGTGACATATGTACCCCCCCAACACACAATACCATATTCTAACCTGCTATGAACTAATGAAAGATACAATGATCTTAATAAATTGTCTCGACACATACCTCGAATAAAATAAAACAATCTTACAGCGTTGCAAATGTTTTGTTTGAGATTTGATATGTGTTCCTTCCAATTCAAACTTTCATCCAAAGTGACTCCTAAATATTTTATGCTAGGTACACCTTTTACTTCAACAAAATAGTCACTAAATTTATCACCATTACATAGACAATTAATATATTTTAAAATTATTTTATCTTCATGCTTAAAATTTGCTCTAAGGGTAAAGTTGAGGAGTTTAGTTTTTTCTGCACTTAAAACCATATTATTTCTACAGAACCACCATTGAATTGACATCAAGTCGTTGTTAATTTTTCTAGAGACTTCATTCCAACAGTCTCCATTATAAGACAAAGCAGTGTCATCGACAAAAGAGGTTATACTTCCATTTAGAGTGGCGTTGCAAAGGTCATTGATATATACTAAAAATAAAGTTGCTCCCAAAACTGATCCTTGAGGAACCCCGAGCTTAATTTCTCCCATCCCACTTACAACTCCATTAACTTTTACACACTGCATTCTCTTTTCCAAATAACTTCTAAACCAATTACATGCGAACCCCTTATTCCATATTTAAATAATTTATCTAACAAAATTCTATTATCTACGGTGTCAAAAGCTTTTGTTATACCTAAAAATAGTCCACTAACTTTTTTGCCATTGTTTAACCCATTCGTCAACCTATCCATGAATTCTAATAATGCAGCTTCTGTATTAATTCCTGCCCTGAAACCAAATGTTTTTGACTAAAAATTTTATTTTTTCAAGAAAATCAACTAGCTTTTGTTTCTTAACTCTTTCAATAATTTTGGCAAAAGTAGATAGCAAAGATATTGGTCTATAGTTATTGCAAACGTCCCTCATGCCCTTCTTAAAAATTGGTATCACCATAGCATTCTTCAATCTTTCAGAAAAACACCAGTTTCAAAACTCAAATTAATTATGTATAGTAGTAAATTGATAATTTCCTTAAAATGTCTTTTGATTAAACTAGAATTAACTCCATCAAGACCAGGTGATGTTCCATTCTTTAACAAATTAACTGCTTTTTCCAAATCATTTTCGCCCACAGGGGCCAGAAACATTGATTTTGCTAGTGACTGATTAGTAAAGCAATCCTTGAAATTCATTATATCTAAATTTGTAGGTTTTTGAATATGACTGACCAATTTTTCAGAGATGCAAAGGAAATATGTATTAAATTCTTCAGCAACGTCCATAGCATTACTTATAATACCATCTTCGACTTTCAAAGAAATAGGCAAAGAAGCAAGTGATGTTACTCACATCCAGATGAATTCGTGATTAGGAAGCTCTAATGGAAGAATAATTACTGGAGAGGACATGCTAATGGTTTAACATTAGGGCCGATGAAGCACGCCCCGTCGAAACTGGCAATAAGATGGCAAAAGGTCTCCTGTTTCACGTAACATATATAAGGTTCTTATTAAGTTCTTGAACAGGTTATACAGATTTTAATAATTTTTGAGTGGTCCATGTTTAGTATAAGTATTAATAACAGCGCTCGCTTTAATTAGGTTCCAGAACAATAAAAATAGTGTATAACCTGATCAACTAATAATTTGTGATACTTTTAAAGTACTCAAACTATAATGCCAATTTAACAGTTTTTGAATAGTATAATTTACAAGACTTGTATAGATTTCTAAATCCGCACTCACTTCAATACGTTTCTGGTTAATTTGAACCGTTAAGCTCAAATTTGTTATATCAAGATATTCACACAAAATAACCCATTCATACAGATACATACAGATATACACACTATTTGGTGTTATATATTACAAAAATTACAGATAGTTTTTTGGAGTAATCGAATAATCTCTACGTACAATGGAATTATTGATATGAATCCTCTATTATAAATATATCTTGTATTTTAATATATATGTATATATATATATATATATATATATTTATATTTATATATTTATATATTATTTTAATATATGTTCGTCAAAGTTTCAAAATAAACTAGTGCGTACGCCTGGAAGACGTCAAATTCAAAAAATGTCAAAAATGTCATAATTCAAAGCAACGTACAGACAAAAACTCAAATTTTATTTATATAGCCTACAAGCAGGACATTGCAGGGCAAAGCAGGATAATGTTGACAGCAGGAGGTCCGTAGTTGACGAACATGGATATCTTGACCATCAGTTAGACAAGGAAGACAAGACAGACCACCCATTTGAGGGCTCATGCGCAGTATTCATAGGGGTCGACCGGACGTTTGTTCCCTAAAATTTGCTGCTTCATATCTTCTTAACCTTTTTTTCATTCTTACAAGTCCCTTTCTTTCCGGTGATTTGCACAATATTCCCAGATGTGCCTAACGGCTCATTTAATTTAATCAACAGATACACAGAACAACTGATTTTGTTTTACAGGTCTGGTAACTTTTAACTAAGTAGACAAGATTAGGATTAGGAGCTTCTAAATACTATTTTAAAGATATACTGTGAACATTATCTAAAGTGCGTTATAGTGATAAGCTCAATATAATCTAAGGACTATTTTCGGCAATAAATTGAAAACCCCCACTTCACTGTAGGACTTTTCATTTTTCATCTGATCCTTCAAGATCCGTGATATTGGTTTTATAGCTCTGAGATCAAAGACCTCCTAATATCAAAGCTTTACCTTCTTTGACAGGCGAGGCGATCTTTAATAAACGAAGAGCCCAAAGGTGAGGAGTGAGATGTTGTCTTTTACGAGAATGTTCTTTATAGAACATCAATCACCAGCTTGACGGAACTGGCACTAAAAGCGATCATGATACACTTTAGTTGCGCTACTTAAGAACCTTGCTTAAAGAAATTGTCGAGTTCTTTGCTTCAAGGTAATTAAAAATATAAGGTCATGATTAAAATAGTTGTTTACGTTGTACAATAACCACAAGAGGGGAAATATTATCTTAATCTGTTTATAGCTATTTATTTGTATAAAGTAGTAGGATATTAAGAACAGTAGAAAAGTAAAATATATATATACAATATATTTTGATGTGACCTCCCCGTATATGTACAGCTTCGAACAGTATGGGGACTAATTAAACTGTAAATTTATTTAACATAATTAATAAACAATTACAATACACCAGAAGAATTTCAAAAATACTATGTGGTGCCACAACGTTCAAACCATCCCGCTGATGATTTATATCACGTTATATTCAACTGTTACTATTATTGTTTCTAATTTCAACTTAATTATTACTGAAAATTAATATTCTAATTAAATTTAAATTGAATGGGCAACATACACTACAATTATCAAGAATATTGGAATTGTTGTGAAACTTCGGCAAATTCCGAGAAAAAGACCCATAAAATTACGTATCAGCACATTAACTCGTTTGGATTTTAATAAAAGGCCTACAAGTTTAGATATTAACCCAATATTTGTGTTTTTGATCTTTAAAACTTCGACGCGGCCTAAGTAAAAATTTGAGTGGATCGCTTGATGACGATCTAAGTATTGTCAGCACTGATTGTCGTGAAGATAATCAAAGATCACGTGGCAGATTGCAAGTATTTAACTTCTTTTACATTCACCAAACATATTTAAGAGTCTTCATCACCGGAAGTTGCTCGACGCCAGCTTGGAGTTTTGTTCCATAAGGCCAATGTTAACTTTGTGCCTCCATTACTCCTCACCTGATCGTCACATACAATTCATTTTGGTGTCAAATTAAAGGTTTCGCCGTCCTCTAGGGAAATACAATATCGAATTTTTTAATTTGGGTACTATAGTCGTATAATAAATAGTTTAATTTTGAACTGAAACACTGTACATGTTCTCATTAATTTGTAACAAAATCCAAATTCGACTATTGTTTTTCCCTAGAGGACGAGGAAACCTTTAATTTGACACCAAAATTAATTGTTTGTGACGATCAGTTGAGGAGTAATGGGGGCACAAAGTTAACATTGGCCTTATGGAACAAAACACCAAGATGGCGTCCGGCAACTTCCGGTGATGAAGACTCTTAAGGGATACATTACTAACATTAAGTGTAATATCAGCCTGACTGGCCATATAACCATTATAATTAATGTTGCGTAAATTTAAATTGAAGGAGAGGTCATATGCCGCATCAATGGAGCAATTTATAGTTTTGTCTTAAGGTCACACAATATAATGCAATCATAGTTATTCCATTACCTTGATGAAATCATTTTGCTAGCTTATGAAAGAAAGATCATGTGTCAATGGAAGTAGTCTGAGAATCTTTCAATTAGTATGTTATCATTCAATATAGTATGCAGTAATTGAAGTTCACTAACATAAACGCGAATGTCAATAAGTGTAATGTAGAAAAAATGAAACACTTAACCTTAATCTCACTGCAGCTTCAACTAATTAAATTTGCTTTGTTCAGTAACAAAGATGAGATCAAAGACTTTTGAATTAAGCAAAAGAAGCTCCTTATCTCTTTAACGCAGCTTTATTCTTTTTCACACCTCAGTAATTCCTGATAACTAACAAATCTGACTACACTTATAGGGATACTCCATAAGTTCCCTGTAAAAATATATATATATAGTCTAATACAATAATGCATTGTTTTATTGATGAAATCGTAACATTTATTTTGTTTCTCCCTAAACCTTCTAAACCTTTTTCTTGGATATATTTTCAGATAAATCATTAAGAGCTAATTTGAGAACTTCTCAACCGACCGATTATTTTTAATATAAACTTTTTTTGTGAGTTTAAAACGTTATATAATAGAAAAACTTAAACAATACATATAGATATATAAGTTTTTTCCTGAAACCAAAAACATTATTTTTATTGAATTTCATATACTTATACCAATAGTTTATTTAAACTTTATATGGTTGTCACATGTAATCAAAACAGTAATATTTTTTAAACAATTGAAATACGCTCAATCCCAGACACACATAGAGGACACATTCGGAGGTACTTGCCTATTATCATAGAAAAATAAATCAGGTACAGAAGTGTCACGAAGTAGGGAAAAAGCGTACACGCTGTCGCGTCGTTCAAGTCTGAGTTAGCGGTGCCTTGTTGCCAAGTCGGGCAGTGCGGGATTCCCAAATTCCCGCAGGGAGCAATCTCGGTCGCTTCCGCCACGGCCACGACATCGGTAGGCGGTAAGGCTGATCTGATAAAAACGTGTGGCTGTGTGGCAGTGAAGATCACTCTCCCGTTGTATGCACAGGAAGTGGAGGATGTGCACAAATCTCGTTTCGAACTGATCTGGTACTTACTAAATTTCTGGAATGTTATTATTACAGAAGGATAAAACATGAACTGCATTAGACAAATTCAACCTTTTAAATTCCATAAATTGCAATGATAATTAACAATAAAATACCCCCGTTGCATCAAACCTGCATACTCAGAGAATTTCAAATGGTACTTCACTACGTCATGAACCACTTACCAACTTTCATCAAAGCATATTCATAAATAAGTGCAATATGAAATTTTATTTATTATTCATAAGAACAACATTAGGACTGAGTATGCAGGTTTGCTGCATCAAGAACAACTAAAATCTGTTTTTTTACAAATAAAATAGATCACCATAACATAAAGCAACATTTCAAGTTTTACTAATTTATATTCATAAACAAGCAAGATATCACTTGTTTCTTATCCTCCATGAGAATAACATTATTGCTACTGAGTACGCAAGTTTGCAGACTTGGGGACCACAAAAAATTGGTTTTAAATGCAAATATCAGTACGAAAAAAAAAGTTGTTTAAATATCAGTAAAACCTAAACAAATGAAGCCACATTACAAGTTTCGTCAATATATGTTCATTAATAAGCGAGATATAACATTTTACTCTCTCCATAAGATTAACATTGGACAACGTATTATGTTTAGCACTTTCAATATCTTGGTAACCAATTGACGTAGAGTGATGATAAAAATACCAAATTGTTTGTTTTTGTAAGCTGAATTCAATGGTACAAACTAAAATTTGGGTTTATAAAAAATTAAATGTAAAAAGTTAAAAAAAATTTTGGGGTACAAAACCTGCTTTAAAATAGAGCGACCTGTCTGGTTTTCCAACTCATGAAAATAGACGCTGCCTTACACGTTTATACAAAAGGCATTTTTACGAAAGTTATCATGCCTACGGACACACACACACACACACACACACACACACACACACACACACACACACACACACACACACACACACACACACACGCACACGCACACGCACACACGCATACATGGTGTTTTTGGCACCTGGGAGCCTCAAAACAAATGTTATCATGGTCCCGGGCTAGGTCTTACCATGCCGACTACGATAATAGCTTCTTCCCTATTGGGGAAATTCGCTAAAACTATTAAAATTATTAAAAATATATGCATCTTTCATCTAAATAATGTGTACCGTAAGAATAATTCTAAATAATTAATATCTCGATTATTTATGAATGTATATTGATGAAACTTGGCCTGTGGCTTCACCTAGTACTGGTATATTGATATTTGCATAAACAATTTTTGTTATTGTCCCCGTAGCAGCAAACCTGCATACTCAGCCCTAATATTATTCTTATGGAGAATAAATGAAGTTTTATCTCTCCCTTAGTTATGAACATAAATAAAAAATAAAACTTGGTATGTAGCTTCACCTGGTTAAGTTATATTGATAATTGCACAAAAACATATTGTTTATATTTCTTGATGCAGCAAATCTGCGTACTCAGCCTTTAATGTTGTTCTTTAGGAGAATACTGTACATAAAATGCAGAGTGTATATAACATGTTGAAATGTTAGCAGCCGATGCCATACAAATTTACTATAAATTCACTGAAGAAATTAGCTCTTCACGTAGGAACAAGTTACTGTAAAATATTAAATTCAGTAATAAAATGCATTACAATTTAATCGTTAAACATAGTTTACTTTTAAAATTATGATTTTACCTATTTTCTGTAACCCTTTATTTATAAATCAGGGTATGTTTATAAAACATACAGAGAGAGCTTAAGCTTTTAATCTTATTATTGACGCGATGAACCCATACACGAAAACTATCCTCGAACTAAAAAATGTTTAAAGAAATCGTCAGTCAACATTAAACGTACCAGTATCTCAGAAGATTTTAAATGTATTTTTAAAGTTGGTAAATCGATAAATTAACATTGAGGCAAAATCTTTAGCATCATTGAATAGAAAACTAACCAGAGAAGTAGATAATGCGAAGAGCGCGTAAACACTGCACTCAATACGACAAGCGCCAAGCAGGGCGAGGGAATTTTTCCCTACCGGCTGGGCCGGCCGGCCAGCCGGCTGGAGTGCACAGACAGGCAACGTCGCTTGGCCGGTTTTGTCGTATGATCTGGCCGGTTGAATTAACAATTTTGTGTTAGCAAATTTTAGCATTACGTGACACTTCTATACCTGCTTTATTTTTCTATGCTATTATTTAGCAATTTTCCCCTATATAGTGAGGTTGCTTAGGGCTTTACTTTAAGAATACCGTTACCTGGTGGATAAAAGCACCAAATTTGGCATGAAGGTACCTCAGGGTATACTAATGAATTTTAGCCTACAAGCCCTCTTGATTTTTTAAAAAAATTCCATGCACGGCATCAAAATCCAAAATGGCCGACAAATACGACAAAATATTACCTTTAAAACAATCCATTCCACTGTTAACTGTAACAAAACCTGTACTGGACACAGCGCAAAAGCGGTAAAACTAATTAACTTTAAATTTGGTATGGACTTTGTTAGTATCATTCGTTAACATTTATATCTATTTGCATTCCGAAATTCCTTTAGGCCTCCATTCTATTGATCTCCCAATTTCCAATGCAATTCTTATGTAATAAAGATTTGTTTTGAAGACATATTTACTAAATGACATTTTTATTAGTTGGTATTTACTTAATCATACGCGTCAACAACGGGTACAGTATCAGCTAGTATTAAAAAATTCAGGAAAATACATGCATATAACTTACTGCAATAATATATAAGCACTAATTATAACGCTAGCAGGAGTCCCCTATTGGGAAAAATAACTGGATTTTAAATTAATGGAATGTACACTTATAATCAATTAATACCCTCTCTATACATGCCCCAATCAAGCATTCTCTTGCACTCTTGCACCTAAGCATAAAACAATCACAGCAGGGGAAGCTGAAAGTTCTTCAGAACAATGTTGATCTATTTAGCAAGCTATACATATCTGTACAAAATCGTGACTCTAATTTGGATGAGTTTTTGCCCATGAAACACAGTTATTCCCTCCTTCTATCTCAGACTTTGGTAAGCTTCATTTGCCAACCAACAAGGCTTGGATTCTGCAATGTCTTGAGCAACCAGGTCAATCAAAGACCCCTGTAACCTATGACTCCAAATTTCTTGATGGTGCTGTCAAATTTCTTGATGGTAGGAAAATACATACATATAACTTACAGCAATAATATATAAGCACTAATTATAATGCTAGAAAGCGTCCCCTATTGAGAACAAGAAATGGATTTTAAATTAATGGAATGTACACTTATAATCAATTAAAATTACAAATTACACTTGCAAAGTGGTGAACAGTCCAGATTGGCTTTGACACTCTTGCAGTTCTTGCAGTCTCCTTTGCAGGAACAAAGTCCATACCAAATTTAAAGTCAATTGGTTTTACCGTTTTTGCGCTATGTCCAGTACAGGTTTTGTTACAGACATACTCACACACACGCACCAACACACGCAACAATACACACATACGGTTTCTTTCATATGATTTAGTATATTTTAAGTTTGTTTTGTAGAGTCTTGGTTGGATTGAAGCTGTAATTTAGAGTTAACAGTGGAATGGATTGTTTTAAAGGTAATATTCTATCGTATTTGTCGGCCATTTTGGATTTTGGTGCCGTGCATGGAAATTATTAAAAATTCAAGAGGGCTCCTAGGCTAAAATTTATTAGTATACCATAAGGTACCTTCATACCAAATTTGATGCTTTTATCCGCCAGGTAACAGTAATTTCACTAAGCCACCTCACTAATAGGGAAGAAGATATTACCGGAGTCGGCATGGTAAGACCTAAAATGACCTAAGAGTTGAAACTAGTCGTCAAAATAAAATAAATGAAAATAAAAAAGGGTACTTTGTTTCAATCATTTGTACAATGTTAATAAAAGTTGTATATGTGTGTGTGTGTGTGTGTGTGTGTGTGTGTGTGTGTGTGTGTGTTTGTCCGTGGGTGCCCTCGTAAAAAAGTCCGATTTTGATCAAATTTGGTACAACCTTGTAAAGCAACATTCATGACTTTAAGTTCGAAAACCAGACAGATTGACCCATCCAAAGTGGTATTTTGGGGGGGGGGTTGTAGCCCAAAAAATGGGGGTTTTGAAGTTTAAACAAGTAATATTTTTAAAATTCAAATTTTAGTTTTCACTATTGGATTCAGCTTTTAAAAAACACACAATTTAGTGTTTTGATAATTTCTCAACGTCAATTGGTTTCAGAGATATTGAATGTGCTAAACACAATATGCTTGACGGTACGTTGTCTAATGCTATTCTTATGGAGGATAAGAACAATTTATATCTTGCTTATTTATGAATGTATACTAACGAAACTTGGTATAGCGCTTCATCTGGTTGTGGTCTATTGTTATTTGCAGATGAAAAGCAATTATTACCGATAATTCCCGTAGCAGCAAACCTGCGTACTCAGTCCACGTGTTATTCTAATGGAGAATAAGTAAAATGCAATGATCCCTTAATTATGACCATAAATTAATAAAACTTGGTATTTAGCTTCACCTAGTTGAGTAATATTGATATTTACATGAAAACCCATATTTTTTTCTTATCTG
Source organism: Allygus modestus (assembly GCA_963675035.1). Classification (NCBI taxonomy): domain Eukaryota; kingdom Metazoa; phylum Arthropoda; class Insecta; order Hemiptera; family Cicadellidae; genus Allygus; species Allygus modestus. Next base: position 251,314,280 of record OY776111.1, on the reverse strand, counting down.
TTGCAGCAAACCTGCGTACTCATCCACAATGTTACTCTTATGGAGAATAATTAAAATTGTATACGGTATATCGCTTATTTGTGAATATATTTTTATGAAACTTGGTATGCAGCTTTATGTGGTATTAAGACATATATTATGCATTGGAAATTCGCTGAATATGCAGGTTTGCTGCGAAGTGGGTATTTATTTTATGGTTCTGCATATTTTAACTTGACAATAGAATTAATTGTATGTGTTGTCATTCTAATAGTCGTAAACTATTAAAATTCAAAAAAATTAAAACAAATAATAAATTAAATACTTAGTGTTTAAATTATAAATAAATGCAAAAGCGTATTTATTGCACCGAACAATAAATCGTTTATTTAGGTTTTTTAACAGTCGACTAAAAGAAAATTAGATCAATTTTTACCTTAATTTTTGCCAAGAATATAGTAAGAATCAGAAAATATGGACAATATTCCAGGTCTGCAATCATATTGACTGAAAATTAGTTGATTCACCCAATTAGTTGAGCCATATTTTGCACATCAGGCTTGGATTATACAATTTTTTCCAACTTGGTTAGTTTTTTGTTTTTACTGAGGATGAAACAGTATACTTGCAGGTTAATTTGAAATGATATTACGATAGCAAAAAGTCGCCGTGAAGTTAAACGGTCTTAATGTGGTATTTTTTGCTAAATATTTTACTTCACAAAGACGCACTTAAGTATTATCATTATTACTCTAAGTATAATCTGTATTTATTATTGTATATATTATTTTGAACAAATTCAAAATATTATATCGGATAGATAAACACGTACAGGATCTCGTGTTGAAGAGCATTTAATTGAAGCGGATCACCTCAGCCTTTCAAAACGAAAGCAATTACCGCTGGGAGCTGGGAAGGAAGAAGGTCACGTCCCACCCGAAGAGCCGCTGGCGGAATTTTTATCACCTACAGAATATTTCAAGAATTGAAAAACAAAGATAGAACACTGTTCTATAATAAGATGATTTATATTCAATGTATTTGTTTGAACTGAAGATTCACAACTTTAACTTGGCTTTACCGATTTGTTTTATTATAATTTAAAACTATGGACCTTATCTCATTAAACTCTTATTTGATTAAATTGTAGATATCAAAACGTTTTAATAATGATACAAAAATCATTTTGCAAGTATTAATTGAGAAATACATCTTCCGTGGATAATTAGAAATAACATCACGTAACTTTTGGAGGAGTCTGAACACAGGACAAACTATTGATTTTACATTAACAGTTGTTGTATGTACCATTTAATATCTGTTGGGTTATTAATACATAAATTATTAATCAAATTGTTCATTCAGTGTTATTATTTAATAGTACAAATACTTATTCATACTTTAAACATTATTAAGTATACTGCTAACTAAACAGAGGGAATCTAATAAATAAACAACTACCCTCGTTTCAAGTTCATATCAGTGTTTTCCAGTAACATGGGCCTCCTACCACCCAGAATGAACTGGGGAGCGGCATTATGTCAGCGCCCTTTGATGACTGGTGGGAGTCAACCCCGGCACCTCACGATCCCAAACAACGGGATCTAACAGACCAAGCCCACGTATTGGGGTAAACAAATTAGATAAGTTCTTACCCACCATTAGATTGATTGAACCGTAATGAAAGTGTATTTTACGAGGTGGTTACAAGAACTATACTAACAGGTTTAAAGATATGTCAACCGTTAATCGAATTTAGTAAACAAAACTAGTCAGTTCATCGATAAATTGTGAATCTGGCCAGTACGAGCATTGTGGTTCTTGTTACCCGACTATTTACAGGAAGATTCGGTTGGCTCCCACGCTGTCCTTGAGTACCCCAGTCAAGTGGCCAATGAAGAACGACTTCCTGCCTTTTGAGACCTGGCCGTGAAATGTTTTCTGTCAAGGAGTGTTTTTGTTTATATTGGACTCTATTAATTCAATTCCGGTTCTATTAACTTTGATAAGTATTAGTAAATTATATTAATGTATGGAGTAAGTTAAAATGTTTCGTGACTTGTACTATAACCAACATCGAGAAAACTGTTGTCGATGTAAATAACAAATAAAAAAATAAAAACCAAAGTGATTACAGAGAGATACTTTCGATCAGGTTTACTAGACTAAAATAAAAAATTCCAAATGTTGACGTTGGCAGTGTTTTTGACAAAAATACCTTTTCTACGTAAACCATTAGATAGGTAAATCATTAGCATATTGTACGTCAAATGAAAAAAATGTTATCGTATTAAATACAATCGTTGATAAAAGAGATACAATATATTGCGTTTCCACGTCAACGTAGCAGGTAAGAAGGTGCGTGTTCGGACGGGTTTTATCGTCACCAACTCGTTCTGTCGACACCGAAAAATCTTCACATAAATCTTTTACTTTATTGCACAAGCTGTGACCGCTGTGACTCAAGGTATAACGATAAGGAACTTGGCCTCAAACAAAGTAAAAGTGACCATTATCAGAGTTTGTATTATTTATCCAGGATTGAGTGAATTTCATTTTATTTTATTGAAGGATTTTATATTACAAACTTATACTTCCAATGATAAGCAATTGACTAAATGCTGATGTAAAACGTATTTTCATTTTGGTACATATAAAATAACTCATTTAAATACCTAAACTGTTTTTCTAAATGTTTAATCTATACATATACGTAGAAAGAGTACAGAAATAAAATTGAAATGTTTGGATAAGACAATTAGACAATAAACATTTCTTTATTTCTGTTATAAATTAGCCAAATGATGAAAGTATATACAGTATAGTTATGGCATTTTAATGTTTAAATGCACATTAATACTAAGCGTTATTGCTCATAACTTAAACTGAGGGGTCAATTTATCTTCAGATTTGTAATTATGTTATACCCAGACTATATAATAAGAAATTTGTAGGAATCTAATGTTAAAAATGTGCCGTACTTCAACGTATAAACCAGGTTATTTTGTAAAAATTGTTTAAGGGTATCGGGCATTATATGTTTTAGGAAAACACTTAGAATTTGTTTTTATATTTTGATTAAATGTACAATTAAGTGACCTTTTACATCAACAATGCATTTTTTACCCTAGATCCACGTTGACATCAATGTTTGAGGGTCTCAAGAACGAATCTTGACAAAAATAAAAGGTATTATTTTCGCGAGTTCCATGACAATTTTTACTGTCATTTTACCGTGTTTCAATCTTAGGGTAATGGTTAGGTTGAACATAAACGAGATCGCACGCAGCTCGCTGACGTGAGGGAAGTGAATTTCCGCATTAAAACCTTCAAATATCAAATACCCCCGCCGCAGCAAACCTGCGTACTTAGCGAATTTCCAATGCATAATATATGTCTTAATACCACATAAAGCCGCATAACCAACTTTCATACACATATATTCACATATAAGCGATTTTAATTATTCTCCATAATAATGAGTATGTAGGTTTGCTGAAAAAAGGAACCGAAACAATTGGTTTTTATGCAAATATAAATAGAATTTTACTAGGCGAAGCCACATACTAAGTTTCATCAATATTCAATCATAAATAAGCGCTATATAACATTATAGTTATTCTCCATAAGAATAACATGGGGGCTGAGAAAGCAGGTTTGCTGCAACAAGGAACAGAGAAATGGGTTTTTATAAAATTATCTATATAACTCAACCAAGTGAAGCTAAATACCAAGTTTTAGCAAATTTCCCCTATAGGGAAGAAGCTATTACCGTAGTCGGCATGGTAAGACCTAGGCCCGGGAACATGATAACTTTTCGTTTTGAGGTCCCCAGACCCCAAAAACACCATTCGTTCAAAACTGTATATATATATATATATATATATATATATATATATATATATATATATATATATATATGTGTCCGTGGGTGCGATAACTCTCGTAAAAATAATCCGATTTTGACGAAATTTGGTATAAGCGTGTAAAGCAGCATTTATGACTAAGTTCGAAAACCAGACAGATCGGACTATCCGAAGGGGTATTTTGGGGGGGTTTTGTACCCCAAAAATGGGTTTTTTGAGTTTTCTACATATAATTTTTGAAAAAGTCAAATTTTAGTTTCCTCCATTGGCATCAGCTTAAAAAGACGCACAATTTGGTGTTTTGACCATTGCTCTACGTCAAATGGTTACAGAGATATTGAAAGTGCTAAACACAGTACGTTGTCCAATGCTATTCTTATGGAGAATAAGAAAAAAATTATAGTTCGCTTATTTATGAACGTATTCTAACAAAACTTGGTATATAGTTTCATCTGGTTGTGGTCTATTGTTATTTTCACAAAAAACCCGATTTTTACCAATAATTCCCGTAGCAGCAAACCTGCGTCCTCAGCCCCCATGGTATTCTTATAGAGAATAAGTAAAATGTAATGTATCCCTTAATTATGAACATAAATTAATAAAACTTGAAATGTTGGTTCACCTAGTTGAGTTCTATTGATATTTGCATAAAAACCCATTTTTTGTGTTCCTTATTGCAGCAAACCTGCGTACTCATCTCCCATGTTATTCTTATGGAGAATAATCTAAATGGCATATATCGCTTATTTATGAACTTATATTGATGAAACTTGGTACGTGGCTTCACCTAGTTGAGTAATATTGATATTTACAAGAAACCCTATATTTGTTTTTTTTTGTAGCAGCAAACCTGCGTACTCATCCCCAATGTTATTGTTATAGAGAATAATTCAAATTTGATATATCACTTATTTTTTAATATATTTTTATGAAACTTGGTATGCGGCTTTATGTTGTATTAAGACTTATATTTTGCATTGGAAATTTGCTGAGTATGCAGGTTTGCTGCAACGGGGGTATTATTAATTTATGTTCATAATTAAGGGAGACATTACATTTTACTTACTCTCCATAAGAATAACATGGGGGCTGAGTACGCAGGTTTGCTGCTACGGGAATAATCAACAAAAAATCAATTTGTTGTGCAAAAATCAATGTACCAGTACTACGTGAAGCCACATACCAAGTTTCATCAACATACATTCATAAATAATCCAGATATCAAATTTTATTTATTCTCCATAAGGATAACATTGGACAACGTACTGTGTTTAGCACTTTGAATATCTTTGCAACGGTTAGGCGTAGAATCACAATTTAAACACCAAAATGATTGTTTTGTGAAACTGAAAAGATTAGTAAAAGCAAATGTGAAGTTTACATTAAAATAAACTGAGGAAAAGCCAAAAACGTTTTTCCCATAAGATTAACATGGGAGATTTTATGAGCAGGTTTTTTTGGATTTTCTCCGCAACCACTTAACCTAGGTTAATAATTCAAAATACTAAATTATTTGTTTGTTTAAGCTCTATAACATTGTCAAAACCAAAATTAAGTTTTTTAAAAATTGTAGGGTGAAAAATGAAAAAAACTGATTTTTGGACAATTTAAAACCCCCATAAACCCCCCTTCCCATAGTCCGATTTTTCTGGTTTTCGAACTTAAAGTCATGAATGTCATTTTACACATTTGAGCCAAATTTCATCAAAATCGGACGTTTTTTACTCAAGTTATCGTGTTAATGGACACATATATAGATATATATATATAGATAGATATATAGATATATATATATATATATACATATATACGGGGTGTCACAAAAAAGTGTGATGGGCTATACAGGACCTAATTCTACATGCAAAAATAAGTCAAAAATGAAGAATAACATTTTTTGGATTTCGGCTTAGTTTAGCCGTAATCCGCCATTTTGTTTTTTTGGGAAAATATTTTTTATTTCAAAAACCCAAAGAGATATTTTTACGAAACTTGGCAAAAGTGTTTACACTAAAGTAAGTAACATTTGTAAAAAAAAATTTTTTTACCTTTCCAAATTTCAAAATGGCGGCCATTTGAATTTTTTATGCCAAATTTCATGAAAACCGGTACCTAAATCAAAATTTTTCAAGACACAAATTTTTTTGTATTTATTATAACAAATCCAACAAAACAAAAATAAATAAAATCGGTTCATAAATAAAGAAGCTGTGTTTATTTTAGTATTTTAGACTGAAATTACTTAATTACATTACATAAATTATTATTACATAAATTTCAGTCTAAATTACTAAAATAAACACAGCTTCTTTATTTATGAACCGATTTTATTCATTTTTGTTTTGTTGGATTTATTATAATAAATACAAAAGATCTTGTGTCCTGAAAAATTTTGATTTAGGTACCGGTTTTCATGAAATTTGGCATAAACAAATTCAAATGGCCGCCCTTTTGAAACTTGGAAAGGTAAAAAAATTTTTTTTTTTTACAAATGTTACTTATTTTAGTGTAAACACTTTTGCCAAGTTTCGTAAAAATATCTCATTGGGTTTTTGAAATAATAAATATTTTCCCAAAAAAACAAAATGGCGGATTACGGCAAAACTAAGCCGAAATCCAAAAAATGTTATTTTTCATTTTTGACTTATTTTTGCATGTAGAATTAGGTCCTGTATAGCCCATCACACTTTTTTGTGACACTCTGTATAAATTTGAACGAATAGTGTTTTTGGCATCTGGGGACCTCAAAACAAAAAGTTATCATGGTCTCGGGCTCAAGTCTTACGATGAGACCTACGGTAATAGCTTCTTCCCTATAGGGGAAATTCGCTAATAAAGGGTTTAAACCAACACTGGTTCCATTTTTTAGAAAATTTAAATATTTTATTTGTTGGCAGTTTTGATGCTCCTGGTTATATTTAAATTTACTAATAGGAAGCCAATGTTGTACATTATAAAGTTAGAAGGAGGTATTGTCGGGATTGCAAGTTGGTGTAGGGGTATGTGGGGTGATAAAACGATATTAAAATATGAAAATCAGCCTTTTCCAGTGTAAAATCCCCATAAGACAACGTACAGTATTTTGACAATTAACACTTTATTTAATAACTCGGTAATTACTTGGGCTAGAATGATGAGTGAGGGCTTAAAATCTTTTTATTTTTACGTAAAATAAGCTAATGTATAATACGTGTATATTTGGGGCTTTTCTGACCCATTTGGGCCCAAAAACTCAAAATTTGAAAACTTAAAATAGGGCCTACCCAAAAAACGGGTTAGAGTTTTCCGATTGTTTTGCCCAACGAACTTTTCCAACTGATTATAAAAAGTAATGTCTCTACAAATTTGAAGTAAATTGGGAAAAAATTGCGACCGCTAGCATGCGAACACACACACACATATATATATACATATATATATATATATATATATATATATATATATATAACGTTTTTAGAGACCCCTCTTAACGTGTTCAGGGGGTCACGTCAGGAACTTCTATGGTAGTCCCGGGCTTAAGTCTCACCGTGCGGGTCATGCTAATAGTTCACTTTGCCATAGGAAATTCACTAATAACGTGCACTACCTCTGGGAACAAACATTTCCAATGCTTAACAGGATAGGAAGTATTTATAACAATAAATAACTATAGGGCATGTGATACGCAGTTTAAAAGGTTTCATTAATGATGCGTATTGCTACAAACCCGAAATTTAAAGAGTAACCAAGACTGCATGGTGTGACTCGGCCAAAATTGTGTATATTAAAACTGGGCCTGGCTATCATTTCCAAACCACTACTGAATACAGTTGTTTATACGATGTTGGGTGTGTACTATTGACATCTCTGAACGTAGATTTTTAAATTGACAAACGATTTCATATTTTTAGCGAATTTCCCCTACAGGAAAGAAGCTATTACTGTAGTCGGCATGGTAAGACCATAGAAAAATAAATCAGGTACAGAAGTGTCACGAAGTAGGGAAAAAGCGTACACGGGTATCATGGAAATGCAGGCGCTGTCGCGTCGTTCAAGTCTGAGTTAGCGGTGCCTTGTTGCCAAGTCGGGCAGTGTGGGATTCCCAAATTCCCGCAGGGAGCAATCTCGGTCGCTTCCGCCACGGCCACGGCATCGGTAGGCGGTAAGGCTGATCTGATAAATGTGTGGCTGTGTGGCAGTGGAGATCACTCTCCCGTTGTATGCACAGGAAGTGGAGGAGGTGCACAAATCTCGTTTCGAACTGATCTGGTATTTATTAAATTTCTGGAATGTTATTATTACAGAAGGATAAAACATGAACTGCATTAGACAAATTCAACCTTTTAAATTCCATAAATTGCAATGATGATTAACAATAAAATACCCCCGTTGCATCAAACCTGCATACTCCGAGAATTTCAAATGGTACTTCACTACGTCATGAACCACTTACCAACTTTCATCAAAGCATATTCATAAATAAGTGCAATATGAAATTTTATTTATTATTCATAAGAACAACATTAGGACTGAGTGCAGGTTTGCTGCATCAAGAACAACTAAAATCTGTTTTTTTACAAATAAAATAGATCACCATAACATAAAGCAACATTTCAAGTTTTACTAATTTATATTTTAAATAAACAAGCAAGATATCACGTGTTTCTTATCCTCCATGAGAATAACATTATAGCTACTGAGTACGCAAGTTTGCAGACTTGGGGACCACAAAAAATTGGTTTTAAATGCAAATATCAGTACGAAAAAAAAGTTGTTTAAATATCAGTAAAACCTAAACAAATGAAGCCACTTTACAAGTTTCGTCAATATATGTTCATTAATAAGCGAGATATAACATTTTACTCTCTCCATAAGATTAACATTGGACAACGTATTATGTTTAGGACTTTCAATATCTTGGTAACCAATTGACGTAGAGTGATGATAAAAATACCAAATTGTTTGTTTTTGTAAGCTGAATTCAATGGTACAAACTAAAATTTGGGTTTATAAAAAATTAAATGTAAAAAGTTAAAACAAATTTTGGGGTACAAAACCTGCTTTAAAATAGAGCTACCTGTCTGGTTTTCCAACTCATGAAAATAGACGCTGCCTTACACGTTTATACAAAAGGCATTTTTACGAAAGTTATCGTGCTTACGGACACACACACACACACACACACACACACACACACACACACACACGCATACATGGTGTTTTTGGCACCTGGGAGCCTCAAAACAAATGTTATCATGGTCCCGGGCTAGGTCTTACCATGCCGACTACGATAATAGCTTCTTCCCTATTGGGGAAATTCGCTAAAACTATTAAAATTATTAAAAATATATGCATCTTTCATCTAAATAATGTGTACCGTAAGAATAATTCTAAATTAATATCTCAATTATTTATGAATGTATATTGATGAAACTTGGCCTGTGGCTTCACCTAGTACTGGTATATTGATATTTGCATAAACAATTTTTGTTATTGTCCCCGTAGCAGCAAACCTGCATACTCAGCCCTAATATTATTCTTATGGAGAATAAATGAGGTTTTATCTCTCCCTTAGTTATGAACATAAATAAAAAATAAAACTTGGTATGTAGCTTCACCTGGTTAAGTTATATTGATAATTGCACAAAAACATATTGTTTATATTTCTTGATGCAGCAAATCTGCGTACTCAGCCTTTAATGTTGTTCTTTAGGAGAATACTGTACATAAAATGCAGAGGGTATATAAAATGTTGAAATGTTAGCAGCCGATGCCATACAAATTTACTATAAATTCACTGAAGAAATTAGCTCTTCACGTAGGAACAAGTTACTGTAAAATATTAAATTCAGTAATAAAATGCATTACAATTTAATCGTGAAACATAGTTTACTTTTAAAATTATGATTTTACCTATTTTCTGAAACCCTTTATTTATAAATCAGGGTATGTTTATAAAACATACAGAGAGAGCTTAAGCTTTTAATCTTATTATTGACGCGAACCCATACACGAAAACTATCCTCGAACTAAAAAATTTTTAAAGAAATCGTCAGTCAACATTAAACGTACCAGTATCTCAGAAGATTTTAAATGTATTTTTAAAGTTGGTAAATCGATAAATTAACATTGAGGCAAAATCTTTAGCATCATTGAATAGAAAACTAACCAGAGAAGTAGATAATGCGAAGATCGCGTAAACACTGCACTTAATACGACAAGCGCCAAGCAGGGCGAGGGAATTTTTCCCTACCGGCTGGGCCGGCCGGCCAGCCGGCTGGAGTGCACAGACAGGCAACGTCGCTTGGCCGGTTTTGCTCGTATGATCTGGCCGGTTAATTAACAATTTTGTGTTAGCAAATTTTAGCATTACGTGACACTTCTATACCTGCTTTATTTTTCTATGGTAAGACCTAGGCCCGGGACTATGATAACTTTTCGTTTTGATGTCCCTAGACCCCAAAAACACCATTCGTTCGAAACTGTATATATATAAAAGGCAAAGCCCTGGCTGACTGAATCACTCATCACTAAATTTTCAACCCTTCCCATGTTGGTAGAGAGCTGAAATTTTGTACATTGATCCTTTAGGCATAAAATAAGAAAACTAAATGGTTTTCATCCTTATCTGACCTTAGGGCTCCACCAGAGACCCCGACAAAGTTTCCATGTATTCCGTATTGACATTCAATTTTGTTTGAGCTGATGAAAATACAAACAGCTGATCTTGATTCGTAGTAGTTCCACTGGCTAACCACAGAATGCAGCACACACAACTGTAATAGTTGTTATAAATCATTTTTGGGGCGAAGCCTGCGGCTATCAGCTAGTCTCTCTCTCTCTCACTCTCTCTCTCTCTCTCTCTCTCTCTCTCTCTCTCTCTCTCTCTCTATATATATATATATATATATATATATATATATATATATCTCATACAGCATTTGGCTGCCTTTCATGGTGAAAACCGCATTGAATTTGGCGGCCGGTGCACTTGGCTGCCGTATCCAGCCGCCAATTGCACATCACATGTTATATCGACTGAGGAAGCTGGTAGGAGTACATTTTGATTATTTTAAGTGGCAGCCAAATAACGTATATTTGATAGGCGTAAGACAAAATGTAGTTCACCATTCTACCATATGGAACGCTGCTGCTTTTAAAGAATACACCACGAGTATGTTCCTATAATAAATTGCCGTGGAGTCGGAAGCCTAAAGTGTCAGCACTGTTAAGTTGAATGTGCATTCCGATTATAAAAGTTTGCCGCTCAAGTGGCAGCCAAAACACATCTGGCCTGACACACCAGATGTGTTTCCAGATGTTCAAAGATTTGTATCTTTCATCATAATTTCCTGTACTCAATCGGGGCAAACAATATTTCTGAGCCGCTGAATATTTCTACATACTTCCCGCCTGCTTCACTGTGACATCACTCCGAGAGGTCGGTTAGACCATTCGACGCTTTCGGAATAAATCAAACATTTGCATGTTCTTATTGCTCACATAATGGGACTTAAAACAATTCGAGCAGTTTGATTGTTTTCCATGACTTCGGCCTGTTGAAATATGTTAACGTCTATGTTATTAGTTTAATATATTTTCTTCGAATCGTTGGTGTTTCCGACAAAATCTGCTTCATTTTTATCGGTAATTTAGTTTCACCTATTACATTTTTAGATACGATGCCCTTTAAACTGTATTACTCTAGGCGATTTTTACAAGAACAAGCTACAGTAATATCACGATTTATGTTCAGTTGGAATGAATAATAATCCTTGGAACAAATTAGATATACGCGGTGTAGCTAATAGTTGCACTGGATATATATGTTAAGAGTCTACGCCCAAATATAATAAAAACGTGGAGGATTTTTTATTTTATTTTGTTGAAATTCCGCTCCGTTTAGCGTCTGTCTATCTGCAAGTTATATCTAAAAAAATTTACGATTGTACTTTGAACCATATAATGTATTTATTTGATACTTGGCGTGTGTTTTTTTTTTAGTATAAAATCCTATTTTTGTTAGAAACTGAGGTGTCTGCCTTATCCTGTTTTCAAGCGGCCGTAATTTTTAGTTTTCACCTCTAAATATCGTAATATATAAAATGTTTGTCTTTGATCAAACTTATGTGGAAACACGAAGTTTTTGTTTAATTAAAATTCATCTGCTTTTGATTTATTGTGCGATTGTGAAAGTTGTAATATCATTAGTTTTCGGACAAAGCGATAACAGTTTTTGAAATTCTACACCTTCCTCAGATAATTTATACAGTTAAAGTAACAAATTGTATATCATGTATTTACTGAACATAATGTATAATATTACACCAAGTGAACATACTGAAACAAAGATTAGTTTAACATTTATGTGTAAACAAATACACAGCATTTGTTTACTTAAGAGAACGTAAGATATGGCGTCCATTTCGGATTTATACTCCTTAAGAAGCAATGTTAAATTTCGAAGAGTAATAACTCTCTTATGACCAGAAAACTATGATTGATGCATAAAATTAAAGGTCTTTTAAATACACAGGGCTCGGTTAAATTTATTTGTTTAATTATATTAGAACAATTTGCTTTGTATCAATGTTTTATCGTGTTCTGCCATACTTAGGTACAGAATGGTTCACCAGCCCACTGCACAATTTAACCAACTTTTAAATGAAATTGGTTTAAAAATAATCTGCTTGATAATACAGAATAACAATAACAAATACCCCCGTCGCAGCAAACCTGCTTACTCAGCGAATTTCCAATGGATAATATATGTATTAATACCATATAAAGCCGCATACCAAGTTTCATAAAAATATATTCATATATAAGCGATACATACAATTTTAATTATTCTCCATAAGAATAGCATTGGTGATGAGTACATAGGTTTGCTGAAACAAGGAACACAAACAATTGGTTTGTATGCAAATATAAATATAATTTAACTAGGTGAAGCCACATACCAAGTTTAATCAATATTCAATCATAAGTAAGCACTATATAACATTTTAATTATTCTCCATAAGAATAACATGGGAGATGAGTAAGCAGGTTTGCTGCAACAAGGAACTAAAAAAATGGGTTTTAAGGAAATATCAATATAACTCAACAAGGTGAAGCCACATACCAAGTTTTATTAATTTATGTTCATAATTAACGGAGTCATTACATTTTACTTATTCTCCATAAGAATAACATGGGGGCTGAGTACGCAGGTTCGCTGCTACGGGGATAATCACAAAAAATCTTTTTTGTGCAAATATCAATATACCAGTACTACGTGACCCCACGTGCCAAGTTTCATCAATATACATTGATTAATAATGGAGATATCAAATTTTATTTATTCTCCATAAGGATAACATTGGACAACGTACTGTCTTTAGCACTTTGAATATTTCTGCAACGGTTGGACATAGAATCACAATTTAAACACCATAATGATTGTTTTGTGGAGCTGAGTTGATTGGTAAAAGCAAATGTGAAGTTTACATTAAAATTAACTTAGGAAAAGCCAAAAACCTTTTTCCCATAAGATTAACATAGGAGATTTTATGAGCAGGTTTTTTTGGATTTTCTCCGCAACCACTTCACCTAGCTTAATAATTCAAAATACCATATTATTTGTTTTTTAAGCTCTATAACATGGTATAAACCAAAATTAAGTGTTTTAAAAATTGTTGGTTAAAAAATGAAAAAAAAAAACTGATTTTTGGAAAATTTAAAACCCCCATAAACCCCCCTTCCCATGGCCTGATTTTTCTGGTTTTCGAACTTAAAGTCATAAATGTCACTTTACACATTTGAGCCAAATGTCATTGAAATCGGACGTTTTTTACTTTCTCCCCCTATACATAGTATATGGAGAAAGTATTGTTTTCGTAAAAATTTTCGAATTTGAGTTGTTAGTGGAAATATTCGTTTTGGTGCTCCCTGAACCCAAAAAAGTGGTTTTTACGTGATGTCTGTCTGTGTGTGTGTGTGTGTGTCTGTGTGTGTGTGTGTGTGTCTGTGTGGATGTGTACAGAGCTAGAGCCCTAACCTTTGGGCCGATTTTTATGAAATTTGGTATGTAGGTACTAATCCACGATATCTCCAGGCATTTTTTCCATTTTTTTGAATTTTTGATTTTTAAGGGTAATTATCCCCCAAAAATCGCCAAAAAACATAAAAAATCCAAATTTCTCAAAAACGGCTCTAACGATTTTGATTAAACTTTCGTGGTTTGTAGAACTTTAGGTTTCCAACAAAATGACACCACCCGCATTTCTGGAAAAATTCGGGTTCAGAAATTACAGGATTTAAAACATCAAAAATTCAGTTTTTTGGATTTTTCATAAAAAATCATAAATGTTAAAAAAGATTACTATTCATCATTAAAAAGAGCTCAAAAAAGTAAATAAATTAGTATTTTAAATTACTATTCTACGATTGCTAGTTGCGGAGAAAATTGAAATTTTCATTTAGCGGTAAACACAGTACGTTGTCCAATGTTATTCTTATGGGGAATACAAAAATAACTATTTGTCTCTTATTTACTGATCAATTTCATTAAAATTTGATATGCAGGTCAAGTTAGCATTGACCAACAGATGATGTTCGAAATGTGTTGCTATTTAACCCTGGGGGGGGGGCAAGGGGGCATTTCCCCTCTCAAAACCACTGTGTGTAGCAACGGACTCTATAGTGCCTCCCAAAAAGGGATTTGGGTGGATATTTCTGAAAACAACTATTCTAGACAATTTTCTGTATATTTATCTATACTTCATATTCTTTATTTAGTAAATAACAAATATTTTTGTCATTAAAGTTTGGCTAAAAGGGAGAAAGTATGTGTCAGTTTCCTGATACCGTTTATTGACTCAAGTTATCGCATTCACGGACACATATATATATATATATATATATATATATATATATATACATATCTCTCTCTCTCTCTATATATATATATATAAATATGAACGAATAGTGTTTTAGTCATCTGGGGACCTAAAAAAAATTTGTCATGGTCTCGGGCTTGAATCTTACCATGAGACCTACGGTAATAGCTTCTTTCCTATAGGGGAAATTCACTAAAAGCTATCAAATAATTTATATGCCGAGAATCATACACTCTGTCATGAGTAATGTTTGTCTGTCTGCCAAATTTATATCGGAATCTGGTGGACCGGTTTTGTTAAAACTTTGGAATTAGGTGTTTTTGGTCCTAAAAGTACAATTGGCAAAACCTCAATCCGAGGAAAATGCATGTCTGGTTATAAATCTCATTTTAAAATTGTAAAGTTTAACATTGAACTTATGGAGTTTCAAATCAAAACAAAAGAATAATAATAGCTGTGAATAAATTAACCAGTGAACTGTCAAAGTAGCACTTAAACAAGGTAAAAGATTTATTGCAAACATCAACAAGAACAATTGAATAAAGATTGCATTTAGAGATAAGATTGCAGACATATTTTTCACCCACAAAACTAATCAAATATTAATGAGCATGTCTCGGTCTCCCCGGTCCTAAATGGTTATTTGTGTCTGTTTATATATAATCAGCAGACCTGTTCAATAGATGGTGCATAGGAATACTTACTGTACTTCAATATGGGATAGCTGATTATACGCACATGTTTTTGGTTGTTGTAAAAATATGAAATTAAACCAAATTTATAAATAACGGTGTAATAAATTTGATTTTCTGAGGGAAAACTAATTAGTTCTGGTGTAAAATTTACAGAAAATTTTAACTATTTAATATAGTTGACTCTAAAATGAGTTTGAGGGGTTTTCTTACTTTCCCTATAAGGCTCTGCCTCACGGGTTTACAAAGTTGTAATACTAATAGTGGAGACTGATATTTTCCAAATTTTCTCAACCGCTATTCATGTCATGCCTGAGCATCAGGTACTGCTACTACGTTGTATCGTATTTTTTCCTCTTAATGTTCGTGAAACATTAAGATTCCACTAACTAAACAATAGTTGTGATAGTTTTTCATTCGAGTAAATTATATACTCGAGGAGCCTAATCAGTAGGTTTTGTATTTACATGTCACGGCTGAAATTGTAAAGGCGGTCTCACACTTCTCGCAAACAGGCCTGAACATTCAGCCGAACATTCTCCCGAATGTTCACTGAACATTCCGTCCTGTACGATCCCGTATGTATTCAAAAGTTCGTGCAGCTCTCACACTTTTTGCGAATACTCCGAACATTCGGAGTTCGGCCGAATGTTCAGGTCTGTTCGCGAGAAGTGTGGGACCGACTTAAGCGAATGTAGTGAGAAAAGGCGAACTCCCGGTCAAGGGAAATGACCAAGATATATTCACCATAACCACCACTATAAACCTCCTTTGAGTATAAACGATGAGAGAGAAGTTTATGGCCTTACTTAAAAACCTATAATCAGAAGGAGTTTAAGACAAAAAGTTTACATACATATACAGGTTTTCCCTGAATCTCAGGAAACCCCTGACTAAGTGAAGGCGCTGCGATCCACACCTTTGATTATTTCCAGTAAGCTTTTATGGTGAATAATATGAGTGAGTTAATAACTGAGATGCAGTAAATTCAGTAGATGCACTATATAAATTGTCTTTTGTGTGCGAACTTGAAAGCGATATTTATGACTTAATGAGTTTAAAGTTTATTCTGAGCCTACTTACGAGTCTCATTAGAATCAAGAAAACAAGTTTATCCCCATTAAATTACCATGATGCCATGAAACCATGGTACCATGTTACCATATTAGTTGTTTACCATGTTTTTGTTTTTTTTGTGGGTCACTCTCACCAATACACGGACAAACGCAGGGAATTCCTCCCCGGTGGAATCCTACTCGGGGAGTCCAGGTCCATGCCTAACTGTTAATTTATTCAAAACTGGTTAATGCCAAAAATTTACCTATACCAATGAAAAAATCCCGAGGATATTTAATATATAAATTATGGGAGAACATAATACGTGCAATGATTGACTTTTACTAAAGATAACATATTGGTTATAATGATATACAGATATAAGATGTCTGAACTATAATTTTATAAATAAGCTGTCTGAATGCATAAGCTGTATTGTATTAGGCATCGGTGCTGAATAAACCAGTCGGATCCGGTAGTTATCAGCACTAGGCGGATCCGGTAGTTATGGAACATTCGGTAACAATTCGTAAAATCTGGTTAAATAAAATATTTGGGTTTCTTTTATTCAATCATGTTATAAATACAAGAACATGACAGATTTTTAAAAATCCGTGTGATTTAAATAAAAAAGTTAGAGGAAAAACTACATCCGGATAAAAAAATTAATAACTGTACATTTCTATGCTTACCTGCTTGTGATAAATTAACTAGACCAGCAGGTGGATGAATAAATCTGAACTCTTGATTTAATCACGGATAAATTGTAGAACGGGTGAGTTACATATGGATTACAGTACATACGTAATCAAGCATGATTACAATTTGTATCGATATTAAATAAATGTTGAACGTTAAAACATTAATTATATCACATTTTCTGCGTGTATAACTGTTAGCAAGTGACCGATGTGCCGCCCACATTTCCAGCCCAACTAAGCTCATGGTCTTGATGTTTTAAGGTCATTGCAACCCCCACCTCCTCGCCGCCCCCATTGTTTTTCCTATGCTTTTGTTAACGATTTTATTTATTATTTTTTCAAGCCTTTCAAATAATAACTTGAATTCACAAACTGCTTGTTTTTAAACTTGTTATTTAATTAAATCATGTGAGTGCTTAACGATAACAAATATTTGATTCGTTATTACACTTGGATCTACACATAAATCAAATAATTACAAAAATTAAGTTTGGATGCAAATTGAATAGAACTCCGCAAAATAAAAATATTTGCGTGAAAACAACTAGATGAGTGATATGTTTAAGAATTGCTATGCTAGTTTCGTAGATCAATTGATGTACATCTTGTTTTACAGGCCAAAATGTTAGACATATACTAAATTGTATAAGGTCTATAAAAGGCTTTATTTAACCTTGGATATTATAAAGCAGCCACTTGGTTAAAAAGATAATATTAAAGTGAAATTAAAACTACTGTATTCTACTCATCATATTACTTGGGCTTTGTAAGGTCAATGTTGTTCAATGTTATGTCTTATGGCAGTTATATCCAAGGTTATGAATCGTTATGACAGTTATGAATCGTAGGTTGTCGGGGGGGGGGGGTTGTAAGAGAGATATATGCTGAAAGGGACTCAGGTTATTTCTTTGGGAAAATATATATGAGTCTAATCTCTTGTTATTTAAATACTGTTATGGCCTCAGTATTATTGTATACTATATATACTAGAGCAGTATATATACTAGAGCATATATACTAGAGCAAAAACAGTAGTTGTTTACATGTCCTATTGTAATGACTCTGTCTCATTGCTATTGAAAACTGACTCTGTACATTTCTCTAAGAATTTGCAATAAAGAGCTTCTGGTTCTGATTCTGAGAAAAAACATCTAATTTTAAAGTTCAGATTTATTTAGTAATTATATTTATTTGTAGTATCAAAGGAACATAGAAATCAGGCTGAAATGACAATCATGGATTATGTAATGAGAGCGTTAAGTTGTATAATAACAGTTACAGTGTCCGGAGATGAGACCAAGGCTTGCTGCATAACAGCGCTATCGATCCGCTCTCATGCTCATTAACGTGAAACCTTGATTCAGCCATTAATGAGCAATTAAAATTTTATCAGATACATCTCAATAAACTATACAGAATAAACTCACCAAAATTACGCTGTCGCTGCAAATACAAACATATAAATGTTCTTAAATGCTAACGAGCCAAAATCTAGGCATATTAAATATCAATAAAATTAAAAAAAACTATTATATAGTGTAGTTTTAAATTGATATACAAATTTAACACACACTCCAGTGTGGATGTAATACCTTGTGATACAAATTAAAAAAAATAAATGCTCTTTTAACGTTAATTTATAACAAATATTAAAACGTTTAATATACAATAAGGAATTTATTCACAACTACATACAGTAGTGTCTCGGTAATGTAATTGGTTATTGTGATAGGCATTTGTATTTTAGGTTATGTATTTTTTTATATGACCTATATTTAAAGGCTTACACATTTCTAAATAGCATACTGCCAAAACGTAGATTGTAGCATTTTGCGTTTTAGATGCGTTATATGAATCTGTGTGACTGTAACATTTTGCTTAATTTTCACAAGTACAGAGGACTTGAACGATCAAACATAAACATTAATAACTGATAAGTCATTTAAAAGCACAGAGCCGAATGTTACCGGCATTACTTAGGGTGCAGTATCGAAATTGAACCTCGAGATCAGGTCTAATTTACGGCGAACCATCACTACCCGCCTAATTAGAACATGTTTGTATAGTTTAACGAACATTTATTTTTAAACGCATTTTACCCACCGAAGGTATACCGGGGATGATTTGCACTAAGCCCAGCATGGTTGTAATTTGAACGGTTTGAAGGCAGGTACAACAACACGGCTACACTGCGTATACACGGCTTTAAATTACGTAGTTTTGTTATTTTTCTCTGAGTATTTTACGGCAATCCATGTGCAATTTCTACAAAATTTTACGGAACGACGTAGTTGGATCAAAAAGATTTAATGATTATCTGTTTAGGACTGACAGTTTTATGTTTATTTGGAAGTGTTCATTGTGTCCAAAACTTATGTGCATTCTGTTCATAACAAAATAATTATTATAAAATATGCATGTTTATATGTTCATTGTTTCCAAAAGAGATGCTTGGTCATTGTGTCCAAAAGTAAAGACAAAAAAGAATACGTTGTTATTTAATATAATTTTGACAGAATATAAAATAAATATAAATGTTTTGGATAGAAAATACAGGTATTATTTAATAGTAAAAAAGACAACATAAATATGTTCATTCTGCCCAAATTCTACTAACTAACTAAGTTTTTTATTATGACTTTACTTTTGGACAAAATGAACAACCTTCTCCTTTGGTCAGAATGAACAGCCTAATTTATATTTATTATTAAGTTTTGAACAGAATGCACTGGAGTTAGTTTTGGACACAATGAACATATACTTTACTTTTTGGACAGAATGACCCTTGGTCACAATGATACATCATCTTTTATTTAACGAAAAGAAATACGGTGACCCATTGACATAATCAAAACAAAAGAACATTAAAAATCTTTAAGTGTAAAAATACAGTAAAAAAAGGAAATATTTTGTGCTCGAATTATTTACAAGTTTATTTAATTCGTGTTATAATAAAATAATTTTTTTTATAACTTAAAGGCTGGAAAATAATATTACAGTGAACTAGATGGGAACATAACTAAGCACAAATTTCTTTTAGCTAGCATTAAATTGATCTAATACACAATCAAATTTACACTTTTTCTTTGAAACAATATTTTTTTATATTCTAGATATTTTTAAATTTATGGTTTGTTTGTGAATTACATGCTCAAATAAGAAAAATTGCTAAGTTGCACTAGTGTATTAAGAGTTCAATGGTGTGATAAATTACTTGGATGGCTTTTAATTTATGACAAAATCTATTCAACAATACTAATCACCCCCAAGAAAAGAAAAAAAAAGAAAAGTATTGATGATTTATCATTTGATGTTTAATTTGTATAACGATTGGCCCCAGCAACTGATCAGGTTTGAAAGGATTTCTATCAACTAACTAGATAATGTGTCATGGTATAAAATCAATTCATACTAATTGGCATTCTCAAAGACTTCTATAAAGGAGAACCCATTAACGGTGTGTTCATACCACAGCAGCCCTGCAGGTAATACTAAACTTACATCAAACACTTGCCTACACAGGGTCCCTAATCGTTGCTTAACCAAGACAAATTCGATTGCATTCTCATCTAATGTTTGCTACACTAGAGATATGTTAACTTTGTTCTTTACATCCAGCCTAGCAGAAAACACGTCAGAATGAGGGATTTAGAAAACAAGGCACCTATTGTAACGGAGCTTAATACTTACTCCCACTCGGTTATGCTCAGATTACACCTTCATGACCCCATGATTGTATTACTGGTATTACAATCGGACATGCGATTTTACTACTTTGAAGTCTTATCTTTTGGGTTTTGAAGTTTCTATTTACACTGGAGGTTACTAAACTAAAGTTATATTTGGTTGGAATGTGAATGATGGACAGTTTATGCATAGTTTAACCGTCATGTATTTTGTAAAATAATACATATGCTTTAGAAGGTTATAATTAGTTTTTAAAACATTATAAAGGCTATTATTAAAAAGTAAAATTATGTTAAAAAACACATTAATTAGTTGGCTCCTTGACATCTGTGTCGTAGGTGAAAGTTGTACGCGATTACAAATTGTACACAAAATAGTAACACACTTTAAACAATCAAAATCATGAATTCCAAAGCTTATCAATCCGTTTACTGGTTTGCACTATACTTTTATTAATTATTAAAGCAAACGTGTGAATCGAATCCTCACGAACGATCTCACATTTGCAGATCTTTCGCAGTAATTGGTCACAATACCAGCTAAATACTGAATATTGGAAGTTCAGTGGCCAATTGGGGTTACTACAAGATTATTTTTAGTATAAGTATTTACTTTTAAAACTTTTGTAATTTGTATGTAGATTAATAATCAGCAGTCGTTATTAGTGAATTTAGATGAACGAATTAAAGTTGGATATATGAATTTAATTCTATTCTTGACAAAGTAGATGGTTTATAGAGGAGCATACTTTGTAGTCTGTATAACCGTAGGCTATAAACAATTAACACATTCCATTTAGCGTTGGACAATAAATAAAAACATACTCCTAATGATAAAATATATTTCATCATCTTTCCATCCCGTAGGAAAAAATAAATTATTCTTAAGTACACTATACAAACATTTTGTGAAACTTGCAAAAAACAGTTTTGTATAGCTACAAAGGTTTTTATGACTACAAGAACATTTTTGGTTTGATAATAAATGCAAATGAAGATCTTGTAGTATTACAAAATATTTCTTTGCAACTGCACCCGGCGCCAGCGCTTGCAGCGGCTAAGGTGGAAAGTAGTGCCAACCGCCAACAGGCAAATGCTTCTGAGTTGTATACGCGTGCAATTCTCTTGATGAAAAACTGCTGTGTACATTTTGACGGTAAGAGGGTTTACGTCATAATTAATAGAATAATTATCTATTTAGATCTTCTGTGCATGTGAAGGTATTCAATTAAGCGCCCTCAGTGCATTTTGTCTCACCCAGTTGCTTTTCACGGGCAGAATTCCTCTTTCATGAGCATTTCTGATAAGTTGCGCTTTGCTTTGAGCCCAATTTGAAAGAATCACAGCCAGAGTCATTGGTCAACCTAACATTTTGCTCAATTGTTGTTATTCTAGTTCTCTGTCTTTTTACAAAGATACCGATGTTCAAGTCCGGAAATTTACTATGTTTCTTGAATTGTAAAAGTAACCTTTGAGGGGCATTTGCCCAAATTATTTGTGGACACTGTTTCCTTATATTTACACCTAAGGCCTCCATTATTGTTTTAAACTGTTTGTAGTAATAGGCTACAACTTTTGTGTATAAAGTTTTGTTGACCAGTTTAGTGTAAATGCGTTTTCTCATTGGGTCTGAAATCATGGCCTAGAAATGCCCAAGGGCCTATTTACTAAATAATTTTGTTCTGCAGTATTTCTGATAAAGTATATTAATTGCAATAGTGAATACTAGTTACCACACATATCCCCTGTAGGTTGTATTAAAATAGGCCCAATTTTCACTGAGTTATCATATCATGGTTTTAAGATGTGCCACTTAGCGGTTTCAGTGGGTACCTGAGGTAACCTAATTGCCACAATGCCTGAGGCCTGTTCCAAGTAAATTATTGTATTATTAAAACTTGAGGGCACTCATGCTCCTGCTTTTGAGACCTTTCCGAGTTATTTCGGTTTGAGAAATTTTTAATATATAACCAGAATTACCTAAAAATGCACCTCTGGCCCCATGTATTTCTGAATTCTTTAAATTTTTGCTTTTAAGGGTAAAGATGACTGTTAATTGTAATTATAATGTTGTTTATCGCTAGTTTTAACTTGCATTGGATCTACAAGTTTGCAGCAAATGTTTTTGGCTTGATAACTTTTCCTCTGGTGATTTTATAAATGGGAATTAATTATCCACTCATGTTCAAACAAAGTAGCTTCACGTTCATTTAACTTAAATATAGTTTCTGAATGTTAGATAGTAAAACATATACAAAGTATTTACAATTAATTTAGTGGTATTTTTATTTGTATTTTGATTCTGATAATTATGTGAACGATTATTCTTTAAACTGTTACAATATGTAAATTGGTGGATAATGATTTAGTTCCATCAATGACTGACCCCATCAATTAAGCTGATCTTGTTTGAATAAGTTGGACTTGACAGGGGCTGCCCTTACTAAAAACATTCGTTGGATGGTTTGTTAACCAGGGTCTAAGAGTGGGAGTGGAATGGCGTGCCTGGTGGAGACAGCTGTTGCAGCCCGTCCGTCGGTCCTGCTCAATGGCGGACGGCGGACCACTCCTGCCAAGCTGCCGTTGGTCCAACCTCATCGTGGACCAGACCTGCCATTGCCGCCTCATTTCCTCACTAAGTTCAAAATTGCCTACTGCACTGAAATTAAATAGACGCTAGCTCTTGTTATTTATTAATTTTGTTTAATGTTTTTACTTGTGTCCAGCTTGTTTAATGTTGTGAGTAACTGGTTGCCCCAGAAATTGTCAATCAGAATATATATCCTTGATTATTCAAGGATATTTATTTAATTTATAATACATTTGTTTGCAATTTTCAAATTGATTCTTTGTTTATTTTTACAAAAGTCCTTTGTTATCTGTGTAACTTTAGTTTTGTAGCTTAACAAAAAAAGATTTTGGCACCTGGATTGCCAAAAAATTTTTTTGTAAAAATACGAAACTAAACCTTGTAGTTCTACAAACCCCGAATTAGTACAGATACAAAAATAACATTTGTAATTTAAATAAATAAATTATGGAAATTTTACATATATTTACTTTGTAAGTTTTACAAATGTATTGTTTTTAAGTTTTATAAATTATTTCTTTGTACTTTTACTAATTTGGGGTTTGTAGATCTACAAGATTGTATTTTTTACTTGTACAAAAAATATTCTTGGCAATCCAGGTGCCAGCAATTCTTTTTGTAAAAGTAAAAGATTTCGTTTACAGTGTACCTTAACGAAAACATTTTGATTTAATAATGTATTGTATAAATGTGATAAGATTATTAATCTGGCTTTTAAAAAAGGTTTACTGAACTCTTCTTCAGCAGGTCTTAACAACTTTGATCAGCTTCATCCCTAAAGACGTTGTCATATTTAAACGATTATAAGCTTTCCTTTTAAGATTGTTTCGATAACTTGTTAAGTAACACAAAAATTAACAATAATGCACGTTATTTAAAAAAAATAACAACGAAGCACACGTTATTTGTATAAAATTGAACACAATTTGTCAGGTACTATATTAATATTATTTGAAGTTTTTATTTATTGGTAAAGCAATCGATACGTAATTTTAAAAGCGAAGCTCACAAATAGTTGCAAAAGTGATAGATGTGGAAACCGACGATCAGCCAGCAAATCGTCTGGGAAATGAAACCCTGATCGACGTCTTTTACAACGATTTCTCTTGGAAAGGGTATGCAGCACTTAAGGTTCTTCGTATTTACAAAAAATATATTGTATTTTTCTTCTATTCTCAATTGCCTAATAGTTTATATATTTTAACCAACTTCTGCTTTCCGTGTTCATAACCTTAGAAAATTTACAGATAAAAATCGACAAATAACGGTTATATGACATAACTGTAGATCAAAGTATATTAGATATAAGAAAAATGCTAATTATGATTGCACTTTGTTATATTAATGTTTTTGGTTCAAGTACGTTAAAACAAGCTGAAATGAGTCTATAAAACTAATCACGGTACATTTAGGGGCTCAGTGAATTGAATAAAATTCTTTATTATTTGTCTATAGTTAATTTATACGTAATTACAGTTATATTTACAAGGGAAAATGAGCTAATATCGGATCCTGGAGGGCATACAAAATATTCAGATACTCTTATAGGAATCTGGTGCACGTTGACCCAAGTGATATTTTCCCAGTTCTGGTAACAAAAAGCATTTTTCTCTTACTATTTAGTTACTTTACTTATCAGTCTCGCCTATCAATATAATGTAGTAGTTTATAATATTTTAAAATAATATTTAATGGTAAACGTTAACACTTTAGTATAACGCTTTTTTTAATGTTTGAATCTTCGCAAGGACTGTGATAAACAATTAGGCTATATTTAATTTATGAATTACTTAATTATTAATTAAATAATTATTAATTAAATAATTATTATTAATTAATTAATTATTAATTTAAAAAAAATTAATTTAAAAGTTATTATATTAATTATTATTAAATAATTATTATGAATTATTAATTATTTTACCATGATCCCCCCATTTACGTAAATAGATTGAAATGTATCAAATTATTATATAGAATATTATGCTAAATTATCTCAATATAATTTATTTTTACGCTTTGAAATGACAAGGCCACTTTCTTTCCCCAATGTTGTTTTTAAATTTTTTTTAATAAACCAAGTCTGTTTTTGCTCATGATTCAATTTTTATTATTTTTATTTTATTCAATGAAGTATTAGTTTTTTTTTTATTGTATAGTTCCGTCTGCTAAGACGAGAAAAAGGTTAGGATACATTTGGAAGACAGTGAGACCATTGATTAGACTTAGATGATAGATTTATGTAGTTTTTATAGAACATGCTGCTGAGCAACCACTGGCCGGCTGCTGGGTCTGGAATAAATCTGTAGCACTGTTGAGGGTTAATCAGCAGACTTGCCTCAGCAGTTGATGTAGTTATAACACGAGCTTTATAGTTGTCTTAAATTATGATGTGAAAAGAGAAATGTAACCTCTTTACCGAAATAGAATAGAAATAATATTGCAATTGTATAAAAATGTAACTTCACAAATTAATGCCTTAATTGTAACTTTTCAGCTAAAATAAAATGATACACAGAGTTAGTAAAATAAAGTTTTAAAGCGATATTTAAAACGTTCTTACTCTGAAGCGTTACACTTATTATTCTTTGTGAAATACCTCTTTGTCATTTATTTATTTTGTTATACACAATGTCAATAATTATTTTACTGTTATCATTTACAATTTAAATCACTAATCAATTATATATACAGTAAATAGAATCAAACAAACCAGTTTGTTAGCTAGGACAGCAATGTTCAAGAAATATCCGCCTAAAGGGACTTGTTAAACAAACTAAAACGCAAGTAAAATACAGCCTCAGCCAGCAACATATCGTAAGTTTTACAACTCAGTCGAAACCACAGTCGTAAATTTACTGTAATAAAATGCCAGTCTCTCACTACAGTTGGAAACTAGTTTGTAATTTAATGTAATACAGTTATTTAACAATAATATTGTCTCTTTATTTTTATAATAATAATAACACTTTAATTCTTTTAAGATGTTGCAATAGGGAAAACTAAAAGGAAAATGAAAATTGTCAGTATTGTAAAAGGGCATAGTTTAATGACTTCTTCTCGTAATATCGCTTGTCTACATCTGTTTTGTGTAACATTTAGACACACATTACTCCAAGCAATCGATTGCATGCAACTATTCGCACGTGCAACTAGAGATAAATTGGACCAAATCGAAGCCATTGGACTATTAAGCAAATAATTGATTTCATGTCGATCGCAGTCGAGTACAGACCAGTTTCAAAGTGTGCAACTGATTGGTCGGTTTTTATTAATTTTCCTCACTAGCTCAAAATGCAATCGATTGATGTATCGCTATCGTATTGATGATCGCTTTGTTTAATAGGGGCCATAATGTGACAGATTGGAGGATAATTAAGGTTTTTTATTCTTATTAACTGTTTAATATTTCCTGTTTCCTTTTACTTTTAAATTATTGTTTTTAAACAGTGATTCTACAAAACTTAATACGATTGGGAACGAATAAATTTTTCTAATGACACATCTTCTAGAGGTTTAAAATCTGCCATCACTCTTACAGTCATCACAGATAAAACCGAATGATTAACCGTTTTACTATTTCGTATTAGAAATATGAACCCAAATGATTTAACTAAACATTTTAATATAAGCCTACTTAAACAGGCAAATTTTATAAGAAATTATTGCACCCAACGGAACTAACAGCACGGTATGGGACTGCACTGCATGGCCTGCATGGATTAAATTATTGGTTAGATTTTCATTTTGACTGCTTTTATTGTATTTTATTTATCATATATTATAAATAAAATGTAATGTTTCCCTTAATTATTAATATAAATTAATAAAACTTGGTATGTATCTTCGACTTGTTATGTTATGTTGATAATTGCATAAAAACGCATATTTTGTGTTCCTAGTTCCAGAAAACCTGCGTACTCTATGTCATTCTTATGGATAATAAATAAAATGCTATAAATCACTAATTTATTTTCTTGTATTTTTATGAAACTTGGCGAGTGGCTTTATGTGGTAGTTAGAAACATTATACATGCATTGGAAATTCACTGAGTAATAAAAACAATAATAATAATAATAATACTAATAATAAAATAATATACTGTTATTATATTATATATATATATATATATATATATATATATATATATATATATTATGTATTATTACATATTATGCTTTTATTTTATTGTATACAGTTATCTTTTTTAGCTTTTATGTGTTTTTTCCATATTTGCCTGGATTTTTTCACTAATATTTTAAGTAGCTTCTTACCTAAAGACAGGATCGGATTCTAGATCCCGATAAGTCGTGAAATTGGTTTTACAAATCAGTATTGGAAAAGGCCCTTGATAATTTCTAAAAAAAAACTCCACATCGTCGACAATTAATTTTAAGCAAAGAATAAATAGGCACATTATACTTAATTGTTACTTACTTAGACGTCTGTTGTGTCAATTCATCGTGTGTGCTTCTTTTACCTAAAACACAATCATAAAAGTAAATACGATTTATATTATAAGGACTACACAACATAAACAACTGAAATCTGAACAGAAATGATCGCCTTATATTGGTAAATAATAATATTTCAAAATTGTTTGTTAGTACTTAAACTGGCTATACAGATTTACGCTACTCAAGCGGACTGAAATTAATTGTTAATGTACATATTTGTAAACAATAATTACTTTTATAACAAATTATGAAAAATACAACATAACTTGTTATGAACTTAACCATTTAGAATCATCAATACGGTAAAGCTTGTTTGTAAGTATTTAAACTCAGAAAAACTTAATTTCCAAAAAAAGTACATCGTTACAAATAATCAGATGTGAGCTCGTGTAAGCTGAAAGGGGATTGGGGTAAGGTAAATTATAGTGGGACTAAGTCCTCCTATACTTGACCGTGATAATAGACACGGACCTCATGATCCTTATTTATAACAAACATTCAGTGTAATTGTATGAATTGCTTATTACAGTTATATTCCATCGCATTGTAAATGGTTATTACCGTTGAATAAATAAATAAACTTTAAAGACAAAGCAGTTGAAGGAGAGTGAAGAATTCGGATTAATAGATACATAGCATATTTTTTATTAGATTACGATACAAAATACCAGAGAGGTGAAAAGAGTTGATTGTTGAATAAAACGTTGTTAATTGAAAAAAGAAGAAAGAAAGAAATAAAGAAAAGTGCTTTATTATACAATTGTGAAAATAACATTATAATGCTTTTGAACTCATATAAAACATTCACAGAATCAAATTATATTTTCCAGTTCATCTTCAATGCACTAAAAGCCATAGTCACCAGACTGTCGGCTTGGTTGGCACATGTCATAAGTTAAAAATAACAATACATATATCTTAGACAAAGTAAAATATATAGCCCTTCTAGCACTGCAAAGAGCTATTTTATATAAATAATAACATTAAAAGGAAATATAGTAACATAAAATGAATAATAAACAGACACAACGCTACACATTTTTAATAATAAAAGATTCAACCTCTACTACTGGCTTAAGCCTCGGCCCTTTAAATGATTTACACCTACTATAAGCTGTAAATATATCTTTCTAAACCTCCATACACTAATTATTATATATTCTACAAATGTATTGAATATTCGTTGATTTGTTAAATAATTAACAAAAATCCTCGTATACATTTTGTTCTTAATTACAATCATCTAGGATATTGTAAATATAATAAATGTTTTACGTGAGTATTAATTTGAGTTACAGCTTCATTTCTTATTACAATTTTGAGTTTGTCTTATTTACAAAAGTAGAAATAAAAAATTTAATTCATTAATGATATATTTCCTATATTTCCAAGCATCTCTCAAGAAATAACCTAGTCTGCACCAATCCCTCCCCTTAAGATATTCAAAGAATTCCTCATTTGATAATTTTACCCTTTCAAACCAAACCCGTCGTATATTTGAGAAAAGTGGACATTTCGCCACGAAATGAAAAACATTTTCAATTCCTCCCAAGTTACACAGTGAGCAAATATAATTGCTGTCTGGAATCCAAGGTTTAAAATTAAGGTTAATCAACTCAGCTCTTGCTTTAATAGACCAAGAAATAATGTCCAAGTTATAAATGTTATCAGCAGATAGGAAGCTCCTTTCGCCAAGTTCAAGGTCAAGCACGCGGTATTGTTCATGAAATTGCAATGTCGCTGCACGGCCTTGACAATCCGCTATCCATCATAATCTCGCTGCATCCAGAACCTGCATTAGTTTTGACTGAATTTGAAAAGGGTCTTCCATATTAAACTCGATATTTAAACCATACTTTTGTCCCATTTGTTTCCATTCTTTATACCAAAAAATGTTCTTACTAACGATTATTTTATATAGGTAATTAGGTAAACGATTGGTTGGCATATTTGCTACTTTTACTAAATAATTAATATTCATTTGAGCCGTGAACAACTGCATTTTGTCAAAACCGGTTTCAAGGTTCAAAACATAGTTTGGGGTATTAAGTGGCAATCTAAACAATCGTTTTATAAAACATTTTGCACCGAATCTACGAATCCACTTTCACTAAATCCCCAAACTTTCACCTCGTAGCAAACTATAGCTTTTATAACCGAACTAAAATATTTACATATTACACTAAACGGAACCCCATTGTTATTTATTAAATTTGTCCAAATATGACTCCTAAATATGTGTGTCTATTAAACACCTCAATTTGTTCTCTCCCAAAATAGAAACTGTCCATCATCCTTAACATCCCCCCTTTTCTGAAAACTATAATTTTGGATTTATTTAAATTGAACCTTAAACTCCATGTCATGCAATACTTTCAAGATAATTAATCTTGTGTTGAAGAACAATAGCGGTTGGTGCTGTTAGAATAATATCGTCTGCATACTTTAGCATGTTGATTTTTCATTCTTCAAAAATGCAACCTCCTTCCAAACTATCTGGCATGCCATTAATAACAAACAAAACAAAGTAGGACTGCACACACATCCTTGCCTTAAACCTTTTACAGTTCAATAACTACCCGTTACGCCGTCACGGCACCACACGCAAGAAGAGGTCCCAGTATATAAGTCCTTCAACGCATGTACCATTCGCGTCGATAAACCAAGACAGGTAAGTTTGTAATCTAAAGCTCGTCAGTCAATATAATCAAATGCTACTGAAAAATCAATAAAGAAACAGTAAAGTTTATCGTTCTGTTCAAGCCGTGAATGAATCTTATTCGAAAGATTAAAATATTGTCATTGTTGAGTAACCCCGTCTGAACCCCGCTTGAAATTCTGTAATCACTTCATGCCTATTCACCAATTCATATATTTATTATTTATTAGACTCCAAAATATTTTATCAACACAGTCGATGAATCAACAGTATTAATATCCCCTTTTTTGTGTAACGGAACACAATAGATCGTTTAAAACTTGTGGGCACTTTACATTCTTTATCTATTATTGGAAATAGATAATAACTTTTGGAAGCAAGTGTCAGGTCTATTTTTAAAAAAATTCGTCAGGCACTCTATCTAATCCTGGTGCTTTGTTATTCTTAGCATTCTTTAAAAAGATTTTTAATTCATTCGGTGAAAAAACCGCGTCTATTATCTCGTCCGATATGAATGGTTCCGCATAGCTTATCGTGGGCGCAGATAAAGGCGGGTTTAAAAAATTTTTAAAATGCCTTACCCACTGAGCTGTTGAAATTTTTCCGATTTCTTTACAGTTCTTTATATTGAAACTATTTATCGCCTGCCAACAATTTTTAGCATCTGACACCATACTTCAAAATTCTTTAACTTTATTAAAACAAGATTTTTGTTTT
This sequence comes from Allygus modestus, assembly GCA_963675035.1. Classification (NCBI taxonomy): domain Eukaryota; kingdom Metazoa; phylum Arthropoda; class Insecta; order Hemiptera; family Cicadellidae; genus Allygus; species Allygus modestus. The sequence continues at coordinate 251,283,017 of OY776111.1, read as the reverse complement.
TCTCTACATAGAGCTGAAAACCTTTGTCAGTTTCTAAATACACCATTTTTGTAGTTACACTATTAGTTTTTCTAAATGAATTTCATAGCCTAAAAAGCCGTTTTCGAAGGTTGAGACACTCAAAATTAAACCAGGGTTGTTTGTTATCAATCGATTTTTGCCATTTAATTTAGGCTTAAAATCTGCCACTTTCGTTACACAATCAATCATCCCGTTAATTCTTTCTTGGCTATTGTTGGTAAAACAGGTTGAGTTGATTTCTCTGGAAATCTTTGCTCGGTAATTTGTTTCGTCTTTCCCAGTCCATTTGAGCTTTGGCAATAAAGGTAAAGTACTATTTTGTCCTTCCGTAATCCTTGCTACAGAAACTGGCACCTCTAAGGTGATCGCAATCGGCATATGGTCCGAGCCCGGAAAGCATAAAACCTCAAACCTGTTTACACAATAGATACAATTTATTGAGGCCGACGCAATGTCAATCACCGTGCAGCCTGAACCGCCGATACAGTAAAAGTGAACTCGCCAAAACAGTCACCTTCACACCTACCATTGACAATAATCATCATCACGTCATCAAATAGTTCTAATAATTTCCTGCCCCTCACATTTACGATTTCATCCTTGGAGTTTCTTATATGACTAAATTATTAAATCATACTACTATACTAAGTTATTAAATCCTACAAATAATTCATTAGGCAAATTTTGCTCTTTACCCACTCGTCCATTCAAATCCCCTGAAACGATTAAATTATTTAAATCACCATGGTTAAGAAAATATGCTAAATCTGAAAAATCATTATCCCAATCATTAAAGTTAAGATAAATAGGTAAGAATAATAGTCTATCATTACTGTTAACATCAACTTGAACCAATGTAATACTGTATTGTAAGACAAAACCAATCTTCCCCTTTAAATGAGATTCCTTATTAATGAGCAACACCATCCCTCCTTTACTCCTACCAAAATTGGCCGTTCTTTTCGCAAACTCAAAGTGAACTTCAAAATTCTTCAAATACTTCAAAATAAAATCTTTATCTTTGTCTGAGACAAATGTTTCTAAAAGGAAAACTAAACCATATTTATTAATTAACCAGATGAAAGTATCGTTACTGACCTTATTTCTTAAACCACAAACATTATAACTAAGGACAGTAATCACTGCTGCGTGGCTAGTGTACCCAATAGAGTCCATTGACTGACGCTGTCCAGATGATGGAGGGCCGGCGCTGCCGCCTCAGCGCCCTGCTTGGATGCTGGAGCTCTCAGGCGCGCCTGTTGTCGTCGCCGCCTACTCGCTTTGATTGACCATCGTGATGTTCTCTGCGCCACTTGCCCCATTGGTTTGTGACGTCCTGAATGATTATCCATTCACCGGTCTCGCAGATCTCGGTCCCCTATCCTTTAATGTCCTGAGTAAAGCTCTAAAATAATGTTTCAAAATTTCCAGCAACTTTTCAGCCCCGTCGTTTGCACCGGCTCGTAGCCCATCCTCCTCCCAAGTAAAGCGCACACCATTGATCCTCAGATGATCGAAATCTACCGGCATTTTACTCCTCCCACAGCTTCTCTCTACCTCCTGGCGAACAGCAAATAAAAACGACCGCTTTTTCCTGATTTCCTCCGGGAAATCTCTAAACACAGCATAACCTTTACTTTTAAATAAGTAGGTTGAAGACAATATATATTCTATGTCCACGTCTTGAGGAATATGTGCAATCACTAGGCTCTTATCGCGACCTAGAGTGTGAGAGCCCGGTTAACACACAGCCCTTTATCACAACCTACCTCTTCTAAACAAAACTGCCTGACTAGCTGTCTATAGTCTGGATTGTTCCCGGTCCATTTTAGGCCTTTAAATATTAAATTATTATTATTTATAACAAACATTAAGTGTAATTGTATGAATTGCTTATTACAGTTATATTCCATTGCATTTTGTAAATGGTTATTACTGTTGAATAAATAAATAAACTTTAAAAACACAGCAGTTGAAGGTGAGTGATGAATTCGGATTTATAGAGAATTTGTTATTAGATTACGATACAAAATACCAGACAGGTAAAAACAGTTAATTGTTGAAATAAGACGTTGTTAATTGATTCAAGTGAGTTATACCACTTTAATGATATATTAAATGTCGTCAATTTCTTAAGGGTCAAAGAAGAAGCTTAGTTATTTAATTTGTGATACTTCCCAATAGAGTTGAAACACAAATAAAGTATGTAGAACTAAAGATCAAGTTACAATGATTTACTGTGTGCAACTAAATTGGGGCCTCAAAGTGGGATAGTCACAAAATGAGCATTTTCATAATACTTCCCAAATAAGTTAAATAAATTTATTGTAAATCCCATTTAAACCAAGCAATTCAGTAGTTTAAATAAATTAATCCATTATAAAAACATAGAACTCATACTTCAGAACTAGAATGACGGTACAAACTTGTAATCCATCATTATATCTAAGTATTGCTCTATTATAGCAGTGATTTACGCTACCTTAAAAATTGTATATTAAGTCACGGTACCGTGGTCAAAAATTAAAAAAAAATACTCAAGAATATATATCCTTGTTTATGTAATTGTAATGCAGATTGGATACAACAAGCTTATGGCACCATTTGTACTTTAGGTCATATAGTACAACTGCATTGTCATTGGCCAGCTGGCGGTCAACTCGAAGTCCTGCACTATTGTATTCTAAATTTGAACACATATTCTCATGTGGCTACACTTGTGGGAACTGTGTAATCTTTGTCGTATATTAATTGTGAAATATTATAAAGGAATACAAATAATCCTAACATGATCACTGGAGAATAGTATTTTGCTTAGTAATGAAAAACTGTAATAATTCTAAAATATATAAAAGCTATAACAACTTATGACTCATCTGGGTATTTTAGATGGAGGATTGCAAGTATTGTGTTATGAGAAAGTTTTCCGACCTTGACAGTAGGCAATTATACCTAGTGACTCTTGGGAATAACGCTCAACCGGATCCTTCACCGAGACAATGAATGTCTGCTGATCCTGAGGAAGTACAAGTCACACCGTATAAACACGTGTCGCAATGGGGCACCCATTCACCTACAACTATAAAACGTATATATTTAGATTCTTTATTAGTTTTTGAATACAGTTTATTGAGTACCATGATCCGTGTTGATAATAAAGTAATTACTCATCGCAACACTGCAGAATATCTTTGCACTTACATTGCACTCTGTCCTTACATACAGTACTGTAAAAATACAAACAAATGGTACAAGGCCACCTTTTGCCGTATTTATTGACTACAATATAAGGGATGTACTGTGAAAAATGGGTTTATTTTCAAACTGAGAAACGTATAAACACATTTGTTTTCATATGCTGATAAAACTATTTGAACACTTTTATTGAAGAAGCATATTCAACAAAGGTCCATCCAGAAGCCATCCAAAAGTGAATAACTCAATGCACACATACAGGGTTAGTTTTAAATGAGTCCCTTCCCTACTTTTTTCTAAATGTGTTAAGATATCGACTCCAAACCACCGTCGGTGCCGATCGTTGTTGATCAGCTTATACTTCATTTCGCCTTAGTTCATATTTTCAGTCACCATCTTGAATCCACCATATTGGATTAACATATTATTTTCAAATGTAAAGGTGGGATTGTGACCCATCATTTAGAACTACAATTTATAGTGAACACAATGCAAAAGTTAGTTTTTGAAAATAATTTTTCGCTCTCAAGATATTGGTCATTTTTAAAAATTAATTTTGAAGAGAATTTTAAATGCTTAAACCTTAAAACATGGCAATATTCTCATTACATCTAATAATTACCTTGAACTGCTACCGATCATTTTTCAGTGGCATTTGCTTAATTTTAAGAAATAAAAAATGTTTGGCCGCCATCTTGGATCCGCCATTTCGGAATGAGATAATTTTTCAAATGTAAAGGTGGAGTTGTGACCCATCATATAGAGCTACTATTTTATAGTAAACACAATGCCACAAATTTGTTTGAAAATAATTGTTCGTTCTCGAGATATTGGTGATTTAAAAATTTAATTTTGAAGAGAATTTTAAATGCTTAAACCTTAAAACATGTCACTTCATTTATTTCCACTTTGAAACCAAAGCTGTAACCTGTTTACAAATATCACCTTTTTTATCATGATATTGACACTTTTTGAAATGTTAATATCAAATCATTCAATATCAAGAGAACGATGATTGCTATATAAAACGAATTGCAGCATTGGATTCAGCGTGGGAAAACTTTGGAAATAATGAGTCATAATCCCACCTTTACTTAAAAATATCAACTAATTCCAAAATGGTGGATCCAAGATGGCGGTCGAAAATGTAAACTAAGTCAAAATAAGGTATAAGTTAATCAACAGTGGTCGGTGGTGGTCCAGAGTCGATATCTCAAGAAATAGAAAAAACAATAGGGGGTACTCATCTAAAACTCACCTGTATACGGTTTATAATATATTGAAACCAAAATAATTCATCTTTACGGAAAATATACTTTATGCACACTATTGGGAACCTATGAAAAATACTTAGTATAATTTTCTGTGAGACCTTTATTTAATACAACTAGTTGTAATTCGGATCATTGACTAAAATGTGTAAAGTCATAAAACAAATGTAAGTTTTACAAGGATAATGATTACAAATAATACATTAGCTGAATACTAAAATTAATAACGCAAGAAAATAACTTTTTTGAAAATATTTTGTATTGTATATAAAATTAATAATAACTTAAAAAGCACCATAGAATATTTGAAGTAAGCAAAAACCTTTTAAATTGTAAATAGTGGCATTTGGGTAAATTAAAAGTTAAACATTTACATCTCAGGTACAAAAATCATTCTGCATTAATACATGGTTAATAAGATACAGTCAAAGTATAAAGTATACTACGAGCAATTCCCACGTGAGGTAAGTCAGTTCTGCATATCACTTAAGACGAAGTTTATGTGGTGTAAACTTGAACCAACTTCAAACATGAAACTGTTTAAGTTTGAATATATAACATTCATAATACAAGAAACCATTGTACCTGCCACTAGGACTAAGACCCTTGACTAAGCGAACCAAAAGTAGTTTCTGAAATGATTTGTTATATCTGCAAACGCAAAGATACAACTGAATATACATAGAAATTACTTGTATTACGAAGTATAGCGTAATTTGTACTGGGTAGCCGGTTTTATTAATGAGAACATATTTTTATAGGAATGGAGCTAACCTAATGATCTTAATACAAATCAATATGAACCATCCAGTTTCATTTGAGTTTCAATTTGTTCTGTCTTATAAAATACAAATTATTATTTTTATGGTTAATAATAATGAAGTCACCTTTGCGGCTTTACATCTAATAACTGAAATGGGATGTAATCCATGGTAACAAACTTCATCTTGTTTCCTTAAATAATTCTTATAGGATGAAATAATGATACGTAAACGATGGCATTATATAAGGCTTGATAAAATTAAAAATACGATAGCAACAACTTTAGTGGTTAAAAATTATAACCGTATAACATTTCTATTGACGTTTTATTTTTAAATTTATAATTCTGTTGATTTGACAATATTTCCTATCGGAGTCTAGCTAAAAGAAATCAAATTGGTAAAGGTATTTTTGGCTTTTTATCATAAAACATTTATTGAAACGTCTTCCTCTCAAGAATTTAAGAGTTTCTTTTCATCATCAAAGGTGACACTAGTGATATTGGTTGTTGCTAGGTCAGAGAGTTCTCAACATCAAAGAATTACCTTCTCTGACAACCGAGGCGGTATTAATAAACGGAGAGACCAAAAGAGAGAACTAAAATACAGATCAGTTACATTGCTGGCAATTGCCTTCATCACTAAAAGGTAACTCAAAATAAACAATTTCCTACATCAATAGAATCCTCTTTTGATATCCAATGTCCACATGAAATAAGTTTCCGAATTTGATAAACAAATTGATCAGAACCTAACGCGTGAATGTTAAAACATAGCTTTTTATTTTCTTGAATTCATTTAACCTATAGTTTTTATCTATAATCATGCGCTGAAAACTACGGAAAATTGAGCCACTCCGTTAGTTTGGTTGGTCTAAGATCTGCTTTTGTGTAAAATACTATGTTGCAATTAAAACACTAAAGCTGTTTAATGGAGGGCCATTATGGGGGTTGTATTTAATTGTTAAATAGTTTATTATTTGTTATTAGTTAAATATTTTGGAGGGAAAGAAGTCTCACAAGCTTGACTTCTACTATTATTTGTAAAATTTAGATGGAATACATCTGTTGTTTTATAAAAATAACCTGGTTTTCGATGGATTACATACAACATTTCCACTTATATTTTAGCGATCTTGTTGTACTAGTAGCTATTATTTGATGTTTTTATATACTTATATTGTTGTCTCGAAGGTTCAAACCCCTCATACGCACTTTGAACCAGGCCTGCTTGCAAGTAATTCTCATATATCATTCATTAAGTTTATATAAATATTAGTCAACCCCTCTAGTAGTTGGTTCTGTAAACACTTACAAGTCTTACTAGTTAAATAAGCTCTTAATGATCAAGTCGTTTTCGTTGCTAGTTGTATTTTATATTTTAATAAAATAATATACCATGGTATTTTTTGAACTAACAAATTTTGAAAACGAAATATTGTTCTTAAAACAATTAAGTGGTACAGGTACTCAATCAGTTAATAACTATTTTTGAATAACATTTCGACAATCGAAACCATTAAATTACATTTAAATTGTGCGTTTCTAGGTTTCTAGGTATAGTACTCGCTGTAAACGTAATCATAATTCTGTAACATCCAAGCAAAGGATACAACATGTTACGAATAAAAACCTAAAGAATAAAGAGCAGGACGATGTGCCAGAGTAAATCGTGCGGGAAATGAAACCCTGATCGACGCTTTATAGAGAAATTTGTCATTGAAAAAGTCACAGAATTTGCTTTTTTTATAATACAGTATCAAAAAAATCTAAACAAATAAACTATTAGATTTATTTATTAATCTCACGATTATGTTTTGAATTTAAAGATAAACGAAAGATACTCCGTACATTTATGTCGTAAGTTTTTTCCACGGGAACATACCATCATTATTTAGAACAAATTATGTAAAAATCTGTCGTTACATTATATGTTATATATTTGGTGAAGGTTCGATACTGGATCCAGCTGCCTCTAGTCATTGGGCTATTAGTTAATGATCCTGGTTAAAGAATCAGTCGGTCTTGGTTAGTAACAAGGCTACACAAGGCTTCTCACCCATTCTACACTCAGCATTCATTCATATTCAGAATCCCCTCTTCTACAATGTAGATGTTGCTACACTTGAAAGGCGTCTGACGATTTGTGATCTTGGAGTGGAGTGGATGTCATCTCTTAGTGTCGAAGCACATGTTATCAGAATTTGCCTACAGGCTAACAGAGCGTTGGGAGTCCTAGTGCGTTCATCGAGGCATTTCTCTCAACTTAAAACACTCAGAACACTGTACTGCTGTGAATATCAGGCCTCTGCTAGAATACTCATCCGTAGTCTGGTCACCCTATCAATCTACTCTTGGTGATCGTCTTCAGAAGATCCTAAATAGATTATTGCGGCTGGCTGGTTTCAGACTTGGATATGCCTACTGGGAAGTTCTATTGTATGTCATGGCTGAGCAGATGAACCTACCTACTTTGCTGACTAGACGGACCATTCAGGACATCATATTCCTGTACAAACTTATCAGTGGACTGGTGGATTGCAGTGAATTGCTTGAGAGGATAAACTTCCATGTACCTACAGCACCCAGATCCAGGGAACTCTTCGGTAGACAGCACTTCAGCACTAACTACGCTCAGAACGCCACTGTGGTCCGCATCCAATGGCTGGGGAATACCATCTCACCACATGTTGACTTCTTTAGTTCTAGCCATAGATAATTTAAAACTACTATTCGAGAGTTGCTGTAGAGTTCTGCTCGGTTTCCTGGATTTTCTTGTCATGTGTTTGTAGTTGTTAAGTACTTCTGTGATAAATGTTATATCTTGTATAACTAATTTATCTTTTTTTACAATATATTTATTTATGCTGCTCTTTATGTAATGCATAAATAGTCACATTTAGGCTATATTCTATATTATGTATGTAATACTACTGTTTTCTATATACTGAATCCATGAGTTTTCTGCATACGTGTGCATGTTATTTATTTTCTATTGTAGTTAATCGTTTGCCTGTTAAGTCACAATTTCAGTTGCATGTTATTATTTTAACTAATTACCAAATTTCATGCATTTATCATTGTTGTTAGATTTTGTATTTTGTATATTGTTTTGTACAATTTTTAAATATTTATTGAGCTTAACTGTATTTTCAATCAATTGTGTCATCTAGTATCATTCTACCTAGAGTATCATGCAACTATTTTTCAAATATGTGTTTCTTAATTGTATGAAATGCTTATTTAGTTTTATTGCATCGCTTTTTGTGAGCTAATTTGTAAATGGTTATTACCGTTCAATAAATAAACAAATATTCGTCTTAAAGTACGCACTAGTTGCGTCGGCGTCTTACACAGCGATTTAGTTATTTATCGATAAATATAGCAAACTAATGTATTATTAGCATTGTAAATAATATAACAAATCCAAACTCAAAATGGACAACTTAGTCAGTAGCAAACCTAGGACAAAGGTTGCATTAACATGGAATTAGCTGCTAAACGTCAATATCCCAACATCTCTAACCTAATTATCCTTCTCAGGTCGGAGTTGCCGTAAAATACCCATTGCTAACGAAGTCATCTAAGAACACGTACAATGTAACAGGCGTATTCTCTAAAACTACCTTAGTCCGTTTCTAAACGGAGCCCCCTCCCACCATTTGTTTTTGTTGTGCTTAGAGTGAGCTTTAAGTTCTAAAAGGTAAGGATATGCTTTGAACTTGCTTTCCTTCGTAATGGTCTTCTATTTTAGTGTAAAATACCGTAATTTTTACCACTAAAAATTAGGTAGGGAACGATAAAAGTTTAACATGTTGCTATTGAAATGGTATTTTAGCCCTGGCTACCTTCCCGTCTGTGACACCCGTATACAGTCTGAATAGTGGAATTGTGTCCTACTGAAAATATCTCTTCATTAGATGTAGTAAGATAAGATGTTAAGGATAGCAAATCCTAGTACTCCATGTATTTTACCATAAAGTACGAACCGTGGAGTTTCGATAAGGTGCTAAACAGGCAATATTTACTTTTTTTGTTATATTTGCAATTTGTAAAGTTATGTTGCTGAGGTTAAATAAAATTGTATTTTACATACTGTATATTTACACAACCGATATTTACTAAAGAATTATTTTATTTTGTTTCAATATATTAGATATTTAACACTGAAGCTATGTTATGGCCTAATATAAATAGCTCAAGAGTTAACGTCACATACAACTGTCCAACTATATATTTAGCTGATTATTAGACAACAATTTATATATTTTTATTTGACTAAAAATATTTTTTTATAACAAATTTAAAAGGAAAAGAAGAAATATTTTAATTTAAATCTTAGTTTAGGGGATTACGATTTAACGTCAAAGCTCATGCCTATTGAACATTTTTGTATTTCAGGAAAAATAAATTATGTACCTTTTTTATAACTTTCAAATATTTCCGAATTTATCAGAAGCTTCTTCATCTAAAACTGACGTTCTTTAGAAACACCAAAAGCTTCTCCGTAAAACTAGCTAAACTTTCCATTCAATAAAAACAAAATTATAAGTATGTAGACAATAATCAACCTATTGCAGATTTTCGAAAATAACTGCGAGGAAGAACAATACAAATATTTAATGACTTCCTGCTTTCCTATTCTCACATATGCTTGTTTAATACAAAACACACCAGAGGAGTGACGCGAATAATATAAATTGGATTCCTGATGCCTTGTAAATTTTATTAATATTTTATAAGCCTCTGACTTGGCTAATTCGATCCTGATGGATTTCTACTACTGCAACGAGTACATTCATCATAATAAATTAGTTTTTTATTAAAACTATGAATTTTTAGTCTATAAGTAAAACTAATTCACAAGTGACCAGTGAAATTCAATCAAAAAGAGCATACACAAATAATAATATGGCACAGTTATGATTATAAGTAGCCGAAAAATTTGTAATAAAATTAAAAACGAATTAAAACGAAGTAAACAAGTTTGGTGATATAATATTAGAATCGTTTGCAAAGAGTTCTTTACATGTCAGTACATAAGCTGGGAACAGTCATAAATACATCCACACGCCACGACGACGTGCGCTCGTAACTTTTACAACCAGTCGCCGCACAAACCGTAAATTTCGTAAATAAAACCATGGATATTTCGAGCAATTGACAGTAACTATGCCTCTTAGTGAGGATATGTATTCGTAATTGTACCTATTTTAGGTCATAGGTTTATCTTGGTATTCTTAATATAGTAAAGTAAAAAAGCTCTTATCAATATCTTTGTTAAGAGAATCCCCTTGAAATAATAAAATACTATCACAGTTTAAATAGTTTTTGACGAAAATAATTACTAAAAAAGTAATAATATAGTGCATATATCAAATAAATTGATGTCCGAGGTTTAGTGCTTTTGTTTATGTTTACATTATCTTGCATTTACACCTAGGAGATAATTGCTTTATACTCGTAGTGTCACGTTTCATATATTTTAAATACAAATCCATAAAGGGTACTCAGATACTGATCTCTTCCTTATCAAAATAACAGAAATAGCTCTAAATAGTGATGTATATTTAAACATACAATATATACAATTAGATTTTAACAGTGGTAACTTTGGATTATAACAGCAAACTAATAACAAATTTATTTTAAAATGTAATACAATTTTTCAATATAAATTAGCAAGAATATACACTATATTACGTTTTATACATTTTCAGAACAAACTATAACATTTTTGGAAAACATATTTTTTTATTTATAGGTAGCAAGATATGAAATTACAAATTAAAACATTTTAGGCTTTCAACCCTAAAGCTTCGAATGTTCCAAATTTGATCTCGTGAATATAATTTATAGTTAATCATGTAATCACTTAGACGTACGTTTATAAACACGTTAGTTTATTATTAAAAACAAGAAATACTGCAAGTACAATTGTAATATTACGCTGTTTACATTTATGTTTACAAATATTTCTTATAAGAAAGGATTCTAGAAAAGTAATACTGCAATACTGGTAAGAAGAAAAACAAATTACAATATGTTGAATAGTTGTAACATTCCTTGGTTATTATTCTACCAATATCTAAAAACTATTATTTTACCATACAAAATTTGGTATTAAAAAGTTCGACGTAATATAACATATAAATAATATCGAGTTGGAATGAGGATAAAATTAATGTAGAGTTCATTATATATATATAGGCTATATGTTAACCTGTTGAAACCACAAAAATAATAATGCTTCTAATGTAGCGATTATACTACTTCAAATAACTATCATTTGTGTTAAATACTTATCAATAAACATTATTCATTAATCCATTGTAAATTGGATTTTATGAGATCCAGCTTTACGTATAAATCATATTAAAATCTATTTTGGAAACTCTATTTACCGCGGCCAATATTTTTCTGTAATTTATATCTCCCCTTAGGCAGTTATGTAGTGATGATAAATCACGTGGTATAAGAAGGAAGTTTTCTCTTCAACAGTCCTAAACAAACAGAGACGCTCTGCCGCTGAAAGGAAATTAACACCAACATTCATCATCCTTTGTTTAACGCGGAGGTAAATTATGAATAAGTGTTTAAGAAGTAAATCACTGCCCAGGAAATTATTATGTTGGTGTTTAGGATGCAGATATTTTAAAAATAACGAGTCATTTTGTGCGTGTTCTGCCACGGATATGGTTCCTTATTTGTATAATTTCATAATTTTGTTAGTCAAATCCTATTAAATAAAATATAAGGTATTAATGTCATTACGATGTACCAAGGATAAGCTTAAAATACTAGTATTATTACTATCGTAAACATGTTTAGGTAACACAATGTGCAAACTATCCTTGAGCTGTGAATAGAGAGAGTGAAACATTAATTTTTCTCAAGCAATATTTAAATGAGAAAATGTATTAAATCACATATATATTTTATATATTGGACATTCAACTTTCTGCCTCTTTTAAATGAGTCAGTCCAAAGTACTTTGTAAAAAGACAAATTTCTTAATCAATGGCTGTCTAATTAAAGGTGTATCCAGTTAATAATTCCACCATTAGAAATCGTTGGCATGTCACATGGTAACCTTTCTTGTTTAACAGTTTGTAAGTACAGGTGACAAGATCATCATGGTAAACAGTTATGTCTACTTCAACAGTATAACTGAAATTAGTATAATATGTTTACACTACCTCTTACCTAACAATAGTTTTACTGTTTCACCTCTTAAAATAATCACACATTTTAAAAGAGTGAAGGTAGTATATATGCGATTAGTTTGTTTTCAGAATCAATTAAAAACACTTTCTTCTGTATAGGCTATTTATTACAAATACTGATTTATCACGCTTTTATATTTTACAGTAAATGTATTGGTTAATTATTTTTTAATATTTTATTTTACTTAGCAGTCGTAATAAAGGAAACCCGTGAAACAATGCTTAATGATTCAGTGGGCTGTAAGGAAGTGTTTTAGGGAGGGAAACCCCTTAAAACCCAAATAGCCCATCAAGGAAAACTACAAAGTTGTCCTTTAGAAAATATACCCCAGGTAATTTCCCTGAGGGAAATGTACTGGGGGAGAGAGCACAGTGCCCAGGGTCCGGTACTGGGTCCTTTCCCCCACCCCTACAGGGAAAATCCCCATGCATAAAAGGAGGCTGCGCAGAGAAAGCCAGTCAGTTGTGCATTCACAGCAGTGAATGCCTTGCCACTACTGCTGCTGCTGTTTTATTGGTCAGGAGACACACCATTGAGTAGTCAACTATCAACAAGACTTAGCAGCGCCTATTTAATTATTCAGTGGATAAATCTACAAATTAAAAAAATACACTTTTGGTTATGCATTTATAGGTAATAACACTTCATGCCACAGTTAATACATTAATACTTGTTATCCATTTTCTTATTTGGTATATCTTTATCTCACTAATAATATTACGTATCTTTAGTAAATTTGCTGTATAAATAAAAATAACAACGGGCTTTGCTTTTCTTTATTGGACAACAAAAATATTATGCTGTGGTTTGAGTACAAGCACATACAGAACTAAAGGCCTCAGCTCGTGCTTGTAGCCCATTTTTTTTATCATTAAGAAAAGGTAAGTTTTCTATGGCTTATAACGTGTTATATAACTTAACTGAAACAATAAACATTTTTGAAATAACGTTACCTTTAATCAATTATTTATATTTTTAACAGTCATATTAATTTTTTTTTTATTACTAAACGTAATAATGTACATACAAATACTTGGCTACAATTAACACATGTTTAAAACAGTTATTAGGTTGTAGTAATGCTCCAGAGAAACGATGTTTTCATTATCAGGCCGTTAAGAAAGTTGGCAAGAGGTTTATTTGAGATGCGACTAAGTTTACGAGAGAACGGTTTAATTTGTCCTCATCTGCACAAGTTTTCCAACAAGGTTTCATCTCATCTTCTTTCGTTCCGTTGACAAACGACGCCGGTAAAGAGATTACCAATAAACTAAGGCAGTTATATTTGTATATAAAATTATGTTATAAATTATACATTTTTAGTAAAAAAATTATGATTTTTTACTTAATACTTAACTTATTACTTAATTTATACTTAATTTATTTCAAATTTCCTAAATTCGTTCAATTAAATCAATAATTATATATATATCTTGTATTTAGGTGATATATATTTTGGTAATTTGTAATATATTAAATGTAATGATGTATTTTGAAACAAAGGTTTTTAATGTATAATTAAATTATATAAACAAAATAGCACATTCAAGGTGAGACAGACAACATGTCCCACAAGTATAACGGGAGAACAGTTTAGTCTAAAGTCATCAAAATCAGTTTTCCACACTAAAACGCAAACAGTCCTTCTAATATAAATCTTTCTTCAAAATCTATGTACAGAATGTACCAAAACTGAAGGTCGCAGGTTCGAATGTCAACATTTTCTTATGTTAACATAGGGAAAATTATACATACTTTTATAGGTAAAACACCAGATTAAAATAGCATACTGGCTTTAGTTTACATGGTTAAAATAAACATTTTGAGGAGAACAAAGTTCACTTATCTTTATCCGTTTCAAAATGGCGGACATTTTTGTGTAAAATATTGACATTTACGAAATTCCCTGTATTTTTTAACCACCACTCAAATCTCTTTTATGGTTATATTTTCTTACTCGTGATAAAATCAGCTTTGCTCTGCTATGACAGGTTAAACAAAATTAAATTTACATAAAACAATTGCCCACAATTCAAAAACGTCATACAGTGGCATAAGTCAAAAAGCATAACATTGAAAATGTCTTGCAAAACATAGGAACTTTCTAATTTACACCAACTTTGTATCTATTTTAATTTTGTTTAATGAGGAAAATAAATTTTTTCTCTGTATAAAACTATGTTAATTTTAATAGCAATTGCAAGAACGGATGTATAAAATGATGTATAATTTGCCTTAAGTTTACATAGGACAATTAGGAAATTCGAACCCGCAACCTTTAGTTCTGGAACATTTTGTCCATAGATTTTGATTAAAATATTTATTTGATTAGATTGCCCACATGCGTTTTAGTTAGGAAGAATTTGTTTACGATGGCTTTAGACCAAACCGTTATCCCGTTTTACATGGTGGATGGCTGGTCTGACTCACCTTGTATATAGAGAACAATTGTAAAATATTAAAACTTTAAAATTGATAAACACTATTTATAAAATTGCAAGTCTCAACACTTGATTACATTATAAATCCATATAAATATTAAGGAACTGATTAGATATAATATTGATTATATTAATTTTGACAATTGAATATGTTTTTCTTTTTTAATTTTACAAAAAGTTTCGAAATGTTCCTGAAGTACTATGACAACAACATCTAGTTTGTACCATGATATTCAAACGTTGTAAAAACTTTCGCAAGTATTTTAATTTCCCGTTGCATATACTATCTCTGACTATTAAATGCACGAATGTTTATGGTATTAGCTAAATAATTAGTTTTAAAAATACTGTCTTTCACAATAAGATTATTTCTCTTATTTGCATAGCAGAAAATAAAGGAGCCAAGGCTACGATTTTTTAGAAACTATTTTAAAAACCTATTAGTTTTTGATTAAATTAGAATGTTATAATCAATGAATTAAGACAAACAACGATGAAAAGTTATGGAAACAAATCAAGGTTAATAAACCAATATTGAATAATGATAATAATAATAATAGTACGTATATACTTACAGATGTTGTGTTACTACATCAATTTGTTTTTACTTTATTTTTAAAGCAGAATACATCGAATAGGCCACATTAAGTAACTAATTACTGTTAAAGATCCCCCTCTCACCTCAGTATGAATTTGGACTGTTTTTCCTCAAATCGTTTAAGTAACTGTATATCAAACTGATACCAAGTTATAATTTACCAACGGGCCTTATTTCTTCCTCGTTTATTTGATGTTTATTTAATAAATAAACGAACAACATAGCACAGTAGTAAAACTGGTAAATATTAGTAAGTTCCATTTCTAAGGTTTAAAGTATAACGGTTACTCATAACCGATTTTTTGTTTGCCGTTAAAATACTTCTACATTATAGCTTATTTTCAGCTACAAATTAGCTGCCGAATACGGGTGCAGTCTTAATGAACCGAGCCGTGATAAATCCGAGAGTGACAAAATCCTTTGATCATTCTTTTGGTTTGAAGCAAAAGCCCTAATGAGTCGCTCGTAGACTGAGCCGATTTTAAAACGAGATACTCCTTCTGTGTTACGTTCAAATGGATTTCCAGTTCTTTTTGCATATTAGACTTACTTTAAACAACCTACAACTATAACCTTTTTACATGTTATTTTTTGGAAAGTAAAAATAAATTTATATATGTTGATAACTTGAATGTGTAGAAAGGTAAAATTTTAATTGTACACGTTGAAAAAACCTGATAATACGTTCTTCTAATACGGCTTTAAATCGAAAGAAAACCTAAAGCATAATTTCTTTTGGTGATTTCATTGACCTATATCTCAGAAAACATACTACAGTTCATAAATTACTACAAAACATTCAATTAAACATGGTTTGATTGCAGATAAAAAGCTATTTAATCAACTTTGGAGTAAATGTGGTATAATATCATCCCCGACGGGTTTGAGAAAAGGGATGGTCCTTAACAGTTTAGCTGTCACTTGAATATACGCCGGGACGGATTTGACGATATTATCACCCTATATTATGCTTCTTGAAAATGGAAAACTTCATCAAATTGACTTGATGACCATTAACTTTACTGTTGTAGGTAAGGGTGTCTGGAAGTTCATTAATAGTTAGATTTTAGCACGTAATTAAAATATAAAAAAGATACATTTTAAAATTACTGCTGCTCAAGTTTGTTATTTGTCAGTATAGTAGTTGAGGCAGTTAACCAGCTAACTTCAGTGAGATTAGGTTTTATTATTTGAACAAAAGAAAATCTCTATATTTATTACTTTATAATCCAGTATTTTGCTTCTCACCCTACCTTTAACAAATAATAAATGCAGACCTAGGTCGCTTTGAACTATTAAACATATTCATTAACTAATGCGCTTTGTTTCTACACACAAATTTAATTTGTATTAATATATTTTATAAATTAGCTGACATGTGCCCCCATAGTTTTGCAAAGTACGGGTTGTTAGGAGTTCTGAAAATCACCTCATTTGCATTTAATTAAAATTTGAAATATTTTCAAATCCGACTAAGCAATAATTTCCGTTTATTTTTTACGTGAAATGTATTAAAACATGTTCAAATTACTTGACTAGTTAATAATACACTGTTATATTTTACACGACATAGAATTATAAAACCAACAGCGATAGTTTGTTCTCTTTAACCTTAGACTGACGAAAGGGAAGTTAACGAAAAAGAAATGCGATGATAAATATATATTGGCTTGAAATCTGACTACAACAAATTAAACAATGTGCATCAGTAATTATCGTATAAGTAATTAACATTTGTTATAAATATAAATTACCACGAGTAACGTACATACTAGTTATACTTATTCTTTAATAATACATTTTTGGGCTGTATATAATTTATTACTTAAACATTGGAAACAAATAATAGCGCCATGAGATCTACATATTTAAAAATTAATGTCGCAAAACTGTTAAATATAAAACGAAGTAAAAGGAAACTAGTATTACAATTTGATAGTCTGAAGCTAATTAATTATTTATGCATAAAGTAGGAGTGACTGAAAAGTTAACAGGGATTAAATATATATGCCGATATACCATAAATCAACATCACATGGCTTCATTGGCTGGTTATTATCCTGGAAGACATTATGGTTCCCTTCATTAAAGCTACCTTCTACATTTATTGACTATCGGTGATCGTCTAATGGTATCTTGTTAAAGTTGTATGTGACACCTCCACTCTTAGCTAACGCTAACTCCTGTAACTACGATGAAAGTAGTGCCACAGCATAAGTTTCCTGTGGCCTCAGGGTATAGTGAATTAAATGTCATATCTAATAATGCTCTGCTATACTTCTTATTTGGTAAAATGTATTAGAAACTTAATACAGTTTTACAGAAAAACGTTTCCATTTTCAATTCACCTCCAACGGCAACACGCTTATTTGTACAAGTGTTACAAAATATTTTACACAGATGATAATAGCAATTGCGAAGCAAAATACGAAATGTTATTATATGATTAAATACTATAAACGTAATGTTTGTATGGGTGATTCTCACCTGTTTTGATAAAGTACTGATAGTGCAATCTTACAGCAACAAGTTTAACTAGATGTAGTATATCAATGGGATTGTAAATAACATAAATGTGGATACAGATGTTGGAGTGGGTTAAGTGCAAAAGCTACGCACGGGCAATATAGTTGTTTATAAAAAAGGTTTATTACAAGACACCTTTCCTGATAATGTCGGCTGATACACCATTACTAATTTGAGTAGCATTAAAATGTACATTTGATATTAATTAACCTACGTTTAAATAGTTTAAACCTAAATTTAATCAGACTTAGAATTATAGCACAATTAAAGGTGGTAATTTGTTTCAAAGCTGTGATATTTATTAATCATTAGATAAAAATGAATTGGAAACCAACGACACGACATATTAAAAAAAATACACGTAACTAAGTTGATTACTTAACACTAGAAATAAAATAAGCCTTTATTATCATCTATAGAGAAGATCATTCGTAATTTTTTATTAGCTTTTAAGAAAAAAACCTCTTTAGTACTGGTATTTGTTGAGATGAGAAATGCTCACAAACAAATACAAATGTCGGACGTAGATTGGCCAAATGACGGGTCCCATTACCCACTAATAGGAATCATTAATTCTGGGGCTCTTGATTGGCTGTTTAACTCAGCTTGCGAGTCGTTCTTGTTCTGGTTATAATTTCAAACGGAGAATCAAGAATCGATGAAGAAGATATCTTTAATATATTTTCTGAACCGTGAACTCGATTATTTTGAATGAGAAGTATTAAAGTTTTAAACTTAAATAGTAATACGTCGGGGTAAAAAAATGCTATCCAGATAGTACAAAAATAACTGTAAACAATTGAGTCAAATATAATTAAAACATAATATCTTGAGTAGCATGATACGTGTTGTTTCAATTAAACGAGACAAAAGTAATAAAAAAGGGGAAATAAATTATAATAAATATTCATTGATGAATTCTTAAAAGAAAAAATAATAACATGAAAAAACTAGAACAATTCATCAACAATGTTGCATGTTTTAGACTTAAAATTTTTCGGAAAATCAATATTACTATACAAATAAACAACGTCTCACAACACTACAAATACATTTACACTTATACTGGCCTCACATACAAGACGACAAATAAAAATAAAGGATGGTACAAGGCGATTGGTGTCAGTCTATTACACTGGTTATCATCAGTCCTAATCAGAGAATGATTGAAATTGTATTCTCTGATTGGGCCTTGATGTGAGGCTGGTGTCATCTACAAAGAAAAATGTACTTGTACTTTCATGATGATTGGAAGGGAATTAATAAAAAGAAGGAAATTAAGTGGTCTGAGCGCTGAACCCTGGGGGACCCATTTAGTGACTTTACGAGATTTCTTGGTTTGCAAATAGCCTTGAGACTTCATATATTTAAATTCCACTATTTGACTTATCTAAAAAAATATATCCAATCGTGATCAACCCAATGTTGCCCTAAAGACCAGAGTTTGTAGAGGGAAATTTAACTATCGAGTAGTCCACAAAATGTGTTATGATCAAATGATTTAGCAGCTGCTGTATTTCCAAAAGGTAGAGATTGCTAAGAAAAAGAGTCCTCAGAGAACGTCATATCACTATCACCTGTGACATAAGTCCAATTAAAATATGTCCTTAAAGTATTTTTTCATGAACTTTCAAATACTGAGGAAAACCTTTTTTTCATATACTTAGAAAGCAGAATACACTAGCTTTATTTATTTTGGAAATCATATTCTTATTGGTGTGAGTATAGAAAACTCACTCCAAAGAAAAAATACAGGCTGTGGGGAGCCTATTTTTGAAACAGGAGAGTGCTGACTCATTTCTGACCAGTCAACTCACTTACCTGTTTATTTTATGATTGATTCAATAAACAAGTAAGATCTGAATTGGCAGGTGATTGTCTGTAATCATAAGATAGTAAAATGTTTCAAGTATTGACAAATGTAATAATTTAAACATTCTCTGGTTTGTGGACACATCTTCTATATAATTTTATATTCCTACTTATTTTTCTAAGTTTTTCTTAACCAACCATAAGTTATTTGAGTGTTTATATGATAATGTTTCGTTGAAAAGGATTTAATCTAGTTTGTCAGAAAGTAACCTTTGCAAAATTTGATCCTATAAGCATTCAAATTACTTTTTGCTAAAATTAAGAAGGAGGGATAGCTCGGTCAACTCACTCGTTTAACCAACCAGCGTTTTGCCTACACAACCTCCCCGATGCAGGGTCGTAACGTGCGTCGTCCTCTCAAAGGATATGTTCCACCGTTTAATTTGTATTTTGGTAAAACCATTTGATTTTATAAATATTTAATATTTAACTCAGTGCATTTTAAACTAAAAAATCACCTATATATATATATATATATATATATATATATATATATATATATATATATACTAGCTGTGTACCCGTCCTTCATACGGGTTGTATATAAATGGTAGATTAACTATAAAAAAATAAAAACCCACATAATTTTACAACATTAAAATTACATTTTACACTTTTAAAGTAGAATTGCATTAAAGTTAACGAAATATACTATGGCAGATAGTTCGGGTACTGTTGCCAAGTCAAGGAACTCTGTCGGGTAGTGAACGATGTGGTTTTTGCGACTCCAAATCGGTACACGTAACACTTTGGATTCGATTTTAGAAATAAAAGAACTCAAGTCCAACAAAATATTAACCCTGTTTAATTTAACATTTAAAATACTTTGATACATTAATCATTACATTCCAATAAATTAATAATAATGTAACGAAACATTAAACTTTAAAAACATTGACAAACCACTTTTAAAAATCACCATTCTTGCCAGGTCCTGTTTTCATTATAATTGTAAATAAACAATTTAAATTTGGAAAAATCATATGTTTTAAAAACATATGACTACTTGATTTTATTTAAATAAATGTAAATCAAAA
This sequence comes from Allygus modestus, assembly GCA_963675035.1. Lineage (NCBI taxonomy): Eukaryota > Metazoa > Arthropoda > Insecta > Hemiptera > Cicadellidae > Allygus > Allygus modestus. Next base: position 251,262,069 of record OY776111.1, on the reverse strand, counting down.
TATACGAACTGTTCTAACAGTGGTCATGGTTAAATGAACGGTATTAAATATTGTATATGTTCGTTCCTCCCTTTGGAATAGAACTACATTTGTGTTGATCTCCGTTGCTTGTTCATTGTTCATTGCTTGCTCCGTTGTTGTTGGACGTGGGGATGGCACAATCACAGACCAGATTAAACTGTTTATGAACCTCGGTGTAACAAACTGTCAATCAGTAAATCCTGTGACTCATCGATAGTGCCGAGTGAAGGATAGATGTTTCTGAGACTTAATTTGTTTTTCAATGTCCCAATCTCAACTTTTAAAAGCGCATAAGAAAACTGCTCAACCCCTTAATCTTCTCAAAAATACATTTTAATACTTACTGTTAAGTTCAGACGCTCAGTGGCCGGCTATATAAAATATATTTTTAGAGAGGCGTAGACTCGTCCACTCATGTCTCACTTACGACAAAGGGTCTGTGTGAAATCTCCAGAGAACAACACCGTGACTCCCCATGATGTTGTTTCTTATTTCCTTTAAGGCATCAAATTTCAGCTCTACTGGTTGAGTAGTTGGTGTGTTATGACTAACACGCTTATATTAAAGGCCATTGGGCCAGAGTTCTTGAGTATATTTGTGTCTGGAGTAGGTAAATGTCTGCACTGAGCTATCAGCTACATTCCTACTGAATTTCAGATCCATCAGTCCAAGAGCATGTGCAAGATTGTTAAAATATTGTATTTCAAAATTCCGGGGGGTGAAGCCCTTAAACATTTTCATAACAGGAATAGGCTTGCGTTTTGTTCTGATGAATTAGTTATGTTCCTACCGAAATGTAACTTACAAAGGTCCAGTAAATACTAATACTCATAAAATTTTCATAAAAGTAAATTAGCGAAGAGACCTATAGGACTTTTTAAAAATTATTCTTATTGTGAATCTGCAGCATAAGGGGAACCACCATCCAAAATGTTATCTTCAATAGACATTGTCGTTTCTTAGATAAAGTGATCACTATGTCAGTGAGTGCATGAGTCTGACAAATATAGATTTAGATCATATATCCACTTATGTTATTTATTACCAATCTTCACTCAACGTTTGAAAAAAGAACTACAACACCTATTTATAGAATAATTATGCCATCATCTGGTTCAATATAAATAAATGCTTTGTCCGTAAGAATAGCATAGGATCTTTAAAACCCTATGGGGCAGTGTCCTAAAGTAATTTAAAACAATCCAATTAGCCTAAAACCTTCTCACGCATATATAGAACAAAGAAACAAAGTTTCATTAATGTCAGTGCACCCGTTTTCCAGTAAAAAGCGAACAAAAACCCGTCCTTGAGCGTTACCGGCAGACAGACAGACAGACATAAATTGAGATAAGATTTTTTTTGGTTTCCCTAGGGTGTAAAACGTGAAAATATGCAAAAATTTCCAAATTAATCCCAAGCAATGTACAGACAAAACTCTAATTTCATTTATATAGATTAATTATACGGTATATTGAAATATACATATATATATATATATATATATACCTGATGTACACGTTCTTCGCACAGGGGTTTTCCTTACCCGTTCTATAGTCAATGCAAATTGCATTCTAGTTAGCTTGAAACTGCTGTTGTTCTTGCTTCTGCTCTTTAAGCTGTCAAATGTAAGTGCCCTCAGCTGTTCACATTACAGTTTCTGAATGTTTACTTTCTTATGAAATGTAAACATTGAAACTTAGAACTTCACGGGGCGTAGCCCGAAGGGATTTTAAGGAAGTGAATAGTCCTATGTGTTGCATAGGTTCAAGATCTACGTTTGTGTAAAGTTTCAGCCCAGTCGGTTAAGTAGTTTTTGCGTTCACCCGGAACATCAGGCAGACAGACAGACAGACAGACAGACAGACAGAAACCACCTCTTCTTTATAATATTATAGATATAAATAAATAGATAATTTTATTTTTAATATTTTTATAATATATCAGTATGTAAATTTAGTCAGGATGTTTAGTGTTAGGCCAGAATATGTGAACTAAAACATTATAGATATGTTATGATAATTTATTTTAGTTTCCTGCAGTGTCTAGAAAGAAACTACATAAAATTCTCTATCCATTTTCTTTACAAGCTACTAATTACACATAAATTACTAATAAACTCATATAACTTACCAATAGTTTAACCATTACTACGTGAATATCTATGTACCTACAACAAATAAAAACAGGTTAGTATTGTGTAGAAAAGCGACGGATATAATATTATTGTAAAATGTCCTTCATTATTAGACAATGTATGATCACACTCCTGTCAGCATGATAATTATCATATGGAGCTTGATTATTTTTAATTACTCATTTACATTGTGTTATAAACCATAACTTTTATATGAGGGATGACATTTAATAGCTCAACAAATCTTCGGGTACTGATATTTCCCTATTTAAGCAGTTTTATTCTCTTATTTCTATGTAAATTGGCAATAGAAGACGTAAATCACGCGTAATCAAAAAATTTTAAACCACATCATGAACCATAGTTGCATTCACGAGCGTTCAACCTTGTCGGCAGCTTCAGGAAGCTGGAATATCACAGTCACAAACTCCAAACCATCACAAACTTGGTACCGGTAATCGTATTTCACCCCTCGTACACCCTGTTAGAAGTGATTATTAACAGAGAACCCCGTAACTGATAATCCATCCCTCAGCTTAGGCACACATTGACATACAGAATATTTAACTTCTACATTAGCATACTCCCCTGACTCATATGCCAGTTTCCATGATTCCTATGAAAAGGAAAACAGATCTATTCAGTAATTTATAATAATCGTAAAAATGGCATATTCTCAACAATTATTGACGTAAATACAATATTTTATTTTTTATATTTGTTATCCTACGGTGTGTCCTCTTGTACTACTAAAACATATAGAGATCATCATTTCTTCATTACATGGAAGGTTTTTTTCTGTTTAAGCTTCTTAATACCAATCAACTTTTCCAACTCACACTTTAGTAATGTTTCTTATGACATATGTAATGATTGCGGAAAAACTCAGGATTTTAAGTAAGTTTCTTCAGGTTTCTAAGTAAGTAACATTAAATGCTTAGGTCACTATAAAGATACAGTTTAAGCAAAACAATTCTTGAATTTTATTATATTATTGAAGAGACTATGGCCTACTAAATATAAGTTCTTTAAAATAAATTAAATATATTATTTTCCCATTTAACTGGTCCCTGAACTATAATAACATGGAGAACAACTATTTATAACTAGATATATATACTTGTGCATTACTCCAAATGCACTGCAAAATCTGAAATAAAATATTGTTCGGCTGAAGATAATCCTTCCATTTTTCTCTTGTCCACTTTTATATCCTGTAAACTAGCAGTACCACTCGTACACTCATTCGTATTCCTACAAGTTTCGTGGAAAATTATTTAATCTCTAAGCATTGAAATAATTTGAATTCCCAAAAATAAAATATAAACGTTAAAAATTAATTGAAACATAAGTGTAGTGTTTTAAAATATAAATGAACTATTATGTTTTATTATACGATTTTTATGTATACAATATTAGCAAATGATGTATTTATATGGTAAAGAACGTGAATTATTGCTATAACAAAAGCACGCCATTAAAAGGTCAGCACTGTAACAACGTTTAAGTTCCCACTCCGCTACCTGTCATGTCGAAGACGTTACTAATGGAATACCTGTAAAATGATCAGCCTCCTCTGTCACTTTGACACTTTGATCACTAGCTCTTCGATACATTGAATACCCAACTCAAACTTTGTAAAGTGGAGTATGGAAGAATAATAATGAGAGTTGCGATTACGGTCAGTAATAAACCAAGTATTTTTAATAGTTTTAGTTCGTGTTCCTATATTTTATCACCACGGAGCTGCCAAAATTGAAAAAAATATCATTTCAAAATCAAACCAACCCAGAAGGCTTGTAGATAGGCAAACCAGAAGGTTGTAGTGTTTGATTAACAATGATTGGCCCAAACAATGCGTTGAACTAATCAACCCTATTTTGCTTTCAATTTGTTTATGAATTAAGGACTCGTCCGTGTGCGTCATTAGGAGAACTGTTGATTTGTGGTTCCAATGTCATTGTATTTATGCTTGTTACTATATATCACAACAGACCTGGGAGACTGTGATTAAAACAAATAATAGTATATACAATTTTTACTGAGACTCCTTAGTTGTGAAACTTGACCTTTTTTAAATATTTATTTATACGATTAAATTGAATTCTATTAGGAACAAAAATACGTGAAATAAAATAGTGTGTTGAGTCATGAAATTATTGATTTCATTAAAACTGCTGATTTATTTTCAAATATATTTAGGTCCATATAGGACTTTAAACAAATATTCTGTATACGCATTATGTTTTCCCCAGACCTTTAATAACTAAGAACACTTTATTATTTTTAACAATGTTTCATAGTTCTTGTTTAGTTTAGTTCTTATTCATCATAATGAAACTTTTAATGTAAAATTCTGAATAATACATAGCTTTATTGCACTTCAAGTAATCTTTAAAAAACTAGTTGTTAATCATATATATACACAAATCTTTCAATTTTATTATGACTGTACGAGGATTGTTCCACTAAATAAAGTTTTATAGAATGAAAGCATAAACAAGTACACCGCAAATTTAGCTCTGCGATAAAGTCTCATACCAGTTTTACATTTAGTTTATTAGTTATTTTTAGCGAATTTCCCCTATAGGGAAGAAGCTATTACCGTAGGTCTCATGGTAAGACTTAAGCCCGAAACCATGATAACTTTTTGTTTTAAGGTCCCCAGATGCCAAAAACACTATTCGTTCAAATTTATATATATATATATGTATATATATATATATATATATATATATATATATGTGTGTGTGTGTCCGTTAACACGATAACTTGAGTAAAAAACGTCCGATTTTGATTAAATATGGCTCAAATGTGTAAAATGACATTCATGACTTTAAGTTCGAAAACCAGAAAAATCGGACCCTGGGAAGGGGAGTTTATGGGGGTTTTAAATTTTCCAAAAATCTGTTTTTTGCATTTTTCACCGACAAATTTTTTAAAAACTTAATTTTGGTTTTAACCATGTTGTAGAGCTTGAAAAAACAAATAATATAGTATTTTGAATTAATAACCTAGGTTAAGTGGTTGTGGAGAAAATCCAAAAAACCTACTCATAAAATCTCCCATGTTAATCTTATGGGAAAAAGGTTTTTGGCTTTTCCTCAGTTTATTTTAATATAAACTTCACATTTGCTTTTACCAATCTATTCAGTTCCACAAAACATTCATTTTGGTGTATAAATTGTGATTCTACGCCTAACTGTTGCAGAGATATTCAAAGTGCTAAACACAGTACGTTGTCCAATGTTATCCTTATGGAGAATAAATAAAATTTTATATCTCGATTATTTATGAATGTATGTTGATGAAACTTGGTATATGGCTTCACGTAGTACTGGTTTATTGGTATTTGCACAAAAAATTGATTTTTTGATGATTATTCCCGTAGCAGCAAACCTGCATACTCTGCCCCCATGTTATTCTTATGGAGAATAAGTCAAATGTAATGACTCCCTTAATTATGAACATAAATTAATAAAACTTGGTATGTAGCTTTACTTGGTTGAGTTATATTGATAATTATATAAAAACCCATTTTTTTGTTCCTTGTTGCAGCGAACCTGTTTTCTCAGCCCCATGTTATTCTTATGTAGAATAACTAGAATGTTATATAGCGCTTATTTATGATTTAATATTGATGAAACTTGGTATATGGCTTTCGCCTAGTTAAATTCTATTTATATTTGCATGAAAACCAATTGTTTGTATTCCTTGTTTCAGCAAACCTACGTACTCATTACCAATGTTATTCTTATGGTGAATAATTAAAATCACTTATATGTGAAAATATTTGTATGAAACTTGGTATGCGGCTTTATGTGGTATTAAGACATATATTAGACATTGGAAATTCGCTGAGTATGCAGGTTTGCTGCGACGGGGGTATTTTTATTTGTGAAACATCATCTACCGACGATTGATTAATGCTCCTTAAAACTTGATATTAATACAACCGTGCTAATAAATTTAACTGGTACACTGCGAATTCATCAACATATTTACAGCTTATTCGACTAGTTGTAAAGTTATTTTATTAACATATTGTTATATTCCGGAATTAGAACGATTTCTTTTTAGAAATCTATTAGAATAGATGTGATTTATATTAATCACGATTACAATTTTACATTCAACTATTAGAGTTCATATTTATAAAATTTAGTAACCGAAAAACCGATTTGGTGAAATAAAAACTAATTTGCGTTTTTTTTATTTACTTACCACTATTTTGCGTAAACATTAACATACGTATTAGTTCCATATGTTAGAAGTTAAATATTAAACGTTTTCATGTTATTATATCTTCATGTGTTTTTATCTGTCAGTTAGGCAATATTGTCATTTCAACCTTGCTTGTAAAATATCGTGTTACAAATAAAACCACTAAAGCATACCGATACAAAACTAAACAAGCCCATGGCAGTGAAGGTAGAGGAATGCCAGTCGGGCTGCCAGCGCTAGCTCGTGATGATGGTGTGCCTGACTCTCTCAAGGCCGTGTAATATTAGACTCATTGTCGTGCATTTGCAGATGCTTATTAATGGTATGCGCAGTCAGATCGCAGTCACTTACTCGGTAATATTCAAATTGCAATGGAGCTAAATCATATCAGTAAACATCTCGGTGTAAAAATGCTTGACATTGTAAGAAGTATGACATACTCATTACTCATTCCTCTAAATGTTCTTTTTTCACTGTATGGTTTAAATATAATTATATAATTCGATACATTGGTCAGTATAAAGAATACAGACACTTACTGTTAATATTTATATTCACAAAATTTACTTAAATAACTTTTTTTAACCGTAAAAAAGTAGTTCAACACGATGGGTCACAACCCAAACTTTAAATTAAAAAATATTTTAATCCAATCTACCAGCAACAAATTGTAACATAGTCAAATTAAATCACTAAGTACCCAAAAATGATCAGTAGCAGTCAGGAGTTGATATTTTAACACATGTAGAAAAAGATAGGGGACATTTAAAACTCACCCTCTATCTATGATATTTTGACTCAACCTTCTCCAACAAATAGTTAAGAAAAATAAAAACTTACCACTACTTACCTACTTCACAAGGAAAGTAATATATCGTTAAGTGTGCGATCATCGAACAGGATACTCGAAAAACTAATTTGTTTGTTATTTTATGTAATAATCTGAGGTAAATGATTTTTTTTTTATCTACTGAAATTGTTGCATTATCATATGCTAATAAGAGTATGATGTATGTTTTTATGAACAATATTTTTTTACATTAATAAAATACCCCATCGCAGCAAACCTGCGTACTCAGTGAATTTCCAATGCAAAATATATGTCTTAATACCACATAAAGCCGCATACCAAGTTTCATTAAACTATATTCACAAATAAGCGACATACACAATTTTAATTATTCTCCATAAGAATAACATTTGGGATGAGTACGCAGGTTTGCTGCAACAATGAACACAAAATAATGGGTTTGTATGTAAATATCAATTGAACTCATCAAAGTGAAGTCACAAACCAAGTTTCACCCATATACATTCATAAATAAACGATACATAACATTTTAATTATTCTCCATATGCGAAAAAATTTTTGTGTGCAATCAACAACAAACCACAACCAGATGAAGCCATATACCAAATTTCGTCAGTGTATGTTAATAAATAAGCGAGATATAAAATTTTGATTTTTCTCCAAAAGAATAACATTAGACAACGTACTGTGTTTAGCACTCTCAATAGCTCAGTAACCAATTAACGTAGCGTAATGATCAAAATACCAAATTGTTTGTATTTTTAAGCTGAATTCAATGGTATGAATTAAAATTTGATATAAATAAAAATTACATGTGAAAACCCCAAAAACCCCATTTTTGGGGTACAAAACCCCCCAAACCCCCCCTTTGGATGGTGCGATTCGTCTGGTTTTCGAACTCGTTCAAATAAATTGTGCTATACACATTTATACCAAATTTTATTAAGATAGGACCTTTTTAACGAGAGTTATCGTGCTTACGGGGACACACACACACACACACACACACACACACACACACACACACACATATATATATATATATATATATATATATATATATATGTATACAAATTTGAACGAATGGTGTTTTTGGCATCTGGGGACCTCAAAACAAAAAGTTATCATGGTCTTGGGCTTAAGTCTTACCATGAGACCTACGGTAATAGCTTCTTTTCTATAAGGAAATTTCGCTAAAAATCGTGGACAAATGTAATATATTTTTGATAAGGAGTTTCAATTATTTATATGTTATAATAAAATTAAAGGCTATTTCAAGTTTGCATACGATATACAAACATTTAATGCAAGACTCATAAATATATTGCCCCCTACGTTAAGTAGGGAATTTTATGTAAAATTTAAATTATTAAGCAGTAAACAATATCTTCTCCCCGCTGTATACTCTTAACGCCATGTCGTATCACAACGGGGCATTATGACTCACCACTATCTTGATTGACTAATGACGAGACTCCTTATTGTCAATGCTGATGATTGTGGGATCGGTTATCTGCCTCTTGCCTCTTGCCACACACTGGCTCAGTCACTGCTGTAATCTAGTATTAACCAGTCTAAGAATACTTGATATAATAGCTTCACTATATAATATAGTATAGTATAGCTATATAATATATAGCTTCACTATGGTTAAAAATTAGTTATCAACAAAAATATGTATCTAAGTGAAGTGTTTGTTTTATAAAACAGTAATCACAAATCATTCATAAGCCTGACCATCAGTTTGCATACACAAAATGGGCAAAGAAAATAAAAAAACTATTTACCCTTGATACTTAGTTCTTTTAAGGTATTTATTTAAAACAGAGGAAAAGAGAATGAGAAAATAGCTAACCTTGTTGTTTACTGGAAGTTCGTTTTCTCAGGTATAAGCTAGCTGTTTATTATCCCTTTCGTAAATTTAATCCACGTATTCAATTAAGTTATTTTATGTACTTGGGTCCAAGTTTGTGAATTTTTATTTTAGGCCATGCAATTGAAATGTAAATTACTTACTTGCAATGGCAAACCTAATCAATCACTATTTGAACACAAGTTTGGTTTTATAAGTACATACCCGGAAATGAGAACAGAAAAGATAAATTAAACGTATCCGAAAACTCAACGTTTGTCCTTTTGAAATAAAATACCCTAATATTTACCCTATATGGAATATCAATTATGGTAGCACACATAAAACCTGTAAGGAATATGTACCTATATATAATTTCTTGGAATATGTTGCCCACAGGTTATTTGGCAACATCTCCCAAATATGCTCTATTTGTCAATATTTGTGAGACAAATATACTTAGTTTTGGTTAAATTGATCAATAAACAAAATACAAATACAGATTTATGATTATCCTGAAGAATAACCGTGGGCAGCGTTTACAAAGAATTGAAAATTTATATTTTTGCCGCAACCATTTGCCATGGATTATTAATTGAAGTTACTAAATTACTTAGTTTTTTATTCTTTTTAATGGTTATGGGTGTATTTCGTGGATCTAATTTTATGCAAAATATAAAAAGTAGTTGTAACCATTATTTATGACCTAATATAATTGTCCAAAAAATGTGGATGGTGTCATATGGTTAGGGAGCATAGAAGCAATAGAAATCTAAACATAAAACAAACAAAACAATATTTGATCAGTTTGTGAATAGATAGTTTTTTATGGTTTTTAGAAATTTCGGAAAATAATAACCATTATAAATTAAAAATTAAAATTAAAATACCTGGAGATATCGTTTATTTGTTGCATAAACATATTTAAAACCATGGCATTGGTGTGGTCTCTACGTCGATACGCACTAGACAAACAGACGAACAAATACAGACAGACAAACATCAGTACGAAAACTACATTTTGGCTTAAGGGAGCATGAAAACATTATTTTTCTACCCATAAAACTAATTTTATAACTAATGTTATGTTGCAAATATTAATTGTTTTGCATATCATGTGCTGTACATCTTAATCTTTTATATTTTCCAAGATTTTAAAAGTAACAGTTTTAGGTTTTATATACGAAACACCATTAAACATATTTACATTACTGGTAATAATCCAAAGTAACTAATAAAAAACTTATTTTTTCAGTAAAAGAAAAATATGATTTAATGCTTTACGTATTATTTGTAGTTGCTAAGTTATTTTAAAGCATTCTCACTGGACCGAGTATTTTGAACCGAAGTCGGTTACGAATAAAAACACACGTTTAAAACTCAACCTGTATAACACGTTCGCATTTCATACCAAACTTTATGCAAGGAAAAATTAAAACCGAAAATATATTTTAGGTGAACATTTTGAGTAAATTATCATACTAATATTATAAATGTGAATGTATGGATGTTTGTGCGTAACTCTGAAGTTCCATCACGTGAAAACTACTGGACTGATTGAGCTGAAATTTTGCAGAGAGGTACTTGATAGTCCTGAGTAATATACAGGAATATTAAAGTTGTGAAAATCCTATAGGGCTATGCCCCACGGGGGTTCAAAGTTCCCATGTATTCCTTATAGACATTCATTTTAGTTTGAGCTGATGAAAATACAAACAGCTAATCTTGATTCGTAGTAATTCCACAGGCTAACCACAGAATGCAACATACAAAACTATCATAGATTTATAAATAATTTGCATGGCGAAGCCTGCACGTAACCGCTATTATCTTATATAATCATTGGTCATTAAATATTATAAACTAAAATGACACTTAAATTTCAAAAGCTGCCACATAATTAGATGAGTTATTTAATACCAATTCAATCGTTAGAGAGTAACTATACGAAATAATTTATTTACACAAAGTCATACTTATATTAGTAAAAACTGTACCTGTGTAACTGTATATGCAATAGCCAATTTTTACCGACAGAATTAGTTTAAAACACTCGATTTATTTAGTTAAATTTATAATTTTCAAATACTATATTTTTATTAAAATAAAGGTAATAAAAAAATCGTGCCTAGAAAGATTGTTTAGCAAGTTATAGTTCAAAGATTATGATAAGTGGTTGTATAGATAAAAAAATTGTAATAATCAGTTTTATATATAACCAAAGTTAAAAATTATAAGCATTAAAATAAAATGTGTTATTAAGGGACATAATAATAAGCTTTAATGTATGCGTTGAATTTATAACTGTACTTCAAATCCTCAACCATCAAATCCCTTACCTCTCGAATTGATTATTAAGTAAGTTTCCGTGAAGTGATTACTCCCAACCATAGGAGAACCAAATTTGAATTCGTTGAATAATTAAACGTTGATTTGCATAAGCCTGCCTTACAGCCTCGAAGCTCTGTTCTTGTTCGTCCGACTGTTCTGTAATTACTCATCTGGCGCATTCATATTTCTCTGACCAGGTTAAGCTGAGAAAAAGTTAAGTGCTATGTTGCATTACATTTTAAGTTGGGGCAGAACTGCAAACTGTAAAGTAAACAGGGCTATCGCCATGAGTGTAAATATAGTATGCTGGAAGTATATGTGGGAGTTTCTTTGGACGACAAAAATGCATGCATTCTGTGGAAATATTACGTGCAACTGGGAGTTGCGTTTGTGACTTCTTCGCGATAGTCAGTCAAAATTGCCCACAGAATAAACAGTTCGGCCATAGAGGAATTACTGTTAGGTCATTAGGAATTACTTGAGATCTCAATCTTCGGCATCACTACAAATCGTGGAATCGTAGATTTATTGTATTTATTAATTATTAGGCGACCTACACGATTCCCGAACAAAATGTCTTCCGTAGTCACAATTGCTGAACCCTTCTAATCCAAAAATGTTGGTTATTTATACATTTGTTTGGCGTTAGTGATTATTCACTGATCTACTATGGTTTGTTAAATTAAGTGCACCAGTGCACAGGATGTAATGTTCCTAAACTAGCTCTGAGCTAGTTCTATACCCACACAACAAGATGAAACAAGTTGAAAAAATACAATCAAGCATTTCACTTGTTATAATTTTATTAGCAGAAAACATTTAATAATTAGGTTATAAATTGAATTTTTAATTATATTGGAACCGCACATAGTTGGTCGCTCTTAGGTTATACATTAAAAATATTTTTTTTTACTGCGGAAATAAAATATTGATTTGTAACAACATAAAAAATTCAATTAACTTATTTATAATCTATATAACATTATTGAGAGTACAATATTTTAAGATATTCTATTCAATCGAAGCAGAATACCTATTTCATCTTTAGGTATTGTTTTGTTGTTTGTTCAATTATATGTTGTGTCTATTCCAATCATATCGTTTAAAATCCCTCATAGATATATTTTCTTATAAGCTTGAGGAAAATTTATTCTAAATTATGACAGTAACACAGCAACAGCCAGTGCATATGTCCTTGACAGTGGCATTTGGCTTTGGCATTGCTGGGAAATAATAGTCTGTAACGGCCGTAATAGCCGTTGAGTCACTGGTACTTCGTTCGTAGGTAATCCGTATTTTTAAACTCCACAAAATACCATTGTTTTTTATACAATCATAGTATTTCTTGTAACCTCACCTGATGAATATTGTTTTAGGTTTTAAATAGACAAAGGTTTCGTCACTTTATTTTACATAACTTACTGAGAAAATAATCAATATATTTTAGTAGAATAAATATTTGTTATTATAAATGTTTATGTTATAATTTAAAATGTGGGAGTAATGAACTGTTAACAGTTTGATCCTACGGGTTAGGTCAAAACATGTTGTATGTTTTTTCATCTGTTTTATTATAGTATTGGTTCCATTTTTACATTATAAAAAAACATTTAACACCAAGGTATACGATTTATACCACGTATACCATTTATATACGTAGTAATCACTCAACAAAGACAACTGATTCAATAATACGAGTTTTTAAAGGAAATAGAGTGGGTGGACTTATTTATTAATTCAGTCTTGGTTTACACGAAAACCGTTTAAAATTACAAACTTGCGTCTTCCTCGTAAATATTGAAGTTATCACGTTAACGCGCTTTCGTAAGTTTTTAATTTGTTATGATATGTATAAAATTAAACTGACCTAATAAAAGTAATACAAGTATTTATAGAAATTGTTACGTTGCTATGAATGATCATTCCAAAGACAGTGTCTGGTAAAACATTTAAAGCTATAGTACAAAACTTAGGCATTATTTTTCTTAAATCTCCTTCTTGCTGTACCTAAAAATAGTTTTCTTTATTGTTTATGGAAAAAGTTAAATGGGCACTCTTTGTGAATGATCTATAGAAGATAAAATTTTCTTTTCAAATAAAAAACAGTTTACGTCGAAATTTGAATTCCAATTACTGGATTAATAGAAAGGTTTATTGAATCGCAATCGGTTGTGGTAAGTGGAACATTTTGTTAAGGAAAATCAATGTACCGACAATTTTATATTACACAAAGCATTAGAAAGGGTTTAGACTAGGTTATTGAGTTTTATATATAGCCTAGAAATAGTTATTAAATATTTAATAAAAGTAACATTGAAAAAGTATTTTTTTTTTGATAGTTTGTAATTAACACCATTTTAGCGAATTTCCCTTATAGGGAATAAGCTATTACCGTATTCGGCATGTTAAGTCCCGGACCCGGGACCATGATAACATTTCTACAGATCCCCAAAAAACACCATTCTTACAAAACTAAATGTTTGTGTGGCATTGCATGGTAGGCATATGTAAGCGGCAAGCATTGAGATTTTATAACCTCACTATTACAACACCTTGCCGGTATCCATGGAATATTGAAATGAATTTTGTGAAAAAAAGTATAAGGTTGTCTTCAAAAGGCGTACAACAAAAGATAACCTGCATTGAATATGAGTTTATTTACTCCTAAATAAATTACTATCGTCCAAGGTTTTACTTGGTAAATGAAATTATAATATTTATTTCTTAGTATATTTTCTTTTTCTTTTCAGGACAGAATAATGTTTTTACCATTTTCATTGTACTGAGGCATATACAATGTAGATTTTTGTATAACTGGGACAATTTACTAATGTGGTTTATCAGTTAATGAAGTAATTTGCAGCAACCACAGGGATTAAACTAGATTTGGGAGATGGCGTTTTCATCAACGTATTGATTTGACGATTAACTTTACGATTTCCATCATGTGCGCTGTCACACAATTATCCACGTTGTTTTGTGTTAGTGTTTTATTTCAGACGTGGAATTTCTCAAAATAACATCGCGGTATCGATGTTCATAGAATTTCAAAGTTAATAGTTAATTTAGTTTTAAACACTGCAGAATGAAAATGAAAAATACAAAACCTACTAGTACATTATATATCTTGTTTAGAATTTAAGTGGGTTATACATTCATTTTATGTATTAATACACAATTGAAACGCTAAGTTCTCAGTGACTACTAAACTGATTTACAAGATTTATGTGTAAAACCAAAGGAGAATAGTGCATAGATTTGCCGAATTTCCTCAGAATTCACGTTTGTTCTAGGGATACGCCCCACAGCCCTTCAAAAGTTGCAATGTCCAAATGTGTGCAATCTTGTGGAAGAACAGTAATCATTGAAATTGAGCATTTGACAGCTGTTGAAAGTTACAAAACAGAGTACATAAGCAAGATTAGCGGTTTTAAGCTAACTTTGGAATATCATCACAATTTAAACTGCTCAAATTTGAGCAGCTGAATTTGCTTATCAGTATTACGATTAGTATTTAGTCAGTAGAAATTAATATTTATTTATAAATTCATAATTATATTTGTTAATTATAATTAATAACAATAATAATTAAAAAAAAAATAAATAAAATAAAATAATTTCAGGCTAGTCTGAAGGAAAATCTCCCCGTCATGTCATTAGACTCGCGTTGAAAAATAGTTCCTATTCACAATTTAAAAGAGCTATTAATTAGTAGCATTTTCTTTTAATTAATTTTAGAAAGAACATCCAAGTGATGTAATGTAATTATAAAAATAAGTTGAAATAGTTCATTTATGTAATATCTTATGAATTAATTGTAAGCTATAAACAATTTTTATAAAAAATATTAAACGATTAAAGTACATTACTTAAAAAAATATTCGTTTCAAAAGCTCATAGTATACATCTTTGTATGTATCCGGTAAATAAAATATGGAAAAAGTCGTAAAAAAACGACTCATGAAGACATAGCAAATTAAACATTTTATGAGTGCCTTGGAGAGCGGTTTCCGTTTCATTTTTTTAACAACTGTCTTTATCTGAGCTGAGATTTCAACTGTTTACCTACTATTTTTTCCTTTCTTAATGTTTTAAATAATCTTTTTTCATCTAAAATAATCTCAATTTGTTCAGTGCTCAAGAGCAGTTCCTTGCTTTCCTATGTGTAATATTAGATTTCATTATTTGCATAACTATTAATATAATTTAATCTGGCTGTCAGTATTAAGACGGGGGTATTACTAAAGGCAGAGAATCAAAACTTTCAAATACGGAGTCAGTTGATGTTTCCTTATTAACCGATAGCCCGAATATTCTTTCCGAACAATCTAACCTTTATAATTAGGCTGCACCCAATTACATATAAAGTTAACTAACACGCACATGGTAGCACCAGGATTTTAAACAGTGCAGGTTTTAAAAGGTATTGAAATCATTTTTGTCGAACCTAGATAACGAGTAACACTGTTCTGTAGTTTTAATTATAATATTATTTTCAAGCCGTGATTTATTGAGCACACATTTTAGTTATCGAAAGCTTTATTGATCTTTAATGTGGTGGTCGGAACACCTTATGAGAGTAAATTGAAGTGGCGACGTTTCCAACTCGTGTATCGTGTGGTGCCTGTAGTGATCGTGTAGAGCGATAACCTTCATACAAAGTATTTTCTGTTTATTTCATCATAAAAATAAAATACTTATACCACAATACTACATTTCTTACACGATAATAACTAGGATGGTCTGCCGTTACACTTTAGACGCATAAACGAGCGAAGCAACGGTCACAACGTTAAAGCGCGAACAAAGAAGACCTACGGGGAAGAACGCTACATTTAGTAAACAACCTTAAAATAATGTAAACAAAACAGTTACAGTTTTTAACAGCTGATTATTTAATTTAAACGAAGTCAGTTACAAACTTGTGACATAAACCCAATAAAATATTTCTTCCATTAAAATTACATGTGAACTTTAAGACCCAGTGGGGCGTAACCTAGGAGGAATTTTTTAATCTCTCTAAGGAAAAACCTTCTCTTCGGTATCACCTAGCTACTGGCCAAATTTCATATCAATCGGTAAAGCCATTACACTGTGATGCCGTTACAAAGAAGTGACAAAGTGAGGGAAAGAGATATTATTAATCTCTAAACCTACTACAGTTTAATTTTACTGCTAGGTGATTTTTATCTAGGTTTTTTTATAGGTAAATTATACAATATTGATAAACATCAACTATGGATGCTTCAAACTGTCGCGTGCATTTTTGTACATAATTTTCGTTTCCAAAGTTTCTAGATCACGGTTAATCAACAAGTTTCTTCATAAACGAATTGTGGTTTATATACATAATCGAATGATTGTATTCCCAAAACTAAAATAAGTGTAGCAGGGAATTTTGGAGAGTTTTCTTATAGTTTTTAATTCCTGCTTATATATAATTAATGTGGCATAGGCTGACTCATGTTTTGTTTTAGACAAACTTTTTTAAATACGAATATCAGTAAATTATTTGTTTTATTATTTGGTGCATTAGGTGAAGTGTTTTAAATGTATAACACTTCCCAAACTTTTAATTAACATAGCTTGTAAAGTGCTGACATATATATGATTGTCTTTAATGAACTAAGATGCTTACCACGCTGTAGTCGGCTCTCTCTTTTTCCTATTTGGAACATGTGTTTCTTTTTGCTTGAATATCAAAAGATGCGCTAACTGCGCAAACAATAAACTCCCGGTTACAATAGCCTGTGACACGTACCAGCGATTCAGTGTTGTGAGGCCATGCAGAATGACACGGCAAAGGCTAAAGATCTAACTATTGACAGGTGAGTCCTCTCCACAGTATATTACTTCAAACATTTATCGTAGCGTTGTTACTACTCAAATATGATATTGCAACCTGGGGCCTCGTTTTACTTTAAGATGTTTAAGATGGTTCTTTAAACAAACTACATCATTAAAACTCAGTTTATTGTTATAAACAAAAACCAAACCCGAACACCAAACATTAAACAAAAAACAAAAAAACAAAAGGAGTGTTGTGTGAGGGTGTTGTGTTGGTTCGTACACAGCCGTTCTGTTTATTGTTGTCAGTTTATTGTCAGTTAGTAGTTTATATGTTATAAAAATATAAAATCTGGACAGTGATCTTAAATATCAGTACAAATTTCAGATGTTCAGAATCAGGAAACAGTATGAGATCAGAGTAAATAATAACGGTGGTCAGAGATATAGGTAAACAGGTATAATGAAGTAAGTATAGGCCACAATGTTAAAATCTAATTATTAATAACTATATTCTTAATACTCATAAGCTTTATAATGCTACGCCTTCAAGGTTATCTGTAATAAGATAAAAACACGGATTACGTTTCAACGTGTTATCTGGTTTTGACGGGCATGTAATACAATTTTAAATAATCAGTGAAAACATTTTCGCAATATACGATCTAATTCATTTAATGATGTCGGTTTGTATTACATTCCATTTAATTACATCAACTAAATCACTCATGTAGAAACTTGGACGAAGTCAATGTTTGAAGAATTAAAAGCTTTAATGGATTATAGGAATGGTTATTACACGTGAATGGGTCATATAATATGCTGCTACGCTTTTAATTTAATTTGTTTTCGTTATAAAATAATATTACTAGAAGTAAGTAAAACAGAAGTAAAGATTTTAAGAATACAAATTGCTGACGTTTTGTGGTAAATTATATTCTAATAATAATTTTTCATAAATAAACTTCCTAAACATTCGTTAAAACAGTTGATTTATATAAAAAAATATTATTTTTCAAACGAGTTATATATTGTAATTGCAGTTTGCATCATAAGTATTACATAATTATGTGGAAGTAATATATCATAACTTTATTAACTTATTATTTAATTTAAGATATCAAGTTGCTACATTTGATTGTGATGCTTTTGATATTAAATATCAAATTGTCTTAAAAAATAAACTAGCACTTCGCCCATAATAAGTTTTAACCGTCTGCAATTAGGTTAAAATTCAAATAAAATATCTTTACGTGATCATAAAAGTACAACGCACACACTGAAAGAGTTAGTTGAGGAAAAATTACTAAATACACACCAAGCAGCAAAAACATGTTTAAACTAGTGTAAAATTAAATCATATAGCTCTGGAAGTAGGGGAAGGTGAGACATATGATACGTGTTTTGGGAATTTAATGAGGAAGGGCATTCATTAAAATTCTATTCACGTTCCGGAGTTAACGAGAGGGTGTTGATGAAATGTCACTGTAGCACTGGTATGCAGTATTTATGTTTTTCGAAGCAAGACAAGTAACAAAATACCCCCCGTCGCAGCAAACCTGCGTACTCAGCGAATTTCCAATGCATTGATATGTTTCTCACTAGTACATAAAGCCACTCACCAATTTTGACAAAAATACATTCATAAATAAGTGATTTATTACATTTTATTTATTCCCCATAAGAATAACATTAGGACTGAGTACGCAGGTTTGCTGCAACGAGGAAGATAAGAAATGAGTTTTTATGCAATTATCAATATAACTGAACCAGGTGAAGCTACTTACCATGTTTTATTAATATATGTTCATAATTAAGGGAGATATAAAACTTTACTTATTCTCCATAAGAATAACATTAGGGCTGAGTATGCAGGTTAGCTGCTACGGGGACAATCAACAAAACATTTATTTTTTGTGCAATTATCAATATACCAGTACAACATGAAGCCACATACCAAATTTCATCAATATACATTCATAAATAATCAAGATATCAAATTTTATTTATTCTCCATGAGGATAACATTGGACAACGTACTGTGTTTAGTACTTTGAATATCTCTGCAACGGTTTGACGTAGAATCACAATTTAAACACCAAAATGATTGTTTTGTGGAGCTGAAGTGATTGGTAAAAGAAAATGTGAAGTTTAAAGTAAAATTAACTGAGGAAAAGCCAAAAACTGTTTTCCCATAAGATTAACATGGGAGATTTTATGAGCATGTTTTTTGGATTTTTTCCGCAACCACTTAACCTAGGTTAATAATTCAAAATACCATATTATTTGTTTTTTTAAGCTCTATAACATGGTCTAAACCAAAATTAAGTGTTTTAAAAATGTTAGGGTAAAAAATGCAAAAAACTGATTTTTGGAAAATTTAAAACCCCCATAAACCCCCCTTCCCATGGTCCGATTTTTCTGGTTTTCGAACTTAAAGTCATAAATGTCAGTTTACACATTTGAGCCAAATTTCATCGAAATCGGACGTTTTTTACTCAAGTTATCGCATTCACGGACACATATATATAAATTTGAACGAATAGTGTTTTGGACATCTGGGGCCATCAAAACAAAAAGTTATCATGGCCTCGGGCTTAAGTCTTACCATGAGACCTACGGTAATAGCTTCTTCCCTATAGGGGAAATTCGCTAATTCCCTATAGGGGAAATTCGCTAAAAGTGAGAAAATCATTAAAAATATATTTTGCAAGACAAATGTGTTAATGATATTTATGTGTGTAAACACTAAATTGTGAAAAAAGTGTGACACTTAGTATTATTTGCTGTAACTGTTCTTGTAGGCACTAAGTGAAAGCATACCGTTGATGTCAGTGAGGGCGGTTCGCACCAACAACAGCCATGTATCACAATTATCTCCCAGTTGCGGCAATTGTGAGCACTTGTCTCGCAATGGTAACTCAGCTGCTACTTACACTCATTGTACTCAGGTCATTTAAGCTTACAACCAACCGTTAACTACTTTGGAAAGGAAATATATCTCAAAGTGATAGAATGACATTGAATGACTCCCTCTCAT
Source organism: Allygus modestus (assembly GCA_963675035.1). NCBI lineage: Eukaryota > Metazoa > Arthropoda > Insecta > Hemiptera > Cicadellidae > Allygus > Allygus modestus. The sequence continues at coordinate 251,241,869 of OY776111.1, read as the reverse complement.
TTATCTATTAGGTGTTTCTAAGATTAAATAATACGTTGAATAGATTTTTCTTATTTTAGTAATAGTTCCATATTGGGGCCAAGATTAACTAGTAACACCGATATCGTATGCTTAGAAACGGGAAGTTGCAGTGTTTTAAATGATTCAATAGCGTTTGTATTAACTATGCGAGTATAAATATAATCTGACAGTTATAAAATCTCAATCTGAAGATAACCCTTCGAGCTTAACGTAATCGTCTTTAGGGTTTTGAATGTCAAAATACAAGATTAAAGTTTGCATTAAAATACTCGTATTAATTGAACACACTTTTAATAAAAAGTAAAATATTATGGGTGATAAATACTAAGAACTAATAATTAAAAAGTAAGTAAGTATATAAAAATGTATACCTAATAACATACGAATTAAAAATAATGTACGATTAACGTATTGTAATAAATTTACAATATCATAGTTCACAACAAATTTGAAAACTTTAGATCAAAAGACATATTTACTCGGCCATATGTTACTGCTACTTGCTGTACGAAATGTAATTAAAATATCACCTCATCAGGCATCTCATGTCATCTCATTAGGCAGGTTGTTACTATTAAATTGTGTTCCTATAAAGCAGCGGCTAAAACATAAGACCTCCACGCGTGGAATCCTCTATTACAACTGCAAAGACTATTTTCCCAAATAGCAAATAGCTGGGAGTAATGCATTATCAAATTAGTATTTAAATAAGTTTTGGGAAAATAAATCCATACAGATCTTAGTAAAACCTTTTTTGGCATGAATATTGGTTTGATAATTTTATTTATAACACTCAGGCATGGTGCAGTCATCATTTTAATGAGTATTTTATCCTAAAGTACAAAAAAGCAGTTCACAGCAAAAAATATTTGGTAGATAAACTCGTAAAATAATTAGAAAATGATTAAGCCTCCAATTATTTTTTATATTAAATAAAGTAATCCATATACCTTAAGATAACCTTAATGTTTTAGAAATGACCGAGCCATACAATTGTTACTTGGAAAGCCGAATTTTGAAGTAGGAATTCTTTTCCTGTATTTTCAAAGCAGTAACCTGCTTTAAATTTAATTAAATGCTTAATACAATTAAACTGTCCCTTAGCCGTTTTATTTGGAACACGTTGTAAAATTCGTCAGTATTATAGGCATTAACTAGGAATAATATAAAAAAAAATTTAACAGAGAACGGAAAGCAGTCCACTGTAAGCTACTTAGAATAACAACTTCATAAAGTCTTAAGGCATATATTTGAGAAAACCCATGGAAACCATAAGTAGTGCAGATATAGTTTCTACATCTCTAGTGTTTGTAAAATATTAAGCAATTTAAAGGATTCATTAATGCTTTAATTTTTCAAATATTATTTTTATCAATAGTTACACACAAAAATTATTTACAAGTCAAATTATTTATAGTCATTGAAACCTAAAATAAATACAAATCAAGTTTTCAAAATAATGATAAGGTTAGTTTAAAAATATGGTTTTCTGGAAGATGCAAGTTTAATTATCATCAAACAAGGAATAAGAAAATTATTACAAACACTGAATTTATTGTATTAAAATCCATGAATAAAAATAGGGCATCGTTGATTTATCCACAGGATAAATGCTCTTAATCGTCGTCAATTATTGGACTCTTCTTCTTTGCATTTTCTCTGTCGCTTGTTTACGAGAATAGCTTCAAAATCTCATAATCGAAAACTGAAAATTGATTAATTTTAACTGTATAAAATGCTTTGTGTCTTAATATTTATTAAGTACCATTACAACGTTTGGTGGGTTTGATTTATTTTAACATGACGCTTCTATTACATCTATTTCTTATGTCATTTAATTTAAATTAGATTTAAATATAAGGATTGCTATTATGTTATAATTTGATAGGATTGATAATAAAAGTAAACGTTTGAAACAACAATTTTGGAAAATTAAATATATATATTTTGTCAACATGAATAAGTTTTCATACCTTGCCGAGCCATGGCATAACATTGATACGGTAATTAAAGTAGGCTTAAACCGACATTCCGTAGAAATAAGTACTTATCTCATTTTAATTTCAGCCCTATGAATTTATTTAAGATCTTTAATTTAAATAAATTTACTGTCCCTTATACATTATTCCCTTTACTTAAATCAAATCAAAACTAGTAAAACAGTTTGGAACTTAGTTCATCAGTATTTTCTACCATTAATGTAACTAGAAACATAATGCGTTCATGCACTATTTTGTTGAACCGTGTTAAAAGCTGAAGTTTCATATTATACATTATTAGGATTACGGTGGCATTATGTTTTTGAAATATATGTCAAAAGAGTGCCCATTATAATGTACCATTGATATGCATTGGTTTATATTACAATTTCATTGCCACGTGACAAATTGTTTTACACCAATTATTAATCCTTTCGTTTAATAAAACGTAGCCTGAAAATGTTTAAATATATCTCTACAATGGTATAAAGAAACATTATTTAAACGTGATTATAAGTGATTTATTTCGCAATCAATTAACGTATATATGTGTTGTTTAAATCTTAGTAATTAAAAAACTTAGTGGTAAAAAAATTTTATTTTGGTCGTTCAACAAATCCGGATCATAACGTTGACAGATAAGAATTAAATTATTAAAAGGATCAATTACTTTTCTTATAATTGGAAATAACCTTTATGAGACTTAACTGGACTGAACTTTGAATTGATTTTATATGTGGCTGTAATAATTTCTACCGCTATAACCGTTGGAACCCTTTTCGTATCTCTAATTGCTTAGCAAGATATTGTCTGCTTGCGTCAAATGTTCCTTAATCAAATATATATGAATAAAACAAGTTTTTCTCAAGATCAATGTAATTTCAAATTTCTAATTACACCTGAGAGAGGTAATGGCAGTGAATCGTTGCAAAATAAATGTTTTTTGTAAGTTTTAACATGTATTAATACCGAATTAGAACATTTAAAATTATAAAAATCCATTTTCACAAATGTTGGACATAATTGATTAGTTGTAGTTGATTTTTTTTATTTAAAACAAATCATCAATCTGATTCATAAACAATTCTCTTCCAGGTGGCCAGACTGGAGCAACACCCAGCAACAACAGACCTAGGCAATTACTGACCTAGGAACAATAGTTTTATTATTATTATAATACCTATTATACGATAGTTTCAAACAGCTCAAGAAGGTTAACTTGGCTGGCCGAATTAAGTAATGGACCTTCTAGAAATAATTCAAATACGAATATCACTTAGTGAGCATCCTAAGCCAACTTATTGTGTTCGCTTGACAAATAATAATAATAATTTTCCAATATAATCCTTTTGACAGTAAAGCAATATATTTCCAGTATATTCTGTTCTGAAATATAACATTTTCTGACCAACTAAAGCAATTTTAAGTACAAGTAGTATATTTCATGACTATGAACGTTAACTTCGCACAGTATTGACTCCTACCATCTCAGTTACTACGCCACTGTCAGTTCGGTAAGGTCAAGGGTCAAGGGTAATAATGCCCTTATCCAAAAGGTGAATGTCACATGCGATTTCGTCGTCAGTTATTGAGCCTGCAATCAGCTGGGTGCAGTAGCTATGCGACAAAATGTCTACTCAGTAGCAAACTGGTATGTTATCCTCTGGAGAAAGGCTTAGCCATGTTAAGCTACGTTTACAGTTCCTTCAATGGGCGTAGTGTAAATATGTTTTCCTCATAAACATTTCCCTCATACATATCCGAATTGTAAACTTCATATATTAAAAAAACCATACAAATTCTAAAATTCTGTTAGAGAAAAGATTAGCTTGAAAAAACTATAATTCGAATTCAGCCTCTCTAGCATCAATGTTTAATGTTAATGTCTAATCAATGTTTAATTTAACGTTACGGTATCTTACTGTCTTTATATCGTCGCACAGTCCTATTGGCCTTTGGCTTAGGGTAGTTGAGGGTTATGAAAATAAATAATCGTCTGTCAACATATAACGCGTGAGTAACATTTTCCTTACAAATTCACTGGGAAATTTAAATTCCGGCAATACTGGTATAATCATAACTTTAAAGATTGTCTGCCATAAAACAAACACCTCTTTATCATAAATTGTCTCATATCTCTAATTTATTCAATATTGAAATATTATATTTGAATTTTACAAATTAAAATGTACTATCTACATTTAAAATAACTGTGATAGACTTTAATAGAAAATTCAACAAATAGTATACACAAGTGCATATAAAAATACTGTTTCAAATCAAATTAATATAAAAGTATAAAATAAAATATCAGTGCTATCATATATATGTTCACGGTAAAAATACTAATTTTTATATAAACAAATTGAGATACAACTCTGTATTTTTGTATTTATTTGTAGTAGTAAATGTTATAAAATGTACAAATAATATTGCTATAACAACAATAGCATGGTTTTAACAATATTTACGAAAGACATAACAAAATATTTTCTGTAGGTAGTTTTTTTAAGGATGCATTGTATAAAAAAGTCAGGAACCCCGTGTCAAGTAATTGATTACATTTTAGAGACGGTAATGAATGCCTTTTGCAAATAAAAATAATCCAAGGAGTATTAGTAGTAACATCCTGCATAAATAAAAATTACATTGATGACGTGGAGAGCTATTTATTTTCATTCCTCGCTGAACAACGGTCCTTACAATGGGATTAAACCTCCATTTTTAAAGAATCTCGCTCTTGAATGTTCAAGAGCACTTTCTTGCCTTCCTTAATGTAGTTTTAAGTTTTTAGCTTGTACGTTAACTATTTATTAATGCTACATAATCAGAATATCATGTTACATGTTTACCATCACAAAGAGATTCTACTGTTTCATACTGTTTATTATAGTTACTATTCTATAGTCTCTCGTTGCCTTTGAGAAATTCATATGTTTTATTAAAAATATTTTTATATTATCCTACTAATTGTGTGGATGTATGTATGGATATTTGGAGTTCCATCGAGGATAAACTACTGGACCGAATACGCTAAAATTTTGCATGAATATAGCTTACATATCACATTAACATATAGACCTGATAATGACCACATCCAACCTCAGGGCTCCACCTCACGGGCCCTGTAAGTTCTAATGCAAATATTATGGGAGGATATAATTTACCTTATATATATAACCAGCTGTAGTTATTTGTCGGTTAGGGCAAAATAAGTCATATGGTAAAACTAAACAAAGATTTGATAATGTTGGTGAGGTTAATATTTGTAATGTGTTTTAATTAGTAGCAAGCGAAGCTGTAGGTACCAGCTAGTCTTTGATATATTTGTATATTTTAAATATTGTTTGTAAGAAATTAATTCAGATACCAACCAAACTTTAATTAATCAAAACATACAAAACGGTAAATGTTCATAAAATATGGTACGAGGCAACTGAATAAACCAAATGTTTTAGAAGACTAATGCACAATTTTTAAATTGTTGGTTTACTTCTTCATCACTTTTCACTGAACCCTTACATAATAATGAATAAATTAATAAATAATAACGTAAGCATTTTTAAGCAATGGAGTTAATGCAAATTGTTTCAATTTGAATCCAGAGTCATGGCATACAATTTAATCATAAATATATTTATGAAGTGAATCTAGTATAGGATTAACAATAATTAATATTCAAGGTAGTTGCCTACTTAAATTCATTCACTATGAATCCCTTAGTTAACAAAAGCGGGGGACTGAATTTACAAATTGATCTTTCATGACATACAGATATAATTTAAATATAAAACTAATACTAAAATAAATATGTAAATGTATAACCGCTTAAACGATTTGTAGAACTTATTAATACCACTTAATTGTCATTTTGTACATATATATAAGAAATAAAAATATAGGTACTCAACTGTCAGTCGCCACGGGTCTATAGGCCTGAGGGGCAATACAGCGAGGTAACGCAACAACATTAGCCATATCGACATTAGTCATTGTTACAATTAATGTACTAATGTCATCGTTGTACTTTTTCTGCCAATCAAAGTTCATCTTCTTGTTACTAGTCACAAACCTTTATATGGTTGCATTACTATTTGTGTTTTACTACTCAATTGATTTTTTGTTGTTGTTGCCTCATTGTCATTTTTCTGGTTATCTTTTTTGCATTGTTATTTTTCTATTACATTGTTAATTATTATTTTGACCATCTTAAATAGTAATGCTTAGTTTTCTTCCTCTTTAGAGATTGTGTCATGTTTGGTCTAACTTATTTCGTTGGATGTATGCTCGTAATTCATGTAATGCATTAGTATGTAGTATAGTATGCATGTAGTACACATGTCATGCACATAATGCATGTTTATGCACTTAATCAAACAATTATCTCTTCAAGTTTGCATCCAATGTTTTCTTTGTGTTTTCAGCATTATTACTTAGGCATTTCTGGCAGACCCAGAGACCACTGGCTGGCAAAAAGGTATCAATGCAGGCAGTCAGGATCGAACTTTCGTTTTACCAAGTCCCACTTGTAAGGCTGGCCAGAGAAAGTAACATTTACAGGTACTTTGCCCTACTATTTATTCATGGGTGTTAAAATTTGGTCAAATTACTACTTGAAAATCATTGTTTTACTGTCTACTACAGTAGCCCAACGGGCGAAAAATGTAATGACATACTTCACTATGAAAAAACGGACAGACGAGTTTTTTAAAGTCTCTATTCATCTTAGGATCGATCTATTGATTCATAGATTCATTGATTCGAGATTTTATTCATTGATTCATTTCTAACTGTTCCATTGACATCGTTTCTAACTGATTCACCAACCATTAAGACAAACTCACCTGCTCAAAGCACTAAGGTGGACAAAGAAATTCATTTGTAGTGTTTTAAAGTAATTTTTAGGCCTACTACATACACCAACACACTTTCTCAGATCTTGTAATGAGAATCTGTGCACTTGTAGCTAACTACTGAGATGTTAGATTATGATGCAATTAGTTGTTATTTGTTGTATACATAATTATAACAGTAAGTTTATAATGCCCATAAGAGGAAATATTTACGCAAACACGTTTAGTATTAACTTTCTGATTCATCACTAACGTATATATCTAAGAATCGTTGTAGTCTATAAACTATAACAAGAGCCTGATTGTAAAACATCCAATGGGAAAATTGCAGCGTGGAATGGTTTTTGTCAGTGTAATGTATAAAGAAATATATAAAGTAATTAGGCTTTTGAGCTGCGAGTGTTAAGCAGTACTTTATTCCAGTGAGTTGAAACCGACACCAATAATAAATATAGTCCTGTAATTATTCATAGGCGGATTTATAAACGTTATTTAATAAAAGTTGAATCCGTTTATGTCTAAGGCATTTTAGTTTGTACTTCAAAGCTGTATTTGCATAGGTAAAATAATTAATTTAACAGTTATATAAAATGCCTTTATATTGAATATTATTATCATGAAATGTTAGATGATATTTACGATGAATTAGTCGCATTAAAATACATACAGGTTTTAATGACTGTAATGAGTATCATTACATACTCGTAATGATTGAACAATAAAAATCATTATGTATAATATATTAACTCTGTATTTAGGAAATGAGGGCATGAAGTAAATTACGTTCAATCCAGCGTTTTCGCATGGGTGGTTTATGGCTCAAAATTGGAATCTATTGGTTTCCAATTTCATAGCGTTTATTGGTAATCACTGGCTTTTGTTTAGCACTGTAAACTCGATGACGCACAATTATATTTAATACCTAAACTTGTAATCATGTTAAACCCATATATTTAACGTATATTTTGTTAATATACTGTGTGTCACATTTATTTATTCATTATTTTTAATAATGATGTCATACTAATTGAGTTGTTAGTATAACGATTATGACAAAAATTATTTTTAAATTATATAATTTACTTTTACAACGTACGACAAAGGAAACCGTGTTGTTCTGAATTACATAGTTTATTCCACTCTTAAAAAACTCACTGAAGGGTCTCGTAATGAAAAAGAAAATATATAATACTGCTTAAAGCTTGTTAATGTAAAAAATTTTGTCATAAATGCATGCACGCGTTAGAAAAACTATTCATTTGTTGTTTGTTGATTTAAAGTGTTAAAATGTAAAAATATTATATTTATTTTTATTTTTTTGTATTGATATACTCTTCTGCTTATAACTCATATAATTTGCGATTGTATTTTTGAACTAACAGTATTTGAAAATGAATAAAGAAGTAATGTAAAACTAGTCTATCGCGATATATTTACAACGCGAAACAAGTGACGAGACGGTTATTCTTTAAAGTTATATTACATTTAGAATGATTTTTCAGGGTTGACTGGCACTGGAAATTGAAATATACACCTGGTTTTGACTGGTTTTAATTTTACCGGACTTATATTCGTAACTTGAATTTTGTACATTGTTTCTAATCAATGCGCCGGTGAACCGAAGTAGGACTTATTGTTACAGTTATAAATACAGTTTTAATTTTGGGTGAGGTGAGTATGCACCTTTTTATTTTATGTACTTGCAATAATTCATACACTAGTAAACTCTTTGCTCGAAATCGAGCAATATTTTTCTGTGATGAGCATGAATATTATCGATATTATCATCTGTATCGCTAATTTGCTAATTCTTCTTGTCTGAGACTATTAATATATGGGTGTGCGGCAACTCAGGTTTTTGGAATTCCGATGTGTATATATTTTCCAAATATATGACAAATCATTATTTTCTAAACCTCATTATTTAATTTTTTTACTTGTTATTTGATATTTTGCTTTGCTGGAAATAATCTCAGGTACAATCTCAAGTTCTGGGTTTTGACCATTTTAATACAGTTTGGGTAAAATGCCATTATCAATAAGGAAGGTGCAGTAAAGGTTTGCACAAGATTCGAGGCATGCCAGATTTGGTTCACATTTGATGGAAACTCTGAAAATAAGGATGGGATCATGTATTGTCTTCCAAGGCGTTCATTCTGGTTCTCAAATTGTTACATCTGATTAACACATTCTGATAAAAATCTGCTTGAAGCTGGCTTTTGTGGTTTTCTACTAATCTAATTTTATTACCATAATTCTAATATACAATAAAAACCTGCGAATTATGAATCTTTAATTATTTGTTTTATTCTACCCATTTAAAATTAATGTTTTCTTGATCGATGGTTTCCGCATCCCCCGTTCCTTGGCTTATGAAGTCCGAAATAATTTGTATTCCCCATTCTGGAAATGTATTAGGGCTCTGCCCTCTTGACATACAAAATACTTATTCCAACCCTCTTTCACCTGCTACTTGACTGACGAAACTAAAATTCGGTAGAATGATAGCTAATAGCTCAAGGCAGATAAAGACCCTCCTCTGGTAATAATATAGTTTAGAATTTCACCCCACTGGCCTGTAGTATACCCAAGTTAATCATTATACACCAAGAATTAAACAATGCAGCTGAAACTTGATAGGGAAATAAATAATACACCAGAATTAAAGTAGATTATCCCTCAATCCAAAGATCCTTTAGGACCGCACCCCACTGGCATTTAAAGTTATGTTTACCGTCTTACACCTACTAATGTACTTATCTTACTTACCTACTTACTGTACTTCGGGCTAAGGTTTGGTAGAAAGATGGCTAATTAAATCAGAATAGGCCTACGAATGATACACATATTGTTCAGGGCTCCGCAGTGCAGACCTTTATTATTCCCATGTTAACTATCGCACACCCAACTACTGAACTAATAAAATACACCATACTTTAGAATCAAATGTTGTGCTACTTTTCTTCTAAAACTCGTAGAGGGTTTCACCCCATTTGCTTTTGAAGTCAAGCTTATCACCTCGCACCTGGATTTGAAGTTCAGGTGGAAGGTAGCTAATATACTCAAACCAGACATACACTGAAAAAGGATTATTGTTATATGAACCAGAATATGGTATGTGGAGCAATAAATTATTGTAAATATGGTCCCAGCAATGTGTTTGGTAGCATGTACAATCCTGTTATTGTCAATATTTTACTGTAGCGTGCAACAGAAAGTATTGCAAATATTACAATAATGAAATTGGAGCCCAAGCAATACATCTTGCTGCCAGAGCAATAAGTTATTGTTAATACAACTAAACATTATGATAAGCGTTACTATAGTTTGTAGTACTTATAACAATAACTCTTACTTTTACTTTTACAATAAGTTATTGTTGCAGCTATAAGTTCGGTTGACTCTCCTCTCAGAATGTATAGTAGCTATGGCAATACCTTTCTTTATTTCTACAATAAGTTGGTTTTGTGGTTATCACAGTGGAGTGATTACGTAAAATCCTAGAGTTTAACGAACAGAACCTGAAATCTAACCAAAATCAGGTATATAAAATTGCTTACATGAAAGCTACAGAAGCGTAATGGGTCAATAGACCACCGTTCGCTTGGCTTTAATATTTTTTATTTTAATAATATTAATTTTGATTATTTAAGGCTTAGTAACTTAATATTAGTGTCCCTTTGTTACTTTTACCTCGTTATACCTAGGCTATAGAAAGGCTAAATAAAATCTGAATTCATGTTGGCACTGCTAGATTTTTATTTTACCTGTTCAATATGCTTTTTGAGGTTATGCCATTGCATGTTTTGTGGCTACAGCCACATCTTCAGTTAATCCTCAAGTTGATTCTTCATGTTATTACAATATTATTGAGAAAGTGAGACACTTAGCACATTTATATTGCAGCATAACACATTCCGATACCGATCACACGATAAACTATAACAGTGCTTGTTGCGGTGCATTCACGCTTCAGGTCAGGCCGGTGACGACTCATTAACACTCTGAGACATTGTCGTGTAATCAATAGCAGAATCTGGTATAAAATATCAGAATATTCTCGCTAAGAATTTCTACTTACTAAACTACTATCGTTATAATGTATCAGCTACAATAATATGTTGATGAAATTACCAGCATCATTGAAAATAATTTAGCAGGAATATTATTGTAGTTTAGACAGACGTGATGGTAGGACATTACCGTAAATGTTGTGCAAATTAAGATACATCTTGTAAAAACTACCAGAATTGGTTTTACTATGCAATATTGTTTGGATTACTATAATATTTCTTTCAGTGTAGGCCGACTCCTGATCAAAATATTATTTAGGGCTCCACCCCACTGGCCTTATTATTCTCAAGTTAACTATCATAACCAATTACTGAACAGATGATCCATAAATTCCAATCAAACCATGTCATTTTCCCGTTCCAAAAGTTCTATAGGGCTCCCTCCTACTGGAATTTATACGTAAGTTATGTGAAGTAACAAATGTATGATTCTGGAATGATGGAGCTAAAACGTGGCAAGGATATAGGTACATGACAATATAACGTATAGACCCATAGTGAACATATTTTTGGACTCCGCCCTAATGGCATTCAACATGAGCATGCTTAAAAATGTATTGTCAGAGTTAACCACATGGGGTAGTGATTTAATTTTAGTTTTCATTGTAACAATATGTTTACTTGCGGTAAAATAAACAGAAATCAACGGTAATAATGAAAGGTCACGTGAACAAAGTTGCACGAGTACCAGATAGTGCCATATATTTTAACAAAACAAAACAAAAACACTTAATTGAACATCAGCTACACTGTGCTATTATGTTTGATTTCATATTTATAATTACAATTTTTTACAAATTATTGCTATTATTTAAAAGTAAAAGGTGATTTTTTAGAATAATTCAGCCTTAAGAAAATATTTATTACTATTTAACATGAAGTTTCATGTGCTGCACTCTAGGATAAACGTTAGAAACTCACTATATGATTAATGCTAACTGTCATAATAAAAATTATGTACATATTGCGTTACCTTTCCAGTAGTGAACATGTCGTGTTCTTGCTGATAAACTGGGTTTACTCTATTCAGCTGTTTGATCATACAATTAAAAACAATTCTTTCTCAATGTTAATCTTATGGACAAATTACGAAATTTAAGGACAGCTAGGGCCCTTCCCTTAAGTCCGTTCTCAATGAAATTTAGTCACAAACAAAGTTAGGCCAAGACCTATCCAACGACACCAAAAATATTAAAATCGGTTGAAAACTCTAGGAGGAGTTCCAGTCACAAATAAAACCCTAGCGTATTAAATAAGTATATATATTTTGGTTTCTAAAGCAAAATCACGTTGAAACTGATAGTGAACTTGATAGCTCTCAGGCAAATATTATTACGACTGTACAGGTAGTTCCAACAGAGCCTGCCTCCGTCCTTGGCAATATAAAATCTTTTACTTGGCTAACTGGGAAAATCCCACTATATATGGGAACCATCTCTCAGATTTTTAACACATTAGTGTATTTCACATAGTAAAACAATATTAAATGAGCTTTGGTAAAACTACAAATAACGTAAATTATTATTGATCTTATAGTCTAATTATGTTTTTGTCAATACTTTTTTACCCGCGCACGTTTAGGAAAACATAAGGTCAAACATTTATGAACCTAAGCAATATTATTATATGGATGAGAGACTTCGCACAGATAATTGCTTGTTTAAAACTGTCCCTGTTATCAAACTATCCACTTAGAAAAGACATATCATTTTTGAGAATCCTTTTTACTCCTTATTGAAAATGCTGTACCAGATTCCTTTCAATTCAGTGTTCATTCAAATTAACAGCTGTTTAATGACCAACCAATGAAATAAAATATATTGAATTATACCTTTTTAATACTCTCCCCATATTTTCTTCACTATCACCCCTTCTAAAAAAAGTTTTAAGACATCATTTACTAAATTACTTTTTTGAACAGAGAAGACAAGTTTTTTTATTGTATGTTTAGTAAAATTAAATAATATTCAGTTATATTTTAATAAATATCTCTGATTTAAAGTATTAAAACATAGTTTAGTCGTCATAATTCTAAGTGGAAAAATATAATTACTTTATGTGTTGGTTTGATCCATGCAAATGAAACTTGAATTTAAAAGGCTGGAGGTACATTATTTCCATTACTTAGTTTTGCATCACAACGAAAATTTAGTCAGCTTTTGGCGATTACCTATAAAACTCCCTTTATATATTTTTACTGAACACGCTTTTTAGTTAAAAAAACAATAATATGTTAAAAAATGTGTTTCTTAATGTTTAAGGAAACTTAAATAATGTAGTAGTACAAATGATAACCTTGGACATCACCTTGGACAAGTCACACGCTTTAAATATTGTTAATAAACACAAATGTTCAGTATAAATTGTTATGAATCTTGTTAGTACATTATAATTCACCAGAGCTTGGACCTTGTTTATGGTAAATATATCAAGAATATTTGGCCTGGATTATCACTTTCATGTACATATCAGTATTAGAGTATATGAACTTTATATAAGTATATCTGGTATAGTATAACGCTCAAGACAGTATATTATCCAGAGCACTAATATTTCTGCTTTGTGCTTTAATTTTACTATAATCTTCCTCCATTTGTAAGCCCAAGCTATGTCAGTCAGAGCAATAATCCTCGACCTGCCATATCTTAGTCTGGATCTTACTATTATGAACAAATGAGAAAAGTAAACGAGACTGTTTAAGAATGATTGCTCCATCAATATGTTGTACCCTTAACTTGCTTAGTCACGTTCAGGCACCCACAGTGGGTCCAAAGTTTATGTTATCTCATCCAGAGCTCAATTATTGAGGTCAGTCAATCGGAACAGAGCTCCTTAGCCTGCCTTGTTATAAAGTTGTCCGACATCACGTTTCCTCAGTTAAGGAGGATATTTTGAGTTTAGTCTTCTTTATCTATGATAGGCAGGCCTCTTTTTTACATCCACGTTGCTCAGATTCTACCACCTGGGTTATTGCACTAACATGTAAAGATTCGATGTCTATCTATGAACATGTGCACCAATCACTGACCTGACTTATTACTTCAACAAATGTGTATTTTTAAACTTAATTTGCATTAGCTCAGTCGGAAAATGTGTTTTGACTGAGTAGTTATTTATCAGGTTTATATATATCAGGTTTATTATTCTGTATTGAAATTTATACAAAAACCACTTTTTTCACGAATCTACCGTTAGTAAAATGTAAAAGGATATTTGCGTATGAATCCGAATAAAAATGGAGCCAATCTCTTTTTCATGAATAACTCACCGCTATAGCTTTAATTTTCATTTACCATAATTCCACTAATAAGATGAATACGGAAGGCTGGATTTAATGCTTCGTTGATTTAATTCCGCAGACTAATGTTTATCATTTTAACAAATTTTACTAAAAGTATAAAAAGGATACTGGTATGTATGTTGGAAATGATACAAATGGAAATGTATGTTGGATTCCGCTATGTTCAGAAATTATACTTTAATATAAAAAACATTTAACTAATTTCTCAGGTTTGTGGAAATTGACCTTTGTTAATCTCATTTAACTGAACATTAGATTTAACACATAACTGGTGACGCAAGAGGAAATATACTAAATTTTAAAAGTCCGTATGAATATCACTTTGTATATGCCTAGTCCCGCTTTCCCAAAATGTACTAAGGATTTTGTAATATGATTACAATCATAACTCATAACATTTTTCAAGTTATGACCTTACTTTCGGGAATTAACTTCAGGGGCGTTTCAAAAAAGGAAAATAGAACAACCAAAAAATTAACTGACTTTTCTTCACACAGCGTGTCTAAAAAAAAAACAAGTAAACCGTCGCTTCGACGTAAGGTGAAATATTTGGTTGTATTGTTAAGTTCATACACCTATTTGTATATAATCGAATTTATGCAAGACCCAGATCAGGATTCATGCAAGTTTAAAATCTTGCAGGGTTTATTTTTGTAGCTCGTTACCTTGATGATAACATTTTATGACATTTCTTGCACAGGAGTTTCACGTAAATAAATAAATAAATAGATTAAATATTAAATATTTATATATTAAGTTTATAATAATTAAATAATTTAATTAGTTGATTTCATGTTCAGGTAAAATTACCATATCAGCACTTTAAAAATACTCAGTTCTCAGAGAGTCCAGATTGACGGAACTGATCAGATGTGAGCTGACTGCAAGCGCAGAGCCAATCTCACTCAAGCGCCTGACGGTGGAGGCCATGCTAGCCTCCCATGTTTAAACCATGTACTTGACATCATGTGTACCAACTTAATACAGTGGTAATCATAAATATTGTTAGAAGATTTACAATATTTAAAACTAATCAAATAATTTAAATACTATTTTGAATTAAATTTTCATATGGAGGCGTAAACATAAAATTGTTGTTAAAAAAGTAATAAGCTGGATTTAAAATTAACTAATAAATCGGTATTCGGTGCATGAGGTCACGGGTTTGGTTCCCGGAGCGCCCACATGACTATACTGTCTATAGGTATAAATGAGTTTATATAAGAAGACCCTTAATGTTATCTGGTAAACTTTATTCAGTGACTTTGTAAGGTTTAATCAGGTTTCATTAACCTGATCAATTGAAACAATTGAAGTTCCTGTTTTACTCAACGGGAGCACCAGTGTGATTTCGCATTTTTGACGATTCTGTGTCCAAACAGCTGACTTTAACACTAATATGAATAATTGTAAAACCGTGTTGTGTTTAGTTATAGAAAATTACTAGGCTATGAAATGTCAGTTATTTTTTAAAGTTTAGTGTGGTTATTTGCATCGTGATAAAAAGTATCGTTCACTACACGATACCAAAGCTATCAAAGCTACCAAAGTGCTATTTCGTACTTGATCATCGGCTTCGCCTCGCGCGTAAAATGCTATATTGTCCCTAAACAGGTCACTTCTGTGACTAGTAGTGAAATATACTATTACTAGTGGATTGAAGAGGCCATAGCCCCTAACCTTGCTCAATACGCTCTCTTGTCTCATTTCTTTACGAGCTGAGGAAAATAAAATAATAAAGTAGGAACACATGTCGGTTTGTAAACAAAGTAGACACTTGATCACATTTTTTAATGTGGACAAAGCAGAAGTTTTCCAATTCCTATGCTTTTCTTAAGGGGGATGTTTTACGTTATTTCTCGTTTGCTGTTAACTTTTCGGAAATACTGCTATTTTTCCCGAGTCATTGGGATCAAGACCTTTAATATGAGCCGACCCCCATCATCCTGCAATTTTCCAAACTCCCACAATTTTGACTCAAAACTTTGCTCACAAAATGATATATAAAGATTGGGCCTGATCAAGTATAATAAACCTGATCTAATAGTTGATTACATCTAATCGAGTTTAATAAAACTGATCCAGTAGTTGATTAGGTTTGATATACTTGATCAGACAAATTATATATTGTCATTGGGGATCCAAAATATAATGCCCATGTGAGGATCCAATCCAATACATCCAATTTAACACTAAGAAAGTCATTTGATTCTATATTTTTAAGTCGCTAACTGACCACAGCAATATATTTTCAACTATGGTACATTCAAACTGAAGTGGTCTTTTATAAACTATTATGAGAATTGTTAGAGCTCGCCGCAAACACTTATGTTCCAATGTCTCACATATCAATTTCAATGTCTATAAACCCAAGTACGAAATACTTCATAGATTTAAATATTCAATAAAAAAATGTCGATGCTCTTGAACAACATTCGAATATATATATAATAATACATATTATAATAATAATAATATATAATAATACATATATAAATATAATAATAACTTATTCCATAAGTATTCCGAGATACAATTTCTGAGGATAATACGTTGGGAATTTCATAGATAAGAAGGTATTTTTATAATTAATGGGGGTATTGTTTACCTACGTATATATGTTATTACTGATATCTAATAGGTTAAAAGACTCTAAAAGTATAAAATTAACTTGGATAATTCTCTTTTAACAGTGGCAACGTCTTTAATATGTCTCAACTCGAGAGAACACAAAATATAACGACTATGACAGGGTGGTTTAGATTCTGTGTTAGTTTGGGTCAGGGAAGAAGCGTATAGGTTAGTGGAGTGTCCATTAACCATTCTAACGCGTTTGTCAATATATTTGTAAATATGATCAGACAGCTTCTGATTTTCAAGAAAAATTTATAAATTGATTGCAGAATGCCAATGCCCTCTGCTATAAAATTGAAACGATCAATAACTTACATTTAGAATTATTAATATCAATCAGTAATTCAAAGGTTATTTTTTTGTGAAAAGGACTTTAGTTCACCGTATAAACATCATCCACATTGTTCATTGTTCTAAATGCAATTTCTTTAAATACCATACCTCAAATTAAACATTTTGAGATTATAAATTACTTAATGGTAAATTTTATGCGGCACTCATACAAATCCAAATTAAGTATTGATTTCTGTTTTGCAATCCCAACTTAATATTTAATTACAATATATTGTCCTTATGTCAGTGTTCGTCATATTCTCCATATTGTAGGCAAGTTCACTTAAATAAGTCACCTTTCTCTACCCAATTGAATATACGTTCTATACTTTCTATACCCAATACGTTCATTCAGCTCCTTAACACTTTGTTTATATGAGGCTGTAATGGATAGTCGTAAATATGAATAGTTTTTGTTTACAGCAAATAGATCGATAATTCGTGTTCCTTTATCTGAAAATAAAGTAATGGTGCCATCCCGTTTAAATCACTTATCTCTGTATAAATAAGCCCTTATTGAGAATGAAATATTTATTCAACATTTAATAGGAGCTTATATATTCCCTTTTATATCAGCTATAATTTCTACTGTAAGGAATGTGTACATAACATTTTTTTCAAACACCCTTTTACGTTGCATTTTTAATATAGTATTTGCTTTTAAATATGTTAACACTAAATCTTCCTAATTTACCAAGCAAATGTTCCTTACTAAAGATTAAAACGCTCTACACCGAAATTGCTTTTATGTAATAAAATTACAAACCTTATACAAAAGAGCACCTTTTCTGCAATACCTGGAACAAACAAAGTATGCATAAGTATTTTTTATACCAAATTTTTGCAAATGTTGCATAATTTTAACAATTAGTAAAGAAGAAATTGCCATAGGTGGTTTATAAATAAGTAGGGATAAATGGAGTGTTCTGGACCAGGAGGAGCCAGGAGGAGCGCCCCCCCCCCCTAATTAGTATGCAAATTTTTTTTTAATTACCCTAATTAATATGCAAATTTTTAATTACCCTAATTAATATGCAAATTTTTTTAATTACCCTAATTAATATGCAAATTTTTTTTTTCATTTCAGGAGGAGCCCCCCCCCCCCGGTACATCAATCAGGAGGAGCCCCCCCCCCGAGGTCTCGTCTGCGACACTTTTGCCCCCCCCCCCCGAGGCCTCGTTTGTGACACTTTTGTCTAGAGGCCCGCACCAACACTTAGAAGAAAATCTCCTCCAAGATTTCCTTCTAATCCCTAACATGAAAAGCTTTTGTGGCCTTGAAAAAGGCCGATTATGATGGTGGGATCAGGTGGAGGCTAAGGTGTTGGGAAACATTTATTTTTTATTTATGAAAAACTTTGTTATTTCATCTGGGTGGAGTTCATCCGTTCGCCGATTCCACCACATTTCAACAAGCATCATGTACTTCTGCTCAAGTTCAATGGCGTAGATGTGCTCCTATTCAATAGGGTAGAAATTCATCTTGTAGTCCATGTCCCGCTGCCAATATTCCCATTCCAAGTCGTCCAGCGGGCAATGGTTCCACATGCTGTTGATTCCCCGTTGTTTGGAGTACAGAGCGTCGTCGAGATCTTGGGTAGTTGAATACATTTTTGGCTCATGAACGTGCTTGAACTTTTTGTCATTGCGCCATAGCCTCTTCTTATGGAAATGCTTCAAAGTGCAATCATCGTCGTCTTTTAGGTTGTAGAACTCATCACCTTCAAAGTAATCATCTTCATCGTCAAACGGCCTCTTCTTATTATTGCTATTCATCGACGTTTCCGCCGCAACACATACATCCTCCAACTCGACGTCTGTGATGTCACATTCCCACTCGATGTTGACCATGATCTCTTCGTAGCTGTTGACGCTTCGAAACTCAAGACTAAACTAAACTTTGCTGCTAGGGCCGCGCCGTGCGTGGTGGGCTGTTGATAGCAGGTGTTCAAACAAAAAACCCGGCGAGTCGAGACCGGTCTGGGATGCAGCTGCGCCCGACCCTTCCAGGTACCCATTATAGTCCGCCCGTATCGAAATACATTAGAGGAGGGTTGCTTTTACCCCTGACAGTGGATGTGATTTATTGCCGAGGGGGCAAACGTCGACAAAGGACCCAGCACCCTGAAAGCTTTTAACGGAAATTCCCCGAGGCCTGTCTGGGAAGCAGCTGCACCCGACCCTTCTAGGAACCCATAATTATAGACCACCCGTGTTGAACTCCGAGCAATAAATCACCAGTTGGTAAACACCCCTGCTCTCATTCTTGTTCTAGTCTTCAACAATTCCTGAAGTATGGGGGAGCGAAAATCTCCCCCCTAGTAATTAATTAAACAGAACACCAGGCGGACGAGAAATTGGAGCGCGTACTGAGCGGTGGTGGTTATAAGAAGCAGGTCGCGACACGCCACAGTCTCTCGATAGACTTCTTCGAAGACGGACGTCTACCGGACGTATGCAAAGACAAAGGAGAACTATAAAGAGGGCAAGTAGGTGGAAAGTTTAAACGAAGAGCCATTACAAAGAGGATAAGGACCAACAGAAGGATAACATCGTTAGACAAACGTCGTAGAACTGTAACGAAACGACGTAGGAGAACAAGGGATATTTTCAATTAATTCGATAACAATGTCGTTTATTCATCAGAAATCGTGTGAATGTGTGAAGACTGAACTGGACTTGTTTTCGTTACCGCCTACGCAGACCAGTATCGAGAGCGGTAAATGGGTTCAATACAAACCGGTCTCATCGCTGACGGACGATTCGCCAATAGAGTTTGTAATACCCGGTCACGGTGACGAGTACACGGACCTGACGCAAACGTTATTACACGTGAAAGCCGCTATTGTGAAACAGGACGACACTAAAGCGGACGGTGGGCAACCTGCTAAAGAGGTTGGCCCGGTGAACAATTGGCTCCACTCGATATTCAGTCAAGTGGATCTCTATCTCAATCATAAACTGGTGTCCCCACAAACTAACACGTACGCTTACCGTGCCTACTTGGAAAACCTATTGAACTACGGATGTAGTGCGAAGAATTCGCACCTGACTAGCGAGCTGTTTTTTGAAGATTCGGCCGGACAAATGGACGATTGCGACGAATTGAATGAGGGATTGAAAAAGCGTCGCGATCACACGAAAGAAAGCGATGTTTGCGATATGGTCGGTCGATTGCACATCGATCTGTGCAATCAGAACAAATTCATGTTGAACGGTGTCGAGATGCGATTGCAACTTAACAGATCCAGAAACTCGTTTTGTATAATGTCCAAAACGCTAACTACCTACAAGGTGACAATTAAAGAGATTAGTCTTTTCGTACGTCGATGTAAGATCAATCCGAGCGTATTGTTGGCGCACAGCAAAACTCTCGAGACCGGCACGGCCAAGTATCCGATCACGCGTGTAGAAGTGAAATCGTTCACACTACCCTCCGGCATAATGAGTAAGGCTTTAGACAGTGCATTTCTCGGCCAGTTACCGAAACGTGTGATAATTGGACTGGTCAGTAATCTTGCGTTCAACGGAGATTTCAAGAAGAATACAACTTTCAACACTACGATATGAATTATCTCGCATTGTACGTGGACGGTGAACAAGTACCGGCCAAACCGTTACAGCCCGTTTACACATTGAATAGTGAGACATATATACACTCTTATTACACATTGGTCACCGGCACCGGAATCCAGTTCTCCGACGCAGGTAATGAGATCAAGAGAGGTGACTATCCGTACGGTAATTGTCTTATGGCGTTCGACTTGACACCGGACATGTCCGCGGCTGAGTCGAGTCACTGGATTCTCCTGCGCAACGGTAATCTACGTATCGAAATTGGATTCTCCAAAGCGTTGCCCGAGACCGTCAACTGTATAGTGTACGCCGAACTGGACAACGTCATCGAGATCGATCGTCACCGTAACGTAACAGTTGACTTCAGTGGGTGAATAAAAGCGATCGCCAAACAGAAATATTGTCTGACAGCGAGTGCGTACAGTTTACTTCAAGGGTGAGCAGACGCACCGCCAGTCAGTAGTACGGTCGAAGTCACACGGTAAGGACGTGAACATGGACGCTTACGCTTCTGCGGACGACTATATCAAATCGTTTATTCAGGAGATTGAGGTTATGAACAATAATGCTAGTGATCAGACATTGGCATCACCTCAGACGTCATTTGTAAAACCGACCACTGCCTGCAAGAGACGAAGGAGGGCAACTCCCATCGAAGTGGAAACCAAGAAACCAGGATGGGTGCCGAAACCAACAGATGATTGTCCCATAGTGTCATGGATGGACGATGGGAATACTTTTGCTGTTCAAAACCCGGGAAACAAAGGACAAATGTTATTGAAAATGGAAATGTACGATGGTACAGATATGGTGTTCATGTGCGGTTTATTTTTGGACAAAGATGGTGAAATGCACCAAAGTGTTAAACAAGTAGTTGATAAAGTGGAAAACATGTGGATCGATAAATCAACAGGAGTACCGAAAATTACAGGCTTAACTCAAACTGTTACACAACGTAGTGCAGTTTCGCAGCCAACGTCGAAGAAGCGAGCTGTGAGGAAGAAACAACGAGTGGCGCAAGCATTCAATTAGAGCAGCTGCATCCCAGACCGGTCTCGACGCGTCGGTCTTTTGTGTGAACACCTGCGCCCGACCCTTCGGACCCCCCACTTAGAAGAAAATGGCGGCGAGGGTTTATAAGGCGGAGCCCCGCCCGATTGAGCATCATTCGCCACCAGACCGCCACCTCACATAGACCTACTCCAACTACTACTAGAGATGTCGAACAGCAGCAGCACTTTCAAGCCAGAGTTTTCGATTTTGAACGGCACTGCAACAACCGCGGACCTGAGAGCTACCCTCAACAACTGCAAGTCCGACTCTACGCTCTACACCAGGATAGCCGATCTCCGAGAGGAATGCGGCTATCTCATCACTGCGATGGAGCGAGCCACCACACCCTTTGGCGAGACGATCTCGTGATCCTGGAGGGGCAGGTCGGGGACGACTTCTTTCTGCGAGTCTACCTGCCTAGGCGCTTCAACGAGGCCCTGAGCAACGCCGACATCGAGCGCTACAACGGCGGATTTGGAGAACGCCTTCGCTTGGTGAAGCGCAGCCCGAGGGGTTCCAATAGCAGATTCACACCGTTGGAGTTTATGTAAAGCAAGACTTGAAGATTACGTTAATACCTTTGTAAATTAGTTTTCGTAGTCAATACTTATAGTCACGTTCAGAACATAACCACTGTGTTATTTATTTCACTTAACCCCAAAAATGTCCTTTAGTAGTAAGTTTAAGAGTGTGAGTATGGTAACTGTGAGGTGTTTAGCTCAGTAGTAATCATGGGCTTGATGTGGCAACATCCGTTCTCAGCCATTGTGGCGGGACCTTCGGGTTGTGGCAAGTCACAGTTTGTGTCAAAGTTTATAAAGCACATTACAGAAATGTGTGACACACCATTTACCAGTATAAACTGGCATTATGGTAGTGGTGGTGGTGGTGGTGGTGGTGACCCGAAAAATGTCACCATTAACCACATAGAAGGTCTACCAAACTTGGAGGATTTTTCTGGTAACGAGCCGATACTTGTGATTATAGACGATATGATGCGTGAGGCCGACAACCGTGTGGTGGATCTTTTCTCAAAAGGTTGCCATCATCGCAACATTAGTGTGTTTTTCATTACACAAAATTTGTTTCATCAAGGACGCGGGCAGAGGGACATCTCATTGAATGCGCATTACATTGTGTGTTTTAAGAATCCTAGAGATAGAGTTCAGATTAGGTACTTGGCCAGACAAATATATCCAGACAGCCCGAAATTCATCGAGGAGGCGTACGCTGACGCTACGAGGAATCCACACGGCTACCTACTGATAGACTTGAAACAATCAACAGACGAGAATATGCGAATACGAAGTTGCATATTTCCAGACGATTCTACCAACTATGTGTACTTGCCAAAGAAAAGGTAATTTCGCCATCAGTAGTAATCATGTCGTGCTTGCGGAAGGACGCAGCTCTGCTTACGGCTTTCATACACGCAACACCCAAGGAGCGGAAGGCACTGTTAAAGGTGTGTGACAAGAGCCGCATTCGCTCAGTGTGTGAGTGCGCATACAACGTGTTGCGCGGTAACGTTCCTCTGGCGAAGAAGAGTAAAAGTCAGTTAAGCAAACACAAGGCGACGCTACGTCGATTGGTGAAACGCGGCGAAGGCTGGTCAAAGAAACGAAAGTATCTAATACAAAAAGGCGGTGGAATCTTTATACCATTACTTTTGAGCGCAGTACTACAAGCAGCATTGAGTAGATAAAAATGACTGGCATCAACAATCAGTTCTATTTGACGCTGCCCAGCAACAGTTCGATGCAGTATTATCCGAAAAATACAGTTGCAAATTACATAACACATTTGCCGAGAGCTATTCAACTGGACGCTGGCGACTGGGAAATTGCACTTGTGGAAGCGCACTATCCAATGACATTTCTATCAGTCGGTAATGACGAAACAATTGACATTTGCATACAACCGCAAGAGGAAGCAAAAGTGAACATAGAAGCGTTGGCGCGGGTTATGGACAGCACTGCCGATGTAACGCCAGTAGTGTCGGCTATTCCAAAACAAAACCACAGAATTAAATTGAAGACTGGTGATTACGCAAATATTCAAGAATTGTGTGATCATATCAATTCGCAAGAACTAGCGATTACTTTTGGTGTAAAGTTCACCGTTGAAAACTCATACAACAAATTCATTGAAGTATCGATGGGAACTGATGTTGTAAAAATTACATTAAGTCCAACGTTAGCGCTTCAATTGGGGTTCGATCCGAATGAATTGACGCTGGAAGGTGATGCAGTTAACAAAAGCATCCGTTCGCCCAACATTCGTCTTGGCTTACCGTCACACATGTACGTGTATTGTGATTTAGTCGAGCCGCAGATGGTCGGCGATACAGTCGCACCGTTATTGAAAATTGTCAATATATCCACGTCTACTTATGTATACGGTTTGCATAAATCAACATCATTCATCGATCCGCACTATGTGCCTGTTATGAATAGATCTTTTGACAGTGTGGAAATTGACTTAAGAGATAACATTGGTAATCATTTGCCATTCCACTTTGGAACGTCGTGCGTGAAGTTACACTTTAGAAAAGTAGCTAGTCATTAGTGAAAAAAAATGGAACATGCAAAGAAGATGGTAGTTGTGCCACAAGAGTTGATTGATCGACTGCAATCAAATGCTACGGATAACAGACCGACTAATCTATCCAGTGAAAACAGCCTCGACGCGGAGATGCAACAAATATTGAATAACAAACGCATGGACGATAGTGAAAAGTGGAAATTGTACAAACAAGCGTTACATCGCTTCTTGCATATTGCAGAGAATAGACGTCAACCGATTAGCATACCAATCGTGGAGTCGGGTGGGAATGAACATAGTCGACGATCGCACCCCGCTGCGGAAGGCGGTCCAGTGGAAGAGATTGTGGAAACGTTTTCCAAAACTTACAGATCTGATGCCCGCAATCTTTTACGTTTCATGAAACGTGATGGCAGCTTAATCAGTTGGGACAGTGGCTATTCAGTGTACATCAACGGTGTAAAAATCCCAGACTCAAATCTAGTGGATATCTTAAATTGCATAGTAAAGGTGCGTATGCGTGATTACACACCGCCAGGATGGCGGGAAGTGCTCAACGCATTGAAAGCGATGAACGTGCCAAAGGACTATATGAATAATCTTAGAGCGCTTAAGGAAATAAATGCCGAATATCGATCATCATTCACAGGAGGAGAAGGGTCAGACGATGACGTGGACACATCAACTGAATCAATACTGAGAACACCGCTAATAAATCGGCTTCGATCGGCAAGAGGAAAACGTGTAACATCTACACCGGCACGAGCGACAGAGCAGTTTGATTTTTCAAATAGAAACAAGCCGTTGTCAAATTTGGACAAGTGGGAAACGTACACAGGATAGGTTTTCAGTATTATGGAGCGTTTGTATTACAATCCCATCGAACCTTCGTCGTATGGCGGTGTAGCTCCATTAGCGCGAGCTGCAAAACCAGTTTCAAAACGCAAAGTGATTGAATGGTTACAAACACAGGACACTTACACATTGCACAAACCGGCACGCAAGCGTTTCCCGCGCAATCCTTACATAGTGTATGGTCCATTTGAATTGTGGCAAGCGGACTTGAACGATATGCGTGGTCTTAGTAAACACAACGACGGCGTCAACTACCTACTGACTGTAATAGACGTGTTTAGCAAACACCTGTATGTGCGAACGTTGAGGCGGAAAGAAGGGGCTGAAGTGGCCAACGCTTTCGAGGAGATATTTGCCGAAGCTACCGACACACCTCGCTGTTTACAAACCGACAAAGGTACTGAATTCACCGGTGCCAAGACGAAAAAATTATTCAAACAATACGGAATCATCTATGTCACTACACAAAACCCAGATGTTAAAGCGGCTGTAGTGGAACGCGTGAATCGCACTTTGAAAACGCGCATGTGGCGATATTTGACTTACAAAAACACATATCGTTATGTAGATGTGTTGGACAAACTGGTTAGTGCATACAACAACAGCGCTCACAGGAGTCTAGGCAATAGAATACGACCAGTCGATGTGACTGCCGACAACAAGCGAATATTGCATCAGGTATGGCGTCGCATGTTCGGTAAGATACCGCGTCGTGTTAAGGCAAAACTGAAAGTTGGCACCACAGTGCGCATATCTAAGGAGAAGGGCACATTCGCAAAAGGTTACGAGACTAATTGGAGTAAAGAAGTGTTTGTGGTGCGTCGTGTAAACACATTGATGCCTCTACCAATGTACACTTTGTCGGATCTCAACGGTGAACAAGTGACTGGACAGTTTTACGAATACGAATTACAAAAAGTGACAATATACAACGACCATCTGTTCAAGATTGATGAAATACTAGACGCTAAGGGTCGCGGTCACAGTAAGCGTTATTTCGTCAAGTGGGAAGGTTATGGAGACGAGTTCAATTCTTGGGTAAGAGCGCAAGATTTGCAAAATGCCTAATAGCAACCAGTTCTATTTGACATTGCCCAGCAACAGCTCAAAGGATTATTTTCCAAAAAACACAGTGTCCAAGTACACTACACATCTGCCGAGACAAATTCGATTAGAAGGCGATGGCGAGTGGGAGATGGCTTTGGTCGAAGCGCATTATCCATGTTCCTTTATGACTGTGGACGAGGAATCGTGTATTTGGCTCGACTATAAACTCGTTCTACCGAGTATTCCCGTCACACTCAGTGTCGAGCACATTATGCTAAAGATGAAACCCGGCTATTACAAGAACATAACCGATTTATTGAAAATGATCAATAAAGCAAAGGATGTCACCCAGTACTTGTACTTTGAGTATGACAAAGAGCAGGACAGAGTCAAGATCACGACAATGGTGGACGGTATAAGCAAAGTACATTTCACCGAAGCGCTGTCTCTCCAGTTGGGTTTCGATCCGTACGAGAACGTTTTGTCAAATGACCTCACAGCGATATGGCCACCTAATCTGACTATGGGACTGCCGACACACTTGTACGTGTATTGTGATCTGATTGAACCGCAGCTGATTGGGGACACTACAGCGCCGCTTTTGAAAATTGTCAACATTGACAGAGAGAACTACACACACGGCGCGCATAAGACTGTGCATTTCATCAGTCCTCATTATGCGCCAGTTATGAAAGGAACATTTGAAACGATCGATATTGACCTAAGGGATCACGCTAGTAAAAAAGCGTCATTCCTCTTTGGGACGTCGTACGTGAAGCTTCATTTCAAAAGAGGAGCTCAGCAATGATGAATACAAACGATCCCTACTTGGCGTACTATCGCCGCCAACAATTGCAGCAGACCGGAGGCAGTATCGAAAGGGTATTTCGCGGTGCACCCTACCAGCGCGGACATGGAATTGGAAGTTTCCTAGGTGGTATGTTCCGCACCATCACACCGCTACTCAAGTCGGGAGCCTCTGCTGTGGCCAAAGAGGCGTTGAAATCCGGTGTTGGATTCTTGGGCGACATGGCCATGCACCAGCGGGACCCCAAAGAAGCCGCTAGAGATCATTTCAGCCAGTTTACAGACTCGCTAAAACGCAGGGCGGACGGCAAACTTCAACGTGTGCTAAGTGGCGGTGGCGGCGGCGGCTCTCGCGCGAAACACCGTCGCGTAACGCGAAAGAATACCGCGAAACACCGGCGCGCTACTCCTGCGCGAAAGACTAACGCGATACTCTCGCGTAAGAGGTACGCGAAGCGCGCCATGTCCGGCGGCCGTCGTGTCACACCTCAGTCTTTGGCGAAACTCCTTCGAGGAAGGTCGTCGTCGTCGTCGTCATCCAAGAAGGGCAAGAAGAGAAGGACAGTTAGAAAGAAGACGAGGAAAGCAGTGAGGAGAACGTCTATACGCGATATATTCAATTAACACACACACGCTAGCAATGTCGTTTCTACATCAAAAGTCGTGTGAATGCGTCAAGACGGAATTGGACTTATTCTCCTTACCACCGACGCAGACCAGTATCGAGAGCGGCAAATGGATTCAGTACAAACCAATCTCCACACTGACTGATGATTCGCCCATCGAGTTTGTTGTGCCCGGCAACGGCGAAGAATACACCGATCTTTCGCAAACAATGTTGGAAGTTACAGCGTCTATTGTCAAGTCGACAGGAGCGGCAATCGCAGATGTCGAAGAATCGAATAAAATTGGCCCAGTCAACAATTGGCTGCACACGTTATTCAGTCAAGTTGATATGAGTATGAATCAGAAACTGGTCACACCACAAAACAACACTTATGCATATCGAGCGTATATTGAAACATTGATGAATTACGGCTATGATGCTAGGAAATCACATTTAACATGTGGACTGTGGAACGCGGACGACGCCGGCTATATGGACAATACTCTGGACGATAACGATGGACTAAAGGCGAGACGAAAAATGACAAATAAAAGTCGTGAAATCGATATGCTCGGTCGCCTACATGTGGACATGTGTAATCAGAACAAGTTCCTGTTGAACGGTGTGGAACTGCGTTTTAAACTGATCCGGTCAAAAGATTCCTTCTCCATTATGGCGGATGATGGTGACTACAAGGTGCACATTGTTGATGCGAATCTCTGGATACGAAGGTGTAAAGTTAGCCCCACGGTACTGTTGGCGCACAGCAAGACGCTTCAGACCGGCACAGCTAAATACCCAATCACCAGAGTGGAATTGAAAACATTCACACTGCCGTTTGGAGTGAGGAGCAAAACTTTGGACAATGTCTTTCTAGGTCAAGTGCCGAAAAGAATTATTGTCGGACTGGTCACGAACGCCGCTTATAATGGTGATTTAAAAAAGAATCCATTTAACTTTCAAAATTTCAAAACCAACTACTTCTCGCTGTACGTGGACGGTGAACAAGTGCCGTCCAAACCGCTACAACCACACTATGAAACCGGCAAGGGAAAATACGTGATGGCGTATCACAGTCTGTTTTCAGGCTCCGGCATACACTTTAGCGATGCTGGTAATCTCATAAATAGAGATGATTACGACGATGGATACTGTCTGATGGCATTCGATCTAACACCTGATATGTCAGCAAGTGACACAACTCATTGGAACCTAGTGCGCAACGGCAGTGTGCGTATGGAGATTGCTTTCGACACGGGACTCACAGAGACTGTCAACTGTCTGGTATACGCAGAGTTTGACAACGTCATAGAAATCGATCGTCATCGCAACGTGTCTGCGGACTTTGGCGGTTAGATCGTCGGCGGCGGCGTCATCGTCCTCCTCAGTCATCAACCAACACTCGCACAAGATGGATCGTTTATGCAGAGCACAGCGTACAAATTTAGCATCTCCGATTATTGTGGATTTTCAATGTTTCAAGGACAACTCAAATGACTACATTCTGAAGGAAGTGTGCGTCTTGGAATTGGCCAGTGGAACACTGCTAATGCATCATATCGCCAAATCACCATTCAGCCGAGATTTCCTATCACAAGAGAAACTGCGTGAAAGCTATTGGCTCACAAAACACTGTCACGGATTGGAATGGGACCAAGGTGATATCTGGTATCATGTGCTAGAGGAAAAGTTACGTGCATGTATCGCCAAACGACCGATTGTCTATGTCAAAGGTGCTGAGAAAAAAGAGTTTGTACGATACAATTTCATCACGGATCACTGTACTACTAATGTCATCGATATCAACGATATTGGCTGCGGATCACTATCGTCAATCAACTGTCTACTATCAACAAACGCAGTGCGATGTCGCCACCACAGAACAGCTCACACACGATGCGCTCTAACCAATTGTATCACATTGCGCGGTTGGCTACATCTAAGTACAAATATCGATGATGCTGATGATAACGCTGACGATGGTGAGAGTGATACCAGTTCCTGCTTTTGTTTTGCTACTAGTACTACTCCTACTACTGACTGTGGCGTCGACACAGTAGAATGAATACCTTAGAGATACAAAAGTGTATGGCTAAACTGCCCGTACAGAATGTTGGTGTCTACGCTGCGGATCAATTGCCCCATTATATTTCACCATCTACTGCTATGATTGTGAACACTGATCCACACAATGAAGACGGCACTCACTGGGTCGCTTTCTACCTTAACAAAGGAGGAGGAATAATTGAATTCTTTGACAGCTACGGTCAACCGCCACATCTTCAATTCTACCAAGGATTCCTGAGACGCAACGCTCGTCGCTACCTGTACAACGAGCATCGCATTCAAAGTGACAACACTCTGGTCTGCGGTCAATACTGCCTTGTGTTCCTGTACTGCCGCACCCACTACGGCATGAAGATGACGGACTTTGTGCAGCTCTTTGAACACTCTTCTACTGGCCACAATGATGCACTGATCAGAAGACTCTTTGCACAAATGTATACCAATTGAATTTTGAATTTTTTTTTCTCAATAAACTAGTTGTGTACTCAGAATAAAAAAGAAACATTCTTATTATTTCCCATCCTCGCCTCCTTTACCCCAAAGTGGGGCAGACCTCTCATACAATGGCATTAGCAGGTGCATTCTTGTCTTCAACAATTCCTGTAGTATGGGGGAGCGAAAATCTCCCCCCTAAGCCATTATGTGTTAGGGGGAGCGAAAATCTCCCACCTGGTAATTAAACCAATTGAACAACAGTTTTCAACCACCTGAGGTCTCATAGGTCTATCCCACTTTTGGGGTAGACCTAACGTACAATTATAGGCCTGCCCCAAAATGGGACAGACCTATCATACAATGATTCTAAAGTAACATTCATATCTGAACCTGGTTTATATGAATTAACATATTCCTGAATATATATATATATATATATTTTTTTTACTTTTGTATCTTAAGACTATGTTAGGGGAGAAAAAAAATACGAATGTATATACAAACAATTTGGCTATTTATTTACACACCTTATATATATATATTACATCGAGTATGTGCTCCTGAACATTTGAGATTGACTAGCAAAAATGAGACTCGACACAAACTAATGACTAGAACAAAAAGAAAAAGGAGAACATTTCTAAGTTTTACGAGACTCGATACAAACTAATGACTAGATTTTTCAAAATAATTTACAAGTCAAGTCAGGGTCTTTGGCAATATGACACAACCACTCAACGCTCCTCATCCTCCGCCTCTTCATCGTCTTGAGGGATGTCTTCGGGCTGAGGTGGAACGTCAATGTGTCCCCACGGAAGTGTGTTGACTCCGTCCGGAAGGATGTAACGTTTATCATCGTTACAGCTCAAGGATAGCTTGTCGACTTGGACTGTGAAGACGCGGTGGTTTCGGGACTGGAACCTGGTGTTGATGGTTCTCTTCAACACGCCGTTGAAGAGGCATTCCCGATAGTCGTCAGAGGTTAAATTGTGTTTTACAACACCTCTAGCGACTCCCTTGGCGCGCTTCACTGTCATGACCTGCAACTCGTCATCTTCGGTCCTCTCCTCGAACTCGACAATGTCCATGAAATAAAGTTTCGAGCGAAGACCGAGGTACTCGAGCAGAGGAAGTCCGTTTGCTTCATCCTTGAACTTTCCGATGACTTTTGCGTTGACGGGGCTGTAGCAGGGATGGTTTCTGGGGTACGCACTGGTGTCAAAATCATCCAGATGCTCCAACATGTCCTTATAAACATCTTCAGTCTGGACGTCGAACACGAAGCTGTCAGTGTCCATGTAGTCAACCTTCAGACGATCACCGTAGCGGTTCTTCATCTTCCGAAGGAAGTCGTACATGAGCCACTTGCTCAGATCGAGGACACACATTCCGACGTACAGCGGTTTGTCCAGGACGATGTTGACTTTAGACATGTGGACAATGGCGACATCATCGTTGAAGTAGGTTCGGTCCAGGAAGTTTGACTTGGCCACGTACTTCCTGAACATCTCCGGCGTACACACCAGCTTAGAGTTCATTCGCTTGCGAACATTCTCGATCGTCTTGCCGAAGACCGCATTGTTCATAAGCTTGAAAAAGTCTTGTTCAAACTTGGTCTTGGCCTTCTTCCTCAGTTCGGTGTTCATTAGGATGTAGCTCTCTAACCACCGAGACTGTCGGAACGAGATGACGCGATGCACGTTCGCAAGCTCCAGCCCGTTTTCCAGTGCCTGTTGCAAGATTCTGTAATGACAGATGTAGTTCTTCTTGTCATCCAGAGTCGTAACGAGCTTCTTGAATTTCCCTCCTGGCGGACGTTTGGTCTCACAGCAGTAAGGGAGATCTTTGTGAAGGTCGTGCAGGTGGGCGGGGTAGCGAAGGTCAACTTCCAAGACGTAGCCCGTGGGTCCTTCGGGGTCCAACGCTGCAATATCCAGGGACGCGATCTCCTCGCGGCTGAGCCATTGGAAGTGTCCCTGTGGAAGACACTGGGACATGGCCCAACCGTAAAGGTTGTTGGCGTCCAAGTATAGCAGGTGATGCGTTGGCTCTTCAGGTCGTCGATCTTCAGGGCGACATCCATCATGGTTGGCCTTGGCGTGTCTGGTGATCGCCTGGGAAATACCTCCTCTGATGCCTTGCTCGAAGAAGAGGTACATGTCAAAGTCCTGTATCGTATCAAGCTCCACTCCACAGGTCCTTAACATGACATCCCAGGCGTATGACGGTAGGGTGTAGTAGTGTGCAGGGTCTAGTTCGTATTCAGCCATCGACGTGTCCCTGAAGCGTTCAAAGACGTCAGTCAACAGCGCAATGTCACAGCGCAGGTACTTCTCGGCGTAGTCCTTGAGGTTTCTACAACCGAAGGTTTCCCACACGTTGCGAGCATGCTCGTAGTCTGCATCCGTGATGTCCTCCAGGGTCAGGTCGTTGTGGAAATCTCGCTGCAGAGGCAGTTCCGTAGTATCTTCCAAAACGGCGTTCGACGTTACAAAGTTGTACGGGAACACGCCTTTCCTACGGACTAGATCGAAGAGGTGGTCTTCGGGGAATCTCTTCCTCGTCTCCAAGAGTTGAGCTGGTGGAAGTGCGGCTGCGAGGCTGGCGAGGCTCAAAGCCAGGAACCTGTAGGTGTCGAGGAACCTGACTCTGAATCCTGGCTGTCTTTTTCCACGCCCTGGCATCCCAACCGGTGCCGCTGCTCGGTCGAACAGGAACCGCTTCGTGAAAGCGATGTACCGCTCTTCCGTGTGAGCCAACACCTCAACATCACCGGGGTCGACCGCCAACTCCCGCACTATGAAGTGAGCGTCGTAGTTGGAGAGGTTGTGGAAGTAGCAGTTGACTACTCGCTGCTCCCTGTAGCGTAGGTTACATGATCTGTGCGCAGCGCCACGGAACTCGTAGGGCGGCGCGTGGTTGTGATCACGAACCTTTGGGTCTTCTCTTGAAAATGGCGATCCACAGAGGTAGCAATTCGCTGTCGAGTTGTACTGCATCGTTTCCGCTGGCGTCAGGACAGGGCGCAGATTTCTTGCTTCGTACAGGAAGTTCCACAATCGTTCAACATCAGTTTTCAACATCTCCATAAATGTCTTTGACGCATCATCCCCGAAGTAGACTCGAGGCTCAAACTCTTCAAGTCCGTACGAGTCGATGATCTGGTACGCAAAGGCATATGGGATGTGGATGTGGGTGGCTACTCCTCCGTGCGGCTCGTCGACTTGTTCATCCATCTCCGCGGTCGGCAGTAGAGCACACTCAAAGTCCGCGTAGATGGTGAAACGCTCGCGTCGGGTGAACTCTGGATGGCTGAATTTGATTTCAGTCTTTCTCGGTGTATCCATGCGAATAGGGGCTGAAGCGGAGCAGTATCGCCTGTGCTCCTCCAGACGCTGAGCACCCGTCAGACCGAGCTTGTTCGGACGGTTGTCAAAGTGCGCGAAGCACCGCTTACAGATGAATATCCTGTCTACACGCGCTGTGAGTTGGGGACGGATCAGTCGGCCAAGGTCTTTGACGTAGGCGTAGTGACTATCACCGTCCGTTGTCACGTACAAAAGGTCGCAATGGTCTTCGCGCTCCTGCCTACAGATCTTCAAGGGAAAGACGGTGTCCTGATACTTTGGTTGTCCGTTAGGTTTCTGACCCACGCGCGTGTGATCAATACCATAGACGTTGATGCTGATGTTGTTTGTCCGCTCAAACGTCTTGATACTTTTCAGAGCAACGGGGAATTGAAGGCCGGTCCAATCGTATCGGGCGATGATGTCATCGGTGTACGATGCCGGTCTTTCGGGGTGATCTTGAACAAACTTTCCCAGGACTGCATACATAAAACACCGCTCATCGGTGTTCGATACGTTGACGACTGCTTTGGTGTTCTCCAGAGACGTAGGCAGTGGGAGCCAAGCTCGACCATCTTCACCTAGAGGAGTGTATTCGTTGATGCCGACCTCCAAATCACGAACGCGAAGGTATGTCCACCCGGAGCCGATATGATCACACTCAGCCTTCTCTCTGATAAGCTTCGCAAAAGCTGTTGTGATGTACTGGTTCAGGTCCGAGGTCACCGTCAGCGGAGTCATCTTCGTCTTGAAGTTGCGCAGGCAGGTGTTGTTGTGCACATTTTTGAACTCACACTCCAGCTTCAAGTTGACCTTTATGCTGCGGTGTTTCGCCAAGGTGATCTCAAGCAACTCCGTAAGGCTCACAATCAACAACGCCATCACTTCTCCGATTGTGACGAGATTCTCCATCGGTCGCTGCAGACGGTAGGTTAGGAGGCGGTTGCGGAAACCCCGTTGAATAAGTGAGAATACGGGGCTTGACTGTCCTGCTCCAGTCATCTCAACATCATCGGGTTGTTGGTGTGTGCTCGTACTGGGTTGTGGCTCCGTGCTCGGACCTGGCTGGGGTTCATCCTGTTCCATGGCTGCTCGGTTCCGGATCAGGTCCTTCATGATCGGGCAAGAGATCCGCTCATGATGGTCCTTGTTGAACAGCTTGTTAAACTCCTGACCGCAGTATGCGCAAGGGAATCTCCGTTCTTGGCCATCACCGTGAAATTGCTTGGTGTGGCGACGAAGGTTGTCTTCCCTCTTAAACTCCGCGCCGCATGTGACGCAAAGGAACCTGCGGACTCTGCTGTGGGTTGATTCCACATGTCGACGCAGGTTTCTTTCACGACGGAAACGGCGACCGCATTCATGGCAGGTGTGGTGGCCAGGACCCGGACCTTCATCTGAAAATAAAAATAAAAACAAATTAGGATAAATGAAGATACAAATTCCCCTCTCTCTCGAGAATCACATTTCAAAGTTAAGTTTGTTAAATCAAAATAGCAATCATTAAACAGGGAAGAAGTAATCTTCTGTACTGTTTGTCTACATTGATGATCCTGGGTTCAAAGCAAAGGATGTAGCTGCAATAATGAGCTACGCCAACCCTAAAGAAGCCTTTTGTGTTAGGGGGAGCGAAAATCTCCCCCTAGTAATTAAATCAATAGTACATCAGTTGGCACGGTCTCATTCTTCTTCAGGAACCTAGTTAAATAGTTAAAAAAAAGAAGGTAAATAGTCACTAGGGGAAAAAAGTTATTTTAATGTGGATTCTCACCTTCAACGGAGTGTTGATTGACACCGGCAGTCGTCTGCGGAGCATCAATCGCCTCCCGGGGTGGAACGACGAGGTGATTCGCTCCCATGTGCCGCTCTAAGGCCCCCTGGTCTGCGAATGTGGCTCGACAAAGCCGACATGCTGCTTCTCCATCTGTAAACGTACAAAACGATTAGATTGAGAAATGTTTAACACCTGTCTTAGTTTAGTGTACTTGATGGGGGGTGTATCGATACACCCCCCTTCAAGTGCTCCAACCCAAAGCATTCACTGGTAGTTAACTTGTCCGCAGGCGCTGATGGGCTAGCTCTGTTGGTTGTAGCGTTACCCTGCTCAACTCTTGTATTAATTATCAAAAGTACGTCATGTGGGTACTCAAAATACTCGGCTTGAAGAGGGGATTCCGAAAATGCATTAAAAAAAAAAAAAAAGAAGGTCAAGTTCAAGTTAAAGGTCATCATCAGGTTAGCCCAAAGTGGTCGATGTGGGTACTCAAATGACTCGGCTTGAAGAGGGTATTCCGAAAATGCATTAAAAAAAAAAAAGAGGGTCAAGTTCAAGTTCAAGGTCATCATCAGGTTTGCCCAAAGTGGTCGATGTGGGTACTCAAATGACTCGTCTTGACTAGACGAGCAAGAATCTGCAATCAGAATTCAGATCCGACCTATGGTAGCCCAGATCCATTACCCCCCCCCCCCCCCGAGGTCTCGTCTGCAACACTTTTGCCCCCCCCCCCCCGAGGTCTCGTCTGTGGCACTTCCCCCCCCCCGAGGTCTCGTCTGTGGCACTTCCCCCCCCCCCGAGGTTAGGGAAGTATGTCATATGGGTACTCTGATGACTTGACTTGATGGGTCGAACAATAACATAAGCTATTAAAATTGTATAAATATGGTCATGTAATTTTAATTTTTTTTTTACACAGCTCTATATTCGCACAGAATAACTAAAGCTGTTAAATAAAAAGAAGACTTTTACCACACTCCGGTTATATACTGCATAACATATTTCCTATATTACTAACATTTAAGTCTGATTAAAACAATAATGCAACACACAATGACGTACCTTGTTGGGGTGGGACGAATCCACCGTGGAATTTTGCGTAGTGCTTCATACTGTGTCTGCGCGGGAACGTGCAGCCGCAAATGACGCATTGGTGTGAGTCGTTCATATTGAATATGGATTATAAAGTTTCGATAATCACAAACAATACGGCACAACACAACCGTTTTAAATAGTTCAACGATGCTGGACGAATATCGCAAATGAAATCAGCAACTAACAAAAATCGCGTAGAACGGAGCAGGATCGGACTAACACGTCTACACGCACTGAACTCTCGAACTGAACTGACGGAGGGCTGGCGATGTGGGGTGATGCTCTCCACTAATGGATTTCGGAGAAGGCCGGGGCAATAAATCTCAACCGCTGTCAGGGGTAAAAGCAACCCTCCTCTAATGTAATTCGATACGGGCGGACTATAATGGGTTCCTGGAAGGGTCGGTCGCAGCTGCTTCCCAGACCGGTCTCGACTCACCGGTCTTTTGTGCGAACATCTGCTGCGTCGACGTTTGTCGCCTCGGCAATAAATCACGACAGCTGTCAGGGGTAAAAGCAACCCTCCTCTAATGTAACTCGATACGGGCGGACTATAATGGGTTCCTGGAAGGGTCGGGCGCAGCTGCATCCCGAACCGGTCTCGACTCACCGGTCTTTTGTTTGAACATCTGCGTCGACGTTTGTTGCCTCGACAACAAATCACAACAGCTGTCAGGGGTAAAATCATTGGACAGTCGGGGGGGGGGGGTCCGTGGTCGGGGGGGGGGGTGTGGCTCCTCCTGATTGATGTACCGGGGGGGGGGGCTCCTCCTGATTGATGTACCGGGGGGGGGGGGGCTCCTCCTGAGATTAAAAAAAAAATTTGCATATTAATTAGGGTAATTAAAAAAAATTTGCATATTAATTAGGGTAATTAAAAATTTGCATATTAATTAGGGTAATTAAAAATTTGCATATTAATTAGGGTAATTAAAAAAAAAAATTGCATACTAATTAGGGGGGGGGCTCCTCGGGGGGGGGGCGCTCCTCCTGGCTCCTCCTGGTCCAGAACACTCCATTTATCCCTACTTAAATATCACATAAATTAATAGGACTAGGCATAATTGAACTACGATCAGTTATTTTGTTTATGATTTAAAATAATGTTTATGTAACTTCCCACTAAATTTGTAAATGAATTTCATCCATTTGGACATACAAGACATTACAGGCATTATTGGCACTACCAAAAAGATGTTAATACTTTAAGATTTAAGATAACCACCAACCTGCTTGACTTTATTTCATCTATTCCAGTACTTTCTACCTCCACTAAAAATAGTTAATAACCAGGTGAAGATAAGACATTTAACATTACGTATTTAACTATATATTGTCAATAGTCTGGCGATACAGTTATAAAACATAACGTTTAATCTACATTAACAAGTATTTATGAACGGCCTCACCAAATTCTAATTACTTGTTTTCACATCGTTGATCAGTTGTCCTGTGGTATTTCCCAAAAGTCTGCAAAAAGTAGGGATACAAAAAGTAATTTTTAGTAGAAATTGTTTTGTGTTTTTACTGTCTAACAATGCAAAATTATACAAGCGATCCATTTACAATGACCTCGCACAATGTTGGCCTACAATAATCCTGTTATTTTTAGTAAACAGCATACTGAAATTTTGTACGTTAGTTTTTAAGCAAGATATTCCTCCATAGTAACCTGCCACTTTTCTTCAGTGTTCATTTTCCCTAGTTAATACCAGTCATATTTTAGAATTTTATAAATGAAAAATCATTTTACTTTGATCCTCAGATACCTTTTTCTTCTTTGTTTAATGATAATCACTTTATCATGGCTTTAATGATAATCACCACTTAGGTGGTGGTGATAAATAACATATTTATCTTGTCTGCCGCCACAACCAACCACCTTCGTCTACTTGTAGACAACATATAAGTTGCGAGAGACAATTATTCATTGTATCTAGTTTTACACTACTTTAACTAAACCGCTTAGTAAAATCTAAGAATTCGTTTGGCAACATAGCCTAGCCTAGCCGTGATAGAGCGCTTTATAACGTTTGAGCTCCCTTAAATATCAGGAAGTTATTTATGCAACATACATTACATTCCAGTCCATTTACAGTTTATATCATTATCTACCACCAATTTATTTATATAAACGTAATGTATTCACCTACCAGGTGGTAAATCATACTGAAACCAACTTATTACAAAGACAAAAGTTTGCCTAGCTATCCGTACAAAGCCCCAATCGAGTAAAAAATAAAATTTAAATTTAGAAGGCACTTTTAAACTGTAGATACTATGCAGGAAGTTAACAACTGTCAGCCATACATCACAATTAACTTTGTGGCCACTGTGAGCACTTGCCCTTTATTGACAACTGGATTTGTAGTGACTTTAATGTAACTTCGATTATTAAGCATTAAACGAAGAAGAATTTGAATATAAGATAAACGTGTTTACATTGACAGCGTAATATATTTTCTGAACGGTCGGCAACCCTTTAAACAAGGTTGCTGTATAGCAATTTGAAACTATGTTACTTTTATCAATGATTAATTTTAAATGTTTTAACTTTACATTAATTAAAGATTACCATCCAGGTTGGCTAGGCTTAAAGCCATGGAAAAATCCCGTTACACATTAACATAACATACATTAACACAACATTACTTGTACTGTTGTAAAATAATTCTAAACTGTAACCAAGCATTACTTCACATTTAGAAAAAGGTTTAATAATAAATAATTGCTTGTTAATTACACTGTATGTAATTATTGTGACTAACAATGTACACATATCTATGGACAATTTATGATTTATCGTTTGGATAGTTATTTGTAAAAAAAGATTTATTAGACAATCTGCCATACATGCTACAGTTCTAAATATACTCTCTATTTATTAAATGTTAAGTCAATTATTGATTAAAAATGGAGAAATTATGTGTCAGTTTCATGATGCCGTTTATATAGGCACTAAAATATTAAACTTGTTCAAACAAGTTCTAAATACATTAAGTGGTAATAATAATTGCACAATAACTTGATTATAAAATGGTGAAATAGCATATATACAAACCTATTATTGCTATGCTCCCCGTTACATACACACAACCAAATACACACAAACATATGTTTATGTTGATGTTAAATAAAATGTATACTTATTTACAAATCTAATATTGTTTACATATTAAAAACAACCAGGAAACATGCTGAGCTAGATAGTTTCGACTAGATTGTAAAAATCCGAAGATTAAAGAAAATATTAATCATATCTAAATTAATCGTCCAGTATTAAAAATTACACCTATTTTGAATGAACGAACTGATGAGATCGTTGATTTCCAATAGCGGGGAAACGCTTTAAACTACGTTAATGTTGAACACAATCT
The DNA here is from genome assembly GCA_963675035.1 of Allygus modestus. NCBI lineage: Eukaryota > Metazoa > Arthropoda > Insecta > Hemiptera > Cicadellidae > Allygus > Allygus modestus. The sequence goes on along the minus strand of OY776111.1, from coordinate 251,202,091 downwards.
GTATACTTGACGTGGTGCTTTTTCAGAGCCTAGACTCGTGAATTGGAAATGCAATTAAAAAATTGTGTTTGTGAATTTACTTTTGTCATACTTTATTAAAATAAAAGGTATACGATACAAAACTCTCACTCGAAACACTAAGCAAACGTATTAACTAATATTTTTTTATCAATCTGACATCATTACATTAAATGCAGCAAATATAAATTGTACATTTTAATTTTATTTTGTTATGTATATATATACGGTTGGTGCATTCAGAATCTATAACTTTTAGATCAGGGGAACCATAAACGAATTATGATTAGGCCTAATGTATAATGAAAATACACAATCACATAATTTTAAAAGTATGTAGTTTAATATAGACAATTAATTAATTTTCCTTGAAAGTGTAACTGAACACATTGAACATCTTACAAGTTGTTGAACTCTTACGTTATTTTAAAACCCTTTCTTAATTCAAAATTTGTTTATTATTGATGTTTATAAAATTTAAACTGAAAATGTTTTTAGTTTAATGTTATTTAACTTGATTGAAAGCTAACAATTGTTTGATAAGATTAACCTCGAACCAACAAAGATAACAGGTGAAGAATTTCGGATGGTTGCGGAAGTTCAGGGCCGCAAATCGTGCTGCTATTACTGCAATTTGGCCATCACTCAGCCACCGTGACCTCGGCTTGGCGCTGATGTCTTCATCGATAATGTAACTTACAATTTACATGTTTTGGATATATTAATGGTTGTATTTTAATTTTGTTTTGTTAATACATGATTCGATCAAATATTATAGATTTGGAAATAAAACACAAATTTAAGTTAGGTTCTAATTGTGTTTAGCTGTTTTTTATTCCCTGATATTTTTATTTAATTAATTTGTTTATTTTTGGAATATTATATCATTTTTTTATTATTTTGTAGTCCAACCCACTTGTTTTTTCGTTTTTTTAAGAGGTCGGCAGCCTCTTTTTGCCTCACCTTTCTCGTCAACATAGACCATCTAGATCTGTGCGTGAAACATTTCCAGCTACGCAAAGGGTGAACCGTTAGAGTACGAGTTGTACAGTCCTGATTAAATTTATAGGGTAGATGAGTCCGTCACCTTGACCACTACGCCAACTACTCACACTTTCACTATCTAAATGGGATTTTATCTGTATACAAACAATCACAAAATAGCTTCGTATCAAAACCTTTTTAACATTTGAAGGTATTTCTTAGGTATTCAACATACAGTGTTAAAACTTTAACTAGAAATAGCCAGCTAAAAGGCAGACTGGTGACGGCTAAATTATTTCTTTTTCAACAGGTTTCTTTTCCCCATGAAAGAATACTTTACTTAATAGGTAATATCTGGAAACTGACACATACGTTCCCCCTTTTAGTCCAATTTTAATCTATAAATAATTTTGACTAAATAAATAAAAATATAAAGTACGGTAGTACGTATAGAAAATATACGTTCAGCAAATAATGCATTGTACAAACTCTCAATTAATTGTTGCCTCTCTGTTAATATTGAATGATAACAATAATTATTGTAGTAGATTAAGGCTTATAATCAAAAACATATCTATAAAACTGTACTGTATAATGACATCCCGACTTGGCAAGGGGTAAATATCTTTGTCGTATCACTATATACCTATATGAGCAATATGAATGTAGCAACAATTAAAAACTAATATCGGTTCTCAGCTATGATTATCACAAATGCAAATTAAATTTTAGTAAATGATTAAAAACTCCACCGTTTAATCTGCCTTCGAAAGCGAACTCTCATTAGTCGTTTACTATTATTATTTTTAGCTAGGATTATGAGAGAGGACAAACTTTAATTACAATTTAATTAGTTTTAGAATTCCTTTCCTATATGTGAGTTTTCTACACAATTAGTACGTCTACATTTGTTTGAACATCAACCCCGGACCGCCACTGATAATTGTTGGGTAGAATCTGTTAGTACTTTATTTTTACTGATTTATAATTTTCGGCGACCATAATGCACCCGCTGTATTGCAATCAACTATGTTTTTTAGATGCTGGGGGGGGGGAATGGTCAGTAATTTCAGATTAGTTTAGGTTCGATTTTATTACTTATTGAAAATTACCATCCAAAACAGTGTCATTCTAAAGAATAATATCTAATAAATCGTAGAAAGAATTTGCTACTAAACAATGTTCGGTGGTAGTTAGCGGTCAAAGGTTAATCATATGTAGAGGAGAGCTTTTAAACCCCACCGTATACAAACGTAGTGTATGTGCATGTTATAACATATCTGCATAACCAGGATAAATAAACTACGTATTACAACACTACAAAATATATTTACAATTATAAAGTTCTGCATTCAGACGGTAAAAATACAAAAAGGATGGTAGCAGGCGATCAACCGACACCGGTCATTATCAGGCTCAATCAGAGAATATACAGGATTAGTATCTAGATGTAGATCTTTAAACATGAACCATGTTATTCGTGGTTAGTTATAAAAATCCATGGTAAAACCACGACGGATCACTTAAAACACACCATTATTTAATCTGTTTTCTTACCACACACCATTTAAATCTCTTCTTATGTGTTTAATAAATAAATATACCTTTGATTAGGCGTGAACTTTGTAAAAATAATCAAATAGTCTAGTTTGATTGTTAGAAAAGGCAATTTTCTTAGACTAGGCGAAAACCAAAACTTTAATTTATACAATGGTTCATGATACAACTGTTCATGGCAAAAATACCAAGTATAAGGCCGGGGACGTTTCATCACTGCCACTTTGCATACCTGGCGTACTTTGCATATTTAATCTCCATATTAGCTCTCACATCCTCATTCCTACTTTTCCTAATAACATCTTTGTAAAAACTACAAAAATAATTGCTCGTTTAAAGTTTCGTATGGAAAATAAAATACTTTATCCATTTCAAAATCAGTGTATCATATATTTATAAGTAAAAACCCCGCTTGAAACGTATTTTACTAAATACAACTAATAGAGTTTTATGATCTATAAATACCGAACAAAATGTATGTATGCAACTAATGTCTGCAGATTCCCTTAGAAATTAAGACAAATACAACTTCTTGGAAGGATAATTTACTATATAATGTATGAACAAATTAAAATTCGTATAATTTATCCTCAGATTTAACGGATTTTAGGTAATAAATAATATATTCTTATTGGGAATGAATAACTCACTAAAAACCAAAACCTAAGGGATGAAGAGCTGAAATAAAACATGCTCAAAAATACTTCAGCGCTCTGTGAAATGAAGACATGATACAAAATGAAACATTTTATGAACGTCGCGAAGAGCTGTTTTCCTTTCATTTCTCGCTGAACAGCGGTTCTTACCCTGGGATTAAACTCCTATTTCAAGAGAATCTCTTCTTTCGAGTGTTTGAATGCAAATTCTCCCTCCTCTTAATGAATTTTTTAATTTAACATTTACTTGAATTAAATATAATTGGGAATCTCCAACATGGGTTAATATAAGAAGTAATCTTTTAACGTTTTTATACTTTAGTCCTAAGTTAATTTAACGTATTTTGCCAGACACACGCTTTGGCTGGATTTATAATTCTTAAAACTATATGTTAAACTACCTACCTTAATTGCACTTCTAACCCATAATCGTTAAAAAAAGTTTGTTCTGCCTAGCCGGGAGGAGTTATAACGACATGTCCTATGATACTAGACTTGCGTTTTATTATATAATGTCTGGATTATAATATGCAAACGATATTCATTAATAATGATGTATATTGTATATTAAAAAGGACATATGGGGTTTTTGGTTTTTTACTTAAGTTACAATTATTACGTAAAAAAAATCAAAAATACTACGCAGTTTCGAACGTTTTTATTGTTTAAATTGGTCTATGTACTGATAATATTAGGAACAATTAAACTTATAGTTTGATTCATAAAACACTGAATGTGGGTAGGATGATGTATAGTGTTTATTGAAACTGAATAAGTTTTCAGTTCAGATCGGTTCCGTGTCATTTATCTTGTTTTACTACTTAAACGAGTAAAAGCTCTAAAATCGGTCGTAATGTAGTTAATAAATGATTATAATTATACTATTTTGCCTTAAGTTAAAATTATTTGTGACTACTATTGAAGGATGCTACTGTTATTATTTTTAATTTGAGTAACATGTCGAAAGCCTATATTTTATAACTTTTCAAATATTATTTATTTAGTTTTAAACGGAAAATGAATTTTTATTTTTTACTTATTTATTATTCATTTGATATAGAAAATGCACTTTTTAGGTAACTAACCAGCTTGTAGGTAAATTAACCTGGACTTTTTAGTAACAATTATCACTAAACCAATTACACTGTACAAAGATGTTTTGTCCAGAACGTCATAAAATGTTAACATTTGTAATAATCGTAAGTCGATTTGGGTTTGACGTTATCAGGCGGACAGTGCTTTACATTCAATTATTACTTCAAAAAATGTTTTATGACGGAGAAATCATTAAGTTCACCACAGAATGCAGACGGACAACTATTTTATTCCTGGGGTTATAACCCGAGTGAATTGTAGCCTGACTGTTGGAATGATGATCAAACACCGCTGGAGTTTACTGACAGTTGTATTCCAACGTTCTATTACATTCTGCAATCCATCACTGTAGGTCGCGTGCTGCTGGAAATGGAAATATAGACCTGGCTTCGGCTGATATATATTTCATTCAATTTATATTCATCAATTCAATTTTGAGATCTTCTGTTTTTAGACGTTGTTTTACAAACATATTTTAACTAAACTCATCGAGTAGAAAGTTTTGTCATCTCTTTCATGAACGGCGAATCAAATGAAGGCAGGGCATGCGAGTTACATACATTTTTCAGGACATACACGATTTAATATTATAAGGCAATGGCTCTACATCAAAATACAGTTTAAATAACCCGAATATGAACTACGTATAAAGTGACATGTATTCAAACATTTTAAAATCGCGTAACCAATTATAACCCATTGATATGTAACCCACATTTTTAATGGTTTACTTTTAATATTAAGTTCAAACCTTTTTTCTTAATAATGAGTTTTTTGGTGAAATTTGCATTTGCATACACTTTATGAGTAATTTCTATAAATATAGTATAGGACATTAGATAGCAAGTTTTATGACCATTTATATCAATAAAGAACTATACATTTTAGCAATGAAGTCTTTATAATATTTCCAAGAATAGATGCAAGACAAAACAATCCCTTAAGGGCTTGTCAAGAGAGTCAAGCTCCCCCTTGCACCTAACTATACTATGACGACGATAATCTTATCTCTTGATTTGAATTTCGATATTTTACTGCAATAAAGATAACATTTAACGTTTTAAAGATTCAAAAAGCTTCGTTAGACAATGAATAAATACAACATATTCTCTTTAGTTGAAGAATGTTTAAAAAGTATAAAATTTGGGACCTCATTAGGATTAATTTCCATTGATTAATCGGGCCCTAAGCAGCTTTTTACCGTTGTTTCCACCCAATATTTTTTTCAATTAGGTGTAAATCTACCTTAATCAAAATCTTAAAAAACTAAATAAAGACAGATTTGTTGTTTAATTTTTAACATATTACTATACTATTAGCAACATCCTGATATATGGAATGTAATTCTTTGATGACACAGTTATAAATGACGTCTGGCTTGTAGGCACTAAGTAAAAGCACGCCGTTGGTGTCAGTGAGGGCGGGTCGGACCAACAACAGCCATGTATCACAATTAACTCCCAGTTGCGGCAATTGTGAGCTCTTGTCTCGCAATGGTAACCGAGCCGCTACTTACACTCATTATGCTCTAAACATTAGGTTTAACCTAAAACATTGATCATTGGGCACCAAGATAATGGATTTCATAACAGTTTTAAAGCATTTAAATTAGCTGTTTTTATTATAAGAAAGGAAAACTACAACATTAAACAAAAAACTTGTACTAACTTATGAAAAGTAGACAAAAACATATAAGTACTCGATTTAATATCATGATCCGTCATTTGAAGGATTATCTTTCGTTGCCCTGATAATCTGTTCTTCATAATAATAGTCCAACGATGTATTTAGCCAAGGTTAAAAATATAAAAACGGCGAGGTTTTATTCATTGATTCAAAGGGGGAGCAACACAGTTGATTGTTACAGTCGTCCAATCAACCAGGAGCAAGCTTAATTATTCATCAGTGTTAAGTGTAAAGCAATCCCTTGAATAATTTTAATTCATTAATTCATTTAATTGACCGGTATTTTATACATATGCCGTTTAATAATAAAAGTTAATTAATCATTATCTCTTAATTTAATTGTTAGATTAGTTATTATGTTATTATTTTCTATACACTAACATACCCAACAAAATATTCAAACAAATATTCACTACTTGGTTAACTAATCATTATTGAATCCTTTTGTCTTATTAGTGGTCTACCTTATGTAGTTCCATACATAAAAAAAATATTAAACAACTTTGTTGAAAGTACTGTTTTACAGTAAACTTTAATTAACATTCTCAATCGATGCCAATTGTTTTATAGTTGAGCCTGGAATTAGTCGCGGTTGCTGAAAATGACCGAATGATTCAATTGTCGGTTTTAAAACTAAATTTGATTGTTTTGGTTTATCAATATCACAGAAAAATATATAATTGAGTTTATTTTATTGAAACTCTGTGTGCACGTACGTAGTTATTTAAAAAATTTGTTAAAATTTTAATTGCATAACCTATCGGTATTAGTTAATTTCAGCTGTTTTGTTTCGGTGATTTAGTTATATTAGTTATAACTTTATCGAATTGTTTTTGCAGGTTACTAGGTGTTTTATTAGATTCATATTTAAGGTTAAATACTATATATATAATGGCTAGAAATATAAAAAAATAACAAAAATTGTTTGCTCATATTTTTCAACTTATTAGAAATACTTATCAGTTGTGGTGAATAAAAATATTTTTGATAATGCAAGACCGATTGATACCGGCTCGATCAAGTATTTATTTAATCTCATTAAATGGATATTCCGTTAAAATATTTGTGTCTTCTGAGAGTTGTCACAAAATATTCAGTATGTTTGACGGGATTATTTTGGCTTTTTTAATAATAGATTTTTTAATAGGTTCTCAATTTAATTTATACATTGAATAATTATGAATAAAATAGTTGTATACAAAATAGATGCAGTATATAAAAAAATCTATCCTATACCATGTAAAAGACTACTATGCTATTCGAAACACAGTATTCGAAAATGTATAGTAGAAAGAACTTTTTACCAAATGCTGAAATTGATTTAATTAAATAACACTTGAAAAGTGTTTTAAACCATAGGTTATTTAATTAAATGATGGGATTACTGATTGATAAGGGTGTGAAAGAATCAGTAATCAACATCAATTAATTGTAATACGTAATTGCCAGAACCAGTGTCATCTATGTTGTTTGCCGATTACTAGGTTAGAGTCAAAATTTAAATATACCTTCAATTGAACCATCTCGGATTAGTATTTTATAAATTCATGCTTGGTTTTACTTCCACTTATTATATCAGTCTCCTATATTTTGTAACATTTTTAATATATATTTTTAATACTAAGTGTTTTTGAACTGTTACGATATGAGGTAAAAATAAACTATTGAAGTGGATATATTTTCTGAAAATTAAACTCGTTGGATTAAAATAATCGAATTACTTCAAGTATCTCATATACATTGATTGCATTTTTTTCAGTACGTTCATATTATTAGAAACATACAAATAAAATTATGTTTAGAATGGGCTTAGTCAACTATTTTGAGATATGTCACATCTTTTTAGGTTATTTGAAAATATTAGTTTAAAATAATTCTCCTCAAGAAGAATTTTATTGAGTGAGTATACCAGAACTGAAATTTAATCTGTAACTCCTAAAACGAAAGTTTCAAACGAAACTGGAACGCTAAAAATTGCGCACTGATAGTTTGGACCAATAGTGAATTGTAATTAACAGAAATGTCACAATGTCAGAGGAGTAAAATAATACAAATTTTCGTAAAAGACAACACAGGGTTACAAAATATAAATAAAAGTTACCTAAAATTTCGATTGTAGAGGGAAGCATCGAGTTTATAAAATTTAAATACAATCAGTGGCAGTACATATCCAACATTTGAAGCACATGCAATGGTGACCACCTAATTTTTTTAACGCGCGAATACCTAGTAATAAATAGAATAGTTATTCCAAATAGTGTTTGCGTTAGCTTAAATCGTTGCTTAATGTTGCAACTCTGTGTTAAAAAACGCTCACACAATTTCCTTGATATGATAGAATTGCCTAATTTATGGGTTAAGCTTCTAATAGGAAGGTCCTATTCTTAGGGAAAATCTAATGTAGGAAAAAGAAACAAAAATATAACATTCGGCTTATGAAGTTTTAAATAAAAACTAAAGAACGATACCATATGTTTACAATGGAAAAGTGAACTGCCAAAGTAAATCTCGTATCAACATAGTATGTTCTAAGAACAGGGACTACAACTATTGAATTAATATTTCATACAGAGTTGGATGTATCCAAATATAATCGAATGTGTGTTTGACAAAATTCCACCTTAAAGGGATATTGACTTGTTAGGACAACTAGCGTAACATTAAAAACGCATCTCGCCTGTACAACGGTTAGGAGCTTGGCCCAACTGATTCAAGTTGTTTGGGCATGATTCCTGGGATATCAACACCATTGTAAGGGATTTTTTTGGACCACTTTCCCTCAAAAGCGTTGTGCCAAGTTTTGTCTGGTGTTGAAATGTAAAAAGAGGAAAATTAGCGAAGCAAATCTGCTCGTTATGGAGGGGAGCCCTAGTGAATAATATACTCCAAGCCTATTTAACAAACTGACCGGCATTTTCTGAGCAAGACTTCAAACAGCAAAACGTTAAGTATATGAAACTTTAATCGGAACCGTATTATAGAGACATAACAAACTTTTCTGGGTCCTCATAGAGAAAATGTAAATATAAACAAAATACGCAATCAAAACAGAGACTAAAACAACCTCAAGTAACTATCATTGATTATGACTTTAAGTAATATTAGTTTTATGATTATTATAAATAGCTATTTATAAATGATATTTTAAGTGCAATAATTTTCTGCATTGGAAATATTTGGCTATACACATAGTTACCGCAATTATTAAATTGCAAAACATACAGACCTGAATCTACAATCTGTGAAATGAGAAAAGTAGAACTTAGTATGAGTGTACAACGTTTAAAGCTGATCCCGAGGTTTCCATGATGGTATTACTATTTTGATGTTATTAAAATATACGTAAAAAGAAGGGAATCAAAATTTAAATAGAATATGTGTTTAAATGACAGTTTCTGCTTGATATGCTTACTAATTAACATAGTTAAGTTTGGTCCTTTCATTTCCGATACCCTCTATAGCCTAAATAGTTGTAAGATCAGATCATCTCCACGCAGAGTGATACTAAGGAAAAATACAGTAACTTAAACTTCTTGAAATATAGTATTAAATGTGTTCAGGCCCGACAAACATTTTTATGATGGAGTTAATTGAGTCAAGGGAGTTAGATCATTCAGCAATATTTAGTTTTAAATTCCTGCAACTCGGGTTCTCTTTTACTTAAAATACCGACAACATTTGTCAACACATTTTTGGTGTTTCTGATTTAGCAGAGTTATATACTGTACCTCAATTATTAGACTCTCTTCTGATCGGAGTGTAAGGGGCCATACACATATTACGTAAAGAACTTATGGGGGAGGGGGTATGGCGTAGCGTTATGCGTGGGGGAGGGGGGGGGTTTGGATCGACCTTACGTAACTCACACATATTAACCCTAATAGCAGACGCACTCCCGTATCTATTGATACTGTTATACATCTTTCAAAATTAAAAAAATAATCAAGTTGATATTTAAATCAAGGTAACAGTTGGGTTGTATAAAAAATAATTCCGTCATACTATTTTAATAACAGTTAAACTAAAATTAAATACATAACGTGTTTTGAGTAAGTTCTGTATTGTTTTACGCCTATGTTTTGTGTTGTTTTAGAGTGAATAATCATGGCTTGATACAGTATTGCGCAATGCTCTCCACATCTTCAGTTTTTTTAAGTATTTTGTATTTGTATTAGTTATAAAATAATTTGTTAAGTTTTTTCTGAGATAGTTTATTTTGTTGTTTATATTATTAGTGACACACTTGTTTGTTTGTATACATTTTGCTTTAAAATAATAAAAAAAAAATTTTGTTAAGAGAAAATCATATAAAGTATATTAAATAAAGCTTAAATTTTTTGGTAAATTGTATGTTGTCCATTGGTCTTTAAATTGAATTTTATTTAGACAATTACATTTAAAATAAAGCTAAACAAGTCTTTTTCCGACTAAATGAAAAATAATTTTTGTTCCTAGTTTTATTTATATTAACATTTAAATATGACTTTATCATACATATTCCTAAAATTAAGGCTAGGAAGTCAAAGTAGATTTTTAGTGAAAGATGTAAGAAAACTAGCATTTTTCACTGCTATTGATCTATTCAGTGAAATAGGCACCCTCTATGCAACATTAAAAACGATTAATCAAACAAACATAACTGCTGTATGCGGTATTAATGCATATCTTTATGTACCTTTTTGTGGCTCTTTAGTTAGCCCTTCGAAAATTAAAAAAAATTTCCCACAGAATGGTTATAACAGAAGTAAGACTTTTAAGTAAAAAAATCTAGAATTTATTTTTGTCCAAACACCCGTCATGATTCATTGAAATATATATTCTAAGTTGCTAATAAAACGATGTTTAAAAGGTTTAGGTTGTTTTAAAGCCTACAACGATTGAGTTACGTAACCCACTTGGGATGTACTTACACTTGGGGGTATGTTCAAGCGTTATGGTGCGTTACATAGGGGATGGGGGAGTCTGATGATGAAAAAATACGTTATGTAATATGTGTATGGCCCCTAATCTACATCGTGTAAATAAAAAAACAATGTTTTCGTACTAATTTTAATCCAGAAATGAATATATTACAAATATTATTACAAAATATTGTGTGGTAAAATGTGTTTCTAGTTTTGTATCACTTAACACACAAACTGGTATCTGGTCTACATTCTGATATTTGTCAGTTGCTGACCTGGTTGCAAATGTGGACTAGCTCCCAGAGCGCTCCTGATTTGATATCGTGATTTGTAATTCAAGACCTTTATAATAATATCAAAAACAGGGCTAAATATGCTTGTGTACTTTTTGTGCATTCAATTCAATTACATGTATGTAGATTGTTCCTGGTTTAGCTCTCGGATTAAGTGCTACAAAAAGTTATCAAAGAAAATATATTTTAAATCACACTGGTAAAAGCCCACACCATCTTGGCTGGGTTAAAAAAAAATAAATAGTAGGTTAAAAAGAGGTAAATATACTTTTAGTGAGTCTAAAATAACTTTATTATAATATATGGTATGCATGAACTAACAATTTTTTTTATGATTACTTTTCACCTATCTTGCTCTTTAGAGCGAGTAAACTTATTCATTAGCATTTTATTTTATAATGGATCTAGATTAGTATAAAATACTCCATTTTTATCAAAATATATACACGTAATACTTCATAAACGTATAATATTACTATGCAATTTAAGTGTCCATGTACACTCGAGGTAGATTGAAAATATTTAACAACCCAAGTGTTTTTATTTTACGACTTTGACCGATCAACCATTATTTTTTTAAAGTTATTTTCATTTTTAACTTTGTAAGGCCAAATGCAACGTTTTAGCCTAGTAAGTACTTTTTAAACGTTTTTATCATTTAAAAATAAATCATATTCAAGCAGCAGAGTGATTATCGATAACGCTAAGTTCACAAAGTAGGCCTTGAGTCTTATAAATTATAATCAGTTGAATAATAAAATCAGTTAAACTGCGGGCATTACCAAAACTCGTTGCTCTCATTAAGAAAAATCGTATTGCATATAATATTCCAAGATACAGTAACACTGCAAAGTATGTTGTTTATCTAAATAATTAATACACTCTTTACCATTTAACTTCATAGAATTTATTAATTATATTAATTTCCATGTATTTATTTGACATAACTGATACTATATGCATCTCTACGAAGGCATATAGTATCATATAAGCATATAGATACTATATTGTGGCGCTAAACATGGTTTGATAACAAACGACGATAAATTATACGCATTTCTATTGATCAGTTTAGTCTAGATATTAAAATACTAACTTAGTATTTTATTCTTCCTGCCATTTTTTTAGTTTCCGAGGCCTATAAGCAACCAGCCCATGTACAGATTGCTCTCAAAATGTACAAACAAATGTACATTGTCTTCCGTGTGCTTGAACTGCTTAGGACCACTGAAACATTATTATTTTGAAATGTACTTTTTTTAAACCACTTACAATAAACTACTACCAAAAAATAACTAGGTAACTAGGTTTTCTATGTTTGATTAATAATAAGTTTATCAATCTTAAACTTCTTAATGACCGTAAAACTGAACGAAATAATGCGTTCGTTAATTCATGGTTTGGACTGTACTAAAGTCTATTTATCTTGCCCTGCAGACATGGAGAAAGTTAAAAACAACACCATGCAATATAACCTATACAAATATTTATAAGTATGTAATGCACTTTTGTAATAATAATAAAATAATACCCCGTCACAGCAAACCTGAATACTCAGCAAATTTCCAATGAATATATAACATAACACATTAAAACACTTAACAGGATTCATAAGAAATGTATTCACAAACAAGCGATATTTAAAATATTAATTATTCTCCATAAGAATAACATTGGGCATGAGTACGCAGGTTTGCTGCAACAAGGCACACAAAATAATTGGTTTTTATGCAAATATAAATATAACTCATCTTAGTGAAGTCACATACCAAGTTTCATCCATATACATTCATAAATAAGCGATATATAACATTTTAAGTATTTTCCATAAGAATAACATGGGGACCAAGTACCTAGGTTTGCTGCTACAGGAACCATAGGTGAAAAATAATTTTTTTGTGCAAACAACAATAAACCACAACCAGATCAAGCCATATACCAAATTTCGCCAGTTTATGTTCATAAATAAGCGAGATATACAATTTTTCATTTTCTCCATAAGAATAACATTAGACAACGTACTGTGTTTAGCACTTTCAATATCTCGGTAACCAATTGACGTAGAGCAATGATCAAAATACCAAATTGTTTGTTTTTTTAAGCTGAATTCAATGGTATAAATTAAAATTTGATTTATATTAAAACTGCATGTGAAAACCCCAAAAAACACATTTTTGGGGTACAAAACCCCCCTTCGGATGGTGCGATTCATCTGGTTCTAGAACTCGTTCAAATAAATGGTACTTTACACATTTGTACCAAATTTAATTAAGATCGGACCTTTTTTACGAGAGTTATCGTGCTTACGGACACACATATATATATATAAATATATATAAATATTTATATAAATATATATATAAATATATATATATATATATATATATATACATATATAAAAATTTGAACGAATGGTGTTTTTTGCATCTGGGGACATCAAAATGAAAAGTTATCATGGTCTCGGGCTTAAGTCTTACCATGAGACCTACAGTAATAGCTTATTCCCTATAGGGGAAATTCGCTAAAAGAGAAGATTAAAGCCAGGTCGATATTACTGTATCTGGGTCAATTCCTGGAGCTGTCACCGGAAGCGATAAGAGAAGTGAAGGTCACAGCACCGCTCCACGACCTTGTTATCACTTCGCTTGATTGAGGTTTATCACTGAATTTAGCGTTCAGCGTTTATCCCTCGGTTAAAGGTTCGACCGTATAATTGGTTATAGGTTTCATCTATCAATAAACTTTAGGAAAAGAAGTGAATATATTGAAAATTGACATAAATAATAGTGACGTGAAGTATTTGCTGGTTTAAAGGTCGTGCAACTACCTGGCCACAAATAACTGCACGAAACTTTTTGCAATCATAGCCAGTTAGTAATATTGCCTATTAGAATTATAAAATAATATTGTTTCGGATTAGTGTTTTTTTCTTATTTAATCACAACTTGTAAAGTTTGCCACAAGAATACCTCAGTATTTCGAAAGAATAGTGTAAATATTTTCATAAAACTAAGTGTCGAATATTTTAGGCTATAAAGTATTCTACATGTATAAATGCATATCTTTGTTAATGATTCCCATCACTGCAAACCCATTTTGTTTAGGGAAATACTCCTAAAGTGAACAAAGTCAAAGTTATATAATACAAACATTACACAAACGTTAACAGGGTGATATCGGAAGAACATTTGTAGCTCTAACTAAAAACTAAACTATTATGTTTAGTTATTTGTATGTTCTATAACAAAGTATCTGGAGTACCTTTTGTAACTATTCAAATTATTCTAAAAAGTAAGTCCATTAGGATCGTATGTAACCTTTACCCCAGCAGTAAAGTTAAAGACTGGAATGAATAAAATACAGGAGTGGGAGCTGCTATTGCAGCTGGTAGTCACACAGAAAATGGAATCTGGGTGCTTTTAGTAATGTTTCAAACATAACTTGATAGCAACACAGTCATATTTATTGTTAGTTTCCAACCCAAACTGAGATGTCTACTCTGACCTAAATTGTTTAGCATACTGAGAAACTCATCTTTCTCAGTATACAATCTACCCTGCAACTCTGTAAGTTACTTGACTATGCCATAGACGCCATAGAATGGCCGTGGAAGTAGATATTTATTTGTCGTAAGTTTTTCAGAGGGACTAAAATGATAAAATATCACTGCTGGTTCCGACTATTTCAATGTTCCTGAAACCTAAACAGCTCAATGAAACATTTTAGTGCTTAAGTTGAATTCTGTCAGTATCATATTTAACACTTAATGTGACATTCCAGAAATTTAAAGAGAATGTGACTAGGAAACTGAATATATTTCATGAACCAGCAATCGGTAGGAAAGACCTAGTAAAGTGGCAAACCGAAGCAGCTACTTGTGCAGCCGTTGCATCGCCAGTTGGCTGTTTAGAGCGCACTTTACGAAACGCAATAAATCACCAAACCCCGGTGATAACAACGGCGTAATTATTCCTTTGATGTTTGCGGGTAAACCGAAAACGGATGGAGTTCCTGAGTTAGGGCAAGATCAAATCTTTGTTCGCAAAGGAGTTTGGATCGGGCTGTTTTGACCGCATGAGGCCGTATGTAAATGAAAGGGTATCATACTTATTTGTTAAATTATAGCAATGATAAGCGTTTTATCTGCTAAAAGTATCTCATAACTATGTTTAACGTTTCTTAAATGATGATTTTTCTTGACTTAAAATTCATTGATGATAGTGAGTTTATTTTCTTTGAATAGATAACTTTTGTTTTTACTAATCAAGATGTTTTAAGTTTCTCTATTATAATACAGCACAACAGATGTCTTGTTACAGGTGTTTATATTATTGTTCAAGCAGACTTTCTGCGGGAAATTTACTAGTTTCACGTCTCAAGTTACATTAATTTACAGCTACGACAGTATTACAGCATACATGGTACTGTCCCAGGGATTACAAACAAAATATTTGGAAAGTAAAAAAGCAGCCTCCAACCATCAAGTATATTTGTATAATAAGGGGACAACCAATTGCGAAGTTCGTTTTTCGAACCATTAACATCCAGGATATTGCGCTAAGAGGTTGTGGAGTCCCGGGTCACAATTATCCCTCGTTGAGGCGTTGCGGTTGGGGCTTGGGGGAAGGTTGGGTGGGAGCGCGGGCCGAATTCCAACCACGGGTTGTAGAGCTCATATTGCCAGGAATTTCATCTTGAGCTTAACAGTCTGATTACCACGGTATGATCTTAGGCAAAATTACTGATTATTTTTGACTTTTATTAAAGTACTAGGGACATGTAATTTTACACTTGTAATAGGAACCTTTTGCAATTATGACAATTGCATATTTACTTAAGGCATAGTTTTAAATTAATTTAGTGTCTTATAAAATCATAATAATGTATAAATCAAAATATAACAGACGATGGATAAAATAAAATAGAAAACCTAACTAAAATCTTTAAAAACTCGTAGTAAATTACATTTTATACAATTGTTTAAAAGTTGAAACAGCTTTTAATTTGTACAAAAGTATGCTGGCCTATCAGTAGTACAGAGGATGCACATTATTATAGTAATTATAGTTCGCCTTGTCCACACAACAATTTTGGCATCACAGTAGTTCATTCTATTCTCGCACAACTAAAATTTGTGTGTGTATACACAAAAATCTGTGGACAAGTTTTGTATTCATAGTAAATTAAAAGCCAAGCATTAACTCGGCGTTTTGTCGCACATATGACGATTGTGTGACGAGACTCCTGTAATGGTTCGACTCAATTGTACCCTTTTACGACTCTTCGCAATAGCAGTAGTACATTCATTTACTTTAGGTCACTTTATTTAAAAATATAAACAACTTTATAATGAAGTACATGTTTTGGCACACTGTTGTAAATACTAGAACTGATTTATCAAAAAATTTTCATTTCTTTTGTACCGATTAAAGATTTCTGTGATACAAACCTTAAATAAATTGATTTGAAAATCTTCAACAGGAATTTCCTCGATACGACATTTATTTTAATAGTTTATATCGCTAGCCAACAAATAGTAGTCTACTTGAGAATGATTTCGACACAAGTAAATTAATGTTATGATTTAGTCATATGTATATTCAATAATCCTGTACTATGATGTTTATTAGGCAGCAGATAACTAGATATAACGTAATTTCAATTCGTAATTTTGTTTTATTTGGGTAAAACACATTTCAAGCTAAAACAATGCATCCAAACATAAGACACCAAAATAAAATCCCACATTATTTGCTCGTAATATTGTGGTATGTGGTAGTGAGAAACATATGCATGCATTTGAAATTCTCTGAGTACGCAGGTTTGCTGCGACGGGGGTATTTTGTTATCATACTTATCCTTGGCTGTTCTTCTGCACTAAAATGAAACAAAAATTATAAAAATCAAACACCCTAAACATGATTTTATCAACACAAATATGCGTCGATGGTTAATGTAAATGACTAGGAGGATTACTAACAAGGCGGTTTTTTTTAATTATGTTAGAAAACATTCTGTAAAACGGGTCAGTTAGTGTCTTAACCCAGTCTGGTCTATACAGTCTCTTGGTGTCAGACCTCTTTAAAATGTAAAATAATAGTACCTTCACACAACACAATCAGTAAAAACTTATTAATTGTAAATAAATATAAGCTTTCGATTAAATGTACAAACATAAAATGTCAAGATTAATATCCTGTTAGTTGTAGAAAAATATGCTTTAGTAAAGGAAATATAAGGAATGAATGCTGTAAGTTGTTGGATAAAAAGGATAAAAAGTAACAATTATATTTACATTAATAAATAATAAATGCAACATAAAAAACACTGAAACGCTTTGTCACATCGTTCATTCAATTTATTTACCCAGATAGCACCCTCATTCGTTAAGACTTTAATCTTTGTTTTTTAGAATCAAATGTCTTGACGAGCTAACGGTTTTAGTTTGTTTTCCTTTTTGTACACGATGTTGCCACTAATCTTTGGATTTTGTTAAAATATTCTATAACACAATTCACTGTTCTCCATAAAACACGTGTAACATAAAAACAAAATAACAAATGCATTATACTTTAAATAAGGGCACACCTCGATAGATACCTCAAAGCTTTAAATATGCTTTGAACCGTTAATTTAAATCTTGAATCAATAATCAGGATCACTACGATTTTATTTGCTTGAAGATTATAGTATGGAAGTGTATACCAGTCTTCTTTTGAGAATACAGGAACAATTTTATTATTCTCGAAATCGACCAAAGGTACGTGTGTGTACATCTTTAGCACAACTCCTTAGAATTGTGTAAAATATCAAAGGATAAAAAAATAAGCCGTTGAAAATGTGTTTAATAGGCTTTAATTTATTCATGTTCATGAAGAGACTGTTAATGTTTATATATTGTTATTTGTTATTATTTTATTTAAATGTTACTTCATCAGAATAACATAAGAACAAATGTGTTTGCATCTCACTATACAAGTGTCCAGACATGGGGTAAAGATCTGGAGACATAAAAACGTGAATAGACAGACACTAACTGCAATGATTGTGTCCATGATTATATAACTGTCAAACTTTCATGAACCCTGGCCAAAAGAATCACCCTCTTTCTCCTGATTCTAAACTGATTAAGTGTTTTTACCAAACTAATGATTTTGTAGCTTAATACAACCGATCTATGTTTATATATGTTAACATATATATATATATATATATATATATATATATATATGATGGATATAATCTATTATTGCCTTGGCATTATTTTATCCTACGTATTTGTAATGTAAACTTTCATTCTAATGTCCCCGTACATGATCGAATCTCAATACAACCGAGTTTACGCGTGATTAAAATATGTCACAAAAACTGTGAAGGAGCAAGATTCGAACATGTATAGTTAACTATGAACACAATTACCTGTTTTATAATAGCTTAAACTCAGAGTAATAGCGAACAGCTTTGGAAGTACGACTGTGTACAATTATCTTTCAATTTCAGCTTTATATTTATGTTATTGATTTTCAATTAGTGAAAGGTTTACTACAATGATATAAAAACCATCTATCAAACTGGTGTTGATAGAGGCACGAGCATTGTTTGACCTTGACACTCTTATCCATGACATGAACCTTAGAAATCGCACCGATGCAATGAGCATACGTTAAATTGTTATCGTTAGCATTTTAAAATACCCCCGTTGCAGCAAACCTGCATACTCAGTGAATTTCCAATGAATATATAACATAACACATTAAACCACTTCACAGGATTCATAAGAAATGTATTCACAAACAAGCAATATTTAAAATATTAATTATTCTCCATAAGAATAACATTGGGGATGAGTACGCAGGTTTGCTGCAACAAGGCACACAAAATAATGGGTTTTTATGCAAATATCAATAGAACTCATGTTAGTGAAGTCACATACCAAGTTTCATCCATATACATTCATAAATAAGCGATATATAACATTTTAAGTATTTTCCATAAGAATAACATGGGGACCGAGTACAAAGGTTTGCTGCTACAGGAACCATAGGCGAAAAATTGTTTTTTTGTGCAAACAACAATAAACCACAACCAGATTAAGCCATATACCAAATTTCGCCAGTTTATGTTCATAAATAAGCGAGATATACATTTTTTCTTTTTCTCCATAAGAATAACATTAGACAACGTACTGTGTTTAGCACTTTCAATATCTCAGTAACTAATTGACGTAGAGCAATGATCAAAATACCTAATGGTTTGTTTTTTTAAGCTGAATTCAATGGTATAAATTAAAATTTGATTTAAATTAAAATTACATGTGAAAACCCCAAAAAACACATTTTTGGGGTACAAAACCCCCCTTCGCATGGTGCGATTCATCTGTTTTTCGAACTCGTTCAAATAAATGGTACTTTACACATTTGTACCAAATTTCATTAAGATCGGACCTTTTTTACGAGAGTTATCGTGCTTACGGACACATATATATATATATATATATATATATATATATATATAAAACAATTTGAACGAATGGTGTTTTTGGCATCTGGGGACCTCAAAATGAAAAGTTATCATGGTCTCGGGCTTAAGTCTTACCATGAGACCTACGGTAATAGCTTCTTCCCTATAGGGGAAATTCGCTAAAAGAACAAAATAGTTATGTATTACAGTGGTTTTCATTGTATTAGAAAGCATGAATATTTTTAACGTAATTTAAAAGGAATACATTAGAGTACACGATCCGTATTAGTAGTTAGTAGATAAGAAAATATGTTTAAATATTAAATCCAGGCCATTAAGATAGATATAAAAATATTGTGTTCTATTTATAAATTTTTGAAGTTATAATAGTGCTAACGTGTTTATGATACAAACCTATACGTACTATTGTTTCGATTTGATGTAAAAAAAGTTTTACACGTATTTCAAAAGTCAAGAATTCAACAAGAATTTACGAACAAGTGCCTTAAAATTGTTTCATATTTTAGACCTAAATTTATTTTCTTTAAGTACTTAAGTAGATTGATTTTTTCTTCAGAGTTCAGTGCCTGGAGCCTGGGCTATAATTGACTCTGCCATTAGATGCAATTGGCATTAAGACCTTGGCTCAGCTGATCAATAAGGCGCTGCTGTGTTGTTGGCGTTGGCATTATTTATGTGCAGTCTCGGTATTAGTAGGACATTGAACTTTCATAATTTTATGCACAAGTTTATTTTACGATTTTTACTTTTTGAAAAATATGGACACCTAAAAACCTTACATGTTTCTTAGACAAGTGATATCAATAAATCTTATATGGTTAAATTTATGGTATTATTATGGTTTTGTTTTCAAATAAATGATTACTAGCTCATGTGTTTCAGCAGGCAAACCGGGAGGGAAAACTTTAAACCTTTTATATTGCAAGGAAATCTCATAGACATAACTACTTTGTTAAGGTAGATGACTAGAAAAAAAAAACAATAACACGTATTTATAAATTTGTATATAAACTTAACAAAACATAACGGATAATCAACATGCCCACCCTAAAATACCTCAAAATATCTAAAGAAATCAAAAATTCTATTCTATAAATACCTTTAACAAAACTCTTGACATTAGTTTAAAGCAACGATTATATATAAATTATATAAATTCAGATTATTTAGCATTCAAATTACTAATTGAAGTCGCTCACCTGTACACGACTTCCCTTCGTCAACATAGACAATAATGCCAAGATAGTTGGTGGCCAACACAAATACAAACATCCACTTCTGGCACAGACTAACTCTTAGAGTGGCGACGACCAAAATGAATACCCATTTAGTTTTATAAATAATTCAAAGGAAAATATGCAGTAATGGAAACATTTACGTATATTATAGGAATTTACCACGAATCTATATAATTCCTTTTCCGATATAATTAATGTGTATTTGTTGTTTTAGGGCGAAAAACTATATGTCTATAAACTATGAAACTATATATAAGATAATTTTCCTGCATCCCCTTTTAATTGATATTAGTTCAATTTAGAGGGATCAACTCCAATGTTTAAACAAAGGTGAGTAAAAGGTGAAGAGTAAAATCAAAAGTCGTAAAATCAATGTTGAAATAATATTTTGGTTGGTTTTATATGTGACGGTATTTATTGTACTGACCAATCATAACAAATAAACATTTTATAATCACCGGAACAGAAAAACACGTAGATTAAAGCTAAATTTCAAAACTAAAAATTAAAAGTTTAAATCTTTTCGTGAGCATATTATTAATAAAGAGAGAATGACACTAAAAGGGAAAGATAAACTGTTATCAATACTTGCTATAACATATCAATTTACCGTTGAAGGGTACAAATCCAGTTTATTTTAATATATACTGATTTATGAAGATTTATTGATGCATTCAAGTCTGAAAACTCTTGTGTGATGCAGTAGGCAGATCTAGCTGGAGTATTCTCTTCAAAACTTAAACACTCAGCGTTACTTGTTTCTCACCGTTGTCTCTCTTTATACTGGATGACAATTAAGTCACGAAACGGCTTATTATTCCTTTTATTGTTAGATGTAAGATATTTATTTTTTATAACTAAACTCCGTAAATCAACAATCGGTACATTAATCTACTCTTTTACGTACAAAAGTAAAAGCAATGTTTTTACCCCTTCTCGGGGAAGGCCCACGAGGAGTCGGAATCTATTTTGTAATAGCACTATGGATCGAGGTTGATACTTAATTGTAGGTGTTCTTAAATAGAATTAAATGCTGCAAATTTGATCTCAAAAGATTAATCCCCCCCACCCAAAAAAAAAAAAAAACTATGTTTTATAATAACAATAGTAATAACGTTAAACATAACCAGGAAGTAAAATTAAAAACTAAATTAATTCTAAACAAATTTACTGTTTTAAATAGGATTAGTTTAGAAAGCTTAAGCTTATAGGGAAAATAGTCCGATAAGTTAAATACGTAACGCACCCTCACACTCTTAATTAAATGTAAGGTGAAGCTCAGAAATACCTCCTTTCTGAAAGTAGAAATACTACTTCTTGTATTAACAAAAATAGATACAGTTAATCAGTATAGTATTACATTTGTAGTTTTACGTTCTGGTGTTTTCTTAAAATAGTTAATTTATGGCCCAGATATAAATTATTTGATATTGAAGAAATTTAGGAATGTACAATTGCTAATGATAAGATTTTTCCACGTGGATTCTCTTTAGACAAACGTTCATATTGAATACAAAATGCAAAAGTATAACAACATATTTTATTTTAATGTTGGAAAATACTTTACATCCAGGCAATTCTTGACTTTAAAGAATCAGGCAAACTAATTTTAAAGTGTGAACATTTTGCTTTATAATAATTTGTTGGCGTAACTTATTTGTGGTACAAAACACTAATCAAGACTCCCAAGCCCCTCCCGGAAAACACAGAGGAAAGCTATGTCATACTTCCACCGCAAACTATGTGGTTTATATCTACGTTTAAAAACTCTTATTTATAAATAAAATATAATTATTCATTGTTTATTGTTATTTACGAATTTCTGCCGGAAATTAGTCCAGAAACGTCAATAGCCTAGTGAACTGGTCTACTGGTGCTCCGCGAGGTTCAGGGTTTAATCCCCACCAAACACGAATTGCTGTTGGCTATCTGACAAAGCAGGAGATCTGTGGTTCTGAACCTGCCACCTACCTAGGATACAATAATGGAAGTGTGTTTAGGAACTATATCTGTAGTAAGGATCTCTCTACACTAAACTATTCAACTTAATATAAAATAAAAATAATAGCCAATAATTACTGTTCTATTCTTAATCATCATTGCAGTTGTTATATCACTTAACGGTTTTCACTGACTTCTGATAAATCTGTTTAAAAATCATACACATTTTAGTTTATGTACAGATACTTTAAAGAAATGTTTATAGCTTTATCAAAGAAAAGTTGTCATGTATAAATTGAAAAGTTAAAAAAGGTTATCTTTTTAATACACTTATGCGTACGATTATGGTATTTTTTTAGTTTCTCAAAGAATTTATTTTGGGTTAATGAGTATAAATTAGTGGACTTTACATTAGTTGGCACTGCTACTTACAAGTGTGTCTATATACTCATTTCGGCTATACAAATTAATATTGTTATATACTCCACATATAATCCAAGAATAAAACCATTTGAAAAGTATTAGATATATTATGCATATCTTTCATTGAAAATTATTTTTCCATTTGAAAGTTAATTGTTTTATAAAGAAAATAAAAAAAGTTTCCGGCGACCTTGCATTTTTGTGATCTTGCAAACATATTTACAGACCGCCTCAATATCAGGAGAAATTAAAAAAAAATACTAACGCTAGTATCAAGCTAGTGAATAATTTGATGCAACATATAAACTACAACGAAGTACCATTAACTGCTAGATAGCGAAGATGTGACAAGTATGTAAACACAATTGAAGTATATATTTATTAATTCAAGTTTCAACTTCCGTGAGTATTTGTAAAGGTTTAATATAAAATACGATTAAAAAATGTATACAAAAGTTAAACAAATTTATAAAACAATAGCTCATAAATCCAGGGAACTTAAAAATATAAACTCTTTGTTAAATTAAACAAATCGATCAGTGCGTGCATCAGACTGAGTACAGTCAGTTTAGCACGTATTATTATTACATAATACAATTTTGTAATAATAGGTTTAGTGTAACAGGATCCTTTTTATAATGAAACTAAAAAATAAAATGTATACTTGTTCCTTAATAGAGATTAATGTTCAAACTACGTTTACCTTCGTTCAAAGGAAATATGCGCTTCCTCAAACAAATATTTTAAGGTTTTCCCTTTCATTTACTTACTCGATATCTGTTTTCAGACCACTTTACATCAACTGTTTTATGCCGTTAAAAACTTATATTTTTATTTTTAAGTGATTTGTTTGAAATATGTCCTTAATTTCACCGGAAAAAAATGGTTGCTGCATAAATCATGTTTTGGTAAAGAGAACTACAATGCACCTGATATTTTCAGCCGAATTGCTAATTAAACAATATTGTTAGCAAGATGTCAATGACAACTTTGCGTTACGTATATGATGTGTAAATAATGTAATGAGAAATAAATGTGTTGATTAAATATGAAGTAAAATCATGTGGTATGCGCAGAGTGTAGAGCGTCATTGCGTGAAAAAACTTTATTTATATAAACAAATTAGCCGTGTAAAGTACATTCAAACAATTGTGTTTTATATATATATATATATATATATATAAAATTATAGATTTGTCTGTACATTGCTTGGAATTATGAAAGTATTGCATATTTTAACGTTTTACACCCTAGGAAAGGCAAAACAAGTTTTATCTTAATTTCTGTCCGTCTGTCGATAACGCTCAAGGACGGGGTTTTGTTCGCTTTTCACGGGAAAATGGGTGCACTGACATTGATTAAACTTTGTTTATTTGTTCTATACATGCGTGAAAAGATGTTAGGCCACTTTAAACTAGCATACTTATTTTGGAAAAAGGATGGCGGCTGCTCAAAAACGTGATTTCGTGCGATTTTGGTCACTTTTTTCGCTTTTCACAGGGAAACGGGTGCACTGATTTCGATGAAACTTTTTTCTATATTCTTTATGTGCGTGAGAAAGTTTTATGTTCATTGGATTTTTTTAAATCACCTAAGAACTCTGCCCCACGGGGTTTAAATATCCTATGTTATTCTTTTGGACAAAACATTTATTTATATTGAACCAGATGATGACTTAACAATAGTTATCCTATAAACAGATGTTGTAGTTCTTATTTAAAACGTTGAGTGAAGATTGGTAATAAATGACATAAGTATACAGAGAGGATATCAATATAAAAACATTTTTGCCCGTACATTGCTTGGAATTATAACAAGTTTGCATATTTTCGCGTTTTACACCCTAGAAGAGCCAAAACAAGTCGCATCTAAATTTATGTCCGTCTGTATGTCCTGCGGTAACGCTTAAGGACGTGTATTTGTTCACTTTTTGCGGAAAAACGGTTGCACTGATTTTGATGAATCTTTGTTCCTTTGATCTATACATTCGTCAGAATGTTTTAGGCTACTTTAAACTGGAAAAATGACGGCGGTCGCTCAAAAACGTGTTTTCGCGCGGTTTTGGTCGTGTTTGTTCGCTTTTCCTAGGGAAACGGGTGAATTCATATAGATGAAACCTTTTTCCTATGTTCTAAAGGTCTACGTACGCTAGAATATTATAAGCTACTTCAACATTTTGAATTAATCTCAGAGCTACACCTCACGGGATTTTCAATGTACCATCTTATGGTTATGGACAAAGCATTTATTTATACTGGGCCAGTTGATGACTTAAGAATATTTATTCCATAATCAGTTGTTGTAGATCTCATTTAAAATGTTGAGTGAAGATTAATAAATAACAGAAGTATACAAAGTGGACATATTATCTAAATCTATATTTTTCAGACACATTCACTCGCTCACATTGGGATCACTGTTAAAAAAGCGTTCTAAAAACTACCTAAAAACAATGTCTAAGAAGGTGAAATTTTGCATAGTGGTTCCTCTTATTCTGCAGATGTATAATAAGGCTAGTTTTGAAACAAAATTGTACCTGGCTCTGCCCGAATTTACTTTTATTTCTAGTATTCTTTGGAGCATTAGTTCGGACCTTTTAAGTTGAAATTCGGTAGGAACATACCTAATATATCAGAGCAAACACAAACCTATTTCCGTGAAGAACGTGTTTTAGGGTCCCACCCCTGAACCTTCAGAATACTTAATTTAACAATCGTGCACCTGCTACTGGACTGATGGAAATGAATTTCTGTAGCAAAAAAAGCTGATTAAAAATACTTAAGAGCTCTACCCCAACACTATTGACTATTATTTCTCACTGACCTTTAATATAATCACGACAAACTACTCAGCCAATAGAACTGAAATTTGGTACTTCATCAACAACAAAAACATGGGAGTCTTAATGGGAGTCATGGTGTTGTTCTTTAGAGATTTCATACAGACACTTTGTGCGCTTGGGACATGGGGGGACGAGATCTATGCCTCTTTAAATATATCTTTTATGTAGCCAACTACTGAGTGTCTCAACTTACCAGTAAATTTGAAAATTATTTCTTAATATGATTAAGGGGATGAGGAGTTTTATTGGGTCCAAGGTTTTAAAAGTTGGGAACAGGACATTGGAAAACAGGAGGTCTCATAAACATCTAAAACATATTTAACTAACATGAAAATAATCATTGTTCTTTTGTACATTAGGATAAACTATATTTTGTTTACAACAAAAACAAGGATAAAAATCAACATTAGAACAGATGTAACTTTAAACATATGATCTTTAAATATGAAATATATCACAGTCTCCTCCACTGTAGAAGATATAACTGAAGAACTGATGAACCGAACAAAGTCATAAGTTTAACCTCACCACTGGTCGACGGACCCTTGTTGACCTTCTCAGCTGGACCGGGGAAAGATTAGGTTCGTGTTCTTCTTGAATGTGTGGCTGCTTAGCTTCTAACAAGGCAGTCTCATCTGCAACATCACGATTCTCCCGGGGCATGGGAATTGGTACATTCCTATATTGAATATTAATGAAACTATTGCCAATATTATTTTTTTTTGTGAACTAATTTGGTCTGTGGGATTTGGTGATGTAGCTGGTGTTGGTGTGGTTGATGAAGAGCAGGAACTTCGGACCTCCTTAGTTGCTCAATGTGTCGCTTCACGATTGTTCCATCATCAAGTTTTACTAAATAATGTGGGCGGCCTAAAACCTTTGCTATTTTTCCAAACTTCCATTTGGTAAGTGTTGTTTCCAGAACTATAATTTCTCACTTGGACATGTTCTCCAGGGAATAATTTAAGTGACTGTGGTAGATGTGGGGCAGTGCGAGGTTTAATTTCTTGAGGAGTCTGAAATCTTGAAAGGTCAAGTTTAGTTCAGAATCTCCGTTGCATAAAATTCTCCGCTGGTGATTTGTCGTCATTACCAAATGGTGTTGCCGGATAATAAAACCACCTTCGTGCCTTCGCCCACCTAGGAATGAAGTGTTCCAGGATCGGATACAACGGCTTTCAATTTGTTCTTGAATCTTTGCACAAATCGCTCAGCTTGTCCATTCCATTAGTGGCCGGGTGTCCAGGGGCTATAGTTTTGTGTTGTATACCGTTCCTAAACAAAAATGCTTGAAAGGCATCTGTAGTAAAAATTGACGCATTGTCACTTACAATTGTAACGGGAAGTCCATTCCAACTAAATATTTCTCTAAGATGTAGAAGATAGTGGAATCAGTTCTAGGTGCTGACTTTGAAATGGCTACCTCTGGCCATTTTGATAAAATATCTACCATAATTAAAAAGTGATGTCCGAGAAATGGACCGGCATAATGAATATGCACACGTTCCCTCTCTCCTCAAAATATTATTCCTTCATGAAGACTGTATTCAAGTGACGTGCATGAGCCATTTTGTAGGGATAAATTTTGAGGAATAAGCTCTGGATCCTTATCGGTTTCTTCTGATACATTCTTGTGCGTAATTTTCTCACTTGAAATATTAGACAAGGTTACATTGAAAATTGCTTACTTTACATCAACAGATGTTTGTGTGGAAATCTTGACAGATAGTCGGCATTAGCATGGTCTGATGAACGTCTGAAGATGATGTTAAAGTCAACTCCAGAAAAAAACATGGCATAACGAAGCAGTGTGGAAGCTGTTATTACCGGTAACTTAGAATTGGAACTAAGTATGTGAGTTAGCGGTTTGTTATCAGTAATGAGTGAAAACTTCCTTCCGTAAATATATGGATAAAACTTTAAGAAAACCCTATAGATTGCCGTTGCCTCTCTGCCAATTTGAGAGTAAATTTTCTCTGTAGGTGTCAATGATCGGGAAGCGAAGAAGATTTGACGTTCCGTGCCGTCTATTGTGTGTGATAACATTGCTGAAATTCCCACGGGACTAGCATCGGTTGCTAAGACAAGAGGTAAAGATGGGTCATATCCAACTAGAACTTTATCGTTAGCTATGGCTGCCTTGATTTTGATTGCAGGATTGTTGCAAGCTTCTGTCCACCGGAAAGAGGAGTGTTCCCCTTTTTTAGAAGTTGGTAAATTGGATGCATAATAGTGGCTACATTCTGAATAAATTAGAGTAGTATGATACATAGCCGATAAATGTTCTTACCACGTCTAAATTCGTAGGACTAGGGTCAATGAGAATGGCTGTCACCTTTCCTGGGCTCTTTCGGGTACCGCGTTTGCTTATCTTGTGACCAAGGTATGTTATTTCGTCTTCGAAAAATTTACTTTTGCCTTTGTTGATGTGAAGATTGAATCTTTCTAGATGGGCCAAACAAGCAAGCAACCGGTTATGGCATTTTTCAACATTTGACCCCCAATAAACTTTGCAAATTCACTAGGTGCGGTTTTAATGCCAAAAGACAATATTTTCATTAGATACGTTCCCCGATGTGTAGATATTATCTGTAGTTTTTGGCTTTCTGTGTCTACTGGGATGTGAAGATATGCTTTGTGGATGTCAAGCACGCAGAAAACGTTTCCTCCTCTGGTTTTCCCCAGGATTTCATTGATGACTGGTATAGGGTATCTTGTATCCTCAAGGTGGGAGTTTATTGTGCGTTTACAGTCAAAACATAATTTGACCTTTTCCGTCCGGCTTTTGAACTACCACTAACGGACGGTAGTTTAATTATATTTTCGATTTCCAGCCAATCAATTCAGCCTCAACCTCATCTCGGAGTGCAAAAGGGACTATTCTTGGTTTTAAAAATATTGGACGAGCATTGCTTTTGAGGATTAGATTACAAGAATATGGAGCTTCCCCAGTATTCTCTTTAAACAGTTCTGCATATTTGTTAAGAACTTCTTCTCGTAGTTTGAAACGAATATCAGTGTTTAGATTATTGATGAGCTCTCCGGAAATTAGAGTAATCTTTGACTGTCGCAACCAATCACGGCCCAACAAGGGGTTCGTCAGTCGATCAACAACAAACAAGTTTTGGTAAAATAACTTGTTGTTATGCTGTACCTCAACTTTGGCAACACCCAAAGGTTCAAAGATTTCACTTGTTACTGTTATAAATTTAATAGAAGTTTGTTTGAGTGCTCTATTTGGGCCAAGTTGCATAAAGTCTTTGTTAGAAATGATGGTAACTGGACTTCAAATCTCAAATCTCAAACTTAAGACGTCCAGTTTCAATGTTCAGTGTAACAGTAAACCTTCCCTGTAGAGAAGTAGTTGATGTATTACAAACTGTTACTATTTGTCCAACAAAAAAATCTGGATCTGTTACATTTTCGAGGTCATCAGAAGCGCTCTGTGCCACATAATCGACGTTAACTGCATTTACTTTGTGTGGATTAGATCGGGAAATACTAGAGATGCAAATCTTTGCTACATGAACTTGTTTACGGCACAAATTACAGAACAATGTTCTGATATTTTTGTTGCATGTTTTCGTTGTGTGATTGTCATCTCCACAACGGAGGCATAGACCGGATATTCCCAGACGTTCAAAAAATCCACGCCGGCGATCATTCTGTGTGGTTGGTGGATAACTAGGAACATAGGCTTTCCCCTGATATACTTCAGAGGTCAGTTTCAGTCTGGTAAAGTGTCTTACACCCTGTTTTCGATGCATGAAGAGTCAGTGCTAGTTCCCAAGCACCATTAAACGATAGATCGGGTTGCTGAAGAATTTTCTCACTAATAGATTCATCACGCAATCTTCGTATAAATTGTGCCCTTAAGAATAAGTCAGCCACCGAATCACCACAGGTCCGCAATCAAATTCACACGTAACTGTAAGTTTCCACATTTGGTTTGGGACATAAATGTTTTTCTGCGATTTAAATTAGCTCATTGTAACTTTTGTTTGTTGGCAAGTCCGGTGATACAAGGCTAACTAACAGTTGATATGTTTTGGTTCAATGCAGTTTATTAATATTCGTGCTTTGGTTTGCTGTACGTCATTTTGATGCCCAGAAATATTTGTTAGTTCAAAGAAATTTTCCAGTCGTTGCCTATTTAAACTGAATTCCTCAATATTATCATCAAAATGGTCAAAATGGAATGATGATATGACGTTCTGTGTTTCCGTGCGTTCAGAGAGTTGTGGGTTTCGTTCGTGCAATTGTGTTATCTCATTAAATTCGGTTAATAGTTCAGCTTGTTGTTCAACAAACTTTGAAATAATAGAAGAAAGTTGTTCAGCCATTTCTGTTCAATGAAAGGCCATGTAAATAAATTATGCAAAAGATACTTGCTACGAACAAAAGACTTTTTACAAACAACTTATATTTCTCGTCACCACTAAAAAATATGTAACTAATATGAAAATAATCATTGTTCTTTTGTACATTAGAAGAAATTGTATTTCGTTTACAACAAAAACAAGGATGAACATAAATACCCCCGTAGCAGCAAACCTGCATATTCAGCGAATTTCCAATGCATATTAATTTATCTTAATACCACATAAAGCCACATACAAAGTTTCATCAATATACATTCATAAATAAACGATTTATTAAATTTTAATTATTCTCCATAAGAATAACATTGCGGCTGAGTATGCAGGTTTGCTGAAATAAGGAACACTAAAAATGGGCTTTTATACAAATATCAATATAACTCAACTAGGTAAAGCCACATACCAAGTTCTATTAATTTATGATCATAATTAAAAGAGATAACACGTTAATTATTCCCCATAAGAATAACATGGGGCTGAGTATGCAGGTTTGCTGCTACGGGAACTATCGGGCAAAAAACGGGTTTTTGTGCAAATATCAATAGACCACAATGAAATTAAGCAATATACCAAGTTTCGTCAGGATAAGTTGATAAATAAGCGAGATATACAATTTTTCTTATCCTCCATAAGAATAACATTGGACAACGTACTGTGTTTAGCACTTTCAATATCTCAGTAACCAATTGACGTAGAGCAATGATTAAAACATCAAATTGTGCGTATTTTAAGCTGATTCCAATGGGAAAAATAAAATTTTACTTTTTTAAAAATTGTATGTAAATAACTCAAAAAACCCATTTTTGGGGTACAAAACCCCCCCAAAATACCCCTTCGGATAGGTTGATCCGTCTGGTTTTCGAACTTAAAGTCATAAATGCAGCTTTACACGTTTGTACCAAATTTCATCAGAATCGGACCTTTTTTAAGAGAATCATTGCACCCACGGACATATATATATATATTATATATATATATATAGAACTATATACATATATATACACAGTTTCGAACGAATGGTGTTTTTGGGGTCTGGGGACCTCAAAACGAAAAGTTATCATGGTCCCGGGGGCCTAGGTCTTGCCATGCCGACTACGGTAATAGTTTCTTCCCTATAGGGGAAATTTGCTAACATTAGAATAGATTTAACTTTAAACATATGATCTTTAAATATGAAATATATCACAACATCCCTACTTCACTCCGTACAAACAACGAATAACAAGAACTACTGATCAACAGTTTTTTTTCCCTGAGGTTCATATACAGATTAATTCGAAAGTTCCTTGTGCCAACCTCATGTACTGAAAAAATATAAAATGTAATTTAAATATTGTAAAATCAATTTGGCTGTTATTATTTTCAAATTCATCTATTATTGAGACATACAACCCGTACGAAGGACGGGTACACAGCTAGTACTAAATAATTTAGGTTCTATTACTTACAATATATTTCATTCATTATCCATTTGAACCCACAAGAACATAATTTCAATGATATACTAAATTTGAAGAATACAAATAAAAATATACATACAAGTGATTTATTTTGGAATATTTACATACAAAGTATTATCCCTCATTAAAATAAATACATCTTCATACTGTTATAAACCTCATGTTACCTCATGTTATAAACAGTGAGGTTAATCAACAATACAAAAAAATACGTTGCATCTATTAAGTGATAACATTTATAATCTATTACAGCGGAGTTAGTCTGGTTTATATTTGTTCCCTTTTGACCAGTAAACTAATAGTTTTAGTTAATATTCATTGAGTCCAGATTCGATACACCGAGATGTAAAATTAACCTGGTATTAGACAAAGTAGAGGCCAAAGCTTGCAAACGATGAGGTCAGACGCTACGAGGTCCAGCAATAATCCTTAGTTAGCATTTACTCCGTGCTACCTGTCGGAAGTCTGTAGAATAACTTCACAAATGTGTAAATAAATTAATTTGTTTTCTTATTTCTGGGATTATATGTTAATCGCTTTAATCTTGATTAAAATATATCGAATAATATACATTTCTAGATTGATCATTTTTATAACTTAACATATTAACCATGTTAACCAGTCGTTCAAATAATAAAATGTGCATTGTAGTGAAATCAGTTGTTGCAGAGTAATTCGTACAAATTATTAAAATTTGTTTTCAACGCAATTCAATTGAACTTTCTTTATTTTGCATTAGGGGGTTAAATTGTTTAGCCATTCATATAAATTAACTTTATAAAATAGTAGTACAAGTCAGTTCTGTAGATCAGTAGTTCCTGTTATTCGTTGATTGTACGGAATGAAGTAAGGATGTTGTGATATATTTCATATTTAAAGATCTTATGTTTAAAGTTACGTTTATGCAGAAGTTGTAGTTAGAAGTACAAAACAGTATTATAAATCAAGTATTCAGGCCACGTCGGTGGTGAGCACTTGCCAGCGTGCGTGATGGTCGTAAGTGTTGTAACAGCGATACGCCCTCTGTATCATGATTACAGATATACAAACACTATTGAAATAACACTGATTACTGCATCGCTTATCCATACTTCATCACTTGGTGCGTTAACCCAGCCGTAAACGAAGTCCATAACCTCAATTACTCATATCGGAGCTGCTTATACTCCTCTTGTCTTACAGAACCCAAACACGGGAGTTTTTTTCTTTTTAGAAAGAACGTTAACTATTTTATAAAGTTAATTTATATAAATGGCTGAACAATTTAATCCCCTAATGCAAAATCAAAAAAGTTCAATTAAATTGTGTTGAAAAAAATTGTAATAATTTGTAGGAATTGCTCTGCAACAACTGATAAATATGAATGCAATTTATATAGGTAAATGTTTAAAATTTTTTGTCTCTACATCTTCTAGGAATTTTTTTATTTAGTTAATTCAGTTTTAGGCATTAGATAAGTCTAAACAGCTCT
Organism: Allygus modestus; assembly: GCA_963675035.1. Lineage (NCBI taxonomy): Eukaryota > Metazoa > Arthropoda > Insecta > Hemiptera > Cicadellidae > Allygus > Allygus modestus. The sequence goes on along the minus strand of OY776111.1, from coordinate 251,168,663 downwards.
TTTCTTATTTATGTCGTCTGCCTACACTACACTTGTAAGCCGCCACTCTTGGTCACTTGAAGGATAAAAGGCTTTACTTACCCTTATATAATTTTCTTTGCACTAGCTTTACCAATCCAGGCCTGTCCATTTATTTAACCAATTTGTACCTTAGTATACATATAATAAACTTAAAGAATGTAGTAATTGTTATTTATTAGTATTACGCTCATATTCAAGAGTAAACTACTTTGAGAGAAAACATGATGAAGACAGAACACGATAAGGATTACGACGAATAAGCGGGGAATATTCAAAGAAGTCTATTCTATCTCATATGTGGAATAGCTTTACCCCCAATATCGGCAATATTGAATGTCCAGTACACAGGAGATATAATGCATATTCTTATTCAACCTTGTTAAATAGATCGGGTTATATTTTTATTTGTCATCTAACAATCCACCAGATTTAAAAGTGAAACGTATACATATTATGCCTAAAAATGCCAACCACGCTTGATTCACATATTTACATTATTATGCGACGTTTCAGATAAGTTAAACTTAATTTTTAAGTAATTTATTGATATGTAGTTTTTAATATTAACATTTTAGTCAAGGACTTTATTTTATCTGAATGGAACAGATTACAAATAAATTAAAGTAAACCATATCTGGAATTAAAAAATTCCAAGGTTGACTTTATTTTATCTAAATGGAACAGATTACAAATAAATTAAAGTAAACCATATTCGGAATTAAAAGATTCTAAGGTTGACTTACAGGTACCTTAATTTTTTTTTCAAAATTGGTAGCACACTACCAATTAGTGACTTCCATATCTACACAGAGAAATGATTGCTTTACCTTCAGCAGCTTGAAGGTGCAAATCTTTGGTTAATGTACCGGGTGAACGTTATTAACGCCCTATCTGTTGTGGACATCAGCCACCAGTTAGTTATGCCAAATACAAGTTATATTGAGAACCAACGTAATCGAAACTCATAGGACACATCTGAATCTGTCTTAGGACACATTTAGATATTCGTATAACCTATCAATCATAAATAATAATACCCCGTCGCAGCAAACCTGCGTACTCAGCGAATTTCCTATGCATATATATATATGTGTATCACTACTACCTAGAGCCATTTACCAAGTTTCATAACAATACATTAACTAATAAGTGATATATAGCATTTTATTTATTATCCATAAGAATAACATTATAATTGAGTACGCAGGTTTGCTGCAACAAGGAGGAATGTGTTTTTTTTCAATTATCAATATAACTCAACCAGGTGAAGCTACATACCAAGTTTTATTAATTTAGTTTCATAACTAAGGGAGATATAAAACTTTACTTATTCCCCATATGAATAACATGGGGGCCGAGTATGCAGGTTTGTTGCTACCGGGAAAAAAAAACTTGTTTTGTGCTAATATCAATATACCAAAACTAGATGAAGCCACATACCAAATTTCATCTATATACATAGATAAACAATCGAAATATAACATATGATTTATTCTCCATAAAGATAACATTGGACAACGTACTGTGTTTAGCACTTTGTATATCACTGCACGGTTGGACGTAAAACAACAATTAAAATGCCAAAATGATTGTTTTGTAGAGCTAAACTGATTGCTAGAAAGAAATGTGGAGTTTTAGTGAAATTATCTGAGGAAAATCTAAAAATCGTATTCCCATAAGATTAACATGGGAAATTTGATGGACACATTTTTGACTTTTCTCCACAACCACTAAACCTAGCTTATTGATTCAAAATACTAAATTGTTTGTTTTTTAAGCTTTATAAAATGGCTATAACCAAAATCTAGTGTTTTTTTAATTTTAGGGTAAAAAGTTCAAAAAACTGATTTTTGGAAAGTTTTAAACCCCCATAAAACCCCCTTTCCACAGACCGATCGATCTGGTTTACGAACTTAAAGTCATAAATGTTACTCTTCACATTTTTGCCAAATTTAATCAAAATCGGGTGCTTCTTTCAAAAGTTATCGCGGTAACGGACACACACACACACACACATATATATATATATATATATATATATATATATATATATAAATTTGAACGAATATTGTTTTTGGCATCTAGGGACTTCAAAAAAAAAGTTATCATGGTCTCGGGCTTAAGTCCTACCATGCCACCTACGGTAATAGCTTCTTCCCTATAGGGGAAATTCGCTAAAACGATCTCGTAGTTAGGATATAGGGCTGCTAGTAGTATTATCACGTGATAAAATCATAACAATTAACATAGCAAAACAGATGTTTATAGTAAAACAGGTTTAACAAGTTTTTTATGATTGTATTTTCACGTTATCATGGTAAAAATATAATTACTAGTGTCATTAAGATCAATAACTAAGTAAATACCATTTGTGTTCGAAAATGATTTTACAATTATTAAAACACGCTCGGTTACATAGTTACTTGACATAGGTTATACAGTATAGTTTATTGACAAAGATGATATTGCCTGGAGGTCGCAATATGCAGTTTGCATGTCATCAACGTGAATTGAAGTGCTTTCTCTGTCTGAAACCCCTTCTAGAATATTTGAACTGAGTATTAAAATATGTAAGCCATATTTGCGAGGGTAAAATGTCTATTGAAGAATTTCCTAATTTAAATGTGAAAAGTTAAACTATCAGTTTATTTGATATATCTTTATATATTCTAAGTGATCTAGTAATAGTTTGTTTGGGTAGCTTAAGCATTTTGTTTATCCAATGTTTCGACAAAAAAAGTGAAATATATACAGGGTTTCCGAAAAAGAATGACGGGATTTCGAACGGCCGTTGCTTGGGGACTATTCAAGATAACTAAACGATTTAAACGTCAAATAGAAGAGAAAAGAACTAAGTTTTTTTTCATACCTTAATATGTTTCGATGTGAGCTCCATTTGTTGCTCTGCATATATCTAAGCGATATTCGATTTCTCGTCAAGTGTTGTGAAGCATCTCTGGTGTCACAGTTGCGATCGCTTCCGAAATTCGCCCACGCAGATGTGGCAAATCACTAATTTTCTCAGCATAAACAATTTTCTTTACGTAACCCCACAAAAAAGTCCAAAGGGGTCAAATCAGGACTCCTGGGAGGCCAGGGAATTGGCGCACCCCTGCCTATCCAACCATTTGGAAATTTGTTGTTAAGTGTTGTTGTCGCGCACTTCCCAAAGGTAATGACGGGGGGGGGGGGTGCCGTCCTGCATCAAAATGACTCGTTCACCGGCTTGTTCTTCAATTTCTTCAATTTAGGAAAACAAAAATTGTTCTAGCATATCTAAATAAATTATGCCATTTATTGTTTTTTTCGGCGAAAAAGAAAGTCCCTATCACCCTACGTGCGCGACACACTTAACAAGTTTCCAAATGGTTGGATAGGCAGGGGTGCGCCTATTCCCTGGCCTCCCAGGAGTCCTGATTTGACCCCTTTGGACTTTTTTTGTGGGGTTACGTAAAGAACATTGTTTATGCTGAGAAAATTCGTGATTTGCCACATCTGTATTAAGGACTACTTATACTTTGAGGTAGTAGGATGTGTTTATTAAGTAATTTTGTCACTGAAAAATAAAGACCTTTATTATGGTTAAAACGTAAATTTTAAACAATGGGTGGTGTAATTTATTTGTATATACACTAGAACTGAACAGAATTTAAGGGACCTCTTTAGATATTATAAACAATGTGGCGATTTTATAAAGTAGGATATTGTTTTAAATTTGTATTTTTAACTATAAAAAAGTTATTAGATTTTCTCTCTTTCTGAACAAAAACCTCATTGTTAAGCGTTTTAAATTTAACAAATGAACAACAGTAACATGATACCACTGTTGCTTAAAACCTGCATATTCAGAAAATGTTGAATGCAACTTATTACACCTAACCACCACATAAAGCCACGTTGCAAGTTTTATCAAAACCTATTCACTGATAAAAGAGGTATAGCATGTTATAAACTCTCCATAACATTAAGTGGACACCGCTTGCTGCAGCAGGGACACCCATAAGATTTTTAATCATGGACCTATTGGCCACAACCAATCTAAGCCCTTATGGAGTTTTATTAAATTATACTCATAAATAAGTTATTAATAAAATTGTATTTATACTCCTTAAGAATACCATTTACAACGCATTCTGTTTAGCACTTGTATCATCGTGGATGGTCGTAGAACACAAATTTAAACACAATCATTGTTTTTAGATTTTAAAGCATTGGTAAATATAACTTAGGTTCTCGATATAATTTACTGCGAACAAACTAAACACATTTTCCCCATAAGATAAAATGGGAAATCTTTTAAATTATTTATTTTATTTCTCTGCAAACACTTAACACAGGTTAGTAGTAAAATTTAGTGTTATGTGGTTTTTGTAGCTCTATAAACCGGTTTAAATAAAAATTGTGTAGTATAAAAATGTTAAAACAAATTTAAACCGTTATAAAACCCCGTTCACAATAGTCAGATCTTTCTGGTTTGAACTTAAAGTCATAACTACTACTGTACGCATTTGTGCCAAATTTCTTTGGAATCGGAAATTTCTTTCTAAGTTGTGTTAACGGAAGCCATGTTGCACTTCAATGTGTATATATAATAATACATGTAGGTCAATTTGAATACATGTAATTTTTCACTTGTAGACCTTTAAAAAAAGTTGTCATGGACTCGGGCTTAAGAGCTTGACATGATAACTACAGTAATACGTTCTTCCCTATAAGCGAAAATCTCTAAAATAACTCAAATAACAAACTACAAATGAATAACAAACGTGACATTAAAAACTGAAAAGGCCTATATGAAGAAACATAAAATAAGTTCCCTAATATAATCCACACGAATAGTTGAGAGCATATTCAAGACAGACTACGTGGGTTTGACTGCCAAGAACGCTTGTTACTGTATGTATATCAGAGTGAAGGGTCCGTAGCCTAGGTTATAATTGTGTCTGCAATTAGTTGCAATTGGAATTGAGTCCTTGGTGTTGCTGATCAATATACTGCTGAAGTGTTTGGCTGATTTAATCTAATTTAGGTCACATCTAAGCCTAATTTATGCCATTTAAGCATGTCTAATTTATGTCATTTCAGCTTTTGATTGTATACCTTTTAAGATTCTCACTCAAAAACTTCTTTTTATGGGCTCACAGCACAGTCCATCAGATTAATTGATTCTTATTTAACGAATCGACAGCAATATGTTGCAATCAAGGGTAAACAGTCTTCAACTGAGATAATAAAGATGGGTGTTCCTCAAGGTTCTTTCCTTGGTTCTATCTTTTTTATTGTAACTATCAATGATTTACCATCAAATTTAAATATAAACTCTGTTATTTATGCCGATGACACAACTCTTTTTGTATCTGATAAAGACATTGACAGGTTAAAGGAGAATATGGAAATAGCTCAGCACACTGCCCTCAATTGGTTTTCTACAAACAGATTTACAAGAAAAAAGTCAGCACATTCTTTTGAGTCTGGTGCATGAAAGTGAAATAAAAATTAGTTAGATTGCTGGATTTCCAGATTAATAGCAAACTTAAATGGGATGTTTATGTGGAAGGAGTTTGTAGGAAAGTCAGTAGGGTATCTTATCTTTTTTTGGAAACTTAAAGACTGTCTGGAAAATAACTTTTTGAGAACCATATATTATGGGCTTTTTCAGTCGCACATTGCCTATAGTCTTATACTCTGACGACACTCACCTCACATCCAGTAGTTTTCATTCAGAAAAAGGTTATAAGATCCATTAATGGTGCCAGCGAAAATCAACACTGCAAACCCCTGTTCAAAGATCTAAAAATTCTCACGGTACATCGTTACATTTTTCTTGTTCTTTTACATACAAAAACCAACATAAATCAATATACATCCAGGAAAAATATACATAGTCACGAAACCAGACATAGGCAAAAATTTTATGTCCCACAGCACCGACTTGCTTTAACAGGTAACTCTCTTGAAATAAATTCCAATAAATTTTTTAACAAACTGCCTAATTCAGCAAAAGATATCACATTTTCAAAATTTAAGAACTCTGTAAATAATTGGCTTTTAGATAATTGGCCTTTGTTATACAATTCATGAATATTTAGATATACCTTCAATAGTTTGAATGCAATTTTTGATAATCAAAATTAATTGTTAATTTCTTTGATCTGTATATAAGCTGATCTTCAACATTGCAAATATTGTTAAGCTAGTTTAAAATATTTACCTGCATTGTATTGCATTCTGTTGACGTTACCTGTTTCACTATGCCTCTGTGATCAATGGTAATAAAGTTTCTTATTTCTTAGTGCTTATCACTTGGTGTTTTTGTCAGTAACCACAGTTGTTATAAGGTAATGTTGAGTACTAAAAACTAAATGTCTTCTAAACATCAGACTAAAGGGTAATGGAAAGGAATAGGATGGACTAAAACATCAGACTATTTACTTAATTATAAATATGATAAATATAATACATTTTAAAAAGTTCGTGTGGGAAGATACTAACATTGATATATCTGCCTGATTTAAATAACAGATCCTATATTATTTTACTGCAGTTTCACTTAGAAGTATATCCTAAAAAATAACAAAAGCAATATATTTTAAAGTTGTTTCTCAATCGCATCATCTCTAAACGAATATACACATTACGTTTTAAAAGTAAATCAATTAGATTTATAATATATTTGTAAACAAAACTTTGGGATCTTAAAAGAAAAGGGGGCAATATTGGCTCTGTCTAATCTGTCCTTGCTATAAAAGGGATTAATTATGTTTTTGGAAAATAGAAAGGAGACGGCAAGTCTGATGTTCTCATTTGTATTTCCAGTTAGCAAAGTATAATTTATCTGTTACACTGCATTTACAGTAATTCTTTACAGTGATGACATGTTGTTGAACTAGCATAGCCATTGCTATTTTTACATTAGCCACAGCATTCAAACACTGCAACGTACGATTCTTCCACTTCTCGATATAAACTCTATTTATATAACTTCCTCGAAAAAATGTATCTTATATTACAGAAGGCTCTGCAAAATATCTTACTTTAAAAATACGTTATAGATTTTAAGCTTAGGAACAAGGATCACGCCAAGTGTTGTGACTTTCAAATCCAAAATGATTAGCGACTTTTAGATGATGCTCTCCGAGTTGTGTCACAGATCTCATGATGTTTACAACAAAATCTTTAAAATGGGGGTTTTGTGTGAAATAAGCATGAGACATGACTTCCCTCCCTAAGCCTTACACATTCTAAGAAATCACCACGCATGCAGAAGCTGTAAACTTGCTCCTAATAACTCCGTAGGTTACTAGAGTTAAATGTAAATACACGCAGCAAATAATGCATGGCAAATAACAATTAAGTGCAAGCATTGTTTTATGCGAGGAAGGCAATCGCTTGGCGCGTAAATTTAAAACTTGTAATATTTTTTAAATCTAAAATAATTCTAGCAAGTATACGCACATTCATTATTGATAAAACCATATCGAAAAAATATCTAGTAACAATGGGAAATTTCCAAAAAGTGTTTAGACATAAAATTTAGTCTAGGGTCACTCAAAATAACAAAAAAATTTGGGATGAGCATCTGTTGATACAAATATCAACATAATCAGGATTATAATGAACATAATTGGAAGCATAATCAGGATTACATCTAGCCTGCACGCTAAAATATATACGATGCATTACTTTGCCTTTTCAAAATCATAAAACAAATATGCGGCCAAAATAATTTTAGCGAGAGCGCTTTTTACTTTTACATTTCAACAGGCTGCACAAATTGGATGTTTTAATACACAAAGGTTGACTTAGTTTTCCCCTTATTAAAGCTAATAACACTTTGATCTCATGTGCGCCTTATTCATGTGTATCTATTGATACTGTGTCACAGTTAGACATTTTTTCAGTCTTAGTTTCAAGTTTCAAGTTTAGCTAGCTCGTTAAACTATATCCATCTTAAAACGGAATACGAGATGCTACAACACTAAGTGAAACTTTTATCAAATCTATTCTAGTGTTATATAGGGGAATGGTGTTATACCTTTTATCAGCAATATTAGGATTCGTATAATTATGCACAATGCACTCGCTTAACTCTCTGCGATGAATCAATTGGATTTTTAATGTTGTTTCTCGTTGTAATGACTGTGTGTTGCGAGTTTTATTTTTAAAAGATTCAGATGACCATTTAAACATATCTTTTAGTTTTATAATATTATAATAATAAAAATAATACCATATCAAAATATAAATTGAGTTTATAACTATGAAACATATTAATAAAGGTTTTAATCAAAGCTGAAATGTTAACTTTACAAGTTATACAATAATAATACAGGTCAACATGGCTATTGTAATAAAGAATATAGAGAAAGATTTAGAAAAAAATAATCTAGATACATTGAAAATAATAAAAAACAAAACCAACTGTGTTTTAGAGTACTATTTGTTTAGTTTGTTACCGATTTCCAAGCCTTATGGAGATTACACTAAAGATTACAATAAAGTCACAATATGAGTTCATCTTATTACGTACGTAAATAGTGTTTGCATTTAATTAGTTAAGAATTAATTTACAGAGTAATAAGTGAAATACTGGATAGTGAGGCACGTCATATAATTTACAATTTTATTTTTAAATTATAGCTGAGTATAATTAGTACTTTACACAAAATCCACAAAAACGTTACAAGGGAATGAGTACACAAACATCATACCTCCAGCACAATGTTGTGACAATGTTGTCATTATCAGTGGATTTAGTTAGAAAGGTTTAGTGTGCGACGATGAGTGGACTGTGGATGCTATGAAACTTAATTTTAAAATACATATCTAGAACTAGCTCTTTAAAAAAAACGTAAGCTTCATGCTCAGCAAAGAATTAGAAAATAAACAGACCATAAGGCATATTACTACATTCTGCTTACATGCGTTTCCTCTTTAACAGAAGGATTTGTATGAAATGTGTTTAATCTATACCGTCCAAAGGTGTTTTATAGAAGTGAGGATAAGATCTTAATTGTACTATATTTACTTTTCAATATTAATTGCTTTTGTACTGGTACAAAAGGGTACTGATATGAAAAGGGTTTTCTTGTACTAAACATCAAGTATAACAAACAATTTCTTGATTTAATGGATAATTACTAGTTTCAGGATCTTATTAAGACTCGATAAGGAGCTTTAAACGCAAATAAATTACAACGTCAACATCCAACTTTACACTTGTTTAATTGAAAATCGCTATAACGTTGGTTTTACAAAAACTAATATCTTGATCACTGTGAATAGAAAATTTAACGATTTCTTTACTTGGATAATCGAAACGAAGTGGAGACCCATATACCAAACTGGAGACTCATACCCAACTTCAATGCTTGTACTGCTAACGAAAGTGATTTAAACTGGAGCGTCTTTACGCACAATAACTCAAAAACGCCTTAATAGATATACATTAAATGTTGCAGATAACTTATTTAGTACTAAATCTCGGTTGAGTTCGTTATTAGAATAATTCTGTTCAGTATTAACAAAATTATTTTGAAAATAAATTTACTTTTTCTCCCATAAGAATAACATTAGAAGCCATTTTAGGGGTGCTTGAGTCGTTGAAATTTAGACTATAATAAGTCTAGTTAGACGACAATATTTAGTCGTCTATGATTCACATGGATGCTTTCACCTGAGTATTCATTTTTATACTGGATAAAAGAGGTTTTTGTAGACCAAAATACACAAAAATTAAAAAAGTAAATTGTAGTGTATTTTATAATTATGAGCGTATTTCTTATTTTATAATATTACTATAAAGATGCTTTATTTAAAATATACATAAATCTGTATAATACATTATTTCCTTATTAGACTTAGTCTGTGCAAGCCTACTTCGTGGACGCGAATAAACAAAACAGACATCAGACAACGATGCGACGACTAAGATACGAATACGAATATAATAACAAACTATAAAATTGTTTGTTTGATACATCGATAATTGGTAATGTTATTGCCATGAGAAAAGGGTAAGACACCTTCAGCCTTGAATAGGCCTACTTAATCTTTCCAATTACGACCAACTTAATAAAAAGGTAAGTATGTAACCAAAGGAGACGTTTATTTATCACTAACTTAATTTTCTAGATCATTTTTAATCTTCCAGATAATCTTTTAAAATTTGTAACAAATACATAACATTGTTTATTCTGTAAAACTTAAAATACGTTACCAGAAATTGTGTATCCAACCACAACAAAACCTTTCAACTATTCTTAGACTTTTTGCAGGTTATTCAAGATGATTTGAACATAGCCTAGAATTGGCCTACAGGAAACCATTTTCATTTTGATTATGAAGGCTTATAGTTTTCTTGTTAATTAAAACATATTGTGTCATGTACGATCGTACACTAGGACATATTCCTTGCCTTTAAAATCATGTATAGGTATATGGATCAATATTTTGACGTCTAGTTTGCCAAGTATAATTTGTATTATTTAGCTTACCTATCGGATTAAGCATCCTTCCAACCCTGCCTGTAAATTGTTTTTTAAATAAATAAAAATACGAATTACGATAATATTTTATTTGTTTAGAGCCAAAATAATGTCAAAAACAAGTTCATGAATATTTTCTTGAACAAAACTATTGAATCGAGACTGTGGATCGATCCTACGTTCTCCGAGTCGTGAAAGCAGGGCGCTTCCAACTGAGCTACCACGTCATAAATTTGAGATGGGAAAGTCCCATACTTAAAGCAATGAAGCAATTAAAGACTAATCAGCGCATTCTAGCGGCCCTTGAATGAAACTTAGGGACAAATTCTGATAAGATTATTAAAATCAGATCATTAATTTGTTTGAGGCACAATTAAAAATTATTGTTCATGTGTTTCGATTATCCTTATACGGGAGGAATGAGCGTACACCTAGTATACATTGAAAGTGCATTTTAACATTTTCAAGTAAGTTTTTTTATAAGTGTTTCTTCTTATGTTTTAACTACTCGAATATTAGTTTTAGCCTATTTTAAAATAGATTTAATTATAGGGTAAATCACGATATTTCTTTAGATTATTTTACAAAACCATATAAAATATTATTTAACGAAAATTAATAAAGTGACTCATTGTTTTTTGCTCCAAGACCGCCTGCTATCATGTATGTATTAGCGAGCAGTGCCAATAGCCTGAATTGTAATCGACTGCGCCATTAAATCTACCTAGTATTGTTACCTCAGCTCAGAATATAAATATACTGCTGAAATAGTAATACTGAAGGGAATGCTAAGTTAATTTCTTCTATCTGGACATATACAATGTTATATAAATTAGGATGTAATATTGCGGCAATCAATATGGATATCCTGACGATATTTTATTTATTAAATGGATTTATTTAGACACAAAAATGTGTTTCGTTTTGGTTTCTAGATAGGTCCAGCCTGACAGCCCTGTTAGATCATTTTATTGAAGCAAAGTAGTGGAAAAACAAGAAGGTGCATCCCCTTTCACCGTGTTTTAATCTAGAATAATAATTTAGTTTTTTTTTCACCGACCCATGATCTTAGCCTGTTTTTATATCCTCTTTAGCCTAATAAAATATCAGCCACTTGCCTATTTCAAATCAAATCAAATCAAAAGCTACTTTATTTTAAAAATAACAAAAAGAGAGTAACTAAACAAGGAAAATGGAATATATTCTACAGCATAGACTATTGTAGTGTGCGCGGAAGAAGAGTCCTCGACATCAGCTGCTTATATTTAGGCACTTCCACGTGTTCGAACACTTTACACTATGCACTCTAAGTTGCGTGTAATATGATAAACGAAATAAGTAATTAAAACACTTAAAATAAATTCACATAAAACATTAATAAAATAAATAATTAAATTCAAAGAGAATGTCATGAGATAGAATTTGGAAAATAAGACAACCTAGTATCTAATTAAAATATTTACAAACTATAGATATACAAAATACCTGAATAAAATTAAAGTTATCTGAAACCAAAAACACCATTTGCCCAAACTCAAACCGTCCCGATTAATTTACAAAATCAAGACAAAATACAAACTTTGCTGTGAATAGCCCGATTTGTTTGTAACTTAATTATGTTACTGTCCTAGTTTAATATAAATGTAAATACTGTCAACCGTTCCCGACCAATGACAATCCATTCTATATTACTGTTAAATAAAACATTAAAATAATTGTTAACTTCTTTAATTACCGTCCGAATTAACTAATCCTTGGATTGTTTATAGCTGTTGAATAGTATAGTATTATCACTATCTATTATTACAAAATTTGATACATTGTACAATTTAAAGATTTTTCTCAAAATTATAGTCCCAATTGGATATGTTGTTGTCCAAGACTAAAATATGTATAAATACATACTTAAATCTCTTGTACTATTACTGCATGGCAATTTTTTTGTTACTGAACCTGTTTAAAATATTGGCAATTATACACTTTTTTACCAACTGATTTATTTGATTCTTGGATATGTTATAGCCCTCGGCTTGGACGTATACATACTATTTCGTTGTTACTTTCGTTACTAAAAGTAAAATATTATAAAAGACTATTAAAATAATATAGTTCATGTGTTGCACTACATTTATAAGGCCATTGGCTTGAATTTGAATGTGGAAGAGATACATTTGTAAACAAAACATGAGACTCGTGAACGGAAAGAAGGACGATATTGTTCCTGACTACTCTTTGTTCCTGATGTAACCGGTGATTAATTATGTCCTTTGGAAAACGGGAAAAAGTTTTAATTTTTTCACTTGAATTCTCTTTTGCTAAATTATGACTTGTCCAGTTCACTGCTGTTCCAACAGAGTCCTTACAATAATGACGGTATGCTATATTAGCACAGTGATTATCTTATGCACATGGTTCAAACTCCTCGAACAATACAACATACGATAGAGACCCTGATTATGCTCTCCGTAAACACTTACTCAACGTTAAGTTTTCTTATATTACAGTAAACTAGACATGTACACGTACATATAGGCAACACGCATATTAGCTATCGATACAACACTGACATGGACCAGGTTTTAGGTGATGTACATGACGAGCCCGTTTGCAGTTTGCGTGATGCAAATAAGCGAAACAGCAACCAGCACTTTATGTGGTGATTGAACACATAAACGTGTACGGGCAACTATCACATTAACTTCTGATACAACACTAACATGAATCAGGTGTACAGGTGATTTTGATGACGAGCCCTTGATGGTGTGCGTAATGGAGGAAAGTATAACAGTAAACTACACACAATGTCATGATTGAGCCGATATTGCAAGTTTAAAGGTGACATGAACATTTACTACTGCAACAATAACAACAATAATCAGGTATACATGTGATGTTAAAGTTGATCCCGTTGGCAGTTTGCGTAATGGAGGAAACTGTATCAGCGAACCACAGACAATGTCACGACTGGTTACATACAAGTGTAGAGATGACACGCACATTCACTGTTTAACAACACTAACATGGAATCAGTGTGCAGGCGATGTTGATGACGAGCCCGTTTGGCAGTGTGCGTGATGGAGCAAAGTGTAAAAGCGATCCGCACTCTCTGTCATGATTAAAAACATACAAGTGTAGGGGTGACACGCACATTATCCACTGGTATAACACTGACATATTTCAGATGTGCAGGTGATGTTGATGATGAGCCCGTTTGGCAGTTTGCGTGATGGAGCGAAGTGTAAAAGCGATCCGCACTCTCTGTCATGATTAAAAACATACAAGTGTAGGGGTGACACGCACATTATCCAATGTTATAACACTGACATGGTTCAGATGTGCAGGTGATGTTGATGACGAGCCCGTTTGGCAGTGTGCGTGATGGAGCAAAGTGTAAAAGCAATCCGCACTCTCTGTCATGATTAAACACATACAGGTGTAGGGGTGACACGCACATTATCCACTGGTATAACACTGACATGGTTCAGATGTGCAGGTGATGTTGATGACGAGCCCGTTTGGCAGTGTGCGTGATGGAGCAAAGTGTAAAAGCGATCCGCACTCTCTGTCATGATTAAACACATACAAGTGTAGGGGTGACACGCACATTATCCACTGGTATAACACTGACATGGTTCAGATGTGCAGGTGATGTTGATGACGAGCCCGTTTGGCAGTGTGCGTGATGGAGCAAAGTGTAAAAGCGATCCGCACTCTCTGTCATGATTAAACACATACAAGTGTAGGGGTGACACCACATTATCCACTGGTATAACACTGACATGGTTCAGATGTGCAGGCGATGTTAATGACAAGCCCGTTGGCAGTGTGCGTGATGGAGCAACGTGTAAAAGCAATCCGCACTCTCTGTCATGATTAAACACATACAAGTGTAGGGGTGACACGCACATTATCCACTGGTATAACATTGACATGGTTCAGATGTGCAGGTGATGTTGATGACGAGCCCGTTTGGCAGTGTGTGTGATGGAGCAAAGTGTAAAAGCGATCCGCATTCTCTGTCATGATTAAACACATACAAGTGTAGGGGTGACACCACATTATCCACTGGTATAACACTGACAAGGTTCAGATGTGCAGGTGATGTTGATGACGAGCCCGTTTGGCAGTGTGTGTGATGGAGCAAAGTGTAAAAGCGATCCGCATTCTCTGTCATGATTAAACACATACAAGTGTAGGGGTGACACCACATTATCCACTGGTATAACACTGACATGGTTCAGATGTGCAGGTGATGTTGATGACGAGCCCGTTTGGCAGTGTGTGTGATGGAGCAAAGTGTAAAAGCGATCCGCATTCTCTGTCATGATTAAACACATACAAGTGTAGGGGTGACACGCACATTATCCACTGGTATAACACTGACATGGTTCAGATGTGCAGGTGATGTTGATGACGAGCCCGTTTGGCAGTGTGCGTGATGGAGCAAAGTGTAAAAACGATCCGCACTCTCTGTCATGATTAAACACATACAAGTGTAGGGGTGACACCACATTATCCACTGGTATAACACTGACATGGTTCAGATGTGCAGGTGATGTTGATGACGATCCCGTTTGGCAGTGTGCGTGATGGAGCAAAGTGTAAAAGCGATCCGCATTCTCTGTCATGACTAAACACATACAAGTGTAGGGGTGACACCACATTATCCACTGGTATAACACTGACATGGTTCAGATGTGCAGGTGATATTGATGACGAGCCCGTTTGGCAGTGTGCGTGATGGAGCAAAGTGTAAAAGCGATCCGCACTCTCTGTCATGATTAAACACATACAAGTGGAGGGGTGACACGCACATTATCCACTGGTATAACACTGACATGGTTCAGATGTGCAGGCGATGTTAATGACGAGCCCGTTGACAGTTTGCGTGATGGAGGGAAGGGTAAAAGTGACCCACACTGTCATGATTGAACACATACAAGTGTAGGGGTGACACGCACATTATCCACTGGTATAACACTGACATGGTTCAGATGTGCAGGCGATGTTGATGACGAGCCCGTTGGCAGTTTGCGTGATGGAGGGAAGGGTAAAAGTGACCCACACTGTCATGATTGAACACATACAAGTGTACGGGCGTCACGCACATTCACTATTGCAACAACACTGTCATATTGCATTGTGTTGACTTGTCAAAAGCTAATGTCCAAAGTTGGCGTATTTTTTATGGAATTTATATAACTGAATTAAGTTATGTGGTTAACCTCTAGTTAAATAATATTCTACTGTAAATTACGTAAGGAGTACATTGTAACGTTTGTAGTAGTAATGTGTAGAAGTTTACATGTGTGGTAGTAATTTAAATTATTTATGAATATATATATATATATATATATTAAATATATGTATTCAATATATAATGAATAAAGATTGACTGAATTGAATTGAGTCGAATTAACCAAGTGTTGGAAACTTGATGCCTCTTATTTAGATTTCATCTCCATCAAAGCTCAGTTTTTCTTTTACAACAAATAAACACTGCATCACAAGAAGCACAATAATTATGCGAGACCTAACTGGCAGGGAAGTGAAAAGAGAAGAGGAAAAAGAAGAATTGGGTGTGCCAACTGTCAAAACTAAATATTGTACGATATCATAAACAAAACTGGATAACAACATTGCATGTCGTTGGTTTAATCTGTATATATCCTTAGCAGAGATGCAAACATTGGCAATAACTACCAATAATGAAAAATGTTAATGTTTTAAACTGTGAAAATTAAAATGTTTACAAAGAGAAGAAATAAAACTTATTGTAATATTTTAAAATCAGATTTTTACTGAACCGATTATCCTGCGTTTGGTATAAAATAAAATATAATAACATATAAGGCCATTTTACGTTAACTATAATGATATATAATGATTATAAAACTCCATTAACATTTAAAACGCATATTTAGATGCCCATAAAAGGATAATAATAAGATGATCGAGTTATTTCTACGGCTTGTTCCTACCTCCCCGACTGCATACCTATACCTATGGTATGGTCAAATAAACCAATATCCGGCATGGCCTAGCTGGCATATCCTACCCCTGTATGCAATTTATCTTAGTAATATTTTACTAGAATGTATAATAACCTCGGCAAATGCTCTATTAAGCTATACTAACTTAACCCCTGGTATGGTCAAATATACCAATATCTGGCATAGCCAGGCAGGCATATCCTAACTTGGCATGACATTTCTCTTAATATCATTTTACTGGAATGTATACTAACGTCGGTAAATGCTCTATTAACCCATCCTAACTGTATATTAACCTCTGGTATTGTTAAATTTATACCAATATCTGGCATAGCCAGGCAGGCATATCCTAACTTGGCATGACATTTCTCTTAATATCATTTTACTGGAATGTATACTAACGTCGGTAAATGCTCTATTAACCCATCCTAACTGTATATTAACCTCTGGTATTGTTAAACTTATACCAATATCTGCCATGGCCAGGCTGGCATATCCTAACTTGGCATGACATTTCTCTTAATAACATTTTACTGGAATGTATACTAACCTCGGTAAATGCTCTATTAACCCATCCTAACTGTATATTAACCTCTCGTATTGTTAAACTTATACCAATATCTGCCATGGCCAGGCTAGCATATCCTAACTTGGCATGACATTTCTCTTAATATCATTTTACTGGAATGTATACTAACCTCGGTAAATGCTCTACTAGCCCATGCTAACTGTATATTAACCTCTGGTATGGTTAAATTTATACCAATATCCGGCATGGCCGGGCTGGCATGTCGCTTGCTCGGCACGATATTTTCCTTAATAGCAAATCACTGGAGTGTATACTAACTTTGGGAATTGCTCTAATAACCTTTACTTACTGTATATCATCGTCTGGGATGGTCAAATATATCTATAACCGACATGGCCGGGCCAGCGACATGGAGCTGATTTCTCATAAAAACTAATTTTATATTTGCATGGCAAAATACGCAAAAACTATGATTACAAACTGTGACAAGCATTTTCTACAGTGAAAAGTAGTCGTTAATTGAGCTTATTACTCTTATATTTCAAAACGTTGTATGTACGAAGTATATTAATTATTATTAATTATAACACAAATGCTTACTTTGTTTGTTCATTTATTAAAGCTAATAGACCGTTTGATCTCATATTTGCCTTCCATAGTTAAAGTATTGATATTCTGTCACATTTAGTCATGTTTTTCAGTCGAGTTTAGGGAGCTTACTAAATTATACATCTTTATGAAAACAGAATACGGGTAAAAAACACCACAAAGAAGCAGCATATTGTTTATGTTACCTATTCTGATCTCATGCAAGGGAATGGTTTTATTTATGCTATCAGCAATATCGGATGGCAACATTCACCGAATACATACTTCATTTATTCACTTTACTGTCGATGTTGAATCAAACTGCTCTTTTTGTTATTGCTGTTTAGTTTACTGGTTTGTGTAGAGAACAATTATTTTTTATAGTAATTTGAAGCCTTGTTTTACAAACATTGCAAACTAATAAATCGATAGTAATCAATTATTCACACTAAAACAATTTCATATAAGTCTATTATAAAGCGCAGCCTTAACCAGTTGTATCCAGTCACACAAAAAATGTATTGCAACTTTTAAAAATTTCAGCATTCATTACTTTTAAATTTTAATTCTGGCATTAAATGCAACTGGCATTGATACCTCCGCACAGCTGATCATTAAACTGCTGAGATGGTAACACTGACGACATTTATATTTGTATACGCAGTCCATAAATTTATAAAGGCATAATTAAGGAAGTCGAGCAATGTCAGTGTTCTGTCGGATTTATTTAACATTTTATTTATGTTTTTTTGTGATATAATATGCAGTTAAACTTATTACAGCATTGGTATGTTGATTAAAGAACATAAATATTCCTTTAGGGAAGCTCTGAAAAGTAAGTCACGTTCCTCATCTTAATTGAAAAAAATTTACAAATTATATTTTTACCAACATTAAATAATCACGAATTCTTAAGATTGAAGGTATTCCACACGATAATTGTGAAATATAAAATGTTTAAGGTTACAAAGCTTTTAAGTATTAATTAATTACTATAACGACATACCTTGTTAGCTGTAAGTGCACTGCAGTGACCTGCGAACAAAATAAACGATAATGCCAAAGAGATACAAAATCACAATCATGAATTTACAAGTAGGCTGTGTAAAACAAAATTAAACCAGCAATTATACTCACCGTCTGTACACGATGTTGTGTGTTTTTTTAGTAAATTTTCAAATAATTTATAGTATATTTATACAAGTGGCTTAAAGGGGCCATAGTCCCTAACCTTGCTCCAATGTCTGAATTTTTAAGAAGGAACACATATCAGTTCATAAACAAAGTAGATACTTAATCACATGTTTTATTGTAAACAAAGCAGACGTATTTAAATCCCCATGCTTTTCTTTAGAGGGCGTTTTACGTTATATCTCGTTTGATGGTAACATTTTGGAAATACTGCTATTTTTTCCGAATCCCTGGGATCAATCCCTTTAATTTGAGCCCTCTTCCATCATCCTGCGATTTGCTAAACTCCCAAACTTTTGACTTAAATATTTCGCTTACAGAATTATATATAAAGATATTTTATAGAATATAGTTCATTATAGTATTTATAGTTCATTAATATAATTACGTTATTTTCAGTACACTTATTTATAAACACAAACTCTTTCGTACATTTAGTCGGTAGTTAAGACAGAAAAATTATATTTCAGAAACTACTGTCAGTAAGACAGTTTTATTCTTCAGCAGTCTTCATATATTCATAGTTAAACGTTTGCCCAGTGGTCCCTCTTACTGTTGACCAAGCTGTGACATTAACACAGTTATTGTTGTCAGTTCACGGGCCACTGCGTACAAACAATGCAACTGACGCTCCGAGCGCCGAGGAACTCCGAGCTCAGCACTCCCTCCTTGTCAAACTTTCGATATTTGCGAGTAGGATTAATTTAAACCAGATTTATGCTCCTTTTGATTTAGTTTTATGGATATATGTTTAGCACAGTTTGTAATTAATTCTAATGAGTAAACCCATTTTTATGTTTTTATTCCTATGTTACATAACTAAGTATATACATAAATATGTTTAAAACGTACAATAATAAACATATTGACCTAGTGAAGAGTTTTTGTTTGGAGATGAATGAAAGCCGAGCCGCAATCATTAGTGGGTAGCGTTTTGTCGTCACAGATGACGTCTGCGGGCTGTTGTAATGGTTCCAATAAAATTGTCGATCCCGTTGCAGATGAATATAATTTTAAATTCCAACCCAGTTACTGGTTTTGTTATAAACTATTATTTTACAGAGGAAAATCAAAGTCTGGATGCATATAATTGGAATACCGAATCCATGATACACGAATCAAGTATTCAGGCCATGTAGGTGGCGAGCACTTGACAGTGTGCGTGATAGTCGGAAGTGTTGTAACAGCGATACGCGCTCTGTATCATAATTACACACACACACAAATAGGCGATCGACAAGCTTTATACTGCAAAGTTCCACATTCGAACTGAAATTGGATTATTTTATTTGTATTTATTTATTTTGTATAGCTACATTGGGAATTGTTACATTCAACTGGCCTTGAAACTAATGAAACTTATGAAAAAGGACTGAAACACTATGAAGTTTAATCCCTAGTTTTAATTTAAGTCGTAATTATTTTATCCTGAATAAGCTACTAATTTTATGAAAAGTGGCACTAGGGGATAAAATATAAAATAACACTTCATTGGAGAGGTAAAACAACTAACAATTTACACAAACAACTAAATTAAACACAAACAAATTTATTCAATTGAAACGATTATAATTGTAATAGCCTACAGTATTTATTGAAAGCAATCCGTTTGTCACGGTGCTCTGACATAACTAGGAAGCTGCGTAATCTGTAGCACGTATGGTGATATTATTCAGGTCTCGAGAACAAAACGTGAATGTTGCAGGTTGATGCACAATGAGAGCACTGGACTATTATTATTACTATTAGTTTTTATTGATGAAAATTTATTTGGACAAAATAAAGATACAGATTAACCAAGAAAACTCTATAACTTCGTGTAAACCTTAAACTTTAATATCACATATTTAAATCTTCCCAAAATATTTACTAATTTTAAATTGTAATAGTGAAAAAGTTGCACGAACATATTACATTGTTTTTTGTTTTGTTAGATATTCCTTCATCTAATAAAATAATGCAAACCATCAACATATATTTTAAACTTTAAAATAAATAAATATGTTTGTAAGCTTTAAACAATTTTAAACAGTGGAGTTAAAATTTAGTACGGAGTTATAGAATTTGTTTTGTAGCTGTATTATAGTTTTATTAATCTGGGCAGAAGCGCGCCCACGGGATATTTATAAGATCTAGTACCAACAAAGTTTTTCAGTTTTAGCAAACTTATTTATATTTTTAGGCCCGACAGTTTTTGAAATCTTTCTAGAGGATAAAATACCCCCGTCGCAGCGAACCTGCATACTCAGCGAATTTCCAATAGAGATATATGTCTTAATACCATAAAGTCACTTACCAAGTTTCATTAAAATATACACAAATACGCGATATATACAATTTTAATTATTCTCCATAAGAATAACATTGGGGCTGAGTAGGCGGATTTGCTGCAACAAGGAACACAGGGTTGTTATGCTAATATCAATATAACTCAACTAGGTGAAGTCGTATACCGGTTTTTAATAATTTATGTTCATAATTAAGGGAGACAGAGCATTTAATTATTCTCCATAAGAATAACATAGGGGCTGAGTAGGCAGGTTTGCTGCTACGGGAGTCTTTGGCAAAAAATTATTTTTTTGAGCAAATATTAATAGACCAGAACGAGATGAAGCCGTATACCAAGTTTCGTCAGTATACTTTCATAAATAAGCGAGATATAAAATTGTTCTTTTCCTCCATAAGAATAAATAACATTAGACAACGTACTGTGTTTAGCACTTTCAATATCTCGGTAACCAATTGACGTAGAGGAATTATCAAAATACCAAATTGTGTGTTTTTTAGAGTTGAATCCAATGGTAAAATCTAAAATTTGACTATTTCAAAAATTATATGTACAAAATTCAAAAAATCCATTGTTGGGGTACAAACCCCCCCCCCAAAATACGCTTTCGGATGGAGCGATCTAGCTGGTTTTCGAACTTAAAGTCATAAAAGGTGCTTTACACATTTATACCAAGTTTCATCAAAAACGGATCATTTTTACGAGAGTTATCGTGCTCACGGACATATAATATATATACAGTTTTAAACGAATGGTGTTTTTGGGGTCTGGGGACCTTAAAACGAAAAGTTATCACGGTCCCGGGCCTAGGTCTTACCATGCCGACTACGGTAATAGCTTCTTCCCTATAGGGGAAATTCGCTAAAAATAATCATAAAATGCAAAAGTTGTGTTAAAGTTGTCTCTTACTAAGTTGGTGAGGTTTATACCTATTTTATGCATTATAAATGTTATTTTTAAGTTTATTTCAATATTGAAAATCTAAATATTGTAACTCATAAACTAATAAACCGATATGAGCAATATAACCTGCAGTATCACAAACTAAATCTTTAGTAATATAATGTTAATACGAGACAAAATACGTTTATTAACAAAACTAAGAGTTTTATATACCACAACCAGAGAATCCTCGTTGGTGATATTTTGTAAATATTCCACTAACATTAAGTTTGTAGCTTCAACAAAGTAGGTAGTTACGGTTTTTGTTTATTTAAAGTTATCCATGAGCACTGTCAAAACGAATTCTCCTATTTTTTTTATTTTTAAAATATAACTCAGATTTGATTTTAGTAAATATGTGTACGATTAGGTGCAGTATTATGGGCATCAGCGACAGTGCTGTCTAGTTCTGAAGTCTATCTTGCACTCGGAGGCACGACCTTCACGCGCCCCAGCAAGCCGCACGAGCTCACTGATAAGATTATACTGTTTTGGATTGTAATTTGTTTTGTAAAGGTGCCGTACACGTACCGGCAGTCCTGCCAGATCTACCCGAACAGTCCGCCGGAGGCCGGCGGCCTATTTGACTGATCACACCATACACATTCAGTTAAATCGAAGCAAGCAAGAACTATGTTACAGTTGAAGTTGTGAGGTATTGACATTTAATGTGTTTATATTTGTAAATAAAATGTCCTACATTGATGATGATGCGAACGCTATTTTAGGTTTATTGGTAAGGTTGGAGGCAAATCAAATACTGCAAAATAACGCGATTTTTGCTCTAAAAGGTGGTACGTGAAGAGGGAAACGTACTAACACGTAAATATGCTGAGCGAGTTAAGGGATGGCCCTTACCTTTCATCGTCACTCATGCTGCTTATTGAAATACGTGGGGTTTCCTGGTCATCCAAAACCTGTAGAAGGTTGCAGTACCAACGTTTTGGTACATACATATACATTTTATAAAGAAGAACCGGACCTTGTATAGATTCCCACACTTTTTAGTTATTTTCCGTAGCTGCCTCTCAAGTTGTATTATTCTCTTTTTCAAAAAAAATAGCTTTCGTATAATTTGCATCGACCTGTTGAAATTATGTGTAATTTCCACACATCCAGTAGCCGTCAGTAAGCCGCTTCCCTCTTCGTCCTATCGTGATATTCCGGCAATTGTATTTTCCATAGGCACTTTTCACTTTTATAAATGCTAATAAATTCCTCGATATACTGATTTTCCTTTTCACGTGGCATTTTAAACAATGCATCAACAATTTAAGCTGCCAATGGCGGCCGGCCGCCTCTCGTCGCGCTCCACACACGTACAAACGTCCGACCAGCCGAATGGACGAACGTATTTCCATTCGATCACCGGCCGCCTGTTCAGTCTTAACTGACAGGCCAGCCGGAACCCACACACGGTCCGGCCGCCGGTCTCAGGCGGACTGTTCAGGCAAAACTGACAGGCCTGCCGGTGCGTGTATGGCCACCCTTATTTGTACTGGTCATCAATTACCGAAAACGGTGACCGGATATGCCTAGTTGAAACCGTGTTATTGATTAGCGAATTTCCCTTGTAGGTAAGAAGCTATTACCGTAGTCGGAATGGTAAGATCAAAGCCTGAGACCATGACATTTTTTAGTATCAAAGTCCCCAGAAGCCAAAGACACAATTAGTTCAAAACTATACATAAATGTACAGTATAAATGTGTGGGTGTGTCTTTTTGTGAGTATCCATGGGTGCGATAACGTTTGTAAAAATGGTCTGAATTTGATGAAATTTAGTAAAAACGTGTAAAGCAACATTTATGTCTTAACGATCGAAAATCAGATAGAACCCCTCATCCAAAAAGGTATTTTTGGAGGGATTTTTTGAATGTGGTACATATAATATATCGTACAAATTTTAATTTCCACCATTACATTAAGCTAAAAATAAAACAATTGTTTTGATAATTGCTCTCGTAAATTTGTTAAAGTTATGTTGAAAGTGCTAAACACAGTACGTTGACCAATCTTATTTCATGGATAATAAGATAAATGTTATCTCGCTTAATTATGAACAAAATTGGTGAATATTTTCATCTGGTTGTGGTCTCTGATATTTGTAAATACGAATTTGTCAATGGTTCCTGTAGCAAAAACCTGCGTACTCAGCCCCCATGTTATTCTTATGTAGAGTAATTAAAATTGTAAATAGCTTATTCGCTGAGTACGCAGTTTTTTCGATTGGGGTATTGAAGGAATAAGTTTGTTATTATTCTTTAAAAATAATAATAGCTTACAAAGATTATAAGCTACAGACATAAATAACAAAAGTTATGTCATACGTTAAAGTTAAAGTTAAATATGTGTAGTAGGCTTACCACTTGCCTACTACAACCTTAATTATTTTGTCTCCCATTATATCTGTCTTTATTTACTTTTATGTTTGGTATCTAAACGTATGTGCTATGCATTCCTGAGGTTTGTTTGTGTGTAATTGCACCGATCATTTTTACTTGTCCGAGTTCCCAGAGGCCTAGTGGATTCTCTGGTTGTGGTATCTAAAACACTTAGATTGGTTAAAAAACGTATTTTGTCTCGTATTAAAATTATTTTACTAACGATTTATTTTTTTATACTGGAGGTTATATTTCTCATATCGGTTTATTAGTTAAATAGTTACAGTATTTAGATTTTCAGCATTGAAATAAACTTAAAAATAACATTTATAATTCATAAAAAGGGTGTACAATCATCAGTACACGATTATCAGGGTGTTGCATTGTTTTGATTATAATTTAAAACTAACGTTCCCTGGTATCCGTTTCAATAATAATTACTGCAATTAATTGTTATAGTTAATATGTTTCTACAAAACTATCCAGAACAATTAATGCACCACGAATTTTAGAATCCGGTTCAATACTACTCAGATTTTATAACTGGGTTACCATAAATTGACCTTTCAAATTACAAAACACGATAAACTGTAAAGGGAATAGAATCGCTTGGATTGTAGTTTACTATTGCTTGGATTCGTAGTATACATTTTACATTTTCGTAGTTTCCTAAAATAACGTAAGGTGGTTATGATATATATTTTATAAAAGGTGTTGCCGGCCCCTTTTTCCTTTGGTTTATTTAGTTTAGTTGTTTCCCCTTTTATTAGCTTGTATATACCTCGTCAGTAGTTATCACTGATGACGTGACAGGCCAGGGTTGGGAGGCGTGGCTTATCACCGTTATCAACATTAAACTTTACCTTAGGGGAGGAAGTGTACTTCCGAAAGCACCGATCGATTGCAAACTGTTTTGTGGCAATCAAATGTAATGGACATTGGCTTGATAAGAAACATTCGGTAAATACGTTTTGGGCAAATAAAGAAGATGAACGAACCGGTATAGCTGCATAAAATAATTAAACTAATACCTAATTGTACTTCTTATTTTGAGTCGTACATCGTTCCTTGCTTATCATGCCCGTATCGGTTGTTAATGCTATTTATAGCAAACCCATTAAAGAGCGATGTAATTGTTTATTTTTGGTAAGGTAATGATCAAATCTTGCATAAATCGCCAGAA
The DNA here is from genome assembly GCA_963675035.1 of Allygus modestus. Taxonomy (NCBI): domain Eukaryota; kingdom Metazoa; phylum Arthropoda; class Insecta; order Hemiptera; family Cicadellidae; genus Allygus; species Allygus modestus. The sequence goes on along the minus strand of OY776111.1, from coordinate 251,143,060 downwards.
TCGAAATTTCTCTGAGACACTTCATAATTTAAATATGTGGTAAGGACAAATAAAACATTAGGTAAAATTCAGTAAAAATATCTGCTTAGTCACTGTTGAATAACTTTACCATAATAGTCAAGATGCCTCACTTATTTATATCAAATTTAAGTTTACCCTAAAAATAAAAAAAATAAAAATTAGATTCCATTCTATTGTGTTTTTAAAATGTTGAAAACCAATTAAAAAAACATATACTATGATTTTTACATATAAATACATTATATAGGTTCCAGGTATTAATACTATTTTAATTGTGAGTCGATTTTGTACTTTCTGAAATTAGCTTTTAACAAGACCAGCACAATAAAATTTTAACGTTTAACAAAAGACAAATTTAATAAGTGTAAAATGTATCAAAACATACATAATCTCTAATGTTATCAGTTTTAAATGTGTTGGAAAAAACAGAGATGTTGGAAAACAGTTGGCAAAGCACTAACTTACATTTGAAACAAGTATAAATTATCATTTTGAAGCCATATACACATCGGATGAAGTGTACACATAACATTTTAATGTTTTAATTTTTTGTAGGGTTCCTGTATTGTAAAAACGTACGTAGCTAATCAATCGTACTAAAAAAGAACAAAAAAAACCTAATTAGCCTTTCCTCAGAATCGAAATCACAAATTTGTATCAAAATCTTAGTAGCAAAAATTTTTTAATTATTAGTTTCTATTAAACCTTCACTTGGCACTGTTTTTTGTTTAAACGAATTTGTATGCAACCCTATTTCAGTTGATTGTTCTTAAATTACCGTAATTTAACTAACATTTTTATATCAACCCAGTTTCATCACTTACAAAAACAACGCCATAAAAACAAAATGATGTGAGGTCAAGAGCAAGTTACTCCAGTAGACAGTCCCGAGATAAGAATAATATATGAAGGCATCTGTCAAAGTGCCGACCATACTGTGAACTACTGCCGGAGCTTAAACTGATTGCAACGAGAATAATAACAGTAGTTAATGAATGTGGTTTCCTTAATCCATACATAACGTTTTAAATCAATCGTTAAGATGAAAATATACTTTTACGTTAGTAAATATTCCAATAGAATGTTTTGGGGGGATAATGATACTTGTTCAATATAATCGGCTCCACCTTGGCCGTTATGATTTAGCTCGTATCAAAAAGCTTAACATTTGGTTACAGTGATGAAATATTATATTACAACAGAATGCAGCACAAATAGCTCTTCGTTCTTTCTATAGTATAAATTAACATGAATTTTCTCGGTGTGACGGATGTAGTGAGAACTAGTTGATTTTAAAACTCCACTTATATTACGATGGTTTTTGAACTGTCTTATGGGTAATGCTATGTTATTCTGTTTGTGAAAATATAACCAATATAACATAACTAATCAATATAACTGAGAAAATACATTTTACGTCTAAATGGAATTTACAGAACTCAACAATGAATATGTTAAGTTACTTGTATAATAAAACAAAATTATCCTGTTAAGCTTCACATTAAAAATAAGGAAGGAGATCTTAGCTGTGAAGGCTACTGACAAAATCAGGTGTAATCAGAAACGACCTAGAGATATGTAATGTCCGTGACCTTGAGGCTGGATTGCCGCGTCCGAGGATGTCACCGCCTTGGTCGATAGCCGCAACCAATCTTCTGTTGTGTTTCAACGGTTTTGTTGACAGGGCTTTAGCGTTCTTGATCGATTTACATTGGCTATATAAGATCATATTTTATTATTTATTAAATTGGTGATTAGTATTGATTTAGTTGGAAAGTCATCGGCAATTTTCTGTGTCAGTGCCTCAGCAAATTAATATTTGAATATTATTTAAAATATTGTATGAGGCATTAACAAGTAATTTTACACGTTTAGCTGAACTTTTGATGCTTTAAACATTTGTGTATTTATCATTCTCACAAAATTCTCGGCATTATTTGAAGTACATATTTATATTGTCAACACGCTTGTGAGATGTCGGTCAGTATTTTATATATTACTAAGCCAATGTAAACTAGATTATGTATGATTTATCTAAACTGCGAATAAAACTGGATTACGAGGAAGGATTACGCCTCAGAAGCGTAGAATATTCAATGCAATGTATTGTGAGTGCATTAATAAAATGGCTTTATCCTTGATATAAGCTGTATTGTATGTCCGAAGAGCCATATCATATACCCACTTTACGATTGATGTTGAATTTCATTCTTTTATCTTATTGTTATCAGCGGACAACTAATTCCTTATCGTTTGAATGTTTCAAATGTTTATAGTATTATTAGAAATAAGCCCACCTATAAACCCACACTACAAATCTTCTCTGAATATCGTGGTTGAGTTGAGGGAGCGGATAATTAAGAATATAACAATAAAACAAGTTCCAATTATGAATTTCTAAGCTGATTTATCTAGTTTTTTAGAATGTGGCCTGGTGGCCTCCCCTTCTGTGCCAAGCATTTCAAATGTTCACAGAATTTCATTTTGCAATGACTAAGTTAACTTTAAAGTAAAAGGACTCAAACAAATATAATTTATTTTTAACCTTATGTAATGGTATTTGGGCCTAGTTCCGGACCTTCAAAACATGTATAAATGCCAGTGTATCAGCTATGACATTTAATAAATCGATAGTTTTGAATAATAATCTACAAAAAATAGGAATTCAATAATTATAAAAGGGTAAACTTAGGCTAACATAACTAGATACCAACTACAACAACATACAACACTAATTAATACAGTATAAGCCAGATTTGCTATGTACTTTTTTATACAACATAAATATGGATGACTTATAACACTCATAATACTCATGTGGAAAGGGCATAAATATGTTAGTAAATATTTAGAAGGTATCGACAAAAGACAGAGATCTAGATAATTTTTAAAGGCTATCACTTATTTATGTAAGCTAATTTTCTGTTACAGTATTTAATACGGTAATTGACTGATCCCTTTAACTCGGGATAGTACTTATCTTTATACGGAGTATTTACGGAATGTTTGAAGAACGTGGTGTGATGTTTCCTCGCAGTATAAATTACACAGAATCATATGCCGATAGTGAAACCCTGTAATTAATAATACAAGGTGGCGGCGATGCGGAAGCTCGTCGTCTGGCGACAGACAGACAGACAGTTGCCTCATTAGTAGCAGCTGATGGCTCATTATCTCTTGTCAATGCCTCCAGGTGAAGGTCATCCAGGTTCATAAGCTCTTCTCGCAACATACGATGTTGGAATCGTATGCACTGGGGTTTTATTTGTTCATAAATCTCTTTTTAAAATTGACTATAACGTACAATACAATAAAATCCATAACATTAACTTATGAAAGAAAATGCGTGAATGGGAAAATGTATATAAACTAAAGCATATGTTTGTAAAATATTGAATACAGATCTTAAAAATCTAATTAGATAAATTAATTTATAGTCAAGTGTAAACAATGCATTAAGGTATTTAAAGATACACAAAAAAATCAAGTCAATAAACTATACAGGGTGGCTGATACACAGGTTTAGAGTTGGGTTAACTATAATAGTAATTAACTGAGGAAACTTATACTTTCGACATGTAAGATAAGGATGTGAATCAGAAGTCATGTAGTTACAAACTCGAAATTCTTTTAATTATTCATCAGTTCAAGTAAAAGCACAAAAATCACTCTGGAATATATCCTATAAATAAACTTCAATTATTTATTTGTTTTTCAAACTTATTGCCGTGGGGGAACCTGTAATTAGATTTAACTGTTATAATACTTTCCCAGTTTTCATGTATACTTGATATTATATCAATTTCGATGTAAAACTGATTGAAATGTACTTAACTTCAAATAAAATATATAAAATTCCACTTAACCTTTATTGCAAAATTAATAACCTTAGTACAATTTCAGCACTTCATTCTTGGTAATTTAAAAGAAAGAGAATTTTTTCAAATCCAGATAAAATAAACGGTATCAGGAAACTGACACATACTTTCTCCCTTTTAGCCCAACTTTAGTGAATAAATTACTTTTTATTTACTAAATATAGAATACAAAGCACGGTCGAATGTACAGAAAATCTTGTAAACAAGTTGTTTTAAAAAACATCCACCCAAATCCCTGCTTTGGAGGCACTACAGAATCCATTGCTGCACTCGTGGTTTTAAGAGGGGAAATGCCCCCTATTCCCCCACCCAGGGTTAAGGGGCAACATATTTCGAATTTCCTCTGTTGGTCAATACTAAATTGACAAGCATATCAAGTTTGAATGAAATTGATCAGTAAATAAGAGATAAATAGTAATTTTTTTATTCCCCATAAGAATAACATGGGTACAACGTACTGCGTTTACCGCAAAATGAAAGTCTCAATTTTCTCCGAAACCAGCAATCGTAGAATAGTAATTCAGAATACTAAATTATTTAGTTTTTGAGCTCTTTTTAATGGTGAATAGTAATATTTTTTTATATTTATGTCTTTTTATGAAAAATCCAAAAAACTGAATCTTTGATGTTTTAAGTCCTGTAATTTCTGAACCCGAATTTTTACAGGAATGCGGGTGGTGCCATTTTGTTGGAAAACTAAAGTTCTACAAACGACTAAAGATTAATCAAAATCGTTAGAGCCGTTTTTGATAAATTTGGATTTTTCATGTTTTTGGCAGTTTTGGGGGGATAATTACCCTTAAAAATAAAAAATTCAAAAAAATGAAAAAACTCCTAAAGATATCGTGGATTAGTACCCACATGCCAAATTTTATAAAAATCGGCCCATTGGTTAAGGCTCTAGCTCTGTACACATCCACACAGACACACACACGGACACACACACACACACACACACACAGACAGACATCACGTAAAACCCACTTTTTGGGTTAAGGAAGCACCAAAACGAATATTTCCACTAACAACTCAAATTCGAAAATTTTTACGAAAACATTACTTTCTCCATTATACTATGTATAAGGGGAGAAAGTAAAAATCAATCAAGCGGTGACTCATCACTTAATTGACCATTGCCAACTAGATTCAATGCTTCAATACAAAAAATATACTATACTCAGTTTACTAAAAAGTATTCTTTTTCGGCAAAATTCTCAGTCACGTGGGGATAGGTAGAAGGACCTGTTCATTCAGGCCTTCAGGGGGAGGAAGGATTGGGTTAAACTCAAAATCTAAAAATGAGATGAGAAGATTGAGCTTTACCTAATTTTAAAGGTATTGCCAAGGAAATAAAAACTACACAATGATAATTACAAGCTGAGGAGGAAAAGAAATTGTGGACTTCAACGTGTTTTATTACACAAAATTTGCACCCGTTCTCACTTAAGTTTTTTAAAGAAGATCAGAACCCAAATTGTTGCAATCTTTTTCATTTTCTTCCTTAGAATGAGACTATCCATTTAGTTTAATGGCCTACATACAAAAATTAGGGACTAAGAGATATTTTTATACAAGAGATGGATTTGCAGATAGATCTGACCTTACACAATTAAAGAATGGCCATATATTTTATACGCACGTTTTAGGTCACCCGACGTTTTGTTTATGACACTCATATTTGTATTATTATTATCATGTCTTACGTGAAATTTAAATTCATGTGCCACAAGACATTTTACAACAAATATTTATGTTGCCTCCTGTCTCGTAACACCAGAGTTAAAAAAAAACTCTTTAATTTAAATGCTTGTATGATTTATCTGTTCTAAGTTGAACGCTTGCAAAAATGGAGAGGATGTTGAATAAAGATTGAAACAAATTAGATTATAACATCTGCAAAACTGACACAGTAAGAAGGCACAACAAAACCAGCTACCCCTGGTTTGTTGTTATAAATGAGTATGCTCATACTTTAATGTTTCGATAATCTTCCTGTTTTGACAGTCGATAAATAGTTTTCTATTCTCGCTTGCCATTTGTTATCTAAATCTATTTAAACATGGTTTCTATTTATTTTTTATTGTATATTAACACCACTTCTTTGCCTAATTTATTAAAACTGTAAAACTTCCCCTTGCTAATGCAGCCCCTAGCATTCGAGAATGTTGGCGAAAACAGGTTTCAAATATCTTAAATATAAAAAGTTAAATTGGGTGGTAGTTACTTAACAGCCTGCGTACAAGATAATATCTACGAGATTTCCATATAAATTTATAACAAGGTTTTTTATTTTTAAAATATCTGAAACTTCACTACCAAGGTACATTGATTTCCATGATCTCCTCTAAAAGTTGTCTACTTATACGAATGATACTGTCCACTGTGTATCCCAAAACATAGGTCTGTCGAGAATTTGGCTTTACTTTTGATTTTTCACAGTATAAAATTTAACTAAGGCATTGACACAAATTTTGAATATATTTTTGTCTTAGTTTGATTCTTGGCAGAAACTAAACGTTTAAGGCATTATTTCAGATACCTGCCATTAAATAGGTAATCAATGCAAACCAAAGATTTATAACGCTTGTATTAAAAAAGTATATTTACTCTAAAAGATGTTCTATAAATTATATGTTGATTCAACCCACTTTCACAGTTGTAAAACCAAATAAAAAAAAAATCCCTATACTGAATTTTCGTCCGCTAGATTTGTTAAATTGATGATTTGAAACCACCGTCATGTACGAGCCAGGAATTATAAAAATACTCAAAATATTAATTTGACGAAAATAAATCATGACTTAACTAAACTTGAATACACCATTTATTAAAACGCACGACAACCATCTATCAAATAGCGAAGTGATAAAGTCAGATGCAATCTTTTGGCGTAGACTCTCTTATCATCTCTGTCATGAAACTTGGAAGCGTCTCAAGATGTATGTACTCGCTACGTATCACGGATGTTACAATCTGTTTGTAGCTACATAATTGTAGCTACATTGTTGATTTTTTCAAAAGAGCATTTAGTAAATTGCATTTACTTTGTTTATCAGGAAAAATTTAGAGACAACGTTCAGTAAATATATTACAATCGCAATATGCAATTACATTACGTTATAACTTCACGATTATAAAACAATGTTATCCGTCCCTTATTGTTAGGTAAATACCCAAATATAAGCTATCCTTATCTCAATATAATAATAAATTCCAATCGACACAAACATATTAAGACTTAATATCTAACAGTTAACAGCTCGTACACAAAATTAAATATTTTATAGTTTAGGATTTGGGCTATATGTGAAGAAAAATCTGTTAAAAGTGGACTTCCTTATTATTAATAATGAAATATATGATAAAACGTTTGTTCTACATTTAAATCATAGTGAAAAAGTTACTATAAATTAACCACTATCAACTATGAAAAGGGTGAAATATAGGATAAAACAGATTCATTTTGAACCCAAGAGTTATAAGACATTTAAACAAAATTGTAATTTGTAATTAAGAAGTGTGTATTGTTGTTAAGACTTAATGTTTATGTTTAATAAATCAAGTTTAATTAATATATAGCGCTGGCTTAGTTCTGAAAATCTTACTTGAGGATGCAAGACCGATTAATTATTTTTAACTGTCATTCTAGAGACCATCATATTATATGGTCCTAATCTGTATAATATGATGGCCTCTAGCATGACAGTTAAAAAATAATTAATCGGTGTAGTCTATAAATTTCAATATTAAATATAAGTTCGTTATATTTTATTACGTATATAAAAGTAGGTAAAGTATTCGGTCAATTGAATAGGTAGGTACCATAAAATGGGAAATTTGTAATGTGTTCACTAGTTTCAGTATCTTCGAACAACTTAATGATAAACAAAAATCACTTTCTTTCAAACCAATTTCAATAATAAAAGTAGGATATCATTGTATTATTTGCATATGTGAATAAATATGATCTATTGCAATTTATATTGCGGTTGGCCTATATAAGTGTATCAAATACATATTTTCAATAAGAGTAAGAATTTAAGGAACATGTTTTTGTTTTTTTATAAATCAGTTTTTACATGTAATTAAATATATAAGTTATACATTTAGTTTATTACACCGACTATCAATAAGCACAAGAAGAGTATATTTATTGTATAGTCTGATAAATTTTAAGGTGATTCAAGTTTGAGAAATAAGTGATATAATATGATTATTTTTTAACCGTCTATTTAAGAAACATAATATCCATATAGTTTTACATGTTGAGGTTAACTTCAATATTTATTTATTAATACTGCATATTCTTGCCTTGCTACGTCAGTAGAACTTGATTAAGTTTGTTCTCAGACAACAGCCTAAACCCTTTGATCAATTTGAGTACTAACTGTCGACAACGTAAATTAACGAATATTTTAAAGTTTTGCAATATCACTAAAGAATGCTTAAACACTCTCGTAGTCCTTAAACACGATATAAAATAAATCTTCAAGTAGTAAAATAAACAAACAATCATGAAAACAATTCTAGTTATAGAAAATGATTATGTAAACAATAAATTCAACAATTTTAATAAAACAACATATTTTAATATAGTTATTTTTGACTTCAATACGAAGAAATTATATGTTGATGAATTCTGAATCCTGAAAACCACTTGTCTGCCGTATTATTCTAACGAATCTCGCTCGAGTATTTGGCTTCAAAAGTACAAGCACTCAGTGGTATTTCTCTTTACTTTTGTTATTGTTTATTCACACTTTCAGATAAATATTGCAGTTTCCTTTGCTTGGTGAAATGCAGAGGGGAAAAAATAAAAAAGTCCACATTTTAATAAGTAAAAAATTAAATTTGTATATTCATTCAATAATGAACAATTTTAATAAAAACTATTTGCTTTAAGCATTAAATAATAAGCAATAAGAAAGTAAACCTTAATGTATTTTCTATAAGGTCATTTATTGAATTTACTAATGCAACAGAGTAAATGCTGTATGATTTGTAATGGATAATTAAACCAATATGTAGGTTAAAGAATCTAAATTTTGTAGCTTATGGTATTGCAATTAATCCTTTGCTAGAAGACCGGATTTTAATTGTCTACGTATCATCTTCATCCACATCAGTTGAAAGTAACAGAAGTGACCGAAAGTAACAGTAAGTGAATCGAAATCAGTTCCCATAAAAAATAATAAATTGTGCTACCAAATGCTATAAAATCAGGTACGTTTTAAGTTTATCTCTGTCAATTCTTTGAAAGAGATAAAAATGTTATAAATGATAAACATTTTACTCACCTAATGTACTAGTTACTTTTGTGTGTTCTGCTATCGTGTCAAAACAATTTACTTGCAAATAGTTCCTAATAAGTAACAAATAGAAAAATAAACTTATAACAGATTGTTAGAACTTGTATATCATTATATTTCAGAAAATCGTTTTAATTCATTTATTTTAGATTATAAGCTAATTACTAACGAAGTATTCAATAGTGATAACTATTGTAAACGTACTTCTAGGATTTGTAGTAAAGTGAAAATATATATTAACGTATATGTTTTTAAGGTAGTTTTAAAGAACTAATCATAAATATAAATAATACGTTATGAAAAATGTAATATGATATTTATATTTAATAAAGCTAAGGAAAATGTTGTAATATCTAAATGCTTATTTAAAACAATAAATTATTGTGAATAAGCCAAGATCACGTGTCTCTCTTTTATATTAATATTCTAACATTTGCTCCCTTTTTTGGACTTATTTTCCCTGATTTCTAACTATTGCTATTATATTTATATATATAATTACATAAATTTTATAAAAATGTGTATACTAAGTATTATTTTTGTTATTCAAAGAATTATAAAGTATTTTATAGCTCCAACTGTAAAATAAACCGGTTTGATTTAGCTAAATATATTGTTAAGTAATCTAAGACATGTCAGAACTTTTAATCTGAGACAGAATAAAACGATCTTCGCCTATTTAAAGAGTATCATGGAGAAAATAAAACATGCATTGGCAAATTATGCTCATATTCCATTTGATTAAAAGAGCCTGAAACGATTATTAGAAGTTAATATTATTTAAATATTTTCCTAAAATGAAAACTATTTTTAATATTTGTTTAGTGAAAATATTCTATAAAAGGTTAGTAAATTGTTTAATAAAAAGAAATTGTAGTGCGGATAAGAGTTTTTTATGTTGAATAATATACTTAAATACAACTTAGAGCCCAGCTAAAACAAAGGTTAGTTTAAAATGCTTTGTCATTCCCTCGAAGTATTAACAGGGAACACGTCATGACCAGTAATACCCCGACATTAACTAGAAGAATTACCATCGTCAATTTAAACGACTACCATTTACAGGGTGCTAAAATTATAATTAGCCTAGCTGTATTTAATCTTTTTCTGTGAAACTCCGTTTCTTTTTATTAAAAACGGAATTGTATATTATAACGAAGGTAATTATTTAAGCGTGACAAGGAAATTAATCAACTTTTAAAGCGATACCTGTATATACCTATGCTCGGGATACTGCCTCAGAACTGGGACGATGATATTATGTATTTATTCACTAGCGGACAGTGAACACGGGCTGAAGGGTCGGCAGCACGGTCATTGGTCGATGTTAGTGATTCATATGGAATAGTTATTTTGTTAGTGAATAAATTATCAATATAGATAGACGAAATTATTTTATCCTTCGTAGTAAGCGACCTTCTAGTTTTAGGTTGGATATATTAAAACCTTGGTCATATAGTTAGTCACCATAAAAATGGTCTTTTTTACAAAAGTGTTAACATTATGCTATACAGAGACTTTCAATCGTAAAAGTAAAAAGGTAACACATTCAAAATACCCCCGCCGCAGCAAACCTGCATACTCAGCGAATTTCCAATGAATAAATGGAAATGAATAAATTTCCAATGACTAAACCACTTACCAGGATTCATAAGAAATATATTCACAAACAAGCGATACCGGTACTTAAAATATTAATTATTCTCCATAAGAATACCATTGAGGATGAGTATGCAGGTTTGCTGCAACAAGGAACACAAAATATGGGCGTTTTGTGCAAATATCAATAGAACTCATCTAAGTGAAATCACATACCAAGTTCCATCCACATATATTCATAAATAAGCTATATGCAGGGTGACCTACGGGAACCGGACGAATTTGCAACAGCTGTTACATTGTTGCTACATGTGCTAGGGATATTGAGGTTAGGATTCCTTTTTCAGTGTAGCCTACCATTTGAGTTACAATGGATCAGTAGACAATTAATCACCGTATTTTTGCATACGACACTTTTATTAAAAATAATCAGTCTGTCATTTAAACACAGCGGATTTTTCGTAACTTCAATATCGATAGAAATGATTCAGTTTCAAGCCGAAATACGTTATTAAGGTGGGTTGAAGCGCTTAGAACAACTGGAAAAATAACCAAAAAGAAGCCCCCAGGCCCTGCTAGAACTGCGAGGACGCCCGAAAACATCGAGAGAGTGAGAGCGGCAGTAAACAGGAGTCCAGGCAGATCTGCACGAAGACACGCCCAAGAGCTTAACATAAGTCGGGATTCTGTGAGGAGGATTTTGAAGAAAGATCTCCAGTTTCATCCATATAAAATGCAGGTTCTCCAAGAACTGAAAGTGACGGATTACAGAAAAAGGGTAGATTTTGCATCGCGTATGCAAGTATTGTTTGATAGAGAGCCAAATGCAATATTATTGATGAGTGATGAAGCTCATTTTCACCTCAACGGCTTGGTAAATAAGCAAAACTTCCGTTACTGGGCGAGTGAAAATCCGCATAACGTACATGAAAAACCTCTTCACTCTCCTAAGGTAACCGTTTGGTATGCGGTTTCTCGTTTTGAGATAATCGGACCTTACTTTTTCGAGGAAAACGGTGTTACGTTGACAGTAAATTCACAACGTTATGTTCACATGTTGAATACATTTCTCCAACCAGAACTTCAGAGACGACGAATAAACAAAAGACGGGTTTATTTTCAACAAGATGGCGCAACAGCCCATACAGCCGACCCTTCGATGGCAACTTTGAGAAACATGTTTCGAAGGAAGGTAATTTCGCGTTTTGATGACATACCGTGGCCAGCAAGGTCACCGGATTTGTCCAGCTGTGACTTCTTCCTATGGGGATTTTTGAAGGAACGTGTTTACGCTCGCAAACCCCTTACGTTAGTTGACTTAAAACTTGCAATCACAGATGAGGTGCACGCAATCGAGCAAGATCTGCTAACAAGAGTTTCAAATGAATTCCAGAACAGACAGGACACCTGTATTCAAGTGAACGGCCAGCATATGCATGACATAATCTTCAAAACGTGAAAACTGCAACAACACGTCACCAACAACAACTTACAACATTATGAATATTTTTTATCAAATGATATGTTATTAACTTATTTTGGATAGCAATAAAGTAATTATTTTTCTAAAAATAACTTCGTACTCCTCATTTAAAAAACGTCCGGTTCCCGTAAGTCACCCTGTATAACATTTTTTTAATTATTCTCCATAAGAATAACTTGGGGACTGATAACCTAGGTTTGCTGGTACGGGAACCATATGCAAAAAATGTTTTCTGTGCAAACGACAATAAACCACAACCAGATGAAGCCATATACCAAGTTTCATCAGTTTATGTTCTTAAATAAGCGAGATATACAATTTGTATTTTTCTCCATAGGAATAACATTGGACAACGTACTGTGTTTAGCACTTTAAATATCTCAGTAACCTTTTGACGAAGAGATCATTATATCAAATGGTTTTTTAAGCCGAATTCAATGTTAAAAATTAAAATTGGATTAATATAAAAATTACATTTGAAAACCCCAAAAAACCCATTTTTGGGGTACAAACCCCCCCCCCCAAAAGCCCCCTTCAGATGGTGCAATTCGTCTGGTTTCCGAACTCGTTCAAATAATTAGTACTTCACACATTTGTACCAAATCTCATTAAGATCATACCTGTTTTACGATAGTTATCGTGCTTACGGGCACACACACACACACACACACACACATATATATATATATATATATATATGTATATATATATATATGTATATATATATGTATATATATATATATACATGTATATAAATTTGAACGATTGGTGTTTTTGGCATCGGGGGACTTCAAAATGAAAGTTTTCATGGTCTTGGGCTTAAGTCTTACCATGCTACGGTAATAGCTTCTTTCCTATAGGGGAAATTCGCTAAAAGAAATAAATGTAAGTACAAATTATCATATTACGAGTATATTATTGGTTAAACATAGCTGGAATAAAAAAACATAGTCTAAATTACAAAAGCTGTATATCTTATATTTAGCCATTATTAGCTCAGTAACGTGGTGGTAAATGTACTCGTCCACAATCTATAGGTTCACCAGATCGATCCTGAGAAAAATCTAAATATTTTTTGAAGGTTTGAAAGGCGACCTAGCCGCTATTAGGCTAGTTAATAATCCTGGCTAAAGAATATGTAGTATTTATCCAGTGACAGGAATGTCACTCATTCATCTCATAACACTCATAACCTTGCATCGGTATTGCATGCAGTTCCAGTAATAACATTAATAAATTTAATGACTATGTTGACAACATTATATTGGATTTTGTAATACGATACTAACGAGCATTTAGATAGAACTCCGTACAAAGGTCCTGTGCAATATAAATGACCCAAATTACAATTATATATCTATATTGCGAATGTTTTTCTTCTCTTTAAGTTAATAATTCTTTATTGTTACTATGTGCAAACTTACACAACAACTAACTGTTCACAAAATGTTTATGATCAAGTTACATTTCATTATTATAAATATAACCTCGTTTTAATTTATGACCTGGACATAATAGTTTGTAATATAATAAAATGAAGGTTTTAGTTAAACACTAATTGAATCGCCTATAATTAGGGTTGAAGAGTAAACAGTGTTGGTTTTATCTTGCTTTTTTTTTAGTGTCGTTCTGATCTCAACATCGCGTCGCTTGATAGAAACCCGCTAAGTTTTTCTTCTAAAGAGCTTCTTCAATCTATATCCATTGATTCCACTAATTCTTAGCTTGAAGCAATCTGCCTTCTTACAGCAATTTTTAATCTCCTTCTTGATATTTCCTCAAGCATTCATACGTTTTCTCTTGTTAAAATGTTTTGGATATTTAATAATTGCTATTTTATCAAACAAATTATTGGTTGTATGTTTGCTGTGAGTTTAATCCAAAAATTAAAAGTTTGACTCTGGATATTTTAAAATAAATCAATACACATTTGTCACTAAACTATTTATTTTCATTCTAGATGCACGTATTAAATTTAACCTTAACTTAAGTGCAATATTGATTTTAATGTACATAATATTATACAGGCAAGATGATAAACATATATATCTAATGTTTCAAAAACCTAATATTTCCCGTGACTACATAATTAGTTACACAATTTATTCATAAAAAATAAAAACAACTATTATCAAGGAACAATAGTATTAAAACATAAGTCCGAACACGAATCACCTGAAGTCAGTAGATACGAAAGGTTGGGAGAGAGCTTTTAAGAACGTAGTCGTTGCCCTAAATAAATAAATACAGTGTATATTCGTTCTTCATGACTTCAAAACTTAGACGTTAAATATCTTATTAGCATTTTAAAGAAATTTAATGACCCAGAAGTGTGTTTTGATTGGAATTTAGGTTAATGGATTTTACAAAGAATAAAACAAGTCAACTTATAATTGATTTACTGAATATGAATAAGACAGTTGAATCAACAACGTTAACCTTGGATATACGGAACTACTTTATTAACAAAATTCACAACATTTTTGTTGGCTAAAAGGTTAATGATTATTAAAGGTACATATTAGATTTTGAGATTAACTTAAAATGATGACATCAAACACTGTTGACTGGGGCTGGTATTAATATGGTTATTGTTGTCCGTACACGGGTCACAGGCTACAAACAATACTATTGAGGTTCCAATCCCCCTGGTACTCCGTGCTCAGAGGTGTTCATGCAACAAATATTGTAATAGTTAAATATTTAGAATTTAAATTGTATATGATTATTGCAAACAAATTAACCGCGATTAAAAATGTTCTGTGTTTCAGCAAATTTCTTCAAACAAATGTAGCTGTTACTACAAGTATTTTCAACACTGAAAATGCAATTCGATAAAATACATATCATGTTGACAGTAAATTGTTTATGCATCTGTCCATTAGAAACATGAAGAAAACACTCCTTTAACCATGAAAGACAATTAAGGAAGCATTTCTTTTAATTCATACAAAGGCCTAAACATGTTATTAAAAGGAGGGGACTTATAGGGGATTATTGGCCCTAAAACCTAGTTTTTATGTTGTATACAAAAGTACTATAATTTTCCATGACAATTTTTAACGAAGATATGAGTTCACATTACAGTTTTAGTGTAATTTAATTTTATATAGAAATATTATATAACTTTTGTATATAGTAGTAACAATACTGTTAAACAAATAAATCTATCGATTTGATTTTCATATGATAAAAACTAGTTTTTTGGATAGTCTAAAACCTTTATTTTGGTTGGGAGGTGCCTTCAACTTTAAACGCTCTCTAATCAATGTTTAGAGTATAGCCTGACTCTCCTTTCCGTTTAAACTTTACCAATTAACACGCGATCCTTATATACTCTTCGGTAAAAGCGCCTTGAAGTTGCCTTAGGTACTGAAAGACGTTCACAATCTCAGTTATTTATATGTTAACTTAGGCTTTATCTATTTAAACAAAAACATTTCTTTTTAAACATGTACAATATTCTTAATCAATCATCTTTACATCAATCAATGTTACAAAATAAGTCATGTTTAGTTTTTATGAACTAATTAATATTTAACGTTATCATGAACAATTCAATAATTTAAAATTTGTTGTGAGAGTATTCAAATTTTCCTTTGATTATATAAATCGTTTTAGTTAATTGTAGTTTACTGTTAGGTTATTTTATACCAATTTCAGACATATAGTTTTAAAATTACAGTATCACGTTAAATAAATATATCAATTAATTATGGTAAATGTATTTATGTTATTAAGTTTCACCAAAGCTTTTTTTCTCGAGACAATAAATGTATTCCTTACATCACATCATTACAATGCAATGACTTTGCAACGAAAACGTCGTTTGATATCTCATTCAGATTTGTCAAAAACTGGTTAATTAGATTTCTATGAGAGTTATAACTGGAGCTATAACTTAAACAAACATTCCCGACCTACGACCAACTTGAAAGACCGGTTAAATATAATTGTATTTAAATGTATCACACGAAATCTCTTTATTTTACGTGTTATAGACGAAAGAATATAACCTATTCAGTTACATTTATTAAAATACTTTCTCCATTACTTTGATTCTACTAGTATTACTAATTTACACTAGAATGCCTTGATTGACACTAAGGGTAAATTGAGTTAAACTAACAATAAATGTTTAAACTTGCTAAGTATTGTTTGCAGCATGAAAATAAAACTATTGATTTCTATTTGGACAGTGAGACTTTAATTTAACACAAAGAATACTTTAAAACTGTAATGATAATTTGACTGAAAGGATACAAAAATGTAACTATAGTAACATTAATATTTTTACTCAATTTAACTGATATGATGAATGCTTCTGTCAAAATAAGTGTCAACAAAGTATATACAAGTATTTCCTAGCAGATCTACCAGATAAGTATTTATGAGGTTTCAACGCTGAGTTATGCGCTGTGGAAAAACTTTATTATCGCTTAACATATATTGGCAAATCTATCTGTTTGTTATCTTTTGAATTTAAACTGGGTATGTTATGTAGACGGTTATATTACTTTAGTCCTTGTATTATCACATACTAGGCTAATAAACAGTGGAACGAAAACACACAAAGTTTTGTACAAACACTTTTGTGTTTATGCATTTAAGACTGAATATACTGACCTTTTCCACATTAAGCTTTTTCAAGCAAAGAAAATATGTGTACTTTAGGGTCTGTTCAGTCCCGGGAACGATGATTATTCTGGTCATATTTATCATCTATACTACATTCTATATAACGGGGAGATAAAATTTTAGTTACCGTTGGTATGAGAAATAAAATAGATAATGATCGCATTGTTTAGTAAAGTGGTTATTAAAAACCAATGTGTACCAAATATAAATGAGACCGTCAGAATTTAAACCTTTATGGCTTTATCTATTTACTAGAGTACACATTTTATTTAACATGGTATATATAGGTAAATATATGTAATATATGTTTTTTAAATAATGAATAACAAAATATATGTATCTTTGCTTCTTCAAAAGCTAGTATATGCTAGTATAAAATGTGCTAGTATTAAATAAAACGGAGATAGTTTTTCTAAATTTGTTGACTTTGTTATCCGAAATTGTATATTTTTGAGCCACTTAATTAAAAACAAACAAAATGGTGCAAATGGTAGAACAACTTGTAAGTAAGCATTAGTTATTAAATTTTAAAATATAAAATGAGTAAACAGTTAAAAGGCCTATTTTCATAATAAACTGGCACTGAACGTAGTTTTACTTGAGAATATACCATAAAATCTGCCTAAATTATACACAATATGCAGTCTCATTAAATGAAACAAAGGCCACAAAATAGCCAAGTAAAACAGGTTCGTTTTCGTTTAAACTGTATTCTTATTTATGGTGACACGTGGGAACAACAAAGCGCTCGCAACCAACGTGGCTTTGTAGTGGTCTGTTTGGGCACCGATACCGCCTGTGCTAACTGAGCTCAAAGAGTTCTGTCCAGATAAGCATTACCACAGAAAGCATATTATTTTTCAGCATGTTAAAAAAATTACTGCAAAATTTCATAACCATTTTAAATATAAAATTCCTTAAACATAAATCATTGGTATATATTTGAGTTTAAACGTTCATCCGTAAAACTATACTGTATTTAGAATAAAATACTGATTGTAAAAAATGGAAAAGCATTTCAAAACTTTTTTGTTAAAGCTTAAAATTTAATTAAAGCACCCTATTTTAATTAAAATAAATCTGTGTTTGTTTAAGTCAGTTCACAGCAGACTCAAACATATTGAAAATCACCAAGTATCCAAATACTGGAACTTCCGATTTTCTAACTGTATATTTTCAATGTAATGAAAAATGTATGTCCAGTCAACATTGAATATATTACATTATATCCGGTACGTACATACGGTATTTGGCAATACTAAGCAGATAGAATCTCGAAGAATGTAAACAAATATTAAGTAAATTGATGAGATACATTAACGTAAATATCCCAGCACCGTCATTAACAAGTTTCACCGTGCGGGTAGTGCTAGTAGTTCACTTTTCCAAAGGAAATTAATAAATAGGTTAATGAAAAATTTATGATGCAGGTTTAAAGTTCTCTTGTACTATTTAATGCACCCATGAACTAAGGGAACATTTTTATGTGAAAGTCATATATCCTAGCCTCATTTTAGTGGTATACTATGAAATATTGTGTATCGTAAACATTCGGTTTTCATAAACATATTTATGAATTGTATCAAATTTAAATTAACCAAATAACAAAAAAATACTATAAAATCCCCTTGATCCTCTTTAACCATAGTAGTCTTATGTTTTTGATATTTTATCATGGTATTTTGGCTAAGACTTATGTCAGCAGCAGTAACTTTCATAATTCACTTAAATTTGTCATTACAGATCTCCTTACGCGACTATGTGTATATAATATTTCCCAAAATATGAGTAGTATATATTTACACACACCACAATATAATTAAAACAACTGTATAACTAGTATTCTGAAATATGTACATGGTACAACAAATTTAGTAAATTTTACAACATGCAGTACTTTTGGTACAATTTAGTACAATGGTAACAAATAATAATTACCATAGATAGCATTGCCACTGCATACACCTGATACTAGTCTAGTATGACGAGTTAACGAATCATAATAGTCACAAGGTCATTAATCACCATGGGCCTTGCCACGTGGACCTAGCAAGCTGGAGCTTGTGCCGTGAATGCGGGTCTGTGAAGGACTTAAAACTTGTAAGTTGCAGTTAAGTAATACAGATTGTTCCCACGTATTACTGTTGTGTCAAGTTAAATATAAGAATGATTTGTTTAAAAACAAATAATAATTAAACCAACTTGAGTAAGTAAATTTTAATCGAAATAACATAAAACAAAATCATTATTGAGCGCGTTATAACCTTTTTTTATTCCAACTTAATTGCTTTAGACATAAACTTACTAAGGTATATCACTAATTGTCTTTGTCAGTTAAAGCTGTATGTTTAAAATATTTGTTCACATATTTTTATGAAACCAACAAAACAATTCCCATGCACGAGGGCTCTGAAGCTGGGCAGGTGGTAATTGCCATGCGTGAGGGCTCTAAAGCTGGGCAGGCGGTAATTGCCATGCGCGAGGGCTCTGAAGCTGTTCAGGCGGTAATTGCCATGCGCGAGGGCTCTGAAGCTGGGTAGGCGTAATCGCCATGCGCGAGGGCTTTGAAGCTGGGCAGGTGGTAATTGCAATGCGCAAGGGCTCTGAAGCTGGGCAGGCGGTAATTGCCACGCGCGAGGGCTCTGAAGCTGGGCAGGCGGTAATTGCCAAGCGCGAGGGCTCTGAAGCTGGGCAGGCGGTAATCGCCATGTGCGAGGGCTCTGAAGCTGGGCAGGCGGTAATTGCCAAGCGCGAGGGCTCTGAAGCTGGGCAGGCGGTAATTACCATGCACGAGGGCTTTGGAAGCTGGGCAGGTGGTAATTGCCATACGCGAGGGCTCTGAAGCTGGGCAGGCGGTAATTGCCATGCGCGAGGGCTCTGAAGCTGGGCAGGCGGTAATCGCCATGCGCGAGGGCTTTGAAGCTGGGCAGGTGGTAATTTCAATGCGCGAGGGCTCTGAAGCTGGGCAGGCGGTATTTGTCATGCGCGAGGGCTCTGAAGCTGGGCAGGCGGTAATTGCCAAGCGCGAGGGCTCTGCAGCTGGGCAGGCGGTAATTACCATGCGCGAGGGCTCTGAAGCTTGGCAGGCGGTAATTGCCATGCGCGGGGGCTCTGAAGCTGGGCAGGCGGTAATAGCCATGGGCGAGAGCTCTGAAGCTGGGGAGGCGGTAATTGCCATGCGCAAGGGTTCTGAAGCTGGGCAGGCAGTAATCGCCATGCGCGAGGGCTCTGAGGCTGGGCAGGCGGTATTTGCCAAGCGCAGGGGCTCTAAGGCTGGGCAGACGGTAATTGCCAAGCGCGAGGGCTCTGAAGCTGGGCAGGCGGTAATTGCAATGCGCGAGGGCTCTGAAGCTGGGCAGGCGGTAATTGCCAAGCACGAGGGCTCAGAAGCTGGGCAGGCGGAAATCGCCATAAGTAAGGGCTCTGAAGCTGGGCAGGCGGTAATTGCCATGCGCGAGGACTCTGAAGCTGGGCAGGCGGTAATCGCCATGCGCAAGGGCTCTGAAGCTGGACGGGTGGTAATTGCCAAGCCCAAGGGCTCTGAAGCTGGGCAGGCGGTAATTACCATGCACGAGGGCTTTGAAGCTGGGCAGGTGGTAATTGCCATGTGCGAGGGCTCTGAAGCTGGGCAGGTGGTAATTGCCATGCGCGAGGGCTCTGAAGCTGGGCAGGCGGTAATCGCCATACGCAAGGGCTCTAAAGCTGGGCAGGCGGTAATCGCCATACGCGAGGGCTCTGAAGCTGGGCAGGTGGTAATTGCCAAGCGCGAAGGCTCTGAAGCTGGGCAGGAGGTAATTGCCATGCGCGAGGGCTCTGAAGCTGGGCAGGTGGTAATTGCAATGTGCGAGGGCTCTGAAGCTGGGCAGGTGGTAATAGCCATGGGCGAGGGCTCTGATGCTGGACAGGCGGTTTTTTCCATGTGCGGGGGCTCTGAAGCTGGGCAGGTGGTAATCGCCATGCGCGAGGGCTCTGAAGCTGGGCAGGCGGTAATTGCCAAGCGCGAGGGCACTGAGGCTGGGCAGACGGTAATTTCCAAGCTCGAGGGCTCTGAAGCTGGGCAGGCGGTAATTGCCATGCGCGAGGGCACTGAAGCTGGGCAGGCGGTAATTGCCATGCGCGAGGGCTCTGAAGCTGGGCAGGCAGTAATCGCCATACGCGAGCGCTCTGAAGCTGGGCAGGCGGTAATTGCCAAGCGCGAGGGCTCTGAAGCTGGGCAGGCGGTAATGGCCAAACTCGAGAGCTCTGAACTCGGGCAGGCGGTAATTGCCATGCGCGAGGGGTCTGAAGCTGGGCAGGCGGTAATCGCCATACGCGAGCGCTCTGAAGCTGGGCAGGCGGTAATCGCCATGCGCGAGGGCTCTGAAGCTGGGCAGGTTGTAATTGCCATGTGCGAGGGCTCTGAGCTGGGCAGGCGGTAATTGCTAAGCGCGAGGGCTCTGAAGCTGGTCAGGCGGTAAGTGCCATGCGCGAGAGCTCTGAAGCTGGGCAGGCGGTAATTGCCAAGCGCGAGGGCTCTGAAGCTGGGCAGTCGGTAATTGCCAAGCACGAGGGCTCAGAAGCTGGGCAGGCGGTAATCGCCATGCGTGAGGGCTCTGAATCTGGGCAGGCGGTAATTGCCATGCGCGAAGACTCTGAAGCTGGGCAGGCGGTAATCGCCATGAGCGAGGGCTCTGAAACTGGGCGGGTGGTAATTGCCAAGCGCAAGGGCTCTGAAGCTGGGCAGGCGGTAATTACCATGCACGAGGGCTTTGAAGCTGGGCAGGTGGTTATTGCCATGCGCGAGGGCTCTGAAGCTGGGCAGGCGGTAATTGCCATGCGCGAGGGCTCTGAAGCTGGGCAGGTGGTAATCGCCATACGCAAGGGCTCTAAAGCTGGGCAGGCGGTAATCGCCATACGCGAGGGCTCTGAAGCTGGGCAGGCGGTAATTTCCATGCGCGGGGGCTCTGAAGCTGGGCAGGTGGTAATCGCCATGCGCGAGGGCTCTGAAGCTGGGCAGGCGGTAATTGCCAAGCGCGAGGGCTCTGAGGCTGGGCAGACGGTAATTGCCAATTGCGAAGGCTCTGAAGCTGGGCAGGCGGTAATTGCCATGCGCGAAGGCACTGAAGCTGGGCAGGCGGTAATTGCCATACGCGAGGGCTCTGAAGCTGGGCAGGTGGGAATCGCCAAGCGCGAGGGCTCTGAAGCTGGGCAGGCGGTAATTGCCATGCGAGAGGGCTCTGAAGCTGGGCAGGAGATTATTGCCATGCACGAGGGCTCTGAAGCTTGGCAGGCGGTAATTGCCATGCGCGAGGGCTCTGAAGCTGGGCAGGAGATTATTGCCATGCACGAGGGCTCGGAAGCTGGGCAGGCAGTAATCGCCATACGCGAGCGCTCTGAAGCTGGGCAGGCGGTAATTGCCAAGCGCGAGGGCTCTGAAGCTGGGCAGGCGGTAATCGCCAAACTCGAGGGCTCTGAACTCGGGCAGGCGGTAATTGCCATGTGCGAGGGGTCTGAAGCTGGGCAGGCGGTATTCGCCATACGCGAGCGCTCTGAAGCTGGGCAGGCGGTAATCGCCATGCGCGAGGGCTCTGAAGCTGGGAAGGTTGTAATTGCCATGTGCGAGGTTTCTGAGCTGGGCAGGCGGTAATTGCCAAGCGCGAGGGCTCTGAAGCTGGGCAGGCGGTAAGTGCCATGCGCGAGGGCTCTGAAGCTGAGCAGGCGGTAATTGCCAAGCGCGAGGGCTCTGAAGCTGGGCAGGCGGTAATAGCCATGCGCGAGGGCTCTGAAGCTGGGCAGGCTGTAATTGCCATGTGCAAGGGCTCTGAAGCTGGGCAGGCGGTAATTGCCAAGCGCGAGGGCTCTGAAGCTGGGCAGGTGGTAATCGCCATGCGTGAGGGGTCTGAAGCTGGGCTGGCGGTAATTGCCATGCGCGAGGGCTCTGAAGCTGGGCAGGCAGTAATCGCCATACGCGAGCGCTCTGAAGCTGGGCAGGCGGTAATTGCCAAGCGCGAGGGCTCTGAAGCTGGGCAGGTGGTAATCGCCAAACTCGAGGGCTCTGAACTCGGGCAGGCGGTAATTGCCATGTGCGAGGGGTCTGAAGCTGGGCAGGCGGTAAGTGCCAAGCGCGAGGGCTCTGAAGCTGAGTAGGCGGTAATTATAATGTGCGAGGGCTCTGAAGCTGGGCAGGCGGTAATCGCCATGCGTGAGGGCTCTGAAGCTGGGCAGGCGGTAATTGCCATGCGCGAGGGCTCTGAAGCTGGGCAGGCGGTAATTGCCGTGGGCGAGGGCTCTGAAGCTGGGCAGGTGGTAATTGCCATGCGCGAGGGCTCTGAAGCTGGGCAGGTGGTAATTTTCTCCCCACAAGTTAATGTCTGTTGTGGCTTTGAAGTCTGAAGCAGCCAAACCAAAATAGTTGTAGTGCCGGGGGGAATTTGACAAAATTATAAGTACTTGCAAAAGTAAATAGGGGTTTTCATTCCACCCCCAATCATAGCTATATCTTCCTCTCCCCCCCCCTCTCTCTCTCCCCACAAGTCGTATATTACCACTATGCATTCACTGTAAGGCAAATCGTTGCTAATCTTACAATTGATTAAATCTTATCTAGTTCGATCACCTCTGTCCGAATTTTCAATTCCTGCTGACCAGTTTACAGTGACTTGACGGTTCAACTATCAAACCGACTATATACGGAGGCTCAGGTTAGATAAGTCATGTAACTCCTTCTTACTCTGAGTTAGGATGGCTAAAACCAGATTAAACTAGACTTATTAACTCCTCACATTAGTGACTGGCTGCAGAAAATGAAATACTCATCAAGATCAAATCAGAGGATTTATAATCCATTATACATTATAATGTTACAGAATTGGTTCCTTATACAAATCAAGTTGTTTCATAGAAAAATACATTACCGGTTGTATATCAATAAACCACTTGTAATTCTTGTAACTAATTAACAGGTTACATAACTATAAACAAATACTAAATTTATAATTAGCATTGCTCAATATGTGCGATGAAAGGTTTAGTTTCTAAAAAAATTCAAGTAAGTTTAACCATTATTTACTATATTTTTGTATTGGAAACGGTAATCTTTTAACCAAATATGTTATACCCTGTATTATAGCCCTGGTTAAGCAAATCTAAACTACATAAATCAAATATAATTCATCCACATATTATCTGCCTTTTATTCTCTCTCTTTTGTTGCCATTTGTAATAAACTATATTATTAAATAAATCTTTAATTATACGCAAATAGATTTTTAAGCCGACATAAAATATCTGAACCATAATTGAGAAACAAAACTCAGACTTTAACTGAGTCTGGGTTAAAATCTATTGGGCCATTAGTAACCGAGTGTTAGTAACTAGCAACGAGTGACGCATGGGCATTATCAACTAACCTAAGTTATCAAAGTAGGTACGGTCATTTGTAACCGAATGGTTTGTTACTGTTGACTAACTGTTCAGTTTGACGTATTAATGTTGGTTAAATATAACCTAACAACATGATAAACATCAACCAAGTAATTTTTCTGGGTAATTTATAAGAAGTAGAAGTACTTGTCGTGGGTCACTCAAAACCGTCTTAGCTAGGTTAGCAGCATATTGGGATTGTTTTAAACTAACTAAGTTTGGCAACCACTTTTTCTCTGCAGAGAGGCCAGAGAGAACAGAGATGAGCGGCGAGTGCGTCATAGAACACACGCAAGTAATAGGTTATCAGTTAAAGCACCTATGCATCTTGTGGTTTTAACTTTTACCAGGTTTGACTTCGATGATTATGAAAATGTGCGGAATTGTATGAGAAAATATAATGAGATTTTTAAACATTGTCCTAGAGGGGGATACGTTATGCCTTACCTAAACCCTAAAGGGTGATGTGCTATGCCCTTACCTTAGAATGGGTCATGCTCTGCCTAACCTTAATCCTACGATAACAAGTTCTTAAAAACCTGATTGATCTTTGTCCAAAATAAAATTCCTTTTAATTATATTTTTAATAGATTTGGATTAATAAAACCTGATTGAAAACATAGAAGACCAAAATTTAATGTTGATCTCCTAGCCTGAGCAACATAATTAAGAAAGTCTTTAAAAAAGATCCTAGGACCCAGTCGGTCAGAAAATTCTTTCCAGCTTCGTAATAATCGATGTCGAACATGGTAAAAGCTAAAACCATGAGGTATGAAGTGAATTAACTTTTAACCCAGCTTTTCACTTAAAGTGAATTTTAACTATCAACTCGGTGTAACCCATCAGCTTGGTTTAAAGTAACCCGTTGGCTCATTCATGTAGCTGCTAGGTTAAAATAAACAACTTGAAACAATAATCTCAAGAAGGTTTGCTACGCCTAAGATATTCTCAATTACAACTGACATTTTAGGTTTTTCGTAATACAATAATGACGAGGTTTTTATAGAAATGTGTTAATTTTAGATAAATTGTTATATATTTATCATTTAGATTCACTTCTCAACTTTGCAACGGTAAAGTCACGTTCCTCTGTGAAGGGATCGGACTAGAATACGTGATCGGGAACATAACAATTCCATTGAACGTTTTCCATAACGGCGGTTCCTTTCACGAAGCAATACCAACATTGCCTTTATAACACAATCACAAGAGTTTTTCTGTGTTAATGAGTTAATTTGAGGTTAATTTGAGAAGTGTATGGACAAACCAATCCGTTTTATCCATTACAATGTTAAATATAATCCTAACAACATAAGCCCGTAGTATCTAAATCCAGTCTGATATGACATAATAAATTAAGTTAGTAACTACTATACAACTAACTTGGTGTCATTTTTATTCAAATTTACTTATTCAAGTTGTTTAAATTATTAGTATTATATTTACATATATATTTTTATTACAACTCGCTAAACATTTATCTAAGGGAAACTCAATAAACTATACATTAATGAACGAGAGTAACTGTAAACATTTTCTGAAGGTTTCGTAACATTTTGATTAATTTTCCAACAACTCATAAACTAATGATATAATATAATTATATTAATACATTTAAAGTTGATACTTGTTCACCATTAGTTTAAACATTCACTAATCCATAACGGAAGTGTATGGCCAGATAGTGAACATCAAATTGTGTTAAAAAGTGTTTACTATATAGTATTATTACATTACATTTGTTATATATGTTTAATATATTTAGAATTATCGCTATTTATTATATATAAAAATAAGTAATAGATTTAAATTAATACTAAACAAATATAATAATAATAGATTACAACCAATGAATTCATTGTTACAACTAAGTATTTCAGTAAACGTTAATATGTCCACATTTGAATACTTTAAATTAATGGCCGAAGGTAATACTTACTTACTATTGTAATAAGATCCATAGAGAGTGTTAGTATTTTTAAGTCGAGGAATCATATATAGTAGATTGATTTTTATTGATACATATTCTTCATTTTAAATGTATAATTGTAATTGCAATTCTCATGTGAACAAGATGAAGTTAGAGCGCAGTTCTCTGTTGTGATAGTTTAATTAA
Source organism: Allygus modestus (assembly GCA_963675035.1). Classification (NCBI taxonomy): domain Eukaryota; kingdom Metazoa; phylum Arthropoda; class Insecta; order Hemiptera; family Cicadellidae; genus Allygus; species Allygus modestus. The sequence continues at coordinate 251,116,615 of OY776111.1, read as the reverse complement.
ATTGCATGTATCGTGTTTGAGCTCATATTACTCATGAAGATTAAGGTTTGAAAAGTGGTATGTATGATAGACTTCATGTGATCTAAACAATATAAATAAGCTAATTTGTGTCTGGTTTTGTTTGACTTATTTACGTTACAGTGTTGCATATTATTATAACAGAAATGATTTTTAGTTATTCAATACTGGATATCAAATCACATTTTTGTTACGTCATTAAACCTAATTAATTTCGCATTTTGTATAGCTAATCTTTAGTTATATAAGAGTTACAATACATATAAATAGCACATAAATTATACATTAGTTAAATATTAAGTAATTGCATTGTTAAATACATTAGTAAAATTGTAGCTAAATTTTTACTAAATTTATAAAATGACAAGATTGTTTATACAAATAAGGAAAGTAACAGTATATTACGGTTCAAATATACCAATATGGCCGGGCTGGCATATCCTACTCCGGCACGACATTTACCTGAATAACATTTCACTGGAATGTATACTAACTTCGGGAAGTGGTCTATTAACCCATAATAACTGTATATTAACCTCGGGTATAGTCAAATATACCAATATCCGGCATGGCCGGGCTGGCATTTGGCTGGCCCGGCACGAAATTTTCTTTAATAGCATATCACTGGAATGTATACTAACTTCGGTGATTGCTTTATTAACCTATACCAACTGTATATAAACCTCTGTAAATATATCAATATCCGGCATGGCCGGCCAGCGATATGGAGCTGCGTTAAAGCTCGCTACACACGTCCTCTCCGCCGCCGCGCATCGCTGCCGCCGCCCGCCCCACCTATCTATCCCCTCTCCAATTGCTCATACTCCCCTATCGCGCATCTCACCGCTCACATGAAACCTGACGGCCTGTAAGTTCCAGTTGAAAACAGTTTTAATCTATTACCCTCACTATTATTGTTTGAACCGTAACTTCTATTGCACCTATGAGACTTTATATCTGGTTTGTTCTTAAACACTATATTTTGACTTTTTTACACGATTAAGTATATTTTCCGGGTTATGCTGCTGATGTTGAAACTTCTTATACCGTACTTCTTTAAAGGTTGTTGGACCAAATACTATTTCTTAATATAGTGATCAAAGTAAGCCTTTATTTTAACTTACTGTAAGGACTGGTAGTAAGCCAGGCTGAATAGTGTAGTGGTTATAATGCTCGCCTTACAATCTAAGGTTCGCCAGGTCTATCTTAATCAAGTTCAGGACCATTTTGAAGGTTCAAAACTAGATCGGACTGCCATTGGTTTCAGCCAGTCTTGCTCAGTGACACGGCTACTCAGGACGTCTCACTGATTCTACACTTACGTAACGTTAATGTTAATGTAAAATGCCCCCTAGTTGCGTCGGCTTCTTATCAGTTGTTTGGTGAAATAAATAATGTTATAAATATTAAATTTTGAATGCCCATTACATATGAAAATCAACTGAATACCTAAAATCTAAAAATAACAAACAACCACACACGCTATAGTAAAATCACACGTCATAATAACACACATGATCATAATACAGATCTAGGGTTTGGATACATATATAGTTTAATAAGCTAGGTAAAACAATGTCATTCTTTGTAGCTGTGGCTTTAATCTTATTCAATCGATTGCAGATTTCATAACATGACCCTATCACTACATGAGTAAATGTTATAAAATAAATGTGTAGGCCTATGTTATATATAAATGGAAATAATAAAAATATATATAATATTTCCAAAGGCGAACATATTTATATTTAGGCTGTTTTAGTAGAATTATTTCATACCTGCTTGCTTTATACATTTGAATGACATTCGAATTCTTAACTTTATCTAACTGTTAGTAATATTACCGTAGAATAAATGTGCAAACTTAAAAGTAAACATCTGCTTTTCTATTATATGTTTTTTTATAAAATTAATTACGTTTTTCCAGAAAACAAATTTTCTCCTTATATATTTATTGTATTCTTGGCCAAGTTATTTGTTATATTTTAACATTCATTTAATGCATATAATAGCTTTATTTACGAGTATTTGGAAAGAAACGCTAGATTATATTGTTGATCAATGTGTATGAGTTTACAAATTCAACGCAATTTGTACTATGCCATTCACTTTGTAATTGGTGTCTATAGAACATAGGAGAACTGTCGTCTGAACAATGACAAACTCAAAACAAGACATTAACATATATTTTTTACAATCATCAACCAAAAGTTTGAATTTTCTGCCTAAGTCTTCCTCACCTAATTCTATCCTATTCCTTCAGTGGCTAATGACAAAATCGAATATATTAACCTGTAAATCACTGCTTTTGAACAGCCTGATTATGGTGTATATTAACTAAAATATTATATAAAAGACAAACTTATAATTTTGTTTCAGTTTTGTAATGTTTATGTCTTGTGTTCATTAACAAACACTCTACTGCTCACAAGCGAATTGGAACCCGTAAAAAGTAACATTAAACAAATATTGTTACCGACTTTTAAAGTGTTTCAACGTTGAATATCAAAATAGATACATTTTCGTGATAATAATAAAATATATGAGATGAATTGTTAAATTCATAGTTAACACATTGTTAAAATATTCGCTTGGTTCTAAATAAAGATCTTCTATAACTACCAAAGTATCCTTATCGCTATATATAGTTGTTTTTATATGCTTACGTCGCTCCTTTACTGTAATAAAAATTAATCTTATCTCCTTCCTCTAAAAGACGATCTCTGCTGTTCAACTCTTGAAATAGATTAAACTAACCACGTGCGAAATTCCATATTTAGTCAATCACCTGTCCGATTATTCCTGATTACTAATATACAGCCATCTTTTGTTTAACTTGAGATTATCATAACTGACTTCAGTATTGTTAAATGGGACTATACGATGGATTTAATATTTCTGGTAGACTTGCAGAATCATTAACATTATTTTTTAAATTTAATAATACAACTTAGGACTGTTTATAAATTGGTATTGGGACAATACAGGTATATTATTTATGCAAATTAATATATTATATAGTTACATTTAATTTCGACAAATATATTTAGATAAATCGAACTTTTAACTGTAATGATTAATAAAAAAATAAACTATTAAATTAACGAATTAAACAATCATAACACATGTATCACAGGCCATGTTATAAACAACAAAATAATATGTTTTTAAACAAATAAATAACTAATTCTTAGTTGACTTTTAGGCACTCTCATCTTCTATAAAACTATATTAAGTAAAACAATTTTAAATTTAAACCAATATATTTCGAATTTATACTCAATTCATCGTCAGTTGTTTACATTTGTTTGTTTGTTTACAAAATATGATAACTAATTTTCTTAAACATGTGATTAACATCTATGTTTAAATATTTAGTAGGTAAATTAAAATAGAAAAATGTAATTATAAATTTTATATTTTTCTATTTTAATTTACCTACTAAATATTTAAACATAGATGTTAATCACATGTTTAAGAAAATTAGTTATCATATTTTGTAAACAAACAAACAAATGTAAACAACTGACGATGAATTGAGTATCAATTCGAAATATATTGGTTTAAATTTAAAATTGTTTTACTTAATATAGTTTTATAGAAGATGAGAGTGCCTAAAAGTCAACTAAGAATACAATCACTATCTTCAACAACAACAGAAGGATTCAGAAGAAAAATAACTAATTAATCTGCTTTCAAGAACATGACAAATCAATTAAATAAATACGTGACAGTGATGTAACATATTGCAAAGTAAAAAGGACGAATAGTTAAATAAAGTTTACTTTTCGATTACAATTAATTGATCAACCTTTGCATGATATGTTTAACAGAGCTTCGTGAAAGAGTAGGAAGCAATCATAGCAAGTGGAGGAAGTAGCGAATATTACAAGTTTGTGTAAACGCTGCTTCCAGTCTTTGAACCCCTGAGCTCTGGTTGAGTAGCGCTTGTCAAAGAACACCACTCTGAGGGTCTGCGAGCCGTTTCAATCGGCCCTTTCATTCAACATACTTGCTTATCCATGGCTATCTAGCATGGTCCAATGAAAGGAATTCCTTCATGTGGCTGCTTTATTGACTAACAAGAAATTCTAAATCACAAGAAAATTAGTATAAATAGTTACTAATCTATATACGAGGTGTACGTGTGGGTTATACATCAAAGAACGATATAGATGCATTAAATATAAAATAACTATGTGGTCTACCTATATTAAATACGCTTTGCATTTTTCTAGTTTGCACTGCAATCAACTTGTAACTATTTAATTTGGGTTTTAGTTTAGGTAAGTACGAAATATTTTTGGGAACAAGTAGTATATTATTTTTAATATTCGTATACCTTTTTATTTGTTCTAACCTCCAATTTTTATAAATATCTAGCACCCAGGTAAACAAAAAAGATAATTTATTGGAACTTTACAAAATATTCCAACGGGTAAAAAACTGTTTCTCGATTGCTTTAAATATAGATGATCTATTTAAACGAGTTACCTCTCGTATTATTTTAGTTGTAATTATATGTTTTGACTGTGATCAAATATATATACTGAAACATATGGCAGTTTATTGGTGGACAATCATTATACCCTCGATTTTTTATCTTTTTGATAATGAGAACCTCGGCTAGTTTTACCGATAATCTTTTTACTTAAATAATTTATGGTGAAAACTACTTTGATATTAAAGTGATTAATGCAAAAACGGCTGTAAAAATCAACAGATTCAGATATTTATGGAAAATAGGTAAAAACCAGTTTTAATGAGGCTCTTGTAAAACGTTTACTCATCGATTGTCTCGTAGACAGAGGGATACGCGAAGGCCACCGGTGATGTGTGATCAGCTGTTGTACGGATGTTTGTCTCATCTTGAAGTGACTGAGTAATAGTGCAGCGGTGACTACGTTTGAATGAAACTTTAGTTAGGTCTTTCACATAATAAACGTATGGTAGTGGGCTAACCAGGTTTGTATAATTTGGCGTTAAAACAACCTGCGCATGAATACATAACATTGATGAAAAGTTGGCTTACTATTTAGGTGTTGTTTTAATTTTAAAAGAAAATACTGACTGTTAGTGATAAACACGTAGAAATGTTGAATATTTCTGCCATGATAATTTCATGGAAAATTAAAAAAGGTTTCCAAAAGAATACATTCAATATAGGTAGCTATTTTCTTTGATATGAAATTTGCAGTTTTTGTGGTTTATAATCAATTTAGTAGGATATTGTAATGATTTATAAAATTTAAAATTAGCAGTTATCTCCATCGATTATTTATTTAAAAAACGTTTTATTTGCTTATAATTAACGTTCGCAGGATTAAAAATGTCGTTTTTCCGTAACCTATATGAACACATTAGTGTTTTATGAAGTGCTGCGTTGTTTGGGCATTATTTTGTTAAGTAACAACGGCTGTAACCCTTTTATGCTAACTGTGCATTTCATGACAGCGTTGTAACGATAAGTATGTACTAGCTACTTCTGTTACTTCAATAAAGCTTCAAGAACAGGCAATGAAATATGACAATATTAACCATTTAATTGCATTTCTTCAAAATAAACACCCTAAAACTATATATTTATTTAACTTATATATACAAATGCTGTGATCACTACATTACAAAAACCTCCTTTAGCGAATTTCCCCTAAGGGGAAGAAGCTATTACCGTAGGTCTCATGGTAAGACTTAAGCCCGAGACCATGATAACTTTTTGTTTTGAGGTCCCCAGATGTCAAAAACACTATTCGTTCAATTTATATATATATATATATATATATATATATATATATGTGTCCGTGAATGCGATAACTTGAGTAAAAAACGTCCGATTTTGATGAAATTTGGCTCAGTTGTGTAAAGTGACATTCGCGACGTTAAGTTTGAAAACCAAAAAAAATCGACCCATGGGAAGAGGGGTTTATGGGGGTTTTAAATTGTCCAAAAATCAGTTTTTTTGCATTTTTTACCCTAAAATGTTAAAAAAAACTTAATTTTGGTTCTGACCATGTTATAGAGCTTGAAAAAACAAATAATATAGTTTTTCAAATTATTACCCTAGGTTGAGTGGTTGCGGAGAAAATCCAAAAAACCTACTCATTAAATCTCCCATGTTAATCTGATGGGAAAAAGGTTTTTGGTTTTTCCTCAGCTAATTTCAATGTAAACTTCACATTTGCTCACATGTAAACCAATCAGTTCAGCTCCACAACAAAATTATTTTGGTGTTTAAATTGTGATTCTACGTCCAACCCTTGCAGAGATATTTAAAATGCTAAACACAGTACGTTGTCCAATGTTATCCTTAAGAATAAATACAATTTGATATCTCGATTATTTATGAATGTATATTGATGAATCTTGGTATGTGACTTCACGTAGTTCTGGTATATTGATATTTGCACACAAACATGATTTTTTTCTTGATTATCCCCGTAGCAGCAAACCTGCGTACTCAGCCCCATGTTATTCTTATAAGTAAAATGTAATCACTCCCTTTATTATGAACATAAATTAATAAAACTTGGTATGTGGCTTTACCTTGTTGAGTCATATTGATATGTGCATAAAAAGCCATTTTTTTGTTCCTTGTTGCAGCAAACCTGCTTACTCAGCCCCATTTTTTTCTTATGGAGAATAATTCAAATGTTATATAGCGCTTATTTATGATTGAATATTGATGAAACTTGGTATGTGGCTTCGCCTAGTTAAATTCTATTTATTTGCATAAAAACCAATTGTTTGTGTTCCTTGTTTCAGCAAACCTACGTACTCATCACCAATGTTATTCTTATTGGGAATAATTAAAATTGTATATATCGCTTATATGTGAATATATTTTTATGAAACTTGGTGAGCGGCTTTATGTGGTATTAAGACATATATTATGCATTATAAATTCGCTGAGTACGCAGGGTTTGCTGCAACGGGGGTATTTAGATAATACATTTTCATTTTCCTTAAATCTTTTCATCATCATTAGTTTATGTTTGTATTATGACCTAAGCATGTAAACGAAAACATAAATTTAGGTATTGTTTTCATGAAACTATCATTTTATTATTATTATTAATATTACTATTATTATTATTTACTATTATAATTTCTTTGTGTGATTCTATATTACTCATTTGGTGTATAAAGAAAATAGTTATAAGAATGTAGTAATTTATGACCAGTTAATGCATCATAAACATTAAAGTTTCTCTAAAATAAACCTAAAAATTTCACATGCTTTAATCTTATTACATCCATCACAAAAACAACCTTTATCACCCGCATCTATCTTTCTAAATCCAACGTGTTTTTACCTTCCCTAAAACATCCCCGCTCTTCGGCGCTTCCCTTAATTGCTTTAGAAGTACCTGCACCCTTAACTGCTTTTTAACGACTATGTTTTCTTCAATGTAATAAAATTATTGTGTCATCAAATTTTTTAAATATTTATTATTTTGTAGCCGATATGAAAAGTTTTGTAGTAAACTTCGTTTTGAAGAAAAGACAATTTTACACAATTTCCTTCATTAAGGGCGTTATAAAGTCATGTGCCACATACAGGGGTTTTAAGGGTATATTCAATTCACATATAAAATATGAAGTGGTTAGTGACTCAACTACTTTACCAACCAGAATGTTTATTAACAAGCCGTGTCTAATTCATTATTCTTATTTCTGTATAAGTATAAAACTCGTGTTATTCAAGGAATTTTTGCGAACATTTTCCATCACTTATTAGTAAAAACAAATTTTTGCGAGGTTTCGGGATCTGGGATCTGATTCCGTCTTCAGCAGGAAAGAATACCTAGAACAGATCCCGGATTGTCGTGAAACTTTGTTTTTACTAACAACATTCCCGCAAAAATTAGTTGAATAACATAAACTCGCCATCACCAACTATGAATTGAAAACGAAGAATAAACCTTGTATTAATACGTATCACTCTTTTATAATGGTAGGTTATTAGGACAATCAACAAAATATATAATGAAACATAACATTTATATTATTTTCTAAACTTGATATTCGCGTAATTAATATGCTTAAGTGGCACGAGGGAATTGAAAATTCCAGACGTTCCGGACCAGTCGGGCGCGGCGCCACTGTGGAGGCATTCTCCGCAGTTTTATTATATTAGTGCCGGCTCCTCAGTAATTTTTCTTCAGACTAGAACTGGCGTGAATTTTAATACACATTCTGTTAATTGAAAACTGTTTTGAGTTTAATTTAAAACATATTTGTATGTAAACAAAAGTAATTAGATGACAAGAATTTAAAGGAACAAAAAAGTTAATTAAGTTTTACCATAAGCTGCTCATAACAATCAAGTAAAATATTATTGGTAAGGTAATGAACCGCATGCCATTAGATGAATAGTTTCATTAATGATAGGACTTTTTATACAATAGTATAATGCTTTTTATAATGCATAGTATAATACTCTTGTCCGCAATGAAAGATTGGTAAACATTTCAGTTATCGTCCAAATTCCGTGTTTTAAGGGATTTATTTTAAAGTGTTTAATAACGGGAATTTGTTTAATCATGGGCTTAAGTCCCGCCATGATGTTTATAGTATAAGCTTACCTTTCATTAGGAATTTAGAATCAATACATTAACAAAATAATAAAACGTCTTCATTCCTTTTGTATTGTCAAACATATGTAGAATACTATTAAACATGTAGTATTAATTGTTAACAGTATGCTAGCATAATAGTTTACATAAGTAAGGTTACAATAATTTACAGTTATTGATTAATACAGAAGTCAAGCATTGATTACTAATTGGTCGAAGGTATATGATCGTCAAAATTTCATGGTGCAAGATACAGTTCTGATACATTCTATTATATAGCTTTCATTTGTTTATTATAATTATACTTTTTTATTTACATGATGTGTATATTGCAATTTGGGTTTAAACAAATTGATACAATTGTTTATATTGTAAAGATGGAAATCTAAATAACTGTTCTGAAGGGACTATGTTATACCAAATTATTTCATTCCACTGCTTACTGTGTGAAAATAGGAACACGGTAAGTACTGAACATTCAAATAAACTAATTGTCTGAAAAGAACTAAGATTTTAGGAAATTCCATTAACTGAATAAGAAGGAAATCCTTATATTTAAATACTAAGCGCCGTTATTGAATTCTCCCAAAGTTTAACAATATTTTGGATTCCTACGCTAATGCTCTTCCATAATGCATCACAACTCCAACACAAAATCGCTTTAGAATCCACCAGAGCTTGACTTTAACTCTTAAGGCAATCAAAAATATTATATAAATTAAAGACCTTACATCCATCGTTAAAAATTAAGTATTTTTAATTAAGTACTATCTAGAGTTATACTTGATTGAATATGTTGCAAGCCTATGTATATTAAACTGTTATACTGTATAAACGATTTTTACAAATAAAAGTGACAAATGCTTAAAGAGTTTGCTTGAACAGCTGTATTAAAACGTAGCTTGTTAAAGTGACTGTTCTTCGTACCCTTATCATCTCATATAGTAATTGCGTTACTCTTTGGTGGGAAGCCCACATGTATATCTAGAGATTAAATGAATAATAGGGATACCAAGAAAATTGTTCTTTTCAAACTGCGGAATAGCTTTAAAGAAAATGTAACTAAATAAAAACATAGGTCCCATAAAACAAACTAAAATAATGGTGGACAAATGTAGTTAAATTATTATACGTCCATAGATGTGTTCGTATAATTAAATCAACAGTTTTCCAAATTCCAAATTTATTTTTAAAAATTACATTCGAGATACAAAAGTCCACTGAAATAAATTTGATCTTAAACAATGTTTATTTTACAGCTTTTTACATCCATAAATTAAATGTGGTTACGTTTTTATTGCAAATTATAATGAATTAGTATATATACACATTATTTTACAGATTTACTTATGTGCACTATTATTATATTCAAAAATATAGGCCTAATCAAATTGAAAGCTTCAATAAAGTAATTTCAAATTAGAGACGTAACAATATTAACACTTTTCATTCTACAAAATATACTTTAAGTAATCTGCAGTAACTTTGTATGAATTGGTCCATCATATTTTATATTGACAAACACGTACGTGCATTTGTATTTTGTTTACGATCACGGCTTGGCGACTTTTAGGGTGTCCTACAGATTACTATTTGAGTATTAAACCCTATAGTTTGATTACAAGTTATTCAAATTGCATACCCTCTTCAAATAACTCACCCAAAGGCTGTCAAGAATGAATCTTAGTGGTCACGCTTACCTGTAAAAAACACATACTTTAAGTTATATTTGTATTTTCTATTTACTACACAGTGTGTTTATGAACTCTCTGGACACGCTTTGTAAGTCGTAGGTCGTAATTGGCATAAGTAATTTATTGGCCAGAAGGTGACATGGCAGTAATACATTTCCTGGGTCATAAAATACAATAAAGAAAAATATCAATAATAACTTACCAATACGAAACAAAATACAAATTCTAGAGTAAGAAAGTTTGATATTATAATCATAACTTTACATTGACTGCCTGTCAGCAATAAATTCACGGGCACTGTATAGTATCAATCTGAAAGAAGCATTGCTGTGAGTCGTTTTTTAAGTGGCAGGGTTTGAGTCAGCTTTAATATGGTGCGGCTAAGCATTAAAAAGTCTGACACCATTATACATAATATAGTTTGTGACACACGTTGTTGAATGTCTGGTGAATTTGAAATTCATACTATTGCACAAAGAGAAAGAGTAAGTTGAAGAATATGTGTTGAAAAGAGAGGAATTATATTTTAGAAAGGTGAAATTATCTAGAATATAAATTGAAGGAAAGGTTAATATTTCTGAAGAAAGAATCGAAACTCTATATGATGTCCTGTGATTGATCTTGTGTATGGCCCTTACCGCCTTCTTTTGCATGCGAAACAAGAAGAGAGTTCTTTAATTTTCACATCCCTACATCGGTACTGCGTATGTCAATTGGTGGTAGAGGATGCCATAATGTGCAGTCAGAAGAACACCAAGACCAGAATATTTAGAAAGTTCCCGACGATTAGCATTACACTATAGGATAGACAAAAACCATGATATACAAAAACCATTATTTTTAAATGGGTAATTTGATTGGTTTGGTAATTTGAAAGTTGGAGTTTACGCCGAAGAACTTGAAACCATTCATTTTATAGACCAATTAAGGTGGATGTATAATGTGTGAATAAACACACTCATCCACAAAAATATAGTACAAAAAACAAACCCGCACGAACCAGTGCATGAAGAGATTTAGAGACTGAATATATTGCTATGTGAACATGTATGAGAACTCATATGCTAAGCCTCGCTGTACAGTTTTAGTGACAAATTAATAAATAAGTTATAAATGTATATATATATACTGTATACATATACTGTATATAAATATTACCTCTATGAGGGTCCCATGCTTAAGGTAGTCTTATTAAGATACGTGTCAGGTGTATTTGTTGAAACAGCTGTTGACTAATAAACCATATGACCACACCTGCTTGGCCTTAAGTTACTCATAATGTGCATGGGGTGTTGATTCGACGAAACAGTTCTTGTTCTAACCATTCCTAAGCCGATAATCCTAACCATAGATCATGATTGTATGTTTTAATATTTACGTTAGTGAGACAGTATAATTTGTGCATGAGAATATACTACATAGTGTAATAATGGATTAATTATTCAACTAGTTATCATAACTCTGAAAAATTTGCTTCAAGCACCCAAAATAATTATGGTTAAGGAATGTAACATTTATTTATTTTTAGGCTGGTAAAAATAAAAAACAAATCAAAAACAAAGGAAAAATATTATTAATTTTGTCTTTATATTATTTTAAACAATTTTATAAATATATAATTGATTGTTTTATCCAACTAACTATACACGTTAGTAGAAAATTTAGAGAACTTGGTAACGACTTGCCGACATTTGTTAACGTGTATAGTTTACGGCACATTACATCACCATATTACAAAACTCAGTTATGAAACGTTGCATAAAACCACTGACCTCACTGACGAAACCCCAACAGTTAAAAACACAACTTTGCTATAGACAAGTATTTTACCAAGAGCCAGTTTACCTTCCACCCCAGGGAGTGAACGTTGTAAGCTTAAAGACCGAGTATATCATGTGTATACCGTTGTCTTGTGTATATCATGACTGGCATTCGATTTCGTTGTTAAATACCACAACAAAATAACACTAACATGTTGGTTCTATTTTTAATAACATTCTAATCTGAACAATAAAAAAAATTGGTTTTTTGTCATTTTTTACCGTGAATTTTTGCCATTGGCACATTATTAACTCGTTTTGTATGACAATTTTAACAACACAATAATTATTAACAATTATATATTTACTAATAAATATATTATTCTAAAGTCGTTAAAATATAATGGTTTTGCATCATTATACATTATTTATCATGAGTGTTTTTTTATCGGTAGGCCATTTTCCCCTATTTCATACAAATAAATAATCAAGCCATCATTTTGAAGATTAACTTTAATACTAAATGCATGAAATAAAACACCAACTAAAAATTATACCAATTCTAATTTAGTTGGTTATTCTCACTTAGTTATTAGTTAACGTACTGGTGCTGCCACCTTACAGGGACCAGTTCAACTCGATTAAAACAAGTGTTTCAATGTTCATAGGCAATTATTGGTTTTATCATATTTATTGCCTTATTATTTCCACTGATATTGCATTGTAACTTATGAAAGAGTGCCTTTGTCGTTTACACAATTGGGTGAAACACGTTAAAGTTTAATTTAAACACATCAAAATAGGTTTGCTCAGCATTCAAGGTGTTATTTCCCCGTCTGAGACACGAGGCATGCTGGCCAAGGTTCAGGGTCCCGCAGGTCAATGATTACTTCACCTGCTGTGGCTCATCTTCACTTTCACCAAGGTCGCGGCTTGCGTGCCTCCGTGTCAGTCCTGCGTAACTCCGTAATCGTCCCCTGGATCTCCGGAGGGTGACGTCCACTGCCCACAACATAGGCGAATAAGAGACCTACTAGTCAGCGCAACGAATCTTGAGCCAAAGTAACTTTACTACAAAGGTTATTCTCCTGATAATATCTGGAGTGTAGAGATACGATATAGTAAAGTCGACCACGATAACTGAAGCAACATAATTATGCATTTGTATAAATACATGGATACTCATTAAGTAATGATTGCGATACTCGGATATTGCTTATTTCGTGTATAAACAACATCAGATTTAAGATTTTTAATAATAACTCCCAAACAGACAAAAATTAAACAAATATGTGAAATTATTATAAAGTTCCCAACCAAAGTTTTGGCTTAAATTCATGATGAAATGCCAATGACATATTTCCTTTTAAAAAACACCATCAATCATAAAAAACAACTATTAACCAATTTAGACTGATATCATTGGACTTCTATTAATTTGTATTGGTTACAGTATTTGCTCTAATTACCAAATTATAAAAATATACTATTTCTAAACTAATTAGCTGTCATTTATCTGCTTAAAATCTAATTCACATAACTTTCATAGCTTACAAAATAAAATAAACGCATTTTAAGTTAATTTATTTAATGGATTATTTAAATTATATTTCATAACTTGATTCATCATAAATTGAAAGTAAATTATTTCTCTTCAAACTCCTTTCATAAATATAACTAGCCAGTAGAAATCTTAAATAAATTAAACACAACTATTTATCATGGAAAATGTATACTGGGATCTTGTATCCGGAAATCCATTGTGCGTAATGAGCTTTTTTCGAGTTATTTTAAAATAGCTGACAGTCTTTTTGTACATTGTATCAAAGAAAGTTACTTCTTAATTTAATGTTACTGATAATTTAAATGAAGGGTTCTTAATTTTTTTTTATATTACAGAAAACCCTGAAATACACAACTTGCAACCAAAACCTAAGTTCTTAGTTTTTTGTTTGCCAGGAAAAATAAGCTGTCGCATATTTTTAAGTATTGAAAAACGATTCTACCATGTTGAATTGTCTTAAAAATTTAAAAATATTAGAATACTCCCTTACTGAAGTATTTTGAATGTTATTTGATCTTGAATGGTTTAAAGTGAATGGTTAAATATTCACTTTTAGTTACTAAACAGAGAATATTTTTTATTATTGTCAAAGCCAATCAAGAGTACGTTTTAGTAAAAATTAGTATAGACAAGACACTAAAGCTATCATATTATTCTGCAATCTTAGTAAGCTTATATAGAAACATATTTTACTAAACAAACAATTAGTAATCAACAGAATTTTAAATTACACTACATACAGTATGAATATGAATTTTCAGTTATTTTTCAAACCAGTTATTATTTTACGCAATAGATTTTAATTCCCTCTCAAGATAAGTAATTGTTTATTATATAATGGTGGTGTATTTTTATTTGTGTATATTGAAAACAGTTTGTGTACTTTTGACAACCCCATTCAAAGTGAAATCTGCTAATTTAATCCACCTTGTCTCCTGATTGTTTCCATTACAAACGGCGTAATCAGTTTACTGGCGTTGCTGTTTCATGGCCAGCAAACACAGAATAGTTATCTCGTTTCAATAAAGGGTTAACAAGCAGCAGGAAGCGGAACACGGCGTTTGTGTATTCATGGGCTGCTCGCTCCGCACTTTTTCGGCTAGTTGGCTGTTTTGTATGTGAATAGGCACGCTAACTACCTCGAAGTAGAATGGAGAGCCATTTAGAGGAGAATAAATGCCGTGAAAATCTTTTAAGTGACCTTTAAACAACACTGCATGTTACACGGAGTCTTTTATTCAAACCAAAACTGTTATTATATGCGAATTTAAAATTTAAATCAACTTAATTTTGTGTGACAAATGCTACTCAATAAGGCCCTATGACTGATCTGTATCGTGTAGCCGAGCTTTTGCCATACTCGGCAATTTATTTAATGCAATACACAACATAACATACCACATGCACCGTAACAACACATTTTAATAAACAACAGATTAATGCGGGAGTTTATGGCTTGTTGTAACATTGTACTGATTGATAACATATCAGCTCAAAAAGTGTATTTTTAAAAGCAATATAAATAAATAGCAAAAATCTGACAGTAATTGAAAATAAAATGTGATTGTAACTAGTGACCCATGTTATTGTAACTAGTGACCCATGTTATTGTAACTAGTATTATTTTCTTGCTACTGATTCTTTTGATTTAATTAAATATCGGATTTGTACCTGAATGGTATTCAATCTGTTTTATTTTTAATCTTACTGGCCTAGACGTGTGTTTTTAATTCGTATTCTATATTTAGTTTCCATAATTATGTTTACAACTAAGTCGGAAGAAAATTAATCATATACACGAAATGGGATGTACACCTAAGTAAAAATAAATGAATGAAGTAAATGTTTTAGACCTTGAATAACTGTAACGAAGGCCACGTGATAGGTACTCTGGTCGCATAATTCGTTCGTTCCAGCGACAGCGATAACATTTTACTGCCACAGATAAACAATGACGACTGTTCGAAACATCAGACTATAACTCTTTCTGTTTTCCCTGACGGTGTACTATAACATGTTTAATTGTAACCAAGCCTGTTTAACTTGTGATTAATTTGAAGCTTAATAACATTGAAAGCGATACATTTTAACAACAAATATATTTGAATATAGTACAAATCAGGAAAATCTGTTGATGAAATATAATAAAGACACTTATTTTTTTTAGTTCAAATAAGCTAAATAAAAATATCCCAGTAACAGAAAACTTGAACGCTCAGCTGATTTCCAATGCATTTATACAAATTTGTACCTCATTGCTACATAAAGCTACTCGATACGTTTCAAAAATAATTCATAAATGAGCGGGATTTGGCATTTTATTGATTTCTCCATAAGAACAACATATCCCCACGCTGAGTGCGCGTGTTTGCTGCAACGAGGACCACGAAAAACAATTTGAAGGTCAAATATAAATAGATTTAAAACACATATTGCGATCAAAACTCATTATTTAAGTTCATAAATAATAAGGGATGAATAAACGTTTTTCTAATTTCCCCTAAGAGAAATTACAACAAGAATGCTAGAGGGACCACCCACACAACCAATGATTTTAGTGGAAATATCAATATATCACAGCCAGATGAAGTAACACATTTCACCAAGTTTCATATATATTCATAAATAATAGAGATATAAAATGTTGTGTATTCTCTTTAAGAATAGCACTGAATGAAGAGTTGGGATTAGCTATATTAATATATCAGTGATTAATTGATGTAGAGCAACAATTTAAATTCCTAAATTGTATATCTTTTAACTGAATACAATGCGAGATATAAAATTAATTGTTGTTATTATTTAAAAATAATTTCAGGGAACAAACCCCCTTTCGGATGGGTCGATCAGCCTGGTTTTCAAAACTAAATTTATAAATGTTAACTTCTTTACATATCTGTACCTCGTTTCATCAAGAACGAACATTGTTTTACAAATGTTACTAAACCCACGGACTCACAAACATAAACTTGAATGAACTGTGTTTTTGTAATCAAAGGACCTCAAAAATAAAATGAATCATAGTTATGGGCGTAGGTTTACCGGTACAGTAATAGACTATTAACTATCTAAAAACATATGTTTGATGTAAACAATTTGTTATTCACATTTTGGGGACCATTTTACGTACAAAAACAAAGTTTTATTTGTTTAATATATGTTTAGTGTTGTATTATTAAATTAACTTTTTGCATTCTAGGGGAAAAAATCACCATACAAAATATATTATTATACAATCAAAAATAAATATGCTCTATCTCTTTTAATAGTTTAGAATTTGTAATTCATCTCATGTGATATTTCGAAATGAGTTAATTAATAAACTCACACCCACAGGTTACATGAATACAATCCATCTATATAAAACTAATAAGTTGTTGTTCAGTCTTGTTAAATGTACATATTAATCAGTGGCCGCAAGTGCACTCAATGAATATGACCTATTACAATGTAGTAAACCACAAATTGTGGTTTGTTTTCGTAGTGTTTCTATAGTTAAGTACTAGGGCTAAACCAAGTGTGTTATTACTGGACTAGTTCAATGTTATTTAACATTTTGTTATCAATAACGTTAAATTAACTGATAATGTAATTATTACCTTACAAATAGACGAAAATAACTCATCGACATCCCACAAAATAAATTTAGATTACGCGTGCAATGATGACGTTTATGTTGACAATGAATTTTAGTAATTGTGATTATCAGTCGTGATTTATATTATTATTTTACTCTGTACCTTTTTATACAGTTCACCTTTATCTTAACACTCAAAACTGACTTAAAAATCAGTAAAATTCGGTCTTAAGTTTCAAACCGTACTTTAGTTGGCTGTAATAAATTTGTAAACTTAAAAACCTTGAAATAAATTTACACAATAAAGTTAGTAGTTAAACTTATACTGTCATTTTAGCAAAAGTTGTAAATTTAAAATGCTTGATGATATTATTATTCTAAAAATTTAACTTGTATAAAAAGTTTAGTCTCTTTGTGGCTTAGATGTACGCTATACTTCTACGAGAAACCCAGCTAGACTATGGCAAACTTGCTGCGGTCGCCTACTCTGCCTCAGTTAATCCTTAGGTTCTTCAATATATCAAGTATTTGAAGTGCTTCCATAAATTTTGCTTCTAAGGTAAGGTATAGGTAGCATTTAGCGGTAATTTAGTAGCATACATTTATAACTTGCCACAACATTTAATATTACCTTAGAATATTGATTCTGTCCAGCATTGAAGCCAAGCTAATTGGTACAGTAATTAAATGGACAACCGGGAGATGAATAATTGTTTTTACACTGTTGCGTAAGGTAAAAATTGCTGTTTTACACCCTGATATTACAAAAATGTTCACTTTTATGGTTAAAATGAGTTTATGAATCAAATATATTGTTAATTGGTTTAATCAAGTTAGTTTTAATTCGTTGTGTTATTTGTTGTAAGGCAAGGAGAAAAAATAATTATTTACAATAAAAGATTATTTTAAATTATGTTTTTAGGTTTATACCTGAATGATTTCACACAAACACAATTAAATTATTTCATAGTCAGAATAAACGGCTAATTTTATTATATTACCTATTTTGGTTGGTTAAATTTCAATTTATAACCCTAGCAAATGTTGTAAAATCACAATTTTCAATTCTGAAAGAAAACATTTGTTCCACTTAAAATTATAAATTGTATCTGATCACTGATACTTGTAGGAACTATAACAAACGTTTGCAAAAGCTCATTAATAAATTTAACGGGATTTATACATGCAAAAATAACGACATAGGTGGATTTTCTATTTCATTATGTATATTTAAAAATGATAATTTTAAATTTAGATTTAAAAAACGATTCCCAGACTTTCAGTTTGTGAATAACTATAATCTGGAATAGGATACCCGGAGTATTTTTAGAACGACTGATCCGGCATCACTTTAATCTTCTGAGACAAATTATTAATAAAGCAAAATCTCTGCTTGGCCTTCATCCAAAACATAACTCTCCTGTTTCACAACCCTGGAGTACGCTGACATTTTTAAACCCGACGCAAACAAGAGAAATCACCTTGCGGACGCACATTGTAACATTCAAGTCAACATAACCTTTACCAGGTTATTTATGTTAATTAGATTAGTACAGTTGTTTTTGATTAACGCAAATGTGGAAGTAAGGAAGTTTAAATATTTGTAAAGGTGCAATAATTATTATATTTAAAACGTAAAAATGCATAATATATGTCTTAATACCATATAAAGCCGCATACCAAGTTTCATAAAAATATATTCATATATATGCGTATATACAATTTTAATTATTCTCCATAAGAATAGCATTGGTGATGAGTACATAGGTTTGCTGAAACAAGGAACACAAACAATTGGTTTTTATGCAAATATAAATATAATTTAACTAGGTGAAGCCACATACCAAGTTTAATCAATATTCAATCATAAGTAAGCACTAGATAACATTTTAATTATTCTCTATAAGAATAACATGGGAGCTGAGTAAGCAGGTTTGCTGCAACAAGGAACTAAAAAAATGGGTTTTTATGCAAATATCAATATAACTCAACAAGGTGAAGCCACATACCAAGTTTTATTAATTTATGTTCATAATTAAGGGACTCATTACATTTTACTTATTCTCCATAAGAATAACATGGGGCTGAGTACGCAGGTTCGCTGCTACGGGGATAATCAACAAAAAATAATTTTTTTGTGCAAATATCAATATACCAGTACTACGTGACCCCACGTGCCAAGTTTCATCAATATACATTCATTAATAATGGAGATATCAAATTTTGGGATCTTTAGGCATTTTGTCTTAGACTTCCACAGGGACAAATTGCAAGCGGTTTGTACTAAATATTTGCAGGTTCCTATAACCGTTCCTATATTTGCAGGTTTTTGTAATATTTTGAGTATTTAGGCGGTAAACAATTTTAAAATGAGAAAACAAATTCTGTTATGACAATTAACATGCGGTGAAATTTTACACTTTTCCAGGCTTTTGGACAGTTTGTCTGAGTTTTCTACTGGGTAGAATTGCATGCTGTTTGTACTAAAATAAAATGATATTTAACATGGGTTAACAATTAACTAGACTTTTTAACTTAATCACATCAAATGCTCTATATAGCCCCGTTATTATGTATAACATCTCAAAAGTATATTTTAAGAATGATAACTGCAATTATAAGTATACTTATTTTACACACAATAAGGTTGAATGCGATACATAAGTAAAACAGATTTTAATTCTCAAAAGATGTAATGTAATTTATTTATTAGTAATGTTGTTTTTAACACACACCCAACACTATGTTTTTGTAACAAAATCCACTAAAGAATTCCGTTAGTTTATTCTAAATATTATCTAGATATAACTTCATTTTGTTGTCATTGCGCATGGCGTAATCTTAATTATAATATATTGTAAAAATTTTATTTAAATACATTAGTAATAATTCAATGAGTATGTTAATACCTAACAATTGTTATTTTCAATGCATAACTTATTTCAGTTGATAGGCAATATAAAATTATACAATTGCTAGTTATATAATTGCGTTATGTGAAATATAAATATTTTGAAATAATAGAGATTAAATCTCAATATATATTGTTCAATGATGTAAAAAAAACTCAAAAACCTAAATAATACATAATGAAAAAGAATTAATTTCCTTGTAGGTAGTTAAGTGAGGTATATATATATATATATATATATATATATATATATATATATATATATATATATATATATATAGGTTGTATGTAAAGACTTGAAATAAAATGAGGTACTGTACTCAAATCAGAAATTGTACAACATGAAGTTAAACCTACCGAGTATCCCATTAATGTCACCCTCCACCTAATTTTTGAACGACTGTACATGTTTTTAAAGTAAGAGGGGGGACCTCTATGGAACACCCGGTATAATAACATTAAAGCCGCATAGCTAGAAGAGTGAGTTATTTGAGGTTGCCACCAGAGTTATAACAATGCAAAATTAATATAAACTTCAAGTAAGTTTTATAATTGAAGGTGATTTAAATAAAAGTTAATTAGAATTTGTTTTTCTGATGGGCCAAACGACACAGTTAATGGATCGCGATTATTATTTTGTTTTTCAAACAATATACACTTTTTTAGCCTCGATAAGTAAAAACTTAACAATGAGGTCCATATTAACTTAGATAAACAATACATAGTTGCTTAAGTTTATATAATTATCTACAATAGAGACAAATTAAATACTATATTACTATTATACCTAATGTAGCATGAGACCTTCCTAGCCTTCCTACATTAACCAGAAAATTGGAAAATATTCAAGAAAAATTCCTATGTTTAATTATATTCTTATGTTATAGTTATGCGAATTCTTCGGCTCCTGATGGATGCTGTCATGTACTATTTAGAGTTCCTTCTCGCTGTCCTCTCCTGGAATTCTACGCTTTAAGTAGGGCAGTAGGGCTAATTCTAGTACATGAGTAAACTCTTCTTTTCTTGAACTCATTAACAGTATAAGGATAGAGCATAAACGTCTTATGAATAACCGATAGGTTTCAACCTTTTAGGGAAACCTTTTTCAGGACCCTAACGTAATTACGTGCTGTAGTTCAGAAGAAACAGGTTTTCTATTCTAAATTTCACTACCATTATATATTTTAACTCAACGGTGTTCTTAAAAAGTGGTTGGCACATAAGTTTAAAGAATTGTAGGTCGCGTCTCTTTACTTATTCTTAAATGTCATAGGATCATTTAGCCAGAAGGCTGAAGAGGCCCGAGGAAGAATAGAGTGTATAATGCTCTTATGAATAAACGTACAGGATCATACGTATGGTTTTAAATAAAGTTGAACTCTGCTACTAGCGCTTAATCCGTATTATTTGTATAAAATTGTCATACAGTAATTTAGTTTAAACTTATTTTATTCATGATGTATGCCTCCTGAATCGAGATGATTAAATATAACAGGTTACTAACCTAAATCGTCGTCGATTCTTGGTTCACACAATGGTGACTCGAGTTTCGACCTTAAATGGCCATTATCAAACCCTTGATTTCAAACTTTACTTCGTCAAGTAATCAAGTCAAGTACTTCATAAAGCTTGACATCGAGCGTTTGATAATGGCCTTTTAAGGTCGAAACTCGAGTCACCATCGTGTGAACCAAGAATCGACGACGGATTTAGATTTAAACTTACAACTTGATTATTAATGCATATCTTATAACAATTGATACAACATGATGAAACAGCAAATTCCTGGGTTGACGAAAAAACCGCCTAAGAGTTTTGAGGAAAATTTAGGTGTCATTATATAAATAAATAAATATTGTATACATAGGTTCATATATTTGGTACAAGTTTGGTGACAAGATGCCTATTGTTATTTTCTTGCTGTTGATTTCAGAACCCATAGTATGGAAACTTCCATCCAAAGTTATTTTTAACGGTTAATTTAGAGGTAGACAAATAAATGACTGAAATACACAAAGAAGCAATAAAGAGAAAACCATGAACTAAGAAAACAACAATGGTGTTTTTAAATTATATTTATATTTACTTGTCACCATCGTATTTAAAAAGCGTTTTTGTAATTCGAAAAGTTTGTCAAGATAATAATGATAGTCAGAAAACCTGTAACGCCATGGTAATGACCTGAAGCCAGATGATGGTGGCCTAAGTCCAGAGGTGGCAGTGAGCCAGAGGTCGGCGCCAGGTCCCCCGGCCAACTCGGGAATAGTTGCCACCATTACAATTTTATAACAACTGATTTTATAATACTATAATATATTGCATCATAAACATACGTAGCGCACTTTAAATGCTCTTTACGTAAAATATATATCCTCAGTAAACTAAATTCCATGCTTGTAAAGAAAAAATAGGATCAAAAAAGGTTTGAAGAAAGGTTGTGATCACGAATAATCATGGGGAATCGTGGCAATTGTGATTTGTAACGTGTAACCTTAAGGTGACGTTGGAGTCAGAAGAAATATCGTCGCTGACCCTAGCGCTACGGGCCATTTCAAAGTTAAAACGCACAAAACATGTCTTTACTGAAAAGCATATTTTTTTTACTGTTTGACCTATTGATATGGAATAAATTTTGTTTAAATCTTTATCAAGTTATGATTAGTGTTGGCTTGGAGTTTTATTATTTAATGACTAGGAAAACTACAAAATATGTATAATAATATAGATTTTAATTTACTATATTTTTGGAAATGAATTATTGTATTTAGAAAATAGCAAGCAATTAACCTGTGTCTTCAAAATACCTTTAATTTGAGACATCTTTTATAATCGTATATTGATAAATAAACGAAATATATGGTTTTAAGTTTAACATTGTTCTTATGGAGGTAAAATCCAACATGGCCGCTCTCCAACGCCCTCTAAAAGCCGTTTAATAGCAATGTTCGTCAGGGGTCAGAAGAAAATAACTATGCCGGTTAAGATCATCAGCTGGAAAGTGAGTGAATCGATTATAAAATCTCAGAGTAAAACATTATTTGTTATAATTCATGTTCTCCATATTATCCGTGGTTAAATTAATATGTTTGTAAGAGTGTAAAACCCAATTAAAGGTCAAAATATCTGAGCTTTAAGGGCTCCAAAATCCATTATAAATAAAAAATAACATGATTATTGTCTAATGGACGTAACCATGTCGTCTCAAAATCTATGTGATCGAAATCTCCAAATTCCATTGAATCCCTAACCATCCCTGCCTGCTTCTGTTTAACGAGTCTCAATACATCCGACGCAAGAACGCACTGACTACAGTGTCCCCGGGCACCAGAACCGCAAGATTCAGGTTTAAATGGCTGAATGACTATAGGAGAAATGCGACCTGCCATCGTGGGGGCAATAGATATATTTGTAGGACAGTGACAGCACGAAGTTGCCGACTCTCATTGGCCCCGCCACGTCTACCGGCGAGCATGTCTTTACTCGTCTCAGTTTATGCCTTACTTAAGGCGTTAAGGAAAAATACCCCCGTCGCAGCAAACCTGCATACTCAGCGAATTTCCAATGAATATATAACATAACACATTATAACACTTAACAGGATTCATAAGAAATGTATTCACAAACAAGCGATATTTAAAATATTAATTATCCTCCATAAGAATAACATTGGGGATGAGTACGCAGGTTTGCTGCAACAAGGCACACAAAATAATGGGTTTTTATCTAAATATCAATAGAACTCATCTTAGTGAAGTCACATACCAAGTTTCATCCATATACATTCATAAATAAGCGATATATAACATTTTAAGTATTTTCCATAAGAATAACATGGGGACCAAGTACCTAGGTTTGCTGCTACAGGAGCCATAGGCGAAAAATTTTTTTGTGCAAACAACAATAAACCATAACCAGATCATGCCATATACCAAATTTCGCCAGTTTTATCATAAATAAGCGAGATACACAATTTTTCTTTTTCTCCATAAGACATAACATTAGACAACGTACTGTGTTTAGCACTTTCAATATCTTGGTAACCAATTAACGTAGAGCAATGATCAAAATACCAAATTGTTTGTTTTTTTAAGCTGAATTCAATGGTATAAACTAAAATTTGATTTAAATTAAAATTAAATGTGAAAACCCCAAAAAACACATTTTTGGGGTACAAAATCCCCCAAAACCCCCCCTTCGGATGGTGCGATTCATCACCATCGAACTCGTTTTCGAACTCGTTCAAATAAATGGTACTTTACACATTTGTACCAAATTTCATTAAGATCGGACCTTTTTTACGAGAGTTATCCTGCTTACGGACATATATATATATATATATATATATATATATATATATGTATAAAAAAAAATATATATATAAATACATACATACAAATTTGAACGAATGGTGTTTTTGGCATCTGGGGACCTCAAAATGAAAAGTTATCATGGTCTCGCGCTTAAGTCTTACCATGAGACATACGGTAATAGCTTCTTCCCTATATGGGAAATTCGCTAATTATTCATATGGAACAGAGTACATGCAATACAAAACATAGATTTTAAGGTATTTAAAAGAAAACACTTCTTTTTGTTTAGTGAGTGTATGGGTATTAGGCAGTGGTATAACTGCCGGGCCCGCAGGGCCCGTAGTGCGGGGGCCCACGGGCCTAGGGGGCCCGTGAGCCGAGGGGGCCGGGCCTATGAGGTGAGGAGCTTGCGGTCCGAGGTAAAAGCTCTGGCGGGCCCACATTTTGGGATTAAATTGTTATGTTTAATTTTGATTCATGTTAATAACTTTAGTCATTTTGGATTTGTTATGCTGCCATTCACTGTATGAGTCGACTAAAAAAAATCAGAAAACAGTAATATTCATTGTGCCGCCCACAATTTAAACTTTGTTTTAAATTATACTATTTAAAATATTCAAGAAAACGGAACTTTTTGCGTGTATTTGAACATTTTTGTATTTTTTAGTCAAATTATTAACAGGTGGGACTTTTAAGTTCAACTACTTACACTTTGAAACAAAAACTTTGCCCAACGCGCTGGTCATGTTGGATTTATTCTTTGAAAGTTTTAAGGCATAATAACTAATCACGTTTACATAATGAGAGCACTGACCAAAAATTCCCTTCAATTCCCTTTAATTAAAGAGATAAAACTCAAGCCACTTCAATAAAAATAAACATTGAAAGCTTTGAATTTGTGTTTCAAGTGGTTTTGCATACCTACTTTAATACTTGAGCCTACGAACTTCGTATCGAAAGTTCTTAAAAGATACGACACAGACTGCATAAAGCAATCAAACTATTGGCAAAAAAAAATAGCTGATAGATATCAAATATATGGCACAGCAATTTTGATAGCAATAGCCATTATCACACATCAGTGGGGAGTTGGGCCAAACTTAAAAATCAAAAGACGCCGAAAAGTAAAAAAATATATTTAAGAACAGGCTGAAGATGAACGTCTCACTGATCTTTACCTATACCGGGACTTCAAGGCAGACTATATGTTGGTACCTTAGGCTTGTAATAAATCAAATAACTTCAAGATGTGAAGGAAAATGAATAAGCAATAGTTATTTTGCTAGTAGTATACATTAAGAATTCGATTTTTTAGCATAATAATAATATCTTTCATTCTTTGGGCATTTCGTTTTATATGTGAATAAACATTTCAAAACATCAATAATGTTGATAATAAACTTTAAGAATTTACTTATTTTGATCTAGTAATAATACATTTCATACGTTGTGCATATATAAAACACTTTAAAACTGTAATAAGTATTATTATTTTAATTTCCCTCAATTATAGTTACATTAACAGTCAAATTGAAAGTGGGCTATTTTAATAATTGTTACATACAACCAATATTCTACCAGTTTGCATAGCAATTTTAAAACAGTTTTCAGTAGTGTCAGTAAAGTTTCCGTGCGGTGTAGTGACAATTCTGTTATGTAAATTCTTTTTCGAGAGTGAATCAGCGTATGTGATAGTGATAAATAATGATAAATCGGTGGCTCATAATGGGATCCGTTTCAAAACATCAAGGTACGGCCGTAAACGCTATAAAGCGGAGATTTCACTTCAAACCGAATCAGGGTTTCACTCCAAATTCTTGTTACACATTTGGACAGGAACAGAGCGAATTTCTGACCTAGGTCCTGTACGTTATGAAGCTTTACGTTTTGACACTTGTCGATTTATTCTTAGGTATTTTATACTACATTGACTTGATGGAACTTTATTAAAAACATTATATCCTAAATAAAAACCTTGGTGTTACGAAATCACTAAAATTAAACAATTCTGGAATTGATGTTATATGTATCTGGAGGTTAGGAAACGTCTTTGGTTCATGCAACTTTATCCTAAAATATAGTAGGCCTAACGGAAAGGTGAAAGGGATAGGGTAAAATTGTACGATTATGTTACATGGGGGGCCTTGAAAATAAGTTTGCTGGGGGGCCCAAAAAAAACAGTTACGCCACTGGTATTAGGCCTACTACAGAGGTGACCTAAGTTACGATTGAATTCGAATTTAAGTTAAAAAATAGACCAACCCAAATAAAGGATGTTATGAGTGGTTCCTTTAAGTTCACCTCACATAATTCTTTAAGATATAAATCAATAACTGTGGAACGTATAAATACTTGATGATATTAACTTAACAAAATCGAATAATTTTACAAGCTAAGATATCAGCCACATTTAATATTTTCTTTTATATTTTGTACCTACAGTGAAAACCTTTACCTTGTATATTGAAAACAAGGAAATCACTGTATAGTGCTATTGTGTGTATTGAAATACAGTAGCACTGTATTGTGCTACTGTTATTTACTACAGTAGTTACTATTAAACTACATTTACTAACATTTCTAATTGATGTAGTCAGTTGTTGTAATCATGTTTTTGGTATAAATAAAATATTTGTTGAAGTTATAAATTAAAATTAGATGCTAATTTTTTTTTTTTGAATTATTTGGCTTTTTACTGTTTACAGCAACATAAAATTTTTATTTTTATCACTACACAGTTGATGACAATCTGATAAAAGTTTATGAGCCAAAATTTTAAAATGTCATGGAGAACTGGAATAACCACGAAAATATGGAACACTACCTCTCTATTTTCAGTTAGCAAAAATTGGTTGTCATAATATTAAATATAGTTAAAAATTACAAGATTCATTTAATTACTTACTTTTGAAGTAGATTGTATATAGCCATTTAAATTACAGCTTAATAAAATTAAGATATACAAGTAGAAATCTACAATCAGAACTACAAATAAGCTACAATTAGTTCACACCTGTTTTCATTTCCAATGTATCCTGCAGTTTGTACAAGTTTCGAAGTTAATTTTGACAGAGTCATGTCAAAGAACTCTTCGTTATTTTATTTATTTGGCTCGCTATTATATGTGCAATTTTAATATGGGCTGGATATTATTACCACTGTCTGTCGAACCCTCGTCACGCCTTAACCCAATCAATCCGTACTGACTTCGGCTGTTCCCATGAGCCCGCTTGTAGCCGCTCCACTGTCTGTCGTGCGTTCGTAGCCCCGCAAACCAAGTAAACCAAGAGCTCACGACAGAGTAATTGCACATTTGAGTTGTCGCTGTACCGGTATACAATTTAAACCGATAATATTCAAAGCTATAGTAATACTGTACTTAAGTTCAATCATAATCTAATTGTAATGTTAATATTTATTAAATGTTTAGTACATGAAATCGTTTTAATAATATATACCAAAGATTAAAGCAACCAACTCAGAGCAAATGATTTAAAAAATTATATAGATTGTAAAGTTGAATTCTTATGTAAATCACAAGATAAGAAATGTCTTAAAAACATTTATTGATTTAGTTTATTTTGCATATTTTTCTAAACCTTCTATCCAATGAGTCTCGCACAGTTAGTTGACAGTTTAGTTAAACTGGTTATGTAAACAGGTATGCAGAATTCCTAGTTACTAATTACGTAGTTTCTTTTAATTTATTAATTAAATTACTTGTAAATAAGTATATAAGCACCGTACTAAGAGTACAACATTAACTACGTACTCTTAGTTTAGCGTGTGCTTCTAAGATCTAATTATTTACGTATTAACATGCTATAAAACAAGAGTATACTCAATTACATTATAGCTGAACATCAATACATTACAAAATATATAGACATGAGTATTTTTACTATAATTTGCCGATGACATTAAAGTGTTTAACTCTGTTGCCTCCATCAGTGATTGTCATCGTCTCCAAAATAATCTTCTGGACATTGAAGATTGGTGTCGCCAAAACTGCATGACAATGAACGCCAGCAAATGCAGATTCTTGACTTTCAACCGATCTGTTGACATCATAGTTTTTGACTACCTGCTGGATGATTCCTCCTTAGAACGTGTGGAGACTATGTGGGACCTGAGCATCATCTTATCCTCTAATTTGAGTTCCGAACACCTCATCAACTACATTGTAAGCAAAGCCCGCACATTGGGCTTCCTCATTAGAACCTCTAGGAAAGATTTAGACATCAATGCGATTAACACTGTCTACAAGTCACTGGTGAGGTCTATACTTGAATTTGGCTGTGTCGTCTGGTCCCCATATCAGCTAGGGCAAATTCAGTAGCTGCAGAAAGTCCAGGACACATATTGAGGAGATGCTTGGTCGTTGCCCACTGTCAAATAGACTTCAACTGCATGATCTCAAGTTTCCTCGGATGTTGATTGTCGGTGAAGTGGACTGCCCTGCTCTGCTCAACCTCATAGACATCCGAGTTCCAGGTCGGACACGGTCGGTTCATCTCTTCAGAAGACGTCGCTGTTCAACCAACTATGAATTGAATGGTGTTTTTCCCAGACTGCACAGGCCGGGCAACCTCCTCATTTTGACTTTTAATTCATTTTCATGATTGTGATAATTACCTAAAGTCGATTTTTCTTTCACTGTAATTTTGGTTTTGTGTAAATTTTCTGCATGTAAATATTTACTGTTGCATTCTGTCACTCGTTATCGTTTTTTATCATGAATGTTGTTAGAGTAAAGTTTGCACGTGTTTGATTATTTTAAGTTTGGCATGTTTTGCATTCTTACTTCACAGTATGTCTCTATGTTATTGTTGTATGAACTTTGAAGCATATCATCTTGATCTTAAAGCCTGCAAATGTTATTGGTGTTATTTTGAATATTGAATTATATATATTGTTGCTGTATGCTTGAATTGTACACTGGCGAATGCCGTTTATACTCAATAAACAAATACTTAAAGTCCAAAATCTTCAACTAAATATCTCCAAAAAAATTTAAAGTAAATAACAATTCAAATAATTAACCCAAGTGTACATGGCTTAGAACATAACGCCTAGAACATATGACCTAGAACACAGTATAATTTATGTTTTTGTTGGCCATTATTGTTCTCACTTAAGTATCATCATTTTGAAACTATTTTTCGGATTTATTATGTGGTCCAATAAAGAGATTTGATTTGATTTGAACAGAATTATACAGCATATACTATAAGATAACAGTAGTTTAATGGTGAAAAATTGACTAAGTTATTAAATTTAACTTATAATAATATATCTAATAATAAGGAGATAATGAAGATGAATTTAAGTTATTTAGTTTGGCAAAAAGGGTGATTGGACAAAACTTTCGTTAGAAGATCGCTAATACCGACTACTCCTACTGGAGGAAACATATAAGTCTATCTCTGTTTCAAATCATTTAGACATTTGCACTATTGCCCTTCAACTTTTCAATGCTAATCTTATAGTTTCTCATTGTATAACAGTGTAACAGTATGTATATTTTGTAACTGATCATGACGTCATGCTTCAATCATGCCTGGGAAATCCCTATGTAAAGAACGGTTAGTGTATATATTTCTTTGAGGTTGGTTTTATATTTTTTGTTTCTTAAGCATTTCTCTCGATAAATTCCTATAAATATTCTCTAAATATAATTTTTATACGATATCATTTTTGAACTAGCCCTACTCTTTAAATGAAAGTATTATATTAGGACAGGCAAGGCACCTTTGTTTCCAGATAAAACCGATATTTATTTTAATTCAAAGGGTTTAGGGGTAAGGGGTTTAGGTTTTTGACAAAACAAACAAACAAAAAAACAGTCCTTAGCTAAGCGTTGGGTTGGCTTTAATTGTTATTCTTTTATTAGAAAATAATTTACTATAACCTTACTGTGTATTTTGGAAGCGAGCCAATATAGATTACAGTTTTTTGGCAGTAACTTCAAGCATTGCACGTGCTATTTCAAACAAATAATCAAAGTAAAGGTTTGCACAGGAGCGTTATTGACTCTGATCAATGTGTTTTGTCCAATATCAATTTCCGTCTAAAGTCAAAGGTCGAAATATCTTGTCATAGAAAAACTTCATAATGAATTAAATGACTGTACCGTATCACCGAGCAGGTGAAACAAATAATAATAATAATACAAAATATGTCTGTGAAATGTTTCGATCAAAATGTAATTTTTACACAAACAATTATCAAATCAATACTGATTCAACTGTTAATGTTAGTTTAGTTTTTCATAGGCATGTAAATTTTGTCATTGATAAAAAAAATAATCATGGTTTTAGATAAAAATATAAAAAATACAAAAGGAATATCTTATATTTACTGTCATGGGAGCTAACCGTAACGAATAGCTACATAGCCAGTTCGGTTCACTCTAATTGTACGCAAGCGAACCATAACGGGTAGCTAGAGTCAGTACTACTCACTGTAGTTGTATGCAAGCGATCCGTAATCAGTAGCTAGTGCCAGTACTAGTGATTTTAGTTGTACGCAAGAGAACCATAACCAGTAGCTATATAGAGCCAGTGCTAGTGACTCTAGTTGTACGCGAGTGAACCATAACGAGTAGCTATATAGCCAGTACTAGTCACTGTAGTTGTACGCAAGCGATCCGTAACTAGTAGCTAGTGTCAGTACTAGTGATTTTAGTTGTACGCAAGAGAACCATAACCAGTAGCTATAGAGCCAGTACTAGTGACTCTAGTTGTACGCGAGTGAACCATAACCAGTAGCTATATAGCCAGTACTAGTCACTGTAGTTGTACGCAAGCGATCCGTAACTAGTAGCTAGTGCCAGTACTAGTGATTTTAGTTGTAAGCAAGAGAACCATAACCAGTAGCTATAGAGCCAGTACTAGTGACTCTAGTTGTACGCGAGTGAACCATAACGAGTAGCTATATAGCCAGTACTAGTCACTGTAGTTGTACGCAAGCGATCCGTAACTAGTAGCTAGTGTCAGTACTAGTGATTTTAGTTGTACGCAAGTGAACCATAACCAGTAGCTATGGAGCCAGTGCTAGTGACTCTAGTTGTACGCGAGTAAACCATAACGAGTAGCTATATACCCAGTACTAGTCACTGTAGCTGTACGCAAGCGATCCGTAACTAGTAGCTAGTGTCAGTACTAGTGATTTTAGTTGTAAGCAAGAGAACCATAACCAGTAGCTATAGAGCCAGTGCTAGTGACTCTAGTTGTACGCGAGTGAACCACAACGAGCAGCTATATAGCCAGTACTAGTCACTGTAGTTGTACGCAAGCGATCCGTAACTAGTAGCTAGTGCCAGTACTAGTGATTTTAGTTGTACGCAAGAGAACCATAACCAGTAGCTATAGAGCCACTACTAGTGACTCTAGTTGTAAGCGAGTGAACCATAACGAGTAGCTATATACCCAGTACTAGTCACTGTAGTTGTAAGCAAGCGATCCGTAACTAGTAGCTAGTGCCAGTACTTTAGTAATGTACTTTAGTAGTGCTAGTGACTCTAGTTGTACGCGAGTGAACCACAACGAGTAGCTATATAGCCAGTACTAGTCACTGTATTTGCACGCAAGCGATCCGTAACTAGTAGCTAGTGCCATTACTAGTGATTTTAGTTGTACGCAAGAGAACCATAACCAGTAGCTATAGAGCCAGTACTAGTGACTATTTGTACGCGAGTGAACCATAACGAGTAGCTGTATAGCCAGTACTAATCACTGTAGTTGTACGCAAGCGATCCGTAACGAGTAGCTAGTGCCAGTGCTAGTGATTCTAGATGCACGCAAGCGAACCGTAACCAGTAGGTAGAGCCATTACAAACAGTCTATTGTGCGTAAGCTCACAATTCACAATTCAACTCTATAGACAAATGTTAAATTGGTTGAAGCAATTAGTCCGTTATAGCAAGCAATAACCAAAACTCATTCTACCAAAGCAAGTTGAAATAGCTTAATAGTTGGGGATCAAGCACAATACAGGCCCTAAGCGGCTAACAACTACTGAATTACTTTAAGGTAGTAAAACTGTAAGGAAATCAAATTAAAGGTATACTGTTTTAGTAGGGTAAATCATTTCATGCAAAACATAAAATAAAGCAATTGTTCCAAAATTGGTCTAAGGTCTGGTGAAGGAAACTCAAATGATAAGTTCAAAAATGTATTTAGTTTATTAGACTTATCAACACCCAGCTCTTTAATACTTTTAGGCCAAGTAAGCTTGAAGAACCTTTAGAGGGTGCTAAGAAATTGGAAAACTTGTTCCTCCACATAGGGTTGAAAACTTCCTTTTGGTTTAACTTTCAGCTATATTTTACAAATATATTATAAATTTATAGGTTCCGCCTAAATTTTTTTCCTGATATTTCTTTAGTATTTGTATATATCTTATAATGCATAACGATACCTTAGATATATTTTTATATTAAACTTTGGTGGCGTATTTACAATTAAATATTTATAATCTTGTTAACCAATTACAATAGCAGTCAGGTGGTAAATTATGTTGTCTTTTCTGACGTCTGTTCTTATGAAGGGATTGATAAAACTGTGTTACTGTATTGTTGTGTGTTTAAAACGAATGAAAGAGTGTAACTTACAATTTTTAATCCCATGTTAGAAATAAGTTAAATACATCAAAGTTAATGTATAAAATACTTTAAAATATAATATATTTCAGGAATAATGTATATTGGTAATTAATTACATGCTATGGTTTTATTGGCATTGTGATTAATTTGGTACAGTGACTTTGAAGGTATTTTAACCTGAAAATAGGTTAAATGGAATGCATTCGCTTTGAAACTGGGAAATTTAAGTTGCACCTTGTCTTCAAAAATAACAGCTTGAAATTTTAAGTTGTAAACAACTATAAACATTGGATTATACTGCCTCTTTGGATCGGAACAGTTAGTTGTAATCTAATATATCCTAAACAGTTTTTAATAGTATCTCCTTATAAGGATTGCATATATTATGATAATTAAATACTTTGGGGAAGTGGTAGAGGAAATTCAAGTATATATCTTGTTTAACGAGAGTGTAAAAAGTAATAAATAATCCTGCCCAAATGAAAAATAAATGTGAATAATCGTTTAACAGCTTTTGTCTTTTGCACATCTTTCTTTTTATAAACTATGCAGGTGCGTTCAACTAAATAATAAAGTATTAACGATCCAAATCAGCTAAATCCCACTTGTGAACCACGGCCTACGTAATGCAGAGGTAAGTCAAGGCCAGAACACCAATCAATGAGGAGTTATAGAACTCCAGAATTATTGGTGGTCATATCGCAGTGAAGTATTTTTGTATCTTGCTCAACACAAAGGAATATAGACCAAATTGTAGGTTACGATCCACATTTCGGCTCTAATCTACTCCTCGGAAAAAGCTTTGTTGCCGAGAGAAAATACATAACTGGAATAGAGGAAAGAAGTGTTGCAGAGAATCAAAGTATTACTGATCACGGATGCGATAACTACCGCAAGTATGTTATTAACACAATTTGAACGGAATTTAAAAATAAGAGCAACGATGCTTATACAGTTACAAAAAAATTTAAATTAAATATTACTATTTTGAAAAGTATATTTTATACATTCGAAATGGGTCGTGAACTTAGATTGCTGAATAAAATAAAAAAATACGTAAAGTAAGGCGTGTAATCCCGCAAACCCTTACATTGCGCCGGACCCGTGCGACAGGGGAGATTTACATATTCTCCAACGGCTCTTAGATGCGTGATACCAATGTGTTACATATGCGCCTTTTAGCTTGAGTATTATTATAAATAATTCATTTTTACAATATATATATGAATATTTTAATATTAAATTATTGCATATGAGAAAAAATTTAAAATAATATTACAGATTATTTTCAAAACAGTACTAAGGTAATTTGTTCATCTCTGTCTTGGTTGACATATAAAAACAAATAACTACATAACATTAAAACATGTTTTCTTTAAGAGCTATGAGATGTACAAAATAAAACTTTCCCCCATTTTCATGTTTTCCATTATGTGCCAATAAATAACCAGATATATGTAACGATTCTGTTAAAACTTGCCTCTACACAGGAATATCAATTTCGGCTCGTGTTCCTCTTAATTTATTCATTCTTACGTTCCAGTACTCATAAATCTCACAACTCAAGCTCTATCCTTGAGAGAGGATTTATGTTATACCTCCCTCTAAATCAGCACTCTCGTATTATATCAGACTTAGTTTCGATACACCATTCAACTCACAACTTACAATATGACAGATGCAAATAAGCAGATACCAGCAACATCAAAAGTTTAAGTTTAGTTAAACATGTCCATTGTCATATTTTTGTTGGCTGATAAAAACAATTTAAGACATTCAATAAAGGGGTGCCCAATAACTCAATTACCCATTCAAACATGCTTATCTACTAGGCCTACTAGAATATTTCCTAGTGGCGCACGTCATGGCCACCAATGGATCTAGGAGTCAATGAGATCATTCCGCACAAATATTTCAATTTTTACAAATGTATCAAGAATGGAGGTTCATAAAATTGAAATTTGCTCGTGTAGCGCAAAGGCATTGCAGCGGCGGCGGAGGTGTGCACGCGACGGCGGGTAATGATGGCCCCAGATTGGCCGTCGGTCAGGCGATATTGTATCGTGTTGTATCACTAAATAATCTGTGTTTCATACATTTCAGTCACGATTATGTTTTGGAATTGTACAATTTATATTTACTGATTTATCGTTCATTAACCAGCCAATGTATAGCCGGCTACTGTCAAATTGGGCATTTAGTTGAATTACTTTATATAAAGAGGCTATAGGCTACGACATGACAATTTCACTATGGTTATGGTAAAGCAGTGGTAGGCAATGAAATGTCTAAATGTAGTGAGTTATTATTTTTTGGAATAAATGGAATAAAGTAGTAAAATTTCAATTATTTTCAAATTGTTTTAAATCGGGAATGTTCACTCCTACGCGACCACGGTTTGACTTTCTAATATTATGTAAAATTGCTTGATGTTTTGTTGAAGCCTGTCTTTTTTGTTGTGCCGAGTATCTCTCAGCACAGAGAGGTAAAAAGTAGGAGTTACTCTCCCAAACGAGAACTTCGAGCTGGACACCACGCGTGCTGTGCAATAGTAATGCAATTGTGATCTTTGCCCTCATCGAACACTGAACATCCGCTCCCTGAACATCAAGTAACCGTGATTAGTCTGGCCCTTATCAAATAGGTAGGGTATGGAGTAGAGGATGTAAGTTTTATTTGCCACACTAAATTCCTTTTTTTTTAAATGAACCTCAAAACAGTAGTCAGATCCAATTATTGTGTTAAAATATGTTACTTGATGACAGTAAATTAATTTGAAACTGTTAACGAGGGTGTAAAAAGTAATAAATAATCCTGCCCAAATGAAAAATAAATGTGAATAATCGTATCCCTCGGTCTGATACTGTGAGGAGGATATATTAACATTAAAGATGATTTTAAATGTTTTAAAATAGAAATTCCTTACAATCAATTATTTCCTGGATTGTTTGTGGAATCTATTGCAATATAAATAACTATACAGCCCGAAGTGTAACAAGCTCACTCACGTATGCGAATTGTAGACCACTTATAGATGAAGTAGAAACGTGAAATTTGGCATGGGGGTAGGTTTTACCCCGAAACTTCCGGGAAAATTGTCAAAAATAACAATTTCCAATTTTTCAACCTCGAACTTTTAAATTTAAATAAGAAATTTAGCATTGGGCTTATGGATTTTCAAATCAAAACAAAATAATAGCAGCTGTAGCAAAATATTCAGTAAACAGTCAATATAACTTCCAGTGTATGACGAAGTTCCAATATACGAGAAAGTCCATCCAGATGATAGGACCATTGAATAAAGATAAAACCTAGAGTGGATAGCTCCCAAATGACTAAAAATAGTATACTACATAACAAAATACTTGCAGGGACATTGAGTTATAATAACAACTGGAGCGACCCCAAGTGGGGGTCTGAGGGCAGACCCCTTAGCGTCCCCTTAGAGTCAGTGATATAATAATCTACGTTCGTTTTTTGAAGGAATTTAAAATTTGTTTTAAACTTACTGAATAGAAGGAATAAAATAATTGCACAGCATGGATTTTACAAAATTCAATTTCAATGTGTAAAATTTACAATTTACGTAAAGTACAAAATGAGAATTAAATATATGCTGTGGCAGTATCATAATTAATATGTTTATTTTAAGTAACTTAAAACTATTTTGTGTACAAGGAAAAACTGATGATTAGAAAAATTACACTTTTACATGCAATTATAAAAAATTTGTGTCGTCACTAAGTTGTAAGTCGGCTTTGTAAACATAAAAATTATAGGCAAATACGAAAATATAGCTAATTGAGCTTAACCACTTTTATCAGAAAACAACTGTCCTGGGACTCAAAATCAGAAAAAAAAATGTTTTCAATGCCGCTTGATGTGCCGATTCAGAATTTCCAAGTATAATTGTTTTGCATAATTGAATTAGTAAAAGAATCGAGTCCTTATTCTTTAAAACATATTAGATATAACTTATAACATCAAACAACACTAAATATTATACTGAATATATAAATTTTATTTCGGACTAAATATATAACATATTATCTATCTAGTATATTAGCGTTGCCTTCTGTACAATTACACAAATGTACAATTGAGCTTGATGATCACAAGGCGCGCAATCGTTTTGACTAATGAATTTATGAGCGCTAATTCATTCACGGTCACATGTAATGACTCTAAACTTAGCCCTGACGTCAGCGCGGCATAACCCTACGTATGTGCATTTAGTTCCTGCCCTTCACTCGCAGTTTGATGCCGCCAGCCTTACCAATTATTCGCGCCATAAAATGTTGTGATTGGATGAAAGCTGCAAATTTAAACCGGTTCATAGTTACGTTATCTGTAAGCTGCTAGGTTGCAATGACAATGATTTGCACGTGTATACGATTTGTACAAATATTATGAAGTGGCATTCAAACTATAATTTATTTAGATTTTTCTTATATACTATAGCTTGTATTCTAGATCCTACTAACAAATACCTTACATTCATAAATTATAAAACTGTGTTAACATTTATTCTCGTTCAAATCTCTATAATGGTGTAATTTATAATGATTATCGGTTTAAAATAATTATATTAACTTTTTGAATATTCGGTTTTATTTATATTTATTATTCTTAAGACTAAGTTAGGTTAACTTTTATTTAAGATTAACATATATCATAGGGTTTTTGATTACCTTTTTATGTAATAACGCTACATTTACGTACTACACTTTTACGTTTTAAGAATTCAAAGTATTTTACAAAAATAAGTTGATATGTCAATTTTAAACGAGATTGACACTGCATTTATAGATTGTAAAAAAAAAACTATTTGATTGACAAGCTAAGAACCCATTTATAAATTTTCATACTAAGTAAACCAATTAAATAAGCACGGTTTTGTCGGTTTTTTATTTTGGAAGAGCAAGAGGAGTGGAAAAAATAAAAAATAAACCCAAAAATAAAATTAATTATCTTAGTATATAAGCCCAACCATAAAAACAACCTCTTAGAAAAAGTTACCAACCCAGATTTGGATCACAGATATTTACTGAGAAACATTTGAAGTAAACGGCGTACGGCATATGAACTGCACAAGCTTATGCGACCAGAACAACTCTAAATTAGCGTTGTTATGATTTGTTGAAGTAGAGTGCCACAAGGGTCCCACATCGCTGCGACCCCAGTGCCTCAGTGCCAAATAGGTCGTGCCCCACTACAGTAATAGGAAACCGGACAAATGTCGTCTGGCCTGTATCTAGGATACACATTTCAACTTTATGTAATAATACAGAGAGAACATTCTAGCGCTCTTATTGGTCAAGTAAGATAAAGCCCACTAAGGTTTGCGTTGATTTTATTGAACGGAACAACTATAAAAACTCATTTTATTCCGTTTGTATTCAGTTTAATTCTATATTTCAACATACCGTTCATACTACTTAATTAGCACCCATTTTTTATTCCTGCCCTTGATACATATAAATGATTAATACTTAAATAAAAGGTCTTCTAGCTTCATTTTAGTGAGTTTCAATGCATATATAATTACGGTTATAGGGCTAAACCTCTCTCCATCCGTGAAAAAATTTACCGATCAAACCATGAAAACAACATATCAATTATATTTTATTCGTAAACAACTTCAAGTTTTAAGAGTGCTTTCAGTGATGCAGATTTTTATTTAAAGTAGATGAGTTAAAAAAATACTGATAGAATGTTTAAAATGTTGATTACATTAGAATAATGAAATAAAAATTAAAATAAATGTTCTTAATTATTATTCAATTTCTTTAACATAAATTCAATTGTTTGATTAATTACAAAACGTATTTTTATATTTTTTAAAATTATAATGGCTGTATTAAAATATGCGTACTTAGCCGTATAGTTTATCTTGATCGATACAAATCGAAATAAACAGGTACAACTTTAACTCTGTTCCATGATTTTCTGCAGAAAAGGAGTGAGTTATATTATTATCTTACATGTTAGCAATCTAAGTTTTCATAAATGACATGGCTACTTATTGTACGGTCTGATACTGTGAGAAAAGTTTTTGGACGAGAATTTCAGGAGGATTTTTAGTCTTCAATAACGCAAAATTCACATAATCTCAAACTTAAAAAGCAGAGATTACTGTAAATCCCTCGGCCTGTTCACTCTGCTTTGCCATTAAATTCTTGAAACTGCATTTTTCTGCAGATTTAAATGTCAGCTGACGCAGGGCAGCGATTTACATGGATATGGCACAAGGCAGCGAAATAACTCTCTCATAGCTCGTAACAGATTGCGAAAATTTTACATTTTATAGTTTTAGGAGAAAGAAATGTATATGCAATGATAATAACCGTTGCTTTTACTTATCGAACTGATTAGTTATCTGTTTCCTTTCCTGTATTTTTTTCCAAATAAGTATAATCGTACATTTTTTATAAGACTAGATTTTGTAATCGTGTCCGGGAGGCGAGTTTTCTTCTAACTAACTAAAGAGGGTTTTGTCGATATAAGAAAGGACAGTAGACCAGCCGCCTCCTCAAGTCTGACTCATCCGACAATTGAGTTTGATGAGGGAATAACAGACTGGATGCAAAAACTCGAGGGCGAGGACTAAAATATGGCTACACCAAATTGTTTTGTAATACAGACCTTGATTGTATCTCACGCCTATATTTAAATAAGTTTGAAACAAATTTTTATGTAAACCTGTTAAGCAGTATTTGCCAATATATTTTACTATTTTAATTAATTTGACGAGTTCTGGTAAGAAAATACAATTACGAATTATTATATGGAAATTATATTTCTGGCAGTTGTATTAGAAAAGACTAATTTACCTTTACAAAATTGGTAAATTTGAAAAGGTTTTCTTCAGCCTAATGCGAGTATAATAAAAAGTATAATATAAAAATTTGGTTTCTTGTTGAATTATCACGTAAAGTAGGATTAAATAAGACAAATATTGCACGCAGAAATAGTTTTGCTGAAAAATGTGCCCACAATTTCACTGCCAAGTCTTTTACTTCGGGACAGATGATCTTTCTCCGCCATATTGGAAAATGGCCGACATTATTTTTGAATGTGTTGAGTCATAAAAAATTATCCTTTCATTGGAATTTCCTTACTGACGGAATAAACTTGTAAAACCACCATGTGAATCTGATCGAGCCTTGACACATTTTGCAATCCAACTTTTATTTTTTGAGTTTGAAATAGAAGACAGCTATTTTAAAACTATTAAAGAATGTATCCCAAAATGCTTATCTGCATACTTTACAGCTAAATATTAAAAATGTATTATTTTGAATCATGCTTTTATCTTAGTGGTTATAGTGAAAAGTGAAAAACCTGTCCATCAATGCTCAATATTATGGGGTGTTAATAAATCTTCAGATGAAATAAAACCAAGCATATCTTTAAATTGAGTGATAAAAATGAAAACCTCGTAGCACTCATATTAAACAAGTGATTTTCAATGGAATACCGTATTTATCAAATATGTATCTTTAACTTGTCTCTGCAACCGGTTATCGTATAATGATGATAGAATAAACAAATTTATTAGTTTTTAAGCTATGTTTAGTGAAAATAAAATTAATTAAACCAATAAAAATATTAGAATATAATTAAAAAATCTGCGTTTTGGGTGATAACAATTTTGCAAACATCTTGTCAATTTAATGGCGTTCTATATTTGTGTGGCAAGATAATCAAGATCAACCAGGCTACTGCATAAATTTGATTATAATTTTACCTCAAAAGTAATTTCATAAGATAATAATGCACATTTATATTTAAAATGGAGGGATAATCTGATATGGTGGCGAAAGCTAAAGTAGACAACTTTTTATTTGAATCAAGGAATTACAGGGAACATTTTGAGCAAAAACATTTGTGCTTGAAGTTATTTCATTATATGTGACCGCAATTCCCTAGCTTAAATGTCTAAAACAAAAATTAATATACATTCTTGACATTTAATAATTCACTATCGTGGATGGTTGTTGTCTACATTACAGTGAAAGGGTGTTTTTAACAACGTTTATAAAGTTAAAAGAAGCGCAGTCATACCTTCGCTTGGAACAAATTTCTTAAAAAGGTAAGTCATACAAATATTTTATCCAAGATTACACGAGAAGTGATTGTGTAATGAGACCGTTAGTGGTTTATAGGAATTTTTATTATAGTAAAGTTGAAATGCATATAGGCCTAGTGAAATAATTGGTACTTTTCCTTTCACACGTAGTATAAAATATTAAGAAACTGTTAAGTCGGCCTTGTCTATTTTTACCTATGCATCGCAATAAACAA
Source organism: Allygus modestus (assembly GCA_963675035.1). Lineage (NCBI taxonomy): Eukaryota > Metazoa > Arthropoda > Insecta > Hemiptera > Cicadellidae > Allygus > Allygus modestus. Next base: position 251,075,293 of record OY776111.1, on the reverse strand, counting down.
ATTAATAAAACATCTTAGAAGTTAGTAGCCAATTCTCAGCTGAAAACTATTTTTGAGTTAAAACCAGTCTCTTTCCCGTCCCAAGTACCGTTTTAGTGTCAAATCCTTCATTGTAATAATTCTGAGTATTGTTTTACCCTCCCGTGAGAATTAAATTTGACAACCTATTTGTAATTGGTCTATTTACAAAAAACCATAACCTCCTTTCGGATAGTACGATCTATCTAGTAAAACTCATGAAAATAAATGCTGCTTTACACGTTTGTACGAAATGTCATGAAAATGGGATCTGTGTTACAAGAGTTATCGTGCATATAGACAAATGCATAAAGAAATTTAATCGAATGGTGTTTTTGGCATCTTGGGGCCTCAAAATGAAATGTTGTTATGGTCCCGGACTTAGGTCTTACCGTGTGAACCCCAGTAATAGCTTTTTCTCTACAGGGAAAATGCATTAAAAGAGACAAATTGTTTTAGAAGTCTCCATTAGTATTATCTTCCATTCTGTAAATAATTATAAATATTTGAGTTTGTGTCACTATTTATCGATGCACTGTTTTTGTGATGTATTTGTCTGTTTATCGAAGTGTAAGGTGAGAGTTTGTAGTAGTTTTGTAATTTAATTACGTTTTACTCTATGTCTCGTCAGTATTTATATTTAAAACAGAAGAATAATGGTAACACTTTGTTATGAATTCAGAGTGGAGTGACTCAACTAAATGCAATTTAGTTTGCCGCTGCAATAATTATATAAAATAGCGCTGCCGTTGATGCAAAAAAGTTGTCATTAAAGCTCTTTTAACTCGCACTAACACACGCCAAATCGACATTACCAAGTAGAAGCAGGGTATACATCGGCTTGTATGCACGGGTGGATAGCTTTTTAAAACTAATATCTGCAGTGTACTCGTTATCAGCCGGGAATGCACGGCTATCCGCATTCACAAACATAACTGAGCCGCGAAACTCGCGAGCTCGCACCATTTAACACATCCTCATTGGTACTTGCCGCGTCGCGCTGCAGGGCTTGTATGCGCGGTTATTCCGAGTAATTAGTCAGTTTTATAATTTTAGGTGTTCCGATTGTTGATGGAAACAAACCATGATGCTTATTTTCATTCGTTCAGTTGAGTTGAGGAAATATTACTTACGCTAACCCAAGTTTTCATCACGTTTAGCTCATAGACGTATTGAAATACCAACATTAAAGTAAGAAAATAATGTGTCATGAAACACTACTGGACTTTAATTTTCTTATTCACTATGCATTGACCACATTCATAAACTATTGACTGAATTTTTGTTATACATACCGTAATGTCATTAAATTTACAAAATAAATAATAACAATAGAAGATAGCGTTGAACTATGTTATTTCAGTAGGTTTGAACGTTTGAATGTAGTTTAAGTATAGTATTAAGTAGGCCGGATTCAACAAACATTATCTTCGTTTGTCTTGTGAAGGTATTTCAGGCTATCAATTGTTTTATGGTCCATTATATTACACACCATTCATTATTAACATCTATACTTTTATTTATTTCTTATTTTAAACTTAACCTTAAAAATATTACTCACCTTTCCACAGTCAAAAATTTCTGGAACGTCCTACAACTGTTTTCCTTTCAGCCTCTTCACTACACTTTAATACTACACAAATTCCACAATGTTATCCGAATCACTCCCGCCAGATAAATGGAACTACCACGAGCACTGAAACGCCCGTCGGTTCGCTACAGTGGTGACATCCAAGCTCGAGAGGATATTAATCGGATGACTTGTTTTATCCCGTCCGTATTTCGAGAGTGGTGCGCAGCGACAACATTCTCATAATTTAGTTTAGTTTAAAAAGTGGCGCGCGCGGCAACGCGGCGATCTCAGCCGTAGAGGCGCGCAAAGCCGACTGAAGCTCCCGGTACCGGCCGCCCCCTCCCCCACTCCGCCCCCCGGCACCCGGGCCCTGACCACTGATAAGCGGATAGTCGTGGCACTGGCGTGATAGCGGCACACATTACATTGTTATTGATCACTCATTCCTGCAGCTTCGGTCCCGGCCCGTACTCGGCCACTGGTCTCTCACACCTCTAGCCGTGGCCACCCGCGCCGCCAACACCTCAATCACAATCACATGTTAGGCGGAGGCACTCACAACTGCTGCGGATCGTGCAATACATTGTATGGGTGTAACTGCCGTATGCAACACTTGGTAATAATTTCATATATTTCCAGAAAACGATTAAAGTGTTTGGCTTGACGAGAGCGGTTTACCTGGACGACCTTACAGAAGTCGTTGAATATCTCTTACCGTAGTTCTATCACATTAAAATTAATATTACACTGTTACTGAGATAATGTACTTATTTATGTTTAAATTTTCTTTTAATTTGAAATTGTTAACATTTAGGTTAACAAATCCACTTGGATTAATGCTTAAATTAAAATTGTTTGAATATAAAATGTAAATACTTCACTAAGGGCATACTGAATATAATTCAAACTACTAGAGATAATACAAATGACCACGTTAGCACTTCTCTATCATTAAGTATTTCAGGTGTCTTTTAAAGCTTTCTCTTTGATTTAAGTGAAAATGTAAAATATTGAAGAGGTAAAATATCTATAATATAATAAAGAGTAGCTTAGGTCCAAGGCTATGTATGTTTGACATATTATGAGGAAAATAGGAAAGAGCTAAATACGTTTGCGATTAATGAATTGTAATTGTGTAGAGGTGTATTTTTTTGGAAACATGATTCTCCGAAAACACTTTTACTATATTTAGTAATTGTAGACTACATGTAGAGGTATGCTGCGGAAGTAGCTTAGTATGTTTGTGCGGGATTTCTAGTGAATAAAGGAAGCACTTTATACAATAATAAAAAAATGGCCATTTTTTATAAATCAAACAAATTCTTTCTCTAGGTGATTTTGTACAAGTTTACAAAGCTATTAATGATTTTCAAAGCCTAACCCGATTCCTAATTTTAAAATGGCTTAAACGTCAACCTTTGAAAAGTCAATATTGTTCCTTAATAGTTCTTAAAATACGATTTATTTAGTAACAATATCGTCAGTCAGACAGGCACGGCTTTAATTATTTCGAAATATAAACCCTTTTTGAGGTCCCCAGACCCCAAAAACACCATTCGTTCGAAACTGTAAATATATATATGATATATATATGTGTCCGTGAGCACGATAACTCTTGTACAAATTATCCGATTTTGATGAAATTTGGTATAAACGTGTAAAGCAACATTTATGACATTACGTTCGAAAATCAGCCAGATCGCTTTATCCGAAAGGGTATTTTTGGGGGGTTTTGTACCCAAAAAATGGGTTTTTTGGATTTTTTACATATAATTTTGGAAATAATTAAATTTTAGTTTTCACCATTGTATTCAGCTTAAAAAACACACAATTTGGTATTTTGATCATTCCTCTACGTCAATTGGTTACCGAGATATTGAAAGTGCTAAACACAGTACGTTGTCTAATGTTATTCTTATGGAGGAAAAGAACAATTTTATACCTCGCTTATTTATGGACGTACAATGATGAAACTTCATATACGGCTTCATCTCGTTGTGGTGCATTGGTATTTTCTAAAAAAAATTTTTTGCCAAAGGCTCTTGTAGCAGCAAACCTGCATACTCAGCCCCATGTTATTCTTTTGGATAATAGTTAAATGCTATGTCTCCCTTAATTATGAACATAAATTAATAAACACTGGTATATGACTTCACATAGTTGAGTTATATTGATATTACCATAAAACTCAATTTGTTGTGTTCCTTGATGCAGCAAACCTGCGTACTCAGCCCCAATGTTATTCTTATGGGGAATAATTAAAATTGTATATATTGCTTATTTGTGAATATATTTTTATGAAAATTGGTAAGTGACTTTATGTAGTATTAAGAAATTTATATCTCCATTGGAAATTCGCTGAGTATGCAGGTTTGCTGCGACGGAGGTATTTTTAAGAGAAAGGGCTTTTGGTATTATCACCGTTGAGTAAATCAGCTCAAAAACAATACACTTAGTCCTACCACGTTGTTGCTACTTACAAATTTCAAACCCGTGCAAAGTAAAACAATCTTTAGTTTATTATTTCACTATGTATTTAAGTATGAACATCAGCTGGCCACATATTTTAATTATTTTAACCATGGTATTTTTCGATTTTGATAGGTGTTGGTAACTCTGATTCCCGTATTATAATTTTATACTATTTGTAATTTATGAACAAATGATTGACTTTTGATGCACCATACCCCTTAAATATTTACCTATCAATTTAGAAATATATCACAAGTAAATGTTATGGTAGCGTGAACCTGTTAGGACTGGTGTGAAAATCAATAAATATATTGTTGGTAGTAAAATGATACTGACGTGTCAGTGAGAGACGTCTTCTCTGTATTGATCAAGTTCTGTGTAATAAATTTGCTTAGAGTGATATTTGCTACTCAAACTCTGGAACCAGGTAAGGATATAGGAATGAAACGACCTTTTGGGGACCCACGAGTAAGGGCACATATTACAGTTCAGACAGGTTATTTGAGTTAGAGGGTTGAAATACAAAGGTTTGTCTTAGAGTAAATCTTAACGCGATTGGTGCTCATTAATTTCGTTTTGGGTGGAAGGTCAGTTATGTTATTTTTCATAGTGTTTACTGTTATCAATTATTCAATTTTTCCACAATAAGCTCCCTAATTGTTTACAGGATTGCTTTCAACGCCTTTGGAAAATTCTGAAAATAAAAATTGCCAGCTTGTTAGTGTCGGTGAGTCCTGGCCTATCTATATAAAAATGAACATAAACCTTAGATAGATAAACATTTATCTTAATAGATCATAAAGATCTTTAACGAATGAAGAAAGTATGAAATGTACTGATTCTTTCCAGTATTTATTATTACATGAGTTTTAGTAAACCGTTTTTCAGTATGTTTTATTATAATTTGGTATTTTTATGATACTTTTTAAGGATTTAGATTTTTGGATTGTGTTTCGTCTAAACATTTACCATATTACCAACACTAAAACAAATTTCTTTTCCACACGGTAATAGCATTCAATTCTCAAAATTGTACATCTGGATAGCAATACTAATTATAAAATTATTTATTCATGGGAAATTAAATCCATTCCAATAAGCTGGATAAATGTTGGATCAAGTTCAAAAATCTCAGAAAATTTAAAGATGAAACTAACAAGTAAGTATTATCGGAGACGCAGCGCGCTGGGCGAGCTCAGTAAATACCTCGTCGACGTGAACCAAGGTCCCCAGGGCACGAATCCTACACGGCTGTAAACACTTGTAAATGGGTAATGGCGTCTGTAAGCCCCCGGCTCCTGTCAACATTCACTCTTTCACTACATACGCTCACCTCATCCTTATATATCTATTGATACATTTAAAGGTATGTCTTGTATGCTTACTGAATAATGATTTCAAAGATCATTCATAATTTTAATAATTTGTTACGTGCATGTAGGGGTTTCAATGAAGCGCATATATCATTTGAAACATTTATTTATTTATTTTTATTTGAAACATTTTCGGGTGTATAAAAGGTCATAATTAATATTTGGTTCTGTACTTGAGTTGGAAAATTATATCAGGTAATTTAAATTGAAGCAGGTGATATTGGAATGGACAACAGATTTTACGTGAAGTGAATTAACTGGGTTCTTTTGATGGCTACCTAGTCGGCTTAAACTAGCTGAGGTTGGAAGAACATACATCTTGCTCTAAAATGGCCAATATATTTTGCTGTAAAACTATTTTTAACTGTTTGATTTTAAATTTGTTTATAAAATTGTGGTTAGGCCTATTAAAACGTCATTAAAACCAGATTCAATACGATTATAACATGTTTTTACGTTTAGTTATAAACAGTAAGCAATAGCAACTTCATTAACCTTACAGGCAACCCCTAATTTTTGTCAACTATTTTTCTATTGCACTTGCTCTGAGTTAATTGGCCAAAAACCTAACCGCAGGGGCACGAATTTTATATAAATGCAGTGGTACCACACACTGTATTATTTCCACATAAAAGGACATATCATACCTACTTGAGGATAACTCACAAAACCATTTAAATAAACATAATTTAGCTTTTTTATAGCGTAAGTTTGTACAACAGAACAAATTGAATAAAAAAATCCTAACATTTCTAATAAACTTATTAAGTATTTCCATAGTACTTTTATGTTAAATATAAGTAAAATAATTTGGTTAAAATCTTATGTTAAACATTGGTGAAACTGAGTTCGGCTGTGCCTTCAACATTGCATTAGCGGTACTGCCCTCAGGCGTTTAATTTATTCGTTCAACATTAAACGGTCTGAGCCATTCAGACGATTATTCATTAGAAATATAATTATGTCGTATTCATTGTTTACTCTATTATAAATTAAATTGTGAGATGACTTGTTATTTTACTTTACCGATAGTAAGCTATAATTAATATAATAGTAAGATAACTATACTAAAACCGGAATATTACAGTGTTCTACAAATTTCAAGCATATAACCTGATTACTACATTATTAGGGAGCTCCCTGGTTTTATAATTCCGTTCAATATTTAAATATAATTTAAAGTATAATGTATATATTATTGTTTAAGTATAATGTATTACTATCCAGTAGGCTGACGACGATTAAGTAAATTTGAAGTTTTTTTGAAGTTTCGGTTAAATTGGTCATCCATATTTATTATGAACACAACTTTGATTTTATATTTAACTTCAATTTTGTTGTGTATTTTTCGGGTCTTTCATTGCCACCTATTAATTTACGAAGCTTCTAAATGCCCTTTTTTTATTTAACAAGAATATCCAACCAATGTTTATTTGAACGTATGGAGCTTTAACCTAACTACGGTTCTGGTGATTAGTAAACTCCAAGTCACCCAAAATAATTTAAATACAAATTACCGATTCAGTGTGTAATATTCACAAGTTTTTTATATTTGTTATGAGGAATATTGCAAACCAAATGAAATGAAAAGAGGTAGAGCACCTCTTGAAACAACAACAATGAAGAGGTAACAAATATATATATAACAAAACTAGTATAAAAACCTTATAAATTAGAAGTAGCTGTAAAGTTATAAATAAAATAATCAAATTAAGTTTATTGACAAGAAACTTCCTCGCTGGAAACTACCAGAAGCTTTCTTGAAGCTTTGCCTTACAAGAAAAGAACAATGTTGACTTTCAGTGCCATCTAACAAATCTGTATTTAGAATCTGATTGAAAATATAGTAGGTCTCTAGTAATTTATAATTTATTTAGAAAGTTGTATTTTTGGATTTACATGCTCAACTACAGTTAAATTTATCTACAGAGCGTTATCTTATTAATTTACTGTTATATTGTAATTTTTGTTGTATAAATCAATGTAATAGAAATAATTGTCGTTATTGTATTTATAATTCATTAGATTCTATTATTCATATACGTAAGAAGAATCACATCAAACGAAAAATGTATTCCTACATCCACTGCATTTTCAGTTTGACGCAAAAAATGAATGTCATATTCGATCGTGTAAGGTATATCATGTATTGAAAAGTGGAAGTTATCTCATAACATTATCTTCGGTGGCGTCGGCAGCTTCGGTGGTTGAGTATTACTCCGATTTGAAAGCCCAATGCTCAGCCAGTAGTTATCCGTCTCCTAGGAGTAACAAGTCAGGTCGATCAGCTGTCACCGTCACCGCCGCCGACACATGTGGTTGTAACATGTCTAGCAGATGTTCCGACTAATCAACTGTTACCCGACTCATCCGCACTAATTGCAAACATTTTAATTCATATGTGTTTATACGTGATGAGCCACAAAACCTATATATTTTGGGTTGCTTTTGCTGAATTTTGGTTGGAAAGCTGCAACCTGTAGGTTATTCAACGTGGGTCAGTGGTAAGTACATTTTTTATATAATTCCAATATCAAACACTCTATTTGGGTATTTTGATGGTAATTTTGAAACGATATGAATATATGTTCTTGATCAAACTGATCCCAAGCAAAAAAATTTAAAATTTTACGTGTAAAAGCTACGAATGTATACTAAGACCTTATGTTTTTGAGAGGTTGAATTACTTATTATATATCAGTAAGTACATTTTTTTAACTGAAACATTGGAAGACAAAGAAAAAAAAATGACATGTGTGTACATGGAAGATAATCAGTTAACGCATACGCTGCGTTTGACATTTTGAAGCATGGAAATCTCATATGTTTCAATGCCAAGCAATGTTATAATTCTAGGGCACCCGCAAAGACAGTGTTAAGTGAAACAATTTACTGTAGGAATTAATTACGCAATGATTTTAATATTTTAGTTTATGTTTTAAAAGAAAACTGTATTTTACTATTGAATAATATTTTACTATTGAATTATATTTTGAAAACTATCACATTGTTTTGGCTCACTAAGGTACAACATATTTATAGAAAACTGAGAGCAATAGTCTAAAATATTACAAAATCCACAATTTCGTAGTATTTATACTAAACATTACTTACAACGGATTTAAAAGGCTTACGTTTACGTGGGAAAAGGCAGTGCATATTATTTGGATGTTAACAAATCACTATACAACAAGTAATCTAGAAAATACAGACAGTCATATGTTAGTCTACGAGTTAACATAATTATAACAACCATTCATATTTATTATGTTTGAAATATATGATTGGTATTCATGGAAATCTTAATTAGTTATAGGGTTTTTAAATTCAAAAATACGTTCTTAGTTTTACCAAAACACCGAACCATTATTTAAACTCTGATTATACTTTAAGGCAAAATAAATCTACGAATCAAACGAAAACATGAGAAGCTTATTTAATATATTACTTCTGTTCTTTAAAACTCGATGAGCTTTCAATAGTTTCAGGTAAATCTCCACAACACGGCTGTGAAGTGTAATAGATTGTTAATTGCAGCACTGTAAGCTCGGGCTACAGTAAACATTCACTTCCTTGCCCGGAAACTCTGTAACGACTCGTATGCTCCATACAAATTAACACATTTTCCAACTTAAATATTCATAAGTGCTAAGAGGTTTCAAAAGAAAGTCGTCCGAGTAACATTTCCCCCAAATGTGAGAGAGGCCTAGGTCGCCCTACAATAGTGTGCCGTTTTTATTTTAAAAGTACTTTATTGAGAGGTAGAGTAAGTCGATATTTTTAGAAATAAAATTGCTAAATTTAAAATTTGTATAAAAATGTTTTGTGTAATTAGTTTATTGCATAAATACGTTCAGTTGGATGAGTATTGTACTACTAAGTGGATATAACTTGAGGTATAGTTAACCGTTTGATATTACAAATTTGTAAAACTATGTTACTTACTTAAAATTATTAATCGGTGTGGAAACTAAAAATGTTATTTATTTTCAACCGAACCAAAGTGAAACTTTACAGCCACTCTTCTAATATCACAGATTTTTTTGAAAAATCAATTTAATTTCAGCTTCTTGTGAGAATACTCGCAAAAAATCAAGAAATGTCGCTGAATCCACAATGGTGGATTTAAGACAATATATCTGTAAAGACAACAAATCCATTACCTGAATATAATAGAGTTTTATTTTGAGGTGCAGTTCAAGAAAATAAGCAGACAATCATTTTCTTCAAGCACTTATGAATACCACAGGAGTTTAATTTCCAGATAATATGATATTGTTGAAATAACTCTTTGGTTTTTATTAGGTGATTTTCGCCTCCTTAAATTTTGTTTTGCACTGATGTATTAGTTTTACCAAAAAGTTATTTCCTGTAAATACATATTTTTTTTATAAATGGAATTATCAACCCCTAATGCCTCTGTTGTACTAGCTGACACATGACTATTGCACGTCAACTCCTGTAACATTGTTTTAATGAGCTATTACACAGAGGTGCAACAGTTGCTTTGACTGCAAAAGTCGGCGAATGATCGCCTGGCTGGATTGGCAATAGTGATATTGCTTCTAATACACTGCGTCATGCACCAGTCGCAGTGCACACGTTCCTTAGTATAATAGAGGTATAATGTCTGTTACCAGAGGTATATTAACCTTATGGAATTATTTACTAAATTAAGCTGATTTTCACATGTTGTCAGTATAAGTAAAATACGTTCCTGAGAATGAAACCATGGCTTATACAAGAAGCTGCATACCAGATATAAAAGGCAGGTCAGTGGTGTCTGTTCAATCGTGTTAAGAAACTCACACAATGAAAAAACAGCATATAAGTAGCATTAATTATGATCTTTAGGCTACTAAGGCACTTCTCCCTTCACTACTTGAGCAGGAAATTTGCCAATAATTGGACGGTTTATAAACAACTAAAATAAAATCTGTAGTCTCTTACAAAGTTGTGGGATACTAGTCTCTTTCAGTAAATCATATATCCTGGTTACTGTTTTAATACGACTCAAAGCATATAACAGATCACTTAAACAACTAAACATGTCCTTAAAATAGTTCATATTTTTTGCTCTTGAAATAAGTGAACATCATCTCAACACCGCAGGGCAACATCTTAAACTAACAGAGGGTTGAGGGGATCACTTTATTTGATTGTGTTTTCAGTGAAGAGGATTTCACGGTAACTGACCAAAATCTCTCAATTTGTAAGCTCCTCAATTGTTATTAAAATAGTAAGTAAATACTGTTTAGCTTCGAAAAGTATATGAAATTATAAATTGATAAAGCTAGTAAACTATCACTATGTAGTGTTTTTATAATCATCTTTATTTAAATATAATTTGATTTAATAAGATCTAACATAAGAAGACTCGTATGTACGTGGCAAAATATCCATAGGAATGTGAAGGACCTCAACAAGTGCACTGTTACCCATGGAAACGTGAACTATGAAATTAAGTTATTATGAAATTATGTTAAATTCCAGTTCTCTTCCTTTCAAAACCCCAAGAAAACCAATTTAACACCGGTACATAAATTACAAGTTATGTACAAAAACCCTATTTGATAATGTGATTGATATATCTTGACTGATTCACCCTCTTAGTCAACTATCATTTAATAAACTGTAAAAGAAAACTGACTGTATCTATTTAACTCTCTATTATTATCAATTTAAAATTTGGTACCCAATATGAAATAATAAGCCATTACACATATTATAATTATTTTATAAACATTCATCTAAATCTCTTTATGCATAACTAAGTAATTTACTATGGTATACAGTAGTTTTAAAGTGTGGAAATCCCTCCTCCTCCCCTCAGGGTTATGTGGTACATTTCCGAATATCCTCTATCGGTCAATGTTAGTTTGACCTAAATCCCGAGGTTTCTAGTCTGGATACATTCAAAGAGACGATCACACATAATAGCATTAGTAAATCTTTTAGGTTTATATCTAAGTATATTTTAAAAATGTTTGTGAAAACTATATTTTAAAAATGTTTGTGAAAACTATATTTTCTCCATGTATGGTTGTGGAGGGAGAGTGATTAAAACTCACAAACCAAGCTTATAAACAATCAAAATTCCTAGGTGCAGTACTAATAATGTCATTAATACAAATTGTATGTTATAACACCACGTGATTTTGTATAGACAAAACTAAATAAAATTGTATACTTCTTACTATGATCCAAGGAAAAAACGATGTGTTGGGGCTAGTCTCCATATTGGCCATTTCGGATCGGTTATAGCTCGTTGACAAGCTGTAAGGCCGGCTTGATTGCCGAGGGATGGGACCCTCCCGTTATGATGACCTATAAACCCTGCGATACGCCCCAGCCGATATCCACCGATGCGACGCCTTTATGTACCAAACTTGTTCGGTTTACTACCCACTAAATGTCTCCAATGTTTTCAAATACTCAGGAATGTAGAAACATTCTATTCAGATTCAAATTTGAAAATATATGTACTAGGGGCAGTATTATAGCCCCTTTAACATTTGATTTGTGAATGTAAATATTCTATTTACTATATATATCTTGAGGAAAATAAATCAATATGAAAGGAAGAACACGTTAATACATAAACAAAGCAGGCGCGTAAATAAAATTATAATAATCACGAATTATTAGTTAATTTAACATTTTTCACACTTGTTTTTTTATTTTAAAAGGAAAATAAGGAAAAAAGCAAAACATCCGTCTCCATTGCGATATTTCTTATCTATTTGTCTATGAATACAAGTTTCTTATGATTGTTGACTGATGTTTTTTTTAGTAATTTGGGAGTTAATTGATTTGTTTATTATGCATGTTAAAATAAAAGTTTGTATTAAATGTGACTTGTTGACTTTATGTGGTTTCAGGTTATATGGTACACTCTAAATATTATAAATTGTCTAACTCTAAATATTTTCAAGTCTGGCAGTATTCTAAATATGTTCATATCTTCGTCCGTTAACACGATAACTTGAGGGAAAAACGTCCGATTTTGATGAAATTTGGCACAAATATGTAGAGTATTATTTATGACTTTGAGTTCGAAAACCAGATCGATCGGATCATGGGAAGGGGGTTTTATGGGGGTTTAAATTTTCCAAAAATCAGTTTTTTTTAAAATTTTTCTCCTTAAAATTGTAAAAACACTTAATTTTGGTTATAGCAATTTTATAGAGATTAAAAAACAGATAATTTGGTATTTTGAATCATTAACCTAGGTTAAGTGTTTGTAGAGAAAAGTCAAAAAACACGTCCATAAAATTTCCCATGTTAATCTTATGGGAAAAAGGTTTTTGCGAATTTCCCCTATGGGGAAGAAGCTATTACCGTAGTTGGCATGGTAAGACCGAGGCCCGGGACCATGATAACTTTTCGTTTTGAGGTCCCCAGAAGCCAAAAATACCATTCGTTCAAAACTGTATATATATATATATATATATACAGTTTTGAACGAATGGTATTTTTGGCTTCTGGGGTCCTCAAAGCGAAAAATTATAATATTGTTACAATACAACCCTACCCTAACTTTAAATTGTAAGATAACAAAGAAAAATATATTATGTGAGCAAATTCAATTTAAAATAATCATATGCATAAAATTTAACTTACAGTTAAACCCACCTGCACATAATATATTCATTTTAAAATCATTTTATTTACATTTAGGAGAGCTAACTTGTAGAATTTAAGTTTATTTGTATCATAACAAAAATGAAAGAATTAGCCGATAGAACGTTAAATACTTCAATGCAAGCAGTAAGATAACATTTAACCTCAATCCTCCATGAACCGCTTAGTTAGGCGTTTCAAGCAAATAAACAGTTATAATGAAGAATTGAAGCATACTATCATACAAAATTCAAATTTAAATATATCAAGGACGAATTTAATAACCAAAATTCTTTGAGGGGACCTAAATTATAATACCTGCAAGGAAATACTCGTAAAGTATCTAAAGGGATCAGCTCGTTGGCTGTTGAAAATGTAAAAACTGTACTAGGGCCCACAGCAGAAGACAGAGTCTAGCCTAGAGTTCAACTGAGCAACTAAAACTATGGTGTAGGTAGAGTCAAATCAACTGTTAAAACAAACTAATGTAATGAACCTTATTGCTAATTTATGGCCATATGGGATAGTTTTTATTTATAATGCATCTTGTATATTTAATTTTGATAATAATTATTGAATATTTAAATAAAAGGAAAACTGATTTTAATATTATTTTCAACATGGCAAAAGTATGAATGTTTGTAATATATTAGTTATAAGAATAATGTAAGAAAGTTATTTTCTCTAGTAGCTCGAAATTAAAGTCTTTAAATTTAATTTTAGTTTATATTTTATTTTAAACTAACCTATTTTGGAATAAAGGTAATAACATTTAACGTGAATCACGGTTATCAGATGTACTGCTTATAGTATCCAAACCCAAGTTGTGAAAGTGAATCTAAAGTGCTGTGCTCAATAATACACCAACATCTGGAAGACAAAGATAAACAAGAAGGCTACTGTTGGGAAAATTTGAAAGAGGATGGACATTTAACTCAGAGCTCCACATTTATTATAATTTTTATCTAATTGCATCCATTAAATGATTTAATTAACATGTTAGAAAGTACTAAATTTATGTGTTAAAGTTGTTTTTCTAAATTAATAAATCCAAGATCTCCAAGGACATTTTTTTTGTTTATTAAAATTTACCACATGGACATTGGTAAGAGACGCCTATATCAGATATAAAAATGTATTAACTTTTCAGTTTTAAAAATAAGAATTGATGAAATTGTATTTTCCTTAATTTTTAAAATCTAAACTAACATTTTGTTGAACGTTTAACTTTACAGAACATTTATTAAATATTTAATTTTATCTTATCAAAATTGGCTTTGTTTAAAATTTGTCAGCACATATCTTGATAATCGACACTAGAGGGGATTTTACCGTAATAATATATTGAAGTAACTTACAATAACTAAATTTTTTACCGAATTTGAATAAAGGGGTTAATAAACTAGTATGCCTTGGCAAAGAAGCCCTCCCTGAATAAGAACCTCATTAAGTTTAAGTTATCTACCTAATTTGTTGAGCACCGGAGCATCATTTATATATATATTGTTTTATTTGATAATTTTTTTGTCTTATCATTTTGTCATTTGTTGTTTATTTTTAATAGTACCTAAATTGAATAAAGTTTGTTAATTATATTTCTGTTTCGTACTTAAAAGATATCGTTGAAGAACATATAAATAAATTTATTAAAATAAGTTAGTATGGTAATATAAAAATATATACCATAGTGTGTGTCCGATTTTGATGAAATTTGGTACAAACATGTAAAGCAACATTTATGACTATAAGTTTTAAAACCAGCCAGATCGCTATATCCAAAGGAGTTTTTTATAGGGATTTTGTACCCCAATTTTTTTCGTGGGTATTTTACATATAATATTTTACTTTTCACCATTGGATGCGGTTTAAAAATTCGAACAATTTAGTGTTTATTATAATTTTTATACGTCAATTGGTTACAGAGATATTGAAAGTGCTGAACACAGTACGTTGTCCAATGTTATTCTTATGGAGAAGAAGAATAATTTTATATCTCGCTTATTTATCAAGTTATCCTGACAAAACTTGGTATATTGCTTTATATCATTGTGGTCTATTGATATTTTCAAAAAACAAAATTTTTGCCGACAGTTCCCGTAGCAGCCAACCTGCGTACTCAGCCCCGATGTTATTCTTATGGAGAATAAGAAATGTTTTATCACCCTTAATTATGAACGTAAATTAATAAAACATGGTATGTAGCTTTAACTAGTTGGTTTATATTGATATTTGTATAAAAACTTATTTTTTGTGTTCCTTGTTTCAGCAAACCCGCATACTCAGCCACCATGTTATTCTTATGGAGAAAAATTTAAAATATAATAAATAGTATATTTATGAATTTATATTGATGAAACTTGGTATGTGGCTTTATGTGGCATGATACATGTATATGCATTTGAAATTCGCTGAGTACGTAGATCTGCTGCTATGGGGATATTTGGATTTTCCTCAGATAATTTTACTAAAAACTTCACATTTCTTTTTACCAATCAGTTTAGCTCTACAAAACAATCATTTTGGTGTTTTAATTGTTGTTCTACGTCAAACCGTTGCAGAGATATTCAAAGTGCTAAATATAGTACGTTATCCAATGTTATCCTTATGGAGGATAAATAAAATTTGATATCTTTATTATTTATGAATGTATATTGATGAAACTTGGTATGTGGCTTTAAATAGTTGTGGTATACTGATATTTGCACAACAAATGTTTTTTGTTTATTTTCTCCTTAGCTGCAAACCTGCACACTCCGCCCCAACGTTATTCATATGGAGAATAAGTAAAGTTGTAGTTATAAACCTAAATTAATAAAACTTGGTATGTAGCTTCTTAAGGGTGCGCCCTACCCAGATTGAATTCATTGTTGTTTAGCGCCGCGCCGGCGCCGCCATCAAGCAGGGCCATGCATATTTACGCTTGAAGACCATTTTGCTCTCCTCGATCACACTGTTATTTTACAGATTTCTACCAAACTATTTGCAGTTTCACACTTTTCAGATTCCAATCTAGGGATCATACAGTTCCTTTTCTCCAAAATAATTTTTCTCCATACGTTAGGAATCTTTAGAAAAACGCTTAATTTGAGAACATTACTAATGGCCTACCACTTATTTTGAATTAAAATCACGATTTTTAAATCGTATGATCTCTAGATGAACATTTATTGAATTAAATAACATCAAATTATTTTTAATTGGTTAACAATTTAGCCTACAATGAGGGAGATGCAAACCCCTTACTTGAGCGCGCGGAAGGGAGGTACGGCACACCCTTAACCTGGTTGAGTTATATTGATAATTGCAAAAGTACACATTTGTTATCTTCTTCGTTGCAGCAAACCTGCGTACTCAGCCCTAATGTTATTCTTAAAGATAATAAATAAAACGCTATATATCACTTATTTATGAATGTATTTTTGTGAAACTTGGTAAGTGGCTCTATGTAGTAGTGAGACACACACACACACATATATATATATATATATATATGCATTGGAAATTCGCTGAGTACGCAGGTTTGCTGCGACGGGGGTATTATTTTTTTATCAATTTCAGCTATGGCTAACTCCTAATATTTCTAGTACAGTAGTAAAAAAGTCGGTAATATGTAGTTAACTCGTAGGCTATATGTAGAATGTATGTCCATGATTTATGAACTAAACAACTGAATTGCAATTCAATAACTACACATGATTACCCCTAGGTTTTCACGGATGTGAGCGCGGAGTTCCTTTTACTCCTTTTATTCCTCGCGTTATTACTTTTACCTTACTTTCAGTGTTGATAATGCATGCATAATTAAGCAATCCAGCCAAACGTTCTAATTTATTCAAGTTATTACAGTGTTTTACGATATTAATCATCGAGAAAGATTGTGCAATGGGTTTTTTACATCCTATCGATGATAAGGTTCTCTTCTTATCACCAACTGAGTCACTATGCAAGCCGTTTATCCAAGGTCACGAGTTACTGTCTACTCACATGAACAGTTATTCATCATGGCAATAAAGGTTGGCACAACATTTTGTTAAATGTAATCACCTTTTAGCGAATTTCCCCTATATGGAAGAAGCTATTACCGTAGGTCTCATGGTACGACTTAAGCCCGAGACCATGATAACTTTTTGTTTTGAGATCCCCAGATGCCAAAAACATCAATTTATATATAAATTCGTTCAAATTTATATATATATATAGATATAGATAAATGTGTCCGTGAACGCATTACTTGAGTAAAAAACGTCCGATTTCAATTAAATTTGGCTCAAATGTGTAAAATGAGATTTGCGACTTTAAGTTCGAAATCCAGAAAAATCGGACCATGGGAAATGGGGTTTATGGGGTTTAATAATTTTCCAAAAATAAGTTTTTTACATTTTTTACCCTAAAATTGTTAAAATACTAAATTTTTTCTGACCATTTTATAGAGCTTAAAAAAATAATATAGTATTTTTTATCATTAACCTTAGATAAGTGGTTGCGGATAAAATCCAAAAACCGTGTTCATAAAATATCCCATGTTTATATTTTGGGCAAATGGTTTTTAGCTTTTCCTCAGTTAATTTTACTAAAAACTTCACATTTGCTTTTACTAATCAGTTTAGCTCTACAAAACCATCATTTTGGTGTTTAAATTGTGATTCTACGTCCAACCGTTGCCGAGATATTCAAAGTGCTAAACACAGTACGTTGTCCGATGTTATCCTTATGGTGAATATTTAAAATTTGATATATCAATTATTTATGAATGTATATTGATATTTGGACAAAAATTGATTTTTTGTTGATTATCTCAGTAGCAGAAACCCCCCCTCCCTGCTCAGCCATAATGTTATTCTTATAGAGAAAAGTAAATTTTTATATCTCCCTTAATTAAGAACATAAATAATTAAAACTTGGTATGTTGCTTCACCTGGTTGAGTTTTACTGATAATTGCTTAAAAACGCATTTAATATATTTCTCGTTGCACCAAACCTGCGTACTCAGTTCTATTGTTATTCTTATGTAGAATAAATAAAAGGCTATATATCACTTATTTATTTATGTATTTTTATGAAACCTTGATAAGTGGCTTTATGTCGTAGTGAGAAACACATGCATGAATTGTAAATTCGCTGAGTATGCAGGTTTGCTGCGACGGGGGTATTTTATGTTTGCCAGCAGAACCTTGCATTATTTAAAATTATATGTCAATGATACTATATTATGCAAAAAAAAAGCAATCGGTGGATTAAAATATGTGGTTTAATCAAAGTCCACTTCCTCTAATTTAAGCTAATACTTTACACACGGCTCAAATAAGGTCATTTAAATAGTCTATACATTGTGTCCCATTCAAGTTTTTGTTACAATTTGCATTATGTTAGAAACGTGTTTCCTTCATTTTGTTCGCTGTTTTGTTAATGTAGTAAAGCTATTACAAAGTCAACTCGATTGATTGAGGAATACTCAATAGGCACATAATAAATAACTTTAAAAGCCCATTGACGGAGCCCTAAAAATATATGATGTATAAAATCCCAAAAGAAATATCTAGAGCGTAAGATCTTTTGAGCAATCCTAAAGCAATATAATAATTTTGAAGAGCGAAATGCACAGAATCAAGTATGGGAAATTCTTTCAATGATGCCCTTGAAAGTAAAGTAATAACAGTTTTGACGATGTGGTTTCAAAACATCCAACGCCAGATATAAATGACTGATACTTTATGCACGAGTACTTACGTTTTGTAGGGACTCTCGCTCGCCTTGGTTTTTTTTAAACCTGCCATGATACCTACTTAAGATATGCTTCTTAACGGGTGTCAGACATAAAAGCAACTTTTATACACAGTGTATTACGTAAGGTCGTTCAAACAGATTACATACGAACTAGCTGTCCTCGCAGAATGAAACCACATTATTTCTCACTAAACTGACCCCGAGGGATAACATTTGTTTAAATAATCTTTCAGAAACTAAGGGTCACTAGTTCGAATCTAAATATTTTCAAACGTAAACGTATATCATATTACAGATAATTGTAAAACACTTATAAAGACGAAATATTTGGCAAAAACAAAACTCACTTATCTTTATGAGTTCTAAAGTTATGTAGAGTGTTTTATAAAATACAGGGTACTTTATAAATATCAATATTTTTCACAAAAAAGGCCATGATTTTGAAACGTATAAAGACAAATGAGTTTTAATTTTCTCTCTTAATGCTTTAAAATTATCCTACATAATAATAGCGTGTAGTAGCGAGTATTTATTCCGAGTAAACTACTAAACGTAGAGAGGCTGGGTATGCAATAAGTAATACTCCCGTCACAGAATTTCCAATGAATATATAACATAACACATTAACACTTAACAGGATTCATAAGAAATATATTCACAAACAAGCGATATTAAAAATATTAATTATTCTCCATAAGAATAACATTGGGGATGAGTAAACAGGTTTGCTGCAACAAGGAACACAAAATAATGGGTTTTTATGCAAATATCAATAGAACTCATCTAAGTAAAGTCACATACCAAGTTTCATTCATATACATTTATAAGTAAGCGATATATAACATTTTAATTATTCTCCATAAGAATAACATGGGGACCGATTACCTAGGTTTGCTGCTACGGGAACCATACGTAAAAATTTTGTATTTTGTGCAAACAACGATAAACCCCAACCAGATGAAGTCATATACCAAATTTTTTTCAGTTTATGTTCATAAATAAGCGAGATATACAATTTATCTTTTTCTCCATAAGAATAACATTAGACAACGTACTGTGTTTAGCACTTTCAATATCTCAGGAACCAATTGACGTAGAGCAATGATAAAAATACCAAATTGTTTGTTTTTTTAATGCTGAATTAAATGGTAAAAATTAAAATTTGATTAAAATAGAAAATTACATGTGGAAACCCTAAAAAACCCAATTTTGGGGTACAAAACCCCCCAAAACCCCCCTTTGGATGGTGCGATTCGTCTGGTTTTCAAACTCGTTCAAATAAATGGTGCTTTACACATTTGTACCAAATTTCATAAAGATCGGACCTTTTTTACGAGAGTTATCGTGCTTACGGACACACATATATATATATATATATATATATATACAAATTTGAACGAATTGTGTTTTTGGCATCTGGGGACCTCAAAATGAAAAGTTATCATGGTCTCGGGCTTAAGTCTTACCATGAGACCTACGGTAATAGCTTCTTCCCGATAGGGGAAATTCGCTAAAATATCAATATCAATGATATTGTCAGGTCAATAGATTTCCCTTAGGCCAAGGATGATGATAAAACTACGATATCCCAAATTTACTCATTTATACGTTTGCAATCAGCAAAAAACACTGTTTTTTTTGCCTTTGTTTGCCATTCCCATGTATAAGGAACGTGTAACCACCTACTCCGAGAAAACTACTGGACGTAGAGAGGCCGGTTGGTGTCAATAGATTTCCCTTAGGCCAAGCATGATGAAAAAATACGATATCCTACATTTATTTTAGTTACAGGTTTGTAAACGGCAAAAAAACACCGTTTTTTTGCCATGTTTTATTTTCAATTATTTTGTTTACGATGTGTTCCCTACTTTGCATGCAAATTCAATACAACTACTAAATAAAGTTAAGGTTGTTTTTGTAAACAAAGCAGACAACTATTCTTAATTAAATTCAGGTTTTTGGATTGAAAGAGGTCAGCTGTGCATGTGATCTGATTATTACGTATACATTTTTAGTGCTATAATTTTACTTTTTGTTAAAAGTTTATATTTGATTTTAAACCGTTTAGGTGTTCTGTTAGTAGGTTTTTGTTCATACTTATTGTTTCAATCTTCATTGTTTGTGATTTATCCGAAATTTAAAGTGAAATCCTTGTTCAAAAATAGGGTACATAACCCTTAAATTCGGATAATGTCCAAAATTGTCGACTCAAATTTAAACAATGTCAGTTATAACACTACTACTTCTAAGCAATCAGAAAATTCAAGTGAAAATCAAGAAGATTTTCCATTTATCTTCCCTCCTAAGCGTAAAGATGCAAAAATACAATCATCTCATTTATATTTATAATACCACTGTGTTCTCAATCCTTCTCAATTGTTCTTAGGGAACAGGTTTAACTGCCTCATCGATCATGACTATGCAATAAATTCTGAAGAAATGCACACTGATTCGCCCGAGAGTTAAAAATATCAAACTTACTCAGATATTTTTGCATAATGTTAATAATCACCAAGCGATCGTTACTGACATTAAATCAACTTTGAAACATGAATTTACTACTGCCCTTAGAGGTTCTTCTCTTAAAAGTAATCTTGAAGATGTTGAAGATTATAGAAACCTAACTGGCTTCTATGACAATTCTAACGTTAAATTCCATCCTTTCCAATCTCTCCAGAATAAAAACCTGAAAGTTTTCCTTAGGAACGTCCCTCTTTACTTAACTGATGAAGAAATTAAAACTGAACTGCTGGATTCGGGCTTTCCTCTTATACAAGTTGTTAGATTAATAAACAAAAATAAGTCTTTCCATCCCTTATGCTCAGTTTTACTTGAAAACAATGACAAAGGACTAGAATTGTTAATCTTGAAAAACTCAATTTCACTCAATAGTTCAAGTTGAAACAAATCAAAATCAAAGGCAACGTACAAAAACAATCATCTTCGGTTCCTCTTCGTGGATCTAACCCTGAATCTGCTTCATCTAGTCAGGACTTATCACTTGACTTATCAATTTCAAAAAGTAAATTAAATAAGATTCAAGTATTCCAAAACACAATCCTTGGTATCTGTATAAACTCTCCACGGTTTATTCGTAATAATAAATCTATGAAGAATTTGGTGTGGACTCTATTTACACTTTCATAAAGAAAACCACAACCAAATTTCTCAATAACATTGGACTTGTTCCTGGTGCACAATTTTTTTAACATTGGTGAGCCAACTGCCAACAGGCGGTTAAAATCAAGACTTGACCAAGATCTCCTTTGATGATGAACTTTGGTTTCAGGGTGTCTTCGAATGGAGCGAGCCCAATAATATCCCTTATGTTATTTTATGTAAATACTAGTTATTGCGTTCTGTGTATAATACTTATTTTGTACTAAACCGAAAAAATAAAGAATAAAAAAAAAATAAATTTAAAGTTTTAATTGAAAAATTACAAGCAGTAAGGAACACAAATTCCATGATGAATGGGAATAGAGTTTAGAGTGCTGTATAAAAGTGTCAGCAAAGTAAAATTAAGATTTATTTATTCTATATTTCCGATTTATATTTCTGTTTTCTTGTTTACTTTTACTCTTGCGGCGAAATTGGGTTACACTGATGATGGAACCAGAAGTAGATGATTTTCCTTTGATAAATCCTGGGTTTTAGAAAATATGACAGCTGGGTGGCATTCTAGTGGTTCACTGCTGGAATTGTAGGGTTTTAGGTAGTTTTTAATGTGTTGTGCAAAACTGAATCAAATTTTATTTAACGTCAGTGATAACCATTACACTCCCTAAAGTGCGATTTGTGCATGAGTGTATAAAAAAAACAACCAAAATATTTGTATAACTACCCACATAAGGTTTGTGAAGGTTAAGACGATTTATATAATCCAGTATAATTTAGTTACATATATATCTTAAGTTTAAAATTCCGATTCAGTTTTTTTTATCTACAAACTTTGTCCGATTTCGATTTGATGTGCTGTATTGGATTAAATTGGGTGAAACAGGATGAAACTCTGGTAAGAAATTTAATGCAATAGATAATAAAACTAAGGACTATTGATCGATCCTATTAGCATTGAATACAATATGAAATATTTTGCAATATAGTTTATAGCTAACTAAAATTTCCTGTGCGCAGCTTGCGCATCCCGTTTTGAGAATCAAAAATAGTAGGTAGTTAAATATTAAACAAAAAAATGACAGTCTTTAGTTATATGTAAGCCTTATAACAGCTGTTGATTTAATTGAATTTGATTAAGAAAAAACACATGTGACAAACCAAATAAAACCTCATCCATATGAATAACATGGGGAGTTGGAAGTCCCATGTGGCAAAGCTCTCAGGCCTAAATCAAAAATCTAAAGCCAGTTTGCACATCTACACACTTAGATGGGCGTTTTAGTGTATAATATGTGTGGGTAAATCTTAAAACAATGAGACCGTATTGTTTACAAAGTTGGTATGTAGAGAATAAATATTTTAAATAGAGAGATAAATTATTTATTTCTGTTTGCCTGTCATTAGATACTTTGTATCAGGGTTTAAATACAGCAGATGAAATACAATTAAATGTTGGTAAATATGTAGACTATATTTTTGATCTTTTATTTATAAAAGCAGTGAAAGTAGTTATGTTAGTGTTTATTACAAATTTGAACCCGATGAACAAAATTTTAAACATTTAATAACATTTAACAGCAGTTTTAAGAAACAAAATTTCATTTGAAGTGATATCAAAATGGATCTGATTCAACATCCAAAACTAAACTAATAAACCATTGAAACCTCTTTTGGGCTATTGCATGCAAGCGTAAAATGACTTCCGCAAAAAGACACTTTTTGAATTTAGACACGTTCTATTTTAATATGCATTATGTTGGGGCTTTATTACAACAACATCTTTAAATTTTGCACGGCGGAATCTCATTTTATTACATGAAGTTCAAAACTAGCTTTTTAAATATAAATTGTTAAGCCATTAAATTTATTTTATAACTAGTGGACAATACTTATTTAGTTTGTTTAAGCCCGTCGTTTTTGACGGGCTAATAACAGCTAGGGTATAATATGACACAAGTTACCTTTGAATATTTTGAGATTTGAACTAGTGACCCTCAGGTTTTCATAAACATTCTGCATTTAAAAATGTGTTAATCTAAAAAAAGTGTGTTAATATATTATTCCTTAGTGTCAATTTAGTATGGAATAATTTTGTTTCATCCTTCTTCGACGATTAGTTGGTCTAACCTGTTTGAGACACCTTACGTGAGTCACCATGTATATATTACTAGCACACTATTTTATACTTGAAAGAGGTTTTATCGAACTTATAAAAAATAAAATCCGTATTAAGCTTTACAGTATTAAATTTAATCAAATACAAATTATGAGAAGAAGTTTTTGCATAAAGAATTATAAGTGCAAGTAATAGTTAATTACATCCTGAAGCAACGTTTCAATTTCTGTTGCAAGATAATTAAAAACGGGAGTTATCTTTAGTGATGATTTTCCTCTTATTTAATAATTGTTGGGTAAAATACGTTTCATATTTTTAAGCAAATGAAACATCTTGCTTGAATAACCTCAATAGTAGATACATAATTAGTAACACTGTTATGATGGTTATCCCCGAAAAAATTGTCAATCCTATTTGTATATATTATAAATGAATATTCGGTATAAGGTATTTCCGTATTATATTACATACAATACGCAATACAATATAACATATGATTAAGCGTCATAATGTCACTCAAACTGTTTTATTGATACATATTTAGTCCTACAACATAAATCAGTAGTTATGACAACAATTGAAATTAATTGCTAAAATAATTATTTAATTGCATTATTGTATGGAGATTGTTTTATTTTGTTTATTTAATGAACCATTCGTATAATTTACCATATGTATCATTAATATAAATACCACTTCTAATTTAAGTTTTTAGATTTACAGATAAAATCAAGCAATAAATAAAAATACCCCCGTCTCAGCAAACCTGCGTAATCAGCGAATTTTAAATGAATATATATATATATATATATATATATACATATATATATAGATCTGTTTCATAAGATCAAGTTGATCAAGAGTGTAGATATTAACATGGTGAGTTGATCCGTTAACTCATGTGGCTCTGACACACCCCAAGTTGATCAAGATCAACTTTCTGATTGATAATATCTGCGACGTGAACTATAAATTTAAATGTCCATATATAAACCTTCACTCTATATCTTTAGAAAATAGTTTTAAGTTGTACAGGCCACTTTTGGACAATAAGTGACACATGTCTTTGTAATTTCTCAGAGAAGCTATATATTAATTATACGTTTGAGAAAGAGGAAATCTCCCAATCTATAGCAATTAATTTATTACAAATGAAATTGCAATGTGTTATTTTCTCCCCCTTAAGTAAACAGAGTAAGTTAAAGTATATGGAGGAAGTATTGTTTTCCTAAGCATTTTAAATTTCAGTTATTGGTAGAAATATTTGTTATAATTTCAATTTCAATTTATTTATTTCAATGATAGAAAACAGATAATGCTCCCGAAGAAGTGGATTTTGTGGTTATGTCTGTCTATATAAATGTATATATTCACTGAAAACTTACACATGTATGTGGCTCTCTGACTGATATAAACGTATTACTTGTGGTACACAATAAGTTTGGAACAACTGCGCATGCATGTGGCTCCTATTCTATATAAACGTATCTTATGTTGGTTTATATATTAACAGAATACTTTTTATTAATGATAATACCGCAAGTCCTGCTCTTACGCTACCGAAACAAATATTCCATCGATAATATCATTCCACTTGTGGGAAACCGTATTTTTTCGTCCTGAAAATTAAAGGTAGTACTGATATAATTTATTACCAGTATTTGTACACATATAATTCGGGATTAATGTCTTTAGTTAAATAACTTCTAAATCGAATAATTATGTAAGTAAATTAATTTGGCACTGCGATATGCCGGTGACAGTCGATGTTTTGACCCAATACAGTACAGTATGAAGTGTGAAGCCAAGAGGGCTTGTCGAGTAGTGATGTGTCGAGTCGAGTACTTTTATGACTAGAGTGACTCGACTCGTTTACTACCGCCAACTCGAGTTTTGAGTTGAGTCAGACTCGACTCGTCGACTCGTCCTGCAACTACCACGTGGAGTAGGTGGGAGAGTCGGAGAGTTGAGTGAGTGGTGATCCGCCGACTCCCTGCATACAGTAATAAATTACTTGTTCGACGTTACTTGGCGTTTCAAGGATGTATATATGTCTTTACTCATATTGTTATATGTAAAAAAATCGTAAACTAACGAGTGAACTACTTTGCTTGATTAGGTGGGAAATATATAAATGGAGTAGAACAAAATTACAACAAATATTAGCTTTAGTAAATAAAAGTCTTTTAGTTTACATTAAATTACAAGTACAAATAACTTTTACAAAGTAAGCCGTTTACTTCTTGCGCTGGGTACCGAACCATCCATTTAGGAATAAAATGTCATCTAGTTTATTTGGATTCAATCTATTTCTCCGATCATTCGTCATAAATCCTGATTTTTGTAGATTATGCGTTCGGAAGGCTCGGATGTTGCGGGAATACAAAGGTATTTGTGAGCCATTTTGGTCAAACTTGGATATATAATCTTCCTTTCGTCCCAAATAGCTAGAGGGTTTTTTTCCTCTCCAAGTATGGCATGTTTAGATACTGGTTGTCAGCTACCAGTGCTGAGAAAGTTGACGCTTGAGCATTGGCTACCTATAAAAATACACATTAAAATTACAACCAAGTTAAAATTAAGATTTATTACTTCTAGGGCCGGTTTTAAGCATAGGATACATAGGTGCGTTCCTAGGGGCCCGCACCACACGGAACCAAATACAAAATCTTCATTCAAGCAAAAAGTCTGCAATCTATAGTAAGACTGTAATAAGGGCCTGCACCACTGATTTAGCCTAGAGGTCTAAAGACCCTAAATACGGCATGATTACTTCAATAAAGCTTGTAATTAATATAGGAAATCATACTAATATTATAAATTTGAAAGTTTGGATGCTTGTGCGTAACTCTGAAGTTCCATCACGTGGAGACTACTAGACCGATTGAGCTTAAATTTTGCATAGAGGTACTTGATAGTCCTGAGTAACATATAGGCATATTAAAGTTGTGAAGATCCTATAGGGCTATGCCCCACGGGGGTTCAAATTTCCCATGTATTCCTTATGGATATTCATTTTTGTTTGAGCTGATGAAAATACAAACAACTGATCTTGATTCGTAGTAGTTCCACAGGCTAACCAAAAAATGAAGCAAATAACTATCATAGTTTTTATAAATAATTCGGGGCGAAGCCTGCGAGTAAAAGCTAGTATATCAATAAAAGAAGGAATATGAAATATTAACTAGCTTATCTCTGCTCCTTTTGTATCCAAGCACACTCACAGGTCATATCCATCATTTGGTATTTATTCAGCCCTATTTATTATTGGTCTTTGGACTGCTGTTTCATAATGGCTGAAAACTCGTCAACCACCTACAATAAAAATAATCATACTTACTTATTTGATTTTACATAATTGTAAGTGTGATCCTCTTTTAAATGTATGCGATCAGAAGAGCGTTTATAAACCGTTAGAAGAAAATTTAGATTTTGATATAAAATTTGTATTTTAGAAGGAGATTGGACAAATCAGTTGATGTTCTTATATTGGCACATTTTAAACATATCTTATAATCATATTAAACTTTACTTTTAAAAAATCTAAAATTAATGTTACCAGGGCCGGATTTAAGCATAGGCTAGGCATGCCCGCACGCTTAGGAGCCCGTGGCACACAAAACCCACATATCAAACAGAGTAAAACAAACTCACTTCACTTATATTTGCCTTAAAATACGCCCTAGTTGTGTCGGCGTCTTGGCCTATAATTTAATGATTTAATGACATAGGCCTAGTCAAAATGGTCAGCAGCCTGAGTGGAAAACTGTTAGGGGCACCACAGGTTGAACCTAGGCCTAAATCCGGCCCTGACTTTAATAGTTGTAAAATATCTCTATAGTTGTAAAAGCGTACTACTTACCCACTGTTGGGCAATTTCTGCGTTTGAATCTAAACCAAACCCATCCTTTTTGAACCGGGGATCAAGAAATGTTTCCTTTGCAGCGGTTCTATTTTTGTCTTATAGGCTACACATTGACGTGCCTGAAAACGACGGAGGTGAGCAACTTTTTCAAGTGTAGCCCCACTTCTGTTTTCAGAATTTTAATTCGTAAAACATTTTAAAGCCCTCTAACCAAAGGAATCAGGCTGAAAATTTTGGATAGAGCTCCTCACTTAAAACCACCATAATTTTTTCATACGGTCCTACAAGAGATGCACAGTCATCTAAGAGATCCTATTGAGAGGATTCTAGGTTCGAAACGTTCTTATGTATTTGATTCAATTAACTAGCAAAACTTCTTGGTTTATTACTTCAGCATTCTTTACATTTACTTCTGGTTGAGTTACCAACTTGAATAATTCTTTAGTCTCTGACGATTGAAGCTTTTTTTCATGTTTTCTCTTTGACCAAACTTGCCCCAGAATGAATTTAACATTTATTTGGTTACTGATCTAAGTCCCCCGTTTTTATCAATTTTATCTTTATCCTCCTCTGTCTTACACCAGCTAGGATAGATAGCCTGAAGCTTCCTGCTTTACTTTCAAAAATGTATTTATAAAATCTGTAAACAAATCTCCGTTTTCATATGTGGCGACTTCGTACTCCCACAACTCGTACATGTCCAAAATCACATAGCCCTTTTCTACAGCTTTTCTAATCTCATCCATTTTCCAGGTCCCAACTAACGCTCTTTCCTCACTCTCATGAAAACATTCCCCTTGGTTTAAAGTCTCCCCACAAGTTCTACACAATACAAACATCTATTTCTTATTCATTTTAGTGGGAAGTACGGGATGATAAAAGTTGTAAGGAGGTAGAATCTTATATTTCAACAATCCCTCTACTTCAAGACCTCTCTCTCGACACTCGTTTCCAACGTAAATGATAGGGTGTCCAACGGGGTACTTACAATATTTATTTACAAACGGATAAAGGGAGCAAACATCAACATACTGTATCGTTTCTCTCTCTTCGCATTTATGATATGTTTTAGTATTACCTGTCCTACCTCCAAAAAAGGAATCTCTAGGATTGAGTGGAAGTGTGTTTAGAATGGATAGTTGGTTCAAGTGATTTAGTTTATTATTTTTCTTCAATTTATTAAATTCACATTTCCACATCTCTACAACCTCATAACTATTCAGTTTGTAAATTTTGGACTTGGTTCTTTCGTTCCGGGGATGGAAACTGTCTGAAGGATCGTGCTGCAGAGGTTCTTCTCTGCTGTATGGATAACATTTTGGACACCCGTTTCAATTACACCCGTGAAACTCAAATTCTCTCACTGTCAAACCTATCAACTTTCATTTCAATAAATTTTACTTCTTTACCTCGGCCCGCGTGCTCAATCCTCAATCCACGTATCTCCTCTTCCCATGTCAACCATTGTAAAGCAACTGATAATTGATTGTTTGTCAGTCTGTACCCGTTTTAGGAATCAAACCTATTGTGTTTGGTTTTAGAAATTTACGGCGAAAAGCTAAGTTACATGCACTGGCGATTGTCATAGCTTCGAGGAACGGGTCTACGTTATATTGTTCAAGAAGCAAGGCTCTAAATTTTATACACGCTTGAGCTAAAATCTCCACGTCTGAAATACAATACTCCAAGATTTATTTTTTAAAATCAAACACATATTCTTCAACGTCTCGTTAATCGTAGCTTTGGTTCAATGTCTCAAAGTCTTTGAAGCATTTTTCAAACATTGACTCTGGGGAATAATACTTTTTGTCAGGCATCAGGCCTACATAATTTTGATTTGCCAGAGTGTTAAAAAGATGCAGGAAATAACCTTTCTTTTTCTCAAGAGGAAGGTCAAAGGCTTTAGGGAGTGCAGCGAGGGCCATTGAGAAGTAGCTAAGTGAGTCAACAAATCTTACGTTGGCTACTTCAATCAAAATAGCTTTAGTTCCCCGAGGAGTTATTTTTGGTGTGAATTTAGTTTCTTCCATGGTGTACTGTAGAATAAATTGGAAATCAAAACCTTACCCGTAGTGGGCAATCACACATACATCTTTAAATTTCTTTCGAACTTCCATTACCGTACATAGTCCATGAATTGCTTTACTGGTTCTTTTTCAAAGACTCTTTGCCTCTCAGAACAATTTTGACACTCACCCGTTGATACATTTAAAACAGTACTGTTGTGAGACGCACAAGTTAACTTTATGAACTTTTTTATCAGGATCTGGGGGAAGAGACTCATCCTATCTTGTTTCAAAGTAAAAAAATATGAAAAGAAAATCTTGGTATTTCGGAGTTCTCCTATCTACCCTCATGAAACACTGATGTGCGGGCTCTTTGAACGCATCAGAGAGTTTACAATAAACGTCTCCACATACATGAGCTGTCTTACGTTTTAATGAAAAAATTATTTTCTTACAATCGCGGCAGAGTTTTATAGATTTACATACTTGCCCATGGTGGGCTATTAAACACCGCTCATTTTTGAAGAAGCGGTTGCAAAGACGGCATGTGATGCCTTTTACCCTCGTAACGTCAATTCCAAACGTGTCGCTAGATGTAATATAATCAGAGTTACTTTGAATGATGCCCCCAAAAATATCCCAAAGAACATCACCACTAACTTCAGAGACAGTTCTCAAAGCTACGTTCCCCGGTTCAGCACTTTTTAAACTTATAGACTGTAATTTAAATCCAAAATAGTTGGTAGGTACAGCGTCGGCTTTAGCTTTTTCAACAATTTGATTAAAATCTTTACGAATCCAATCAAACTCAGAGATACCTCTTGGCGGTTTAGTGAATTTGAAAACAGTTTCCAGCCTGTACAACCTGAAGTGTTTAACATAGGTTTCAGAGGTACCAATTACATTTACTGGGTTTTGAGAACTCTTTTTAATGTTAGAAACTTCCATCCTTTAACAGAGAATTAAATACTGAAAACTGAGAAAACAATCTAAACTGTAATATACAAATTTCTTACGCTTAAAAAGATCAAATACATCAACCAGAGCCAAGCTCACAGATATAATTAAATTAAAATTGAGAGCGCAGAATCAACAAGACAATAATAATTTGTACAAGATAACACTTAACGATTACGCAGAAGCAGCATAAAACACGCCTGATCAGTGTTACGACTGGAGCAGATTGAGGTAATAGAGCCTATGTTTAGAGGTAAATAGTATGTAGGAGAGCACTGTACGTATGTATAACTATACAAGTAAAAAAATACTAACACAAAAACTACACAAGTCAAAGCAGAGCTACAGGTTCAGTTATGATGAAAGTTAAGGTAATAGAGGTAGCAAACAATACTCTAGCTGAGAACTGCTCTAACCATGTGAGTCTACTGTATTTAAGAACAAGAATAGAAAGTGAGATTTTCGGTGTAAGGATATGTTAGTCAGGTATAGCCAGGTCACTAAGCACGCAAAATTACTACAATACAGGAGAATTAAAATTACTACAATACAAGAACTCTAAAAATAATTATAATCAAATGTAAGTTTATATTTGCACAAGTGCAAAATCAACAACCGGAGTAGCGCAGGGACTTCTGACTAGTGCGAACGCAAGGGGTAGAGTGAAGTTAACGCTTGCGAATAAAGAGCGCTAAAAGTAACTACCAATCAGAACATAGAACGCGAATTACATCCAATAGAATGCATTTTTATCCCGACCAATTACAGATTTGTATTTTAAATGGTCACGATTCGTCAAATACACTAGACTGCGAGACAAGAAGCTGGAGTTAGATTTGCAGAAGGGATTGAAGGATTTAGAAGGATGCGAGGTTTAGCTGATTAACAACAGAAGGACTGAGGGTTAGATATGTAGAAGGAAACGTAGGTCAAATAATTACCACAGAAGGCTAGATGGTTAGCAACAACAGGACACGAGGGTTAAATAGTTAACCACAGAGGGTAGATGATTGAACATAAAAGGATGTAAGAGATAGATATTTTCCACAGAGGGTAGCAGAACAACCGCAGAGGGTAGTAATTACACCCCAATTCTATTCTCCATAAGAGTCTATGTTATTCTATTCCCCCCATAAGAGCCTATGTTATTCTATTCTCCATAAGAGTCCATGCTATTTTATCCTCCATAAGAGCCCGTGTTGGGGCCAAGGTGGCCGCCCTTACTACTATGAATCTTAGAAATTTATCCAGAAAACCAGGTGAAGCCATTTAGTTAGAGATTATAGAGCTTATAAAAACTTATAAATCACAAAATTGTAATCAAAATCAGTATAGCCGTTTTTGAGAAATTGTTTTTGTACAATTTTTTTGTGGTTTCAAAACATTTTAAAACCCCTTTTAGTATAAAACAATGACAACGCCTGGAGATGTTGTGGATTAGTTTCTACATTGCAAATCGTATTTAATTCAGGGCTTTGTTGTGGTCCCTGGGTTTGTTTGGTCAGACTGACATAACTTCAAAAACCAATTTTTCGGGTTTAGAGAACACCAAAACAAATAATTCTACAACTAACTGAAATTTGAAAATATTAATGAGAGCAATACTTTTTTGCATATACTATGTACATGGTGAGGAAGCCAATATAGATAGAGAGTTCAGGAAAATTCCATTCAAAGACCTTCGAGCATGGCTCAGTTATTTATCGTAGGCCGCGGCTAATTCCCATTTCAATTTATTTCTCAGCTTTCCAAACATCATGTGTAGGAAATTTGGCGATAAGAATATATCAAACATCAAAGGAACAAGCGATGGCTTTTATTTAGCTACAGAGCAACAAGTCCATGCAATTTTTTAAAGAATGTATATACCAACTGATGATCGGTTTATCAGTCAGAGAGCCACATACAAGTGTAAGTTTTCAGTGAATATATAAACCAACAAAAGATAAGTTGATATAGATTAGAGAGCCACAGGCATATCCGATTGTTCCAAAACTATAGTGTACCACAAGTAATAAGTTTATATCAGTCTGAGAGCCACATACATGTGTAAGTTTTCAGTGAATATATAAACCAATAAAAGGTAAGTTTTTTTAGATTAGAGAGCCACATGCATGTGTAATTGTTCCAAACTTATAATGTACCACAAGTAATACGTTTATATACAACAGAGACCAACAAGTAGATTGTAATTTTCGGGGATCAACTCAATCTTAATTAATATATATATATATATATATATATATATATATATATATATATATATATATATATATGTCTTAAAGCCACTTACCAGTTTCCATAAAAAATATATTTACAAATAAGGGGTATTTAGAATATTAATTAGTCTCCATAAGAATAACATTGGGGATGAGTACGCAGGTTTGCTGCAATTATAAACACAAAATAATGGGTTTTTATGAAAATATCAATAAAATTCATCTAGTTTAAGTCCAATAGAATCCAAGTTTAATCCATATACAGTCATAAATAAGCGATATACAACATTTTAATTATTCTCCATAAGAATAACATGGGGACCGATTAACCAAGTTAGCTGCTACGGGAAACATTGGCGAAACGTTTGTTTTTTGTACAAACAACAACAAACCACAACCAGATGAAGCCATGTACCAAATTTCGTCAGTTTATGTTCATTAATAAGTGAGATATAAAATTTGTCTTTTTATCCATAAGAATATAGATAAGCAAAGTACTGTGTTTAGTACTTCAATATCTCAGTAACCAATATTGACGAAGAGCACTGATAAAAACAGCAAATTGTTTGTTTTTAAGCTGAATTTAATGGTAAAAACTAAAATTTGATTAAAATCAAATTGTATATTTTAAAACCCTCCATAAAAACATTTATGGGTAAAAACCACCCCAAAAACCCCATTCGGATGGTGCGAATTGTACGATTTTCTAACTTGTTTAAATAAATGGTACTTTTCATATTTGTACCAAATTTCATTAAGATCGGACCATTTTTACGAGAGTTATCGTGTTTATAGACACATATTATATACAGGGCTAATCGTTATACTCGCAGCATTACCTTTGCCAGTTAGTTCTACTCACTAAAAGGAACAACAATTTCCAGTGGACCCAAGTCCGATTCTCAACCGTTTGGCTGCAATTGGGAATATTGTATTTTCTTGAACTTACTAGATTTGGCCTCTTTAATTGAGCTATACAATTTTAACCAGTTATTCTATCCAATGATTTCTATCTTAACATGATTTAATGATGTTATCTCATCAACATGATTTAATTTTTCTTATCTTATCTTAATGATTTAATATCTTAACACCAATGGAAAGAAAATTAAATCTTCAATAAAACTGAGGTTTGACGAAAGGATATGTGTTTGAAAACACTAGGTTGTAATACAAATAAAGCAACAAAAAAACGCTTAAATAATCTGTTTATTTAAATTTAAATGCCCCATGTCATCACCTAAAATATATGCTGCGTGATGGTCAAGTTAAACAAAAAACTTCCTTATATAGAAACGTTTGAAGTAATGTGCTAATAATAAGGTTTTGTTAGTCAAAAATACAGTATAACTACCTGAATAAATAAATAAAAACCTTTTTTTATGTTATATTGCTTACTCCTTCAAAGTTTAAATTTGCTGAGGCAGCGAATTATGAGAGCAGCTAATCATCTTTGGAATGAATTAAACTTGAAGGCTTGTGTAAGAGAACTAAGGAAGAGCGCACATCGGTGCAAATGATGCGTGCAATTTGTCCGTACGAGCATCGGTGCAAATGGTGAATATTCTGACAATTTACTAAAGTAACTTTGTTAAAACCATCTGTACGTCGAAATGTACTTAAATCCGTTATAAATAGTCAACAAGGTTCTTATTAACTATTTTGGTAGTTATACTGTATTTTTGATCAACAACACCTTATTATTAGCATATTATTTTAACAGTTATTAAATACGGAATATTTTAGTTTAACTTGACATCACACAGCATAACTTTAATGTAATGAAATGGGGTCCTGAAATTGCAATAAAAGGATTATTTAAACGTGGTTTTTGCTTTATATTAAGTTCAACCTTTTGTTTTCCAACACATAACATTTCATAAACCCTGAGGATTATTGAAAATTTAATGTTCTTCCTATTGGCGTTAAGTAGAATTGGTTTGAATAACTGGTTACAATTTTATAGCTCAATTAATGAAGCCAAATCAAGTACGTTTGAAAAAAACCCAAGTACAGCCAAACGGTTGAGAATCGGACGTGAGTCCATAGGAAAACTGTTGTTCCTCTTAGTGACTAGAACTCGCTGGCGAAGTTAAAGCTGCTAGAAGAAACTCCCCCTGTATATAAATATATAAAAAGTTGAACGAATGGTGTTTTTGGCATCTGGGGACCTCAAAACTAAAAGTCATCGTCGGCCTAGGCCTTACCATGCCAACTACGGTAATTGCTTCCTCCCTGTAGGGGAAATTCGCTAAAAACTAGTTAAAGTTTTGATTCATTAACATAATATCATGTTTATAACGTATTTTTTATACTTTGAAAACCTCTGTTTCAGATAATTAAAATCTTCCGTCATTATAGACTTAAAATTATGAAACTATGCACACGGTATATACTTTACTTAAAGAGGTAGAAATACGAATGGAGACAAATATTAATGTAGTACTCTATAAAAGAAAAACATTTTAAAATAGGAATATTCTGATTTAAAAATTAATATTCAGTTGAAGTGACAACATAATGATAGTGTTCTTTAATTAATTTATTACAAACTTGTTACTGACACTACTTGCAGTTACCAAGAGAGTTTTCTTTAATTTTAGTGTAGTCTTGATGAGGTTGTATATATATATATATATATAAACAAACCTTTATACATAAATATATAATAAATATTCATCGGTCGGTTAAGAAAATTTAATACATTATACTACATTTCATTAATTATGTATGATTGGGTTTGTACTACAATAGTTTATAAATATACATGAATAATGTGTTGCCAAAACAAATAAGGAACACTCTAAACAATTTATGTGAGATAGGCCAACCGCATTTTCTGTGACCATATCAAATATAATGCTTCCCACTTACAGAACAACGATTGCTCAAGATGGCTTCAATGTTGAAGTTTATCAAAGGTTTTGAAGGTTGTTACGTAGCTTCATGCGGGGGCATACGATTGACGAAGGTCTTCACTGTTACGTAACAAGCTGTAACATCCCAGGTTGTCTTGTGAAGATAACAGTATTTTGACATTTGTGTTACTTTATGGAATTCTGATTATGATTGTTCATTACTTTAATGTAATGCATAGTTTTAATGTTCATTTCAAAATATTTATGATACTCACGCATTATAGTTATATTTTAGCGAATTTCCCCTATAGGGAAGAAGCTATTACCGTAGGTCTCATGGTAAGACTTAGGCCCAAGACCATGATAACTTTTCATTTTCAGGTCCCTAGATGCCAAAAACACCATTAGTTCAAATTTGTATATATATTTTTAATATACATACATATATATATATATATATATATATATATATATATATATATATATATATATATATTTATATATGTGTGTCCGTAATCACGATAACTCTCGTAAAAATGGGCCGATCTTAATGAAATTTGGTACAAATGTGTAAAGTACCATTTATTTGAACGAGTTCGAAAACCAGATGAATCGCACCATCCGAAGGGGGGTTTTTGGGGGGTTTTGTACCCCAAAAATGTGTTTTTTGGGGTTTTCACATGTAATTTTAATTTAAATCAAATTTTAATTAATACCATTGACTTCAGCTTAAAAAAAACAAACAATTTGGTATTTTTATCATTGCTCTACGTCAATTGGTTACCAAGATATTGAAAGTGCTAAACACAGTACGTTGTCTAATGTTATTCTTATGGAGAAAAAGAAAAATTGTATATCTCGCTTATTTATTAACATGAACTGGCGAAATTTGGTATATGGCTTGATCTGGTTGTGGTTTATTGTTTTTTTCACAAAAAATTTTTTTCGCCAATGGTTCCTATAGCAGCAAACCTAGGTACTTGGTCCCCATGTTATTCTTATGGAAAATAGTTAAAATATCGCTTATTTATGAATGTATATGGATGAAACTTGGTATGTGACTTCACTAAGATGAGTTCTATTGATATTTGCATAAAAACCCATTATTTTGTGTGCCTTTTTGCAGCAAACCTGCGTACTCATCCCCAATGTTATTCTTATAGAGAATAATTAATATTTTAAATATCGCTTGTTTGTGAATACATTTCTTATGAATCCTGTTAAGTTTTTTAATGTGCTATGTTATATATTCATTGGAAATTCGCTGAGTATGCAGGTTTGCTGCGACGGGGGTATTTAATTATCATTATTATGTAATTATTACACAGTATTTAAAAACACATGCAAATACTCGCACAGGTTTGTAAATCCGAAATAGCACAAGAGAGTATACTAGTTTGGGTGTGAGATAAAATAAAAGGTTTATTTGTTTAATTTTTTACGTTCCGGCAGGTAACAGTCTCCAAATTATCTCGTTTAAAGTGAGCAATTCAATTGCTAGTTTAATGATTAGTGTGTTCTCCAAAGGTTTACAAATATTACTGGTATTTAAACATTTACAGTCAAGCTTCCTTAGTCTATGTCTACGTCTCTTTAGCTGTAATTTCAACTTAGTTATTTTTTTATGTTTAAGTAAGGCTAATTAATAGGATATTTAAATTATACAATTTATATAGTGTAGGGCATGACCTTCTTGCTGAGCAAATTTAGTAAGTTAAGACTCATAGGCTATCAAGCCTTGGCCAAGTACAATAATTTCTTTTATAGAAGTAGTTTACTTTAATAGAAGTAGCATTGTAATACTATGTTCTCCTCCTATACCTTAGACCTGATCTAGGTCTTTGGCCCAAATCTCCTGCTGGAGGAGAATCGCAGTGCTAGCCTAGCTATACCTACAGTGTTTGTCTTAGGCACAGTCCAAATTTTTTTATTAAATAGAGAAAAAAAATTGTATACACAATTCTGAAAGGGATATTGGTAAGTCAAAATTTTGAGGGTTTGGTTGATTACAGGATAAGAGAAGTGAGCTCAAGTTAAAGGTCTGTATCCCAGGGACTCGAGAAAAATAGCAGTAACTCTAAAAAAAATACCAGCAAACGAATTATAACGTAAAACATTCCACATAAGAAAGGCATAGGGGTTTAAAAACGTATGCTTTATTTACATTAAAACACGTAATTACTTTGTTTACGAACTGAAATGTATTTCCCCTTATACTGTTTTATTTTCCTCAGCATGCATAGAGTAGGCCAAGAGCATTCAGATGAGGCAGAGTATTGGAGCAAGGTTGTAGGGGATATGGTATCTGTAAGCCACTGGTAAATTATATTTGTATTAATCTTTACACATAATGCAAAACACTGTTATGAATACTATTTAAGTTGGTAAACTTTCACGATATGAATGGCACTATCGGTAATATCGGTATTTTTACCCCTTCAGTATGGTGTAGAATTAGTTTCATGGTGAATTCTTTGCGTAACAGATGGGCCACATGCTCGATTCATCTATTCTGTATTAGTAAGGGTAGTATTTATCCTCATGTAGTATTTATCTTGTAGTTTCCTGAGAGCAGTCACTAAAATCATTGAATGGAGATTACCTATAAAATGGTCACGTCCAAAATGAATCAAAACGACATTGAGCTATAGTAACAACTGAAGTGACCTTAAACATGCATAAAAGAGGCAAATGAGCTAAGCAAATCTACTCGTCGTAGAGGGGCATGGTGAACAATTACTTCAAGTCAACCAAAAAAACTTACTCTCCTTCCCCGAGCAAAGCTCAGTCCCCCAGTTACTTCCCTTTGTCTGTTAACCTTTTTAAATAACGGTAAACTTTTAATTTTTAAACTTGTATTACTAACAGTTATTAGGTTATGATGGTTTGTTCTCAAGGACAATAGAACAATACAGGACTGGTGTAGTAGTCCTTAATGCAACTTTCTTTCGAGAATGACAAACTAATTAGAGAATTCACCAAGAAGATTAGTGCGCCGCCTGTACGAGAGATGGTAATTATAGCGAGCAGCTGTCGCCAGTTTGTCCTGTGTACATAAATACAGTCACCTACACCGCCACTACACGCCGCGCCGCCGCATCGCCCGGATTAGACGGTGTTATGTGATACTCGGTTAGCCAAAGTACAACAACAAATCACTTATCGCTTTAAGTGTGTGTTAGTTGCAATCAAACTATAGTAATTTTATTTAATCTAGAAATAAATTAAATAAAAGGCTATAAAATGTATGATTTTTTTGAGTAATTACAGCAAATATTTAGAATTCTCCCAAATTGACTCTGTAAATTAACTATTCATAGACATGACTGAAACAACTTTTTGAGTAGCCTAGTACGTTTCTTATAAAGACGCGATGTATAATAAAGTGTAACTTAAAAATATATTTATACTCATAGTGTATTTAAATAAGATATTTCAAAAATCTCGTATATAATGAAAATTTACCATTTCAAATATAAATTCGGTATAAGTGTTACTGTTTTTAAGTATTGTAAGACTATTTTGAATAGCTTCCAGTAGTTATGTATAAATTAACGCTATTCTACGTAGGTTTTATACATATATATTTTGTTTTAATTAATTAGACTCCTTAGCTATGTTGACTATCTCAGTGGTAAATCTGAAAAAATTAAAAATGAATAGAGAGAACCAGGTAGGTCAAATAGATGTAGTCTCGTGTACACCAATTGTAACTTCAGAGATAAACAACGATCGAGGTCTAAGGGGTCAGCTAAGCCAACATATCCATCTCCATATCTATCTAACTTCAGACTTCTTTAAAATTGAAACCATGTAAGCTAAATTTGCATCATGTACTTTGCTACTGCGAAAGCACCAGACAGCTACGCAGAATAGAATAAGACTCAACATCTGGATGTTTCGGTCAATACACATGCACATGTAAGAATTTATTATAGAATTATTCTGACTTCACCTGTCGCCTCTAGTGCCTAAAACTATTCTACGTTTCGGGAGTTAAGGAAACTCCTCCTGTTACCGAATGAGTCGACTTACATCTAAATATCAGCAATTATAACTAACTAGCTTAACTTTTTCATTTTAATTTACTTAAATACTAAACAAACAAATATATATGTAACCATGTAAGAGTTACGTTTCTCGTAAATTTAGTTAAAAATCCTGATAATGGGAAATAGGCAAACGTGTAACTATAAGGAAATCAAGATCGGGAAATTATAGGTTTTTTATTAGTCTCTTAATTAATTCTCCGCAGACCAAAATCAGCTGGAGAAAAGTTAAAATACATTTTATCCGGTAGATAAAATATTTATATTGAATTGTACAGTTAGTTCAGTGGGTCCCAATCCTCTTAATAATTTATATGGCTTTTTAAGCTGTATGTTTGCTTTATAAAATGTTTAACTATGTAAACTATATTTATTCATGGAATATTAAAATTTTAAATCTGTTTCAACATTTTAGTTTTACTTTAATATGCCAAAAAGGAGTTCAATTTAATGCAGCACAAAAATTGATTATTGCTCCTATTCCAATTACACTTGGTTAACAAATTGCATGGGCAGACATTTTTGCAAAGGAATTTTCATTAAAAAAATTTGAAAGCAATAAATAATATGGGTCATATAAATTATTTTTATCACCGGTTTATTCTAACTAACTGCAAATATTGGGCAGTATTAAATAACAACTATTTGTGTTATATCCTATAGTATAAAATGAGTCATTTATAAATGGGAATCTATAGTATTTTTTAGATCTGTTTATTTTTATAGATGACGAACTATTGTAATAAATCAACGTTAGCGTATTCACTGCAATGCAAAACTTATTGAATCAATCAAAACATTGGTCAGATTAAAATATATGTTAAAAGATTACATTTGTGCACACATATAAATTAAAACTTCGTTGGAAGTTTTAATTGGACTAGTACTTTAGCTGAAAGCAACGTTCCTGAATTTCCCGAGAGTAAAGTTAAATTTAACACTGCAATTACATCAGTTCAGGTAACGTTTCTTTGCCATGTTTACGACGTATAACATTTTACTTTAAACAATATTTAGTTATTACAATATTTACATTCGAAAATTATATGGTTCATTTGTATTTATGATTTATTTAACTTGTACCAATTGCAAATTTTCATCAAAATGAGTTTATTTTAATAAACAAACCCCGCCAGAAATATAGGATTATGTTCAGCATGGAAATTGTTTCTATCATAGGCTATTAACTGTGTTTGAGGAATGAGGGGAACAATCCTAACTGTCCTAACTGTGTGTCCTAACAAAACTGTAATTTAATATCAATTCGTGCATTATAAGACGTGTCAGTAAATTAACTATCTAATTCAGCAATAAGGCTGGAAAATTATTTCTAGATATATTAATGCCTATCTTTACAACACCCATAAAGTAAGAAGCTCTGTATTAACTCAGAAATTCCAAAAACTTAACTGTACTCTGTGTTGGAGCACCTGGATAGGAAACTTTGTTAGCAAAACATGCGCTGAATACATAATGCTTTGCATATACCTAGCGAAGCCCTGTCGCAGAGTTATTCTTACTCATATAAAAATATAAATGATTATAAACCAAAACAGACAAAATAAATTGTCATTTCCTTACTTCCTTCCAAAGTGAAATTATTTCTTCCTATCCACATAATATTGTTAATGACATTGATAATTTGTCTATGCCATAAAAATATGAGTTTATAGTTTGAAAGTTATTTACAAACCTATAAATGTTTTGAGAAAGTACGTAGAGTAACAAATACTAAATTGAATTTTAAAAAAGTAATTGAATTTTTTAGTCATTAATATTCACTGATATGTTTATCCCATGGTTTTACTACAAGTAAAATAGATTATGATTTCATTCTCATGGGAACTTTTCACTCTAAACGAACGACATCTGTGCGATATTTTGGGTTAAACCTAGAAGAATCATGACTGTGTGAACTTCGAAATAGAACACAGCTGCGCAGCTATAACTCTTGGTCGAATGATAATCTCTCATTAGAGAAACTGTTTCATAAATATTTCACTCTGAGTTCTCCCTCTGTACCTAATGGAACTGATTTTCCTGCCCTTAATTCTGAACATAATTCTTAAAATGCCTCTGGGATGTTATATATGAACACATTACAGTTTTATAGAATTATGAATATATATTTTGCCATCCAACTTTTCGACAGTCGTGAAACCTGTTTTTACTCATCAGTGAAGGAAAATGTCCGCAATAATCTCTTAAATAACATTGCCATCTACGTTGGAAAAGTTAAAATGTTATATGTTCATAGTTCATAACACTATTTTTGAGTTACTGACTTGATTTTGTACACATCAGAGTGAAAAAATCTGAGTTTGAAATATTTGTGTCTTCCTGTTATGCCTAAAGGACGTGTTGTACAGACCAATATAATATAAAACATCCATTCCGCTCTTTTATACATCAAAACGATAGCCTCCTCCTGGGTTCTATACTTTATTTTGAATATCTACACTGCCGACATTCCATTAGCTGAGTGAAGGAAAGTTTATTTATGCCCACGACATTGCCTTGGCCACTCAACCTAAAGACTTTACACAAACGGCCTTACAAACCTTACGCAACGATTTAACCACCAAACTGCACGATGTCATGTGAGTAATTGGTTGTGCTTATTGTAATTGCGTATGATAAGGTAAACAGACCCGCAAACTATTACCTTATCATAAGCTGTGACAACGTTCTGCTGCGTCATAGTGCATGCCCACAGTACTTGAGAGATACTTTAAATCGTTCTTGAAATTTAAAAGCTTTTTCCAAAAGACAGCAGTAAACGTTAGGGCCATGGCAAACATGGTGCAATGGCTGGCTGAAAAAAACGTAGAGAGTGAAAGCATAAGTTCTGCAAACTAGAGCTTAAAGGTCCATTGTATATTCACTTGCTGAATAAATTGTGATTTAATATGTCTCAACCGAATACAAGTCTGCGAGGTTGATGATCAGCTAAACAAAGTTATGAGAACAAAAAGAGGAACTCTTACCGCAACAACACTTCGCAGCTCAAGG
This sequence comes from Allygus modestus, assembly GCA_963675035.1. NCBI lineage: Eukaryota > Metazoa > Arthropoda > Insecta > Hemiptera > Cicadellidae > Allygus > Allygus modestus. The sequence continues at coordinate 251,032,308 of OY776111.1, read as the reverse complement.
TGCTTGCATTGGCCCTCCATAGATGCTACATTAAGAAGGGCTTCTAAGAGAGTATTATATCGTGTCGGCCCTCAATCTACCTGTCTTTCATGAACTCCCACCGGGGAGAAATCGCTTACGGCCTTGTAAACTGTATTTTCAGCTAGCCTCCTTCTTTGAAGGAGACTCCGCCCGAAATAACTTAGGATAAATCTAAGAGATGGATTAAAGGGTTCAACCAACTCTTCGCCTCAAATTCAACTGGTTGTTGGTATGCATCTACATAGGAAGGAATAAATTCTACTGAACCTTTTTCGAACCGACGTTGGTAATTGCAATTTATGGAATTCTAGGTGGAGACAGATATTCAACCAAACCTGTGATTGTGGGTCCGATTGCCAGACTATGAATTCATAGTTCATTTTTGCCCTCTACGTGATTTTCCAGTTGGGTTTATTGTGGGCGTCCACAGTGCAAGTGGAGTCGTTCTTGACTAGCTAAGGGGGCGTCCACAGTGCAAGTGGAGTCGTTCTTGACTAGCTAAGGGGGCTGGACGTAGCTCTGCAATGACGGATCTTTTATGGTAAATCTTTAACCTCGAAAAAAGTTTATATTTTTTACTTTAATACTTTGTAATAGATAAATGTATATAATATACGCAATTACCTCATTAAATAATAAATTTATATCTGGTTGCTGTCAATAAGCTATAAGATATATTTAGCCTTACTAAATTTGGTCAAACCTTTTCCCCGTTTTCGGACTGTCAGAAAGAGTCAAATAATCTTTCACTATTGGCATTTACATAGTCCGTAAAAGAACTAATGATAACGTTATAGGAATGGCTTAGGTCTATGATTTTGAACAACTGCCTTGCTGTTCTAACCAATGTTTGGAAATTATGTTAAACCAAATTCTACAAAGTTTTATTTAATTCCTTTTAAATACAATGTAGGCCTTAACAGTTAATCTAACAATAGAATGAATAATAAAAAGTTTTTAATAAAATGTTTAGACATGAAAGTTACCTGAGTCGGGAGTATTTATCATTTCGATGACATAAACGAAAAAATTCTTCTCGTCAGTTTATGGAATCAAATAACTTCTACTGTATATGTTTTTTTTCTATAAATATAATTATTTTTCTAAAAATAACTACTATGGCCAATACTATTGTCATCAATAAATACATGTATTGCCCGTTCCTAACTTCCGATAACGAAAACAACCACTTTGTGTTACCGTAATATACTGAGGTTCATTACTTACCCTTTTTAGATATAACCGCTAACACCAAAAGTATATGTGTAAACAGAAATACGTTTAAAGTATAACACAAAACAGTGGCTATTAGTTTAGAATACACGGTACTTCAAGCTGATGTTTATTCTGAGGGTAAGGTTAATTGTAAAATCAATTAAATTAGGCTCAAAATGGAAATCCTAAATGTACGAGGGATTTAAAAATATAGATCTCGAAGGGTTCCATCGTAAATAGAATGCTTGACAACAAAGTATTGTATGGCAACATGCAATGAAACGATTTGTATAACTGTTTAGACTCAGTAATTACTTGTACAGATTTATGATATATGAAATTACGCATACCTGTTCACTTGGGTATTAGTTTTCTCAATGTCTGTGAAATCCTTAAAAGTCTTTAATCATATGCATTAAAGCGTTCAAAAATATTAATATTATGTAAACATTTCTGTGTGAATAATTATAATGGTATGGATTAAAAGAAGCTAGTTGTAACTTAATCAACAGATGTTATCAAAACAAACCTTAAAAATAAATAACAAAATATGTTAATATAATGAGTTTGAAAATAACAATGTTGTATAAACTTTAACTTTGGAAATTTTTAAAAATTAAAATTATAGTAAATAAATATTAATTTCATAAAATCGAAACTAACCATTAAAACCACCAGAAGAAATCTAAATTTGTTGACCCTTTCTTCAATCAGAATGGTTTAAAGATTGCCGTGTGTGCAGGCTTACTGCAACGAGATGGTAGTTACTTTTTATGCTAAATGGGAAAATTAATAATCTAATAACTAAACAGAATAAATTAATTTCAAATTAGTAATTTTAGGTTTACAATTATTTATGTTAAAACTCTTCCCACTAAACTGTTTATGTTATCGTATTGACAGTTTAGGATAATGGAGTAAATATATAAAGTAACTTTATATGTACAATGTTACGTGGTACCTTACTTCTCGGATCAACTAAGTTTAACATGATGGGGAAGTTTGTGAAACGACTGAACTTAAATGGGCACTTACACCCACGTAATAATCAGGGCATGGGCAGAATTTTAATATCGAGGTCATTGTTTAACTTGGACTGAGTACATTTTTAGTATAAAAGACATTAGTAGTATAAGGTTACCTTGAATATAAAATAATTTACTTCGTCCTGTAGAAATTATAACAAATATGTATACGACTTTGAAAGTATAAAGTACAGAACCTAAAAATACAAAGTAAAAATATGCAACTTACATTTATTTGCTCCTTAATTTGATGGGGAAATTTGATGAAAATAATAAGGGAAACTTTCATAAAAGTATATTAAAGTTTTTATAAGTCTGAAATTATCTGAAAATATTACATGGGAACTAGGTGTTAAATAAATAAGTTGCTCATTGTATAAAATTACTTTTGAATAAAATAGTTCTTTTCACCTTCATGCAAGAATATTAAATCATAACATTAGAATCGAAGGAATTCATATGGTCATAAGTGCATGAGTATATTTGACTGAATTGATAATTTACGAAAAACGCTGCCTAACGTACATTATAACCAATTACTGGGGGTCACAGACAAGTGGTATCGCCACAAGTTTATTGAAAAAAATTACTTTGAAGTTTATAGATTAATTGTTATGGTCTAGGATAAATGGGTTTTTAAAACATTACCAAGATGCCTGGAATTATTCAACTATGTATTTACTTTCAGAAATTACCAAAGTTTGTAGAGATAACACATTGGTTATAGAGAAATTCATATAATTATTTCTAAGAATTAAATTAAGAATATCCTTGAAGGATCAAATGAGATGAAAATTAATTACATGTTTATAATTTTAAAGATTATATTAATGAAAATAACAAATATGTTTATAAAATAGTCAAATTGTATTATTTTAAACCTATCAAACTACTATTTATTTCCTTTAATTCATTTCAAGGTTTACTTTGTGGTTTAAGTTTTAGAATTATTAGTTTTACAAAGAGTCGGTAAACACAAAATGCATGATTGCTGTAAGACGCGACCGAAGACGGCTCATCAATCCAGTTCAAACGTAGAATTGGTCAGCATTTCACCCCACAAAGAAGAAGGCAAATGAGCGCAATGAATGTACTAAAGGCGAATGAGCTTAGCGAATCCGTCCATTATGAGGGAAAAGTGGATTTACCGATCGTAAAAAGGAAAGTAGAATATTCGTAGCAAGTTTGTCAGCCTTGTGAATCAGGTAGTTTTAGAAACGGGGTTTTTAAGCCTAACATATTCACACAGAGAACATCGAACAGTGAATAAGTAATAACTCATCGAACTGAATAGTTTGGCTTTTCGATCTTTGGTGCCACCTAGGTCTCTCTTAGTCAATAGTGGGTCGATACTATGAGAAATTGCTTCAGATTTATTGTTGATTTAGAGAATGCATAATAGGGCCCCTATCACAGGCGAAGAAGTGCTACAAGAATAACATCTTAACACATTATGAATTTTCATGAACGAGATTTCTGATTCGAAAACAATTTCCTTCCCTAAGAGTAATATCACCACTGATAAGATCCCTAGACAAAATATTTAGTCATGCCATATGCAATTTTGCCATCACAGATACTAAAGGAAACGCATTACAAACGACATGTCCATTTAAAAGTACGAGATCACTGTCATTTTTATAAATTTTCATTATTTACAATCCTTGTTTTCATAATTGCATTGATAATTGTGTAGTGATGATGTAAAATAAACGAACACCCAAAATACTGATGGGTTCTAGAGTGCAATAATGTTAATTAGTTATTAGTAAATTAAGTTTAACAGAATTTAAACAAATAAGTGATATTGGAGAGAATTTGTTATACTATCTTCTTTCTAAAAATCTGTTATAAGAGAAAAGGTGAAAGTTCATTCCAATACTGTATATAATTTTGTTTCTACGCATATAACCTACAATTATGCATGCCACTAGAGAAAGACAAGCAAAAAGCAAGTTTCATTCAACATCGGGTTTTCAGCTCCCAGAATTGCAAGAGCGACTCATGAGAGCATAGCAGTATTATAACTTTTTATTGTTATATCCGAACAATAGAATGGAGGGTGGTATCAGTGATGATTTCTGAACTTTTAGCAAAACTCCAACACAAAACTGTGAACCGATGTTGTTGAACCACTTGAATGACACATGTCATATTTCACATGTCTAAATTTCAATAAAGAAATCTAGTTGAAGTTGTGACGCCACGTTATCAATATAATTTGTCCCCTTTGTGATTTTTATGTGTATATTTTAATGAAATTAAAAACTAATAACTGAAACTAGAACGAGTCTTTTTTATTTGTAGTACATTATAAAACATGTTTTAATAGAAAGTGTTTATCTGAACATTGTTTTACTCAAATCAAGACATACATAAATCAACTTATAACAGATTATCTGAAATCGCTTAGCTCATGTTTAAAAGACAATTTTTTACAATTTATACTACAAGTGAAATTGTTTTAAAAATAATAAATATTGTTATATATTATAAATACCCCCGTAGCAGCAAACCTGCGTACTCAGCGAATGTCCGATGCATGCATATGTTTCACACTAACACATAAGGCCACTTACCTACCAAGTTTCATAAAAAAAATAAATAAATAAGTGATCTATAGCATTTAATTTATTCTCCATAAGAATAACATTAGGGCTGAGTATGCAGGTTTCCTGCTACGGGGATAATACACAAAAATCTATTTTTGTGCAAATATCAGTATACCAGTACTACGTGAAGCCACATATACCAAGTTTCATAAATAATCGAGACATCAACTTTTATTTTTTCTTCATATGGATAACATTGGACAACGTACTGTGTTAAGCACTTTGAGTATCTCTGCAACGGATGGACGTAGAATCACAATTTATACAACAAAATGATTGTTTTGTGGAGCTGAACTGATTGGTAAAAGCAAATGTCAGGTTTACATTAAAATCAACTGTGGAAAATAAAAAAACCTTTTTCCCAAAACATTAACATGGGAGATTTTATGAGCAGGTTTTTTTGATTTTTCCCCGCAACCACTTGACCTAGGTTAATGACTCAAAATACTATATTATTTTTGTTCTAACTCTATACAATGGTCAAAATAAAAATTGTGTGTTTCAAAAATTTCAGGGTGAAAAGTGCAAAAAACTGATTTTGAAGAAATTTTGAAACCCAATGAACAAGGGGGGTTTATGGGGTTTCAAAATAAACCCCCCTTCCATTGGTCCGATTTTCTTGGTTTTCGAACTGAAAGTCATGAATGTCACTTTACACATTTGAACCTAATTTCATGGAAATCGGACGATTTGTAATCAAGTTATCGCATTCACGTACACACACACACACACACACACACACACACACACACACACACACACACACACACACACACACACACACACACACACACACACACACACACACACACACACACACACACACACACATACATATATATATATATATATATATATATATATATATATATATATATATATATGCATAAATTCTAGCATAAATATTTACGGATTTATTAAAGAAAATGTTTATCGACTGTACACAGTACGTTGTCTTATGGGAGTTTTACATTAGAAAAGCCTGTTATTCATTTGTTGGTGTACTTTCCTCATTCCCAACACCCTCACACCTATTTTCAAGCCTGACTGGACCATCTCCTAACCTTATAATGTGCAAAATCGTATTCCCAGCATTGCAGGTAAATAAAACCAGGAGCATCAGAACAGCCAAAATATCAACATTTTCAGATTTCAATTAATGTTTGTTTTTACACTGATATTGAGTTTTAACAGTTTTTATGTGGAAATTCACTTCCCTCACGTCAGCTTACTGCGTGCGATCTCGTTTCTTATTTAGTGTAGGATTTTGGCCCACTTTGGAAAGTGCTAAAAATTTCCACAATCTTGCCATAGCAAATTAGCTTAATAAGCTTGTTCAGTTCTGATAGCGGTAGTCAAGTGATATCTTGGCTTTTTCACTTTGCACTGTAGAAAATAAGGAAAAGGCAAAATGATTTTATGATTTCACTGGAGGTCCTAATGAAAAGAAGTTTTCTTTCAACTTTTAAAGTAAAGAGCCCGAATGTTGTTATTCTGTCTTTGGCATTTGATTAGCATGGATGTTTCATATTGTATGACTAATTTTATACAGTGTGTGGCCTGGTTACACTTAGCTTATTAGAGTAGCGTATGAATAATTAAGGCGGTCCCACACTTCTCGCGAACACGCCCGAACATTCGGCCGAACTCTGAATGTTCGGAGTTTTCGCGAGAAGTTTGGGAACTGCACGAACTTTTGAATACATACGGAAACATGGATGGAATACAAACGGATGGAATGTTCGGTGAACATTCGGGAGAACGTTCGGCCGAATGTTCAAGCCTGTTCGTGAGAAGTGTGGGACCACCTTTACCACCAGGGCATTGATTTGCATGATAATAAATTGTAATTGCACAGTGTAATTTATTTAATGGATAATAGTTAGTTTTGAATTGCATGCCTTGTTTGATTGCACGTGTCCGTTGGTTGGCAGCTACGGTTTCATACATGAGACCAGCTGTTCGATACTTTAGTTTTTGCGTTTGGACTTTTGAAACAATAATATAGTCAACTATTGTCTGGTGTAGTGTGTACTGTTCATTCCAAGTGTACAAGTCAGAAAGTGACGGTAGGTGTCGAATATGCCCCGAATAACTGACACACCAGTCGTAGGTAGTCAGTTCGTGTAAGGTTAATGTCGCGTATAGTGTTAAAGGCACTTCTGAGAAAAAATCCTCAGTAGTGGGGCATTGTAGGTTTTGGCTCACTTGATTGACAGCTTCCGGTCACGTGACCGGAAGCGCTGAGTCATTAAACACGTCATCTGAGGCTGAGCCAGTGACGTAGGCGGTTTTGTGACGTAATGAGGGAAAGTTCAAGGTCACGGGGAGGGTGTTTTAAAAAAAGTACTACCTCGCACGCGTAAAATCCGATTGTGATTCGATAGTTTTCATTCGATAAAAAAATCGAATGAAAACAATTGAATGAAGCAATCGAATGATACGAGTGCGAGGTAGTACTATTTACATTTATTACTTTAATTTTTACATTTCTTGTTATTTACAATAAGTTATGTTTACAATAATTTATGTTTACAATAGTTCCCCGTTGTTCATCGTCATCGATGTTGTTGTTCCTGAGTCGCGGCCATCACTTCGTTTCCTGATGAAAGGCGGTAGATACTTTGATTCCTGCACAGAGTCTATGTTGTTTGTTGCGATCAGTTCTAAAGATAAACTGTAGCCATTCGCTAGGAGAAGTCTTAACTCTTCTTTAAAAACCTCCAGGTCCGTAGAAGTTGATATATAAATAGAGTCATAATAAATACATCGAATCTTGAGTGACATGACAATATTATTTTGTGAAGAGCGCGGAGAGAGGATGATGTTCACCGGTCGAGAGCTGGAGGTGTACTGACTATTCACAAGCTAGCGTTGTAGTCGTACTAAATGGTGGGGGTAAAAGTGTGGTGGGGTGGAGCAGATGGCGGATGGCAGATGGCAGGCGGCAGATGGCAGGTGGCAGGCGGCAGGTGGCAAGTGCGCGGCAGATGGTAAATGGCGCGGGGAGGAAGACTTTGAATAAAATATCCATTAGTTAAAACCCATCAAAGTATTTGCGGATCCATGTGCACCGCGCAAAAGTTGGACTGCTCATCGAAGTTCTTCCTCTAGTTTGGTAACCAGCCGAAAATCCGCTTCCATTTCATCCTCCTACTCTGGACATTGAGGCTGTGCACACCACCTTTTGCAGGCATAATCATCCGCGTCCTTATATTCCTCCAGGACATCAGGACATGTTCATATGTCCTAGGCTGCTGGGATGCAGTTTGCATCGCCGCTCCTTGCTCAACCTCGGTAGCCTCAAGAGTTGCTACCAACTCCTTCTCACTAATCACATCTCCCCAAATAATGTTATTACCGCTGCTAATGGTGTTGCTTGTTGGCTGCTGGGATGTAGTTTGCTCAACCTCGGTAGCGTCAAGAGTTGCTATCAACTCCTCCTCACAAACCGCATCTCCCCAAATATTGTCGTTGACGCTGCTCATGGTGTCGCTTGTTCCAATGTCTGTATAGAAATGCAGCGTTTGAGCGTAGGTTAGGTACTCGACCCTCCCCCCACCACACCACTTCCCCCACCAATATTTCACATCGCGCACTAACTAGCGTACACGCATTAGTTATGGTCTGACTCTTACACTGTCAAGACCGTAGCTCCTTAACTAAAAACTTCAATTAATTTGTCCCAACACTGTATGTGTATAAATATTACAGACACTATGATCTAAACTAGTGCATGTTTCCATGTGTTGCTTCTTATGCAGCAGACAACTGGTTAAGACTGTTCCAACCTTGGCTATTCTACGATGGAACCGCTCACTGTCCGCTAAAAGCGTAGACATTCTATCTTCATCGTCAGAGAAGTAGAAGGTGGTGGCAAGCGGGGTACTGAAGGACACCTTACTCATATTCCTGTAAAATTGGGACATGCTCAGACGTTAACACAAACTATATAGGTAGATGTTCATCCGACAAGAGCTGGAAGTATAATGATGTAGCGCTAGCGAGTAGGATAGACACCTATCCCCACCACAACGTTACCTTGTCCTTCAAACAGTTGTTTTTCGCTACATCAGTGGAGTACCCACTCGATATACTTTCAGCCCAAAATAAAGAAGTTATTTAGGTTTAACCTTCAAAATAGTGTATTTTTGCTGTTGCTGCTATACCCTTGGTCGGATCTGAATTCTGATTGCACCGTCTTGTTCGTCTTGCTAGGCCGCGTTAGTAGAGTACCCACATAACATACTTTGGATAAAGTTTACCCCCCCCATATATATATAGGGGGGGGTTCGATGACCCTTCGATGTCATTGAACCCTTGACGGTGGAGTAGTGACACCTTCAAGGTCAACTGGAGACTAACATAAGTCTCCTGCCTATATAAAGGCGAGGTCCCTAACTTGAAATGCTTAGGGTGGTCCTGAAAAGAACCGTTTGGGTCGTCCTGGAAGAGATGCTTGGGAGGAGAAAAGGTGGAGAAGCTGAGTTTATTTCAAAAGCCAATGATTTCCTCTACCTTCTTTTCTGACGAAGTACAATGACTTGCCGTGTGGAATTAAAGGAGGTGGTGGTGGTAGAGTCCGCGGCAAATGTACCTTCACGTGACCTTGATTTTGAAAAAATAAATAAGCTCCGTCAGTCACCCTTGCCACAAATTCATATTCCGCATTCAGTTTTAGCTGTTTGAATTTTGCTGACACAAAAGTCAAGGGCGTGACTAGCTCATCCTCTTGTATCACCTTGGTCAGCTCCAAGACCTCATCGACGGTAGGCGGTGGAGTCGATGGTCGAGGTGGAGTCGATGGTCGAGGTGGAGTCGATGGTCGAGGTGGAGTCGATGGTCGAGGTGGAGTCGAAGGTAGAGGGTCGGCTGTCGAAGTTGAAGGTTTAGACTCAAAGTATAGCGGATGATTTTTGAAATTTGCTTTTATCTTTGATCGAAACGAACTTGGCTTCTTAAAACCACTCCTCTTCTCCACTGTTCTCCTCAAAGACTCCTTCAGGCGACGCAGCTTGTCAGGGGTAACTGGAGACGACATGGTAAAACGTGCTTCCAGTGCTCGAGACAAAGCCAGAATGAGCTTGCCGACGGAGTAACACAGCGAAATGGAGAAGGGGAAACCAGTCACCGTCTGGGAATGCAGCTGGGTACGGAGTAACACAGCGAAATGGAGAAGGGGGAAACCAGTCGCCGTTTGGGAATACAGCTGTGGTCGGGCCGCTTGTCTTAACTGTCAATGACCGCTTGAGGTCAGACAGGTACTAAACCAGTCGTGCAATTAACGGCGAATATTCCGCTCTGATACGAGACAGCGGGAAGATAATCCACTCCGTATCGACGGCTACGGCCTTGGGGTGTTAATAAATAAAAGGTTATTTATTAACCTTTTATTATATCATATCATTATTATATTATATTATATTATATCATTTTGTAGATCTCAAAGAGCATAATATTTTGGCTTCACCTTTAAGGGGAACAACATGTTAAGTCACATTGTACAGCTTTTTAAAATAATAGAAAACAGGGGAAAAACCTGATGAGTCCAGCAAAATCACGGGAACAACCTGTAAAGTCCATTTTATTTTGTTACTTATAGTGCTGCTGTCTTTGTTGTATTGGCTAACCTGATGTTGTTTACAGTACGAAACAAGCGTGCAGCTAATTGTTTAGAGGTTAGAGCGTTATTAGTGCCTAATGTTTTAGTGATTTTAGTGATTTTTACACCATGGCAGTGGCTGATAGTGATTGTGAAGGTGAAAGAACGATTAAAATTAAAACGATTAAACGATTAAAATAAAGCTCAAGAGTTTTACACAAACTTACCATATAAATAACTTAATCACCATCAGTATGTAAATAAATTTCAGTTCTTTCTGAATATTTCCTGATTATTTACAATACCTCATCATAATAACAGGGAAAAATATGTAAGACCAATGGACTTACCATGTTCTTCCCCAGTAAACCATGTACTTAGGCTAATAAAGTTAAAATAATACTGTACATGTTGACAAAAACTTGTTTTTTTTTAGACTATATGGTTTATATGGTTTCGTCTACCGGGCGACGCGATAAAATCGTACACTTGCACTATTCATAAGCTTTCGTTTCACAGGCTACGGAACAAACTTAATGCGTTTTAGGACCGATACCACTCATGTTCACGGACCAGACACCCTGGCAGTACTAAAGGGACGATTGGACAAAGGATTAGACAGAGCGGTAAGGCCCGACAGGGTAGGCAACTATTAAAAACTGTAATTCCTCAAAAGTCACGTCACCTGGGAGACGAATGCTTATGAATCTAGGGTTAATAATGAACAAGGCCACAGTTTGATGTAAATTTATAAACAATTTGTGCAATAACTTTAACCCTATAATAGATATAAACATTAAAACAGCTCTCCTGAAAAATCTGTAAAATGTGACTTATCAGTTTTTTCCCAGTGGTCTTCGTCTATAATTGTGAGTATTTTTCCCTTGTATTTTTGGGAGGTTAATTAATAATATGTTCCGGTTATCAGGATTATTGTCTATAACTGTGAGTATTTTCCCTTTGACTTACTGACGGGGACTTGTTAAAATTGGCTTCCTTTCGATGTCATTGTCCGCTTGAGGTCAGACAGGTGGAGCAGGGGGGTTCCCCCACCATTGGCCGTCGCCTTTATAAGTGGGAGCAGTCCGCAGTCTCTTCGCAGTTGCTTGCCGCCCGCTGTTTGTGTCTAAGCACCAGCGGGTTGCGCTCTGCCAGCGTAGGTATGTTAAGTGTGCGTTGGGCCCGACGTGCACTTAACATACCATGCGCATTTGCATGTGCATGTTAGTAAGTTAGGCATGGTAGTTTGATTGTTAGATTATTGCCTCGTAGTTTGCTAGTAGTATATGTAGTTAGTGTTTGTGTTTGTTTTTGTGTTCGGTGTTGGTTGAAGTGTCTTATTTACTAATAAAATATGTACTTGGGGGGGTCCCTCATGTTTTTTTTTCTTTTTGTCTCTGGGGTAAAGTCTCAAAATGTTGTCAAAGTAATTTAATATGTTTCTCAAATAAACCCCCTTCCTTTACAAAGAGGTTCGGCCCTGAAAACCGACCTGTGTCAATACGGCCATGCAAACCGGTTGGCATTACCTTTCTTACCTCTCCCGCACGAGAAACTTTTGTGAATATTAAGTCAGTCTTTGTAATATATCTTGGTCAAAACTTTGGTTCTCAGCTGCCTGACGCCCTTTGTATGTGTCTAAGCACCATTGGGTTTCAGGATGATGTTAACCATTGTAACACCGACCTTGATCAGCTTTGGGGTGTTAATAAATAAAAGGTTCCAGTTATCAGGATTATTGCCTATAACTGTGAGTATTTTTCCCTTGTATTTTTGGGAGGTTAATTAATAAAAGGTTCCGGTTATCAGGATTATTGCCTATAACTGTGAGTATTTTCCCTTTGACCTTCTGACGGGACTTGTTAAAATTGTCTTCCTTTAATACAGAGCGGGGAACAGAGCAGTTTATAATTCAAGTGAGAATAACGTACTGCTCTGTTCCCCGTTTTGGTAATTGTTTAGATGACCTTGACCCACTGACGGGACTTGTTAAATCGTCTTCCTTTAATACAGAGCGGGGAACAGAGCAGTTTATAATTCAAGTGTCAATTACTTACTGCTCTGTTCCCCGTTTTGGTAATTGTTTAAATGACCTTGAGGACTTAAGAAAATTCTTGTTTTGGTAAAATATTATAAGTCAAATTTATCTATCTCAACAATATCCCCTCTCAAACACTCGCACTCCCCACCACTTGCATTGGGTATAAAAGAGGCTCCCTATCGTTGGCAAAATCATTCTGCTGCTTACACTTCCCAAGCGCAGTTCAGTCTCTAAAATGTCTGACTGTAAGAAACAGACTTTACCGAGGAAGGTTGTGGAGTCTGCACCTGCTCCGCCAGCTTTTTCCATTCTTCGGCAGGCGTTGATGCTGTCAACCATTGTTCCTGAGGAGCCTGCACCACTTTCGGTAACAGCACTTCAGGATAACCCCGTTGCTCCCCCGTCTGTTTCTTCTTCAACCATTGTTCCTGAGGAGGCTGCACCACTTTCGATGCCAGCACTTCAGGATAACCCCGTTGCTCTCCCGTCTGATTCTTCTTCATCTTCTTCATCTTCTTCATCTTCTTCATCTTCTTCATCGTCTTCATCTTCTTCATCGTCTTCATCGTCTTCATCTTCTCCGGCTACTTCTCGCCCACCTTCTCCGGCCAGTTCTTCAACAACACCACCTGCTCCATCTTCGTCTTCACCAGCTCCTTCCATTCTGCAGCAGGCGCTGGCAAGCATTCTAACACTGAGGCTGCAGCCAGCTACACCAGTCTGTCCTACACGTCCGTCTGTAATTTGCACAAATAAATCTCCTTCAGAAAAACTCAAACAATTAAAATCGATGAAAAGGATGTGCATACTTCCTGCACAACAATGCAAGTATAATTTCAAAAAAGGTTCAAAGAAAGGTGAACGTTGCGCGAAATGTTGTGCTTTAAATGAATAGTTGTGCAGTCTTCATTTAAAACAAAAACATAAGGGTAACGTTTCTCGTTCTACAACATTTCCATCAGTGAAACCAACTAAAACTCGGATTAATAGGCTTTCCAAAAACAAACAATACTTCTTTGTTAAAACAATTGGTTTTTTAAAAGTGATGTTAAAATGTGGAGATCAACTCTACATTTTAAGATTGCCTAAAGGCATGGATCATCCTGAAAAACCCAACAAAAAACACTACTTAATCCGAAACATTAAAGGAGCAACTGAGTGGAAAAAATTGTAAAAATAAACAATGAAAAAAGATTTCTTTCCAAATTAAATAAAGTATTTTTTTTTTCAAATTAAAAAAAAAAATGTGGACAACCTATTTACATTTTTCAGCATGTGCTACAAAATGTAAATAGGTTGTCCACATTTTTTTTTAACATTACAACGACCTTGACTTACATATCAACTTAGAAAATATTGTACGAAGTCAAAGATATGATTCAAGAGAAAAGAGGGGGGTTAATAGGTATTGGTGGGGGTTAGTGGGTATTTAAGCGAGCGCTTCGAAATATACTTATCAGTCAGCTATGAAGACTTCAGCCAGCACATCCAACTCCGGATCTCGTAAAACCGAGAGAAACAATGAAAGTTCGCGAAAATGGAGAGCGAGAATGAACGATGGTTTTCAAAGATTAAAAAACAGCTTGCCATCGGCGCATCCGGATGACTCAAAATTTAAAACAATTAACATGGCCATCAAATATATAAAACATCTTGAAGCAAAACTAATTGTACCCCGATCATCTGATAAACCGCTCACCCCTCAACCGTTTGAATCTGTTTTCCTTCAAGAAGATAACTTAGCGGCTGAACATTTCTTCGATGAAGAACCTTCAGTGTACAAACAACTTTTCGTTCTTGATGAGGACCAGGACGAGTAATTGTTGTTGTAACTAATTAGTGACTTTTGAAATACAGAGCGGGGAATAGATCAGTTTGTGGTCAAAGTGAGAACTACTTACTGCTCTATTCCCCGTTTTGGTAGTTAGTTCAGGTGACCTTGACCCACTCACAGACTTGGTCAAATTTGCGGGTAGAATAGATATGTTAAATAAAACACCCCTTCCCTACCACCTACCCCCACTTTAATCGGGCAGGTAAGCTGGGGTATTTAAGCGGCCGCTCCGGAGTTTAGTTAGTAGTCAGCTATGGAGAGTCAAGCTGGATCGTCCAAAGTAAACAACGAACCAAGAAATGGGCGAGAGCGGAAAAGGGTTTTAAAATTAAGTGAAGGATACAGTTTGCTACAATCAAAATTGCCATTTGCTAATCAAAAAATGACAAAACTAGAAATTATTACACAGGCTAAAAAATACATTGAAACCCTACAAATGGAATTGGAAAACTCATTAGCTTCACCTCAACTGCCCGAACAACCAATTGCAACCTCAATTATTAAAGAAATGCTTTTTAATGAAGATTTTGCGATTGAAAAAATTGTTCAAGAAATCCTTTTAGATGAAATTGCACTTGAACGTTAGGTTAACGAAAACCGAAGACATGTGAAATAAAGAGCGGGGTAATACAGAGCAGGGAATAGATCAGTTTGCGGTTTGAATAAGAATCACTTACTGCTCTATTCCCTGTTCTGGTGGTATTTTCAGGTGTCCTTGACACACTTACGAGACGTAGAAACCTTGCAGATAGTATACAATTGTTAGATATATTTGATTCTTATAACCTACCCTTCCCTATCACAAACCCCCCCCATATTATCCCCCCACCAACTGAATCGGGTATAAAAGAAGGTTTCCCGTCAGTGGTAAAATCATTCTGCTGAAAATGAATACATCCGCTGCAACACTAGTAGTAAGCAGAAGAATTGAAAATGCTGATCAGTTGATTTGTTTAAGAAGATTACTACAAAAGTTTCTCGATTATGTGGTTGGTTGCGATTTGTATATGTGGAAGCCTACAAGTCCAGTGTATAATAGTGAAGAGGACGCGTGGAAAACAGACTATCCCGATAATATATTGTTACGAAAAATGATGAATATATTAGCAAGATTACTTAGGCAGGGATGGATCATAAACATTTCATTTTATATCAAACGAAACCTTTGTTAAGCAATAAAAAAGGGGACCCCCCCTTCCCCCCCTTTCCCCCCATCTAAATCGAGTATATAAGGAAAGTTCCCAACGGTACTCAAATCAGTCTGTTACTCGGAATTATGTCGCCTAGAGACAACATATTCCCGTCTAAGAAGACTATACTGGAAATGATACAAAATATTCCAGTCGAAATTATCGAAGACGAGGACGAAGACGATTCGGAAATGGAAGAAGATTCGGAAATGGAAGAAGATATTTTTAGCAATCTTGAACTACTGAGCGATATTTCATGCAGTGTACCATATTTTGGAGAGATGGAGCGAATCGAGTTTTTGACTGATGATGATGATGATTCAGAGTTTCATCAACAATTGCTTTGTTCGGAGGAAATGGACCTTGTTGATAGTGAAACTCCTACAAGCAGTAATACCGATGGGTTTATTGTATTAGATTTAGTGACAGGGGATTTTACAGTTCGTCGTCGCTTATTCAGTGATATATCTTCATCATCATCATCATCAACATCATCGTCGGATGAGTCTGATTAAGTTTTTGTTTTCTTCAAATATTTCACTAATACAGAGCGGGGAATAGATCAGTTTGTGGTTATAGTGAGAATCACTTACTGCTCTATTCCCCGTTCTGACATTATGTTCAGACGACCTTGACCCACTTGAAAGACTTTAAAAGTATAATATAAAAAGGCAATGCAAATATGTGCTCCCCACCACTTAAAATCTTTCACTTTTTGTTTTAGACGACTGGTATATAAGCGCAATGTTGCGGTTTCGATTATCACTTTGGTTGTGAACGGCTTACATAGAGCATCCACCATGGTCTACCTTCATTCCATCTCCTCCACTGCTGAAGCCGATGTTTTTCTCCAGCGTGTGTATAAACTTCTCACGGATTTTCATCATGTTCGCGTAAATGGAATTGCTCTTCGTGGAACAGAAAAAGTTAAAATAGACTTAAAATCAATCCCTCTAGCAAACGTAATTCATCGTTTGTTACGAGAAGGATACATTCTGTGCCTTTATTACACGACATCATAAACAGTATTCGAGTGGATTAGTTTCAAATACAGAGCGGGGAATAGAGCAGTTTGTAGTCAAAGTGAGAATTACTTACTGCTCTATTCCCCGTTCTGGCCATGTGATCAAACGACCTTGACCCACTAAATTGGGTATAAATTGAGAGGTTATTGCAGTATGTTTCATTATTGCGTTGACCCTTGTGGAGATCACACCTACATTATGCATCGCTGCGATATTTGTAAGAATTCATTTAAGGACGAATTTCTTTTAATAATTCATAAAGAACTAAAACATAACAACAACCAAGATGAAGAATATGAAGAAGAAGAATTGAAAGAAATAGATAAAATGTTAGCTCAACACCAACATTCCAGACCAAGTGCTATTCAATATGCACAATCAACACCATCAAAATCGACTTCTACCTCTGCTCTGTCTACACTTCACCGTCCTTCAACAACAACAGCTGCATCGACCTCTACGCCTGCTCAATCTACACTTCACCGTCCTTCAACATCAACAGCAGTAAATGTGGAACTACACGCTCAAGCACTACCTGGTAAAGAAGTAACACATTTTAAAATTGACAATGTAAAATTACAACTTGAAAACTTTTTAAATAACGCCAAAGGATTAGCAATAAAAACACTAAAGAATGAACAAAAAAGATTAAATTTTATTAAATTTGGATTTTTACTAGATGCTGTGTTCACTAACATTCAAAACGAAACATCACCAAGAGGATTCATGACAAAAAACCGAACCATCATGACCGCGTCAGATATTGAAAAGATTGTAACAGAATGTTTTGAAGAACTTTTGACAAAAATACAAGAACACGAAGGAAGAGGATCTGGATGGAGTTTGTTGAGCATCACAGGGCTAGACTTAAGAGTGCACAAACACGGTTATGGAATCCGTTGCAGTAGCTATATCCCTTTACCAAAAAAGATTAGTGATACCAAATCCTGCATCAACGTACAAAATCAAGATACTGAATGTTTTAAATATGCCATGTTGGTCAAATATGTAACAGACAATCCAATAAGACCAAGTCACAAATATGAAGAAGTACAACATAGATATAATTTTCAAGGGATGACTTACCCTGTTGCTATAACAGACATTTCAAAATTTGAAAAACAAAATCCTTCAGCTTCTGTCAACCTATTTGGATTGGATTCATCAAACAATGTGTATCCCTTGCGTATAACATCAAATGAGCGCAGAGATCATACGGATTTGCTATTGATCACTAAGGGGGACATATCCCACTATGTCTACATTAAAAAGTTTGAAGCTCTTGTTTCTAAACAATTATCTAAACATGAAGAAAAGAAAACAATTTGTAAAAGATGTTTTTGTCATGTAAACAAAGAATTAAGAAGAGGAGGTTCAGAATGGTTAGTAGAACATCAAAGGTTATGTAGTGGAAACTATGAGGTAAGAATTAAATTGCCACATCCCAGCAGAGCGCAGATAAAATTTGACAAAGTAAATCAACAATACCCTGTTCCATTTGTTGTGTACGCGGATTTCGAAGCATCTTTACTTCCAATTGAACAACAAGAAGAGGATATCACAAAAAGAAGCAAATATCAAAAACATGCACCAAACAGTTATTGTATACTAACAAAATCCACGCTGTCTGAAGAACATCTTCAAGAATTTGGACTATCATCTGCTCCGAAGATTTATCGTGGTGAACAAGCAGCGAAACACTTTGTAGATGAGTTGTATTACATTGCCTCTAAGGTGGAAGAAATCTACAAAATTAAAATACCAATGCAACCTATGGATGAACACCAACTTCAACATCACAATTTGACAACAACATGTTATCTGTGTAATAACCTATTTACACCAGATAACGTTAAAGTTCGTGATCACGACCATCTTACAGGAGCCTACAGAGGTGCAGCCTGTAACGCTTGCAACTTAAATATTAAAGTACCATCTTTAATGCCCGTTGTTCTACATAACCTTAGCGGATATGACTCTCATTTCATAATCCCGGAGTTAGGAAGAGATGATGGAGCAATAGATGTTTTGGCAACAACAATGGAAAAATTTATAAGTTTCTCTAAAGAGGTTGGCAAAATAAAACTTAGATTTATTGATTCGTTTCGATTTATGCCTTCTAGCCTAATGAAATTAACTGATAATTTAAAAAGAGAAGATCTGATAGAAACAAGCAAAATTGTAGCCAGTAGTAAAATGGATCTGGTTCTTCGAAAAGGAGTCTTCCCCTACGATTACATCGATGGACTTCATAGATTTAATGAAACAACACTTCCTCCACCAGAACAATTTAACAACAAACTTAATGATTCGGAAATTTCACTTGAAGACTATCAACACGCATGTCGAGTATGGAATGAGTTAAATATGAAGACTTTAGGAGAGTATTCAGACTTTTATGTAAAACTCGACGTAACTCTGCTCTGCGATGTTATGGAAGAATTCCGAAGAACGTGTTTTGCAGCATACGGTTTGGACCCTCTACATTCGTATACATCTCCAGGACTAGCTTGGCAAGCAATGTTGAAGGAAACAAAATGTAAACTTCAGCTGTTAACAGATATAGATATGGTTTTAATGGTTGAGTCTGGTGTTAGAGGTGGATTAACTCAAAGCGTAACGAGACATGTTAAAGCCAACAACAAATATCTACCTGACCATGATCAAGAGAAACCTTCAACGTACTTGGGATATTTCGACGCGAATAATCTGTATGGATGGGCCATGTCGAACCCACTTCCATTTGACAACTTTAAATGGATTGATCCCGACTGTATTGGCGATATTTCACAAATTCCAAAACATGGAGATACCGGATACATTTTGGATTGCGACTTTGAATATCCAGAACATTTACACGATCTTCATTATGACCTTCCACTCCTTGCAAGAACAGAAATTTCACCAACTGGAAAACACCCCAAATTAATGATGACCCTTAACAATAAACAACGATACGTAGCTCACTATTGGGTTGTTCAACAAGCTATCGAATTAGGTTTACGTCTTACTAAAATTAATAGAGCTGTAGAATTTTCCCAATCGTGCTGGTTGAAACCATACATAGACTCGAATACTACCAGAAGAGCAGCCGCTACATCAGCCTTTCAAAAAGACTTTTATAAATTGATGAACAATGCGATATTCGGTAAAACATTGGAAAACAAAAGAAGACATAAAAATGTTAAACTTGTTACAGATCCGAACAAACTACAAAAACTCGTACAACAGCCAAACTTTGGATCATCTATAATTATTAACGAAAATCTTGTAGCTGTATCTATGAAGAAAACAAGTGTGAAGATGGATCGTCCTTTGTATATAGGTATGACAATCCTGGATATCTCCAAGACTCATATGTACGATTTTCATTACAAAAAGATGGTCACCTTTTATGGACGAGAAAACATCGGCATCTCCTACATGGATACAGACGCTTTTATATATTGGATAATTACTAACGATATGTATGAAGACCTTCGGACATTTGATTACAAAAACGACTTTGACTTTTCCGACTATCCAAAAGATCATCCAAACTACGACAATGACAGAAACAAAAAAGTGCTTGGCAAATTTAAAGATGAAGCCAATGGTGTTATACTTCAAGAAATTGTTGCACTAATGTCAAAATTATATTCTTTACAACTAAATGAAAACCAAGTCATTAAGAAAGCTAAAGGAGTAAAAAGTTTGTATTTAAAGAAGAATGTGCATTTTAATCACTATAAGAAATGTTTATTTGAAGATCAAGATATAACAGCAAAATTCAACACAATCAGAAGTTTCAACCATCAGCTGTACAGCGTGACGGAAGTAAAAAAAGCTCTCTCTTCAAATGATGATAAACGACACATCCTTGCAGACAACATCCACACTCTACCATTCGGCCACTATTCCCTCAACCCTATTGACGAGTAACCCTTTCATCGTCCTACACCCCTTTCCGTATAAAAGGGGGAACACAGCAGTATTTCGCTGTGTTCCCCCTTTTATACATTAGTTTAGAATGACCTTGTCCTATATAAGCAGATTTATACAAAAGAATATTTAATATCATATCAGCTGTCTTCGTAAAACCATCATGTCAGACCTGAAGGAGAAGATTATTAATGAACTACACAAACCTGCAAGAATAAAGTTTCCAAGAAGAAATACTGTTATAAAAGGGATAAATGATCTATATCAAGCGGATTTAATTGAAATGCGACCGCATAGCAGAATAAACAAAGGATTTAAATATATACTCACAATTATTAATTGTTTTACAAAAGTTGCAGAGCTTTGCCTCTAAAGGACAAGACTGGTAAAAGCGTAACAGAAGCCATGGAAATAGCCATAAAAAGAGATAAAAACAAAATTAAACATTTACAAACTGATGATGGAACAGAATACTTTAATACAAACTTTGCACAGTTAATGAATAAATATAAAATAAATCATTATTCTACAAATTCAGAGAAAAAAACAGCTATTGTAGAAAGATTCAATAGAACCTTAAAAGGAGCACTGTATAAACAATTTTCAAAAAGAGGTTCTTACGTATGGTATGATGTTTTACCACAATTAATAAATGATTATAACAACAGGTTTCATAGAACTATCGGTATGAAACCTAACAAAGTAAATAGAAGAAATGCAAAAGATGTATTAAAACGCATTAAGAAAAATACAAAGCCTAAAGTAGAAAAAATGCAGCAAAGAAAATATAATGTAAGTGATAAAGTACGGATTAGTAAATATAAGGGAGTGTTTACCAAGAAATACCTTCCCAATTGGACGAATGAAGTTTTTACAGTGTATAAAGTGCAACCGACTGTACCTGAAACGTATATCTTAAAAGATAACAAAGGAGATTTGTTGCAAGGTGCATTTTATGGACATGAAATGTTAAAGTCAACAGTAGGTGATGTATATCTTGTTGAAAAAGTGTTACAAAGAAAAAAGGACGCAGTTAAAGTGCGGTGGTTAGGGTTTAACAAAACTGAGGATTCATGGATACCTATAAAGGACTTGGTTTAATGCAAGCAACTCATTTCATCGTTAACCTTTGAGCAGGATGGAGATAATTAACCATAAAGATCGATTCAATATTAATAACATAGATGATTTAACTGTGGATAACGTTAAAATCAACAATGGTAAACACGGTAGTTTACTTCCAAACACTGTTCGATGTATAGTAAGTGGCCCCTCAAACTGCGGAAAGACCAATGTTGTCTTTAATTTGATCACTAATCCGCAGGGATTAAGGTTTAATAACCTATATATTTTTTCAAAGTCTCTACATCAACCAAAGTATCAATTGCTGGATAAAATCCTATCTGATGTGTCTGATGTTAATTTTTACAAATTTAACGCTAGTGATAGTATTATGCAACCAAACGAAGCGAAACCGTATTCTGTATTTATATTTGACGATGTATCTTGTGAAAATCAGGATACTATTAGAAACTACTTTGCCATGGGAAGACATAATAACATCGACAGCATATATATAGGACAAACTTATAGCAAAATCCCAAAACAACTTATCAGAGATAATGCAAATATTCTAATTGTATTCAAACAAGATGATACTAACCTAAAACATATATATAACGATCATGTGAATGCGGATATGCCATTTGAAAAGTTTAAAGAGCTTTGCGGAAAAGCATGGGCGGAAAAGTATGGATTTTTGGTTATTATGAAAGATCAAGCTATAAAAGATGGTCGTTATAGAATAGGTTTCGATAAATTCGTTTTAATACACTGATTAGCGGTATTACTGTACAAGTCGTCAAGGTGTGAAGATGGTTAACCAGGAAAAGCTATTAAAGGAAATAAAATCACTTAGTGATTCTATTAGACAAAAGAACCGAGCTTTAAAATCAGGTATAAATGAAAGAGAGCAATTTTTAGAAACAACATTCAAACCTGTTACTGAACCTTTAAAGCGATTAGCACAAAATATGGAAAGACCTTTAATTCGCTTCGAAGGAGACAAAATGCTACCAATTTCCAAATATGAAGAAGAATTTCAGAATGATGAAAGTTTTGGTCAGTTACAAACATCTGAAGAAAGCGACGAGTATGAAGAAAGCGGAGATATAGAGGATTTAAAGGAAAAGGACATTGCAGAAGATACAAGTACAGAAGATACAAGTGTAGAAGATACAAGAGCAGAAGAAGAGGATATTAACCCATCCAACTTAAGCAAATTAGGCACTGATATTATGTTTAAAGGAACACTTGGAAGAACATATACGTTAAAAATGTTACACGCCGCACATGCTAATCGAAATTATCATACCTATGGAGCTAGAATAGAGGATAAAGGATTAATGATTGGAGATAGCAAGTTAGATATAAACGAAAATGATGATATAGTTATTGGAGATAAGAAATATAAAGGTACTAAAGGTTTGTTTGAACTCATCTTTAAAAATAATCCTGGTAAATATACTAAAAGGGATTTACAATTGTTTAAAAATATATTAGAGTATACAAATGCACATAGAAAGAAGTATTCCAAAGACCTACCTATTCATAGAAATCGGTCAATAAAATATACAAGTATTATATCTAGTCTTTTCCCCTCAAAATCAAAAAAGCTCAGATTAAAAGAAGAGCTTTATCTTCTGCTGAATTAAATGTTTTGCATAAAAAGAGAAAAACAACTGATCCTACCACATCTGGAAGGGGATTATTGAAAAATTTGTATAAAACTAATATAATATATTACAACGATATAAATAAGTTAGTTGATCGAATGAGGTTATTACATGAAGCTATGGAAGCCGGGCACACTGGTTTAGAAAACGAATGGGTAGCTTTGGTTGATGAACTGCGAAAACAAGGAATAATTGTTCAGTAGACATATATATATATATATATATATATATATATATATATATATAATAAGAACCTAAACTATAGCGATTCAGTTACATCATGAGTGTGGACAAGTTTGGACGGTATTCCGAGTTTGGAGTAAAATCTGGATATAGTGAAAAAAGAGCTGGGTTTCCGTTAACACCTGATGGCAACTATAATTTTGAAGGAAAAGTAATTCAAAATGTTGGTGATCCGCTTTTGTCTTCTGATGCGGTTACGGTAAAATACATGGATAAAAGAACCCCAACTGTACACGAAGATCATTGGGGGTTTTCCGGTAAAAGGTTAAGCAATATACAACATCCCGTTTATGATGGTGAAGCAGTAAATTTCGCTACTCTAAAATTGTTAACGATTTACAAAAGGAATGAAACTGACACAAGCTATGATGTAAAAAAATTAAAATTATCAAATGTAGGTGATTGTGAGCAGGATGGAGACGCTGTAAATAAGAAAATGTTCGATATTGTACACAAGAAATGGACTATGGAATATGAAAAACATTTGGAAAGGTTTGGTGCAGCTCTATTCCATTATATCCATCGGGCTTCAGGAAGAGATGCAGCTTCAGATGTTGACAGTCACAATTATTTAGACTGGAAAAATATACACAATCCAGAGAAACCTAATCAACGAGATAAAACGTCTGAGCCTTCTAAAGTCAAGACATTAGGAAAGGGGGATAAAGTGAATGTGATTAATGAACCAACAGAAAACGATGAAGATTACATAAGAGAAAAAAGAATTTAAAATACTCCATGATAAGGGATAAAGCATCAGTCATATTCGAGAGATGATACAGAGAGGATGATGGAATCCAATATTACTGCGTGGAGTTTAATATCTCAAGAGCCGAGATTTCCCCAAGGAGTGTTGACAGATGGTTTTGTTCAACGGTTTGATAGATATATGGATTGGGAACAACTTTCCATACAATACCTCTTCACAATGACTATGTTAAGAATTTATTTTCACAGAGTTAACTGGATCCATATTTTACAAAGACAACAGTTTTCAGAAGACTTCCTCGTAGAGATGACATCAAATTTTAATAACTGTTGGGAAGTAATAAGTAAATATCAAAATCTCTCTGAGAATTACATTGACAATTTTAAAGATAAACTAGATTGGGATGTGTTATTCAATTACCAACGATTAAGTGGCAAGTTTCTAAGGGAACATGACAACTATTTAAAGTTTATTCATTTTACCGAAGACAACGAAACCTTCACCAGCGGAGAAACATCTGGAACATCTTCAATTACACCTTATTTCTATTTTTACTACTTTTATTTAATATGTCTACATTTAATTAATAAATCCATTTCTATATAATAAATGGATTTTAAACAGTATATAATACAAGAAACCAAAACTGATATTACATTCATTGTAAAACATTTATAGAGTGCACCTACTGATTGTAAGTTTTGCTATAAATAGTCATGTCGAGGGTTAAACGCATCAGTCATAATCGAGAGAGATTACAGAGAGGAAGGGGAATAGCATCAAAAGCATTTTCTCTATTGAGTAAACCGGTTGGAGCTATAGTTAACAAGGCGACTGATTTATTACCTGTGGAATTACATTTACCTGGAGGATATCAATATTGTGGTCCTGGAACCAAATTAGAGAAACGTCTTGCTAGAGGAGATCCTGGAATAAATAAACTCGATCAGGCTTGTAAACAGCACGATATAGCGTATTCCAAATTTGGTGATACTAAAAATAGATCAATAGCAGATAGAGCACTTGCTGAGAAAGCCTGGCAAAGAGTAAAATCTAGTGACGCGAGTATTGGTGAAAAAGCAGCGTCTTTAGCAGTAACAGCAGCAATGAAAGCAAAAACTACGTTTGGAGGAGGAAAGAGAAGAAGGCGTGGGAAAAACCCGCTAAGAAACAAGGAGGTAATATCAGAAGAAAACGTCGATCTACCAGTGGTAAAGCTAAAAAGAAACCAACAATATGGTCAATGATAAAAAAGGGAGGAGGATTATACCTAAGACCGTATCGTGTGTATTAAATAAGAAAGAGCAATTAATAATTAAAAACAAAGAATTAACCAATGAAGAACTGATTACATATGCTTCTTGTTTGAAAATCCCATTTTTTACAGGAGTATTTATGAAAGATGAATTACCGGTTAAAATGTGGAAAAATGAGACTGGTATTGTAAATTTGGATAATAGTGAAGGATTAGGCACTCATTGGGTGTGTTACAAGAAACTTGGTAAAACCATTTATTATTTCGACAGTTTTGGAGACCTTCCACCACCGAAAGAACTTCAACAATACTTTCGTGTGGCAGAAAATGTTTTTTACAATCATACAAGAAAACAACCTGATGATACATCCATTTGCGGTCATTTATGTTTAGACTTTTTAGCTAAAAGTGTTAGTCAACTTTAAGATGTCTTCGTATACAGTGTCATAAACCGGTAACTCATGTACTTTGCGCAGTATTCTGTTTCCAGCGCTACGTTTGCAAAAAGGAAGACTATGGGAAGCCGCATTATTGGATTTAACAACATATAACTCTATTCCAGACGTTAGTGAAGGAATTAATAACAAGATACATTATTACAAGACAAAAGATGATAAAGGAAAGTATTCAGCTTTGGAAGAATTCAGTTTACCAACAGGAGCTTATGAAATTGATAATATAAATGAAGTTATACAAAAACATATGGGAAAAGAAAATATAACGATAAAAGGCAATAACAATACAATGAAAGCCGAAATTACGTCTAAGTATTATATTGATTTTAGTCAAGAACATTCAATTGGTAGTTTATTGGGGTTTTCTAAGGAAACAAAAGTATTAGAACCTAATAAAACTCATTCTGGGAATAAAACTATGACTATCATCAAAGTTAATAGCATAGACATTACATGTAACATTATACAAGGATCCTACAGAGATGGAGAAAATCTACATATATTACACACATTCTACCCATCGGTTGCACCAGGTTTCAAGATAGTAGAAAAGCCTCAAAACCTTGTGTACCTACCGTTAAACACCAGTTTCATTTCAGACATCGTGCTGAACATAGTGGATCAAGACGGAAACCTTATTGACTTTAGAGGAGAAGCTATTACTGTAAGAATACATATAAAATCATCCGCTTAGACAATGGGGTTATCATTTAAAAAGAGAGAGCCAACCAGCAAAGAGGTCAGTAGCTCATCAGCTGTAGAAGGATTAACAAGTGACAACATTCGTTTTCTAGAAGAAATTGGATTAAAGGTCATTAACAATGGATATACTGGATATAGCGCAGGGTCCAACATTCGACGAGACCTTATGGGAAAAGGAATATCACGCGCACAACCCTTACGCTTCGTCCAAATTAAACAATAACGATGAAATTAGGATTCCTATACAACAACAAGACATTTATACTCTTCCATGCGAAAGTTATTTATATATTGAAGGAAAAGTAACAAAAACTGATGGTACTGCTGGAACCACTGTTCCGTTCATAAATAATCCTATGGCATTTTTGTTTGACGAGATTAGATATGAAATTTCAGGAGTTACAGTCGATTCAACAAAAAAGGTTGGAATTTCCAGTACATTGAAAGGATTAGCGTCTTTAACTCCAAATGAGAAGAATCTGTTAGCTGTTGCAGGATGGGTTGCACCAGACAAAAGTACAATCGCTCCTGACTCTTCGGGAAACTTTGATTTCTACGTACCTTTAAGATTACTCCTAGGATTTGCTGAAGACTACAGAAGAATAATAATAAATGTAAAACAAGAACTAGTTTTATTAAGATCATCAAACGATAATGATATTATTAAAGCAGCTGCTGGAACAACTGATGCCAATTTAGACTGGAAATTAACATTAGACAAGATTGTTTGGAGAGTACCACATGTGCGACTAAACGATGAACACAGGATTACATTATTAAGAAAGTTAAAATCAGATCGAGACATTGTAATGCCATTCAGAAGCTGGGAGTTTCATGAATACCCCGTTTTACCTACAACACAACGGCATACATGGACTGTAAAAACTTCTACTCATTTAGAAAAAGCGAGATATGTAATATTTGGATTACAAACGAAGAAGACAAGTATAATAACTGAAAATGCTGGTGAATTTTACCATTGTAAATTAACAAACTGTAAAGTGTTCCTGAATTCACAATTCTTTCCCTACGACAACTTTAATATTTCTTTTGATAAAAAAAGATACAGTGTTTTATACGATATGTACGCTAGGTTCCAAAATTCATATTACTCAAAACAAATACACCTCTACTATCTCCCGTACAGTTTGAATCGAAAGCTCCGATTGTTGTAATTGATTGTTCAAAACAAAATGAATCTGTAAAATCGTCTAGTGTTGATATAAAAATAGAAATGGAATTTCAAGAAAACGTACCTGCAAATACATCTGCGTATTGTTTAATTTTACACGATAAAATTGTTACATACACACCGTTGACCGGTATTGTAAAGACAGTATTGTAAAACGTTGTACCACCACCGGCACCGCCACTGTCACTAACCTATAAATAGCGGAGCAACAATGCAGGTCTTCAGTTGATCGCCTATCGTCGCATGGGTAACATCTTCTACAAAATGAGTTCTCCAACTGTTGTACAAGGTGATGCAGAGGTAGTACCGTTATTGGAACGTGATAATACTAGTGAAGCAGAAATCATCAAGGAAATAACTGCATTTTTAAAGTTTGGTAAAAGAGATAGAGAGGAGGAAATTAATGCAGACCCATCAAAGGTAGTACCAAAGAGGAAGAAGAAAGTTGAAGAAAATATTCCTCCTCACATTTTAACTGAAGTTTTTCTGCGAATCTTTTACCCCATCTCAGCATGCATCAGTAAAAGTGTATCAGTTGGATTGATGAAATCATCCCCTACATTGGATTATTCCCCTACAGTAATACTACACCATGGAACAAAAAAGGTTTTATTTTCGCAAAATGCTTGGGAGTCATTTTTGAAACATGTACATTTAATAGAATGTTATTTAACTAACAGTTTGTGTGGAAGGAAAACACATATTCGACTTTTGGATTGTGACAATGAAATCGATATTGTTAAACATCGCGGACAACTACAAGTGCGAATTAGAGACTTGACTCAACATGAAAATAAGATTCTACTGTCACGTGAAGAATTCTACGTTTTAAACTACGCAACAGAACCTATTACAAGGTACATGAGACAGTTGGTATTTGCAAGCGCTATTATTAAAGAATATTTGGTCGATACTTTGGAAAAACAACCTGATAGCACCATCGTGTATGGACCTGTGGATACATCTATTTTTAATAGAATACCTCATGAAGTTTGCATGTGGAGAAAGTTAAAGGATTTTGAACCACTTGTAGAAATCGCTACAGAAGCTACAGAAGAAACAACACAGGAAGAAGAAACGGAGAAACAAGAAGAAGAAATAGAAAACGATACACAAGAAGAAGTTAGGCATTATTACACACGTGGGGTAGGCCTATTGGGGACGGTGCCCACGTTAAATATACACCAACGCGCCTGCAACTGTACGGCCTGGTATTTAACCTACCGTGGTGTGGAAAACAGTTTAGTTGATCGCTAGGTGCCATGATGAGCGGAGGGGATGAAGAAGTGAGTGTAAAGCCTTGTGTAATAGAATTTCAAGCATTTCGAAATAATGATGATAGGTTTATTATCAAGGAATTAGTAATTTTAGATTTGCTTACATTTGTAGCCTACCCATTCACGTTTGAAGCTCCTTTTTCTTTTAACAAACTTAACACCAAAGCAAAAAGTACAAACAAATGGATAACAAACTACTTTCATCACATACATTGGTATGAAGGATTTATAAGCTACAGTAATCTGCACAGTATTATGTTTAACTTTTGCAAACAATATTCACATATATACACAAGAGGATTAGAAAAAAAGAACTGGATACAAAAGTACACGCACGGTGATGTTTTCGATATAACTATCAGTAAGGACTTTAACATTAATCTCGGTAACATTTGTGTCGCTGCAAAAGATCTTAAACACGGTCAAACAAACTGTGCATTGTACAACGCATATCGTTTGGCTGCTTACTTGAAACAAACGCAGGAATGTGGTGGGGGTAGCGGAGAACAGAAATGTGGTGGGAGTAGCGGGGCCTATAAATACGAGGAGACAACACCGCTCCAGCACGAGTATTATTCGAGACTCCGAAGAGGCAAAATCACAGAAGACACCACCACTGACGAAGATGGCATCACAACAATATCTACAAACATTGGTTGATCAATTCAACACTCACTCAAAATCGAACCTTCTGCTAGCTAAAAAATTTTCAGAACTAAAAGAACAAAGGCATTACATTATTCATAGCATCAAGAAAGTGGAAACCACACATGGAGAAGCAATTCTAGTATCATTGTGCGAAGGACCTATGACTCCAGGAGATGAACCGAAGTTTCAAGTATTTCTTCCAAAACGATTTGTTCAACTGCTACAAAATGAAGACTTGCGAGATATTCAACCGGGGACGTTGTATTTGGTATCACACGGTGTAAGCGGCAACAACTCGACGGAACTCACTCTGCACATCATGCATCATTGTACATAATGTCTCTATTTGTATTTCTCTGTTTGTATTTCTAGTCATCAATGTTAGACTTAAGCTTATTGTATTGTAAAATGTTTGTTTAATAAAGAGAAAAAAAAGAAAAAGAATAAAAAAGAAAAAGAAAAAAAAACAGCAACATAGCAGTATATTATTTTATATACTGCTGTGTTGCTTTTTTTTATTTAAACGGATGACCTTGAACTTTCATTCAGGGTTAACTTATGAAGAGGTATAAAAGAGAGGGAGCAGTGAAGTTAGTCTCAGTCTTGTCTAACACACGCTGCAGCTAACATGTCGGTGCCACCGATGAACAATTTATTTTTCGATAACAATTTGAAGACATATTGTTGCGAGTTACAATGTTTTAAAATACCAGGCGATCAAGTTGACGGGAAAGCTTGTCGTAAGTGTAGGTGTTTCAGCTATTGCATATGTAGATGTAAAACATATCAAAGGAACCGACAAGATAAAATACAAGAATTACGGCGACGGCTTGCATTACTTTGGCGGCGAATGGAGTAGTCTGCCGCGCACTTACCACCTGCCGCCTGCCATCTGCCGTCCGCCATCTGCTCCGCCCCACCACACTTTTACCCCTACCATTTAGTACGATTACAACGCTAGCTTGTGAATAGCCAATACACCTCCGGCTCTCGACCGGTGAACATCGAGCTGCTCGTCCCGACTGTGTGTTCCCTGCGGTCACATAAATAGGCAAGGAACACACAGTCGGGATGGGCCGATTGGACAAACAAGCGCAGCACTTGAAAACTGCGTCTGACGGCCGCGACTCCGGATCAACAACATCGATGACGACGAACAACGGGGAACTATTGTAAACATAAATTATTGTAAACATAACTTATTGTAAATAAAAAGAAATGTAAAAATTAAAGTAATAAATGTAAATAGTACTACCTCGCACTCGTATCATTCGATTGCTTCATTCAATTGTTTTCATTCGATTTTTTTATCGAATGAAAACTATCGAATCACAATCGGATTTTACGCGTGCGAGGTAGTACTTTTTTAAAACACCCTCCCCGTGACCTTGAACTTTCCCTCGTAACGTCACAAAACCGCCTACGTCACTGGCTCAGCCTCAGATGACGTGTTTAATGACTCAGCGCTTCCGGTCACGTGACCGGAAGCTGTCAATCAAGTGAGCCAAAACCTACAATGCCCCACTACTATCCTCTTTGGTGCCAGTGGTCGTAACCAGAAACAGTGGCCCGAGTCAACCACGCCACATCAAATTCCTCTTCAACATTTGGTCTGGCTGCGAGATTAGACTTATAGTGGAAAAATAATTTAACATTGTATTATATGAGCCAGGTCTATACACACTAGTAGTCTTGATGCTATGAACATTGTATCCCGTTTTGCCACAGGAACCCTGGGATTACCTTGCTAAGCTGTCAGGCTGAGCTGTCTGTGGCGCATTTATTTCAACATATTTTAAATATTTTATTAGAGGGAAAGTACAATGTACACTGAGAATCACATTCCACGTTCCGGCTTATCTGTTGCGGCTTTGCAAATATAGCCTTTGGTACAGAATCATGGTTTATGACTTTTGGTCTGCTACTCTTTGTTGATGTTGTGATATATATAAGTCAGTTGATACTCTAACGATAGATATAATTTTTAGTACAACGCAGGGTTTAATAATCGGTTTGGATTTCTGGAAAGTCGCTCGAGAAAGCCTCCTAAGCACCAAGATGCCAGAGGGCACTGTTTTGATCGGGTACGTCGTAGCCAATATTATTCCGAACAACTTTGATTAGGCCAAATCCAAGAGTAAAACTGAACCAAGAGATTTGAGTTTTCATTACCTGGACCACTGATCATAGCCGCAATCAAGCTCACTTTGAGCAAGACAGAGTTGGTAATCATAACTAAGAAGTTAAAATACATTATTGTTCCTCTGTGAGTTGGGATTGATGTCATCTAGACCACACATGCTACAAATACCTCGGTGTTATGGTGATGGTGAAGAACACGCTTACATGGGAGATCGTCCATGTGGTGGACGAGGCTTCTAAGGCCGTCGCTTCTCTAAGAAAGCTTTATAGCTAACGTCGGGGTCCCAGATCCCGCAGGAGAAGATTAATGATGTTTACAGTCCAGACTGTGCCCCCGCATGGAGCTGTGGGGTGGCAAATACCTAATAAATGAAAGTACAGGTCGTAGTTTGTTAGATTACAACAATTTGCAGCTTTCAAAGTTGAATCTACGAAGCATGCAGCCTCAGACCTGGTCTTCCTGGCTATTACTGAAATCACCCATTTACAACTATTGGTATCTTTGAAAAATAAAATGTTACAAGAGACAAAATTAAATTTACAAATGCAACGCAAAGACTAAAGAGAAATCCTGTACCTACCAGAAACAACAGGAGAGCATGGAATATGAGGCACGAGGACATTGGACTGCCAGGATTTTCCCACTTGACGACCATAGGTAGAACGGTGGACTACAACCTCACCCAATAGTTGGAGCTCATGGTTATTGTCGGTCGTACCTTTAAATTATGACTAGTTCCGATTCATCAAACTGCGTTTACTGCCCGGGCGTTCCTGACGACACGGAACATACTTTATTCCCCTCCTAGTTTGGGAAAGGACCAAACTCAGCGAACGGGCCTTTCCCAAACAAAGGGAATGATCTGGAGATCCCAGCTCAGATTGGTGCCATAAACCCTTTGTTTTTGGTTTGACTTGTGTGAACATGAAGGGGGTGAGATCAACTAGGAATCTATTTTAAGACTCCATTATTCCCAACGAAGGTGACTGCCCTAGACCGTGATGCAGGCTGTGAGAATAGGCAGTCATGAACTAGGTTAATTAAGCAAGGTCAGCGCCATGTGTCAGTCTTGTCACCTGCTTGAAGGGGGATGGTGAAGAGGATTCCTCTTATACACATGAAATTACAAGCCAGGAGTTTACAAGTTATTGTCACGTGTATTAGCAAATTATTAAAATAAAGTTATAACCTTACATATTTATTACTTATCATTTCTAAAACATCCCACATGTAGTTTTTGCAAATTTCCTATATAGGACAGATTATATTCCATAGTAAAAATGGTAAAATGTAAAACACCAAACGAACAGTTTAGTATTTTTTTTTTTTTTAATTATGGCTCGGTTATTAGCGAATTTTCCCTATAGGGAATAAGCTATTACCGTAGTCAGCATGGTAAGACCTTGGCGCGGAACCATAATAACTTTTCGTTTTGAGGTCCCCATATGCCAAAATCACCATTCGTTCAATACTGTATATATACAATTATACATGGAATTTTCAATAAAAAGGGCTACTAATATAGTTATTACGTTAAACATTTTAAACACGGAACCCTGTTTTAAAATATTTAAAGTAATAAATAAATAAATATATATATATATACTTATGTGTGTGTATATGTAGGCACGATATCTTTCGTAAAAATGGTCCGATTTAGATGAAATTTAGTACAAACGTGTAAAGCAACATTTATGACTTAAAGTTCGAAAACCAGACAGATCGGTTTATCCAAAGAGGTATTTTAGGAAGGTTTTGAACCTCAAAAATGTTTTTTTTTTTTAGTTTTCGACATATAATCTTCTAAGGAATCTAATTTTTAAAAATTTTAAAAAACATACAATTTGGTGTTTTGATCATTGCTCTACGTTAATTGGTTACAATGATACTGAGAGTGCTAAACACCGTGCATTGTTCAATGTTATTCTTATTGAGAATAAAAAAAATTGTACATCTTGCTTATTTATGAACGTATCCTGACGAAACTTGGTATAGGGCTTTATCTCGTTAAGATCTATTGATATTTGCCCAGAAAAAACTATATTTTTCCGATGGTTTCCGTAGCAGCAAACCTGTGTACTAAGCTCCCATGTTATTCTATGGAGAATAATTAAAATTTCATAAATAGATTATTTATAAATGAATATGGATGGAACTTGGTATGGTAACTTCACCTGGTTGTGGTCTATTATTTTTTTTCATTAAAACTTAATATTTTCTGATCCTTGTTGCAGCAAACCTGAGTACTCAGCACCCATGTTATTTTTATGGAGAATAATTAAACTTTTATATACGGCTCACTTGTGAATATATATCTATGAAACTTAGTAAACGGCTTTATATATATATGCATTGGAAATTCGCTGAGTATGCAGGTTTGTTACGACGGGCTATTAAGTTACCGAAAGCTCGATAAATACTCTACGTTCTCTAATATTATGTTTTATAAAGAACTAGCTGTTACCCGCAGGCTTCGCCCGCGAGTTAATTATAAAAACTATGATAGTTTTGTGTGCGCATTCTGTGATTAGCCTGTCTAACTACTACAAATCAAGGTCAGCTGTTTGTGTTTTCATCAGCTCAATTGGTCCATTAATTTTCACGTGATGGAACTTCAGAGTTACGTACAAACATCCATACTTTCACATTTATAATATTAGTATGATATAAGTAATTTCTTATATATATATATATATATATATATATATATCACTCATTTACGAACATGACCTAATATGACCTATTTTTAATATCCTCGTAAAAGAACCCCGTATTAGAAAAACTGAATACAAAATCTTATGGATCACATCGAGAGGATGTTGTAAAACGTTTTACTTAATATATTAATACAACTTTACATCTTCTTTATTTATGAATACATTTTAATAATACTTCGTAAGATGCCTTATGGATTAGTGAAGTATTTACGCTCGTATAAATGTAATCACATTTGCATTTAAAAATCACTGAGTTTGTAGGAAAGGGGGTATTTTAAGCTCATTTTCCAATAGGTGGATACTACTTTTTGAAGTAATAAATGTTTTACCTGTTCAACATCATTCAATACATATACATGCTAGGAATGCATCAGAATCGAGTTTTCTTCAAAGAAAGCGTAGTATATTTACGTTTTTCTCTGATGTAGATTGCCCCTCAACGTGCCATCCGCACGAAGGCCCTTTATCCCCCTCTCACAGCTGGAGACGGTCCTGGCGCGCTGCGGCGCTGACCTAGCTTAATTAGCCCAGTCCTGGCCCACCTCCTTGTGCCTCACCACTCAGCCACTCTCACACTGGTTTTTGTTTTACCTTCATTATTTAAAAGTAACGTTCACTTGGAACGTTTTTATTCACTTGTGATATTTTGTTCCATATTACAATATAAACAGCATCGTCAACAAATGAGCTTTGTGTATTTTTGTGTGAAATAGTCAATACTTTTTTATTTAAATATTTCCATTTCTCTTCCCTTTTCCCAGAGCAGGTTAGAAGAATACAACTACTTTTTATGTTTTTAGAACTTTTGATTATAACACAATTGTCATACAACCGGCAAACCAACATTTATTCACTAAATCTATTGATAGGCTATTTAACTTATAATACCGAATATGGTTTCAAAGATTCCTACTTAATAAATGAACTGATTAGATATGCCACTATACCAGTGAATTATACAAGCAAGCGTTCATACTGCATACAAATATGCTTATCATACAATTTAAAACTACCTACAACTGTTCGTCACATTCCTGCATGCATAACTGTAGGATATGCAACTCTTAGCATTCGTTACAACTGGTTAAATTAAATAACTTATAAAACATTACATGCATTTTGCTTAAAATTCATAGAGACGCAGTTGAACATTGTGCCTTACACTATACATATAACTCCCTGTAAAAATTAATTGTAAATAAGAAACTTCCTGGTTATTTAGTCATTTGGTAAATATATAAAACAATTTAAAATCCGCATGTCCCACATCTGTCCAATGTTCAATGTGTTTGATTAAAGTATAGCAGTAGCTGTAATACATTCCTAACCTAACCTAAAATTCCTTCACATAAATATAACTTTGAACCGCACATATTATCTACAAGAGGTGGCAGCATTCTCTACAGCCATGCTGTACCGGAACATACCTGCAAATGAGGATAGTACACATAACTGTGCATGGCATTTCTTAAACATTCATTTTATATCGTTAGACTAATAAGGTATCTAAAAAAATAGTAAAAATATATTACGCATACACTTCTTCTGTATTCGAATACATACAAATAATTGATTTGGCTTATGTGCGATCCCTTCTCCCCAAAGTGTGATGATACATATTTACTTAGATTATGCGCCTTTGTTTTGTAGGCAGAATATATTTAGCTATTAAAATAATAACATTACTAATTAAAAGCTGAGATCTGGGATTTTTGGATTATAGTAATACTTTTGTTTAATAAATTCCTTATATAGGGCTCGTTGCTGGTTATAGCTGCCAGTGTTTTCCGAAAGTAAATTAGTTTAAACAACATTTTAAGAATTACGTGAAAACCGGTTTCGACTTAATTTATACGCAATATTGACTTCATTTTAAAAACAAAATAACATTAGTAATAATGACGGTCTATCTAAATACTCCGATAACACATTTCTTTCTTTCAATATATAGATTTTACACTAAATGTGCCGAACTTAAATGTTGGATGAAAATTAAAATGTTGGTCTCTGGACCGTAGAACTGTCCCTCATCATGAACTAAACTCTAGTATATTACAGAAATTCTAGTAACAACATAGCCTTTGAAAACTTGTTTAGCCTCAACGAGCCATTGTCATAACGTTATCCTGAAGTTAAGAAAGTTTTGCGAGCCTTTCTGCTCAACTGTGACGGACACATGAGGGAATCTGTTGGAAAACTTAACTCTTATATGACTTAAATCCAGTGCCAATGATAAACAGTCGGAAAAATACGTTAGTAAAAGTCACGTTTAATGAAAGAAAATCTATTTTGAATTACTTAAAATGAGCTTATGCCAACCGAAGATACGCTCTTTTGTTGAAAACTCTAATTCAGTTCCCATAAGTTTTAATGTTATTCCCTATAAATATTAGAGCACAATAGCGTCAAATAATGTCTTAATCGAGTAAATAAAAGATAATAAAAATTGGTTAAGAATAAAAATATAATATTTATAATGGTTTTCTGGTTTAGACTGTATATATTATAATCAGAAACAAATTAAACTATGCAACTAATATTCGTATGCATAACATTTTAAAAGTTCACTCACTAATTATACAAAGGAAGTTGGAACTAGGGCGTATATCATTTGTTATACTAATATTTAGGCTAATTTAACTTAGTATAAAAAACATCGAATATTAATTATCTCCATGACGATTGAAATACAACGAATACTATCCAATGTTGATTTCGTTGGGAGAACATACTGTTAGGTTATATTTAATAAATACGTGCATGTTAAAGATGCATATATTATAGGGCATATATTATATTATAGGGCTAAATATTATATGCATATATTATAGGGCTAAACTATAATGGAACTTTCTTACCTTATCAATTATTAAAGTTAGGTTATTTTAAAAACCTCAATATTTTGTTATTTTCCGAATTAGCATCAGCTTCAAGACAACTACTGTGATCTCAGTTAAAATCTTGCAGTGTGACTAAATATGTTTCAAAGGGTTAAAAATAATCGTGAGGTATTTTGTAATTGTTTACTTTTAGTATAGTCAAGGCTAACTAAAGTATCATATTTAACGGTAGTTAAATTTTGCAGAAGTGTAGAACGTGTACTCATGTGTATTTACATTTATAACTTAGAACCTAATAGTTTAAGACAATATGAATTGGAAATGTCTCAATCCCGGAACTTGGCTTCATCTGGTTCTGATTATTTTAACATTTGCAGAAAACACCATAAGCATGACAAACATGACTGTTCAAACAAATTATACTTATACATTTAATGAGAAGTTATCTAGTACTTCTACCCACGACCATTTTAAGTAGAACGTCTTAATAATAAAGTAAATGTAAACAAATAAATATGCAAACTAAACCTTTAATCTGTAAATAAGAAACATTAAGATAAGAAGACGTGTATTAAACTTCACCACATATCTGAGCTGACATGATTTTCAATTGCAACTAACTGATAGTACGCTCAAAAAATCTACCTCGGGGATATCACTCTGATACGAGTAATGTCTGTCTGTGTAATTTTCGTTTGCAAAATGTACCTCGGAATAAAGGAGAAGGATTTTCCTTCAACTTTGGAATTAGGGGCTTTCGGACCTTAAAAGCCGATTGGTGAAGACCTCTATATCAATTTGATAAAACAGCTTCATCTAGTGTGGTATAAGTATACTAATGATTAATAACCCATTTCAGTATAGTACAGTTTTAAATAAAAATGCCCCGTTGCAGAAAACCTGCTTATTCAATAAATTTCCAATGCCTATACATGTAGTTTCACTACCGCATGACACTATTTACCATGTTTAATAAAGGAGATATCACATCTTTATATATAATTCTGTAAGCGAAATTTTTAAGTCAAAATTGTAGGAGTTTGGCAAAACATAGGATGATGGGAGATGGCTCAAATTAAAGGTCTCAATCCCAGGGACTCGGGAAAATAGTAGTATTTCTAAAAAGTTACCAGCAAATTACCGTAGGTCTCAACCTTCCGATACTCCGATACTCTTATCGGAGGAAGGTTAGGGGCTATGGCCCCTTCAAGCCAAAAGTTTTATTCAATTTCCACAAGGATATTATTGGAATTAGTGCCCAGGTTTGCTGCAACGAAAATGATGTTTATATGGAAATTTCACCAGACCATATAAAGACATAAATCAAATTTAAAACAATTATTCGTAAATAATCGATATACGATAGACATTGTGAATTAATATTTTCTGTTACTGGGGTAGTTTATGTAGATATAATTTCAAGTAATATTAACTAAATTATTGAGATATACTATGTTAGTATATCTCCATACTCCATAAGAACTCCATAATAACTCCATAAGAATAGCATTGTATAACATACTGTGTTTAACATGCGCAATCCCTCAGTAACCAATTAACGTAGAAGTATGTAATAGAGCAAACTAAAAACCTAAAAAAAACTCTAAAACAAATTGCAAATAAAAATTGGGCAGTAAGTTTTATTTAACTCAATACATAAATGTTTGTGAATCTCAAAAAATCTAGCTTTTGTACGTATCAGACAGACAAACTGATACATTTTAACACCAATTTCAGTACTTCCAACGCATAACATTATTTCAAGTCTTAGAGCGATGTAGAAAAAAAAATTATTTTATTTATGTCGATAGATATATAGATTTATCCTTACTTGTAGCATTTGTTATCGTTAATAACCTGCCACAACTATACTGTAATAATAATAATAACCTATGTATAAGACAGCTGTAATTTAAATAAACTAATACTTGTATTATCTTAGGACAAAAAAATAAATTCTTAAGATGAAAATTATCGAAAAATAAAAACCTGTATTCACAACTACGAATCAAGACAAACATTTTGATATCCCAATCGACAAAGTCGGTTCAGAAATAATGGAGGGGTTCTCTTAAAAAAAAATCACCTTAACATATACAATTTTAAAGTACCTTAAAATCTCCCCTCAAATGGACTGATCCGTCTATTTTATGAATGATGACATTTGATTTGACGCTTTACACATTTGTATCACATTAAAACAAATCTAATCTTTTTTTAGAATGTTATCGTATCTACGGGTACACAAACCAATACGAATGTACTTTATACATTTTTACAAATGGTGGTGTACAGGGACCATAACAAATGTCATCATACCTCTAAAACTCCCCAAAACTTAAGGAAACTGCCAATTCACAAAAATAATTGTGGGGATAAATTAATGGTGATCAAAGAGAGAAGAAAGAGGTCCCGTCAATTTTTTTGTATACATTAGTTTATAAATTCGCTAGACTTTACAGGTTTACTGTAACAAGTGTACTTATTTCTTTATTTCCTAAACAATAACCAGGAATCTAATCTGCCTGTACCACTGTGGATGCCTCGTGCTGATGAAACGTGCTGATTGTATGCATTTATCAAATTGGAAGAAAATATACAATTTTATTAAAAACAATTCCTGAATGTCAGTTAAATGTTTCGATTTGACAGATTTTACTATAAATATTATTAATATAAAAATAAATAAATCAAATAGCTTTAGGTCCAAATTTATTTTGTTAGTTTGTGTTTACTAACCACCGACCAGGACCTTGCAGTGCCACCTACTGTAACAGCGATCCTTGTTGGGTAAACTCATAAAAATGTCCAAACATTTATATAAACCCTGATGAACAATGAGTTATGTAATAAACGCATCTATTTGTTATCTTCTAATTATTTGCACTTAGTAGGGTTACTTTAATATTTCAATTTTGTAAAAGACCCTTAAAATGTAACCGTACAAGCCGTACACTGGCGCTGCTAGATCGCTGATGCAGCCAATTAGGGCAGTGTCATTAGGCAGCCGCTGATAGCGCCTTACCTTTGAGGCCCCTTCCTACTACAAAAAGCATGTCTGGTGTTAATATCATTAGAATTATGAGGTTTTTTATACTTTTTTAGAGTTATAAAATGTCATATAATTTTATAAGGAACATTTACAATAATTATTCAATCACAAAAGAGTACAAGACTTTTTAACATGTTTTTTTTTATATTTTACTACATTATTAGTATCCAATAATTGTTATTACGTACTAATAACTTAAATCAAAAACTACAATAAGTATAATCAAAAAGATCAACTTCACAATACAAACACTAACCCCTTAAATATTTGCTATTTAAGGTATTCTAATTATGTTTACGTAAATCTTTTTGGATAAAAAGGGCAACAACAATGAGGGTGAGGTTTTGTATTTTTACTCGCAGTGGAAGAGGGTTGGTTGTAACAAAAACCATTAAAATAGGACGTTTACAAATCCCACCTCTTTTTACAAATCTTGGTAAGACGGGACAATTGCGTAGCCAAATTAAAATATAATAGGACTTGCTAAACAAATATAAATTATTTTCAGAGAATAAAATCCCATTTCCCAAAATAAAATGGCGGTTTCCTACGGGTACTAATAAATATGCGGCCACCATTTTTTTTTTTAAAGGTTGATTTATAAATTCCATAAATAAGGTTTCTTCTCTTACAAATTAATATACTTTAGTAATGAACAATAACCCTACAATTTCTTTGACTCTTAAGATAGTAATAATGAAGTCTTAAAAAATCACAAGGACCAATCTGTGTTGTATATGTTTTTGTAAATTCTTTTAAATTGTAAAAAATTGTAAAACACGTTATTTAATTGCTTTAAAGTTGAAATCATAGAACAACATAAAAAACACTTAGCTGACAGAATTCTAGTAAAAAATAAAATAGAAAATCCCTATTATATTTATGACATTATTTTTTATAAAACTAAAATTTTGTCTCACTATCATAATAATATTTAGTAAAATATAATGTTTTACATAAATATAAAATTGGATATGAAGCGTATGGGTAAATGCTCTCTTCGTAATATAAGGTGTGCCGGATCAATATTGAGCAAAATCTGAACATTTTATGAGGGTTCGTTTCTGGACCCATTTGCTACTTTTATTGGACTACAAGTAAAAGATCATTTATAAGGAAAGGTCGACCTTTGATAATAACAAGACCGAAGTTTGGCCCTTTGTAATTATGTATGTCCACCTTGTATAAATACATTCAAGCGCATCAATATTAATATCCCATATAGTGTGATTAAAACTGAACTCGATAAAGCTGTCAAACTAGGTGAAGTCTTGCTGGCAGACAAAAAGGGCATGTAAGAGCAATTGAATTTAAAGGAAGCCGAATTAATGCAGTTAAGAGATAAATTAGAAGTTAAGTGGTCAAGTGAAACAGAAAGAGATTTTGGCTGGAATGTGGTGGTTAAAAAGAGTAGAGTAGATAGGGCTCCCTTGGCCTCAAAGAAATTTGAGGTTACGGGAAGCAATGTTCCGGGGCCTGGCCTGCCTCTGCGCATCTCGAACTCGATTGAGAAGTTCGTGGAGACAGGGGAGGCCACGGAAATCGTTGATAGTACGCCGAGTGGTAGTATTAGTTTTAAGCGGAGGCCTAGTAATATTATTAGTAAAGGTCTCGGGCCTAGGTCTAAATTGATGAACAAGGTTTCTGGGGAAAATTCCACAATGCCAAGGTTGCTGCTTTATGGCCACGCCAGATGGTGTGGAAGCAGGCTGGAACAGAACGACCACTACAGTGTGCAAGCGACTGTGCTTCCGGGTGCACCCTTAGCTACAGTCCTAGTAGATCTCAAGGACGAGTTGACTAGCAAGCCGATTGGAGAGAAAGATG
This sequence comes from Allygus modestus, assembly GCA_963675035.1. NCBI lineage: Eukaryota > Metazoa > Arthropoda > Insecta > Hemiptera > Cicadellidae > Allygus > Allygus modestus. The sequence goes on along the minus strand of OY776111.1, from coordinate 250,990,027 downwards.
TGTGTGACATGGTGGGTAGGACGAACAATGTTTCGGACAGATCAATTAAAACAGTCGAGAAGAATTTAAAATACCTAGCACGAAAAGTGATTGATTCAAAACATTTATTGTTTGTTGAAGCACCGTATAGGATGGACCTTGATTCAGAAAATAACTTACTTAAGAAACAAAACCAAAAGATTTTGGATTTTTGCTCTAAGAATAAATTGGCATACATTAGTCTAAACAGTTTACTTGATAGAAGCTGCTATACAAATCAAAGGTTGCACCTAAATGACAAAGGAAATATATTTTATGTAATTTAGTTTCATTGTATATTGAGGATGTAGGCTACAACAAGCAGTCAAAAAAACATACTGACCAACCTGAACCAAGAAAAAACTTAAATAAGTGCATGCAATCTACTAGGCCTAAGGATTTTAGTAATATAAAAAAATACTCATCTCAATGTAAGGAGCATTGCAAATAAAGTCTAAATCATTGAACATTTTTTGCTCTCAGAGAAACCCGATTTATTTTTGTTTAATGAGCATGGATTAGATCAAGATAGCCTAAGTGCACTGAATATCATAAATTATGAACTTTTAGTGGTTTATGAGAGCAGATAAAGGCTTAGGTGGGGTAGCAATCTTCAAAAATATAAACTGTGACATAATTGAAAATATTAAACCGACCCCTGTTGGCAAGGATCTTATTGAAGAAACTGTTTTTGAATGCTCTGAAATAAATGTTATCATTAATAGAGTTTTACTGTAGCTTCAATATATGCCATCCAGAGTTTTTCCTAGTAAGAAAAATAGTAATTGTAGAATGACAGATTTTTCTCAAATCACTCCGCAAAAACTGGTATATACCAGAATAACATCGATGATTATTTCAGGAAACTAAATTAATATTGATTGAGATTAGATATAAAATATAAGCATTTAATTATAGGTTCAGACTTCAACATGGATTTAATAAAGAAAGATAATTTTTACCATAGATTTATTAATGAAATCCAATGTTTCAGTTTGAGAGCAAACATCGTGGAACCAACTAGAATTACAGAAAACTCGAGAACGTGTATTGGCAATTTCCTTACAAATTTTAAACCAACTCATGCCACAACAGTTGAATCTCTTATTTCTGATCACCGTGCCATTTCCATATTATTAAATGTACATTCAGAAATAGGCCTCTATCAGGTACGAACATTATAGAGAATAGACGTATAACCACAAAAACATTAGAGAGTTAAAATTTAGACTTAAATATGAAGACTGGAATTCTGTGTATTTGGCAGATGATGTTGATGATATGTATGGCAATTTTATTGGAATTTGTACATATTACTTTAATATTAGCCGATAGTTAAGAATAAAGTAAAAACATGAAAAATGAAAAGATCTAAATGGATGACAGATGAAATTCAATTAGCAAAATAGGAAATGTTTCAACAATACTCTATTTGGAAGCTTTCAAAGTTAGCCCATGATAAGTTTAGATGTTTAGAATTTAGGGATAGCTATAGAAATAAAATACAGCTTGGAAAGTTAAACTGGGCGCATGAAAGCGTAACAATGGCAAAAACAAATCAAAGGCTTCTTGGAATGTAATAAATAGTTTAAGAACACAAAAAAAGATAGCAGCTAAAACATAACCCTGAAAGTAAATGATAGCACTATAGAAGATCCTTGCCAAGTTGCAGAAACATTTAATAACTATTTTGCTAATGTATCAAACTTAGTAAATAGCAACAACCAAAATCATGAATTTTCAGTTTTTCCTAGTAAGAACAATAGTAATTGTAGAATGACAGATTTTTCTCAAATCACTCCGCAAAAACTGGATGTCCTTTTTTCCAAAATAGAACGGAAGAAATCAAGTGGTATTGACGACGTTAGTATGTATGTTTTGAAGTTTTGTAAAGAATTCATTTTATTACCTTTGACACACTTAATAAATTTTTCTCTGGAAACAGGTTTTTTCCCCCAAAAACTGTAAAGTAGCTAAAGTAAAACCTCTGTAAAAAAAAACAAAAACAGACAGAACCGATCCGGGTAACTATCGTCCGGTCTCGCAAGAATATTCCTAATAAGCTCTACCTAGCTTACTAGTTAGACTTATTAGTTAAAAATTCTGAATGCAATTTCGGTTTATATTATAATACCTACCGCAAAATACAACTATTTCCCATTTTTCTGGGGTATCCAATTTTCTCGATCGGATCAAGAGCTAGATTGCATGTTCATAATTTAATTTAAATACTGCCGGACATTTTGGAACATTTTCTTGGTACCGTGTTGTTATGATAGTTTTGTTTTAGATTTTTAAATATAATTGCTGTATAATTTTATTTTGTTTAACGTACAAATCTAAAAAGACAGATGTTGTGATTAATTTGTTTGGAAACGAATGGGTAAAACGTATGAATGAAAACATGTTTATTTAAAGGTCAAAGAGTAACTTATTAATATGAAAAATGATAGCGATAAACTATTACTAAAATATCAGAAAAGACTGCACAATGGTGTATTATTTATTTTATATAAATCCTATATTAGAATGAATTAATACAAAATTTGACACCAAGCCCATAATCAGTTAGGCCTGCCAGTATATTTCATTTGCTACTGATAGTAACATTCTTAAACACGTAAATACATACATTACACTAATATTCACAAACTAGCATCCCTCAATAGAAAACCTGTGTGAATTTAATAACTAAGGATTTATATAGACGGTACTGCTTTCGTTAATTAAAATTTGTTCAAGAAATTATAGGCAGAACAAATTATTTCTTAATCAAATTACATGGGTAGTATGAAAGCCCATAAGGACAGAATGGACTTCATAAATAATAAATTCTTAATCAATCATTGGGTGTAAATGTATTTTTCTTTTTACTTCAACTGCCCGTCACCATAGGCTACTGACCTGGGCAGTGAACTAAAGACACCGAGGTACCGTAACGGCATTAGTCACATGGGCAAGCCAGAGGTGACCTCTCATGATCTTAACAGGAGTCGGTCGGGACCGGGATCGAACATACCATGTCTGACTTGCTAGTGAGGCACTTTCACCTCTGAGCTACCGCTACTGCTGAAATGAAGTGTAGCTTTACTTTAGATACATCGTCAATCACAGTAGTGTAAATGAATAATGAAGGATAACATTGACTTTAGATATATCACCAATCATATTAGTGTAAATGATAAATGAAGGATAGCATTACATTCAATATACATAATAAATCATAGTAGTGCAAATGAGGGATCGTATTGACTTCAGATACATCGTCAACCATTTAGTGTAGACGAAGGATCATATTTATTTGAGATATATTGCGCTTAAACATAAATAAAATAAAGGTATGAAAAAAACGGCACATCAAGTTCAGCTTAATAAAATTAAAATATATTTCTGAGCTGAAAAATAAAACACAATAAAAGTAAATGCCTTGATTCGTACAGAATACAATGATCCACGTGTATGATTTGGGTTGTTCAAAAGAGGCTTACAGACCAAGCTCAGGATCCTGATTGGCTGGCATTCTTTCATTACAAATGTATTTATATAAGTTTTTAAAATTGCCTAATATAGGCTATTTCAGGATATTATGAAAATAATTTTCATAAGAAGTTAAGAAACGTACTGTATGATTTTGGTAGTCACAGATATGCTAATTCAACGCTCTTATTTTGCTTTTGTGAATGTTTTTTAAAGATTCGCAGATAGCAAATAAATCTAATACTATTTTCACTCCTTTGTTATCTCAAACAATTTAAATTCAACGTAAACAAATTTATTAAACTAAATCAGCCCTTACTTGGCGGTTTTTACAAATTGTACGGTACTAAATTACTAATTTATAAGTGTACTTTATTCACAGTATCTTAATATATAAAATCCAAATACCACTGACTGACTCACTCACTCACTCAGTCATCACAAAATTTCAAAAACCACAGAACGGATTGCAATGCAATTTGGAACATATCTTCCTCTTGGGTCTTAGGTGCTCACTAAGAAAGGGTTTTAAGAAATTTTCATAGGGCTCCACCCCACGGGGAGTCAAAGTTCCAATCCTGTGTTATTCTATGGACATTCACTTTAAGTTTGAGCTGATGAAAATACAAACAGCTGATCTTGATTCGTAGTTGTTCCACGGGATAACTACATAATTCAGCACACACAACTGTCAGTTTGTATGTATTAAGATTATTTGTGGGGTGAATCCTGCGAGAACAGTATTAATATGTAAAATAAGAATACTCTAACTATTCTGGTTTCTAAGATACCGATGGTAGCCTAGTTAAAATTAACACCCTTTGTATTATACAGTAACTAGAAAGAACCTGAGTTAAAATATACCATAACCTCTTATAGAATCAATGCTACACCAGTTTAAAATATATATGCACTTCAAGAATAATTATCTCTGTTACTAAAACTCTCTGAAGAGTAAAATCTAAACTGTTTATACATTCACTCGCAGCTTCTTAATCATTATAAATATCTAATATACATCCAGGAAAAGATAAATCCTTCACCTATTTATATAAAAATAACATGAGTAGTTGCCCTGATCAATATTGGGACAAAACCGGCTTAGCAGAGTCCACTAATTTCGTGGATTTTATGAAGTAAAAATAAAGAAATATATAAATTGGTAATTGTATCGGTTTGAATATTCAGAAAGGTAGCTTACGAGAATTGAGTCGGTATTATATATATTCTTTTTATATACATTTTTAATTTATAACTTTTACCCTTGGTGACCCGGCAAAACTTTACGTTTTAAGTATGATATAAATAGCGTTTGATGTATATTAACTATAAATAGAAGATACCTTCGTAATATAACAATAACATTTAATAACTTACTTAAGTATTTTAGATTTCAAAAATAACACTTATTGTGTATGATATATCAATTTGAAGTGTAAAATCATATTCTAAATATTGGTTTAGTGTTAATGACGCTGATATATTAATGATACATAAATAATACACTTTAGCACAAAGGTCTTTTTATATTTTACATAAACTGTACGACAGTTTTATATTCTTTCATAAAATTAAGTCGTTTTAATTATTCGCTGTGTGTAAGGGTTAAACGAGTTTCAGAGTTATAGGAAATTCAATTATGAAACCCATTTATAGAAAGGATTTATAGAATACAAATTGAGATTAAGGTAATCACAGATTCAATATATCTTTTAAGTTTTTACCATTACACAATTTGTTAAATGGATGTTTCTAAGAATTCTCTTATGGTTTACCATGTTGAACAAGTTTTAAAGCCAATGATAACTTCTCATGCTATGTTTATTATTAAAATATAACTAAAACGAATTAGAAATAGGAAACACCAAAAGTTAAGTGTATGAGGCAATACATAAAGAGAGTAATATTGCACTCCCACAGCTCCCACAGGAAACAGTGTGGGTGCACAGCCTGTAGTACTGTCAAACGACAACGTGTCGGAAGATCTCATTATAACTTTGTTTTGTTACTTTAAACAATGGAAACTGTATGTGGGTCTGGGAATTATCAAATTTCAATCAAACATCCCGTACGATTAGAGTTATTGACTAAATATATCGATTAAATAGTTTGGAAGTTTGTTTCATGCAATGTTAACTGCGGCAGAACCCCGATAATAGTAACAGATTATAAGAGTGCAATAAAAATCACTTTTGATTGAAATCCCTGTTAAAATGTTTTCGATCTGAAAGTATAAATAATATCAGTTATATCAATTAAGGTATTAATAAAAACTCTTTCAAGTGTATTTAATTAGTTGTTAGGTCTACAGTGTAACAATGTTTTTACTAAAGGAATTTGTTATATTTTGTAGATTTTGTTCTCAGGGTGAGTTATTTGCCAGAGGCTGATCCAAATGAATTGTGTTGTGTCACTAATTGTAAGTATTCGGCTGCACCAGTCCCGATAGGTATCCAAGAAAAATGCCGATGGATGAGTGTTAGTGTTAGGCCGCAGCGCCAACGGACTGTCGGGGCAGGACAAACGCTTTGTTGGTAAAAGGGGAAAAGTGTCACTTTGAGTTCGGCCGCAGTACAAAGAGTGCAAGACAAATGTCGTGTCAATACTTGACTAATGCCTCGTGTGTGAGTGTGTTTGGGAGATTTATATGTTTTCAATAACGTGGCATGAAATAAATACTAGTATTAATACAAGCAGTACAAATTGTCTGATCGACCCTCAGCGACTAGGAGGAATGTGTGCTCTTGCTCGCAGCAGCGCGTCTTATATAGGTGGCTGGGCAGAGCCGGATGCAAAAGTAGATTATCGGCTCGGCTGCAACTTCGAATGCCGCCGGCCCAAGACTCAACTGGTTGTCAAACATTGACATTAGTGCTAAACTTATATTACAATAATTCATAGTAAAATATGTCGTTATTATTCTAAACCTTACCTAAATTAACTATTTATGACTTTCAAAATAAATTCACAAAAAAATACTGGGAAATGTCTGCACAACTTATTACATTGTTCTTGAGGAGAGTCTAACCTTAAGGGTAAGTGTGTCTATATTTGAAAACACATTTATCAAATGATATGTATGCTCATTTATCAAATGATATGTATTGATTTATCAAATCAATGTATGATGGTTTAAGTAACAAATATACGAATTATTTGCAAAATTATATCTTTCACGTATTTCAATTAAACCTACAATGACAATAACAATACATGTTACAAATATTAAACAACTCAGTTATTGTATAAAAAACGTTTCAAAATATGAATTCTTTACAACCTTGGTTAGGCCTACTTTTGATAGTCGCAGGTGGCACGTAGAAATTAATTATTTCGTGACCAAATAGAATCCACGCAATGGTTACTGTAAGATACTAGGTGAATTATTCCAAGATTTAGCCTACTGATTTCACGTTTCCGTTTCGTTGATGGTCAGTATTAACATGGTTTTGGATCGATGAAGATTGTAGTTGATGAGAGAGCTTACATAAAAAAAACAGTTCGTCTTGTTATCAACGAATCCCATATATGTTGGCTATATCGAAAAACCAATAGTACCACGATATTAGAAAATAAATGGTTAGGTGCCATAAACATAAACAAATAACGCCTTTGGACCGAATGTAAACAAACTTTCTTGGCATATGGTTCAGTTTACGTATGATTTAGTTTACAATGCTTATTTGTACTAATATTATCCTTGAAGGGACAACGGGGAACACACTGGCGTTTTGACATATTCATGTGTAAATAAAAACAAACGTGTTTACATTCGATCTACTGACGTCATTTTTTATATTTATGGCCCTTACCATTTTTTCTAGGTATCATAGTTTAAATGTTTGTAATAATTGTAATAGTAGTGGCATTACAGTTGGGTATAATTACTTTAGTTTATCTTGTATGAAAGTGAGATCGAGGGCGAGATCGGTAGACCGTGAACAGGCTTGACAAATTAGCGGCGGAATACGTGGCAAGAACAGAGCGGAATATTTATGAAGACGGTTTTTTAATGAGATATTTTTCATTCGCCAAGAGAGATGGTATCACAGCTGTGGCGTTCCCTCGTTCTCACACAGAAAATATCCCCTTTTTTTTGGAAACTAGTAGTTATATCACGTTATCCCATTTGCAGGGATTCCACTTCACTACATGTTAACCATCCACAGACAAGTTAATCAATTAATAATGAATATTCTAACCAGTTATGTTGCATAGGAATTGTCCTACTTTCTTTCATTTTACCATAACTTAATGAAACTATATATTTGTTAATTATTTACAAGTTTGTTCTGAAATATAAGTAACTTTGTATTAATCTTCATCATTAATATTGGTTGTGTTGTATCATGGCGTATTGGTTTATTAGACCCATATATATCAACTATATATGCTCATTAAATTACTCAGTATCGTACTTCCTTCATTACACATAACTCTGTAAAAAATATTATAATTGGCAGGATGTCGTTTTTATTTTTTAAATTTAAATTTATAAATTTGTAATAACTACACTTTACTAATATAAATTTAGTTTAGCTTATGGAAGCTTCACTGAAAAACAGAAGTTACACAAATAAGAGAGACGTTCTACTTCAAAACGCAATAAAATTAAGCTGAAGGGTTGCTGAAAAATACGGTGTGACAAACAATATTGAAATAAATGTGAGCACTATATTATGGATGTATAGCTTGTATTGCACTGATACGTGATTCGACCTTTGTTCATGGTCACAATAAAACGAGCAGGACACTAAGGAAGTTAAGATGACCGATTACAAGTCTGGATTAACCCAACACCAACTAAAATATGCTTATACGTTAAGAAGTACTAACTATATAGCAGCAATATTCTTTGATTCTAAAACAAAGGATATAAAATGACAATTCAAAATGAGTTGTTCAGTACTTGTAAACAAGAATAACAGAAACAAACTCATAATGATAGTTGGGGGCATCACACTTTGCATATATAAATTTACCCCTTTTTTAAATTTCGTGCTACCACAAATCCCTATAGAGTTTATTTCTTCTTATCGTATCTTATTTTAGTCTAACCATCTGTTTTGATTTCCTTATGTTTTTCTCTCCACGTTATGTTTTCGATTAATCTTGCTCCCTTTGTTAATTTGTTGTCATGAAAACATAATTTTCTATTACTTGTTTCCATTCATTTTTTTTGAATTATTATAATCAAATTTGAAATGCTGATTGTAGAATTATAACTTGTATATTTTTGTTGAAATTAATTTTTTCATAAAATAATTTGTGCGGTAAATATTTCAAACATAAATAACTGCGAGAAATAATGTTTTCCATTCCATTGAATAATGGAGGTAAATTTGAATGTGACACCTATCACACAACAGGTCGTTATTCGATGACCTCTTAAAGGATGAATGAAAATCGATTCACATGGAAGATATGGACTTTGGTAATGCAAACTACTTTAACACTGGTGAATCATTTCGAATTTCAGTGCTTAAAAGAAACTCTCACATTTCTTTATTATGACATGTGAAAATAAAATGATGATCATTGTGATAAAAAAAGGTTTATGATTAGTGAGATAAAAAAGGTTTATGATCAGTGAGATAAAACTACTTAACAAAACCGTCAAAACGTTATAATTTGTTATACAAATTTAATATTCTTTTAAAACACATCCAGCCTCTGTTTTTAATATCTTCCTTACCATTTTATTTATCTATTAAACTACCTTTGTGCTATACAATTTTTTGAATGTCCTGAGATATTTAATCAATATGCTCTGATAAATTATTGTTACGCTCTATTTTATATTTTATGTTATTTTCTCAGGGTTGTTCCATGAAGTGCAGCACGTAACCGGTCCTTCGTTATTCTATGTCCGTTTTCAATAAAAATAACTAAAAATAATGTTAAAATCCTCACTCACAAATCATAGTTCCATAAATATATGACTCGGTTTTCGGTCTCTCACTCGCTACACGCCTCACGATTTTACGCTCGCTAGTTTATTGTATCTTATTTTAACATGACGATGTTCCGAGAATCGTAGTCGAGACGCATGCATTAACATTTTAATTTAAATTTAGCGTCATTCGATAACAAACTTTTCAATAATAGAGATAATTATAAAAATATGCTACAGAGAAAACAGATAAACTCTAGAAAGTTTATCCAATGTTGCCAATGTTTAAACCTATCTTACATTACAAACAAATCCTTCATCTATTTTAAAATTATTTTATGAATACAACTTGTTGGCCTTTTTGTTTATATTTACTGATAAACGTAAAACAATATAAAATCCAGTAATTAAAATGCCTTTTTACTAGGGCTTAAGGACAATCCTTACACTTTATATATTTATCTAACTAGTTTTGCACAGCTAGCTTACCAACAAAAGTTTGGAGTGTAAGAATAAAACATTTAAAAATGCAATGAAACGAATTTCTAAAATTATTCGAAGCAGTGCCCATAATATATATATGTATATATATATATATATATAACCCAACCAAACCAGGAGCGTTTGAGAGACCCGACGCTCGATAACCACATACAGTACTTGAATAAAAGGTTTCGATGAGAAAATCGAAGATAAATATTAGTTTTTATAAAAGTTTGATCACATTTTAAAATATTGAAATTTTATTAACTATGTGACTTGATTTAATTTGATGTTATGCGAGAAAGCGAAGCTGTTGGGCAAAGCCAGTAGCTGTTAAAGCCACTTGGATCAACAATTAATTGAGTTTTTCGTACTGATATTGTTTTACCCGAGCAAGGAAATCCTAGAATCGCATTAGGAAATCATATTAAAATATATAAATATATATATATAATTTATGTTCAAGACGTTCAGATAATGTATCCTTTATTTAATACCTTAAGGTTGTATTTACTATTAGCGAATTTCCGCTATAAGAAAGAAGCTATTACCGTAGGTGGCATGGTAAGACTTAAGCCCGAGACCATGATAACTTTTCGTTTCGAGGTCCCCAGATGCCAAAAACACTATTCGTTCAAATTTATATATATGTATATATATGTATATATGTATATATGTATGTATATATATATATATATATATATATATATATATATATATATATATATATATATATATATAAGTGTGTGTGTGTATGCACTCTAGCGGTCGTATTTTTTGTTCGATTTACTTAAAGTTTGGTGGGGACGTTCCTTTCTATAATCAGTTGGACAAGTTCGTTGGGTAAAACAATTGCAAAACTCTAATCCCCTTTTTTGGGGATTATTCTTTCAAATTTCGAGTTTTTGAGCCCAAAAAGGCTGAGAAAAGCCCTGGACGTAAAAGTAATGCATGTAAAAAGATGGGAATTTGTGAGGCAACAATTTTAAGCTCTCTCTCGTCATTCTAGCATAAATACTTACCGTGTTATTAAAGAAAATGTATATCGGCTAAACACAGTACGTTGTCTTATGGGGTTTTTACAATAGAAAAGCATGTTATTAATTTGTTGGTGTATTTTTATCATCCCCAGCAACCTCGCGCCTACTTTCAAGCCTGACTGGACCTTCTGCTTACCTTATAATGCGCAAAGTTGTATTCATAGCATTGCAGGTAAATTAAACCAGGAGCATCAGAACAGCCAAAAAATCAATGTTTTCAGATTTCAATAAAATTTTGTTTTTACACTGGTTTTGAGTTTTAAAGGTTTTGTATATGGAAATTCACTACCCTCACGCAAGCGTGCTGCGTGCGAACTCGTTTATCAAATTTTCCTGATGAAAATTGGTATATTGATTCATATCGTTGTGGTCTATTGATATTTGCATTAACAAACATTTTTTGGCCGATAGTTCCCGTAGCAGTAAACCTGCGTACTCAGCCCCTATGTTATTCCTATGGAGAATAAGTAACGTGTTATCTCTCTTAATTCTGAACATAAATTAATACAATTTTGTATGTGACTTTACCTACTTGAGTTATATTGATATTCGTATAAAACCTCATTTTTTGTGTTCCTTGTTTCAGCAAACCTGCATACTCAGCCGCCATCTAATTCTTCTGCAGAATAATTAAAATGTCATAGATTGTTTATTTATGAATGTATAATGATTGAAAAATGGTATGTGGCTTTATGTGGTATTAAGATACATGTTTATGTATTGAAAATTCGCTGAGTACGCAGGTTTGCTGCTACGGGGAATTTAATTTTATTTAAATCATCCTAGTCTACAAGTAATCAGAAAAATAACTATTTTGACATCCAAGTTTTTCAAAACAAAATGTTAAAGGATTTTGTTTATTATTTAATCCCAAAAAGAAACGTTCTTTGGATAAGAGAATACATAGTCAATACGTACAACTGTAAGTGTGACTGAGGTTTTAGTAACAGGCGACAGAAAACCATCGGGTCAAGTGTTGTGAGACTGCGATGGACAAGGATATTCTCCTAGTCCGTACTAATTATGCTAAGCCGGTGCCAATTATTCCCATCTATGTTACTCACATACCTTAGACTTTAACATAGTCTTCGAATCAAATAAGGATTTTGGTTACATACATTTAATATTTCCCAAATGTAAAAAGGTTATATATTTTGAGAGATAATACAATATTTGTGCGGGACGAAACTATCGATGTGGATACAAATACCCCCGTCGCAGCAAACCTGCGTATTCAGCGAATTCCAATGCATATATATGTGACTCACTACTACATAGAGCTACTTACCATGTTTCACAAAAATACATCCATAAATAAGTGATATATATAGCATATTATTTATTCTCCATAAGAATAGCAATAGGGTTGAGGACGCAGGTTTGCTGCAACGAGGAATATAAGTAATATTTTTTTGCAATTATCAATATAACTGAACCAGGTGAAGCTATATACCAACTTTTATTAATTTAGGTTCATAATTAAGGAAGATATACAACTTTACTTATTCTCCTTATGAATAACATGGGGGCCGAGTATGCAGGTTTTCTGCTACCGGGACTATCAACAAAAAACTTGTTTTTTGTGTTCATATCAATATACCACAACTAGTTAAAGCCACATACCAAGTTTCAACAATATACGTTTAAAAATAATCGAGATATAAGTAGGAGCGGCACCCTGTTGACTCTAACATGGAGTTATATGGGGAACAGCTGATGTGGTGGCTTCACTCAGAGGGTCAACCACGTGACCAAAAAAAGGTGGCCATGACCTCAAAAAAATACCAGTGGTACCAACTTAGTTGCTAACTTAGAAAATAAATTCCCAGAGTGTTATACGTAGTAATAATATATGCATAGTAATAATATATACATGGTAATTATATATACATAATAATATATATATATATATTATACTACGTGAGAGTGAGTGAGTGACTGCGCAGACCTGCGCGTCACGCCTCAGCGCCCGCGCGTCACACCTCAGCGCCCACCCCAGGTAATCAAGACACAGAGTGTGGTGAATAATTAATTTATTAATCTAAGTGGACATGGTGACGGTGAGCGGTGCAGCTGGCAGGTGGCAGGTGGTGCTGGGCTCCGCCATCGCTGGTGCGGTGATGGTGGAGCCGTGGGCGCGTGATGGTGGAGTCGGTGAGCGGGGGCCGGGGGGCGGGCTGGTGATGGTGGAGCCGTGGGCGCGTGATGGTGGAGTCGGTGAGCGGGGGCCGGGGGGTGGTGGGGTCCTGTAACATAACAAATAATGTGATCAGCAATCTCTACGTGATTGGTCGGAATAAGGATATATGCTAATGGTTATAATTAGCGTTCTGCGGTCTGATTGGTTTACACAAATACAGAGAACAAAAATTAACATCGTTACTCAATCACTCTGCCTCTGGCCTTCGTGCAGGTAAGAGCCATTACTGATTGTTGCTATCGGCGTAACTGTTGGCTTATTTTGTATGTGTTGAGATTACCTTCGCAATGTCAGGAAACCCTGTTGAAATTATAAGTACCGATGATACATATATTAGACACTTTAGACTTTACGGAACAAAAACTATTTTTAAATTCACTAAACCTCCTGCAAAAACAAACAAAATTGATTGGCTCAGACAAGGTTTTGCCAAAATAGTAAATGAGATGAAGGGCCAAGCCTATGAAAATGATCAGCTCGGATTTACACTACAATCTCTAAACTTAAAAAGTACAGAGCCCGGGTATATTGCTTTTCGGCCCGCAGGTGAAATTAATGAAGATATCCTTTGGCAAATTTTCGGGGGAATTGTTCAATCAAATTCCGAAACTATTAAATCTACCGATACATTTAAAGTGGAATGTACCCGAGTTAATCTCCCTGTAGGTTCCGGGTCTCACAAAAGACCTGGCTTTTACAATACCTTTGACGAAGAGTGTAAAGCCAGGAAGGGAATTGTAGTGATTAATAATAAAGACAATTTATGTCTCCCTCGGGCTTTGGTAGTAGCTATGGCTAAAATCACTAATGATCCTCAGTACAAATCAATACGTGAAGACAAGGGGAAAAGACAAACTTTCAGGGCCAAGGAACTTATTCGGCGGGCTAGGGTAGAGATCTCTGAGGAAGGTGCAGGAATCCCCGAATTGGAAAAGTTTCAGGACTTGTTAAAAGATTACAAAATCACAGTTTATAATTATGATAGAAAAGGCCGAGATGTCTACTTTGAAGGCCGTGTTGAAAATCCTAAATTTAAAATAAATCTGCTTTTTCACAATCGGCACTATAACGTAATCAACAGTTTGACCGCTGCTTTCGCCTGTAACTACTTTTGCGAAGCTTGCCATGTTCGCTATGACCACAAAGCTAAACACAGATGTACTAATATTTGTCCTCAATGCCAAACTATCTCGCCTCCCTGTAAACTTGAACATGGGGGAATAATTTGCCCGGACTGTAACATGACTTTGAGAAACCAGCACTGTTTTATTGCCCATCAGGTTGACAAATGCAAAACAATAAAAAAAGTGCCTTGACTGCGGTAAATTGATTAATTTAAAAGATAGATCAGAACCTCATAAGTGCGGTGAAGTTTACTGTAAACCTTGTGAAGCGTTCAAAGACCCCAATCATAAATGCTACATGCAACCCAATAAAGGAAAACCTAAATCTAAAGACTTCCTGTTTATTTTCTTTGACTTTGAAACAAGGCAGGACGAGTCACTCCCCTCAGATCCAGATAAAAAAGTTCACAAAGTTAACCTGTGCGTCTCGCAACAATATTGCAATCAGTGTATAGAAGGTAAAATTTGTACGACGTGTAACAACCGTACAAGAGTCTTCAACTATGACCCGGTTAAAGATTTTATAGACTATGTAATGAGTGTTAGAAAACAGTTTAAAAATGTTTGTGTGATTGCTCACAACGGGCAAGGATTTGATTTTCAGTTTTTGTTAAAGTACATCATGGAAGAAACAAAATTCACGCCGGAGCTGGTAATGAGGGGAACTAAAATCATTCTAATGGAACCGGACAATTTGAGATTTGTTGACTCACTTAGTTATTTTCCCATGGCCCTCGCTGCACTCCATAAAGCTTTTGATCTGCCTCCCGAGAAAAAGAAGGGCTACTTCCCGCATATTTTCAACACTGTGGCAAATCAAAATTATGTAGGCCCGATACCCGACAAAAAGTATTACTGCCCGGAATCAATGTTTGAGAAACCTCACGAAGCTTTAGAGATTTGGTACGATGAGCAAGTGGCGAGTAACTACGTGTTTGATTTTAAAAAAGAAATCTTGGAGTATTGTATCTCTGACGTGGAAATCCTAGCCCAAGCGTGTATAAAATTTAGAGCCTTGCTTCTTGAACAATGTAACGTAGACCCATTTCTCGAGGCCGTAAATATTGCTAGCGCCTGTAACTTATCTTTTCGGCGTAACTTTCTAAAACCAAACACAATAGGTTTGATTCCTAAAAACGGTTACAGACTGACTGACAATCAGTCAGCCGTTGCTTTACAATGGTTAACATGGGAAGAGGAGAAACGAGGGTTGAGGATTCAACACGCGGGCCGGGGTAAAGAAGTTAAAATTAATGGAATGAAAGTTGATGGGTTTGACGGTGAGAGAATTTACGAGTTTCACGGGTGTTATTGGCACGGGTGCCCGAAATGTTTTCCTTATAACAGAGAGGCTCCTCTGAAGGAGGATCCCTCAGATTCCCTCGACTTAAGGTATGAAAGAACTTTGAAAAAATGGCAAAAATGAGTGACTACGAATTTATAGAAATGTGGGAGTGTGAATTTAGAGCATTAAAGAAAGATAACAAACTTAAACATTTAAATAACCTTCCGATTCTCAACAATCTGCCCCTCGACCCTAGACAAGCGTTCTTTGGAGGCAGAACGGGCAATACAAAAACATATCATAAATGTAAAGAGGGAGAAACGATACAGTATGTAGATGTTTGCTCCCTTTATCCGTTTGTAAATAAATATGGAAAATATCCTTTGGGCCACCCTACAATCTATGTGGGAGATAGGGAGTGCAGGCAGAGAGGTATGCAGGTAGATGGTTTGTTAAAATGTAAGATTCTGCCACCTCGAGATCTCTACCATCCCGTACTCCCCGCTAAAATGAATAATAAATTAATGTTTGTTTTGTGTAAAACTTGTGGGGAAACATTAAACCAAGAAGATTGTGAACATGAGAGTGAGGAAAGGGCAATGGTAGGAACATGGACCATGGATGAAATTAGGAAAGCTATAGAGAAAGGTTACGTTGTGCTGGACATGTACGAGTTGTGGGAGTACGAGGTAGCCACTTATGAAAACGGAGGTTTGTTTACAAATTTTATAAATCAATTCTTAAAAATCAAGCAGGAAGCCTCAGGCTATCCCGCTTGGTGTAAGACTGAACATGATAAAGAAAAGTACATTTCAGACTATTTCCAACACGAGGGAGTTAAATTAGACAAATCCAAAATTGCTAAAAACGGAGGTTTGAGGCAATTGGCTAAATTAATGTTAAACAGTTTTAGGGGAAAATTCGGACAGAGGGAGAACCAAACTAAGGCAATGATTGTAAGAGATCCCAAAACACTCTTTGAAATGATGACAAACCCAGAAGTAAAAGTCAACAGGATTCAGATAATTAATGAGACGGTAGTGGTTGTTAGTTGGGAGTATCTCGAAGAGGTTGGGGAACCTTTGAGAAATGTAAATGTTGTGATTGCGGCCTACACTACAGCCCAGGCTAGATTAAAGTTGTATGAACATCTAGATGCTTTAGGAGGTCAAGTAATTTATTATGACACGGACTCGACCTTGTACGTATACCGTGGTGGTTTGTACAGAGTCCCTACGGGAGATTACCTTGGGGAAATGACGGACGAGTTGGCAAGCGAGTACGGGCCCGGCTCTTATATTGTAGAGTTTGTTTCTGGGGGACCAAAGACCTACGCTTACCTTGTCTGGTCAACCAAAAAACAAAAGTTAGAATCAGTTGTTAAAATCAAGGGCCTAACATTAAACATGAAAACCTCCGAAACATTAAACTTTGAAGCTCTAAAAAAGATGGTCCTCAGTGAAACAAAAGAGATACTAGAAATTGAAGAGAATAGAATCAGGAGAACTAAAGACAAAAATACTGTAACAGTGAGTGAAATTAAAAAGTTTAGAATTACAGGACCAAAAAGGAGGCCCGAGAGCGAGTATGAAACTTTACCTTACGGATATCAAAAGAGTCAAAGATTGGAGTAACCCCCACCCCGCCCCAAGGGGGAGCAGTCAACTGCCCCCCCCCCTTTGTACATATAATATCCATCTACGTGCACCATGTGTTAATTAAATTTAAAAAACCTGACAACTATTTGTAACCTGTTAAAATACTGCTCTGTAATTGGTTATAATAAAAATGCATTCTATTGGTTGTAATTAGCGTTCTGTGCCGTGATTGGTCGATACTTTTTAGCGCTTTTTATTCTCAAGCGTTAACTTCACTCTGTCCCTTGCAGCTGCACAGGTAAGAGCTCCCAGCGATACAAATAAAAATGTCTCACTTAACCTCTTATATATTTAATGATCAACTCGTTGCTGTCCTGTTTGACAGCAGTGATGATCCTTGGTTTAAAGCAAAAGATGTTGCTAAAATCTTGGGTTATATTAGACCACGAAAAGCAATCCGAACTCATGTAAGAGAAAAATATCGTAAAACAACACCGGAAGTACTAGGCAAACTCCCCTTCCCCACCCCGCCCCAAGGAGGCTCCAAATCGGAGCCCCCTTTGAACTATCAATCTCATACAGTTTACATCAATGAACCTGGTCTATATCAATTAATTATGAAATCCAAACTACCCATTGCTGAGAAATTCCAAGACTGGGTTTTTGAAGAAGTTTTGCCTTCCATAAGAAAATATGGAATGTATAAAATCAAACAGGAGAATAATCAGTTGTTAAAATCACTTACAAAATCACTGGAAATTAACAAACAACTGGAAAAAGAAAAAGAATCCATAAATAAAATGTTAACTGACCAAGCATCAAAAATTGCAGTTTTTCCTAAAGAAGAAGACCTTAGCCACGTATTGTGTATTCTTATTAAAGACACAATGTTGCAATTGTACGGAGTCTGCGAATACAAATGCATTCGAACACAAAAAGTAAGTTTTCACAAGGCTTTAAATAAAGCAAAGGAGGAAGGTTTTGTACCATGCTTTGTAAAATCATCTGTCCCTAACGGGATAAATGTTGTAAATAAAGCTAAAGAGTTGATGAGGAGTTATGGCATGCACTTTGATTCTGCTCATAATAACATCCTCACCTCACATAACTTTGTAAATATTGTTGAACATGTGTTAGATAATGCCTAAGTCCCACAGTATGAATGTCTGTGTGAATTAAGGTCACTGGCGCGGGCGACTAAAAACCCCGTAAACCTGAAAGGGAGCCAAGTAGATTGAACAGTCAAGTTAATCGCTTGACTGCTCCTTTGAATAGCTCATGTGTGAATGAGGGGTCCAGTAGATTAGAGGCGTTTGGCCAACACCAGACTACTCAATCGAACCGACCTCGGGTGAATGAAGGATTTGTACATTGAGGAGCCTGGCCAATATCCAGGCTACTCCTTAAAACAATCCGGTGGGCAAAAAAAAGCAAATAAATATAAAGCAAATAAAAAACTCTTCCCACTTGTCTGTTCAAAGGGAGAGGACTTTTATTTTGTACTGGGCGTCAACCAGGTAATCTGGATTGGCTCACGCACGAAATAAAGGTTTAACCTGGGTGCTCACTGCACGAATGTTCTCAAACCCCATTCAAACAGACATTGGTATAAAACTAATGTTTACCGAATAAATAAGTTATTTTGACAATGGACGCTATAGCTAACGAACTACACCGGCCTGCCAGGAGAAATTATCCCAGGCGTAAAGTTACTCTTCCCGGACTATACCAGGCTGACCTAGTTGAAATGAAGCCTTATTCCAGAGTCAATAAAGGGTTCAAGTACATATTGACAATGATTAACTGTTTATCCAAACTAGCTTTTGCCGTTCCGTTAAAAAACAAGTCAGGGCCAGAAGTGGCAAAGTCACTCGATCCTATCTTAGCTAAATATAAAATGACGCATTTCCAAACAGATCAGGGAACAGACTTTTTCAATAAACATGTAAATGCTTTAATGAAAAAATATAAAATCAACCATTATCATACATTTTCCGAACTTAAAGCTAGTATAGTGGAAAGATTAAACAGAACTCTCAAGACAAAAATGTACAAGTTATTTACTGCCCGTGGAAG
This sequence comes from Allygus modestus, assembly GCA_963675035.1. Lineage (NCBI taxonomy): Eukaryota > Metazoa > Arthropoda > Insecta > Hemiptera > Cicadellidae > Allygus > Allygus modestus. Next base: position 250,970,833 of record OY776111.1, on the reverse strand, counting down.
TTACGAATGGTTAAGTATTTTGCCAACAATTTTAAATTCTTACAACAATACAAAGCACAGGACTATAGGTATGAAACCACGGGATGTTAAAAAAAGCACTTTCAAGATATTCTGAATAGAATAAATAGAGTTAGCAACGCAAAAATCTTAAACACTAATTTAAGGTAGGCGACAGTGTTAGAATCAGTAAAGCCAAGCGAGTGTTCAAAAAAAGCTATTTACAAAATTGGTCAAATGAGACGTTTACAGTATACGCAATTAAACCAACAAGACCAGTAACATACATATTACAAGACAACAGAGGGGAAATATTAAAAGGCGGGTTTTATGCAGAAGAACTTAGCAAGTCAAAAACAGGTAATGTTTACTTGATTGACAAAATCTTAAAGCGGAAGGGTAATTTAGCACTTGTTCATTGGTCTGGTTTTCCTTCTTCTCATAATTCTTGGATAAAGGTGAATGCACTAACTCCTGGGTCATCGCACTAATGTCCAACAAAGCGTAAATCCTGCACGTGTGCCACTAAATAGGAAAAAGTTTCATGTGAAACCCGCATAAAAGCCCGCATGTCACTCTACCGTGAAGTGATTACTTAAAAAGCAGAGCAATTAGTAGTATGTAACCAGTCACAATGCGGGTTATTAAGCAGAAAGTCAAGTTCTCTGTAAAAAACTTTGACAATTATTTCTCGGGGGCCGGAATGGTTAAACAGAACAAACATGGCGCTTTACTGCCAGATTCAATACGTTGTATAATCGCGGGGCCGAGTTCCTGTGGGAAGACCAATGTTTTATTTAATTTATTATTTGACCCAAACGGTCTAAGATTTGAGAATATTCATATATTTTCAAAATCCCTCTATCAACCTAAATACAAATTACTTAAACAGGTTATGCCTAAAGAGGTTGGCTATCATGAATTTGACGATAATAGTTTAGTAATACACCCAAATCAAGCTAAACCAAACTCTATAATGATTTTTGATGATATATCAGCCGAAAAACATAACAATATACGCAACTTTTTTACTATGGGGAGACACAACAATTTAGATTCATTCTATCTGGGACAGACATATAGCGCTATTCCCAAGCAGCTGGTGAGGGACAATTGTAACTTTGTTATTTTATTCAAACAAGACGAAATGAACCTAAGACATGTATACAACGATCATATCACCACAGATATGACATTTGAAAAATTTAGAGAAATATGCGCTCAGGCGTGGCGTGACAATTTTGGATTTCTAGTTATTGACAAGACTCTAGATCCATTTAAGGGAAGGTACAGAGTGGGAATGGACACTTTTATAGCAGAGGTATAATGGTACGCATCTACGTGTATAATGATTTAAGTGGATTTGATAAGAAACTTCATAACGTAAGGTCTAACCTGTGTTCTTTTTATTACAAGGACAAAAATAAATTCTGTGGTAATTATTGCAGTAGAAAGGGTAAACACGGCCATCCCTTCAATAACAGATGCTGGAGACATAAAAAACCTCCAAGCACTGCGAGGCTACCACCTGTAGTTTTATTAATGATATCTGCGAGTGAGAGAACTTATAATAGAGATACTTGGTTAAACTTTTTACAAAAGTGTGAAGAACAGAGTGTACCCTTAGAACTAGTGATTTATCATGAAGATATGAGAAATGCAACAGTGAGAGACCCCCAAAATTTAATATCTAGATTTAGACCCTTTCCGGATATATTTGGTAAAGTATTGCCTTTAAGAAACCTGCATGGTAGTATTAATTTTGCTCAGATAGTTTTAAAAATGTTGGAGTACGGTTGCAAAATACCTCACGCGGCCAGATGTATAGTTTTGACAGAGAGAACTATACCCATCAGGTCCCCTGTCAAAATTTATAAAATGGCTTTATCCCTCAAATGTTATATTGACATTAGTTATAATACTGCCTGGGGTCCCATTCCTGACGATACTCCCAAAGGGCCGAGGGGTAAACCTTTTGCTGCTGTAAATAACTACTGCCAAGGATTATATACTACAGAGTTTTTACAAGATGCGTTACCGACAGTGGCTTCACAGTGTGAGAGATTTGGAATAAGTCTAAAAAACGGTGTATATAGAGTGACAAACAGAGTGCTATTTGACCAGTGTAAAAAATTTACTGGGACCAACCCGTGCGAATTTTGGCTTCTTAACTCGTATTTAATGTACAACAGACATCATGACAAACCATTAAGAATGTTGAGCAAATATATGCAAAAAACCATTGAGAACGACAAGTACATAGTAACACATGTCTCACAATGGAGGGACAATGTAAAGCGAGCCTTTGTTTTTAAAAGTTACACAGATCGTTATATAATACCGAGACACAGTCTTGTAAGGGAGGAAGGTAGGTATTATAAAGGATTAGACTTGAGCGCCGGTATTTCGCTTCTAGATGTTACGCGTTACATGAAAAGATGCAAAATGCGTGCCTTGTTTTTCAGGAAAGTCGAAATGCCTTAAATCTAAACGTGTTGGTTTAAATATATCATTTGCGACTATGAAGCGAAACAGTAAGCAACTGACTAATCGACTGATACAGCTGCGTAATGCTATTAAGAGAAAGTAATGTTTAATGTTTAAGAGAGAAATGTTTAAGGAAGAATCTGTAGAAAGTGATAATATGCTTGAAAAGCAGTTTAAACCTATAATTCAAGAACTCAGAAAAACAAACACAGCAGACATAAAAACAGAACCTGAAACAATTAAAGGTGAACCAATGGACTATAGTACGACAGATGATGAAGCTGAATTTATACCGCAGAGTGTATCTACACCTGAAAGCAGCGGGTTAAAGCAAATTGTATCGACTCCTTCGGGACTGGAAACAGCGTCACGATATATGGAAAGTAGGTTTAGTAACCCCATTACGGTGAGATATATGACACTACTTTTAAAAGATGCTAGCGGTAAGGTCCGAGTAATTGATCATGACTACGGCCCTAGATACGAAGGCAGTACTTTAATGATGGGAGATAAGGTGTTAGACTTTGACAACGATGGAACTATACTTATAAACAACACAAGATATAGTCCTAGTGAAGGCTTGTATGAGCTCATATTTAAGAGAACCCCTGACGAGGAAATATACGACGAAGACGACCTTAAGACCTATAAGAGTATTATTATTGCCACCAACGCACACAAGAAAGGATACAAATTCCACAATGTAATTAGAAGGGACAAAAATCTAAAGTACAGAAGAATTATTAAAGACCTATTCCCGGTTAAAGCGGGCAAAGGTTTAGCGTGGAAGAATGCACGATCTCGTGATATTATACACTGGGATGATGCCAATGAATTGGTGGACAGATTACGACACATTGCCATGTCAACAGAGACTGGAAACAGAGTCCATAGCAATGAAATACTAAATATCGTGGAAGAGCTAAGGGAAGCGGGATTTATAAAAGGATCGGGGAACAGTAGATTTAAAGCATTATTATAATGACTATTGACAAGTTTGGACGTAGTAGCCGAAAATCCCGAGGTGAGGCCGCCAAAGGTCCCAAGGGTGATGGCTTTAATTTAACGCCCGACGGTGATTACGATATACAAAATAAGCGATTGTGTAATTTAAAAAAGACCTGCAGAGGATAACGACGCGGTGACTAAAGGATTTATGTGTGACAATACCTTAATTTTGGATGGAAAAAAAGAGTATTTTGACGCTAATAAATGTGTTATTCGACATGTAAAATCACCACAAAATTCTGATGATGCTGCCACAAAATTTTACGTAGACTACAAATGTATTCCTTTTACAGGAGAACATTATATCTTAGGGAACAAAATACTAAGAGACGTGCGAGATGGCGAACAAAAATATGATGCTGTCAACTTGCGGATGTTAAAATCAGCCTTAATGCTTGTAGATAACACTTTTTACGATTGTCAGTCAAAGCAAATAAAAAATTGCTTGGATCCAACTGATTTTCAAGACGTATTAAACCTAAATTATATTGTAAGACTATTGAGTAAAGTTCTATTTGACATTTACAATACCTTAGGAGCTCCAATACAGACAGACAAGGACACCTGGGTAAGATTTAACGTTATCGATAAATACTTTTTAGACGAAAATACACGACAATTTCGTAATAAAGATGATCCCTATGAAGAAGAAGAAATTATAGACACGGACCCTTTCCCCAGTTTCCTGAGGACGGGATCCGGTTTAAAAACACATTAACTGGCAAACACTAATTAGTAGACGCCGATCCACTCAACATGCGGGTTGTTTTATTGATTTTTCTACCTCTTGCCTCGTGCAACAAGTTGGTAGATTTTCTAACTTATTACGGGTATTTGGAGAAAAACGCTTTGACACAAAACATTACTTCTGCAGTAAGACAATTTCAAGAGTACTTTCGTCTTGAACCAACGGGAGTGTTTGATAACGATACATTGGCCCTCATGGGTACGCCTAGGTGCGGCCATCGCGACAATATATTACCATTCTCAGCTTTACCCAATAGAAAGTGGAACACTACAGAAATAACCTGGTATCAATACGGCCCTTCTCAGTACCCCGACATAATTCAAAAAGCTTTTGATGTATGGGCCAAACACGCAAATTTTAAAACTTAAAAAAAAACATAAATAATCCCACAATAATCATATCATTTTCAACATCTAGACAACATGTGTTTTACTCGAGACAGGATAATTGTCCCTATGATTTCGATGGACCCGGGTTAGTTTTGGCTCACGGGTATTTACCTCATATTGGTTATAAATCTACAGATATACACTTTGATTCGGAAGAAAATTGGGATTTTACTATGAATTTACCATGAAATGGAAAAATTTCATTCTTCCTAACATTGGTTCATGAGATTGGTCACAGCCTTGGTTTGGATCATTCAGGTGATGATAAATCAGTAATGTTCCCTTTCAACAGAGATCCTACAGGAATTGTTTACTTTAACGAATACGAGCTAGGCAATGATGACAGACTCGCTATGGAGTTTCTGTACGGCAGGCCCACTAAGACATTTGCAACCATTCCAAAAATGAATACATCCACAACAACATCCACAACAACATCCACAACAACATCCACAACAACATCCACAACAACATCCACAACAACACCAACAACTACAGCTGTAACACCACCCGAGATATTTGAAAAACGCGATATTTGCGAATTAAAAGATCAAATTGATATGATCGTTATTGTAAACAAAAGGATATTTGCTTTATTTAGAGACTATGTATGTATTATTAGTTTAAATCCTACAGAGAGAATTCCTGAGGACTTAACACGGCCAAGAAGAATATCACACTGGCTTAAATTTTTACCGCGAAACTTTACTGAAATATCTGCCATTTACCAAAGGCCTAACGGGGAAATTGCTCTTTTTTTTGGCAATGATGTATTTTTATTCAGATACCCTTCACTGTCCTTGATTACAGTGTATAATGTCAATAATATAACCGGTAGAATGGTACATAAAGTAAACGCGGCCTTTGCAACTAACACGGGAAAGAGCTACATGATTATTGACGATTGGTATCTGATTGAAATTAACGAGTGCGACTTTACTGGTACATTTATGGGAATGGTCTCGTCTACGCTTTACGGTATCCCTGCCCACAGTCACGGTGCTTTTAGGTATATAAACGGGATGATTTACTTTATAACTGACAGTGGGGTCTTGGAGTACAGCGATTTTACTAACTCGGTATCTCGCACGTTGCCTGACGTGTTTGAAGCTTTAAAAATACCGTGTATACGCGAAACTCTATTAACTAAACTTTACGAAGTGATTAAATATTTACAATAAAATGGCTAACACAAGAAGGAAACCTCTCAAATGTAAGCAAGCGGTTGTGCGAGGCGGAGGTATTGTTTCATCGGTGCTGAACAAAGCTATAGATTTACTACCTATCGAATTACATTTAAGAACACCAACCTTAAAACCATATTCCTACTGCGGTCCCGGCACGAAATTAAAAGAGAGATTAGCTAGAGGAGATAAAGGAATAAACGGGCTAGACGAAGCTTGTAAACAACACGATATAGCATACTCGCGGTACTCCGACAACGAGAGGCGAAGGCAAGCGGACAAAGAGTTGGCGGAACGCGCTTGGCAGAGGTTCAAAGCATCAGACGTATCTTTGGGGGAAAAAGCAGCGTCTTGGTTAGTCACCACAGCAATGAAAGCCAAGACTAAATTGGGGGGAGGTCGTAAAAAGAAACGACCCGTTAAACGTCCTAAAGGCAGAGGTTTATATCTTAGACCCTATAAAAAGCAAGGGGCCGGCAAGAGGAAAAAAAGGCAAACGAAAAAAAAGCATCTCGATACCAATAAAACCACTGACAAATTACGATATAATCAAATACGCGAGATTATTAAAAATTCCAAACTTTAGAGGAGTTTACATGAGGGATAGTTTACCAAAACGCTCGAGAAAGTGTGAATCTGCTATAGTTAACTTGGACAGTACAACTGGGCCGGGTACTCACTGGGTTTGTTACAGAAAGATTGATAAAAAGGTCTATTATTATGACAGTTTTGGCAATTTAAGACCGCCACCAGAAATAACACGATATTTAGCGGGATGCGAACTCTACTATAATTACGAGAGACAACAGAATTTTAATACAGTGGTGTGTGGTCATTTGTGCTTACATTTTCTCTGCAGTAATGTTCTGCCTCACGGGAACGACTAGTATACTATCCCATGAGCTAGCATTTCCCATAGATGTTAGCAAGGGTGAATGGGAGCTAGGTTTAATCGAACTGACAACTTATAATTCTATTCCAAACATTGAAAAAGACAATAATGATAAGTTTTACTACGGTGAAAATAACAGCATTACAATCCCTGAAGGATCTTACGAGATTGAAGATATACAGACATATATACAATCTCAACTGCCAAAAGAATCCAAGTTTACATTAAAACCAAATAACAACACTTTAAAGGCTACGATATGTTGTTCTCAAAAAATTGATTTTACTAAAGAACATTCATTGGGAACACTCTTGGGATTTAAAAAACAAATATACGAGGCTAATAAACAACATGTTTCCGAACTGCCTGTAGATATAATTAAAGTTAATTCTATACGGGTGGAATGTAATATCACACGCGGGTCGTACCTAAATGGAGTCGAGGGTCATGTGATACACGAATTCTACCCGGCCGAACCACCGGGCTATAAAATATTTGAGCTCCCGAGAAACGTGATTTATTTACCGGTAATAAGTCAAAGGATCAATACCTTAACAATATCTCTCAAAGATCAAGACGGAAATCTTGTTAATTTTCGCGGAGAAAGAATCTCGGTTAGATTACATCTAAGGCAAAGCCATGGGGCTACTATTTAATTCTAGGCCAACAGGGCAGCAAGCCAGTAGTCTTCAGAAAGCAAAGGTGTTAACTTGTAAGAATATAAAGTTTCTCCGTTCCCTCGGTTTTAAAGTTGTACAAAATGGCTCTTTTAGAAATTGACAATCACGCTAATTACGATGATTTGATAACAGGAATGGAATTCCATGCTCATCTACCATACACTAATACAACTTATAATAATAATGATGAAATAAGAATACCAATATTACAGCAGGACATTATAACTGCGCCTTTTGAAAGCTTTATTGTGATTCACGGTAAAGTTAGCGCTAAAAAAGCGAACGATACTGCTCTGAATGTATCCTTTGTAAATAACGCAGTGGCTTTTATGTTTGAAGAAATCCGCTACGAGATTTGTGGCAAGGAAATTGATAGGACGAGAAATGTAGGCATTAGTACTACTTTAAAAAATAGTTTATCCATTCGCTCGGAAGAAACAAAATATTGAAAAACGCGCGTTGGAAAAGCCCCGGGGTATCTGAACAGGTGACAGATTTTATATATTCGATCCCGCTAAAACTCTGGTTAGGGTCTGCCGAAGATTATAGAAAGGTTTTAGTAAACGTCAAATAAGAATTAATATTTTTACGCTCGGCTTCGGATATTAACGCTGTAAAAACTACAGAGGCTGGTACTTTAGATTTAAAAGTAGAAAAAATCTACTGGCGTATACCTCATATTACAGTCAACGACGCCTGTAAACTAAAATTGTACAAGTTTATTGAGAAAGAACCCGCAATACATGTTCCCTTCCGTCAGTGGGACATGATTGAATACCCGAACCTACCAAGAACAGACACATTATCTTGGACACTAAAAACATCTAACCAAACAGAAAAACCCCGGTATGTTGTTCTCGCCTTTCAGACAGACAGAAAGAATGATTTAACAAAAGATATGTCACTATTTGATGCCTGCGACATAACTGATGTAAAGCTTTATTTAAATTCAAACTTTTATCCTTATGATAATATTCGTGGGAACACAGCCTTGTTCTATGACATGTATGCTACATTCCAAAATTCGTATTACGGACGAATCGGGTCACCGATATTAAACTTTGATGATTTTAAAACAAAATGCCCTCTTTACGTAGTTGATTGTTCAAAGCAGGACGATACTATTAAGACCGGCCCCGTAGATGTATGACTTGAGATTCAAGCTAAAACAGTAATTCCAGCTAATACTTGGGCATACTGCCTCATAATCCACGACTGTCATTATACATACACACCAATCACGGGAGATGTCAGAAAAATCTCGAGTTAGTTTCTCCGACCCGGTAGTTACAAAAATATACATTCTACCCACAGAAGAAGACAGGAAATCAGATTGGGAACAGTTAGCAAGGGACAGAACCAGATTTTTAAGACGTATTAAACTGACACAAGAGAAAATCTCCAATGTAATTTTTAAACAGTGGACCCTCCGGATCAGACACTTGGAATGAATACAAAGGGGGCTCCGATTTGGAGCCTCCTTGGGGCGGGGTGGGGAAGGGGTAAAAAAGTACATTTATATAAATAAAAGAGATATCTAATCAGTCTGTAGTTAGCGTTGAGCGAGTAAACATGAATTATTTTGGTTGGATTAAATTTGAATATTACAAAGAAGGAGTTTTAATTAAAAAGGATATTTTAGACAGTTATAAATTTAATAGCGTCGAGGAAAAATTGCAATTGCCCACGGGGGCTGATAGCATTATAGTTAAATGGCGTACAGAATTAAACTACAGTGATTATGAAAATTCAGAGGAATCTGACTGAAACTATGGAAGAATTTATAGTCATTCCCAAAGGTAAAGAACCTATAGATTTAATGACTGGTGTATTTTTAAAGTCAGTCCATTTCTTGGACCCTGAGCTCACCAAGTGCGTAGTATCGGGTATTTTTAAAAACAGGGACAATAGTCTGGGTGTATTGATTAAAGGGAGAAAAGGTATTGTATTTTGGAGTTACGACTCGTTTTGCCAGCTAATTGACCGGTTTAACGAAGTGACGTTAGCTCTCTTGAGTAAAAATCAGTGTTTAATATCTATAGAGTCTGGAGCTAATATAAAACTGACACATATTTTTGGACATCAGTACGTCTGTGTCTCTGATGGAGTACACTCCTTAGCACTAAACTTTAATGAATGGGATCAACTTGTAAAAAATATTCCTTTAATCGGTCGCGAGGTTTTGCAATTATTTTATATTGAGGATATTATACAAGTTTTTTTTAATCAGGTTTCAGCCGGTGCTGAAACCTGTACAGATCAATTGCCACCTCACATAGCCGAGCGACTTTATCAGGAAATTTTATTATGGAAGCAATAGTGGAGTTTCACGCGTTTAAAGACAATTCTAATAGATTTATTATTAAAGAACTTGCTATAGTTGGGAGGTCGTATAAAACACAGATTGTGTTCCGACCTCCATACTGTTTTAATTTGTTGAATAGTAAAATGCAAAGAACAGCTCGCTGGCTGACTCGTCATTATCACCACATAAAATGGAATGAAGGTGAGGTACATTACAGCGAAGAGCTTTTAAGATCACTCTGTAAACCTTTTGAAACTATTTATACAACAGGTTTGGAAAAGGCTCAATTCCTTCGGGAATTTCACCCTAATGTTAAAGAAATAAATATTGTAAATAGTAGCGATAGTTATGAACTTGTAGATTGTATTGTACATGGAAATAAAAATGAAAACTGCGCTTTGAAGTCCACAAAGTACTACGCTCGAGAAATATTTTCGAGTGGGGCCTAGTAAAAATAAGGCCCGGCAGTCGCTCATCTACCAGGCAGAGCTAACCCTTTATAAGTCCAGGGATGTGGGGAGGTCTGGTTAAACCCTATAAAGCATTGTGCTTTCCTCCGACTGTCAGGGAAAAACGGATGGAAAAGCGCAACAAAAAAATATAAAAAGTAAAAATTCTCTGTCTATTTTCTAGGCTAAAATGAACGGACATGGTCTTAGTAAATAGCCTACCGGGATAAACAGAGAACAAAAAAATATAAAAAATCGGAGGCAGCATTTTTAATGGATTGGCTGTCACGAATCACTGCGTTGGTTGGGGCAGTGATAAAAAAAACATAGTGTTACATACCTCATAAAGAGAAATCCATCCAACCGGTGGAGAACACACAATCACAATCCAAACAGCGGTAGTCCAGCTTCCACGAATAGCAGAGCTGGACTTGCAAAATGGAGTTGCGTGGATAGTGATACCACACTTTTAAATGTGGCGTCACTTCCACGCAGTGGTCGTCCTCACACCACCCATACCTCCAAAATGGCTCAAAAGAGGAGCTGATCAAAGTAAAGTCTGAGCAGTGTGAGGACATGGTGAAGACTGGCCGTTTTGCCAGTAAAACTACCGGGGGTGTTAAGTCAAGCATAGCTCATGCGGGTTACGTAAAAACTACATTAGCCATTTTACCGTGACGGTTTTCAACTTACAGTAATCCTCGTGCTCGCACGGTTCCGGAGGCGGTTTGGTGTTATAGTCCTCCGGGTCCAGATACATGCAGCGGCAGCACAGGTCCCACCCCCGACCCTCAAAAATTATTAACATTGTGCACGAGCACAATTTACTACACGACTCGCACAGACTATATACCTCAGGCATCGCGACTAATTGGAGACTAACTAACTAACCGACTCTAGGAACCCGGCGCTAGCCCGCATAACAGGTGGATTAAAAAACGGGTTTTTACAGTGAAACGCTTTTGATGTAATTGTACTCACCTAGTCTTTATCTTCAAAGAATCTGAGGACCTTCGCAGTCCAAGCCTCTTCCGTCACGTTTGCCTCAAAGTCGAGGCAGTAGCAGCGGATGAGGATCGGATTTATGCGTTTCCGCTTCCAACAGGCAAGACACCTTTGGAGCGGAGGTCGAGGCTCAGTGAGAGAATACCCTACCGACTCCACCTTCATGTACCTCGTCTCATTTACCATCTCGTCTCCCTGTAACATAAAACAAGAATAAAACAACAATAATAACTAATAAAGGATTTGCTTACCTTTCATTACTTTAAACTTACCCAGTAGCAGTTTGAACAAGTCTCTAATAAGTCATATTCAAAATAATGAAAATATTGTTTTAAAATCCAGCAATGATTGTGATGTTCTGATATTAGTAATTGTTTAATTAAAAATGGTACGTCTAAATTTTGAATTTGGAAAAGTCTAGGGTTATCTGAACAGATTTGCTGACAGCAAAGCTGAGTTAGGCTCGGAGGGTTCATCACGGCTAACTGAGAGAGGAGCACAGTGTGGGGGCGGGAGTACATAGTTTGTGGGCGGGGAGCACAGAATATGCGGGCGCTGATTGGTTGGTTGATTAAAGCAGTGCTGGAAGGGATTTTGCGTATAAATACGGGTCTCTGACCTGGTATCATTGTACTATGCACATTACAGTGTTTATAACAGTAGTGATGTTGTTACAAGTTTTAGCTCTCGTGTGCCTTCGCTTGGTGATTGGTTTCGACCAGGATGAGAACATCCCGCCCAATAATCAGGTAATCAAAGTCTCTTGCAATTTCACTATAGATTTACCCACTATAGATTTAGTAGTTTACTTAGTTATTAATTGTTTTCAGGATCTACCGGCTACTACTACCTCACGAGATGAACAAACACTGCCTCTTAGTCATAATATGTTTTTTGCGGATGATCTCGACGTGCTATCTATTCGTGCAGTGAGTTTTTTATTTTTATTTATAGGTAGTCTCATATATAGCGATAGTTCAAGGGGGGTGTATCGATACACTCCCCTTTGGAGAGTATATTTAACGCGTTTGTTTTTTGTTTTCAGAGCGGGTCTCACGTATCCTTGAGCGACATATCTCAGCGTGTGTCACAACAGGTAGGAATTATCGAGTAATTCTTTTAAATGTTTTTTAGTTATTTTTTATAATTTGATACAGGATTAACAATTATTGTCTTCTTTACAGAGCGGTTCGAGCGGGTCATCTGGGTTGCGATCTATCACTCAGGTGTGTTTTTTATTTATTCTTTATTATTATTATATCTATCTTTTAAGAGTGTTGTTTATACATGTTTTTCTCTATATTCTAGGAAGAATATAACGGAAGAATAACACAGATGTTAAGATTTTCTGGCGAGTCTGGGATTTATATCGAGACCTCACGGACCTTCCTTGATGACGGCAGTTTATTGACCAGAAATAGGTTTACGGTTAGTATTGGGTTATTATCTGTATTTTGCTCACTTGTGATTTTTTTCTATTTGTCGTAATTTTAATAATTTTGTTACAGGACGTTATTGCCGGTCTGAGTCCTGAAGCCAGGGAGTCCATCTCTCGCGGGCTAGAAAATTTAAGTCTAAATTTTATTTTTATTTGTCTGTTGCAGTATGATCTTGGTGTAAGTCCTGAGCTTGTAGAGGCTAGCATGCGAGCATTGGGAACTGCAAGTTTTTATTTTTTGTGTACCTTAGTTTACTAGTCTGATACTTAGCTATGGGTTAGGGGGAGATTTTCGCTCCCCCATACTTCCGGTATAGTTTTCTCAAACTCTAATATTTTTTTTCAGTGGGAGAGGCCTGCGTCTCCAATCAGGCGGACCATGCCTAACATTCTGAGACGTACCAGGGAGACACAATCTCTACCAAACAATACGAGAGTACTCCCCTGCTGGATGACTGTCAGGAGTAGTGAACCTCCACAGAATAATATTGTAAGTAACTACTTTAGAATCGTTATTAGATAGGTGGGACCCATCTTGGGTCCCACGTACTTTTGGTTGAGTTGACTTGTATATTTCATTGATTTTTAGGTTTTAATAATATTTTAATTATTTACAGGTGAGGGAGGCAGCAGCGTCTTGTAGTTCAAGTGCTACCATACGGCCCGATACGCCAGCTCCTGTCTTACCGTTTGCTGATCAAACGGTTAGTACAATTAGCCGTAATGATAGTTTTTGTTTAGTCGTGCTTTTAGTAGTGATGTTAATTCTATCTTGTTTTTTTTTCAGAGGCAGGTTTTAACCAATGCTAGAGATGCGGGTGTGGATGAATGCGGAATATACCCGGATGGAGACCCTCGCATCGGGCGTGGTTTCCGTCTACAGGTAAAAGTTTATGTCTTTTTTTTCTATCTTTCATTTTTATGTCGTATGTAAACTACGGTTGGTTACACCTTAATGTTGTTTTCAGGAGCGAGAGGAGGAGGAAGACGTGTTTGCGTTTCACCCGACCGTTGAGGCACGGATTAGAGCTTCAAGAGCCTCCAGACTTTCGGTAATTTTAATTTTGATATATTTTGTTGTATGTTGTTTTTTTTTACTGAATTATATCTTACTGTGTAATTGATTGTTTGTTTTCACAGTCAATACCAGAGGTCCGCATTGCCGCCTTGGAAGAGCGTATGAACCGCGCCGAAAGTTCCGCGCCCACACGACCACCATCTAGACGAGTTGAACCTGTTGTAAGTATCTCTATCGGGGATAGAGGTTTAAGTTTGTTTTGTGAACTTGTATTATATTTAATTTGTAATGTTTCAGAATTTACGGTGTGAGGAGCGGGGTTTAATTTTGTGAACTTGTATTATATTTAATTTGTAATGTTTCAGAATTTACGGTGTAAGGAGCGGGGTTTAATTTTGTTTTGTGAACTTGTATTATATTTAATTTGTAATGTTTCAGAATTTACGGTGTGAGGAGCGGGGTTTAATTTTGTTTTGTGAACTTGTATTATATTTAATTTGTAATGTTTCAGAATTTACGGTGTGAGGAGCGGATGCCCGTGGCCGATCCCCCAGCGTGCAGTGTCTGCCATAGAGAGGAAGGCATTATGCGGCTGAGGAGGCGAATGTTTGAGATGGTAAGATAACGGAGGGTATTGTGTTTTTACAGACTTAGCTTACACTGTGTGTTTTTACAGGCTTATCTTACTGTATTATTAATACTTACCTGGTGTGGTTTTACAGCAGAGAGGATCAAACACTACCTCGGAGGTTCATGTAATGGTGGCTCGTCTGGCTACGGTGAGAACAGAGCTGGGCGAGGCGCTGGCTTTGGCGAGGAATGTCCTCGAAGACACCGCGGACCACCAAGTGAGAGAGGTTGCTCCAGCCGTCTGGGAGGATATCCGCGCCACTATGGAGATGATCCTCGCTTACAACGACCGGCGGATGGACAACCTAATCACACGAGGCATGCCACCACCCACAGAACAGCCGAGGTACGTCGTGTGTCACATTTGCCTTGATGCGTTACCGACGGTGGCGCTTCAATCTTGTGGGCATACATTATGCCCGGCCTGCAGTCGTCGGGTGACGTGTTGCCCCTTCTGTCGAAGTGTCGTGAGCGGCCGCACAAGACTATTTTTTTATCAGTGATGTTTGTGTTTTCTTCTTGATGTAAATTGCATTTTTCTACTTGTTAATTTGGTGTGTCAGATATTTTAAAGTCTTTATTGAACTGTTAATTTTCATGTAAATTATTTAAAAGTGTTAGTTTTGCTGTATAAAGTCTTGAATTGTATTGAATTGTGTAAAGTGTTGTCAGATATTTTAAAGTCTTTATTGAACTGTTAATTTTACTGTATAAAGTCTTGACTTGTATTGTCAGATATTTTAAAGTCTTTATTGAACTGTTAGTTTTCATGTAAATTATTTAAAAGTGTTAGTTTTGCTGTATAAAGTCTTGACTTGTATCGAATTGTGTAAAGTGTTGTCAGATATTTGAAAGTCTTTATTGAACTGTTAATTTTACTGTATAAAGTCTTGACTTGTATTGTCAGATATTTTAAAGTCTTTATTGAACTGTTAGTTTTCATGTAAATTATTTAAAAGTGTTAGTTTTGCTGTATAAAGTTTTAAAGTGAAGTCAATAAATTAATTATTCACCACACTCTGTGTCTTGATTACCTGGGGTGGGCGCTGAGGTGTGACGCGCGGGCGCTGAGGCGTGACGCGCAGGTCTGCGCAGTCACTCACTCACTCTCACGTAGTATAATATATATATATATTATTATGTATATATAATTACTATGTATATATAATTACCATGTATATATTATTACTATGCATATATTATTACTACGTATAACACTCTGGGAATTTTTTTTCTAAGTTAGCAACTAAGTTGGTACCACTGGTAATTTTTTGAGGTCATGGCCACCTTTTTTTTGGTCACGTGGTTGACCCTCTGAGTGAAGCCACCACATCAGCTGTTCCCCATATAACTCCATGTTAGAGTCAACAGGGTGCCGCTCCTACTGATATAGAATTTTATTTATTCTCCATAAGGATAACATTGGACAACGTACTGTGTTTAGCACTTTGAATATCTCTCCAACGGTTGGACGTAGAACAACGTTTAAAACACCAAAATGTTTGTTTTGTTGAGCTAAAATATTAATAAACAGAAATGTGAAGTTTTTAGTAAAACTATCTGAGAAAAATCTAAAAACAGTTTTCCCATAAGATTAACATGGGACACGTTTTTTTTGGATTTTCTCCGCAACCACTTAACCTAAGTTAATGATTCAAAATACCAAATTATTTGTTTTTAAGCTTTATAAAATGGCTATAACCAAAATTGAGTGTTTTTAACATTTTGGGGTCAAATTAGCAAAAAACTGATTTTTGGAAAATTGTAAATCCCCATAAAACCCCCTTCCCACAGTGCGATCGATCTGGTTTTCGAACTTAAAGTCATAAATATTACTCTCCACAATGTGCCAAATTTCATCAAAATCGGGTGTTTCTTTCAAAAGTTATCGCGGTAACGGACACACACACACACACACACACACACACACACATATATATATATATATATATATAATTTTAAACTACCCCCAAAAACGTGTTGAGGGGGTCACGTTAACAACTTCTATACAGCTCCCGGGCTTAAGTTTCACCATGCGAGTCATGCTAATAGTTCACTTTCCATAGGAAATTCACTAGTAAGTGAGATATACAATTTTTCTTATTCTCCATAAAAATAACATTGGACAACGTTCTGTGTTCAGAACTTTCAATATATCTGTAACCACTTGACGTAGAGCAATGATTAAAACACAAAATTGTGCGTCTTTTTAAGCTGATTTCATTGTAAAAGACTAAAATTTGACTTTTTCAAAAAATGTATGTAAAAAACTCAAAAAACGCATTTTTGGGGTACAAAACCCCCCCAAAATCCCCCTTCGGATAGGTTGATCTGTCTGGTTCTCGAACTGAAAGTCATAAATGCTGCTTTTCATGTTTACACTAAATTTCGTCAAAATCGGATTATATTTACGAGAGTTATCGTGCTCACGGACACATATATACAGTTTTGAGCGAATGGAGTTTTTGTAATCTGGAGACCTCAAAACAAAATGTTATCATGGTCCCGGGCCTAGGTCTTACCATACCGACTACGGTAATAGCTTCTTCCCTATAGGGGAATTTCGCTAAAAGAAGTAAAGTATATAACACCAAAAATAATGTAGCCCTTAGTTAATGTTTATAATGATATTGTTTGTAATTCCCTTACAGCACGTTGTCACGATTATATTGGTTTTATTTAATTAACTCTCACTTTTAGGAGTGTTTCCAAATTGTCTTCTCTAACAGATTACCAACAAAAATAAAAAGTAAAGAAATAATTATTATCTGAGACACCTTTATGTAATAATAAATATGTTAATAATTTTAGTATAAATTGGAGGTAGTTTACGAAGCGTTGTTCATTCAATTAATTTTTACTTTCTCTTCCTATATTTGGCATAAATATATTTGTATGGTCACTGAAAAAAAATGCTTTAGAAGTATTTTCTTTGTGTCTACCTGTATGTTTGCGTAGAAGTGTAAAGATCTAGACTCAACTTTTTATCGTTTCTTTCTTTTTTTTTTGTTCGAATAAAACCGTGGTAACCATATGGCAATTTCCACTTAATTGGCACGATTTTACTCATACAAATTGTAATATCTCATCTACGGGTCGAGTGATCCTTATAATCTTTATACCATCCTTTTTGGCTTAAAATTTTAAATTTTTGTATAAACAAATCAGATCCTCAATAATTTTCCGTTTTTAAGATATTAAGCATTAAATCATTAAAATAACCGCCATTTTAAAAGGGTTAAAGATATAAATGCCAAATGTAATACTAAATATGACCTAAACCTGCATATTACACAAGCCAAGTTTAAAATCTGTATCTCAAGTGGTTCCTAATATTTGTTGCATTGATTTAAAATCACTTCTAGACGGACAGTCGGAAAACAAAGCGATTCGTAAAAAGGTTTATAGGACTTTGTTTGCTCCTTTTGATAATATCTACTAAATCTAGTATTTGTGTCATCCTCTCGAAAGACACCCTTTCGACTTATTTGAACTAAGAGATATACAGACAAAATTAAAAATACCATTTTTGTAGACAATTTTATTTTCTTTATTTTGTATAAAAAAATTTTTTCCGAACGATGCACGGTTTTAAGTGCAGAAGTAAAAATCTAAAAAAATGTATCCCCCCACTGGAGCAGCAGGGCTAGGAGCGGGGACTTTTAGTATTTTTATCATCTAACTACCCTCAACACATTCCCGCACAAAATAAACTCCCCCTCCACGTCCTCTACGTATTGAATGGACTATACGGTACACAGTTGTTTACTAAAATAAAAATATATAAAAAGAAGAAAGTATAAGTCAGTTTTGTCACATTGTTTATTAATACACCTATGTATTAATCACTATTTAATTGTAAATACAAGCTTTTAAGGGTCAGCGATAGCGACTATTATTACAGTTGCAATTAACGCTTAAATCATCGCCTCTTGAAATCCAAATGCAATATCACTTCGGAATTGCAAAGCGTGAATTGCATCCTGAATGAGTAGGAGTCATTTCATAATAATTTATATGATATTCGATAGCTACTAGTAAAACAATACCTCTTATACTAACTACTAACATAAAATACATTTTTATTCTGTAATAAATCCACATGGAGAACTAGAATCTGACGTTCATATTTTACGAATTTTTATAATTATAATTTGTGAATGTGAATTTTTCTACGGTAAAATTAGTCACCTGGCTAACTAACTACTTCAGTTCTAAAAAAACTCATTAGGACTGAAACCCTATGACATATAAACAGTTAATTTTTACCAATATATGATTAATTTGTCTAATTAATATGTTTAATTTACGTCCCCAGTGCCAATAAGCGGTGTTGCATTAACCCAAATTGGATTAAAATGGCTGGACAATTAGTTAGAGGGCTCGACTCTTGTCTGGGGACCCACATTGAACGTGAGTAAATAGGCCTAAATGGAATAAACTGTATCAGAAAACTAACCAATAATTTAATAATTTCTTATTTCAATCCTATTACTGTAATAAATATATTCCTTTAAAAATAGAAGTATACGTTATCCTATATCACATTTATTCGGAAATATTAATCTAAAATTCTTTATTGGAGACATTACCAAATCTTATTCTTCAGTAGTGGTTGAAAGGGAGTTGATATACCTTCCTTCTTATTAGGGTTAGGTCAATATATTATTCCGAAATTCCTCTATTGGTCAATGTTTAAGAAAATTAGTAACTACAATGTAATGTTTCTTCATTAGAATAACATTGGACAACGTGCTGTACTTACTACACGTTTCAAAATTTCTGCAAAACTATAAGTAATAGAACAATAACGGAAGTTTTGTTTGATTTAATTTTCTTTGGGTATTTTCAACGGTGATGAATACATTTTATATAAAAAAATATCGTTTCAGGTTATAATAAACATAGTTTGATAAGCTTTAAGTCCATTATTTATCACGTATTTTACTAGTAATTTGGATAGTATCATTATATGATGGGGTCTTAAGTACAAAAAAATGTTAATCACATTCGTTGAGCAAATTTTCAATAAACTTGGGTATTATAATATTTTATTAGGGGTTCTTTACTATTTAAAATAAAATAAAACTCCTTGAAATACGGCAGAGTGGTACCTGCATATAAAATTAGAATATACCAAGCAATCAGTATGGTTTCCGGAACTGTACACATCCAAACAGACAGACAGACGTCTACTCGTAAACCATTATTTTTGTTTACATCAACACTCTAGAGTTTAAAACTAGATCTGTCATCTGTGTATCATTAGCGTAATCAGTGATGCTTTCTAAAAAAAGGTCAAGTCGTTTGGCTCTAAAATAGGTTAACAATACCAAAGATCGATCAGTTTTTCTTATTTTTTTCTATCACAGCAAAAAGAAATGTTACTGGAGCAGATAGTCATAACATATTAGTAGTGTGGTTTTAGGAGTTCTGGCACATTTGATTGACAGCTTCCGGTTACGGGACATTTAGTGACGTAGCTGTGACCTGTACAAGATAGTTTATTTAACTTTTATTTTTTTCTTTATATACAAAAATATACATCGAATAAAACATGTGCAAGATAGTGGATTTAATTTTAACTTTGTATTTATTTACAGTAATGTACAGTCAATGATTGTCAGAGAACCACAGATTCTGCGGTGCCCGTTGCTTCTGTAGATGTGTAGGGTTGACTTTCTAAACAATAATACTTCATTCTCGGCGCGGGTGGAAGTGATGATGGTTGCCACAATGACGTCTCCGATTCCGTAGAGCTGCTTACATTGAACGAGGCGAGAGGTTCATACTCTCCAAAACTATATCTAGTCCCCTGAGTAGGTGGAAGTGTGGTTGTAGATGTTCCCCACGGTTCTTGAGCTACAGAGTTCGTTGCATAAATATCCATTGTTACTTTGTAACCATTTACAATCAAAACTTTTAAGTCATTGGAAAAAAGTTGCAAATCATGAACTGTAGAAAGATGAACAGTATTGTAGTGGACACATTTAATTTTGGGAGCCATGATGTTACCTCGTGTACGGCTACTTACTGAGTGTGCTTCCCCACCTCCTCGCCTTCCTTTTATACACACCCCTCTACCTTTTTCTCACATCTACGATATGAATATTTTCATCACGTAACCTATTGGGGTTCTGCATATAATGCAATGGTTGTACACCAGTCCACAATCAATGCATGTACAACAGTGTCTATAAGGTAAAAATAGTAAATTTTCTCAGAGGATAAACATACTTCACATTCGTTTCCTTCGCTCTTATTTTCTTCGGTTGATGTTTCTGAAATTTTAACAGGATGAGGTTTATATATTTTCCGATGGTTTTGTTCAAACATTCTTCCTTTTTTAACTAACAGTTAAGCACACCTGTCAAACCATCGTGCATATTCTTCCCATGGGTTATCTGTCGCTTGCCAATCCTGCAATCCTCCTCCACAATTGTAAGAAATGGTCTTATCATCTTGTCCCATGTAAAATAAACCAGCATCTGCGAAAAGGACTTGTATACAAACAAGACTTTTAATGCTGCATCAAACGCATCCAATCCCAATTGTAACTGTGCATATTTAAGAAATCTCATTTTCCTTTTTGCTACTATATGTTCCATTCTGTTTTTTTTAGGTTAGTACAATATATCGTATCAAGGCATGAGTCGGAGATAAACTGACGTGGTGTAAGCGTGTAGGACAGGTACCTGCCCTTCCCACACCACACCAGTCCCCCCACCACAACGTTCTCCCACCAACTCATCGCCAGTAGGTATGAAAGAGATAATGTTTTAACCAATAGAGTGCTATTTTATAAGTTCTGAACCTAGGTCAAAGTCACCAAAAAATGTATTTAAAAAAGATAAAATATCAGTACTTGGAGTTAATACCGATATTTAATCTTTTCTTTTTTTATTATTTATTTATATAAAATACATTTCAAGTTTTATATGATATTCGCTTAATCTAACAATGTGAAGTTCCCGATGAGGTCAAATGTAGAGATAGCTCGGTAGAGTTGTTCCCGCTGACTCCGTGTGGTCTCCGTGTGTGGTATGGTATGTTTGCTGCATGCAGGGTTACAGGTTTGATGTTTTGCAGATCTTCATTTTGAAGCAGTTGAACAAATCTCTTGGGCAGAAAAATTTGAAATTTTGTTTCATCTCCTACTGTGTATGGAGCATCGCTTAATGATACAAGAATAGCGTCTCCCACTGATTTTTCAATCTTCCCCATATCGTGCACGATGTAATGTTTGTTTTCTTTGATTTATGAAGTTTTTCTTATTGGTAGTATACATGATTTTGATTGGGTGTTAAACTGATCCACCAATGTTAGCAGAAATTTCTGTGATGCCATCTTGATGCGTATTCTCTCGTTGGAGTCTGGAGTAATACTGATGGTGGGTCTCCTCCTTCTCCCCGCTTTTATACCCTCCACTTCCCTCTCCACTCACCATTGCACAAGGATGTATAAAAACAGCTAGACGATAAGCGTTCTTTCCAGCGCAATGAAATTGAGCGTTTTTATCATTCTTTGTTAGAATACAAATACTATCCATCTCAAATTCGAAACACTTATCCATTTTAACATCTATTACATCTTTTGTAGTATAAAGCTGTATCCAAATGTGCTTTTCTAATCCTTTTGTATAAAGTCTTGTAAATTTACTGCAGTAGTGATTCGTAATGCTTTCCACTTCTTCAAAACTTGTATAACCTTCATTCCATCCAATGTGATGCAAGTTTCTTGTTAACCACTTAATTTTTCTTTTAGATTTGGAGTTTAAGTTGGTAAAAGGAAATGGAGGTTTGAAAAAAAATTATAAATTACATATATTTGCAGGTCTAAAATAATTAGTTCTTTAACAATGTATCTATCATTGTTTCCACGAAAAGCTTGAAATTCAATTATACCAGACTTCTCCATGTCTCGGATGACGACTGAACTGTTTCTACACCAAGGTAGAGCTTTTATAGCTCAGGCGGTACAGTTCTTAGCGCGTTGGTGTATATTTAACGTGGGCACCATCCCCGGTAGGCCCACCCCACAAACTTCTTCTTTAGTCTTTTGTTCGTTAACTTTTTGTTCATACTCCTTTAGACATCTCAACATTTCAACCTCATAAGGTGTTCGGTTAAAAAGAGATGTACCTATTGGACCGTAAAGAACCTGAGCATAAGGATGTTCTTCCCTCGCATCTACCAAATACCCTTTTACCACAGTGCTTGAAAATATAAGTCGTTTCATATACCTGGTTATAGGTGAAGCTGCACACCTCAAAACATAGAATTCTTTCGGCGTCAGTTGAATTTTATCATCATGTTTTGTCAGATCTCTAAACCGTACTTGCTGTTCTCCGCGACACTTTAAAATGTCAATTTCAATGTCCCATTCTAATAGACGAATAGCCTTTTTTTTCAAACATGTTCTTTGCCAAGTAACATTCGATGAGGTGTAAGTGTTTAAGAAAAGAATCCCATGTGGCATCTCAAAAAATAGCATTTTAGGTCCTTGGTTTAAAATTGCATTAGATGTATAACCCAAGTCCTTTACCAAACCTATTGCTATGCCTTTAGACATACATCTTGAGATTGGATATAGTATGAGAAAAAGATATCTGTCAGTATGTTTAAAGGGATGACGTTTTCAGGTTTTCTCTTTCTCTTTAAAGTCGACTTAGATGTTGAAGCGTTGTCTGACTTTACTTCTTCATTCTGAAACTTGAGAAACTCGTCCAATTCCTCTTCATACTCTTTGATGTAGGGGTCTTCGTTTTGCACCAAACCTACCACTTCTGAATTGTTATGCTCCTGTACTACAGAGGTCATCTCGACTGTATCAGATGTTGTTTCAACCGCAAACGTTGATCAACTGAGCCCCTCTTGTAGTGCGCGCTATTTATACCCTTCCCCATCCATAGACCTACAGAACCGTTTTTACAATACCTGTTAGAGGTGTGTTAGTTACAATTTTATCGTGAAGAATCAAGCGATATGCAGTTGTATTAGCGGGTATGTTAGATTCAAACTCAATTTCCAACTTAATATCTACACTTGATGACTTTACAGTTTCGTTTTGTTTAGAACAATCAATAACCACGATAGGAGCTTTTGAATTAAACTGCGTTGGTGATAGTAGTGGTGTGTTTATTTAACCGTAGTAAGATGTTTAAAATCTAGCGTACATATCGTATAAAATGCTATATCGGTTTTTATCGAATCATATGTTTAAATTGTCGTATGGAAAGAATTGTGAGTTGTGAGTTTACGATTTTTAAGTTTACAATTATCAAACGATGTCGGATCAGCTGTTATTTTACTTCTTCTATCTGTTTGTAATCAAAATATAACGTATCTAGGCTTTTCCATGTGTGTTAAGTATTTATAGTCCATGACGCATTTATAGTATTTATGTCGCTCCGTTTCGGGTAAAATAGGATATTCGTATAACTCCCAGCTTCTAAATGCTAAAACTATATCGCGGTCCGCCTTTAATTGTTTCAATAAAGTAATCCTGTGTTCATCTGCAAGTTTTAGGTGTGGTCCCCTCCAAACTATCTTCTTTAAATCCAACTTCCAGTCTAGAGTGGTTTCACTTGTTGTTCCTGGAGCTAATATTATATCATTTGAAGCTCTTAAAAGAACCAATTCTTGTTTTACATTAACTAATATCTTCTGCAAAACCTAATAATAATTTTAAAGGTATGGAAAAGTCGAATATTATTAAAATATACAGGGTGTCCGTGAACTCCCTACTGACCTCTTCAGGTATTATTCCTGGATCAAAGATAAACTAAAATACAATTTTAAAAATTTCTAAAACTCAACAGTTACCCATACAGCCGCCAATTTGTTTTTTTTTTCACATTACAATTTTAAATTTGAGAACGGTTCTTCGTAATGAATTTAAATTTGGTAAATAGCTTTATGACCCAAAGACCTAATTCCAAAAAAAACAAATATTTTTTACAATATTTTTTTCATAATGGCGGCCATTTAAAATATTTAAATGTAAATAACATAACAACTGCATATGATAACAAAGTTATAGTACCAATGTTTTATTTAGGCAATTTAATTAAAAATCCAACGGTACCAAATTTAAGAAAATCGGTTTATAAATAAGGGAGAAAACTTAGCTAAACTTTAAAACAGCTGATTGTTGTGGCTAAATAGCAGTGCTGTTACGCAATGACCGTGGATATTATTTAGTACACAATTTCTTAAAAATGATTTTTCTCCCTTATTTATAAACCGATTTTATTAAACTTGGTATCGTTGGATTTGTAATTAAATTTTATAAATGAAAGGTTCTTACTATAACTTTGTTAACATGTGAAATTTTTATGTTATTTAAGTTTGAAAAAATTAAATGGCCGCCATTTTTAAAATGAACATTACAAAAAATTAATATTTTTCCTGGAATAAGGTCTTTAAGCCATAAAACCATGTACTAAATTTAAATTTATTACAAAGAACTGTTTTCAAACTAAACGTTTTTATATTAAAAAACAAAATGGCGGGTATATGGTTAACTGTTGAGTTTTGGAAATTTGTAACATGATATTTTAGTTTGAATTTGGTCCAGGAATAATACCTGGAAAGGTCAGTAGAGAGTTCGGGGACACCCTGTAATATTATTTAACTAGCTTGACCAAGGGTAAGGCAAAAATGTGGATACCCCCTGTCAACTTTACGACGGGTAAAGATAGGTAAACAAAACTCAACACGCCTCTTTAAAAAATAAAAATTTACTTTTTGGTCGGTGTCACAACTTTGTCCATGCCCCCGAAATGGGGAATTTTGTAGGCAGCCCAAGTTTTTAAATGTAAAGCCCCATTGAGAGATACCTTATCTTTAAGGTCTTTATAAAAGAATAAGAATAGCGAAAACAGGAGGTAAAAAATTGCGTCAAGCCAGTAAAAGATGGCTTCCAATTTAAATCGTCTTTTTTGCTTGGTGACGAATATTTAGAGAAACTACTTACAAATAGGCATGGGATTATTTTGATTGACAGTCATGTTTCTAACTATTTTATATAAGGACTGCTTATCTAAGAAAAAAAGAGGTAAATAATCATGCACGTGCCTTAGCAACCATAAACTTAACAACTTGAATTTGTACAGAGTAAATCTCACAGACTTCTGGCATGAAGAGAAGAGAGAAGCTCATTCAAGGTACATAGCTTTTTTATTTCATTATCTTAAACAAATAAAGTTTTAAACTGAATCCATAATTAGTTTAACATGAACCGTTTACATTCCATAACACCATAAAGCATTGTGACATGTACACAGGATTCACGCTCAAAGCCTTCGCCCGATATTCTCTACCGCTACAGTGAGTAGCCTGAAGCGTACATATGGTTCGCTTGATATTCACTACTGCTACAGTGAGTAGCCTGAAGTGTACATGTGGTTCGCTTTGATTTGTTTGATCTTCTCTAGTACCTATATTTGCATCATTTATCCAACCAAAAAATTATATCAAAAACCTTTTCTAATAGTTTGTGTAGTAATTGTTTCATTGTAATTATTAATGACCCAGTATATGTTTATTTCTATAATTTCATACAATTATTATATTTGACGTATTACATGGATTCATATACTTAAAGTTATATGTCAAGCACTGTTTGACAATAGTGAATACGAAGAGCATTGCAAACGGATGAACTAGTACGACGAGCTGGGTTGACTGAAATTAAACTATAATTAAGAGTTTCAACGGGTTTGAAACAAATTATTGATAGTATAAACTCCTAAAATTCTTTAAAAATGAAATATATTAGTGAAAAAATAAATGTATTCCTTCGTGAATTTTATGTAAGTACGGACCGAAACAATTTGTTATATATTTTACTAGCAGATTCATAATTTAAAATCTGTAGTCCCATTTTTGAAATCGTACAATAAATTAACTAGAAGTAGCCATTACTATAATTTATAGAAGAAAAAACACTTTAAGCTCGTTTGCTAGTCAGTTTAATTTAACACATGATATTTTGTATTCCTTTTTAAGTCTATCCGTCTCTAGGCTATGAGTTATCAATTAGAATATACCATTTAACAAATTCGTACTCAATCAAAGAATTTCGACAGGGGGATTTCATATTAAATATTACAATACAAAATATTTTATAGCATTCCAAAAACTGGAAATTGACATGTAAACAAGTCTGAAGACGTTTGTGGATCCACCCCTTTTTTTTGTTCTTATTTTAAGACCACAATAAGAACCAGAGGCAAATAATTAATTAATATTTACTTAAAATGCATTGTGAATTGTAGGCCTAAATTTACACATTTTTGCCTCATCAAATTGCTCGGCCTGTTATCAAGGATCATATTTAATATAATAAAACAAATATGGTTTACAATCGCATTACGAATTCGTTAAATAACCATTAATACATAACCATTAACCATTAATTTATTTCAGACTAATTCCAGCAAGCTTGAACTTTATTCCTCATAAAAACTTCTTTGCCATTCAGACCATGTAAGCAGATTGGTATAAGTTAGTAGAACTTGGCTCTATATACCACCTGGGCGCGTAAGTTTACGATCAAAGTTTAGTTCTGAATATATTACTGAATACATTTTACAGCGGATATCATATCTTAGAGCTATATAGTTCAAAAGGTTATCTGGAGAGACCGACTCAAGGACTGTTATTCGTTATTTATTCGGGATTATCTTAGATGTATTTTCTGAATTAATATAAATTATATTATCTCGTTCGTCACCGAAAGTTAAGTATCATTATTAAACCAATGATTATATAGGTAACTGATCCATTAACCCTATTTTTACTGGGGACCAAGCGTGAACTAAACATAGATATAAATTAAACTGTAATAAACTATATTTAAGCCACGTATACGGGTTAACCACTTGTGACATCGGTCTGCTGAGTTCAGCCACGTGTCTTCTATATTTGACGCTGGTCTTTAGTAATGCTTGGCGCAACACCTAAATGATACTCTGTAATGGCGGTAGTGTTTACATTTTGAAAGCACACCTGAATCGACCCTAAATGCGCAATTTATAAGAAACTGAAATATTGTTGGATCAGCAATTTTTCTTTTTTTTTCTCGAAGTTGATATGCAGCACAAATATTGATTAACTTGAATCATCTTCAAATACTACAGACCACAATGTATATACTTAGGTTTTTTAATTTTTTAAGACTATTTATTTTAAAGCTATTAGTAATTCCGTCGTTAAAAATACCCCACATAAGGGTCAATACTACGTTATATTATTATTAATGTAAGTAAATATATTTATAATTTTCCCCAAAGGTCTAAGGGAAGGTGAGACTTTGCAAGTGAGCTCTCTTGAGATGGAATAGCACTTGGCGTTATCACTCCCTTGCGGACAACTTCAGAGAAAACTATTTATTTGCTAAAGAGTGTGTGGAATATTATTTGTAATATCGTAGCTGTAAAAAAGCCTATTAAAATATAATTAAATTGCAGACAAAGATATTTCTGTCACTTATTTAGATTTTATTTAAGTTTATTTAATTTAATTAGCTACATGTATACTAATAAAGCAGTTGTGCGTGTGCGTGCGTGCGTGCGTGTGTGTGTGTGTGTGTGTGTGTGTGTGTGTGTGTGTGTGTGTGTGTGTGTGTGTGTGTGTGTGTGTGTGTGTGTGTGTGTGTGTGTGTGTGTGTGTGTGTGTGTGTGTGTATGTCCCATGTGATCTCGAAAACGGCACCTCATAACTGCTCACGGACCATACACCACTTTGTAGAGAACCAAAGTATTTTAGGTACGATTTTTTTGTGTTTTTTCCTCAAACCTCAGGGCTGCGCCCCAGTGGTATCCAAAAAGCTGCCATGTTATTCTTATGGAAAATAGGTTTTACCTAAATATCTTGAAAACGGCTCTTCAAATCTGCTCCCGGACCATACCACGTTATTGAGGGACTAAAAGTCTTTGGGACATTTTTGCGACCTCAGGGCTCCGCCCCATTGGCATCTCCTATCACTTCCCGACGTTCTATTTGGATGTGTGATGGTTCTTTGGACCTTTTTTACAAACCCGTATGCCTTGAATGATGTTTCAACGTTAAATACGTCCCCCCACCAATCGTAAGGCTCCACCCACCTGGCAAAAATAAATTAGTTGTGCGTGTTTGTGTGTGTCCAAGTTAATCTCGAAAACGGCATCTCATAACTGGTCCCGGACCATACCTCGTTGTAGAGAACCAAAGTATTCCAGGTACGTATTTTTGTGTTTTTTCCTCAGACCTTAGGGCTGCGCCCCAGTGGCATCAAAAGCTACCATGTTATTCTTATGGAGAAAAGGTTTTACCTAAATATCTTGAAAACGGCTCTTCAAATCTTCTCCCGGACCATACCACGTTGTTGAGGGACTAAAAGTCTTTGGGACATTTTTTGCGGCCTCAGGGCTCCGCCCCATTGGCTTTTTCTATCACTTCCTGACGTTCTATTAGGACGTGTGATTTTTTTAATTTGTTTTACAAAGCCGCATGTCTTGAATTATGTCCCAACGTTGACGTCTTGAATGTCCCAACGTGGCAACATGTCTTGAATAACGTCCCCCCACCAACTTTAGGGCTCCGCCTACCTTGCAAAATTGTATTGTTATTTTTTCCGTTTTTTGCGTGACTTTAGCCAGTTGTCATAGCCAATTACATTTGGCTAGGTTTTTTTGTGACCCGAACTTAGGACTCCGCCCCAGTCGCTAAAATATTGCCATGGTAATTCTTATGGTAAAATCAGTACTCAAGGTTATTGCGAAAAAGGCTCCTCAAATCTGCTCCTAGACTAAAACATGTTGTTAAGGGACTAAATGTCTTAAAATATATTGTTTTTTTTCAGGGCCTCAGGGCTCCGTCTCACTGGCTTCTTCTATAACTTCCCGACGTAAAATTTGGACGTTTAATGGTTCTTTGGATATGTTTTAGAAAGCCGCATGTCTTGAATGATGCCCATCGTTGGACACGTCTCACCCCACAAACCTTAGGCTAAAACGTCCCACCCCACTGGCTAAAACGTTGCCATGTTATTCTAATGAAGAAAACAATTATACTAATAAAGAAGGACTCCAGCTGATTACGAAGGAGGCTCCTCAAAACTACTCGCACACCAAACTACGTTGTAGGGGGCTAACAATATTTTGAATTGTACTAATATGATAACATGTTAAAGTAAAACATGTCTTACAAGAACAACACTTTATTCTTAAGTCCAAAACAAAG
The DNA here is from genome assembly GCA_963675035.1 of Allygus modestus. Lineage (NCBI taxonomy): Eukaryota > Metazoa > Arthropoda > Insecta > Hemiptera > Cicadellidae > Allygus > Allygus modestus. Next base: position 250,941,376 of record OY776111.1, on the reverse strand, counting down.
ATATAAACAAAGTAATCATTATTTTAGTAAACTCTGAAATATCATATGTTTAAATTACCATATGACATCCTCCTCTTTCAAAAGCTGATTAGGTGGTTGACTTGAGTGGGATTATTTGAATTCCGTTTCGTTTCAATTGTGTTTCATTGTCTAATTCAATGAGGTATGATCTTGGTTGTTTCAGTTTAGTTTTTATTACACCTATTCACTTCGAATCTGGGATCCAAACATCACAGGCAGACACAAATTCTGACAATTCCCTTGCTCCATGTCGCTTGTCAAATCGTCTCTTCTGGTGCGTTCTTCTCTAGCTTGTAAAGTCACCCGGTCTGGCAAGCATGGATTTAAATTATCCATCGAGATAGGAACTGTGCTTCTTATCTTCCTTCCCATCAGCAGTTTGGCTGATGAATATTTCTTTTTCTAAGGGTGCTGTTCTGTATGAAAGAAGACCAATATCCACATCTTGGCATTTAGTCAAAATCCGTTTTGCTGTGTCAGCCGCTGACTCAGCGAGACCATTTGACTGAGGATATTTAGGGCTACTGGTTTCAATCTTAAAGCCCAAACGTTAGCAAAGTTCTTGATTTCTTCGCTGCAAAATTGGATACCATTGTCACAGCGAAGCCGATGAAGAACTGCAAACCGTGAAAATATGTTCTTTAACGATATAATAACTATCCCTGAGCTTATAGAAGACAGTGGTCCAATAATTTCCAAATAACGTGAAAAGTAGTCTTGAATAACAAGGTAGTTCTTTGTATTGAAGACAAACAGATCCGCCCCAACCACCGACCAAGGTAACTGAGGGAAGTCTGTAGGAATAAGTGGTGACGCTGTGTTCTTTCTATTTTGTAAACACACATAGCAATCGGTTACTTTCCGCTCAATATCTTTATTAATGCCTAGCCACCACACCATTTCCTTTGCTAAGCCACGAAATTTGGATACTCCCATGTGTCCATCATGAATTTTATCTAATACAAACTCTTGTAAACTGTGAGGGACGACAATCCTATTACCCATCACAATCAACCCTCCGTGATTGGCAAGGTTGTCTTTGTATTTTACAAATGAATTGCAGCGACTGTCAATTTGGTTCCAACCAGAACTAATGTAAGTCTTTATAAGCTAGAAAGTTTCATCTTGTGCTGAATGAATCCTTATACGTTCATGCAATGTATCTCGTATAGGAAGATTTGCAAAGTGTGCTGAGATTTCCTCTTCAAGTTTTTCTGAAGGGTTGTCCTTGATTTCACCTATGACCAGATTGGTTTGCCAGGAAAGTGTATCTGGAACAGTCAACTGTTTACCCGGAACGTAGGAAATTTCGTAATCAAACCTCATTAACCGAATGCGCAAGCGTAGGAGCCTAGGGGATAGGTCTTGAATCGACTTCCTAACAAGCAATGTTGTCAAAGGTTTATAGTCAGTTTGAAGTAAGAAGCGTTTGCCAATCAAATATATTTGAAGTCTTTCACACACCCAGGTACAAGCTAAAGCTTCACGTTCAGTTTGAGCATACGTTAAATTTTTTCCGTCTCTGTCATTGCCTTTGAAACGTACATTACAGGATAAAACTTCCCTCTTTGTTCTTGTTCGAGTAAGCCTCCAAGAGCATATCAAGACGCGTCTGCAGAAACTCTACTTGGGGCATTTACGTCAAATGACTTTAAAACTGGGGAACTAGTAATCACTTGCTTACAAATCACTAGTAATTCACAAATGCATTTTCTGCAGTGGAGTCCAGGTAAATTCCACATCCTTCTTATATAGTTCTCTTAAGGGCTGAGCTACAGAAGTTGCATTTGAAACAAACTTTGTAAGGTAGGTAAACATTTTGAGGTAACGTTGAAGATCAGTCTTGTTGGATGGTTTTTGAAAGTCTAAGATTGATTTTACTTTTTCCGGATCAATGGACACTCCTGAACTACTGATCTCATGACCTAAAACCTTTATAACAGGTTTTATGAATTCACATTTCTCTTTATTGAGTGTTACATTAGCTTCTTTGAGAGTTTGAAGTACCCTTTCAAGACGCATATCGTGTTTTTAAATCGTGTTTCCCCAAACTAGGATCTCATCCATCATGTTAACACATCCCTCGAGTCCTTCTAAGATCCGTGATACCCTTCGCTAAAGATGTTCAGGCGTGGATGAAATTCCAAAGGGCATTCTGTTGTAACAATACCGTCCAAAAATTGATAGTAGTGTAATTGGAACGCATGTAATGTCAGCTCCAGTATCAACTTTAAAAACAATAGAAATACCATCAACTAAAAGAGTAACTTCCAAGGGAGGCACAAACCCAGACTTCAAATGTAAATTCTGAATTGTCAATGAACCTAACATAGCCAGGTCAGAATCGTCATTGTTAGTGTGATTTTTGTCCAATGGTTAAACTTTACTCTTCTCTGAAATCGCTTGTATTTTACCTAATCGACAATCGTTACAAAAGTGTCCGTTCTTTTTAGCAAATTTCCCCTATAGGGAAAAAGCTATTACCGTAGGTGGCATGGTAAGACTTAAGCCCGAGACCATGATAACTTTTTGTTTTGAGGTCCCCAGATGCCAAAAACACTATTCATTCAAATTTATATATATATATATATATATATATATATATATATATATATATATATATATATATATATATATATATATATATGTGTGTGTGTGTGTGTCCGTTACCACGATAACTTTTAAAAGAAGCGCCCGATTTTTATGAAATTTGGCACAAATGTGGAGAGTAACATTTATGACTTTAAGTTCGAAAACCAGATTGATCGGTTAATGGAAAGGGGGTTTTATGGGGGTTTAAAATTTTCCAAAAATCAGTTTTTTGAAATTTTCACCATACAATTTTAAAAACACTAGATTTTGGTTATAGCAATTTTGTAGAGCTTAAAAAAACAAACAATTTAGTATTTTGAACCATTAAGCTAGGTTTAGTGGTTGTGGAGAAAAGTAAAAAAATGTGTCCATAAAATTTCCCATATTAATATTATGAGAATACGGTTTTTAGATTTTCCTCTGATAATTTCACTAAAAACTCCACATTTCTTTCTAGCATTCAGTTTAGATCTACAAAACAATCATTTTGGCGTTTTAATTGTTATTTTACGTCCAACCGTTGCAGTGATATTCAAAGTGCTAAACACAGTACGTTGTCCAATGTTATTCTTATGGAGAATAAAGAGAATGTTATATTTTCATTATTTATGTATGTATATTGATGAAACTTGGTATGTGGCTTCAAATAGTTGTGGTATATTGATAATAGCACAAAAAATGTTTTTTGTTGATTTTCCCCGGTAGCAGCAAATCTGCATACTCGGCCCCCATGTTATTCATGTGGAGAATAAGTAAAGTTTTAGATCTCCCTTAGTTATGAACCTAAATTAATAAAACCTGGTATGTAGCTTCACCTGGTTGAGTTATATTGATAATTTTAAAAAAAACACATATCTTATCTTCCTTGTTGCAGAAAACCTGCGTACTCATTTATAATGTTATTCTTATGGAGAATAAATAAAATGCTATATATTACTTATTATTGAATGTATTTTTGTGAAACTTGGTGAGTGGCTGTAGGTAGTAGTGATACCCATATATTTGCATTGGAAATTCGTTGGGTACGCAGGTTTTCTGTGACGGGGGTATTTACATTTAAAACCGGTAGCCTCTTTTGATGCACATACATTTGCGCCATGTGGTTTGGATGCCCCACAATGGTAACATTTAAATGAGGTGTACTTAAATGTCTTTGCGACCACCATAGTAGACAATGCAGTACCAGCCCCGCACTGTTCATCTCTTATAGCGTATTGCTGAGACTTAACAGATTCTGACTGTTTTACTCTAGCAATAACACTTTCTAAGGTTAGTCCAGCATCCATTTGAAGGAAAAGAAACAGTTTGCTATCCAAAATACCGACTACAATACGGTCGCATATTAACTCATCACGGAGGTTACCGTATTTACATGTTTTTGACAAATCAAAAAGTGAAGTTATAAAGACGCTTACAGATTCATCCCCCTTTTGGTTACGTTTATTAAACTTAGCCCTCTCATAAATTATGTTAGTTTTCCTTGTGAAATATTTGTGAAAACATCCTACAACAAAAATATACCTATTTAGATCATCATCTGACAAATTGAAGCTTTCAAGAATGGTTTCAAAATTAGGACCCATTGTAAGAATTAAAGTGTTCACCTGAATTTGACCAGACTCTAAAAACAACTTTGAAGCTGATCTATATCTTTCGAATGTGCGTAACCAAATTTCCCATTCTGAATCAACAAATGAAAAATGTTCTGCCTTGATAACTAAACCCCATGATGAAGTGGTGGTGTTCTAGGACTTACATGAAGGGGTTCAGTTGGAAAAATATCCTCCTCTTGATGTTGTTTCCTCTTTCTTTGTTTTCTTGGAGGCATTTTAACACCTGACACCATGTTCTAATATGATAACATATTAAAGTAAAACATTTCTTACAAGAACAAAACTTTATTCATAAGTCCAAAAAAAAGATAAAAACAAAGTAATAATTATTTTAGGAAACTCTGAAATATCATATGTTTAAACTACCATATGACAGAATGCGTTTCCCTCTCCCCAAGTCTCAGGGCACTACTCCAATGACCTCAAAAGTGGCCATTTTATACTTATGATGTAAATACGATAGTTATTTACTATTTATAGTAATTATTAAACATTATTAAACAGCCAATTGATCAAAGGTGGGTTTTTATGACCCCAACCTTTGGGCTCCGCCCCAGTCGCTAAAACATTTCCATGGTTATTCTTATGAAAAAAGAGTAATCCAGGTTATTGTGTAAAAGGCTCCTCAAATCTGTTCCCGTACCTTACCAGGTTCTTGGGAGGATAAACAACTGCGGGTAATTTTTACCCCGACCTCAGGGCTCCACCCCACTGGCTTTTTCTATCACTTCTAGACCTCTGATTTTGAAATGTGATGGTTATTTGGATTTGTTTAATAACCGCATCTGTTTAATAAAGCCCTAACATAGGATACGTCCCCCCACGCAACAACCTTAGGGTTCCGCCCTCTGGCAAAGTTGCTATGTCATTATTTCAATGTTGGTGCTGATTTTAGCCAGTTGTTAATGATCTATAACATTTGGATACCTTTTTCTATAACCCCAAACATAGGGCTCCACCCCACTGGCTAAAACGTTGCCATGTTATTCTTATGGAGAAAATATCTATACTAATGAAATAGTACTCCAGCTGATTACAAAAGAGGCTCCTCAAAACTACTCACACACCATACCATGTTGTAGGGGACCGCAAATATTTTGAATACGTTTTCCCCTCCCCAAGGCTCAAAAACGGCTCTTCAAATTTTCTGTATATGGATACGTTTTTCCAACCTTAGAAAAGTCCCAGTTTCTTTATGTTGCTATGTTATGATTAAAATATTGTTATTGAAGCGACAAAAAGGCGCTTGGTCTAGGTACTATGTATATATATATATATATATATATATATATATATATATAATTAGTCGTCTTGACCATATGCCCTCTGATAATATATGCAAGGATGTTTTTCTTCTTATTTTTTAATTTCAAAAAAGATCTGCAACTTGATGTAAATAACAGCATCATAATACTAACTCTTACTTTCTTTAAGTTAAAATCAAAGTGACTTGACTACTCATACACTTCGTTTCATCTAAGAAGGGTAAACATAATTCATTAACCTTTCTGTTCTTTTCGATTTAGTTCGCTTTGGAAATGGGATTATTTTCTAAGATAATGTTGTAATAAGACACATTTTAAGAAAATAATACCCCCGTAGCGGCAAACCTGCATACTCAGCGAATTTCCAACGCATATATATGTATCTTAATACCACATAAAGCCACATACCAAGTTTCATCAATATACATTCGTAAATAAACGATTTATGACATTTTAATTATTCTTCACAAGAATAACATGGCGGCTGAGTTTGCAGGGTTGCTGAAGCAAGGAACACAAAAAATGAGGTTTTATACAAATATCAATATAACTCAAGTAGGTAAAGCCACGTACCAAATGGTATTAATTTATGTTCATAATTAAGGGAGATAACACGTTACTTATTCTCCATAAGAATAACATGGGAGCTGAGTATGCAGGTTTGCTGCTACAGGAACTATCGGCCAAGAAAGGTTTTTTAGTGCAAATATCAATAGACCACAACGATATGAAGCAATATGTCAAGTTTCATCAGGATAAATTGATAAATAAGCGATATATACAATTTTTCTTATTCTCCGTAAGAATAAAATAAGACAACGTACTGTGTTTAGCACTTTCAATATCTCTGTAACCATTTGACGTAGAGCAATGATCAAAACACCAAATTGTGCGTATTTTAAGCTGATTCCAATGGGAAAAATTAAAATTTGACTTTCTCAAAAATTATATATAAAAAACTCAAAAAACCCATTTTTGGGATATAAAACCCCCCCAAAATACCCCTTCGGATAGGTCGATATGTCTGGTTTTCGAACTTAAAGTCATAAATGCGGCTTTACATGCTTATACCAAATTTCGTCAAAATCGGACTATATTTACGAGAGTTATCGTGCTCACGGACACACACACACACACACACACACACATATATATATATATATATATATATATATAGATACAGTTTCGAACGAATGGTGTTTTTGGGGTCTGGGGACCTCAAAAAGAAAAGTTATCATGGTCCCGGGCCTAGGTCTTACCATGCCGACTACGGTAATAGCTTCTTCCCTATAGGGGAAATTCGCTAAAATGTATTTGAAATATGTAGTTAAAACTAAACGATACCCAACTAAATTATCTATGTAAGAACTTATTTGTTGTAGTTGTTATTAATATCAAAGAGTATGTTCCACAAATTTGTGCTCACGATTTTAACGTGGATGAATATTTCAGTTTAAATGGCTGAATTTTATAACATCTACATTATTCAGTAATGTCATGTTTCCAAGCATTTGGTTAAATATACTGTACTTATCCGGTAAAAAATTCGCCAATTGGATCGAGTATTCTTACCAACGGTTTAACTTTTTCAGGAAATAATGTATTGCATCACGCAAATTTCATATTAGCGAATTTCCCCTATAGGGAAGAAGCTATTACCGTAGTCGGCATGGTAAGACCTAGGCCCGGGACCATGATAACTTTTCGTTTTGAGGTCCCCAGACCCCAAAAATACCATTCGTTCGATACTGTATATATATATATATATATATATATATATATATATATATATATATATATATATATATATATGTGTCCGTGAGCACGATAACTCTCGTAAAAATTATCCGATTTTGATGAAATTTGGTATACACGTGTAAAGCAACATTTATGACTTTAAGTTCGAAAACCAGCCAAATCGCTCTATCCGAAGGGGTATTTTGGGGGGGTTTTGTACCCCAAAAATGGGTTTTTTGAATTTTTTATATATAATTTTGGAAATAGTCAAATTTTAGTTTTTACCATTGGATTCAGCTTAAAAAAATACACAATTTGGTATTTTGATCATTTCTCTACGTCAGTTGGTTACCGAGATATTGAAAGTACTAAACACAGTACGTTGTCTAATGTTATTCTTATGGAGGAAAAGAAAAATTTTATATCTCGCTTATTTATGAACGTATACTGACGAAACTTGGTATACGGCTTCATCTGGTTGTGGACCATTGATATTTGCTCAAAAAAACATTTTTTTACCAAAGGCTCCCTTAGCAGCAAACCTGCGTACTCAGCCCCATGAGTAGGGTGCTATGGCCGGTTCTGGACCACCTTAGCAAACTGAGGAGCCGAGGAGCCCCCCCCGTGACGTCATCCCCCCCCCGTGACGTCATCCCCCCCCCTCACGTGTTGTTTACTTTCCTTGTTTGTCACCGGTTTTTTCCTCATTACGGGATGTTTACTGCTCCTCCGCACGTTAACGCTCATTCCACAAGCAGAAGGCAATGTCGACTGTCACGTATACTTTGTGGAACCACCAGGTTATTCAGGACGTGATTGGCCTGGTGGAAATTGCAATAATGGACCAGTTGGTCATTTTGAGATGGGGGTGCCTGGGCCCGGACGGGCGCAATCACTTCATGAGGCGGCGATACGTCGCCAACCAACCCGGTCACCTGGAGGAGGTGCAGCAACGCCTCCACAACCTGATTGCGAATGAAGAGGTGGCCCTCCTCTGGGTTAAACTCATTCCTTTAGTTTAGGCTTATCATTATATTGTATTGTAAGTTTTCATTCTTCATATATTGTATAACATTCATGAATCATCTTAGATTTAAGCATCACATTTATTGTAATGTATTAATGAAATAAAATTATAAAAACAAAAAAAAACAAAAAAAAAACCAAAAAAAAAAACCCAAAAAAAACAAACAAACAACAAAAACAAAGTGACAAGTTTAGCAAGCTGATGATTGAGAGGACCAGCCCTGTGTCGGCCCCCCCCGACACCCCCCCCCCCCACCCCACACCCCCCCCGACCCCCCCCATCATCCCGGTTTTATTATTTTGTTTATTGCTTTTTGTTTTTTGTTTGTTTTTTTTGTTTGTTTTTTGTTTTTTTTTGGACAAAGGAATCATTTATTTATCAACAAAAAAACTTATAACTATTCCTCGTTATCGGCCGCCTCCTCTTGTTCCTCCAAGCGGTCCAATTCCTCATCTAGTTCACGCAGCCTGGCCATGTCGGCCATGTACCATCGCCAATGTGTTTCGTGCTGCGGCTCAACCATCCACACTCGGTCAACGTCGTCCTGAAGTGCCTGTCGCTCCAGGTACACTTGTCTCGCAGTCCTCGGTGGTGGTGGAGGGTCCTCAGACGAGTCGGACTGAGGCGATGGAGGCGGTGATGGAGACGGTGTGGGCTGAGGCGATGGAGGAGGAGGAGGCCACTGCAGCCCGCTAGGCCCAGGCTGAGGCGATGGAGGAGGCCGCTGCAGTCCGCTCGACGCCGGCTCCAGGCGCTCCAGATCCCGTATTTGCTGCGCAAACGTTTGTTCTAATAGAGCCTCTTGCTCCAACTCATCTACGAAATTTGCATTTTCAAGTGCAAACTCGTAGTCATAGTCTGTCATATCATCCTCCCACGGAGCAGCCATGCTTAACGACTGAGCGAGAGCCTGTTTGTGTAGGAGATAAATCGGACTTGTTATTGTTGGGGAACTTCCCTAGTAAACACATTTGGACACCCCCCCCACCCCCCCGGACCCCCCCCCCGACCCAGACCCAGACCCCCCCCCGTATTTTTCCAATACATGCCGTTTGCTTTCCTTGTTTATCGCCTACGTGATGTTTACCGCGCGCGCCTCCGCTTTCACCCGCCGGTTTCTCCAGGTCTTAATCATTCTTACTGCAGCCGCGATGGAGTACACTTGTATGTATTGCGACAAGCGTTACTCGCGTAGCGACCATTTGCGCCGGCACATGCTGACGCATGTAGATTCGCCACTTTACCCTTGCCGAATTTGTGGAAAGCAATTCGGCAGAAAAGACAAGGTGGCCCGGCACCTTGCCACCCACCGATATGCCCCGGCAGCTGCTCCAGCTGCCCCCGCTGATGCCCCGGCCGCTGCTCCAGCTGCCCCCGCTGATGCCCCGGCCGCTGCTCCTGATGCTCCTGCTGCTCCTGATGCTCCAGCTGCCACGAGGTGCACCTCCACCCAGACGTGCGCCCTGGCTGCTCCTGGCCCGAGGCGTTGTGGTGACGCCGCCACCCAGACGCCCACCCAGATGCCTACCCCCAGGACACAGGAGGGAAAACCAGTTGGTGAGTAGCAATCCTCAGTTTCTCATTGTTATAATCTCAATAAATCTCATTATTATAATATCAATAAATCTCATAAAAAAAAAGAATATTAATTTTGGTTCGTTATTTACAGCTATCGTCAAGCCGACAGCCGTACCGCAGGGATGGTGGACCCCAGAGTTCGCCGAGCAACAGCGGCGGCGAGAGGAGGCGGAGGCCAACAGGGTCCACCTCGAGATTCGCCGGGGGTTGATCCTCCAACAGTATCGGCCTCGCCCAAGACCCCAGCTCCGGCGCAGACCACAGCAGCCGCAGCAGCAGCAGCCCGAACCAGAGGCGGGGCCGAGTGGAGAACCGAGGCCCGAGCCAGAGCCCGAGCCAGAGGCGGGGCCAAGTGGGGAACCGAGGCCCCACGTTGTATACATAAACTCCTCGGATTCAGATTAAATAAAAAAAAACCTATTTCCTTTTTCCTTATCTAAAATAAATAAAGAAAATAATTACACAACAAACAAAAACAAAGTGACAAAGTTTAGTTGAGGATTGAGAGGATCAGCCCTGTGCCGACCCCCCCCTCCCGACTTTCCCCATAGCCAAGCTCAGACCCCCCCCCGACACCCCCCCCCGGACTTTCCCCATAGCCAAGCTCAGACCCCCCCCCCCCGCGCTCATTCCATTATTTATGTTATTTTATTATTTTTGTATGAATTATAATTTTATTTTCATCATCTTTATTATAAACTAAAAACTTAAAATTACTTTTGTGAAGAAGTCTCAGCCTTCTCTTTCACTTGAAACTCCTCCATTGCAATCTCAAGAGCACGAAGACTCTCCCAGTCTGCATTATATTGTTCCCATTCTTCATCACATGTAGGTTGGGAGCACCAACACGTAGTTATCCGTTCCCACATTGTTTCATATTCCCTTCGCAGTTGGAGAGCATATTCCTCTTCTATCACCTCAACGGTAGCGAGGAGTTCTTTATCAGGGATATTACCTTCCCATACGCTATTAGCATACTTTTCTTCGATTCCCTCAACGATCTTGATGAGGTCCTCATCAGGAATACTGCTCTCCCATACATTATCAGTGTTCATATTGATGGCAATAGTTTGACTCTCTGACTTAAACTGAAACTTAGAGAAACTCAATCTGTTTACTCATTAGTGGACTTGTTGTTCACGGAGGAAAAATCCTTTATTAAATAATTTGTTTACTCATTAGTGGACTTGATGTTCATGGAGGAAAATCCCTCATTATATAACTTGTTTACTTACTAGACTCCTCAAGCTAAGTGCTTGACCAGTCTGAATCTTGAGTTAGTCATGGAAGCATACAACCCACTGTCACTAGCTCAGCAATCGTGTATTGTAATAAGAAAGAATAAATACATTCTGTGTCAGGGGATTGCACAATTGCCAGTGCCTATACAGCGATACGTTGCATCTTGCCTCAAGGGGTATGTTCGGGAACATGTGTTAGTGCTTAACAACCCCGAAACGGATCCTCAAGTGTTAGACTTGTATAATAGATACAATGGTAAGAGAGTCTATCAATGCCGCTACTGCCAGTACACTGAGCATTATTGTAATAGAGTTCTGTATCCTGCAAGAATTGTTAAAGTGTATCGCTTTTCAGACTCTAATAATTTGCAGCACACTTGTTTTTGCTGTGGTAAGAGTGCTTGGGAAGCGGATTGGCCACAAAACAATGATTACCTATCTACTTTGGTGATTTTAAAGTCAATGACCATAAAAACAGTTTGGGAGGGCTCTAGTCACTCTAAATTCTTTTTCTTCTTTCAATAAAGAAAAAATAAAAGATAAAAAAATAAAAGGAAAAAAAACCATAAATAAAATACTCCCTTCCCCATCATTTTCTAGTATTACATGTTTTGGTAAGGACTACGTGACTGCCTGAGGTTATCTCATTAGTGAGAGTTCTCCAGTTATTTATGTTAGAATCATTTGCTCACAAGCTCCTACACTGACTAGACCTAACAAAATGTTTAATGTTGGAATTGATGTGTCACTGGAAGGTGAATATTATCATACAAAACCATTTACAGTTAGATCTACAATTGAAGACATTGAGTCAATCGATGCGGAGATATTCCTACAGACGGTGAAGTATTACACAACGGGTCACTTTGCCGAATTGTCCATCAGGATGTGGATTAAGAAGCGGTTGCCTGAACAAAAACGCCTACAAGTTCAAGCTGCTTTGGATGGCATCAATAAACCGCATGTTGCTTGTCAACGCGTGATTAATTTACTTATTTTAGAATCCGACCAGGTCTTTGCAAAGGTTATTGTAAACGGGGGTTAAGTAAAGATTATAATAAAAAATTGTAAATAAAGATTAAATATAAATAAACAAAATTTCCTTTATAAAAAAAAAAAAAACTATAAAAATAAACGATATTCCTTTATCAAAAACTATATGGTTGCCCCCCCCCTTGGCCGATTCAAAACCAGCAAAGGCGCAGTGAGGATGCGAGGATGTAAGGTCCCCCCCCCCTGGCCGATTCAAAACCAGCAAAGGCGCAGTGAGGATGCAAGGATGTAAGGCCCCCCCCCATTGGTCGATTCAAAACCAGCAAAGGCGCAGTGAGGATGCGAGGATGTAAGGTCCCCCCCCCGTTTGGTCTACATGCGGCTTAAAAAGCCCCCGCCGACCGGGAGCGGTTGGCGGCGCGTGTCGGGGGACGGTCCTGAAGGAGTTGCCCAGGAAGGAATTACTCAGCGGTTTGCTGACGCTCAAGGTTGCACCCTTGAATTGCTCAGCGGCTTGCTGTCGTGACGCGCCCTCTTTGGCCGCCACCGCTCGGCGGGGACATACCCGGTTGCGCGCGCTGCCGGTATATAAACCTGAGGTCCGCTACCGCGGCCTCAGTTTTGCCCGAGACGCCATGAGCAGCAGCAACAGTGCAACCGAGGTGGATCGAACCATCCGCTCTCTGATGGAGGAGCTTGATGCCATGGATGAGAATGCTAGACCGCCTACCATAACTAAGAAGAGGAGCAAGAAGCCCGTTGTTGGATGGACAGTGGACAGGAATACACCTACCGATTCTCCATCATGCAGTTGGAGCGATGCTGAATGTCAATATACAGTAAAGAACCCTACCAACTTAGGAAACGTTTTATTGAAGATGTCGGTATTCAAAGGCGGACGCCCTACGCATAGTTGCGGCCTATACTTGGACGAGGATAGAGACGATGAAATTTGCATATGCCTCACGGACCTGTTAACGAGACTAGAAAATATGTGGATTAATAGCGATACCGGAGTGCCTAAAATTAACGGAGTTAGTAGGATCGTGACTCCACTACCCGCCTGGCGTAAGACCCGCGATTGCACAACAGTTTGCGAGGGAAAACGTAAGGCTGGAGGCAATTGCGTCATCCCAAAGTGCAAGAAGTAAACACCACAACGACCCAGAAAACACACACAATGACGTAAACAACTTGTTGACGCAGTGAGCCTATATAATACGACTCGGTGGTGAGCCACAACCATTCCACATCCAGACACTCAACGAGCAGCATGGACCAAACAGGAGACCTCAAGTCAGCCCTCAACAGCTGAAAGGCGGGGGGTTATACCCGCATAGCCGATCTGCGGGACAACATAATTTACCCCATCCGGTCATTTGAGCGGGTGGATACTCCTTATGGCGAGGCGATAATGGCCACTTTGGAGGGGCTAACTGGTGACGACCCGCTGAGGATCTACATGCCTCGTAGATACTTGGCCGTCTTGGGAGACCATGTCATCGGCCAGTACAACGTGGGTGTGGGGTCGAGGATGAGTTTGGTCAAGAGGAGCGGTCCCCCCGGCAGCAAAGGAGCTCTTCTGGAATTTGTTTGAATAAATAAATAAAAAAAAACCTTATTCCTTTATCCTTATTAATGTAAAATAAAAAAATAAATATAAAAATAAAAAATAAATATAAAAACTCAATTAATTATAAGAGTCAAGGCGGTGCGTGGCTGTGTTAGTAGCCACCATGGACTTGAGGTGGAAACACCCGTTCACCGCCATCGTAGCTGGACCTTCGGGCAGCGGCAAGTCGCACTTTGTGGCTCGCTTCATAGGGCATGCCGACCGCATGTGCGATACGCGCTTCGCCCGTATCACCTGGCACTGCGGTAGCGGCGGTGGAGGAGGAGCCGATGACCCTACTGTGCGCTACGTAGCCGGCCTGCCCGACCTGGACGACTACGATGGTAGCGAGCCCTCCTTGGTTATCGTCGATGACATGATGCGTGAGGCTGGCCCCGGCGTGGCGGACCTGTTCACCAAGGGCTCCCATCACCGCAACATGAGCGTGTTCTTCATCACGCAAAACCTGTTTCATCAGGGTAGGGGCCAGCGCGACATATCGCTGAACGCTCATTACATAGTGTGTTTCAAGAATCCCCGGGACCGCGCTCAGATCAAACACTTGGCTCGCCAAGTATACCCAGAGAACCCCAAATTTGTGGAGGAGGCTTATGCGGACGCCACGCGCGATCCTCACGCCTATCTGCTGATAGACTTGAAACAGTCTACACCCGAGGAGATGCGGGTACGTTCAGCCGTTTTCCCAGACGATCCAGTTAACTACGTGTACCTGCCCAAGAAAAAGTGATAAATAGGCTGAGCGCGCGCCAGTGTCAGTCATCATGTCACACCGCGTGAAGAAAGACACAGCCCTGCTGACTGCTCTGGTGCACGCTACACCCAAGGAACGCAAGGCCCTGTTAAAAGCGTGCGAGAATAGCCGTATCAGGTCAGTGTGTGAGTGTGCGTACAACGTGTTACGCGGGAACGTGCCGCTCACCACCTGTCATAAACGAAAGTTGAGAAAGCACAAACAGGCGCTCAGACGGCTGGTGAAACGCGGTGAGGGTTGGGTCAAGAAGCGACGCTACCTTGTACAACGGGGCGGTGGGATCCTCTTCCCTTGCTGTTGAGTGCGGTGTTACCTGTGTTGATGCAGAAAGTAATTTGAAAAAATGGAGCACGCTAAGAAAATGGTAGTTGTACCGCAGGAGCTCATCGAGAGATTGCGAGAAGGACCAGGACCAGGAGGAGGAGGAGGAGCAGGCAGTACCAATAAGCCAGCCGGCCTGGACGCTGAGATGCATCGCATACTGAGCGACAAGCGGCTGAACGATACGGAAAAATGGAAACAATATCAACAGGTGTTACAGCGGTTCCTGCACTTTTCCGCGGCTAAACGTCAACCCATAGGCCTGTCAATCATCGAGGGGGAGGAGGAGGGAGAGGCAGGTCCGAGTCACGTGAAACGTGAGTCTAGCACCTCGGAGGAGGAGGGGGTGTTGGCATGATTCCCAAAAATCTACAAGTCGGTGGCGCGCAACTTGTTGCGGTTCATGACCCAGCAAGGCAGCCCCATCGCCTGGGACGCCAGTGGGGTGGTGTATGTGAACAACGAGAAGGTCCCCAATTCCAATATAGTGGACATCGCGCACAGCATAGTGAGAGCGCGAAGGGCGGACCGATTGCCTACCGGTTGGCAACAAGTGATGACCGCCTTGAAAAACATGAACGTGCCTAAAGAATACATGAGCAATCCCACGGCGTTGCGTTACCTAAACGGGGGGCTGGACACTGCATCGAGCCCCTGGGGAGACACGACGGCCTCCTCATCACCCCTGTCACCGAGGTTGACACCAATGCTAGACCGCCTGAGACCGCGACTTCCGGCAGCCAGGAGAAGGATAATAACCGAGGAACCTGACCAGGAATCGTCATTGGACAACTGGGAGCCGTTCTCACCGTAATGGAGAAGCTGTACTATGACCCGAGCCAGCCCGGTTCCCTCGGTGGGGTGGCTGCTCTGGCCAGAGCCGCACGCCTCCCGAAACGCAGAGCGGTGGAATGGCTGCGTGCCCAGGACACCTACACGCTGCACAAGCCTGCGCGCAAGCGGTTTCCCCGCAACCGCTACGCCGTTTTTGGGCCTCAGGAGCTGTGGCAGGCGGACCTGAACGACATGCGCGGTCTCAGCCAGCACAACGACGGGGTCAACTACCTGCTGACTGTGATCGATGTATTCAGTAAGCGGTTGTTTGCGGTACCACTGAGGAGGAAAAGCGGGCAAGAGGTGGCGGCAGCGTTCGAGAGGATATTCTCCGAGGCGACTCCTCGCTGTCTACAGACTGACAAGGGGACGGAGTTCACCGGGGCCGCTACCAAGCGAGTGTTCAAGAGTCACGGTGTCACATACGTCACCACGCAGAACCCCGATGTGAAGGCGGCGGTGGTGGAGCGAGTCAACCGCACGCTCAAGAACCGCATGTGGCGCTACCTAACCTACAAAAACACGTATCGCTACATCGACGTGTTGGACAGGCTTGTGGATGCCTACAACCGCAGCCCGCACAAGAGCCTGGGTGGTGGTCTGCGACCTGTGGACGCGGACAGCGGCGATGGAAAAACGGTGTATAAGGTGTGGCGTCACATGTATGGAAAGGCGATCCCGCGACGCAAGCCCAGGTTCGAGCCTGGTGCCACGGTGCGCATAGCCAAGGAGAAGGGCACGTTCGCCAAAGGTTATGAGACCAACTGGAGTAAGGAGCTGTTTGTGGTGGATCACGTATACGGGTCGCATCCTCTACCATTGTACGTGCTGCGAGACCTGAACGGGACGTCGCTGGAAGGGCGCTTCTACGAGCATGAGATGCAAAAGGTAACGGTTGCCCCGGACCGTATGTACCAAATAGATAAAATACTGGACACTAAAGGGCGAGGCCGCAGTAAGCGCTACTTGGTCAAGTGGGTCGGTTACGGAGAGGACTTCAACTCGTGGGTACCTGCATCTGAAGTGCAACAGCTGCTATGACGACAAAGCGCAGGCAGCTGTACCTGACGTTGCCCAGCAACAGCTCAATGGACTATTATCCAAACAACACCGTGGCTAACTACATCACCCATCTACCATCAGTCGTGCGATTGGGTGGCGATGGTGAATGGGAAGTCGCTTTAGTCGAGGTCCATTACCCATGCTCGTTTGTGACAGTGGGGGAGGACGCTCGCGTATATCTCTACACTAAGGATGACACCGGCAAGCCTGAACTGACCGCTGTAAAGGTGGAAGCTGGAAACTATAAAGACATCGATGAACTGGTCAACGCCATCAACGCCATTCCAAAATTGGACTTATACCAATGCCAGTTTGAGTACGACAAAGAGATTGGGAAGGTGGAATTGATCTCGATAGACCAGACTGTGGAGCAACTGGAATTTAGCCCCACTCTAGCGTTACAGTTGGGATACGACGTGCACAATGTGGATTTGATCAAACATAGAAAAGCTACAAGACCGCCCAACTTACTGGCTGGGATCCCTTCGCACATGTACGTGTATTGTGACCTGGTGGAACCTCAGCTAGTAGGTGACACTGTTGCGCCCTTGTTAAAGATTGTGAACATCGACGCAAAAAACTACATCTACGGTGCGAGTATCACCGTGCATTTCACCGACCCTCACTACGTGCCGCTGATGAAGAGCTCCTTCGATAGTGTGGAAATCGATTTAAGGGACAGCGTTGGACGCCATCTGCCATTCCACTTCGGGACTACGTGCATGAAGCTTCACCTGCGCAGAGAGTAGCAGCAGCAATGAACCTGAACGACCCCTATCTGGCGTACTACCGCCAACAGCAGTCTGGACATGGAGTGTCCACGGTATTCAGAGGAGCCGCTTTCCAACGCGGTCATGGCATCGGCAGTTTCCTAGGCGGGCTGATGCGTACAGTGGTCCCGTTGATCAGATCCGGTGCATCGGCGCTGGGCAAGGAGGCGCTGAGGTCCGGTGTGGGCTTCTTGGGCGACGTGGCGGCGGGCACAGCCAACCCCCGAGTCGCAGCCAACGCCCGACTCAGGCAGTTTACCGGGTCGCTGAAACGTAAGGCTGATGAAAAACTGGATCGCGTGCTGAGCGGTGGTGGTGGTGGCACCTATAAGAGGAGGCGTGTACAGCGAGTGACCCCTCAGTCTCTGGCTAAACTCCTCGGAGTTAGCAAGAAGAAGCGCGCTGCGCCCAAGAGAAAAAGGAAGCCTGCAAAACGTGTCGCTAAGAAGAGGAGGAGCAAGACCGTTGTGCGACGTAAGAAGAACAGGAGTACCGTGAGGGACATTTTTGGATAATGGCGTTTCTACATCAGAAGTCGTGCGAGTGTGTCAAGACCGAGTTGGACCTGTTCTCGCTACCGCCCACGCAGACCAGTATAGAGAATGGTAAATGGGTGCAGTACAAGCCCATCTCCTCCCTGACAGACGACTCACCCGTTGAGTTCATAGTTCCGGGTCATGGGGACGAGTACACGGATCTGTCACAGACGCTACTGCATGTGAAGGCTACCATTAGAACGGCTAATGGAGGCGCTGTAACGGGTGATCAAGCGATAAAAGAGGTGGGTCCGATTAACAACTGGCTGCACTCGCTGTTCAGTCAAGTGGACCTGTACCTGAACAACAAACTGGTGTCTCCTCAGAACAACACGTACGCCTATCGCGCCTACCTGGAGAACCTGTTGTCCTATGGTGGTGATGCCAAGACATCGCACCTCACCGCGGAGATGTTCTTTGAGGACTATGCCGGGTACATGGACAATACTGAGGAGGATAATTATACCGGGCTCAAGAAAAGGAGAGAGTTTATCAAGGGAAGCCGGTACGTGGACATGGTCGGACATCTGCACGTTGACGTGTGCAACCAGGAGAAGTTCATGTTAAACGGTGTGGAGATGCGCTTTCGTCTGATCAGGTCAAAGAACTCATTCTCCATCATGTCTAAAACCGTGACAGACTACAAAGTGGACATCGCCGAAGTCAACCTGTTTATGCGCCGCTGTAAGATCAACCCGAAAGTGCTGTTGGCTCACAGCAGGACGCTGGAGTCGGGCACAGCCAAATATCCCATTACGCGCGTGGAAGTCAAATCCTTCACGCTACCCTCCGGTATCAGCAGCAAGACTCTGGACAGTGTGTTTCTGGGTCAACTGCCAAAACGCATTATAGTTGGCCTGGTCAGCAATCAGGCGTTCAACGGGGACTACAAGAAGAACCCGTTCAACTTCACCCACAGCCACGTGAACTTCTTCGCGCTGTACATAGATGGTGAGCAAGTACCATGTAAGCCGCTTCAACCGGATTACACGTTCGGTCATGAGTTGTGCGTGCTCGCCTACCACACGCTGTACACTGGCACCGGCATCAATTTCTCAGACTGTGGTAATGAAGTCAGTCGCAACGAATACCCCTATGGATACTGCCTGATGGCGTTTGATCTGACGCCCGATATGGCGGCCTCTCAATCCAGCCACTGGAACCTGGTGCGCAACGGTAACCTGCGCATAGAGATTGGGTTCTCCGAAGCCTTGGCGGAGGCGTTCAACTGCATAGTGTATGCCGAGTTGGACAACGTCGTGGAGGTGGACCGTCACCGCAACGTGACTGTGGACTTTGGAGGGTAAAACGGGTTATCTCCTCCGCCGCTGCCGCCGCCGCCCTCCCACCTACTTAAGGCCGAGGCAGCGCGCGCTCGCTCTCAGTTCAGCCGACCTCGCGAGATGGACGTGCCGCCACCAATCTACAACGAGCCTACCGCCACCGCCACCGGCCTAGTGCGCTGCCATCATGGAAGCGTGGTGATGGACATGCAGTGCTTCAAGGACAGCGACAACGACTATTTGCTGAAGGAGGTCTGCGTGGTGGACGTGACTACCGGCACGCTAATCATGCATCACATCGCTCGTCCGCCCTTCAATCGAGACCTCCTGACCAGCGAGAAACTGCGCGAGAGCGGCTGGCTCACGCGTCACTGCTATGGGCTCGAGTGGGACCAGGGCGATATCGCCTATGTCGCCCTGCTGGACAAGCTGTGGGCCTGCTTCATCCACCGCCCCATCGTCTACGTCAAGAGGTCGCAGAAGAGGACTTTCGTTCAGCGGCACCTGATCGTCGAGCCTGCCGCCACCACCGTGCAGGACATGGACGACCTGGGTTTCGGGTCCCTCAACGGACCACCCTCCTGCCGGACCCTGCGCTGCAGCCACCATAAGAGCGCCCTCAACCGTTGCGCTCTGCACAACTGTATCGTCCTGCGTGATTGGCTGATGGCCAATGACAGGTCGGACTCGTCAGCCCTAGAGTGTTGCTGCTGCTTCCGCCCACGATGAACACCACACAGATCGAGAGGAGCCTGGCGCAAGTCCCTGGACTGAGGAGCGTTCTGGTCTGCGCCTCTGACCGTCTGCCTCACTCACCCGTTCAACCCCAGACCGCCATAGTGGCCAACACCATGTCACACACTGAGAGAGGAGACCACTGGGTGGCATTCTACTGCTCTGAGGACCGGCTGGAATACTTCGACAGCTACGGCAGGTCCCCATACCAGGCGGACTATCAGAGGTTCCTGAGGCGCAACTCGCGCCGCCGCTATGTCTACAACAGGTATCGACTCCAGGGCTATGGTACTTCCGTTTGCGGCCACTACTGCCTCACCTACCTGTACTGCCGGGCGGTCCTCGGTATGGCGCTTGGTGACTACGTGCAGCTCTTCGATCTGGCGTCCCCCACGGTCAACGACGCTCTGGTCCGCAGGCTCTTCCACTCCATCTTCTCACCACTACGTTACTGATACTTTATTTTATTCTTTTTAATTGTGTGTTTGTATATTCTTATTATGTTTTTGAAATAAATACGATATATTGCAATCACTTGTTGTTCATTTGTCCTTACTTCAATATTTAAGAAAAGTACATGTCCAATATCTCGATTTTTTATTTACAATTTTTTAAATTATTAAATTTTATAAATTACATTTTAAATTATTTTAATTTGAAAAAAGTTATAACTTGGACATGTTGATGATTTTGAAAATATAATGAGGAAATACGGGTGAGGTAATAACAACACAGATATCTGCTGTGAACTAAAACTTTTACAATATAATTGCTTACAAATACTATTTACAAATAAATTATAAACGCTATTTACAAATAAATTAAAAAATACTATTTACATATAAACATAAGCCTACACAGGAAACTCTTCATCAACGTCCTCCTCATCCACCTCCATTGGCTGCTGTTGCTGTTGGTTATTGAGGTGGTCTCGTCCTCCTTCAGCCAGTGGTGGGATGTCCTTGTGTCCCCAAGGCAAGGTGTGGATCCCATCCGCCAGGACATAGCGCTTGTCATCTTTCGGGCTCAGGGAAAGTTTCTCCACCTGGACTGTGAAGACGCGGTGCAGGTGGGACTGGAACCGGGTGTTGACGGTGGTCTTCAACACCTCGTTGAACAGGCATTCCCTGTAGTCGTCGGGGGTAAGGATGTTCTTGACGACCCCCTTAGCGACTCCCTTGGCGCGCTTGAGAGCCTTGCATCCCGTCTCCTCGCTCGGGTCCTCGATGTCCATGAAGTAAAGCTTGGAACGAAGCCCGAGGTACTCAAACAGGGATCTGCCAGCGCACTCATCCTTGAACTTGCCGATGACTTTAGCGTTGATGGGGCTGTAGCAGGGGTGGGACCTGGGGTAGGCACTGGTGTCAAAGTCCTCCAGGTGTTCCATCATCTCCCTGTAGATGTCCTGAGAGATTATGTCAAACACGAAGCTGTCCGTGTCCATGTAGTCTAGGGTCAGGCGGTCTCCGTAGCGGTCCTTCATCTTGCGCAAGAACTCATACATGAGCCACTTGCTCAGCTCCAGGACAGACATGCCGATGTAGATGGGTTTGTCCAGAACGATGTTCACCCTGGCTAGATGGATGAGGGCTATGTCCTCTGTGTAGTAAGTGCGGTCCAGGAAGTTGGACTTGGCCACGTATTTGCTGAACCTCTCCGGAGTGCAGACCAGCTTGACGTTCAGGCGCTTGCGCACGTTCTCGATGGTCTTGCCGAAGACCGCATTGTTCATGAGCTTGAAAAAGTCCTGCTCAAACTTGGTCTTGGCCTTCTTCCTCAGCTCGGTGTTCATCAGGATGTAGGGCTCGAGCCATCGAGACTGGTGGAACGAGACGGCCCTGTGCACAGCCACAAGCTCCAGTCCGTTGTTCAGCGCCTGCTGCAGGATCCTGTAGTGGCAGATGTAGTGCTCCTTGTTGTCCAGGGTGGTCACCAGCTTGGGGAACTTGCCTATTGGAGGCCGCTTGGTCTCACAGCAGTAGGGGAGGTCCCTGTGCAGGTCGTGGAGACGGGCGGGGTAGTTGAGGTCCACCTCTAGTATGTAGCCCCGGTCGGCTTCCGCGTCCAACGAGGCGATGTCCAAGGCGTCAATCTCCTCACGGCTGAGCCACTGGAAGTCTCCGGTGGGCAGGTACTGGGACATGGCCCAGCCGTACAAGTTATTGGCATCCAGGTACAGGAGGCGGCGTGTCGGCTCGTCGAGGCGTCGGTCCTCAGGGCGGCATCGCTCGTGGTTGGCCTTGGCGTAGCGGGTGATGGCCTGGGAGATACCTCCTCTAATGCCTTGCTCCACGAAGAGGTACATGTCAAAGTCCCGTAGCGTGTCCAGCTCCACGCCGCAGGTCTTGAGCATGACGTCCCAGGCGTAAGAGGGCAGGGTGTAGTAGTGTGCAGGGTCCAGTCCATACTCAGCCAAAGAGGTGTCGCGGAACTGCTCGAACACATCGGTGAGGAGGGCGATGTCACAGCGCAGGTACTTGTCGGCATAGTCCTTGAGGTGGTTGCAGTCAAAGACTCGCCACACGTTGAGGGCGTGCTCGTACTCCTCCTCCTTGATATCCTCCAGGGTCATGCTGTTTTTGAACGCGGCCCGAGGAGGAAGCTGTCTGGTGGAGTACAACGTGTCGTACGACGTGACAAAGTCGTAGGGGAACACGCCCTTCCTGCGCACCAGGTCGAAGAGCCGGTTGTCGGGGAACCGCTTCCTGGTCTCACGCATCTTATCCGTGGGAAGCCCCGCCGCCAGGTTGGCCAGGCTCATGGACAAGAACCTGTAGGTGTCCAGGAACCGCACCACGAAAGATGACTGTCGTTGGTTGTCCCCGGGCTGGCCAAAGTGGAACCGCTTGGTGAAAGCGATGTAGCGCTCCTCCGTGTGCGCCAGCACGTCCACATCGCCGGGGTCAATGGCTAACTCCCGCACTATGAAGTGAGCGTCATAGTTGGACAGGTTGTGGAAATAGCAGTTGATGACCCGCTGCTCCCTGTACCGTAGGTTGCACGAGCGGTGCACCGCTCCTCGGAACTCGTAAGGTGGGGCGTGGTTGTGGTCCCGCACCTTGACGTCCTGCTCGGTGAACTCCTCACCGCAGAGGTAGCAGCGAGTCGCCGCCAGGTACTCTTCCATCTCCTGCCGGGTCAGAGAAGGGTGCAGAGCTCTCATGCTGAACAGGAACTCCCACAGCATCAACACGTCCATCTTGAGCCTCTCCATAAACACCTTGGACGCGTCGACCCCGAAGTAGACCCGGGGTTCAAACTCCTCCAGCCCCAACGAGTCCATGATCTGGTATGCAAAGGCGTACGGGACGTGCATGCGCATAGGTCTGGTCCCGGGTGGTGGTTCCGCAGGGTCGTCAGCGACGGGCTGAAGGGAGCACTCAAAGTCCGCGTAGATGCAGAACCTCTCTCGCCGGGTGTACTCGGGATGCGCGAACCGGATCTTCTCCTTTTTCGGCATGTCCAAGCGGAGAGGAGCCTTAGCGTAACAGTAACGCCTGTGCTCCTCCAAGCGCTGAGCACCCGTCAACCCGAGCTTGTTGGGCCGGTTGTCAAAGTAGGCGAAACACCTTTTGCAGATGTAGATCCTGTGGTCATGGGTGGTGAGCTGAGGGCGGACCAGTCGGCTCAAGTTCCTGATGAACGCGTAATGGCTGTTACCCTCAGTTGTCACGTACAGCAGGTCGCGATGGTCTTGGAGCTCTCGCCTACATATCTTCAACGGGTATACCCTGTTCTTGAACTCAGGTGTTCCACCAGGCCGTCTCCCCACCATCGCGCGCTCTATCCCATACACGTTCACGCTGATGGCGTTCTTGCGCTCAAAAGCCTTGATGTCCTTCAGTGTGACGGGGAAGCGCAGGTCGGTCCAGTCGTACCGGGCGATGATGTCCAAGGTGTACCTTGCGGGTCTCTGCTGATGCTCCGGGACGAACGCGGCCAGGATCGCGTACATGAAGCACATGTCATCGTTGTTTTGGACATTGATGACTGCGTGCGTGGCGTCAATGTCCTTTGGCAGCGGAATAAACGCCCTGCCTCCGAGCGGTATGTACTCATTCACGCGGATCTCCAGGTCACGTATGCGCAGGTAGGTCCATCCACTGCCCACCAACTCGCACTGCTCCTTCTTATTCTTGATCGTGTCGAACGTCGCGGAGAGGAAATCCCCCAAGTCAGAGGCCTCGGTCAGCGGGACGTTCTTCGTGTTGAAGGAGCGCAGGCAGGTGGCCCTATGGATGTTGGTGAACTCACATTCCAGGACCATGTTCACCTTGATGCTGGGATGCCTGCTCCTCACGTCAGTCAAAAGATCAAAGACCTCCTGGAACAGGAAGACGAGCGCTTCCTCAACTGTCAGCAGGGCGTCCATCGGTTGGGACAGTCGAAAGGTGAGGAGGCGTCTGCGGAAGGCTCGATGCACGAGCTGGAACGCTGGGAGACCGGCACCCTCCATCGGCTCCTCCTCCTCCTCACTAGACCCCAGTTGTGGCTCCCTGCTAGGCCCCGGTTGCGGCTCCCTGCTGGGCCCCGGTTGCGGCTCCCTGCTGGGCCCCGGTTGCGGCTCCCTGCTGGGCCCCGGTTGCGGCTCCCTGCTGGGCCCCGGTTGAGGCTCCCCGCTCGGTCCGGGTTGAGGCTCCCGTGGCTCCGCGATGGGTGATGGTGGTGGCCCGAAGTGGTCTCGGATGAGGTTCAACGCGATAGGGCAGCTGCGCGTCTGGTGGCGGTCCCGGTTATGACGGCGCATGAAGTCCCTGTCGCAGAAGGCGCAGCGGAACCTGGCTGCCTGAGCCTCCAACTCTGCTCCTCCGTCTACAACATATAACGAGAGTTACTACACTTATAAAACGACGGGGGGGGGCTTGGTTGGTTAGGTTGGTTGGTTAGGTTAGGATAGAGGAAGCATGAACGGGGGGGGCTGCTTGGTTGGTTAGGTTGGTTGGTTAGGTTGGTTAGGTTAGGATAGAGGAAGCATGAACGGGGGGGGGCCACTTATGTGAAGCATGAACACTTATCACAGTTTATTATGTACATTTTTAAATTCCAATTTAAAATTAAAAATTTAAATTTCTTTAAATATTAATTATGAGAAGCATTTTATAAAAAGGTAGCCATGATTATAGTTACTAACCTTGGAGCTCCTCCACAGGCTGTTGGTGGGCAGTAGTAATGTGCCGATTGAGGTTGTCCCTTCTTGTAAATCGTCTACCACAAACGTTACAGTCATGGCGTCTGTCGTTGTGGGTAGACTCTGCATGCCTCCTCAGGTTTTTGAAAAGGCTGAAGGTGTGACCACAGACCTCACACAAATGTTGGTTGTTCATCTACAACAACAAAGGATACTTAATAACGTTCTAGAGGAATGAAAAATAAAATATTAAAAAGAAACAACCATGATACGCTCAGAATATAGCTTCACTGATTTATGTATGCCTCAAACATTGTAATGTCAGGTTCGAAATCAGTTAACTGGAAATTATCATTCGTTGGAAAGGCATAACACATTTAATAAAGAGCTGTTTTAAAACAGGGTTTAATTAAATTTCATTAGTAAATAAAGTGTTGAGAGTACGTCCGAAATAAAATAAAATTTAAAATGGTTTAGTTAATAAAAATATTTCTACTTACGTTTAATTAATGAAGGTAATCGAAGCAGGAAGAAGTCACTGGTTAGGAGCACACAAATGAGCACTCAAGTACATTCACAGATAAACTGAGGAGGATCATTAGGCACCGCTCATTAAATAACATAGGAAAACCACAAGTAAACAAGCGCTTGCCTCGAGGTATAACGGGGATGGCGACATAATGTGGAGGAGGGCTTTGTGTAACTATTTACTTCAATTAATATTCATTTTAGTTCTTATAAATTTTACAAAAAAGGATTTACTGCAAACTGTTCCCCGTATCTGTTCCAATCGTTCACCAATAGTAAATACTGCTGTTCATACCGGATCCATTCCCAGTACTCCTTCTCGAATGGATAGTCCTCCGCGAGGTACCTTCTGCCCTCCTCTACCACCCACATCTCATAATCATCACGCGGAAAGGTATGGATGTTCTTGTACCGCTCCGCTCTCCACAGCAGGTCGCTCTCGTACTGTTCCAAGTCGTAATGGATCCTCGGAACGCACTCTGCCGTAAACTTCTTGTCAATACGTCGAACGCGCTTCCTCCACTCGTACCGAGGTTCAAATGGTCTCCACGCAGACTGGTATCTCACTCGCCTAACTTTCACAGTCTTTCCCTCCTCACCAACACTCACTTCAACTCGCTCAGTATCGCTGCTGCTGTCAGAGGACATGGTGCTGCGACTCTCGACCGTTAACTGAAGACAAGAGAGGAGTAAACAAGGTTAAAATAAAGGTGGGTGTGGTAAATGGGGGGGGGTCCTCATTCCTCCTCACACGCCTGTGCTCGCCAGCCTATGTTAGGTTTCCGCCAGGTCACGTGATGGGGGGGGATGACGTCACCGGGGGGGGGGGGGATGACGTCTCGGGGGGGGGCTCCTCGGCTCCTCAGTTTGCTAAGGTGGTCCAGAACCGGCCATAGCACCCTACTCCCATGTTATTCTTATGGAGAATAAGTAACGTGTTATCTCCCTTAATTATGAAAATAAATTAATGAAATTTGGTATGTGGCTTTACCTAAATGAGTTATATTGATATTTGTATAAAACCCCATTTTTTGTGTTCCTTCCTTCAGCAAACCTGCATACTCAGCCGCCATGTTATTCTTATGGAGAATAATTAAAATGTCATAAATCGTTTATTTATGAATGTATAATAATAAAACTTGGTATGTGGCTTTATGTGGTGTTAAGATACATGTATATGCATTGGAAATTCGCTGAGTACGCAGGTTTGCTGCTACGGGGGTATTTTACTAATGCGGCGACCGGCACGCCCTGGAATGTGTATCTTTTGTTTGAAGGTGAATGTGTTTTTTTATATAGGTATAGTATAATCATTCACGTTTTCGGTGTATTAAAAATTTGTGTTATAATGTAATCCTGATGAATCTACGCTCGACACAGATCGATTGATTTGCTTACGAAAAGAAGAACATTTTCTCAAAAGTATGTAATTTATAAACCTGTTTCATTCACGTCACAATTTCAGAGAAAGACTTGGTTTACAAATGTGAAATTTATATTAAAAAATTTCGATTTGGCTATCGAGTATTGAAGAATTGTCAGATTCTTATTTAGTTATATTTGATTTAATGTGCTGCAACTGGTTTTATTTATACGCGTGCACTTAAAGTTTGCCACTCGTGGTCATTGCCTACCTGGTACTATTTTCACGGTTCGGAAATTTATGATGATTGTTGTTGCACTATGGTGGCCCACAGGTGCCTCGGCTGAGATATTCGGTATTGTGGGCTGAGATATTCGTACGCTGCAATAACTGCAACGACTATATACCAGTGTTAATATTGTTTTGATAGATTCATGCAAACGTTGCCGGTAACTCAGGTAACAGCTGTTAGAAGTCTTTTGGATAGATGTGGGCAGCAAGTGGTCAAAACGTATAAATGAAGTAAATGCTAACCAAGACTTGAGATATTTCTAAAACAAACGTACGATCACGATAATAACGTAATAATACTTTGTGAGCAAGCTAGTAATATTGGTATTGCTTCTATGATTGCATAACATATTTAGTTACGATATGGTGAAATAGTGAGCACCTGTTACTAATAGTGGTATTGGTAGGGTCTATACTTCTGATGTAGAATACTAACACAACTACGTGACGTAGTTATGACGTTTTTGTCATAGTTTTAAATTCACTTCACATATTTCATTATGAGTAGTTTAGTGCCGCATTAATCACCGGTAAAATTACAATTATTATTTTACTGTTTCATTTACGTATAAATTCATTACGTTATATTGACATAAAATATAAACAATATTTTATGAAGTAAAACAAAACCAAAAACTGATTAAAATCAGATAGGTTACTTGTATTTAACTTTTTTTCTTCCATCGGAACCTTTATATGAATTACTTAATTGTTTTTGTAAACAGATAATTGCAATGTGTTAGCTATTTACTTCAGGTAAATAGCGAATGGTGTTTTTGAGTTGTTGTAATTTTTTTATATAATGGTGTCTCTTCTTAATTTCACTTTGTCTGTTCTCATGGGCTTTATTGAGCGGGGGGGGTATTGAGTCCACTACGCTAATTACTTAGTATAAGTTCGAAATTCAATTTGTTATAGAAATGTGTGAAACGCTCAGTAAGCTTTTCTACTTGTTTCGGTGGTAAGTGTAATATAAGTTTGTACAGATGTATTAAGTATTTATCACAGGGTTGCAGCCAAGTGAAGGAATGGGTGCCAGCTAGTAGTGGCGGAACTGGTTGCACACGCGTGTGAATCATCCATATTCCCGGGGAGAGACGTGTTCCTTGTGCTAGGGGTGGTATTGTTCAGGCAAATGTTTTCAACACATGGTGCAGCGTGGTGATCGAGTGAGCGACTAGGCGGTTGATTAATAACAGCTGATATCTGTAACG
This sequence comes from Allygus modestus, assembly GCA_963675035.1. NCBI lineage: Eukaryota > Metazoa > Arthropoda > Insecta > Hemiptera > Cicadellidae > Allygus > Allygus modestus. The sequence continues at coordinate 250,912,860 of OY776111.1, read as the reverse complement.
GTTCCTCTCCCACTTCCATTTGTTATCAGTGGCTCTTCTAATGTTTTGTTTTAATCCAAAAAAGAGGAAAATGTTTGAAGTTCTGTCTGGATATCGCATACAATGGAAAAAATAACTCGAGTTTTGTTAATAGTGTAATACGGTACATAAAACTTATTTATAATCATAAATAATAACAGTTTAACTATTTTAGGGTTGTTTGCTTTATTTTTATAGTTTAAGTATACTTTTTCAAAATGTTTCCTTTTGCAATATGAAACGGTTAAACACTAAAAAAAACTTCGTTTTTATAGTCCTAATTTTACATTTATGAAAAATGTGAAACTGGCTGAAGTCATCTACTAAAGATAATTACGTATTCCGTATGACGTAAAGTGCGTTTTAAATTTAAGTTTTAACTTTTGTATGGCATTGATGACTTATAAAATATCTTAAGATAAGATATTTAATTTAGGACGTGGTTTTGCAGTATTTGGGATAAATTTTCTTAGAGCAACATATATTTTAATACAACAAACGCAATGTAACTTAACCCATTGTTCAGTGAACACAATAGGTCAATTAAGCCTATTTTAACAGTGCGAAATTCTATAAATGTTTTACCTGTATAAAATACATTCTACACAAAATAACATATACATTTGCGTTTACACTTAAAAAACGTATAAAATAGTAAACTATATTTACTATATGGTGTATCTATGTACAAAGTATATAGATTTGGTGTAAGGTGATTATTTCGATCATCGTTAATCCAAAGTAAGAGAATGTGTTATTCTGCTACATTATGGGTGTGGCTGTGTGGCTGGATAACTATTACATAGGGAACTCTTGATATTCAAACAGCTAAGGGTATGAATTTGTTACATTACTAAATATCAGTTTTGCCCAATACGATACACATTATATAAAAACGTACTAAAAGTCTGTCGCATACTGGGTTGCCGATTTATCATGAAACTGGATTTTTAGATTTAAATTAATTACGGCATGCTACATACATAAGCATAATTACATAATTACATAAGCTACAGACTGGGTACGACTATTATTTGTAATATTGTTTTAATGAAAAACCTCTTGCAATCTCTAATCCAAAAATACATTTATGTAAAGCATTGACAAATATTTAAACTAAATAGGCATATTGTATTGCATAACTATTTTTTTATCCTACCTTTAATATCTTAAACCGCCAGCTGAATTCAAATTTATTAACACTATTTTGGTAATACGTTTTCACAAGTTCTAGTTTATTGCCTTTATTTGAGAAATACTCTAAGACAATCCATAAAGTAAAAACAAATTTTAAAGTAGAAATTATTAACGTTTAATTTTCTGTCAAGTTCATGCAAATGTAATGTTTTAATCACGTAATAGGAACCACACCCTGACCACTGTCCGTGTTAGTTGTGGGGAAGGTTGAGTGCGGATACGTTAGCTTTAGACAATAAAAGGTTTGTATTTATCCTCCTTATTTATAATGCAATTTTACACCTGTTATTTGTTTTTATGATAATTACAAATGCCTTTTTCTGCCACTTTTTCAAAGCTATTTAACAATTTTAACAGCAGCTTCAATAATGACCAATAAGGTTACCTCAATAGTAGTATACAAAATGTTAACTAACTTCGAATACTCATAAATTAAAATTACAACAACAACTTAAATTCATCTTTATGTGAGTACCTGTTAATACAGTTCGACAAATTATTGGGAATATAAAACTGTTTTAAAGTTAGAAAAAACCTCACACAACAGAGTTTGGCTGTGAAAACGAAAGAATGTAATTGTCTGTTCTCGGAGCGCAGTCAAAAACCTCAGTGTGAATAGAGTTTTGAAATATCATTTCTGATTGCCTCATACCGCATCTCTGGAAACCCCGGCCAGCTGATTGATTAGATGTTGTTGAACTGTGAAAGGTAACATCAGCTGTTCGGCTGTGTGCATTAATTAATATACCTGCATCTTCTTGAGGAATTATAAACGAAGATTAGTTTTGAGAATCACTGGCACAACAACTATAACTGATGAATAAAACAAAGTAATAATTGAACGACGTAAACTGTTTAACGTTTTACATAGAAAGAGTTAAAAGGGTAAAGAGTATAACGAACTGCACTTCAATACTTTAGACTATCCAATCAGTAATTGCTGCTTTAAAATGTTATCGATGAAATATAACACTTTAATTATCTCTAGGAGACCCCGTAATCAAATTTAATCTATTGCAAGTTTATAGTTTTAGTTTAGCAAACCATTTTGAGCGAATTCGTTTAAATATTATAAAAGAGAACGAATACAGTAAAGTTGCATAATAAATGCATATTCCAAGTTTTCTATGCAATTAGTTGCTAGTTACCTACTGCCGTAAAAAGTCGTAAGTTATGGTGTAATAAATATTACATTTAGACATACTCTACCGGCGGTAAAATAATATTAATTGTTAAAACAATATATACATTTGTAACGCCTAGCATTCATAATCTACTGGCAGTATACCGTAGTTTCCGTTAGATATACAGCTGATCATTTTTAATTGCTCCATTACAACAAATATTAAACACTTTTTTTGTAAATTAATAGGTGTCATATTCTCTGATAATATCATGTTACTAGACATTTCATTGCACGACACATTATTTAATATCACGATAAAAATAAAATAAATCAAATTAGAAAGACCAAAACGAATCACCAGGATACATACTATATATAGGCGTAAAAAAATCAAGTCAGAATGTAGTACAACACATAATCAAGATACATATGTTAAAGATAAAGATATAAAGATTTTAACTTTTGTATAATTGGATTTGCAGTTTACGCTAATTTAATACGTAACATGTCTTATGAATGTGTTCGGTAGTAATTAAATACCTAATTCACGGTTTTATGTTATAGTTATGCTTGTTTTTTATTTATAATTTGTTTTGAATTTGTGCCTTTTTTTGGATATTTGTAAATGTGAATGACATTGAAATTTTTAATGAGTTTTTAAGTGGGTTTGGTAACGTTTGTAATAGTTAATTTTTGTAAATGTAGTTTGCTAATAAGTTTACTTGAATTTGTTACTAACAGCTGCTACTACACGCATACGTATAATGAACAAATTTTCTTTTTAATAAACAAAAACTCTCAATGTTCGAGATAGCTTAAAGATGCTGATTGTATATAAAACAAATATAAATAATATTAAACAACCTTAATACATGACCGTAAACTCTAAATGACTTGTTAAATGTTTTTTTTAATTTTCATAGGACTTGACTCTTGTGATTGTAGATTTGCCCATGTTTTTCTTTCGATCACAAAAGTTACAATAAAACTAGAAAATTTATACAAATTTACTTAATGATATGATGTTTAGTAAAATGCAAAGTTAGGTTGATTGGTTTATTTATTATGAAGTGAAGTATTTTATTATATCTCACACAATTTACTTTTTTGTAAAATAATGTTTTGGCTTGGACCCTGCAGTGAAGCATTGCTTTAAAAAGGTCAGTTCCACAACATTTACTTTTGATTTGTATTAATCTTTTTATTGCATTCACATTGTAAAAATAATTATTTTGAATTTTAACTTGAGTTTAAACATTACTAATTGAAGAAAAACACAGTTAACAACAATGCCTGTTTAACGATGTTGAGAAAATGTGTAGATACTACTTCATAACAAATGTTCACAGGAATAATTTCGCGTTTGTTTCAGTATTAACAACATAGTTTATTTGGGATGAAATGCGTTCTTATCGTTTATTTTTAACGCAACGATGATAAAAAAAAATATTTTTTTCGTGTCCATTTATCATACTTATAATATGTTTTAAACCATAAATAAAATCGGTAAAATATAATGGACGTACTAATTGGACAGAAACTGTAAAAGGTCTACTCTAATATCTGAAGCACAACTGCTGGAAGAAAAGGCATTGCGCGGAACTAACTGGAAGCGCTTTACTCCTCAGTTTTGATTTCCCTTGAGTAGGGAACGTGTTCACTTTGAAAAATAAAATTTGGAAATAATTTAATTAGTCTTTGATTTTGGCCGTGCAAGTTAAACATACAGGTTGTCTCAAAAGTCGACGACCAAACTTCACAGCCTCGTGATATGGACTATGACTAACAAAAAATGAGATATATGTTCGTATCATATTCTTTTTAGTTTATACGCTATTGACGTTTTAAATATTTTTTTAATCTACGTATTGCAGTCTAAAAAATTATATTTAGGTAAGAAAATTTGCAAGTAGGACCTTTACAGCGTATAAAAATAAAAATTAATTATAATGAAATGTAGCTTTTTGGAGTATATTTTTAAAAAATAATAAAAATTAACGCACTTTTTTCATTCCTTTTTTTGATACTTGAAATTAATGTCTTATTTCAGGAAAAGTTTTAATTTAAAAAATAAGCCATTACTGAAATTAGACAAACAACTCTTTTAATATCTTAATAATATGGCTATCTGCAATAAATGGGTCTGCAGAAAGCTGTTAAGATATAGGATCACTCTCTAAGGCAGAAACTGTAAACGGCAACACCGTTTGAATGTAAAAAGTTTGTTTGAAATGTAAATTGTAATTACAATTGTGTTAATATGTGTTTTTTAACTTTATAAAACTCCAAAAACTACTATTTTTACAAATACTGTCTATTATTAAACAGTGTAAAAGTTAGATGGTCCTACGTGTCTTTCCTGAAGATAATTTATGAGATTGTAATACACAAATTTGAAACAATATAAAAACGTCAATAGCTTGTAACTCATGAAGAATATAGTAAGAAATATACGACCTTTTTTGTTGGAAATAGCCTGTAAAGTTTTGTCGTCGATTTTTGAGACACTCTGTATAAGACAAAATAACATAAACATGTATATGAAGTATTTGTTACAAACTTCTACCTCTCCAAACAAAATATCTTGTTATATTATTAGTTAAATTTTGGCACTGGCCTTTAGTCTTTGAATTGGCTGAAAGCCCGACCTGCGAGAATAGTAAAAATATAAAATTTTTAGACTTAGAAAAACGGGCTCTTTCTTAGCAAAAATATAAGTATTATTGTTATGGACAAATACGCATTGTATTGTGATCGAAACGGTTAAACGCAAAGCTACCAGATCTCAGTGGTCTTTAAGAAGATGGCTACTTCCATTGTAATCAGTCGCCATATAGTCAGATTGGTTGATCTAGTGGTAGTGGGGGGAACGACAACTAGTAACATGAACACACAGTCAAATGTCTACTAGCAGTCCTACTGACCCGAAATTGAAATGAGCAAGTCATAGTTTCGTTCCAACTGAAATTAAAAATGTTATATTATTTGGTTTACTTGGGAATCACTTAAATTATTCACAGTACATGTATTTTTTATTTGAATTAAAATATTTGTATTCTTTTTGATTTGCCATAGACTTTTTAGTTTTAATTAAATTACTTGTTTAGTGATGAGAAGTAAAGAATTAAAAGTTATTTGCTCAAAGCACATCCGGACAACAATTTTCAAAGGATATATTAAATTATCTTTCTTTCTTAGGTTTATAAACCTTCATCTCAATAATATATACATATCTAATAAAACTAACAACCAACTAAGCCTGCCTATTCGATAAAGCCGCTTAAACTGATGTAAAACTAATACCAGGATAAATGTGTAAAAAGAAAATAGGATGTTAAAAAAACATATTAATGGTTTTAGATTGTAGTCGATGTAATTCACCAATCTACCGCAACGAGTTTTTGTCGTTTTGAAACACTGATCTGGGATCATAAACCAGCTGTGACATCATCCACCCGCCCTGTCCACTGGTGAATCCTGATCAATAGGGTTACCAATTACAAAAACTTTCGTAAGCTGAACTCAACCAATAATCTCAGCTTTTGAAAATTCCTGTTAAATTGAATACCCTACAAATCCGTATTAAAATTTGGTGTCAATTTTTTCTGATATAACAATTGGAAACCCCTAATTATTACACTTATCGGTAACATGTACTTAAACTTTAGGGAAAAATTAAAACAAGTACATGAATTTATTGGAATGTTAAATTACGAATGACTTAAATTTTATGAATCTTCAAAAAACAACGTATATGTAACTAGGAACTGCATATAACCCTTCAGGAATAAAACGTTAACCATTTATTCGTACTGATTACTTAAGTAATTCAGTCGAAACTAATTTTAATTTTGTAATACGGTAATAATCTTGTGTTATTATAATTACACAATTTTAGTTGGTAATTAAATGGGAACAATTTGTACTAGCACAAGTAACGTATTTCGTAAGCTATTTAGATTGAATACCCTGTAAAATGTGAAGATTTTGATACAAATGTTATTTAAAGTTTACGAGCCTTACATAAAAGTTAACAGATCAAAAGTCGAATTAAGAACGCTTTGTTTGGACAAAGGCTTAACAAGATCTTAAACTTAGTTAATTATTATTCAATGTGAAGACGTTACCAGTTTGTTAATGTGCGGTGACTTATATAGTAAATTAAATGATGTCGTAAATTAACAGTGAAAAAATTGCAAACAGTAGTATCAACAGTACTAAATGGCACAATTATAATCTATATTTTCTTTCAGTACGCACGATTAACATTCTCAAACGATCATTGTTGATCCGATGATTCAAAGGAAAACACATGGAAGCATGATCGTAGCTGTCTTCGAGTCTCAAGATTACAGTTAAATGCACTAACGTCAATATTCCGCCAAGTCACTAACCACTCGTAAGCCACAGTCGTCACCATGGAAACGTTCCGGCAGCTGGGGATCCCCGTGGATGCTATGTATCAGGGTGTCAAGGTGGGGGCTCAGCTCTTCATCGTCGGGATGGGAATATTCGGCAACTTGTACACGATATACTGTGTATTCACCAAGTCCAAACTGCAAAAAGTCACTAACATCTTCATCGTCGTCATATCCCTAGCGTTGATTCTTCAAGCTTTCAACGCGTCTATAGACCTAACCAACCACTGGGCCAACCAGGACCACTACATATGGAGTCCGGAGTGGTGCGAGATCTGGCAGACAATGAACGTCTTCTTACCTTCATTGATGGGCTTTCTCTGCTTTTTCGCAATTTTGGGTAAGTTATTTTTAAAGTTGTAATTGACAGTTTGGGTACTATTCAGACAATTTGTCGTAAATATAACTTCTTGTTACACGGGCAAACACCACAGTAAATTGCAGGACAAAATATTACATTATTAAGCATAAAAATCCAGAAATACAAAATATCAGTATTAAAGAATAGTTACTTATCATATTTAACTCAATGTAAAGTTAATGTCCCATTACCAGTTGTAAGTTGTCAGTTGTTAATGTTTCTTACCAATTTACCTAGAAACTCTTCGTTCGACATATAAGGCTGTGAAAAGTTTAATTTAGTGAATTTCCCCTACAGGGAAGAAGCTATTACTGTAGGTGGCATGGACTTAAGCCCGAGACCAGGATAACTTTTTGTTTTGAGGTCCCCAGATGCCAAAAACACAATTCGTTCAAATTTATATATATGTATATATATATATATATATATATATATATGTGTGTGTGTGCGTGTGTGTGTGCGTGTGCGTGTGTGTGTGTGTGTGTGTGTGTGTGTGTGTGTGTGTGTGTGTGTGTGTGTGTGTGTGTGTGTGTGTGTGTGCCTGTTACCGCGATAACTTTTGAAAGAAGCACCCGATTTTGATGAAATTTGGCAAAAATGTGGAGAGTAACATTTATGACTTTAAGTTCGAAAACCAAATCGATCGGTTTATGGGACGGGGGTTTTATGGGGGTTTAAATTTTTCCAAAAATCAGTTTTTTTTTACTTTTTACCCTAAAAGTTTGAAAAAAACTAGATTTTGATTATAGCCATTTTGTAGAGCTTAAAAAAAACAATTTAGTATTTTGAATCATTAAGCTAGGTTTAGTGGTTGTGGAGAAAAGTCAAAAAATGTGTCCATAAAATGCCCCATGTTAATCTTATGGGAATACGGTTTTTAGATTTTACTCAGATAATTTCACTAAAAACTCCACATTTCTTTCTACCAATCAGTTTAGCTCTACAAAACAATCATTTTGGCGTTTTAATTGTTGATTTACGTCAAACCGTTGCAGTGATATTCAAAGTGCTAAACACAGTACGTTGTCCAATGTTATCCTTATCGAGAATAAATAAAATGTTATATTTCGATTATTTATGTATGTATATTGATGAAACTTGGTATGTGGCTTCAAATAGTTGTGGTGTATTTATAGTAGTACAAAAATGTTCTTTGTTGATTTTTCCCGGTAGCAGCAAACCTGCATACTCGGCCCCCATGTTATTCATATGGAGAATAAGTAAAGTTTTATATCTCCCTTAGTTATGAACCTAAATTAATAAAACTTTGTATGTAGCTTCACCTGGTTGAGTGATATTGATAATTGCAAAAACACACCCTAACTTATCTTCCTTGTTGCAGCAAACCTGCGTACTCATTTATAATGTTATTCTTATTGAGAATAAATAAAATGCTATATTTAACTTATTAATGAATGTATTTTTGTGAAACTTTGTAAGTGGCTCTAGGTAGTAGTAATACCCATATATTTGCATTGGAAATTCACTGAGTACGCAGGTTTGCTGCGATGGGGGTATTATTCAATCAGTATATGTTGTCTGATAAGACAAAAATAACTGCCAAATTTTGTAATTGGCGGTACAAGGATTAAATGCAACACAAAAGTGTTTTTTTTTGTTCTAGACTATTACAGTCATAAGCTATAGTAAAGTTATCTACTGTGTGTCTGTTCAAGATTTCATTACTTTCTTGATAACATAGTAAACAGGTTTTTTGCAGCTGGAAAAAAGTTTATGATGACTGTATCACTTTCATCGAAATTTTATACGTCTTTAGTATCTTTCTTTTTGAATTGCCTATTTAAAAATTACTCTCGTCCACATAATTTAGCCTTTCTGTATTATTTACACAATTTTATTTTTTTACAGATCGTTATCTAATCTTGGAACATCCCGGAGTTTACAGCAAGTTAATAAATAGCTTTACGGCTATATCCATGTTGTTAGTCAGCTTCGGGTACTCTGCAGGCGTCTCGATCCCACCCATCTACCTGGACTGGCACACCGAAGACAACTACATGCCAGTGGGAGAGTGCAAGTTTAAGGTGTTAGAAATGATAGTTCAGTAACTGTCTTTCAGAATTATTGCCTGTATTCACTAACACTTACCGTCCCAAATCAAGGAATATTTAAACGAAGAATAAACCATGAAATATAAGTGTGAACAAAAAATACGCTCATTGTTTTATGCTAGGATGAAATTCTGTTTTAAATTAAAACAGTTAAAACTTAATTACGACTTGCAGAGAATATGACAACTTAAAAAAAGTGGACAGACCTATTTGTTAGGTTTTTATAGTCAATTTGATTTATTTTAATATAAAGAAACTTTATCGGAAATAAGTATCGCCATTAAAAATAGTGTTATGTTTAAAGTAAGCAGGTTCAAGTATAACCTACAAACCGTATTAAAATAATAAATGACTATAAATAATGGCATCATCAAAAAGGATACATCATTTTTATAATTTTGAAATTACTTTACAAGAAAACTGAGGATTTTGAGAGAAACATAAAATATTTAAAGAGCTCTAATAATATAGATAAAAAAATGAATTAAGTACATCCCTTCAAGGTAATCCCACCATCCGAAGAATATTTATTTTATTTCAACATAGTAAAAATAAAACTTTAACAAAAATTATGTTAGAAATTTTTCAGTCAAGGATTTTATTGCAATTTTGACTGGATAACATTTTAGTTAGGGGGAAAAATACTGATTTATAATATTTAAACTCACCTACTACAATTTTACCGTGGGTTATGTGTCTCGTAAATCTGTGTCTTGTATATTTTTGAAGTGTGTTTATTTTGACTTTGAGAACAATCATGGATATGTGATATGACCATTGTATTTAATGTCAGCAACAAGCGGCTGACGATGGCTTGTGATTGTGTTTAAATCGGTTCCACTAAAGGCATAAATTGTGGCACCATAGGCTGACAAAAGTAGGTTAGGTTTAAAATATTAGGCGTCAAGGCTTTGAAAGATAATATGTATAGGCATTCGTCTATTTTATTTATTTTTTGTACTCTTTAAAAATATATCATTTGATGGGGTTACAATTTTAGTATTAAGAGTTACCCCAAAAGATACCGAATTGTTTGTGGGTACTACAAATTTACAATACCATTAAAGTCAAAAGCTATTACGCCTTGAGCTATTAGTCTAAATGATATTAGTTTATTCTATCATTGATAACAAATTGATGGTTGATTCTGGGCTTTTCCATAGCTATCACATTACTTATAAGATATTCTAATTTATTGATATAACTGAAGAGTTTGTCCAAAGAAGAGGGCAAGTTTTTAAATATGAAACTTAATTAATAATTACAAATTAATAGTATAGGCAAAAATAATAAGAGCATTTAAATAACTAATTGGATAGCATATACAAGGTGATTCACGAAGATTTGTAGAAACATCGGGAGCTCATTCTATATGTAAAAATTAAAGAACAAAAGTTATATATGCATAGGTCCGGAAATGCTTTGTTTTCCATCTTTCTATCTGTTCGTGTTTTTTATTAATATATTATTTCTTAGTAACATCCGAGGATATTAACTTCAAACTTGGTACATGCATTACGTCTAATAAGATCCATTTTGGTATGAAATATCAAGTTTCTACTTTGTACCATTTAAAAATGGTAAAAAGTTTATGATATTACATTCCAAAATGTGTCTTATGAGATGTAAAACATGTACCAAGTTTGAAGTTGACATCTTCAGATTTTCATGATAAATAACGTATTAAGTAAAAACACAAACAAACAGAAAGACGGAAAACGAAGCATTTCCGAACCTATGTTTATATAAATCTCTATCTTTACTTTTACATGTAGAATGAGCTCACAAAGTTTCTGCATATCTTCGTAAATCACCCTGTATTAAGACTTCACAAGTAAATTTAATATGCTATTGTTAAACAAATTTTGGTGACCTACACCGGAATTACTACTCAGTGACGACCATTTTTAATGGTTCTGAATGTCACCAGTCAATGTAACCTTCTGATTTAGTCATTTACGTTATGGTTACCATGAAAATACCCAGTCCTCCTTTGTATAAAACAGAAGCCAGGTAACAGTATTTTTGTAAACATCCAGCATCGTACTATTCATTGAATCTATTGAGTGATGTGAATAAAATAAACAGAGTTTTCCCCTATTTAATTAGCATTGAGCATAAAATATTTGCCATGCTTTATTCACATCACCCATTGTATTAAAAAATGTCCTTGTGGAATTGCCTAGATTACCATCAAATACGCACTGCTATCTCCTCTCGTCACCTTCTGGATCCCCATGGTGCTGGACATCATCGTCATCGTGAAGCTGTTCAAGGCGATGGAGCGCCACGACCGCGCGCTGGCCATCCTGATGATAGACGGGGGAAGCTCGGCACTGACCAAGGCCGAAGAGGCTGCTAGGGAGAGTGCCGCCAACGCCTTGCCGTGGGGAGAGGACCAGATCCGCCGCCAGCACCGGCTAGCCATCACGCTCTGGTCAATCTACTGGAACATCAGCATATTCTGGATCCCACAGCACGTGTGGTACGTACTAACATCACAGTAATTGCCAATACTGCTGAGGGCTGACTACCACGCTCATCGTGAATGTTTAACGGGATGCTCTTCAGAGCTCATTTAATAAAGGGCAGTAACGGAACACAGCTTTCACAAAGCGTAATTGTAAAACCGAGAAAAAGTGCCCTGAAAATGCCCAGGCGGGAGGAAAATATCTACAAGAAGTAAATAAGTCAGCTCTAAAGAACTGTTGAGCAAGTTTTACTATCTTCAACATGGATTTTTTGTTATTGAAATAAATGTATAGTTTTCCTATAATTTATATAGTTTATTAATAACTGCATTGGTCGCATACATTTTATAATATTATTTAACAATATAACTAATAGGTAACTTAAGGGTGAGAGAATGTACTCGTGAAGTGCACGATAAGTACGGTGTAAGTAAATACCATTTAGCCAATTCAATCACAATAATTCATACATGGCTGAAAATTAGCGGTAAATTTATTGAAATGTCAAGATGATTAATAATGCATTCATTTTAAAGCGTTTTAAAATAGTAACCAAACTGTATACTGTATTATCATATGAGGCAAAACAACAAATTAATAAAATTCCATCAATACTATAAGGACAACATTGGAGGTTCAACATAATGTATGAAACATAACTACTATTTTTTTTTTTTTGAGTGATAGGTAAGAGATCTCTGAAGATATATTACAGGTAAAATAGTTTCTGACATATCTCTCTCAAAAGTCTACATACTTTTTCAGGTACACTATAACTGTATTTTTCCTACTGTTCGAACAAGTATTATTCCTTTGAAAGTTGTATCCCTAATGAAAACCTTTACAAAGGCCATCTGTATATCCTTTGCAATCTCTGTGAAGCGAAAAAAGTTGTTACAATTGTTTTGTTGCTTTGATAACATTTCTTTTGATTATACTTTTTGAACTGAAATATAAGAATGTTCTTTCCGTATGTAATGGTGTTGATTAATTACCTGGAGGACCAGAGAGGGGTTATCTTTCTCCTGCAAATTCAGTAGAAAAGGCACTTTTACTATTACCCAATTATTTAAAAGACGAAAGATTTTCTTATAACATCACGTTATTTTATTAAGATCTTCAGGAGTAAAAAAAAATAACAAACATTAAATTCTATACAAAACAAAAGCATTTGGCAAGGTAAAACAAGGTAAAACCCCAGCAGAAACTGGGAATATGGTCTAAACATAACATTCCCCCACCTGTGAACCAATTTGGTTCACCAAAAAACTTAAGTCCTTTTACATACATCTTGAATGAGAGGAGAAACCTTTGTAATCGGTCTTGAAATTGGTCCTTTAGCAGTATGTAGCTGTACAAGATTATCAGGATCAGGGGTATAGGCGGATACGCTGCCTAATTTCCAAGACATCGGTGGCTCGTTCGGCTCATGTATTAATACAATGCCCCCTACTTGAATGTTGCGTTGAGATGTTGCTCTTTGTTGGAGAGTGTGTAGGTATTCGGGTTTCCACATTTTCCAAATACTTTTCCCAATGTTTCATTTCCCAATGCTTGAACAAGCTGCCACCTGGAAAGTCTGTTAGATGGTATCTGGTCCCATTTATGTTCTGGAGGTGCGACATGGGAACCTATCAGTCAATGTCTGGGGGCTAGACAGTCAAGTTCAGTTCGGTCTAATGAGAGTGGAGTGAGAGGTCTTGAGTTAAGTATGACCTCTACACCAGTTGAAAGAGTTATAAACTCTTTGAGCGTAAGTATTTGATTACCAATCGCTCACCGAAGATGATGCGTTATGCTTCTTACTGCTCTTTCCCATAGACTACCTTGGTGAGGTGCAGTAGGAGGCAAAAAATGAAACTTTATTTCACTCTGACTTGTCAACTGCTTCTTTAGTGTTTTCTTGCTTTAGAAACTTCTCAATTTTCTTTAGCTCTGGAGATGCGCCGACAAAGTCAGTTCCACAGTCGCAATTGATATTTTCACAAAGTCCTCTTCTACCTACAAATTTAGTGAGTGCTGCTATAAATGCCTCAGAAGTGAGATCTTTCACCACTTCAACATGTAAAACCTTAACAGCAAAACAGACGATTAAGCAAATATAAACTTTTAATTGACTATCTTTTCTAGGAGAGGTTGGCTTGATAACAAAAGGGCCTGCAAAATCTGTACCAAAGTTATTAAACACTCTTGAAGGCAGTACCCTTGCTGGTGGAAGCTCTTCCATCTTTTGCGATACAAGTTTGGGTTTATAGTGAGAGCAGCGTACACATTTAAAAATCCTAATCCTTATGACGCTTCGTGCTGAGAGGATCCAGAAGCTTTAAGAGAGATGTGCTTGTAGGTAGTGGGGTCCTGCATTTAAGTGTTTACTGTGGTAATAATCGATGATCAGATTGGTGAGATGATGAGACTTTGCTAGGGTGATTGGATATTTTGTGTCAAGAGAGAGATTAGAGTGCTGTAGCCTACCTCCTACTCTGATCAATCCTGCATCATCGAGGAATGGAGACAAGTGACGAAGTCGAGGAGTGCAAGGTTTACCAGAGTTCAGACGATTTAGGCCTTTTTGGAATGCCTACTGCTGAAAAAGTTTGCAAATGTTTTGCTTGATGAGGTTCAACTGTTTTCAAATTTCCTTTGACCTTTTCATGACCTTCTTGAGAGTATGACCTTCTTGATGAAGCGTATGATGTAAGAAAATACTCTGGGCAGAGTCTCCCACCTGGTGAGGAGTTCATTTTCAGTGGACTGTATTGTGACCAATATGCGGAGCGTTTCTTCTTTAATTTCAGGCAGTTCCTCAACTTTTGTAGGAGTGAAACTACAATAAGGCCATGATTCTTGAGTTGCTGAAGCCACAAAGGTCCCTGCCAGTAAAGGCTATGATCTGATATAGAGGATGGAAGAAGACCTCGACTGGCACAATCAGCAGGATTAGGGTGAGTGGATACATGGGACCAAGCATGAGCTGGAGTGGTTTCTCGTATTTGTGCAACTCTGTTGGCTACATAGACCTTAAGACGGTAAAGGTGGAGTCTAGATCCTGGACAAAACAACTGAAGAGTCACACCACGCATTAACCGAGCTAATGCAACAACTTTGAGACAGGCTGTATAGTGAAGTGGATTTTCCAAGAGATGAGCTCCACAGAGCTCGAGGCGGGATATTGAGATCCTCTTAAGAGGAGAGACTTAAGACTTAGCTATAAGTAGGAACACTTTAATACTCTTTTTAGGACACACACAACGTACGTAAACTACTGCGCCATAGCAAGCCTCAGAACCAACACAGTAACCATGGACTTGGATATCCAGTGGCATCATTCAAGGAGATATGTCGAGGTATCCTTATACTATCCAAACTAGGTGTTTGTGAAATGATTTTTTCCATTTTTCTACAATATCAGATGACACTGGCTCATCCCACTGGAGACCAAGTGTCCATAGTACTTGTAAAAGAGATTTTGTCCAGAATGTTACTCAACCATCCACATATGTCGTAGATCCGAGCAACAGTTGATATAATGAGTCTCTTAGTGACATCGGTCCCTGGACGATTAAGTCGGTACACAAATTTATCGCTTTCTGCAAGCCATTAACACCCAGCACATTATATAAAGTGTGTATCGAATCTGAACAAGACAGAGGTTTCTCCAGGTGCGATTCAGGAACATTCCGCACAAGTTGTGGGCAATTGCTAGGCCATTTTCTCAAATCGAAGTTACCTTTGGAGAGAAGTTGTATAGCCTAAGCTTGGAGAATGAGAGCGTCATCTAGAGTATCTGCACCCAATATTAAATCATCTAAATGGATCTGTTCTTTCTATAGCTTGACTTGCTGCAGGAAATATGTGACCTTCTTCCTTAATAATCTGTTTGAGATTACGAATTTCAAGGTACGAGATTTGCTAAAACCAAAAACCACAGTGGTTAAGCGGTAGATTGACAAGGGTTTAGATGGATCTTCGTGCCAATAGAGAAGTTGGTAGTTTATATCATCAGGATGAATGAGAATTCTCCTAAACATTTGACTGATATCACTACGGCAAATATATGTATAGTACCTAAAATAGATCAGAATGTCACTGATTTAATTTTGAAGTTTAGGCCCTGAATGAAGGATTTCATGAGTTATGTTCCTGTAGATGATCGAGGACTCGCACCAAAAACGATTCTAACTTTTGTTGAAGATGATTCCTCTTTGTTGACAGCGTGATGATTCAGAAATAAATGTTCTTCATTGTGAGGTATAGGAGGAGTGGCTGGTTCCATATTACCTGAGTCCAAGTATTCAGTCATACATTCAATGTATTTCTGTTTTAAATTAGGGTTGGAGTTAAGTTTCTTTTCCGATGAGAAAAATCTTTGGTTCGCTATTTCTGAAGTGGGGGATGATCTTCTTTGAGGGGTAGACGTACAGTGTAACGACCCAATGGATCCCTAGAGTGGTTATTATAAAATTGAGTCTCACAAAATACATCTTCCGGAGTACGTTTCAATTTAAGAGGGGGTTCTTCATGGATCCAAAAAGGTTGTACATCTTGATGAAGGTCGTAAGTGTCAGTAGTAAGTAGAAAAGTATTCCCTTTGTGGACTGAATCTTGTGAGAGAGAGAAGTGTTCAAGGGATGGAGATGAGCCTATTAATATATAGCCAAAAAAAGGTTCATGGCTGCTGGAAGGTTATCGCTAATGACGAGCCTTTCTCCCGTCATTATATTTGCATAAATATCAGCTCCCAACAGCATGTCAACTTCACTAGGAGTGTCAAAGGTTGGATCTGCAAGGATTAGATTACTAAACTTATTTTTTACATCTTGAGGAACTTGGGAGTGGGACAGATTAGAAGTGGTGCGATCCAATATAATTACCGGATGGTTGATAGTCACCTGAATACCATCCAAAGAAGATATTTTTAACTTAGAGAGACCTTTAGTTCTTACATGACAGGAGGAAAGACAATCAACTTGGTTACATGTACCAGAGTGGTGCCTAACAATATAGTAGAGAGTCTGTCGGAACAGTATTCCTTTTGGAGTGTTCCCTTTTGGGAGAGCGCTACTAAAGAATTCTTAGAGGGGCTTGTGTTTTGAATAGGTTTTGTAGAGGTTTGTTCACTTGAGCATAATGTTGACTCGGAGGGATTGGAAATGATACGACTGGGGATGTGTAGCCTTGAATGATGCTTCTTACTACAATGAGCACACATCTTTTTCGATTTGCACTCTTTCACTGAGTGTGCAGAGCCTAAGCAGTTGAAACAAAAATGTTTTTCTTTCAAAAAATCAAAATTATTTTTTACTAAAAATTCCTTAAAGCTAGGACAACCATAAATTCATCAGTACTACAACAAAATTTGCATTGTGCATTAGGAGAAGTGAGAAGCACAGTGGGGCTCTGTTTCTGGTTCATTGCTTTCAGGTTTTGAGGAGGACTCGTCTCCTTATTATTGTTTTGAGGAGAGAAAGAGCTTTGGGGTGCTGAACTAGTATTGTAGGTTATGCTAGCTGCTTCTAAATGAGTACATTCCTTTTGCAAAAAATGTATTAGTTCCTCAGCATTAGGAAACTTTTGTGAGTCTAACCTACTATCCTCAAACTTTTTCAGAGTATTTTTGTCCAACTTTCGAAGCAAAAGAGATAGTAAGATAATATTATCATGTTGAGTGCAAGTAAAGCCTGGTCATTTTCGTGGAACCGAGAGATAAATGATCTGAAATTGTTAGCAGTTGGAGTTAGTACATGGGACAGATCAATTATGCAATTTGCATGGAAACTCACAATTTCCCTATTGTTTTGGTACCTTTGTTTGAGAATGTTCCATGCTACATGGTAGTTCTTGGGGGTGATGGAAAGATGTTTGATCAAGTTTAGAGGTTCACCATGTAAGGATGACAAAAGGTACTGCATTTTCCAAGAATCTACAATTTCATAAATTTCAAATAACTTGAGAAAAGTGAGAGCCACTGATCGGGGAGCCGTTGAAAGTTTTCGATGCAAGGGGAGGTAACTTTAAGCTTTGAGCATAATTAGTACTGACAGATTTAATAGACACGTTAGTTTCAGAGTTATTATGATTGTCTGTATGTGGCTTGGTAATTATTTGAATTCATCAAAAGTATAGTCCATCGCCAAAGAAGGAAAATGCCTACTAAAACTTAATTTCTAGCACAGTGTGGTTCTATCTAGGCCCGTAGGGCCAAATGTACTTTCCGTATGTAATGGTGTTGATTAATTACCTGGAGGACCAGAGAGGGGTTTATCTTTCCTCTGAAAATTCAGTAGAAAAGGCACCTTTCCTACTACACAATTATTTAAAAGAGGAGAGATTTTCTTATAACATCACATTATTTTATTAAGAGCTTCAGGAGTAAAAACAAAACAATAACAAACATTGCATTCTATACAAATCAAAAAAATATGGTAAGATAAAACAGATGATTACCCCAGCAGAAGCTGGAAATATGGTGTAAAAATAACAAAGGATATCCTAATAAAATAAGTTAATGGTTCCAAAAACCATTTCAAAAAATTAAATTACACTATGGTACTATAAATGTAAGTATTCACAGTATAACAGTAGCAGTGAAACGATTCCTGATACATTTTACCGTGTTATGTGTTGCAGGCAAGTTGTGTACAAGGTGACCAAGGCAGACTGGCCGCGCGCTACCAACTTCATTCCGTGGTTCGGCTACATGCCATCTGCCATTCTTCCTGGCCTCTTGTACTACTACGACATTTACGATATATAATGTTCGCACTGTATTATAAAGCGTTACATTTCTAAAACTGTATCAGATATTAATTTACTTTATGTTTAATTGAAGTTTTGTATTTCACATTATTTATAGTGTATTTAATATTATGCACAGCTTTATTTCATTTGCATTTTTAGGGTGCACATTCAACTCAAGTAAATTATAGACAAAAGTATGATTATAGTTAGCTTTATAAGTTATACGGTAACAAACTTACAATGGTTTTTATATGCTAAATCACTATATATCCAAAGAAAATTAATGTTACGTATCATTAAGGTTTATGATATTATATCATTATACAAAAATTTCCATTTACCATTGTATTTGTTGTGGTTTTTTTAATGTGTAACTCCTAAGCCATATACATCAATATACATGTACATAAAACCACGTTCTTAGTTACCTTGGTCCAATCCGATATGTTTTATTTATTATATATGACTAGCTAGGCCCAAAAGCTCCCCTTGTTCATTTGAATTGTTCTGATAAAACACATAAAATTGCGCACCTAACAAAACTGTAATACTGCAATGTTAAACATTAATATAAACTCAACCATTTACTATGTCCCTGCTTCGTTTTTTTATCAGATTTTTTTTAAACCGTTTTGTTCGTATCCAAAAATGTGCAACAAATTGTTTTGTATCAAATTTTAACGAATATAAATGATTTTAATTTATTTCATCAAAATAATGCATTAACAAGGAAAACATGTGCATTATACGTATCTTGCATATATGTATTCTCATGTATTCTGGAGTATTACATATGAAATTAAAAACGACAAACAGTTAACTGGAAAACAAAACATTTTGTACATATATTTAAATATTAAACATTTTAATTTATGCATGAAAACCTTGTTAAACGTTATTGAAGGGGTTTTCCAAATTCATTTAAAATTTATTCCAGAAAATCCACAATGTTTCGCTGTTAAAACTCATCATAGTTTGACCTAATTACATAATTAATACGGATATGTGGAAAATTAAACAGATAAAGGAACACCATTTTATAGGTAATATTATATTTTAAAGTAAATGTAAATTAATCGATATATGTGTCTGCCAAACAAACTTATATGATGACTAAACAGTACAAACCCACTGGCAATCAAATGGACTTAGCTCAATGAATGAAAGAGATATGTTCTATGAAGCTGTATATTTTAATTTATGAAACGTCAAAGTGCTCACAGTTAAAATAGTTTTAATACCCGAAAATAGTATGAATACAATTTTGAGTAATTCGGATTTGGGTTTAATAAGATAAAGTGTAAAACAATTAAAGGTGAGTAGTCTGAAATAAGATATATTTAAATAATTTTGAAAACAACTTAACTATTGTACTTTGCCTTAGGCCGAAAAAGGCCAGTGCTCTGAGAACCCCTGGAGCTTACACTTCAGTCCCTCACTCTAAAATGTCATCTTACTGTATGACAGACCAATTACATGAAGTTTCGTCTCCGTGGAAGTCGATGATTCTCTTTAGCTCTCTAGCAACCAGCCTGCAAATGTCCTTAGCAGTAGGTAATAGCAAGGTTATCCTATGACGAAAACCTCTGGAACAGTTCCCTGAAGGGATTCCATCCATGGAGAAGTCCACTTCATCATCACGAAGACTAATGTTGGAAAATATAATGTGAACCCAGGTAGTTGAAGATTACTAAGTCGGCAATTCCATGTAGAAGTAGTTCGCACAAGGATGCGTCATAGAAAAGTTAAGCCTCCATTGCCCGATGGCACAGCAATCACAATGGTAGCAAATAATTAGGTTTGGGAAGTGGAGAAAACCTACACAGACAGTTTTCCCACGTAGACTACTTGGAATGGCATCGTTTTTGAGGAATACAAAGCGCAGTTTAAACAGGGAATCCCATCAATTCAAAGGAAGGTATAAAAAGTATGAAGAATCCAAATCAGTTCATATGAACATATAAGACACTTTGATGGCAAACAAGTAAAAACCCGCTTTACATCACCCAAAAAAACGTGTTCTGTAATAATATTAACTAACGCATCTTCAATCAGTAAATTATTTATCACCCCATGTTCCAATACTGCATCAATCATTTAGTTTTAAATTTATACAAATTCAAGTTATATTAAGTATGTACTTTCTATATAGCTTTAGTTTGTGCTTTCTCGAGCTTTGCAATTACAACTGTATTTTGAAACGTTTGATTTATATGGTAAAAAAAAGCTAAAAGGCCTAATTAAATTCATAACTGCATTAAATGAAACAAAACAGAACCTGAAAATAAGGATAAAGTTCACACAAAGTTACAATTCAATCATCCAAAGTTTAAATAGGTTATACTTTTTCATGCTTCAAGAAGCACAGCAACTGTACTGAGGGACACTCTCTTCAGTGGAATAATACTCCACAGTGACTATTGTCCCCAGCTCGTTTAATGATTGCTTCCTTCAGAGATACCGAAAGCGCTTTTGTCATTTAGAATATAAATTTACAAAAGGCGATTATCTAATCTTGTAAGTGTCATACAATAATTGAAATTACAACAAACTGCATATGTCCTTGTTAAGCAAACTTGAATTTATCGATAATTCTAAATTAGCTTTAGTAACTAGGTTAATCTAATTTAGTTCCTAAATTTAGTTTGTATTTTTCATATTTCATCGCCAACGCCATTTTTGTTAAGAGAATACAAAAACACTTTTAGGAAAAGCGGTCCAAATCCCTTACATTTTAAACTTCTTTATTCCAACCTAATTAGTTTTACCTAGTCACTTTAATTGGTTTTTGTGACATGTTGTTCTTTTATGTAGCAATTGGACCTCACATAATTGAACACAAGATATATTTAAGCTCACGTTTGCACAATAGATTTGTTGTTCTATTGTATATTTTAAATATACTTTACTTTAGTTAGTAGGATTACAATTTACTTCTCTTCAATGTTGAAGTAATAGTAAGTAACGTTTAACTTAGGTTAATTTAATAGTGTGACTAATATGCAGTGTATGAATATAGCTGTGCGTTCCTGGGTAATCACATCCATTAGGTAAAGCAAAACATCCCAATGTTATTGTTATGAGACAACCACTTCCCTTAAAAACCATCATCGCTTCCATTATCTTGATTACGCATCGCTCTTCAACATAATCATCTACAATCTGGTTCATTTCTTAAATTGTTTACTGGATCATATAACTTTAAATGCATATGCCATTTGTTTATTATATATAATATTGATTACCATAGTATTTCATAAAATAATTTAACTAATTGAAATTCTGTCCAGCAGTATTGCACGACGGTTTGTTACTACTTATACAGAGGAATGTG
This sequence comes from Allygus modestus, assembly GCA_963675035.1. Classification (NCBI taxonomy): domain Eukaryota; kingdom Metazoa; phylum Arthropoda; class Insecta; order Hemiptera; family Cicadellidae; genus Allygus; species Allygus modestus. Next base: position 250,891,125 of record OY776111.1, on the reverse strand, counting down.
CTGAGTGTAGATTGACAGTGATGGTGTCAACATTTGTCTGTGAAATATAAATTGTGTAGTATTTTTCCAATGTACATCATGGGACATTGAAAGGGGGGGGAGGAAAGTGGAGATACTTCGTGTTTCAAATCGAGTCAACTGTCCACAGCCAAACATAATAAACGTTGTGTGGTAAAAGATTTTTAATAATAAAAATATACCATTATGTATTACCTTTGCCAAGTAGTTGAATGCATGCTATATCGAAAATGAAATTCGATGTCATGTAAATTTGCCTGACACAATCATAAATATCAAACAATAATATACTTTAGAGAAGGCAGCACCCTCAAAGCAAATCAGCAAACAAATATATTATAACATATTGTATCGACTAAAATTAATCAACAACAAACTAAATTTGTCAAATAGTTCTAAAACCACTTAACAAAATTATTATTTATTGGTTGTCTTCGTTTAGCAATGTTTATATTTTGAATCATGAATCAATCATTCGTTATATCTTGAATAAATAATCGGATTCTTTCCCTATAGTCAACTAGAAATGTAAAAATATTGGCTTTGTCGCAGGACCAAAGTAATTAGTAGGTTATTATTACCAGTATGTTATCTTTTTAGTAGCATATTAGTAAGAACGAACCTATTTGGTAGTATAATGGAACTGAAATATTTATTTTAATTTGAATCTTCTAAATTTGCACGATTTTATTGCAAACAAATATACTTCTCCTCTGTTAAACGGGGAAAAACTGCACAAGATCTTATAAATAGGCACTTTATGTAAAGACCACAGTTGCCTTACAGTAACCCCTGGCAACTGTTACTTTCTGAATGTAGCCTATTGCATTCGGAATTCAAATTTGAGATCTAAAGTGTAACTTTTTGTGACGTGCTAGGATACCCTTTTAAACATTGCACCAAACCAAAGATCGAAAGGAGTATTCTATCATAAACACTAATTGCATTTGTTTTACTAATTGCATTTCAATTCAAAGTTATACCGGCTGCCATTTATGACTCAACGGATTTGAGGACGGATTTGCGGTATATTGTTCCAGTAATGAAAACCTTTAACTTAAAGTACAACTCAACCTACATTACGTTTAGGATGTTATTCCACCACTTATGTTCTATCCCCATGAAGAGGTGGCAATCCAATAAATATGTTGTAAAAATAGTTTTGTTATGTGTTAATTTTTGAAGCTCCCTCTATTACAGTTAAAATTATAATAAGATGTTCTAGGAGTTTATATGCACCCTGTATAACCGTTTGTCGTTTTAAATATAAGGTATTTATTTCCTACGTGAGGTATTATTATATCTTTTTTCTTACAAATATATCATATTTATTATTAATACTGTTTAGGTATTGATTTTATCAGGTGTTACAGATTGTTATACTGTAGTGAGCGTATTGTACAGTGGTCCAGTTATGAAAGCACCGCCCGGATTTCAGCTCGTAAGAATTATGTTCGCTACACCTGCAAGGCCCTCAATTATTTGTTTTCCCTTTGCAGCCCAGATTTTACAAAAAATGTCCCTTTAATTATATGATCATTATTATTGTAACCGACATTCACATTTACTTCAGTTAACTCACTTCACTTTATAACTTAAATACATGTTTATGATTTAAATAGTTACACATTTTAGCCACGAATAAAGCACAGGTAATTGTTTTATTCCTGAGATGAAGTCTGCACTTGCTGCTATCGTATTTTTTAAGAATATTTGTATTTCAAAATTAAAAGTAAAATATTTTTAGGCGAAATGTTTCTGAGTAATCTAAACCAAGAATAGCTTTTTTCTAGCAAAGATACTGTATCTAATATCATATTCTCATAACAGTGTTTAATTTACTCTGTTCTATGACCTGTAGTTGCCTGTCTAGTAGTCTCTAGACACTGTTATACTAGAAACTAACTGTACAGTCTGCTTCTTAAAGATAAATACATAAATAATTGCTTTATTTTATTTTTAGATATGTCAAAATGGGTTACACCTGATGTAACAAGAACATACAAAACTCTCAAGATTATACCTTAGGCTCTTAAAAAACAATAAATACTAATATCACTCTATGAAAAGTGTTCCAACAGTCTTAAAATCAAATATATAAAAAACTTTTGAAATAGTAATATATTTATGGCGGTGAAAAAGTTAGATTAACTAATGATTTAAATAACGATAGGAAAACTCTGTTACTAGAAATGTCTGGGTGACTCAGAAACTAATCTCTTCAGCTGATAAATTCCTAATGTTAACCCCTTTCTACTGTTCTATAATATTTTTTGCTTGGTAGCAACTTTCAAAATATTATCAAGATAAGCTTAACACCCCTTTAAAATCAAAGCAAATGTTGATTCGCTTTGTAATAACTATCAAAGCTACACTTTCACAAGGTTCATAGTTCCAGCAAAGTGTAATTACCTTTTACAATCCCTTCTTCAAGGCCCTAACTTTAATTAATTTATAAAGATTTTTCATTAACGTGTTTAGCAATAGAAGCTTGGTAATTAAACATTTAGAAATTTATTTAGCTTAGTGCTAACTCATTTTTATTTGATTGTTTTATTAATAGACATGCGTAAAATTTAGTTTTTTCCTACCCGTACATGGGGAAGACCATAGGCATACGGCTCCAATACAAATATACACTTATTTTGTAAACAATATAATAATTGTAAAACTCAAAAACCTTTAGTATACTGTGTGTATTTTATTATAAACAGGTGCACAAACTGACAGTAATCAGTATATATACACGATGAAATAGACACTAACTGATGTTCCGTTTGATTTTGTAAACGTTTATTTACATTATAATCAGATGATTAACTGAATAAAATAATTATATAAGATTAACATTGAAACTTTAAAATCAAATGGGGCGAAGCTCTAAAGGTGGAGGTTGTTAAAACACCAAAAGGCACATTTAGAGAAAAATATATTTTTATTTATACCTAACACGTTTTAAAAATAATAGTTTTAGGGGTCTAAAATCATCGAACAAAAATCCAAAAATTATTTTAATAACACATATTTTACAGTATACATTTATGTATCCTCTGCGACGATAAGGGGAAAATATATACATCGTTTTTAATTCAGATTTTAAACGTTGTTGCCAATTAATTATTCCTTGTAGTCGTTAATATGAAAGTAAGTTTCGATTTTATAGCGTATGCACAAGGGATAACGAGCAGGGTAAAGTTCGCAGCAACAAAGTTAGGCAACTAGGATAATCATGATGTGAAGCATAATAGCAACTTATAGCTCGCCAGTTGTTATAACTTCAACAACTTCCTCTCGTAAAGGATGGTTGCCATTTTCAATTTAGTAATGTTGCGTTGCAAAATATAACGAGATTTAACTAACTGTAATAATTTATAAATAACACAATATTTTTACACTACTCGTACATTTTGTTGCCTGAAAAATAGTCTTCTGGTAGAAAAATAGGAACTACTATTGGTTATTATCATTGACAACCACGATTACTTGATGGTTTATTGCAGTCTTAAACTTACTTAAGGAGAATGAGCCAATTATTGATGGATCAAAATAATACTAAAATGTATTGTGATTGGGATTGATTTAATTAATATTTCGTATATCCCATTTTCATGCTGATCAATTTATGATTCGTTAAAATACGATACGTCTTTTAACGAATAATAGATGTATTACTATAGTTTAGATTAATACACATATTATATTACACTGTACCTTTGATTTATTGACTTGCAAAATACGTTCTTACAAGATGAGTAAAGTGAATAACTTCCCTGTAAATAGGTTGTCGGTAAAATATCCCCCTCCTTAAAGTATATAATAGAAATGATTTTCTGTTGTCTTCTAATACTATTTATGATACAGTGCCAATATAGAAACCCCAATACCCCCTTAAAAGAATATATATCTTAGATATTGTTATACAAATTTATATTGTATTTTACTTCGTACAAAAACAAAAAAAACAAATACATTTTACACGGACATTTCCCCAGAAAAATGTATATAATAATGAATAAACAATAATAAAAATCATTAATAATACCATTAATAACAATAATATTGATTTTATAATAATAATTACTAGCAAATACAGCTGCTCACATTCGAGCAAAATTTTTAATTTTGGGATCATTGAGCTCAAGTAAAGTGTTGTTAGTTTACATTGAAATGCCGTTCCAGAAGTTTTAATTATACGTATATGCTATAAATCCTTAAAGATTTTGCATCTGAAAAACTTTGAATATATTTTTACTCTATATTTTCTTCTATCTTCGATTTAACTACTTTAATTATTTATTTTATTTTAATCATTAAATCATAATTATGTGACCATCTAAACGCTTAGTCAATCTAATAACATCTAGTTGACGTTTAAAGTTTTAACATTTTTTAAACGTTGTATAAAGCTTTAAAGCTCTTAAATTGAACAAAATCCATAGAAGTACTGTCCTACTTTCAGAACGCCAACTAAAGTTTCAACCGTTGCCCGCAGTAGCAGCACTGTCTATAGATTACCGACGCGTCACTGAAAATTCATCAAATAATAAGGCTTGGTTTTATTTAAGATATTATTTTTAATTAATTAAAATTAAAATTTGATTAAAATTTAAATATAAGTAAGACTCCATTATTATGCAAGATATTAAAAATAAAGAAACCTTTGTCTAGGATTTAAAAACTCAAAAAAAGTGTAACAGGAAACTAACCCATACATTAAAATCAAAAAAAGATTCGAACGATATGACGTTCTCTTCAAGAGGTGTAAATTAATCTTGCCCATTGATTTACCTATAAGTGCTGGGAAAATTCTTATAGGAAAGGTGATCGGTTGTAGGGAGTTCACCGTATTTTGACAGAACGGTGAATTAGGGAATTAGCGAAAATGTACATTCCATAATCAATTAAACTGCCAACGTTTAATATTTTTCAAACTACCTCTATATTGATAACGCTAACGTAAATTTCTTGAAAAAATGGGAAATATGCTGTAATAAATAAGCGTGGTAAAGTCCTGTTATGAAGTTTATCAAAATATTATAAAACCGTGATACTTAATATACGAACGAGTAAATTCGAAGAAACAACTGACCTAATTTATTGTTATGCTCGATTTATTAATTAAAGTATGGTTTTTTGTAATTTAAACTTGTTTTAGTGCTCCTCCATCTCCCAGTCCTTAAAAGCTTTAAATGTAAACCTAATGGACTGAAAGTATCAAAATTGCATATGACAGTTGTTGATACTTAACTAGATTAGAGTGTACCAGCAAGATCATATGCTGCAAACATAATATGAACAAAATAACTACTAGAATACTGGATCGAAATATATTATTCACGATACATTATGAAGTGTTACATTATGTGTTCCAAAAATGCAGAAGCATGAACACAAATCTTTTCTCGAGTTGATGCAGCAGGTTATACTCGTATTATTTAATTTTGTATTGTCCTATACACTTCTGTTTTAATGCCCTTTTAACGTAAATCTACTGCAAATAATAATACAATTTTGTCAGATGATTAGCGAAACATATGCTGGTACGTCATAAACAAATACTATAGGTTTTCCACTGGATGCAGCAATAATAACTCTGTCAGATCCGCATAAACATATTTATGGAAATCAACAAGATCGTTCTTGGAGTTAAAGTTAGGAGAACAAGTTACTTCTTCCGTTATTTCAATTGATACTAAAGTAAATACATTTCTCAAACACAACAAATATGGCCCGAAACATGGTGCATGTGGTAGATGGAAACTAGTTAAGGATTAGTAATAACTAGGACTAATATTTCCCCTGGATTATTTAAAAATATTATTTCATGAGCATAAAATTATTTACACTAAATAGTTATTCTTAGTTGACTTTTAGGCACTCTCATCTTCTATAAAACTATATTAAGTAAAACAATTTTAAATTTAAACCAAAAATTCACGATGAATTGAGTATCAATTCGAAATATATTGGTTTAAATTTAAAATTGTTTTACTTAATATAGTTTTATAGAAGATGAGAGTGCCTAAAAGTCAACTAAGAATACAATCACCATCTTCAACAACAACAGAAAGATTCAGAAGAAAAACTAAATAGTTAGTTTTTTTCTTCAAAAACAGAAGTAACATTTTAATAAGCTCTAAACCTTGCAAAGATTACACATTTTTGATCAGACTTAGTGAATAGATTTAATGTGGGTGTGATGATAAAGATGTTTGCCTACAAAATACCACTATGCAATAACCCCCTTATTGGTTGTAATATCACTTTTGTACAAGGATAAGGAAACCAGTTCTGATTATATAAGAGCATAATATATATTTTAGGGCGTAGCGTAACCTTGCCCCTCTATCAGCACTGCTTATTTATAATTGTTTATTTTGTTATAAGCTAAGAGACAAGATTTAAATATAGCTAGTGGGTTTGAAAATACCAAAGTTTTTATGGAAAACACAACTTAGTTATACAGTAAGTATATTAGTTAGTACTATATTAATTATAGTAGTAGGTATAGTTTTATTTGTAACAAATTCTTTAAGCCCTTCATTAGGAAAGCCAAACAACTTTAAAAATTAAATATAATGTTTTAACCAGAAATTGCTTACTCGTTCCATACACGATGGTTAAATTTCAACAGAAATTATCAAAATATAAGAAATTGATTTCCCTATGGTATTCCTCAAAATACTATCAAAAAGTACGTAGGTTTGCTGTGACTTAAGTCTAAGATTTAACTACAGTTCGTACTACGTTGGGTACTAGCTAGTTAGTACGTGAACTTACTTAGTTTATATTATATTAATATTTATGAACTATTGATATTTACAGTATCAACAAAACTACTAATATTATTTCATACTAGTTCTATTCATATGCAAGAACTGTTCATTGCTGTTGGAGTGTACAATCTGGTGAGACAATAGATAACTACGTGGGAAGAGCACTGACGACAGAACGTTTAGGAAGACGGAGAAAAGTGATGTAAAGGAGCAGCACACAATATTTATTGTCCAATAAAACTGAGCTACGAATGTTATAATAAAGATATTTATTATAACGAACCATCAAATAACATACAGAGTTAATTAAAAGTAACTACCATCGTCTCTCTTAACATTTGTGATATTTAGTTTATGTTAATCCTTTTCGTTTCATATTTAAACTTCAGGGAGGGAAAATTAGGGTGGATAGCATCTTCAAATTTTTAAATAGGAGTTACATACGTTACGTTGTTGTAAAGTGTTCGTAAGGTAAAAGAAAATGTAAAGGAAAAATACCTAACGACTAAAAAAAGGCGTCTGAAATGGTATTTTATAAACATTTGCTAGTTGTAATTTTATGTGTCTTTCCAAATAATATCAAACACTCAAATTTGATTATGAACATCTGTTTTTATAATTGTTATGCTTAAAATATTACACCACAACACACACATTTTAACCTAATTAAATATGGTTAGTAACCCTCGCAGCTTAGACAACAAATTAGGAAAATATATTAATATATTTTATTACCTGTAATCTGAGCTGCTCCTAGTACTTCAATAGATTTATGCCTTTAAATTACAAAGAAGAATATTAAAAAAAATATCGCCTTAGTTTTGGTTCTGGTTCTGATATCTGCAATACTCATATCAGTACAATTCATTAGAATTTGGATTTCGTCTTTCAATTATCACTCAACTGAATTTATGATCTAATTTACGTTAATTATTTGTTCGCTTATATATTTTATTGTATTTATGTTTAACTTATAAAATTATCTATTCCTCTAAGGATATTTTACATCTTAACTGTCGTAAAGTCAAGGTTATTCTAAACTAACATCGATCTTTCCTTAATAACTCAGATTTAAAATTAATTTGTACTTTATTAAGGGGATAGACTACTGAAATACAACAAAACATTTATTTGTTGATGACTTGTTTATATAACCTGTTAATAAGATTAGTGGGTCCAGCTAGTGTTGAAATGAACTATTATTGATTCAAAAAAGGGATTTACACACTAATATATACATTGAAATTTTTAGTTCATTTAATACGGCTACTATAATTATGATTCTAAATAAATTTAAAATACCTAAGTACTCTTTTAAATTCATTTTATTGTGCTGACACGTGTTTCGGCTATAATGCCATGTTCACAGCATCTTAATTCTTTTATAGTTCTTAGTATATTGCTGAGAAGAATTAATTTAGAATCATATATATATATATATATATATATATATATATATATATATATACATTATATTTTTTATATATGATATAACTGTGGAACTAAAAGTCTCAGACTCTTATTCTTTATCTTAAAATGTAGGTCATAAAAATGGCTAAAACCTCATGTCATTTCATAGTTACTGTATTACTATAAGGAAACTATATACAAATTATAAAAACTGTTGTCATTGAATATTTGTTATATTTCTAATATACATATGTTTTATATATATAACAAATTTAGTCTATATTCACCAAATGACACGAAGTTGTAGTTTATATTTCTTTTAAAGCACAAGATTCATATTTCTATCTTTAGCCGTTATTTTGCAATATCAATTTTTGTAACTAAAATCATAGAAATTCTCAATTTGCGAGAAACGGAAAACAAACTTGCAAGATAAGAATAATCATAATTATACTTTTTCATCATATTTAGTCGGGGACAACAATGAGTGACCAAATCACTGCTTCTTGTGCCCGATTTGTGCAAGCAAACCTTAAAAGTGCATTTTCTCGCTGTTGCGTTGACGGATTGCGTTGAATAAGGTATCATTAGATTTCTGATAAGAATGTTTATTTTTATTATACCTTGTAAATTGTTTATAAAATTAGTGGTTTGTTTGTTATTTTACTTTAAAATATTAAAACGGGTGCCATTTTGGAAATATTTAAGACGACTTAATAACAATTTTGATTATTTGCTTCTTTAGTTATTTAACGTACGTGCAAAGTTTATTTTCTGTTGCTTAGATAGTTCACGAGACATTAATTTTGTTGTTAAAAATACAAAATGGCGGCTAGCGGCTAAACGGAAAATTTTCCGACCTAAGTTTATATAAAATGTTTTCAAATTGATAAGTACTACCGCCCCCAAAGTTTGTAATGACTCTTTCTGAACACCCTGTATTTATATGGTTGTTTTTATGTGTGTATATTCATAGGCCCTATGTATTTATATACGGGTTTGTATTTATATAGGCCCATGTATATATATATATTTTTTTGGTTTTATATATATATATATATATATATATATATAAAATCACCGTTTTACGATAGAGTGATTTTATTATAATACGAGTTTATGCATATAAACACATTATAAATTTACTCTAATGTGTTTTTTATCTTCACAATAGAGTAAGGACTAAATATGTATATAACAAACAAATACTGTACAAATTAAAAATATTACCAATTGTCAGTAGTCCATCCCCTTAATTAAAACTCCAATACTGTATTTATATTATTTTAAATTTAAATACCCCCATAGCAGCAAATCTGCGTAATTAGCGAATTTCCAATGCATGTATATGTTTCTCACTACCACATAAAGCTACTCACCAAGTTTCATAAAAATACACGAATAAATAAGTGATATATAGCATTTTATTTATTCTCCATAAGAATAAAATTGAAAGCTGAGTACGCAGGTTTGATGCAACAACGAACACAAAATATGTATTTTTATGCAATTATCAATATAACTTAACAAGTCGAAGATGCATACCAAGTTTTATTAATTTAAGTGCATAATTAAGGGAGACATTACATTCTACTTACTCTCCATAGGAATAACATAGGGGCTGAGTACGCAGGTTTGCTGCTGCAAGGAAAATCTGCAACAAATTATTGTTTGTGCAAATATCAACATACCATTGCTAGGTGATGTCACATGCCAAGTTTCATCAACATACATTCATAAATAATTGTGATATCAAATTTTAATTATTCTCCACAGATAACATTGGACAACATACTGTGTTTAGCATCTCTGCAACGGTTGGACGTGAATCACAATTTAAACACCAAAATGATTGTTTTGTAGAGCTGAACTGATTAGTAAAAGCAAATATGAAGTTTACATTAAAATTAACTGAGGAAAAGCAAAATACCTTTTTCCCATAAGATTAACATGGGAGATTTTATGAGCACGTTTTTTGGATTTTATCCGCAACCCCTTAACCTAGGTTAATAATTCAAAATGCAATAATATTTTTTAAGCTCTATAAAATGGTTGAAACACAAATTTATTATTTAAAAAATCGTAGGGTAAAAAATGCAAAAAACGGATTTTGGAAAATTGTAAACTCCCATAAAACCCCCTTCCCATGATCCAATCTTTCTGGTTTTCGAACTTAAAGCAATGAATGTCACTTTACACATTTGAGCCAAATTTCATCGAAATCGGACGATTTTTAATCAAGTTATCGAGTTAACGGGCACATATATATAGATTTGAACGAATAGTGTTTTTGGCATCTAGGGACCTCCAAAATAAAAATTATCATGGTCTCGGGCTTAAGTCTTACCATGAGACCTACGGTAATAGCTTCTTCCCTATAGGGGAAATTCGCTAAAACATGTTAACGCTACTGAATATTTGCATTAGTTTTACCCCTTCTGGTCGTACTGGTCATTTGAATTGTCACATAGTATTATTTTTTCTATTCTATTACGTGTGTATGAGCTTTCTGTTTCCATAAAGTTAGCTTTTTATTCAGTCTCGTTCCTTAGGTGGTTCCAAGTGGAGTGTGGTCTATTCAGTTGATTTATTATCTCTGAATTTAGCAGAACAACTTACTTACTTTCTCAATGGAGGTTACTAAAGTCTATCTTAAACTATCCTAAATAACTTTCGAAAAACCATACTATTATTCCTGGTAAATAACACTCTCCAAATTATTATTATCTACGGAGAGGAAAGAAGATAAAAATAAAGCTGAATAATTGGCCGTGCTAGTGTTTGCATCAACAAGATATGTGATGTGTTATCTTTGATTCAATGAGGGAGGCGAAATAAGGTTGCTGCACCAGACTGCTGCACTTGGGCTCATATTGCACAATTTATCGTGAGTCCTGCAACCAACACAGCCAGCAAAGGAGTATAGAAACTCACTGCGGAGTTGGGTGGTGGAAAATTATTACTTGCAGTATTTATAATAATAAACAGTCAAATGTATATAGTTAAAACTATTAATTACAATACAACTATTGGAAACACACTTTTATTAATGCAGTTTTAGTCCAATTTGTATTTGTATTGCCCAATGTATTCGTATAGCACTGACGAAATGTTGACTCGTGGAATCTTGTTTCATAATAGCTTTAACATTTTTGTATTACTGTTTGTATAGACTAATAAGTTACATACTTTGCCTATACATATTATTAAACTAAGAATTTTATTAAGAGAACTCTGTTATTAATAAATCTAATTCAACAATTTGAGAATTAAAAAGATTATTTTAATTAGTTTCTAGCATAGTTGTCCATAGTGATTTTTATTTTTTAAATATGTTTAATACAAAGAACCAAGGGTTGCCCTAAAAGTTAGTTTTTTACTCTTCATCAATAAGGGAAATTAGTATTGCACCTGCTCATACAGTGAGGACAGGTAAAACCTCAATAACCAAAAGGACGCCTTAAACCTTAAGTGCATCTCCAAGCAGACTGTGGCTGCTATGGCTTTGCAAATTTATATGACATGCTTTGTCGCATGTGGTTTTTTCACGTACTATGTTTCTTTATTGTAATTTGGATGTCTTTATGTTTTAAGTGCAGCAATAATATATGTTCCACACAAGGACATAATCTAATGAGCGTTTATTTAGTTAGCTAGTCAGCTGATTAGCTTTCACCACAGAACGGAGGAGACAAATCTATTGTAGGACTTCAACTTTTTTACTAAATCATACTTTATCATACTTTAATAATACGTTGGTAAAACAATGGGCAAGGATCACACTTGCCCCTGGATAATGGTAATTAAAGTTCAATATATTTAGGTAATCACTGTGATATACTATAAAGCAGAAGATTGTGTATTGGTTTGACAGTCCATCATGCTTACACCATAGTCCATCAGCTGCACCTTAGTAGAAAGTTATGTATTAACCCAAAATCAGACATAGGCCAATTCCCGTTCTTTTGGGTTTCTGCCGTTCTGGCATTAAAAGTATCCAATTTAACTTTATTAAAAATAACTCTTTCGACAAAAATTAAAACATATTACACAAATCTATTTATTATTATTTTTGTAACACACTGTAATCACTATTCACAACTATTAATTGGATAATCAGTATACTTACTATGACCATAGTTGCCTTAGTTAATGATATTTTAAAGAGTACTGATTTTATTCGTGTGTGGTTTTATTTTATTTTTTTAGATACCACTTATTCAATAAAAAACAAAAAGATTCAATATGAGGGCTAGAATTTAGTGGATTTATCTTTCCATTGTTAAAATCTCAGTTTTACGATAAAATAAGCATCCTTAATTCAGGAGAGAGCTTGACAGTGATTACTGAGTATATTTTATTTAGTATGCTTTTGGTGGTGTTATTGAAGTGGTATTTGGTAATAAACAAATACCTTTCAAATGCTTGCCTTGTTTTACCATGTATACACCCACAAGGGAGGTCCCACAAGTATGTATGAATGGACCCACAAGAGAGGATGGAACGTGGAGGTAAAAACATAACAAATAAAAAAGGGATCTTTTCAAAGCACCAGTCGGTTTAGCCGAACCCAAGAATTGACGATTGTGGTGAGCTGGCTGGGCAAATCAAAGAAGAGAAGATGATGCTTAAATTAAAACCCGGGTGGAAGAAGACGACCTGGACGCCCAGAAAAGAGATGGAAAGATGAAGTAATCATTGACATGAATAAGATGAGGGTCAAAGAGGAAGATGCAGAAGACCGGAAGAAGTGGATTTAGAGCATTGGAGAGGCCAAATACCTTGGGTATAAATGGTCATGGGAGTTAAGCTGGGTTTTCCTAGGCGCGGAACTTTTCGGCAGCGGAGAGCGGAACGCGGAGAGCGGAGAACGCTGGCCTCTCCTCATCATGTAAGCAATCGACGCTGTTTTCCCATACAGCATAATGGTTCCGCACCGTGCCGCGGATTAACTTTGTCCACTCCTGGAGCAGAGGAGTCCGCTCTTCGCCGCGAAATAGTATTGAGGTTATACTGGTGTCCTGTGATTTTGTATTGTTAAAGAATGAGTTCGGGTAAATTTAGGGCGGCAGATGACGAGAAACTTGTTGAATGAATACAGGGCCAACCAATTATCTGGAATACGACAGGTATAATAACCAACAGATAAAAATCATTACAAAAACAAACGTACTTTAAAAATAACATAACATTTGTTGAGTACAGTACATAATAATAAACTCTTGTTTTAGCTTAAAAAAATAGGCAGTTTTATTGTGTTTTAAAAGCAAAATCTCAATAGTTTAAAACTGAAAAACTAACTATAACCATTTCTTTATGTTCATTTACATATTATTGCTATACGACAATTGGTTGAGGATTTATTGAAAATATAAACACAGTATGTTGTGTGTTGAAATAGACTTACGTTTAAGAACATATTATTTTATTTTCCTGTCCATGGTGTTATCCCCTCAACAGTCACAAAAATGAGCTAAGTTATTCCGCAGTCGGTCGCCAAAAAAGTTCGCGTCCAGGAAAAAAGAATTCCGCTGAACTAAAACTCCAAGCATAGAATTTTCACGTTCGCGCTCCGCTGCCGAAAAGTTCCGCGCCTAGTAAAACCCAGCTTAAGAGTAAGCAAGTTCGATTATTTACAATGTATGAACTGTTAATAAAAATACGTAATGCTGAAACTACCCACATCTAATCTAAATTTAAATATCCTTACATATAATACGTGAAGCAGTTTTTTGTAAACGCAACTCCTCTCTTATTTCTTGACCAATTTTAATGTTTGAAGTATCAAAATATTCGTCTCAGTTCGTAGTTATGCAATAAGGTTTTAATTTTCGATATTTCTATTCTCAAGGGCACGAGCCGGCCTCAAAGTTCGTGTCTTTCCCATAAGATTAACATGGGGAGTAATTTTATTTGAACTGCAGCTGATAACACATTATGGGCAGGTTATACTGGTATTATTATTAGCAATACCAGATGTTACAAATAAGAAAAGTATTTATCTATATAAATAAAATAAGTTTTGTCTCTACATAGCTTTGCACAGCGAAATTTTGTATGCAACGGATATATTAAAATTTTATTTATCCGTCTGATTGTCTATGAAATAGGTTTGTTCCGTGTTTCACAGCAAAAAAAAAACACTGAACCGAATTAAATAAAAATGTTGCTTATTTTCGTGTCGAGCAGGAAACTTTTGGCTTCTGCAAATCATTACGTACGACATTAGGGTTATGCCCATTGGTCCGTCACTGCTCCAAAGAAGATCTAATGGGTACAGGTTACTCAACCTTTCAGTGTAGAATGCAAAATATTAGTGTTCTAATGAGCATTTAGTCAGATAATTTATCTTTTACTACAGAATGGAGGAAACACGTGCTTTACTAACTACTCCCCAACGGTAGACTAAAATATATATAAAACAACGGCACGGCAACGAAACACTGGGTAGGGAACACATAAGCCCTTGCAACGTGGTATTTAAAGCTTAGTAGTCACTTAGTAATCACTTGGTAGTCATTGTGATTTTAATGCTGAATTTGTTATGTGTTTTTAAACTTATCTTGCACAAACTACATGAGTTACGGAGCAGATATTTGGAAGAAGATAGGTCCATTCCTAAAATCAGTTATGGGCTTGTTCCCGTTTCAATGAGGCTCGACCCTATTAAGGATTTTACAAAATTTCCATGCTAACCATATATTCACTCTTAACAAATAATTGGTAGATAGACAGCAGCCAATGGGAATGTACCATAAGCAGAAAAGGCCTAGACTTTCCGTCCCTTATGTCCTTTGCTCCGCTGGCCTTTAACATTTTAATTCAAACGACACTACTGACCGTTATTAGTTCACTAGACCGATTGAACATGCATTTGTTAGAAAGATAACTAATATATCACAATAAAACCACATTCGTTTACCCCTGTTCCAAAACTACTTTAGGGCCCTCCAAATGTTTGAGCTATCAAATTTGTAGGTAAATAAATAAGTTCTAATTAGGCCTTATCCACAGAAAAATATAGTTGTGTATAAAAAGGTGTTCGAAAAAACACCATTGGGTTAGGATTAAGATTTGTAAATAAAAACAAAATAATCTTAACAGCTGTTCAAAAACAACCGATTGATTGTAAAAATAACACTCACTTGGTAAAGTATCAGCATGTGACTTTTGTGAAGATAGTGATTACAACCAATGTATACACAAATTTCATGTATACATTTCTAGAACCACTATAAATTAAGATAGAATAATTGAATATAACGCGGTCATGTCCAAAATAAAACGAAACTAGCAAATAAACAAAGTTAAATATGCTCGCCTTGGAGAGAAACCGTAAAGTTAGGCATTTTGAAGAAAACTGACTGGCTTTTCAAGCAAAGCTCCGTCCCTCAGGTGATGAAGTGCTGTAACAAATGTATCTAACTTTTAAAATGTAATATTGCACTATGATCGCGAGCGCAGCCGTGACTGGCTAATATTTGAATGCATGACGAGTAAAAATAATAAACCACATTATATTCAAAATAATATTTCATGCAAGTTCAAGTTGTTCTGTAAATTCAGAACACTACTTTGAAAGTGCAGTGTCTTCATTTTAACGGGGAAGCAATCTAGCTAGGTTCCACTGTCAGTATTAAATAATTGAGAGTTTATACTTTAAACAAGCCGTAGTATTTTGGCCACTAAGCTATTTAGGCCAGTGAAAATAGGTTTAAAAATGAAAAAATTCCAAGTATAAATATTTTTTCTGTAAAATATGCACTAAGGTCAGCTGATTCCAATATCAAGTTTTCTACTTCGGGTCAGGTGAGCTTTCGCCGCCATATCGGAAAATGGTGGACATTATTTGTTTATGTTTTGTACTATAAAACGTTAACTTTCATCCAATTCGGCTAAAAATTTAATAAATATGGCATTTATCATATATTGGACCTGATGAAGCCATAACTGACGTTTTAAGATCCAACTAGTATTTTTGTGAATTTTCTCCTTTAAAATGTGGTTTTAAGTTTTTTGCGATGTATTTTGGTATATTAAAAAAAATACTTGCCTTCATGTTGTAGAACTTGAAAATCGAACATTTTAGTATTTTGAATCATGATTTTATCTTGAGTAGTTCTGCAGAAAAGTGATAAAGCCTGCCGATGCAAAATGCAGTACGTTGTCTATTAATGTTATCCTTACTTACTTACTTACTTACTGAAGTGGCCACTCGTACCCCAGTCGGTACTTGGCCTTATCAACACAGCCTCTCCGCGGAAACCCCCAACCTCCTCATGTCCCTCTGGACCTGGTCCCACCATCTTGTTCTGGGTCTTCCGGCTGGTCTTCTGCCTTCAGGAATATTCCTCAGTATATTGCTTACAATTGAGGTCTCCTCTTTCCTCAAGATGTGTTCAGCCCAACGTAACCTCCGGCTCTTAATCTCCCCTACCAAATCTTGGTACTTGTATAATTGGTGAATTTCAAAATTGTGCTTGATTCGCCCTACTCCATCTTCATAAGTCGGGCCAAAGATCTTCCTCAGTACCTTGTTCTCAAATACAAGGACTTTCCTCTCTTCCTTACAGGAAATTCTTCTCTTTTCTTATCCTTACAGGAAATTAATAAATTTTCAGACGAAAGTCAGTTGATCATATATTTATATTGTACCTATTTGACAATCATTAAAGCAATTTCAGTAATTTTCAAAAGATCAGTAAAGGAAAGAAGATTGAGACAACGTACTGTATTTATCAAATATTTATTTATTAGCATTTCTCTGGAACCAGACATTGAATAACGATGATTCAAAAGATAATTGTAGTTTTTTAAGCTAGTTTCGATTAAAACGTTATATTTACTTAAATACAAATGTTATTACAAATGTGAGCATATAATACAAAAGAATTAGTGTTCAGGGTGATAATTCCTACAATTATTGTTATATATTTAGTCAATTAAATTACTTTTTCTTGTATGTATGGTAGGGTAACTAGGAGTACGCTCTAATGTCGCGTAAGAGGATGAACCGGATTTAAATTACTACCTTGTTAGCGAATTTCCCCTATAAGGAAGATGCTATTAAAGTACTCGGTATGGTGAGAACTAGGCCCGGGACCATGATAACTTTTCGTTTTGAGGTCCCCAGATGCCCAAAACACCATTCGTTTTAAACTGTATATATATGATATAAATATATGGTATATAAATATATATATGGTATATATATACAATTTAAAACGAATGGTGTTTTGGGCATCTGGGGACCTCAAAACGAAAAGTTATCATGGTATATATATATATATATATATATATATATATATATATATATACTGTATATATATATATACAGTATATATATGTATTATTTTTTTAAACATTATTAACGAGTACCCTTTTTTTGAAAATATGTGTGTGTGTGTGTGTGTGTGTGTGTGTGTGTGTGTGTGTGTCCGTGAGCACGATAAATCTCGTAAAAACTCTCCGATTTTGACGAAATTTGGTATAAACGTGTCAAGTAGCATTTTATAACCATAGGTCCAAGTTTATGATGAAAACAGCTCAGTACAATCCAAACCTAGGATTTGTCAAATCATTTCAGATAACCTGAATAAAAAGGCTTAGTTTGGTTAGACCAGTTTAAAGCTTTTGTTTTGGTACGCTACAACATTCCTGGTAATGTTTAAAGTATTTTACAACAGTTGTATTTTACAAAATTATATTTCAATATATTGTTTCAATAGCCTAGGCTATCATGAAATTAAATTCTATAAACATGGGTTGGTCCAAGACCGTACATGAAACATCTAAAATGGCAAGTAGCCTAAGTGTATAGACCTACATTTTATAACCATAGGTCCAAGTTTATGATGAAAACAGCTCAGTATAATCCATACCTAGGATTTGTCAAATCATTTCAGATAACCTGTATAAAAGGCTTAGTTTGGCTAGAATAGTTTAAAGCTTTTGTTTTGGTTCGCTACAACATTCCTGGTAATGTTTAAAGTATTTTACAACAGTTGTATTTTACAAAATGATATTCAATATATTGTTTCAATAGCCTAGGCTATCATAAAATTAAATTCTATAAACATGGGTTGGTCCAAGACCGTACATGAAACTTCTAAAATGGCAAGTAGCCTAAGTGTATAACCCTACATTTTATAACCATAGGTCCAAGTTTATGATGAAAACAGCTCAGTATAATCCATACCTAGGATTTGTCAAATCATTTCAGATAACCTGTATAAAAGGCTTAGTTTGGTTAGAATAGTTTAAAGCTTTTATTTTGGTTCACTATAACATTCCTGGTAATGTGTTTAAAGTATTTTACAACAGTGTATTAGCAGTTTAATGTCGGCTTACTCTTACTGTAATCCAACCCTAGGCTATGTCAAATCATTCAAGATAACCTTCCGAAAAAGGCTGTTTGGTTCGAATAATCTATAGCTTTTTATTGTGGTTACCTAATACATTACTGGTAATGTATTTTAGGTAATGTAGACAATTTTTATTATTAATTTAGTGAAAATATAACCTAGCAAATAATTGTCCTACAAAAATAAATTTTAAGGTTGTTCGCTTACTGTGACTAACTTCATCAACACTTTCTACACAAATTGAGGCTTTGTATACTTTTTACACATGACAATCACAATATTACCAATTGTCTAAGGAAATGTTATAAAACAAACTATTTCATGAGTTAATATTTTAGTATCTACAGTCATCAAAAAGTTATTTTGAGTTTTTTGAACTGCCACACGCGTCGTCTGTCGTCTGCCACTGTTACAATCGTCGCCTCTGACGACTGACGATATTTACACAGAGTAGGCATACTAAGGGAATATTAACTGTATGGATATTTGTTTAAAACGTACACTTAATAATTTTATAAAATAAGAAATATGCTCACAAATTAAAAATATACTTCGATTCCTCTCTCTTGTGTGTTTTTTGTTGGTAAAAAAACTTTTGCTATCCAGTATAACAAAGTATACTCTAAAAAACTAACTATTGTTACTCTGTTGTTGAAACATAGACGTCGGCTAAATTTTAACGATTCAAGTACCACTTAAATGGCTTCCAATGTTATTCTTATGGAGAAAAAAATAAATTTGGTTTTAAGATAACTTGATTAATACTGAACGAAATTATCTGAATAACGAACTTGACCGAGATTTTGACCTGTTAAGTTTTTCTGGAAAATTTTAAGTTTAACTGTGGAGGCATTCTCGAGTTGTTGTGGTCACAGACACGCCAGTTGAGTTGATTCTCTTACCAGTCCAAGCAGTAAAGTTGTGTATAAGGATACTTTCACTTCGTTCAATTATACAATTAGCAAAATATGTACGTACAAAATATGTTTGTAAATTGTATTTAGTTTTTCAATTGTTAATCATCAAAAGCCCACATTTCTGATCCCATTCAGGGCCATGATGCCCCTAGCTTCCACATAAAAAAACCCTCAACTGCGAGGCCTTCGTAGGTGCGAGGCCCTTTTGCGGCTGCACCTGTTGCACAGCCCTAAGGCACTGGATGCTTATCACATTAAGGGTGCGCCCTACCCAGATTGAATTCACTGTTGTTTAGCGCCGCGCCGGCGCCGCCAACAAGCAGGGCCATGCATATTTACGCTTGAAGACCATTTTGTTCTCCTCGATCGCACTGTTATTTTACAGATTTCTACCAAACTATTTGCAGTTTCACACTTTTCAGATTCCAATCTTGGGATCATACGGTTCCTTTTCTCCAAAATAATTGTTCTCCATACGTTAGGAATCTTTAGAAAAACGCTTAATTTGAGAACATTACTAATGGCCTACCACTTATTTTGAATTAAAATCACGATTTAAATCGTATGATCTCTAGATGAACATTTATTGAATTAAATAACATCAAATTATTTTTAATTGGTTAACAATTTAGCCTACAATGAGGGAGATGCAAACCCCTTACTTGAGCGTGCGGAAGGGAGGTACGGCGCACCCTTAAGTAGATACCTTGGGTTAGGTAAGGTTTATTATCGGTTTAGTCTGTTGGATTCATTTTAATATGTTTGGCCATTCCAAGTAAGCTTACAGTTTGTCTCAGCGAACTTAAGTTTCTCACGAAAAGCAAGTGGACATTTAGTAACTCACAAATATAAATATAAGCTAGGCCTATCGTAACATTCCCCCTGTATAGACTACCAAGACCGACTTATGGTTAGAATGCATTTACCGAAAGGCTAAAATTAAAATATGATGATTTTTCAGCTTGGGATGGTTGAGAAACAACAATAGCATTGGCCTACCTTAATTAGCCTAATGAAAGGTAAATAGTCAAAAAATACTGTGTGTTATGGCGATTAACACTTCTTGTAGACAGTATTTCAAGTTTATTAATAACATACAAAGTTAGTTTTTAGTCACACCTTGTGCTATAATCATCCATGTTATGGATACATCTGTAGGCTAATATACATAACCTGAGTATTATTCGAACACAAACTATCTGCAAATCAACACAGATACAAAACCACTAAGATTTATGGTTGTTTTTTAGTAGTGCTGTATAATGTTGGCATTCTCGGCGATAACACATTTTATCGTATTAAATCCAACTTGAACCACAGTGCTTCACATAAGTTATGTGTATGGAACTCACAAGGAAACATCGGTTACAGAAGGTTTACATTGATTATTGCTTCGGTATAACATTTAAGAAATTATTATTATTATTGAACTCAAAAGAACGTCACGTTTCAAATTTCTAACAGAAATGTGTAGGTAGGTAGAGCCATTAGAAAAAATTAAATAAATAAACTGTTTGTTCGTAACGTAACTTCTAACCTAAACACAAACTTCAAACAACAAAAACAAAATTACAGCAGCTGAGCTGGTGTATTTTGACAGTTGAAACAACACGGTACTACAAAGCTCAAAATATGGACTGAAATATGTTCAATGAAAAAACTAATAATTATTAAAATGTAATAATAATTCCTCAATTATAGTTTATTTAAAGCATTAAACCATCAAAACGTTACCCTAAAAATGTCAGGACAATCCATTAGACCGTTAAAATGTAGATAGCGTCACACTAATTCGAATTCCAAACTGAGTCTAAGGATTCACTACGTTTATCCAATTAAAGATCAACACATACTGTCGAAACTTGGTCAAAATTTGAGGAAAACTGTACTATTTATAAGCAATTTCTTAAATAGTATCAAACATTTCTATATCCAATTGAGGAAATATCCAATATAGTGGCGAAAGCTCACTTCAATAAAAGTAGAAAACTTGGGGTTTAAATGAGGGGACCTCAGGTAACATTTTCCAGCAAATATATTTCTGCTTGGAATTTTTTCATGTTTATCAGATTCTGTATCCTAATTTCCCTGGCATGAATGTAGTGTTTAAAAGGGACATTCTATGAGACAAACCTACCAAGCGATTAGTATGTGTTGTAATTAGTAACATTGTGCTGATAATATTTGTATAATATACTACTGTTTACTTCCACAGACCTCAAATTCCCTCGAGTAAAATTATTGTACTGTAAAGGAGGTGGGGATGGCAGACTCTATCCTATATTGAAACAGAGCTTATAGAATATAATAGAGCTTTAGTATTTTAAAAGTGGTTTCTGGGGTAAACTACCCCCAGAAAAGTATCCCCATGAAATAAATCCAGCGCCATTTTGACGTCGGAGGTTTGGGGGTAGTTTTCCGGCCACAAAATGTAAGGACGGATAAATTATTTGTATTTTAGTAGACCAAACTTTCACGGTTGAAATACCTGAATTAAAGGTAGTAATTTAATAAAAATATCAGTAAAGCTAACACCGGAAAACTGACCAAAGAAAACTAACCCTAAATATCTAACCCCAGAAATATAATCCTAGAAATCTAACCCCAGAAAACTACCCCCAGAGAACTATTCCTCAGAGTACGACCGGAGTACTACCCCCGGAAAAATAGCCCCAGAAAGCTACCTCCTCAAATGAAACACCCCCCTAAAGTTGATGTAGGCTACATTTCTCTACCATTAACGGGAACATCATTTATCGGTTATTTAGTAGTCTGTATTATATTTTACTATGATGTATTATTGATACTCTGGGCCACAGCTGGTTTTAATTTCAGAATAACTAAATACAATAATTATATTTATATTTTAAACTGTAAATTATCGATATTGACTCTGTTGGTATGAGACATGGGTCTGGTCTGGATAAAATTTAAGATAATATCGAACTGCCTAATACTGATTTCCTATACGGGTAAATTAAATAAATTTAAACGAATCCTTATATTTTATAAATTTGTATTCTTCCTGAAAAGGTACAATTACAAGAATGGAATGTAGTACTTTATTAGTTCCGTTATACAAAAACTGAGTTTTAGTTGTAAAAAACCAATGTCGAGTTGAAAGGGGGGAACATTATAATATGATTATAGGATTAAATTAAAAATCTTTTACACGATTGGGATTTTGACAAATCTCAGTAAATAATTACCTTTTCCAATAACTATTCGTCTTTTAACCACATTTTTTGTTTCTTAAAACGTCATTAGGTTAGAGTCTATCAGTATCATGGTAGATATGATATACTCCTGGCCTGTTTAGAGCTCTGTTGAACGAAATTGTGAAAACAGTTTAAGTTGGATGGTCAAATTTATTTGGCAGTTTCATTCCCTTTTGATAAATTTAACCAGGGCAACTAGGAACCTCGTTACCTTGGGTTTGTGTAAACATCAGTAGACTTTTTCCACAAGTTGAATGTTCCCTTGAATGAAATTTTCAGTGTAAGTTTGATTTAAAAGACTCCAAGCAAATGTTGTTGATGAAAAACTTAACAAAGTTAACTTATATCATTAACTAAACAGGTTTTGTTGTAAATACTTAATTTAACATTTTTACTATGGGTCATGATATTATTTTTGACATGTTTACTTTTAGTCTAATAAATTATTTCCACACACTTAACACTATTTTGGTAAGCTGTTTTGTAAACCAATTTAAAATAAAAAGACCAGTGTTGGCAATAGGAAATTTATTTGTTTAACAAACTTCCCTGTCAGCTTTAAATATGCAATACTATTTTGGGGTTACATTAATATTTTGGCTTTGCACTTAAAGCCTGTCATTCAGAGACGTCGTTCATCTCGTTAAATTTCCAGCAGAGTCATTGTTAGTTTGTTTGCTTTCCAGCAGAGGCATGGGCAGTTTGTTCCTTCTCAGTCTTTCATACAGAGGCGAAGATCATCTTGTTAACTTTCCAGCATAATCATTGTTAGGTAGTTCATTTTCCAGCAGAAGCATGGGTAGTTTGTTTACATCTGAGTCTTCCTTACAAAGGTGAAGTTCATATAGTTAACTTTCCAGCACAGGCATGGGTAGTTTGTTCACTATCCTGCCATTCTGTCAGAGGCTCCGTCCATCTCGTTTCACTACCCAGCCCTCTTAGCCTCCTCACCCTTAACCCCCCCCCCCACCACCTCACCAAGAGCCTGCTCAGCCCCTGAATGGTGGGAAGGCAGTGTGGCAGCCGGCACAACCCCCGGACACCCGGACAGGCCGACTCTCCTGCGGTCCGAGGAACATGCCCCCGGGTGCAAGAGGCGACCCCCTGGGCGGACGCAGGAAGTATGCAACTGCCACTACCCGCCCCACAGCCAACAGGGACCTCACAAGACTCATGGAAAACGCCAATGAAGAAAACCCCCAAAACTTTATATTATTCAAAATTCAATGACTTGACTGCACAGTTCAAAGGTGATGGAAAAAGTGACTGTCTCTACGGAAACTTAGTTAAAATAACTCATTGTTGAAAATAATGGAAAAAATTCATATTTTAAAGTACATAATAGGATTGACTGCAGATAAAAAAAGGCACGAGCCAATGGAAGTGGTGACATTTACTATGTGAGCGCTGCCAGTGTAAAACTTTGGCATCACACCGAGCGCTACCTGTGGCAAATTTTAAAATCACAGCGCCGTCTACCTCTTGATGAATTGCAACTGTTACCTAGTACGATACGCTAGGACAGTCTAATGGATATGGCACTGGATTCACAATAATGCGGACCTAGGTTCAATTATACATTTTCGTGTTTACTTTTTGAGCTACCATTTTTGTTATATTTTACGAACCCATTTTTGTAATATGTTACAAAGAAAAGAGCCACCATACAGTGCTCTGAGGAGTTAGGTTAGGTTAATTTACTATGATTTGTTCGTAAATGTTGCCTAATTTTGTACAATAAAAGTACAGTAGGTTTCTTCTGTTTAAATTTGAAAATAATACATTTGTAACCTCCAGTTACGAATCCTCCAGAACATTCCACATTTATATTGAACCCAAAAGTAATACGACACCCTGAACCAACAAACTCTTTGCAGACGCCTAGCAGGTTACTGACCAAAAATATATTTACTCAGCAAAGCCATCAACACGTGATAGGAACTCACGTTGCCGATCTCGACCAATAAAAATATAGGTAACGCCCCTTCACGTGACGAATTTGTACTTGATTGGTCAAAAATTGAAAACAATAGTGGGAGAGAGGAAGAGGAAAATTTTTGGCGGAGAGGGACGACGGGGAGTCTGGAGTTAGAATTGGCGTGAAATAAATCGTCCCGAAGGGAGAAGTTTGATCCTTGTAAAGTGTACAAAAGTGAAATATGTCATTGTTTGTGAATATGGCCTGTAGAAAAATTTGCCGAATTCAGTGAAGTGTTTGTGCCACTATTTTCATTGGATATACACCTACATAAAATTAAAGTAAGATTATTAGTGAATTTCCTTTGGAAAGTGAACTATTAGCATGACCCGCACGGTGAAACTTAAGCCCGGGACCACCATAGAAGTTCCTAACGTGATCCCCTGAACACGTTTTGGAGGGTCGTTCAAAATTGTATATATATATATATATGTGTGTGTGTTTGCACTCTAGCGGTCGCATTTTTTGTCCGATTTACTTCAAATTTGGTAGGGACGTTCCTTTCTGCAATCAGTTGGACAAGATCCTTGGCCAAAACAATCGGAAAACTCTAAACCCTTTTTTGGGATTAATATTACAAATTTTGAGTTTTTAGGCCCAAAAAGGGTCAAAAAAGCTTGGTATGTAAAATTAATAGATGTAAAAAGATGGGAATTAGTGAGGCAAAAGTTCTAAGCCCTCTCTCGATATTCTAGCATACATATTTACCGAGTTATTAAAGAAAATGTGTTTCGACTAAACACAGTACGTTGTTTTATGGGGGTTTTACAATAAAAAAGCCTGTTATTCCTTTGTTAGAGTAATTTTATCATCACCAGCAACCTCACGCCTACTTTCAAGCCTGGACCTTCTCCTAACACTATAATGCGCAAAATTTTATCCCCAGCTTTGCAGTTAAATGAAACCAGGAGCATCAGAACAACCAAAAAATCACTGTTTTCAGATTTTAATAAAAATTGGAATAAATGTATGTTTTTACACTGATTTTGAGTTTTAAAAGTTTTTATGTGGAAATTCACTTCCCTCACGTCAGCGTGCTACGTGCGAACTCGTTTGATTTGCAATTTGTAATTATTGTCCAAAGTAAGTCTGCTCTTTTACCAATTACTATCCATGTTTACTATAAATTAATTTGGTCTTATTAGTTTTGATCAACATCTTAAATTAAATTTATGCCTTCTGCAATTCCTCTTTTGGGAATATCACTTTATGTAACTTATCCATTCATTATGTGAATTTCATATTTTATTAAACAGAGAAACCTTACTCCAATGAGTCTGGCAACTGGAAATCTTTAATTTATTAAATCAGTGATTCATTTAACTCTTTATATTTCGTTGCCGGTTGGTGCTCATATTAAGTTTTTAGAGATTCTATTTGTTAAACGAGGGTTCATTTTGTTAATTTTAATTTTGTTCAATATAAGTTTGTTTACTGAATTTCCCGACCTTTTCACTAGCCGAGCGAGGTTGAGTTAGTAGCTCTCAAGCAGTCATTGGTTCTGTAACTCAGTTGTAAGTAGTTAACCTAGGTGGGCTAACACTCACTGGTAATGTAAGGCACACATTGTTTTCTCATAATAAAGCATCTGTTGCGGATAGTTCTTCGTCATCGGACGAGTGCGGCTTCCTTCAGGTGGCAAAGTCACCACTTCGAATGGCTCGTGCCTTTTTTTAGCTGCTAGTCTAGGATTGCCCGTGCGCAGTCCCCAGTGACAAATAGGGATTGAAATAAATCATTTATTTTGTTAGTCAATATACTTAAAGCCATAATCAATAACATAACAAGATACGTTAAATTATTAACGGAAACTTAAGAAAGTAAATAATACAGCTCTAAAATAATTTAAAGTAAAGAAGTAATCAATGACAAAATGTTAATGGTTAAAGTATAATTATATCTAGTATGATATTAAACGTGATGTGTTAAAGGAGTCTTTTACCCTTTTAATGTATAAAAAGTGTTTAATATAACAGATCTTTCCTTCATTCTATTATTTTAGCGAATTTCCCCTATAGGGAAGAAGCTATTACCGTAGTCGGCATGGTAAGACCTAGGCCCGGGACCATGATAACTTTTCGTTTTGAGGTCCCCAGACCCCAAAAACACCATTCGTTCGAAACTGTATATATATATATATATATATATATATATATATATATATATATGTGTGTCCGTGAGCACGATAACTCTCGTAAAAATTATCCGATTTTGATGAAATTTGGTATAAACGTGTAAAGCAACATTTATGACTTTAAGTTCGAAAACCAGCCAGATCGCTCTATCCGAAGGGGTATTTTTGGGGGGTTTTGTACCCCAAAAATGGGTTTTTTGAATTTTTTACATATAATTTTGGAAATAGTCAAATTTTATTTTTTCCCATTGGATTCAGCTTAAAAAAACACACAATTTGGTATTTTGATCATTTCTCTACGTCAATTGGTTACCGAGATATTGAAAGTGCTAAACACAGTACGTTGTCTAATGTTATTCTTATGGAGAAAAATAAAAATTTTATATCTAGCTTATTTATGAACCTATACTGACGAAACTTGGTATACGGCTTCATCTGGTTGTGGACCATTGATATTTGCTCAAAAAGACACTTTTTTACCCAAGGCTCCCATAGCAGCAAACCTGCGTACTCAGCCCCATGTTATTCTTATGGAGAATAAGTAACGGGTTATCTGCCTTCATTATGAAAATAAATTAATGAAATTTGGTATGTGGCTTTACCTACATGAGTTATATTGATATTTGTATAAAACCCCATTTTTTGTGTTCCTTGTTTCAGCAAACCTGCATACTCAGCTGCCATGTTATTCTTATGGAGAATAATTAAAATGTCATAAATCGTTTATTTATGAATGTATATTGATGAAACTTGGTATGTGGCTTTATGTGGCATTAAGATACATATATATGCATTGGAAATTCGCTGATTACGCAGGTTTGCTGCTACGGGGGTATTTATTGTTTATCTTGTACGGACTAACATATCCCCAGGCTAGTTTTCTGGGGATAGTTTTTTGGGGGTAGTTTTCCAGCGTAAGTTCATTGGGGGCATTATTTTGGGGATAGTTTTCTGGGGCTAGATTTCTGAGGGCCGAACTCTTGAGTTAATTATTTAAGTTTGAATTTGATTTCTATATACAGTTTTAGTAACCGGTGAAAACAATCCACACTTTTTTGAGTTAACAACAGGCAACATCTCTGTGAACATGATTTAAACTGATTGACCTCCTGCTGACAGCTAATTTTAGAAAGGCGAAATTCCTTTCGAAGGACATTTTTATATTGACAACAATATTAAAATCGGGGTGGCGGAAAACCACCCCCAGAAAATTATCTCCATAAGAGAAATCCTACGTCAAATTGATGTCTGATGTTTGGGGGTAGTTTTCCGGCCGCGAAATTTAAGGACAGATGAATTATATGTATTTTAGTAGACCAAAATTTCACGGATGAACTACTTGAATTAAATGTAGTCATTTAATAAAAATATCAGTAAAGCTAACACCGGAAAACTTCCAACCAGAAAACTAACCCCCGAAATCTAATCCCAGAAAACTACCCCCCAGAGAACTATTCCTCAGAGTATGACTATTGGAATACTACCCCCGGAAAACTAGCCCCAGAAGTCTACCCAAGAGTACGACCACTGGAATACTATTCCCAGAAATCTACCCGCTGCAGGTAAAAGTTGATGTAGGTTACATTTCTCTACCACTTAACGGGAACATCATTTATCGGATATTTAGTAGTCTGTATTATACTTTGCTATGCTGTGTTATTGATACTCTAGGCCACAGCCTGTTTTAATTGCAGAATAACCAAATACGAAAGTACACTTACATTTAAAACCGTAAATTATTGATATTCACACGGTTCTTATGTGACATTGGTCTGGTCTGGATAACATTTAAGATATCCAATTGCCTAATACTGATTTCCTCTGCAGACAAATTAAATAAATTTTAACAAATCGCTATAATTTATAAATTCGTATTCTTCCTGGAAAGGTACAAATTACAAGAATTAAATGTAGTACTTTATTATTTCTGTTAGTTTGCAATGAAAACAGCCTGAGGCCTGTAGTATTAATAACATATAGGATTTATATACATATATGTTTTAGGCTAACATATATGCTAACATATATGATTTAGGCTAATATAATACATACTACCATAATCCAAAGGTGATGATCCTATTCATTTGTTGAGAAACGTTACCTGCATTACCTTTAATCTACAGCGGGGAGTTTTATTTGGGGGGGCAAGTTTTCTGGAGATAGATTTCTGGGGGTGGATTTCCAAGGGAAGTTCATTGGGGGCATTATTTTGGGGAAAGTTTTCTGGGGCTAGATTTCTGGGGGCCGAACTGTTGAGTTAATTATTTAAGTGTTAATGTGATTTCAGTTTGATAAAAATATAATGTATTGGGGGTAAAATTTCTGTCAATAGCCAACTTTCATGCGGCCTTAGGCCCCACCCTTCATGATGACGTAGGCGTTTTTTCTTGGAGTTACTTTTCTGGGGGTAGCATTCCGGTGACTCTACTAATTCAATACTTATAAAACGGCTATTTATTTATCTTTCATATTAAACTTTTTAAGTTTCAAACAGAAACAAAGTGCACCTCTATTTTAATCTTTATTTTAATGTATGCTGTTAATGTGATGTCATTTAAACAAGATTTACTAGAATATTGGATTGTATAAAATATGTATACAAGGTAAATAAAACTGATACAAATGTTTGCCAATAGCATGGTGTTTTGCTGAATAAGGTCCATGTTATAGTGGAATATTTGGTAAAGTAATATTGGATGTAATGTACATATAATACCACATGCACCAATAAACCAATATACCTAAACATCAATAAGCTAATATCCATGAGCCTTTATCATCAGATCAACAATTAAGTTAATACTTAATGCCAGTTAAATTAAGTGTTATTCAGTATAGGTAAATTATATAGAATTTTTTTTGTCAAGCTCTTTGGTAAAGTAAAGATAACATAAATTGTTAAGGCACGATTTTTAAGGTATCAAATAATATGAAATAAGTAGATAAACAGACATGTTCTCCTAAAACAGCTACTTTTGTTGACAGTTTGGTCAAACTAAGCGAATAATGTGTGAATTCTCTTGAGATTTCATTCGAGTGGTGATTTCCCTAAGGTATCGACCTCAGTTAACATAGATGGGTAAAGGCGTGTGGTCGAGGCATACAGAAGAGTGTACTTTTCTCTTTGGGTTTCCCTCAGGGTCAAATAAGCCTATTCGATAGTTAGCCTATTAATAGCCTGGTCTATTATAACCACTTTAATAAAACAATATACTAAATAATTGTATACATTTTAATAAAACAGAAATCAGAAAAGATTTTTATGATTAAGTATCAAACGAATATTTTTAATTATTAAGAGGAATATGGTTATCTATGCAAACTAAATCATTTGCAAAATATATTAGCTTAATTTAATGGTATATGTCAGGTTTTTTAACTTTTAGCTAACGTTTTCATTAAAGTGTTTTTTTGTTTTTTGTTTCGATGAATATTGATTTAGTGTCAGTTGACCAGGATACGTTTAATTGTAATTAAAACATCCAAATAGACATTTGTATTTGTTTAATAAACATTCTACGTTGAGTGAAATTATGATGTACGGTATGTTTCGGTATGGTTTTATTTTGAATTACTGTAAATTAATTTTACTTATAAATACCATAATAAGTTTATAAAATTTTTTTATTTCCAGGATTAATTAGAGTTTAAACCTTTAGTAAATATTTTCTAATGACTATTAATATCAACTATAACTTGGAATTATTCTTTTTTTATAACATAATTTTTGTGAACAACATGTTCTTCTTCATTTACGAAATACATCTTATGTAAATATTGTTACGAACAAAGTATGAAGAAATAATGAAAAAAAATGTAATTTAATAGTATTTAACAAATGGCCTAGCACACTTTAACTCAAATCTATTCCACCGTATTAAGTTATATTCATAGATAACACGCCCACCATCTTTGTGGTAAAAATACCTGGCTGAAAAATATGATCAATGGCACAGAACTGTATATTAACTCAACCAATTATCCTTTAACAAATCCATCTTAAAGGTAGAGAGATAATAGGCGAAAATACGAGACAGTAGAGTTATACACTAATAAATTAAGAGCAGTTTCATGGTTTGATCTTTGCAAATGATCCAACAGATTAAAATTGTATGAAAGGTTGCGTTAGAAGACCTAATTCACATAGTTTACATTAAGTTGCTTTGGATTTGGATATAATTAGATTTGGGTTGCATTAAATATTCAACATTTTTATAATTTCGTCAGAATGAATAACATTAAAATGAAATATAGTTTCGCTAAAGTTGTATATGTATTGCCACGTATACCAGCTCAGCCTGAATCCTATGGAACTCGCGGCCCCTAACGTGAGACCTCGAAATCTGCCTCGTGATAACGGATAAACCCCCCCTCTATCGACCTCTCAAAATATAATTTCCCAAGAGGACCTGCGTTTAATTTGAAGTCATTCATTGCACACCAACGGAGTTCTGAAATCTTATAGGGACGAACAGGGGTTTTCTTTTTCCTTTGAGGTCCGAGTTAATTGTTACATTTTCCAAGTTATTATATATCTATTATTTATTGGATGTTGTTAGCAAATTTGTATATATTTTTCATCATGTTGTCCAGTTATTCAAAACTGTTTCAAACTTTATCAAACAAATAGGTTACATGAGAAAACAATTATATTTCATATTTATCTTTCAATGGACAGAACAAACGGGTAGTCATAGACGATATATTAATTCAAAACACGAGTGGGCGGCACCAGATATTGTGCGTGCTGCGGCCTCTGGTGGAGACGGCGAGGCCTTGCCAGCATCCATTTGTATGCCGTTATTAATTACTAATAAATCAATCTACTTTCGAACTGTAAACCATTGTATGCGTGCTTTCTATATTTTCAGACCACAATGGTTTTCACTTATTTACTTTTTATTTAATAATATAACCATTGGGAAATATTATATTATATTATATATGTGCAGGTACTGCACATCATGCCATACACGTTAAATATGACTTTGAACATGTGATACATAAAATTACTGCTATTTATTTACATGTATTACAACATGAAAACATAACTTTTAAATCAACCAATTCACACTTAATGTTTAGAATTCTTGCAAAATGTATGATGCTGGTTATGCATACGAATTTAATTAAACTATCTCTATAATCGTACAATTTTAAACGCACGGATCGACATATGTTTGTTAGATTTCACAAAAAATAACAATTTATAACTGATAGTGGAACTGATAGTGCACTTAAATGCATGGAAAACATGTTTACTAGCATGTCAAATGTTTACTACAATGAATAACGTTAGTGTCTTAGTGTTTTAATGGTTCAGCAGAGATTTTTTCTTGGGGTGTCCAAAACTGTTTGGTCTGAAGAGATTTCCTTTAAAAACTTGTACTAGATTCCCAAAAATGCATCTGGTGTTATTTAAGTGTATGAAGGTCTGTATTAACCGTTAAACTCTTTTTATTATTTGATCAACATCTTTGCTCACATCAACATAGCTTTTTTAAAGTATACTTGAATGACATAGGGACACACTAATACATCTATATACCATTGAATGAGTTTCATGTATTAATAATTTGTTATCCAAATAAACGGTAATGTTGTTAAGTAACAGATATTAATATAATGCGTTTTTGTATGTTTGCGCATTAGTAATGAAGCAAGAATTGAAGCAGTACATAACGATATGTTGTATTAGAACATCAAAGTCAGAAGATAAAAAGAAGGTGTCGTCGTTGCTTGGCAATATTAGAACAACATTGTTTGCGTATATATAAAGAATTAATCTATGTTGCGAGTTTTAGAGGAACAGGCTGCCTAGCAGAATAAAGTTTATATTTTTTAATCTGATGGACAAAAGCATCATAAAGTGATACTAACAGTGAAATCTGTAAAAAGATGACAAGAGTGTTTTATGTTTGCTGCATGCAATTGTTGATATGTAAGAAATATAATATGAGTAGATATTATATATTGTAAAAACCTGCTCAATGCAGAGCTGTGATTTCACCACCGACAACACTTTATAACGGCAAAACAAGGTATAGAATACAGAATTGCCTCTAAATTATGAGTTTGCTTTTGATAAGGCTACGCTTTGTAAATATTCAACTGTTGGTTATTTATCGATAATGTGTGTGTGTGTGTTGATAAGGTACCATAATAAGTGTGTGTTACTTAAATATCAATTATTTATTTCAACTTATTTACAACTCAGTAAAAAATAAGATATACCATAACTGGCCAGTTTATTTACTGCCCAGTGAACAATGGTTTTATCTATTTTTATAAAGAAGGATGTTGGTTTGTTTGTTTGTATATTTGAATTTTATGGACTGGGACGCCGTTGGACCGTTTGCCATGAAACTTGGTATATACATGTAACATTTCACGGAGAAGGTTTTCAAGCCATCCATTTCGTCCTAACTCAATTGGGTTCCTCCCAAGAAGCCCAAAAGG
Organism: Allygus modestus; assembly: GCA_963675035.1. Taxonomy (NCBI): domain Eukaryota; kingdom Metazoa; phylum Arthropoda; class Insecta; order Hemiptera; family Cicadellidae; genus Allygus; species Allygus modestus. Next base: position 250,857,851 of record OY776111.1, on the reverse strand, counting down.
GTTCCCATATAAACCTTATGGATATATATTGTTGTTTACATAAAAGCTGATGACATGTTTTCTTGAACAGGTGATCTTGGTGAAATTGGTTTTAGTTGGTAATAGTCAAATGCATAACAATGTCTGCCGGGTAACAGCTAGTTAAATATAAAGGTATAGTTTATATTTATATGTAGGATAACATTATAAAATTTTAGGTATACACTGAATTTTTAGTATTTCAATAACTGACTAGACTTTCAAGTGAGCTGGAAAACAGTCCATAAATTATCAGTTCCTAGGAGAGAATTAAACTACTCCGGTTTAAGACATGATAAGATTTTATAACGTTTAAGTTACGAACCAATCACTACAAATCGATGTAACTACTGAATGAAAAATCTTCAAATAAAGCCAAAATAAGAATTCTGTACATTGATTGAGGAAATAACTTACATTTCTTGAATGTGCGTATGCAAATTTGTAGAAAACTCAATGTAGGTTGTATTTTTAAAAGTCCATTCGGAAAAAATTATAACAAATTATGCCACTAATAAAGAAATAAAACTATGCATTTATTGTTCAATAATATGAACTGCCTTTTATATAACAGGTTAACATAAATCAAGGTTTTACAATGTTTAGTAGAGTTAGTCCGTTACTATTAGTGTTATGTATCAGTAGGGTTGGCTGTGATTTAGAACCGGAAATGGCATAGTAGTTAGAGCGCGTTATTACGGAAAGAGTAAGAACATCTACGCACCAAAAAAAAATTGGAGCCACCTCACTTTTCGCATAGTGGCACGAAGGTCCGCGCCGACCGCTATCTATCCTCACTTCCTGCTGTGGCTAGCCTTCCGTGGCTAATTATCTAATCACACTTAGCCAGTGTTACCAATCTAAACGCTACCTATAAACCTAAATAAGTTACGCAAAATTATTATTATATGTATTATGTCAAACTACCTATCTAAAATTATTATATGCATATATTACGTCACGTTACGATGTGTTACCAACCTATGGCAGTGTATATTTCGCAAGCAAGTACCGCCAAACCATTATATAACACAGTTATATGTATATCACCAGAAAGTGCCTCAAACCCACTATATAATACTATTACATGTATATATTGCAAGAAAGTGTTACCAAAAAACTAAAAAACCGCTAATATCTCGAAAACGATAAGTCCTAGGGTCATTTTGACTCCAGAAAACTGCCTACTACGTAGTGTAGGCACTCCAGGCGGGTATCTACCCATATGAAAAATCTAAAATAAAAACGTTGCGGGTTGCATCTCAAAAAATGAAGGGGCAAATTTTCAAAATTAAATATCTCAAGAACGACTAGGCTGATTTTGATGAAATTTGGTATGTATGTATCCGTTAACCTCCTCTACGTCTTTCAAAAACCTAAACTCCGTACTGTGGGCAAGTATCAAAATAATTGCAGGAGAAATACTTAAAAACTCAATATGTTAATAAGAGCTGGGCCGATTTAATTGAAACTTGGTATGTCTATACTTGTTAACCTCCACTACGATTTAAAACAACTTAAAGCGTGTACTGCAGGTAAGTATCCAAAAGAAATGAAGGGGTAGAAATCCACAGCGGTGCGAAGGTCAGCGGGGCTACCAACGGTGCATATTACGAAGGTAAGTAATAAAAAGAATATGTTTACAGCTAAAGTAATTTGTTATACATATATAACTCTAACTATTATATCCATTTATAATGGTCTGTCACTAGACTCCCGCTACTGTCTATCGGCGTCCTCTTATTCTTCTTCTTCTTCTACTCCTCTCTCCCTCTCTCCAGGTCCTGCCAGCCACGGCCTTCCCCGTCAACTGTAATAGGGAAAACCCAAGGTTAACCACTATCTAACCACAACATCCGCAACATAGCCTCTGTCAGCAAACTCTCTGTAACCTGTTAAAATACTGCTCTGTGATTGGTCGGAATAATCTCACACACCATTGGCTGTAATTAGTCGACCTGCACTCTGTTTGGTCCAGACGTTTCCCCCACCACAACACCTGCTCTCTTGCCGCGCATTTTCTCTCTCTCTTTGCTCTCAGCTTTCATTGCGATCGGACGTGTCCCTGCGTTATTCCGTTCGTTACTATTGCGCTTGGCAAAGATAAACTTGAGCGTTTGCTTACCATAACATAACCTTTCTTTTAAATCTGTATTACTCTATTCTGTGTAACATAACCTTACTTTCGTGTAACATAACCTCACTTTTAATTTGTATTATACAGTTTTTTAGTTACATAACCTAACCATACATAACCTCACTTTTAATTTGTATTATTGTATTCTGTTTAACATAACCTCACTTTGTATTTTATTTGCAAAATGGCTGTAAATCCTGTCGAGGTTCTCAGTTCAGATGATACTTATGTAAAACACTTCCGAATTTACGGAACAAGAACTATTTTCAAATTTACTAATCCTCCTCCTGAAACTACCGAAATTGATTGGCTAAGACAAGGTTTTGCTAATATAGCGAATGAAGTGAAGAACCAAGCCCATGAAAATGATCAGCTTGGTTTCACCTTGCACAGCCTAAACTTAAAAAGTAAAGAACCTGGTTTTGTAACTTTCCGGCCCGCGAACGAAGTAGATGAAGACATTCTTTGGCAAATTTTTGGGGGTATTGTTTAGTCAAATTCAAAATCTATTAAATCTACAGACACGTTTAAAGTGGAATGTACCCGAGTTAATATCCCTGTAGGTTCTGCTCGTCCTGGAAAAGTAAGTCCTGGCTTTTACAACACATTCGATGAGGAGTGTAAATCCAGGAAGGGATTAGTTGTAATAAATAACAATGACAACTTGTGTCTCCCTCGGGCTTTGGTGGTGGCCAAGGCTAAAGTGACAAACGACCCAGAGTATAATCTTGTACGTATGGACAAGGGTAAACGACAGACAGTGAGGGCCCAAATACTGATGCAGAAGGCGAGCGTAGAGATCCCCGAGGATGGTGCCGGTATCCCCCAATTAGGAAAATTTCAGGACTTGCTAACTAATTTCAAAATAACAGTCTACAACTTTGACAGATAAGGTCTTGATGTTTACTATGAAGGGGCTGTTGAAAATCCTAAATTTAAAATAAATCTTCTGTTTCACAATCGGCACTATAATGTAATCAACAGTATGACCGCGGCTTTCGCTTGTAACTATTTTTTCGAAGCTTGTCAAATCCCTTTTGACCACAAAGCTAGACACAGATGCTCAAACATCTGACCTCAATGTCAAACCATCTCGCCTCCCTGTAAGGAGGAGCATGGGGAATAGTTTGCCCTGAATGTAACATGACTATGAGAAACCAGCACTGTTTTATCGCCCATAAGGTTGACAGATGCAAAGCTTATAAAAAGTGTCTTGACTGTAAAAAATTAATTAACTTAAAAGAGAGATCAGAGCCTCACAAATGTGGGGAAGTTTTTTGTAAACCCTACAATGCATTCAAAGATCCCAATCATAAATGTTACATGCAACCCAATGATGGAAAACCTAAAACTAAAGACTATCTTTTCATTTTCTTTGACTTGGAGACTCACCAAGACGAGTCTCTCCCCCCTGACACTAAACAAAAAGTACACCAAGTTAACCTGTGCGTGTCACAACAATTTTGCTTTAATTGTATTTAGTCTAGATTTTGCATGGCATGTAGAAACAGAACTAAAGTTTTAAGGAAGAACCAGTAAAACACTTCATGGAGTATGCGATGCAAGTTCGTAAACAGTTCAAGAATGTCTGTGTGATTGCCCACAACGGGCAGGGCTTTGATTTTCAGTTTTTACTAAAACACATCATGGAAGAAACAAAATTTACTCCGGAGCTGGTAATGAGGGGAACCAAAATTATTGTGATGGAAATGGACAACGTAAGATTCATTGACTCCCTAAGCTATTTCCCCATGGCCCTTTCTGCGCTACCTAATGCCTTCGAACTGCCTCCCGAGAAAAAGAAGGTCTACTTTCCCCACCTCTTCAACACTCTGGCAAACCAAAATTATATTGGCTCTACGCCTGCCAAAAAATACTACTGCCCGGAATCAATGTTTGAGAAACCACACTAGGCCGTTGAGATATGGTACGATGAACAAGTAGCGAGTAACTATGTCTTTGATTTTCAAAAAGAAATCTTGGATTACTGTATTTTGGACGTAGAAATACTAGCCCAATCCTGCCTTGAATTCAGACGTATTTTCTTAAAAGAATGTAACGTTGATCCTTTCCTCGAGGCCGTAACTATTGCCAGTGCCTGTAACTGGGCCTTCCGCCGCAATTTTCTAAAACCAGCCACTATCGGCTTGATTCTTAAAAACGGGTACAGACTGACTGACAACCAATCTACAGCGGCCTTCAATGGCTAAGCTGGGAAGAGGAGGACAAGGAGTGAGGATTGAGCACGGTAGCCTAAGCAAAGAAGTTAAAATTAATGGGGTAAAAGTAGATGGGTTTGATGGTGAGAAAATTTATGAGTTTCACGGGTGTTATTGGCACGGTTACACAAAATGTTTTCCTTACAACAGAGAGGCTTCTCTGAAGGAGGATCCCTCAGATTCACTTAATTTAAGATATGAAAGAACTTTGAAAAAATGTCAAAATTCAGTGATTACGGAGTTGTAGTAATGTGGGAGTGTGAATTTAGAGCTTTGAAGAAAGACAAAAAACGAAATCACTTGAACAGCCTGCCGATCTTCAACAACCTTCTCCTTGACCCACTGCAAGCGTTCTTTGGAGGCAGAACGGGCAATGCAAAAACGTATTATAAATGTGAATGGGGAGAATCAATTCAATACGTAGATGTTTGATTCCCTCTACCCATATGTAAATAAATATGGGAAATATCCTTTGGGCCACCCTACAATCTATGTGGGAGATAGGGAGAGCAGGCAGCGAGGACTAAATGTAGATGGTTTGTTGAAATGCAAAATTCTACCAACTTGGGATCTCCATCACCCCGTACTCCCAGCAAAAATGAATAATAAATTGATGTTTGTTTTATGTAGGAATTGTGGAGATAACCAGATTCAGGGGGATTGTGAACATGAAAGTGAGGAAATTGCAATAGTAGGAACGTGGACGATGGATAAAATCAGGAAAGCTGTTGAGAAGGGCTACGTTGTACTGGACATGTATGAGCTATGGGAGTACGAGGTAGCCACATATGAAAAACGGGGATTGTTTACAGACTTTAAAAATAAGTTTTTTGTAAAATGTAGCAGGAAGCCTCAGGCTATCCTAGCTGGTGTAATACCGAACAGGACAAAGACAAGTACATCGCAGAGTATTTCCAACATGAGGGTATTAAATTGAACAAGGAAAAAATTTTAAGAACGGGGGTTTGAGGCAATTGGCTAAATTAATGTTAAACTCATTCTGGGGAAAATTTGGACAAAGGGAGAATCAAACCAAGGCTACGATAGTAAGAGAATCTAAAGTCTTGTTTAAAATGTTAATTAGTCCAGAAGTAAAAGTAAATAGGATTCAGCTTTTTAACGAGGAAGTCGTTGTTGTTAACTGGGAATATATTGAGGAAGTGGGAGAACGTTTGGGAAACGTTAATGTTGTAATTGCGGCCTACACCACAGCCCAGGCGAGACTCAAATTATATGAACATCTACAAGCGTTGGATCGCCAAGTCTTGTATTATGATACATATTCATGCATTTATCTATATCGGGGTGGTTTTAACAGGGTCCCTACGAGAGACTACCTCGGGGAAATGACCGATGAATTGGCAGGTGACTACGGGGCCGGCTCTTATATAGCTGAATTTGTTTCTGGGTGCCTAAAACTTACGCATACCTTGTCTGGTCAACCAAAAGACAAAAGCTAGAATCAGTGTGTAAAATCAAAGGCCTCACCCTCAACCTAAAACCCTCCGAAACATTAAATTTTGAACAGTTAAAAAAGAAGGTCCTCAGTGAAACAAAAGAGGCTTTGGAAATAACTGAATCAAGAATCAGGAGGACTTAAAACCGTGACATTGTAACAGTAAGTGAAATTAAAAAGTTCAAAATCACAGGACCTAAAAGGAGGCTCAATGGCGAGTACGACACCTTACCGTTTGGCTATCAAAAGATTCAAAGACTCGTGTAACCTTGACAGGATTTACGTAAGGAGCGATTTGCTCCATGCGCTGCTCTTTGCGTAACATAACCTTACTTTCGATTTGTTTGTTTAAAATGTCTTACATAACGTCCTATATAATTAATGATCAGCCCGTACAGTGTTGTACAGTATCAGTGATCAGTGCTATACTGTTTGAGAGCGAAAATAATTCACGGTTCAAAACAAAGGATGTAGCTAAAATCCTAAATTATCAACATACGAAAAAGGCAGTGCGAGTAAATATTGATAAGGAAGTTAAGTGTAATGCTTTAAATATACTCTCTGAACGGCGTTGAGTCGACTTACACCCCTTAATAATATATTGTAAGTAATAACAAATGATTGTAATATATTTTAAATAAAGGAATTAATACACTTAATTTAACATACAAAATAGAAGTTACAACTTAGGCTTTCCAACTCCAACATACTAGCCTCTACAAGCTCAGGACTTATACCCAGTTATACAATGAAAAGGCAGAGACATGTCCCTAAATAACAGCTAAAATTAGGTAAAGCTTGGTGAACCCAAGTGCTCCTAAATAACAGGTAAAAGTCAACATACTTTATTAACAATTACTTTTCTTCATAACAGCTAAAAATAGCCAGAGAGCCATTTTAACGAAGGTCCATTTATCTTCAGTACATTCATAAGCTATAGTGTTCATGTTGAACATAAAATCCAGTCAAAGTATAATTATTATGTGTTGGTTTGTCACCAGTTTTCTTGTATGTGAGTTGCTTAGTATGTTTAAATCACATGTATTTTCCAGTAGTCCAGGTTTAAATTACGTTTACCCAAAACTTTTAAATTTCTTTGTCAAACATTTTCCAGGTCCGGGAAAATAATAACATTATATGTTACTACTACTACTACGCCTGCTTTGCGTATTTTATTGCTTTGGTAGCATTATTCTAATAATTTCCATCAGTGGTGTCATGGGTTCCCTTGAAGGCTTCGACTAGTTTTTATACTTGGCAGATATTTTTCGGATTTCTTGATCCTTTTTGTCAGTGAAGAGTTACGTTTACTCATTTTATACAGAAGAGCGTCATTTTATTTTGGGACGGGAATTGGTTTGGTGATTCCAACTTATGTTGGTTCTCATTTTTTTTCTACACCATTCGTAATGCTGATTATTTTGTATCTTGATGGTGCTATTGCAGGGTATACAATCAAATTAAAGCAAACATAACAAACTCCGTGTCAACTATTCTATATTTTCCTTAACTAAAGTACTTAGATAAATCTTTACCGCTTATTACCAATGAATTATAGTAACTTATTAAATGTTTATATGGCCTAAAATGACTGTCACTTTTTATTATTATTTGATTCAGAAGTCTAGGAACCCTGGCACGCCGTTATTAACCCCCTGTAAGTGTCTGTTTGCTTGGATGGGGTTTGAGACCATCCGTACATGTGCACCCAGGTTAAACATTATTCCGTGCGTGAGCCAATCCAGATTACCTGGTTGATGCCCGGTACAGACTTATGTCCTCTCCCTTTGAGCAAACAAAGGGTAGAGTTTTTGAAAGAAAACCCATGGCTCCTACACCGCCATGGCCCGTGGAGGCCTTCCAAAAACAAACTAGCTGCTTCCCCCGTTTATTTTTTATATTTACTTTTATAATTTTATGTATTTTACTTTTATACTTTTTTGTTTGTTTCACCTACCGGACCGTTCAAATGAATGGCACAAGTCCTGATCGGATCTGGGCCAATCAATCTACTAAGCGCTTCTTTCACCCGAGTTCGGTTCGAAGGAGTAGCCTGGGTGTTACCCAGGCCCCTCAATCTACTGGACCTCTCATTCACACATGGGGATATTGATAAAATTATACCGGAAGTTGTGGGTCCGATCTGGACCCACTTTGAACTGATTCTAAGTGTTAGACACAACTAAATACCGGGTCCAACGTGTTTGAATTAAACTAACGTTCTAAGAAATAGACAGGTGACTGTAGGGTTTTTTGTAAAGTTAAAAAGGTACAGATATTACACACTTTAGAGGTCAGATGTGACTTTTTGTTGTAGTTAGTTGCTTGTTAAACTCTGTTACGATATACCAACAACCAGAATATATACTCTGTCTTAAATACCTGCAGTCTGCATTCACAAGTAAAACGATTCTAACCAACACCAAAACTAAATTTAACGAGGAGTTGACCACATCAACAAACATGAACAAGAGTAAATCTAAGAAGGCAACAAGCAGTGAAATTCGATCTTTATAAGAACAGCAATTATGGAGTGTTTTCTCCTCGGTAGTTTTATTTTTGTTTCCCCTGAAACCAGAGCAGCATTTCCCTTTGACGATGTTATTCCTTGGTCATTTGTATCCAAGTCCGTTGAAACGACGGGGTTGTCCTGCGGTTTTACGGTGTAATCTCTCGGTCAATTGTGTCCAAGTCCGGTGAAAAGTGCCTACCGGGGACCGTGATGTATTTTGACGGTGTAATTTCTTGGTCGATTGTGTCCAAGTCCAATGAAAAGTGTCTACCAGGGTTACATTTAACTTGACCGTAACTTCTTAAATTTCCTTGCCAAACGTTGGTTACCGAATCTGCTAAAACTGCTGACCAGGGAAACATTTAACTGTGCCTAAATATTTTAAATTTCCCGGTCAAACATTCCCGAGTTCGAAAAAATCTGTTTACTGGGGACCGTGATGTATTTTGACGGTGTAATTTCTTAGTCGAACGTTTCCGAGTTCACTGAAGTTACTTTATCGGGGGTTACATTTAAGTTGACCGTAACTTCTTAATTTTCCTTGCCAAACGTCTATCACCGAGACCGCTAAAACTGTCCACCGGGGAAACATTTAACTTTGCCTAAATATTTTAAATTCCCGGTCAAACGTTTCCAAGTCCCCTCCCCTTAATGTTATCATGAGGATGGGGTCACACGCTCTGTACTTCTCACATCAATATCAGTTAGGGTGCCGGCTTGCACAGATTTGGTGGTATTCTCAAATTTTCATGCACCCTTACGGATGCATAATGTTTGTCATCCGATACATGTTGTACAGGTGACGCCTCATATGCACATCGTGTATCAATATTGTCTCCTCCCTTGCCTCTGGGTCGAGTAACGTGCAGATAGTATGTGTGTGGTTTGATTGCCACGTTTGTCATTTGAACTTCTGCACTAGTTGGCTGGAAAACGTTTTATAAACGTTTTATAACGGAGTCAAATATCTTTAACTCCGGTGAAACCAGGGAGAATACAACTTGGCAGAAACCTTTCAAAATTCAGGGCCAGTGAAGACTGTCCAACTGAGACCATGATGTATATTGCCAGGAGCATTTTACATTTCCCAGCTAAACATTTCCGAGTCCTAAAACTGTCCACCAGGGACCATGATATACATTAGTTAGGAACGTTTTAAATTTTCTGGCTAAACATTCCCGAGTTCGCTAAAAACTGTCTACCGGGGAACGACAGGTATTTTGACGGTGTAATCTCTTGGCCAATTGTGTTCAAGTCCAATGAAAAGTATCTACCGGGGGACGTAATGTATTTTGACAGTGTATTCTCCTGGTTGATTGTGTCCAAGTCATATGAAGATTGTCTACCGTGGACCGTGGTGTATTTCTATGGCGTGATATCTCGGTCAATTGTGTCCAAGTCCAATGAAAGTTGTCTACCGGGGACCGTGTTGTATTTTGACGGTGTAATATCTCGGTAAATTGTGTCCAAGTCCACTTAAATATAGGTTTTAGAGGTCGTAGTGCACTTTGATAACACTTAAAGATTTGTTACTTTTTTGTATGTAAATTAAGACGTAGTGATTAAAGGAATACTTGCAATTTATGCTTATGATAGCAGGATTACTTTGGGAAACTTTTTATGAATATAATTGTTTAGAACCCTCTATTAACTTAAAGGAGAGAAAAGGCTTGTAAATCCCAGCAGAAATATACAGTCAAGAAAGCTATACTTTTACCCCTTTATAACATAAACTTGAAGATGGTCTACACGGTGGGTCATGTGGTCGGAGGTATAGGGAACAAAACGTTCCCCTTGATAAGGATTCTAAGTGTTACACCCAGCTACACGCTGGGTCACTGGTTCTGAATTAAAACTAATATGTAATAAAGAGACAGGTGACAGTAGGGCATTTTGCAAAAGTTAAAGCTGCAGAAATTAAAGACTTCAGTTAGTTGCTTGAAAAATTCCGTTACGATATACCAGCCTGCTACCACGATACATACTTTGCCTTAAATACCGGCAGTTTACATTCACAAGTCAAATTATTTTAACCAACACCAGAATAACTAAATTTATCGAGGAGACACAACATGGACAAGAGTACTTATCAACAGACAATTAAAACATAAAATGCATTCTTTATAAAGGCAATAATTATACAGATATTATAGGAAACATGGGCAGCCATGTCTCATCGTAGGTTATGTAATGCTCTGTTAAGTTAGGTTTGTGCATAGAAATAGGAAATATCGTCAGTCGTATCTCGTCGATAGGTTATGTGATGGACTGTTAAATTAAGTTTTTAAATGAATATTTAAACATTCTTTGCCCTTTATGTCGGCAGTCATCGGGCAGTAGGGAAGCGATACGAACCAAAACAAGGGTGCGCCGACATAAAGGGCAAAGATTGTTTAAATATTCATTAAAAAACCTAATTTAACAGTCCATCACATAACCTATCGACGAGACCGTACCCTACTGTCACCTGTCTCTTTCTTGGAACGTTAATTTAATTCAAACACGTTGGACCAAGCAATTAGTTGTGTCTAACACTTAGAATCAGTTAAAAGTGGGTCCAGATCGGACGCAGAACTTCCGGTATAATTTTATCAAAGGGGAGCGTTTCGCTCCCCTTGGGATAGGGGTATCGTTTTTTTGTCTGTGTTTATAATCTTCTTCTCTCCTTTAAGTTACTGTTATTAGTATCTTGAGGTTACTAAACAATGAAATGCATAGAAAGTTTCCCAAAGTAATCGTAATTGAAAGAATCCTGTTTTTATAAGGATAGTATTACAAGTATTCTTCAACGTCTTAACCTACATACACTAACCATACTAAAAAGAAAAAAGAATCTCCACACATGAAGCCAAAACCCAGTTAAACAATATACTCCAACTTGTAGACGGGGTTGTAAATATGAACCCACCTGGTAAAATACTCATAGATAACAGGTCAAATGTAAACATATCTAAACAATAACTGCATTTAAATATACATAGTAACGGCTAAAGCTCTGTAAAATTAGCCTGAGAGCCATTTTAGCGAAGAGGGGTCAGGCGACTGACCCCCTTCCCCACCCCGCCCCAAGGGGTGAGCGAATCCCGCATCCTTTGTATTGCCAATTCCAAACAGTTCAAATCAAAGAGCCAGGAATTAATACACTTAATTTAACATACAAAATAAAAGTTACAACTTAGGCTTTCTAACTCCAACATACTAGCCTCTACAAGCTCAGGACTTGTACCAAGTTAATGCACTAATTATACAATAAAAAGGCAGAGACATGTCCCTAAATAACAGCTAAAATTAGGTAAAGCTTGATGAACCCAAGTGCTCCTAAATAACAGGTAAAAGTCAACATACATTATTAACAATTACTTTTCTTCATAACAGCTAAAAATAGCCAGAGAGCAATTTTAACGAAGGTCCATTTATCTACAGTACATTCATAAACACGTCATCTGAGCCTCAGCCAGTGACGTAGGCGGTTTTGTGACGTAATGAGGGAAAGGTTAAAGTTCAAGGTCACTGGGAGGTAATTTTAAAAAAGTACTACCTCGCACGCGTAAAATCCGATTGTGATTCGATAGTTTTAATTCGATAAAAATATCGAATGAAAAAATCGAATGAAGCAATCGAATGATACGAGTGCGAGGTAGTACTATTTCATGTATTACTTTATTATTTACATTTATTTTTATTTACAATAAGTTATATTTACAATAGTTCCCCGTTGTTTGTCGTCATCGATGTTGTTGATCCGGAGTCGCGGCCATCACTTCGTTTTCTGATGAAAGGCGGTAGATACTTTGACCCCTGCGCAGAGTCTATGTTGTTTGTTGCGATCAGTTCTAAAGATAAACTGTAGCCATTCGCTAGGAGAAGTCGTAACTCCTCTTTAAAAACCTCCAGGTCCGTAGAAGGTGATAGATAAATAGAGTCATAATAAATACATCGAATCTTGAGTGACATGATAATGTTATTTTGTGAAGAGCGCGGAGAGAGGATGATGTTCACCAGTCGAGAGCTGGAGGTGTACTGACTATTCACAAGCTAGCGTTGCAATCGTACCAAATGGTGGGGGTAAAAGTGTGGTGGGGCGGAGCAGATGGCGGACGGCAGATGGTAGGCGGCAGATGGCAGGCGGCAGGTGACAGGTGACAAGTGCGCGGCAGATGGCAGCTGACGTGGGGAGGAAGACTTTGAACAAAATATCCATTAGTTACCCATCAAAATATTTGTGGTTCCATGTGCACCACGCAAAAGTTGGTCTGCTCGTTGAAGTTCCTCCTCTAGTTTAGTAACCAGCCGAAAATCCGCTTCCATTTCATCCTCCTGCTCTGGACATTGCGGCTGCGCACACCACCTCTTGCAAGCATAATCATACGCGTTCTTATATTCCTCCAGGACTTGTTCATATGTCCTAGGCTGCTGAGATACAGTTTGCATCGCCGCTCCTTGCTTAACCTCGGTAGTCTCAAGAGTTGCCACCAACTCCTTCTCACTAATCATACCTCCCCAAATAATGTTATTGCCACGGCTTATGATGTTGCTTGTTGGCTGCTGAGATGTAGTTTGCTCAACCTCGGTAGCGTCAAGAGTTGCAATCAACTCCTCCTCACAAACCGCATCTCCCCAAATATTGTCGTTGACGCTGCTCATGGTGTTGTCTGTTCCAATGATTGTATAGTAATGCAGCGTTTGAGTGTAATTTAGGTACTCGTCCCTTCCCCCACCACATCACTCCCCCCACCACACCACTTCCCCCACCAAGTTTTTACATCGCGCACTAACTAGCGTACACGCATTAGTTAGGGTCTGACTCTTACACTGTCAAGACCGCAGCTCCTTAACTGAAAACTTCAATTAATTTGTCTCAACACTATATGTGTATAAATATTACAGTCACTATGATCTAAACTAGTGCATGTTTCCATGTGTTGCTTCTTGTGCAGCAGACAACTGGCTAAGAGTGTTTCAACCTTGGCTATTCTACGATGGAACCGCTCATTGTCCGCTAAAAGCGTAGACATTCTATCTTCATCGTCGGAGAAGTAGAAGGTGGTGGCAAGCGGGCTACTGAAGGACACCTTACTCATATTCCTGTAAAACTGTGACATGTTCAGACGTTAACACAAACTATATAGGTAGATGTTCATCCGACAAGAGCTGGAAGTATAAGGATGTACCGCTAGCGAGTAGGATAGACACCTATCCCCACCACAACGTTACCTTGTCCTTCAAACAGTTTTTTTTTCGCTACAGTTGCTATACCCTTGGTCGGATCTGAAGTCTGTTTGCACTAACTTGTTCTTCTGATCAATCCGCGTAGTTTGAGTACCCACTTGATATATTTTAAACCGCAAATAAAGAAGTTATGTAGGTTTGACCTCTAAAATAGCTGTTTTTTAGCTTTTACTGCTATGCCCTTGGTCGGATCTGAATTTTGTTTGCACCACTTTGTTTGTCTGATCAATCCGCGTAATTTGAATACCCACTTGATATACTTTAATCCGTAAATAAAGAAGTTATTTAGGTTTGACCTCCAAAATAGTTGTTTTTAGCTATTACTGCTATTTCCTTGGTCGGATCTGAATTCCGTTTGCACCAACTTGTTCGTCTGATCAATCCGCGTAATTTGAGTACCCACTTGATATACTTTAACCCGTAAATAAAGACGTTATTTAGGTTTAACCTCCAAAATAGTTGTTTTTAGCTATTACTGCTATACCCTTGGTCGGATTTGAATTCTGTTTGCACCAACTTGTTCGTCTGATCATTTCGCGTAATTTGAGTACCCACATGACATACTTTACACAAACTTTGTAACCCCCCCCCCCCAAAATGGGTCATGTTCAAGGTCAACCCCAAGGTCAAGGACCTTAGGACTTAGAAATTTTCACAAAGTGGGCTGCACACAAACATGAGACTAACAGTCTCCTGCATATGTACAGGCCAAGTCCCTAACTTGAAATGCTTAGGGTGGTCCTGAAAAGGACCGTTTGTGTTTGAAGGAGATGGTGGATAAGGAGCGGTGGACAGTGATTACTTTATTTCTTCGTAACCCACTTTACTTGACCTTTCTGCCGTACCAAAAACAAGTCGCACTCGGTCTCAGGAGGTGGCAGAGTGGACCTTGGAAGGTGAACCTTGACGTAACGGCCGCCAAAGAGGTGTTGGAGTAGGTACTTGTCGCCGATCTTCCCCACAAATAAATATTCCACGTTCAACTTCAACTGGGCAAACTTGACGGTGACAGACTCCAGCGGCGATACCAACTCGGTAAGTTTCACCGTAGCCGTCCTCTTCATTATTTCCTCAACAGTTGGAGGTGGTGATGAAGGTCGAGGCGCTGAAGGGCGAGGCGGTGTCGATGGCGGAGATGCAGAAGACGTCGAAGGCCGTTGATCAAAGTAAAGTGGGTGGTTCCGAAAATTGCTTTGTATACAAGACCTAAAAGAACTAGGTCTTTTGAAACCGCTCCTTTTCTCCGAAGACTTCTTCAAAGTCTCCTTCAAACGTTGCAGTTTCTCGGGTGTGATGGGAGAAGACATAGCGCAGAGGTGTATACAGTTCGCAAGGCAAAGCTGGAATGAGGTACCAGACGGAGCAAAGCGGGTCGCCAAGTGTAACCGTGACATTTCCATATACGGGTAGAAAGCGAAAGACCGGTCTACATCCTGTTCCCCTTCCACCGTGACGACACAACCCCCCCCCCTGACGTCACGGGGCGGAGCCCCCCCCCCGACGTCACGGGGCGGACCCCCCCATTGGCGTAACCCCCCCTCCCGATTTGGGTCATGTTCAAGGTCACCCCCCCCCCTCGACTTCCCCCTTCCGCTTCGGTGACGTCACTTTGCCTTTAGAAGCGGGAGCTGCCCGCAGTCTCGTCGCAGTAGCTTGCCGCCCGCTGTTTGGATATACGTCCCAGTGGGTTGCACTCTGCTGCAGTGTAGGTCTGTTAAGTGTGCGTTGGGCCCGACGCGCAATTAAGAGATCCGTGCCCTTGCATGTTTAGTTAGTTTGTTTAAGCATGTTAGATAACGCTTGTAGTTTGCTGCTAGGTAATGTAGTTAGTCTAATATATATGTTAGTGTTTGGTATTGGTTTGAAGTGTTTTATTTACTAATAACATATGTACTCCCGGCCCTACAGGTCCCTCAACAACCTTGGTCAAAACTTGGGTTCGCAGCAGCCTGACGCCGGGTGTTTGGGTCTACGTCCCACCGGGTTTCAGTGATACTGTTGACCTTTGCAAAACCGACCTCGGCTGTTTTTGTAAAAATAACGTTAACTGATTAATTTGTTTCTTTTACATAGTTGCTGGTAAAGTCTTTATTTTCAAAGTAATGTATCTTGTTTCTCATCCTTTTCCTAACACCCTGACAATAAGGTTCGGCCCTGAAAACCGGCCTTGTCAATAAGATCAATACGGCCATGCAAACCGGTTGACACCACCTATCTCACCCATGAGAAACGTTTGTGAAATATAAAATCAGTCTCTTGTTTAAAATCAGTCTCTTGTTTAAAATCAGTCTCTTGTTTGTTGTCTTTTGTCCCCTTCCCCAATACAGAGCGGGGAATAGAGCAGTATGTTATGCTCTATTCCCCGCTTTGGTATTATGTCAGATGACCTTTACCTACTGACGGGACTTAGAAAAACTTTCGTTTGATCAAATATTGGAAGAAATATACTTTTAAAATAACTTTTCTCAATCACCTCCACTCCGACCACTTACATTGGGTATAAAAGAGGTTCCCCATCACTGGTAAAACATTCTGCTGTTTGTGTTTAACCATGGCGCATATCAGGAAGCAGACCAAGCCTAAGAAGATGGTCGTAGCAAAACCAGCTCTTGTAACACCTACTACCTCTTCTACTGCTTCTTCATCATCTACACCAACTACTTCTGCACCGTCTCTACTCCGCCAGGTTTTATCTTCGCCAGCTTCTTCATCGCCTGCTTCTTCATCGCCTGCTTCTTCATCATCCGGTCCTGCGTCCATACTCCGCCACGCATTACTGATGTCCTTGATAATCCCGGAAGAGTCGCAACCAAGGTCTCCATCTTCTCCACCACCAAGACCCAAGTCACCAACAAAATCATCTTTATCTTCCCCATCACCAAGGTCAAGGACAAGGTCTTCTTCGTCATCTTCTTCTTCGTCATCTTCGAGCTCGAGGTCCTCTTCTTCTTCATCTTCGAGTTCGGGATCATCATCACCGAGTTCAAGATCTTCAACACCCACTATACCGCAGATCATTTCTCCAATCATCACTCCACCTTCCACAAGTTTTCGTCCGTCAGTAATCTGCATAAATGATCAAACTCCTTCAGAGAAATTTAATGAATTAAAATCCTTGAGAAGGAAGTGCTTACTTCCTGCACAACAATGTAAATACAGTTTTAAAAAAGGTGCAAGGAAAGGGGAACGTTGTGCTAAATCTTGTGTCTTAGATGAAGAATTATGCAGTTTTCATTTAAGACAAAAACACAAGGGTACCGTTTCTCTTTCCACACCACATCCAACAGTGAAACCAGCCAAAACTCGGATTAATAGGCTTTGTAAAAACAAACAATACTTCTTTGTCAAAATAATGGGTTTCTTAAAGGTCATGTTAAAATGTGGAGACCAACTCTACATTTTAAGATTACCTAAAGCCATGCGCCATCCCTATAAACCCACGAAAAAGCACTATCTAATCAGAGACAATTCAGGAACCACTGTGTGGAAAAAATTGTAATAACCTTTTTCCAAATTAAATCAAGTCTTTCTTTTTCCAAATAAAAAAAAAGTGTGGACAAACTATTTACATTTTGTAGCATATGCTGCAGAGTGTAAATAGGTTGTCCACACTTTTTTTTTACAATGTTACAACGACCTTGACCTAGATAACGGACTTAGAAACATTTCGCTCTGTTTAAATTCCTTTTCAAACCAAAACATTGACCTGTTCACCAACCTTTTAGGTGGGGGTAAGCGGGTATATAAGCGTGGCGTCGTAGAACATATTCATTAGTCAGCTATGGAGACTCCAGCAGGTTCATCCAACTCATCAGCTACTGATATGGAAGTAATCTGGAAACGTAGAGCGAAACAAAATAGTGCACGTTCGCGAAGAAACGAAAATAAAGTAAGAGAAGGATTCAAAAGATTACAAGTCGCTGTACCATTTGCTAATCCTAGTGATTCTAGGATTTCAAAAATTCGACAGGCAGTACAATATATTAAGTTCCTTCAAACACAGCTTCAAGAACCTTGTATAAAAGCTGAACTGCCTGAGGAACCGCTGCCCCCCTCAATCTTACAAAAATAATTAGGGAACGTTTTTGTCGAACCTCCGACCCTTAAAAAAGAAGATGACTAAATAATGAGAGGGGTTAAAAAAAAAAAAAACAAAGCGGGGAATAGATCAGTTTGTGGTCAAAGTGAGAATCACTTACTGCTCTATTCCCCGTTTTGGCAATATGTTCAGACGACCTTGACCCACTGAAAAGACTTAGAATATTCGTGTATAGTAGTAACTTACACTCCGTGTGGTAAAATAATGGAAGATATATTTATTTCTTAACACGATATACCCCTTCCCTAACCCTTGTACTCCCACCACTAACCCCCACCATTTAAACGTAGTATAAAAGGGGTTCCCTATCACTGGTAAAATCATTCTGCTGAAAATGAGTACACCCGCTCTCCCTATCGCTGCAGCAACACTAGTAGTAAGCAGAAAGGTTGAAAATCACGATCAGTTAATTGTCTTAAGAAGATTACTGCACAAGTTTCTCGATTGGGAGGTTGGTTGTGATTTGTATATGTGGAAGCCTACGGCTCCAGTGTATAATAGTGAACAGGAAGCATGGAAAACAAGCTATAAAAACAATGTAAAGTTACTTAAAATGATTGGTATAATGGAAAGGTTACTCCGGCAGAAATGGATCATCAATACAACATTTTATATTAAACCAAACCATTGTTGAATCAATAAAAAGGAGAGAGATTAAAAACAGAGCGGGGAATAGATCAGTTTGAGGTCTAAGTGAGAACCACTTACTGCTCTATTCCCCGTTCTGGTGGTATGTTCAGACGACCTTGACCCACTTACAAGACTTGACATTCTGCGACATCGATGTTTGATATAAAATGTACTTCCTACAACAATATCCTTGTCATTTACCCCCACCACGTAAACTTGGTATTTAAGCGACCGCATCGGAATATCCCCAGTAGTTAGCTATGGATTCCCAAGCAAGCACATCCAAAGAGTATAAAGATGAACTATCAGAGTTTTTGAAGTTCAACAATTGCTTGCGGAACCGAAGAGCCGAAAACGCATTAAGAACAAAAACATATAAGCTGACAATGCAAAAAGCCTACCGGAGATTATCAAGTAAAGTCCCGGGCGTTAAATCGACTACTAAAACAAAGGACATGATATATCGGGCAATAGAATACATAAAACATCTGCAGGAAATAGTTGCAGAAGTTCCTTCTGAAGAACCGGTCTCTCTTGAACCGATAGAATGCGTGTTCCTGGTGGAAGATAGGTTGGCAAAACATCATTTTCTTGAGGAAGAACCGTCAGCCTACAAACAAATCTTCCTCATGGATGAAGACCAGGATGAATAACTGGGTTAACAAAATTAAAGACGTCTGGAATACAAAGCGGGGAATAGATCAGTTTGTGGTCCAAGTGAGAATCACTTACTGCTCTATTCCCCGTTTTGGTAACATGTTCAAACGACCTTGACCCACTTCAGGACTTGGAAACAACTTTGTTTAGTACTAAATATATATTTAACAACAATATCCCCTCCCCAACGCCCCCCCTCTAAATATTGTGGTATAAAAGGCGAGTTTGTATCAATGGTTGAATCAGTCTAGTCATGGCACCAAGAGACATCATCTTTCCTCATCCACGAGAGGTAATTCTAATGTTAAAAAACATTATGTTAGAAGATGAAGATGAAAATGAAGATGCGGTGTTGGAAGATGAAGAAGTTGATTCCGTAGAGATGGAAGCCGTGAGTTGGATGGAACAATTGGAGAGTGATGAGGATATCTCTAGTGTAGCGGATGACGTGGAGGAAAACTCGAATTCGGACGATGCGGAGTGTTACCAACAGTCACTCTGTTTGGAACACATGGAGGCAACTCCGAGTGGTAGTAGGACCCTTTTTGAGGGTACCTACGTCACTAGCTTTCTCCCCCGTCGCTTATTTCCGTTTGATGAGTCGGATGTGTCAGATGAGTCTGATTAGTTTTCTTCGTTAACCTTCCAACTACAAATACAGAGCGGGGAATAGATCAGTTTGTAGTCAAAGTGAGAACTACTTACTGCTCTATTCCCCGTTCTGGAAATATCTTCAGATGACCTTGACCTATATCTGGACTTGGAAACAACTTCTTTTGATACAATAATTATTACTAAATCAAACATATGCTCCAAGAGGGGGGTACTCTAATGGTGGGGGTAAGCAGGTATTTAACCATGCACTTTGGAATACACGTATTAGTCAGCTATGGATTCGCAAGCAAGCACATCCAACTCCAGATCTGGCTACAATCAGAGAAACGCTGAACACTCAAAGAAATGGAGAGTGAATATTAACACTGGATATGAGAGATTACAAAGTGTAATCCCATTCGCCAATCCTCGAGATGCAAAAATAACCGTTTTGTATAAGGCCATGGAATATATCAAAAGTTTACAGTTAAAACTCCAAGAACCGCTGTCAGCTCCCTCAATCGACCAAAAACTGTTGGAATCATGTCCTCTGACTGAAGATGAAAAACTCCAAGAACCGCTGTCAGCTCCCTCAATCGATCAAAAACTGTTGGAATCATGTCCTCTGACTGAAGATGACTTGGCGGTTCAACATTTCTTTGCTGAAGAACCCTCATACAAACAACTTTTTGAAGATCAGGATAATTAAAAGAAAACTTAAAGATCTGTTAAATAATACAAAGCGGGGAATAGATCAGTTTGTGGTCCAAGTGAGAATCACTTACTGCTCTATTCCCCGTTTTGGCAACATGTTCAAACGACCTTGACCCACTTTGGGGACTTGAAAACATCTTGGTTTGATGCAAAATGTACTGCCTGCGTAAAATTTGGTATTTCTTCACTAACACATATACTCCGGCATGTATACCCCCCACCACTGTTCTTTTTCGGGTATAAATAGAGGTGAATTTTGGAGTGTTATTAGTAGCTGGTTAGCCTTTGAGGAAGACACAGTTATAATATGTATCGGTGCGATATTTGTAAAGCCTCATTTAGAGATGATTGGCTTTTAGCCATTCATAAAGAACTAAAACATAATCCCAACACAAATACAAAAGAAGAACAAAATGAACAAGAATTAGATTCAATCGACCATCAATTAGCACAACATCAATTTGCAAACCTAAATCAAAAAGAACAAAATGAAGTTTTAAGACCGAGTGTCATCCATTATGCACACTCAACGCCATCAAAATCGACTTCTACGCCTGTTATGTCTACACTTCATCATCCTTCAACATTAACACCATCGACTTCTACGCCTGCTATGTCTACACTTCACCATCCTTCAACATCAACACCATCAACATCGACTTCAACGCCTGCTATGTCTACACTTCACCGTCCTTCAACATCAACAGCTGCTATGTCTACTCTTCACCGACCCTCAACATCAACAGCAGTAGATGTGGAACTACACGCTCAAGCACTACCTGGTAAGGTAGTAACACATTTTAAAATTGACAACGTAAAATTACAACTTGAAAACTTTTTACATAACGCCAAAGAATTAGTAACCAAAACACTAAAGAATGAACAAAAAAGATTAAATTTTATCAAATTTGGACTGTTGCTAGATGCCATATTCACTAACATTCAAAACGAATCATCACCAAGAGGTTTCATGACAAAAAACCGAACCATCATGGCTGCGTCAGATATTGAAAAAATCGTAACAGAATGTTTTGAGGAACTTTTGACGAAACTACAAGAGCATGAAGGAAGAGGATCTGGATGGACTTTATTAAGTATAACAAGTCTGGATGTTAGAGTTCATAAACACGGTTATGGAATGAGAGGAAGTAGTTACATTCCTCTTCCGAAAAAAATAAGTGATACAAAATCCTGTATTAATGTGCAAAATGAAGATAACGAATGTTTTAAATATGCTATGTTGGTAAAATATGTAAACAAAGACCATCAAAAAAGACCGAGTCAAAAATATGAAGAAGTTCAACATAAGTATAATTTCCAGGGAATGACTTACCCTGTTGCAATTACTGATATATCAAAATTTGAAAAGCAAAATCCGTCGGCTTCAGTCAACATATTTGGTTTGGATTCGTCAAATAATGTGTATCCCTTGCGCATAACATCGAATGAGTGCAACAATCATACTGACTTGTTATTAATCAATAAAGGAGAGATATCTCATTACGTGTATGTAAAAGATTTTGAAGGGCTCGTATGTAAACAGTTAACAAAACATAAAAGGAAAATCACAACATGTAAGAGATGCTTTTGCCATGTGAACAAACCATTAAGAAGAGGAGGTTCAGAATGGTTATTAGAACACCAAAGGTTATGTAGTGGAAACTATGAGGTTAGAATTAAATTGCCACATCCTAGCAGATCATACGTACAATTTGACAAAGTAAATCAACAATACCCTATTCCATTTGTTGTGTACGCGGATTTCGAAGCATCTTTACTTCCAATTGAACAAGAAGAAGAGGATATCGCAAAAAGAAGCAAATATCAAAAACACGCACCAAACAGTTATTCTATACTAACAAAATCCACGCTGTCTGAAGAACATCTTCAAGAATTTGGACTATCATCTGCTCCGAAGATTTATCGCGGTGAACAAGCAGCGAAACACTTTGTAGACGATTTGTATTACATTGCCTCTAAGGTGGAAGAACTCTACAAAATTAAAATACCGATGCTACCTATGGAAGAACATCAACTTCAACATCACAATCTGGCAACAACATGTTATCTGTGTAATAACATATTTACACCAGATAACGTTAAAGTTCGTGATCACGACCATCTTACAGGAGTCTACAGAGGAGCAGCCTGTAACGCTTGCAACTTGAATTACAAAGTACCATCTTTTATACCCGTTGTTCTACATAACCTTAGCGGATATGACTCTCATTTCATCATCCCGGAGTTAGGAAGAGATGATGGAGCAATAGATGTTTTGGCAACAACAATGGAAAAATTTATAAGCTTCTCTAAAAAGGTTGGCAAAATAAAACTTAGGTTTATTGATTCGTTTAGATTTATGCCTTCTAGCCTAATGAAATTAACTGAGAATTTAAAAAGAGAAGATCTGATAGAAACAAGCAAAATTGTAGCCAGTAGTAAAATGGATCTGGTTCTTCGAAAAGGGGTCTTCCCCTACGATTACATCGATGGACTGCATAGATTTAATGAAACATCACTTCCTCCACCAGAAAAATTTAACAACAAACTTAATGATTCGGAAATTTCACTTGAAGATTATCAACATGCATGTCGAGTATGGAACGAGTTGGATATGAAGACTTTAGGAGAATACTCAGACTTTTATGTAAAACTTGACGTGACTCTTCTCTGCGATGTTATGGAAGAATTCCGAAGAACCTGTTTTGCAGCATACGGTTTGGACCCTCTACATTCGTATACATTTCCAGGACTAGCTTGGCAAGCAATGCTGAAAGAAACAAAATGCAAACTCCAGCTGTTAACAGATATAGATATGGTTTTAATGGTTGAGTCGGGTGTTAGAGGTGGATTAACTCAAAGCGTGACAAGACATGTTAAAGCCAACAACAAATATTTACCTGACCATGATCAAGAGAAACCTTCAACGTACTTGGGATATTTCGACGCAAATAATCTGTATGGATGGGCCATGTCGAACCCACTTCCATTTGACAACTTTAAATGGGTTGATCCCGACTGTATTGGCGATATATTACAAATTCCAAAACATGGAGATACCGGATATATTTTGGATTGCGACTTTGAATATCCAGAACATTTACACGATCTTCATTATGACCTTCCACTCCTTGCAAGAACAGAAATTTCACCAACTGGAAAACACCCCAAATTAATGATGACCCTTAACAATAAACAACGATACGTAGCTCACTATTGGGTTGTTCAACAAGCTATCGAATTAGGTTTACGTCTTACTAAAATTAATAGAGCTGTGGAATTTTCCCAATCGTGCTGGTTGAAACCGAACATAGACTCGAATACTACTAGAAGAGCAGCCGCTACATCAGCCTTTCAAAAAGACTTTTTTAAATTGATGAACAATGCAATATTCGGTAAAACATTGGAAAACAAAAGAAGACATAAAAATGTTAAACTTGTTACAGATCCAAACAAACTACAGAAACTTGTACAACAGCCAAATTTTGGAACATCTATAATTATTAACGAAAATATTGTAGCTGTATCTATGAAGAAAACAAGTGTGAAGATGGATCGTCCTTTGTATATAGGTATGTCAATCCTGGATATCTCCAAGACTCATATGTACGATTTTCATTATAAAAAGATGGTCACCTTTTATGGACGAGAAAACATCGGCATCTCCTACATGGATACAGACGCTTTTATATATTGGATAATTACTAACGATATGTATGAAGACCTTCGGACATTTGATTACAAAAACGATTTTGACTTTTCCGACTATCCAAAAGATCATCCAAACTACGACAATGACAGAAACAAAAAAGTGCTTGGCAAATTTAAAGATGAAGCCAATGGTGTTATACTTCAAGAAATTGTTGCACTAATGTCAAAATTATATTCTTTACAACTAAATGAAAACCAAGTCATTAAGAAAGCTAAAGGAGTAAAAAGTTTGTATTTAAAGAAGAATGTGCATTTTAATCACTATAAGAAATGTTTATTTGAAGATCAAGATATAACAGCAAAATTCAACACAATCAGAAGTTTCAACCATCAGCTGTACAGCGTGACGGAGGTAAAAAAAGCTCTCTCTTCAAATGATGACAAACGCCACATCCTTGCAGACAACATCCACACTCTACCATTCGGCCACTACTCCCTCAACCCTATTGACGAGTAACCCTTTCATCGTCCTACATCCCTTTTCCTTTTCCTTTCCGTATAAAAGGGGGAACACAGCAGTATTTTGCTGTGTTCCCCCTTTTATACATTAGTTTAGAATGACCTTGACCTATATAAGCAGATTTATACAAAAGAATATTTAATATCATATCAGCTGTCTTCGTGAAACCATCATGTCAGACCTGAAGGAGAAGATTATTAATGAACTACACAAACCTGCAAGAATAAAGTTTCCAAGAAGAAATACTGTTATAAAAGGGATAAATGATCTATATCAAGCGGATTTAATTGAAATGCGACCGCATAGCAGAATAAACAAAGGATTTAAATATATACTCACAATTATTAATTGTTTTACAAAAGTTGCAGACGCTTTGCCTCTAAAGGACAAGACTGGTAAAAGCGTAACAGAAGCCATGGAAATAGCCATAAAAAGAGATAAAAACAAAATTAAACATTTACAAACTGATGATGGAACAGAATACTTTAATACAAACTTTGCACAGTTAATGAATAAATATAAAATAAATCATTATTCTACAAATTCAGAGAAAAAAGCAGCTATTGTAGAAAGATTCAATAGAACCTTAAAAGGAGCACTGTATAAACAATTTTCAAAAAGAGGTTCTTACGTATGGTATGATGTTTTACCACAATTAATAAATGATTATAACAACAGGTTTCATAGAACTATCGGTATGAAACCTAACAAAGTAAATAGAAGAAATGCAAAAGATGTATTAAAACGCATTAAGAAAAATACAAAGCCTAAAGTAGAAAAAATGCAGCCAAGAAAATTTAATGTAAGTGATAAAGTACGGATTAGTAAATATAAGGGAGTGTTTACCAAGAAATACCTTCCCAATTGGACGAATGAAGTTTTTACAGTGTATAAAGTGCAACCGACTGTACCTGAAACGTATATCTTAAAAGATAACAAAGGAGATTTGTTGCAAGGTGCATTTTATGGACATGAAATGTTAAAGTCAACAGTAGGTGATGTATATCTTGTTGAAAAGTGTTACAAAGAAAAAAGGACGCAGTTAAAGTGCGGTGGTTAGGGTTTAACAAAACTGAGGATTCATGGATACCTATAAAGGACTTGGTTTAATGCAAGCAACTCATTTCATCGTTAACCTTTGAGCAGGATGGAGATTATTAACCATAAAGATCGATTCAATATTAATAACATAGATGATTTAACTGTGGATAACGTTAAAATCAACAATGGTAAACACGGTAGTTTACTTCCAAACACTGTTCGATGTATAGTAAGTGGCCCCTCAAACTGCGGAAAGACCAATGTTGTCTTTAATTTGATCACTAATCCGCAGGGATTAAGGTTTAATAACCTATATATTTTTTCAAAGTCTCTACATCAACCAAAGTATCAATTGCTGGATAAAATCCTATCTGATGTGTCTGATGTTAATTTTTACAAATTTAACGCTAGTGATAGCATTATGCAACCAAACGAAGCGAAACCGTATTCTGTATTTATATTTGACGATGTATCTTGTGAAAATCAGGATACTATTAGAAACTACTTTACCATGGGAAGACATAATAACATCGACAGCATATATATAGGACAAACCTATAGCAAAATCCCAAAACAACTTATCAGAGATAATGCAAATATTCTAGTTGTATTCAAACAAGATGATACTAACCTAAAACATATATATAACGATCATGTGAATGCGGATATGCCATTTGAAAAGTTTAAAGAACTTTGCGGAAAAGCATGGGCGGAAAAGAATGGATTTTTGGTTATTATGAAAGATCATGCTATAAAAGATGGTCGTTATAGAATAGGTTTTGATAAATTCGTTTTAATACACTGATTAGTGGTATTACTGTACAAGTCGTCATGGTGTGAAGATGATTAACCAGGAAAAGCTATTAAAGGAAATAAAATCACTTAGTGATTCTATTAGACAAAAAAACCGAGCTTTAAAATCAGGTATAAATGAAAGAGAGCAATTTTTATAAACAACATTCAAACCTGTTACTGAACCTTTAAAGCGATTAGCACAAAATATGGAAAAACCTTCAATTCGCTTCGAAGGAGACAAAATGCTACCAATTTCCAAATATGAAGAAGAATTTCAGAATGATGAAAGTTTTGGCCAGTTACATACATCTGAAGAAAGCGACGAGTATGAAGAAAGCGGAGATATAGAGGATTTAAAGGAAAAGGATATTGCAGAAGATACAAGTACAGAAGATACAAGTGTAGAAGATACAAGAGCAGAAGAAGAGGATATTAACCCATCCAACTTAAGCAAATTAGGCACGGATATTATGTTTAAAGGAACACTTGGAAGAACATATACGTTAAAAATGTTACACGCCGCACATGCTAATCGAAGTTATCATACCTATGGAGCTAGAATAGAGGATAAAGGATTAATGATTGGAGATAGCAAGTTAGATATAAACGAAAATGATGATATAGTTATTGGAGATAAGAAATATAAAGGTACAAAAGGTTTGTTTGAACTTATCTTTAAAAATAATCCTGGTAAATATACTAAAAGGGATGTACAATTGTTTAAAAATATATTAGAGTATACAAATGCACATAGAAAGAAGTATTCCAAAGACCTACCTATTCATAGAAATCGGTCAATAAAATATACAAGTATTATATCTAGTCTTTTCCCCTCGAAATCAAAAAAGCTCAAATTAAAAGAAGAGCTTTAACTTCTGCTGAATTAAATGTTTTGCATAAAAAGAGAAAAACAACTGATCCTACCACATCTGGAAGGGGATTATTGAAAAATTTGTATAAAACTAAAATAATATATTACAACGATATAAATAAGTTAGTTGATCGAATGAGGTTATTACATGAAGCTATGGAAGCCGGGCACACTGGTTTAGAAAACGAATGGGTAGCTTTGGTTGATGAACTGCGAAAACAAGGAATAATTGTTCAGTAGACGCATATATATATATATATATATATATATATATATATATAATAAGAACCTAAACGATAGCGATTCAGTTACATCATGAGTGTGGACAAGTTTGGACGGTATTCCGAGTTTGGAGTAAAATCTGGATATAGTGAAAAAAGAGCTGGGTTTCCGTTAACACCTGACGGCAACTATAATTTTGAAGGAAAAGTAATTCAAAATGTTGGTGATCCGCTTATGTCGTCTGATGCGGTTACAGTACAGTACATGAAAAAAAGAACCCCAACTGTACACGAAGATCATTGGGGGTTTTCCGGTAAAAGGTTAAGCGATATACAATATCCCATTTATGATGGTGAAGCAGTAAATTTAGCTACTCTAAAATTGTTAACGATTTACAAAAGGAATAAGACTGATACAAGCTATGATGTAAAAAAATTAAAATTATCAAATGTAGGTGATTGTGAGCAGGATGGAGACGCTGTAAATAAGAAAATGTTTGATATTGTACACAAGAAATGGACTACGGAATATGAAAAACATTTGGAAAGGTTTGGTGCAGCTCTATTCCATTATATCCATCGGGCTTCAGGAAGAGATGCAGCTTCAGATGTTGACAGTCACAATTATTTAGACTGGAAAAATATACACAATCCAGAGAAACCTAATCAACGAGATAAACCGTCTAAGCCTTCTAAAGTCAAGACATTAGGAAAGGAGGATAAAGTGAATGTGATTAATGAACCAACAGAAAACAATGAAGATTACATAAGAGAAAAAAGAATTTAAAATACCCCCCATGATAAGGGATAAAGCATCAGTCATATTCGAGAGACGATGCAGAGAGGATGATGGAATCCAATATTACTGCGTGGAGTTTAATATCTCAAGAGCCGAGATTTCCCCAAGGAGTGTTGACAGATGGTTTTGTTCAACGGTTTGATAGATATATGGATTGGGAACAACTTTCCATACATAACCTCTTTACAATGACTATGTTAAGAATTTATTTTCACAGAGTTAACTGGATCCATATTTTACAAAGACAACAGTTTTCAGAAGACTTCCTCGTAGAGATGACATCAAATTTTAATAACTGTTGGGAAGTAATAAGTAAATATAAAAATCTCTCTGAGAATTACATTGACAATTTTAAAGATAAACTAGACTGGGATGTGTTATTCAATTATCAACGATTAAGTGGCAAGTTTCTAAGGGAACATGACAACTATTTAAAATTTATTCATTTTACCGAAGACAACGATACCATCATCAGCGGGGAAACATCTGGAACATCTTCAATTACACCTTATTTCTGTTTTTACTACTTTTATTTAATATGTCTACATTTAATTAATAAATCCATTTCAATATAATAAACGGATTTTAAACAGTATATAATACAAGAAACCAAAACTGATATTACATTCATTGTAAAACATTTATAGAGTGCACCTACTGATTGTAAGTTTTGCTATAAATAGTCATGTCGAGGGTTAAACGCATCAGTCATAATCGAGAGAGATTACAGAGAGGAAGGGGAATAGCATCAACAGCATTTTCTCTATTGAGTAAACCGGTTGGAGCTATAGTTAACAAGGCGATTGATTTATTACCTGTGGAATTACATTTACCTGGAGGATATCAATATTGTGGTCCTGGAACCAAATTAGAGAAACGTCTTGCTAGAGAAGATCCTGGAATAAATAAGCTCGATCAGGCTTGTAAACAGCACGATATAGCGTATTCCAAATTTGGTGATACTAAAAATAGATCAATAGCGGATAAAGCACTTGCTGAAAAAGCTTGGCAAAGAGTAAAATCTAGTGACGCGAGTATTGGTGAAAAAGCAGCGTCTTTAGCAGTAACAGCAGCAATGAAAGCAAAAACTACGTTTGGAGGAGGAAAGAGAAGAAGGCGTGGGAAAAAACCCGCTAAAAAACAAGGAGGTAATATCAGAAGAAAACGTCGATCTACCAGTGGTAAAGCTAAAAAGAAACCAACAATATGGTCAATGATAAAAAAGGGAGGAGGATTATACCTAAGACCGTATCGTGTGTATTAAATAAGAAAGAGCAATTAATAATTAAAAACAAAGAATTGACCAATGAAGAACTGATTACATATGCTTCTTGTTTGAAAATCCCTTTTTTTAGAGGAGTATTTATGAAAGATGAGTTACCGGTTAAAATGTGGAAAAATGAGACTGGTATTGTAAATTTGGATAATAGTGAAGGATTAGGCACTCATTGGGTGTGTTACAAGAAACTTGGTAAAACCATTTATTATTTCGACAGTTTTGGAGACCTTCCACCACCGAAAGAACTTCAACAATACTTTCGTGCGGCAGAAAATGTTTTTTACAATCATACAAGAAAACAACCTGATGATACATCCATTTGCGGTCATTTATGTTTAGACTTTTTAGCTAAAAGTGTTAGTCAACTTTAAGATGTCCTCGTATACAGTGTCATTAACCGGTAACTCATGTACTTTGTGCAGTATTCTGTTTCCAGCGCTACGTTTGCAAAAAGGAAGACTATGGGAAGCCGCATTATTGGATTTAACAACATATAACTCTATTCCAAACGTTAGTGAAGGAATTAATAACAAAATACATTATTACAAGACAAAAGATGATAAAGGAAAGTATTCAGCTTTGGAAGAATTCAGTTTACCAACAGGAGCTTATGAAATTGATAATATAAATGAAGTTATACAAAAACATATGGGAAAAGAATATATAACGATAAAAGGCAATAACAATACAATGAAAGCCGAAATTACGTCTAAGTATTATATTGATTTTAGTCAAGAACATTCAATTGGTAGTTTATTGGGGTTTTCTAAGGAAACAAAAGTATTAGAACCTAATAAAACTCATTCTGGGAATAAAACTGTGACGATCATCAAAGTTAACAGCATAGATATTACATGTAACATTATACAAGGATCCTACAGAGATGGAGAAAATCGTCATATATTACACACATTCTACCCATCAGTTGCACCAGGTTTCAAGATAGTAGAAAAGCCTCAAAACCTTGTGTACCTACCGTTAAACACCAGTTTCATTTCAGACATCGTGCTGAACATAGTGGATCAAGACGGAAACCTTATTGACTTTAGAGGAGAAGCTATTACTGTAAGAATACATATAAAATCATCCGCTTAGACAATGGGGTTATCATTTAAAAAGAGAGAGCCAACCAGCAAAGAGGTCAGTAGCTCATCAGCTGTAGAAGGATTAACAAGTGACAACATTCGTTTTCTAGAAGAAATTGGATTAAAGGTCATTAACAATGGATATACTGGATATAGCGCAGGGTCCAACATTCGACGAGACCTTATGGGAAAAGGAATATCACACGCACAACCCTTACGCTTCGTCCAAATTAAACAATAACGATGAAATTAGGATTCCTATACAACAACAAGACATTTATACTCTTCCATGCGAAAGTTATTTATATATTGAAGGAAAAGTAACACAAAATGATGGTACTGCTGGAACCACTGTTCCGTTCATAAATAATCCTATGGCATTTTTGTTTGACGAGATTAGATATGAAATTTCAGGAGTTACAGTCGATTCAACAAAAAAGGTTGGAATTTCCAGTACATTGAAAGGATTAGCGTCTTTAACACCAAATGAGAAGAATCTGTTAGCTGTTGCAGGATGGGTTGCACCAGACAAAAGTACAATCGCTCCTGACTCTTCGGGAAACTTTGATTTCTACGTACCTTTAAGATTACTCCTAGGATTTGCTGAAGACTACAGAAGAATAATAATAAATGTAAAACAAGAACTAGTTTTATTAAGAT
The DNA here is from genome assembly GCA_963675035.1 of Allygus modestus. NCBI lineage: Eukaryota > Metazoa > Arthropoda > Insecta > Hemiptera > Cicadellidae > Allygus > Allygus modestus. The sequence goes on along the minus strand of OY776111.1, from coordinate 250,826,664 downwards.
CATCAAACGATAAAGATATTATTAAAGCAGCTACTGGAACAACTGATGCCAATTTAGACTGGAAATTAACATTAGACAAGATTGTTTGGAGAGTACCACATGTGCGACTAAATGATGAACACAGGATTACATTATTAAGAAAGTTAAAATCAGATCGAGACATTGTAATGCCATTCAGAAGCTGGGAGTTTCATGAATACCCCGTTTTACCTACAACACAACGGCATACATGGACTGTAAAAACTTCTACTCATTTGGAAAAAGCGAGATATGTAATATTTGGATTACAAACGAAAAAGAAAAGTATAATAACTGAAAATGCTGGTGAATTTGACCATTGTAAATTAACAAACTGTAAAGTGTTCCTGAATTCACATTTCTTTCCCTACGACAACTTTAATATTTCTTTTGATAAGAAAAGATACAGTGTTTTATACGACATGTACGCTAGGTTCCAAAATTCATATTACGGCAAAACAAATACACCTCTACTATCTCCCGTTCAGTTTGAATCGAAAGCTCCGATTGTTGTAATTGATTGTTCCAAACAAAATGAATCTGTAAAATCGTCTAGTGTTGATATAAAAATAGAAATGGAATTTCAAGAAAACGTACCTGCAAATACATCTGCGTATTGTTTAATTTTGCACGATAAAATTGTTACATACACACCGTTGACCGGTATTGAAAAGACAGTATTGTAAAACGTTGTACCACCACCGGCACCGCCACTGTCGCTAACCTATAAATAGCGGAGCAGCAATGCAGGTCTTCAGTTGATCGTCTATCGGCGCATGGGTAACATCTTCTACAAAATGAGTTCTCCATCTGTTGTACAAGGTGATGCAGAGGTAGCACCGTTATTGGAACGTGATAATACTAGTGAAGCAGAAATCATCAAGGAAATAACTGCATTTTTAAAGTTTGGTAAAAGAGATAGAGAGGAGGAAATTAATGCAGACCCATCAAAGGTAGTACCAAAGAGGAAGAAGAAAGTTGAAGAAAATATTCCTCCTCACATTTTAACTGAAGTTTTTCTGCGAATCTTTTACCCCATCTCAGCATGCATCAGTAAAAGTGTATCAGTTGGATTGATGAAATCATTGGATTATTCCCCTACAGTAATACTACACCATGGAACAAAAAAGGTTTTATTTTCGCAAAATGCTTGGGAGTCATTTTTGAAACATGTACATTTAATAGAATGTTATTTAACTAACAGTTTGTGTGGAAGGAAAACACATATTCGACTTTTGGATTGTGACAATGAAATCGATATTGTTAAACATCGCGGACAACTACAAGTGCGAATTAGAGACTTGACTCAACATGAAAATAAGATTCTACTGTCACGTGAAGAATTCTACGTTTTAAACTACGCAACAGAACCTATTACAAGGTACATGAGACAGTTGGTATTTGCAAGCGCTATTATTAAAGAATATTTGGTCGATACTTTGGAAAAACAACCTGATAGCACCATTGTGTACGGACCTGTGGATACATCTATTTTTAATAGAATACCTCATGAAGTTTGCATGTGGAGAAAGTTAAAGGATTTTGAACCACTTGTAGAAATCGCTACAGAAGCTACAGAAGAAACAACACAGGAAGAAGAAGAAACGGAGAAACAAGAAGAAGAAGAAAACGAAACACAAGAAGAAGAAGTTAAAAAAGACTAAAGTTTGACTTAGTAAAGAAGAACACACGTGGGGTAGGCCTATTGGGGACGGTGCCCACGTTAAATATACACCAACGCGCCTGCAACTGTACGGCCTGGTATTTAACCTACCGTGGTGTGGAAAACAGTTTAGTTGATCGCTAGGTGTCATGATGAGCGGAGGGGATGAAGAAGTGAGTGTAAAGCCTTGTGTAATAGAATTTCAAGCATTTCGAAATAATGACGATAGGTTTATTATCAAGGAATTAGTAATTTTAGACTTGCTTACATTTGTAGCCTACCCATTCACGTTTGAAGCTCCTTTTTCTTTTAACAAACTTAACACCAAAGCGAAAAGTACAAAAAAATGGATAACAAACTACTTTCATCACATACATTGGTATGAAGGATTTATAAGCTACAGTAATCTGCACAGTATTATGTTTAACTTTTGCAAACAATATTCACATATATACACAAGAGGATTAGAAAAAAAGAACTGGATACAAAAGTACACGCACGGTAATGTTTTCGATATAACTATCAGCAAGGACTTTAACATTAATCTCGGTAATATTTGTGTCGCTGCAAAAGATCTTAAACACGGTCAAACAAACTGTGCATTGTACAACGCATTTCGTTTGGCTGCTTACTTGAAACAAACGCAGGAATGTGGTGGGGGTAGCGGAGAACAGAAATGTGGTGGGGGTAGCGGGGCCTATAAATACGAGGAGACAACACCGCTCCAGCACGAGTATTATTCGAGACTCCGAAGAGGCAACATCACAGAAGACACCACCACTGACGAAGATGGCATCACAACAATATCTACAAACATTGGTTGATCAATTCAACACTCACTCAAAATCGAACCTTCTGTTAACTAAAAAATGTTCAGAACTAAAAGAACAAAGACATTACATTATTCATAGCATCAAGAAAGTGGAAACCACACATGGAGAAGCAATTCTAGTATCATTGTGCGAAGGACCTATGACTCCAGGAGATGAGCCGAAGTTTCAAGTATTTCTTCCAAAACGATTTGTTCAACTGCTACAAAATGAAGACTTGCGAGATATTCAACCGGGGACGTTGTATTTGGTATCACACGGTGTAAGCGGCAACAACTCGACGGAACTCACTCTGCACATCATGCATCATTGTACATAATGTCTCTATTTGTTTTTCTCTGTTTGTATTTCTAGTCATCAATGTTAGACTTAAGCTTATTGTATTGTAAAATGTTTGTTTAATAAAGAAAGAATAACATAAAAAAAAAATAAAAAAAATAAAAAAACAGCAACATAGCAGTATATTATTTTATATACTGCTGTGTTGCTTTTTTAAAATTCAAATGGATGACCTTGAACTTTCATTCAGGGTTAACTTATAAAGGGGTATAAAAGAGAGGGAGCAGTGAAGTTAGTCTCAGTCTTGTCTAACACACGCTGCAGCTAACATGTCAGTGCCACCGATGAACAATTTATTTTTCGATAACAATTTGAAGACATATTGTTGCGAGTTGCAATGTTTTAAAATACCAGGCGATCAAGTTGACGGGAAAGCTTGTCGTAAGTGCAGGTGTTTCAGCTATTGCATATGTAGATGTAAAACATATCAAATGAACCGACAAGATAAAATACAAGAATTACGGCGACGGCTTGCATTACTTTGGCGGCGAATGGAGTAGCAACCATCTGCCGCGCACTTGCCACCTGCCGCCTACCATCTGCCGCCTGCCATCTGCCACCTGCCATCTGTCGTCCGCCATCTGCTCCGCCCCACCACACTTTTACCCCCACCATTTGGTATGATTACAACGCTAGCTTGTGAATAGCCAGTATTTCTCCGGCTCTCGACCGGTGAACATCGAGCTGCTCGTCCCGACTGTGTGTTCCCTGCGGTCACATAAATAGGCAAGGAACACACAGTCGGGATGGGCCGATTGGACAAACAAGCGCAGCACTTGAAAACTGCGTCTGACGGCCTCGACTCCGGATCAACAACATCGATGACGACAAACAACGGGGAACTATTGTAAATATAACTTATTGTAAATAAAAATAAATGTAAATAATAAAGTAATACATGAAATAGTACTACCTCGCACTCGTATCATTCGATTGCTTCATTCGATTTTTTCATTCGATATTTTTATCGAATTAAAACTATCGAATCACAATCGGATTTTACGCGTGCGAGGTAGTACTTTTTTAAAATTACCTCCCAGTGACCTTGAACTTTAACCTTTCCCTCATTACGTCACAAAACCGCCTACGTCACTGGCTGAGGCTCAGATGACGTGTTTAATGACTCAGCGCATCCGGTCACGTGACCGGATGACGTCACTTCCGCCCCAGCAGCCACAAATGCACACTACTAACATTCTTTGCCCTTTATGTCGGCAGTCATCGGGCAGTAGGGAAGCGATACGAACCAAAACAAGGGTGCGCCGACATAAAGGGCAAAGATTGTTTAAATATTCATTAAAAAATCTAATTTAACAGTCCATCACATAACCTATCGACGAGACCGTACCCTACTGTCACCTGTCTCTTTCTTGGAACGTTAATTTAATTCAAACACGTTGGACCAAGCAATTAGTTGTGTCTAACACTTAGAATCAGTTAAAAGTGGGTCCAGATCGGACGCAGAACTTCCGGTATAATTTTATCAAAGGGGAGCGTTTCGCTCCCCTTGGGATAGGGGTATCGTTTTTTTGTCTGTGTTTATAAGCTTCTTCTCTCCTTTAAGTTACTGTTATTAGTATCTTGAGGTTACTAAACAATGAAATGCATAGAAAGTTTCCCAAAGTAATCGTAATTGAAAGAATCCTGTTTTTATAAGGATAGTATTACAAGTATTCTTCAACGTCTTAAACTACATACACTAACCATACTAAAAAGAAAAAAGAATCTCCACACATGAAGCCAAAACCCAGTTAAACAATATACTCCAACTTGTAGACGGGGTTGTAAATATGAACCCACCTGGTAAAATACTCATAGATAACAGGTCAAATGTAAACATATCTAAACAATAACTGCATTTAAATATACATAGTAACGGCTAAAGCTCTGTAAAATTAGCCTGAGAGCCATTTTAGCGAAGAGGGGTCAGGCGACTGACCCCCTTCCCCACCCCGCCCCAAGGGGTGAGCGAATCCCGCATCCTTTGTATTGCCAATTCCAAACAGTTCAAGTCAAAGAGCCAGGAATTAATACACTTAATTTAACATACAAAATAGAAATTACAACTTAGGCTTTCCAACTCCAACATACTAGCCTCTACAAGCTCAGGACTTGTACCAAGTTAATGCACTAATTATACAATAAAAAGGCAGAGACATGTCCCTAAATAACAGCTAAAATTAGGTAAAGCTTGATGAACCCAAGTGCTCCTAAATAACAGGTAAAAGTCAACATACATTATTAACAATTACTTTTCTTCATAACAGCTAAAAATAGCCAGAGAGCCATTTTAACGAAGGTCCATTTATCTACAGTACATTCATAAACTATAGTGTTCATGTTGAACATAAAATCCAGTCAAAGTATAATTATTTTGTGTTGGTTTGTCACCAGTTTTCTTGTATGTGAGTTGCTTAGGATGTTTGAATCACATGTATTTGCCAGTAGTCCAGGTTTAAATTACTTTTACCCACACCTTTTAAAATTCTTTGTCAAACATTTTCCAGTTCTGGGAAAATAATAACATTATATGTTACTACGCCTGCTTTGCGTATTTTATTGCTTTGGTAGGATTATTCTAATAATTTCCATCAGTGGTGTCATGGGTTCCCTTGAAGGCTTCGACTAGTTTTTATACTTGGCAGATATTTTTCGGATTTCTTGATCCTTTTTGTCAGTGAAGAGTTACGTTTACTCATTTTACACAGAAGAGCGTCATTTTATTTTGGGACGGGAATCGGTTTGGTGAATACTTATGTTGGTTATAATTTTTTGTCTACACCATTCGTAACGCTAAATTATTTTGTATCTTGATGGTGCTATTGCAGGATATACAATCAAACTGAAGCAAACATCAACAAACTCCGTGCATACTATTCTATTTTGTTCTTTACTAAAGTACTTAGATAAATCTTTACCGCTTATTACCAATGAATTATAGTAACTTATTAAATGTTTATATGGCCTAAAATGACTGTCACTTTTTATTATTATTTGATTCAGAAGTCTAGGAACCCTGGCACGCCATGATTAACCCCCTGTAAGTGTCTGTTTGCTTGGATGGGGTTTGAGACCATCCGTGCATGTGCAACCAGGCTAAACATTATTCCGTGCGTGAGCCAATCCAGATTACCTGGTTGATGCCCGGTACAGACTAATGTCCTCTCCCTTTGAGCAAACAAAGGGTAGAGTTTTTGAAAGAAAACCCATGGCTCCTACACCGCCATGGCCCGTGGAGGCCTTCCAAAAACAAACTAGCTGCCTCTCCCGTTTTTTTTTATTTTTACTTTTATAATTTTTTGTATTTTACTTTTATACTTTTTGTTTGTTTCACCCACTTTTTGTTTGTTTGTTCAAAGGAATGGCCCAAGTCCTAATCGGATCTGGGTCAATCAATCAACTAAGCCCTTCTTTCACCCGAGGTCGGTTCGAAGGAATAGCCTGGGTGTTAGCCAGGCCCCTCAATCTACTGGACCCTTCATTCACACATGGGGATATTGATAAAATTATACCGGAAGTTGTGGGTCCGATCTGGACCCACTTTGAACTGATTCTAAGTGTTAGACACAACTAAATACCGGGTCCAACGTGTTTGAATTAAATTAACGTTCTAAGAAATAGACAGGTGACTGTAGGGTTTTTTGTAAAGTTAATAAGGTACAGATATTACACACTTTAGAGGTCAGATGTGACTTTTTGTTGTAGTTAGTTGCTTGTTAAACTCTGTTACGATATACCAACAACCAGAATATATACTCTGTCTTAAATACCTGCAGTCTGCATTCACAAGTAAAACGATTCTAACCAACACTAAAACTAAATTTAACGAGGAGTTGACCACATCAACAAACATGAACAAGAGTAAATCTAAGAAGGCAACAAGCAGTGAAATTCGATCTTGATAAGAACAGCAATTATGGAGTGTTTTCTCCTCGGTAGTTTTATTTTTGTTTCCCCTGAAACCAGAGCAGCATTTCCCTTTGACGATGTTATTCCTTGGTCATTTGTATCCAAGTCCGTTGAAACGACGGGGTTGTCCTGCGGTTTTACGGTGTAATCTCTCGGTCAATTGTGTCCAAGTCCGGTGAAAAGTGCCTACCGGGGACCGTGATGTATTTTGACGGTGTAATTTCTTGGTCGATTGTGTCCAAGTCCAATGAAAAGTGTCTAACAGGGTTACATTTAACTTGACCGTAACTTCTTAAATTTCCTTGCCAAACGTTGGTTGCCAAATCTGCTAAAACTGCTGACCAGGGAAACATTTAACTGTGCCTAAATATTTTAAATTTCCCGGTCAAACATTCCCGAGTTCGAAAAAATCTGTTTACTGGGGACCGTGATGTATTTTGACGGTGTAATTTCTTGGTCGAACGTTTCCGAGTTCACTGAAGTTACTTTATCGGGGGTTACATTTAAGTTGACCGTAACTTCTTAATTTTCCTTGCCAAACGTCTATCACCGAGACCGCTAAAACTGTCCACCGGGGAAACATTTAACTTTGCCTAAATATTTTAAATTCCCGGTCAAACGTTTCCAAGTCCCCTCCCCTTAATGTTATCATGAGGATGGGGTCACACGCTCTGTACTTCTCACATCAATATCAGTTAGGGCGCCGGCTTGCACAGATTTGGTGGTATTCTCAAATTTTCATGCACCCTTACGGATGCATAATGTTTGTCATCCGATACATGTTGTACAGGTGACGCCTCATATGCACATCGTGTATCAATATTGTCTCCTCCCTTGCCTCTGGGTCAAGTAACGTGCAGATAGTATGTGTGTGGTTTGATTGCCACGTTTTTCCTTTGAACTTCTGCACTGGTTGGCTGGAAAACGTTTTATAAACGTTTTATAACGGAGTCAAATATCTTTAACTCCGGTGAAACCAGGGAGAATACAACTTGGCAGAAACCTTTCAAAATTCAGGGCCAGTGAAGACTGTCCAACTGAGACCATGATGTATATTGCCAGGAGCATTTTCCATTTTCCAGCTAAACATTTCCGAGTCCTCTAAAACTGTCCACCAGGGACCATGATATACATTAGTTAGGAACGTTTTAAATTTTCTGGCTAAACATTCCCGATTTCGCTAAAAACTGTCTACCGGGGAACGACAGGTATTTTGACGGTGTAATCTCTTGGCCAATTGTGTTCAAGTCCAATGAAAAGTATCTACCGTGGGACGTAATGTATTTTGACAGTGTATTCTCCTGGTCGATTGTGTCCAAGTCATATGAAGATTGTCTACCGTGGACCGTGGTGTATTTCTATGGCGTGATATCTCGGTCAATTGTGTCCAAGTCCAATGAAAGTTGTCTACCGGGGACCGTGTTGTATTTTGACGGTGTAATATCTCGGTAAATTGTGTCCAAGTCCACTTAAATATAGGTTTTAGAGGTCGTAGTGCACTTTGATAACACTTAAAGATTTGTTACTTTTTTGTATGTAAATTAAGACGTAGTGATTAAAGGAATACTTGCAATTTATGCTTATGATAGCAGGATTACTTTGGGAAACTTTTTATGAATATAATTGTTTAGAACCCTCTATTAACTTAAAGGAGAGAAAAGGCTTGTAAATCCCAGCAGAAATATACAGTCAAGAAAGCTATACTATTACCCCTTTATAACATAAACTTGAAGATGGTCTTCACGGTGGGTCATGTGGTCGGAGGTATAGTGAACAAAACGTTCCCCTTGATAAGGATTCTAAGTGTTACACCCAGCTACACGCTGGGTCACTGGTTCTGAATTAAAACTAATATGTAATAAAGAGACAGGTGACAGTAGGGCATTTTGCAAAAGTTAAAGCTGCAGAAATTAAAGACTTCAGTTAGTTGCTTGAACAATTCCGTTACGATATACCAGCCTGCTACCACGCTACATACTTTGCCTTAAATACCGGCAGTTTACATTCACAAGTCAAATTATTTTAACCAACACCAGAATAACAAAATTTATCGAGGAGACACAACATGGACAAGAGTACTTATCAACAGACAATTAAAACATAAAATGCATTCTTTATAAAGGCAATAATTATACAGATATTATAGGAAACATGGGCAGCCATGTCTCATCGTAGGTTATGTAATGCTCTGTTAAGTTAGGTTTGTGCATAGAAATAGGAAATATCGTCAGTCGTATCTCGCCGATAGGTTATGTGATGGACTGTTAAATTAAGTTTTTAAATGAATATTTAAACATTCTTTGCCCTTTATGTCGGCAGTCATCGGGCAGTAGGGAAGCGATACGAACCAAAACAAGGGTGCGCCGACATAAAGGGCAAAGATTGTTTAAATATTCATTAAAAAACCTAATTTAACAGTCCATCACATAGCCTATCGACGAGACCGTACCCTATTGTCACCTGTCTCTTTCTTGGAACGTTAATTTAATTCAAACACGTTGGACCAAGCAATTAGTTGTGTCTAACACTAGAATCAGTTAAAAGTGGGTCCAGATCGGACGCAGAACTTCCGGTATAATTTTATCAAAGGGGAGCGTTTCGCGCCCCTTGGGATAGGGGTATCGTTTTTTTGTTTGTGTTTATAAGCTTCTTCTCTCCTTTAAGTTAATGTTATTAGTATCTTGAGGTTACTAAACAATGAAATGCATAGAAAGTTTCCCAAAGTAATCGTAATTGAAAGAATCCTGTTTTTATAAGGATAGTATTACAAGTATTCTTCAACGTCTTAAACTACATACACTAACCATACTAAAAAGAAAAAAGAATCTCCACACATGAAGCCAAAACCCAGTTAAACAATATACTCCAACTTGTAGACGGGGTTGTAAATATGAACCCACCTGGTAAAATACTCATAGATAACAGGTCAAATGTAAACATATCTAAACAATAACTGCATTTAAATATACATAGTAACGGCTAAAGCTCTGTAAAATTAGCCTGAGAGCCATTTTAGCGAAGAGGGGTCAGGCGACTGACCCCCTTCCCCACCCCGCCCCAAGGGGTGAGCGAATCCCGCATCCTTTGTATTGCCAATTCCAAACAGTTCAAATCAAAGAACCAGGAATTAATACACTTAATTTAACATACAAAATAGAAGTTACAACTTAGGCTTTCTAACTCCAACATACTAGCCTCTACAAGCTCAGGACTTGTACCAAGTTAATGCACTAATTATACAATAAAAAGGCAATGTCCCTAAATAACAGCTAAAATTAGGTAAAGCTTGATGAACCCAAGTGCTCCTAAATAACAGGTAAAAGTCAACATACATTATTAACAATTACTTTTCTTCATAACAGCTAAAAATAGCCAGAGAGCCATTTTAACGAAGGTCCATTTATCTACAGTACATTCATAAACTATAGTGTTCATGTTGAACATAAAATCCAGTCAAAGTATAATTATTTTGTGTTGGTTTGTCACCAGTTTTCTTGTATGTGAGTTGCTTAGGATGTTTGAATCACATGTATTTGCCAGTAGTCCAGGTTTAAATTACTTTTACCCACACCTTTTAAAATTCTTCGTCAAACATTTTCCAGTTCTGGGAAAATAATAACATTATATGTTACTACTACTACTACGCCTGCTTTGCGTATTTTATTGCTTTGGTAGGATTATTCTAATAATTTCCATCAGTGGTGTCATGGGTTCCCTTGAAGGCTTCGACTAGTTTTTATACTTGGCAGATATTTTTCGGATTTCTTGATCCTTTTTGTCAGTGAAGAGTTACGTTTACTCATTTTACACAGAAGAGCGTCATTTTATTTTGGGACGGGAATCGGTTTGGTGAATACTTATGTTGGTTATAATTTTTTGTCTACACCATTCGTAACGCTAAATTATTTTGTATCTTGATGGTGCTATTGCAGGGTATACAATCAAACTGAAGTAAACATCAACAAACTCCGTGCATACTATTCTATATTGTTCTTAACTAAAGTACATAGATAAATCTTTACCGCTTATTACCAATGAATTATAGTAACTTATTAAATGTTTATATGGCCTAAAATGACTGTCACTTTTTATTATTATTTGATTCAGAAGTCTAGGAACCCTGACACGCCATGATTAACCCCCTGTAAGTGTCTGTTTGCTTGGATGGGGTTTGAGACCATCCGTGCATGTGCAACCAGGCTAAACATTATTCCGTGCGTGAGCCAATCCAGATTACCTGGTTGATGCCCGGTACAGACTAATGTCCTCTCCCTTTGAGCAAACAAAGGGTAGAGTTTTTGAAAGAAAACCCATGGCTCCTACACCGCCATGGCCCGTGGAGGCCTTCCAAAAACAAACTAGCTGCCTCTCCCGTTTTTTTTTATTTTTACTTTTATAATTTTTTGTATTTTACTTTTATACTTTTTGTTTGTTTCACCCACTTTTTGTTTGTTTGTTCAAAGGAATGGCCCAAGTCCTAATCGGATCTGGGTCAATCAATCAACTAAGCCCTTCTTTCACCCGAGGTCGGTTCGAAGGAATAGCCTGGGTGTTAGCCAGGTCCCTCAATCTACTGGACCCTTCATTCACTCATGGGTCGTTTGAAGGAGTAGCCTAGGTGTTAGCTAGGCGCCTCAATCTACTAGACCCCCTTTCAGGTTTACGGGACTTTTCGTCACCCACGCCAGTGACCTTCATTCACACACATTCATACAGTGGGGATTTTTGAATTATTCAAAACATGCTCAACAATATTTACAGAGGTGAGGATGTTGTTATGGGCAGCGTCAAAGTGCATACCATAACTCCTCATAACCTCTTTAGCTATATTTAAAATATATTACAATCTGTTGTTATTACTTACAATATATTATTAAGGGGTGTAAGTCGACTCAACACCGTTCAGAAAGTACATTTAAAGCATTACACTTAACTTCCTCATCAATGTTTACTCGCACTGTCTTTTCCGTATATTGATAATTTAGGATTTTAGCTACATCCTTTGTTTTGAACCGTGAATTATTTTCGCTCTCAAACAGTATGGTACTGATCACTGATACTGTAAAACACTGTACGGGCTGATTATTAAATATATAGGAGGTTATGTGAGACATTTTAAACAAACAAATCGAAAGTAAGGTTATGTTACGCAAAGAGCAGCGCATGGAGCAAATCGCTCCTCACGTAAATCCTGTCAAGGTTACACGAGTCTTTGAATCTTTTGATAGCCAAATGGTAAGGTGTCGTACTCGCCCTTGAGCCTCCTTTTAGGTCCTGTGATTTTGAACTTTTTAATTTCACTTACTGTTACAAAGTCACGGTCTTTAGTCCTCCTGATTCTTGATTCAGTTATTTCCAAAGCCTCTTTTGTTTCACTGAGGACCTTCTTTTTTAACTGTTCAAAATGTAATGTTCCGGAGGTTTTTAGGTTGAGGGTGAGCCCTTTGATTTTACACACAGATTCTAGCTTTTGTCTTTTGGTTGACCAGACAAGGTATGCGTAAGTTTTAGGCACCCAGAAACAAATTCAACTATATAAGAGCCGGCCCCGTAGTCACCTGCCAATTCATCGGTCATTTCCCCGAGGTAGTCTCTCGTAGGGACCCTGTTAAAACCACCCCGATATAGAAAAATGCATGAATATGTATCATAATACAAGACTTGGCGATCCAACGCTTGTAGATGTTCATATAATTTGAGTCTCGCCTGGGCTGTGGTGTAGGCCGCAATTATAACATTAACGTTTCTCAAAGGTTCTCCCACTTCCTCAATATATTCCCAGTTAACAACAACGACTTCCTCGTTAACAAGCTGAATTCTATTTACTTGTACTTTTGGACTAATTAACATTTTAAACAAGACTTTAGATTCTCTTACTATCGTAGCCTTGGTTTGATTCTTCTTTGTCCAAATTTTCCCCAGAATGAGTTTAACATTAATTTAGCCAATTGCCTCAAACCCCCGTTCTTAAAAATTTTGTCCTTGTTCAATTTAATACCCTCATGTTGGAAATACTCTGCGATGTACTTGTCTTTGTCCTGTTCGGTATTACACCAGCTAGGATAGCCTGAGACTTCCTGCTTCATTTTCAAAAACTTATTAATAAAGTCTGTAAACAATCCCCCTTTTTCATATGTGGATAGCTCGTACATGTCCAGTACAACGTAGCCCTTCTCAACAGCTTTCCTGATTTCATCCATCGTCCACGTTCCTACTATTGCAATTTCCTCACTTTCATGTTCACAATCCCCCTGAATCTGTTTTTCTCCACAATTCCTACATAAAACAAACATCAATTTATTATTCATTTTTGCTGGGAGTACGGGGTGATAGAGATCCCGAGGTGGTAGAATTTTGCATTTTAACAAACCATCTTCATTTAGTCCTCGCTGCCTGCTCTCCCTATCTCCCACATTGATTGTAGGGTGGCCCAAAGGATATTTCCCATATTTATTTACATATGGGTAGAGGGAACAAACATCTACATATTGAATTGATTCCCCCCCTTCACATTTATAATACGTTTTTGCATTGCCCGTTCTGCTTCCAAAGAACGCTTGCCGTGGGTCAAGGGGAAGGCTGTTGAGGATCGGCAGGCTGTTCAAGTGATTTAGTTTTTGTCTTTCATCAAAGCTCTAAATTCACACTCCCACATTACTCCAACATCGTAATCACTGATTTTTGACATTTCTTTCAAAGTTCTTTCATATTTTAAATTAAGAGAATCTGAGGGATCCTCCTTCAGAGGAACCTCTCTGTTGTAAGTAAAACATTTAGTGCAACCGTGCCAATAACACCCGTGAAACTCATAAATTCTCTCACCATCAAACCCATCTACTTTTACCCCATTAATTTTAACTTCTTTGCCTCGGCCAGCGTGCTCAATCCTCACTCCTTGTTCCTCCTCTTCCCAGCTTAGCCATTGAAGAGCCGCTGTAGATTGGTTGTCAGTCAGTCTGTACCCGTTTTTAGGAATCAAGCCGATTAAGTCTGGTTTTAGAAAATTGCGGCGGAAGGCCCGGTTACAGGCACTGGCAATAGTTACGGCCTCGAGGAAAGGATCAACGTTACATTCTTTCAAGAAAATACGCCTTAATTTAAGGCAGGATTGGGCTAGGATTTCTACGTCCGAAATACAGTAATCCAAGATTTCTTTTTGAAAATCAAAGACATAATTACTCGCTACTTGTTCATCGTACCATATCTCAAAGGCCTTGTGTGGTTTCTCAAACATTGATTCAGGGCAGTAGTATTTTTTGGATGTCGTAGAGCCAATATAATTTTGGTTTGCCAAAGTGTTAAAGAGATGGGGAAAGTAGCCATTCTTTTTCTCGGGAGGCAGTTCGAAGGCATTAGGGTGCGCAGAGAGGGCCATGGGGAAATAGCTTAGGGAGTCAATGAATCTTACGTTGTCCATTTCCATCAGAATAATTTTGGTTCCCCTCATTATCAGCTCCGGCGTAAATTTTGTTACTTCCATGATGTGTTTTAGTAAAAACTGAAAATCAAAGCCCTGCCCGTTGTGGGCAATTACACAGACATTCTTGAACTGTTTACGAACTTGCATCACATACTCCATGAAGTGTTTTACTGGTTCTTCCTTAAAAACTTTAGTTCTGTTTCTACAAGCCATGCAAAATCTAGGCTCGATACAATTAAAGCAAAATTGTTGTGACACGCACAGGTTAATTTGATGTACTTTTTGTTGAGTGTCGGAGGGGAGAGACTCGTCTTGGCGAGTCTCCAAGTCAAAGAAAATGAAAAGATAGTCTTTAGTTTTAGGTTTTCCATCATTGGGTTGCATGTTGCATTTATGATTGGGATCTTTGAATGCATTGCAGGGTTTACAAAAACTTCCCCGCATTTGTGAGGCTCTGATCTCTCTTTTAAGTTAATCAATTTTCCACAGTCAATACACTTTTTATAAGCTTTGCATCTGTCAACTTTATGGGCGATAAAACAGTGCTGGTTTCTCATAGTCATGTTACATTCTGGGCAAACTATTCCCACATGCTCCTCCTTACAGGGAGGCGAGATGGTTTGACATTAAGGGCAGATGTTTGAGCATCTGTGTCTAGCTTTGTGGTCAAAAGGGATATGACAAGCTTCGCAAAAATAGTTACAAGCGAAAGCCGCGGTCAAACTGTTGATTACATTATAGTGCCGATTGTGAAACAGAAGATTTATTTTAAATTTAGGATTTTCAACAGCCCCTTCATAGTAAACATCACGACCTTATCTGTCAAAGTTGTAGACTGTGATTTTGAAATTAGTTAGCAAGTCCTGAAATTTTTCCAATTGGGGGATACTGGCGCCTTCCTCGGGGATCTCTACGCTCGCCTTCTGCATCAGTATTTGGGCCCTCACTGTCTGTCGTTTACCCTTGTCCATACTTACAAGATTATACTCTGGGTCGTTTGTCACTTTAGCCATGGCCACCACCAAAGCCCGAGGGAGACACAAGTTGTCATTGTTATTTATTACAAATATTCCCTTCCTGGATTTACACTCCTCATCGAATGTGTTGTAAAAGCCAGGCTTTACTTTTCCAGGACGACCATAACCTACAGGCAGATTAACTCGGGTACATTCCACTTTAAACGTGTCGGTAGATTTAATAGATTCTGAATTTGACTGAACAATACCCCCAAAAATTTGCCAAAGAATGTCTTCATCTACTTCGTTCGTGGGCCGGAAAGCTACAAAACCAGGTTCTTTACTTTTTAAGTTTAGGCTGTGCAAGGTGAAACCAAGCTAATCATTTTCATGGGCTCGGCTCTTCACTTCATTCACTATATTAGCAAAACCTTGTCTTAGCCAATCAATTTCAGGAGGAGGATTAGTAAATTTGAAAATAGTTCTTGTTCCGTAAATTCGGAAGTGTTTTACATAAGTATCATCTGAACTGAGAACCTGGACAGGATTTACAGCCATTTTGCAAATAAAATACCAAGTGAGGTTATGTTAAACAGAATACAATAATACAAATTAAAAGTGAGGTTAGGTATGGTTAGGTTATGTAACTAAAAAACTGTATAATACAAATTAAAAGTGAGGTTATGTTACACGAAAGTAAGGTTATGTTACACAGAATAGAGTAATACAGATTTAAAAGAAAGGTTATGTTATGGTAAGCAAACGCTCAAGTTTATCTTTGCCAAACACAATAGTAACGAACGGAGCAACGCAGGGACACGTCCGATCGCAACGAAAGCTGAGAACAAAGAGAGAGAGAAAATTGCGCGGCAAGAGAGCAGGTGTTGTGGTGGGGGAAACGTCTGGACCAATTAGAGCGCAGGTCAACTAATTACAGTTAATGGGGTGTGAGCTTATTCCGACCAATCACAGTGCAGTATTTTAACAGGTTACAGAGAGTTTGCTGACAGAGACTATGTTGCGGATGTTGTGGTTAGATAGTGGCTAACCTTGGGTTTTCGATATTACAGTTGACGGGGGAAGGCCGTGGCTGGCGGGACCTGGAGAGAGGGAGAGAGGAGTAGAAAAAGAAGAAGAATAAGAGGACGCCGATAGACAGTAGCGGGAGTCTAGCGACAGACCATGACAAATGGATATAATAGTTAGAGTTATATATGTATAATAAATTACTTTAGCTGTAAACATATTCTTTTTATTACTTACCTTGGTACTATGCACCGTTGGTAGCCCCGCTGACCTTCGCGCTGCTGTGGATTTATACCCCTTCATTTCTTTTGGATATTTACCTGCAGTACACGGTTTAAGTTGTTTTAAATCGTAGTGGAGGTTAACAAGTATTGACATACCAAGTTTCAATTAAATCGGCCCAGCTCTTATTGACATATTGAGTTTTTAAATATAGCTCTTGCAATTATTTTGATACTTGCCCACAGTACGGAGTTTAAGTTTTTAAAAGATCTAGAGGAGGTTAACGGATACATACATACCAAATTTCATCAAAATCGGCCTAGCCGTTCTTGAGATATTTAATTTTAAAAATTTGCCCCTTCATTTTTTGAGATGCAACCCTCAACGTTTTATCTTAGATTTTTCATATGGGTAGATACCCGCCTGGAGTGCCTATCCCACGTAGTAGGCAGTTTTCTGGGGTCAAAATGACCCTAGGACTTACCGTTTTCGAGATATTAGCGGTTTTTAGCGAATTTCCCCTATAGGGAAGAAGCTATTACCATTGGTCTCATGGTAAGATTTAAGCCCGAGACCATGACAAATTTTTTTTTTAGGTCCCCAGATGACTAAAACACTATTCGTTCAAATTTATATATATGCATATATATATATATATATGTGTGTGTGTGTCCGTGAATGCGATAACTTGAGTAAAAAAAGTCCAATTTTGATGAAATTTGGCTCAAATGTGTAAAGTGACATTTATGACTTTAAGTTCGAAAATCAGAAAAATCGGGCCATGAGAAGGGGGTTTTAAAATTTCCAAAAATCAGTTTTTTGCATTTTTTACCCTAACCTTTTTAAAACACTTAATTTTGGTTTAGACCATGTTATAGAGCATAAAAAAAAAATAATATGGTATTTTGAATTATTAAGCTAGGTTAAATGGTTGCGGAGAAAATCCAAAAAAACCTGCTCATAAAATCTCCTATGTTAATCTTATGGGAAAAAGGTTTTTGGCTTTTCCTAAGTTAATTTTAATGTAAACTTCACATTTGCTTTTACCAATCAACTCAGCTCCACAAAACAATCATTTTGGTGTTTAAATTGTGATTCTACGTCCAACCGTTGCAGAGATATTCAAAGTGCTAAACACAGTACGTTGTCCTATGTTATCCTTATGGAGAATAAATAAAATTTGATATCTCCATTATTAATGAATGTATATTGATGAAACTTGGCACGTGGGGTAACGTAGTACTGGTATATTGATATTTGCACAAAAAATTGATTTTTTGTTGATTATCCCCGTAGCAGCGAACCTGCGTACTCAGCCCCCATGTTATTCTTATGGAGAATAAGTAAAATGTAATGACTCCCTTAATTATGAACATAAATTAATAAAACTTGGTATGTGGCTTCACCTTGTTGAGTTATATTAATATTTGCATAAAAACCCATTTTTATAGTTTCTTGTTGCAGCAAACCTGCTTACTCATCTCCCATGTTATTCTTATGGAGAATAATTAAAATGTTATATAGTGCTTACTTATGATTGAATATTGATTAAACTTGGTATGTGGCTTCACCTAGTTAAATTATATTTATATTTGCATAAAAACCAATTGTTTATGTTCCTTGTTTCAGCAAACCTATGTACTCATCACCAATGCTATTCTTATGGAGAATAATTAAAATTGTATATATCGCTTAAATATGAATATATTTTTATGAAACTTGGTATGCGGCTTTATATGGTATTAAGACATATATTATGCATTGGAAATTCGCTGAGTACGCAGGTTTGCTGCGACGGGGGTATTTAGTTTTTTGGCAACACTTTCTTGCAATATATACATGTAATGGTATTATATAGTGGGTTAGAGGCACTTTCTGGTGATATATACATATAACTGTGTTATATAATGGTTTGGCGTACTTGCTTGCGAAATATACACTGCCATAGGTTGGTAACACATCGTAACGTGACGTAATATATACATATAATAATTTTAGATAGTTTGACATAATACATATAATAATAATTTTGCGTAACTGATTTAGGTTTATAGGTAGCGTTTAGATTGGCAACACTGGCTAAGTGTGATTAGATAGTTAGCCACGGAAGGCTAGCCACAGCAGGAAGTGAGGATAGATAGCGGTCGGCGCGGACCTTCGCGCCACTGTGCGAAAAGTGAGGTTATGTTTGACGCAACTAAGTGAGGTTATGTTTGGCGCAAATTTTTTTGGCGTGTAAATGTTCTTCTTACTCTTTCCGGAATAACGCGCTCTAAGTACTATGCCATTTCCGGTTCTAAATCACTGCCAACCCTACTTGTATCAGCAACACTTCAAACAATATGTTTACCAATGATTAGTCCGGATAGGTTACGTAACTTTTTTAAGCTTTATTCTTGCTCTCGTCACGTTCATTAGTGAATTTTCTATGGAAAGTGAACTATTAGCATGACCCGCACGGTGAAACTTAAGCGCGGGACCACCATAGAAGTTCCTAACGTGACCCCCTGAACACGTTTTGGGGGTTCGTTCAAAATTGTATATATATATATGTGTGTATATATATATATATATATATATATATATATATATATATATATATATTGTACCATAATTTTATTATTAAGTAAAAAATTCATACAGAATTTAATAGATAGGAGTAAATTCAAGTAAAGTCAAGCAAGAGTCAGGAAGTTACAATGAAGAGCCTGTTATTAGCCAGAGCAAGTTTAAACCGAAAATCATGTTGAGAATTGTTTAGATGAGTCATTTTCCATATATGGGCACATTTAAATCCTTGTTAGTGATTGGTTAATAAAGTTGTAGAGGGAGTTTCCCCACTTTACCCCACCACGTGCTGTAGGTACGGGAGCAATACAGAGCTTCACTCTTAGTTCAAGTTCAGGACAAGCGTCACTACGTTGATCACCCTCAGATTAGAGGTAGAGTAGCTGTTTTATTTTATAATATTGTACTTTTAAAATTGTCCTAATAACTTTCAGGTTTTCAACGCGGGCGTTTGAGGTAAACGAATGTCTTTTCAAAAAGAAAGTTCAATAAGTCAAGTTTTACAGAATTTGTTTTATTTTCATGTTCACAGGGTTGTAGCTTCATGGGCAGAATTCCCAAAATTTTAAAATTTTAAATTTAATAAAAGACGCTTTAGAAAGTTTTGTAATATGATAAATTATCAATAGGTGACAATATGTAACGAAATTTTAATCGATGTGTGCTCTGGCTCTATTTTTATTTGAATAAATCAAATCATTCTATAAATTAAATGATGGCTCAATTAAGGATTTTACGTGCAATTAGTGAGGAATATGACTATGTATTTTAATGAGAAATGGAAAGGTTTTATTAGGTTTAATATACAGAGTTGTATTTATTTGCTGATAAAAAGCAACACTTTTGATTTGCCAATCAAAAGATTATGTATTTTAAGTTTGGTCAATAAACTCTCTACTTTGTATCTAAAAATGTTTGTTTCCATTAAATAATCCGGAATAACGCACACAGGGCAATTACATTATAAATTTAATTTTGTATGTATTAATTACTAGTCTCACAAATAAACAACACAAATAGTTGTCGGTACATACACAGAATGCGCCACTCTGCTATTTTTGCCTTCCTGTCATGTGCGATATTTCTGTTTATAGGTTGCATTAAATTATAAATTATGTAAGAGTATCTGGAATTTCATTTAAGTTCATAAGTTAAATTTTTACAAAATGGCAACCATAAAAGTAGATTTATTGAGTAAAGAGGAAATAATATTTGAATTATATGTAAGAGATATAAAAGTGGATACAAACGAAACAGCTCTTGAGTTAAGAAAAAAGCTTAGAAAATGTATCAGGGACAATGTAGAAGCAAAAGCAGAATACTTAAAAGGTAAAGTAAGCATCAGTTCTGAAATAGATATTTTAGAATTAAAAATAGGGCAATGTCTTGAAAGTGTAAGCAAGTTAAGCGATACCAGTAGGACAATCGATGTATGTAGATGTGAACAAAAACTGGAACACTGCAAAGGTAGATTAAATCATATAATTAGATTTCAAATGGACGCTGAACAAACTGAAAAGTGTAAGGAATTTATGAAGCAAATAAAAGAGGTGTGTGACAAACTAGCTTTATTAAATATTGATGTAAATGTAAAGGAATCAGCAGTACGAAAATTAAGTGAATCAAACATTAGTGAGGAGGAATTATCAGATGATGTATTTAAAAGTCAGGAATCCCAAGTATCTCTAGTTGATAAAGAGGAAAATCCTAGGTTAAGTGTCACACCAGAAACAGGAAATCCCGCTATGTTAGTTATTAAGACACTCCCTCCTTTTGACTCAAATTTGTATCAGAAACTGCCAAACCCTCTTGAAATGTATTTTAAGGATTTTAAAGTAACAAACGGTTTGAACGTAGATGAGTTAATTGAATGTTTGAAATTAATGTACAGGTTAAAGAACGAAACACAAATGTCTGACTCGGCAATATTAGAACAGTTTGTATTTCGAACAGTTGGTTCATTACAAAGTAAAGTAATTGAGTACAAAGGTAGGGATATTACCAGTTTTCAAAGTGATGTTTTACGCACATTTATCCCTTTTGGTATGAAAGATAGTTTAATAAGAAGATTCGTAAATAGGCCACAGTATAAGAACGAGGCACTTCATGACTATGTTAATAGTGTAAGAAATCATGCACAAATTTTCCAGTGTAAGTATAGTGAATCAGAGCTTGTAGAAATAATTAAAATGGGAATAAATCAAAGAGATCGAGCTAACTTAGTATTTAGTGGAAATCCTACCACATTCAAAGAACTGGAAAATTTGTGTGTAGCATGCCAAAATGTAAACTATAACGATTATGTTCGTGGAATGGACGATCGTACAAAATTGCGGCAACGTGAAAATGTAACGAATAGTGTTGTAAAGAAGTGTTACAATTGTAATCGTGTAGGGCACATTGCCAAAAACTGTTTTAGAAAACCAAAAAACTTGTAAACCGGGAGGTATTTAGCCGTGAATCTGTAAATAAAATTGTATATATAGGTAATAAGGTAAAATCAAAGTTAAATCATCTCCCGATGACTGAAAGTAAATTTAAAATGCCAAGAATCACACGAAAGGGAAAAATTAAATTTAAGAAGCAACAGAGTAGAATAACTAAGAAATTAGACGAGATAAATACGTGTAATGTAACTAAAGACAGGGAAATTAAGTTTTGTGAATTACCTATTGTAGAGGTAAATTTAGGTAAAAATTATACGGAAAATGTGTTGGTAGATTCAGGCTCCAGTTTAAATTTAATAAGCAGGACTTTGTTTGTAAGATTACAAAAGAGAAAGTTAGTAAGAAACGTTGTTGATACTCATTTCAGCTGTAATGCAGCAAACAATTCGGAGATAAAAATCACTGATGTTTGTGTAATTAGGGTCAAGATAAACCGGTTTAGTTGGAATGTTAAGTTCTATGTTTCCCCGGATTTGCAAATGAATATGTTGTTAGGAAGTTGTTTTATAAGGGAAACTCAAATGATTTTAGACTTATCTCAAAATGTTTGTTATTTTAATTTCTCGCCCAGTGTAAAAGTATCACTAAATACTTCAGGTAAAGCAAACGTATATAATTGTTGCAATAAGCAAGGAATAAATATTGGTTATAATGAAATTAGAACAGAGCTTTTGGATTTAGTTAATAAGTATCCAAATGTGTTTACTGAAAAGATTGGTAAAGCTTTAGATTTTGAATACACAATTAAGCTTAAGGACAACACCGTTGTAAATGAGAAACCATATCCATTAAGCCCTCCCAGATGTGTAGAAATGCAATCCATCATTAAGGAACTTTTAGAACAAGGCGTGATTCGACCCTCCATAAGTAGTTTCAGTAGTCCAAGTTTCCTTGTAAATAAGCCGAATAGCGATAAGAAACGCTTAGTAATTAACTATAGCAAACTCAACAAAAAAATAGAAAGAGTAAACTTTCCACTAGGTGTTTTACAGGATAGCTATCATTTTTTAACTGGAGCAGAATATTTTAGCGTAATAGACTTAGCTAATTCTTTCATGCAAATTCCATTAGCGGAAGAAAGTAAACATTTCACGAGTTTTTCTACACCATTTGCACTTTACGAATTTAATAGAATATCATATGGACTACATGTTGGTAGTGGTTTATTGAGTTCATATTTAGATGATGTTTTCAGGGACATTAAATTTAATTATGTAATTAACTTTGTAGATGATATTCTGGTTTATTCTAAAACAAAAGAGGGGCACATAAAACACCTGGATGAGGTTATAAGTAGATTAAGTAAACGAGGTTTAACAGTTAATCCAAGTAAAGTTAAGTTATGTCACAGGGAAATCAGTTATCTAGGAAACATAATTAGTAAGAATCAAGTAAGGATAGACGAAACTCGTACAGACTCCATTAGAAATTATAAGCAACCAAAAACTGTTAAAGATGTAAGTAGTTTTATCGGCATGGTGTCATACTTTTCTAAGTATATTGAGAACTATGCGGAAATTGCCGCACCTCTTAATGAATTGCGCAAAAAACGTAGTAAGTTTGTATGGTCTGATGAATGTCATCAAAGTTTCATTAAACTAAAAGAAGCTATAATGTATCCACCTGTATTAGCAATGGCAGATTTTTCCAAACAGTTTATTTTAATGACAGATGCGAGTGATAAAGCTATGGCTTCAACTTTGTTACAAAAAAATGAAGCTGGAGATAATTTAGCAATAGCTTATTATTCAAAAAATTTCTCAGATTCTGAAAGATGTTTAGGCATATACGAAAAAGAAGCACTATCGGTAGTACAAAGTATAAAGAAGTTTTACTCATATCTAGAAGTGCAACCTTTTTTGTTAATTACTGATAATTCTGCTTTATCTTTTGTTTTATCTCACTTCAGAAAATTAGGTAAGATTTCTAAATGGGTTGAAACCATTCTCAGCTTACCTTTCACTGTTTTACATGTAAAGTCAAAAGAAAATCCGGTAGCGGACTGTTTGTCACGTATGTTTAAGGATGAGGATGTTCCGATAAAAATATTAGAAGTAACTGAGGACGAGTGTAAAATTAGTCAGATAAGGTCAAAGGAAAATAAGAAATTTAAATCTGTAAGTTCAAAAATGCCTGTAAATGTGATAAATGATTTTCCACTAGCGTATGTAAACATAGATGATCAACAAAGGTTAGACCCTGAATGTGTAAAAATCATAGAAAGTGTAAAAAACAAGTCCTGTAAAGATAACTTTTATATAAAAAACAATGTCTTAATGTATAAAAAAAATGCTATAAGTAAAGGTAAAATTTATATTCCAAAAGGTTTAGTAGATTTGTTATATAACTATTATCACGTAAGCAATTTTGGTGGACACCTAGGACAAATGAAGACGGTAGCCAAAGTAACAGAGATCTTCCATCGAACCAACCTTCCGGAGGAAATCAGGGAGCGGGTTAAAAGGTGTGAAATCTGCAAGCTAGCAAAAGCACCTTTACGAAGATATGAGGGAGAACTAATCTCGGGAATATCTTCAGCACCCATGGAGAAAATCTACATTGATTTAGCGGGTCCACTCACAAGATCCAAAGGCGGAAATAGTTATATTCTAGTAGCAGTAGATGATATGACAAAATTCACATGGTTATTACCTTTAAGAACCTCAACAGCTTCTAGTATTATAAGTAAATTGGAAGATGTTATTTTCAAAAACTTTGGTCCATGTAAATACATTGTAAGTGATAACGCTAGCAGTTTTAAAAGCACTGAATTTAAGAGATTTGTGTTTAAACATTCGATCCGACATTTAACCATAGTACCGTACAGGGCCAGTTCCAATAAATGTGAAAGATATATAGGTAGTGTAAAAAACCAGATAAGAGCATATTATTATAAGTGTCAAAATATGTGGGATAAAGATATCTTTTTCATGCAACAAAGTCTCAATACCGCTTTAAATGAAAGCACAAAATTCTCAGCTTATGAATTAATGTTTAAGAGAAAACCGTATCATGGGCTAAGTAATTTGTGGAAAATTGATGAATTGTTAAATAATAAGTTAAGTCAGGCAGAAATAAAGAATATGATGAACAGAGCAATACAAAATTGTAAGTTGTCAGCAGGGAGAAATAGGAAACGTCTTAGATATAGTGCAAACAAAACCAAACATCCATACAAGTTAGGAGACTTAGTGTATTTAGAAAGCCATAATCTGAGTAAAAAGGTTAAAAATTACCAGGGAAAAATGGATTTAAAATACACAGGTCCTTACAAAATACTATATTTCTTAATTCCTGTATCTGTAATTATCCAAAGTGTAAGAGAGCCGATGATTGTAAAAAGAGCACACATCCATCAGCTAAAGAAGTAATAATAAAGGTATTATATGTAGCACGGAACAACTATGTAAATAATATATAGAAAGTTGTGTTTGCACAATAGTAGAATTCGCCCATAAATTGTAAATATTGTAAATAGCAATGGCCATTGTATAGTATTAAAATATGTTGTTATAAAGGATATTAATATGTGTATTGAGAATGGGTAAATAATAATAATTCACGAAATACGAGTAATCAGGCTAAAGTAGCTTCGTATGTGTTTTATTATAAATAATAAATCGATTAAAATGACAGACAAACAAACGTGACAATACGTTTAGAATTGTAACAGATAACAAAGTAGGTCAAAGTAGAGCAAAGCTTGGAGAGGAGGTGCAGTATTGTTTGTTTAAATAATAAAAAGGAAGTGCCAGTGTACATACAAAAGACTATGTTCTAAAGAAAAATAGATTAAACGTAGGATTGAAAGAGTAGAAGTATCTGAAGTATAAGCTTTGCAATGTGTTTGTAAATTAAATTTCGGTGGTTACTACTGTTTGGACTATTACTGACGAGTTACTTGACTGTGAGTGAATGTGGAGTGAATCTGATACGAAAGGTGTATGCATGTTTATTTTTAAGACAATTGACGATTACAAATTTGACGTGAGACGAACTAAGTACCACCAATATTTATGTAAATATTTGATTTAGGTTTTCAATAAATAAAACAAAGGTATAAAGAGTGAAAATGTTTTGTTTGTTAAAAAAAAAAAAAAAAAAAGATTAAAAGAAACGCTTTCAGTCAGTTAAATAAAGGTTGTAGGTTAATCAAATTAGCAACCAATTGTTAATAAAATATTGAAGGTTATTTATTTTCAACAAAATAAATTGTGCATACACAACACAAATTTAAGTAAAGCTACCAAATTATTCCCTCTTCGAGAACCTGCAGCTGATTCGAAGGGAAGAGAGAGATAGCGGCGGAATGCGGCCAGCCGATAAGACAGCGGGGCGGCAGCGGCACATGGCGAGGCAGCAATCCAAATGTCAAGGGTCAACACCGGCGCTCTACCTGCGGGTCGGTCAGGACCGAGAGTGTAACTGTGTGTTGAAAGTGTTAAAGGGCAATAAGGTGTGAATATCAAGATTGTGTGTGTGTCAAGTATTTTAGTTTAGGTAAAGAAGATGGACATTTGGACAATATTTAAAAAGGTGTGCGGATTGAGCAGCACAATTAGTTTAAGTTTTAAACAAAAGGTTTAAATTCAGTACGAACTTTGGAGAGGAGAAATGTACCATAATTTTATTATTAAGTAAAAAATTCATACAGAATTTAATAGATAGGAGTAAATTCAAGTAAAGTCAAGCAAGAGTCAGGAAGTTACAATGAAGAGCCTGTTATTAGCCAGAGCAAGTTTAAACCGAAAATCATGTTGAGAATTGTTTAGATGAGTCATTTTCCATATATGGGCACATTTAAATCCTTGTTTTATGATTGGTTAATAAAGTTGTAGAGGGAGTTTCCCCACTTTACCCCACCACGTGCTGTAGGTACGGGAGCAATACAGAGCTTCACTCTTAGTTCAAGTTCAGGACAAGCGTCACTACGTTGATCACCCTCAGATTAGAGGTAGAGTAGCTGTTTTATTTTATAATATTGTACTTTTAAAATTGTCCTAATAACTTTCAGGTTTTCAACGCGGGCGTTTGAGGTAAACGAATGTCTTTTCAAAAAGAAAGTTCAATAAGTCAAGTTTTACAGAATTTGTTTTATTTTCATGTTCACAGGGTTGTAGCTTCATGGGCAGAATTCCCAAAATTTTAAAATTTTAAATTTAATAAAAGACGCTTTAGAAAGTTTTGTAATATGATAAATTATCAATAGGTGACAATATGTAACGAAATTTTAACCGATGTGTGCTCTGGCTCTATTTTTATTTGAATAAATCAAATCATTCTATAAATTAAATGATGGCTCAATTAAGGATTTTACGTGTAATTAGTGAGGAATATGACTATGTATTTTAATGAGAAATGGAAAGGTTTTATTAGGTTTAATATACAGAGTTGTATTTATTTGCTGATAAAAAGCAACACTTTTGATTTGCCAATCAAAAGATTATGTATTTTAAGTTTGGTCAATAAACTCTCTACTTTGTATCTAAAAATGTTTGTTTCCATTAAATAATCCGGAATAACGCACACAGGGCAATTACATTATAAATTTAATTTTGTATGTATTAATTACTAGTCTCACAAATAAACAACACAAATAGTTGTCGGTACAATATATATATATATGTGTGTGTGTGTGCGTGCACTGTAGTGGTCGCATTTTTTGTCCGATTTACTTCAAATTTGGTAGAGACGTTCCTTTCTATAATCAGTTGGACAAGTTCGTTAGGCAAAACAGTCGAAAAACTCTAAACCCCTTTTTTGGGGATTAATCTTTCAAATTTCGAGTTTTTGGGCCCAAAAAGGGTCAGAAAAGCCCCTGATGTGAAATTAACGAATTAAAAAAGATGGGAATTAGTGTGGCGAAACTTTTAAGCCCTCTCTCGTCATTCTAGCATATATATTTACTGAGTTATTAAGTAAATGTGTATTGACCAAACACAGTACGTTGTCTTATGGGGGTTTTACATTAGAAAAGCCTGTTTATTCAATTTTTTGTGTACTTTTATCATCCCCAACAATCTCACGCCTACTTTAAAGCCTGACTGGACCTTCTCCTAACCTTATAATGCGCAAAATTGTATTCCCAGCATTGAAGGTGTATCAGAACAGCCAAAAAAATCAATATTTTCAGATTTGAATAAAAATTGGAATAATTGTATGTTTTTAACTGATTTTGAGTTTTTATAGTTTTTTTATGTAGAAATTCACTTCCCTCACGTCAGCGTGCTGCGTGCGAATTCGTTTACAATTATTGTTAAATATGTACTTTTTGATTATACCAAAAAGGACTTGTACTTAAATATTTTGATACAAGTAAATACTTGCTACTGATAATTGAATCTAGGTTCTCAGTAAGCAACTCCGACGGAAGGGCATTCATTAAAGTTCGATTGTTTTAGTCGTGTAGTCTAGAGTAACGTAATTAAACTTCGCTCGAGGTAAGACAACGACACTGCACACTCCGCTCCTCTGCCGATATAACATTTGTAGTGACTATCACAATTGTGTTTGGGAATGTACAATTAACTGTTTCTATTGCATGTTTCCTGTAATTTTATGCAGACCTATATTGTGCAAAACTTTTCAACTTATTTTACCAATTAACGAATTGTATCTGTATTAATCGTATTTCCATTGTAATTATTTAAAAAGAGACGGTTATGTTATTCTGCAAATAAAATGGGCTGTAAAGTAAATTATGTTACTCCAGAAATAATTAATCCTTCTTTTTATTTATAAAATTAAAATGTTACAACACCAAGTTTTGTAAATTATGTTAAAACTAATATTCAAGGAAACCTGTAAGCAAAACTTGAAAATTGGATTGTAATTTTAAGTAATTGTGTATGATGTACAGGTTGTGTAAGTTTAATGACATTTTGCATAAGATTGTTTACAAACAAAGTATCTTGAATTATATTCTTAATCAGCTCTTCAAGGGTAAAGAAACAAATTCCTTTGAATTCAAACTAAAAACCTAAACGCAGTTTTACTGAATTCACTTTTTCTCCGTATTTTAAAGAAACCCATACTACACCACATCCTTTAACTCTTAATTTAAAACAACTGAAAATTAACGAATAACCAAGCTTTGTCTCGCAAATAACGTAGAGTATCCAACAAGGTGTACGCTTTTTTATCACGTAAAAGGGAATGAGTCAAGGCCGCCCTAGATATACGCACTAGGTATATCTATTATCTAGTGCGCCGTGAATGAGCTCCCAGTTATCATAACAAACTAAAAATTAATAATCAATCAAAAAATCTTAATACAAAAATCAATAAATTAATTATGATAAAATATATTAACTCACGGACAGACATAATTTAGATTAGTCTAGGCTAGCCTAAGCTCATTTTGAACATCTAGATATAATTATTTTGGTAAAACCACGTTTGACAATCGATATATCATTATATTAGTTTGTATCTATATTTTGTTAATATACAGTTCTGAATTCCAGTTGGTCTAGGCCTCATAAAGGAAAGAAAACTGGCTTTAAACGGAGGCCTATGCCACACCGTTGTGTATGAGTATGTTAACATGCATTTAAGCGTTGTAAAACGTTTCTATTAAATCCCAGAGAAATATGATAAATCTAAATTAAAATTTGCAATAAATGAGGACTTATTAACAAGTACGTAACTAAACCATATTATGTTTTAGGTAAAGCATTGTAAATGAAGAACCTATGTTATCGCAATAAAATCCTTTAACACATACATAATATAGATAAGTAGACTATATTTAGTACCAAATTATTGTTAATATCTACATATCAATGTAATTGGTTCTATAGTTATGTATATATATATATGAAATAGATTTGTTGACACTTAACGAAAAAAATTCAAACAATGATTAAATACACAGCGTTAGAGCAATGGCATTCATGTTATCTCAACGCCGGAATACTCTTTGTCCCAGATGTAATGACTAGCTAAGAACTCGTCAAAGACTTGTTTTGCTATTCGATCCCTTGTCTCTGTGCATTGTTAACATTACTTGATTGTAACAAAAAGGAGTCAGTTTTTTTAGTTTTTATCTTGAATAAATACATGTACAGTTTTAGTTATGGATCACGTTTGTTCCTTCCCAGGGATTAACACATTAACCTCTTCGTTTGATTGATTGATTTATATTTGTTTTTTGTTATTTATATTTAATTAGTTTATTTTATTTATTATTTTTTACAAGTTTTAAAACAAATTTGTTTCATATTTTAGGTATTTACGGAATAATTTTATTTATAACTAGCTGTTGTTAGCTCGTGGAAATTACGGACTTAAATAAAATAAAGAAATATTATTCATTAGTTATAAAATAAATATAGTGGCTTAAACATACCTCTTAAAAGATTTATATTTAATGCGATAATTTTGAATTGCATGTAATAAAATGGGAATCTTCCGTGCACAATTTAGAAGTATTATTTTAATAATGCCCTAACAAATTGCATATTGTGTATATTCAGTAGAAAGTGTCAAAATTCAAAAAGTGTCTTTTTACGAAAGACTTTTAGCGCCTGCTTGCAAGAAAGCCCAAAAAGGATTTTCATTGGTTTGGATTAAACTGTAATGTTAGTTTAGTTTGGATATTGAATCAAGCCAAATATATTGGTGGCCAAGCCAAATTTGGTGTCAAAAACTGTAGTTAAATGTTATTACATTTTAAAAGGTTCATCGGGCTCAAATATTTACTATTTTCACAATTTATATAACTATATTTTTAACACTGTTTTTATGCAGTATATTTATTTACCAACTGTATTTAAACAACAACCAACTGTGTTTTTTTTTTGTTTTTTTATCTGTTTTTTTTTGTTTGTTTTGGTATCATACAAACTATCTGAGTACAGACCAACAAAAGACATTTAGCTAAACTGTAAGGATAAATATGTATGAATACAATTTAAATAGGGTAGGTCCATAGTTCGCAGTTTTCTTATCCCTTGTACCAGAGTTTCATCTAGAGTCACCCAATTTCATCCAATAAAACATATAAAATCTGAATCAAAATAAATATTCAGATAGAAAACTGAATCGGAATGTTTTACTTAAAATATGTAACCGAAATAAAGTTTACTGGACTATATCAATTGCTTTAACCTTCACAAACCTTGTGCGGTTAATTTTACCTTCCGAGTTTTTACCACGAACATATCATAGCCTCTCCTATTTTTAATTGTATTTGTGTCTTTATCAAGCATTTTTTATACTTAAATACAAATTGCATAACCTGGCCACTGTACGTTCAGTATTTTACTCTAAAAGGTGGTTACACGTCGTCACTACGCGCTATTATTATATAGGATTTATTTCACTAAACATAATTTCGCTAGCAAAAGGATGAATCCAGGAACTAAATCATATCATCGCGAAGGCACTTATTTTGTTCTTTGGTTAGACTTGATTAGTCGTCTGGGCGTTATTTCAGTTCTTGGCGTTTCAGGAAAATTATCTCGTGGACAAATCATTAGTAAATCCCAGAACTTTCTTTTTATCACCCAACCTACGAATTTCACTGGATTATTTATTTAAATTCGATTTGAGCTACATCAGATGAATTTGTTTTTTTAAAAGGTTAATTGTAATGAGATGAAAAGTAAAGTCTTAAATATTGCATGAGATCAATAAATTTTTACTGATAGAAATAAATTTTACAATTCTGATGACTTACCACTTAACTATATTATCCGATGGTTTTCTTACGAGTTCCAGTTTCCGAGATTGAGTCACATGGTTGATGTAAACCGACAATTATTTTAAAAGACGCTGATATTAATTTGTTCCCCAAGCAAATAGCTAAGTTTGACATTTTTAGTTAATCATATTGAATCATCTTAACCAATTTTTTTAGCTGGTACTAAACGAATCACTTGGGAAATAGATTTAAATAGAATTTAAACTATTTGAAGGAGAAACAATTATTTCAATTGTAGATGCCCAAATTTGCATATTAAAATAAAGGTACTTTTTATGTTAATTTTTCATTCAATTACTGACCCAGCATATTTAGGTAATACCAAGAGTTTATGTTATCTAATACAAGTGTTTGAGTATATAAGGACTAAAAACATTCTGGTGACATTCCCAACTTTATTGTAAGTTTGGTCAGTACCTAAATGAGTTCTGGCTGCTAAACCTACAAACTTGGGATGTACTAGGTATCGCAAGTTTGTCTTGAGTGAAAGACTGACTAATCAATTACCAAAGTTATATTCCATGCTTCTCTTTACGAAAATTACTGATGTTCATGATCAGGAAACGTCGATATACGTCTACTACTGACCCCCGAGTAAGGCCGATCCCAAAGAGTCAGTGAAGTTCTTTCTCTCTTCTTTAGCAAGGGGGGTTAATCTGTAAATAAGTATATTTAAGACTTTAAGCATAATACTTGTGGAGGGTTTGTATTCTAACATTTCGGGGCATTGCTAACTTTGCTAATTGTTATAAAGCCTTTTACAGCTATGTGACTGTGTATTTCCGAACTTTTACCGTAAACTTGAGAAACGTGTTCCGGGGGTCAAAGTAAACAAAAATGTTACATAAACATAGGACCTGTTTCACTCCGATTAATCTCTGTGAGTCGTATGTGTTTTTAATAAATACATCATAGGTTAGCAACTACTTACGGTACTGACTTGAATCTTGGCACATATATTATATAAAACTTTAGGGCTTTTTGACATTGCTAGCGTTTAGAGTCTTTCGAAGTGACTCCATATATATTTATGTACTTTTATGGCTTAATATCTTGAAAACAGAAAGTTTTTGTAAATATTTATCTAGGTATTAGAATATTATGAATTTTAAACAACAAACACAAATCAGTTAACCTATAGCAAATAATCAATTGCACTTTTATGAATAAAACAGTGCAAATTGTGAGATTTGTCCTAAAAATATAAGGCAATACTTAAGTATTAATAATGACACTAACAATTATTTAATAATTATTAATTGTATTAACGTGTTACGTTATGTAACAACTATACTTTATATTGCAGTACACACAACAATTTCATCTTGGCTCTTAACACAGATGACTGTTGCATTCGAACTATATATAGCTTTAAAGTAATTAATTTGGTGAAAAATAATCAACTAAACGTGTCATTGTACAATCATTACTGGTATGCAAGTATCCTGTGCGTATCATTACTGAAGAAACAGCCCTGAACGATGTCTATAACACGGTATTAACCCCTCCCTACAAGACGCCTTATAGCACCACCTGCAGAGTTACATGATCATAACGGGAACACAGCACTTGTAGGCAACGTGTTAGTCAACGTTTAACCTGCCATTATCGTGAGTGTTGAATCCAGGGTTCATTTGGTTTGAACGCGCTAAGCTCAGATCAGCCGGTGCGGAAGACAATTATGTTAACATAAATTTAGTAGCAGTTTTTATATTTTACTTTTTTACTACAATAAATAAAAATAAATAAATATAGTGCTAAATTAACGTTTTAAAATGAAAGCCTAAGGGCCTACAATATGTGTAAATATGGATCAAAAGTGTAAACTCTTTCATACCCTCTGAAAATATCGACCCAATTACCACTAAGATGTCGTAGGTTCTTGTATCTGACAGAGCCTGCAATGATTTCCCGCGAGTACAGCTTGTTTGTCTGGTAGAGAAAATACTCCCGTTAAACAATGAGACTTAGTTCATTGTAAATTTATAAGACTCTAAAGTATTAACGTGTTACGTTATGTAACAACTATACTTTATATTGCAGTACACACAACAATTTCATCTTGGCTCTTAACACAGATGACTGTTGCATTCGAACTATATATAGCTTTAAAGTAATTAATTTGGTGAAAAATAATCAACTAAACGTGTCATTGTACAATCATTACTGGTATGCAAGTATCCTGTGCGTATCATTACTGAAGAAACAGCCCTGAACGATGTCTATAACACGGTATGGTTTGATAGAATAGTCTGTTGTTTGTGATAATAAATTTAAATTTTACCTTCTAGTTTGATTAATGCTAATGATGATTTAACGATTCTTTGTTGCATGTATTCAATTTCAACCAAAAATACGTACCTACTAATATGCGGAATATACAATAAACAAATGCAATATCACTGTCTTCTGGGTTAAGTTACGTATACTCAGTTAAGATAAGGATACTTTTTTCTTACGTGTTTGATTGTTAACTTCCCTATGCGTATCTGTTCGCTGCAATTAAGCAAAATATAAACATTTTAAGAAAAAAAGTGCGAACAACACAATTTTAATTATTACAAAAATAAATAATGGTATTTATTAGAACTGTTTAATTCCAGTTTTTGACTTGTAATAAAATCATGCTACAACGGTTAGTCATGCTATTTGCCTCCTGGATAGTTTATATGAGTTATAAAAAAAGGTTAAATACCCTGTTGTCATCAATCCACTAGTTCACTAGATTAATAGTTTCGGGACTAGTGAGACTATTATAAAATTTACACATCAAATAAACTAAGATTCTATCATCGCCTTGAAGTTTAAAACATTTTCAACACCAAACATAAACTTGTACTTGTCCGCAAAGACATTAAACCTTTTAAAAATGCACAATACTATGTGTGACTGGCCAAGGGCAAGAGCAGACTCCCCAACTTTGGTCAGTACAAGTTTTTGTTTGGTTTTGAAAAAATGTTTTAAACCTGAAGACGATTATAGAATCTGAGCTGCTTTGATGTATAGATTTGATAAGGGGACTATACCAGTCCCAAAACTTTTAATCTTGTAAACTAGTGGATTGACGACGACAAGGTATATGTAACCGTATTATATACGTTACCACGGTTATTTATTTTAAGATAAGCAGGACAGACCAGTTTAAGATTATTATCCCCCGAAAATAGTGTATGTTGGCTTTGTTACTGTTGGTTACTGTCCTTGGATATATATATATATGTGTGTGTGTGTGTGTGTGTGTGTGTGTGTGTGTGTGTGTTTCTTTTGAATTTTGTCGGTACCCACTGTTTATTTCTTTGGTTGTCAGTAATGAAACAAACAAATTCAATTTATCGTATCACACAGTTTACAGGCTTGATAGACTTATATGACTTTAAAAATTACTCAACGCACTTAATTTTAAAATAATAAACTCACATGTTCAAACTTTATCAACTGCAGTTTTCTAATGTAATATAAAGTTATATTATAAGAAAATCAAAAAGATTTTCACTCCAAGGAGTATATTACACCAGCAAACAAGTTTAGATTTTGAAATATACTCTAAAGATAATTAAGCACTTGCATAGTACATTATTAGTGGATTTTGTTTATTTATTTGTTACTACTCAGTACCAATATTAATGCAAGGCCAACAGAGAACTTTATTAAAGTATTTACCCGCAGTTTGAAATATAATTGGCTTCAAAGAGGATAAAGAAGGATGACATCTGCATGAAATAAAGGACACTTATTACCGGAGGCTTGGAACTCCTAAATTGCTTTATCCTGACCCGTTCATTCTGGTGGCCCCAAGGTGGAGAATTCGCCGACCCACCCTTCCGAGAGGAGCGGAAGAGAGCACGTCGATGGATGCAGATGTCAAAATCACTGTACAAATTTCAACGCGGTGGAGTGACAGTTACTCAAAAAAGTGCTTTACTTGACGCCACATAAATTTACATCTACGGCATCAAAGTGACTACTTGAGAGAGATCAACAGAGTGAGAGAGACTCCCCCTAAAAAATGTTCTATACGTTAGTTAAAATCCAGTATAACATGGATCAGCTCGTTAAAAATAATTTATGTAAAACTATTTATATCAGCAATGAAGGTTAATAAATTATTTTAAAAGATTTTCGATCCTTATCGTACATATTTATCTATAACTGAAGACAAAACCGTTTTGTTTTAATTACAATGTGTATTTAATTGTTAACTATACCAGTGTCTTAACATTACAAGTACTGCATGGACTTCCTTCAAGTATTCCTCTTCTAACGTTGTCTTCGGGCTGTAGTTTCCTTATGTTAATACAATGGTAGGTAAGCTCACTGTATTAGTGATAAATATATATATTTAGGTAAATTAGACAAATATAATTTGAATATCTTTGGTTACGTATTCCTTATAGTGCAATATAGGTTGGTTTTAAATTGGTAAAAAAACCTAAATGTTTTGGTGAATTCAAGAAATATTACAAGTTTGTTTAGTTCCCACGAGATACACCTAACATATGTATGACCTATGACGTTTCTTCCACGCGTTTACTAGCATGTGGACAGCTAAGTGTTATATGATATCAAGTCATTCATTACATCCATCTACTCACAGAACTCACAAGCATCTCAACTTGTCAACATGTGACAGAAAAACTGAATTTTCGTAATAGTTCATACTGTTCTTCTGTATCCATGATTAACAGGTCAACTGGTAAATTAATTAATTTAATAGGGGAAATCCCTTTCCCCACAGGTTATGAGTTTTTCAAATATATTCTTATTCGATCTACACTTTTTAAGGAGATGCAATACTTTTTACAGGTTTCTTAATTTGAAAGCAATAAATTAGACCACACACAGGGCTGACCACGAAAAGTGGAATGTAACTTATAGGTTCTATTTATTTATTTTTGTGGGCTCTTAGTAATGGATATAGTTATTTTTACTCAGAGTCTTTGATTAGGACAAAGTAGTAAAGAAACACCATAATTTATTTAGATCCTGTAACGTCAAACGTATAATTTCCCTCGTCATAAGTTCTGGGTTAATTTTGGGAGGTGTTTGAAGCACTATTAACAACTAAGTTTTACCCAAAATAATTATAATCTATCTGGAAACATTTGTGTTTTTTATTCGAAATGGTAGGTAATCACCTTTTATAATCGAGTATTAAAGAAAATTAAAAAAAAATTGTGCTGAAATCAAAATAATAAAAGAACATGTGTGGTCATAACTTTAATTAGTTTTGTTTTTTAATCCAAGGATGAAAATTGGTAACTGTATGAGCTAATGTAAACATACAAATAATTGTAAGGAGCACCATTTAATGACATGTTCCAGATATATTAATACAATTGATCTAATGAAAAAATGTATATAAAAAGTTGATAGGCATTTTATGTTTTAGCGAATTTCTCCTATGGGGAAGAAGCTATTACCGTAGTCGGCATGGTAAGACCTAGGTCCGGGACCATGACAACTTTTCGTTTTGAGGTCCCCAAACCCCAAAAACACCATTCGTTCGAAACTGTATATATATATATATATATGTGTCCGTGGGTGCGATAACTCTCGTAAAAAAGGTCCGATTTTGATGAAACTTGGTACAAACATTTAAAGCAGCATTTATGACTTTAAGATCGAAAACCAGACGGATCGACCTATCCGAAGGGGTATTTTGGGGGGGTTTTGTACCCCAAAAATGGGTTTTTTGAGTTTTTTACATACAATTTCTGAAAAAGTAAAATTTTATATTTTACCATTGGAATCAGCTTAAAACGACGCACAATTTGATGTTTTAATCATTGCTCTACGTCAATTGGTTACTGAGATATTGAAAGTGATAAACACAGTACGTTGTCCAATGTTATTCTTATGGAGGATAAGAAAAATTGTATATCTCGCTTATTTATCAACTTATCCTGACGAAACTTGGTTTATTGCTTCATTTCATTGTGGTCTATTGATATTTGCACAAAAATCCATTTTTTGCCCGATAGAACTATCCCGTAGCAGCAAACCTGCATACTCAGCCCCATGTTATTCTTATGGAGAATAATTAACGTGTTATCTCCTATAATTATGAACATAAATTAATAGAACTTGGTGTGTGGCTTTACCTAGTTGAGTTATATTGATATTTGTATAAAAGCCCATTTTTAGCGTTCATTATTTTATCAAACCTGCATACTCAGCCGCCATGTTATTCTTATGGAGAATAATTAAAATGTCATAAATCGTTTATTTATGAATGTATATTGATGAAACTTGGTATGTGGCTTTATGTGGTATTAAGATAAATTAATATCCATTGGAAATTCGCTGAGTATGCAGGTTTGCTGCTACGGGGGTATATTCATTTTTTAAAGTGCGTATGTAATAATATTTTTTAATTTTCTTCAGGAGGTCGCGTGTCGTTTAAAGTAAAGCTCGTTAACTGCGGCCGGTGAAATGAGGTCAATTAAGCATATGCGTAGCACAGTAGTAACGTGTTTAACCTAATTAAATATTGCAGCAATACAAGACACGCAAAGTAGCAATACATTTTTAGATTTTCCTTTTTCTTTGTACAGAAAATGAAGTAATTAAATAGTTCTCCTTTTGTCACTTAATTTTGTATTGTGTAGTATCGGGACTAAACGGTATTTTAAATATATGTATATATAACTTTATCTTCTTTATAACAGAAACCAAGCATATAAAGAAATGTCAAAGTTATCAATCGTGTTTAATCAAATCTGCCATTGACGTATTGCATCTATTGAGATATAACTATACAGCTAACACCCATATCAGTTAACAGGATAAGAGTTTTAATAAGACCTTAACAATCTGATTGAGTATATTGAACTAGTTTATTAACAAACGTTAAGATCAGTTAATTAGTCAATCAGACTTTTGCTTATTCTGTTACATTCGACTAAGATTTTTCATTGACATTAGTTCAGTGGGTAGATTAGGGTGGGATTTAGGTGACTTGGACCTACTCAAAACATTTTAGGCGAATTCACTAGTTTAACTAAACAATTTATTTTTTGTAAACTCCATTGATTTTTAAGCGTATGACCAGTTTAAAACCAAGTTTATTCAAAAAGTGCCATTTTAAATTCTGACTTTTTTAGTTTACAAATGTTATTGGTAGAGTGTCAGTTAAATCGTACTCATACATATTTCTGTATAATGCTGAGTTTCTATATGCTGTAACAATACAGCTACAATTTACGAAATTGTTACATATGATGGTTAGCTAACTCAAGGGAATAATACTAAACGATCTAAATAAAATGAAAATTGTAATGTGTAAAATATACTGGTTGTGGTTGTACATCAACCAAGACTCATTAACAAATTTTCGGGTTTGTGTGGTTAGCAATATTGGATAAAATATTCTCACCTATACCCTCAACTGTATATTTGGACGTTGCAGTTTATTAATACCTTTTGAAACAATCCTTTTTAGATATATGTATATATATATATCAATCAATCAATCAATCAAAATAACTTTATTCCAAAAATGCACATAATAGTACAGAATGGCGTCAACAATATACAGTAATACAGTACATATAAACAACTACCCAACTAACCAAAACATAATTTTTACCTCAAAACTAACCTACAAACTCATTCCATTTGATCAATGTTCTAAAGATAAGTACAAAATTCTTCTGTCTTATACAGTGGTCTATTGATAAGAAATGTTTTCAGATTTTTTTTAATAAATTAAAGCCAGCAATATTTTTAATACCTGAGGGTAATTTGTTAAAAAATTGAACTCCATTATAAGAGGGTATTTTCTTGTACATTGACAAATTATGCCTATTGTAAGCCAGCTGATTACCTTTCCTGGTTGAATAGTTATGAAAAGAATTCAATGTTGGCATTGTTCCTAATATTTATTTAACATGAAGAATTAATTGAAAAATATATAAACTGTGCACAGTCATAATTCCTGTTTCTTTAAAGTGTTCTTTTACAGATTCTTTTGGTTTTAATTTTAACATGATACGAAGTGCTTTTTTCTGCAATATCAATTTACTATTCAAATTATTAACTGATGCACTCCCATACATGCGTGTGTATGAATATATATTTGTATATATGTATGTATGTATTTATAAGTATCCTTCTTTTAAACGTTTAACGTTCACGTACTGCCAGATAATTGTACCAGCTAATATAGTGGTTAAACGTACATTTGACTATAACAATGACAACTTAAAATGGAAAAAAATACTGAACCGATTTAACAAGTTTGTTTTTTACGTACTATAAAAAGATAAATCATATGCTCGTATGTAATTATTTACCTGTTATTTGGAATAATTTTACATTTATTAATTTCCATTCAAAATTAATACAATATTTTAAAATTTATTATTCGTATGAAATCTGAAAAAAGTTATTTAATTTAATTAAAACACATGACGGCACGTATATAGCGTAATTAAAATTTTTGATTTTAAGCAACTATTAGTTTTATTATCATTTATTTGTCTCTTGCGCAAAAATAACTATTAAATGTTCAAACGCACACATAAGAAGTGTAAGCTAGTCAAAATTAGTATCAAAACGCACTTTCTAACATTGCGTTATGATGATCATTGTTGATGATAACATCCTGCTATTTCCGACCCAATGAACTACGTACGTTTTGGTTGCGCCAATGGAAAATTGCAAATAACACACGTAAAATCAATAAATATTTAGTTCAGTGCATGCTGAACTCATCTTCCAAGACTCATCTCATCTTCAGAGCCGTTTGTGTGTAGTTTTTATTTGAATTATAACTAATTTATATATTGTCAATTAAAGACATAGAAAATTGTATTTTTATATCTCCCTGATATCAGTAGACGTTCTGAATAATATTTGCTCCTAAAACATAAATTAACCTTTTATAAACTCTTGTTGCAAAAACTATCTACGGCTTCTTAATTTAACGCTCAATCACACTCTTACGCAAAAACTTATCGCCTACATATTAATTTGAAATTGGTTTATGAAAATTCAGTTGTCACCTTATGAATTCTTTTTTTTAAACTGTGTCTATTGTTGATACAACTTGATTATTAATCTTGATAAAGTTTCCTTTATTATATTTATAAATTACTTTTTAGCAGGCACACAGTTATGAAACCGTAGCATATTTTCATAATGTAGTGGATAATTGAACGAAGTGAAAGTATCCTTATACACAACTTAGACTGCTTATACTTCTTAGACTGGTAAGAGAATTAACTCAACTGGCGTGTCTGTAACCCCAATAACTCGAGAATGCCTCCACAGTTAAACTTAAAATTTTCCAGAAAAACTTAACAGGTCAAAATCTCGGTCAAGTTCGTTATTCAGATAATTTCGTTCAGTATTAATCAAATTATCTTAAAACCTAATTTATTTTTTTCTCCATAAGAATAACATTGGAAGCCATTTTAGTGGTCTTTGAATCGTTAAAATTTAGCCGACGTCTATGTTTCAACAACAGAGTAACAATAGTTAGTTTACTAGAGTATACTTTGTTATACTGGATAACAACAGTTTTTTTTTTACCAACAAAAAACACACAAGAGAGATAAATAGAAGTATATTTTTAAGTTGTGAGCATATTTATTATTTTATAAATTATTAAGTGTACGTTAAAAAAATTATACAGTTAATATTCCCTTAGTATGCCTACTCTCTGTAAATATCGTCCGTCAGTCGTCGAAGGCGACGATTGTGATTGTATCAGTGGCAGACGACAGACGACGCGTGTGGCAGTCGAAAAACTCAAAATAACTTGTTGATGACTGTAGATACTAAGATATTAACTTAACTTATAAATTAGTTTGTTTTATTACATTTTCTTAGACAATTGGTAATATTGTGAATGTCAGGTGTAAAAAGTATACAAAGCTTCAATTTATCTTGAAAGCGTTGATGAAGTTAGTCACAGTAAGCGAACAATCTTAAAATTTATTTTGTAGGACAATTATTTGCTAGTTTATATTTTCACTAAATTAATAATAAGAATTGTCTACATTACCTAAAAAACATTACCAGTAATAAAGTAGGTAACCACAATAAAAGCTATAGATTATTCTAACCAAACAGCCTTTTTTGGAAGGTTATCTTGAATGATTTGACATAGTCTAGGGTTGGATTACAGTAAGAGTAAGCCAACATTCAACTGGTAATACAACTTTTGTAAAATACTTTGAACACATTACCAGGAATGTTTTAGCGAACCAAAATAAAAGCTTTAAACTACTCTAACCAAACTAAGCCTTTTATACAGGTTATCTGAAATGATTTGACACATCCTAGGTTTGGATTACAGTGAGCTGTTTTCATCATAAACTGGGACCTATGACTATAAAATGTCGGCCTATACACTTAGGCTACTTGACATTTTAGAAGTTTCATGTACGGTCTTGGAGTCAACCCATGTTTATAGAATTTAATTTCCTGATAGCCCAGGCTATTGCAACAATATATTAAAATATCATTTTGTAAAATACAACTGTTGTTAAATACTTTAAAAATTACCAGGAATGTTGTAGCGAACCAAAACAAAAGCTTTAAACTAATCTAACCAAACTAAGCCTTTTATACAGGTTATCTGAAATGATTTGACATATCCTAGGTTTGGATTATACT
Source organism: Allygus modestus (assembly GCA_963675035.1). Lineage (NCBI taxonomy): Eukaryota > Metazoa > Arthropoda > Insecta > Hemiptera > Cicadellidae > Allygus > Allygus modestus. The sequence continues at coordinate 250,784,937 of OY776111.1, read as the reverse complement.
GAGCTGTTTTCATCATAAACATGGACCTATGGCTAAAAAATGTAGGCCTATACACTTAGGCTACTTACCATTTTAGAAGTTTCATGTACGGTCTTGGACCAACCCATGTTTATAGAATTTAATTTCATTATAGCCTAGGCTATTGGAACAATATATTGAAATATCATTTTGTAAAATACAACTGTTGTAAAATACTTTAAACACATTACCAGGAATGTTGTAGCGAACCAAAACAAAAGCTTTAATCTATTCTAACCAAACTAAGCCTTTTGTACAGGTTATCTGAAATGATTTGACTTCTCCTAGGTTTGGATTATATTGAGCTGTTTTCATCATAAACTTGGACCTATGACTATAAAATGTAGGCATATACACTTAGGCTACTTGTCATTTTAGAAGTTTCATGTACGGACTTGGGCCAACCCATGTTTATAGCATTTAATTTCATGATAGCCTAGGCTATTGAAACAATATATTGAAATCTCATTTTGTAAAATACAACTGTTGTAAAATACTTTAAACACATTACCAGGAATGTTGTAGCGAACCAAAACAAAAGCTTTAAACTATTCTAACCAAACTAAGCCTTTTGTACACGTTATCAGAAATGATTTGACATATCCTAGGTTTGGATTATATTGAGCTGTTTTCATCATAAACTTGGACCTATGACTATAAAATGTAGGCATATACACTCAGGCTACTTGTCATTTTAGAAGTTTCATGTACGGACTTGGGCCAACCCATGTTTATAGCATTTAATTTCATGATAGCCTAGGCTATTGAAACAATATATTGAAATCTAATTTTTTTATCCAAATAACTGGGCCAGACGATTTATTGTTAATCCTTAAGGATATTTTGACTTGGCCTATAGAAATTGTTAACATTAGTTCATATAGGAAACTCGCTGTTCTCTTAAAAGTTAAATTAACCACACTGCTAAAGTCACTGCTTAGCCCAAAATGCTCTGTTTGTTCTATGATAACGCACCCATGCCAATACTAACAACAAACCATACCTGAAATCTTCAATTTATTTTAAAAATAACTAAATTTACGTATTTATACAACATTTACTTTGATAAAAACAAGTGATAAATGTATGTATGTTTTTCTACGGATAAAATGTTAGGTTGGCGGCGGGATCCGAACCTGTGACCTTTCGCTCCAAGAGCCAGTGCGATACCTCTCAGCTACCGCGATAATTGATTCTTAGAGAAGCGACTAAAACTATAGCTATATAGACATAAAATCTGGATTCTGGCGGCAGTTAAATGATAACGTAATGTATTCTGATGATGTTACTCAAATCAGATATTGAATTTTTTATGAGACTCGATTTCAGTTTGATCATGTGTTTCAATTATCCTTATACGCGAGGAATGAGCGTACACCTAGTTATTTGGATAATGTAATTATTTGCATAATGTAATTATCTGATCAATATAAAAATATATTTATTTTTGAAGTAGTTTCTTTTGTTTAACATTGATTTTGATCTACAATAGAAATAGCTCAGTGGTATTTTTACTGTACACAACCTTTCTGCTAGGTTATTCAAATACCAACCAAGACCGATTATCTTTAAATATAACAAAATAATTAAATAGTTCGACTATACAACCACGCTAGCAAGCCAACGAACCGTGCTTATAACAGAGTAAGAGGTTCATACCGAAATACGTAATTGTAATTTTGCCTTTTATTGTATATTTACTAAAAGAAAAATTTTTATTCTACTATAACATTTAAAATAAACTAATGATGTTGTTGGTCCTAAGGGAGTTACCTTTAAAAGGTAATTTCCCTCAGGTATCACACTCAATTACTCTCGACGGTTAAAACATGCAGCCGTGGCATATGAAAGGGCTCACCTATCCTCTCGGGTGATCTATAATTAGTACGAAAAAGCAAATTAATTTAAAGATCTGTCTTAGTAATTATTACTAAGCTCAATAAGGGATTATTAATATTTCTTAACACTATGTTATGTTTATATATTATAGTAGAAAAATAATACTGTACGTATATCATTTATCGGTACGTTGCAACAACAGTTTATTTTAGATATATTACGATACCGCCAATTAAATATAGTGAACCGAAAGAAATATTCTATTTCTTAATGTTTTAACCTCTTTATCTAACTGAATTTAATGTATGTATATGCAGGATGCTAAATTCCAATATTTGTGTACTGTTTAGTCAATATACAATTTAACAAGTTTTCATTAATTTGCACATCCTTTGGGCTAGATAAGTTATATGCCTATACTCTAGAATCTTATTTAAAACATGCATCTAATCTATATAAATCAAATAAAAATCTGTAAATTTATTAGAATAATGAAACTGTTGCATATTTTCTCGTTTTACACTGTAGGGAAGCCAAAACAAGTTTTATCTCAATTTATGTCTGTCTGTCGGTGACGCTCAAGAACGGTTTTCTTTCGCTTTTCACAAGAAAGCGAGTGCACTGACTTTGATGAAACTTTGTTATTTTGTTGTATACATGCTTGAGAAGGTTTTAGGCTACTTTAAACTGCCATACGTCTTTTGGAAAAATAATGGTGGCCGTTCAAAAACGTTTCGTGCGGTTTTGGTCGTATTTTGTTCGCTTTTCGCAGGTAAACGAGTGCACCGATTTCGATGAAACTTTTTTCTATGTTCTATATATGGTTAGAAGGTTTTAGGATAGTTGAATATTTTTAAATCACCTTAGAACTCCGCACCACGGGTTTTCTAGATCCTAACGGGATTAACGGGATCCTTTTATTTCTTCAACATGGCAATATTTTAGTTTTATTGCGTCTAATTTGGTATTTATCCATGCGTATTTTCATTCAATTACTTCTTCGACTTCATCTGAAACGATGTTATAGAAAAGGTTCCATGCAACAGGGCCGTACTTTTCTTCAAACGCAAGGTGTATATTATATGACTGCAATTTGAGTTATTCTATACAATAAGTTAAAGCAGTTTAAATCAGTTAAAGCCAACAAAAGCAACGCCATAGTAGTAAAGGAAAAAGACGCGTGTATCAAGAAAACGGAAGAATTCATTAAAGAAAACAATTTCAAGGAATTGCCAAAAGATCCCACGGAGAAATGTCAGAAGGAGCTCACCGACGTTGTGAAAAATGTACTAAGGTTATTACTGAAAATTTTAGATTGAAAATTAATATTTTAAACTCTAAAACACCTGTAATGAGGGGATTCCCAAAAATCCATAAGAAGAACGTACCAATCAGACCTCTAGTAAACTTCAAATGGGCTCCTACATACAATGTATCAAGTATTATAGCAAGTTGACTTAGTAGTGATCTAGAGCCTGAATATAAATACAATGTAAATAAACGGTATCAGGAAACTGACACTTACTTTCTCCCTTTTAGGCCAACTTTAATTAATAAATTACTTATTTTACTAAATAAAGAATACAAAGCACGGTCAAATGTACAGAAAATCTTGTAAACAAGTTGTTTTCAAAAATATCCACCCAAATCCCTGTTTATGAGGCACTACAGAATCCATCGCTACACATGGTTTTAAGAGGGGAAATGCCCCCTATTCCCCCCTCAGGTTTATTAAGGGGAAACATATTTCGAACTTCCTCTGTTGGTAATTGCTAACTTGACAAGCATATCGAGTTTGAACAAAATTGATCAATAAATAAGAAAGAAATAGTAATTTTTGCATTCCTCATGAAAATTACATTGGACAACGTACTGCGTTTACCGCAATATGAAAACTTAAATTTTCTCCGCAACCAGTAATCGTAGAATAGTAATCAAGATACTAAATTATTTAGTTTTTTGAGCTCTTTTTAATGGTGAATAGTAATATTTGTATATCTATGTTTTTCTTATGAAAAATCCAAAAACCTGAATTTTATATATCTTAAAACTTCTAATTTCTGAACCCGGATTTTACAGAAATGCGGGTGGTGTAATTTTGTTGGAAAACCAAAGTTATACAAACGACTATATTTTAATCAAAATCGTTAGAGTCGTTTTTGATAAATATTGATTCCTCATGTTTTTTGGCGGTTTTTGGGGGATAATTACCCTTAAAAATCAAAAATTCAAAAAATGAAAAAATGCCTGGAGATATCGTGGATTAGTACATACATACAACATTTCGTAAAAATCGGATCATCAGTTAGGGCTCTAGCTCTGTACAAATCCATACAGACAGACAGACAGACAGACAGACAGACAACCAGACAGACACACAGACCTCGCGTAAAAATCACTTTTTTGGGTTCAGGGAGCACCAAAACGAATATTTCCACTAACAACTCAAATTCGAAAATTTTTACGAAAACAATACTTTCTCCATATACCATGTATAAGGGGGGGAAAGTAAAAATACTGTATATATGACCTCGTTGATAAAGATATGGAGATTAATGTTAGTGACAAAAGTAGGCTGGTTTCATTTGATATTTCAAATTTATATACAAATATTCCTGTGGATGAAACGTTTGAACTAATTAAGGCTAGGCTCAAACGTTATAAGTTGGATAGTGAGTATGTAAATCAGCTTGTAATGTTGCTCAGAGTCGTATTGAAACAAAAATATTTTAGATTTTACATTAGATTTTAAACACAAACTGATGGTTTAGCCATGGGTAGCCCCCTTTCATCAATATTGTCAGAAGTATTTTTTAAACATAACGAGGATATCATTTTGGAAAATTTGAAGAAAGAACATAAATAATAATCTATGTCATATTATGAGATATGTCATGTATGAGATATTTGGACGATATACTTGTTATTTTCAAGGAAACCGAAGAAAAGGAAGCGGAAAAAATGATGAGATTATTTAACGGCCATCATAAAACTTAAACTTTACTAAAGAGTACGAAGAGGACGGCAAGGTAAATTTCCCAGATCTCACGATGTCAAGAAGAAACGATGAGTTAGAGTTTGACATTTAAAGGAAGGCTACGCAGACGGATACTACAATTAACTTCAAGTCTCTGCATCCAACCAGCCACAACACCGCTGCATTCAGATTGATGTTATATAGAGCTTTCAAGATTCCTATAAATGAAGATAACAGAAGAAGAGAAATAACAACTATAAAGGCGATTGCTCGAGTCAACGGATTCAACCCGACAATAATAGACGAAATTGGAGCGAAAATCCAAAATAAGATAAAGAACCAAGAAAAACTACGTAGAATAACTAAGTTAGACGGAAGAAAAGAAACTTCAAGCAATTTTGCAACGTTCAGCTTCACAGGAACTATACAAAAGGTCACTAATCGATTCAATAAATATGGAGTTAATATAGCCTACAGAACGCAAAACACCATGAACAAAATACCAAATCCCAAGATAGAAGATTGTAACAAATTCGACATGCCCAGCGTTTACAAAATTAACTGTAACAACTGTGATAACTTTTATATTGGTCCAATTGTTAATTTTTTAAAGACTTAAGAATCATGTATCAGCTTGGAAGAACAGGAAACCAAAAAGATCAACCTCAGTGAAACATATCTTAGAAAATCGCCACACCATAGGGAAAGTATAAGAAAACCTCAGCATTCCCAAGAATTGTAAAAAGGAAATGAAATGAATGCATGGGAAGAAATGTTTATATTTAAATAAAAGTGTAAAGATAGAGATAAATTGATAAATGAACAAGTTAACTTCTGGTGGCACATTTAGGAAACTGTATCCGGAACTCCCGGTAACCAATAGGATATAAGCAGGGACGCCATTTTGGTTATGTAAGTTCTCTCATTGGCCTGATGATGACCGGTGTAACTGGTCGAAATCGATAGCCTTGTACCATCTTTTGTATAAGTTTACCGTCTGTATGTGAATCAGTATAAGTGTAAATATATTATTAAGTGTTGAAAGACGTCTTTTATTACATCCCGTAAGTAATAACAACACGTAATATGCTAATCAAAAAGTTGTTTTAAGATCCTCTGTTATTCTTACAAAGCATTTATTTATATTGAACCAGATGATGACTTACGAATATATTCAATAAATAGATGTTGTAGTTCTTATTAAAAACTTTGAGTAAAGATTGCTAATAAATAACATAAGTATACAGAGTGGAGATGACTTAAGAATATTTATTCCATAAACAAATGTAGTTCTTATTTAAAACGATGAGTGAAGATTAGTAGTAAATAACGTAAGTATACACAGTGTATATATTATATAAATCTATATCTGTCAGACTCATTCACTCACTATTATAGTGATCGCTTTATCTAAACACGACCATTTCTATGAAAATTAAACTGTGCATGGTGATTCGCTTTATACAGGTTAATTCTAAATTATTGATGTAACTTTGTACTACTATAATTCAAAAACTATACACTAAAAACTCATCATTATGAAATATGCAGGATGTGAAAGAGGAAGCTCAAAAGTTTTAAATAACACCGCTAGAGGACAACCGCTAGTCATAGCTGTCGGCCATTACGTGTAAGTTGAGTGAGTAATGGCTACAATCGCACATAAGGTTTTTTGTGTGCTTGAATTTGAGAAAGCCCATTCGGCAACATCAGTCCAGCGTGCTTTTCAACGAAAATTGAACATCGTTCCTCCATCAAAAAAAAAGTATATCGTTGGGTCAACCAGCTCAAAGAGACCGGGAATGTTTGTAAGGGTAAAAGTACGGACCAACCACACGTAACAGAAGACAACGTCAGGCGGATAGAACAAAGTTTGTTCGTGGTCCAAAAACGTCGACCTATAGAACAAGCAGAGAACTAGGCCCTCGACGGTTCTGTGGCTGGTCTATACTAGTACAGAGTTTGACATTTGGTAAAGAAAAATGAAGCTGTCACAGTATTGGTAAAGTCTTTTGGCTATCCAGTGTCCAACTTCTCTTCCTCTGTTCCTCCTTGTCTATTTTGGGTGCTTGACTCCCAGTTGAGCCTGGATCCCCAGTCTTGTCCAAGTTCTTGGAGGGAGTAGTGGATCTTCCTTGCAGCCTGGGACGGGTGCCTGGGAAGAAGGGCTCTTATCCGACGGTCTTCGGTCTGCCGGGCTGGAGGACAAACCATCCTTGAGGCTACCCGATCTCTGAGAGGTTGGAGGCTCTGTGCGATGGCAGTCCCTAACTGGTGGACTTAGGGGGACGTCGGGTTAGAGGGTGAATTTTCTTGGGCTTATGCCACCCATAGAACCTGGGAGCTAGGTAGGGGTTTCTCTTCCTTTCTGTAGCGAGGCAGACTGGCCTACCACCTTTCCCATCCGTCTTTTCCCTCTTTCCGGTGGCTGTGAAATATCCCAAGGGAGACGTGCCTAGCCGGCTATGCTGGGGCCTCCTAATTCCCCCAAAAACAAACAAACAAGCAGGGAGCTAGAGGTACCTCAAAAACCTGTCTGGCGTTTTTGAGACGTCGTTTACAGTACAAACTAAACCGCCAACAACTTTTACAGGCCCTTCGTGGAAATGACAAACCCAAGCGTGTTGAGTTTTGTCACCAAATGGTTTAAAAAATAGAAGGAGTTATTAGTGACGAAACGACGTTCCATCTCTGTGGAAAGGTAAACTGGCACAATGTTCGAATATGTGGTCTACAGTGGAACAATGTGTGTTGTTTCATGTGGTCATGAAACAATGGAACATGAAAGAGACTCATCCAAGGTTAATGTGTTTTGTGCTCTATCTCAAAACAAGGTATACGGGCCTTTCTTTATTGTGGAAAAAACAGTAAATGGAATTACATACGTAGACATGTTGGATTTATGGCTTCTTCCCCAACTTACCGAAGATTCGGAGGATTTCATCTTCCAGCAGGATGGGGCTCTGCCTGAACAATCATGTTCGAGAATTTCTCAATGCGAGTTTACCCCAGCGATGGATTGTACAAAAAGGAAATGAAGATCAATCACTGCTGTCCTGGCCTCCCAGATCACCCGACCTCACCACATGTGATTTTTCCTGTGGGGATTCGTAAAGAGACAGTCTACGTGCCGCATCTGCCAGCAACTTTAGCTTAAGAACCGGATCACAGCCACAGTGAACCCGTGTCTGGGACGAATTCAACCTCCACATGGATGTGCGCCGTGCAGCCTGAGGGGGCTCATAGAGCATTTGTATTAAGAATCTTGTTTGTTTCTGTTATCATATAGAATACAATTTAAATTTCTACTTTGTTACATTTTTTAAATATAAAGTTATAATATTGTATCAATCATTTATAATTACCCTGTACTTCAGATGTAGAATAATAATACATTTAAAAATCCTATAGGGACCTAATTTACTTTTATGACAATCCTGTGAGAATTAGTATTTACTGGACCTTTTAAGTTGAAATTCTGTAGGAACATAACTAATACATCAGAAAAAAAAAACGCAACGTTTAAAGGCTACGCCCCCGGAATTTCGAAATGCAATCTTTTTAACAATTTTGCACCTACTACTGGACTGATGATGAAGTTGAAACTCGGTAGTTATATAGCTCAAGAGTAGTGGGGGTTTGTAGTTTTTGCGCCGGAAGTCACGTCACATCCGGTCAGTGACCGGATGCGCTGAGTGAATAAATACGTCATCTGAGGCTGAGCCAGTGACGTAGGCGATTTTGTGACGTAATGAGTGAAAGTTCAAAGTTCAAGGTCACGGGGAAGTTTTTAAAAAAAAATCTACCTCGCACTCGTCAAATTCGATTGTGATTCGATAGTTAATCGATAAGAAATATCGAATGAAAACCATCGAATGAAACAATCGAATGATACGAGTGCGAGGTAGTACTATTACAGATATTACTTTATTTTATTTACAATAATTCATATTACAAATATTACTTTATTTTATTTACAATAATTCATGTTTACAATAGTTCCCCGTTGTTCGTTGTCATCGATGTTGTTGATCCGGACGAGTTGCGACCATCACTTTGCTTTCTGATGAAAGACGGTAGATACTTTGATTCCTGCGCAGAGTCCATCTTTTGTTTTCGACACCTATCTGTTCTGTTAGGTGTTTGCATTTCATTGCTGTCAGGTGGAAATAATACCTGACGGCAATGAAATAGAAACATCTATCAGATCTTGAGTGAAATGATATTGTTATTTTGTGAAGAGCGTCTTGGAGAGCTCGATGTTCACCGGTCGAGAGCCGGAGGTGTACTGACTATTCGCTAGCTAGCGATTTGGTATCAAACAAAATGGTGGGGGTAAAATTGTGGTGGGGCGGAGCAGATGGCAGACGGCAGATGGCAGGCGGCAGGTGGCAGGTGGCAGGTAGCAAGTGCGCGGCAGATGGCAGTCTCCCCACTACACCAGTCCCCCCACTACACTAGTCTCCCCACCAAGTTTTACATCGCACAATAACTAGTTTACATGTGTTAGTTAGGGTTTAGCTCTTAGACTGTGAAGACCTTGGCTCCGTAACTGAAAACTTCAACGCTGTATAAGTATCACAGCTACTATGATGTAAACCGGTGCATGTATTCATATGGTGCTTTTTGCGTAGCAAACAACTGGCTAAAAGTGTTTCAACCTCGATTATTCTTCGACGAAACCGCTCATTGTCCACTAAAAGTGTAGACCTTCTGTCTTCATTGTCAGGGAAGTAGAAAGTAGTTTTAAGGGGACAACTGAAGGTCACCTTCCTCATGTTCCTGTAAAACTGCACCTACCCCCCCCCGCCCCACCACAACGTTACCTTGTCCTTCAAACCATTGTTTTTACGCTACAGATACTTTACTGTTGGTTAGATTTAAATTTAGATTGCACCTTCTTGTTCGTCTTATCAAGCCGCGTAATTGAAGTACCCACATGTTATACTTTGAACCAAAAACAAAAAGGTTATTTAGGTTTGTCCTTGAAAATAGTTGTTATTTCGCTGTAGCTGCTATACCCTTGGTCGGATTTAAATTTTGATTGCACTTTCTTGTTGGGCTTGCTGAGCCGCGTCAGTAGAGTACCCACATGTTATACCTTAAACCAAAAATAAACGTTAAACGTTAAACGTTATATAGTTTTGGGTCATTTTCAAGGTCAAGGTCAAGGTCAAGGACCTTGGGACTTAGAGATTTTCACAAAGTGGGCTGCACACAAACATAAGACTAACAGTCTCCTGCCTATGTACAGGCCAAGTCCCTAACTTGAAATGCTTAAGGTGGTCCTGAAAAGGACCGTTTGTGTGTGATAGGACAGTGGTCAGGGAACGGTGGAACGGCGGTCAGTTTGGAGGTCAGTGGTTTATTCTTTTACCATCCACTTTACAAGCCCCTTCTGCTTAATTAGAAGCATTTCCTTCTCTGTCTTAGGAGGCGGTGGAATACACTGAGGCATATCCACCTCGATGTATCTTTCACTGAAGTGGTGTTGAAGAAGACAGGTGTTCTCGTTTTTACATACACATATGTAACCCGTCTCCAACTTCAGTTTTCTGAACTTCGTCTTCACGACCTCGAATGGCGTCACTACACTGTCGATCTTCATCCGCTTCAGCACCTCATCGGCAGTTAGAGGCGGAGTCAATGGTCGAGTCGTTGCAGAAGTTGATGGTTGAGGCGTAGTTGAAGGTCGAGGCAATGGTCGAGTCGTGGCAGTAGTAGATGGTTGAGGCGTAGTTGAAGGTCGAGGCTCAGGCTGTTGTTTAAAATATAGTGGGTGGTTCCGGAAATTCTTTTTGATACAAGACTTAAAAGAAGTTGGTCTTTTAAACCCGCTTCGTTTCTCTAAAGTCTTCTTCAAACTGTCCTTTACACGTTGCAGATTCTCGATTGTCAGAGGAGAAGTCATAGCGATGTAGGTGGTTACAGTTCGCAAGGCAAAGCTGGAATGAGCTGAAAGCCGGAGTAAAGCGGGTCGCAAAGTGAAACCATGTCCTATCCATATATGGGTAGAAAGCTGGGGACTGGTTTAGAACCGGTTTGACCAAGACCGGTTAACATCCGGGACCCCCTCCGTCAAGGTCAAGCCAAGGTCAAGTCAAGGTCAAGCCAAGGTCACACCAAGGTCAAGTCAAGGTCAAGTCAAGGTCACGCCAAGGTCAAGTCAAGGTCAACTCAAGGTCAAGTCAAGGTCAAGGCAAGGTCACGCCAAGGTCAATCAAGGTCAAGCCAAGGTCACGCCAAGGTCAAGTCAAAGTCAAGCCAAGGTCACGCCAAGGTCAAGTCAAGGTCAAGCCAAGGTCACGCCAAGGTCACGCCAAGGTCAAGTCAAGGTCAACTCAAGGTCAAGCCAAGGTCAAGTCAAGGTCAAGTCAAGGTCAACTCAACGTCAACTCAAGGTCAAGCCAAGGTCAAGTCAAGGTTGACCCCCTGGTGACGACACAGGCGTGGTTGCCCCCCACCACTGTCTGCAGCCTTTATAAGCGGGAGCAGCCCGCAGTCTCTTCGCAGTAGCTTGCCGCCCGATGTTTGAATATACGTCCCAGTGGGTTGCACTCTGCTGCAGCGTAGGTCTGTTAAGTGTGCGTTGGGCCCGACGTGCAATTAAGAGATCCGCGCCCTTGCATGTTTAGTTAGTTTGTTAAGCATGTTAGATAACGCTTGTAATTTTCTGCTAGGTAATGTAGTTAGTCTAATATATGTTAGTGTTTGGTATCTGTTTGAAGTGTCTTATTTACTAATGAAATATGTACTCCCGGCCCTACAGGTCCCTCAACAACCTTGGTCAAAACTTGGGTTTGCAGCAGCCTGACGCCGGGTGTTTGGATCTAAGTCCCACCGGGTTTCAGTGATACTGTTGACCTTTGCAAAACCGACCTCGGCTGTTCTTGTAAAAGTAACGTTAACTGATTAATTTTGTTTACATAGTTGCTGGTAAAGTCTTTATTTTCAAAGTAATGTATCTTGCTTCTCATCCTTTTCCTAACCCCTCTAAGGTATGGCGCGCACACCGACCTTGTGTCAATACGGCGCGTAAACCGGTTGACATTACCCATCTTAGCCCGAGAAACCTTTGTAAAATATAAAGTTAGTCTCTTGTTTAAAATCAGTCTCTTGTTTGTTGTCTTTTGCCCCCCTTCCCAAATACAGAGCGGGGAATAGAGCAGTATGTTATGCTCTATTCCCCGCTTTGGCTTCACGTTCAGATGACCTTGATCTACTAAAGGGACTTATAAAATCTTCGTTTGGTAAAACATCACAACAATATTTCTTCCCTAACCTAACCCCCCCTCTTCTTTTCCCTTTCCCCTTACTACAACTGGGTATAAAAGGAGGGTTTCCACCAGTGTTAAAATCATTCTGCTGCTTACACATCACGAGTGCAATTCTGTTCCCGAGATGTCTGACCGCAGGAAGCAACTTTTGCCAAGGAAGGTTGAGCACTCTTCACCTGCTCCGTCATCTGCTCCGCCAGCTCCTTCCATCCTTCGGCAGGCGTTGATTTTATCATGTATTGTTTCTGAGGAGCCTGCACCACGACCTCAACCACTTCAAGAAAACCTCGTTGCTCCCCCGTCAGCTTCTTCATCTTCTTCATCTTCTTCATCTTCTTCATCGTCTTCATCGTCTTCATCTTCGGCTACCTCTTGCTCACCTTCTCCATCACCAAGGAAGGATGAGCAAACACCTGCACCATCTTTGGCTTCACCAGCTCCTTCGCTTCTTCAGCAGGCGCTGGCAAGCATTCTTCCACCTTCTACACCAGGCTCTTCAACACCATCTGCAATTCTACATCCTTCTTCTCCCACCAAACCTTCTACATCTTCTTCAAGTGTTCTTTCCCGTCCTTCAGTAATCTGCATTAACAACGAACCTCCTTCAGAGAAATTTAAACAATTAAAAGCCTTGAGACGGCAGTCTATACTTCCTGCACCAAGATGCAGCTACAGTTTTAAAAAAGGTGCAAGGGAAGGGAAACGTTGTGCTAAGTCTTGTGTTTTAAATGAAAAATAATGCAGATTACATTTAAAACAAAATCACAAGGGTACCGTTTCTCTTTCTACACCGCATCCAACAGTGAGACCGACCAAAATTCGAATTAATAGGCTTTGTAGAAATAAACGATACATTTTTGTTAAATCAAAGGGCTTTGCAAAGGTGGTGGTTCAATGTGAAGGTAAATTGTACTATGTAGAGTTGCCTAGAGCCATGGACCTCCACGTCAAAGAACTTACCAAACAGGACTATTTAATTCGAAATGATTCAGGTTTCACTGTGTGGAAAACATTAAAATAAAAAAGATCAAAAAAGTGTATTCCAAATTAAAATAGTTTTTCCAAATTAAAAAAAGTGTGGACAACCTATTTACAATTTGTAGCATATGCTACAGAGTGTAAATAGGTTGTCCACACTTTTTTTTACAATGTTACAACGACCTTGACCTAGATAACGGACTTAGATATTTTACACTAAGTCAAAGATAAAACTTAAAAGGAAAAAGGAGAAATAATATACTAAAAACATTATTCAACAGTAAAGAGGGGAGGGGGTAAGCGGGTATTTAAGCGAGCGATTCGGAATATAATTATTAGTTGTATCGTCATGAGCGTCAACAGCAACACATGGGGAAAGAAAATTAGCGAAGAGGAGTTGTACGCGATTGCTGAGGCTGCTGAAATGATTGAGGTTTATAAGATTGATAAGGTTGCGGAGAATGATGCTCAGTCACAACCGCAACAAACTACATCATCGATGCAGTCTACAACGCAGCAACCAAGACCCTATCATGTTATCCTGGAGGAGTATAATGAGGCGATGAGGTACGCCTTTACAAAGTGGTGTGGTCAACCGCGTTCTCCTGAACAATGGGAGGAGCACGATTCAGACTTTCGCCTGGTTGCAGACTTAGAACTTGAGCTTCAAAGAACAAAGGCTGCTTAATAGTGAGAAGATTTATTGTTTACTTTAAAATACAGAGCGGGGAATAGATCAGTTTGCGGTCCAAGTGAGAACCACTTACTGCTCTATTCCCCGTTTTGGCAACTTGTTCAGATGACCTTGGGACTTAGAAAATTCTCGTTTGGTAAAAAAACATTAAAATATATATTCATGTATTTCTTACAAAAATATTCCCTCTCTAAAATTTCCACTCCCAATACTTCCCATGGGTATAAAAGAGACACCTCATCGATAGTAAAATCAGTCTGCTGCTTGTGTTTGCTCACCTCGGTTACCATGGAGCACATCAGAAAACCAACTTCTGCCACCTCATCTTGTACTGTTTCATCTTCTGTTGTCCCATCTTTTGCTGTTCCATCGATACTTGTCCAGGCTATGATTCTATCCCACATTCTTCCAGAGACTGGTAATACTTCGCCAAACTCGAGATCTCTCAAAACCGAGAGAAACAATGCTAGTTCTTGGAAAATGAGAACAAGGATCGCTGACCGTTATAAAGTATTAAGAAGCATATTACCATCCTCCAATCCGTATGATTCTAAATTAACCAATATACAAAAGACAATAAAATACATTGCAAACCTTCAATCGCAGCTTCAAGAACCGTCCTCAATTCACAAAGAAGTCTTACACAACCCTCCACCTTTTGAAGCCGTTTTTCTTAAAGAGGATGAGTTAGCAGATCAACATTTTTTCGCTGAAGAACCTTCAGCTTACAAACAAATCTTCCTCATGGATGAAGATCAGGACGAGTAACTATCCTAAAAAAAAAATACTAAAGTCCTTTGAAATACAAAGCGGGGAATAGATCAGTTTGAGGTCAAAGTGAGAACCTCTTACTGCTCTATTCCCCGTTTTGGCAATATGTTCAGGCGACCTTGACCCACTCACAGACTTAGAAAATCTGTGGATAGGATAGATATGTTAAATAAAACATTCCTTCTCTACTACATACCCCCACTCTACTACCTACCCCCACTATACTACCTACCCCCACTCTAATGGTATAGGTAAGCGGGGTATTTAAGCGACCGCTCCAGAACTTAGTAATTAGTCAGCTATGGACAGTCAAGCTGGATCATCCAAGTACATAGAGAGCCTAGAAATGCCCGAGAGCAGAAAAGGGTGCTAAAAGTAAATAAAGCATATAAGTTACTACATTCAAAACTACCATTTGTTAATCCAAAAATGTCAAGATTATCAATTATACAACACGTGACAAAATACATTAAACCCTACAAATGGTGTTGGAAAAACCATTGACTTCGCCTCAACTGCCTGATCAACCAATCTCCAAACTCAACTCTTCAAGAAGTTTTTCTTGATGATGGTGATGATGCAATAGAAAAAATTCTTAATGAAATTCTAACATTCGAAATTGATCAATTTGTTTTAACTGACTAAAGATGGTTTGGAAATACTGAACGGAAGAATACAGAACGGAGAATAGATCAGTTTTCGGTCAAAGTAAGAACCACTTACTGCTCTATTCCCCGTTCTGGCAACAGGTGTAAATGACCTTGGGACTTAAAAAATATTCGTTGGATAAAAAATAATGAAAGATCTTCTTATTTCTCACAACAACAATATCCCTTCCTAACCCCCACCACCACCACCTAAACTAAGTATAAAAGAGGTTCTCCATCGTTGGTAAAAATTATTACTCTGCTGAAAATGAGTGCATCCACTCCTTCTATCTCTGCAGCAACTATAATAGTTAGCAGATGGGTCGAAAACATTGATCAGTTGCTTGCTGTAAGGAGATTACTGCTACGGTATCTTGATATAGAGGTTAGTTGTCAATTGTACATGTGGAGACCAACAGGTGAAGTTTATAGTAGTGAAAATTTAAAAGCATTTAAAACAAACTATAGTAGTAAGTTATATAAAATCTTTGGCAATATGGTAAGGTTAGTCGATAAGGGATGGAACATTAACATAACATTTTATATTGTTCCAAACCTGTAACTAAAGCATAAAAAAAAACGATGGGTATATAAGCCCGATGTTGCAGAGACAATTATCACTTTGGTTCTGAATTGCATCAAGAGAGCATCTACCATGGTATACCTCCACTATATTGACTCTACTGCTAAAGCGGATACTTTTATCCAGCGTGTTTACCAACTGTTAACGGAGTACCAACATGTTCAGGTCAAAGGATTGGGTATTCGTGGAACAGAAGAAGTAAAAATGGATGTAAAACCAATCCCTTTGAAGAAAAAATTGGCCAATTATTACGAGAAGGCTACATCCTGTGCCTTTATTACACAACCTCATAAACTACATAAAAGGCCGAAGGGGGGGAATACAGAATGGGGAATAGATCAGTTTGAGGTTTGAATAAGAATCACTTACTGCTCTATTCCCCGTTCTGGTAATAGGATTCA
This sequence comes from Allygus modestus, assembly GCA_963675035.1. NCBI lineage: Eukaryota > Metazoa > Arthropoda > Insecta > Hemiptera > Cicadellidae > Allygus > Allygus modestus. The sequence goes on along the minus strand of OY776111.1, from coordinate 250,768,752 downwards.
CCATAAAAAGAGATAAAAACAAAATTAAACATTTACAAACTGATGATGGAACAGAATACTTTAATACAAACTTTGCACAGTTAATGAATAAATATAAAATAAATCATTATTCTACAAATTCAGAGAAAAAAGCAGCTATTGTAGAAAGATTTAATAGAACTTTAAAAGGAGCACTGTATAAACAATTTTCAAAAAGAGATTCTTACGTATGGTATGATGTTTTACCACAATTAATAAATGATTATAACAACAGGTTTCATAGAACTATTGGTATGAAACCTAACAAATAAAATAGAAGAAATGCAAAAGATGTATTAAAACGCATAAAGAAAAATACAAAGCTTAAAGTAGAAAAAATAAAGCCAAGAAAATTTAATGTAAGTGATAATGTACGGATTAGTAAATATAAGGGAGTGTTTACCAAGAAATAACTTCCCAATTGGACGAATGAAGGTTTTACAGTGTATAAAGTGCAACCGTCTGTACCTGAAACGTATATCTTAAAAGATAACAAAGGAGATTTTTTGCAAGGTGCATTTTATGGACATGAAATGTTAAAGTCAACAGTAGGTGATGTATATCTTGTTGAAAAAGTGTTACAAAGAAAAAGGACGCAGTTAAAGTGCGGTGGTTAGGGTTTAACAAAACTGAGGATTCATGGATACCTATAAAGGACTTAATTTTGTGCAAGCAACTCATTTCATCATTAACCTTTGAGCAGGATGGAGATTATTCACCATAAAGATCGATTCAATATTTATAACATAGATGATTTAACTGTTGATAACGTTAAAATCAACAATGGTAAACACGGTAGTTTACTTCCAAACACTGTTCGATGTATAGTAAGTGGCCCCTCAAACTGTGGAAAGACCAATGTTGTCTTTAATTTGATCACTAATCGGCAGGGATTAAGGTTTAATAACCTATATATTTTTTCAAAGTCTCTACATCAACCAAAGTATCAATTGCTGGATAAAATCCTATCTGATGTGTCTGATGTTAATTTTTACAAATTTAACGCTAGTGATAGCATTATGCAACCAAACGAAGCGAAACCGTATTCTGTATTTATATTTGACGATGTATCTTGTGAAAATCAGGATACTATTAGAAACTACTTTGCCATGGGAAGACATAATAACATCGACAGCATATATATAGGACAAACTTATAGCAAAATCCCAAAACAACTTATCAGAGATAATGCAAATATTCTAATTGTATTCAAACAAGATGATACTAACCTAAAACATATTTATAACGATCATGTGAACGCGGATATGCCATTTGAAAAGTTTAAAGAGCTTTGCGGAAAAGCATGGGCGGAAAAGTATGGATTTTGGTTATTATGAAAGATCAAGCTATAAAAGATGGTCGTTATAGAATAGGTTTTGATAAATTTGTTTTAATACACTGATTAGCGGTATTACTGTACAAGTCGTCAAGGTGTGAAGATGGTTAACCAGGAAAAGCTATTAAAGGAAATAAAATTACTTAGTGATTCTATTAGACAAAAAAACCGAGCTTTAAAATCAGGTATAAATGAAAGAGAGCAATTTTTAGAAACAACATTCAAACCTGTTACTGAACCTTTAAAGCGATTAGCACAAAATATGGAAAAACCTTCAATTCGCTTCGAAGGAGACAACATGCTACCAATTTCCAAATATGAAGAAGAATTTCAGAATGATGAAAGTTTTGGCCAGTTACAAACATCTGAAGAAAGCGACAAGTATGAAGAAAGCGGAGATATAGAGGATTTAAAGGAAAAGGACATTGCAGAAGATACAAGTACAGAAGATACAAGTGTAGAAGATACAAGAGCAGAAGAAGAGGATATTAACCCATCCAACTTAAGCAAATTAGGCACGGATATTATGTTTAAAGGAACACTTGGAAGAACATATACGTTAAAAATGTTACACGCCGCACATGCTAATCGCGATTATCATACCTATGGAGCTAGAATTGAGGATAAAGGATTAATGATTGGAGATAGCAAGTTAGATATAAACGAAAATGATGAAATAGTTATTGGAGATAAGAAATATAAAGGTACAAAAGGTTTGTTTGAACTTATCTTTAAAAATAATCCTGGTAAATATACTAAAAGGGATTTACAATTGTTTAAAAATATATTAGAGTATACAAATGCACATAGAAAAAAGTATTCCGAAGACCTACCTATTCATAGAAATCGGTCAATAAAATATACAAGTATTATATCTAGTCTTTTCCCCTCGAAATCAAAAAAAGCTCAAATTAAAAGAAGAGCTTTATCTTCTGCTGAATTAAATGTTTTGCATAAAAAGAGAAAAAAAACTGATCCTACCACATCTGGAAGGGGATTATTTAAAAATTTGTATAAAACTAATGTAATATATTACAACGATATAAATAAGTTAGTTGATCGAATGAGGTTATTACATGAAGCTATGGAAGCCGGGAACACTGGTTTAGAAAACGAATGGGTAGCTTTGGTTGATGAACTGCGAAAACAAGGAATAATTGTTCAATAGACGTATATATATATATATATATATATAATAAAAACTAAACGATAGCGATTCAGTTACATCATGAGTGTGGACAAGTTTGGACGGCATTCCGAGTTTGGAGTAAAATCTGGATATAGTGAAAAAAGAGCTGGGTTTCCGTTAACACCTGACGGCAACTATAATTTTGAAGGAAAAGTAATTCAAAATGTTGGTGATCCGCTTATGTCGTCTGATGCGGTTACGGTACAGTATATGAAAAAAAGAACCCCAACTGTACACGAAGATCATTGGGGATTTTCCGGTAAAAGGTTAAGCGATATACAATATCCCGTTTATGATGGTGAAGCAGTAAATTTAGCTACTCTAAAATTGTTAACAATTTACAAAAGGAATGAAACTGACACAAGCTATGATGTAAAAAAATTAAAATTATCAAATGTAGGTGATTGTGAGCAGGATGGAGACAATGTAAATAAGAAAATGTTTGATATTGTACTCAAGAAATGGACTACGGAATATGGAAAACATTTGGAAAGGTTTGGTGCAGCTCTATTCCATTATATCCATTGGGCTTCAGGAAGATATGCAGCTTCAGATGTTGACAGTCACAATTATTTAGACTGGAAAAATATACACAATCCAGAGAAACCTAATCAACGAGATAAACCGTCTGAGCCTTCTAAAGTCAAGACATTAGGAAAGGGGGATAAAGTGAATGTGTTTAATGAACCAACAGAAAACAATGAAGATTACATAAGAGAAAAAAGAATTTAAAATACCCCATGATAAGGGATAAAGCATCAGTCATATTCGAGAGACGATACAGAGAGGATGATGAAATCCAATATTACCGCGTGGAGTTTAATATCTCAAGAGCCGAGATTTCCCCAAGGAGTGTTGACAGATGGTTTTGTTCAACGGTTTGATAGATATATGGATTGGGAACAACTTTCCATACACTACCTCTTCACAATGACTATGTTAAGAATTTATTTCACAGAGTTAACTGGATCCATATTTTACAAAGACAACAGTTTTCAGAAGACTTCCTCGTAGAGATGACATCAAATTTTAATAACTGTTGGGAAGTAATAAGTAAATATCAAAATCTCTCTGAGAATTACATTGACAATTTTAAAGATAAACTAGACTGGGATGTGTTATTCAATTACCAACGATTAAGTGGCAAGTTTCTAAGGGAACATGACAACTATTTAAAGTTTATTTATTTTACCGAAGACAACGACACCATCACCAGCGGAGAATCATCTGGAACATCTTCAATTACACCTTATTTCTATTTTTACTATTTTTATTTAATATGTCTACATTTAATTAATAAATCCATTTCTACACAATAAATGGATTTTAAACAGTATATAATACAAGAAACCAAAACTGATATTACATTCAATGTAACAGATTTATAGAGTGCACCTACTGATTGTAAGTTTTGCTATAAATAGTCATGTCGAGGGTTAAACGCATCAGTCATAATCGAGAGAGATTACAGAGAGGAAGGGGAATAGCATCAACCGCATTTTCTCTATTGAGTAAACCGGTTGGAGCTATAGTTGACAAGGCGATTGATTTATTACCTGTGGAATTACATTTACCTGGAGGATATCAATATTGTGGTCCTGGAACCAAATTAGAGAAACGTCTTGCTAGAGGAGATCCTGGAATAAATAAGCTCGATCAGGCTTGTAAACAGCACGATATAGCGTATTCCAAATTTGGTGATACTAAAAATAGATCAATAGCAAATAGAGCACTTGCTGAGAAAGCTTGGCAAAGAGTAAAATCAAGTGACGCGAGTATTGGTGAAAAAGCAGCGTCTTTAGCAGTAACAGCAGCAATGAAAGCAAAAACTACGTTTGGAGGAGGAAAGAGAAGAAGGCGTGGGAAAAAACCCGCTAAGAAACAAGGAGGTAATATCAGAAGAAAACGTCGATCTACCAGTGGTAAAGCTAAAAAGAAACCAACAATATGGTCAATGATAAAAAAGGGAGGAGGATTATACCTAAGACCGTAGCGTGTGTATTAAATAAGAAAGAGCAATTTCTAATTAAAAACAAAGAATTTACCAATGAAGAACTGATTACATATGCTTCTTGTTTGAAAATCCCATTTTTTAGAGGAGTATTTATGAAAGATGAATTACCGGTTACAATGTGGAAAAATGAGATTGGTATTGTAAATTTGGATAATAGTGAAGGATTAGGCACTCATTGGGTGTGTTACAAGAAACTTGGTAAAACCATTTATTATTTCGACAAATTTGGAGACCTTCCACCACCGAAAGAACTTCAACAATACTTTCGTGCGGCAGAAATGTTTTTTACAATCATACAAGAAAACAACCTGATGATACATCCATTTGCGGTCATTTATGTTTAGACGTTTTAGCTAAAAGTGTTAGTCAACTTTAAGATGTCTTCGTATACAGTGTCATTAACCGGTAACTCATGTACTTTGCACAGTATTATGTTTCCAGCGCTACGTTTGCAAAAAGGAAGACTATGGGATGCCGCATTATTGGATTTAACAACATATAATTCTATTCCAAACGTTAGTGAAGGAATACCTAAAACGAAACATCGGTCAAATTGACCGATGGGTAATTTTGCGCTGTAATAGTGGCTAAACTGCTTGGCCTTGAGGGCTGCCGCTCCCCCTACCTTCCTCCCCCACCCTTCTCTTACCTCCAAGGCCATTTTCACTCAGTTTGCCCGACGGCTTTGTATTGAGCAGACGCTTTGTGTAAAAGCGGTCGGTCAGATTTACCGCGTGTTTCGCTTACCGGCTGCCACTCATCGGTCAAATATACCGTGTGTTTCGCTAACAGGTTGAAGTGAAATGTGTTGTGTTTTGCTGTTTTTGTAAGAAACTAAAACGTCTCGTGATACAAAATGGCTAGCGGTGGTCCTAGCCGTGGTATAAGACTTAGTGACCCAGATTTTAGTGATCAGATACGAAGGTTGATGGTAGACGACAGTGAAGATGATAGTGTCTTCAGTGAGGTTGATGATTCGGATGCCGATCCGGACTATGTTTTGTCTGATGATTAAGGCCAGCAAATTTCCAGTTTATCAGAAGATGAAGATGATGCTGATTTGCTCAATCTTGAGAACAATGCAGGGAATATAATAAATACAGTTGCTGAAGGTGTTGATCTTCCTGAGTATTTTTGTGAACGTCTGACGAAGAAAGAAATTGGACCACCGAACGCATGGAAAAGCAAACCACGTGCAACAAACGTAAGAACGCCTGCCAGAAATATAATTACTACTAGATTACCAGCAATGAGAGCACCAGCAAGGGCCTTAGGCAACAATCCCTATATGCGTGAAGTTTGGAGTCTTTTATTTGACGATGAAATAATTTCAAGTATAGTTAGAAACACTAACATAAAGTTGGCCAGTGTTAGGCTACATCTGTCAGCAAATACAAATAAAAGCAATTACCGGGATACCAATGTGGAAGAGGTGAATGCCCTGATTGGCCTATTATTACTATCATCAATTCTAAAGTCAAATGACGAGAAAATGAAATCCCTATTCACGAAAGACGAGTACAGCCGCCCCATATTTCGCGCATCCATGTCTGCAAAGCGCTACGAAATACTAATTGGGTCCTTACGATTTGATGACGCACAGACACGTGTACAAAGGAAGCAGGATGATAAAGCTGCTGCAATTTCAGAAATATTTTATAAAGTTATTTCTAACAGCCAGGCAGCCTATAGCCCATCTGAGTTTGTAACGGTCGACGAAATGCTTGTTCCGTTTCGAGGGCGTTGTGGATTTCGTGTCTACATGCCTAAAAAGCCAAAAAATATGGCATAAAGGTGATGTGTTTGACAGACTCAAAGACCTCTTACCTCGTAAATGCATACATTTACACTGGAAAGAACAGTGACGGAATGGGATTGACAGAAAAGGAAAAAGAGATGCCAGTAGCAGTACAGTGTCTTACAAGACTGTGCAAGGTTATCGAAGGCAGCAAACGCAATGAGACAGCCGACAATTGGTTCACTTCTTTGGATGGAGTGGAGCAGCTTGGAAAGATGAAGCTCACCTTCGTAGGTACCATCAGGAAAGACAAGCGAGCAGTCCCACATGAGTTCCAGGCAAACAAAGATCGACCCGTTGTCTCAACATTGTACGGGTTTAGAGGTGAAATGGTACTTCTGTCCTTTGTTCCAAAGAAGAATAGGTCAGTTTGCCTCATTTCAACATTTCACGATAAAATCGAAACAAATCAAGAAAAGAAGAAGCCGGAGATTATTTGTTTCTATAACAAAAACAAGGCAGGAGTGGACATCTTGGACATGAAATGTGCCGTATTTTCGTCCAGCCGAAAAACTAGGCGGTGGACGCTAGCCATGTTTTATCGGCTGATCAATATTGCAAGTTGCAATAGTTTCATCGTCTATATGAGCTATTCTGGCACAACGATGATGAGTCGTTTCGAATTCATCAAGATGTTGGCCCACGATTTGATTGTGCCCCATCTGCGTAGAAGAATTTCCAAATCTTCCACGTGACCTGACAACGGAAATCGGAAAGATCTTACGAAGTCCTCCAGCAGCTCCCGGTGCCCTTAGTGATCTGATGGACAAAAGGAAAACCTGTGGTAAATGCCCTCCCGGAAGTGACCGTAAGACACAGCACAAATGCTTCAGATGCAGCACCCCGATTTGCGGTCGATGCCAAATCAGGTCATGTTTCAACTGTGCTACTAACAACGAGTAAACGTGAAGCGGGACAAGGTGATACATATAATGTCTATTTGGACTAATATGATGATGAGGTATGCTTTTTTTTCATTATAATCTTGTTACAAACTTGTTGTAATAATTTGTATGTAATATAGCAACCATATAACATTTCTATATACCAAACTTGTTTATATTATTACATTTTTAGATTTTACATGTAAAGTGTATAGTATTTTTTTTTTATTAATTTTGTCTAGTTTTTGTCAAATAAAATACGATTTGTCATAAAATGTTGTAAAACATCATTATAATGCCTGTGTATGCCTAGTAATACATAATTCCAATTATAAACACCCAAAATAACGATTAAATACTGTAACGGTCAAATTGACCGTATGTTTCTCTTAGCGTTTTAAAAATCATGTTTCAGTTAGGTGAATAGTATAGGTGAATGAAAGCCGAAATTACGTCTAAGTATTATATTGATTTTAGTCAAGAACATTCAATTGGTAGTTTATTGGGGTTTTCTAAGGAAACAAAAGTATTAGAACCTAATAAAACTCATTCTGGGAATAAAACTGTGACGATCATCAAAGTTAACAGCATAGACATTACATGTAACATTATACAAGGATCCTACAGAGATGGATAAAATCGTCATATATTACATACATTCTACCCATCAGTTGCACCGGGTTTCAAGATAGTAGAAAAGCCTCAAAACCTTGTGTACCTACCGTTAAACACCAGTTTCATTTCAGACATCATGCTGAACATAGTGGATCAAGACGGAAACCTTATTGACTTTAGAGGAGAAGCTATTACTGTAAGAATACATATAAAATCATCCGCTTATACAATGGGGTTATCATTCAAAAAGAGAGAGCCTACCAACAAAGAGGTCAGTAGCTCATCAGCTGTAGAAGGATTAACAAGTGACAACATTCGTTTTCTAGAAGAAATTGGATTAAAGGCCATTAACAATGAATATACTGGATATAGCGCAGGGTCCAACATTCGACGAGACCTTATGGGAAAAGGAATATCACACGCACAACCCTTACGCTTCGTCCAAATTAAACAATAACGATGAAATTAGGATTCCTATACAACAACAAGACATTTATACTCTTCCATGCGAAAGTTATTTATATATTGAAGGAAAAGTAACAAAAACTGATGGTACTGCTGGAACCATTGTTCCGTTCATAAATAATCCTATGGCATTTTTGTTTGACGAGATTAGATATGAAATTTCAGGAGTTACAGTCGATTCAACAAAAAAGGTTGGAATTTCCAGTACATTGAAAGGATTAGCGTCTTTAACACCAAATGAGAAGAATCTGTTAGCTGTTGCGGGATGGGTTGCACCAGACAAAAGTACAATCGCTCCTGACTCTTCGGGAAACTTTGATTTCTACGTACCTTTAAGATTACTCCTAGGATTTGCTGAAGACTACAGAAGAATAATAATAAATGTAAAACAAAAACTAGTTTTATTAAGATCATCAAACGATAATGATATTATTATAGCAGCTGCTGGAACAACTGATGCCAATTTAGACTGGAAATTAACATTAGACAAGATTGTTTGGAGAGTACCACATGTGCGACTAAATGATGAGCATAGGATTACATTATTAAGAAAGTTAAAATCAGATCGAGACATTGTAATGCCATTCAGAAGCTGGGAGTTTCATGAATACCCCGTTTTACCTACAACACAACGGCATAAATGGACTGTAAAAACTTCTACTCATTTGGAAAAAGCGAGATATGTAATATTTGGATTACAAACGAAGAAGAAAAGTATAATAACTGAAAATGCTGGTGAATTTGACCATTGTAAATTAACAAACTGTAAAGTGTTCCTGAATTCACAATTCTTTCCCTACGACAACTTTAATATTTCTTTTGATAAAAAAGGTACAGTGTTTTATACGATATGTATGCTAGGTTCCAAAATTCATATTACGGCAAAACAAATACACCTCTACTATCTCCCGTACAGTTTGAATCGAAAGCTCCGATTGTTGTAATTGATTGTACCAAACAAAATGAATCTGTAAAATCGTCTAGTGTTGATATAAAAATAGAAATGGAATTTCAAGAAAACGTACCTGCAAATACATCTGCGTATTGTTTAATTTTGCACGATAAAATTGTTACATACACACCGTTGACCGGTATTGTAAAGACAGTATTGTAAAACGTTGTACCACCACCAGCACCGCCACTGTCGCTAACCTATAAATAGTGGAGCAACAATGCAGGTCTTCAGTTGATCGTCTATCGTCGCATGGGTAACATCTTCTACAAAATGAGTTCTCCATCTGTTGTACAAGGTGATGCAGAGGTAGCACCGTTATTGGAACGTGATAATACTAGTGAAGCAGAAATCATCAAGGAAATAACTGCATTTTTAAAGTTTGGTAAAAGAGATAGAGAGGAGGAAAGTAATGCAGACCCATCAAAGGTAGTACCAAAGAGGAAGAAGAAAGTTGAAGAAAATATTCCTCCTCACATTTTAACTGAAGTTTTTTTGCGAATCTTTTACCCCATCTCAGCATGCATCAGTAAAAGTGTATCAGTTTGATTGATGAAGTCATTGGATTATTCCCCTACAGTAATACTACACCATGGAACAAAAAAGGTTTTATTTTCGCAAAATGCTTGGGAGTCATTTTTGAAACATGTACATTTAATAGAATGTTATTTAACTAACAGTTTGTGTGGAAGGAAAACACATATTCGACTTTTGGATTGTGACAATGAAATCGATATTGTTAAACATCGTGGACAATTACAAGTGCGAATTATAGACTTGACTCAACATGAAAATAAGATTCTACTGTCACGTGAAGAATTCTACGTTTTAAACTACGCAACAGAACCTATTACAAGGTACATGAGACAGTTGGTATTTGCAAGCGCTATTATTAAAGAATATTTGGTCGATACTTTGGAAAAACAACCTGATAGCACCATCGTGTACGGACCTGTGGATACATCTATTTTTAATAGAATACCTCATGAAGTTTGCATGTGGAGAAAGTTAAAGGGTTTTGAACCACTTGTAGAAATCGCTACAGAAGCTACAGAAGAAACAACACAGGAAAAAGAAACGGAGAAACAATAAGAGGAAGAAAACGAAACACAAGAAGAAGAAGTTAAAAAATACTAAAGTTTGACTTAGTAAAGAAGAACACACGTGGGGTAGGCCTATTGGGGACGGTGCCCACGTTAAATATACACCAACGCGCCTGCAACTGTACGGCCTGGTATTTAACCTACCGTGGTGTGGAAAACAGTTTAGTTGATCGCTAGGTGCCATGATGAGCGGAGGGGATAAAGAAGTGAGTGTAAAGCCTTGTGTAATAGAATTTCAAGCATTTCGAAATAATGATGATAGGTTTATTATCAAGGAATTAGTAATTTTAGACTTGCTTACATTTGTAGCCTACCCATTCACGTTTGAAGCTCCTTTTTCTTTTAACAAACTTAACACCAAAGCAAAAAGTACAAACAAATGGATACAAACTACTTTCATCACATACATTGGTATGAAGGATTTATAAGCTACAGTAATCTGCACAGTATTATGTTTAACTTTTGCAAACAATATTCACATATATACACAAGAGGATTAGAAAAAAAGAACTGGATACAAAAGTACACGCACGGTGATGTTTTCGATATAACTATCAGTAAGGACTTTAACATTAATCTCGGTAATATTTGTGTCGCTGCAAAAGATCTTAAACACGGCCAAACAAACTGTGCATTGTACAACGCATATCGTTTGGCTGCTTATTTGAAACAAACGCAGGAATGTGGTGGGGGTAGCGGAGAACAGAAATGTGGTGGGGGTAGCGGGGCCTATAAATACGAGGAGACAGCACCGCTCCAGCACGAGTATTATTCGAGACTCCGAAGAGGCAACATCACAGAAGACACCACAACCACCACTGACGAAGATGGCATCACAACAGTTTCTACAAACACTGGTTGATCAATTCAACACTCATTCAAAATCCGACCTTCTGTTAACTAAAAAGTGTTCAGAACTAAAAGAACAAAAACACTACATTATTCATAACATCAAGAAAGCGGAAACCACACATGGAGAAGCAATTCTAGTTTCATTGAGCGAAGGACCTTTCACTCCAGGAGATGAGCCGAAGTTTCAAGTATTTCTTCCAAAACGATTTGTTCAACTGCTACAAAATGAAGATTTGCGAGATATTCAACCGGGGACGTTGTATTTGGTATCACACGGTGTAAGCGGCAACAACTCGACGGAACTCACTCTGCACATCACGCATCCTTGTACATAATGTCTCTGTTTGTATTTCTCTGTTTGTATTTCTAGTCATTAATGTTAGACTTAAGCTTATTGTATTGTAAGATGTTTGTTTAGTAAAGAAAAGAAAAAAAGAAAAAAAAAAAAAAAAACACAGCAGTATATTATTTTATATACTGCTGTGTTGCTTTTTTTAAAATTCAAACGGATGACCTTGAACTTTCATTCAGGGTTAACTTATGAATAGGAATAAGAGAGAGGGGAGCAGTGAAGTTAGTCTCAGTCTTGTCTAACAAACGCTGCAGCTAACATGTCGGTGCCACCGATGAACAATTTATCATTCGATAACAATTTGAATACATATTGTTGCGAGTTACAATGTTTTAAAATACCAGGCAATCAAGTTGACGGGAAAGCTTGTTGTAAGTGCAGGTGTTTCAGCTATTGCATATGTAGATGTAAAACGTATCAAATGAACCGACAAGATAAGTTACAAGAATTACGCCGACGGATTGCATTACTGTGGCGGTGAATGTAGTAGCAACCATCTGCCTCGCACCAGCTGCCACCTGCCGCCTGCCATCTGCCGTCCGCCATCTGCTCCGCCCCACCACACTTTTACCCCACCATTTTGTTTGATACCAAAACGCTAGCTAGCGAATAGTCAGTACACCTCCAGCTCTTGACTAGTGTACATCGAGCTCTCTGTTGAAATGTCCATCAAAATTAGGTGTATTCATTATGACTCTATTCATCTGGCGACTTTCCAAGACCTCGAGGTTTTTAATGACGAGTTAAGACTTCTCATTGCGTCCGGTTACGATTTATCTTTGGAACTTTACGCATCAAAAAACAACATGGACTCTGCGCAGGGATCGAAGTATCTACCGTCTTTCATCAGAAAGCGAAGTGATGGCCGCAACTCATCCGGATCAATAACATCGATGACAACGAACAACGGGGAACTATTGTAAACATGAATTATTGTAAATAAAATAAAGTAATATTTGTAATATGAATTATTGTAAATAAAATAAAGTAATATCAGTAATAGTACTACCTCGCACTCGTATCATTCGATTGTTTCATTCGATGGTTTTCATTCGATATTTCTTATCGATTAACTATCGAATCACAATCGAATTTTACGAGTGCGAGGTAGATTTTTGTTTAAAAACTTCCCCGTGACCTTGAACTTTGAACTTTCACTCATTACGTCACGAAACCGCCTACGTCACTGGCTCAGCCTCAGATGACGTATTTATTCACTCAGCGCATCCGGTCACTGACCGGATGTGACGTCACTTTCGGCGCAAAACCTACAAACCCCCACTACTCTCAAGGGCACTGGTCCACTGGCATTTCATAAAATAAATTAATAATGCCTTTATTTACAAGTGTTCTTCAGTAAAAACTGTTTTTCAAGACAACTCAAGTCAACACAACACAAGAGAAAAATAAAACAGACATTACAGCAAAAAAATAAAAAAATACAGGTCAAATTATAAAAATAAACAAAATGCTCTTAACCTATGACTTCAACCTGGCCTTGAACGAGTTATAGTTTAACGATTTCATGCTTGGAGGAAGGGTATTGTATGCTTGGGGTCCAAAGTACGAGAACCCTTTCTTCCCTAACTCAAGCCGCACTCTGGGCATTACAAGCAAGGCATCCTGCCTGGTACAGCGTTTCCTAACCAATGCACGAGGCACAAGCTTCCTCTTCAGATAAGGAGGTACATTTAAGACAGTACCTTATGTACAACTGATACAGTCTGAAGGAAAGACTGCTTCCCCAAGGAGAGAACCTTAGCCTGTTCACGATATGCAGATATATGATCAAACTTCCTAAGATTATAAACAAACCTTAGGGCTCTATTCTGCAACCTCATCAGAAGCACTCTACTATCCAGGGTCAGACATTCGCCAAAGGATGGAAGGGCATAATGAATTATTGGGAAGACCATAGATCTTATCAACTCCAGCTTAGCAGTTTCAGTCAGCACAAACTTCAGTCGATATAACATTCTTAACCTATTTAAAACTTTCTGACAAATATAACTAACATGTGAGCGAAAATTCAACTGAGAATCAATGTTGACGCCCAGAACCTTGACAGAGTCAGAAACAGAGAGAGCCCTACCATCCAGCTCCACCTTCCCAAGAAGACTATTTGCAGGTTTCAAGTAAGAGGAACCAAAATTAAGCACGACACACTTTTCCGGATTGAGAACCAGACCATGACCATCAGACCACTGCTTCAACCTGAACAAATCAGAGTTCATGAGCTTAACTGCTTCATGAAATCCAGAAGGATCATAAGACAGGACTAGTTGACAATCATCAGCATAGGAATGTAAACTGGAGAATTCTAGCACACTGTGGAGGTTCTGTGTATACAAGATGAATAGAAGAGGTCCCAGACAAGTTCCTTGTGGAACTCCTACGTCCCTATGAAGTACATCAGAGTAACTCCCATTCACCTTAGTTACCTGCGATCTGTGACCTAGATAAGAAGAAAACCATCTGAGAGAATCCTCGTCGAATTTGAGAAACCTGAGTTTTGACATAAGCATGTCATGGTTCACAGAGTCAAACGCCTGGGAATAGTCAAGTGACGCCATAATACTGTGTCGCCCTTGGTCTTTAGCTTGAAGTAGCTCATCAGTCATATTAAGAAGAGCAGTACAAGTGCTGAACCCCCTACGAAAACCTGACTGCGTCTCTGACAACACATCTGACACCTCTAGGTAATTCACCAACTGTTCCACAACAATTTTCTCCAAAGTTTTGGAGCAAGCAGGTAAAATCGATATTGGACGGAAATGGCAATTCAATGTTGGGTTCGAGCACTTCTGAAGCGGGATCACAATGCTACGCTTCCAACTGTCTGGGAAAACACCAGTAGTCAGTGACACATTAATCAGATGCGTAATGGCTGGCAGACAATATGGGCTCACACTCTTTATCATGTCTATTGATAAAGCATCTATACCAAACGCTTTTGATGTTATTTTGTTCATAGTGTCCATAACCTTCTCTTTGCCAACGGTGCTAAATCTGAAACCTTCCTCTTAACTTATTTTTCTCTTTAATTAATTTTTTAATCTCACAATTCATCCAAGGCGACCTCTTTCTCGTCACACGTTTTCTTACCACAGGAGCACACTTGTCAAATACATGCATTATGTTGTTCATTATAAAATCTACGATATAATTTACATCATTTGATGTTATCACAGCATCCCAATTTATCTCCGAACTGAGTTTTATAAATATTGCCATGTCAAAGTTTTTATAGTCTCTATATGATACAAACTTGCCCACCTTTTTACTCTTGAAGCTTGGCAATTCACAATAAGTCAGCTTATGGTCCGTAATTTTCTTCCCCCTGCTATCAAATATTGCGGAGGTGTCGATCATTCCAATAAAAGGATTCAGACTTTTATCGACAATGATATGATCCAACAGGGATGAAGAGGTATCTGTGACACGAGTAGGCTCCTTAACTAAGTCCCAGAGAGTCCAACAAACATTTTAAAAACTTTGTACTGGGCTTACTTACATCAAGCATGTCGATGTTCAGATCACCCAATAACACAATTCCGTCTGTTTCTGGGGAAAAGTCAATGTACAAAGAATACAACAGAGAACCCAAAGCAGAATACAACACTGACGGAGATCTATATACAACACAAATACACAATTTTTGAGACTTGATATTTACAATACCACAGAGATACTGATGATGGCTGTCAACGTCAGAAAGACGAACCGGTGTAAACCGGAGCTCACTTTTCACATAAAGAGCGACACCACCACCACCACCCTCACCAAAAGTCTTATCATCATGCCACATATCGTATCCTGAAATATTGAATGAATCAGAGGACATGTCGGGCTTGAGCCACGTCTCTGAAACCCCTAACAAATCAAACTTAAAATCATCCACAAGAGAGCTTAGCTCTTCGAAGCCGGTTTTTAGCGAACGCATGTTAACATGTGCTACTCTAGTGGTGGAGGCGGTAAGTTCAACTCGTTTCCCGAAGAAGGGGCTAAGACAGAAAGTAAGGGTGTACAGCTCAATCCAACATTAGATGAGTCATCAGACTTGTGGTAATCAATGGCCCCCATCACCTGACCGTATGACTTGGGGCGACTAAAGGTTCCAATCACTTGCCCGATGTAATAGAATATAAAATCACCAAGTAAAACATTACCTTGCCTGCTGAGATGTCTGCCATCACGGCCTAGATGACTTTGATCTATTATATAATTTGCCTCTGCAAAATGAACCCCAAAATTGTTGCACATCAAATCAAGTTGATCATTGAAATGGGATAAAGCTCTATTACTAATATCCTTGCGACAGATAATACTATTGACTACTATCTTGGACTGAGGAAACTGCCGTCTAGCTGTATTAAACAGGTCTGCCATGCTGTGCAAAGCCGCGCACTTGCCCCACCCTCCATTATAGCCAGGACCCCCGTCATACCAATGCACCAGATCATTGGTCCCCACAAGTAAATAGATAACATCTGGCTGCGCATTTGCATAAGATTCAAGCTTGCTTTTGATAGTCGAAATCTTTGCTCCAGGTCTAACATCCAACACTGCCCCACTCTGAGCACACCTCCTCACAGAGTGTCACAGTAGAGAATCCCCAATCAACAATACACCACCCATAGAAGCAACAGAGGCTGACCCAAGCATACATTCCCCCTAAAGCAACTTATCTCCACATTTCGAAGAAGCCTCAATTTCACAGCTAGCATCAGGTTCTACATTAATGACATCACTATTTACAGGTCTTATATTATTTCCTAGAGAATATACATTATTTCCTGTACTCAGATGGTCACTTAAAACAGCCTTTGATTTGAAAATTTCCCTACAGTTTTTTTCTTTCCAGATTCCAGACTTATTTCTTATAAGTGCATTATTGGAATAGGAACTAGAAGGCTCTACAATTTCCTCAACTAAGGAATTAAAAATATTCGTACATTCAATACCATTATTCACTACTGTATCAGCTTCACCCCTTACATCAGCAACAGACTTTTTTAAACTTTTCTTTATTTTAGCTCTGTTCTTAGTTTTAACTTTTTCCCATTTAGTTGGAGCTGTATTACTAGTTACCGGGCTAGGACATAAATCACTTTTTTCAACAGAATTATCAGTCTCAACAATTGGAGCATGCAAGCTCTTGTCAACGTGCTCTACAGTTTGAAGTTTGTTGCCAACAACTGGGCCACTCATTATCACATCACTGCCTTTTTCTACGGGATGATTGCTAGGCCGCTCATGGAGCCCCTGGTACCACTCAAAAAAAGGCTCATTGTCTGATACAGGACACTTACAATAACCCTCATGTACAAACTTACAATTTACCAAAACGTTAAGCCCACACTCATAACCATTTTTTTGTTGAGTACAATCTACCTCAGTGAAACTTTGGAAATTAAGTTTCTTAGCAACTAATTTGGCATGCTGGCTGTTTGTACCACTGAGAGAATCCAAATGAAAGGCTGCCTTTAACCTAATGTCTATAAACAATAGAGACCAATGGCTACCAGAGTCATCTTTAAGAACAGCGGGATTGTTACTCACGCATAAAAAGGCATAATCTGAAGAAGGGAAATAAAGGTCATCTAACATTGCCTCTATGTCCTCGTTACTACCATGCTTTACAAGTTGCGAAACAGTGGGACCAATAAACAAGTTTTCTTCAGCACATTACCATTACATTTTGAAAAGTTATCAACATAAGAATCAAGAATTTTATCGTCTAACCACCTACTTCTATTCCATGAGTTAACACTGTCTTCCTGAAGTTGAGATTTTAAGACATTCACAGTACTAAGTAAATCTAAGTTACGTTTTTGACATATACTTAAGTCATACAAGCGTGTCAATCATCATACACCCAACTGAACCAATAGAGCTGCCATTTGGTACCTTAAAGAACATAAGAAACAACATCATGACTATAATGGAAAGTTACGGCGTTGTTCTCTGGAGATTTCACACAGACCCTTTGTTGTGCGTGATACATGGGTGGACGAGATCTACGTTTCTCTAAAAAGGTATTTTATGTAGCCGACAGCTGAGCGTCATAACTTAAAAGTAAATATGAAAATGTTTTTTGGAGAAGATTAAGGGGTTGTGGAGTTTTCTTACGCCCTTTTCAAAGTTGAGAACGGGACATTGAAAACCAAACAAGGTCTGATAAACTTTTTTCTCCTTCCATCACTCGGCACAATCGTTGACTCGCAGAATTTACTGATCAATAGTTTTTTCCGAAGTTCATAAGCATTTTAATTTGGAAAGTGCCTGGCTATGTGATTGTGCCATCCTTAAGTCCACCAATGAACAAGCAATGGAGATCAAAACAAAGGTAGGTCTCTTCCAACGCAAGGAACGATAACATAAATTTGATAACACACCCTTTCTTTTAACCATGACCACGCATTCCACTACCCGACAGAGTTCCTTGACTTAGCAACGGTAACCGAACTATCGGCCAGCATATTTTGTTAACTTGTATTAGTTGTACAGTAAAAATGTAAAATGTAGTTGAAATATTGTAAAATAAATTGGGTTGTTATTTTTTAATTAATCTATTAATTATTCTATTATTTAAAACCCATACAAAGGACACGTACACGGCTGGTTACTCACATTATATAACACATACAACATACTACTATTACAGAAAATCTCTCTAGAAATTGGAATTCCAGATTTTTATTTAATTTTAAGTTTATTTAATTTACATTTTTGTCAAGTTCTTACTTGCATGTAACTAATCATACTGAAACTGAAAAACACTAACTTAATTTAAACATAAATACCCCTGTAGTAGCAAACCTGCATACTCAGCGAATTTCCAATGCATATACACGTATCTTAATGCCATATAAAACCACATACCAGGTTTCATCAATATACATTCATAAATAAACTATTTATCACATTATTCGATAAGAATAATGGCGGATGAGTATGCAGGTTTGCTGAAGCAAGGAACACAAAAAATAGATTTTTATAAAAATATCAATATAACTCAATTAGGTTTAGCCACATACCAAGTTTTATTAATTTATGTGCATAATTAAGGGAGATAACATTTGTCTTATTCTCCGTAAGAATAACATAGTGGCTGAGTACGCTGGTTTGCTGCTAAGGGATCTATCGGGGAAAAAATTGTTTTTCATGCAAATATCTTTTGACCACAACGATATAAAGCAATATACCAAGTTTTGTTAGGATAAGTTGATAAATAAGCGAGATATACAATTTTTCTTATTCTATATAAGAATAACATTGAACAACGTACTGTGTTTAGCACTTTCAATATCTCTGTAACCAATTGACGTAGAAAAGTGATAAAAACACCAGATTGTTCGTATTTTTAAGCCAAATCTAATGATGAAAAGTTAAATTTGATTTACTAAAATATGATATGTAAAAAACTCAAAAAAAATTTTGGGGTTCAAAACTCCCCCAAAATTCCCCTTTGGATAGAGCGATCTGGCTGGTTTTTTAACTTAAAAGTCATAAATGTTGCTCTACATATTTTTTGTACCAAATTTCATCAAAATCGCACCATGTTTACGAGAGTTATTTTACCCACGGACACACACACACACACACGCGCGCGCATATATATATATATAAAGTGTTTTGAACGAATGGTGTTTTTGGCATCCGGGGACCTCAAAACGAAAATTTGTCATGGTCCCGGTCCTAGGTCTTACCATGCCGACAACGGTAATACAACGGTAATGCCCATAGGGGAAATTCGCTAAAACCCACGACAAATTAACTAGTGTTAGTTTGATGTTATTCTAATAGCTTAACCGTTCGCAAGAACCCCCTTCAGTCTGCCTGGCAGATGTAGGGGGAGAGAAGACATAATTCACATTGTATATGGTTGCTTCATAGATATTGGCCTAAAGTGATTGGGAGTAGCAGGTGGAGTATGGCGTCGGTTTGAATTTATATTCATGTCAGTATATAAGTACTGCATTATCTCAATGTGCGAAGGAATCCGCTTAACGTTAGAGAATGTTTTGAAATATTTTTCTTAATGACAATATTCTGCGTACAATAAAACTATAGATTTTTGTGAAGGTTATCATTTAAATTTTAAGAACTAAATCTCAAATGTATTTACAAGAATTTACTAAACATAATTTTCTATCTATAATCAATTTTTGTATACGATTAAAAGTGTTTACGTTCCTTTGAAAGATAGGGTGATTTATGTGTGGATTTTTGTTGTTATTTTGTACCTTTTGGGTTAGTGTTTTGTGTTTTTTTACAATTAATTTTCGTTTAATAATAACAGGAAGATGTGTTCATCAACCATTCCAAGAACTAACGCCGGATAACCTGAAGGTGGGTAGTATCGTTGATTTTGCAATGGTAGTATCCAATTAAATCAAGTTTCAGATTTATTTATTAAGTGTCAAATTAAGGTTAGTAAATACTGTTTCCCTTAATTAATTATTTTAGAATTATATATATATGATAATTTATTTATAATAAATTAATATCCTTTCTTCTCCATCGAGAAAGCTTCATAAAATACAAAGGATTCAGTACACACATTAACAAACACAATACAATTTTGAAGTTGATTTTGAATTTTTAATGTTAAGCATATAAATGGTTTCTTAGAATTGCGACAGAATAGTTCAGGGTTGTAACAGAAATCTATTTTAAAACTAAATTTTTCAGGCTGAATCTTTTCCAAAATAAACAAAAAAATTTTATATGGTTCTTCTTGATCCGATTAATAGTTTAATTACTTCATATGTGGTCATTCCATATTTATCTTTTAGATATGATATTGTGGGTTAGTAAATTTTATTTTTTTCATGGTCCACTTCATCCGGTTGAGCTTTACAAGTCTCAACCCTCACAGTAGGGTCAATAATATAACCAGTGTTTTTTTAAAATCTAATACCACAATATCACATCTCCTGTTTGAACCTTTTTCTGATATAAAGAGCACTTCCTCAAAGACTGTGAAATTATTTTCCCGGAAGGAATCGGCAGTAATCTTTCTAATTGAGTGATGCCTATTATTCCTCAAGTGTTCTCGAGATGGGCAAAATCCAAGGATATGTGGCAAAGACCCATGTACACAATTCTCAGTGCTAGAACATCGCCTGCACTGGGTGCCATCCTGGAATCTGCACAGGAGCAAAATCACCACTCATTTTCAGGGATTCTTTATATTCTGATATTGTGAGCCCTTCCATCCGGTGAAAAGTTAGATTGGCTGGGCCATATTCTTCAAAAAGGCTCACTCCTCGTCCTTTGTATGGTAATGAGCACCAGTTTTCATATTCTATTTTTTGGAGTTCTTGCCTCAAATGTCCAATAGATTTAAATTAGTTAGGACTAACATATTCTAATTTAAGTTTTATGAAACAAATTTCATTTTCTCTTTCAAAATTTCAAAATTGACTTATAACATTACCAGTGTTTTTTTTTAAATCTAATACCACAATATCACATCTCCTGTTTGAACTTTTTCTGATATACAGGGCACTTCCTCAAAGACTGAGAAATTATTTTCCCGGAAGGAATCGGCAATAATCTTCCTAATTGAGTGATGCCTATTGAGGTTGTTATATTGAGGAGATTGAGGTTATTTTGGTTTTCACAAACAATACAAACATTTATTTGCTGCACTGGGGCCTCCCAAAGAGTTTTTACTAAACCTAAACATTTGATGTCTTCGTCCTCCATAAATTGCCGGTCTGCACTGTTGCAAATTTGTTTATTTAATTTGCTGTTATTTTGAATTTATTACATTAAAAGGATAATTTTGGATTTCTCTAATTTGCTTAAAAGAATGAACTGTATTAAAAATAATTAGGGTGGTGTGTTTGAGCACATAGTTCAATTATTTACATTTTTATCTCATGGATTCATAGGAATCAGTTTTCAAGAAATCAAATATATTTCAGTTTTTTCCAAATATTTGTAGTATTTACTTACTAATCCTGGGTAGCGTTTGAAAATAAACACTCTATTAGCTTTCCTGAAACACATTCTAAATTGCTTGGTATTAAGAATTGCTTACAAAAAATATTTTACATGATCTTTATAATACAATCTTACAATACATTGCAGTGCAATTATATAATATTTGTGATATAATGGAAGATACGCTATTATATTTCTGTTATAGCTGGTTAAGTGGAAGCATAAGTTAATTGCCTATTAATATTTCAGTTCCCGAGGTACGGCAGGTCTAAACTGTCATACCTTGCACTTGAAAATTGAAATAAAAGCCAATAACTTCCCTCCTTTAGGACGTATTTCTTGTAATATCGACAAACTATTTATGAAAATAAATTAAGCCTTTCTGAAAACAGAAGTGCAATTATAATGTTAGAATACATTTTATTCTAAATTTTGTTGAAATAGTTTGTGAAGTAGACTTATTATTATTAAACCTAGTATAGTTCATTATGTATATTTTCAACCAGCGCATATGAATTTGGAATAACAACCTTGACTAAAAAAAATACCTGTTAGTTTTTAACTTTCAAAAAGGTTTACATGTTTCCAAATATTTCTCATAGTATTTAAACTTAATACTCAAACTATTGACATGACAGTAGTTTATTGCATTCAGGGCAACTTACTTTCATGTTGCACTATGTTCACAAAAAGCGGTTTTAAGGACTCTGAATAGTATTAATTATGTTTTACACTTTAAACAAAACGACACATTAATTAACAGTCCCTCAACCACCCATTATTTTTTATTATTTTAGTGTTTTATGTGAGTTATTTTTTATTCCTGAAGATGGACAAATTATTACAGTTTTATTAACGATCTGATCTGATCTGAGAATGTGTTTTTATAAAGTAAACAGATCTAATATTTCCATCAAACTGATCCCTTGCCGAAGCAGGTATTTTAAACATCTATTTTCATTAAACAGGTCATTTTATAACGAAACAGAAGGGAAGATTATGGAATGGTATGACTAATCATTTAGTAATTTTTTAAACATCTTTTCTCACACCTTTACAAGTCTAAATCGGCCTTTAAACAACTCCCTTAGTGGTAGTAACTGTTGGTTATCTAGCATAACACAATCACGCGTAAACCCGGCTGGTAATAAGGTCTGCCTAGAAATCCCTATGAATGCAATATCTAAGGAAATGCTGCGACTTTGAAAGATCGTGTAAAATAACATTTTATTACGACATTCCGTCACCCAGCCATTGGGTTAAAGTTTTGCCCGCTCTTTCTTTCCTGTTTGATAGATTCTCGGGAACCTGAAGATGAGCTAGATTAACTTTCTGTACTATCTCAATTGCATCCGTAGCAGTGGTGATTACACAATTTATTTAGATTACATGACATTTCTGCGTACACCGAAGTAAATTAAATTGAGGATTTGAGAGACATACATTGCGAAGTGCAATCAAAACCTAACGGCTAATAAGTGTTGGTTTTACGTACTATGTAGGGTTTTCGTCGTTTTAAAACAAAATAATTTCAAAAACACATTGCAATCTTTAAAGACATATCCTTGAAGTATTTCTTTCAGGAAGCTATGTTGACTATTTATTTTTATTACATTTAATTGCATATAGCATAATTAAAGACAATCAGACGGTAATTACTATTTTAACAGTCATTTTCAAAAATACTACAAACCATTAGTGAATTCAATCAATACAAAGTTCTCTATTTCAAAATGAAATATATAGTTGACAATGTAGGCCTAATGATTTAAGTTTCTTGTTCAAACCATAGGTACTTCATGGGTTACCGGTGGAATGAGCAAATGTGTAATAATATCTATTATATAGACGAACTCTCAGAATAAACTTATAGTACTAATTTAAGGCGATCATACTATCACTAAAAAATTTAATACTGCTAATTTGGAGCTGATATGGAAGTATAGTTCAAGCCATGTTAAATAGTAATCATTATCTAAACATGGATTTAGTACTTATTGCAAGGAAGGCACTTTAAAGGCTACAACATATGGATAACGACTTGCTAAGTCCGTTTAATTACTTGATACATATTTATATAAATATATGAATATATCGATTATCATCATATGATGAAGGTTTCCAAAAAAACCATCCGTTCTTGAATAAAATAAAACCAAAGTGCCCACTTTAATCCAAACACAATTTTTCATAGACACCCATCGTGTTATACTCATTGACACTGGATTCAACTTTATACTATTATCACTATGAGTTAAAATAGAATAAAATATCTAAACCTCTATGTTTTTAAACAACAACCGTTATTAACTATTTTAGTCGCCTACTTGAAAAACAATCGTTGGAAAAGAAACAACAAGAAACAAAACGATCAATTATAAAACAACATTCAACCCCTGTTAAATATTACTTCAAAACACGCCAACGCTTCATTGCCACTCCCTTCCTTTCTTCGTATTATACATAGAACAAAATTATTACTCGTTAAATTTTAATAACTTCTAAGAATATTTCAGGAAATTAGCGTTGAACTCGAAATAAATAATTGATGACCCCCTCAAAAAAAACCTTGTTCACTTTGTTTAGTTTTATATTATATTCATATTTGAAATAAAAATCTACAAACGGAATTAAGTAACATTAATAGTAAGTAAGATTGATGATAATCACTAACAGAACAATGTTTTAATATTATTTTAGAGTATGGTTTGACAAAAGATGTAACGAACTGTTGTTCATCAGGGAATTATAACGAGAGTGTAGGTTCTGATGATTCTGTTTACAAGTGCTCCAAACAAATTGTTTTCTTAATTTTGTATAGGAATGTAGCTATTACTGTATTGAGTTTAACATAGTAAAAAAAACACCTTGACCCACAGCCAAGAGGCCTATAACGTTTAATTAAAATCTTTATACTTCCAAAATAAATTATTTTAAGGGCGATTGGATTTTCCTGGTAACATATAAGATCAATATGGCAAACTAAGTTCAAGAACTATATGTTGTGAAAAATGTGTATGCCTATTAGCGTAATACAACTTGTATTACATAATAGAATGTTTATTTATTTTACACCCTTTCAATGATATAGATTTTATGTGGTATTAAGCATCTGATATATACACTGGAAATTCGCTTCATAAGCAGGTAGCTGTGATGGGGGCATTTCGTCTTGCTACCCAATATCACTGTAGTTATTGATACTGGTTATAAGTTGTAAGGGAGTCAATGCTATTTTCGCTTGTTTTCGGTTATCTCTTTGTAGTTATATATTTATTGTCTTTATTTAAAATAATAATGTGCCTATTTTTTCGAAAGATGTTTGACTATGTAATAATATTATATTATGTTGTTATTTTGTCTAGAGTTACTACTGTAGTTTTGAATACTGTATTGTCGATGATAAGTTAATTAATGGTTTGCCGTTGGGAATAAACAAACGTGTACGCTTTATGTTTTTTTTCTTCTGAAAAACTGTAATTACTCTATAGAAAACTAAAATTCGACCCTTCGAAATAAAAATCATGTTGTACATAAATTGGAGAGTATAGGAAACTATTTGATTAAATCGTTTATTATCCAGCTGTTATCGAAAGTAAAGTTTTTCTAGTTAATAATAAATTTTGATTTGTAATGATATATCCAGTCCCGAAAAAAGTATTAGTTTTATTTATTTACTTTTAAATTAAGTAGCTTCATATTACCTACTATACAATTACGAAAATATTATCCTGATTGAAAGTTGCAAAAAAAGCAAGCATTTAAAAGCTTGTTATCAAATTACTCATGCTTCTTAAAGTAAAATTTGTATTTTAAATTACATTCTTTTGGCATTTAACCGATTCAAAATTGAATAATAATACTACTGAACGTAGGAAAAATATAGCTCATATACTACTGATGGTAGGAATGAATCCCACAGTTTCCTACCATTTAATGTTACATTGAATACTCAGTAAATAATAGTACTTAAATACAATGTTTATTGGTCGATTATGTTTGTAATATATTAATTCTTTATATATTTTCAAAGACTTTTTTATGTATATAGCTATATATAAGATTAGTGCGTGTGGATTGTTTGTTTTAACTGTATCTCAAAAATCCTAACATTTATTTGTGATACTAAACATATAATCTGTCAAGTAAATTACAGATTTTAAATTATTGTGAGTTCTAAAAATCAGAACATTTTACCCTCAGAAAGGTATTTTACAAAGTTTAAAGTACATACGAGCTTATGGAATAGTAATAGTTTACTTAATAGACATATGTATTTAGTTTAACGTTAATCGTAAACAATTCTTACAACCTAGATGTTGGGAGGCAGAAAATTTGTTGTCTCACCTTGAATAAGGATGATGTTTTGTAACAGTTATTTGGTAAACGGATATATCAACAGAGTATAATACTTTATAAGATTTTTAAATTATAATCCTTTTTATAAAGACTATCAGATTCGCTATTATTAAGTACTGCAAAATTCGGCATACAAACCTTTTCATATGGCACAAATAACTTTTTTCACAGTGAGGCTATGTTAATGAAATATACTTTATTTTTTACATTGAATATATAATGTATAGGAATACATTACCTTAATTTGTATTATTTTTTGTTAAAACCAGTTAATGAAATACTGTTGATTCATTATTACGGCTTATATGGAAATCATAATCAACAGTTACATAAATATTGAAAATAATTATTTGGAGAGCTTTTAAGATGAATTCGGCAAATTATTTTTTCAGTTAAGAAACAACCATGGGAACCTAATGAACACATTATATATTAATATGTCTGTATGACACCAACGCAACTAGGGTTTATTTTAAGGCGAATCTGAATTAATTTTGAGTGTATAACGGGTGAAATACCTCGTGTAGCCTTGTTATTGACTATGACCGACCGATTTGTTATCCAGAATCATTAATTAATAGCCCAAGTTATTGGTTAACTTTTGCCCTTAAAAGTACAATCGCCTCTTTTAAATAATGTTTATAATTTATATCCTTGGGTTCTATTAATATTGAAATAAAATGCAACAATAATAATATATGATGGATGAATTTGTTAATAATTTCCTGTCCTACCATGACTAAGGCCAACAACCTGCCTGTCAAGTTTTGATTTTCAGAATTAAAATCATTGTTATAAAAAGTAGATAACAAAAATTACATTAAAATAATGTCAGAGAGAAATGAGTACCATGAAAGGAACAACGGGTAAGTCAATTAGCCCACCACGGTAAAAAAGGTCAAAACTCCAGAAATTGACAAGGCTTGTAAGAGATATTTAGTAAAAAATACCTTTGTTCATTTCCGTGCATGAAGTAAACCATAATGAAATTATAACCATATCAATTAAATTGTAATTATGTTTAACTTAAACAAACGATAAGAGATTGTTAACAACGTTTTGTAAATAGATAATACGGGGAAATAAAACTTAAATTATACGTTCTATGTTAACTGAATATACTGTGTCAAACTTAAATTCGAAATTCAAAATAAATATAATATTGTTGTCACGCTCTTGGTAAGGCTGCTCTAATTGCCATTCACATGTATTACTGTGGACCGCGAGCCTGCTGAATGTTAAACGTGTGGTGAAGAATTCAATTATGAAATGCTTTATTAAATCTCTACGAGACATTTATTAAAAGTGGATTTCCGCAAAAATTATACTTAAAAAAACATTGTGTTCCAAACATTTTTAAATATAACCGTCAAAGCGAAAGTTTTATTGATTTGTATGCCTACATTTACTCAGAAATACTCAGTTACTCAGAATTTATAAAGACAAATCTTTAAAATGTGTATTAATAACTCTCAAACTTTCGAGTATGTTTGAGAGATTTTGATAGTTATCATTTAGGTTTATGTAAAATTCATAGGTAAAATTAGGTTTTCATTACGGTTTGACATTAAGCATTTCGAGTTTTTTAATGAAAAATTTGTTATGAACATTCATAATAACTTAAAAAATGTTAATTATGCTATAGTTTAATAGTTCAATAGATTAACCATAGAAAGCACCACACAAAGCTGTTGAATTCCCCAGGTGAAACCTGTCACTACACGATATAGTATGACAGTGAACGTGATTATATTTAGCTATTACTTATATTTAAATGATTAGTTTTTTATTGTTTATAATAAAAATATTTATTCCGTGACATTGTTTAACAATGTATTGGAATTTACAAAACAAAATATTAAATTTATGGGTAAATCTTTAAACCATGTAAGGTAGGCCTGAGTCCTATCTTTCCCTCCCTGGTGGGGTACGTCCCTTTTTTGGGAACCGTTCCGTTATTTGCCTAAATGAAATGAGAAACCGTACCAACTCTTCTCAGAATATATGATGCATGATGATTCCATCCAAGTCCTTGTACCTTGCGTAGCTTCCAAATGGCCGAAGTGGCATTGGAATTGTCAGGATACCCAACTCCAGTCGGGACATCCAGTCTCCTTGACGAGGGGGTTTTGGGTTTGTGGGTTTGCTCTAATGAATGTTTGCTGAAATGAGAAAAATTCTTCTAATGAATAAAAAGCATGCTGTAATAGTTGTTTTTCGGTTTTTTTCTAATTCTGCTCTTAAACTTACACACCGTATTTTCCTGTCTTATTGCTAAAGGAATTTTATGAAATACTTTCAATCCTGAATGAAGTTTTTTTTGAAACACTAATCTATGCTGTATTGCAAAATTATTTCTGAATCTAGGGTTATACCTATGCGTGCTGTTACTATACTATAATGATTGAGACCTAATGTACAAGCAGATGTACAAAATGTATTTGCATGGCACGATTAAAATTTTCAAATCAATAAAAAAATCTTTACAGTGCGTCCGATAAGGCAACCCCAACATACAGCAAATCGTTTTCTTCTGTGCAATGAAAATTCTGTTCAATTTTGTGTCTGTTCCTCCCCACAGGTCAATGGAATGTGAAATGTAACACTCGACTAGGCAGTAATAGATGGTTTTCAGAAGATCGATGTTCGTGAGTTTTCTCAGATTTCTGATGACAAATTGCTATCTGGCAATTTTTCCCTCGTTCTTCATTGATCCCAGTTGAGTGCATCCCACAGAAAGTCAACCATTAATGTCGATTCGACTTGATCATTACCAATTAGTAATCCAGGCCCTCTAAACAATTTTGAATTTTTCCGTTGATTCGTTTGGAAACAATAAAATGTTGTCCCCCCAGGGTTCAACTTGAGTTTGTTTTCTGCGAAACATTGGGCCAGAAAGTTTGTTTTAATGAAGGAATCAATTTCCAGGTTATCAACCTCCACTCTGTGCTTGGTGACAATAGTTGTGTCGTCAGCAAACACAAAGTGATTGCTCTCTGGGACAGCCTGAGTAATGTCATTTATGTAAACAAGAAATAAGAGAGGGCCCATGATCGATTCCTGCGGGACACCACAGGAAATCGATCTTTTGTCAGACGGGACGGACTTAATTTTGAAATTTGGTTTGTGCTGGATTTCTACCACTTGGTGCCTGTCACAGAGATAAGAATTTATCCATCCCAGTGCAAGTCCATTTACTCCAAGGGCAAAACGCTTTTTAACCGATAGATCTGTCCCCCATCACAGTGTCCCCGGCCTCAACCACATCACAACAGTCATTCATGAATTCAATTAATGCCAATTTTGCTGATTTGGACCACCTGAAGCCATTCTGTCTCAGACACAGGAGGTTGTTCTCCTCCAGCTATGTCATAAGTTGACAACAGACGGCCTTTTCAATAAATTTAGAAATAACAGACAGCTGTGAGACCAGACGATAGTTACACATTTCATTTTCGTCCCCATTTTTGAAAAGTGGCTTCACTTTTGCCACCTTGCAGCCACCAGGAAAGAGTCCAAGACCTATTGAACTGTTGACGAGGTGCAAGAGAGGCTGCTAGATTTCTTTTTGAAAGAATTTAAAAACTTTCTTTGTGATTCCATCCAGGCCTGATGATGTCTTGGGTGAAAAATTTGAAAAAACTTTATCTAGCTCTCTGAGGATTATTTTTTTAAATTCAGTTAATTTAATGTGATTTATATGTGAGTCCTTTGAGGCAAGGAATTGGACAGGTCAGGTTATGGAACAAAATATAACATGTGTTCTTAACTACAGTTTGTTACCTTTAAGGTAACAAACTGTAGTCAATATAATAAATAAAAACATGACTCCCCCATATCTTTGTTTAGTCTTCAAGCCTTTAAATATCTTAACTATTAAATATTGTTCGCCTAATTAGAGTATAATCTGCGCTCCGAGTAAAGGTTATACTTCACTCACATCTATAGTTAAAGAAATTAACAGTATCAGAAAACGGATACATACGTTCTGCCTTTTAGCTATATTTTAATTACTATTAGCTGTATTGTTTCTTACTAACTAAATATAGAATATAAAGTACGGTAGCATGTATACCAGGTGTCCCGCTAGAGTATGGCACAAAAGCAGAATTTGGTAGAACTCATCAAAAGAGCAAACAACTTTATGTCAGTTTTTTCTTAAACGCATCGTGTTCCGTCTGTCTGCATGCATGTGATTTTTACAATCAATGCAACATATCACTTGAGGTGCTAACTTGAAATTTGGCATGTGTTTCATACTACTTCAGGGCTAATTCGCCATTAAAGTTTGCGTTTATATCTTAAACCATTTCAAAATTCTGTCAATTTAAATTGTTTAAAGCTTAAGGTTTCAAAACGGCAATTTATAGATTATTTGGTTTGCATATAAACAAGTCAAATTTTAAGCTAAAAGGGATAGTATTAGGATTACAAAGAACACTCGAATCATAATAAACATTTTAAGTTTTTATGAGTAAAATCTTGGCAATTCTCGTAATTTACAGGAATTTGCACGATTTTACTTACACAAATTTCAATTTCTCAGCTATGGGTCGGTTGATCTTTGTAATTTTAATACCATCCTTTTTTGCTTAAAATTTCACATTTGTTTATGACTCTGACCAAATACTCCATAATTTGCCGTTTTCAATATGAAAAGGTTAAATAAATTAAAATGTCTACCGTTTTGAAACAAATTTTAAATAGAAAAGCAAAATAATAAAAAATAGCCCTAAATCTAGCATAACACTTGTGCCAAGTTTCAAGTCATTACTTCAAGTGCTTTATAAGATATGCTGTATTAGTTAAAAATCACATACAGGCAGACAGACGGAAAACGAGACGCTTTAGAAAAGCGTTAACACAAAGTTTTTTGCTCCATTTGGTGAGTTCTACCAAATCCTAAATTTGTACCATACTCTCGAAGGACACCCTGTATAAAATATATTAGTAAACCTTTATCAATAAATGTCAACCAAAATCTCTTTTTTGGAGGCACTACAGAGTCATTTGCTACTCACAGTGGTGTTAAGAGGGAAACCCACTCTCCAATATGAGGAAATTTACCTATTTGGTAATTTCTAAACGGCAGATTTATTTATCTCTAAAAAACATGTGTTTTATTGATATTGGTTTTAAATGCAGCTTTATTTGATAAAAGAAAGGGTGTGGCCCAAAACTCCTAGCGTGTTTCGAAGTCATATTTAACAGAGGGTGATCAGTATTTAATGAACAGTTCTCTTCACAGTTTCGTTACCTAATAAAAAAAATGTTCCAGGTTATATATATATTAATTTACACAGATAATGTATTTTTTATATAAAGCCAACGATACATTATGATACTGATTTTCTACACATCAATATATATAGTGTTTTTTTGTTAACAGACTTCCAGAACAGCCCAAACCTTCCAAGACAACATCTCTCAGTGGGGCTTGTTTATTTTTTATATTTGATCCGCACAGTTGACCTAAATGTAGCCATTGGGCGACATCAAATTGTGGTCTACGACCAACATACCACCAATTATCAGCAGAGTTTATGTCGTGGTAATACGGATTTCGGGCATTGTGAGCTGTAACTTAAAATGGTCCCAAAAACGCGTGGCGGTTTGATCACCGCCTTTCTGTCTATATTAACTAGAATAGTAAATCCAACCTCTTACACCAGAATTATATATTTTGTAATAAGGTTATTTTTATGTTTTTTAAGATGATACTTACTGTTTAAATTATTAGTTATTTTATTGATATAATAAAGAAAACCTTTTACTCCCGTACTTAAGAATGAAAGTTCGTTGATATTTTTTATTCCAGAATGTTTTTGGTATGTATTGATTTATGAACTTGTTACAGTAAGGATCGGTCACATGTTGGTGAATGCAACTATATTTTCCATAGAGGATTATACATTTTTAATTTGTAAATGTATTTTTAACATCTTCAATGTGAGAGCTGTAGTTTACATGGGCAGAAGGCACATGGGATTTCATTTAGGAGCTGTAGAGGAATGTGCAGCGTCGATGTCCGACCTCGAGCGGAGTTTAATTGCGTTACACACCACTACACGAGAAGAGCAACTAAACTTTAATGAGCGCCGATACGTTCAACTTCTCTTCTAAGAGCTTTTGTTTCACTAAAAGTCCCGAGATGTCTATTTTTTAACTAGTTAAAAGAAGGAAAAAAACAATCTTTGTACTAAATGAAAGTTATAAATAAACAATTTTCATTTAAACTTAAATAAAAAGTAGAAGTTAGTTACTACCACGTTAAACTAATACAAATTTAAAATTCTTTTGTTTTTTGTATTCAGAAAGATTTGTATACCAGGTACAGGTTTAGTTTGGTGTCATCATATAGTAGAGGATAGCTATTATATCAACTACAAAGTTAATGTAACCTTCCAGGGAATCTTATTCGTATTTAATATTTGGCTAGGATGTGGCAGCAATGAATTAATTTTGGAACACGTTATAAAAACCGATTTACTATTTATATCTTAATGTGAGTGATAGATCTTACATTGTTATTATCCGTGTTAAGAAAAAGGCTAATAAATATACTATTCAAAATATTTAGATAACATAGGCCTCTGTATAATATATGGATTATTATTGGTTAATGAGTGCCTCAGTGTTATGCATTATTTTTTATTATAAATAATATCATATTTTGTCAAATATTATAAATTTAATTTTAACAGTTTTATCGTACCATAACTGTAAAAAATTGTATATGATTTATTTCAAAACAACAAAAATACAAATAATAACTCATAGTCACAAGTTATAAAAAGTCACCTGTACTAGTTCAGTGAACCAAAGTGAGTTAATATTAAAAAAATAAATGTTCGATCTCTGATTAACTGCTTCTTCCTAACTGCTTGGTTGACGTATGTATAACTTGTAATAACTGGTTAGATGACTGAGATAAAGCATAATATATAGTTTGTTGGATGTATTTTTGCTATCTAACGCCTCGGTATAAACCAAATTATATTTATGTGCTTACAATCAGCAATCATTTCGATCAAAAGAGAGATTGCCACAGATATAACAGTATGTACTAAAAACCATCAAGAATCTATTGTCAGGACTCAAATTTTATGATTTAAAACTAAACATATTGGTAGTTTAAGAAATGTAACTCTTTCAGTTAACTTTAGGATTTTACTACCTCTTAAAAAATAACTTTTTAATTATTACTTATTTTGTAACATTAACTACATTTCCATTTACGATCTACCAGTTAGTAAAGGCGATTAAGAAGCTGCATTTTTCAAAGGATTTCCGTGTATTTCAACGTACTTAAATGTTTTACATGATATCATTTATTTGATTATGTCACTTACACTACGGCCAAAACATAATTCAAGGCAGAGTAATAGGGAGCTCTGATCCAAATATAATCAGTATCTTAAAAAATTGTGAAAAGTATTGTGCAGATTAGAGTATTTAAAAAATCTTAATTCATTATGACATGTAAAGAACATTGACAAAGAAAACACTACAATGCTACATAAATCCATTATAAAATATGAAAACTTTGAAACATAACTGTTAATACGAAATATGGAAATATCCTCAAGAGATATTCATATACAGAGTTACATATGTATTTGTTATTTAAACTATTCATATTCAGCAGAATATCATTACTACAGCTAAGTGAGTATATATGGAATACACAAACTCAAGGGAAATCAACCTTTGAGGTTGCCAAGGGGCCGAGGCTTATTACTTCATCTCCAAAGCGGATGAAACGTCATACGTCATGAGGTGAAGTGTGGTCTACACTGAACAAACCAAGTACAGTCAGAGAACATATTATGACCAATAAGGGTATGTAGAAACTAATAACAGATTTATAAATTAAGAATAACAAGTATCGTAGAAGAATATACAAGACGTACTAAGACAGGTGACCCAGTGATTTGAGATGTTTTAGTGCTATCCTCAGAGTGAAAAGATTCATACAAATTATTTATTTAGTTTTAGATATACTTCTAGGTAAAATATAAATTTATATAAACAGATAAGTTTGGTCTTTTACAATATCTTGTAGAATGTAAAATCTATAATCTCAGTTGATTGTTCAAATTGCAAGTGTCCTATTCTGTGGTGAGAGCATTATTTGTTGGTTTGTTATTACTGTCAGTAGGATTTTGATTAAAATTTGGGAATTTGGGCCTAACAATTTTTTTTATGAAACCTCAACCCAGTAAAACTAAAATTTTAAAAACCTCATTTTAAAATTGAAAACATGTACTTTAGACTCATGGTGATTCAAATCAAAACAAAGTAATCATAACATTTGCTGTTAATGAACAACCACTCAAATGTCAAAGTGTAATACTTACTTGTAAAGTATCAACATGTAATAGCTAGATTGTAAATAGAGTTGACGAACTTAAAATGGATTAACTGTGTATGGTAAAAATACTAACTGTAGGTTCACTGAGTTACAATAACAACTGGAGTAACCCTAACATAAAGTAAAAAACTCTAATTAATAAATTAAAAAGAAAATCGTCTTGGATGAAGGTAGACCGAGGTATAAATTACCCTACGTTTATGGGACAAACTGCCCGACCTTCTCCAAGCAAAGCTTGGTTCCCCAAGTGCGTATATATGTATATATATATTTATTTATTTATATACATATATTCTTTATTTATATTCGACTAGAGAACCAGCGTTTCTCTGCAGCATCAGTTGTTGCTGAAATTTGTTGAGTCACTGTTTGTGATGATGCCTAATCGAACTGAAAATTATAGTGGTTCAAACTTCTTCCTGCATGGATTGTACTTTTTACACACACGTAAAATAAATTCGAATAAATCGTTCAACGTAGGTATTTAATAAATAATCATAAATATTATATAATTTATACAAGGAAATATACGAAACATGAAGTAGCTTTTAAATAAAACATATTTCGTAATTAAATGAAGTTTCTCTCCATTTATACGATGTGTATTTAATGGTAAAATAAAAATTACATTTTTGTTTAACGACGGCAATTCGTTCATGACGTGTATTTATTTTTTCATTCAAAGCATAACCCATTTTAATAAATAAATAAAACGTTCTCTTTGACATTGTACGTGTTGATGTTTTACCCTCCAGATTGCAGAATAAAAACTTTGTAATTAACTTTTAACAGCTGTGATTTTTTTGCCTTTCAATTATATCTGTTTAAAGTACTGATATAAGTTAATAGTTTCTATAATGATTAGCTTAAACAATAATTAATCTGTCCTATTCTCTAATTTGAGTAAGATTTGCTTGGTTGCTTGTTTGTTTGCAACTCTGATTTCCAAAAAGGCTCTAACGATTTCCTTTAAATGTTAGAAATATAAATTAGTTCTAGACAGTCTCATGTCAGGAAAATTAAATAATTTAAAAAAATTAATGTAAGTTAAAATTAATAACATTGGATTAATGCAGTTTAAAATCAAAACAATAGAATTATAACAGTGGTTTATAATCAATCAGTCCAGTCTATTACTATTTGGCCAGTCTATTGTCACTGCTAAGTATGCAGTAGATCTAAGGAGGCGTCCTCGAGGCATCGTACTCAGAGACACTCCAGTTTGAAGCAATGTTGTTAGCATTCAAGCATTAACATTTAATATGAGATCTCACTCACTCAATTGCCTCTCAAACATGTCAGTTTTTTCTTCAATCCTATTGTTGGCAGTGTCTGAAAGACGCTATATCTAAGAATAGGGGTAGGGTTGGACAGAACTGTGTATCACTAATCTATTTGTAGCGTGTAAGTACAATATACGTGATTTACGTCATGGATTATATCGTTATAAATTAAGGTAAAAATATTTATGACATAATTTTATTTCAACTTCAGTTAAGTAAAAAATATAGGCGTACCTTATACTTAATATAAAGTTAAATATTGTTGAAATATTCACCGGTTTTAAAGCATGTTTGGTAAAGTTTTATAATTTCCAATTAATTATTTTCCTCACAACATTAAATGGTTTTCAATGAAACAAAACACCATTGGCACTTGCCCAGTTTATTCAACTAAACATTCGCACCATATCTGCTACGGATATGCTTGCAATGCCCTTGCTTGTGTTAAGTTATTTGGGAGCGGGTATGATGCTTTGTTATAGCACCTGACTTGGACCAAATGTGTAGGTTTATTATTTAAGCGTTATTTTATTAGCGAGTTTGATAATGCTAAGTCTTATGTATATATTTTAGATGGTGCACTTTTTGAAGTTATTTATTTCTGGGATATCTGAAGGGGAATCGTCATGAGCTATACAGTGACTCTGTGGTATAAAATAAAACATTACCAGCCTTGATCTTCGCATAAACAATGCATTATGAAAACCTAACAATACATATTTTAGCGATACAATCAGAGACTTTTCTCAAATTACGTATATTATAATATTGGTATTACAGATTATCAGTTTTTCCTTCAACATGGTCTATCTCAATTGAAATCTTGGTTTGATAAAAATAAATATAAATATTTATATTTGTGGAAGTCCTAACATAATTGAAATGTAAAAATATGTGTACATAATTTATTGTATTAATACAAAATAACGGTAATTATAAAAAATGTATTACAAGTAGATCGTCTTAAAACTTAGTTATCAGACCACCCTAGCAAGTACAACAACGCAGCCACAGACTACAATTATATGACATTGTATCAGACTTGTCAACTTGTATTTAATTGAATTTAGGGTGGCGGTGCCATTCTCAGACTACTAAACTACTTTATTGTGACAGAGCCCCTCCATACCTCCACTACTGCGTCATCAATTAAAAGCATCGTATATGTGTAATTTGACTAAAATATATACCAATTTTGTTAAATAACGTTGTTATTTTTATTTCTTATCCAAACAAACAACCTTATGTCTGTGACGAAATTGTTTTACCAACTAATACGTTAGAGAAAAACGAGTTTGCAAGCAACACGCTGACGTTAGGGAAGTGAATTTCCGCATTAAAAACTAAAAATGGGTTCAAATAAAGGGCTTAAACAAAAATTGGTGTAAATTTTGTCAAAATTTAGAATGTAGATTTTTTGGCTGTTTTGATGCACCTGATTCTATTTAAATGCAGTATTGGTATGGCAATTTTGTGCATTATAAGCTTAGGAGGAGGTACCATCAGGATCAAAAGTCGGAATGAGGGAATTAAGAGTGATAAAACTACATAAACATATAATAAACAGCCTTTCCATGAAGACAACTTACTGTGTTTACTCAATTTACATTTTCTTTAATAACCCGGTAAATATGTGGACTAGAATGATAAGGGAGGACTTACAATTTCTGCCTTGTTATGGCCTGTTATGTAATGTGCAATAATTTTACCTTTGTGGCTTTTCTAGCCCTTTTTGGGCTCAAAAACTAAAAATTCAAAATTTAAAATCCCAAAAAAGGGGGTTAGAGTTTTCCGAATGTTTTGCACAACAAACTTGTCCAACAATTTACTTAAAGGGTTTTACTTCCTACCAAATTTGAAGTAAATCGGACAAAAATGTGACCGCTAGAGTGCAAACATATATTTAATATATAAAATTCTCTTGTTACAGTGTTTGTAACAAAACTCCTCCGAAACGGCTAGACCGATTCTTATGAAATTTTGTGTGTATATGCGGTAGGTCTGAGAAAAGGATGTAAACTATTTTTTTTTCGATAGGTGAGTGAGCGAAGCGAACGAGCTCATATTGGAAATGAACGAGTATTTGTTATAAAACAAATTCAATGACATTAGGTCAGGACAACAGCTGTCGGGCAAGCTAGTATATATATATATATATATATATATATATATATATATATATATATATATATATATATATATAATTATTTATATTTATTTATAAATATAAATATATTTTATTTATTTATATTTATATAATTATATATATATAATTATGTTATATATATATATCATTTTGAACGACCCCCAAAACGTGTTCAGGGGGCCACGTTAGGAACTTCTACGGTGGTCCCGGGCTTAAGTTTAACTATGCGGGTCATGCTAATAGTTCACTTTTCCAAAGGAAATTCACTAACAACTTTTATTTTCAGTTAAATATTGTTTTAATAGTGAATCTGCCAGAAATTGGCGTATCAGGGAGAACATCATTTATAAAAAATGGCCTTTGGAGCAGCGGGTTTTACTCTTTAGTTCGTTAACACAACAAAACTTAATGTTAACTAGACTACCTTTTGATTTAGTGGTTGCAATCAGTCCATAATTTGAACAGGAAGTAAATCCAATCGCATAATACCTTTTAATCAATTCAATAAGAATTTCGGATTTGTTATAATAAGTTAATTAAAATTCTATCAAAGTAAAGGAATGGGCTTATAAATGTTTTGATGGTTTATAAGTTATCAAACAAGTAATATTACTTGTAGTTCAGATTATGTAAATCGGGTACTTATGGAATCCAACTTAGTCTTGATTTGGTAAAAAACTGACCTCCTTAAAATGAATAAAACAATAGAGAGAGACAGGGAGAGACTTATTGCCATGTAAGTAGAATATTGTATCAGTTGCAGTATATTGTGACACTAGCTGCCACGAGCTCCTCCTCAACCATGAAATGAATGGCCCGGATCTGAAGACTCAGCCCCACTTAAGAGGTTTCCTGTTCTCATTCAAGAAATAGTATTCTTATTTAGGTTTTATTACAATAAATCATTAATTATTATAGTCGGTGAGCTAAACAAAATCCAACACAAAACCTTCCGTGATTCGTAAACTATAAGAATAAAAGTAATAACATATTCTACAATAGCTAATAGATTTAATCTGTAATAACAATTTTTATACACTTATAGGTCACGACAACCATAGATTGTAATGTTATTGCTTACGTGCATTTTCTTACGGATGATTCAAACAATAAGATCCATTGACTGTTTGTGTACTTGATATGCATTAAATAATATTATTATAATTGCATATTAAGGCATAATAGAATTTTATTTGTAATATTTTTTTTATATATTATTATTTTCTAAGGATTTAAAAGTGCTATTTGCTAAAGTATCCCCAGTAATTTAAAAATATAATTAATTATATTACGAAATTATTAATATTATTCAAGGAATATTTATGATAAGTATGGAATTCTTCTTTTTCAACGTAATCATAATTATTGAGAATAACTTGAGCATAATAAGAAAAATGCGTATAAGTCAGTGGGTTTAGTACGAAGAAATTGAATGTACAGACATTAGGTACTGTAAAGAACCTCATTAGATCTAGTCCAGTAACTTATTCAAATAAATAGATACAAATCTAAAACTGTACATCTGACAAGTTCAGAAACAAGAAGTCGAAGTCCTGGAATACGGCCTAAAACATAATTTTGTCGTCAGCAATTAGAAGATAAAGGGTTTGATGGCGACGGACATTGAAGCGAACGTCAGGATGTTGAAAGAAGTTGATTACTGCGCAGTACGACAGGATAACACGAAAGTTTCAAGTCAACATCAAAACACTAAATAACTAGAAAAAAGAATCCCTGAATAAGTGTAACGGTATTAAGAAGAAATCAGAAGAAAGTAATATACTCACCCTGAAGCCTGGCAAAAGCAATGCCGTTGTAATTATGAACAAAGAAGACTATATCAAGAAGACGGAAGATTTTATTGAAGAAAATAACTTCAAAGAGCTTCAAAGATACCCAACAGAAAAATATCAAAAAGAACTGACCTATGCCGTGAATAAGGGTACCAAAGTGATTACAGAAGAATGTAGACCGAAAATGAACATCCTTAACTCAAAAGCTCCAGTAATGAAGGGAATTCCTAAGATCCACAAGAAGAATGTGCCTGTTAGACCTCTTTTAAATTTTAAATGTGCACCTATATACAATGTTTCAAAGTTGTTGTCACTAGATTAAACAAGGACTTGGAATTAGAGTACAAGTATAATGTAAAGAATAGTTATGATCTCGTAGATAAAGTGAAACACGTCAATATAAATGGTAATAGTAGATTAGTTTCTTTTGATATTTCTAATTTGTACACAAATGTACCTGCCATGGGAACGGTTAATTTGATTAAATGTAGGCTCATAGATAGCGGATTGGAAACAGCTTATGTAGATAAACCTGTACAATTTTTAAAAATTGTACTGAAACAAAATTGTTTTAGATTCAACAATAGGATTTATGCACAAACTGACGGATTAGCTATGGGGAGCCCACTTTCCGCAATAATGTCAGAAGTGTTCCTGCAACATCATGAAGAATGTATTTTAAGAAAATTAAACAAAGATCATGAAGTGGCAATGTACTTAGATATGTAGATGATGTCCTTATAATTGTCAGCGAAACCAAGGATGGTGAGATGATATGATGAACATTTTCAACGACCACCACAGAAGCCTGACTTTTACAAGCGCACTTGAAGAGAAATAAAAATGAACTTCCTGGATTTAACATTAATGAGGAGAAAAGATAAGCTGGAAATCGGAACCTACAGGAAGCCAACACAAACGAATACAACCATCAACAGCAAGTCCATACATCCATCAAGCCAGAACACCGCATCATTTCGTTCAATGTTGTACAGAGCCAACAAGATCCCACTAGGTGAAACAAGCAGTAAAAAGGAAATGGCTATAATCAAATCTATAGATCGAGCCAACGATACCAATCTACACTCATTGATGAAATGGTGGCGAAGATATTGAAGAAGATGAAGAACCAAGAATGGCTCCGAAACATGACAACTCTGAGCAACGAACGAGAGAAGGAAAGTACAAGATATGTTGCATTTAACTTCACTGGCGATAAAATACAGAATATTGGAAATCGATTTAAGAAGTATAGAGGAACCGTAGCCTTCAAGGAACAAAAAACCATGATTAAAATTCTGCATCCGAACATAGAAAAATCTGATAAGTTTGATAAGCCCGGTGTAAAATCAGTTGTAATGATTGTGATAACTTTTACGTTGGTCAAACAATTAATTTTGTAAAAAGATACAAGAATGATTTTTCAGCATGGAAGAACCGAAACCCGGAAAGATCGAATGTCGCAAAACACATCCTGGAAAATGGCCACTCCTTGGGAACAATTGAAGAAAATTTGAATATTCTCCTTATTTGCAAGAAAGGAAATGTAATGAATGCATGGGAAGAATTGTTTATTTTTAAGGAAAAATGTAAGGATAGGGATAAATTGATCAATGAATAGGTCAGTTTGACTCTGGTGGTACTTATCGCAACTTTTTTCCGCAACTTCCGGCAGCCAATATAGGGCTGTATAGGGTGTTTGAAAAGTCTGGGTACGGCTTAATATTTTACAAACCATAGCAGAAAACATCTATAAACTTTGCACAGTGTCATATGGCAATGTAAACTATTTTTCCTTGCTATTGCCATGACATGACAAGCATGGGGGGACGGCCCAAAGAGGAAGTCATAGGAATCTTAAATGTAAGCACGGGTCGAGTGATACCTCATTTCAAAGAGCTCAGTTAGTAGAGTTCAATGCCGCAAACCGCATCTCAAAAGATGTATCCAATCAGAAATGGCGAGTTGTTTTAGGTACACATTGTGAAGTACATTATGCGCTGCCATTTCTGACTGGATCGTCGTATTCAG
Organism: Allygus modestus; assembly: GCA_963675035.1. Lineage (NCBI taxonomy): Eukaryota > Metazoa > Arthropoda > Insecta > Hemiptera > Cicadellidae > Allygus > Allygus modestus. The sequence continues at coordinate 250,727,231 of OY776111.1, read as the reverse complement.
ATGCGGGAGGCGGCGTTTCACTCTACTAACTAATGTTTTCACTGACTTTTGTAACTAGCAAATTATTTTATTAAATTTAATAACACAATAAATAAATGAATTTGTCGTCTTTATGTTTATGAATTAACTAGTTACACAATGGTAATGTTATTTGATTCACTATGTTAAAATACAATCTTAGAACCAAGTAATTACTTGTTAATAATTTGCAACTAACATTTTTGTTTACAATAAATGTTCAAATTGTTCTCCCATTGCAGTTTGACAGTGAGCTAGCCGGTTGAAGTAGCCATCCATAACATTGCGTAGTATTTCAGGAGGTATTTCTGCCGCTTCATGTAATATTCTTTGTGTTAAGTCATTTATGTCGTTAGGCTTGGTTTGAAAAACTTTATTTTTTAAATATCCCCAAAAGAAGTAATCTAAAGGCGACAGGTCTGGTGATCTAGCAGGCCATTCTATTCTTCCTCTCCGACCTATCCACCGTTCTCGAAATGTTTGGTCCAAAAGATCACGTACATTTACCGCATACTGAGGGGGCGCTCCATCTTGTTTGAACCAAACAGAATCAAAATTTAACCCTAAATTTCGGATAGCTGGAATGATTCTGTCAACTAACAAGTTGCGGTATGTATCACCATTTAGATTTCCATCGATAACAAAAGGACCGATGACATTGGTTCCTATCAGGCCTGCCCAAACATTCACTTTTTGTGGATGTTGGGTGTGGGCTTCTCTCTTCCAGTGAGGGTTGTTATCTGACCAGTACCGACAGTTGAGATTCCATCTGATGTCGGTTGAGATTTCCATTTAACAAAAAACTTGCTTCGTCTGAAAAAACAATGTTCTTAACAAAATTCGGGTCTGTATCTAACTTTTGCGTCATTGTATCGCAGTATTCGATACGTCGGTCAAAATCGTCCTCGGATAGTTCATGAACAAGATGTACCTTGTAAGGGTGGTAATTGTTAGAATTTAAAATTTCCCATACAGAATACTATACTATACCATACCATACTATAATACTATACCATTTCCATATTAATTTTAAACTCACTAGCAAGATTAAGTCGAATGTGGCTCTTCCATGACTGTTACAAGCACGTCGGTAGCCATGTCTTCATTAGTCGCTGTTTAAGGTCTGCCAGTGTGAGAAAGATATTTTACAGTTGCATGTTCTTCGAAACGGGGACGGTGGTGACAACACCATTTTTTGAAATAGGTGGTCTGTTTGGAAATCGTTCATTAAATAAATCTGCTACGGCTTCATAAGAGCGCTTGAGGTAACCATATCATTATACCATTATTTCATAATGAGAATATTAATTATGTCAATGTCTGATAATTCCATTCCTCTTTCGGTACTAACTTGAAATTAAACAATTTTAAACTATAAAAAACTAACACTGTACGCGCACTCACATACAATCTGAAAGAACTGAGAACTAACAATGTGATTTCCCGTAACAGGAATTTATAGCTGTAGGACTTTGTCTGTTGTTGATAACAACCTGAAATGACAAGGAGGGAAAACCCAGGTAATTTTGTCTAGCATTAGAAAGTGACAGCATTCATGAATGGAAACATTTCCAATAGTAAACATCCAAGTTCCTCTTAAATAAATTAGTTTCAACGTTTGAAAATGGATAATATCAATACGTAAGTTCTACCATTGTTTTTGTTGGTGAGATTATTTAACTTACCACTTCATTTTAGAATTAATTTATTTTTATTTTTGAATCCAGTCAGAAATGGCAGCGCATAATGTACTTCACAATGTGTACCTAAAACAACCCGCCATTTCTGATTGGATACATCTTTTGAGATGCGGTTTGCGGCATTCAACTCTACTAACTGAGCTCTTTGAAATGAGGTATCACTCGACCCGTGCTTACAATTAAGATTCCTATGACTTCCTCTGTTGGCCGTCCCCCCATGCTTGTCATGTCATGGCAATAGCAAAGAAAAATAGTTTACATTGCCATATGACACTGTGCAAAGTTTATAGATGTTTTCTGCTATGGTTTGTAAAATGTTAAGCCGTACCCAGACTTTTCAAACACCCTCTTGTTTCTGTCATTCTCTGATTGAGCCTGATGATACTGGTTTAATCGATCGCCTTGACACATATTTTGTGTATATTTTACCGTCTTGTATTAAGTCCAGTATAAGTGTAAATATACTTTGTAGATTGTAGGACTATTTTATTTATCCTGTTTAGTTATAACAACACGTATCATGCTAATAAAGAAATCATTAAAAATATTGTACATTTGTTATTTCCCATTTTATAATGATCATCAGATTATGTTCTGATTCAGTAGATTCTAATCACTATTAACTACAGAAAATGTCACAATGGTTTTATGTTAAATAAAACCTAGTCAGAGGCATTTCAGTTTATTTAAATTTATTTAACATAAAGAAACTGAAACTAGAGAAATGGAAAATTTTCTTAAACCCAATAGATTCAGTACTGATCTAAACACAAGCACCGGCCAGGCCAAGTGGGCACACTGTTATTAAACATTCAGAAACTTGCTTGAATCCCTTGAAGACACTCCGAAAGATAAGAAGAAACTGAGTCTCTTAGTAAATTTTGTTGGTCCCAATGTTTATTGTTACGTATCCGAATGCACTACATACAACGAAGCAATCAAAGCCATGGCTGCTTTTTTTGTTAAATCAAAGAATGAGATTTTCGCTCGTCATCGAGTCACTACACGGCTGCAGTTAGCTGAAGAATCACTGGATGAATATAGACAACCTTTAAAGATGGCTATTAAAGACTGTAACTTTAAATCAGTCACTGCAGGACAAAATTGCAATGAGTATGTAAGGGACGTGTTCATCACTTTGACTGAGATAGCTTTGACTAAATACGTCAAAGATTATTTGAAAAGTCAACTCTTACACTTCAAGAAGCCTTTGATCAAGTAAGAAGCCTTGAATTGGCTTAAGTTTAAGCAGATTCACATTTTAAAAGTACTTGGACAGTATTTTTTTCTACAGAATTCAAAATCAGCAAACTAACAATACAAGGCAGATACGATAGTTCTCCATAGATAATCTTTCATCGTCTTATGGAATTTTCCTGCGTATTGTATTCGTTTCTGATTGCAACGATGGCAATGTGTGCAAGCTATGAAGCAACAGCTTTGGAAACGATGGCAAACAGAGTATTTACATACACTACAGCAGAAGGCTAAATGGACTAAAAATCTACCTAACATTGAAGTTAATGACTTAGTTATCATTCATGATTGTTCATCTGCCCCCCATTCTTGGTCACTAGGACGAGTTACCAGGCACACAACACATCCAGGCACTGACGGAGTTACCCGGGTCGTCACTCTCAGGACCGCTGTTGGAACTCTCACTCGACCTGTCATAAAGTGCCTGTTATTATAGTGTGACTTTTTCAACATTAAGAGAGCGTATATTATATTAAGTGTTTCTTAGTTATAATTTACCTATTTGAATAAAAACAAAACAACTAACTTTTTTACATTTGTCGTGTGAAAGTACATAAACTTTAACTCAACTTTTGAACTGTGTGATTTAAACTACATATAAAAGGTAAACAAACATTTACTTTATTTATTTTCTTTTGCAAATCTCCGTGAGATTCACGGCCGGCGGTATGGACAGTATTTATTTATACAGAATTCAAAACCAGCAAACTAACAATACAAGGCACATAAGATAGTTGTCCTCAGATAATCTTTCATCGTCTTATTGAATTTTCCTGCACATTTTATTCGTTTCTGATTGGTCAGTTCCAAAATAGTTAGAGTAGAGGTAAAGGACGCTTACCCAATTTTAATGTTTTTTTTTTCGAACTAAACTTGCGTCGTGTGGTACATTTAAATTCTCGTGGTTTTCCACAGTCAGCTTTAAATTCATATATAAATATCGTTCGTTCTATAATTTGCACTTCGTCAAATTACGAATTACGGCCAGGGGGCCAAGCTTTGCTCGGGGAAAGGCCAGTCAGTTTGTTTAGATGACTTGGAGTAATATTTCACCACTTCCCCCTACTGATAATCAGATTTGTATAATTCATTTGCCTCTTTTCTACATTTTTAAGGTCACTCCAGTTGTTATTTATATCTCAATGTCCCTTTGATTTATTTTACTACTCTATATATGTAATCTTCACTCAAATCTTTTAATCTCTGCTCTCAGGAACCCACATGTTAATAATCATATACAACATGAGTATTACTTTGACAGTTCCCTGGTTGATTATGAACAGCTGTTACAATTCTTTTGTTTTGATTTGAAACTCCATAAGCCCAATGTTAATTTTTTTAACTTTTCATTTTAGCGGATTTCCCCTATAGGGAAGAAGCTATTATCGTAGTCGGCATGGTAAGACCTAGGCCCGAGACCATGATAACTTTTCGTTTTGAGGTCCCCAGACCCCAAAAACACCTTTCGTTCGACACTGTATATATATATATATATATATATATATATATATATATATATATATATATATATATGTGTGTGTGTCCGTGAGCACGATAACTCTCGTAAAAATGATCCGATTTTGACGAAATTTGGTATAAACATGTAAAGCAGCATTTATGACTTTAAGTTCGAAAACCAGACAGATCGACCTATCCGAAGGGGTATTTTGGGGGGGGGGGGGTTTGTACCCCAAAATTTTTTTTTTTTATTTTTTACATATAGTTTTTGAAAAAGTCAAATTTTAGTTTTAACCATTCGATTCTGCTTTAAAAAACACACAATTTGGTATTTCGATCATTCCTCTACGTCAATTGGTTACCGAGATATTGAAAGTGCTAAACACAGTACGTTGTTTAATGTTATTCTTATGGAGGAAAAGAAAATTTTTTTATCTCGCTTATTTATGAACGTATACTGACGAAACTTGGTATACAGCTTCATCTCGTTGAGGTCTATTGATATTTGCTCCAAAAAATCTTTTTTGCATAATTCTCTTGTAGCAGCAAACCTGCGTACTCAGCCCCCATGTTATTCTTATGGATTATAATTAAATGCTCTGTCTCCCTTAATTATGAACATAAATGAATAAAAACTGGTATACGACTTCACCTAGTTGAGTTATATTGATATTAGCATAAAAACCCATTTTTTGTGTTCCTTGTTGCAGCAAACCTGCGTACTCAGCCCCAATGTTATTCTTATGGAGAATAATTAAAATTGTATATATCGCTTATTTGTGAATATATTTTTATGAAACTTGGTAAGTGGCTTTATGTAGTATTAAGACATTTATATCTCCATTGGAAATTCGCTGAGTATGCAGGTTTGCTACGACGGGGGTATTAGTTTTCTTACAGTATTTGATTTTTCCTGGGGATGAGGCCTGTCTAGAACTTATTTTTATCCCAGAAATTAATTATTTAAAACATTTGAAGGAAATCGTTGGAGCCGTTTTTGAGATCAGTGTCACAAGCAAGCAAGCAAGCAAGCAAACCTTACTCATATTAGAGTATAGGATAAATTCTCATTGTTAAATTAGTGTTAAACTAAAAACAATTACCGGTACCTCTTTATTGTCCATCCGCACTATTGACAGTAGCCTACGTTTTAGTTATATTTTTTGTACGAAAAGTGAACTTCCTTTTAACTTATGTGATAGTGATCATAAAGACTGTGACCATAAAGTGCGAATCCAACGACACCGGTTCTTCGCTCATCACTCCTCCAGCACTGGTTCCATAGAAGGCGCCTTCTCCCCCTAGCTGTGAGGCCCTTATTCCCCATGCAGAGAGGCCCTCAACCCACACCTAGACGAGAGCTCGCCACTGCTACCCAGGTAACTACAGATAACAGATTCCGCAGGTTGCGTATATCGCGCAAATTTTAAGGATGAACAATTATTATTTCCCTTTTTGTAAGAAACGCACCGTATCGTACAGTACTCTTAAAGCTACTAAAATAACGTATTTGGTGGAATCTGACCACTATTCAGTAGTTAAAATAAACCAGTACATTATGTATTAAACATGTACATGAGAGACAACTCGCAGCTTCCAGCAGCGTCATTAAAATATTGTTGTTTTTCTGTGGGGAAACTAGGCACACACGTGAGGCTTGTCCTGCAAAGAATTCTAAATGTTACAACTGCAGTAAAATTGAACACTATATTCGTGTTTGCAAATCAAAGAAGAATAGAATAGAAAATAAATCATTAAATGGTGACCCAGCCACTATTTGTGCTTTACCAAATGATGATGCTACAAGCATTAATGCAACATCTCCATCCAGCATATTTAAAGCTACATATTCCATTCTGCATTCCAGTGGACCCTCTAATTGTTACTGGGAGCTCAGAATATTTCGTAAGTAAACAGTTTGTTCAACGTCATAAATTACAAAGCCATACTGGGAAATTAAATTTTTAAATAGCGTGTACATCACTTAGCTCTGAAATGAATGAGGTTTGTAACGTAAAACTAGAACTTTTAAACTATGAATATGAAGATGCAAAACTTTATGTTATGAACAACTTGTGTGCAGACGTTTTATTAGGTCATGACATCTTAAGAAACCATTCCGTCTTGAGATGTATTTTGGTGGTATAAAACACAGCCCTAAACACCCCTGCACACCCCTACACTCCCCTACACACCCCTTAAGATATGGGGTTTAGCTAAAGTAAGCATTTCGCCAGTCCATTTGTTCGAACCTAACTACAGATTGTAAACCTGTAACTATTAAGTTAAGACATTTTTATCCACAGGATAATTAGTTTATCAAATCTAAAGTCAATAAAATGTAAAATATAGATCATAGAAGAGAGTCAGTCACCGTTGAGGGCTCAAGTTCATGTTGTCAAGGGTGAGTCTAGAAAGAAGAGGTTGTTTATAGATTATTCACAAATCATTATTCGATTTACAGAATTAGATGCCTATCCCTCACCAAAAGTTAAAGAGATTGTCAACAAAATTGCAATGTATAACATTTATAGTACTATTGATTTGGATTCAGCCTACTATTAGATACAATTGGTTGAAGAAGAAAGATTATACACTGCTTTTGAAGCTGATGGGCGTCTATTCCACTTTCGACACACCCCTCTAGAAGTGACAAATGGGGTGTCTGCCATCCAATGGGTTATTAATAGAATCATAGCCAAAGAGAAATTAGACAAAACTAAGGCCTATTTAGATGATATAACAGTAGGAGGAGACACTTAAGAGGAACACAACCAGAACCTTGAAGCCTTTTTAGCCTCTGCTCGCAAGTAAAACGTGACAATAAACTACAAGAAAATTAAATTTCGGCACAGAGAACACAAATAAATTACTTTGGTACCAAATTTCTCACCGATCAATAAAACCAGACCCAGAAAGGTTTTGACCACTGATGGACCTTCCAATACAAAAAGACAAAGCAGCACTTCAAAGGGCGATGGGAATATTCGCCTATTATGTCAATCTGATTCCTAAATTTTCTGAAAAGATTCACATGTCTAGTAACAACCAATAACTCCCGATTTTGCCGCAATCCATTTAAGAATTTTGCAACCTGAAATCTGACTTAGATTTAGCAGTAAAGTCACCAATCGAAGAAGATAAAATTTACTATGAAGACAGGTGCTTCAGATTATGCTCTTAATGCCACGCTCTCACGAGGAGGAAGACCTGTAGCTTTATTTTCTAAGTCTAACAATAACTGGAACGCAAGCATCCCATAGTATAGAAAGAAGCTCAGACTATTGTCGAGTCCCTGAATCACTGGATACACTATCCCATGAGAGGATATTTTAAACTTATCACTGAGCAGAAGTCTGTAGTTTATATGATCGATAATAAAGCACCTGGTAAAATAAAAAATAATTAAAACAAAATCAGAGATGGCGCATGGAACTATCTTGTTTCAAATGCGACATAGCTTATAGACCTGGAACTGAGAACTAACAGCTGATACTCTTTCTCGTGTGCGCTCTGTAACTGGTCAACTTAGTCCGAAAAAGACCCATGAATCACTTTACCATCCTGAAGTCACTTTATCACACTGGATAAAGACCAAAAATCTTCCTTTCTCGTTAGAATAAATTAGGAAAATGACTACATCCTGTACAAATTCCAATAAATTTAAACCCAGATTCTGCATATATCAAGGATATTTGATCTAGGCAACAACACGATTTAAACGGTTGAATATAGATTTCAAACGGCCCTTGCCATCTGCTAGAAGAAACAAGCACATACTGACGGTGGTAGGTGAATTCTCCCGATTTCCATTTGCTTTCCCCTGTGCATACATCACTTCATCAACGGTAATCTCACACCTGCAAAACATTTTCATCTGTTTGGAATGCCCTCTTACGTTCACTCCGATAGAGGTGCATCATTCTCGTCTCAAGAAGTAAACGAGTTCCTTAACTGCCGCGGGATTGCTTCCAGCCGTACGAGTACGACACCATATAATACAAAGGGGAACGGGCAGTTTGAGCGATACATAGGGATAATACGGAAGACAGTGACACTTGCACTAAAAACTCGAGGTCTACACACCATTAATTGGGAGTGAATGATGGATGAAGCCCTGCATGCTATTTGTAGTCTGCTTTGTACTGCTAGAAACAAAACTTTATATGAAAGAATGTTCAATCATATGAAGAAATCGTTCTATGGACATTCAATACCCAAATGACTCTCATCGCCAGGACCTGTACTTCTTAAGGAGTTCAACCGGGTCAGAAAGTATTCGTCTACAGTAGGGGTTGTGGATCTAATCGATGCTGGACCCCAATACGCAAGGATTCGACTGCGTGATGGTAGAGAGTCGACGGGCTCCCTTCGACAACTGGCCCCATATGGAGATGATAAAACTGACAAATTTAATTAAACACTACTAGACCACGGAGGTGACACAAATGTCAACGATGTCATACTACGATCGACGATCTATCAAAATCTGAAGTGACTGTGAATTAGGAAGATCCAGCTTAAATAGAATCGTCTCCCCAGAATCTCCATCCCATTCCTGTGATATGAATAGTCCCTCCCCAGACCACTCACGACGGCTGTCCTATAAACGCTCCCAATGTGCGCACCGACCGCTTAAACACCTCAAAGACTTACAAATAAATTAAGCGGGAAGATTGTCATACATTTTACCTTAAGGTCTTTCTCTTGTTTAAAAAATTTTGTACATTTGTCATTTCTCATTTTAAATTGATGATCTGATTATGTTTCGATTCAGTAGATTCTAATCACTATTAACTACAGAAAATGTCACGATGGTTTTATGTTAAATAAAACCTAGTCAGAGGTATTTCAGTTTATTTCAAAGATAATGTCAGTTTGTGTTGCTAAAAAATGAAAAAAATCAATAAGTTGGGATTGTGTAACATATAATGCTTACAATAAAGTTTTAAAAAATAAAAATTTTTCATACTAAACCCTAAACGCTAAAAAAGAGATTTTATTGAAAACCGAAGACAATATACGTCACGGATTTGAGACACTCTGATATTAAAGTGGAGTGATTTTGTTGCCGTGACCTATTTCCCCTCCGTTGAGCTAGAATGTAAAAAATGTTTATTTCTGCGGATTTTATTGTATTAAATACGGTTATTCATTATGAAAGGTTTATGTATTATGTTAAATTCATGATATATACTTATTTTAAAATACTAATGTTTCTTAAATACGAGATACTAGACAATTTGTACCAACTATATACGGGAAACGCTTAACGATGTACTCCACTGAACCACATTATAACATGCATATGAACTATTAGGTATTTTTCAATGTGATATTATAGCCCATTTTGATTTTGAATGACGCATTAGTATCTTTCTGGCATGCAAAATGACAGATTCAAATCGGAAGAGTCCTGTAACCCCACTACCCCCAATACAGAAAAGATAACCTCTGGAATCTAATCAGGAATACATAACCCCGCTAAAAATAATAAAAACGTATTACTTAATCAAATTTAATCCTGGTTATGAAACGGTCATGATAATCGCCAAATAAACGCGTTAAATCACTGAATGGTTTAAACAAGCAAACGAAATTGACTTATTTTTGTAGGTGTTTAACTATCTAGGCGATACTCGCCTTCAAAATTCTTGTAAGCAATAAAATCTTTATGAATAAATAAAAATAGTTGTCCTGTACCCAACGAAAGATCACTTTAGTTGTAAACTTCTGATATTAAAGGGGATGATAACATCTGAGAATGATGCGGATAACGTACTTTAAATCGACACGTAGTTTGGACTTCCGTCGGCCGTCAGATAGAGCCACTGTTCCAAAATTCAGCCCTTTACCGTATTTAAGTGGTGCCTTTTCTTAAAACTGTAAGAAGTACTGGAAAATCTGTAGTAATACCTTTAATTTTACATTTCAAACGTTAATATCCGTCTTGTCGTTATCGAGTTATGACTGTGAAGATAAAAACAAGTATTATATATCATAGATGGTTAACCATGGTAAAGAAAATATCGGAAGTAAAGCGTAAAAATATAATAAAAACCGTGCAACCGTTTCTGATAACTGATAGATGACTGAGAGGGATAGATAATTTTCTAATTGTATCCACTATCATAACGGTAGTTTTCAATTAAACACTGAAAAATTATTGGGTTTATTAAATATAGCACGTATAATTAATGTTTTATCAAATAAAACATCCTGCAACTAAAACAATTACTCAATACAGCAAATGGACGCCACAACACATGGTCATATTATAGAGGCAATCCAATGTTCTGTGTTCGCACTATCGACCCTGTTAATTAAAATACAGGTTTAAAATTTTACATTGAAAAAACATTATTGTTTTTCTTGTATTTCACAACAACTAAAACCAAAATAAAGTAATCAGAAAATGGTATTTAATTAAAATAGCTTTATATTGTTATACCTTTAAGCAGAATCGGTTTGGTCAGAATAAGAGGTATATAATTTGTAAATAATACACGTAATATATTAAATGAGCCATAAGTTTTGTATATGAGTTTTTATAAAGAATACATTTATCTAAGTATTTATCTAAGTATGTTAAATGTTATTATATCTAAAGGTATTTGTAAATTTAATTATAACTGCATTAAATGTTGTTGATATTGGTAGGAACGGTTTTGTTTTCAAAACGAGATTGAAATTTATATCAGATGTATAGGCAATTCCTACTTATAACGGCGATACTGATGTTCAGTAAAGGATGATATTGACCAGCCTGGGTCATTATGGCTGGTTAATAGAATCACGCATTCGATATATTTATCGACGGTCAGGGATATTGCCGAGCTCTAAATGTGTTTCTGCAGGTATCTCTTTGTCAATCTTGAATGCCAATATTTGTATTTATTACGTTTTTCTATTGCAAAAAATTACAAAAACAAACACTCAAATATCTTGGTGCCAAAATAACAGATGAAAACAGATAGAAGAAGAAATCCAGTGTAGACTGGCATCAGCCCAACGCAGATACTGGAGTATGTCAAATCTGTCTGGAAACACACTACTGACCAGAAGAAAAATATACAGATTTGTAAATTAATCATACAATCATTCCTATTCTATAAGCCGGAAGTATGGACACTTAAAAAACAAAATGAGAAAATACTTGTGGATTTTGTTAAAATACTATTTTATGTATATTTTCGTGAGCTCCGGGAATTACACGAGTACAAAGATCCTGACATTGTAGCACTGGTGAAGAGCAGGAGATTAAGGTGGCTGGGACACGTGCAAAGAAGAGAGGCGTGCTAAATGCTAAATAGAGTGTGAATGGGGCAACCAGTGGGAAGACGACCACTGGGAAGGCCACGACTTGGGTGGAATGATCAAGTGAAACAGGATATCAGGAGGCTGGGAGCGAGTCTGAAACTGGGAGAGGACAGGCAGATGTGGAGGCAAATGGTTGGCGAGGCTAAACATCACTTGGGATTTGTGTGGCTACATGAGTAAGTAAGTAAGTCGTTATGTTGGTAAATGTTTAAACAGTGAGGTATTAATAGTTCACTGCACTTACCAACTGCAATACTGCCTTTCGCTACAATGTGCGGAAGTTAAAACATTTTATGGTTTGTGTGCACACTGAATATTATACGAAGAACATTAAGGAACTATATATATATATATATATATATATATATATATATTCATTCTAAACTTGTGTATGTAATGGTTTTCGGTTTTCGAACATCTAAATTGACTATTCACACTTATATATTTTTTAAGAGGGTAAGTGGTAGAGGAAAAGATGTAAGAGCTAACTTAGAATAAAATCTTTATTTTTTATTAAATCTTTTTTTATTAAAATATTACAAAGTGTTTAAAACATATGGTTTACCTGTTTTAACAATTACATTTTCCCTGCTCTAAAAAAGGTGTGAGGTTTTTTTAAGAATTCTAAAGAAGATTTAAGCTTTTGGCATATGAATGCCAAAATAACTAGCCGAGAGCTAGTGAAAATAAATAAACCTGTTTTGGTTTCCTTGTTTAGTAACAGCTTTACTGGACTTACTCAAGCTTTACTAGTTACTGAACTCAACCTTAAAATTAATCTTTTAATGATGCAGTGGCATGCTTGCAACAATGTGTTTAGGAGTGTTCATATATATAAATTGCATTTTCTGTATCTCATTGTTTTATTACTGTGTTTTTATTGTAAACATTTTTTATATTGTATTCATTTTTATAATGTTTTATGGAAATAAAAGATTTTCTTTCTTGTCTTTCTTTCTGTCTTTAGAGATAGCGGCTTTAATTGTGGATGATAATCCGTTAAGCTGAAAGTACTGTATATATTACATTTTGTTACAACTTTAGAATCAACTATATTTGCTAAATATTAATGAAATAAACACTTCGTCAGGGGTTTCTTTTGTTTTACTGTAATATTCTAAAATAACTTATTTTAGTTTTCCCACTTTTAGTTTTGGGTCCTCTTTAGTTCTACAAATTGTATAATGCTACCTAATTATTCACTAATTTTAACTATTTTCACTTATTTAATACTCAAGGATTTTAAACATTTGACTACAGTAAAACACAAGTTAATGAAAATCAATAAAGTCACATAATTAATATGCTCTGGATAATTATGTCTATTTTGTATAAAAAGGTAATTTTTATTATCATCCATTAACATTTTAAAATTGTGTAATATTTTCAGTTGTCTTTTAAAATTACGTACTTCAAAAAGGTGTTTGTTAAAATCAGATGGTTTATTTATTCACCTAGATACTTTAATTTTACATTTTAATATTTTATTAATAAACTGATAAATCGTTTCTTATTTAGTTTTAGACACTCTTGAAAAGAAAACTTGAAATATAAATCTTTTCGGTCAATATTGCTTTCACAATTCTTTTCTAACACATTAATATTAATGTCACCAGTAGTTGAAGGGACGGATTCAGAGATCCAAAGATTCAAAGATCCTCACACGTCAACCGAAGCTTATTGTGTGTCCCTAGTACGTTAGTTTGGCAAACCAATGCCCGTACCCTTTACGAGATCCAGGAGTTTTTTACCAATACTAGCATCCCTTTCATCACCTGGTTGCTTACAACCAAACAGAGCCCTTCTCCTTGCCCCGAGTCTCTCGCAGTCCAGTATGATGTGCTTGACAGTCTCTTCAGACTGATTGCAGAGCCTACACACCTGACTTTCATTTCTGAGTCCGAGAGTGTGGAGATGTTTCCTGAAATGGCCATGTCCAGTTGTCAAAGCAATCAACTGCTTAACCCGACCTCTGCCCAACCTCACCAACCAGTTAGTGAAGTAAGAGCTAGTATCTGCTAGCAGCCTTTTGCCAAGTGCTTGACCAGTATAACCTTGCCATTGCTGGCGATGTAAGTCCCTGGACCATTTGTTTATTGTGTGAAAAGCAGTTGTTTTGCTTATGCCACAGCTTGGCTCTGGACCAAAGAATGGCATACCGGAACCTCTTTGAAAATAAAGTTCACTTTGTTAAAAAGTCTAATGCATTTTTTATGTGTGAAAGACCAACTTCATTGGTATGCCCCAATAAAAAAGTCGATGTCTATTCTATGAGAATCAAGATTTGTTTTTCCTAGTGGCTTGAAGGGGCTATAGCCCCTAACCTTGCTCCATTACCTATTCTGATCTTTTTACTCTTGACACCTGAGGAAAATAAAACAATATTAGTAGGGACACAAGACACATGCCAGTTTTTAAACAAAGCAGACGTTTATAAATCCCAATGATTTTCTTATGGGGGACGTTTTACATTGTTTCTCGTTGTTGGCAACTTTTTAGAAGTAGTGTTATTTTTCCGAGGCCCTGGTATCAAAACCTTTAATTTGAGTCCGCTCCCATCATCCTGTGATTTGCCAAACTCCCACAATTTGTATTTTAAAACTTTGCCTACAGAATTATATATAATGATTTAATAGATTGGTTGAGGGACTGCATAGTATTTTATTTTGTTGTTTATACAACTCCTAGTTCAACTATATTTGTCTTGAGACGTAAATACAAACAAAATATAGTTTTAATTGCGATATCAGTTAAGCTTAAAACTCTGACGAATGTGATCACACACAATGATAAACCACCCACGGGAATAGGTTAGCCCTTCCATATGCAATGGCTGGATGTATTTTAACTTCCGAGAGTAATTGAGGACCATGCCTAAGGGAAATTACCTCCATATACGATTCCCATAGGACCTTCCACATCATTCGGTCATTGAGAATTTCTCATTGGTATTTAACATGTTAACCATATTGCAATATGTTCGTAGTGGGTTGAGTGACTATGTGTTATGAGATATCTAAATCATAAGACATACATTTGGATATGCTGAACAATATTACACACAATAACGTTTGTCCCAACTAAAAATATTAACTGAATAATTGGAGATGATACACAACTTTTCTCACTTCAAATTCCATAAGAACGACAAAGGTACTTCTCATAACACTTTCATTGAGTATTTATTAACTTAGAAAAGATTGACAGCTTTCAATATTTTTTTTTTAAGTTGATTCGAACGATAAAAATGTAATAAACACGGGTGGAAATTTCCTTAAAACCCTATAACACAATGTAATGTAGAACAGTCATCAAGTAATATCTAACACATTTATTGTTATGACTGTGAGCCTTTTGTTCCACGGTTAGAGGGTCATTTAAAAACATATCTCTCTATTCTCGTGGAGCAAGAGTAATGTTTTAGTGGGTCCATTTTCTACCTGGTTTATCTGTGGTGAAAAAAGTCTGTTCTGGCTGACCCAAAAACCGTGGAGCAAAGTATACATACTCATTTATATACGCTCAAGTCTTCAAAATGAATCTATCAATTAACTTAGGGAATCTCGCTAGCTTAATAGTTAGCATCTTGGATTTGGGTGACTTGATTCACAGGTTTAAATCTCGAGGTGTCCAAAAAAACTTGAGGGGTTTGGACCACTTTCCCTAAAAGATTCTGTGTGATCTATTAAAAAATCCACTGGCAATAAAATACAAAACAAAAGCAGAGGACAAGGAACATCAGTTAATTCAGTAAATATATATTCGCTTAACAAAATGGAAAGCGTGTAAAATGGACATGTGGCATGTTAACACATAGAAAATGGTAAATGACGTCTAACATATATTTGGAAATATGTTATACCCTCATTTTATAAAAAACTGTGTTAAGTACAGTCAGCAATGAAGTTTGGTCACTAATTCTACAAGTATAGTTTATAAGTTAACTACAAATGGTTTTCATCTGCAAGAATCGATATGGAAATCAAATCAATGTGATTTTTCAAAATCAAATCAAATTTTATGTGGTGAGTATTTAGAAAAATTACACTCTGTTAATTCAAAATTTGTATAATAACTAACCGCTTACGCTAATACAAAGTAACACAATTTGTAAATAATAAATTCTAATTACTATTTGTTTGTTTTTTCTAGATATAAAAATATATAAATTCTAGTAGTTCATAAAAACGATTTTCCATATTGAAAATCAAAAGTGCCATTGTCAGGTTATAGTTAGAGAGTTTTACTTATCCTTCATAGATGGCTTGAAATCTCAACGACATTAACCCTTATTAAAGGAGTATTTTTAACGACAATTTAAACAGTAAATTTTTTGGTGGAAGGTTAAATGCAGTCATTCATTTGGCTAAAATCATTTATACAAAACAATAATGCCTATCAAAGGCAAGATCATAACCAGTTTAAGACAAAACAGCAATCAAATTTATTGAAAAAACCTTATGATCATATACTACCGAACCACCGCAGTATTGTAATGAGGGGACTCGAAACAAACTTGGCAATTTCATGCAGTTGTAAAATGAACCAATATTTAACATGAAAATTATCCATTGTAAATGTATTTAACACTTGTTTTCTTACCCGTGACACAAAACCCTTTGTTTAAATTGTATATCCTCACATAAACATTAGACTAGAGCTGCTGATTTATTTAATACATAGAACTTGATATTATAGTAGGTTATATTAAACTTTTGACAGCTCAGTGTTAAGGGACAATGCCGAAAACTGATAGAAATGAAAACTGAAGATAAAAAAACATTGTATAAAAATAGTATTCATAGTATAAACTACAATCAACAAATTAAAAAAAAAGTTAAAATAAAACATGATTATTCCAGTTTATTTGAACATAATATTTCATACTAATTCATTGTTTACTAAATAAGAACAGTGAGTAACAACATATAATAATTTTTAAACTAAAATAAAACTAAAATTTTGGTCTGCGTAAATGAGTTTATAATAAACAAATTATACGATAAAACCAAGAAGAAGGATTTTACAAGTAAAAATATTTATTAATAGAAAAAATTTAATTATATTTATACCCATAAAAATAGCATTGGATAAAGAATAATTACTCCTTCAGTTAAAACTTCACCTTATTCAAAACTACACTTATAGGAATATAATAGCTGTACATGCTAAGCTATTTGCATTGGTGAAATTAGTGTTGCGTTACACCTATATTATTACGTATACCTGTAATATCGCGTGACAATACGATTGATTATACATCACAACTTACATAACACGACTCAAGGGTGTTTAATGAATGAGCATAAGTGAACCACTTGGATCCGCATACATGGCTTAAGGGTGCGCCGTACCTCCCTTCCGCACACTCAAGTAAGGGGTTTGCATCTCCCTCACTGTAGGCTAAATTGTTAACCAATTTAATTTGATGTTATTTAATTCAATAAATGTTCATATAGAGATCATACGATTTAAAAATCGTGATTTTAATTCAAAATAAGTGGTAGGCCATTAGTAATGTTCTCAAATTAAGCGTTTTTCTAAAGATTCCTAACGTATGGAGAAAAATTATTTTGGAGAAAAGGAACCGTATGATCCCTAGATTGGAATCTGAAAAGTGTGAAACTGCAAATAGTTTGGTAGAAATCTATAAAATAACAGTGCGATCGAGGAGAACAAAATGGTCTTCACTCGTAAATATGCATGGCCCTGCTTGTTGGCGGCGCCGGCGCGGCGCTAAACAACAATGAATTCAATCTGGGTAAGTCGCACCGTAAATACTAGTAGTAATTTCAAGCAAAACCTACGGGATGTTCCCACATCATTCAACCAATTTGCCTGCCCTGTTATTATTGGGCTCAACAGAAAAAGTGACGTGTATGAATTAATTATCTCCATATTATATATAACTAATCCTGATCAGTACTTTTTACTAAAATGTAATAACATAGCGTACTACTATCATTATTAATTGTTAAACGTTAATTGATAAATATATTATTGCTGATTTCCATAATTTGTTTATTTACCGTACCAGTAAAGTATTGGTATTTTTTATAATCTCAGTCTATCTAACTTACTTCAATCTCCTGTTTACATCCATTAACTTCCCTTGCCCATCTGATTCTCTGTTATTAAACACCATCGATAGGAGTTAAACATAACAATCTGTTATTTGATAGCCCTATATCTCAGCTCCTCCGTGAATTAAATTTTGGTCTGGTAAGCGTCAATTTACTTTATCAAATTAGTCAATATTCAAAGATTTATAAAGTGAGTTTCATAATGTTTTTCCTATTTCATCAGGGTTGTTTGAATACGAGTAGTAATAAATAAGTTTACGTCAGTTTTTCAAAGTAATGTGAATCTTGATGAAGAAGAATGCATATTTTTCTGGCATTGTGTAAAATCAAGCATGTTATAGAATGTTTAGCCCGGATTAAGACTTTTGTTTGTTATTTATATTTAAAAGGTTTTATAAGTGATGGTATGAAGCAATTCAGGGTTAAAATAACTGATTTATTAATCAGATGCTTGAATGTATGAACAAATTATCATATTTTTCATTTTCCATGTAGTTAATGCCAATTATCTTTAGTAATGGAAAACGATATATATATATATATATAAATCTGATACATTTGTTGGTAAAGGATAATTCATTTGTTAGTTATATATACATAATAATTCTTCCACAAGACATTATATATTTGATACCGTGTAAAACAATAAAATGTAAGCGTTCCCACTTATAACCAGAATTGTTGCGAAAGGTTGAAGGGCGTTATGACTTCCTACGGAAGCAATCTAGGCTTTAAGTTTGAGCCAAATGTTTACATCAAATAATCCCCCAAAGAAAGTAAACTTGAATACTGAACTAACTACGAACTTCAATTCATTTCCCTTAGTTCTAAAAATAAATGTTTGAAAAATTGTATTCTTAAATTAATTAGATTGTGTTACAAAGCATCTTATTCCATTTGTTCTTTTATGAGATTTTCAATTTCCCGCTTTTAAAGAAAAATCATATCCAACATAAACAAACCTTAAACTAATTTAGGTGTCCTCTCAAATGTATTTAAAAGAGAATGTATATTTGCAACATTAAAGGTATTGTATTTCTAATGAGGATACATTTATATTAAAACCATTTTTCTGTCAGTACATCTCAAAATACTTCAGTCAGTAATTGTTAATACTTCCTCATTTTGGTACTTGATTCTACCTAACTGATGGTAAGTCAACTGAAACACACTTCTGACCATACTCACATCCCCACATATACATGAAGAGTTTTCTTCTGTTCGAACACTCTTATGAAATTATTGAGTAAAACTTGACCATTTTAGGCTGTGAAATCAAATTATAAAAGACGAACTCGAAAGTAACCTTTCACTTATATGAGCAACCACCACTAACCTCAGAATATATCGAATGAAGATACTAGCATAAAATAAATAACATTTTAAAAAATAACAAAGATTATTATGTGAACAGAATAAATGTAAAGAAACACCACTTACTATCCAGCTACTTATCTAATCATATATTTGTAACATTTTTGTTTGGATACATTGTATTTGTATTATTTATATATTTGGTTGATGTTATAAAGCCTAAAGATAGCCTTAGAGCCGACAATATTTAGAATATAAACAAAACGATTAAAGATTAATGTGTTCGACTTTTTAAATGCTAAAAGTAGACGTTATTTTAAAATAACCTTTTATATCTAGAAAATACAATTGACTAGACTTTAGGAAAATAAAATACAAAATGGCTTGTAGGAAATGTAAGCACAGTTTTAGTAATTCAAATTTTTAAAATATTAAATCTACATTAATGACATTACCAAATTAAGTAGTAAAGTATATATATTTCCGTTTGGTTTCCAGCATGTATTGGAGGATCCGTTGCCGTTTGTGGCAGGTATTGTGCGATTGTCTGGGCGGAGACGTTATACCTCGCCAGCGGCCCTTGTTTGCGTTACCGCACTACGTTCTCCGACACAATATTGTGCTTCGACCACAACTCATGATGAAAATCCACTAGACCAAGTTGTGTAGAGTAATACGGCTGCTCGGAGCCAAATGATTACAAAGCTTACATTTAAGCAGTGAAATAAAAATATGCTATTTATAACTAAATCTAATGGCTGCATTACTAAAAAATAATGCAAATAGATGGTTTGATCAATTGCCTATTATTAATTTGGAAACGTCATCACGCCCCTTCCACATTCATGCTGGGTGGAACCACCATATAATCTACTTATTTTGGAATTAAACGTACTCAAATTTATGTCTTTAGTTCCGAAACTGCAGTTAGATACATTTCGATGTATAGGCATCTCCGTCAATAGCTCCAATAAAAATCCAAATTGTGTAGCGTATGTTTCGTCTTTAACGACATTTTCAAATACCACTGCAGGCCTGTTCTTGCTCGTTACCACGGCTATGTCGCTAACCGAGATAGTCCTAAAAAATTATTGTTAGTCGTTCTTTCGTGGCGTACTGTCGTGTCATCTGTGTTTTATGTGGACTGTATGGCCTGTATGAAAACAATACTAACGAAGAAATGCAAGCGAATAATTTGTCCTATCTTGATGTTTAAAAATAGTGTAATGCCGAAATATATGCATCATTTTTTGGATTTTTATTGGAACTGATGACAAAAGTTAGCAGTTTTATATAAGTCTATATGTCATAATATAACCAAACATAACTTACCAAACAATTTATTTGATTTATTTAAATTATATTATAAATCGTATGATTTATCTGCAATTATCAGTTTTATACACATACCGTCGATAATTTATCATACCAAAACCTCCTACAAGACATACAGCGTAAAACATTCTGTTTCATACAAAATTAGATGCTAAGTATATATAACTTATTTTGTGATATTAAACGGAAAATACATTTAATAATATAAGACAGTAAAAAACCTTTTATTTTTAAATTCATTTTTACACGTCTCCCATTGGCAAGTCAAATAACTATGAAAAATGTTACTCAAGTAGTAAAATCTCAAACAAGGAAATGCTTTTACTTGTTGGAATCTGGTGTAGGGACCTATTCTAGATCCATAACCCTACCACCACTTTTTAGTAGAGATTTTACTACTTGAAATTACAGGCTCAAAAAGGGTTTAATGTCGATCCTACAAACAAACTGCAAACCCTCAGCAGTAGACATTGCATTGTTTTATCTGAATTATTGTTGCATGAACATAAAATTGAGTTTTACGTCTCTCCTATTCAAAGTTAAGACACTAAAAAGATTAAGAATTTTCTTCCACTGAGCTGTGTTACGTGATATAAATTGTATTGATAGATAGTATTTAAATATCTCGATTTGTTTTATTAGGTGCTTTGCTATATAAGTAAGGTTGTTTGTGAAGACTACATTTCATATTTTAGTGGATAATGTAACGTGGATACAAGGTATAGCAAACTAATTATTGCAATAAACTTATTATTAAATAAAATACATATTTAACTGAAAATATCTCCTATGCTAATAGCATTAATTTAACGGAGGAGTAGTAATTGTTTTTTCTCCTTTTACTAATCTGTTAGGAATGAAAACGTTTTGAAAAACCAGTCTACGACCATTTTGTGGTAGGTATTTATTCATAAATCTAAGAAATATATGATGTACAACACTAGAGTTCATGTTTGTTGTTAAATGAAAATAATAAATAATTTAAAACAAATTTAATAAAATAACTATCTACTTTTGATATGTATCTACTTAAGTGCTGTCCTAGTAACGGGAAATGGTTTAGTATGACGGATCGTATTCTGCTTACAACGGACAAGGCTTCTAAAAGCATCACTTCTCTTATCAAGTTCATGCCCAATGTTGGGGATGCCAGACATACTAGCAGAATATTATTGATTTCTGCAGTTCGGGCTGCCCTGTACGGTAGGAGTTGTGTGTAAATGCACTGAAGAAGATGGTGTACAGATTGCGGCTCGCCCGAGTTCAGCAACAAGAGTCTCATTCACTTTTTGTAAGTACAAGATCAGTCGTATAAGATCAGTCACCACTGGAATAATGAAAATAAGAATTTTTCCCCATTATTTGTATTTTTAATTACTGAGTAAAATTAAAAACTTGAACAAGTTAATGTTTTTTCCGTTAAAAATTAATAAAACAGAAATAAAACCGAGAGGTGGGGGGTTAAATATACGGAAAAACTAAATGATAATTCATAACAGAATTATTTATTTTAATGGTGACAGTGTGCGATTTAAAGAATATGTCGTAACGGCCGGACGAGCTTGGGGGAGGAAAGGCCGGAGAGCGTGGTGAGTGGTCAGGTCAAGGGTTGGGTCTGACGCACCGGCAACTTATCGTGGTGATAACGTCAGCATTCCACATTAATTTTGATTCATTCATACGAATTTAAAATGTGTTAAGAGAAGGAAAATAAAATAACTTCAAGTCAGTTTTACTTTCAAAAAATAATATGAGAAACATACAAACAATTAGTTGTGGAACATGTTTTATTTAATTGCAATGCTGTAACTCCAACCCTAGGTATCATTTATAAGAATGAAAACTTTGTTTGAAAATGTTATTATAATGTTTGTTAACGTTAATTAATAGGTGATTAATACATTATGCCTAGCAAAATATAATGTCCATCAATGGGTGGGACGGTAGCATGGTGAGTTATACTAATACTTAAAACAAATTCTTTTGGGTTACATCCATTTTCGGTCGTACTTACACGTGACGGACGAGGCTATTTGGCTGGACTTCATAAACCGTCCGGGCGTTCCAAACCACAAGAAAACTTGATGTGTTGTCGATGAACTCAGGCTACGTAGAGATGATAGAGCTTAAGGTCCACTGGGACTCCGTGTCACGGCTGGTCCAGGGCGTCCTCCGCACACTACAGGTGGACGTGGACCAGGATGTGGGCTAGGTCATTGAAAATTAATTATCGGCTAGAAAAGGAGCAAGCTCTTAAGAGCGTAAGCGAAGAGTAGGCAAGTATGCCTAACCTGAAGAAACGTGATAAACAGTTACCATGATACAGGATAGAATAAAAATTTAGTGGAGGTTTTTTAGGGGGAAAACTGCGTTTATTAGGAGCCCCACATTACATGATGGCCACATGTGCCCCTAGCACATTTTTCCTCTGTTGCCCCAATAAAATTATTGTTTCTCTGGACAGCTGATGGAAGTTTATCACCGGAACCGAAGGTGATTCCAATGCATAGACGAATCAATGTGTAAACTGTGTCAACTATTTGATATATTTAATCAGTTACTGGAACGGAGTGGATTAAAGCAGTCCAAGGGTAGAGTTCTGACTAGTTGCAGCAGGATCCACCTTTAATCTTAACCTTTACTCTAACATTAGTAATTTGCTTGATTCCAGTAGTTTGGAACTCTAGGATCTGGGGATGATCAAAAATACTTAAATATAAATGGAGAAAAGTTAGCAACAAGTCCCCACACTTACAACTTAAAAATACACCCGTCGCAGCAAACCTGTATACTCAGCGAATTTCCAATGAATATATAACATAACACATTAAAACACTTAACAAGATTCATAAGAAATATATTCACAAACAAGCGATATTTAAAATATGAATTATTCTCCATAAGAATAACATTGGGGATGAGTACGCAGGTTTGCTGCAACAAGGATCACAAAATAAGGGGTTTTTATGCAAATATCAATAGAACTCACATACCAAGATTCATCTATATACATTCATAAATAAGCGATATATAACATTTTAAGTATTTTCCATAAAAATAACATGGGGACCAAGTACCTAGATTTGCTGCTCCAGGAACCATACGCGAAACATTTTTTTGTACAAACAACAATAAAGCACAACCAGATCTAGCCATATACCAAATTTTGCCAGTTTATGTTTATAAATAAGCGAGATATACAATTTTTTTTTTTCTCCATAAGAATGACATTAGACAACTTACTGTGTTTAGCACTTTCAATATCTCGGTAACCAATTGACGTAGAGAAATGATCAAAATAACAATTTTTTTTTTTAAGTTGAATTCAATGGTGTAAATTAAAATTTTATTTAAATTAAAACTACATGTGAAAACCCCCAAAAAACACATTTTTGGGGTACAAAACCCCCCAAAAACCTCTCTTCGGATGGTGCGATTCATCTGGTTTTCGAACTCGTTCAAATAAATAGTACTTTACACATTTGTACCAAATTTCATTAAGATCGGACCTTTTTACGAGAGTTATTGTGCTTCCGGACACATACACATACATACATATATACAAATTTGAACGAATGGTGTTTTTGGCATCTGGGGACCTCAAAACGAAAAGTTATCATGGTCTCGAGCTTAAGTCTTACCATGAGACTTACGGTAATAGCTTCTTCCCTATAGGAGAAATTCGCTAAAAAAAAAACTAAGTATACTGGATGTAAATTTTACAATAAACTCCCTTTAGATATTTGATCAGAATTTTCTTATAGTAATTTAAACCCAAATGAAAAACATCTCTCATCTTGTTGACTATATTTTCTTAAGGAATTCATGGTTTTGCCTGTGTGTCAATATCAAGGGGTTAAGACTAAGACTACACAAATAAATGTCCTTATAATTTACATTTTCCTGTCAAGCTTCAACCCAAAAGGCCGTAAAAACTTCCTTGCGAATCTTGTTGAAGAATATAATTCAATGTAATTGTATATTTAAAAGTTGTTGACACTCAAGCAACAAGAACAAATGTTAGGCATTATCTAATATGAGTAAGGTTTGATTGCGTCCGTGCGTGCTTCCTTGCTTGTAACTATGATCTCAAAAACGACACCAACGATTCCTTCAAATGTTGGATACAACTAATTTCTGGGATAAATATAAGTTATAGACAGGTCTCATCACCAGGAAAAATGAAGTAATGTAAAAAAACGAAATGAAAAGATAAAAAAAAATAACATTGGGCTTATGGAGTTTCAAATCAAAACAAAAGAATTGTATCAGCTGTTCATAATCAACCAGGTAACTGTCAAAGAAATACTCGTGTTGTTTATAATAATTGTTAACATGTGGTTTCCTGAGATCAGTGACTACAACTGTTGAGTGAAGACTGCATATATAGAGTGGTCAAATCCGAAATAAATCAAAGGAACATTGAGCTATAAATAACAACTGGAGTTACCTTAAAACTACAGAAAATATACAAATGAGCTATAAAAATCTGATAATCAGTTGGGGGAAGTGGTGAAATATTACTAAAGCCATTTAAACAAACTGACTAGCCTTTCCAGAGCAAAGCTTGGCCTCCAGGTTCGATAATTATAACCAGTGACTACTGAAGCAACAACGAAGACAAGTCTTGTAAATTCAGAAGAAATGTTGCTGGAGTTAGAGCTGTAGGTCCTCTAATAAATAGAAAAAAACTAATGTTTTATTGGTACACAAAACTGAGGGCACAGCTCGCCTTTTAGGGAAACAGTAACTAATTGAGGCTTCGGGAGCTTAATGTCGTAAGGTAATTGTGTAAGATTTGTATATAATTTTAAACTTAATAGTGTGAATTCAAACCACAACTGTTTATGGTATTTTTATAATTATATTAAATGTATAATATTTAAATTAAATTTTCATATTTAAATTCATTCCCTTAAATAAACATTAATTTGGTTATGCACGATAGTTTGATATTTATCTTTCTTAAAGTACACAGCCATTCTACATTTCAGAAGTTAAATCTCTAGAGAAATATAGGAGAAGTGGTATACGTTCCTTTAAGATAATTTATTTTCTCCGACGTATTCATGCCAGGACTGATATAAATATCGTTGTCAACAAAATAACTATATTGCTCTTGAAAAAAAGTAACTCTGAAAATGTTCAAAAGTCACTATAAAGTGTTCAGGGATTAATAAAAATAACTTACACGTATTCCACTAAATTTATAATATGTATAACAACTTTGCTTTGTTGAAGAATACAAATATATTTAGGGTACCGGTATAGATTAATGCTTGGTTGCCATTGAACTTACAATATGTATTTAACACATGTAAAATTATAGCTTACGTCGGAGGAGAAAATTGGCGTGAACTCATTGTTTATATTCGTCCACCTTAGGCCAAGGGCTCTGCCCTCGGGACTTCCAAGTTCCCATGTTAGTCATATGGAGGAGAGTTTTATTTGGTTTTTGTCACATGTGTTTTTCTTGATTAAAAAAACAGCTATTATAAGGATTATATCTGCAAATGTTGCAGGGGAGCAGCTCGTTTTAATTTAAGAGTAGTTGTCTGTCTTGTTTACAAAAAGAAACTATACTCATCTGTTGTACTCAGCTTTGATGCAAAGTAAGGATCACATGGCACAGTAAACGAAATGATCAAAACTGATGAAATATGGTCAAGAAAAACAATGTTTTTGTCAATTAAAAATGTATAACTAAGTAAATTTAGGATATCGTATTTTCCCTACCATCCTAAAGGCCTAACATAAATCTATTGACACCAACCTGGTCATTCTGCGTTCTGAATTTTATTCTGAATATGTGTTTACTAGTCACGTTACTATGGAGAATGTCAAAAAGGCAAAAAACGGAGTTTTAACCAATTACAAACTTAAAACTAAGTCAATTAAGAATGTAGTATTTGTCCATCATCATTGGCCTATTGACACTAAACTAACCGCTATACTTTCAGTAGATTACTTTGAATAGGTGATTACACTTATTATTATATAGGATATATAGGCACTGTTTTACCTTGAAGTTTTGCTGATAGATTTTTAGTTGGACATTATGAATTCGTAACATTTTGTAGCCTGAGATAATTTCTTCAAAACTTAGTAACTACATCAATCTTGTAGTTTAAATAATATTAAATAGTTTAATGACGCTAGTTAAAAATGGAGGAGCCGGGCATAAACAATACTTTGCAGTATTTTCATGGTAATCTTGAAGCATTATGGATTTACGAAATCTGGGCGAAGACATATTATCCAGCTCATTAAACAAGTTTAGTGATAATAGAATACAGTTGTTTTTAAGCAGTTTGTAATATGCAGTTTTCCAGCTTCAGTTTAAATGCATCGACTTGCATACAATTGTAGTAATTAAATTTGGTATAGTTAATAAATGATGTAATTAATTAAAATATGTTAAAATAATAAAATCAATGTTACTCTTTCAATTTTTATGTAATTTAAAAATTATATATCTTTATCATTAGTGTATGCCGATAAGCTTTTTCTCCCTTTATAATAGGTTTGAAAAACCAAATGAAAAAAGGCTCTTCAATATGATGCCTTAACTTTAATTTTAGAGTTCCTATAGTTACTTGTCTAGTGTTATCGTTTTTGAAAAAATCCTTCTTTTGTATTAAATATTAAGCCTGATCAATTATGTTTGTGTAGTTACATATGTATATATGGTAATTTAAGAGCAGTACATTTTCTTGTAATAAGGTTTAGCGATGCACAATTTAGTCCTATCTGTATGAGTCTGTTGATTGGGGCCACATTTTAAAATATTGTGACGTGACGTCTCTAATCTGGTTTAGTGATTTTTAGTTTAAACCAGAATAGATAACAAAAGAGAGTATCCATTCATTGGACATTAGTGAGGCAAAGTGCTGGTGCGAGTAATATGTGCGAAATTTCTATGTGAAAGCTTTTCCATGTTACCCTTTTGTCCAGATTGGTTCAAATATTTTTTGATTTTCCGTGCGAGACAATACTTTTTTGGAATTTCATGTAGTTAAGTAAAAATCTTATTAGTTTACGATGTTCATAACCTCACTTTATGTCACGCCAGTGTTGAGATAACATAAATGCACCCTTACTTTTAAGTAATTTAAGTTCAATTATAAATTAAAATTAAATGGTATAATCACAATTTCAGCATAATATTTCAGTACCGTAATATTTTTAAGAAAGGTTTCAAAACATAATTTTGTACGAATTTGTGTAATAAGAATTCAAAATTTGACTTTTATTTTCGATAGTTTGCATCTTAAAATGAGTACAGACAAACTATAAATTCGATTGCAAAACTACTGTATATCGAAGAACAAATAAGAAAAAAATATTTAATATCACGATACAAAGTCACTCTACAGATTTCTGAAACTATTTATTTTAGAGCTAGAGTTAATTTCCCAAAGTTCTTATTCGCTACGCGTTCTGGCAAATATGATGACGATGTTTTATTGAATGGTTTATTACGAAAAACTTGTATTATAATAAAAGTGGTATCAAATGTTCTGTTAATCTATAGGCACACTTATACATTTATTTAAATTACAAATACATACCTGATTGTTAACAGTTCTAAATATTGATGAAAACAACTAAATTGTTGGCCGTGAAGATGGTGTTATCAAGCAGGCAACACAATAAACGTAGTTTTTTAAACATGATGTTTTGGACATTAAAACTGGCATAGTCACAACCACAGCTCATACATAGTATAAAAACACGAACAATTATGTGTTTGTGTATAAAGTGTGTGTATGGCTATGCCAGTTTTAATTTTCGACGCGTCCGGTTTGGGTAGCTAAGTTTATTTTATTGCCCACTTGGTAATGCCCACTTTAAGGCGAGAATTTTAGTTGACTTTTCAGTATTATAAACCGTTGACGACAAGGTACGCACCTAACTTAATTTAATATTTACAGTTCAGGAGCTTCAGCAATGAATTTCAATATTGAAACCATATAAGTGGCTCGTTTTACATTGTATACAAAATTAGGGTTTCTTTGAAGTGCTGTAACACATTTAAATATAGTGATTCCTAATAATTTATTTAAGTTACTTTATTGTGTTTGGTTAAATATTTAGTTATTTAATTTACAAATAAAAACAAACTTTTTTAAACTAACGTATAACGGTGCAAAAGTATGAGCAGAAGCCATGAGGATGAAAAACTGCGACAAGTGCGTGCACCAACCGCAAAATCGTCGTTCAGCGCAGGGTCGGCTGCACCTACCTCACTGTTTCCGGTGTGGCGGTCATGGTAGTGGCTGGATTGCTTCCTCTCGACTTGCTCGCCGATGAGAGACAGGCCAATTCGTTGTCAAGCTTCCGAACCGGACAGAATTTCAACAGCGGTTGAGCGGTCGAAGCGGTTTCGAAGGTCGTTTGACGTCTCGCCTCATCAGCGGTCTAGACGCCTAAATTGGCTGTAGTGACTGAGATACTTTATATATGTCAGTTTCTGACGGGCCACCTTTTCTTCATAAAGTAATTTAGGCATGTAGGTTACAGGATGGGAAAGATCAGGACACTTCATGGCACTTACTGCCCGAAAGACCGAGGTTTATTTCTTTGTGTGCGGGCGCTTTGCAGAAGAGAGTCAAGGGCTTTCCTCCACTGTGAACACACGTAGAGAGAAGTTGCTTCCCACGCTCACTCAGTACTTTGTGTGGGGCGTGACAAGGGATACCTGGCTGACTCTTAGGCATCGGGAATAAAGCGGTATGTGATCCCTCAGGAACGTAAGACACGCGGTCAGGCATGCAGTTATCCGAAAGGGTTTCAAGTTGGATCCCTGATGCTGTAGGGGATTCAGTATGTATTCCCACCTTTTTTGCGTTAACATATTATTCCGTCTTACAAAAACAACTAACTAACAACTAACTTGAATCAATAACTTTGTGATTGTATAATCCAACGCTAGTTTATATTAGGCTGGGTTCACACTAGTGCTAGATCAAGCCGCGTCAACGCAGCTAAGTATCAGTTCAGACATCGACATGGCGATCGTTCATTGTTGACCACTGTCTTTAGTTCACAATGCATATGTACACAAGGTAAATCAAATTGATTCCACTGTCGTTTACTCAACTGAGATGACAAATTTATATCAATTTTGCAAGACAGTTAAAAGTTTGGGTGTTGTGACCACAAAAGCAGTTCCCCCGGAGCAGTTGCCCCCCCACGTCATCCCTGTGACTGACACTGATAATGGAGTGTGTAAGGAAATCAACCACTATTAAAATAATTATATATGTATGGAAACCAATGCAGTGCCCAATACCGTAAACCTATTTACACCTTTGAGCGCCAAGCATGTGAATGGAGTGGTTGAATCTGTGCCAATTTGTTGATTACTTAAATATTACATTTAACTACATTTAACGCCCAGTATGTTTTCGGTGGCGGATTTAAAAGCTTATCAAATCAGCCATTGGCACACAAGGGATTAAATAATAGTTTAAAAAATAAGGATAAACCAGGACATAAAATGTCAATTAATAACTAACATATATGCCTACTTTGTACCGAGACTTTTATAATTGTATTTCTAAAGAGTATCTTCAAAGGTTAAGATTAATTTTTTGTTTGGATTTTTATCAAATTATTAAAATTATTGCTTGTCTTCTAACAAAGCCATGTCATCTTGAATATAGATATAGTCGTTGTCCTGGAAGTAATGACAAGCTGTAAAGTTGTCAAAGTCTTATATGTCACAAGATTCGTCTCCCAGTCAGTTGTTTGCACTCAAGATTATAATAATATTGAACCACATAAACAAACAATAATAATTAATGTAAGCTGATTTGATTACAGTACAAAACATTTAAAGCAAATTATTTACATTTATATAATCATATACTCTAATATGAGTAGGGTTTCCTTACTTTCTTGCAACTCTGATCTCAAAAACGGCTTAAAACAGTTTCCTTCAAAAGTTGTAATTTACTACTTTCTTTGTTAAAAATGAGTTTCAGTCAGGTCCTATTCCCAGAAAGAATACTAATTTTAAAAAAGTTAAAATAAATTAACTTCAGACTTATGGAGTTTCAAATAAAAAAATAACAAGAATCATAACAGCTGTTTATAAACAATCAGTGAACTGTCACAGTAATAGTCATATAGTTTAAGTATTAACATGTGGTTTCCTGAGAGCAGTGACTAATACCAATGAATGAAGATAACATTGGAATGGTCATATCATATTCAAACTGAATCAAAGGGACGTTGATCCATAATAACTGGAGTGACTTTAAACGTGCATAAAAGTGGCTAATGAGCTAAGCAAATCTGTTCATCAATATGGGCACTTGGTAAAAATTACTCCAAGTCATTTAAACCAAATAAACTGACCTTCACTGAGCAAAGATGGGCCCCACGTACTTTATAATTTACAAACTTACTGAAAGAAACAAAATGCAGGTAACATGTTATTACTTAAAATTGTAGGACTCGGGCTTACATTTTGTCCTAGTTGTAGAACTTCTTGTTAATCCGAATGCAATACGAAACAGTAAAGTTAGATAGCAAATGTCATTTTCTATAGTTACTCAATACTTTACACTTCCCTCTAAGCTATGTAAGTCATGGAGGAATAATATTAAAATTTATAAGAACTCACTTGTGTGAGGTTAAACATAATGAGGTTAAACCCATAGTTTGAAAATCTCCATAATAACACTGGGCTTACTAAAATTGCAAGTTTCAAATGTCAAAAGGAATGAGACGTGCATTATGCAAACACTACCAAACATTTTATTTATTTAAAATAATTTACTTAGAAATTATTAAATTCAATTTAGTTTGTTTTAGTTATTTTAAAATAACAAGTTTAAATATCCAACAACATGGATCTTGGCTAATATTTTGTCTAATTGCAAATTTAAAAAAAAATTTGTAAATAAAAAATGTGAGTTATTCTGCTATTAGCGAATTTCCCCTATAGGGCAGAAGCTATTACCGTAAGTCTCATGGTAAGACTTATACCCGAGACCATGATAACTTTTTGTTTTGAGGTCCCCAGATGTCAAAAACACTATTCGTTCAAATTTATATATATGTATATATATATTAAAAATATAAAAGTGATTAGGGCTACTAATATGTTAGTTTTAAGCATAATTTTATAAACAGCGTACCCTTTTTGGTTTTAACATAATATGTTTTAATAAAATAGTCTAATAGAACATATTATGTTAAAACCAAAAAGGGTACTCTGTTTATAAAATTATGCTTAAAACTAATATATATATATATATATATATATATAAATTTGAACGGACTTATATATATATATATGTCCGTTAACATGATAACTTGAGTAAAAAACGTCCGATTTCGATGAAATTTGGCTCAAATGTGTAAAGTGACATTCATGACTTTGAAACCAGAAAAATCGGACCAAGGGAAGGAGGGTTTATGGGTTTTTAAATTTTCCAAAAATCGGTTTTTTGTACTTTTCACCCTACAATTTTTAAAACACTCAATTTTGGTTTTGAGCATTTTATAGAGCTTAAAAAAAATAATATAGTATTTTGAATTATTAACCTAGGTTAAGTAGTTGCGGAGAAAATCCAAAAAACTTGCTCATAAAATCTCCCATGTTAATCTTAAGGGAAAAATGTTTTTGGCTTTTCCTCAGTTAATTTTAATGTAAACTTCACATTTGTTTTTCCCAATCAATTCAGCTCTACAAAGCAATCAATTTGGTGTTTAAATTGTGATTCTACGTCCAACCGTTGCAGAGATATTCAAAGTGCTAAACACAGTACGTTGTCCAATGTTATCCTTAAGGAGAATTATCAAAATTTTATATCTCGATTTTTATTAATGTATATTGATGAATCTTGGTATGTGGCTTCACGTAGTACTGGTATATTGATATTTGCACAAACAATTGATTTTTTGTTGATTATCCCAGTAGCAGCAAACCTGCATACTCAGCCCTAATGTTATTCTTATGGAGAATAAGTAAAGTTTTATATTTCCCTTAATTATGAACATACATTAATAAAACTTGTATTTAGCTTCACCTGGTTGAGTTATATTGATAATTACATAAAAACACATATTTTGTGTTCCTTGTTGCAGCAAACCTGCGTACTTAGCCCTAATTTTGTTCTTATGGAGAATAAATCAAATGCTACAGATCACTTATTTATTTATGTATTTTTATAAAACTTAGTAAGTGGCATTATGGGGTAGTGAGAAACATATGCATGCATTGGAAATTCGCTGAGTACGCAGGTTTGCTGCAACGGGGGTATTTTAAATTTAATATCATACAAATGTCAAGTGGAAAATTACATAAATAGTTCACAACACATACCTCCCAAGGTCCAACAAGTTCATTAACGGAATTTAATTATCACATGTCCAAAACTTATTATAAAGTTGAATGTTAAGTAAAAAGCTTTTCATTAAATCTGTTGAAAAAGTACTCTTATTATTCTCAGAAGTTCTTAACATAAAAATAAAGCAGGCTACTTTAAGAAAGTTAATATCGCCATGGAAGTTCTGTCGTGATGGTTTCAAATTTCACGGTAACGAACGAGCTTTTCTGTAATTGGAAACATGAGGAAGACGAGGAAACTTTCATTGTTAACTTTATTGCTAACTTCTTTCTATTAAATGTCAAAAAAGACATGTCTTTAACATATTACATTTCATAATCGTGACTATCATAATATGTGCCGGTGTAAACGCCTGTAGGAATTTCACAATGGACATCATATTAAAAGGTCAATAGCGAAAGTTATAATAATTGTAAACGACGCAATCCTTACAAATAATTTTTTGTTTACATTATTGGTAGTGGTCAAGATGGTGGACTCTGAGACAATGGAATTGGCCCTATCATTAGTTCGATTCCTAGTCCTGGCAAGCAAACTATTTTATTACTTTATAACTCGTACTCTTAGAGCTCACCCATTGATTTTCTGAGTTTATTCCACGCTCGCATCGTTTATGTGGAAGTGCGGATTAAGGAAATAAGAAGCTGCCAAATTCATAAAAAATAAGAAATTATTGAAAGGTTTTTGTTATTGCTAGCCTAAGTTTAACTTCACTTAAATATTAAGAACTGTAATCAAGATATATCAGTAGTTGTGTCAATATTCAATACTTTAATGTTAATGATGAAATATTAAAAATAATGACAAAAGAAGTACAATATCATACCACAATACCTATATATTATTTGGTCTTATGTATTGTGGTCGAACAAAAATTCCTACTTAGTTTTTAGAGCCCAAATTCCATTATTAAACAAATAAACAAAATAAATACCAGAAGGTACTAAGCTAAAACCGTTAAACTGTTTTACTATTCATCATGAAATAGAAAAATTTCACTACAAAGCACTTTCGGACTAAAGCTGTTGGGAACTAAAAATATAAATGTAAAACACAAATTTG
This sequence comes from Allygus modestus, assembly GCA_963675035.1. Classification (NCBI taxonomy): domain Eukaryota; kingdom Metazoa; phylum Arthropoda; class Insecta; order Hemiptera; family Cicadellidae; genus Allygus; species Allygus modestus. The sequence goes on along the minus strand of OY776111.1, from coordinate 250,693,319 downwards.
TACTGTTAAATATTGTTTTTTATTATTTAGGATTTATAAGTATCAATATTCCCAAAAAGCTAAAACCATAAAAAATTAAATTTCAGAAAAAAGCTCTTACAATTTTTTAAATAAAATAATGTTATAGGTAAAAAGTTGTTTTAGTAAAAACTAAATTATCATAATAATATAAAATAGATTATACATGGAATACGTTGAGCTAAGTAGCAGAATCCGAGAGAAGTGAGCGGAGATGAGGAGGAGGCTGGGGGTGGTGTTGAAATGCGTCGGGACGCTGTGAGGGCGCTCAGTGTGGCGCGAGTACCCGTGAGTGACAGAGTGCCTGCCCTCCAGAGCGGCGATCCCTCCCTGGCAAAGTAAGAAGTAAACATGTATTTGTAATACATTAGTTTAATATTCACAAACAAAACCATAAGCAAAATAATTAAGGAAAAGGTCTAAAAAACCAAACTCTTCAAAAATAGTTTAATTATAATTGTTCATAAACTGTTGTGACTGCATTTGACTAGAACAAACCGTAGCCGTATTAGTTTGAATTTTATGTTGTAGTTAAAAGAGTGTGGGTAAAACTCCACTTAATGAAATCATTACAATATAATCCATTTGGAACATTCGATTATTGTAAAATAAATCTAAAATTATATTTTAAAATTAATTTATCTTAAAGTTACTATTCATTTTGCATGCATCGCCATAATAGTGTTTATTGATTTTACCAACCGCATAAATACCGCTTGGACTGAAACTATTCTCGTGTTTGTCTAATATTTCCCTTTGTGTGGAGCAGACAGTTTAACGAACTGATAAAATAAAAGTGAGATTATTTATAACTAAAACAATGGAAAAACTTATGAACGACCAATGCTCAACAAATTGACAAGATCAAAGTTCGAGTTATAAAATGGCAATTCAAATTATCTTGGTTGGCGTACTACTGAAATAAATGTTTATTTAAATAGATAATAACTCTGGAATTTGATTAGTAAGTGATTATGATACAATAACGAGGTCTAAAATTATAAAAATATAGCATCAGTAAAACAGTTTTTGGCTGTGACCCATTACGTAGTTCACCTTGTTAAAATTATTAAGATGTCAGCACAAATGCTTGAGTATTTTAAGGTCAATAAAACCTATTAGTGTTGAATGAGTGAGATGGGTGAGTAGCCATTTACTAATGATTACCGACAGTTTCCTTCAATAGAAATATTGATTATTAGCTAACAAACATAATATTTCTTCTAAATCATAAATACAATTAGTGTTTCCTCGTTCAGAACAATTAAAATAGTCTCTCTGAGAAACGGTCTTTGTGAGGTGCCTAAAAATTGGTAGGAATTCATTGTCCTTTTTTATGGTTCGTATCACCGCTATGTAACATTGTTTGACTATTGGCTATTTGAACACACGTATACAATAACAGACTAATTGCAAATGTAGTGTAATATTGAAGCTATTTTATGAACCACTTTAACGAGTGAAAAAAAGGTTAAACACATGCAATCTGCCTTGTGAATCTTGCTTTGCCTTGGAGCGGAAGATGCGTTTCAACGATAATTATTTGGTCGATATCATGTTGTTCATTGGGCACCACTCCCAATGTTTGTGAATCAAAGTGAAGTCGTTGACATTAGTAATAAAAAAAAAACGAAATACCCCCGTCACAGCAAACCTGCGTACTCAGCGAATTTCCAATGCATTTATATGTTTCTCACTCTTACAAAAAGCCACTTACCAAGTTTCACAAAAGTACATTTATAAATGAGTGATTTATAACATTTTATTTATTCTCCATAAGAATAACATTAGGACTGAGTACGCAGGTTTGCTGCAACGAGGAAGATAAGAAATGAGTTTTATGCAATTATCAGTATAACTGAACCAGGTGAAGCTGCATTACCAAGTTTTATTAATTTATGTTCATAATTAAGGGAGATATAAAACTTTACATATTCTCCATAAGAATAACATTAGGGCTGAGTATGCAGGTTAGCTGCTACGGGGATAATCAACAACAAATTTATTTTTTGTGAAAATATCAATATACCAGTACAATATGAAGCCACATACCAAGTTTCATCAATATACATTCATAAATAATCGAGATATCAAATTTTATTTATTCTCCATAAGGATAACATTAGACAACGTACTGTGTTTAGCACTTTGAATATCTTTGCAACGGTTGGACGTAAAATCACAATTTAAACACCAAAATGATTGTTTTGTGGAGCTGAAGTGATTGGTAAAAGCAAATGTTAAGATTAAAGTAAAATTAACTGAGGAAAAACCAAAAACATTTTTCCCTTAAGATTAACAGAGATTTTATGGGCAGGTTTTTTAGATTTTTTCCGCAACCACTTAACCTAGGTTAATAATTCAAAATACTATATTATTTGGTTTTTTAAGCTCTATAACATGGTCAAAACCAAAGTTAAGTATTTTAAAAATTTTAGGGTGAAAATGCAAAAAACAGATTTTTGTAAAATTTAAAACCCCCATAAACGTCCCTTCCCATGGTCTGATTTTTCTGGTTTTCGAACCTAAATTCATAAATGTCACTTTACACATTTGAGCAAAATCTCATCGACATCGAACGTTTTTTACTCAAGTTATCGCATTCACGCACACATATATATATATATATATATATATATATATATATATATATATATGTATTATATATATCATGTATGTTTATATATACATAATATTATATATAGTATATAATATATATATATGTATATATAGATATAAATATATACATATATATAAATTTCAACGAATAGTATTTTTGGCTTCTGGGGACCTCAAAACAAAAAGGTATCATAGTCTCAGGTTTAAGTCTCACCATGAGACCTACGGTAATAGCTTCTTCCCTATAGGGGAAATTCGCTAAAACAACAGCAGAATTTATAGTAAACACGACTTTTCAAGAGAAAGTAAAAAATTTCCCGCGTTTTCAAGTAAGTTTATCGCAACGATATGGTTGGTCACGGATCCAATTTAAACGTCTAACCTCAGTTCGAGATTAGACGATCTAACTTATAATTCTAACTTCACTCCGAGTCACAACAGTGGTGAGTGCTGCGCAATAAACAACAAGTTGTTGCATCACACTCCTCACCACAATAAATACAATGTCACTTAGAAGCATAATTATTTCGTCGTCTTAAGATCCACTCAAAAACTTTAAATTTACCACCTCATATTATGGTCACGTTACGGTTTAAAATTATCCTCTAGAGGCAGATTACCTAACTTACCTTTTTTAGTGTCCTTTTTCTTCTAAAAGTATAATTAATAAACCCATATTATGACAAGTTGGAAATTCTTTCATATTTTTAATTTTAATTCTCTTTCATAGAATAATATATATATATATATATATATATATATATATATATATATGTCCGTAAGCACGATAACTCTCGTAAAAAAGGTCCGATCTTAAAGAAATTTGGTACAAACGTGTAAAGTACCATTTATTTGAACGAGTTCGAAAACCAGACGAATCGCACCATCCAAAGGGGGGTTTTGGGGGGGGTTTGTACCCCAAAATAGGGGTTTTGGGGGTTTTCACATGTAATTTTTATTTAAATCAAATTTTAATTTTGACCATTGAATTTAGCATAAAAAAACAAACAATTTGGTATCTTGGTATTTGACTTCACTTAGCTGAGTTCTATTGATATTTGCATAAAACCCCTTATTTTGTTTTCCTTGTTGCAGCAAACCTGCGTACTCATCCCCAATGTTATTCTTATGAGGAATAATTCATATTTTAAATATCGCTTGTTTGTGAAATATTTCTTATGAATCTTGTTAAGTGGCTTAATGTGTCATTTTATAATTCATTGGAAATTCGCTGAGTATGCAGGTTTGCTGCGACGGGTGTATTTAATCGTTTTCTGAATCTGGGGTTGGTAAGAATGATTATAAAATCATTACTAAGTCATTCATTTCTTCCATACACTCTTATTACTGATAAATATAAATTTATAATTAAAATATCAAATCAGTAATATATTTTTTTTATTATTTGGGGACAAGGTCTTTCGTTTACAAAGTAAACATCGCAATTTTTTTAACATTTGGGATCTGACGATGTTTACTTTGTAAACGAAAGGCTTTGTCCCCAAATAATAAAAAACTATATTCCTGATTTGATTTTTTAATTATAATTTCATAATTAAATCATTCTAGTATTTTTATCCATGATAACGAACAAATAACTAGAAAACACTAACTCATATTTATTTTACGATCGATATGTGATGCATATTATGTATACTATATTACCTATATATATATATAAAATTAGTTATGGTATTCATGTGTTGCCAAAGATGTTTTTCAATGTTCATCCGTCACCACATTACAAATAATATTCATGATTTATTTCAAGTATAATTGTCGAATACTGCGGTCCAGGGTTTAGACACCACTATATGTACAACATCAATGTACAACAATGTACTATGTATGCACTATGAGTATGTTTGCAATTAAATTCTCTATGTGCATGTTATGTTTTCTGATTAAATTGAATAAATAACATACATATATCACCATAAATATTTGTATTTTTTTAATATAACTATAAAATATTAATAGTAATAGTACTAGGAGTGCGCTCAAATATTCGCGTAATGGGATGACGGAACTCAGAAATGGTAGATGTAAGTTACTGCTGTTAACCTAAGTTGTAGGCCCTAACCAAAATTTAATCTCAAAATATTAAATAAATAGTCTTAATACCGGGAACTCCGTAGGAAAATATCTACTTTTATTTTGTTTAATTTTAGATATTTATTAATAAAACGTTCTTAAATATGTCAAATTATATTAGAGGTGCAATTCTTGAAAAAATAACACAGTAAGATGCCTATGCAGTGAGGTCTGCCTCTATTTTTTAATTTGAAATTACCTGAGTACGCAGGTTTGCTATGACGGGGTTATTTAAATATCATAAATTGACAAAAGAATACAGTTGGCAGAAGTAAATACGAAATAAATGGCTGCTGCAATCTAGCGGATAAACTATTAACTTAGGCTACTCATATTATACGAGAAAGTTATCATCATTTCTAAACACTGGTATTATGTTTTTTAATCTAAAAATTTCAGAAACCTTTGATAAATTGAATTAACTCATGTTAAACGGGAGTACTTTAATTATTTATCACCCAAAATATAAATAAGATAATTTGTAAGTAGTTTTTCTTATTACGAAACAATATTTTGTTAGCATATCGCACTTTACTAAAGATAATTTTTTTCTAATGCAATACCTTATAAAAATGTTACAACTTTAAAAGTTAATTATTCAAAAAAGGTTAAACGAATGTGATCTATTTTTGAACTGGAAGCGTAAAGTGTATTTTTGTATTTTTAGTATTTGTATTTTAATTTGTTTTAATGTTTAATTTGTATTTTTTAAGAATTGCACCTCTAATATAATTTAACATATTTAAGAACGTTTTATTAACAAAGACCTAAAATTAAACAAAATAAAAGTAGGTATTTTCCTACGGAGTTCCCGGTATCAAGACTATTTATTTAAAATAGTTGTATAAATTTTAAAAGCGATTCGTGCAGCCGTTTTCACGTTATTGAATTACGAACACAAACACCCACACCGACGGACAACGAATCATTGTCTCTCCCAATTAGAGGTGTGCTAAATGAGTACTTTCGGGTATCAGTTCCTCCCGGTACCGGTACTCTCTCGTACTGATTACTTTTCATGATTACTTGTACTCATGAGTACTTGTCCAGGAACAGATACGTGTCATAGTGTATCTGTATCATTATCAGTACTCATTTCTCCTTTGGATTGGAAAAACATGATTACTCAGAGTGATATCAGCCTGTTATAATAATTTATCATATTTATTATCTCTGAACTGGCCTGTTATAATTAATTTTGTTTTAGCTCTGATGATTGAGCTAATATAGTACGCTCTAAATACCGGTAAACGAAATATACTTGCATTTCTATATACTATAATTGAACTGAAATTAAACACTTAACAAAAGTATAGGAAAATAATATTTCTGTTTAAATTACTAATTATTTAATATGTAACTGAAAACTAACCTAAAAATGCTGTGCTTGTGTTTGTATCAGTTACTATTACAGAGTACTTTGTACTCTTTTAGGCCAGTATTCAATAAGTAAAAATACTTTTTTACTCATCTCTGTACCAGATACAGCTACAGAATACTAAGTACTCATAAAAGGAAATTATTACAGCAGTACTTGTATCAGTGAGTACTAGTAACAGATACTTCTGCTTTTGTGTATCAGATACTCACGGGACTGGCGAGTATCTGTTACAAAATACTGATTACAGCAGTCCCGACACATCTCTACTCCCAATACATCGATTTCTTCACTTAGTTTCGTCATCAACTAAGTTTGCTACTCATTATATTAAACTTGTCGTGCAACATATTACGAATACTTCGGAGCTTATGGTATTTAAGAAAACTGCAGGAGATCAGAACACGGTTGTTATGGTTAATATTAATTAATTAGTAGGCATTCACTATTAACATTCTCATATTAATGTAGGATATTGATAAATTAGCCACTGAAATTTTGAATATATACGTTTCATTGTTTTGTCATAAAACTAAATTTAAATCTAAATACAAATAATTTGTAGTCTGCAACCAATTATGATGTTTTTTTTTATATTATAACACTAATAGTTGCATATTGTAAATGATTATGAATAGTATAAATTCTTAAATTAATGAGTTATCCCATCAAGTTAATTATTTGCTAATTTATTTAGTATTAAGTAAGTGTCTCGTGGTTTGTACTATTCTAAATAGTCACGTTTACGTGATGTAACTTAAAAATAACTGAAACAGTGTAATATGTTTCAATTGGCTCACCACGAATTTTCGTATCAGTTTAATTATTGTTCATAATACATGATTTTTACTAAAACCTTTTTTCGAGCTTTTAAATTTGTGACAATATTCATGCGATTAAAATACGCTGATAACCATAAAAATGTCCTACCAAATTTGTACGAATCGCTTATTTTTTAAAGACTTGTTTTCATACTAAAATAAAGTAAATATTACTTGTAGGACAGTATCAGTATTAGTCGAGGCTTCTCAGTATTACTTCTAAAGTGGAGTTTCTAGATGAAATATGAAATTTTTATAATATATGAGTTTAATTTGGAACTGTACTAAACTTACACTAAATGATTATATTTTTCATGAAACTGAAATGTCAAGCCAAATAATGTGACAGGTACCTTAAATATCATAATTATTAATTGGACACCTCTACATAATACTACACAATTACTCCAGCTTAATTATTTTTATGAAGCTTTGCTTCTTTGTGATACGTCCTTTACCATGCAAATTTCAATCTCAATACAAAAAAGCTTTACTTTTAACCAAGCTTTGCAAATACCATTATCAAACAAACATCGAACCCCTCCTAAAATGTTCTGCCTCAATGTAAATTTAATTCTCTGAAACAAAGATATCTTTCAAACAAAGTTCAATCTCTTATTAAGCCGTGGCTTTGTCAAACGGTCACAAATAGTTACTTACTGTATGTTGCCCAAAACACCAAAAGTTGACGATATAATTTTAAAACAAATACCCTCTTAACATTTAGCATGTTGAACATAGATTAATGGAACTAAAAAATATTACGAATACTTTTAAACAATTCTAATTAATAAGTAAATATTATTGTGTTTATAAGTAAATAAACCAATTTTCAGTTTTAAAAAGGATTTGTTTTTTTCCCTGTTGAACAGTATTAGCCTAACTACGAAAAATAATCACAAAATATTATTCATCTAACTCTGATAATCAATATTTATTAAGATATTATCACTACCTTTAGCTTTCTAGAGATTAAAACCATAACACAATCTTACATTGTATTGGTTTTAAAAGGAAACTCTGTTCAGAGATTTCAAGATACAACTGCATTGAGGGTGTTACACAGTTCAATTGCAAATCACACACCATAGTGCGCAGTTGTATGACTTAAAAACTGTAATGATATTTTCCTGTACCCTAATTCACATAATATACTACAATACCATGTAAATTTCAGCTGTTTTTTTTATTTGAATGGCTATGAGAAATATAAAACGTGTCATTGATTGAAGTGGGTTAAATGTATCATACTCTTACTTAAATTTATTTATATTGTTTTTCTCAAGAATTTACTTCAAACTATGAAAAATCCTTTCAACTTTTGAATTAAAAAATATTGTTTTATTATTATTTATAGGGCATTAAAGACCCATCTAACGTTCGAAATATTGGCAATGAACATGCTAAACCATGCGTGACTGGCTGTAAGGTTAATAACTACCCAAACCATTTCAAACGTTAGAAAGAGAATTAAAACTGTTACTGCGTTTGTTAAAAGACAGTCGAGAAGATCGAACTCAAGTACTGAACTTCATTGTGTGCAGTCCATGTAACGGTAGATTTGCTGTTTGAACTTTAATTACTAAAATTTAAATATAAAAAATATATAGATTAACTTTATTCGTCGGAATATAAAAATATCAATGTAAGTAAGGACGTAAAATTATTAGTTGTTTGTACGTTCATAATATTTAATCGAGCTTATATTAAATGCTCTTATAATACGTCCTGTAAATAATTATAATTGATACGTATATAACATTAAATTAGATGTATTTCTTCAAATTGTATTCTCCAGTTTGGCAAAAAATTAGTTTAATGTTAAAAAAATAACTAAGGTAATTTGAGTTTGAAAAACATTAATAATTACTTTGTAATTTATAAGGCATTTTGGTTTAGGAGTGAGGTAATATAATGTAACCTAACATTACAGAGGTTGCCGCATCCAATGTAATAACTTTTGCTGGCCTATTATCTCGCCTTCAAACATTAAAACTTGTTATCATATGTTTTCAGATAAACTCAGATAAAATGTTGTTTGGGTAAATAAATATAAAACATATTCATTTTTTCATATCATATTCATTATAATTTTTTATTCTTATTTTCAGGTCTCCGATCTTGTCTAAATTTAATTATAATCAATATACATAAATTAAATCAACGAATGAATAAGAATCAATAAATATATTGCTTACCTGAAAATAAACACATAAAGGTCCAAAAACGAGATGAGTGAGTTACATTTAATTGAATTATTTATGTAATCCGCAGCGCTAAAATCATAGTGAGGTCAGTTCATTAACATCATATTACAACAGAAATCATATTTCATCATGACAAACAGATATTAAATCATATTAAAACGTAAATAACAACTTTATTTTAAGCGATAAGATTGGGAAATGCAGTAAACAGCAAAGGAGGTATCAAAATTACCTAAGTCGTTTTAACAACAGTAAAGTGAACATGAGTCATTCAAAAGTGTTTTATGCTGACATTGGTTAAAACAAGTTTTGGGTGTTTATGCAAGAAAAGAAAGAAAGAAAAACGTGCTTTATTTTACTTCTAAATGTTTACAAATGTTAAATGTACACTTCACTCTCTCTTAAGATAATAACACAATAGTTTCTCATTTTTTACATTCCATGTCGCAACAGCACATAGTCACTTCGACTGTCGGCTTGGTTGGCCTACACACCCGATGAGGAAATACCCCCGTAGCAGCAAACCTGCATACTCAAAGAATTTCCAATGCATATAATATTATCTTAATACCACATAAAGCCACTTACCAAGTTTCATCAATATACATTGATAAATAAACGATTTATGACATTTTAATTATTCTCCATAAGGATAACATGGCGCCTGAGTATGCAGGTTTGCTGAAGCAAGGAACACTAAAAATGGGTTTTTATACAAACTCAACTAGGTAAAGCCACGTACCAAGTTCTATTAATTTAGGTTAATAATTAAAGGAGTTAACACGTTTCTTAGTCTTCTTAAGAATAACATGGGGCTGAGTATGCAGGTTTGCTGCTACGGGAAATATTGGCCAAAAAATGGTTTTTTTTGTAAACATCAATAGACAACAATTAAATGAAGCAATATACCAAGTTTCGTCAGGATAAGTTGATAAATAAGTGAGATATACAATCTTTCTTATCCTCCATAAGAATAACATTGGACAACGTACTGTGTTTAGAACTTTCAATATCTCAGTAACAAATTGACGTAGAGCAATGATCAAAACACCAAATTGTGCGTATTTTTAGGTTTATTCCAACGGGGAAAAAATAAAATTAGACATTTTCAAAAAATTATATGTAAAAAAACTCAAAAAACCCATTTTTGGGGTACAAACCCCCCCCCCAAAATACCGCTTGAGACAGATCGATCTGTATGGATTTCGAACTGAAAGTCATAAATGCTGCTTTACACGTTTGTCCCAAATGTCATCAAAATCGGACCTTTTTTACGAGAGTTATCGCACCCACGGACACACACACACACACACACACACACACACACACACACACACACATATGTGTATATATATTCTTTTTCGAACGAATGGTGTTTTTGGTGTCTGGGGACCTCAAAACGAAAAGTTATCATGGTCCCTGGCCTAGGTCTTACCATGCCGACTACGGTAATAGCTTCTTCCCTACAGGGAAAATTCGCTAAAACATCATAAAAACTGCAAAGAAGAAATAAATCTTTTTTACCAATGTTTAGCCTTACTTCCAATTATCATAAGTTAACTGTACGCAACAAATTGAATATGGGAAAAATAATATAGAATTTTAAATAGTTTAATTATTTGAATTGCATGTTTGATTAAATATTGAAGTCGTCTATGAATCTTTTCCTAAAACTCCAAGCATCCCTCATTTAGCATTCCAGCCTGCGCCAATCCCTTCCATTAAGGTACTCATCAAATTCATTTTCAGTTAAACTAGGTTTTTGAAACCAAAATTTCCTAATATTTGAAAGAATGAGACATTATGCCAGGAAATGGAAAACATTTTCTATTTCTTATAAATTACAAAGTGAACAAACATAATTTTTATCTAGCAACCAAGGCTTATAATAAGTTTTATAATAAACTTATAAGTTTAGAAGTTCCGCTCTTGCTTTAGTAATCCATGAGATTATATTTGGGTCAGCAGTCTTATCAGTAAGGAAACTCGTGGGACCACGTTCAAGGTCAAGTAAACGATATTATTGATGAAACATCGATGTTATTGCCCGACCTTGGCAATCCGCTTTTCAGCGCGCCCTCGCTGCCTCTAAAACACCCGAAAGTTGTGATTCTATCTCGTTTGGATCAACCATCAATAAGCTACGCCGTGCTTTTGGCCTATTTATTTCCAATCCCGGTATCAAAACAGATTCCGATTTATAATTAGTTTCGCAAGAAAATATTTCAATCTACTGTTTGGCAAATTAGATACTTTTATTACTTAATTAATATTCATTTGTGCGGTAAAGAAATAAACCTTTTCAATGTCCGTTTCAATATACAGTACATAATTCAGCGTATTCACTGGTAATCTAAAAAGCCGTTTAATAAAGGTCCGTTGTACTGAGTCAACATATTCACTTTCTAAAAAACCCCATACCAGTCCACTTTGTCAAACTATTGCCTTGATAATTGAGTTCAAACACCTGAGCTTAGCTCTTAACGGTACCCAACTATTGTGAATAAAATTTTTCCATACCGAGTTGATGGCAAATTTCCCAGCTGATGATTTTTCCCTGAAATGTGTTTCCCATGATAATATCGTTGTGAATTTAGCTCCCAAGTACGTATTATCTGTTTACAATTTCCACTGTTTCGCCCTTGTAAAAAAAAATATTATTTGCCCCTTTTAGCGAATATCCCCTATAAGGAAGAAACTATTACCGTAGTCGTTATGGTAAGATCTAGGCCCGGGACCATGGTAACTTTTCGTTTTGAGGTCCCCAGACCCCAATAAAACCATTCGTTTGAAACTGTATACATATATATACATACATATATATATATACATACATATATATATATATATGTGTGTGTTTTTATGTGTCCATGGGTGCGATAACTCTCGTAAAAATGGTCCGATCTTGATAAAATTTGGTACAAACGTGTAAAGCATTACTTATGACTTTAAGTTCGAAAACCAGACAGATCGACCCATCCGAAGTGCTATTTTGGGGGGGTTTTGTACCCCAAAAATGGGTTTTTTGAAGTTTTTACATGTAATATTTTAAAAAGTCAAATTTTAGTTTTTACCATTGGATTCAGCTTAAAAAATACACAATTTAGTATCTTGATCATTTCTCTACGTCAATTGGTTAAAGAGATATTGAAAGTGCTAAACACAGTACGTTGTCCAATGCTATTCTTATTGAGAATAAGAAAATTATTATACCCCGCTTAATTTTGAACGTATACTAGCGAAACTTGGTATACGGCTTCATCTGGTTGTGGTCTACTGTTATTTGCACAAAAAACACAATTTTTACCGATAATTCCCGTAGCAGCAAACCTGCGTCCTCAGGCCCCATGTTATTCTTATGGAGAATAAGTAAAATGTTATGTATCCCTTAATTATGAACATAACTTAATAAAACTTGGTATGTTGGTCCACCTAGTTGAGTTCTATTGATATTTGCATAAAAACCCATTTTTTGTTTTCCTTGTTGCTGCAAACCTGCGTACTCATCCCCCATGTTATTCTTATGGAGAATAATCAAAACGGTATATATCGCTTATTTATGAATTTATATTGATGAAACTTGGTATGTGGCTTCACCTAGTTGAGTAATATTGATATTTACATGAAACCCCATGTTTTTCGTTACTTGTTGCAGCAAACCTGCGTACTCATCCCCAATGTTATTCTTATGGAAAATAATTTAAATTTGATATATCACTTATCAAACTATATCACTTTATGAATATATTTTTATGAAACTTGGTATCTTTGCGGCTTTATGTGGTATTAAGACATATATTTTTCATTGGAAATTCACTGAGTACGCAGGTTTGCTGCGACGGGGTATTTAAATATCATTACTTTAGATTTAATGAAGTTCACTTTAAGATTCCATTTTGAACAGTATTCCAGAAGGTTATTTATCATGAGCTGCAGTGCCGTCGCTGTTCGCGCTGCTAAAATTATATCATTGGCATACATCAGCATATTTATTTTTCGTCCCCAAAACTACAGCCGTCACAAACATTTTCCGGCATGTCATTTATAAATAAACTAAAAAGGGTAGGACTGCACACGCACTCTTGTCTTAAGCCGTTTACCGTGTGAAAGGCTTCTGTCACCCCTTAATTGCACCATATACAAGCTGTTGTCCCGCTTTGAGTGTTAATGAATACAGCTGGATTGTTGAGTGTTTTAAGATGCGTAGTAATCCATCAATGTGGCCTTGTGTCCTTGTCAATTAGAGATTCCCACAAATGTGCAGGCCTTGGCATTATCTGTGTCATTAGGGGCAGTGCAGTATGTTACAACCATCAAGTGCCATACATATCTGGTAAACAACCATCAAGGGTCATTTCTGGTTAATAAACACCGATAGTCATTTCTACTAAAATGACTATATTTGTAAAAACATTATACAATGATTCTAGCGTTTTCTCAATAATCGTTGAAGCAAACACGTTTCGTTATTACAAAAATCAATGTACAGAGTGTACTAAACTTGATTATTATTGCTGAAGTTAGTTTGCTTAGCTTGATTAAGAGGAATTTGTTTAGGAAAAGTGGTTTATACCTTACTGTGAAATTATGTATATTAACAAAATAAAATCCGTTTATTTTTGTATAGACTTAATCGCATAGGAATATTGACATTAATTTTATATAACTTGTGTTCCGTACTAATAGTTAGGTATTTTACTTACATTTTGTTTTCCACTTTAGTGGGAAACAATTACTCTTGCACTAAACTAAAGTACTTGTTTTCCTTCTATTTAAACCCTAATGTGAAAGTTAAGTTGGAAAACTGATGCTTACGTAGTAGTTTATTCCTGAAAAGGTTATACGTTAACTGTTATAGATGTCCAAAAAATAAAGTGTGTAATATTAAATAATAATCAAACTTTGACAGTCGTGTTATATTAAATAAGTAATAATCAACAACATAAATTATTAATAACCTTAATTTGGGAATAAAAGCGAAATGTATCGTTAAGGCCAGATTGGTTATTTGCAATAAAACTAATTATGGTGAGGAAGCTGAAATAAAACTACAAACAGAGGTATCTAGACTGTGTTTTCTTTTAAGACTTTGCCTATGGACGGTTTGTAGTTAGTTTAAGGAAAAAACGTTAAGCAATAACTGTATATGTTAAAATTTATTTAACAACAATTTAGTAATAAATAATTTTGGTTATGTCCGTCAGAACAATATAAGTTCACAATACCGATATAAATAAATACCCCCGTCGCAGCAAACCTGCATACTCAGCGAATTTCCAATGGAGATATAAATGTCTTAATACTAAATCAAGCCACTTATCAAGTTTCATAAAAATATATTCACAAATAAGCGATATATACAATTTTAATTATTCTCCATAAGAATAACATTGGGGCTGAGTACGCAGGTTTGCTGCAACAAGGAAAACAAAAAATGGGTTTTTATGCTAATATCAATATAACTGAAGTAGGTGAAGTTATATACCAGTTTTTATTAATTTATGTTCATAATTAAGGGAGACATAGCATTTAATTATTATCCATAAGAATAACATGGGGATGAGTACGCAGGTTTGCTGCTACGGGATCCATAGGCAAAAAATTATTTTTTTGAACAAATATCAATGGACCACAACCAGATGAAGCCATATACCAAGTTTCGTCATTATACGTTCATAAATAAGCGAGATATACAATTTTTCTTTTCCTCCATAAGAATAACATTAGACAACGTACTGTGTTTAGCACTTTCAATATCTCGGTAACCAATTAACGTAGAGAAATGACCAACATACCAAATTGTGTGTTTTTTTATGCTGAATCCAATGGTGAAAACTAAAATTTGAATATTTCAAAAATTATATGTAAAAAATGCAAAAAACCCATTTTTGGGGTACAAACCCCCCCAAAATACCCCTTTGGGTAGAGTGATCTGGCTGTTTTTCGAACTTAAAGTCATAAACGTTGCTTTACACGTTTATACCAAATTTCATCAAAATCGGATCATTTTTACTAGAGTTATCGTGCTCACGGACATATATATACAGTTTCGAACGAATGGTGTTTTTGGGGTCTGGGGACCTCAAAACGAAAAGTTATCATGGTCGCGGGCCTAGGTCTTACCATGCCGACTACGGTAATAGCTTCTTCCCTATAGGGGAAATTCGCTAAAAATGAATTATTTTCTCTAACAATGTGAGATCCATTGATAAGAGAACAAACATAAAGAGCTTTAAAACAACTACAGGACAGATGGGGAAAACTTTTGTTAATTAAAAACACTGCACATCGATAGTGGTGGGACAGCACTAAATGATTATATGCAAAAGGTTCATTTTTTATCTGATTTTTTAAAATTGTTATGAACAGTGATTATTTTGGACCTGAATATAAATGCGGCAAAAAACTGTTTTTCTTTTAACTATTTCATGATGAAAGAGAGAAAGGTGTTTTAAACATCTTTGCAGTAAAAGTGAATTTAGTCTATTATAAAACTGTTTATAAATTAAATGTCAACTTATAAGAAACCTTAAAATATGATATAATTCTCCTTGTGTAGCTAAATACTAAGTACTCGTTGTAAAGGTTTGGTTAGTGTAATGTAGTAGCTTGTATTTTGTATTGAAATATAATTAACAAATTTTAGCTTCAGCTAAGCAGCACGAACTAACCAAACCGATATTTATTCCTATCTCTGCCTGCTGTTCATGGTTCGTAATAATAACGTCGTTAATCAATGTAACCACATTCTCAGGTAAAGATATTTTAATTGAACATGTTTCGTAAAATTATTAAACAAACTAGTATTATTATTTTATTAATGATAGATAATAACCATACTTAAGTTTAATGTTTAACATACTGAGATGGTTGGCTCGAAAAAAGTTATACAAAGTCGTAAGTACTCTTTCTACTTTTCGGATGGTAATACTCAATTGACATAAAAATAGATCGCAATGTTATACTTTCATTTAAATAATGCACAGACTGATATTAGTAAAATATTTAAAAATAAGCAAAAAGAGGAAAGAAAAGAAAAACCCAAAGGTTTTGGGTTTTCATGTTAAGCCCAACAAATATTTCTGATCATAAAAACAAATTAATTATATTTGTTTTGCCAATGTTAAACTTAATACATTCTTAACTTAACCTTAATACAGTATAAACTGTTGCCTACCAAAACTGCCAAGTAACATATCAAATTAGTAAGTGTGGAAGAGAATTTGTTATTTTTAAAACGTGTGTTTGGTAGTCAAATATAGCCCGTTGATACAAGAAATCTATTTGCATGTAAAACTCTATAATGAATCTAAGTGATCAATTTATTTATGATATTTGTTACTCAAGTTAACCGACCTATTATATTTTTCTTGAAAATTGTTTATTAAACTTTAAAAGCATTAGGTAGATTCAGAGATAATTCGGTTTAAAGATATAACTATGTTATTTCTCCAACTAAGAAATGAAACAGAATAGCATAAGAGGGAGCCTGTACATCAAACAAGAGATAAGCAAGACAGAGGAGCGGAGGAAAGTGTCAGGTCTAGAAGCTCTTATCGATTCTTGTCATCTTCAACTTTTTAACGAGGTGTCAGACCTTTGGTTACCGGTCATTGCAAAGTCCGACCAATATGTGTCACAAAATGAGTTATCACATTTAGGCTGATTGCTTAAACAAGTAATAATTGCAGAAATTATTAACACCTTATTCTTTTAGGTGACATTGACATCGATAAAGACCAAAATTGGTTTGAACCCACCAGCCACGAAAAATACTATTTGTTTAAATGTACAAAAAGGACCGCAAATTGGAAGACAGAACCACTAATCGTAAAATATTTTAATTATTAATTTTACTTGACGGTGATGTCTTCATGCTTTTAAATACACATACAAATAATACCTAACTGTCTTCATGGCACCCAGCAAATCCTGATTCTGGTTTGTTACGCAATTTATTTTATTATTTTCTTTGTTATGAAATTAAGTCCTTCCCATAACACAAAATTGTGGACATGTGATAAATTATATCTGATATAAAATAATGATTTGTCCTTCCCAGAACACTTTTATTTAATGTTTAACTTTAATTGCAACACAAAGTAAATTAATTATCTTGTTAATGACTACGCTAGTGAACTTATTTCTACTAACCACGTAAATGGCAAAACCAACATTAGTACATAGTTTAAAATACAAACACAGCTTGGTCATGGGTCGGATAAGGTCCGTATCCAACCAGTCCAATATTAATTTGAACCTTTTCTTGGATTTACTTTTACATACCGATAATAGTTCCTCCATTTGTGTTATTTATACGTAATTTTTAAGTATTATTAAGGTGTTAACTATTTAGCGTAGCAAATAGATATAACAGATACTTCATTTTTCAATCGTAATATACAATTCTATAATACCAATTTTGATTTGTTTTTCATACAATGACATAAATTGAAAATATTCAAACTATTATTACAATCGGAATTAAAATATAGATGAAATAACCATTGTGTAAGATAAATTAAAATGTCATATTTAAATTAAATGTGAAATTGTAAATTATTAAGTGTCATTATTTACCTAAGATCCTATTTTCCCCCAGGCATCTGAGAGCTTTGGTTTTGTTACATATTAATTAATCGTGTGTCATATATTCGCCAAAAATAGCAATGGGAAACGTATAACCACCTATCAAAATTGTAAATAAAGATATCAATGAATACGTAACATAACACAGTATGAAATATGTGGTTGGTATTTTAATATATGTTTAAACTCATTCAAGCAAAGTTGTATGATTTATTTATTTATCCTACTATTCTACACTATCATAAGGGGTTTGTAAAAGGGTTTTACCTCTAAAATATTTGAGTTTAATTCTAAGTATAATTATGCTATCCAATCAACTAAATATTGATTATTTTGAAGAAAGTAAGTTTATATGTCAGTAATATATGAAACGAACTATATTCCATTTATAGTTTAATGAAATATAAATATTTTGAAGAACTATTTCGTAAAAACTATAGGGTATTCTTACCAATAATAGCAAAAATGTCCTAGCTACGTTTAATAATTTTCAAAGGTTTCCATTTACCAGTGATAAATGCATTGTGAAAAAGGTGATAAAATAAGACAATGAAATATCTGTAGGCCATCCAGAACAGCAAAGAAAACTAGATTCAAGGCGCTGAAACAACGGAATCCACTAAGAGAACGCAATAACATTTTCGCCATTCTGGCCTTTTATTTCAATGGGTTTCATTCTCCTTTAACAGCAAGACCAAGGCTAACGGTTTAGTGATTTTCGCTCTTGTTCTAGACGTGAGCAGTACACCACATTGTCGATTATTAATAAAAAATTAACAACAACTTATAAAACTCTTTTTTATAGTATTTTATGGTGATACACGTATACTTGTAAAACATGTTAATTAAAATACATAATTGTAAAAACTTGAAGTTTTTTTAGTGATGTATGTTTTTGTTTGATTAGGCTTGGTATAATTTAGAACTTTTAACAATATTTTTTTTATTAATGCAACTTTATTGAAGATCTCAAGTTAATACTGTATTCTACGAAATAATAACATTGCATTGAATATAAATGCATATGACTTGCGTAAGGAAATTCCTAGAAGGAATACAAATAGGAGAATATATTTTTTCCATAAATTAAATGATACGAAGTTTTAAAACTATATGCTAGTAATTGGTTTCGTTGGTTGTTCTGCGACTTACACGGTACAAATTGTACATACCTGATTGTAAAAACAAGTTTCACAACATTTTGGGATCTGGAATCTGAGCTCGTCTTCAGGCGAGATGAACAATAGATGTATGAACATAACACCTACAACTTAGCAAAGTACACAATATATTAAAGACACAATGAAGACAAGGCTGAAAAATCACAAAAAAGCTAAAACAGAGAACTGTAAAAGTAGTCAAAAGGAAAAATAAAACCAAACACAAAAGCCAAGCTCAGAACAGAAGATACGACGCGACCACTTACTAGAGCGTGGCCTGCGGCGCAGTGGGGGGTCCGAACCATGGAGATATGATTCCTCCATGGACCCTAGGTGGAATTAAATAATGTGTGCTGTTGCGCATCGTAGCGTGACGTCATCTGGAGGCGGAAGCACGTCACCAATGTATTCTGACTATCCTATGTGAAGAAGTGGGGGACATGGGAAATAAAATTATTGAAATTAAAAACGTTTATCCATCCAATTTTTCTTACAATGAAATACAAAATCAGATGCTAATAATGTTTATATTAAAAACTACATTCAAGCCATCATATAAGGAATTGGCCTACATGGGCAGATAGATGCCTGTGCGTAAGCCAGAGTTGTTATCTATTTGGAGTAAATTTAGGTGAGGAAAGACCAAAACATTACATATAATATTTGCTGTAAATACTGGGAATAGCGTACTGATGTGTGCAGTATGAGATATGAGATTATTATAAATACAAAATACCGAACTTTACTGCAATTTACAAGAATGGCAATGAATAAAATACCCTCATAGCAGCAAACCTGCGTACTCAGCGAATTTCCAATGCAGATATACGTATCTTAATAGCACATAAAGCCACATACCAAGTTTCATCAATATACATTCATAAGTAAACGATTTATGACATTTTAATTATTCTCCATAAGAATAACATGGCGGCTGAGTATGCAGGTTTGCTGAAGCAAGGAACAAACAAATTTGGTTTTTATACAAATATCAATATAACTCAAGTAGGTAAGGCCACATACCAAATTTTATTAATTTATGCTCATTTAAGGGAGGTAACACGTTACTTATTCTGCATAAGAATAAATGGGGGCTGAGTACGCAGGTTTGCTTCTGCAGGAACTATCGGCCAAAAAATGTTTTTTAGTGAAAATATCAGTAGACCACAACGATATTATGCAATATACCAAGTTTCATCAGGATAAGTTGATAAATAAGCGAGATATACAATTGTTCTTATTCTCCAAAAGAATAACATTGGACAACGTACTGTGTTTTGCACTTTCAATATCTCTGTAACCATTTAACATAGAGCAATTATCAAAACACCAAATTGTGCGTCTTTTTAAGCTGGTTACAACGGGAAAAATTAAAATTTGACTTTTTCAAAAATTATATGTAAAAAACTCAAAAAAAAACATTTTTGGGGTACAAAACCCCCACAAAATACCCCTTTGGATAGGTCGATCTCTCTGGTTTTCGAACTCAAAGTCATAAATGCTGCTTTACACGTTTATACCAAATTTTGTGAAAATCGGATTATTTTACGAGAGTTATCGTGCTCACGGACACATATAGATATACACATATATATATACAGTTTTGAATTAATGGCGTTTTTTG
This sequence comes from Allygus modestus, assembly GCA_963675035.1. Taxonomy (NCBI): domain Eukaryota; kingdom Metazoa; phylum Arthropoda; class Insecta; order Hemiptera; family Cicadellidae; genus Allygus; species Allygus modestus. The sequence continues at coordinate 250,672,809 of OY776111.1, read as the reverse complement.
CATCTGGGGATCTCAAAAAGAAAAGTTATCATGGTCCCGGGCCTAAGTCTTACCAGACTTATAGCCGACTACGGTAATAGCTTCTTCCCTATAGAGTAAATTCGCTAAAAAATAAAAAAAATAATAATACTAATGATTAAAATTTAAAATATAATCATGGGGTAGTCACTATACTTCGGTGACGCACTTTTTTAGGAACGAGTTTGCAACAACGGGAAACTTCAGTGGCAGCTATAGCCTACAAATCATGTCGGGATCAGAACGTCTACCTTCCCTCCATCCCCATCGAAATATTAACATTGAGTTACGTCATATGATATATATATATATATATATATGTATACATTTGTGTATGTACATTGTTAGTGAAACTCTGCAATTTTAGTCGCGTCCGCGCTGGTGGAAATGGAGGGAGGATTGACGTTCTGATCCCAACCTGGGTTTTTGGATATGCTCGCCGAGAGTAACATCACCTGTCACTGTAAACCAGCTGATCAAATAAACATTGTGACGTCACCTGGAGGCTACGCAGAACATGCTCAAATTCGTCCTTCTGAATAGCACACCTTATTTAAATCCACCTAGCATGGACCGGGCCACGTGCCTAGGCGCCTCACTACCGCTCAAGGCGCGCAGTGGCAGAAACCTGAAACAGAGATCAAAAGTGATGGGAAGTTCCTAGTCGAGTTGTTTTGTCTGTTTGTGACTTGTTTGCCTGCTGACTCTCTCGGGCTTACAATAGGTTAATATGATGTGTAACTTTTAAGGAGTGATAAATGTGTCCCTATTTACTGAGGCTGTATGTTCAATATTTGTCAATTATTTGTTAAGTATAGGCAGCCATAATGGCTTATTTCAACTGGAGATTGGGCGATGGGTTGTTCTGCTAGTTTATATACAAAGCTTCAATAAAGTTTCTTTAAAAATTGAGGATCTCGGTGCTTCTTCAAAACTAATGTGGTGATTTTCAGACCAGCGATGTTGAAAAATTTTGGATTTTTCTACTAAACCCTTTCTTGTGTTTTCCATATGTTCTTTGATTCTAGTCTATCCATATAAAATACACATTTGACATTTTGCCTTGATAACTATTAAGATTGTTTAACTATTTGTCTATTATCTATCTTACAATGAACTCTTATAAAAATAAACAATTTAAGTTATCATAAAAGTGATAACCAATTTAGTATTTTAAGTGAAAAATATGAATAAAGATAAAAGAGTCAGTTGACCTAGGGCTTTGCTGTCATCTGCAGCAGCACAGAGGGAAGAGCTCCCATTTTAACTCCGTTGCTAATGGTAGCACGTGGGATATACTGTCAGCTGTTTTCTTTTATTAATACAAAATTGTTTAATACTGGTTTTTTCGACATTATTTAAGAATATTAGGGGAGCTGATTATATCATACTAATATTATAAATGTGAAAGTTTGGATGTTTGTTTGGATGTATGTTTGGGTATTTGGAGTTCCATCACGGATAACTACTGGACCGATTGAGATAAAATTTTGCATGATAATAGATAATATTTATTTCATTAACATATAGACCTGATAATGACCGCACCCAACCTCAGGGCTTCACCCCAAGGGTCCTGTAAGTTCTAATGCAAATCTTTTGAGAGGATATTATTTCTAAAGTTACCAGCTGTGGTTGTTTGTCGGTTAGGGCAAAGCAAGTCATATGGTAAAACTAAACTTAGGTTTGATAGTGCTGGTCAGGTTAATATTTTTAATGTGTTTTAATTTGTCGCGAGCAAAGCTGCGGGTAACAGCTAGTTGTAAATATAATTTAAATGTTACCTGCATATCAGTTAGGTTAGGTAAGATCATTCGTAGTGTACAATGTACCTTTTACTTCATTGCAAATTCAATATTGATCTACGTAAACAAAAATACATGTTACTGTATTAAACCCATCATCACACTATTACATCGATTAAACATGTTTTATATTTTTCATTCAATTGTTTTACTTTCAATAATTAATGCTGGTTTTAATGAAGTTCAGTTTTAATATTCAAAGCGTTCTTGTAATGAAAAAAGAAACGACAGATTTCTTTGTAACCAACATTTCAAATTAATAGATCAACTTTAGTGTCAAAACAACTTAAATACTTATGTTTAAAGCTGGAATCACTCAGTTTGCAGAAATGTCCTTGTTATTTATTTGAATTAAAGGTGAGCCATATGACAAGGGAATTGTGACAAGGGGGAGGGAATTAAAATACCCCCGTTGCAGCAAACCTGCATACTCAGCGAATTTCCAATAAAGACATAGATGTCTTAATACTAAATCAAGCCACTTACCAAGTTTTATAAAAATATATTCACAAATAAGCAATATATACAATTTTAATTATTCTCCATAACAATAACATTGGGGCTGAGTACGCAGGTTTGCTGCAACAAGGAACACAAATAATAGTTTTTTATGCTAATATCTATATAACTGAAGTAGGTGAAGTCATATACCAAATTTTATTAATTTATGTTCATAATTAAGGAAGACATAGCATTTAATTATTATCCATAAGAATAACATGGGGATGAGTACGCAGGTTTGCTGCTGCGGGATCCTTGGGCAAAAAATTATTTTTTTGAGCAAATATCAATAGACCACAACCAGATGAAGCCATATACCAAGTTTCGCCAGTATACGTTCATAAATAAGCGAGATATACAATTTTTCTTTTCCTCCATAAGAATAACATTAGACAACGTACTGTGTTTAGCAGTTTCAATATATTGGTAACCAATTGACGTAGAGAAATGATCAAAATACCAAATTGTGTGTTTTTTAAGCTGAATCCAATGGTCAAAACTAAAATTTGAATATTTCAAAAATTATATGTGAAAAATTCAAAAAACCCATTTTTGGGGTACAAAATCCCCCCAAAATACCCCTTTGGGTAGACCTATCTGGCTGGTTTTCAAACTTAAAGTCATAAATGTTGCTTTACACGTTTATACTAAATTTAATAAAAATCGGACCTTTTTTATGAGAGTTTTCGCACCCACGGACATATATATATATATATATATATATATATATATATATATATATATATATACACAGCTTCGAACGAATGGTGTTTTTGGGGTCTTGGGACCTCAAAACGAAAAGTTATCATGGTCCCGGGCCTAGGTCTTACCATGCCGACTACGGTAATAGCTTCTTCCCTATAGGGGAATTTCGCTAAAATATGGATACCGAGTTTAAAACATGATGAATATTTATACGAATATTCTGATGCACCTATAAGCTGTAGATTTCAAGAAGCTGAAATATTCCGATACTCCCAATATTGTCAGATATATAATTTTCTCCTTTTAATTTTGTTAAATGTTACAAAATGTAAATGCTTACAACCCGTTTGGTGGCATTTATAGTGTGATTTGTCTTAAAAAACTGGGGCTGCGTTAACATGTATATTCATCTTTAACGATGTTAAAAGTTGTCATTATCATTCTTTACTTTTCTCGGAAAAGATTATCTTCTTTACTTAGAATTTACTTCGAATTTTTATTTCCAGATTTATTTACAAACAAACTGTTAATATTTGGGGATTCCTTTAGTTCCTTTAGTTCATGGAACTGCTTTCAATGTTGTAAATGGGGATTCTTAAGCTAGGTATTTTGGAAATATTATGGCAAGAATTGATCTAAATTCATATAATAATATAAAAAATGAAAATAATATTAGTCTAGATTGTGTTTTAAGCCGTATAAGTGTATTTGTATAAGTGTTATTGAACATGATAGTCCTTTAGTTCATGCATATAAGCATAATCCTCCTATATTTATTTACATTTTAATAAACGATGTAGTTTCATACAATAATCATAAACATTACTTTCAGAATATTTATGTTAAAAAATTCAAAATTGTTTAGTTTATTTCGCATATTATGATATGGTCAGTTGAATAACATATAAAATACAGATGATGATTATTATGCTACTTTAAACGTGTTTTATAATTTTATTTTAAATATATTGAAAATTGTGTACCTAAAAGAAATAATGTGTATACAAAAATGTATATATCCAATTTAGTTAACAAGAGAGATTATACCACATTCAACTAAAAAACGAGTGTTCCAGGGAAACAAAGTATATAGATTCCCATGATAGACTTTTTAAAGTCTTGAAGCTAGAGTCGAACTAAAAATACAAGAAGAACACTCACTTGAATAATATTGAAATCAATATAAAACGTAATGTTCAATCATTTTATAACTATGTGAAAACAAAACTGCGCGTGAGGTTGGATTTAAATGCAAGTATGAACAATTGTAAAGGAAAATACTTCTCAGATAGTGATATCCAAAATGCTTTTGCTAGTTAGGTTTTTTCAGTTTTGATAAAAATCCCTCATATTACAATATTCAAACTAGCTCATTTGAAAAAATCACACATTAGTGTCCTTTTAGAAGAAAAGTCCCCTAAACTCGTACCCCGAACGCCCGAAAGTCTGGATAACCTGGAAACTCTGGCAGAACGGTAAATCCCCGCACTTCAAACGTTACGGCACCGACTAGAGCACAACGCGATACCAATTATTACAGGTTTTTTGAACATCTGAAGTTTAAGTTGAATTTTGATGTATTTTTACGTAGTAAATAAATGTTTAAAATAGTAATAATGTACAAAAACTCGTACTTTTTCTTATTTTTATTCCTATCCTGATAACTCGGACATCCTTCAGTCCACAATCCACATTAGTCCTGGTTTGTGGGACTCTACTGTACTTACAATGTAATAAGTGAAATTAAAGAGCTTAAATTGTAAATCTAAGAGCTTAAATCTTATGGTCCGGATGGCACAGTTTATATTATTAAAGGGTGTGCGGCACCAATTACCGGACCACATTGCTTTTTACTTAACTTATCATTGCATTATTGTAGTTTTCTTCGGAAATGAAAGGAGGCTAGAGTGACTCCAGTATTTAATTCTGATGATGTTAGAAATGTATAAAATTATCTCCCCATCCCTCATATAAATTCTTTTGCTGAAATGTACGAATTTCTACATAGGTAAATTCATAGTATCTGCTTGACAAGGTTATCACGATATATTACTTCAAAATATCATCATTATGGTTTTCTATAAATATTCTTCAGCTCATATCCTCATATCTTAAAAATATGAATATTTGTTACAAGTACTTCTGGAGTCCAACAAGGTTCCTACTTAGGTCCTTCATGTTTATTTCTGTTTATATATTACCTTACTTTGTGTACATCTAGTTCTAAATGTCTTTTATAAGCTGGTGGTCTTCAAATATACAATGAAATTCGTAATTTAGATGATCCTAAAGTATAAAAGTCTTCTATTGATAAATTGTTTAAGTGATGTTGTTCTGTAACTGACTTTAAACAAAAAGGTATTGCGAAGTTTTGTACGTGTTAGAGATATCCTTTGGTTGTAGAATATTTCATTAATGGAGTAGCATTGCAATATCTGTCCAATATAAAGGACTGTGTATTCGATATTATGCTCAAAATATCATTATAAGTCTAGTTAAGAATAATATGGCCTATAAACCTCTTGGTTTCATAATAAAAAATATCTCACCCTTCCAAAACATCAGTACAGTTTACATAACAGTAAACATATACAATTTAATTTACTTTCAGACATATTTAGTTTATTTACCAATAGATGCTATAGCTTGTTTAATTAGTTCACATTAGATTTGTTTAGCTTATATAAACAAAATATTTAATAATGTAACGTTAATTGTTTAGCGACATTTTTTTTGTTTTGATTTCACATTCAAGCATGTCAATTTTGAGTTTTGGTATGTACTTTGTGCGGTTCTACCTTTTGTCATTGTACTAATTATTTGTATGATACTCGTCATGGTAGGTATTTTAGGAGTAATACGTAAACTATAAACTATGTATTTCTTTTTTATAATTGCAATTGACTGTATTTATTGAATAAAAAACTAAAACATTAAGATTGTGTTATGTTATACAAGACACTTTTGAATACAATTAAGAAAGATTTACAGTAATAACAATTACATAATCAAATCCATAGCAATCAAGCTTTAATACCACCTTATTAAACTAATATTTGAAACTTTTAAACTTATAAGGAATCAAGAGAGATGCTATCAAAAGGAAATTTAAAACGTGTAAAAAATTACTTAGCAAATTAAATTGTAAAGACTTAGTGAAGTACGGCTTCAAAAAATTAATGACTTCTTTAGCCTATAAACATTTAATTTTCATGGATAATATATTACTAAATTATATGATAAGAAATTTAATTTTGGATTAAACAAAAAGCTAATTAAGTTTTTTTTATCAATGTTTAACTCTCCTCTTAAGTACGATAAATTGTACGGTAATTTAATCAATAAAAAATCTTAAAAATAAAATTCATTGATTTCAATGTATAATTTAGGAGCTCTAAATCGTACTAAACATTGTCGTAAAAACACCTTGTTTTCTTTTCTTTTTATTAAACATTATTCGATAAAAATCAGTAGGTTATAATTTAAAACGTGTATATGTAATTTCTGTTAAAAGTATCAATCATACCGTGAATAAAATAACTATCAGAGAATTGGTTTAAAATAAAGGTTATTATAAACAACTTTTGACATACCATAGAATACTGAATAAGCCCTTAAAATAAAACTAAAACGAAAAATGAAATGTAGCTTGACTTATAAGTGCTCAGTAGCGTCGCCCGGGGAATAGTCGTTCATCACGAAAGTAGTTCTATATCTTGCGGGGTGGTTTATTGAGATATTATCTCGTATTAAGGAACATTTGCCAATTTAAACTACCAGTGAAAAAGGTAAAATCGGTAAAAGTAAATACTGAAAATTCTTACATTATTCGTTTGAAATTTAAATAAAAAGCAAATAAACTTTAGAAGTAACAAATTTACAATATGATTAAAAATATATCAATTATATCAAAACCCTAACACATGATACATTTTAACAAATAATAGGATTGAGTTTAAAATTAAATAATATAATCCTTCAATTTCAGCATGCCTTTGCCCAAGCTAGCATGTTGTTATTTAGTGTGTTATTCTTTTTGCTCATAAAATATGGTTTTCTATTAACCATATTGATGGTTTGTAGATTTTCAAAGTAAATTAACGATGATTTTGATTCCTTAAAAAAAATTAATGAAGAAAATTGAAAAAATAACAATAAAATTTAGATTAAGCTTTAGTTTGTGCTTAGTTGTAGTTTAAGTGTATTTGTTTCGTTTTATTGTTTTTTATAGATCCTTGTTATTTCTTTTAATTGAGTCAGACAACAAATAAAGTGCGTGTGTTTGTGAGGGAATATGTTTCAGAGAATTGACTTGAAGAAGTCCAGGATTAGCACAATTCCATGGCTGACACGTACCTGTTGTGCAACGTCACAAATATATCTCCGATAATCATATTATCTCCATTCCTTTGATGAATCGGTTATTTGTAAACAGACCTTTTAATAGTGTAACATTTTCAAATGTCTTCTTCCTTACTAAAGAGCGTATTTGAATAATATGGTACTATAAATTCAGGGCATTCTTACAAACAATTAAAACTAAAATTCGTTATTTTCCAAAGTTTACAATTTTACAATAACAGTAGGAAGTAAACATATTGGAAATAATTCCCAAGTAGACTTTTCATCTGAACAATGATCTCATCTTAGGTGCATTATATTTGACAGTCCTCTGAGAGTAATCAATTTTGTTAATTGTACTTTGAAAGTTTGCTCCCCTTGAGCGATTGATGATTTTATTGTAGATAAAAAGCACCTCCAAATATTATAACATTGAAAACTGTAATGACAATAGGGATTTTCACTATCGTTTTAACACATGATTAGCAATAATCACAATACATCTCTCCTCTGGCCTCTGAATAATCTTATTATGTGTTGCCACCGCATGCACCCAAACTCTTGCTCCATTCCATACCTTATTAGGCTACAACCAGAGCTATGAACATCGACATGTTTGATATTTTATTGAGATTATTCACAATTCTGCAACAATAGATTATACAACGATTCAATTTCGTTTGTATTTTGCTACTTGTTCACCTCATGTAAAATCACACGTTTTAATGAAAACTAAACAAAATTTCCCTTTGTCACTGGGAAACTGGGCAAGCCATATCTACATTTGCAAGGAGAACATATGCTATTGTATCTAATGTGTATCATTTGGTAATAGCCGTTTAATAAACTCTGTTATACATATATAATAAAAGTTCATATGTGAACCTATGTTAGACAAGTGTGGGATTCGATGTGTTTGTTATTATTTAAGACTATACATTGAAACATAACTTTAAATCCTTTAGTAAAAAAGCGATTACCTAAATGGACATCACGTAATGAGACGCAGCTAATACAGGTTGGTTAGTATGGCCAAGTATTGCATTAAACTCCTCTGGTATGTGAGGGGTTCTTATGTTTAGATTCCTAGTACAGAATTGTGCGAAATCGCTACTAAGTTCATAATAGCATCTCTTTTGCTCGTTACATTCTTAATGGCCAGTCTAGTGATATTGTCGTGGCTGAGTAGAAATACGTATTACAGATAAAATTAACAAATATAATAATATTTGTATACCACTAGTTTATATTGTTTATTATTTATAGTTTAAATAGTAGTCAATTCATAAAGGTATTTTATTTTGGTTATTTATTCAAATATATCCCGAGATATCATTTTTGTTTTGTTTATCACAAAATAAATATACCTTAAATCTGAATGCACCCATTGAGACCCATAACCAAGTCGTATATATTTTTCTCTAAGGAAAAAACAAACATTAAATATGCAGAATGTAACTCATCCTAGTTCGTAATATGATAGTGTGACATAAACACTTAACCTTTTTATTTGTTTGCTAAGAGCAAGGAAAACATTTTGAGTTCCTTAGCTTGAATTCATTATTTAATATTGCAAACCAGTGAAGTTGTGATGACTAAAGTTTTTGGACACAAAGACTTATTTTTCCTTTGGAAAGTGAAAATGACTTTGGCCAGGGTTGTTTTTTTACAATCACTCCCTTTTTAGTAAAAGAAAAATAATTATTAGTTTTTCTGTTTGATATTCAATTCAAAAGTGCTTACTTTTATTTTAAGTTTTCTGCTCTAGTAATATCGACGTTGAATTAATCATGGAACATAAATACACCTATGAGAAAATTATAACGATAAAAAAATTATTAAATACTATTATTATGATCCAGCATGTAATTGTGCGATTTAAAATTAATTCGGATGGCGAGAGAGACGTTGATAAGCCGTTTAAATGAAACCAAGCAACTGCTTCCAAGCAGATAGAAAACACATTTAACATGTTCTATTTATGATTTAGTAGTAGACGTAGGTAGCACAATGAATGAAGGAAATTTAGGGGTTTATGCATTGTGGATTCCAAACTACGTAACACTGTCCTTCGTACTTCTAACCTTCTATTTCTGAATGACATGTTTGTGGACGAGGTGTATTCTATCGTTGGATATAACACTGGGCTTCACTCAGCTTTTTTTTTGTTCCGAAACTCGTCAAAACTTACACAAAACACGGACACAACACGAACACGTACAAAAATAAAAACGTCTGGAACGATTGTATATTTTTATTTGTGTTCGTGTTGTGTCAGTGTTTTTTAGCGAATTTCCCCTATAGGGAAGAAGCTATTACCGTAGGTCTCATGGTAAGACTTAAGCCCGAGACCATGATAACTTTTCATTTTGAGGTCCCCAGATGCCAAAAACACCATTCGTTCAAATTGTTATATATGTATATATATATATATATATATATATATATATATATATATATATATATATATAGTTTTCTAGGCCCCGTGATTGTGGCCCAGACGGATACTTTTTACCTGTGATTGTGGCCCACGTGGGCCACAATTGAGGGCCACATTCGGGGTAGCAAAATACCACCAAATGTGGCCCAAGATCGCGCTGTTGCCATTTTGTTCAGTTTTAGTAGTGTGGCGAAGTGTATCGGTGCGGAGTGTGTGTTGATAGTGCTCTCCCCACGTGTAGCCACCATTAGCCCAGTCAATAAAGGTTTCGTGTCACAACTAATTTGGGGAAAGCAGAATTTCAGCAGGTAGTTAGTATCCTAAAAAAACACCAAGTTCCAACCCCCCCCCCTCTTGGTTCCCCCCCCACCATAACCTTACAAGAGCAGTACCCTGGTTAAATGCTTACAGCTCAAAAACTTATGAAGTTACGGACACGATATTTTAATTATTCTATACTTAACGATGTTCTAAGCAAATTATATTGTATCCACTTGTTATGTAGACAGCTTAATTTCACCGTAATACTTCAATATATACAAAAAACTGCCACTGCGAAAAACAAAAAGTAGCTTCAACTAATTGTACATTTTTTTCCTTGGAACATGGGATGAAATTTTGTCTTCAAAACTTATAGATAATTTAATCAGTTTTGAAATGATGGGTCTAGTAAAGATATTTGTTCAAATGATGGCTTCATAGAAAGTGATGAAACAGTAGCGGACATCGCGCTGCCGGGACTCGAGCCAGCCGATGTCACTCGCTGCTGAGGGGCACCGCTGTATGTACTCGTATCCGTAATCTTGAATAGTTATTCAGTTTGAATTTAGATCAAATAGAACAACTTTTAATTCTAGTTTTCATTACAAAAAAAAAAAAAAAACAGTTTAAGTACACTTTTATCACAGATACATAATAATAGTATTATCAATAACTTACTAATCCTTGCACAACAAATAAAATTCATGATTACAATCTTTCTCTTTTTAGTTATTTATAAAGGTAATTTTCTAATATTTTGTCTGTTTGGTCCGAAGAATTGTTACAATACTTTCTACTGCAGTGCCCACACATAGATGTGCAATCGAACCCAGCTTTACGACAGCTACAGTTTGTAACACACAATGGTTTACAGTTGCACTATATTAGTAGGAAAAGTTCACTTGGAACAGGAGGATTCATCATGGGTTAGGGATTAATATGTTGTTTTATATATACTGCCAACCCCATTCTTCTGCTGGAATTTTACACCCTAACAAGTTTGAATTTGGTGGCAAACCTTCAAAAGATTTTAATGAGCAGCATCTGAAGTTGGTGGAAGTTTGGTGTCGGGAAAAAAGCGACCAACGAAATATGCACAAGCATTTTTAATTTAAATGTTTTTTCCTTTTGATATTTTATAAATAATACTAGCGGTTTCTGGCACGTTGGTGAGTGAGCTGTATACAATCTGGAGAGACTACTGCCTTGCAGTTTCTGACAAAAAGCGTGCCATATTTGAAAAGCAGCTGGAAGCACAATATCTCCCCTCTACAGTAACAACATAACAAAATGAACACCATGTACCAAGGTACCACTATCGTTTTGTAATATTTTGGTATATAAAGGGGAAAATTCTGTCGATGGCACGAAAATCCAACTAGCATTAGTCTCTCCAGTTATTCATAGAGCTCATTGGCGTTGCCACGCCTAAGAATTGTGTTTAAAAATCTTCATTCATAACATTTAGATTACACCTCGTTACCTAAATGAGTAAACAAATGTTTACAATAATTAAATTAGTCATCTTTGAAAATCATAACATATCTTTCCTCCATTAGAATAACATGGTAACTTTGAAGTCCGGTGGGGGAGAGGTAAGGTAAGGTAAGGGAACTTTGGCCGCTTATTTCGCACATACCCTGGTTGAATTACCTCGAACGGGGGTTGGGTGGGACTCAAGGTAGTTTGGCCGCTTATTTCGCGCATTCGGTGATGGTCGCTTTTTTCGCTGGTCGCTTTTTCTGATATTTGGAAGTTTTGCTTGATACAAATTTGACAAGAGACATGTTTGCGGTTAATTGGTTAAACTTAAAGTATCATTGAGTTTCATTAGGTTTCATTGAGGGTTTTGAGCTTTGATAAGTTGTACATGCTCAGAATAAACTGTTGAGTGTTACATTCACTGACCCATAGCAGATTAGGTGGATGAATAAAAGATACTATGTGTTTGAATTTGTTTTCCTTAACGATATAACATCTGAAAAGTCGTCCATAACAATGCCAGCTACGTCACTTGTTTTTCACTTTACATACGATCGTTTACGAATTTATTCTGCAATCTTAAACGATCCGTCAATTAATCTAGGTATTTCTAAGGTGATGGAGACATGGGACGATGGAGTGATACATGCGATTCCTCCCATATCATGAAATGTATTTAAGCCCCGTCTAATGATATTACGTTAATGATAGCGTTTATGGAAACATACTGTGTAAAGGAATTATTTTGTATGACTGGGGGGCCCAGCGTAATTAAAGACCTTATGTATCTGTCACTTTCATAGTATGAAGACCATTGATTATACAACGCATCGCAGAAAGTTCCTTCAGTCAGACGTTGTGACCCATACATTCTATTCCAATATGTCTATATTTAATTGGACAAAGAAGTTTGTATTGACGAAAAGGACAACCTTGGTCTTATAGCTGAAATTATTGTATGGTTAATTAAAGGATGTTTTCTATATATGTCAGAGGACAAAGTTCCAGCTCTTTCTTTAGTCACTGAACTCGTAAATATTGCCAATTGTTATGTTTTGTATGATAGCAGAAAAATATCTCGTTTGATAATTAAAATTCTCAAATTATAGGCAAAGTTTTTGTTGTCACTGATTAAAAGAAGCTATGAGAGGATAAAAATAAACGTTTCACCTTCTTTAGTTTGTAGAGAAAGCGTAGACTGGAGGCTGGCTGGGGTACCCCATTCCTGTTGTAGTTGGTAGGCCGACGTGAAGGCGTCTGTCTTGTCTAATATTGTTCACTTTTCACTGTCACTTATTAAAGTTTGAAATTAAAATATCCTCTCAAAATATCAGAAAACAAAAGATCCTTTTTGATTAAAAACAAGATTTTTGCCGAAGCAAATAATTAAAATTAATTAGGATTCACCATATAGCGGGTAGCGCAATGCTGATGTGGTCGCCTTGATAGACGGCAGTGGACTGTGTGTGTGAGTGTGTGTGGTGGCCACACGATAAGAGAGTCCAAAGGTTAGAAGGGTTAGTCTCTGACATATCGCCCCCCTTGAACCAACTTGGTTCAAAAAAAATAATAAATGGGAAGTTGAGAACTCACAGAAAAGAAAAAATAAACAAAAAAGGGGGTTTTAGGGCTGTAGCCAGTAAGTTAATGGATAGGAAGGCGGAATACCTTAACGGCAGGGTGGGTTAAGGTGCCTTTGGTTGTCTCGAGGTGGACTACTCGGACGATTCCATCCTTCCCCGGTGATACTCCTGTGATCAGACCCATCTTCCAGGTGAGTGGTGGAGAGTGGTCCTCGTGGACGATGACTAGGTCTCCAACTTGAAGGTTTGGTTGATGGGAAGTCCATTTTGAACGTTCCTGAAGAGATTGTAGGTATTCTCTCTGCCATATGTTCCAGAAATGTTGAGTGAAGGCTTGCATCAGTCTCCAACGCTGAAGATGACTAGAAGAGTCTAAGAGATATGGCTCAATGAGAGAAGTTAACGGACCACCAGTTAAAAAATGTCCTGGAGTTAAAGGCTGCATGTCATTAGGATCAGCCGAGAGCGGTGTGATGGGCCGAGAGTTCAAGATAGCCTTAATCCTGACGGTCAAAGTGAGAAATTCTTCGTATGTCAAAATTTGTTCACCCATAACTCTTGTGAGGTGATATTTCATACTCTTTACGGCTCGCTCCCAGAGTCCTCCTTGGTGAGGAGCACGTGGAGGATTAAAATGAAACTTAACTTGATGATTCTCCGCAAACTGTTGAGTAGCAGGACTACGCATGAGATCTTCAAAACACTTCTTCAGGGATGATGCAGCGCCGACAAAATTGGTACCGCAATCGGAGTACAAATCGGATACCAAGCCTCTACGAGATATAAACCTGGTTAGGCAAGCAATAAAGCCTTCGGCGGTCAAGTCGGTCACAACTTCCAAATGTATAGCCTTAGTGGCGAGACATATGAAAAGGCAGATATATACTTTCAGGGCTTGTGCTCCACGAAGTCTGACAAATCTTATAGTAAATGGTCCTGCATAATCTACAGCAGATACATGAAAACAACGTGATGGGATCACTCGATCAGAGGGAAGATCGCCCATAAGTGGTGCGGTTAGCTTAGGTTTTGCACGAAAACATCGTAGGCATTTAAACAGACGGGATCGGATAACACTCCGTGCGCTAAGAATCCAAAACTTTTCTTGAAGTAAAGCTTGTAGCTGTTGAGGTCCTGCGTGTAGGTTAACCTTATGGTAGTGATCAATTATCATGTCAACTACAGCATGGTTCTTGGGCAGAATTATCTGATGCTTATTGGCATATGAAAGATTGGAATGTTTAAGACGTCCTCCAACTCTGATGATACCACTGTTATCTAAGAATGGAGATAAGCGTTGAAAGCGCTTGGAACAAGTTTTTGTCTTCTTCAGAAGATCAATCTCTTGGGGAAATGTCTCTGCCTGTACTATCGAACAAATGCGCTTTTCAGATTCATCTAACTCTTCACGAGTTAATGGTTGAGTGATCTTGGACTTATTCTTGATACAGGTGATGAAGCGTAGAACATAGCCCATGATGTGCAGTAGTGACTTCCATGATGAATATCTAGGCTTACTGATGAATTCAAAATTACTGGATTTCTCTGTTGTCAGAAGATTAATAGAAGTAGACTTGACTTCAGGTAGATCATCTTCTAATACAGTGAAGCGGGACGTAGGCCAAGAAGAAGGGGGTGATTGTAACCATAGTGGACCGAACCACCATAACTCATTATTCTTGAGGTTAGAGGCAGTCAAACCTCTGGAGGCGCAATCTGCAGGATTGTCATTGGTTGACACATGTTTCCAGATACATGCAGGAGTTAATTCCTGGATTAAGGAGACACGATTGGCGACATAAAGTTTCAATCTATAAGCAGGTGTTTGAATCCATGATAAGGCTATCGTCGAATCGCTCCATGCGGTGATAGCGTCAATTTGAAATTTGTCAGAAAACTGTGCTACACAGTAATTAATTAAATTTGCTAAGATGTGGGCACCACAGAGTTCCAACCTTGGGATAGTGATGCGTTTGAGTGGTGCTACTTTGGATTTAGCAATCAATAAATTTACTGCAACATTACCTTGTGTGTCCTCTGTGCGTAGATAGACACAGGCAGCATAGCCTAATTCGCTGGCATCAGCAAAACCATGTAACTGAATGTTTACAGCATTGTCCAGGGATAAATATCGTGGAATTCTCAAATCTTCAATCAAATGAAGTTCTTCAATAAACTCTGACCATCGGTCCGCAACTTCAAGAGGAAGGGGAGCATCCCATTCTAGGCCTAATGCCCACACATGTTGCATAAAAGCTTTGGCCCACAGTGTAAGAGGAGCTAGCATACCTGTAACGTCATAAATTCTGGCAATAGTAGACAGAATAGACCTCTTAGTGAACATTGTTGAAGGTTTCTCAATTGAATATGAAAAGTAATCTGCTTCAGGATTCCATTTTAGACCTAAAATTCCAACAAAGTGTTGATCAAGTACGACTGTAGTGACACAATGTTCTGCTGGTAGGCCTTCAAAAATTAGTTTATTATTCGAAGTCCATTTACGCAGTTCAAAACCACCTTTTCCTAGTAGGCTTATCACCTCATTGCGCAAAGTTAAAGCTTCTTGGGTTGAGTTTGCACCTAGGAGGGCATCATCCACATAGATTTGTTGCTGAAGAATCTTACAAGTCTTGGGGTAGTTTTCCTCTTCTTTCTTGATGAGTTCTTGAATGACTCGGTTGGCAAGGAACGGAGAAGATTTCATTCCAAATGTCACTGTGGTCAACTGGTAAGTCTTGAGCGGGTGTGAAGGGTGATTTCTCCAATAAATAAGTTGAAATAACTGGTCGTCATGATGGATAGATATCATTCTGAACATCTGCTTGATGTCGCACGTGAACGCAATTTTATAAAAGCGGAAGCGAAAAATAATGTCTCTAATTTCGTTGTGAAGTTTTGGTCCCTGATGAAGGATATTGTTCAGCGAAAGACCAGAAGTTGTGGGTGCAGAAGCGTTGAACACAACACGGATTTTATTATCCTTATAAACACTATGATGAGGCAAAAAACAGTGATTTTCAGAAATGTTGGAGGTTTCACTAAGTTTCATGTGGCCAGAGGATAGATATTCATCCATAAAATCCACATAGTTGCGTTTGAGCTCAGGGTTTGATTCAAATTTGCGTTCCATAGAAAGAAAAGTTTTCTTAGCGATATTCGAAGACTCACCTAATTTTCTCGGATCATCTTTAAATGGCAGTCGGCAAACAAACCTACCACTACTGTCTCGTGTGTGTGTTTTCACAAAATGAGTTTCACATTCTTGTTCCTGAGGAGACAATTTTGAGCACTGAGGCGGCTCTTCAATCTGCCAAAATCTTTGAAGCATAGAATGAAGATCAATGTCATTGACCGAGAGAAGGGTAGTTAATCCACTGTATTGAGAATCAAACTGTTGCAAAACTGGAGTATTACCCAGAATAACATAGCCAAATATAGTATTGATTGCATGAGGCATGTTGTCGCCTAATGCGACTGTAGGTCCGACCAAGGTCTGAGTAAACAGATCAGCACCAATTAAAACATCTATTGGTCCGGGAGTATCAAATTTTGGATCAGCCAAAGTATAACCCCTTAACTGGGCACGCACATTTGGTGACAATTGAGTACGGGGCATATCACCTGAGATCTTGTCCAATATTAGGACAGGATGTGATGTCGCCAAAGTAGAGCCTCCGAGAGAGGAGAAGTTAACAGAGGTCAAACCTTTAGGCCTAACATGACTAGAAGATATGCCTGTTATTTCAGGTACATTTGCATGTGAACGCATCACTTTAAGCATGTTAGCGCAGTATTCTGAAATTATAGTTGTCTGAGATGCACTATCTAATACTGCACGCACCACAATTTGATTTCCATTTTCAGTAGAAACACTAACTAATGCAGTGGCTAAAAGAACCATATTACCGGATGAGCATTATGTAGCAACCAAGGTATTACCTGATCCTGAGTCAGCATTAGGTTTGTCGAGAACCTGTGGTGGAGAAGCCGAACTTGCAGTCTGTGAAACATCCGAGGGCATAGTCTGTTCTTGCTTCTGAAAATGTAGGAGAATATGATGTCGCTTCATGCATTTTTTGCATGAATGAAGAGATTTGCAAGAGCCTGTCTTGTGTGTACCAAAACAATTCAAACATAGGCCTTTATCCTTAATGGCAGTGTACCTATCTTGTGGGGTCAATGCACTAAAGTTTTCACACTGAAAAATCTTGTGAGCAGATTTACAATAAACACACATTTGAGGTTGTTTGTTAGTCGAAACTGACATTACATAAGATTTACTAGGCTTAGTTTTACCTAGGCCTACATTCAATTTACTCAATTGTATATTCTTATGCAAGCTGAGTGGTTTTGGCGAAGGCACAAGAGAAACAGACGAACTATTTAAACTGGCTGCTTCCTTTTGGGAGCATTCATCTTCAAGGAATTGTATAAATTCTGTGATTGTAGGCATGACTTTGGAATCTGTCCTTTTACGCTCAAATTCATTTCGTAAATTAGGATCGAATTTACGCAATAAGTGCAATGTAAGAACCAAGTTCTCATTAGCCACAATGTCATGATTAAGTGCCTTAAGAGCCTGATAGTTGTCATTATAAACAGAAATAAAATCTCTGAGCTGCTTAACTGTAGGTTTGTTAACTTGAGGAAGGTCCAAGATATTGCTTGTGTGCAAAGTGATCAATAGCCTAGTGTTATGGTACCTTTTCACCAATTTGTCCCATGCTAAGAAATAATTAGCTGAGTTGAGAGGCAAAGATTTTACAAGATTGAGAGGCTCATCAGATAGGCAAGAAAGCAGATAAGAAAATTTCTCAATATTAGAGAGTGATCCATTCTTATGAATAGTAGTTTCAAAAATGCCTTGAAAAGCTACCCATTGTTCAGGTTGACCAGAAAAGGTTGGCAAATTTATTTTTGGTAGCCTAACTGTTTGTTTAGCTTCAGTGGATTGAGTAGCTCCACTGACATCTGATTCATTTAAAACTGGTTGTTCAGTTTGAGGTGTAGGTAGCAAAGCATCACAATTTGATTGTATGCCAATGAATAAGTCTGAGATTTTATCTTGCAATTCACTAATCTTAGAATTATCAATGTCATCCATAGAAGGAATAGTTTGAAATAGCTTAATAACTTGTTTTTCAAACTCATTATTCTTTTGAACTGCTGAATTGGACAAAAGCTTAAGTTTATTAGTTTGCTGAAGGGATAACTCATTAACAACACTTTGTTCAGAAAGGGCTAACACTGGCTTATTGATTGCTTGTAACCTTAATTCTATCAACTCACCGTGTTTAACAAAAGTTGAAAACCTCATTTTGTTAGAGGTTATGTGCTTCTCTCCTCTTCTATTATTAATAAAATATCAAATACAAGATGAATCAGTTTGATTGAAAACAAACATTTCATTCAGAATAATAGTATTCGTTGTATCAAGGAGCAAAATAAATAAATAGCCTACATGAATATCCTCTATATAATGAATATCTTCAATATAAATAATAAATATGAATCTTCAATATTCAGTTATTCAATTCAACACAAGAAAATATATTTAAGTAATAAACAGGTTAATTCAATTATAACCTCAACTCAGCATATTATATTTTGTTTAAGGCAAAGTGATATTGACAAGTCCAAAATCGTAAACAAACTCTCGAGACAGCTGACAGCCACAAGTGTGCAATAATGCTGCTGTGATTAAGTTTCCATACACTGGAGTATTTCAGCGACGGCAGCAGTGTAGACGAAGCGAAGTAGCAGCGTGACGTAGTAGTAGCCCTGATGAATTCACTGCGATGACGTAGTGAAGGAGGAATTGGATTGGAACAAGTGAACAGGACTGGCTACTTTATTGAAACGAGGAATTGAAATGGCGGCATTGATGACGCATTTTGTGAATCTGACATAATTCAGGAAAGGACAAGACATTTCACATGAATTATAAGTTAATCATAAATGATTGAAAGATTGAAATATACGTGATAATAATAATCAATTTGATGTGAAATTACTTTTTCCCTTAGGCTAGTACAAAAATGATATCCGGCTCGAAGGACCAAAAAAATATTATGTTTTGTATGATAGCAGAAAAATATCTCGTTTGATAATTAAAATTCTCAAATTATAGGCAAAGTTTTTGTTGTCACTGATTAAAAGAAGCTATGAGAGGATAAAAATAAACGTTTCACCTTCTTTAGTTTGTAGAGAAAGCGTAGACTGGAGGCTGGCTGGGGTACCCCATTCCTGTTGTAGTTGGTAGGCCGACGTGAAGGCGTCTGTCTTGTCTAATATTGTTCAATTTTCACTGTCACTTATTAAAGTTTGAAATTAAAATATCCTCTCAAAATATCAGAAAACAAAAGATCCTTTTTGATTAAAAACAAGATTTTTGCCGAAGCAAATAATTAAAATTAATTAGGATTCACCATATAGCGGGTAGCGCAATGCTGATGTGGTCGCCTTGATAGACGGCAGTGGACTGTGTGTGTGAGTGTGTGTGGTGGCCACACGATAAGAGAGTCCAAAGGTTAGAAGGGTTAGTCTCTGACACCAATGTATCAGGGATAAATCATTTGATACAGTATACTCAGTTCCTTTTCACTTGAGTATTTTCCACAGTCGTAATTAATTTGTTGAATGTTTTCCCTAACGATTTCTGCTACTGTTTTAATAATTCTTTTACGTTCTTCTCAGTATTTGTTTCTCTGGTTTTGTGCCATGAATGTAATACCTTGTGACTAGTTAATTTATTGAATACATTTTCTTTTGATTTAAATTAAATTTCGTCCAAAAGTCAACAAAAAACTGTGATAATGTTCATCGGGCTCCAATGAACAAACCAAAACTTCAAAAATGTCTATGTCATAATAATCTTAAAAAGATATCGTCGTTGGTAAATAAATCATTACCTTTTTTTGATTGACATCTGTTGGCTGGCTTTGATTTGTTTCAACCCGGACTGTTGGATCGATGATAAATCCTTTATTTCTTCTTCTGTTTATGGAAATGATGTCCACTCTTCTGGTTGAATCATTTTCTGCTATGCCATTTACTTCTTCATAAACTTCAAAGCTTTTTTTAGTTCTTCTGCAATCAATGATCCTATTTTGTGGTGACGGGCATTCCTCATGAGCTCTCCAAAATGGCACTGTCCAAGGGCATGGGGCAAACTTTCAATAATGTAATTCTTGGTAGTACAGAATCGTCTACACCGGTGCCCGTCCCGGCCGTCCCTAGACCTGCATTGGATGCCTCGGACAGGAGCCAAATCACCAACCATACATTGACGTAATCGTTGTACTCACTCTCCGTTAATGAAACCATTTGACTTAATAATTTATCGGTTTTCTGGCAATCAACAATATAAAACAAAATAAAACAATATCAAATCACGGCACGGCAAAGGAACATTGGGTAGGGAGCACATAAGACCTTGCAACATGGTATTTAACATTTTAATTTAAACAACGTTGACCGTTACTTGTTAAAATGGACAGATTGAACACGCATTTGTTAGGAAGATAGTTAATATTTTAGAATAAAACCACGACCTTTGCCTACCCCTGTTCAAAAACTGCTTTAGGGCCCTCCAAATGTTGGTACCATCAAATTTGTGAGTAAAGGAATAAGTTCTAATCAGGCCTCATCCTCAGGAAAAAATAGTTATGTATAAAAAGTTGTTCGAAAAAAAACAACATTGGGTTAGGGTGAAGGGTTTGTAAATAAAAAAAAGAATCTTAACAGCTGTTCAAAAACAACCACTCAGTTGTAAACTAACATCCACTTGGTAAAAAATCAGTATGTAATTTTTGTGAGAGTAATGATTAGAAACAATGTATACATAAACTTAATGTATATATTATTAGGTTAGGTATATATTTCTAGAAACATTACAAATTAAAATAGAATAATTGAATGTAAAGAGGAAATGTCCAAAATAAAACGAAACTAGCAAATGAACAAAGTAATATGTTCGTCTTGGAGAGGAACCTTGAAGATAGTCATTCGTAAAAAAAAAAATGCCTGGCTTTTCAAGCAAAGCTTCGTCTCCCAGGTGCTGACGAAGTGCTTTACGAAATATATCTAACATTTAATATATAATATTGCACTATGATCGTGAGCGAAGCCGTGACGGGCTACTAGTAAGATGATATTATTAGTGAAAATTTACAGTATTTAACAAACACTGTAGAGAGGGCAGTAAAAACCAGTATCAATGTGCAGTCCGACTCACGTAGACAGCCAAGCGCCAGAGTACGCAATACGCTGCACTGCTAGGCTGGGCCGTGTTGTGTCTACTACTGTTCATTGCTCTCTATGAAACTATCACGTTAACAAATATCTTTACTAGACCCATCATTTTAAAGCTGATTCAATTATCGATTAGTTTTGTTGAAAACATCTCATCCCATGATGCAAGAATAAACATGTACAATTAGTTTAAGTTACTTTTTGTTTTTCGCAGTTAGTATATATTAAAGTACTACGGCGAAATTAAGCTATCTACATAAAAAGTGCATGCAAGATAATTTTCTTAGAATATTGTCAGGCGTAAAATAATGAAAAAAACCACGTCTGTAACTTCATTAGATTTTGAGCTGTAAGGATTTAACCAGATTACTGATTTTGTAAGGTTGGGGCGTGGGTGGGGGAAAAGCAAGAGGGGTGGGGGTCGGGACTTTGTGTTTTAAGTTTATATTTTGTATACTAACATCCTGCAAAAAATTAGTTTTCCCCTAATTAGTTGTGAAAAAGCGTTTTTTTTTACCTTTATTGACTGGGTTACAGTACCAGCAGGGCGAGAACAATGTTTCAGCTGATACCTGGTAACTTAAGTGTACTCTTCTTACTTTACAAGGCAAGGAAACCCTTAATGTGGCCATCAATTGTGTCGTCATTATATTCCTGATTAGTAACCTTCAACAGATTTGTGCAATAATAACTATTGTTGTAATGGCTATTATTGAAGTAACATTTTTAGGCCTAAAGGACAGGCCTATGTTATCAGTGGCTGAAACTTTGAAACCAGTTCTGAACAAGATAGTTTCAGTCAGGGTAAGTTAGGTAGCTCTTATAGGTTATACTTTTGAGAACAACGATTCATATTTTTTAAATGCTGCTTATCAAATCATCTGTAGGCCTGTGTGTAATCGTGGCCTACAGGAGGAAACTGTAAAACCGCCCACACTTGTCAATTGGCCATACAGCAAGAACCAAAAGATACTTAGTAAAATATTAATAGTCACGCCACTCACTGAAACATCTTCATTCAGGGGTTTCACACAATTTTTATCGTACTACTACACCTCCCCTCATGCTACGATTATACAGGGTGTTAAAAAAGGTGCACTGGCTATATATTTTGGATTCTAAATTCAAAATTAAGCAAGAAATATAGCGTGACATTTTTTTGAAATTCCGCTCCGTTTAGCGTCAGTCGGTCTGTTTGTGGTTTTTAATAAATTTGGTGTATCTTTTAAAAATATAAAAGTACTGTTTTGAAACTTGGCATACGTAATGCCTATACTTAATTATGTTTTGGTATTGAATTTAAAGTTTCATCTTTAACAGTTTCAAAATGACGGCCATTTTGTTTTTCAAAGCTAAACATCTTATAAACCTTAATAATTAGCAAAAAACCGTAATAAACAAAAAGGTTTTGTCTCTTTCTCAAAAACAATGGTATAAAGATTTTGATTATCAGATGGTAAATAACTGAGTTGTTCTGATTTGTATAAGTTAAAACATGCTTTTTTGGCATTTGTGGGCTGAAAAAGCTTGTTTTAACTTATAAAAATCACAACAACTCAGTTATTTATTATCTGATAATCAAAATCTTTAAACTATAATTTTTGGGACAGAAAAGCAAAACCTTTTGGATCCTTACGGTGTTTTGCTAATTATTAAGGTTTTTAAGATATTTAGATTTTAAAAACAAATATGGTCGCCATTTTGAAACAGTGAAAGATATAAACTTGAAATTCAATACCAAAACATAATTAAATATAGGAATGAAGTATGCCAAATTTCAAAAAATTACTTGTAACGGTTAGAAAGATATACTAAATTTAGGAAAAAATACAAACAGACCGACTGACGCTAAACGGAGCGGAATTTAAAAAAATGTCAATCTATATTTCTTGCTTAGTTTTGAGTGTAGAATCTGAAAATATACAGCCAGTGCACTTTTTTGTAACAACCTGTATAATAAACAATTTATTTCGTATAATCTTTTTATGGGTTTACAATTATACATACAACAATTATACATTTAATAAATAGTTTAGTAAATAACCATTTTATTTAAATGTTTATCCTAAATGAAATAAATCATTTTGGCCTTAAATGTTAAGTTCAGTAAAGTCAGACCAGCTAGTTTCCAGTCTTGGAGGATAGAAGTTTGGTTAAAAAAAGAAAAATAAATCTGGCAACACCGCAATTGGGCTACAATTGGTGGATTTTGTAACTTGGGCCACAATCGAATGTAAAATGATACCCGTGTGGGCCACAATAGGGGGATTTAGATACCTTAGTATAAATGGGCCACAATTGAATGTGAATTAGCGCACTTTACAGTAGCTAAACCACTGGATGTATATACATTTACAAAGAAAATATTGTTACGAAAACCAATTTGGAGTGTGTACACAAAATTTCATAAGCACTGATTGTCTAGTTATGAAAATATATCGGTTTTTAGAGTGGGCCACAAACGATGGTTATTTGTCACCCGGGCCACAATCAAGGGATCTAGGTGAATATATATATATATATATATATATATATATATATATATATGTGTGTGTGTGTGTGTGTGTGTGTGTCCGTAAGCACGATAACTCTCGTAAAAAAGGTCCGATCTTAATGAAATTTGGTACAAATGTGTAAAGTACAATTTAATTGAACGAGTTCGAAAATCAGATGAATCGCACCATCCGGAGGGGGGTTTTGTACCCCAAAAATTTGTTTTTTGGTGGTTTTTTCATGTAATTTTAATTTAAATCAAATTTTAATGTATACCATTGAATACATCTTAAAAAAACAAACAATTTGGTATTTTGATCATTTCTCTACGTCAATTGGTTACCGAGATATTGAAAGTGCTAAATACAGTACGTTGTCTAATGTTATTCTTATGGAGAAAAAGAAAAATTGTATATCTCGCTTATTTATGAACATAAACTGGCGAAATTTGGTGTATGGCTTGATCTGGTTGTGGTTTATTGTTGTTTGCACAAAAAAACAATTTTTCGCCTATGGTTCCTGTAGCAGCAAACCTAGGTACTTGGTCCCCATGTTATTCTTATGGAAAATACTTAAAATGTTATATATCACTTATTTATGAATGTATATGGATGAAACTTGGTATGTGACTTCACTAAGATGAGTTCTATTGATATTTGCATAAAAACCCATTATTTTGTGTGCCTTGTTGCAGCAAACCTGCGTACTCATCCCCAATGTTATTCTTATGGAGAATAATTAATATTTTAAATATCGCTTGTTTGTGAATACATTTCTTATGAATTCTGTTAAGCGTTTTAATGTGTTATGCTATATATTCATTGGAAATTCGCTGAGTATGCAGGTTTGCTGCGACGGGGGTATTGTTAGTTTGACGAGTTCTAGAACAACAACAAAAATAGGTGAGTGAAGCCAAATATTGTATCCAACTTCTAACCTTGATAATGTGTTACGATATTGGATTCTGAATGTATGATTTTACAATTTATTTTTTATATAGGCGCTGCCAACACCTCTGGCAAGTCAGAATCATGTGATAGTCACTTGGAAACTATGGTGTATGTTTTTTATTGCTCAAAATATTAACGGGACTAGAAAATATACCAATATACTTATTTTTATCATTTAAATATAACTATGATTAAGTATTTACAATATTCAATCAGAAAATATGCCTGGAAATTAAAAAGTATATCGTTTAAGCTTCAAAATTTATATTTTGAAATTAAAAAATATATCGGATCTGACAAATACGTATTAAAAATCAATAAAATATGAAAGTATTGTATATTACTAAAAGGTTGTCCCTTCTAAGAGGCAATTACTTAAGTAGCTTGCATAATATTCAAGAGACTGAGATAACTTTGTTTCATTTGCATGTAAATAGATATTTCATACAGCACGTCGGATGCACGTGTAACAATTACCTCATCAGAATACTAATCATCAATACGCGTCTCAAACAAGAGATATATTAAATACATACAGAAATAAAGCGACGTAATGTGTAAGCGTAACATGTGCTCATACTAAATTGGGTGCCTATGTTTATTAAAATCAAACTAAACTAGTGTTGTTAAGGTCTTTTAAGGTGGTTTATGTAGAAAGAAACTTTCTAAAGAAGTTGTTTTCAATCCATGCAGTATTTCATAGACAGCAAAAAGTCACTTCATTGTTGATTAGGGTGGTAAGGAATGATTCCGAAACGCTATGGCGCGAAAACGTTGCCATTGGAATTAACAAGAAAAACAAAGAAATATATTTTTGTCTTCACAACTTCCGTATGCGCATGCTCATTAAACTTTTAATTTATTTGTTTAAAGTTACTAAAGAATTACTTATAATCGTCCTGTATCAATTAAACTGTCCCTTGCATTCTTAAAAATATGTTACAAATTAAATTATCATATTTTATGTAATTTTTTTGTCTTGAATTTCCATCAAATATTTGCTTAATTTATTATTTTGGCAATATTCTTAAATTTATATTTTTATATTATTATTGTCGTAAAACATATAAAATTAGGATGCTACAATGTTATACATTTACTTGGGAGTAATTGGGGTACATTTAAACTAAAATGAACCTAATATTTTAGTCTTAATTGGTCGTGCATTTGCATCGAAGGGGTCTAACGCAGCAGTGCAACCTTTAATTGTTGCACTTTTTAATACTTATACTTTGTTTTGTCCAATACTAAGAACTTAAATAAATAATTGTTTATTGAAAAAAGTACGCATTATATTGACAACAGTGTATCTCTGATAAATCCGCCTCGCACTATGTCCACATACTTCGCCACAAGCTTCAGTAACAACTCTGTCTTAACTCATCTATCAACAATTTGTGTTTGATATGGTTATTTCATTATGCCCACAGTTGGAGTTGACTTACAGCTTTTGCCTACACTATGTCTTATTAATTTATTACTCAAAAATACTGGCAAAGGAGGAGGAGTTAGTTTGCAAGTGTCCCATTGTATTAATTCCGTGTAGTCTAAGGCTCCAAAGTTCAGTTTCGGAGTTTTGAAGTCTCTGAACGGCCAGAAGCTGCTTGTCTTGCCATCAAAATGCGTCTTAAGCCTAAGCTCGAATGTGGTTTCTGGCATCGCAGAACATCGCCAAAAGTAAAGTTTTCAGAATGGGCAGAGTAGGCATTTTGTTATATAACAGGATCTGCAAAATGGAGCAGCTCTTTTGGAAAATTAAGTTAAAAATATCACTCAATACAAAATGTGTATTAATGTGTATGTGTACTATTCGGTGCAGTTACTTGAGCGGATAATGTTAAAATAATGGAATTAGAGAAGGGAAAGAGGATTATATTCGCATCACTTTAACGTAAGTTTATATATAAATTGTAATTATACTTTGTCTTGTTTTTAATCCTAGTCCTCACGTTGATGCGAGGCAAAGACTAGAGCACTGCTGGGATAGTCACATTTAATGCAATTGTACGACCAATCAATACTAAAATATGAGGTTTATTTTATCTTACATGTACTCTGAGCACTCCCGAGTCATATATAACCCCGCAGCTTACTGTTTTAAGAACGTAAGGAATATTTTAACTGTTATAACTATCTTATAATTCATTCTTTAGTACCTTAAAAGTATTAAAATTTCCTGTTTTCGTTTGGTTTATTGAAGTTTACCGAGCATGCGCAACATAAAAACATATCTGACAGTTTACAAGATATTCAGATAATCAATAGTATTTGTAAAAGATTTCTCTTATACATCTGCCTGCTTCTGTAAAAAATTATAGTTATCAACTTATCAAATAGGGTGTTCGGACAACCCCCTCAAAATTTTAAGATACGATTATTCATCCAAATATTAATAAATTAGGTCTCGCAGAAGGTATGTGCCTAGTTTTACTGATACTTACGGTTTGTAACTTGATTTTTATTTTATTTTTAAATATTTATTTTAAATCGATTTTGTTTTTCTCACAACCTCTTAGAAAATCATTGCACATTTTATATCCTGGTTAAGACGGCATTCGGGTAAACTATAGAAAAACTTGACGTTTAAATTCTGAACGTCACTGAACGTCAATTTATACTTACTTTAAATATTTCTGTTTTACAACAAAAATAGAGGAAATCGCTGTTGGTTGTGCATTTTCTCATCAAATGATTTTTAATCACCGAATTGTAGTGGTTTAGACCGATATAAACAGAAACAGGTGACCAAAAACGAATAAGACAGCAACAACAATTTAGCCCTGATTTACACAAACTAGTTGACTTACTTATTCCTTAAAATAATTTATTTTACACATATTAATTTCCTCCTCACATCAGAAGACTTTTTATATAGTTCTATATTTTGACTTTTATAGAAACCATTTTAAGGGAACTGTTACCCCTCCAGTAAATAACTAAAAGTAACAAGTTTCTTTCTACCTAGTAAACCGAGCAGCTATATAAGTTTAGTTTGGTTTTATATTTTTTACAATACATAGTAAGCATGCACTTTAATGGACACAACTTAAACAACGACATTTATCATTACTATTTATAAGTAGTTGGACGGTTATAGGGGTGACATAAATCAACAAAATATTCCTACCATTAAATGAAGTGAAATGACAAATGACTATAACCAAATTAGGTTTAGCTAGTCTTCTTTACTACTTAATATCTTACTAAACTGAGTGTGATATATTTTATAAACCTTTTAATTTCATGTACGCTTCTCTTGATTTTAAATTAAACTATGTGAATTATCAATTTATAATATATTTACGTAAATGAAGAATTTGTATTTTTACTAATGATAAGGTTTACAATTAACTCGAGCATATCAGTTTCATAAATAGTTCATGCATTTTAAGTGATTACTACAGAGTAAACAATGATTGTTATCATTGACATGCAAATTGATTTATAAAAGGTCGCTTGTATTTCCAGCTCACGCACTAATCAAGAGCAATTCATTTAGTAACAGGATTACCTCTGCCTGATTAAACGAGCATATTTTTGTAGATTATGTTGCGCATTTACTAGATAAAATAACAACCAAAATACCGGGAAATAATTTAATCCTTTCACAAATCAATCCATTGATCTCAAGCTTGCAATTTGTGTACGTATTTAATTAGAGTTATTATATACAAAAACTAAAGCTTATTAGTATTTCAGGTAAACAGGTATAAAATTAATTGATCGACGATTGGTTGGATTGCTTGTGATAAAATATTAGTCTACGTAGAACATATTTCTCCCTTTTAACCTATAATTTTTATTAAATGACTTGTTGATAGCCATCAGCGACGGGATGCAGCTGACAGGAATGGTGGTGTACATCGCACTTTTGTTGAACGTCGCAGTCCGAGCAAATAACATTGGTAAGTTTCGATGTATTTTGTTGGTTTAAATTAAATTAATTTAAGTTCGGTATGATAAATTAATTAAAAGTAAATTTAAAATACATCTTTTATTTTGACTGTAAGATCGTTATTTACTACGAATAACTTGCAGACTATTTAACTACTATGTGATATTTTTACCTGTATGTCTCAATAAATAACGACTGTTCTTTACACTCATTAATTCGTTGCAGTAAGAAACGAGTAGTCTAATGGTTTAACAGTTACAGTTAACTATGTGAAATATACTTCTGTTAATTACACTAATAGAAATCCCTTTTACTTTTTAGCGTTGGTTATATTTAGGGATCTTTTTACTATCACAATTTATAGCATTTAATAGTGTACGATTTTATTTTTTTTTATTATTATTATTTTTATTATATTTATTATTTATAATTACCAAAATAGACAGTCCTTTGTAAGTTGTTGAGTTCAAACAGTAAATATATTCCTTTGTAATTTTGTTGATAACTTATATTGCAATTGATAATATAATTACGTCAATACAAAATCAAATACAGTGTGCAAAACATGATATTTTTATTAATGTACGTATTTTAAATAATAATAATTGTATAAAAACATGATTGCTTAGGAATACCTCAGTATATTTCTCTAAAAAAGTTTAAAAAGCACTCAGCTTTATGTGTGTCAACAAGCACAAACAGAATCCTAGTTTTCTACACATAACATAAACGTTTATGTGAGAGAAACTCCGTTCCATACTTATCAAGTACTAGTAAAGTAAAAAAGTAAAGTTCTACAAACGACTAAAGTTTAATCAAAATCGTTACTGCCATTTTTGAGAAATCTTGATTTTTCATGTTTATGGGCGGTTTTGGGGGTATAATTACTCTTAAAAATCAGAAATTCCAAAAAAAGGAAAAAATATCTGGAGATATTGTGGATTAGTACCTACATACCAATTTCATAAAAATCGGTCCATTGGTGAGGGTTCACACAGCTCTGTACACATCCATACAGATAGACAGACAGACAGAAAGACAGGCCACAGCATCGTAAAATGCACATTTATATAAAAATCACTGTTTTGGGTTCAGGGAGCACCAAAACAATTATTTCCACTAACAACTCAAATTCGAAAATGTTGACGAAAACAATACTATCTCCATATACTATTAAGGGGGAGAAAGTAAAAACGTACGTTTTAATTGTGCCAATAGAGTAATAACCAATTTTCTGTTGCTTAGTGTCTACAAAAGTTTACACTTTGAAGTTGATAAACTATTTTAACCGAGAACTATACTTATCATAATAAACGGTATCAGAAACTGACACATACTTTCTCCCATTTAGCCCAACTTTAATGAATAAATTACTTTTTTATTTAATAAATATAGAATACAAAGCACGGTGGAATGTACAGAATATCTTGTAAACAAGTAGTTTTCAAAAATATCCACCCAAATCCCTGCTTAGGAGGCACTACAGAATCCATCGCTATACACGTGGTTTTAAGAGGGGAAATGCCCCCTATCCCCCCTCAGAGCTTTTAAGGGGCAACATATTTCGAATTTCCTCTGTTTTTCAATGCTAACTTGACAAGCATATCAACAACAAGCATATCAAGCATATCAAGTTTGAACGAAATTGATCAATAAATAAGAGAGAAATAGTAATTTTTGTAGTCCCCTTAAGAATAACATTGGACAACGTACTGTGTTTACCGCAAAATGAAAAATTAGATTTTTCCTGCAACCAGTATTCGTAGAATAGTAATTCAAAATACAAAGTTATTTAGTTTTTTGAGCTCTTTGTAATGGTGAATAGTAATATTTTTTATATTTATGTTTTATAATGAAAAATCCAAAAAACTGAATTTTTGATATTTTAAAACTTGTAATTTCTGAACCCGAATTTTCACAGACATGCGGGGTTGTCATTTTGTTGGAAAACTAAAGTTCTACAAACTAATAAAGTTTAATCAACATCGTTGGAGCCAATTTTGAGAAATTTTGATTTGTCATGTTTTTTGGCGGTTTTGGGGGGATGATTCTCCTTAAAAATCAAAAATTCCAAAAAATGAAAACATGCCTGGAGACATCGTGGATTAGTACCTACATACCAAATTTCATAAAAATCGGACCATTGGTTAGGGCTGTAGCTCTGTACATATCCATACAGGCAGACAGACAGACAGACACACCTACATCACGTAAAAATCAATTTTGGGTTCAGGGGCACCAAAACGAATATTTCCACTATCAACTCAAATTCGAAAATGTTGACGAAAACAATACTTTCTATATATACTATGTATAAGGGGAGAAAGTACAAATTATTAACCAAGCCATCCTCATCCTTAATCTGCGGTTGCTTTAAAGTCGATCATTAAATAAATTTTGGACAATGTCACTAAATAATTCATATAATTTTGGACCATGATGTGGACTTTAACCTCGCCATAAAAATTAGTCCTATGATTAAAAACAGTATATTTTAATCATACTCTTGGTGTCATTGCCAGTTTTCTTTTTCTTCGTATAGAAAAAAAACATTATACTTTTAACTTATTAAAACTATTTAAAATGAGAACTGCCAACAACAAAGTATTAACACTAATATGATAACTTAAAAAAACAAGCGTCAGCTGCTGTTTTTTATATATTAATTAGTAACACTGGCAGCCTTATCCTTAAACAGCGGTTGTTTTAAGGTAAAACATTAGATACAGTTTGGACCAATGTCACAAAAGAATCAAGATTATAAGTAAAACTATAAATTAAAATATTTCAGTCAAAAACTTAAGTTTATTTGTTTATGCTCTAAACTCAATTTGTGCACTCAGCCTATTTTAGAGGGAACACAACCTAGGAAGTAAATCCATTTAATTGCTTTAACACACAGTTGTTGAAACAACAGCAGTTTAACGGCAAGATCAGACATCGCTTGCCGAATACAAATACAAAGAAACAATTGAAGTGGCAACATAACTCGTACAGAGTGTGAAGGTCGATGTGATATGTTGTTGGCCACAGACGATTACTCTTGAACCGCTGATTTTGTTGATAAGATAAACAAAATTAGATCAATACATAAAAAACCATAAGTTTGATTTCGAGCTAAATGTTAGTACTCTGAATTAAGTTTCTCCGAGCTCTTTTCTGTTTAGTGAAGTTAACTGACATACGCCAATATAAAGTTTGCTTTAGGGTATTATTGAAAACAAATTAATGTACAGGATGAAAACAATGAGGCTCCTGCAAAACCGAGAGAAAATCAACAACAAAACATGTGACCGATGGTTTGCAGTAATAAGTTTACTCTCGGTTCTTGGTTAGTGCTAAGGTTTAACATGATATTACATAATATACGGAGGAGTAATTGTTGTAACGACCAACAAGTTGTAGCTGTGTTACAATTTACAAAAGGACATCGATAGGCACTATGTGTACTACTGAACACACACATTTCTGTGGAATAATCGGCTCGTAGTGCACGAAAATGAATGGCCGTAATCAACATCTGTGCTCTTTTATTCCGATATGTGCTATTTTATTCATACAAATTTCCAATAAACTACAAAATAAGCGTAACTGGCTCATAAAAATACGTTTTGAGATAACTTTAAATCTTTAAGATAAAGTTAAATTAGGCGGGAAACTTGTTCGTGTTCCGATCTGAATATAAGATGTTCAAGATTTTAATTGAAGGAAGTATGTTATTGTAATATATTTAGGTCCTAAGTCTTTCGGATTGGTAACTGCCAGATTTGTACATTATATGCTGAGTGGGAAAATTAACTATATACTGCTTCTATTAAACAAGTAGTAGTTTAAATTGTACAATCTAATATATATACAGCCACATGTGTAACTCACTGACTTGGGTATGTGACTGCAAAATTTACCGTATGAACTAAACAGTTCAAAGGTTATTTATAACTATAATAGAATATGTTAGAGCAGTTAACAGTCTTCATAATAATATACACCTTGACATATTAACATAACACATTTTACTTATGTTTAAAATTGCAGACTTTTCATATCAACAGGAAATTGTAATAAACTTTTAGTTTTACTTTCTATCAGGTACAAATTTAACTTTGAATGTACTACATACCAGTTTTAAAGAACATATCTAAGTCGTGACTTTTTGCATTTCAGGTTATTTTTGGCATATCACTGACATTCATTGGGACCCAAAATATGACACTAAAGAGAACAGTAAGTAAAACTTAACTTATTCCATCAGTTACTTTATTATTATTTACGATTCATATTCTAATATATGAACTTGGTAAACAACGTATTACAATTTATTTAATAGGTATACATTTAATAGTGCACAACATTTTACTTATAAATTGCTCACAGTCTCATAATGATTTAAACTTTACGAAATTAATATAATTAATACAATAAAATGCTAACAGCATGGTTGTTATTTATTTATTTGTGATAAAAAGCATTAGCTGTGTAACTAAGTGTTTTCTATCGCAATCGATCAAATTTACGTGGTTTAGCTTTGTCTACAACGTTTTGATTTTACAATTTATACATACGTTTACTCTAAGAGATTAATAAAACAGCCAAAAACCTTTTCTTTGATAAATTTGACAACTTTTAGGCCCACATTACACTTGACGATTGATTGTGTGAAACTGATTTCATTAGAAACTGGCTGTCAGTAGCAGGCCAGTTAAAACACGTTGAATTGACATGCAATTGATTGCATGTGTCTAAATTTGGGCTTGGTGACAAAGATGATTTTGAGTGAGGAAGTATTACCGTTGGTGTAAAGTATTACTGTTGCTGAAAACACCCGGTCAAGTAAGCGCAACAGTAAGTTCGGTTCGGTAAAGCGTTTTTTTCATTTTGTTTTTTGCGAACAGACATAAAAAAGATTACCCCTCAATTATAGTTGCTTTATGCGCTGACAATAGAATTATTAATTACTATCGTAAGAGCAACATCTTATTTTTAACCCCTTCAATTATATTAAGATAAAACTTCACATTTGGATATCAAGTTGTGAGGTCTATCACCCAATAATATGAATCAGGAGGTATAAACTCTAAAATTTGTTTTAAGTCTCTTAAAATAGGTTTGCATATAAATCTAACTAAACCATGTGTATTAAATTAATACACATTTCAATTAAAACAATTTAATTGATTGATATATGTATTAATTTAAAATTAAAATAAATAAAAAATCTAAACAGGATAAATGTGTATTAGATTTATATGTAAAAAGGTCTTATTTTGCTGTGAATACAAATAAATTTTAAACCGCGAAACTCTGTTATAGCTGAAACAGTTATCACTGATGATAGGAAATGACCATCGGTAGTATAAGTTGTGTACTAAAACTGACAGAGTAATTTAGTTTTATAAAAAGTAATAATTTATATAACATTAAATAAGTTTTTGACACAGTAAAAAAGCTAAATTATTTCTATTTGTTATAGGTTGAACCCTAAACAAAGTATGGTTATTAGTTATTGCATAAAAAAGTGTCAATACAACTTAACCGTAATAACTAAATACTGTATTAGCCATAGAACTATAAACGTGGAACGCCGACTCAATCAAATGAAAACGGGCCGGACGGCCGTCCGGCTCCCCCCACCACCAGTCAGTGCTCGGTGCGCCAAACCGCCATATAACCAATGGGCACGACTTGTTTTTGAGTACTTTCGGTCGGTTTTAAAGTCAGATTGTTGATTAAAACCACTGAAACTATATTTTTATGAATAACTGGATGTGTAAAACAGTAACTGAACAAATTTTGTTCGTGAATATTATTTATTAATTAACAAACTCACATGAAACAATTCACAGACAAAACTAAAACTATAAATTTTTAAACAAAACAATCTTGTTGGGTTTTTATGGCTAACTTTGATTTGTTCATTGCAAGATTCCTATCCTTTGTGTATGAGAAACAAATAGTTTCAAAAAAGATAGTACAGTACCTATTAGTACCTTGTCTCATGCCATTCACCTAAATCGCTACTGAATGAATGGTCCTTCAATACACTTTCTCTGTAATGCATGCAAGCTTCAAGTATGAACTTCTTTGTACAAAAGTTGGACTTATCTCTATTAGCTAAAAATAAAGAATAGAAGTATCTAATTAATTTGAAAAGTTATTGGAGGCTTTTCATAAATGACCTCTAGATTTTAAGTAAATGCGCTATTGAATTTATCGCTTTCTC
Source organism: Allygus modestus (assembly GCA_963675035.1). NCBI lineage: Eukaryota > Metazoa > Arthropoda > Insecta > Hemiptera > Cicadellidae > Allygus > Allygus modestus. The sequence continues at coordinate 250,637,862 of OY776111.1, read as the reverse complement.
ATGTGTCATATGATAGGTTGGTGCTTTCGTCGCATTTCATGTACTCGTTAACTTTTCTTACAAGAAAACCACTTATATAATGCAAATTATTATCTCTGTAGCAATTGTGTTCACTCAATTTGTTAAAATATTCTAATATGGGTTCAAGGTCTTTATCGCCGCTTGTGGTATCTTAAGGTTTGATTTTGGTGAAAATTCAGCGAAAATTCACGTTTCAGCACTAAAAGATAACTAGTATGTTTAATTTATGTTTAGATGCGGAATTTATATTGAATATAAAATATATTCTTAGAACATGAACAGTATAAGTAGTGAGCCAACAAAATTAGAACCTAAAAAGGGGATGCGGTAAATTTATGGAAAAGACCCAAACACATTTGAAATCTTCATTTATAGCATTTTAATGAAATTGTTCGTTGTGTTAAAACGTAACCAACCCTTCATTATCATACCGTAATAGTTGGAAGTGTTTATAGTGGAATGCAAGTTAATTAAATACCTTTCTATTTAAACACAAACAATTTATTGATAATACGTTAAATAACATTGCAATACTTATGTGCAGATAACCCAGATTTTGTGTCAATGTAATTCTTGCAGTTAGTTAGTTGTAGGTGACACAACTGCGATGCAGTTCAATACACGATAACAAATCAAATAAAACACTACTCGTGACACAAAACAGGTATAAAATAAAAAATACAATCGACAGTGCAGACATTAACTAAGTACAACCAATTCCACAACGCACCGGAATTGGTACCTGCCATCAACTGCCCGGACTAACTTATCGCCACCGCTATTAGTCAAAGTGATAGGACCCAAAAAGGTATAATTTTCTTGCCGGCCTGAAACTTATACAGCTTAATTAGATGTCCCAAAGGATGACAAAAATGCATATTATAATCTTGTAAACTGAAGTTTAACAGGATGGCGTCCATTCAAAGATGGTGGATTTACTTTTTTAATAAATTAGTCATATGTCGGTTATTATTTATCCAAATTTGCCAACTCTTTCTTTGTTGAATAGATAATTTTATTTTACAAATAAAGTGTTCTGACAATATTATCTGTGTATGGCTTGGTTTTCTGTTTATTTAATAAAATATGTAAGAATTACAGGGAATTAATTACTTTAATCCTGTATATCTCCTAAACTATACATTTCAGTTGAAAAACACTAATCATATAAAAGGTATAAAATATTATAAGCTTTACAATTATATATAACATAAGGGGATTTAAAATACATATGCAAATATAAGAGGTGCAGAACTGCTGGATGGCAGCGCTCGGTGTGATGTGGTGACGCGGGCCGGCCTCAGCCTAGTCCGAGGCGTTGTAGGCCGAATATATTTCACTTCTGGTTACCGGTACCAAATTTTGCTCGTTATTTCTTCATCTAATTAACTTTTAAAATCCGCTGGGAAACACTCTCTCAGAGCTGCCTAACCCCCTGTGTTGACGTCATCAAGATGGCGGATCGGAAACTATACAGGGTTTGCTTTAAACGTTTGTAACTCCTTTACCTGTTGCTTGATTTTGACATTAAAGGTGTCATTTTAAAAAACATAATCTGTTTAACATTCACCGTTAATATCAAGATCTTTAAATATTTTTTAATCTGTTTGTTCAAGTGTTAATACTAAAAAATTCAGATTTCTTTCGAATTATTCTGAAAAAATACGCTATGCTGTAGTCGGCACGGTAAGACTTCGACCCGTGACCATAATAACTTTACATTCAAACCAACCTAGCTACAATAAATATAATTTTTGTTAGAACTTGTATATGTATAATTTTGTATATGCACCTTTTGTAAATGTACAGTTTTTTTAGATACGAAACCGTTTACACTGAAACCTTTCGATTTTGAATAAATGTATTATGAATATGTGAGACAGTACATACTGTATTGAGTTCGTGAACCAGAGAAATTGGATCAACGGAAGAGGTTTTTACTAAGTTTTAAATATTTGAAATATCCTTTAGATTTTACGGATTGACATTAAACCAATTTTATTATAAAAAATCAAATATTTTGACTTTTAAATTTTGGTTTTATGTCAATCCGTTTCTGAGTTATCAAAAGTGCTAAGCACAGTACGGTGTATAATGTTATTTCTATGGAGGATATATAACATGTTATATATTTTTTGTACCTAAATAAATTTTGATGAAACTTGGCATTTTTGATGAAGTTGTGGTCTGCATAAAAAATTATAATTTGTACTTTCTTATACAGTAAATCTACAAACTCAGCCCTTATGTTTACCCAAGGAGAATGAACAAGTTGTCTTATCTAGCTTATTTATGAATAATGTTAATGGCCCTTGGCAAGACTTTAGTTGTGGTAGTGAGGTACATATTTATAATAACCAAATATAAAAAAAATTAAAAGGAAAATAATTTCTCTTTTGATCTAAATTAGTTAATAAAATCATATCTTAAGATTTCATTAACACTTGTTGTAAAAACGCTTTATACCTATTCCCCATAAGAATAATATGAAGAATAGGTTTCCTAGATTTTCTCCGCACCATAGTAAAATAATTGAAAATACCAAATTGTTTAGTTTTTAATGTCCTGTTTCAAAGAAAAAATTGTGTATATTAAAAACTTGTATATGAACAATCTAAAAATGTTATTTGTTAATCTAATTAAAACACCATAAAGTTTTCCCTTGATCCAATTTCTCTGGTTTTCGAACTCAAGAAATGAAATACTGTCTCACATATTCATACTAAATTTATTCAAAATCGAAGGGTTACTTAAAAAGTTTCAGTGTAAACGGTCTCGAATCTAAAATAAACCTGCACATTTACAAAAGGGTCATATACAAAATTATATATATACAAGTTCTAAAAAAATATATTTATTGTAGCTAGGTTGGTTTGAACGTAAAGTTATTTTATTGATGGATTTTAGCCTCCGGAATACTGTATAATTCTTAAAAGTGGTTTATATACCTGCATTTAAGTAATCCAATTTGTTTCTTCATGCAACCGGTTTCAACACCGTGGAGTCATCATCAGGCCGTTGGTACAAGGATAAAACAATCTCTTCATTTGAAGGTCGTCATGACGTTCATCATACAAACGATAACACATACGGACATCGAACGGACAACTGACACGAACATTTAAAAACACTAAACACAAAAGGGGGGTGCGATGAGTACCGGGCGGAAATGAAGTCTAGCCAGTATTTCACATTTGGCTATCGGTGCAAAATTTTGCTCGTTGTTTCTTCAACTTATTAATGGTGAATGGTGGCCCCCTTTTGTGTTCAGTGTTTTTAAATGACCGTGTCCGTTGTCTGTTCGATGTCCGTATGTGTTTTCGTTTGTGTGATGAATGTCATGACGACCTTCAAATGAAGAGATTGTTTTATCCTTGTACCAACGGCCTGATGATGACTCCACGGAGTTGAAACCGGTTGCATGAAGCAACAAACTGGATTACTTAAATTCAGGTATATAAACCACTTTTAAGTAAAATTATTATGGTCACCGGTCCAAGTCTTACCATGCCGACTACAGCATAGCGTATTTTTTCAGAATAATTCTAAAGAAATGTGAATTTTTTAGTATTAAAACTTGAACAAACAGATTAAAAATGTTTAACGATCTTGATACTAACGGTGAATGTTAAATAGATTATGTTTTTTAAAATGACACCTTAAATGTAAAAATCAAGCAACAGGTAAAGGAGTTACAAACGTTTAAAGCAAACCCTGTATAGTTTCCGATCCGCCATCTTGATGACGTCAACACAGGGGGTTAGGCAGCTCTGAGAGAGTGTCTCCCAGCGGTTTTTAAAAGTTAATTAGATGAAGAAACAACGAGCAAAATTTGGTACCGGTAGTCAGATGTGAAATATATTCGGCTTATAACGCCTCGGACTAGGCTGAGGCCGGCCGCGTCACCACATCGCACCGAGCGCTGCCATCCAGCAGTTCTGCACCTCTTATATGCATATGTATTTTAAATCCCCTTATTTTATACATCATTGTAAAGCTTACAATATTTTCTACCTTTTATATAATTAGTGTATTTCAACTGAAATGTATAGTTTAGGAGATATACAGGATTAAAACAATTAATGCCCTGTAATTCTTACATATTTTATTAAATAAACAGAAAACCAAGCCATACACAGATAATATTGTCAGAACACTTTATTTGTAAAATAGCATTATCTATTCAAAAAAAAAGAGTTGGCAAATTTGGATAAAGAATAACCAAGATATGACTAATTTATTAAAAAAGTAAATCCGCCATCTCTGAATGGACGCCATCCTGTTAAACTCCAGTTTACAAGTTTATAATATGCATTTTTGTCATCCTTTGGGACATCTAATTAAGCTGTATAAGTTTCAGGCCGGCAAGAAAATTATACCTTTTTGGGTCCTATCACTTCGACTATATCGCTCAGCCCGTCCACTACATCACAGCTTCTAGGAACGCTCACTAAAATTAGCACTACAAAGAAATGGCTGACTCAACAAAAACAATTTCAGCTGAAAAATAACATTCAGAATGTTATCTACAAATTTCTCCGCTGGAAATGTTTACCTGACCTAAACATAAAAAAATCCTCGCTTACTACTTGTTTCATGTCACTATCGACCTGAATTAAAAATATATTTTTTTAAACTAATTAAAGTAATTGACATGAATACTTTTTTGACTACAACTTATATTGTTGTGTTCGTCATTTCAAGCTGTAAAATATTATATAAATGTAAACTAGATTTAGTTTCATAGTGTGGGTTGAACATCGAGTTAAGTATAGCGCTGTTTGGTTGCCAGTCACTAGGATTTTCCGGAATTTGTCAATTCACACTGACTTGGCGGGGACCGTTGATTTGTCCGGCTCGTTTTTCGCTGTCCTGTACCTTTGAGTCAGCATTCCATGTTTATATTTCCATGTTCCATGTTGCCATGTTCTATGGTATTAGCCTATAACAATAATATAATAATGAAACAAAAGGACTTATTTCAACTACTTCCCATATTTCTTTATTTTATACTTTTCTTTTTTTAATTATTTCAATATGTTACTAAGATATGTAACGTATTGATATAAAATACGTTTCAATATGTAACGTATTGTTTGAATTTGTATAGAGTATATTAATGTATTTATACACACTCCAAAAATATGCCTTTTTGGTAAAAATATTAACAATTTATTTGCTGTGAGTTGTCTGTTGGGTGCTCCCGCACTGCGATTGCATTATAGTGATTGCGCACTCACCGATTGCATTGCCAAAAATCAATTGCTTCCTCGTGTTATAGCTCCTATTTGATCCTGAGTATCTTTACCTGCACATCAGTTTAATGCGTGCAAACGACCGTCTAGAAGGTCGGGTCCTTGGATCGTTTTGCTGGTGCATAATAAATGTCTTCTGAAAAGCTGTCAATATTATAGAGTTAAGTTTGATTAATATACAATAGACAAGCTCCTTTTTCTATATTACGAACGCAAAACTGTGTTACCATCATAGCATGAACTTGTAATGCTGTTTTTTTTTAGTTTGTTTTATATGCGTTCACAATTTGTTAAGTTACCATCCTTGTTTGTGGTATCCCTTCATTTTCTGCTTTCATGGGTTCCACACTTGCCATTTTAATTTATTTGGGACAAGAGCTACCAGAGATAGCCACTAACTGGCATTTATATGCGTATGTATTGCAGACTGTGTGCGGGGAGGCCGCGATGTTCCTGTTGGCAGGTTCGGGGACCACAACTGCGATGCTCCCTGGGCCTTGGTTGAGTCTGCTGCTCAGACTATGCTTGGCGTGCACGGAGATGACTTGGAGTTCATCCTGTGGACTGGGTACGTCTAGTGTAACGGCCTACCCTGCAGCCATTATTTTATAAATTTAGTTAAAAGAAAATTTGCACGTTATAGCTTAGTATTGCATACTTACTCGTATTTATTTAAAAAACGGCAAATCGTCTTCATTGTAGCCATTACTCAAGAAGCTTCGTTAGTTCGGTTTAATTAAAATCAAGATTTGTCAAACTCATAGAAAGGAGCTGTAATCAGCCCTCTAATAGGAAAAATTGATATATTAGTTGTTTTAAAATTTAAAAATTAGTGTTGTAATCTAGTTTTATTGTAATATACAAACAATTGCTTTACATACTCTACTCTGCTGATTTTTTTAACTGTAAAAAGTAAACACGAAACCAAAGAACACACTAAAAGTACTAAACTGTTTGGATTAAAGATTCAGCGGATCCTCGATGTAGATGTTGAAAAATAATGATTAGACAGACACATTTATTTAACTTTTAGTCTTAAAACAAGTTAAAAGGTAATGTCAACCATCACGTGTTATAATAGACATTTTATATTTAATTGAATTCGTCCTAGAATTTAATTCTGTTCGAAAAAATAACGAATTCCAGGATAGGTAGGTCGTACAATGAAACGTAGGATTTCCTTGACATCGACCTTATTAAATGGTGTATGGCAACAATAGTTTTTATTTATAATTAGTTTTAGTTCCATCCTGAAGTGATGGCTGATAGTTTACGGGTACTAGTTTATTAGTATATTGCTAATAGTCTGGAATTTACACTACGAGTCCAAAAGTTAACCTCTACCGTCAAAATCAACTTATAATAATGTGTAATACAAGCGTAAATGTGTATGACATTGTAATATTATAACTGATGGAAATATATTAAAATCAAAACTTTACAAACCATTCATTTAATTCAACACAAATTGTGTTGTGTTAAAAATGTGATAGTAAAAATGCTACATCCAATATCTAACCAGTGTCTAATCTCAGAAGTCCTCTGAAGTGCTCAGTGTGTGTCTTCAGAAGTCTTTTTCATTCGTTTCAAGAGATTTTCCAACTCTTGGTTTGTAAACAGTCTAGTTTGATTCCGCTATGGAGAACTGAGGACGTAAATATTTTGGATTTGTAAGATTACCAGTGGTTTGTTGTACAGAGATGGTCTGACGGCCAACCGCGGTCTGGACAAGATGGCGGCGCTGACCAACCTGACTAGCCTGCTGAGTCACGTGTTCACTTCTCATTTCGTGTTCCCCGTGTTGGGCCATGACGACCCCGACGCTGCTGCGGAGAGTAGCGAGCCGTACCAAGGGCTGGCTAACCTCTGGCAGCACTGGCTACCTGAGGAGGCCCTCGTCACCTTTAAAACAGGTAGTTTATCTGTCGGTTAAATACATATCTTGCCCTTAGCTGGTTTGATTGATCTTGGGAAGTGGCTCGTTCTTACATAATCACGGTTGGAACCCAAAACTGAAACATCAGACAAAGGGTTCTCCTATTGAAATCTCTAAACAAAGTCGTTTTAAATATTTCCCCTTATTTAATTATCTTAACGTTATGGTAGTGATCATATAGAAAAATTACACAGCAGTCTATTGCTCATTCTGTATTTGTTTTCAGGTTATTTAGAGAAAATCAGCAACTCGGAAAGGTAAAAATAAATAACACCAATGTGAATATACTTGTATGTATGTAATGAAACGTGTTTAATGGTTTTTGGCACGGTGGTAAAATATGTATTTTTCAGGGGGGTATTATTCAATAGAACGAAAGCAGAGAAAGCTCCGTCTAGTGGCGCTCAACACAAACCTCTGCACCGGAAGTGTGGAGGGAGATGATCCATCCGGCCAGTGGGCTTGGCTCGAGACTCTCCTTGCCAAGTCAAAGAAACAAAATGAAACGGTATGTTTGGTAATATAGTACTTTGGAAATGTGCTTGGTATATTTTTAGCCTAAATTAAAAATGCAACTCATTGGACAAGTAATGTCAAGCAAAATTAGCTAACATATACGTAATAATATTACTTGTATGGGTTTTATTAGTTCTAGCTCAGGAAGAAGAACCTCCCACTTTTTATATGTAACGGTATGTAAAAGTTAACAATGCTGAATAATTTTACTTTTAGAAGAATTTAATTTCGAATCTGAAATCGTTCAAAGTAAAATTTATGATATTCCTTAATCCCGTGCAGAGTAAGTGTGTGACGTTCGTGCTATTGAAAAGACTCTTTTATTCTACAGTGAAATCGATTGAATGGAACCAACCGAAAGCCGATACCAAACGGCCAAATATATCGCCCCATTTACAGACCCAGTATCAATGAAAAAGGAGCATTTGTCCAGCTTTCCAATATTGTGCGGCAATATACTTTAAGAAAGCTAATTTATTTGTAGCCATCTTTTTCTGGTTTGCCCTAGATTTATGCGAAATGCTTCTAAAACCGGTTACCAACTTATTCGTATGTTAAAAATCGTGTTTTAAATTTGTAAGAAAATTTAAAAGCGAATGTCACACAGCTTGAGTCGAATATTTGGTTCTTGGGTAGTGACCCCTTTATGTACAGTTACCTAACTCAATTAATTATTATAATTGCATCTAATGAAAAAATTAACTCAAATCTATCTGCTTTATTAATAACCTTACTCTTTCTATTTCCTACAGAAGAACTAACTCCCATTTAAAATGTTGAGTTTATCTTGTTTTACATTTTTTCACTCTTAAAAATTAACTGTCTTGAAAATTAAAATAAAGTAAAAAACAAGCTAAATAAATAAAAAAGTTACAATTATATAATACCTAGCTATTACAATTTGTTGTATATGTATAGCAAAAACTAACAATAATATCAAATAAACTTGTATTATATATACATATATAGCCTAATTATCTACATACACAAATAAATACATACAAATAAACTAAATAAATCAATAAATTTAACATATTATAAGAAATTTGTTGTAATATAATTTACCTTGGCCACTTCCTGTAATGATAGTCTATTAGGTTAAACGAGTTTTCCAGCTGAAAAAAACATGCTCAATTAGCTAGTCTCTAATTATTGATGCAATAAGATATTTTAGAATTCTAACATTACCAAAGCTGGTAAAACAATTAGCAAATAAAAAGCTTATACCAGCAATCGAGATAATATTACAGGGTGGATTTAATGACGTAATCGTGTTTGTTACACTACCATTTAATTAGATAAACAATAGTAAAGTTTGATTGCACCGCCTTTAAGGTTATTGGCCACATATTGAATTAAATATGTTGAGTTCACCACGTAGTATACGTTGCCGTAGGGGGTGGGACGAATAGATCTAATTTATGAAATAAAATTAATGTTTAAAATAAAAATAATACCTATGTTATTCATATTTTGAAGTTTTCTTTGCTGTTATAATGCACCATTTTATAATTAATATTTCAATGGTATATTATTAATGCTGGTCAGGGCTCAGTCGGATTTACTAAACAAAGTTTTAGTTTTTAATTTCAGATCACTGCATGTTACATTTAGTTATATATGATAAAATATGTTAAATAATAAATTTTAATTTTAATTTTTTAATTAATAATAAATACAAAACCTTGTAAGTGAGACCTAATGTTTTCCTAAAAATTTTTTTATAACATACAGAACTTATGGTAACATTTTAGATAACACACACATTTAAGATAAATGGTTACATAAATGGTAGACCCGCTAGGTAAGTTTTTAGGTAAACAATTTTTTTTTGTAAATTAATAATTAATAATCAATAATTAGTGTTTTATTGACTTATGTGACTAGCCTTCATTGTTGTACTGTATTGCTTAATTTAACGGTATATAGAATATGGGTTTTTCAAGGAAGATGCAACAACCAAACAAAATAGCTATAAGACAATTTGACGAACTTATAATAGAATAACTCCGGAACTAGGTCTTCTGAAACGCTAGAATAATTCAGGTTAATACCTAGCGGTACTGTTCTCACTAGGGAAATATCTGTATGTTTTGCTTATTCAACTTTCTTTAGTATAATCATATCTTCGACTACTTGATTGTTACTCTAATGAACACATGTTTAAGTGATCATATCTTCAAGCACAGTCATCAGTCATCGGGCAGCTATTAATATTACTTTACTTAACTTAATCGAGATATTTTTCAACTATGTTTTTGTTTCTAGATTAGATTTAAGGAGGGGCATGACAAATTAGTTATAAAATTACCGAATTAAAGTTCAAATACATAAGTATAGTTTACACCATACTTTGTAGCTACAATAAACTTTAAGTTTGGTTTCATTAAAATCATGTCCAATGATTTATTTTGATATGACAGTGTTTTTGATTGTTGTATTAAATGTCCAATTAAGGATGCTGCCCCACTCGAGATATGATGTATTGATTATTGAGTGACGCTTATTGCTTTGTACAACAGTACGAGTGATTCGTTTTGTGCATCCTGTTCCATACGAATTTAGACACAAGTCGTTAAGTCACTCAATACATGGCACACCACACAATTTATCACTCAAATGTCTCAGGCCGTATAGGGTATGTGAATGGGTAATCCAGGTCTACCTAGTGGGCCACGTGGGCCCGGAGGTGGACGAGAGGGTGGATGGAATGCCGCGGCCCTGAATGGCGGCCCAACATAGTGACAAGTACCTCTCGCTGGTCCGACAGTATAGTGTATGTGACTGACTGTTCCAGGTCTACCTAGTGGGCCACGTGGGCCCAGGGTTAGACGAGAGGGTGGGTGGGCTACCACGGCCCCACATGGCGGTCCACCACAGCGACAAGTACCTCTCGCTGGTCCGAAAGTATAGTGTATGTGACTGGCTGTTCCAGGTCTACCTAGTGGGCCACGTGGGCCTGGGGGTGGACGAGAGGGTGGGTGGACTGCCGCGGCCTTGAATGGCGGCCCAACATAGCGACAAATACCTCTCGCTGGTCCGAAAGTATAGTGTATGTGACTGGCGATTCCAGGTCTACCTAGTGGGCCACGTGGGCTCGGGGGTGGACGAGAGGTGTGGGTGGGCTACCGCAGCCCCACATGGCGGTCCACCACAGCGACAAATACCTCTCGCTGGTCCGAAAGTATAGTGTATGTGACTGGCTGTTCTAGGTCTACCTAGTGGGCCACGTGAGTCCGGGGGTGGACGAGAGGGTAGGTGGACTACCGCGGCCCCACATGGCGGTCCACCACAGCGACAAATACCTCTCGCTGGTCCGAAAGTATAGTGTATGTGACTGGCTGTTCCAGGTCTACCTAGTGGGTCACGTGGGCTTGGGGGTGGACGAGAGGGTGGGTGGACTGCCGCGGCCTTGAATGGCGGCCCAACATACCGACAAATACCTCTCGCTGGTCCGAAAGTATAGTGTATGTGACTGGCTGTTCTAGGTCTACCTAGTGGGCCACGTGAGTCCGGGGGTGGACGAGAGGGTGGGTGGGCTACCGCGGCTCCACATGGCGGTCCACCACAGCGACAAGTACCTCTCGCTGGTCCGACAGTATAGTGTATGTGACTGGCTGTTCCAGGTCTACCTAATGGGCGACGTGGGACCGGGGGTGGACGAGAGGGTGTTTATGTTTATGTGTTGTTAAAGGGACGGATTCAGAGATCCAAAGATTCAAAGATCCTCACACGTCAACCGAAGCTTATTGTGTGTCCCTTGTACGTTAGTATGGCAAACCAATGCCGGTACCCTTTACGAGATCCAGGAGTTTTTTACCAATACTAGCGTCCCTTTCATCACCTGGTTGCTTACAACCAAACAGAGCCCTTCTCCTTGCCCCGAGTCTCTCGCAGTCCAGTATGATATGCTTGGCAGTCTCTTCAGACTGATTGCAGAGCCTACACACCTGACTTTCATTTCTGAGTCCGAGAGTGTGGAGATGTTTCCTGAAATGGCCATGTCCAGTTATCAGAGCAATCAACTGCTTAACCCGACCTCTGCCCAACCTCACCAACCAGTTAGTGAAGTAAGAGCTAGTATCTGCTAGCAGCCTTTTGCCAAGTGCTTGACCAGTATGACCTTGCCATTGCTGGCGATGTAAGTCCCTGGACCATTTGTTTATTGTGTGAAAAGCAGTTGTTTTGCTTATGCCACAGCTTGGCTCTGGACCAAAGAATGGCATACCGGAACCTCTTTTAGCAAGCTTATCTGCACACTCATTGCCACCTATGCCTACATGGCCAGGTACCCAACCAAGATGCACCGAGTTGCGTGTCGCGAGTTTGCAGAGAGTGTTGTAACATTCCCACACCAATTTTGACTTGATTTCGTTGGAGTCAAGAGCCTTGAGGGCAGCCTGACAATCTGACAAGATTACTATATGCCTGTCGCAATAGCGTCTGGCAATGCCGAGATTGGCACAAACCATGATGCCACAAATTTCTGCTTGAAAAATAGTACAGTGTTGTCCCAGACTTGCACAGAGTTCTGTTCTAGGTGATTCACTGTACACCCCGTAGCCAGATTTTCCTTCAATGAGAGAGCCGTCCGTGTACCAGACAAGGCTGCCCTTCCTGGAATAGGGCCCTTCCTCAGATGTCCACTCTTCTCTGGAGCAGAATCCAACAGAAAAAGGTTTAGTGAAAACCATCTCCGTACTCATGACATCTGATGTCATATCAAGCACAGGGTTTTGAGCAACAGCTTTGGTGATGGTGCAATGGCCTGTTCCAGACAGGCCTTCCCTCCATTGGCCTGCGACTTTTAATCGATAGGCTGATTTCCGTGCTTCTGCCTTGATGAAGATATCCAAAGGCAGTAATCCAAGAGCAACTTCGAGAGCTGCTGACGGGCTACTCCTGAAAGCTCCAGTGACTAGAAGTGTGCCCAACCTTTGTAAACTTGTGAGTTTGGCTATGGCTGTAGTCTGGTTCACCTTTGTCCACCAGACTAGTGATCCATATGTGACTTGAGGCCTTATTACTGCCTTGTACAGCCACAGTGCTATGTGAGGCTTGATCCCCCACGTGGAGCCTACAAATCTCCTGGACGTCATGAGCGCCCATTTCGCCTTATGCAGTGTATTATTCAAATGATCATTCCAAGTCAGCTTAGAATCAATTGTCAGCCCTAGGTATTTGACTGTACCTGATACTTCAAGCCGTGTTGGTCCAAGTCTCAGCCTGGAAAGAGACTCCAGGTTCTTTTTCCTTGTGAACGGAACAACTACTGTCTTTGAGGGGTTTATGCTTAGACCCTCTCCAAGACACCAGACATTGACATATTGAAGATTGACATTCATGACATCAGCAACAATATTCGTGAACCTTCCCTGTACCATTAGGACTATGTCGTCTGCATAGCCCTGGACAAAGACGCCTCTGCTAGTGAGCTCACGAAGGAGACCGTCCACCACCAGGTTCCACAGAAGAGGCGAAAGTACACCTCCCTGCGGACAACCCCTCGTGGGTGCGATCACTATCGATTCACCTTGAAGATCGGCTCTAATCCGCCTGGAGCAGAGCACGGTCTCAATCCACCTACATACAGCAGACTCAAGACCACGCCCACGCACCGCCCGGACCATGGCCGTGTAAGTGACATTGTCAAATGCACCTTCAATGTCCATGAAGGTGCATAGAGCGATTTCCTTAGCAGCAAGGCTGTCCTCCACCCTGCTAACAAGTTGATGCAGGGCAGTTTCGCAGGACTTACCAGACTGATAGGCATGCTGGTTTCGATGGAGAGGAGTACCTGAAAGCACTCCCTTTCTTAGATGTCTTTCTACCAGTCTCTCCAGCGTCTTCAAAAGAAACGATGAGAGACTGATAGGCCGAAATGATTTTGCAGTTGAGTAGTCTGCTCTTCCTCTCTTGGGAATGAAGACCACCCTACTGAGGCGCCAGGCTTGAGGAATTTACCCATAAGCCAGACTCGCTCTGAAGAGTTCGCACAGGAGGACCAAGAGAGCTTCCGGTCCTTGCTGTAGCATTGCCGGTATGATACCGTCCCCCCCAGGAGATTTGAAAGGGCCAAACTTGCTGATGGCCCATTTAACTTTGGAAAGTGTGACAATCCGTCTGGCTAAAGTCCAGCTTCCGCGATCAGCTCTTGGCCATGAGCCCCTTTCGCTGTTGCCGGACATGCCTAAACAGTCACTCTCAAAAATGCAATCCGGAAAGTGAGTCTCAAGGAGAAGTTTGAGACTTCCTTCAATTCCAGTGGTATATTGTCCCCCTGGTGACCTCAGGGATCCTAGGAGGCCAATAGGGCTTGAAGCTAAAACACGCTGCAGTCTTGCTGCTGCGCTGAAACTGTTTACCTCCTGTGTAAACCGTCTCCAAGAGTTCTCTTTGGCTTTTTTGATTGCAAGGCTATATTCTGTGAGTGCCTTATGGTATGGCTCCCAGATACGGCTCCGTTTGCAATGGTTATGAAGCTTCCTGACAACCGTCCTTTTACGTTCAAGGTCAGCAGTCCACCACTTAGTATTAGTGCGACTCTTTCCCCGCCGCAATGGACAATTGTCCTGGAAGCAGCTTACAATTGCGTTCTGAAGATCAGAAGCAATCTGGTCCATGTCCGCAAAGCAGCTGACCCTCCCACCTAATGATCCCAGTTGAGACAGGAGGTCAGACTTATAGAGTGACCAATCTGTTTTCCTGGGATCTCGATAGCAGGGCGAGTCACCCTCACCTTGCAGGTTAAAACAGATGTACCTGTGGTCAGACAAGGAGGCCTCGTGGCTTACGTGCCAATTGTCAATGACTCTAAGGACTGCTTCTGAACAAAAAGTAATGTCAATAACCTCACTTCGATTTCGTGTAACGAATGTCGGACGGTTTCCAACATTACAGACATAAAGATTCTTAGATATGAGAAACTGAAGAAGAGCCTCACCTCTTGGATTCGTGTCAGAGCTTCCCCATCCGATTGTGTGATGAGCGTTGGCGTCACAACCTAAAAGGAGTTGTCGTCCGCCAGCGCAGGATGACTCCACCAAAAGTTCGAGCTCTCTCGATGGAGGAAGTTCCCCGGAGTCGTAGGGCAAGTAAACCGAGCCTGCAATTGTGCTCCATTCCTTGCCCTCATAACTCCAGGTTATAGACACCGCAGTGAGATCTCTAGAACAGAATTCAGTTAGGGTTAGGCAGTCCATACCTTTCTTCACAAGTATGCATGTTCTGACATTTTTGAGAGAGGTACAGTAAATCAACCTACCCTTGGTATCGCCCAGGCCTGCAACCCTTCCTTGGTGAAGCCATGGTTCTTGAATCAGTGCCAGGTCAAATCCCTCTCTGAGGAAGAACTGGCAGAAAGCGGCCGAGGCCGCTTTACTGTGGTGAAGATTGATCTGGAGGACCCTGGGCATTGTCCTTGACTGTCGTTGAGACAATTGAGACTTGCCAGAGTCCTAGATTGGCTCTAGAGTTGGCTGACCTAACAGCATTGAAGCAGGCCTCATCCAGGAAACAGACGAATCCGTAACCTTTTGGGTCTGGCTTAGCTGGCAGGACCTTCCATTCCTTCACCTTCAGGGTGGGGTTTTGCTTGTCGAGCATCTCAAGGACCTTTTCTGGAGTTTTCTTCAGGAGCTTCGGGTGAGCTCTAAAGAATACCCTCGTTGACCTCAAGATGTATCTCCTTAGTCCAACAGTAAGTTTCTTCTCCCCAAGTGGTTTAAGTCTGGGGATGAGTGTCTCCAGCCAAAGCTTAGTTGCTTCGTTGATGCAGGATGTTATTAAGGCACCTTTTTCCATGTAGGTGCCTGCAAACGATGGAGCAGAGCCGTCCTCTAGGGGTTCGAGCTCATCCATGATGGCGTCTTCAATAGCTTCACCTTGCTCTGCTGAAAGCTTAGCCTCAGGATAGCCCTCCAAGACAATGGCCATTTTGATTGCGGAAACGAGAGGGTGGGTGGGCTACCGTGGTCCCACAAGGCGGTCCACCACAGCAACAAGTACCTCTCGCTGGTCCAACAGTATAGTGTATGTGACTGGCTGTTCCAGGTCTACCTAGTGGGCCACGTGGGCCCGGGGGTGGACGAGAGGGTGGGTGGTCTGCCGCGGCCCTGAATGGCGGCCCAACATAGCGACAAGTACCTCTCGCTGGTCCGACAGTATAGTGTATGTGACTGGCTGTTCCACGTCTACCTAGTGGGCCACGTGGGCCCGGGGGTGGACGAGAGGTTGGGTGGGCTACCGTGGCCCCACATGGCGGTCCACCACAGCAACAAGTACCTCTCACTGGTCCGACAGTATAGTGTATGTGACTGGCTGTTCCAGGTCTACCTAGTGGGCCACGTGGGCCCGGGGGTGGACGAGAGGGTGGGTGGTCTGCCGCGGCCCTGAATGGCGGCCCAACATAGCGACAAGTACCTCTCGCTGGTCCGACAGTATAGTGTATGTGACTGGCTGTTCCAGGTCTATCTAGTGGGCCACGTGGGCCCAGGGTTGGACGAGAGGGTGGGTGGGCTACCGCGGCCCCTCATGGCGGTCCACCACAGCGACAAGTACCTCTCGCTGGTCCGACAGTATAGTGTATATGTGACTGGCTGTTCCAGGTCTACCTAGTGGGCCACGTGGGCCCGGGGGTGGACGAGAGGGTAGGTGTGCTACTGCGGCCCCACATGGTGGTCCACCACAGCGACAAGTACCTCTCGCTGGTCTGACAGTATAGTTTATGTGACTGGCTTTTCCAGGTCTACCTAGTGGGCCACGTGGGCCCGGGGGTGGACGAGAGGGTGGGTGGGCTACCGCGGCCCCACATGGCGGTCCACCACAGCGACAAGTACCTCTCGCTGGTGCGACAGTACTCTGACATCATCACGGGTCAGTTCTTCGGCCATCTGCATTCGGACACCTTTAGAATCGTCTATAGTGACGAAGGTAAAATATTTAATATTCAAACAAAATATCGACCTTATTTTCCACAGGGAAAAATTTATTCTCTTCTTCTTAAAGATTTATTTTACGTTTTCAGTCACAGTAATTCATACATCGTGAAGTTCATTATGATTAACCAAACATTATTTCAAACAAATGTATGACGCTGGTCTATACATGTTAACTTTGATGCTTTATGTATTAAAACATTTCTCAGTAATACTGTTCGTTATTCTATTAGTCACATTTTTATCTCAGGTGTACCAGTGTCGCGGTTGTTCTTCGCTCCGTCACTGACTCCACGTCGCTCCTCCTCAGGCTTCAACAATCCTGGCGTCAGGCTGTACAAGATTGAGATCGACACGGGCCAGGTAGGGGTGGGGTGCTCATGTTGTGTGTAATTATCTACGACCTAACTATGTCTAAAGTCTAAAAATTGTATCTATTTGGAGCAAAATTGTGGTAGAATATTTTGTAAATTAGTCATGATAAGGATTATTTACCTAGATCTCGTTCCTTAATTGAAAGATGTTCACCAATAAAAAGAGGGATGCGCACTGATATTTAGGTATATAATACTTCCTAATACGAATGTCCCCAATCGGATGAATGCATCCAAGACATTTTATCGCATTTTAACAAAACCCTAACACATTTGCATTTACAGCATGTAAACCACACTGAAAAAAACATTTAATGTTCTCCTCTACTTTTGGGACCGACAATTTGAAGAGAAGAATTAACTAAGCAATATCAAAAATCACTGAAGATATACATACGTCAGGCCACCAAGAGTGTATAAATTAAATATTCCCTAAATATTCATCGAGCCACACGTGGAATGTTATTGACCTAGTCAGTTAAATGAATAACTCTTACGTTTTTATTTTAGCGAATTTCCCCTTTAGGGAAGAAGCTATTACCGTAGGTGGCATGGTAACACATAAGCCCGAGACCATGATAACTTTTCATTTTGAGGCCCCCAGATGCCAAAAACACCATTCGTTAAAATTTTGTATGTATAAATATTTATTTATTTATATATTTGTTTATGTGTCCGTAAGCACGATAACTCTCGTAAAAAAGATCCGATCTTGATGAAATTTGGTTCAGACGTGTAAAGTAGCATGAATTTTAACGAGTTCGAAAACCAGACGAATCGCACCATCTGAAGGGGGGTTCTTGGGGGGTTTTGTAGCCCAAACATTTTTTTGGGGTTTTTCACATGTAATTTGTATTTAAATAAAATATTTAGTTATGCCATTGAGTTCAGCTTAAAAACAAACAATTTGGTATTTTTATCATTGCTCTACGTTAAATGGTTGCTGATATATTGCAAGTGCTAAACACAGTACGTTGTCTAATGCTATTCTTATGGAGGAAAATAAATTGTATATCACTCTGATTTATGAATATAAACTGACGAAACTTGGTATGTGGTTGTTTGCATAAAAAACAAAATTTTCACTTATGGTTCCCGTAGCAGCAAACCTAGGTACTCGGTCCCCATGTTAATCTTATGAAGAATAATTAAAATGTTATACATCGCTTATTTATAAATGTATATGAATGAAACTTGGTATGTGGCTTTACTTAAATGAGTTCTATTGATATTTGCATTAAACCCTTTATTTTGTGTTCCTTGTTGCAGCAAACCTGCGTACTCATCCCTGATGTTATTCTTATGGAGAATAATTAAAATTGTATTTATCGCTTATTTGTGAATATATTTTTATTAAACTTGGTATGCGGCTTTATGTGGTATTAAG
The DNA here is from genome assembly GCA_963675035.1 of Allygus modestus. Lineage (NCBI taxonomy): Eukaryota > Metazoa > Arthropoda > Insecta > Hemiptera > Cicadellidae > Allygus > Allygus modestus. Next base: position 250,619,437 of record OY776111.1, on the reverse strand, counting down.
TCATTGGAAATTCACTGAGTACGCAGGTTTTATGCGACGGGGGTAGATTTATTTAATATAAAGTTATTGCTTGTCCTTGTTTATTTTAACTTGAAGTCCAATTAAGATTTCCACAACATCAGTTATGAAATGGTTAAGCAAAGTTCATAATTAATATTAAAGCTATATTGTATACAAAATGTAATTTTGCCTGATATTCAGTGACCCTGATATAAACAGTTCTCATAATGAGTCAATCGTATTGAAGTCAGTCTGTATTATGATTAACCACTTCAACCCCGATTATTTAACATTTTTAATAAAAGAAGTATAATTTGTGTTTCTTTATTAGAAGAGGGCTGCGACTTTTATAAAATATTCATTTACCGCCAGATAGCGTTCAGCGGAGTCATGTTAGGTCAGTTTTTCATGAATAAATACATATTATCTGTATCTGGTACATAATTTGTGATTATAAACTTACATAACCTAACTCCCCAGTGGAGTGTGCGGTGGTAAACAAAATATGGCCCTTTTCTAATTTGTATCTCTAATGTATCTCAACGATGGATCGTGCAACTGTCTTGCCACAGGTATTGGACTACTCACAGTACTTCCTGGACCTGACCGAGGCTAACCAGTTGCATGAACAGCGGAGTTCGGAGGTGGAGGAGGGCGAGGAGGTGGTGGAGGGGCCCGAGTGGAGTGTTCTGTACAACCTGACCGACTACTATGGGCTGCAGCGCAGCTCAGCACAACAGCTGCACGACCTGGCCGAGGCCTTCAACACACCCGACGGCCTACAGCTGTTCGTCAGGTGAACTCAACCAAATGAACATACATACCAAGTTTTATTAATTTAGGTTCATAATTAAGGGAGATCTGAAACTTTACTTACTCTCCAAATGAATAACATGTCAAGGCTGAGTATGCAGGTTTTCTGCTACAGCGGCAATCAACAACAATATTTTTTAAACTTCGTCGTGAATGCCACTTTACACATTTGAGCTAAGTTTCACTGAAATAGGTTGTTTTTTTCAAAAGTTATCGTATTTACGAACATTTACGTGTTATATTATAGCACGTTTATATTATAACTAATATTTACAATTTTGTTATAATATATATATTAGTGGAACGATTAGTGTTTTTGGCACCTGGGGACCTCAGAACAAAACGTTATCATGGGCTGGGGCATACGACCTACCACCTACAGTAATAGCTTCTTCCCTATAGGAGAAATGTACTAAAAATATACTGAAAATGGTTATATTAAAATCTGAATTGCTGAATTTATAACTATTTTGTATCTACATTCCATAAATATAAACTTAATGCATCAAAACTGAACACACTATGTAATGTTTTTGTAAATTCTTTAAAGGTCATCCCTTTCATTTTTATCTGGGACATAAGGGACCAAGTCCAAAATTATGGCTTATACGTGGCAGTGTTTTGTAACTGAACTTATCTTCAATTCCGTGCTTCGCTGCACTTTCAATACTAGCCTTTTTGTTAAATCCCGTCCATATTCCCTTTGTTGCTGCAAATACGTGTTTGTTTCCTCCACTTCCCTGATATATATTCTGGATATTTTTCGGTGGGTTTAAAAATATTTTTTTACAACCATTAGCTGTGGAAATAATTTTACACTTGAAAATATGTTTTATACATAAACTGCACTATGTTAAGAAAACAATCTTAACATTTATTTATATATGCTTCTCTCATAATGAGTTTTAAGGCACAGGTTACATAATATTAAATAGGTTTTATTAGGTTAATCAATGTACTTTTTCGCAATACAAAAATGAATGGAATGGTAGAAACTACAAGTTCATGACAAATAAACAAAACCAAGAATATGTAACGTTTCCCTTTATTGAGGTAACGAAATACAAAATAATTGTAAAACAAACTCATCTACATTATTTTAAATGTTGACTAAAACATTTAGGTGTACTGTAACTAAAGTGACTGTGTTCATAATAGTTTAGATATAGTAAGTACAAATAAACAGAGGGAACTATGTAAAACATCTACTTATATAAAGCAAGACGGGTTCACTGATTTCTTGATTCCCTGGCATAAATTATGAGGCACTTCCCGTAATCGGGACATACTCAACCTCATATTTAAACTAAATTTCTTGACGAGAGTCGTTAGTAGAATTGCCAAAAGTTAAAATCTTTTAGTTTTGAAGGAACTTTTTGTGCGAAATAAAATCCATTTGTTCAATTTGTCTTCTTTGAGCACGTTTTGTAAGATAACGGTAAGAGATGGCAAAACATATTAAATACAAAATGTGTAGAAAATGTAATTCCAAACACATCCATTTATCCTATTCATCCGAGAAGAAGTAATTTGATCTGTTTAAATGTGTACAATGTCTTGGATGTTTTATGAAAGCACACTACCTTTGGCTGATACCACATGTTTGGAACAGCTGATTTACATAAAGCTCAATGTATTTTTTTTAGTTAACAAACTACAATAGTTAAGTTTGATTTAAACTTTTGTTAACTCCAAAAGCAACGATAAGCCTTGTCGATAATAAAGAATTTGATCCAAACATCCATTTATCAGATTGTATTTTTGCATGGCAGCAATTGCAAAATTGTAAAACTGAAATTAACTAGCTTATTATGTACGATAGCTAATATACACTACGACACTAACAACACAACCGCGTTTTCCCAGGTACCTACAAGCCAACTCGGTGTACAGATCCTCCGGACCGACGGCGACCAACACTGCCCACTCCCACTACTGTGCTCTCACTCGGCTGGAGTACTCGGAGTACATGAACTGCCTGTCTACCGCCGCGGCGCCCTTGGCCGCCACCACGAGCGCCCCCACCGCCCCCACCAGCGCCACCGCCCCCGCCGCCACCCCCACCCTGCTGCTGTCAACGTTCACCGCTCTCGCCCTCTCCTTTTGCAGGTGACGCCTCCACCTCGTCCACTCTTTGTAATCTTAACGTGTTTCTATATTTGTGATATTTAATACATAATTTTCTATACAAAGTCTCTTATTCACATTCCTGAAAAACCAATCAAAAAATCTATGGTGTCATACATTAAAACATGACTATATGCTGTTTGTTTGTAATACATTTTAATTGTTTTTACACAATTAGGAAATTGATATTTGCTTAAAAATGTTTGTACTGGATCTGTATTGTTGTTCAACCTATGCACAATATAAATAGGTAATATGAATATGTCATGTCTACCACTATTTTTTTGGTATAGATTTAATAATATCGATTTGTTTCGAAACATTTAATTCTCAACGAGGAATCGATTTATTTTCTGATCAAACATTAATAATGGATTAATTATGTTAAACGTTGATATGGCACATCGTGAATTATGTGTTAATTTTACCAGAATTATCTCTATAGCTACGAACAGTTTATTACTTAATGTGTGACTCTCTACAGATCTGCAGTTGCTAGTAATCTGAATTAATAACACTTTCCAAGTTACCATGGCGGATATTTAATTCCGTTCGTTATCGAGGCTGTTTAGAAGTTTGTGTCAAGCCTGGTCTCCAGAACTCGATGAGACTCAGACGCTGAAAGGCGTCATCAGCTAAGTCCGTGGATCACTGTAGGTCTGATGTCCTTTCACAAGGACTGTCACGATCAGAGTATCCCATAATCATGTGAGTTTTACCTTGGGGTGCTAGGATGTTAAAAGGTACTTCAGTAACCAACAGTAAGTCTGATTACATTGTATTACTTAAGTTTAACCGCAGTTAGTATGACAGACAACACTTCCCTAAAGTGTGGACTTATTTTTGCGGCGTTAAGTAATTGTTTTTCAAATAACGGGGAATAAAATATAATCGTGGAATATGCTTTACTTTATATATTTATACATCATGAAAATAGGGAATAGTTTTTTTTTCATTTAGTATCTTTACATCTGAAATACCTCTTTGTCCAGAGCTAAGCATTAGAATAAATCATTAATTTATTTTCCCAACGGATTCAAAAGCTATTAGTTTTAGTTTACTACTACTATTTGCTATACTAATATTTGTGGAAGTCTATAACATATTTAACTTATACTAATTTACAAATAATTGACTAACAGTTACTGTTGTTTACAGCAGCTCACAAATAATTTATTATTTAAACTGACCCTCATCACACAAATTTTAATTTCTTGATAGACGAAAGAATCCATGCTGGATAAGGTAGAATATTATTTATTAAATAAACTAATAACAAATAATTGGCAATACTTGCCACTTTTTATTTAATCAAAGTGGTAAATTTCACTCAACACTTGGTCATGTCATCAAGACTGATAAAGAAAAACTACCAAGTTAAGTTGAAGGAAGAGATAAGAGCCACGTATCATGCCGATTCCACGTCATTTTAGCTTCAGAGAGATACGATCACTAATGTATATTTAAGAATGTGTAAAGCGTTTACTTTCTTGCCACAGACAGAAATAGTATTAAATAACCGCCGCTTATAAAGATATCGACATAACACAAGATAAATATAACTGTGTTTTTTGTCTTCTCATTTTTCGTCAGTTTTTTTTACAGAATTGAGCCTACAGTTACCATTACAAACAAAATAAAGTAATAAATGAATTATAATATAAATAAATGAATTCAACAACAGGTCTAATTTAGGTCGGGCTATAGGCTATCCTAGGCTCAATAATTTTAACCACCAGGTATAATTATATAAACACAACCACATTTGACAAGCTATACATCACAATGTTGAAACGTATTTCTAATATTTTGTTTATTTTCATATTTTATTTATAATTAGGCTAGGTCTTACTTATTTAATAAAAAAAGATCACTGAAAAAAATTACTAAGCCAAATTTACTTAGATGAACCACAATCGAGGACTGGTCTGCAGTACAATTTTAATACACATTTAAGTTTTTGTTGAATAAAAAATGTATGTAAATTTGTTAGCAATCTGATGAAAAAGTTATTAGGGAGAAAAAATACTAAAATATAGTGATACATTGCAGGTATTATTTGGTTACTGAGTGTTTTACCATAACAATCATGGATGTTTTTGTAACATACCAAGTTTTTTGTATTTGTTACAAGTAGAAATCCAATTACTAAGCAACTGTAATGCAAATTAAAACACCTAGGAATAATTATTCTCATTGCGTATCATTTGTTTATCTAGTTGATGGCCTTGTCGTCTTTTAGTTCAGTGCCCGGCATATACTGTTTTGGTTGTCTGTATTGACACTGGACAATGAGGTTTACACAGAGTCCCAATAAATGTGTTTATATTAAAATAATAATGCATCTAAAATTTATAAAATAAAAAATTCCTCGTACTATAAAATAAATAATGATATAAACATCCTTGGGTGGTTAAAGTTATGAACACAATTTTCCACCAGACTAACACGTATATGATCGTGTGAGAGAAATACTTACATTACTATATTGTCGAACCGTAGACGTTGGCTAAACATCATCGACACAAGTGTCAATAAAATGGCTCCCAATTTAAATCTAAAGGGTACAATTTTTGTTATAATTGTATTAAAACTGAACAAATTTCAATAACGAAATAGACCCAAATTATGTACCAAAGAACTTACCTGTAAACGTTTATTATGATCTTTGGTCACTCCAGTTTGAATCAATTTCGTAACCAGTAGAAGCATTTAAATTAGGTATGAGGTCTCAATCACTTCATGAGCTCACTTAAATCTAAAACATCTGAGGTTTAAATGTTTAGTTTTAGTTTTAGTTTTAGTATTTAGTAAAGCTACATAAATCAAAAAAGAGAAGGCAACAGTTATTTACGATATGAGAAGTTAGTTTGTAGATTTAAAGATACATCTGCTACTTATACATCTCGATATAAAGATATGACTAACCAAGAAGATTTTCTGAGAGCAATTAGGATTTAGTCTTCCTCTCAACGACCCCAAGGACAGTACATTAAGAGCAAACCGTTGTTGTGTCTAGAGTCTTCCCTGCCCGTATTCCACTGTATCTCTGCAAAGAGAGGGTAGTGGAACTCGAATTATTTACTCAGATTATTTATTATTATTATTATTTACTCGTCAGGCTGGAAACGAGTTTTGTTTAAGCTAAACAAGGTTGATAAGCTGATAAACAAATAGGGATTTTGGGGTGTCACTCGGCTTTCTTTTTATAGCGGGGTATCCTGTTAATTATACTTCAAGCGCTAACTTGTACGTAATGGGAATTTGTATGTTTCTTAACACCGGAAATCCCGATTTTAGATATGTTTCTATGAGAAGGGTTTTTGTTATGAAAAACGGTTTTCATCCTACATCTTAGAGCTAATGCAGAGGCACAGTGCATAAAATATAGGGGCCAGGCAGTTGTGCAGCTAACAATAAGGACGTGGCATTGAATCTTTCTAGCTTCAGATTTAGCCTTACCATAATTGAAATATGTTTGGCATATGATTAGTGGTCACAGTTTTTTTGTGTGCTTTTTATTTATTTTTAGTGGATTTCCTTAATTTGGAAAAAGCTGTTGCTGTTGTTTACTCCTTGTCTTTAACTGTTTTTTTTTGTTTATATGTGGCTTCATGTGGTAGTCAGCCACACACATATATGGATTGTAAATTCACTGATTACACAGGTTTTCTGCAGTTGAATAATCAATTATTGTTAGTTTCATATTGAATAATCACTGTTTGAATGTATTTCATTCATTTTAACCGTGAAGAGTGTGCAATATATAAATATGGATGTCACCTCTATCTATATAAAATATATCACAATAACTGGACAAGCAACCACCTTAAAACACACCATCAGAAGAACAGTATTTTTAACCTTATGACATAAAATTCCATACTAAAAAGGATATATTTCACATTGCAGTATTGAAGGGAAGCCTAGATAAAATATTGGTCGTTTTTATAGGAAACCAAAATGTGTTCCTAAAAAAAAACAAAAAAAACTCTAAATCAGAAACAAACTAAAACCTAATTACAGTTGGAGAGGATTTAATATAAACAAACTCACTCTAAATTATAGCAGTCCTGAAATGCAAACGTATGTGTATAGTTTGGGTTTTAATTAATATTATTATTATTATTATTATTATGAAATTTGCGACTAATGCTAAGCCTCGTTAATCGGAACTGTAGAAAACTAGGGTGTTATTGGATTTCTCTTGTAGTTTCTGTTTATCTTAGCGACTTTTTTATCTTAACAAGTCATTACACTAATTAGGGGTATGCTATTTTACTGCGTAAAGGAATTAACTCACAAACCCATATTTTTAAATAAATAAATAAATTCTTTATTTCCATAAATGTACAATACAATAAGCATTAAAATTATGCAGTAGAAAACTATAATTAGATAGTTTTCAAATATATACTAAACAATAAATACCTTATGTTTACACAGTTATTAGCCAGTACATTATGGATAGCCACCTCTTTAGCATTAGCTGTGCAGAGGTGGCATCAAGTTATAATAAATGTGCAACGTGCAGCGTGCCAGAAACTCCCGGTCAAATTACAGATTATTAAACAAAAATTCATTAAATGATACATCTTTTCAGTGCCTAATACATAACAATTTAACAGTTGTAATAACTTTCAAACAATTAAAAAAAAAACAATAATTTAGGAAAAAACACTCCTTATAAAACTAAATAAAAATAGGTGTAACAAATATATATAACAATATTATAGATTAAATATGCATACATATTTAAATGTAAAGTTTATCCTGTAATATTGGTTCTTCGTTAATAGGTATGACTTATGGAGTGTTTGTGTACTATATCAGACTAGTAAACTGACAACTAACAACAAAAGCTGGTAAAGTTAAATTTGAATACAATAACATACTGCAGACTAGCAAAAAAATGTAGAAACTTATAAAAAAGAAGACATTTAGATTTAATGATAATCTCTGACTAATTATTAGTTGTGAAAAACTAACAGGTAGGAATAATGTATCGCTTTTAGTGTGATTCCTTTCATTCAAACAAAATATAATTCGTTATTTCTTAACTGCCATTTTGTTTTTAATTTTACCTTATGGATACTTTTATGATAATTTCTCAAACAAATGAATACTATTGTATTTATATGTCAATTCAAAACGTAAAATGGTTTATAGAATATATATCTGAAAATAAAAAAAACGAACTGTGTATTCGTTGTTACGCTTTAGTTTCCCGAACACCCGTAAAGACTGCCGAACAACGAATCCGGCTGCCCAGATACATAGATGCATTCGCTTCGCTAGTTTTCATCCAAGCAACATTCAGTAACTTAAGGACAGGGTAGGTTAGAGGGGTGACATGCAGTAATTTAATCATTTTAATTAAACGTATTCAATTAAAAAGCACGCATATTACCATGATGACTAAAACTACATATATTGGAGATGTAGTCTTCACAAAGGTGTTTCTCTATGTGTGGGGACAAGTAGTCTTTTCTTGCAATCACTGAATTTCCCAGTAGAAATAATTACACTACGATTAAAAAAATATTAAAATACAAATAAAATATGTAAAAACAAATTTATAAAGACACAAATACAATTATATAAATACAAAATAAACAGTTGACAGTGTCATCAACGTAACAAAATGCAAATAACAGTATTTATATTTAGCTTATTAAAATGACCAGAATAAACAGAGGCGGCTAGATTCTTATTATTATTTTCAAAATACAATGTTGTAAGATATGAAACAATGACAATGCTATTATATGAAAGCCAATGGGTGGAGATGGAGAGATACTGCTTATTCCGTATGTTATCATCACTGTAATACTTTATGAAATGGCGGGCAGATAACGGTGAAATCACCGGCCTCTATCTGCCACTTTGCAACCCTCTACTGATACACTGCTTCACTGCAGTCACCTGGCTCCCTAACGTCATGGAGAATGTTCCGACAACACGGATGGCACATCGTGAGCATTTGTTGTACAGGTCAGATTACTTTACTTTTGTATAACATTATTTGTATACATCCTATGCCGCTAAGTTCAGAATTTTAATTATGTTCTGCTAGAGAAAACGTCTATGAATTATTATTTCTGTTGAATAATATTATCTTTGTTTCTTACAAAGAGCTTTCAAAAAGCCCCACCCTCCTCCACATGAATGTAACATTAATACAAACTGATGGGGATAAACGCAACTCTATAAGTAAGTCCCATAAGTTTAGTTTTATTGACCAATACAATATTGTAACGGATCCAATCATAGATGAGCACAAGATCAGGAGTTGCGGTCCTGTGTACGTACTCTCATCTGGGCCCCCAAATATATTTTTTGGAGCTGTCGGAAAATAATATAAATTGTCCATTAATTGGCAATTTACAAATTGATTAATATACAACAACACTCGTCTAATGAACTTCCATGGGGTCATACTAAATCAATGTGTAAGAATAACTTTTTATTCCAGTTATTTAAAGAAAATGAAGTCTGCTCTTAAAACAGGTTAAAGCCCGTCCTGTCTTACTACAACGTGTTAATTTTCATTGTAAAATAATTCTTTCTAATAATGTAAAATCTTTGGATGATTCAATAAAATCAATGAGTTTCTCGTAGGCTAAATCTATGGACTCATCAATCATTTTACGGAATGCAAACCGAGCGTCTGTTTTTTCCTTATTTTGAATTAGGCCAAATTAGTTGTAGTTTTAAGTCATGTCCGAATAAAAAAAAAATATATAAAGTAGGATTTTTTAAATGTCTCAAGATTGTTATAAAATTAGTTAACAATATGATTAACCTGATTTTACTCTTGTTATCTTTAGGTTCGAGTTGTAAATAGGGATTGATTTTACAATTGTAATAAGAGACAGGAAACACAACTTTTATACTCTGGTTGACTATGTGGAACACAGGACGGGTTTAGCTATCACAGTCGCATTACACAATCACAGCCCGGTGTAGAGTTCCCCTGAGCTCCTGTAGTCCTTTGGTTGTGTTTCTATGGTCACAGGCCACAGCTATAGCGAGGCGTCAGTGACTTCAGGAGGTTCAACCGAAGGCTTCCTTCATCCATTAAATTACATTATGACTACATTTACATTGAATCCCATATTTCATTTAGTAATATAGTTATTAATGTAAGTTTTGTACTACACACACATACTACATTTTGATAAACATCAATAAATAAAACCACATTTTTGTATAATATTTATTTCAAATATTGTTCTGATATAAAAATGTGTTATATTTAGTGGTTGATTTTTTGGATACAATTTTGTGAATGCGTTTTAGCTGTGTAAGTCATAAATCTATTCAGTTCTTTCTTATAAATATTCAATATTGTTGTGATTCATTATGATGTTTAAAAGACGTTTGCAACACATTTATGTAACCAAACAATTTAGATTTTAAATACAAAAAAGATATATTTAATTTCAAACCTAATTAATAGGCACAAAAATATCTGATAATAACTATACTACATATAATTTTTGAGGTAAAACATTGCTCTTGGGAAGGAATAAATCTAACTTCCTTTCATCCTTCAGCCTTCCAACGACCTTGCAAGGAACACTTAATACAATGTTTAAAAATATTGCATTGGTTACATAAATTATATCAATAGATTTTCAGATTTGCTACTATTTATAAAAACAACTTTGTTACTATTGAATATATTTGTTATAAATAAGAAGGCACAGCACAAACAGTATGTACGCAAGGCTACAGAAATAAGAATAAGTGTATTATATACGTATTATTTGATTGTAAAATGCTTTAGATATGCTCTGGCATTGGAATTAAAAAAGTTAAATGATGGTTAATTATTTTTAACCTTAAATACATTACGAAGGTGAATACAAATTAAATAATAAATAGTATAATATATTGCAAAATTATAAATAATAATAAATATATTTTCATCTTGTCATCTCTCTTTTATTCCAGCCTAATTTGGACTAGGTTTGCCTTTTTAACTAAAAACATCAGCTAAATAAAAGCTAAATTTATTGAAGATATTTTCCTGTTATTATATAATACGTGGTACTGGGATTAGAAATTAAGAACAAAAAATATAACAAGATACACTAACTATTCTTAGTAAAACTGTATTACTGATGCGAAGCAATAACACCAAATATCACAGCTCCACCATGTAAATTGGTTTAAGAGAAAAAAATGCATTTAATAAGACCTAATGTTAACAAGATAGAAAATTCTAACCTTGTCACAGCACCGTACAATGTAATAGTCCTATAATTCAGAAAATGTTTAAGATTTTTTACATTCAGTCAAAGTCAGTTATTTTTAGAATCGGCTAAAAACCAAAATTGGTTGGCTCAACCGAAAATATTGCTTGCTTTACTTGACCGAAAACGGATGAGTTTTACCCGCCAAAGAAATTCACTTGTTTCCGCTACAACTCCGAAAGTCAAAATATGTACTTGGAGCTGTGACGTGTCTTGTTTTTTTGGTCGAGGTGATCAATTATAATATTTGGCTTTATGGGATTAGATGGGAGGAACCCCACTAACAAATCTTTATAGCAGTAGATCACTACATGCTCACCACAAGCTCTTTAAAAGTGTAGTGGTTAATAAGTTTTTTAAGTAATATTCTTCGTTGATGGTTAATGGTAATAAATATAGGAAAATTTAAAATTATACGTATTGGCAGTAATAATATATATTTTAATTAACTATTCATATACTCAGGGTGTCCATCTTATCTGTGCCACCACTGGTATCTCGGAAATAACAAGATTTACAGAGAATTTTAAATGGGGAACTTCACCTACTTTTCAGGGATCATTAAAAATATGATTTTTTCCAAGTTTGGCCTCTATATTTCAAAATTGAACACCCTGTTTATCTTGTACTTTTCAAAAGAACACGACATATTAAGAAATTCAATTTTTTTATGTCACACAATAGTAACACAATCAATGCCCCACATCGAAAATTTATGAGTAATTTCTGCTTATGCTTACATAAATGTGTGTATTTTCTTAAATAATGTAATTCAACTTTTTATTACATTTGAGTTCATACCATATGGTGCTTAAACAGAGGCAGAACATGGTATCTTCTAAGTTTTTACTAGCCTTAGCCTGTAAACGGGTAAGTCTAAAACAATGTGCCAAGAATAAAAAAGTCTTAAAATGTTGTATTAAATTGGAAAGTTAAAAAAAACTAAGGTGGAAACACAAGGTAGTTTTTAAGAAATTTAAATGTTGATTACCATGTGAGATGGTGGCCAAATTTGAAATAAATACATTCTATAATGGTCACTGAAAAGTAGTTGAAGTTCCCCATTGAAAGTTCCGTGTAAATCTTGTCGCTTCTGAGTACCAATGCAATGATAGTACACTTAAGATGGACCCTGTATACATATGAAATATGTTAAGGTATAGTTATTAAAGTAGCATTATATGCAGTATTATGTAAAAGTCTTCTATTTTTAGGAAGTATCAAATTTGTATTGAAATCGCGGATATTACGATATTATAGCAAGGTACCTCCCGCTGCTAGCTGGTCCGAGGCGATAATTTTAATCTAGTAAGTAGTGCATTGACATGTATTTTACATTTTTATTTTATTTTACTCGTTTGAACTTAATACTCTGTGTGCTAAATCCCGTGCATCCAGTTTGATACAAATAATGACTTTATAGTGAATACTCACTTTACCTGCCATCGCAACTGTCAATTAAACGCATTTCAGATCTGATAGTCTTGGTTCAAAGTTGTTTCACAAGTGTAACTAGTACAGTTATGAGCAAACATGGAAACTTTGTATCTATTTGTTATATTTCTTATAATTAAGCTATAATAGTTTCTTTTAATTGATTGAATTAAACTCCTTAAAAGTGTACACTAAAAGATGCGCTCTTAATGTCATTGTTGATCTGCTTATTAAGTGTAAGAATCCTAGATTACTGAAGCTTATCAATAGTTGTTTACTTGGTAACTACGCAATAATAAAGAAATTATTAAAAACGGAAGCTGTGAATAAACCCAAAAAGGCAGAAATCGCCAGCTTTCATCTGAATAACACTCGCCAATTAAACTGAAGATGAACTTTGGCGGCAGCCCACTTTTTTACAACGAACTCCCACATCATTTCAGAGCGATCATTCTAGATTGCTGTCATTACTTTATAAAGTATTAAACAACTACAACAAAGGCTAGAACCAGCCACTGGAAATGCAAAATTTTGCGTGTTTTTACTCGTGGCATAATCCACTGATGATTGTTGGGTTTCCGAATAGTTGTGAAGGGTCTTGAGAAAAGTTACTAATTCTTAAAATGGATATCCCCTTTCCTAGCATCCAGTACTAGTACGCGTTTTTTAGTTATTTGATGCAAAGAGGCTTTTCTACGGCTTTTGCAAAAGAATAACAAATATTGCCCTTTTATAATTTACCCTTTTTGCAGGATCCATCACCAGAGAAAAATTGCTTATGGAATTTTCAATTCAGCACTTCTGTTAGGCTCTCCATAATCGGAGGAAATATGTAGTTACCCGTCATAACTCGAACTAAACTTTGGAATAGGTTTTAGTACGAAATAACATCTTTATTTCCGTTACATCTGCTCCAGAAGATGTAAGAACATTTCTATGAGTCGACCTATGAATTGAACATAAGGCAAATTGTCCCTACTTGGCTAATCTTGGAAGCCAAGTAGGGACAACTCGATCACCAATAATATGATTGTGGGACCGAGTATCATCCTATGAACCACAAGTTAATACATTTCTATTGGATTTGCGATTTTTTTGGGGGGAGGGGTAGAGTGTCAGTAAGACGGTTCTTAATTGGTTGAGGACTGAAGGGGCTGGGCTTGTCGTCTTATTGAAGACATGTTTTTGTCTCGTAACCAATTACGAAAATCATGTTCTTGTCCTTAACATTGACCCAAGCAATATATAGTTAAATAATAAGGAATTGTTTGTTCTTGTTGCTGCAAACAGAAGTTGAGATTTACTCAAATATAATTTTATTTAGAAAAATACCTTCTTACATAAATTATATTATACTGTTTTTCCAATACATTATAATTATAATTAATATCAGTTGCACCACCTAAGTGGTTTTGGTAAGCCTATTTTATTATGTATAAATTATAATGTACTGTTGTTATATAAGTGTGTTTTTTTATGCTATTTAAACCTCCTTGACAACTACTAAACTGTACACTACTATTCTGTGTTTTAATTTGGTTCTGTTGATCTAAAACAAGAAAACAACTGTATGTTCTACAAACTTTAACTAGTGTCAGAAAAAGGTATTTAACAATTGTTTTACACTTGTATTATTTGACGGAAATGCATAAATGTTTCCAACTGTATAAATGTTACACGAGGAAAATACAAGTCTTGAGAGGAAACAGCATTTCACTGTTCATGCCAACGTTATTGTACTTGATATAGCGTGAATACGAGTACGATGTTAATTAGTAACATTAAAACATGTTTCGCCTTTCGGTATTCTGAAAATTTTCCAGCCCAAAAATGTTTAAGTAGTTAATTAGTAGATATAATAAAGTTATCCTTCTCAAACTTTAATTACATACATAAAAGTGGGAATAAAGTTTGAATACATTTATAAATAAAACCATCGAACTATATATTTTCAAACAAAACCATGCACAAAAACCAAAATCAGTATGTTTTTAGAGTCTAAATATTGACCAATACCATTAATTTTTTACACAAGAATTCGGATTTCATGGCAATTAAGGTTGCAACCAATTTCAGGGGCGACGTCTCCTCTTTATTATTTGTCAAACAATCAGTTATGGCTAATGAGGCCGCACTCCATAAACTGGAGGCGTCTCGAATTTCAGCATATTGCTCTGTTATTGAAAGCCGGTGCCACTCCTCTTGGCGTATTGTACAGGCTCCTAAGGTTTTTAACAGACAATTGGATTTTTATATGCCGGCCTACCCTGCCAGGGCTACTCGACCCTCTGATCGCCGAGCTAATAACAAAGACTATACCGATTGTAGTAAAAACATGTTTTTTTATTGTAAAGAGTTTTTGGGCTGACTCTCCGCTCCAAAATAGAACATCAATTTTTAGCATAGGACCATAAAAACATAACCTATATGTTTATTTATTTATTTTTTTATTTTGCTATACGGTGGAATATAACATTGCTTTCCGTAATATCTTCTTATTGGTCATATTTTAGATATATAAACAGTACGAAAGTATTATATGTACAATAATGAATTTTAAACATAAAAATTCCAGTTCACGTAAACAATAATGTGGTTGACTTTATAATTTTACCATTTATTGACTCACCATTTATGCATCTATACATTTAAAAAATCTAAATATGTTAATCATTTTCCTTGTTTTTAGGAACCTAACCGTTTGGAGCATTAATTATTCCAAACCAATAAACAGTTATAAGCTCGCAGGCTGTTACCAATAATCAGCTGAGACGGCATTAGGACAGCGGCTTAACTCATACCGACAGCTGCGGTGGTGTCGAGATGTGCTGTACCCTTCTATCAAACAAAACAACTAGATTTGTATTCTTTATGAAGTATCATTATGTTGTTGAATGAATTAGTTCTAAAACTAATTTACAATATAATAATTTTATATTAAATGTAGAATCTGTAATTGGTAACTTAATAATCTAATAGTTTCCATGATGTGATAAACTGCACAACTAATGCCAAAATCAATTACTATTCTCTTACCGCAGAACCCTGCATGCTCAGCAAGTCTGTTATCTGTGTATATGAGTCGATTAAAGTCAAAGCTTGACATAAAGGAAAATAAGATAACACGTTGATTGCACTGTTTTTACTTATTTTTAAGTAGAACCTCAATATCTTGAACCTCAGGGGGCACGGACAAAATTCGAGTTATCAAATATTTCGAATTAGTGAGGTACGACTTATCAAAGTGATCTTCCATAGACTTCGACTTATTGAGGGCCACAAAAATGCAATCGATGAGTCATGAAAGAGTAGAATCCTTTCACTATTTCGCGTTTTGTACGCAGTGTCTCACAACGAATCATACCATACTAATTAAAATTAAAATAATGTTAACATCTTTGTACAGCTTCTAAAGAAACCCAAAATGCAAAAAAAGTGAACGTACCGGAGGACGACAACAACCATCAGTGAACAGTACAGAAAGTAAAACAAACAATGACTCATAGTACGGCAATTGGGTGATGTTTTGGCCGTTTACCCACTTCCTTTCTATTATTAGATGGGTTTTTTCGAGTTACAACATGAACAATAAGTGCTCAAATACAGTAACTATGGTTTTGAATACAAACTATTAATTACAGGATGTAATGTACAATTTTGACTCATCATTGTTCTCCAGTCAACAATTCAACTTAAAGAGGTACGGTGATGTTACAGTTTCGAGTTATAGAGGTTTTCCAGGTAAAGCTCCAAGTTAGAGAGATGTGACGACAATAGGCTAAGAAAACTGTAAAACTTCGAGTTATCGGAGGTTTCCCGTCAACACGTCGACTTATAGAGGTAAAATATTATAGTATTAAGTAGGCAAGTTCAAGGGGAATAACAAAACTTCAGCTTTTCAAGGAATTCGGTTTATCGAGGTTCGAGTTATTGAGGTTCCACTTTACATATTCCCAGGCAGTCCATTAAGCACACAAACATATATAATTGTAATAATATTTTGATTAAGCTAAATAGTCTATCCAATAAATCATGCATAGACGCAACTAATCTAACTAATTTTACAGTTAGATAAACGCCTATAATTTATCTTGGTAGAAAAACAGTGATAAATGTGTTATATTACAAGGGTAATTCGTATTAAATTTGTTTCGATTTATTTCTAATTAAACAAATCGAATACTTAGATATTATATTAACTTATATATAAGTTAAGAATACTTTTTTGGGGATAAAACTTTACTTTCAGGGGAACAAAAATGTGTTTACAAAAGATTCATTTGTTAAATTGTTATAAAAGTAATAATGTATTTATCTTAATCAAAAACTTTCAGCAAAGTCAAAGCTTATAAAAAACAACCTTTCTCGCTTGCATTTAGAAATAAAACAATTACAAGCGAGTAGCACTTTATCCATCTGTGATGATATAACCTTTCCTTTAATAGTATATTTCACTACTAGTCACGAAAGATAGCATTTGACGCGCGAGGCGAAGCCGAGCGTGGAAAATGCTATCGAGCCCCAAAATAGGACTTTTGTGACGAGTAGTGAACGATACTTTTCATCACGATGCAAATAACCACATTAAACTTAAACAAAAATGATTTAATACT
This sequence comes from Allygus modestus, assembly GCA_963675035.1. Classification (NCBI taxonomy): domain Eukaryota; kingdom Metazoa; phylum Arthropoda; class Insecta; order Hemiptera; family Cicadellidae; genus Allygus; species Allygus modestus. The sequence goes on along the minus strand of OY776111.1, from coordinate 250,602,189 downwards.
TCATAGTCTAGTAATTTTGTATAAGTAAACACAACACGGTTTTACAATTCATTTTAGTGTTAACGTTAGTTGTTTGAACACAGAATTGTCAAAAATAACGAAATCAAGCTTTTGCTCCTGTTGAGTAAACCGAGAACTTCAATTGTTTAGGACAGGTAAAGTTTTTTTTTGGGACAGGTAAAGTATTGTTGGGACAGGTAAAGTAATGTTTAGGGCAGGTAAAGTCATCTGATCATTATTTGTTTTCGTGTATGGAAATCGACGATTTTCGAAGATCTCAGCTGTATGGTAATGGACTATTTTCGAATACAGAGTGATGACAATTATTAATAACTACAAAGTTTATCAATGTTTTGTGAATGTCACCAGGAAAAATATACGATAGTCAATGTAAGAAATCTGATTTATGAGGTATCACGCATTGGATAAGTGATAAATAAGTGTTAGTGGTTTCGGAAATTTGTTCTCAGTACAGATTAACATACTTACGTAAACACGTCAAATTTCAGTCCAATTTCAGTATTCCAAACAATCACTCCGTAAAATTTTAATCCCCTTGAAGAATTGAAGAATTAAATTTGTTTTTAATCTAATTAATGAAATTTATAACTCTTTTAAATGCATTTTTGGGTGTGTTATAACTGAATATTTATATAGGAAGGCTACTTTTAAAAGTAATATCGTTTTAAAATTAAGGTAACTTTCAATACATTAACATATCAAATTTGACTTCAATATACAGCTTGGTAAAATGGTTAATTTTTAACTTATAAAGAACATAAATTTGTTACATGTTCTTTTGCAGTGATAAACATGTTAAAACGTAATAGCTAATATCATTTAATTGTAAAGTGTATGTTGTTTTTTTTTTAGAAAATATCTCAGAGGTAATATCGCGTGGGTCGGTTCATGATTTTTGGGACGACCCGTACACTAGGTTAAGCAACATTGTTCTGAGTTCAATTTTCATAGCTTGATCCTTTTAAATTATGTTACTCTTGGACAACAATCCAATTAAATTAAAATATTACAAGCAGGACAATATCGCAAATATGACCTGAGAAGGAAAAATAAGTCAATACGGCAGATGGTTAAATAGTAAGCTTAGTACGTTTCCAGTAAAGGCTTAATCTGACACACGCCGCGCCGTCCATAGTTGGTACAGTAGTTGTCCTTTCCGATCCGGTTTACAGTAATACGTCCAGTAAACGAGGCTTTATATGTTTAAGTATGTTTAATGTAATTTATTATACTTTCTTATACTAAGCATTTTTAATATCACCTTTATTTTATGAACAAATAGTAAAACAATTTAATTTGCAATTGTGCTTAATTGTTTGCATTTTAATATATTCAGGTTACATACAATAGTAACGGTGCTGTGGCTTACGGTGGTGTGGACCGTAGGCCACAGTCTGATCGAAGGACAAGTAAATATTACGTTTTAAATCCAGTGTTGTATAATTAATAGATCAAAAGTAAATTTTTACAACTCAATATTTATTTTTATAAATGATATATTTTGTTTGCATAGTTATACATTTGTTATTTGACGGTGATAATGAAAAACAAAGAATATTAATATTAATTTCTTCGACATTAATGTATTCAATTTATACCAACTAAGAAATTTCAATTTAAATTTATGAATATTTAACAGTCTCTGACGTAGCCCAAGCACAAAAAATTAGGAGCGCGCGAAGAGTAATTAAACTTATAAAAAGTTATTGGCATAAATATCAAGCCTTTTGATAGCCTGTTTAAAAAAGTGTCGCGTTAAATAACGATCTATTTACTATTAGGAAAGTAATAAACCTGGCATACCAGTCCTACTTTAACAATTGTTTGTAACATACTTACCTGTTTGTTTAGTACAGAGGAAATATCTTCTAGTTTCTAACGAATTAAATTTTTAAACATAAATTTAAAAGGTAAATTTAAGGTAATTTTAAGGTAATTTAAACATAAATTCCTAGGTTTATTGTCCCTTGGAATTTTATTCTGCTATCTTATAATCTCCTCTAATCCAACGACTAAATAAAATAACAAATAACCTATAATAAATGTTTAGATATCAGTCATCTAGTGGCCGGTCGAGTCACGTCACCAAGTTCACCACAAGATAGCATGGGCTATACTAACACAAACCAGAATGAGACGATTTTTCACTTCTCAAAATAGCGTATTACAGCCTTAAGCGAATCTAGCTGTGATTTCATATGCTAAACCCTTTCACTGAACACGAAAAATAATAACAATTGGTTTAAGATAGGTCTGATAACTGTGAAATTAACGTAAAAAAGTAGCCTAAATCTTGTATTTTTGGCGTTTTTTACAGATCGTCCACTTCATTTTGTTCATCAAGCCTAAGTAATTTATTTCTCATCAAAATTGAATCAAATTTCGCACAGGCTTATATTTTTACTCACAGATTACACTTTTTACACTAAATTATAACTTTGCAAACGCATTATTTTAAAACAAATGATTGTAAATTCTACTTTAAACATAGTTACAGATTTTGATGTCTGCTTTGTTTAGACTTACTACGTAAACAACGTCTAAGTATCCAATTTACTATGTGATCAGCTGGCACTTGTAAATTCAAATTGAACCATTGAGTGTATTTGAACAAACAAAAGGAAGTAGAGGATCATGAGGTAAGGAGAATCTGTTAATTAGTTTAAAATATACATACTATATATAATAAATCTAATATAAAAACATATTATGGCACAGAGTATACAATAGTTTAATATATTGAAATGTATCCTGATTAGAATGTAAACGTGCTCAAATTTAGATGCAATAAAATGACATTAAGAGAATAAGAATATACCAATTTACTGAACACAGTACCTCTTCACTGCTGACCTGCATACAATATCCACATTGACTCAGTAATGATTTTTTGATGTTATTTTTTTATAATTATGTATTCCCATTACATGCAATTGCTAACTGAATAAAATAACTCTTAAGGACATTTGAAATTTGAAAGTTCATGGGAAGGTTGATTGCATGTAGGAAATTCTTTTAATATTTTACAAGCTAATCATCTTGCTCGAAATTGAGTAAACATTCTTCTTTCGTCGTTGCCTTGCTCATATCTGGTTCTAGCAGTTTATATTGTGATGTCATTCTAAAGGTTAGCTTGACACAGCTGTTCTTGCTTTTAGCGAATTTCCCCTGTAGAGAAGAAGAATTTTTTCAGTACTTGGCCAGCAGCTTCACTGATGCTAAATCATTAATTTGAAATTTTAAAATCTAAATAAAGAATAGTTAACAACTATTATTAAGTATTATAAAAATACATTAGCTGCTGGCCAAGAACACATACAAAATAACCAACAATCTTTCGAGCATTATTATTTGAACATATTTTAGGAATTTGTTATGATAGACAATGGCAGACCAATTTCGCTATACTTGACTTTTGATATCATATCATTTTAGGACTTGGCAACCCGTAAGCACTTGTGTTTTGGGTATAATATTGATACAACCTGAACCTTAATGGTGAATGACATTTTAATTTAAAAAAGAACCACTTTATAATTAAATATTTATATTGTCTAAACACTTCATGGCTTCTTCTTTAAGGCATTATGTAAATTGTGTGAGTTGTATACCTAAATATAACTTTGAAACCTAAATATAGACTAAGTTATTTCGTCTTATAAACCAAGAAAATATGTTTTCTAAGACAAATACATATTTTGAATGTCTTGATTTATGTTCTACAAAAATTTATTATTTTTATTTAACAATTAATTAAGTCATAAGATAGGCGTGATGCCAACAACATCAGTTAGTAAATAACAATTAAAATTGAAGAGGAAAGTTCAGAAATGAGGTTGAAGGCTTATTTCTATTTCCAAGAAAACTTTGTTTAGGAATTCTTTTTATGAATATTCTTTTAATTTAATTTATCTTAAAGACGTTTAATAGCTAGATTTTATTCATAAATGTAAAAATGAATGATTCGTTTTTTACTATATTATATTTAATTCGTGTATTCCTTTGAAATCATTAATGAACAATACTCTCAATACTTATTCAATAACATATTATGTTGAGTGACTTCAACTACAAGTGAAGTCACTCAAATGACTAAATTGATTAAATTTGTATTATTAAATATATAGTAAGAATGGTACTCCGTGGTCCACCCACTTATATAAGCACGATAATATTATATTTTCGAGGAAGTTTTCTGTTGTTTTTAATAATATTTAAATCTGACAATAAACATGGTGTAATGTTTTCACCATGCTATTTACTACGAACACCTTTGAGTTTTATATATAAATATATATAGAACATAATATACTGTGAAGTATCACATAGTAAGTTAAACATGTAATCAGGATTTGAAAATATTAAACAGTTTTTTTATTATTCCAACTCGAGACCTCTAAAAACTTAACAATATTAAAATTAGAATTACCAATTTACATTATAAAAAATATTATTAAGTATCTTTATAATGATGTTTTAGTTTGCTGTATACGTATACTTGAACAGATTAGTATGTAATATCTACTCTGGGTTAAATTGAATTACCACCTTTAAAAACAATAACATAAACTCTTTTATTATTAAAAATTAATTTACAAAGAATTGCCTTGACGTTAGTAGAACATTGTATGTTTATTTTAAGCATAATTATTGGGTATTATAAACTGAGGAAAAATGAGAATCACGGTATTTGATGTTCGTATTTGCTCAAACACCTTTTGCCTGTGACAGTATTTTAAACAATCTATAAGATTTGATTTTAACAATAAAATTGCACGGCTATTTTATGTTATTTACGAAACTGTTATGGAAATTTGCAATCAATGATCGAGAAAAACCAATGTGATTGTTTCTCTCAAATAGTGAAAAAACATAATCGAAAAAATTTCTTGATAACAAAAACCCATCATCACCAACTATTTTTTAGTCTATGTTTTAGTTATGTTTGGATGTCAGTGTCATGAGATATGTCGTTCTGACAGTTCTAATCGGGTATTTGTATAGATGTATCATAATGATTCTAACTGCAGATTTTATGTCATTTTATGTATTTTATTGTTACTCAAATATTAAAAATGTTGAATTTAAGTTCAGTGTAGGTTATTCAAATGAAACTTTTAGTGTTTTTAAGTCGTATCATCAGGTAATGTTGTTATTATCTGCTTATGTTAATATTGCATACTCTTTGAACTCCCATACAAACCAAATTCAAGAGTCAAGCTTGACCTAAACCTGTTAAGTCGACCACCAAAGTAATTTCCTGAGGTTTAAGATGCTCTGACACAAAATCGATTTTCACATTTGGGGTTGAATTGCTGTCCTGCTGAAAACAGTACAGTTGACTATATAACATTCTGCTTACAAAGAGTACTGATGGTTACTGTATTCTGTATACATAAATGTCAAATTCCTTATTTATAAATTAATTTACAAATATTGTAGATATTTTACAAAATTTACATCACCGTTTGAGGGAATTTCAATAGTTAATTTAGAATAAGGAATGTATTTAATTTGTTGACTTACATACAGTCATTTAAACATACATTTATTCTTCATTAGAAACTTATTAAGGCTTATTTGAGAAGGATTAAGAAGGCTTTTTGTTTATCATTCACACGTCCGTATGATTTGATAAATATTTGTTTTAATTATAGTTTTAGTTGATTTCTACGAGTACTTTTTGTAATTCAGCATATTCTTTGAAGAATGATACATCGATTATGACAAGCCTGCAATAAAATGGATTGAATAACTTGAAATTTTATCAGTTTCTCTTTTCCTTACCAAGTATTTCGTCTTCTGACAACAGTCGTCAGTAAATGAATATAATTTTCGGTACAGCATAAGTAGGGTGCTATGGCCTGTTCTGGACCACCTTAGCAAACTGAGGAGCCGAGGAGCCCCCCCCCCCCCGACACGTGACCCATTAACCTAACTTAAACCTGGCACCTGGCGTGAGGAGCCTGAGGAGCCCCCCCCCCCGTCACGTGACCCATTAACCTAACTTAAACCTGGCGCCTGGCGTGAGGAGCCTGAGGAGCCCCCCCCCCGACAGGAGGAAAAAACTTTTGAAAATTAATAACTAGCCTATTTACCCACCGATTCCCACGGGACTTTTTCCAGAGTGTAGACCTATGCCAGAGGAAGCGAATGACGTAAGAACCCCATAGATCCACCATTAAACAAGGCTGCTATTAATTTTTAACCGCGTTTTCCTTATGGGATCTCAGCTGTTTACCTACCGATTTTGACGAAACCTCACCACATGTCGGACGGCAGCCTAAGTAAACCATCCTTTAAAGAAAATTGAAAATCAACCGTTAAACGGGCCCGCTATTAATTTTTAAACGCGTTTTCCTTATGGACAAGTGAGGAGCTCCCCCCCCCCCGTTACGTGACCCATTAACCTAACTTAAACCTGGCGCCTGGCGTGAGGAGCCTGAGGAGCCCCCCCCCCGACAGGAGGAAAAAACTTTTGAAAATTAATAACTAGCCTATTTACCCACCGATTCCCACGGGACTTTTTCCAGAGTGTAGACCTATCCCAGAGGAAGCGAATGACGTAAGAACCCCATAGATCCACCATTAAACAAGGCTGCTATTAATTTTTAACCGCGTTTTACTTATGGGATCTCAGCTGTTTACCTACCGATTTTGACGAAACCTCACCACATGTCGGACGGCAGCCTAAGTAAACCATCCTTTAAAGAAAATTGAAAATCAACCGTTAAACGGGCTCGCTATTAATTTTTAAACGCGTTTTCCTTATGGACAAGTGAGGAGCTCCCCCCCCGTCACGTGACCCATTAACCTAACTTAAACCTGGCGCCTGGCGTGAGGAGCCTGAGGAGCCCCCCCCCCCCCGACAGGAGGAAAAAACTTTTGAAAATTAATAACTAGCCTATTTACCCACCGATTCCCACGGGACTTTTTCCAGAGTGTAGACCTATCCCAGAGGAAGCGAATGAAGTAATAACCCCATAGATCCACCATTAAACAAGGCTGCTATTAATTTTTAACCGCGTTTTCCTTATGGGATCTCAGCTGTTTACCTACCGATTTTGACGAAACCCCACCACATGTCGGACGGCAGCCTAAGTAAACCATCCTTTAAAGAAAATTGAAAATCAACCGTTAAACGGGCCCGCTATTAATTTTTAAACGCGTTTTCCTTATGGACAAGTGAGGAGCTCCCCCCCCCCCATGACGTCACCTGGCGTGAGGATCCACCCAATCAGCAAAGGCGTGGTGAGGATCCCCCCCCCATCACCTGTGCACTTCTCGTGATGACCTTGAACATGAGGGAAAAACTTTCGAAAATTAATAACTAGCCTATTTACCCACCGATTCCCACGGGACTTTTTCAAGAGTGTAGGCCTATCCCAGAGGAAGCGAATTACGAAAGAACCCCATAGATCCACCATCAAACAAGCTCGCTATTAATTTTTAAACGCGTTTTCCTTATGGGATCTCGGCTGTTTACCGACCGATTTTGACGATACTTAACCACATGTCGAGCGGCGACCTAAGTAAACCATCGCTTAAAGAAAATTGAAAATCCACCGTTAAACGGGCTCGCTATTAATTTTTAAACGTGTTTTCCTTATGAGATCTCAGCTGTTTACCGACCGATTTTGACGAAACCTCACCACATGACGGGCTGTGGCCTAAGTAAACCATCGCTTAAAGAAAATTGAAAATCCACCGTTCAGCAAAGGCGCGGTGAGGATACAACTCCCCCCCCCCCATCACCTGTGGCACTTCTCGTGATGACCTTGAACATGAGGAAAAAACTTTCGAAAATTAATAACTAGCCTATTTACCCACCGATTCCTACGGGACTTTTTCCAGAGTGTAGGCCTATCCCCAAGGAAGCGAATGACGTAAGAACCCCATAGATCCGCTATCAAAAAAGACCGCTATTAATTTATAACCGCGTTTTCCTTATGGGATCTCGGCTGTTTACCGACCGATTTTGACGAAACTTCACCACATGTCGGGCAGCGGTCTAAGTAAACCATCGCTTAAAGAAAATTGAAAATCCGCTGTTAAACGGGTCAGCTATTAATTTTTAAACTATTTTTAAAATAAAGTTTTATATCCTTACCCCTTTTCCATAAAAAGAAAAACTACTAATTATTTAAGTCCTAACTTTAACAGCAAAGGCACAGTGAGGATGCGAGGGATGACGTCACAGCCATGCACGACCCTCAAGCAGAGGTGTCAACAGCAGGTGAAAGCGACATTGGAAAGCGGTAATTCTTGGACTCCAGAGGTGTCAACAACCCCCGGTGCACAGTCAGTCCGAATCTTCAGTTAGCCATGAAAGGACACAACCCACTGTCCCTAGCTCAGCTATCGTCTATTGTAATAAGAAAGAATTACCTCATTCTGCATCGGAGGATTGCAAAAGCACCAGTGCCTATACAACGGTACACCGCATCCTGCCTCAAGGGATTTTGTCGGGAAGGTGTGATAATGCTTAACAACCCCGAAACAGATCCTCAGGTGATAGATTTGTATAATAAATACAAAGGCAAGAGAGTTTACCAATGCATCCACTGTGAGTACGGTGAACATTATTGCAATAGGCTTCTAAATCCCGCAAGAAATGTTACAGTGTATCGTTTTTCAGACTCTAGCAAAGAGCAGCACGCTTGTTTCTGTTGTGGCAAGTTTGCTTTTCAGGTGAATTGGTTGAGAAACAATTTTTACCTATCTCACTTGATAGCTTTAAAGGCAATGGCCCACATGACAGCTTTTAAGGGCTCTAGACACTCCAACTACATGCTTCTTAGGTATTAAAGACTTCTTTTTACCCTTAACCTCATTCCTTTAAAATTAAAATAATAAATATTAAAACAAAATAATAAAATAAATAAAGAAAAAAGTTTATTTATGGACCTATGGCTGGCAAATAGCGAGACTTTCCCCGAATGCTGCGTTATTCCAGCAGCAAAGGGGCCTACACCAGTAAGTAAAGTGCACCAGTGTGGAGCGTGGAGCACTCCGCTGTTTTCCCCGAGTGCTGCGTTATTCCAGCAGCAAAGGGGCATACGCCAGTAAGTAAAGTGCGCCAGTGTGGAGCGTGGAACACTCCGCTGTTTTCCCCGAGTGCTGCCTTATTCCAGCAGCAAAGGGCCATACGCCAGTAAGTAATATGCCCCCGTCACCTGTGGCACTTGTCGTGACGACCTTGAACACCACAGTTCATCCTCCTACTCCTCACGACCAAGCGCCAGGTACAGATTTATGATAGATAAGAAACCGCCAGTAGATTTGTTAAGTATGCTTTCTTCTCCGGTGCCTTCGCCCATGACGTCACGGCGCGCCCGTGGACTTTGGTAACTAACGATTTATGTTTATGAGAGTAAAACGGCCTTGGATGGGAAGAAGCCAGGTTCCAAGGGAAAACAACCGATGACATCACCCCTGCTTGGTCGGGTAAACTGGCGATTGAGACGAGGAAACAGACTCGACGGGTAAACAAGAGGTTCCCAGCCCTCTGTGTAGGTCCTCTTGTCGTGACGACCTTGAACACCGCAGTTCATCCTCCTACTCCTCACGACCAAGCGCCAGGTACAGTTTTATGATAGATAAGAAACCGCCAGTAGATTTGTTAAGTATGCTTTCTTCTCCGGTGCCCTCACCCATGACGTCACGGCGCGCCCGTGGACTTTGGTAACTAACGATTTATTTTTATGAGAGTAAAACGGCCTTGGGTGGGAAGAAGCCAGGTTCCAAGGGAAAACAACCGATGACATCACCCCTGCTTGGTCGGGTAAACTGGCGATTGAGACGAGGAAACAGACTCGACGGGTAAACAAGAGGTTCCCAGCCCTCTGTGTAGGTCCTCACCGCCACCTCCTCACCCTTGTATTTATCGGGCTCGGGTAAACTGGCGATTGAGATGAGGAAAAAGACTCGAGGGATAAACAAGAGGTTGTCAGCCCTCTGTGAAGGTCCTCACCGCCACCTCCTCACCCTTGTATTTATCGGGCTCGGGTAAACTGGCGATTGAGACGAGGAAAAAGACTCGAGGGATAAACAAGAGGTTGTCAGCCCTCTGTGAAGGTCCTCACCGCCACCTCCTCACCCTTGTATTTATCGGGCTCGGGTAAACTGGCGATTGAGACGAGGAAAAAGACTCAAGGGATGAACAAGAGGTTGCCAGCCCTCTGTGAAGGTCCTCACCGCCACCTCCTCACCCTTGTATTTATCGGGCTCGGGTAAACTGGCGATTGAGACGAGGAAACAGACTCGATGGTTAAACAAGAGGTTGTCAGCCCTCTGTGTGGGTCCTCACCACCACCTCCTCACCCTCGTGTTTATCGAGTAACTAATCGGACTTGTTTTCCTGTTCGCAGGCTGTCCATGCCCGTTGTGCGCTGTCGCCCTGGTGAGCCCCGAGGATCTACGCCACCACATAGAAGCGGTCCACGGTGCGAGCCCGACAGCTTCGACCTCCTCTTCCTCCGCTGCGACGCCACCCGCCAGAGACCTGCGGCCCGGGTGGACCTACCTCCGTATACGCGACCTGGAGATCCGCGTCAACCTCTACACCCCGTTGGGAGATTGCGGAGCCCGGTTCATCCAACTTCCCAGGGCCATCTGCGCGAGGCGCACTGTCATCAACGTGCACAATGACATGTGTTTCATGTACGCTATCCTGGCCAACTTCGTCCCGATGAACCCGCAGAGGCCCGCATCTTATACCTTGGACATCATCGCCCGTTACGACTGGACCGGCCTGCGCTTCCCCGTGGCGCTGAAGGACATCGAGTCCTTTGAGTGCAAGAACGCCATCAGCGTAAACGTTTACGGGATCGAGTGGGTGATGGTGGGGAGACGCCCCGACGGGACGCCGGAGTTCAAGGACAAGGTCTACCCGTTGAAGATCTGCAAGCGGGAGTTGGAGGATCACCGGGACCTGTTGTACGTGACTGCCGGTGGGGAACAGTCACTACACCTACATCGTAAACATGAGTAGGCTAGTGCGTTCTCAGCTGACGTCCCATGCCAACGCTATCCACGTGTGTAAGCGATGGTTCGCTTACTTCCATAATCGACCCAACAAACTGAAACTGTCCGGTGCCGAGCGTCTGGAGGAGCACAAGCGATACTGTACCGCCAAGGCCCCCCCCTCCGCTTGGACATGTCTGGGAAGCAGCAGATCCGCTTCGCCCATCCTGAGTACACTCGGCGCGAGCGTTTTTGCGTTTACGCCTTTAAGCTGGTGTGTACCCCGGAGAAGTTCACCAAGTACGTGGCCAAGTCCAACTTCCTGGACCGCACGTACTACACGGAGGACGTGGCCCTGGTGCATCTGTCCAAAGTCAACATCGTGTTGGACAAGCCCGTCTACGTAGGCATGACAGTCCTGGAGCTGAGCAAGTGGTTCATGTACGAGTTCCTGCGGAAGATGAAGGAGAACCTGGAAGACTTTGAAACCAGCGGCTACCCGAGGTCCCACCCCTGCTACAGCCCCGTCAACGCCAAGGTCATCGGAAAGTTTAAGGACGAGTGTAACGGCCTATCCTTATTCGAGTACCTCGGCCTGCGGTCCAAGCTGTATTTCATGGACATCGAGGACGCAGCGACAGGCGACAGTAAGGCTCTCAAGCGAGCCAAGGGGGGTGGCGAAGGGCGTTGTCAAGAACGTCCTCACCCCCGACGACTACAGAGAGTGCTTATTCAACAGGGTCCAAAAGCACACCACCAACGTCCGCTTTCGGTCCCACCTGCACCGAGTGTACGCCGTGCAGGTGAACAAGCTCAGCCTCAACCCCGCTGATGACAAGCGGTTCGTCCTACCCGACAACATCCGCACTCTACCGTGAGGACATAAAGATATCCCGCTACAGCTAACCAGGAGAGGGGAACATCCGCAGCAGATGGAGGTGGATGATGTGGAAGAGGAGGAGGGACAGCACCAGCCCGAGGACGAAGACGAGGAAGAGGAATTCTCCGTCTAGTTGTATATATTAATTATAAGAAAAATTTGTAAATAGTATCTGTAAGTAATTATACGACAATAGTTTTATGTACAGCATGAACCCGAGTTGTTTATTTCCTCCCTTTGCTCACTCAAAAGTCACAAGCCGTTAGGCTCAGAAAAACTCAAGTGTGAGAGAAAGGAGTTATGGGCCGTTTGACCCGAGCCGTGCAGCTTAAAAAGCCCCCGCCAACCGGGAGCGGTTGGTGGCGCGTGTCGGGGACGGCCCTGAAGGAGTTGCCCAGCGGTCTGCTGATGTCCGAGGGGTCACCCTCGAGTTAGTCAGCGGCTTGCTGATGTCCGAGGGGTCTCGCGCCCTCTTTGGCGGCCTTCACTGCCGCTTGGCGGGGGCTCAGCCAGTGACACGCGCCGCTGGTATATAAACCTGAGGTCCAGCCCCGCTGCCTCAGTTTTACTAATTTATTTTTTTTATCAAAATTTAGTAAGGAGAAAGGAGAAAGGAAAAACACAAGCTTTATCATAATGAGACATGTATTGTACAGTAAAAAGGTTACATACACACACTACAAAAACCTTACAAACTAGTTTTAAGCGAATATGGAGAAGCAGTCAGCACCGGTTGTGTGATACCTTCATTACCACCAGTTGCACACTTTATCACCACCGGCTTCACTGTGTGTGTCAAACCAGTGACTCTGGGGACTCCTGAATAACGGTCCACCCAAAGGTTTTCCAATCGCGTTATGATGTCCATAATCATAATGTAGATTTCACAGTCTTTATTTTCATCCAAATATAAGTTGCAACCATGTGTATGCTGACCTCTATGATGTAACTGGATGTCCAAGAACACATTACCCTGATTGGCGGGATTTTGCACCGTATGTTGATAACCGGAATCGACCCAACTGACAGTGGGTAGTGAATCGTTCGAATCTTTTTCCACAAGCTCCAAGTCTCCAGGTAGTTTCGGGGGATTGACACTTCTACTGTTGTCATTCATGCAACTGCTATCGACACATACGCTGACGTTCTTGGAACCTCCTCCTTCGGATATTTGGTTGGATGATGGTGATGCAAAGTCTTCAGATATCTCCGGAGCATTGCCACTTTCAATGTCGTTTATGCAACTGCTATCAATACATGTGTTGACTTTCTGCGGACCTCTTCCTGCTGAGGTTTGTATGAACGATCTCGGTTGTGAGGAACGATTGTTTCTTCGCTTCCTTCTAACACAGAGGTGGTGCTGACGATGATGGAGACGAAGTCCATCTCGCGACGTGAACGACTCCTCGCAGTATGGACATTTCCAGGTCGCCAGCTTCGATGGTGTGGCGACTGACCGTTTCAGTGATGGTGCTGGCGGTGGTTGTTCAGGACTTCGTGGAGAAAAGTACATGGTGCTATAGCCATCCATCGCTTCCAACTCCTTCAACAACGTCTGGACTGATTCATCCACTTCGATTGCACTAGCCATGTTTGTGTTTACTCTGCAACATCACTAGACAAACTGAAGGTGATGACGTCACCGCGGTCTACGACTACACTATTTAAGGTAGGTCAATGCGTGCAAGGGCGCAGGTTTTAGTTAGGTTTACAGACGCAGGTTTAGGTTAGGTTTACAAACGCAGGTTTAGGTTAGGTTTACAGACGCAGGTTTAGGTTAGGTTTACAGACGCAGGTTTAAGTTAGGTTTGAATATGTATAAACGTCGCGCGCGCGCGGAGTTCATCGGGACGAAGTTGGCCAGGATAGCGTACATGAAACACATGTCATTGTGCACGTTGATGACAGTGCGCCTCGCGCAGATGGCCCTGGGAAGTTGGATGAACCGGGCTCCGCCTTCTCCCAACGGGGTGTAGAGGTTGACGCGGATCTCCAGGTCGCGTATACGGAGGTAGGTCCACCCGGGCCGCAGGTCTCTGGCGGGTGGCGTCGCAGCGGAGGAAGAGGAGGTCGAAGCTGTCGGGCTCGCACCGTGGACCGCTTCTATGTGGTGGCGTAGATCCTCGGGGCTCACCAGGGCGACAGCGCACAACGGGCATGGACAGCCTGCGAACAGGAAAACAAGTCCGATTAGTTACTCGATAAACACGAGGGTGAGGAGGTGGTGGTGAGGACCCACACAGAGGGCTGACAACCTCTTGTTTAACCATCGAGTCTGTTTCCTCGTCTCAATCGCCAGTTTACCCGAGCCCGATAAATACAAGGGTGAGGAGGTGGCGGTGAGGACCTTCACAGAGGGCTGGCAACCTCTTGTTCATCCATTGAGTCTTTTTCCTCGTCTCAATCGCCAGTTTACCCGAGCCCGATAAATACAAGGGTGAGGAGGTGGCGGTGAGGACCTTCACAGAGGGCTGACAACCTCTTGTTTATCCCTCGAGTCTTTTTCCTCGTCTCAATCGCCAGTTTACCCGAGCCCGATAAATACAAGGGTGAGGAGGTGGCGGTGAGGACCTTCACAGAGGGCTGACAACCTCTTGTTTATCCCTCGAGTCTTTTTCCTCATCTCAATCGCCAGTTTACCCGAGCCCGATAAATACAAGGGTGAGGAGGTGGCGGTGAGGACCTACACAGAGGGCTGGGAACCTCTTGTTTACCCGTCGAGTCTGTTTCCTCGTCTCAATCGCCAGTTTACCCGACCAAGCAGGGGTGATGTCATCGGTTGTTTTCCCTTGGAACCTGGCTTCTTCCCACCCAAGGCCGTTTTACTCTCATAAAAATAAATCGTTAGTTACCAAAGTCCACGGGCGCGCCGTGACGTCATGGGTGAGGGCACCGGAGAAGAAAGCATACTTAACAAATCTACTGGCGGTTTCTTATCTATCATAAAACTGTACCTGGCGCTTGGTCGTGAGGAGTAGGAGGATGAACTGCGGTGTTCAAGGTCGTCACGACAAGAGGACCTACACAGAGGGCTGGGAACCTCTTGTTTACCCGTCGAGTCTGTTTCCTCGTCTCAATCGCCAGTTTACCCGACCAAGCAGGGGTGATGTCATCGGTTGTTTTCCCTTGGAACCTGGCTTCTTCCCATCCAAGGCCGTTTTACTCTCATAAACATAAATCGTTAGTTACCAAAGTCCACGGGCGCGCCGTGACGTCATGGGCGAAGGCACCGGAGAAGAAAGCATACTTAACAAATCTACTGGCGGTTTCTTATCTATCATAAATCTGTACCTGGCGCTTGGTCGTGAGGAGTAGGAGGATGAACTGTGGTGTTCAAGGTCGTCACGACAAGTGCCACAGGTGACGGGGGCATATTACTTACTGGCGTATGGCCCTTTGCTGCTGGAATAAGGCAGCACTCGGGGAAAACAGCGGAGTGTTCCACGCTCCACACTGGCGCACTTTACTTACTGGCGTATGCCCCTTTGCTGCTGGAATAACGCAGCACTCGGGGAAAACAGCGGAGTGCTCCACGCTCCACACTGGTGCACTTTACTTACTGGTGTAGGCCCCTTTGCTGCTGGAATAACGCAGCATTCGGGGAAAGTCTCGCTATTTGCCAGCCATAGGTCCATAAATAAACTTTTTTCTTTATTTATTTTATTATTTTGTTTTAATATTTATTATTTTAATTTTAAAGGAATGAGGTTAAGGGTAAAAAGAAGTCTTTAATACCTAAGAAGCATGTAGTTGGAGTGTCTAGAGCCCTTAAAAGCTGTCATGTGGGCCATTGCCTTTAAAGCTATCAAGTGAGATAGGTAAAAATTGTTTCTCAACCAATTCACCTGAAAAGCAAACTTGCCACAACAGAAACAAGCGTGCTGCTCTTTGCTAGAGTCTGAAAAACGATACACTGTAACATTTCTTGCGGGATTTAGAAGCCTATTGCAATAATGTTCACCGTACTCACAGTGGATGCATTGGTAAACTCTCTTGCCTTTGTATTTATTATACAAATCTATCACCTGAGGATCTGTTTCGGGGTTGTTAAGCATTATCACACCTTCCCGACAAAATCCCTTGAGGCAGGATGCGGTGTACCGTTGTATAGGCACTGGTGCTTTTGCAATCCTCCGATGCAGAATGAGGTAATTCTTTCTTATTACAATAGACGATAGCTGAGCTAGGGACAGTGGGTTGTGTCCTTTCATGGCTAACTGAAGATTCGGACTGACTGTGCACCGGGGGTTGTTGACACCTCTGGAGTCCAAGAATTACCGCTTTCCAATGTCGCTTTCACCTGCTGTTGACACCTCTGCTTGAGGGTCGTGCATGGCTGTGACGTCATCCCTCGCATCCTCACTGTGCCTTTGCTGTTAAAGTTAGGACTTAAATAATTAGTAGTTTTTCTTTTTATGGAAAAGGGGTAAGGATATAAAACTTTATTTTAAAAATAGTTTAAAAATTAATAGCGGACCCGTTTAACAGCGGATTTTCAATTTTCTTTAAGCGATGGTTTACTTAGACCGCTGCCCGACATGTGGTGAAGTTTCGTCAAAATCGGTCGGTAAACAGCCGAGATCCCATAAGGAAAACGCGGTTATAAATTAATAGCGGTCTTTTTTGATAGCGGATCTATGGGGTTCTTACGTCATTCGCTTCCTTGGGGATAGGCCTACACTCTGGAAAAAGTCCCGTAGGAATCGGTGGGTAAATAGGCTAGTTATTAATTTTCGAAAGTTTTTTCCTCATGTTCAAGGTCATCACGAGAAGTGCCACAGGTGATGTGGGGGGGGGGAGTTGTATCCTCACCGCGCCTTTGCTGAACGGTGGATTTTCAATTTTCTTTAAGCGATGGTTTACTTAGGCCACAGCCCGTCATGTGGTGAGGTTTCGTCAAAATCGGTCGGTAAACAGCTGAGATCTCATAAGGAAAACACGTTTAAAAATTAATAGCGAGCCCGTTTAACGGTGGATTTTCAATTTTCTTTAAGCGATGGTTTACTTAGGTCGCCGCTCGACATGTGGTTAAGTATCGTCAAAATCGGTCGGTAAACAGCCGAGATCCCATAAGGAAAACGCGTTTAAAAATTAATAGCGAGCTTGTTTGATGGTGGATCTATGGGGTTCTTTCGTAATTCGCTTCCTCTGGGATAGGCCTACACTCTGGAAAAAGTCCCGTGGGAATCGGTGGGTAAATAGGCTAGTTATTAATTTTCGAAAGTTTTTCCCTCATGTTCAAGGTCATCACGAGAAGTGCACAGGTGATGGGGGGGGATCCTCACCACGCCTTTGCTGATTGGGTGGATCCTCACGCCAGGTGACGTCATGGGGGGGGAACTCCTCACTTGTCCATAAGGAAAACGCGTTTAAAAATTAATAGCGGGCCCGTTTAACGGTTGATTTTCAATTTTCTTTAAAGGATGGTTTACTTAGGCTGCCGTCCGACATGTGGTGAGGTTTCGTCAAAATCGGTAGGTAAACAGCTGAGATCCCATAAGGAAAACGCGGCTAAAAATTAATAGCAGCCTTGTTTAATGGCGGATCTATGGGGTTCTTACGTCATTCGCTTCCTCTGGGATAGGTCTACACTCTGGAAAAAGTCCCGTGGGAATCGGTGGGTAAATAGGCTAGTTATTAATTTTCGAAAGTTTTTCCTCCTGTCGGGGGGGGGGGGAGCTCCTCACTTGTCCATAAGGAAAACGCGTTTAAAAATTAATAGCGGGCCCGTTTAACGGTTGATTTTCAATTTTCTTTAAAGGATGGTTTACTTAGGCTGCCGTCCGACATGTGGTGAGGTTTCGTCAAAATCGGTAGGTAAACAGCTGAGATCCCATAAGGAAAACGCGGTTAAAAATTAATAGCAGCCTTGTTTAATGGTGGATCTATGGGGTTCTTACGTCATTCGCTTCCTCTGGCATAGGTCTACACTCTGGAAAAAGTCCCGTGGGAATCGGTGGGTAAATAGGCTAGTTATTAATTTTCAAAAGTTTTTTCCTCCTGTCGGGGGGGGGGGGGGGGCTCCTCAGGCTCCTCACGCCAGGCGCCAGGTTTAAGTTAGGTTAATGGGTCACGTGACGGGGGGGGGGTCTCCTCACTTGTCCATAAGGAAAACGCGTTTAAAAATTAATAGCGGGCCCGTTTAACGGTTGATTTTCAATTTTCTTTAAAGGATGGTTTACTTAGGCTGCCGTCCGACATGTGGTGAGGTTTCGTCAAAATCGGTAGGTAAACAGCTGAGATCCCATAAGGAAAACGCGGTTAAAAATTAATAGCAGCCTTGTTTAATGGTGGATCTATGGGGTTCTTACGTCATTCGCTTCCTCTGGGTTAGGTCTACACTCTGGAAAAAGTCCCGTGGGAATCGGTGGGTAAATAGGCTAGTTATTAATTTTCGAAAGTTTTTTCCTCCTGTCGGGGGGGGGGGGGGCTCCTCAGGCTCCTCACGCCAGGCGCCAGGTTTAAGTTAGGTTAATGGGTCACGTGACCGGGGGGGGGCTCCTCAGGCTCCTCACGCCAGGTGCCAGGTTTAAGTTAGGTTAATGGGTCACGTGACGGGGGGGGGCTCCTCGGCTCCTCAGTTTGCTAAGGTGGTCCAGAACCGGCCATAGCACCCTACTAGCATAGTTTTCTCTTATTTGGTATCAGAAGTACTTATTTTTCAATAAATTATGGACACAATATGAATACATTTGTAATATTGTTTTTTTTAATGTATAAAACCCAATGCGAACGATTATTACAAGGCTGAACCACCAGAGGGTTATGTAGCCAATGCTAGTTATGTGATACAACATTACAATCATAACTATGAGTTGTAATTTGGTTGTTGTGACCCTTTTTTAAACTTAATTAATATTGATATTAAAGAAAAAATTAAAACTATTGTAATGGCATACATTCCGATGCTGTTTAGTATATTGTAAGTATCAGGGTGTTGGTATCACAGGAGAAGTAGGATTCATCCTGGCAGGAAACATTGCCTAACGGATCAAACCTGGCAGGCTCATGTCATAAATACAATAAAGGTAGTGTTATATTTTATTACAAATAATACTGATTTACAGTTAGTTACATTTCAACGGTATATAAAATAAATATTCATATTTAATAGTTGATGTCCTTTTCTAAACACTCGATATACCAGAAACAAATAACTAATTGTTAAGAATAAATTGTAGACTATTTAATGTTATAATGTGTAAACACTTAACAAATTAATGCCCATACGTAGTAAAACAGCGATACTTTGTATTTCTTTCGTAAAATAAGAAGTTTATTATTTCTGCTATTTTTTAAATGGGAGTAATATTTGAATTGATTATTATTACACCCAAGGATTGTAATGACATAATTTAGAGAAATAGGGTCAACATTTAAAACAATTAAATAATTCCAAGCCGAACTATTTTTGCTGAAAACTCTGCCTAAGATCCTCTGATTCAAAAAATACATTTTCTACTTTGTGTGAAGTGAACTTTCGCCACCATACTAGATTGTCCTCAATTTTCTCGTAATAAAATGGCTTTTAAAGATTACTATTGTTCAAATTTAGACTTAAATGTGTTCATTTTGATTACCATAGTTATAAATAAAAGTACCTTAACTGACTCATAAATATAAAAGTTTTATAAGTTACTACCCAATATCCTAGTTTTAGATTTGTATAGGTTTACTTAAACATACAATTTCTTTCATAAAAAAGCTTATAATTGGTAGCAGAAATAAGTAAAAATTATATTTTATAAATACAGTACTTGTCTCAATATACTTTCTTCTAAGCCATTGAAAATTATTTAATCTGCTTAATATGAGTGCCAAAGGGTTTGTAGCAGACAATTTAAACATTGTTAACTAACTTTATCTAAAAATAAATTATTCATTTTTATGATTAATGACTTATGATTATGACAATTGACTATTCATGAATTATATTTTAAAAATAGCACCAATGCATAATCTGCCATTTCATTACCGTCTGATTTCTTAACTTTTTCCCAAACCACTAAAGATAAAATTATTTTTAGCAATAAAAAATTAATTTTATTTTAAGTTATCTAATATATATTCAAGTAGGGAACTTTGGAAAATATTTTAAATCCTTTTTTAAATCTGATTATTTTTATAAAACGAACGTTTGAAAATATAGGTTCGATTCAAAAGTGTTTGTAAAAGGAAGGATATAATAGTTGTACAAGTTTATTCCTAATTTTACCATATAATTTTAGAAGTAAGGCACAAACTGATGGTACTAAATGTTCAGTAATCATGTCCGCCACTTTCCAATAAGGGTGCAAAAGCTCATCTGACCCAAAATAGGAAACGTGGTATCAGAATCAGAGGAAGTCAGTGCACATCACTGAGATCTATGTTAAGTCTGGAATCACTACTCTTTGACTAAATGTTTCCCAAAAGCGTGCCGTCCAGTTCAGCTTTTTGCTTCGTTGTGTTGTCACCTTAGAGTTAGCTAGCTGGACCGATCAAAATTCATTGGGTGGACGCTTTCAAAATTCAAAGTCGCCAACCGGTTGTCTTCTGTAGTGTTTACTTTCAACAGTTAATAACAGTATGTTGATATGTAAGTAAAATAAATAATTAAATTAACCACCCAAGAAACCACCTAGAAACAAGACTATTTTCATGTTACCTAAATCATTACTTAGCTTCAAGATGTTCCTTTTTATTCAAACAAATTCACAAGATTCCAAAGTTCAGTTTAACAACAGGTTTCAACTTGTAATGTACTTTAAAACAATGATAATGGTTTTGAAAAATCACTAAATTTACGATGGGGAATAAAATGACTATAACACCAAACTGTCAAAAACTCCCACAATGCATCAGTAAAACACATTGGCCAACATAACGACCAAAAACACAGCGGCACGCTTTTCTAACATAGAGTGGTGACTCCAGATATAACATAGAGCTCAGTGGTGCATATTTACTAGCAACAATATTCCTGCTTGAAATAATTTAATTTTCAAAACCTGTTTTCACTGTCCTCAACAATGATAGTATTTTACTAAGATTTAATTGTTTAATTTCAGTGCGTCTGGAGTAATACGATTCCAATTAAAAATCAAATACAGGCAGGTAACTGGAAAACTAAGTATTTTCAGAAATAAATTTTTTCTTAAATTGTTCATTAATATTCAAATCCTAAATTATTATTGAAGATGTTTTAGTTGAGAACATCCTATATGTAAAAAAGATTTTTATCTTATTACCTAGTATATAATAAATATCAGTTAGTCAAAAAGTTACAAACATAACTGATTTAAAACTGAAGATTGAGAAAGCTATCACTGCGAGCGATTATTTCGGTACGTTGAGGTTCCTTCCGGCCATCGGAGCGGACAAACTACCGCGTCAGTCACAAAGCTTGGAATTACACGGCCCGATGGAACGCGCAATGAATCGTTTTATAAACTCATATGTGAATACGTAGATCCCTTTTAATACTAGACTTTAAATTCAAATCTAAAACCCGGGTTAAAAACAAATGATACCCCTGTCGCAGCAAACCTGCGTACTTAGCGAATTTTCAATGCGTAATATTTGTCTTAATATCACATGAAGCCACATACCACGTTTCATCAATATTCATTCATAAATAAGCGATATATAATAGTTCAATTATTCTCCATAAGAATAACATGGGGGCTGAGTAAGCAGGATTGCTGCAACAAGGAACACAAAATATGGGTTTTCATGCAAATATCAATATAACTCAACTAGGTAAAGTCACATAGCAAGTTTTATTAATTTATGTGCATAATTAAGGGAGACATTTCATTTTACTTTTTCTCCATAAGAATAGCATCGGGGCTGAGTTAGCAGGTTTGCTGCTACGGGAATAATCCGTAATTTTTTTGTGGAAATAATAATAGACCACAACCAGATGAAGCCGTATACCAAGTTTCGTTAGTGCCCATAAATAAGCAAGATATAAAAATTGTATTATTCTCCATAAGAATAACATAGTACAACGTACTGTGTTTAGCACTTTTAATATCTCTGTAACCAATTGACGTAGAGAAATTATCAAAACATCAAACTGTGTGTTTTTTAAAGCTGAATTCAATGGTGAAAACTACATTGACTTTTTAATATATTACATGTAAAATCTTCAAAAAACCCACTTTTGGGGTACAAAACCCCCCAAAATACCACTTCGGATGGGTCGATCGGTCTGGTTTTCGAACTAAGTCATAAATGCTGTTTAAAGTCATATATATACAGTTTCAAACAAATGGGGTTTTTGGGGTCTGGGGGCCTTAAAACGAAAAGTTATCATGGTCCCGGGCCTAGGTCTTACCATGCTGACTACGGTAATAGTTTTTTCCCTATAGGGAAAATTCGCTAAAACCAAATTAGTTGTAAATAAAAAATATATTCATTTGGTATTATTAACTGTATCTTAATCGTTTTTTATTTATAAAATACTTACATTTCCAGATTACGTGATGTTAAAACTGCGAGATGAAAATTTAAAAGGTCTTAAACAAATCTAATTATAATTATACTCTCACTATATTCGGACACATAACAATCAGAGTATTGGTGTTTTACCTGCTGAGAAGTTCAGGTTACAAGAGTTAGAGTTCTTAGATTTGCTGTCGTGTTTGATGTCTACCTAATATTGCTGGTGTAACGCGTGAATTTAAACAAATTAAATCAACTCACATCGAAACCTTAACTGATGGAATGGTAATAATTTATAATTTCAGGAGAAATACCGATGAAGGCATCTTTCCAGCTGCTTTGTTGGAGTTATATTCATAAAAGTCATCCGGCAAAATTATTTAATCACAGATAAGTCATAATTGCATTGCGTTTACGAATATTTATTAACAAGTAATTCTTTTAATAGCGATGTTTTAATGTCCTGCCATTTTTCGGGTACTAAGTCATTTCTAAAATTATACTTTATTTAGATTTTAAGGAAAAATACTTTATTGTGATTTTAGTGTATATTGATTTTTTTTCCCCACAGCATAGAATTAAAAACTTGTATCGTGGCGGTGCGGCGCGGTGGCCTGAAGTAAGGGACTTCAAGTGAAGAAATCCATCTGACACTTACAGTGGTTGACTGTATTGGCAAGTGCAGTTGAAATTAACAAACTAAACTGACTTTTAGAACTAAAAGTTTTGTAGTTTACTTCAGAGCGTGTAATGTATTTTTACAAGTAATGTATTTATGCGCTTTTATGAATTCGAATTTTCTAACAATACTTAACTGTGGTATGTTACGTCGGTTATTATTTAATTATACGTATGTTTGTGCATTAATTTAATGAATACAACATTAAAAAAAACTTTGTTTGAAACTAATACCTGAGGTGTCTATTTTCAATTAGCTTTACATATGCAACTCAATGGGAGGATGTTTACAAAATGTTATTCAACAAGTCTCTCCTGGGAGACCGATTAGAATAGAATGCACATAATACACGTACAAGGTAATTCTAAATGATGTACCATTTAAAAAAGTATTTATTATGTTACAAATCCAAAATTAATAATCTTTATACCAATGAAAAGAGGAAGTTTCAAAATTTGTTGTTCATACCTCATAAGTTGTAGTAAAATGGGCAGTGGCAACATAGCTAAATTAGTAGATTTTGATGTTTAAATATTTAATTTACAGCTGATTTTAAGAAAAAAGACAATTTTTTAGAATTGTTTTTAAAATGATAATAAGTAATGTACTTAAACTTAAAACTGATTTTATTACTACTTTTTCAAAGCAAATCAGTTAAAACAGGGCCATTCAAGTATATAAGTGTTCAATGTTGCCACCGTTAGCTATACGGCAAACATGTATGTGGTAGCCAAACTCGACCCACACACGACAAAGCATATCTGCTGTTACTGAGTGCACGGCAGCAGTGATACGGTTCCACAGATCGTTCAGAGTTGTTGGTAGAGGAGGGACGTAAACAGCTTCCTTAACATAACCATAAGAAATAATCACATAGAGTGAGATCAGGAGATGTCAGTGACCAGAAGTCTAGAGCCAGGTCTTCATTTCCCCTGCGACCTATCCAGCGATGAGGAAGGGATTCATTCAAAAAGCCTCGTACATGGTGGTGTCAATGGGGCGGAGCTCCATTCTGTTGGAAAATGAACAATGGCTGTTCCCTAAATTTATGGAAGATTCACAGGATTTCATTACCCAACAGGATGGAGCTCCGCTCCATTGACACCTCCATGTACGAGGATTTTTTAATGAATCCCCTCCTCATCGCTGGATAGGTCGCAGGGGAAATGAAGACCTGGCTCTAGACTTCTGGTCACTGACATCTCCTGATCTCACTCTATGTGATTATTTCTTATGGTTATGTTAAGGAAGCTGTTTACGTCCCTCCTCTACCAACAACTCTGAACGATCTGTGGAACCGTATCACTGCTGCCGTGCACTCAGTAACAGCAGATATGCTTTGTCGTGTGTGGGTCGAGTTTGGCTACCATGTAGATGTTTGCCGTGGCAATATTGAACACTTATAAGGTATGAAAAAACCTTGAAACTTCCTCTTTTCATTGGAATAAAAATTGTTAATTTTGGATTTGTACTTTAAAATACGAATTTTTTTAAAGGGATCCATCATTTAGAAAAACCCTGTACATTAAACAAGATATAAGCAATGCAGAGCGCGTGGAGGCAAGAGTTAGGGTTGAGAGCACTAATCGATCCTCTTCACTTTGACCTCTGTAACTGGACTTTAACCTCCGGTCACCCTTCTGAATACGTATTTTTAATTAATGAGACAACTGAGGAAATATAACTAGACATGCTCGTATGTCTGGGTAGTTCAGACTACTTAAACGACAAATACAATAAAAAAGCTGTAACAATAATGAGAACCTGTTTTTAACTATTGTTTTGTATAATAAATTATAAATTATAGTTTTTCATACAGAAACATAATATAAAATATTTAAATTCCCTTCTTAGCTCATGACAAAATTTAATTAAAACGTTAAAGTCTCAATGTGTCTGTTTTTATATATATTCCTAAGTAGTATTAGTAATGGCAAAATCAATTTTAAAATGACTTTTTATGGTTTTAAAGTTGTTATAAAATTATTTTTTATTACAACAAAATTTCCTATCTGATCCATTTTATAATATTTTAAAATAGTTTAAAAATCTATTTTAGAATAATTTTGAAATAACTTATAAATCAGTTTAAAATTAATTTTAAATTCTTTCAAAATAATTTTAAAACTACAAAAACAATATTTACTGAAAAAATACTGTTTATACTTGTTTTCACAATCTGACTAATCTAATGCTCTTGAAAATCATTGAACAAAATTATAAAATATATTTTACGTTTCAAAAATATTATGACCAAACCGGGTATAGAACCCATAATCTGTTGACCACTAAACACACGTCTTCACCTTCTCGACCACTTCGCCCCTTGACAGACAATGGTTGGGCTGGCAACATAAAATAACCAATTGAACACACCCCACGGGGACTTGGTGAAACTATAGCATTCCTTGTTTGCTTTTGTTGTTGCTGGTAAACACTGTAATTTGTATACATCTTGTAATTTGTAAGGTTGTAGAAACAAAACTCGTAATATTCTATTGATATAAATGTTGAACAATATGGCACCCAAAACCGAGCTAACACAAATCATCGGGAAATGAAATGTACATTTATATAAGTTTTTGAGGCTGCAAACGAATTACTACATCAACTCATTTTGGCCAAAGATAAACAATTTTGAAATTAATAGAGAACTTCTTTGCTAAGCACTCCATGTTTCTCATCAGTGAAAAAAAAACAATATTAATAACTATAAAAATTGCTTATTTTTAAAATGTATTGATTTAAACAAATTTTAATTATTATAATTTCTTTTTAAAATTATTTTTAAAGATTTGGTTAGGAATTTTAATTGAGTTAGTAAAAAGTTATTTAATATAATTTTAAAACAATATATAAACAATTTATATTAATATTTTAAAGTTATTTTGAAACTAATTTAAACATCTGTTAAAGTTGTTTCAAAATTATTTAAAATTATTTTGAAACTTATGTTAAATTTACTATCACTTTTGATTTCTTCATAATTTTTCATCGATGAAACAATGATTTTAAATAGTTTTACATAATGTAAAAAGCATAACATTTTGTAATTTAAAATTATTTTAAATTATTATTTTTACTATTTTGAACGAGTTTTGTAACATTTGTTTATAGTAATATTAAAACTCATATAGAAATTACTTTGAAATAAGTTTTCAAAATTATTTTTCATCAATTGTAAACCCATGTTATAATTATATTAAAATAATTTTAACTCGTTTTAAACATAAACTCATTTCAAAACCATTTTAAATTATTTTGAAAATATTACAAATTATTTCTATGCTAATTGGGTTACTTTACAACCTCATACAACACATTTTATGAAATATCATTTCATAAAAGTAAACTTGGACGAAAATGGTGTGTTATGTTAAGGTAAAGGTGCTGTGCGAGTTTCAATAAGGTCGTGGTTAGTGTTTTAAACATAAACTAGGCCTGAAGATCCCGGCTGTATTGAGATGGGGTTCATGCAGAGTGAAAACATATGTTAGTGCTACAGTCTGTTGTGATACTGGTGAACATTTTCGGTAAATTAACTTATGTTTGGATAACCATCAGATCTGACCAAATAAAATAATCGTTTACAGGAGATAAACTCAGACACATCTAATGCCAATGAGGTGGAGCCCCAAGACATTTTCTTATATATTACAAGTGTCGACACAAATATAACAAACCAACACTTTGATATGTTGTATACAAGGTTTGTTCTCGTAATAACACCTTTTAATTTATTCATCAAAAGAATAGATATGTATTACAATTTGGTAAGCTAAATATTCTTTAACTATATGCATTTAAAATTTATCGTTTTAAAAATTACATTAAAAGTTTAAACTTTTTTTAGGTGCTATCAAAATATATTTTATATTTATAAGCTATTATTTGGGTTTTTAACTACTCTGCATCATAAGTGTGATACGTTTTGTGATATTGAGACTAATATCATTGACTATAGATACTTCAGTATCTATAATCAGTCAATGCTAATATGCAAGCAGTTTTTAAAAGAATGAGATATAAGGATCTAAAAATCTAAAGAACTGAGTGTTATACTTAATGAGAAAAAATTAAAACTATATCCTAGGAAATTCCTTATTGCTTGCATTTTCTTAAGTGCACTGCTCCACATGCCTTCAAAGCGTTAATGTGAATCTTCTGAAAGAATATAAATGAATTTAATTTAATATTTAACTTATGTTGACCCATTTATAAAAAAAATATGTTACAGATACCATCGAAATAATGAATACTAGAATGGCAAGTTAGTATACACACAATATTCTATGAGGAGTGTTTTAAAGTAAAAAGCATGAGAAAAACATTTGCTTGGGTTCGAGCAGGTTCTATTGGTCACTACGACATGGAAAACGAACGTCAAGTCGATTATTAGTCCCAATGAGAAAATATTACGTTGATCCTGACGATGACTGTGTGACTGGTCAACTGGTAGCCTTATACAATTTAATGAAATATTTACCGCGTATTTGTTGGATAAACATATGAGTCATAATATATTTTTTGATCTCTTTTTAAAGCTAAAGTTCTACAAACCACTAAAATGTAATCAAAATCGTTAGAGCCGTTTATTGGGAAATTTCGATTTTTTTATGTTTTTTAGCGATTTTGGGGGGATAATTATCCTTAAGATTTTTAAATTTTAAAAATGAAAAACAACCTGGACATATCGTGGATTAGTACCTACATACCAAGTTTCATCAAAATTGGACAACTGGTTTCTCCAGCTTTGTTCACATCAACACAGGCACGCACACACAAACTCACACAGACATCACGTACAAATCACTTTTTTGGGATCAGAGAGCACCAAAACGAGTGCAAGTAAAAACTAAGTGTGCAAATAAAAACGTTTTTATTTATGTAGTCAAAAAGTATACTCTTGTTTCCGTATGCATGTAGGTAACATTATTTTTTATAAACCCCGATGCAAGAAGACCATTACACAGGAAAATGAAACCAGGAAACGCTCACTTAAGCCTACCTGGGGCGTCCTGTATATCACAGTAGTAGCTTTATGACTGGCGGAAGGGATTTCTTGAGACATTACTTCATGTCCCAAATATTTTTTAAATCTATTCTATAAAAAATATGTTTTTAATAAATATAACGTTTGTTTTGAAACACCATCCACCAACGAATAGAATAAATATTAAATTTATATGCCATTGGACATATCGTACAATTGTATCGTTAAAAATATGTTCAATGTTGCCCATTGCAAACAAAACAAAAAACAATATTACCCTTAGTATGTGAGAAAGCTTATGGTACTCTATAGTTATGTTTAATTATAATTTGCAATAGTCGAGGGTATAAGCCTTAAAATTGTTCCGTATCCCAACCCCCGGAGTTGTTTAAAAAAATAAACCTTAGTTTTCATGGCTTTATACAAAATCTTAATAATGAGGTAATTTTAAAACAGAGATAAAAATAAAACCTCCTAATTTTTATCTTAGTTTAATTATATTACACTGTTGAACTTTTCTAAACCTCCGGGTTTTGCTGCGTTTTTGGCAGTGAACTATCTATCACACTGTTAATTCTAGATTATTGTTGTTATAAAATATTCACGTTTCAACACTGTATGTTGTTGAAAATATTTATAAATGTTCTTGTTCATATACTAGTTTATATATGTTTAGCTGCTTTGCTAGTTATTGCTGTCCTGTATATTTATAAAGATTTAAATAAATTATTACAATATAATATTTTCAAGTGCATACTAATTTCCAGTTTAAATTTGAAAATAACTGTTTTATACATTTCGTGTTGCATTGCTAATATATTCAATATATATATATATATATATATATATATATATATATATATATATATATATATATATTTAAAGTTGCATACTTATTTCTTTCGTATTTGTATTTACAGCGTGTTAAATAGCAGTCATAGCAGATGTTAACTTAAGTAATCAAATAACACCTCCTCCCTAAAAATATGTTACTGAAACATAATACATAGTTGTAGTCTTAATCTAATATACATCAGTAATACTAGTTATAAGTTTTTACTTCAACAGAACCCCATTCCTACTCTCCCATTATATCAGTGTGAGACAAAAAATTCCAAAATTCTGTAAAATTGTGCATTTGAAGACAACCATTTAACCTTTCACGTTACCTTTTAATATGCTATAAAGATAGGTTTTGCGCGATAAAACAACATCATCCCGATGGATTTTATTTGTTTCTTCTATTTGTCATTGGTTTTGTTTCTTAAATTAATATGGATCAAAAATCTTCATTTTAGTTATCAAATATTGAATCAGCTCGGAACAGTTAACATTTAGCAATTAGTATTGAGACGCCATTTAATACTTTTAAATCGAGGTAATTTTTTATATTCCTTAATTTATTCGGTTTGGAAAATATCGTTCTTAGAATTTAAAGATCAGGGTTCAAATGCACATTTATTGTTACCTATCTATTTTATGCGTAAAAATACTTAAAAGCTACTAAAATATCACACATGAGTATTCATAAAATAGAAAGATTAAGTACTGTTATGGTTGTACAACAATGTATTATTCTTAACGTAATAAACGGTTTACATGATTATTCAGTTTATGAAATAGAGAGCTCAGCTTTTCATTGAATTGAGTTATGTTCCAGAATTGTTCAACATAAAGGAAAATATTGGCCGCTAGCTGGTAAAATATGCTTAGCATTCATCCCATTAGGTATAATTTCACAACCATTTTAGGTATAATGTCAAAAACATAAATTCAGTTTGCATAATAGGTATAATTCATTTTATTTCCACGAACTCTAAGACGAGTATTTTTTAAACCCCTCATAATGTTACACAAACATAAACTGGCGTTCATTGCCCCTTTGAACTTACTCCTGAGTAAATAATTACGTCATAAATTAAACAACTACTTTACATTGGACGCTACTACGGTAAACGGAGGTCGTAAATCAAAAAATATTCGAGCTCTCCCATAATATTATTCTTGCATAAGTTCATTCTGCTGAAATTATGGGGAAAAACTAGCAGTTCTTATTGTGAAACAATCAATATAATCATAGGCTCAGTCTTGTATCGTTACAATCTTATTTAATTTGTATATAGTGAGTCCCACTTATATATATTATTTTGTTTCAGGGATCCATTTCTTAAAGTTTGGATATCACTCCTTGCTAACCTAACTTTGCCTGAGGGCTGTGGGTTGAAGGAATGTAGAAAAAAGAGAAAAAAAATTGACTTCTAAGTTATAGAAGTCGAATCATAGACGGCCACTATTTTGGTTACTCACTTTTAAGGGATTTATCACTCACAACTCTATTATACCGCATTATACGTTAATAAATAACGACTTATGAAATAAAACAAATCTTTTGGAGTTAAATAAAGTAAGATTTTTCGGACTTATACTAACAAATAGTTGTTGAATCAAGAAAAAATATGTTGATTCTGAGCTGAATCTTATAACTAAGTAAATGTGGCTATGACTGTATTGAATTAATATTTTTTAAGGGATCATAAATAGTATTAAATATCACCAATTATTTTAAGGCTATATTATAAATACCGATAGTTGAACTACAGCTAACTAAACGAAAAAAACCTGATGTGGCTTTTGAAATTAAGGTAAATTTAATTTAAAAAGAGAGGCTGATACTCTGAAAATGTGTTGCTACTATTTTTTCGGGTCTCGAGTTAAAATATAGACGAAAACCCCGATTTTTTGTCCGTTTTTTTATGAAACTGAAACTTTAGGAGCTATTACAACAACAATACATTTAGCATACAAACACATTTTACCACCAATTTTGGAAGTATAAGGTTCAAATAATAATCTTAAACTCATAAATGTTGTTTTGCCTCATTTTTTTAAAATTTGAAATAATAATCTTAATACATTAAAAAAAAAACATTAGTACCGTAAAATATATAGTCTCAAAATGGTTGGGGTCTTATGATTGAATCATGATGATGCAAATACCAACAAGCTATTTGATAATTTTAGGGCACAAATAAATTGTTGATGTAAATTGTAAGAAAAATAACCTTTTTGAGTTATTTATTGATCAAGAAACCCAATTAAAAATAAAAAGAGACTCCCCAGATAAATGTCAATGCATATTAAAGACTATGAATTTCATCAATTTAAAATATATAAAATATTCTTGTAAACAGTAAAATTAAAAAAAGTCATTGTAAACAACAAATCATTAATGCCATAGAAAACAGACACACTAATACATACTAATTAAGATAAAACTAAAAGTAAATGTTTTAAAAACTGTTGAGCCAAATGAAAGCCTATTAATCTATAAATAATAATAAGGCATTTTTAGAGTCTGCAATGTGAACCCTAATCTTTTTAATCCTGGCTTGTGCAAAATCGGTAAAATGCAATCTTAAAATGCTTTGGATCCGTCCCATATTTTTATATACATAGTTTTACATTATATGTTTACAACGTAAATCCAGCTACGTAGGTGCCAAGACCAAAACCTTTGGGTCAGTAATCGTTTACTCTTAGATTGATTGATAAGGAACTTAAACGAGAAGTTTTCTTGCATCGATTCATCTTGGGATCTAAATTCATTAATATACTTCATAGATTTTCCCTTTTATTATGGTTCTACTACCATAACTTCCTTCTAGATCTGTCACTATATTTCCTCACGAAATTAATTGTAAAAAGTAAGTGTTATTGAAAGTTAATGTAAAATATCTCTATATCTTAAAATAAAATAGGTAATTGTTGAAGCAGGAGTGGATATGAAATAAAATAAGCAATAAAACAATAAACATAAACAATAAGCTTTCAAACAATAAAACATAAACACAAACTATTACGCATACTTTGTAATTTACTTTTATTTTCAATTGGTACTAATACATTTTTCATTTATGTATATTTTCCCACGTTTTGAACTGCTGGTATCAAATTAATCGTCTGCTTTGGCTTGATCCCAACCAATTGTTAAGCTATCCAACATCATACCGTTAATAGTAGGAAAACCAAGACCTTAATAATTATTTATAATCCTACATATGTGTCTGTTGTGATATTATGTAAATAAATAAATATCAGTCTGCACAATAATATCGTAAATATAATTACTAAGTTGCATATTTTAAGAAAGAGCTTCAATTTAAAACTATATTGTAATTGGCAGAGTGAAAGGTGAACACTATTGTATTGATGAAAATCGATCTTGAACTGACACGGGTACGGGTATGCTATTTAAATACGTACATCACAAAGCTTACCATGTGCACTGTGGATTGCTTAACATTCTGCCCTAGAGTAAAATTTCCTACCTTTTGAAACATTACCTATTACACGATGCAACAGCTAAATATTAGGTAAGACACAAGTACATTTTAAGTTCTGCTAAAAAACCAGCTTTGTTTTCTCCAGGTCCGATTGTGGTCTCTCAACGATAGTTAAGTAGTGGCACGATGCGCATACATAGCAGGATTAGGAGTTAATATAAATGTACTGCTTCACTTGTAATTGCATTTATAAATTATAATATAATAGATATTGAATTTATTACTGCTTCTGTAATTGAACATTTTATTTATTGATTTATATTCAACAAAACCAAGGTCCATTTTACTGTTACTTTTGAGGGATCATTTATAAATTATATCCTAATCATATTTTATGTCATCAAGTATTAAAACACATATCCACTACAGCAAAGTGAATTTTGAGGTGGATATACAAAAAGGCTAATATTGAAAGTTCAGCGGAGCATGGAAGAGGAGATAGCTTTTGTGACATAACGCCAAAATGTAAAGGCCATAGTTTTGGAGATGATAACAAGGTTCTTTTGACACGGCGAGATTAAGTCTTAAAATAAAAACAAAAGTTTGACTGTAAACTTTCATGTTGTAATCTGGCTGTTCCCTGAATCGTTTTATATATAAACACTGCTTTAAACTATTGCCCGTAGTTTATAGTATTTAAGTAAAACACAACTATGAAGATTTGTGTTACCCCTCCAAGGTACCTATGAGTCTATAGCTTGAATTGTGAAAATAAAAAACTATGCCATAGACATACTATTTTATAAAAGTAAATGTTATTTTCATAAATAATAGGCAAACAGCTAAATACAAGCTGTACTCCCCAGTTCATGTTACAACTACCTTACAATACATTATGGACATAATTTCCAAATACTACTTAGTGCTGCAGTCGCTATTATTCAATCAATCAATACACTAGACATTTTTGAACATGTGTAAACTGTGGGAAGGTCTTCTTTCGAATATATATCAAAGGGACGTAATGTAGGCTTTGCCAATATCTCTGTCTATTACGTCTTAACAATTCATTTATTCTGACAAATTATGTCATGCCAAACTTCTTGAATAAAAATAATTCCGTAGATAAAACGTAGCATGCAATTTTCAACGTGAACAGCTTATAAACATATCAAATTTTCATTGTTATATCTGGCTTTTAAATACATTTACACATTTTTTTCTTAATGCTGGTAAACAGTTAATGGTAAACCCAAGTATCAATAATGATGGCCGAGTTAATTTTAATCGAATTTTAAACGTCTCTGATACCTTGGTAACTACTATTTCTAAGATGTTAATTTAAATGCAAAAATCTTTTCCAGATTACTTGTTCTAATATTCATTTTAGGTAATCTAATTAATTGATAGGTAATGTTTGTTTGGTTAAGATAAGTTTTAGAACTTTCCTCAGTTTATTAAAAAAGTCAGACTTTAACCTAATTACCATATAATAAATATAAACAATCTAAACCGATACTAAAATTAATATTATTTATACACGAAATATATATTTTGTAATTTAAAATAATATAAATTTATGAATGATATAATTATTACATATACAGGGTGTCTTGCAACCATATGAACAAACTTTATCACGTTATTCAGCATGTTAAAAAGAACAAAACATGTAATATAACATGTGTCCTACCTCATTCCGTTTTTGGTCTATCTGTCTGTATGTGTTCAATCAGCTGTTTTGTGGCTTGTTGTTTTCTAATGGACGTTTCTATAACCCTGGTAACCAATATTAACAAAAATGTAATTTTCTTAGTTATCCTTCAGTCAATAATAATAAATTATACATCATGTTATTTGTATTAAAATTGTCTAACTTTTTTGTATCTTAACATTTTTAAATAAAATTTGTAGTTTATTAATTATTTAACTTGGAATATTTTTAACTGCCGCCATCTTGAAACGGAAATTTGTATGAAATCGAAATTTTAATGGCATTAATAAACTTTCTACATTAACAATCATACCAAGTATCATGATTTTCTCTCAAACAGTTCCAAAGATATTAAGGTTTTGGTAAAAAACACGTACAGACAGATAGACCGAAAACGGAATGAGATAGGACACATGTTATGTTACATTTTTTGTTTCTTTTGACATGCTGAATAACGTGATAAAGTTTGTTTATATGGTTGCAAGACACCCTGAATATAAGTTTTTTTAGGAAGAGGTGGATAATTATTTATGTAAACAGTTACGTTAGCTATAAATATTTGTAATAACAATTAACATTTTTAAATGTCTTAATATGTATGTTTTTTATCTGTAAAAGCTTTAAAAAGTACTTAAGTTCGTAGTTTTTAAGCGATTTTTTTAGAATGAAAAATTTTGCGAGCTGGTAAGATTTATTTACAGTTTGGATGTGACAGGAAGCCGATAACTCGTTTTTAAAGCTGTCACAGTTTGACCAATTACTGTCAAAACCTAAATTCTGAAGGTATTAATTTTTAGTATACAAATTATGTTGTTTATTATAATATATTTAGAAAAAAATTGTATTTACCTTGTTGTCGACAATCCAATAGATTACTTGTTTCAGGTCTATAATTGTCCTATGATCAAATCTATATATCTAAGAAGGTAAAATACTGTTATCGTCTTGAGGTTTAAAACATTTTCAACACTAAACATAAACTTGTACGTAACACAAAGAACCATGAAACATTTTTAAAACACAAACCATGTGTGGCCGTTCACGGTCAAGAGCAGACTGACTAATTATTTATCAATCGAAAGTACATAATATGGTGTCAGTCATTGATCCACATTTTAACATTTCCATTTTTGATTCTTATACAGGGTGAGTCAGACCACCCGTCCAGCACGTATAACGGAATAACGGTTTAGTCTTAAGTCATCAAAACAACATTTTTCCTACTAAAACGCATATGGGCAATCTATTCAAAATATTTTCATCAAAATCTATACTCAGAATGTTCCAAAACTGAAGGTCACGGGTTCAAATCTCAAGATTTCCATATATAAACATGGACAAAATGATACATAGTTTTAAATGTCTCGTTAAAATAACCATTTTGGCGAAAACTGAATTTATTTATCTCTATCCATTTCTAAATGGCGGCCATTTTGTGTAATATATTGACATTTACGGAATACTCTATATTGTCTAAACCACTACTCGTATTTTTTTCAAACTCAAATATCTTACTCAAGATACACTCAGCTTTACTCTTGTATGTTACATGACCGGCTTTTTTGAGAAAATCTAAATTTCAATTCAATATTTATTTTGAAAATACCTATATGCCCAAAATTGTAAATCCTAACAACTTTCAAATTAACATCAACCTTGTATCTCCTTTAGTTTTTCCGCCATAAGCGAAACACGTTACTTTCCTATATGAAATGCATTTTTACTGTATATAACATATAAAATGAATGTGGCCACAGAATACATGCAAGTGTTACGCAAATTAAAATGCATTTTATATAGTAAAATAATGTATTTTACTGATGGCAGAAAAACTAAAAGAGATACAAGGTTGGTGTTTATTTACAAGTTGCTAGGATTTACAAGACCTTTTCACTGGTATGCTTGTTTACATAGCTACCTTTTTTAATTTTGGGCATATAGGCATTTTCAAAATAAACATTTTATTTAAATTTAGATTTTCCCAAAAAAGCCTGCCATGTAGTAAGGAAAAATTGTGTTTTATGACTTTAGACAAAACCGTTCTCCCATTATACATGCTGGACGGGTGGTCTGACTCACTCTGTATATTAAAAACTTATGTCAGAAATAACTCTTCAATTCAATGTCGTGAAAACAAATTAAACTACCAGCTTCATTATGAATTATTGAATATATCTTCAAACTATGATCAAGGCTGCCGGCAACTACGGAAGATGCTATTGTTTCACTACAAGCAATATTGACTTTGGACATAGCAGTTTGTACTCATACATATAACAATTGAGGGATTTTAATTTACAACATTTTAATTTATGATACTTATAAGTAATCTGACTGAAGAAATAACTAAATAAGCTGATACATAACTTCATAATAACAGATTTCAATAACGCATTTCACTATGTTATTTCAGTAACAAACCTGTTTTAGGGACAACGAATTAATAATAAAAGGATTAAAGTGACATTTTGCATTTGCCATTCCAGTAATCTGCGGTTATTACAAAGGACTATTTTAATTGGTGTGTACCATTTTAAAGTTAAACCATTTAGCCTTACACCTCTTTAATTTATTATACAAATAAAAGAAAACTTGAGCGTATGTTATCAGATTATTCCTTACATGTATCTTTTCACAAACGAAAGCTGAATTCTATTACTTAACTTTCTAAGAAACTAGAGTGTGGTTATTATGTTTCCGTAGAAAGAACGATAAACCATTTAGACAGATGGTAATTTATCTACATAATAATGCACTAGTAATCTAAGTTTAATCATTGAAATTGCTAAAGAGGGAAGAGGGAAATTCTTCTGCTCCTTTACGTACGAAGTTTACTCTACCAGGACGGAGTTAGAGTTCTAGCTTAAGGATCGTAACTATATTTAGATAAAAAGAGCAGTTTCTCTTTCTTGCTATTATAGTTATTTTATTAGAAATATTACCTAATAAAACTAGATCATTATTACCTTTTAGAACTTTTGCAACGAACGTAATCCAATATATCTTGTTTGTTGTATCTTAAGTGCCAACTGTTGGGAACGGATCGTATGACATTTGTCAGCTTTTTAATAACTCAAGATTGTGCATATTTTAAACTGATCTCTAATGTGTTTTAATCATCTGGTTTAGGTACGCAAGTAGATATATTTCTTAACCTATCTAATTGTTTATGATTAAGTATACATATCTCGTCGTAGTTCTAGATACCTGATGTCGTGCGTCCCAAACTGTTTTTGTTGAGGCCCCTCCATAAAATAATAATAATCTTTATTGCCATAATACAATATTAAAGTTTTGTAGCACGTCAAAAGGCACAATAAATTAGGAAAAAGTTGTTATGACTTACAAAACTGACAAGCAGCAAAGCAAAAGAATTTAAAGGAACAATAGGCTGTGAATATATATTTGCGACCCACTGTAGCTCACAAGACCCTACAAACATTGATTGTCATTAGATAAATCTATATAATTAAAGCAGAGTTCTTGTATGTGTGTGGATCACCGTATGGCTAAACTACAAGGGGTTAAGGCATGACATTTTCAGGGTAGGTTCCTTTAGGTTACAGCTGTTGTACCTGACTCTCAGTTTCCTCTAAATCCTCTAGGGCTACTCCCCGTGGAACATCCGAAATTCCAAAGTTAATCAAATGAGACCATACGGTTACTGTTTTCTGCTGTTTATTTAATGTTATTCAAATATACAGCTGACATTCGTAAATTACTTTTTTAACTTCATTTTATACCCGGGTGAAATCGGTATAATCAGCTAGTTGATTATAAGGCGGTTTATATTGTCTCTAGAATAAAAACAATAAAAAAATATTGTCTTGCAACATTAAAAATATGGCCAATCAGACGAACTCGTGGGATGTTGGCCATCGTATTTTGGACATTGTTCACACAATAGTTGCTAAATCACATTGTTGGTTTCTTAAGTTGATTTTATTAATTTATAAGTAATATTTTTTTTCAACTTTGCTTTTAAATCCACTGCATTAAACATAATTTTACAAATTACAAACCGAAAATTAGTATGGAGTATTTCACCGGGAATGTTTTACTAAGGTCTCATTAAAATATTCTTTAGAGTTTCCCTCTTACCTTTTTGAACAAATTGACAATCGCATATTCAGGTACTTTTCTTAGGTTTCTAAAGGTTACGCTCAGCCAATGAAAGCAGAATTCTATTTAAATTATATATTTTTTAAAATCAGAACAATCACTACTTATAGACGTTAAAATTTTGTTGTGGGAAATTCAAAACTAAATGGAATCACAGATCTGATAAAAACGTACATGAAAATTCAATGGAAAAATATTTAGGCATTTAATTGAGCAAATAATTTTCATTTTTTGTATTTAATTTATATTAATTGTTTTCTGTTTATAATTGATCTAGAGAACCTCATACTATGCACTTTACGCACAGATTATGTATTGCTTCCTGCTAAATCAAAATCGGTAATGTCTCGATTTATATTTAATGTCAGCCTGCATTTTCATATAGGATCGCATTTTTGTATTAACTTTTGCCATCCCTTTAAACTCCTGACATGACCCACCTACAACCCTTTTGAGGCCCACATTTTGGGAACCACTGCATTAAGTTATTAGTGAATTTCCAATGGAACAGAGAACTATTAGCATGACCCGCAAGGTGAAACTTAAGCCAGGGACCACCATAGAAGTTTCTAGTATGACCCCCTGAACACGTTTTGGGGGGTCGCTAACAACTTTATATATACACATAAAAACATACCTGAAGGTTAATACAAAATCACATAAAACCAAAATTGTCTATAATATCAGTTTATATTTCGGTTTCCACACATATAGAGGGTGAAAACCGAAATATAAACAATTTTCGTAAATAATTTTGGTTTTGTGAGATGTTTTATATATATACATTTTTAGAGACCCCTCAAAACGAGTTCAGGAGGTTACGTTAGGAACTTCTATGGTGGTCCCGGGCTTAAGTCTCACCGTGCGTGTCATGCTAATAGTTCACTTCTCCATAGGACATTCAGTAATACATTAAATACGGCTATATATTTAATAACTTCAATATTAATCTGAAACGCAAACATACTATTAATTTAAAGGACAGACTTGTCCACGTAATAAATAACTTGATATGAAGCATTATCTATGACAACCATTATTCGTAATTTCTGTGACATCCAATTTATGTGGTATTATATAAATTACCAGGACGTTTGAAAATACTAATTACGTACATAAAGGTTGATTTGTAAACGTATAGATTGTAACCCCGCTTAACATTAATTGGTTAAAATTGTTGTTAGTGGGTTGTCATTATAGTTGATCAAGACATACAGGTACATTTCGGGTCACAGTGCTTGGTGCCTGGTTAGCGTATGCTCTGGAATGACTTTTCGCCTCAATTTGGCTTAGTACCATTAATGTTACAGTATACTTTTGTCAACAGAAAGAAAAATTACGTTATTTAATTTTAAAATATTGGTTTTGGTTATTTTCGTTATTGTCTGCTTTTATTTACGAGAAACTTGAGTTGTTTCTCGCCTTTTCCAGGTGCCAAGCACCGTGGCCCGAACTGTACATTTTTTATTTTTTCGGATTGTCTGAATGTTTAGAACTAACATGGCTATGAGTTTCCCCACGTAACTTATTTCCAATATATTACCATTCAGTCTATTCTTACTGCATTGGATTAAGTCTATTAAGAGTTTATAGTTATTTAAACAATAAAGTCTTATAAGTAATTATTCGAAATTCTTTTACTGCAGACTTGTTAAACCCAATACAAGTTAAACCACCAACGTATTAACATTTTTTTAAATTATTTTTTTAAACTAGGTTTAATTGTGTATTACACTTGCACTTTCGACTGTTAATGCTCCAATTATTAAACATCCTACATTGTCAGATAATTTACCTAAAGAGAAAATAAATAATTATGACATTATATATTTGTACCTAGGATATGTTAGTACTATTTAGGCACTATGCCATCTTTTACAATGTTTAGGATTGCTACTCATTCGTATATATATATATATATATATATATATATATATATATATATATATATATATATATATATATATATATATAATATATATATATCACCATGCTAATATGCTAATATATATATATTATCCAGAGGGATTGTTGTTGAGGTATTGGCCAGATGGAAGGTGAGATGCAAGACTTTTATTGAATACTCAGTCCACTTTAATTAACAGAATACAATGTCAAGTGGAGTTGATGTTGTTTACCCTAACAAAATTAGCAAGATGGATTCACAATCTGGACATAGTTTTTTTTTTTTTTCATCTGGACCTTGGTGGATTTTTTAGAATCAAAGAAAGCAAGGATCCAACTTAACTATTTACTTTGTAGTTTGAGAGTTTAACTACTATTTTTAAAAAAATTTGATTGCATTTTAGAAGCAAGATGTCTCTAAACACTCTAGGATGAATAAATATTCCTAAAGTTACGTTCATCTAAAATAATTATTAAAATATCCTACATCTAAACATCAAAATATTACCATTCAGTCTGTTCTTACAGCATTGGATTAAGTCTATTAAGAGTTAATACTTCTTTAAACAATAAAGTCTTATTAGTAACTAGCTGTTCCCGCAGGCTTCACCCCACACATAATCTTAATATATGAAAACTGACAGTTGTGTGTGCTGCTTTCTGTGGTTATCCCGTGGAACTACTACGAATCAAGATCAGCTGTTTGTAATTTCATCAGCTCAAACTTAAAGTGAATGTCCATAAGAATAACACAGGATTGGAACTTTCACTCCCCGTGGGGCGGAGCCCTGTGGGAATTTCTTAAACCCCATTCTTAGTGAGCACCTAAGACCCAAGAGGATGTTATGTTCCAAATTTCAATGCAATCCGTTCGGTGGTTTTTGAGTTTTCGTGATGAGTGAGTGAGTGATTCAGTGAGTCAGTCAGTGTTATTTGGATTTTATACACTAGGTGTACGCTCATTCTTACCGTAAGAGGATGAACGAAGACTGAATTTAAGCGAATTTCCCCTATAGGGAAGAAGCTATTACCGTAGTCGGCATGGTAAGACCTAGGCCCGGGACCATGATAACTTTTCGTTTTGAAGTCCCCAGACCCCAAAAACACCATTCGTTCGAAACTGTATATATATATATATATATATATATATATATATTGTATATATATACTCTATTTACATATATACTCTATATACTATATATGTATATATTTATATATGTGTTTGTGTGTGTGTGTGTCCGTGAGCACGATAACTCTCGTAAAAATTATCCGATTTTGTTTAAATTTGGTATAAACGTGTAAAGCAACATTTATGACTGAGTTCGAAAACCAGCCAGACCGCTCTATCCGAAAGGGTATTTTGGGTTTTTGTACCCCAAAAATGGGGTTTTCGATTTTTTTACATATAAATTTGGAAATAGTCAAATTTTAGTTTTTTTTCATTGGATTCAGCTTATAAAACACACAATTTGGTATTTTGATAATTTCTCTACGTTAATTGGTTACCGAGATATTGAAAGTGCTAAACACAATACGTTGTCTAATGTTATTCTTATGGAGGAAAAGAAAAATTTGATATCTTGCTTATTTATGAACGTATACTGACGAAATTTGGTATACGACTTCATCTTGTTGTGGACCATTGATATTTGCTCAAAAAACAATTTGTTGCCAAAGGCTCCCATAGCAGCAAACCTGCGTACTCAGCCCCATGTTATTCTTATGGAGAATAAGTAACGTGTTATCTCCCTTAATTATGAAAATAAATTAATGAAATTTGGTATGTGGCTTTACCTACATGAGTTATATTGATATTTATATAAAACCCCATTTTTTGTGTTCCTTGCTTCAGCAAACCTGCATACTAAGCCGCCATGTTATTCTTATGGAAAATAATTAAAATGTCATAAATCGTTTATTTAAGAATGTATATTTATGAAACTTGGTATGTGGCTTTATGTGGTATTAAGATACATATATATGCATTGGAAATTCGCTGAGTACGCAGGTTTGCTGCTACGGGGGTATTTTAAGATATATTTGAATAGACATGTTACGTATTTAGCTTTTTTAACTTACACCTATTTTAGCTAAACACTTTTACAACAGGTTAACAAATATCTAGACCATATACAACATATCTAAATAATTATAATTTTTTTATATTGTAATTTGACAGAGAAAGATAACAAATGTGTGAATGTACGAGGACAAATACTAATGATTTGAACAGTTTACTTGTTTTAAAAGTACTTAGCGGAAATTTGTACTGATTCTACTAATATTATAAATGTGAAAGTTTATAAGTTTGTATGTTTGTTTTGATATTTGTGGCTCAATCACGCTCTAACCACTGGAGTGATTGAGCTGAAATTTGGCAGATTGTTACTGATAGTCCTGAGTAACATATAGGCATATTAAAGATGCGAAAATCTTATAGGGCTTTGCCCCCACAAGGGTTAAAAGTTTCCATGTATTCCTTATGGACATTAATTTTTTTGAGCTAATGAAAATACAAACAGCTGATCTTGATTCGTAGTAGTTCCATGGGCAAAAAACAGAATGCAGCACTCACAACTGTCACCGTGTTTATAAATCATTCGCAGGGCGAAGCCTGGGTAACATCTAGTATATTATAAAACTAAAGAGCTTTGCAAAGGTCCACAAGCATACGTTAACGTATCCACTAAAATATGATATGGCAATAAGAGATACTTAAGACAAACCCGAAAAAAATTGAAATGCCAGCTATCATATTAATCATTCTAATATTATAAAGCTGAAAGTTAGTGAGTATTTTTGTTTGTTTATTAGTTTGTGGCTAAATCACGCTCCAACTACTGAACTGTTTGAGCTGGAATTTTGTAGGAAGATAGCTAATATCCTAAAGTAACATATAGGTCTATTCACGTTTTGAAATTCCTTTATGGTTTAGCCCCAATGGCTACTAAACTTCCCATCTTAATATTATGGGCATTACCATTTACTGGATCAGATGGTAACTAAAACAAGTGTTCTGCATTTTAGATTTTGAGTTAATTTATTTGTTTATATTTTGGTTTACATTTTTGTTGCACGTTATACACGAAGGTACCTGTATGACAATATTGTCGGGAAAACGTAAATAAAGTTTGTCTTAAAGTTCGAAAAATACCGATTTATTAAAGAGGTTAGAAGTCAAGAAACTTAAAACACAAATTGAAAGCTTTACGGCAGGCAGCACACAGAGCAGAAGAAACGCCAGAAGAACAGCAACTTCAACGTGAAGAGCAAGCTCAGCGGCAGGCCAATTTGAGAGTAACTGAAATTACACTATGGCAGAGCAGTGATCTACAGAAACTATTGAGGGAGCTGAAGCTCGTACACGAGCTACTGCTGTAAGGGCTATGCCCAAAGGCAGCAAACGATCACCAGAAATACGTAGAGCGTCTTTGAAATTGCTGCCTAGACGCGACTCTTAGTCGGCTAACATATATCATACTAACGCTATGTATTGGGTGTGGGCGAAGCCACTACGAGTAACGGCTAGTTATACTATACTGTCGAATAAAGTAGCTTTGGGATTGACTCTAGTGACACCTGTTGGGGCTAGTGGAAACCATAAAGCAATAGTGCCTTGCGTCTTGCCCGACCAGTGACGGGACAGCTATCACCGATCATAACCATAGCAATCAAACACATGTGGCCTGCATTGCCAGATTGATTTTTGTTCACTGGTCACCATATGAGAGGCGTTTGCTTTGAGTTAATAAATGTAGGTTTTTATTCACTCGTGAAAATTATAGTGAAATTGAAAATGCCAGTTTATTTTGATCCTTCCAATGTTTTGATAAAATATGTTAGGTATTTAATGTGTATTTCCCGTTGTTTTGGAAAACTGAGTAAAGAGATGTCCATGCTATTTTTTAACTGTGTGTAGGTCGTCTCATGTTGCTTGTAGATTTGGCAACATTGCACCTCAAAAGCTTCCGATAGCTATTCCTCCATTTTTATTGTAGCTTGAATTTTTTTTTAATACAAATAGGCACATTAAAATGTTTCATTTATTGTTTACCCTATTACTTTTTGAATTTCTTTACCTGTAACGTTCTATCAACGTTATAAAACGTACCTAATTCTTAAGAATGGATTCTTATGGAAATATAGAAACTGAAGAATAATGAGGTTCGAATGAAATAAACCGGACAGACAAAGAAGATTTACAGTATGGTACCTTCTAGGGTTAGGTATTATTCTGGACCTGGGGACCAAGCTTTGCTCGAGGAGGGTCAGTCAGTTTGTACAGAATGACTGTGACTGTTTTCTACATTATTAAGGTCACTCCAGTTGTTAATATAGTTCTATGTCCCTGTGATTCATTTTGGATATGACTACTCTGTATGTAATCTAAATTCAATCGTTTTAGTCACTGTTTTCAGGAAACCGCATGCTAACCTATACTCTAATATGAATAAGGTTTGCTTGCTTGGTCGGTTTCTTGCAGTTCTATCTCAGAAACCTGATTTCTGGAATAAAAATAAGTTATAGATAGGTCTCACACCAAGGAAAAAATTTAAAATGTAATAAAATAAATTGAAAATCTAAAACATTAACATGGGACTGATGGGCTTTAAAAACCATACATATAAACAAAATAATTATAACAGCTGATTATAATCAATCAATCAGAACAAAGTACATAAATTGAATCGAAGTAATGCTCATAAAGTTTAAAGTTCCTGGGGGCCGAGCTTTGGGGAAGGTCAGTCCTGTAGTTTGTTTAGATGACTTGGAGTAATA
Organism: Allygus modestus; assembly: GCA_963675035.1. Classification (NCBI taxonomy): domain Eukaryota; kingdom Metazoa; phylum Arthropoda; class Insecta; order Hemiptera; family Cicadellidae; genus Allygus; species Allygus modestus. The sequence goes on along the minus strand of OY776111.1, from coordinate 250,557,420 downwards.
TTTAACCACTTACCCTTAATGATTAGCATATTTGTATATCTCATTTGCTTCTTTTCTGCATTGTTAAGGTCATTTAAGTTGTTATCTATAGCTCAATGACCTTTTGCTTTATTTTACCACTCTATATATGTAATCTTCACTCAAAGGTCACTCCTCTCAGGAAACCGCATGCTAATAATAATAAACAACATGAGTATTACTTTGACAGTTCACTGAGTTATTATAAACAGCTGTTATGATTTTTTGTTTTGGCTGCAAACTCCATAAGCCCAATATTAAATTGTTTAACTTTTGAAATTAGTTTTTTTACATTATATGATTTTTCCTGGGGATGAGCCCTCTCTATAACTTATTTTTAACCAATAAATTGGTTAATTACAACTTTTGAAGGAAATCGTCTGGAGGCGATTTTGAGATCAAAGTTGCAATCAATCAAGCACACAAGCAAGCAAGCACACCTTAATCATATTAAAGTACAGAAGTACCTGGGGACCGAGCTTTGCTCAAACAGAGTAAGTATGTTTGTTTAGATTCCTTGGAGTAATTTTTCATTACGTTCACCTACTAAATAGCATTTGTAGTAGTTTAAGAGAGTTGAGGCTCATTTGCCTCTTTTATGATTCAGGCTTACGGTCATTCCAGGTTTTATTATAACCCAATGTCCCTTCAGGTAGACCATTCTATATGCAATCTTCATTTAATGATTTTAGTCACTGATCTCAAAAAGCCACATCATAAATATATTTGAGTTATTACTTTGACAGTTCACCGTTTGATTGTAAACATTTGATTTTCCTGGGGATAAAACCTGTTTAGAACTTATTTTTACCCCAGAAATAAGTCATTTCCAACATTTTAAGGAACTCTTTTGAGCCGTTTTTGAAATCAGAGTTGCAAGCAACCAACCAACCAAACAATCCTCACTCATATTAGGGTATAGGCATTGACTATACTTCATTATTTATAGTAAATGGTATAGGATATTAACATGTGGTTTCCTAAAATCGGAGAACAAAACCTTTGAATGAAGATTAAATAACACAGATATTAGTTTTTACATATAATTAGTTGAAGGAAAGATTATATATTTTTTAAGTTTTTTTTAGGTTTTTGGAGCTGTTTTTTAAGATCAGAGTTGCAAGCAATCAACCAAGCAAGCGAGCAACCAAACCTTACTCATATTAGAGTATTTGTATTGATTGACTATAACATGTTCTTATTCTTGGGCACATAGAGTATACACGAGACAGGGACAATGATTGTGGATTGTAGTATGTTTGAAGTTCTGCATACAGACGGGCAGGGCTGGGTTTAGGATCTGTAGGCCCTAGCCGACTCGCTAAATGCGAGTGAGGGTCCTTACCGGTCCGGCCAACTTTCTTATTTGATATATAAAATATAACCTTTGCTTACATCAGGCTCTACAGAGTGTAATTACTTTTTGCCAAAATCTGCATTGTTGTCTAGTCTATATAATCGTCGTAATAGCAAGATATTCTCAAGTGATTTTCATTATCTAAATACATTAAAAAGGTCTGGTTTGTATGTTAGTTAGTTAGTTACATCAAACAGCTGTTATAAGGATTGTATCTTAATACAGTTGAAAAGCATATAAACATATGTTCATTATGGAAATAACAAATCTTCTTGAATGGTAACTCTTTTTTCAATGCCGAAGAATAAAAATAGAAAATGAAAATCAACGAGCATCTTGTAAATGAACGAGCATTTTTTCATAAAACAAATTCAATGTCATGAGGACAGAAGAACGTCTGTCGGGCCAACTAGTAGTACCGAAGTACTTGCGTCAGTCCAAGGATCATCTTTTGTCCCATAAATATAACATGGCATGTTTTAAAGCCAGTGAGGCGGAGGTCTAAGGTCGGAAATAAAAAAGTAAAAATTGTTTGTCTAGTTGAAAATTTACTAAAGCTACTAAAACAAGACGTAAATAATAACATAGCAACTTCGCCGGTGGGGTGGAGGTCTGTGGTTGAGGGGGGTGGCGTATCCAACGTGTGGACATCTTTCAGGAGATGCGGCTTTAACAAAATAAATCCAACGAATAATCATACGTTAAAAGTAGACGACGTTTGGGAGTGATAGAAAAGACAGAGCCCTGAGGTAAGAGCACATATTTATCCACAATTTTTGGTCCCCAAAAACGTGGTATATATTTCTGAAGGAGTTTTGAGGAGCCGCTTTCGAAATCTTTGGATTTTTGATTTCGTGGTTCATATTAGGTCTCTAATAAAATGATACCACCTGAATTTTTAGAAAAATTCGTTTTCAGAAATTACAGGGCTTAAGAGGTCCCAAAATTCAGTTTTTTTTCTATTTTTAATACCATAATTTTTAAATAGTTTCAACAGGTTTCAACTAATCGCCATGAAAATAAAAAAACTCAAAAAGCTGATAAAATTAGTTCTCCAATCAATACACGGCTAAATTAGTATTTTATAAGTAGGCTATTTGGCCAATGGTTGTAGATAAAATATAAAATTTCCATTCCGCAGTAAACTAAGTACATTTTGCGATGTTATTCTTATAAGAAATAAAATATTTATCACTCTCGTATAGTGATTAATTGTATTAAAACTTGGTATGTTAGCACTGACCAATGGAGGATATTCGGAATATGTTTCCACCTAACCCTGGAGGGGAAGGTGGGCCAATAACCCTCTTAAACCACTGTGTGTACCTAGCAAAATTGAAAGATTAAGTGATAGCGTTTATCAGGGGCGTTGCACGGGAAAATTATTGAGGGGGAGGGATCTCAAATTTCCCAACTATTGAACGCTGATTTCTCAACTATTTAGAATTGATATTGTAACTATTTCAACGTGAATTTCCTGGTAAAATCTCTTGATTAGCATAGTATCAAAATAGGCTAACAGATTGCTCGCATATAGCCTAGTTATGACTAATAATATATCAATAAACTGTCATGAATTCATAACAAAAACGTATTTTTTCGGATCAAATAATAAATTTCATATAAACATACATACATAATTCTTATAAACATATATGCATTGTTGGGATGTACTAAAACACAAAGTATACTTAATAGAGTTTGATTAATAACAACTATACAAAATACATTCAAGTGGCAATAGACTCTAAAATGTCTGATAATTAAAAATTAATATTATCATTAAAATTATTTATAACATTACAAATTGCTTTAAATAAAAGGAAAATAAAATAAAATACAAACTATTATGGAAATACACATTTAGGTATGTCCATTACAAAAACTTAAGTCTATATCGTAATAAAAATAACTACAACACTTCAATATTGATTGATAATAGCACAAAAACCTTGTTTTTTGTTTAAAAACCTACCATAAAATCAAATTCAATAGAGTTTAGGAAATACAAAAAACAAACTATATATTTCGTTATAGTATCACCTGAAAAATACACACATCAAATTGCAGCAGGCTTTTAAATGCCTGATGATAAGGGTAAACTAATATTATTACAATTATGATTAAAATTATAAATTAGTTATAACAAGAGGAAGAAAATGAAAATGAATACTCGTTAAAATATATCCTAACACAAACTTAGGTGTGTTATAAAATAAAAAGAATTAAAACACTTGAATTAAATATATTGCAGCCTGTATCACTAATTTAACCAACAATTTGATTTGTAGTTCGTTGTTGATAGATTCCTATTAGTTCAACTCTATCTTTATCTGCCGCTTTTTCAACTGATCCCATCTGCGAACTAGATGTTCAAGTTTAACTTCTTTGCAGAGATATTTTTCGCATTTTAACAACATAAGACTGTCTAATATTTCATCACCCATAGTCGTCCTCAATTAAGATTTAACTCTCTTTAGCTGGCTGAAAGAATGTCTGTTTGATGCAACTCCGTATGCCGCTGAAAGATCCAATGAACTAAACATAATAGTTGTAAAATTATAGATAGTTTTTACAATCTTTTCAATCCCGGGATTGGTTTACGAAAACTAAAAATTAACCAGATTCCCAGGATCCCGGTGGTAAAACCCCTTTTTATTAATACAAATTGTTTGTTTAACCTAATTGCTTTCTACATAAAGCCTCTTTTAGTTAGGTAGCATTTTTACTACAAAGTTTGTTCTGTTTATAACCTTATAAAGAACTGCAATGAATCAAATGATAATTTTCGTGGGGATGGAAATAGAATAGAAATATTATACCTTATATAATAATGATGAATAACTTGACTTACGTGGATAATTATCTTGCTCTCACCCAAAACAAATATCAAACACAATAATCATTAGCTATTGCCGTTCTACTGAATACTTTAATTCATGTTTAACTGCGACCGGTTACCACGACGCACCAGACCAGGGTAGACAACCTACGTACGGCGAAGGAAGAAATCCCCCCAAAACGTCCCAATTCACCGTTTGCTATCCATGTAAAATTAATCATTTTAAAATTATAATTGTGTTTAAGACAAAATAATGGATTCGTCTGCTTGGTTTGAAAAAATTTCGTTAGAAATTGATTTGTTAATATTAAACAAGGTTTAATCACAAATTTCCCAACTCACGGTCTCAGGTACTCCAAATTCCAAACTTTTACAATTTTCCAGATTATGGGGGGGGGGTGGCTCCCCCCCTACTTCCTCCCCCAGGGTGACGCCCCTGGTGTTTGTTTTATCACAGGTCCTATCTATGGCCATTAGGCCTGTTCACGCCTTTTTATGGCTCTGCCAATGACTTTAACATATTTTTGGCACCGAATGGTTTTCGACGAGTTTTAAATATATCACCTGAGAGAAAGGTTGCCAATTATTATTATTATTACCGGTATTATTAATTTCCTGCTCCAAAATTGGGTTAGACATAAATAAATATACTTTTTTTTAATCAATTTAATGTAAAAAATATTCAATTAAATCTGCCTACAACGTAATTAGTTGGACAATTGGGATTATGGAGTTTTTTGTTTAATCTTGAATGTTTATGAAAATCAATATTTACCACTCAATATGCAAACAAATATAAACTGTTACCAGACTATTTACTGACCGGTAGATTACATAACTGTAATCCCTTGTCAGTATGTGACAGTGGGGCTTATTTGGTGCATTACATGTAATGAAGCTAGTTTGCACGTATGATCGTTTAGTAAGTCTGTCATAGATTAATTTTTCACAATAAAAATAAACTACCATTATTCGAAATTCTTTTACTGCAAACCTGTTAAACCCAATACAAGTTAATCACCAACGTATTAATATTTTAAAAATATATTTTTTTAAACCAGGTTTTATTGTGTATTACAGTTGCACTTTCGACTAATAATGCTTCAACTATTAAACGTCCTGCATTATCAGCCTCAAGCTAATTTACCTAAAGAGAAAATAAATAATTATGATATTATATATTTGTACCTAGTAGGTGTTAGGCACTATGTAATATTTTACAAAATTTAGGATTGCTACTCATTCGTATATGTATATGTATATGTATATATATATATATATATATATACATATATATATATATATATATATTATCCAGAGGTGTTGTTGTTGAGGTATTGACCAATTGGAAGGTCAGATGCAAGACTTTTAATGAACACTCAGTCCACTTTAATTAACGGGAATACAATATCAAGTGGAGTTGATGTTGTTTGCTCCTACAAAATTAGTAAAATGGTATTCACTATCTGGAAATAATTTTTTGTTTTCATCTGGATCTTGGTGTAGTTTTCAGAAGCAAAAAAAGCTAGGTTCCAACTTAGCTATTTACTTTGTTGGTTGAGAGTTTAACTACTGTTTTTCAAAATATTATTGCATTTTAGAAGCAAGATGTATCTAAACACTCTAGGAAAAATAAATGTTCCTTAAGTCACTTTCATCCAATACGTCTAAAATAATTATTCAAATATCCTACATCTAAATGATGAGAAACTTAAATTCGGAGCCAGTATTTGGAATTTTCAATTAAAAAGACTTTTACAATGAAATAGTTTCTTAAAATTCGCCGCTATTTATACCCTGGATAAATACGTGGATGTGTATTATTATAGTTTAATAGATTCCCTGCAGTTTTATTTACTTGAATAATTAAATACGTTGCAAGATTTCATGGCTTGGCAATATCATGGCTACAACTTGCATTATAATATACTCTCAGTTAAAACATCAGTACTTTTAATTTATTTAACCATTAATAAACATCAATTTTAAGCCCATGTATTATCTGAATGTGACGTTTTAAAATTACAAAAACCATATTAAACCATAATAGTATCCATTTATTTATCTTTATTTATCATAGACAACTTAATCCAGAACTGAATTACACATTAGCACGTCTGCTAGAGGTTAGAGCCCAGTTAAAGTGCCTAAGGTGAGAATCGATAAGAGCTCTTGGACCTGACCTTCGCCTCAACCCCCTATTTCTAGCTTATCTTTGTTTCATGCACTGGTTATCTCATATTTCAGCTTTACATCTTTCAAAACAAGCTGTAACGTGGTGATATATAACTTATGTGGAATAATTAACTGCATTATTCACAATAAGATATAAAAACTATAAACGATTTTGCACGCAGCAAAATGACGTGAGGGAAGTGAATTTTCACATACATAACTTTTAAAACTCAAACCAGTGTAAAACATACATTTTTCAATTCATTTACATACATTTATTCCAATTTTATTGACATCTGAAAACATTGTTTTTTGGCTGTTCTGATGCTCCTGGTTTCATTTACCTGCAATGCTAGGAATACAATTTTGCGCATGATAAGGTTTGGAGAAGGTCCATTCAGGCTTGAAAGTAGGTGCGAGGTTGCTGGGGATGATACAAATACACCAACAAATGAATAACATGCTTTTCTAATGTAAAACCCCATAAGACAACGTACTGTGTCCAGCCGATATACATTTTCTTTAATAACTCGGTAAATATATATGCTAGAATGACGTCAGAGGGCTTAAAACTTTCGCTTCACTAATTCCCATCTTAATACAAGCATTAAGTTTACGTCCAGGGTTTTTATGACCAATGTTTGGGCCCAAAACCTCGAAATTTGAAAGAATAATCCCCAAAAAAGAGGTTTAGAGTTTCCCGATTGTTTAGCCCAACGAAATTGTCCAACTGATTATAGATAGGAACGTCCCTACCAAATTTTAAGTAAATCGTACAAAAAATGCGACCGCTAGAGTGCATACACATATATATACCAGGTGTTCCACGAAGAGGTCGCTATTTTTGAATTAATATACCAGACGTATCGAACACGCTACAAACTTGAAACTCTACAGTTATAATAAATGCATATGTAAAAAAATACCACCGAGTCTCATTTGATTCTGATTAATCAGAGCAAAATGGCGGAACATCAAATAATGGTGCGTTTTCGTTTAAGTAATTTTATTTGCAAAACCATTTCAAATTAATTCTTGGTTTTTACAATGTTATTAAGTTCTAAATAAAATTAAGCAAATTAAAGAGGTAGGAAAGTGGTAAATCATAAATGAAATTAATTTAATTCATAACCCTTCATTCGAACTGATGTCCATCAATTGCTATGCACTGATGGCAACGAAGCAAAAATGAGCCATAAGCGATTTGAGAAATTGCCGAGGTATCAACAACAGTTCCTCTTCAATCAACCTCATTAATTCATCATCTGACGCAATGTCCTATGGGGTTTATTGAAGGAAAAGATTTACTCTTATAACATGGAGAAGCTTCTTCTAAGAAGAGAATCGAGAAAGAGAAGATCCCACTGAAGTTGGGGAGTAGCGGAGTAGGTTTCACTTCATATAGAGAGAGCACATCAATTGGTGTGAAGTCCGATTTCGACCAGTCTGAAGGCGGAAGTTGTAACCAGGCGGATCCGTGCAACCACAGGGGATGATTCACAAGCTGAGAAGGTAGGATTCCTCGTGACGTACAGTCTTCAGGATTATCCGCACTAGACATATGGGCGGGAGTAAGCTCTTGAATTTGAGCGACACGATTAGCTACGTACGTCTTAAGACGATACGGGGGAGTTTGTACCCATGAGAGGGTCACTGTTGAGTCACACCATAAATTTATGGAGTCTATTTTTTATGCATTCGTGAACTGAGACATACTATAATGAACAAGTTGAGCTAGTAAATGTGCTGCACACAGCTCTAAACGTGGCAAAGTCATTTTCTTTAACGGAGCAGCGCGAGTTTCAGCACACTACTGTCATTCACACAACGCACATAAATCACGGCAGCGTAACCGTTCTCAGAAGCATCTGAGAAACCATAAAGAACGCACTGAGTGGCATGAGGGAGCGTTATCGCTCGAGGAATGGTAATATCAACAATGTTTTTGAGATCAAACACAAAATTATGCCACTTGAGAGTTAGTTCCGGGGTGAGGGGTTCATCCCATGTATTTCCGGACGTCCAAAGAAGCTGGATAAAACGTTTAGCAGTCATTATGCAGGGTGAGAGAAAACCAAAAAGGTCGTAAATTTGAGCTACTAAGCTCAACACTTTGCTATTTGTTGGGGAATCACAGGTGAAATTAAAATTATACTTGAAACAGTCTGTAGCTGGAGACCAAACGATGCCTAAAATAAAAAAGTGTGGATCTGAAGTTGGTTGCAGAAAAACTGGTGTTTCTTGATGAGTGACAGGTAAGTGTTGTAGCAATTTAGGCGAGTTAGAGACCAATTTTCTGAGCTCAAAATCTCCGAGACCAATTAATTCAATTAACTGAGTTTGCAACTCCAATGCATCATCTTCATTAGGAGCTCCAGCGATAAGATCATCCACATAACTGTGATGTTTGAGAATTTTCGTATCGCGCGGGAAACGAGCACCTTCATAATCAGCTAATTGCTTCAGAGTCTTTATAGCGAGGTAAAGAGAACCAATTCATACCATATGTGACAGTAGTCATTTGATAGACTGACACTGGGAGACTGGGCGCATCACGCTAAAGTATCAAATTGGATCTTTTGGTCATCTGGATGTACTTTAATTTGTCTGTACATTTGGTGAATGTCACAAGAAAAGACGGCATTTTGCAAGCGGAAATGAAGAAGAATGTCACAAATATTAATTTGCAATTTAGGGCCAGTTGGAAAAATATCATTTACAGAGCTGGTCAAGACCGGAGCTGGTCTTGAAACTAGCGTCAAAGACAACACGTAGTTTAATACTGCTTTGATTTTTGGGAATGCCATGATGCGTCAGTAAATAGTGCGGAGCGTTTAAGTTGAGATCAGAGCATCTTTCCACTTGTTCGAGAGCGTGATATTATGTCATAAAATCAGTTTGCAGATTGAAAAATTCCACATTATTTTTGTTTTGGAGCTTTCTTTCAAGGGAGTGAAAGCGTTGCCCAGCGATTAGTTTAGAAACTCCGAGTTCGGAGGGATCAATGGCAAAAGGGAGACGAACCATATAACAGCCATACTGATCTCGACGATGAGTTGTGTCAAACAATTGATCGAACTTGAGTTCTTCTGCAGTTTTCTATTTCAGGGCGAAAGCTCCTCTTGCGTCCATAATCGTTGCAGGGACGAATGCAAATCTAAGTCCGCAGTGGACGAGAGCGAGATAGCAATATTGGATACCCTTGGAGAGGAGGGGGATCATGGAGCGGTCCCAGCAATTACATAGCCAAAGAATGTTCCAAGAGTATACGGCAGGTTTAGGCCTAGAGAATGACGTTCCTTTTTTAAAACATTAGGGAATAATGCATTTCCTAGCAGCATGTAAATAGGGCCAGGCTGGTCGAATGTAGGATCTGCCAAGACAAAATACGTTCAGCCAAGGCTTTACACGTTCAAGTACTTCCGGACTGAGTTCTGTCGGGGACAAATCAATGGAAATGTTGTCCAAAATGTGGAACAAGTGTTGTGAGGCAACGGAGTGGCCAGAAAATGATGCTACATTAAGGTGCATGGAACCCTTTGTATGTGCAAAAGTTTGCAAGAGGCCCATTACAGCGAGGTTTGATGGGCAGCGACGGGTTCCCAATAATTTAGCGGCACGTTCAGCAGTAAAATATGTCATACTGCCTGAGTCAAGCAAAGCTCGAAATACATAGGAACGGCCATTAGCGGCTTTGAGTTTATCTAAGCAGTGCTAAGGAGAACTGTTTGATTATGGCTGAAGTTTTCCTTCAGAGGTACAAGTAAGCGTGGCTGGAGCGCTTTGAGTAGGCATAGGCGCACGAGGTTGCGGGGAAACTTCTTGACTCTTATTATTATTGAATTGCAAGGGGGAGTGATGTTTTTTGTCGCTAGTCCCACACGATGCTTTAGATCTACAATTTTTTATATATTATGTGTTCCTAAACATCTGCGGTTATCTTTAACGATTTTATAGTGGTCGTTAGGATATTTATCTTTGAACAATGGGCAACCATATATTTTATGAGCAGGCTTGCGGCAACAAGAACAAGAAGAATCAGAAGAGTGAGCCTGAGTCGAGTTACGAGTTGTAGATTGCATGGTTACATATTTAGGAGAGAAATGTGTCCGTTTGGTAGGTATCACCTTTAGAATTAGATGGGTATGATTTGCCTTTAATGTTACTTGAGTTAGAGGTGTGTAAACTTGCATCTTCAATTTGGGAGCACTCGAGATTCAAGAATTTTATTATTTTCATTACTTTAGGAATAGAGTGAGGCTCGGTTTCATCATCTTTGTTGTTACGATACTGTTCTAATTTTTGAATGGTTTTGTTATCCAATCTACGGAGCAAATGAGCTAATAACAGGGGGTTATCTAGCGTCACTTCACAGTTCAATGCTTTAAGAGACTCAGTATGTTCATAAAATTAATAAAAACTTAATTATTAATAATAATTAATATGAATTACCTCAATTGTTTAGAGTTTTCATGTGAGATTGAAGGTAAATCCAATAAATAGTTGAGATGGAGAGTGATTAAGCGTCTAATGTTATGGTAGCGCTCGCGTAACAAGCTGTAGGCTATGAGATAGTTAGCTGCTGTTAGGTTGAAATATTTTACCAAATTAAGAGGTTCACCAGAAAATACACTCAATAAATATTGAAATTTAGCAACGTTGGAAATGCTCGAGTTCTGATGTACAGTAGTGTCAAATAGATTGATTAAAGAAATCCATTTTAATAGTGAGCCATCGAAAGTTTGCAAGTTAATTTTAGGCAATTTTACACTAGATACCATTTCCGTGGGAATTCGTGGGGCTGAGTCGTTCACTGGTTCTACAAAGTGCGATGTAACTGGATCAGGGCTAATAAATACTTCAATTACACTTGAGATAAGAACATATAAGTCATTGATGGCGTCAACATCTTCAGACAATACGGTTTGATTTGCTTCATCAGACTCAGTTTCAATGACACGGTTAACATTTAGTTCAAAATCTGCACGTTTCTTTTTAAGTTCGACAAATATGGTTTTTAATTGCCTAATCTGAACAGGAGTCAAAGGTTGACCATCAGAAGTAATTCTTGTAAGAGATTCTTCAAGTTTAACAAAGTGAGATTTAATTAAATCTGTAGATTTGCAGTAGGTTTCATACTTAAATTATTTTGGAGCCATGATAACACTTAAAAGACGTACAGTAGGGCAAATCACAATACAATAAGAATAAATTACATCAATCAGATAGGCTAGCCTACAGAGCAATCGCGCAAAGAAATTAATTACATTAAATAAAGTACAATACCTTACACTAAAACAATGAAATATTTGTTCAAATTTAAATCAGACAAGAGATAAATTGTACCCCAGCAAAACACATTTATCAAAAAACAGAACTGTAAAAGAGTTGACCCTAAACAACGTTTCGTTAAAAAGTTATACTCGATTACGTTTAAATCTAATTTTTAGAGCTTTGAGGGGGGATAGGAGGGGAAGCACAATGGGTGTTTTAGGGGAATTTTGAGAAAACACTTCTTTTAATATGGTCTATTAACTGGGAAAAAATCAGCTTTACCAAAAAAGGTTCCGATACAAAAAATGTATTGACTGGGCTACAAACGCCGCAGTCGGCGCGCTGTGTCGACAGATCTCCAACGTGCTCGGGACCACCTGCAACTTGTGGAAGGCAACACGCAGTACAATGTCTGGAGCGGAATTTACTTTACCTTGTGTCACTTTCCGTTATGAAAGAGTCTACTAAATTAAATTCAATGTTTTAAAACTCGACTTTTTTAAACATTCTCCTATACTGAAATTGGATCGAACTGGAGTGAATTTGTTAACTGGACGTTATGAACCTTTACGTTTTGAAACAGGTGGTTTTTAAAAATACAAACATTATGTTTTTAAACTTTACCTTATGAAATTCTAAGTCCGAATAGAACTAAAAATTCTAAAACTGGATGTTATGGTACTTTACTTTTAAATTATAATAGCTACTTTACCTCATGAAACTTTACGTTTTGAAACGAATTTAAATTACACTATATTAAATTATCACTTTACGTTATGGAACTTTACTTTGTGAAACACTATATATTTAACACTTTATAATTAGGAACTGGACGTTTTGAAACTTTACGATTTGAAATCACTACATAACAAAACTGTAAAAAATAGCTACTTTACTTTATGCACCTTGACATTATGAATCGTCCCCAGTTAAACAAATTAATTGTTACTGTTGAAACAAAAAAAGGTAACTTATGTTATCAACCCTTTTTCTGTTCTATGTTATGATATTATGTTGTCACTTGCTGTTAATAAGGAAAGAACTTAATTCCTATTTTGTATAAAAGTTATGAGTAATCAACAAATTATTTTAGTAAGATGCTAAAAATATTAGTTACATGAGAAATTAGTTTTTAATGAATCGCCTTAGGGCAACATTGATGGTATATTCATGTTATGAATTTAGTTCCTCAATTTCCTTAGTGTAAGTGGAAGGGTCTTGTCCATACTTTCTGACTAATGTGGTATAACATATTTGTTATAAAACCTGTTTTTGGCCCCAGGACAACCTTAAAACTCGTCTATTCCAGTTTTGAGACTGACATTGGGTACAGAAGATTAAGTTGTCATTCATATGGTAAGTCTTTGGCTAATCACTATGACAAACTTCCCTTTCACCTGTGGTCTCTCCATTTGCAGCGGCTGGGGACGGAACGTCTGTGTTTGTCCCCAACCAGAGAATGTTGTACAGTTCAAAGATACCCAGTCAGATGCCAGTTGGATGGGAGAGCGGGTCTGCCTGGTTGAGCCTGAACAAGGGAGTTGACCCTATGAAAGGTCAATTTGGCTGCCTGTCCCATCCTACCCTTAAATTTCCTGCTATATCCCATCCTTCCAGGAACCTGCGCAAAATTCCCGCTCGTGGAAGACGAACCTAGCAGCTTAGCTGGGGTTTCCCAATCCAGCAATAATATTAATAATAACAAACTATATTTTCTTAAAAATTAATAAACTACCACAGTATTGCAAAATGAGTTATAATATTTAAATAAAATCATATTCCATTCAATTATAATAGACATAGTAAGCCGTGTAGTACGTTAGGCCAGTTTATAAAATCCTTAAGATAGTGTTCTTAAGAGATGTTGTTTGCTGCTTTCGTCAGTGGTAGGTGGACTAAATCCGTCAGCCACGATTGCCGGAAGTTTTTTTGTCTCCGGATGTGAGCTTAACGTCTTCCTTCCAGCTTTCCATTAATTTCTTTCTTGTTTACAAAATTGTATTATTTCACAGTTTCATGAAAAACTCCCACAATATTAATTAATTGTTATATTAATTACTATACAACTATAGATTAATAATGTAAGTTTAAGCAATCCTAGATTTGTTATGTTGGTCATGGTAATTTCGATTGAATTTTTAATGAGTTCTTTTCAGTTTAAATATAAAATAAACTGTATCCACCTTAAAAGCATATTCAAACCTATTCGATGTGTAGCTATATCCCGCTCTTCGTTCGAAGATCTTGCAGACATAAAGACACATGTTTAATTGTTTGGAGTAAAACGTGAAAACTATTCATTATATTTACAGTTACAATAGTGATCATAAAATAATCAGTACTAATGATATACAAAATATGTCTTTGAAGGCCCATTTGAAGAACTCTATGGGGGGTTTGAAAAGTAGATAGTGCATTGATTTACTAACCTAAGGAAAAGAGAGATCAATAATGAACAACATTAAAAATACGTGTGAGGAGCCTAAGGAATAAAGATTCAAGTTACAGAATAACATTTTAACAAATCCATGACGGTAAAAGATTACAAGATACAACGTTTGAGTTCTTGAAGGTAACCCATCGCTTAGCTAATAGTAACTTAAAATTCAGAGTAGGTTTACTTATCAAATGACAACATAGATCAAGTCAGGGTTTCCTTGTGGTACACTTTCTAAGCTCCAACTTGCGTCATGCTTGCGAAGGCAATAATTATAGGAATGGCAGTTGAAAAACTACTTTCTAAAGATCTTGAGGGAATCAGCTCAACAAGAGATGCAGGAGAGACGATTCCCAGTAGTGTTGATAGGCGCAGCGCACACCCAGTGGTCATAAGTCATATCGCGCCGGCGCCTTCTGTTGTATATACCTCATGCAAGTTGTCTAAAGTGGTCGCTTTCTCAGTGGTTCGCCATTTCTAGATAGCTTTGATCCATCGATATTTTTGTTACAATCCCAATAATATTAAAATCTGAATTAATTTAAAGTATATTATACCAGTATATTCAGCATGAGAGCTGTTTTTACACCAATTTAAGGATAATATGTTCAGCCTTTCTACGAAGTTGTTACTAAAGTTCCCGAGCATTTTCTGTTGTAGACTTCCACTGGGTCGCATAATTCGTAAACCATTCAAATTTAGCCTGTTTTTTTATATCGATCTACGGTAACTACAAAATTTAACTTCATATTTCATTTCTATTACTAAACTGTTTTCCGTTATTCAATATATACCAGTTAATCGGCAACGAACAAATGGATTTAAACTGTGACAGATTCGTGATTTATAATACAATACTTTCGTAAACAATACAACTGACATACGAGTTAGTTAATTTTACTGTTGGAGAATTAACAGTAAAAGTAGGTTAGAGAATTATACCAACACGTTCTGAATATTATTGCCTAGTTAAATTTAAAATTCCAAAAACCTAATACAATTTTGTAAACCTTTCTATTATTACTAATTAAAAAAAACATTAATAATGAAAGGTTGAATGAACTTAACTTATATTTAAACACAAAATTTATAACAGTAGTTTTAGTTATTTCATAATGTAAAATAAACTTGATTGTGTTCAACAAATAAACATCAAGTGTGTGGTTGAAAAAAGGTTTAACTTTGCCAATCACCTTCGATGGCGTTATAAGTACCATAATTTGTTTATATCATCTTAGATGTAGTCAAAATTAAGTTAAAACCATTTTTGTAGATAAATATTTCTCAATTTTTCTATTCAGCTACAATTTCTAATCAGCTATAATTATAATATTGTGTAAGTCCTGAAACTCTTGATTTATATTCTTATAAAAAGTTGCTAACAATGGTATAATAGTTCAAATATCAATATGTAAGTAAAATATTGAATACTTAACAAATAATATTGCGAATATATTTAAGTGCAACTATTGAGCTATTGTACTTATTATTATACATATTATTGTACATTATTATACTTAATACACTTTAGTGAACACATGTCTCTGTGGTGCAATGTGAGGAAGGCACCAAGAAAAATTATCTTATGTATTCCACGTCATCTGCAGCCCACCCACTCGCTGCAAGTTTCTATCTTTATGTCTGACAGAGGAAATAAATCGCATAGTTGAGCTTCTTAAAGATATAATTTCAGATGAGAACATGTAACACATGGTAGGTTTCAGGTAGTTTCAAAATATCTCATACAATCTTAACCGATGAAGTACTCTGTCTCTTTCCGTTTTTACAAATATAAATTTCACACGAGATATTCGAGCTAACATAAATGATTCCTTATTAAATATTGTATAAATTACACTAACAGTTGCTAGCTGGGTCCTTTAAAAGTAATAATTTCATAAATTAATGCTGTAAGTAAATTAAATTTTCTTAAATTAAGTCCACAAACTGAGTTCAAAAGTATGAAATATTTGTATCTTCTAATAACGTAGGAACTAAAGTGGAATTAAATAAAAATTGGTATAAACGTATTTTGATAAAAAATCATAAACAAATTTATTTTACTGTGGCATCCCCTGAGGGAATCTAGGATCCACATGGTGTTTAATGGCATGTGTTTGGTGACTTTTAACTAACAGTTCATACTAGTAGAAGTATTTGTTAAAATTTTATTATAGAACAAGACAATTCATGTTAAATGCATCCTAATGGTCTCTCACAACTCTTCTGGTTATTCTGGTTGTTCAGAGGACATATTAAATACCCCCGTCCCAGCAAACCTGCGTACTCAGTGAATTTCCAATGCATGCATATGTTTCTCACTACCACATAAAGTCACTTACCAAGGATAAGGATACATTAAGCATACATTAAAGGTGTTTGATAAGGATAATTAATAAATAAGTGATATATAGAATTTTATATATTCTCCATAAGAATAACATTAGGGCTGAGTATGCAGGTTTGCTGCAACACGAAAGATAAGAAATGTGTTTTTAAGCAATTATCAATATAACTCAACCAGGTGAAGCTACAAACCAAGTTTTATCAATTCATGTTTATAATTAAGGGAGATATAAAATTTTATGTATTCTACATAAGAATAACATTATGGCTGAGTATGCAGGTTTGCTGCTACGGGATGATAAAAAAATCAATTTTTTGAGCAAATATCAATATACCAGTACTAGGTGAAGCCATATACCAAGTTTCTTCAATATACATTCATAAATAATCGATATATCAAATTGTATTTATTATCCATAAGGATAACATTGAAAAAACGTACTGTGTTTAGAACTTTGAATATCTCTGCAACTAATGGACGTAGAATTACAATTTAAACACCAAAATGATTGCTTTGTAGAGCTGAATTGATTGGTATAAGCAAATGTAAAGTTTACAGTAAAATTAACTGAGGAAAAGCCAAAAACCTTTTTCCTTATATAAATTTG